>CP125978.1:130423138-135223138 GCA_030063025.1 Avena longiglumis
CTCCTACCCACTAGCGGTCAGTACTGCAGCCATCAGCCAGTAGCGTCGGAGGCTCCAGGCCCTATGGTGGCGTCCGGACCAGGACATCGTCACGCTGCCTCAACCACGGCTCCAGCACCTGGCGCCCCGTCTGCATGCATTATACGTTGGTGATGCAGAGGCTGGAACTACCTGAGCAGTCGTGGCCACCCATGACGACCAGGATTTTGTTTTCCGCCATAGCTCGGCTGCAGTCATAACAATTGCTAGTAGTGCTTGGTAAGACCTTGGCTCTACTCCGCCCACCCTAATCGATTCGGTTCCGTAATTTTCTACCGATATTGGAGGGTAAATTAGTCTTCAATGTCTGGTCATAGCGGGTACACCGGAGGGTGGGGATTTGATCATGTCATGGTCATGTTCTCCTTCTCCTACCATGTTGGAAGTGAAGGTAGCTCCTTATCTTTGTACTGAATTGAATTTGAAGTGCCGCCATGGCTTGTCGGACTGATTTTAATTGGGTTTGTTTTGGTATTGTTACAGATGCTATGCAGGGCCGATGATCCATGGTACATTGCATACCAAGATGAATCAACCCAGTGGTCTATCCAGAGGATGGATTTGGAGGATATGGTTGCCAAATTTAGGTGATGAATTGGCCCGTAAAAACCTGTTGATATTAGAGCTGAAGCGTACTATCAAGGAAGAAAAAAAAGAACTCAGATCTTATTCGCAAAGAGAAGTTGACACTTGAGGCTGATCTTGCCGTATCTGATCAAGTGGTAGAAAATCTAAAACATGAACTTCAAGTGAAGGGGGAGGAGAATAGTAGATTCATGTGGACAGTTTTAGTAGTTGTCATCCCCGTCCTAACAGTTACACTATGGGGTTGTGGTGAAGGTGGCACATGTAATGATTAGTTGAATTGATAGCTAATTTACATAGTAGAATTGTTATTCGATGGATAGTTATGAGTTCCTGCAAATTTAGTCACTTTGCACTCCCAAACTTGTCATGAGAATGCATTGCAGGGCCCGAGTTGCTTGCCGTTGGATCTAGATGCCCATAGTTTGCGTGCCAAATGACATGTAGACTTGCAGTATTGACGACATCATCCATTCCTCGTTCTTCCTAACGCCTCATTCTTCTTCTCTAGAGAGGCGATCTGTCAAAGAAAGTACTAGTCCCTCCGATCCAATTTAGTTGACTCAAATTCCTCAAGATACGGATGAATCTAATACTAATTCATGTTTAGGTACAATCGAATCTAGACAAATATAAATCAACTAATACAAGCCCACCGGAGATTGTCAAAGCAAGTACTGCTACTTATGAATTTAGCGGGAGGGGAAAAGTGAGGAAAACTTTAGAGGGAGGGGAAAAGTGAGGAAAACTTTATAGGGAGTGATAAACTGAGTAGATCTAACAAAAACAAGGGCACTCGGATAAAAAAATGAGTAAGGGAAATTCAAGCTTTTGGCATAAAAAATGGAAAATGTGTTATTTGAACAAAATAATTCGTCTTGGCCGACATTATATTTTTTGCAACTCAGATATACACAAGTGTTCCAAATTTGGCCTCATTTAGACAAAGTATGTTTTGAGATGGGTTATTTTGGAGGTTGGTCGAGTAGAAAGCCATGCATCTTCATAGCTAGTAGCTCATTCCAACAAGGGTTTAAGAAGTGGTTTAGGGGATAAGTCCATTTCTCTTTATTTCCTTTATTATTCATGCTAGGTTGTAGGAAACATAACAAGACTCCATTTGAAGGATGCACTATGTTTTCACTTTTTTTTGAATTAAACTAACCCTAAACCCATTTTTTTGAATTTAATCACTTAGAAAAATAAAATTTTGGCTGATTACAAGTTAATCCAAAATTTCCAATTTCATATGGTAAATAAATCCAAGATACACAAGTGTGCCAAATTTTGGATCAATTGGTCAACGTTTAAGCCATGAACTAGCTAAACCCCATGTGTTGACCACATGTAGAGGGAAAAACTGAGCAGTGCTAAGCAACTAGTTGCATGACCTAGAAACTTGCAATAACACATGCATTATGGGATTATCCAACATATAAACTTGGGAGCGTCACACTAGTTCGAATTAAATACAAACATTGACAGTAGTTCAAATTTATCATACAAATTCAAATTAATTATTCAAATCCATTTTTTCTTGCTCTTGGTGTTTTTCGTTGGGTTCACCACCTTGCTCCTGGTGATCCTAGCTGGAATATTCTCGGAGTCCACCATCAGCTTCTTCCGTTTTTCCCTTTGTTCTTTTTCTTTGCATAAAATGAGTCAAGTGCTTCAGTCTGTCGTACAATTGGTTCAATCACGTTTCGATCCGCTGGTTCATATGGCTTAAAAAGCATTGTCCCCATTTCTGCCATATCCGCTTGTGTAATTACTTTATGCTTGAACTCTGCTTCAATATCCCACGCAGTTGATGTAATATCATCTCGATCGACTGGTTCAATCTCCCCTGCATTTGGTTCAATCTCCTCTCGATCGACTAGTTCAATCTCCCCTGCATTTGGTTCAATCTCCTCTCGATCGACTGGTTCATTCTCCCTTGCATTTGGTTCAATCTCCTCTCGATCGACTGGTTCAATCTCCCCTGCATTTGGTTCATTCTCCTCTGCATTTGGTTCAATTTCCTCTCAATCGACTGGTTCAATCTCCCCTGCATTTGGTTCAATATCCTCTGCATTTGGTTCAATCTCCTCTCGATCCATTGGTTCAATATGCAATGTATCCATTACTTCATTCTCCACTCGTTCAAACGCTTCATTCTCATATGCATTTGCTGCTCCTGCCTGATCATCCATTCCATAAGCTGCGTCCACAACATTTTTACAAAGCCTAGCAATGTGCCCTAGGATCCCACAACGTTTGCACTTTACATCGTCGAGGTGGTGCCCCACCCTCCGCACTAGCTATTATCCTATTCTTTCTTGGCCTACCTGCTGGTCTAGTAAAAACTAGAGGGTATAGATTGAAGCATGGATCCTCTTCCATCCATTGGTCTTTTCCCAACAAGGCTGGAACATTCTGAGCATATGCTACCCTAAATTTGGCAATAGAGAAATACTCCGACACGTACTAATCAACTTCACCCTCTTCACCTCATAGAACACCCATGAAAAACAATACATGTATGCAGGGTTTCCCACAGAGCTGCCATTGCCTGCAATGGCATGTCCTACCAACCAAACTCACCGGATACCTCCATTGCCTATCTTTACTATTGTGTATGTTACCTCAGCCTACATTCCTCTTCGAATGAATTTCATCTTCAATTGTTTTGACCTAGCATGCAAAGCCTTAATCAAAGATGGGAGGATGAGATGTCCAGCATATACTGTTGATGCAATTCATTGATGCAAATCAATATTTATTATGATCATCTGCCTAATCTCTACTATCTAAAAAGAACTTTGATGTTCCGTTTTCTGCCACTACGTTGCTCCTTCTTCCAACATCGTCGCCCTCCACAAATCAACCTGCAGTCTGCGGCCGCAAACACAACCCTGACTTGCGCCGCCTCAGCACGCACTCAACCATGACCTCTACTGGTCGTAGTCTCTCTCTCCGCTTCCCTTTGAGCGATGACGACCCACGGGAGTGATATGTCGGAAACGTATCTATAATTTTTGATGCTCCATTCTTGTTTAGTATCTACTTTGCTTTGCTTTATCTACACTTTGAGGTGATTTTATATCTTTTCTGGAACTAACCTATTAACAAGTTACGTGCCTATTGCCTATTTTATTCTGTTTTTGGTTCCAGAAAGGCAGAAAATAAATATTCTCGGAATTGGACGGGACAAAATCCAAAGTCAATATTTTACCTTGGGTGACACGAAGTCCAGAGGGGAGACGGAGAGGCAAACTAGGGCCGCCACACCCCCTTAGGCGCAGGTGGGCTCACCCCGTGCCTGGGTAGGGTTAGCCCCTGCCGCCTCCCCTCGCCTTCATATAAGAAGCCCACGATGCAGAAAACCTAGGCACCCGATCAAAACTCCATGAAACCTTCAGAGCCGCCGCCACGTTGTCCCTAGATCGGGGATCTGAAGTTCTTCCGGCACCTGGAGGAGAAATCATCCCGAGGCCTTCTTCTCGTTATGAAGCATGAGTAGTTCCACCTTGGACTAAGGGTCCATGTAGTAGCTAGATGATTGTATCTCCTCATTGTGCTTTCATGTATAGATCTTGTGAGCTCCGTTCATGATCAAGATCTAATCTTTTTGTAATCATGCATGTTGTGTTAGCGGGGATCCGATGGATATTGAGATTACTATGTCAGATTGATTAATGGTTTTGTCTTTATGATTCTATCATGTATGTGTTGTTTGTGATCTTGCATGCTGCGTTGTTAGTAGCTATCTTGCCCAAGTAGTTGCTAGTGACTCAGAGGGGTATTTATGCTCGATAGTGGGTTCATGCCTCTAGTTTCCAAGGGAAGTGATAGAAATCTCTTTGGTTGTAGATGTGTTGTTGCCACTAGGGATAAAACAACGGTCTCTTGTTCATGGAACAAGTTGATTGTTTACCTTACACACTTTGCTTAAAGCGATTTATGTTGCTTGCAACTTAATCTGGAGGGGTTCGGATGATAACTGAAGGTGTACTTCTAGTCATAGATGCGGTTGGATGGCGGTGCATGTATATTGTTGTATTGCCCAATCGAATCTCATAGGATCTTTTATGCGGTATTGCATTGTTATGCCTTGCTCCAGTTCTGTCAATTTCCCTCACGTAATTTGTTTATCCTTCATGCCATGTTGTTTATCTAAGGAGAGCACCTCTAGTGAACTATGGACCCCGGTCCAATCTTTACCATTGATACATCCTCCACTGTTACTTGTTTACTTGCTGCAAACCATTACCTTCCACACCATACATTTAATCCTTTGTTATAGAAAACCGGTGAGCTTGACAACCTCAACGATTCATTGGGGCAAAGTCTTGAGTTTGTGTTATGCGGGTTTTCCACGTTGCTTGCAACACCTTTGAGACATTTCCTTCCTCCTTCTGGTTTGATAACCTCGGTCTCTACTGAGGGAAGACTTGTTGCCGTGCTCATCACACCTTGCTCTTGGGGTTTCCAATGAAGCGCTCCCAATACCGGGCGCCATGAAGTTTTCTGGCGCCGTTTTCGGGGAGGCTAAGGACGTCTTCACAAGGGGAGTCATCCACTTCCTTTCTCTTTACTTTTTTTTAGTTTGCTTGTTTTATTTTGCTTGGTTTCGTTTGCCTCTTACCAAAAACTCCAAAAAAATTAGTTTAGTTTGGTTTGCTTTCTTTATTCAAAAACACAAAAAAATTAGTTCATGCTCTAGCTGCTGCTGTTTTTGGCTTGCTCCACTTTGCCAAAATGAACTTTGCTGAGAACATCAAGTTGTGTGACTTCACTAGCACAAACAACAATGATTTCCTAAGCACTCCTATTGCCACCTGCTCCTGATGCTACCTTTTATGAAATTAAGCCTGCTTTGTTGAATCTTGTGATGAGAGAGCAATTTTTTGGTGCTAGTTCTGATGATGTTGCCGCCTATCTCAATAACTTTTGTTGAACTTTGTGAGATGCAAAAGTATAAGGATGTAGATGGAGATATTATTAAGCTCAAGTTGTTTCCTTTCTCTTTGTGAGGGAAAGATAAAGAATGGTTGCTATCCTTGCCTAGAAATAGTATTGATTCTTGGACTAAATACAAAGATGCTTTCATTGGAAAGTACTATCCTCCTGCTAGGATTATATCTATGAGAAGTGACATTATGAAATTTAAACAAATTGATAATTAACATGTTGCTCAAGCTTGTGAAAGAATGAAATATTTTGTTAAGAATTGTCCCACTCATGGACTTACTTCTTGGATGATTATCTAGACTTTTTATGCAGGTTTGAACTTCTGTTCACGAAACCTGTTGGATTCAGCTGCTGGAGGTACCTTTATGACCATCACCTTGGGTGTTGCAACAAAACTCCTTGATAATATGATGGTTAATTATTACAGATAGCGCAGTTGAGAGAGCTCCACATGGTAAGAAGGTAAATTATGTTGAAGAAACCTCCTCTGTGAGTGATAAGATTGATGTTATTATGGCTATGCTTGTTAATGGGAAAACTCCTTTAGATCCTAATAGTGTTCCCTTAGCCTCTTTGGTTGCTCAGGAAGAGCAAGTTGATGTGAACTTCATTAGAAACAACAATTTCAACAACAATGCCTATATGAATAATTTTGGTGGTAACAACAATTATAGTCCTTATCCTCCTAATAATGGCAATACCAATGGAAACTCCTACAAAAATGCTAGAAGTGCCCCCTCTGAACTTGAAGTAATGCTCAAAGACTTTGTTAGTAAACAAACTGCTTTCAAAAAGACTGTGGAGGAAAAACTTTTAACCGTTGAGAAAAATATATCCTCTTTGTCTGAAGCACAGTCCCCCTTGATTAATAAAATGACTGCTAAACCTGAAACCATGGAAAGTACCTTTGCTGCCACTCATGCCATACAAGTTACTATTGATGAAAATTTTAGACTGTTAGCTCAACTTCATGCTAAGTGGGAAAGGGAAGCTGAAATTGATAGAAACAATAATGTTTGCACCATCACCACTAAACCACAAGAAATACCTATTCCTCCTCCTACAATGCCTAAGCCTAATGAGTCTACTCCTAGTGATGCTAAGTTTGATTTTGATATAGATGGTTGCAATATTTCTGAAGTGATTCTATCCTTGCAAAAACTTGCTAGAAGTCCTGATGCTAGTGATTTGCATGTTGATTTCACCAAACACATTACAAATGCTCTTGTTAAGATTAAGTAAGAGAAGCTAAAACACAAATCTTCCATCCCTAGGAAAGTAGAAGATAGTTGGGAACCCATTATTAATATGCAAGTAAATGACTTTGATCTCAAAGCTTCATGTGATCTTAGTTCTAGTGTCTCTATTATGCCTAGGAAGATTTATGAAATGCTTGATTTGCCACCTTTGTAAGATTGTTATTTGGATGTCCCACTCAATGATAATGCCAAGGAGAAACTAATGGGGAGTATTAATGATGTTCTCATTATGGTTAACAATGCTTATGTCCCTGTTGATTTCTATGTTTTGGATGTTGAATACAATGCTTCTTGTCCTATTACTTTGGGAATACCTTTTCTTAGAACTGTTGGTGCCATCATTGATATGAAAGAAGGCACCATTAAATATCATTTTCCATTCAAGAAAGGTATTGAACACTTCCCTATGAGGAGAGAGAAGTTGCCTTTTGCTCCTCCTTTGAAAGCAAGGTTTGATGTTAATGCTTCCTCATTTGAAAATACTTTATTCTTCTTGCTTCTTGTGCCTAACTTAAAGGCATTAAAGAAAAGTACTTGTTGGGAGATAAACCAAGAGTTTCCTTGAGTATTGGAAGTTATTACTTCAGTAATGATCTCTCCTTATCCCTTTTGTTTGCTTTTTGGGCCAATAATGACCTCTAATGAGAGGGAAGTAAGATTTAGGGAGTTGTTGTCCCGAAACAGATTTCTGTCCTCCACCATAAAAATTCGTGAGGAGTCTCTGTAACTCGGATTGAGCTGAAAATTTACGAATAAATCCCCCAGTATGTTAGATAACTTTCGTTAGTTCAGAACTTTTTGATTTTAGCAACAGAAGATTTTCGACAAAATCGATTTCTACCTGTTTGTCTGTTTTGACAGATTTCTGCCATTATTTGCATGTGCTTCTTATTGATTCCTTTTTGGTTCTTTTTTGGGGAATTGAGATTTTTGAAGGAGTTTCTACGTTAGCTTGTGTTTTTAGTGAATTTTTTTGATGTTCCAAAGCTTATCCCAAAGGTCTATTATCTTTTGAATACACTAATGTTGCTAATGAAGATTGTGTGAAGTTTTGTATGAAGGAAAGATTTCATGTGTATAGAAGGAATGATGTAATGAGATGAATAATGGAAAAAATCTCAAACTTGGGGATGCCACCTAGTGTCACTCCAAGAAATATCCAAGAGGTACAAGCGTCAAAGCTTGGGGATGCCCAAGGCATCCCCTTCTTCATCAATAAAAAGCTCAGGTCTGTCTAGACACTTTGTTTTTATTGTTTCATGCACAGTTGTGTTGTTCTTGGAGCGTCTTAGTTTTCTTTTGATTTGCTTAGTTGTTTAATTTTCTTGAATAAAGTAGTTTGTACCCCCGTTCTCGCTATGTTGTTGCAAATAAGTTGCTTGGTGTTGGAAAGAAGTAGGAAGTTCTTACTTGATAAGTGCAAGAGGAGCTTGTATTGACTGTGACTTAGACTTTAGCATGACATGCTAGGTGTTTTTTTGACCTTATGCTTAGTGATTATTGCTGTAGAATGTCTTGTTACAAACAATTGGGATTGCTTAGTGTGCCTTGAAAGAATTATGCGTTGTTTTAGCATGCAAAAGCATAGTATTGTGGTATTCTCCTTTGATGCTTTGTTTGGGTTGACTTGGCACGTGCTCACACCATGTTATGACTATGAAAAGTCACCATAGCCTCTATGATCATTTATTCCTTGACTTTTAGTACCACTCTATGCCTTTATTAGTATTGTTTTGTTGCTCTGCATGATTATGGCCATTATTGCTCTCTTAGTTGGTTGCTCCCAGTCTTTTGCTAGCCTCCACTTGTATGAGTAAGCTCTACTCATGCTTCCAACTCCCAAGAAACCAAGTTATTCGAAAGTGTCCACTATAAACTCCTATGCATGGTGTGTTACACCATTCCAAGTATATTCTTATTTTCAGCTATCTTCCAATTAAAAATTATTTTGTTATGTGAAAACTTAGTGATTAAAGCCCTCACGAACTTGATGACACACTTTATATTATTTGCCCCTAATAAACTTGAACCATTATGTCATCTATGTTGTCTATGCTTGCACTTATACGTTGGATTTAGCAGAACCGTCTTGTCACGAGGCGTTTTCAACATTGCACTTGTACTTTGTACTTAGTTGGTATCATGCTCTTTGTCTATGGATGTCACCGGTGTGAAATAAAGGTATTGGTAAGTCCATGGGTATGTATTTTGTGTTAGAAAGCACTTTGGGCGTAGCCTAAGCATGCCTAATCATGGTGAAACTTTCAACATCACCATAGTGAGCTATCTATGAAGCATCCTCAATAAAAAGCTATGCATATAGTAATTAAAAGATTGCTGAGATGCTCATTGTGCACCTTGTCATTTGGTTATGGGATAGCTCTGTACCATGTGCAAGGGGTACCCCGTTGGCAGTTCTCTATGATACACATGTACTTACAATGACAAGAACTTACATGTGACTGAAGTTGAGTAGCATGAGGTGTGGCCCTCGTATTTAAGGGACTTGAGATTGCCAACTTATAGTTTGTCTAGCATATACTACATAGTTTGTTTACTTTAACCTTAATCACTTCAAGATGCTTATGATAGGGGCAATGAGGGCTGAAAGCTAACAAGTACCATAATTTTTGAAATCTCTTTTCGAAACTTGAAATCCCTGCTTCCCTTTGTGAAGGGCCTTTCTTCTACCATTATTTGAGTCTCCACCTTCTACCTTTAGGCACCATTAAGAGAGCATAGTTGCCATTCTGTGTGTCCCAAAACTTATTGATTGATGCATATTGTGATATTACTTGTTCTTGTGCTACTTGTTTCTAGTCACCCTTGTGAACTTTGAAGGTGTCCTATGCATCTATTTTCTACTTCACGAGGGACAAGCAGAATGCCACCATGCCATGTTTTATGTATGTGAAACAAACAAATGTTTTTCAATGCATGTTATTCATGATCTTTGTTTGTAGCCTTTCATGTTGCATGCATAGTTACTTTGTCCTATTGTTAGAACTCCATCTTTCATGCACATGTTTAGTGTTCTTTGATCCCAGCTTTCAATGCTTGCAAATGGTTTATCTTGGTTTTGATGGTGCATGTCACCTCAAAAATTATTCTTTTATCACTTACCTAGTCGAGGACGAGCAGGAGTTAAGCTTTGGGATGCTTGATACGTCGGAAACGTATCTATAATTTTTGATGCTCCATGCTTGTTTATTATCTACTTTGCTTTGCTTTGTCTACACTTTGAGGTGTTTTTATATCTTTTCTGGAACTAACCTATTAACAAGTTGCCACAGTGCCTGTTGCATGTTTTCTTCTGTTTTTTGTTCCAGAAAGGCAAAAAATCAATATTATTGGAATTGGACGGGACAAAAGCCAAAGTCAATATTTTACCATGGGTGACACGAAGTCCAGAGGGGAGACGGAGAGGCGAACCAGGGCCGCCACACCCCCTAGGAACGGGTGGGCCCAACCCACGCCTGGGTAGGGTGTGGGCCCCCTGGCCGCCTCACAACCTTGCCTCTTCGCCCATAAGAAGCCCCCGATGCAGAAACCCTAGGCACCCGATCAAAAATCCATGAAACCTTCTGTAGCCGCCGCCACCGTCGTCCCTAGATCGGGGGATCTGAAGTTCTTCCCGGAACCCTGCCGGAGGGGAAATCATCCCGGACGCCTTCTTCTCTGGTATGAAGCGTGAGTAGTTCCACCTTGGACTACGGGTCGATGTAGTAGCTAGATGGTTGTATATCCTCCTTGTGCTTTCATGTATAGATCTTGTGAGCTCCGTTCATGATCAAGATCTGATCTTTTTGTAATCATGCATGTTGTGTTTGCGGGGATCCGATGGATATTGAGATTACTATGTCATGTTGATTAATGGTTTTGTCTTTATGATTCTATCATGTCTGTGTTGTTTCTGATCTTTCATGCTCTCCGTTGTTAGTAGCTATCTTAGCCAAGTAGTTGCTAGTGACTCCAAGAGGGGGTATTTATGCTCGATAGTGGGTTCATGCCTCTAGTTTCCAAGGGAAGTGATAGAAATATCTTCGGTTGTAGATGTGTTGTTGCCACTAGGGAGAAAACAACGGTCTCTTGTTCATGGAACAAGTGGATTGTTTACCTTACACACTTTGCTTAAAGCAGTTGTCAGTTGCTTGCAACTTAATACTGGAGGGGGTTCGGATGATAACCTGAAGGTGGACTTCTAGTCATAGATGCAGTTGGATGGCGGTCTATGTATATTGTTGTATTGCCCAATCAAATCTCATAGGATCTTTTTGTCTGGTATTGCATTGTTATGCCTTGCTCAGTTCCTGTCAATTGCCCTACTGTAATTTGTTTATCCTTCATGCCATGTTGTTTATCTAAGGAGAGCACCTCTAGTGAACTATGGACCCCGGTCCAATCTTTACCATGGATACATCCTCCACTGTTACTTGTTTACTTGCTGCAAACCATTACCTTCCACACCATATGTTTAATCGTTTGTTACAGCAAACCAGTGAGCTTGACAACCTCACTGATTCATTGGGGCAAAGTCTTGAGTTTGTGTTGTACATGTTTCCACTTTGCTTGCAACACCTTTGAGATGTTTCATTCCTCCTTCTGGTTCGATAACCTCAGTCTCTACTGAGGTAAGACTTGCTGATGTGCTCATCATACCTTGTTCTTGGGGTTTCCAATGAAGCGCTCCCAATACCGGGCGCCATCAAGGAGACGCAACGGCCATAACAAGGAAGCCCTGAGGCAACCACCCATTCATCGATGGGTAAGTGGATCTGGAAAACGCGTATGCTCCTCAATTAATACCTTGCAGGCTTTGGGGCATCTCGACCCGACGGCGAGCTCGTGGGGACTAGGGAGGACGAACGTCCTGAGGTGGGGGACGCAAGGGCCTGCACACGCATGATCATAGTTGTTCGGGGGATGCCGGCCGTAAGTGGCCGATACGTCGTGCCTCTCCCTCCATTTTCTCTTTTCTATCCTATATATCTCTCTGATTTTTTGGCTATATAGGAAATATGCAGGTGTAGGACCGGTGGCCAGGATATGACTCAGGAGCTAACGGAGAACTCGAGGTGAATCTCACATTGGGTGACCTCCAATTTGTTATTTCAAGGTGGTTCATCAGACTTCCAATTCATCTGAATCTTTGCTTGTTACTAATTATATATATGCATGAAACGTTTATGTTATTTTGTTCTGAATTACCAAGATAGCAGATACTACTAACTGATTACTACATGATAACACGACATGATAGTGTTTTTCAAAGGAAGCAGCTTGCATAATACATGTGTTTTGATGCTTTTTGACCTTCTCGCAACAACATTATTTTTCTAGAATTAGCTTCAGGAGATATCTATTGCTTTGCAGGAGGCCCTGTGATTTAATCATCTCTTGTGAAATTGTTATAGAGAAAAGCAAATAAGGGATGGTATAGAAAGGAAATCTGAATCATCAAATGGATCTAATATTCTGAAGCATGGATAAACTTATATTTATCATGAATTATTAATTGTTTCTCCAGGTAAATAATGTGCAGGGGCTAACACATTCTACTCTCTACTGCAAATCCGTCATGAAAAACAATGTAAATGGAGGGGCTCTGATGTTGACCTAAAAAGAATTAACGATAATTCGTATTGCCAGTTCTTTGGTTTTTGCAACTCCAGCGAGGCCCTACGGAGGTATTCCGGAAATGGATTTCTTCGGGCAAGAAAGATATCAAAGGTAATTTACTTGGAACCTATAATTATCCTATCGTTGCTTCGCTCTGCACATCCCATTTTCACAGTGTGCCGCTTTTGCATCATTCAGTTTATTTGGTGAGATTTTATTAGAGAATCGGGATGCAGATCTCTATCATCGCCGGTCATGGTCATGTGATCGACACCGATAGTTCTGATGTTGGTGTGTCGTACTACTTTTGAATCCAATCCAGTTTGCTTTCTCATCGTGTCAAGTTCCATGTCAACTAATATTTTTTATCAACAACATGTTCATCTTTTAGATTATAATTATAAAGAACGATGGCCTCAAAGATCTCAATAACTCGGTTCCAAAACTTTTTGTAACATCCCAAAATATTTGATCAAGGTCATCAAATTCCAATCACCAAATTAGGGGTTAACAAAAACTTTTGTTAATCAACATCATATGAATGCATGTGTATATGTGATGATTGTATGAATGCATGAATGGACTTGTGTGATTCATCTAAATAGCAAGAAATGGTTTAAAGATGAAAACAACATCATCTAAAACATTTCCAAGTAGAAACAAATCAAGAGAAAATAAAAAAAAACAAATAAAGCAAATGGTCATTTTTTTCCAATCTTGCTCATTAGGCCACTTTGTGTGTTCCTAGTCCAAGATTTCAAATAGAAACATTTCCATTTCTTTTCACCCCTTGCTAGACCAAGTAAAAGTGAACCCAAGCCCACCTTTCAAACTTACAGAAACATTTGGCAACCTAATTCAAATGGCAATTCAAAATTTAATCTTTAACATATGGGAAGATCACCATTTCTCAAAACCCAACCAAACCAGTGCACCTTGACAAATCCAATCAACCAGAGACTACCTAAGATGTGAACAGTACACTCACCAAGTTTGAACCAAAAAATTTAATTTGAATTTCTTGCGGCCATTTCATCAAACACTTGGAGACAGAAAATCAAACTGGCCAAACTTCACTGTTTTGAGGAGTAATTTGGCTAAGCATTTTTCACCATTGATCACACTTGTCTCCCCCAGTGCCAACCAGTGCCTTGACCACCCCTAGCCCCTACCCATTGCAACATGCCATGCCAACCCGAAGGCACCCTTGCTAGCCGACCATGGCTAGCTAGCCAGAGCAAGCACCAAGCCTAGACACCATGTCTGGGACACTGACCACCGTCCAACACCATCCCCTGTCCAGCGCTCGAGCCCTGACAGCCACTGGACCACACGGAACACTCACGCCCAATGTCTCTACGACCATGCTGAGAGCACTCCAGAGCGCCGCTCTCGACACACTCGCACATACCATACACCGCCCTCGCCGTGTGCAAGCGTGATCACCACTATCCTAGTAGACCGCTAGATAACCCGCTTGCCCGCGTGACCTATACCGGCGTCGCCATTAAAATAACCGTCGATTACGCCCAGGCGTCGGCGTTCCGACCGTCTCGCACCGCCCACACCTGCGTAATCATGCCGGTGAGCTTCGCCAGGAGCACAACATCGCCTATCATCGCCCATGCCAAGAGCTAGTGACGGCGACCACGGCGAGCTCAGGCTGCGCCGCCGGTCCCCTCGCTGCACTATAAATAGAGGCCACCCCCGCTCGATTTCTTCACACCAACACACTCCCCTCTCTCTCAGAAGCACCCCACCTCGTCCTCGGAGCAAGGCGAGCATCAGGTCGCCGGAATTTTGCCAGAGTCTACCGCGGAGGAGGAGAAGAGGAGCCAGCGATTGGAGCCGCCCCAGGAGAAGCCGCCGGTACCAGGAGGTTCACCATCGTTGACTTCATCATTCGCCCCCATCACCGAACCTCGTCTGAGCCCCGGTGATCCCCTGTAGACCCCCATTGGCCGCGCTAGGGTTCAGTCTCGCTGGAGTTGCCCGACGGAGACGATAGGTCGTGGCCGTTGGATTAGAGTTTGATCGCACGGTCTAGATCACCCCGTACCGCTTCGCACCCCCTGTCTCACTGACTGGTGGGGTCATTCACTTAAACCCACCCGTGCATGCTCTGTGCACCGTGGGTCGGCCCGGTTAACATCCCGCGCAACCTAGTTAGTTTGAATTTATATTTTCCAATTTAGTTTCAAACCTAGTTCTCTACCTAGATTCAGAAATCAACCCATGTCGATTCACTGAACCAAAATGCATGAAACCAATTTTGTTAGAAAGGTATTGGAATGCTTAATTGAAGCCCGTTTGATTTAATTCATTTGGAATTGTAGATCACCTATAGTAAAAATAACAAGGCAGAAGCTTTTTTGCATTCAAACATTTTTCAAAATTCAACCACAAAATCTTTTGAGTTGATTCCAACTCTCAAAAATCACATTTAACAAGACCCTTCTAAATATATAAAAATATCTAGGTTTACTTGCAGAAATAATGAACAGGTAATAAAAGAATGCCCCATAGGCATTTCTAGTCACTTTATATAATTAAAATAAAAAGGTTAAACCTTATGAAATTGTGACACCACTTTAAATCACATTCCCAAGTACTGAAATATGTGGTGATGACATGTGTCAACATGATCCCAGTTGGAGAATATTAAATCTTAAGTAGTTTCTCAATGAGTAAAAATTACTTTTCTAAAATAAAGGAAATAAAACTATTTGCCTTAATCTTTGTGATGCTTTTGATGATCCTAGATCATCTAGTGAAAACCTTGGTGTGATAAATAAAGTAGTTAAGTATTGTTTGGTGATTGTGTACCTTGTATTTATTTATAGATGCTAGTACCGACCAAGGATATGGGGAGGAAGGAGCATACTATGAGGAAGAAGCCGAGGAGAACTTCAACCACTGCTCTGCACAAGGCAAGCTAACACTTGCAACTTAGCAAGCTTATACTACTATCTTAGCAAGCTAAACCATGCAAGTTTTACTTGCAAGCTTATACCCCTTGATACATAATCCTAGTTTTACTTGCAAGCTTAGTTATTTTATTTATTTAGCAAAGCTTTCTCTTGAAGTTTACTTAGTGACTTGTAGAGTTTAGAAAGATATTTAAAGGTAGCATAAATAGCATAAACCTTGGCCTAAGTTAGATAATGTTGATGCCATACTGAGGCATGAGATTGAACTTAGATACTTCTCACTTGTTTGCCACCCATCATTAGTATTTACCCCCACTTATATATGCTAGTGCTAAGCATAAAACTTGATCAACTTTAGATGGGAATACTTGGTGAAAATGGTTATGAAAACCTTAGAATGATGAGTCATTCTACTAAAATGTTTTGACATGTGTTCTTGAACACTAGATGATTTTAATGATGAAAATGTTAAGTCATGAGCCTTAGCCCTTTATAAAAATGATGGTTGTCTGGATGCGATACCATTCCAATTTTACCGTACAACCACAATACCCGAAATTTGGGTAGGGCTTGACTGGAAATTTGTATACCTTAGTATGGGTTCCCTTGCGGCCAAGGTTTGAGCCGAGGATACCTTGTGAAGATTGTCCACCTGTGTAGTTCCCAAGATGACAGTTGGTCATGGTTGGGAGGCCAAACTCACAAGAGAGGTGCCTATACTAGGGCATGTAATTGAAAGGTTAGGATTGATTATCCGCATACTGAGTATGGTGAATTCAGGATTGTTCCTGACAGATGTATCAAATGTTGTGGTCAAAGTGTACCACCTCTGCAGAGTGTCAAACTATTCGAATAAATTCACGTTATGGACAGTTGGAGGGCCATCATTACGCCGTCAGATGTTTTCAAAATGACTTGTGAAATGATTCATGACTTTGAATTGACCACAATAGGGTTGTGATATGAAATTCAAGTTCCCACTTAGGTGTTATAAAACTTTCAACTAGCTTTCTTTGCTTCTGAACTTAGTAGAGATAAATCTGGCTTTTTGCAAAACAACGTAGAGCTTAGTATTTCTTGCCCAAAACCACTTCACTTGTTAGCATTAGTTTGTGAGTACTTAAAGAGTACTCATGGCTTTATCCCTGGATATTCCCGTGGCCAGACTATGGAGAGGACTATCAGGAGGACGAACAGCAGGAAGGTTACGACAACTAGGATCATCTCCCATCGTTAGCATTGCCTATGACCATGAAGATGGAGCTTCGCCCATGCTACCGTTATTATTACGTTATTCTGCTGCTACGATTGTATTAAGACTGGATCATGTGATCCTTTATTTGTTGTAAGACCTTTTGTATGGTTTGTACACTACTAGGAAAACAACTATAGGTAATTAGCACATCCGTGGCTCACATGGTTGAAGTGCCCCACGGCTGAAACAGGCGTGGCTCACCTATGGGCAGTGCCCTACTAGTAACTAGAACAATCGTGGCGCACATGACCATAGTGCGCCACAGATATGTGTGGGCCAGGGCCCTGTTGACCGCATGCCACATACCCGTAGCGCACATAGGGGTGGTGCGCTACGGTTGTTGGGGATAGCCATAGCGCACATGTGGCAAGTGCGCTATGCCTATGTGAAGCCCCCTCTGCTCCTTAAACGGGCATAAACATCTGTGGCGCACTCTGGCATATGCGCCACGGATGTTCTTTTTCCCTGTGGCGCACTGGGGCCATGTGCGCCACGGATGTGTCGACCTGCACAAACATATGTGATCATGTGATCATCTCCACCACCCCACACTTCACTTTCCCCTTCTTCTTCCTCCTTAGATCTAGTCGGGATCCTTCTCCTTCCCACCTTAATTTCTCCACCCATTCACCATTTTTAGCATGTAGAACTTGCCTTGGATGTTACATAAGTAATAGAGGAAGATCTCCCTTTCTCATCTCCTTCTCCGGTCTCGCGCGCACCTCTCCTTTCCATCTTCTCATGATTGGTCTCTCATCTCGGTAAGTTGTCCATGTAAGGATGTATTCATGTGTATATGGATGATATGGTCATATGTATGTAGATGATCGATGCTCATGATGTGTGTATGGAGAGGATCGATATGGTCATATGTGTGTATATATGGAGAGTATCGATGATGCTCATGCATGTGTGTATGGAGAGGATAATGATATGTTCATGTGTGTATGGATCTCGGTCTCTCTCTTGTGTTTGTATGTGAACAAGTTGCCATTTGTTTTGCCAAAATGTTGATTCATTTCCATTTTGGCAAGACTTTGGCATTTCGCAAAGGTCCTAATTTTAGGATAGGTCATGCCGAAATTTTCTATCGACCATTGCATGCATGCATTCATTATGTGGTTCTAATAGACTTCTAATTGTATCGTACACCGTGTGCAAAAATGGTCCGCATAATGAGCGAAGGCATTGTGGCTAGATTTTTGAAATGTGCAACGGCCGACATGATACGAAATAACAAGGGATATAAGATGTCCGTGCAGAAGATGCAAACTCAACACAAGGGCTTTCTGGCCGAAGAGTGCATCTCTTTTGCAATTATCTAGACATCGAGAACCCCGCCGGTCTTCCGTCACAGGCACCTTGGCAAGCTCGACGGATCTGTCACCGAGAGGGTCGCCGCATCGCATGCATACCGATTTTCGACAAGCATACTTTGATCGAGCAAACCTCATCGCTACAACATTTAGAACTAGTCGATCCTGGGCATGTACACAAAAGGTTAATCGAGAAGTACAATGGACTGGGCATACAGAGGACGCAGGAGAAATAATCAAAGAGCACAACTCAGATTTCACGTTGGTTTAGGCAGGCTCCTTGATAATCCTCGCGATCGCATTCTTCCGACACGAAAGATCATATTCACCTTGTCACGTGGACCGATGCAAAACCTGGTGACCTATCAGCGTATGGCGTATGATATCAACGGCTACACATTCTACACGGAGTAAAGGACAACAAGTGTGATTATCGAACTCAGCGTAACGTCGAATTCTACCGATGACAACGTGAAGGAAAGATTCTACGGATGAATCGAGGAGATCCGGGAGCTCGACTCTGTGGAGAAAATATGCCGATGTTCCGTGTCGGATGGGCAAAGAGCATCGAAGAGAAGACCGGTATTTCACAACCATGGTTATACCAAGCAGCCAAATCGAAGGTCGCGGCAACGCGTACGAAAAATGAACCGTGGGTACGGCTACCAAAGTGGACCAATGTTTTTTCACGCCCGACAAAGCCTAGCCGTGTTGTCGTGAGGAGAGGAAAAAGAAACATCATCGGAATGGATGGAGTCCAACGAGCAAGACTTGACCGATCTGACGATCCAAAGATTGAAGATGACGATGACTACGATGCAGCAACATACATCACAAGAAGAAAAAGGATAACCCTACCCAAAAAGGGTAGCCCGTTCGAAAGAAGAAACATTAGAGTGCCGGGGCTAAATTATTCAACCGCGACAAAGAAGGGAAAAAAGATTGTAAAACGCTAGCTCAAAAAATATTGTAAAACGCGTGGTCGAAAAAGATTGTAATATTCATGGACAAATTATTATGAAATTTAGTTATACTTTGAATCATAATTGTACCACTTTTATAACATATATTATCACTTTTGGGCATTTTTGGAATATTTAAAAGTATTTTAAAAACAAAAAAACTTCTATGGCATATATCACCACTTTTAGGCATTTTTGAAACATTTAAAAGTATTTTTAAAATAAAAATAAAAAATTGGGGCACCAGGATTCAAACCTGGGTGCTCACAAGTTTAGAATAGAGCAGTGGGCAGAACCAGTGGGATAAGACAATGCTAGTGTTAACTAGTGGGGTGGCGCCTCTTATCGATAGTCCACCACATAGGCGTGGCGCACCGGCCAAGTACGGTTACCCGTAGCGCACTTGGCCAGGGTACGCTACGCCTATATGGGTTGGACTAGTCAACCGCGCCACGTCCGCCTCTCTCATCCCCATCTCACAGACACCACACATCGATCGAGCCCCGCCGCGCTGCGCCACCGCCGCTGCTTTCTCGATCTGCCACCGCCGCGCTGCGCTCTCAAGGAGGAGGTCGCGCCACGCCGATCCGTGGAGGAGGAGGAGGCCCGCCGCTGTGTGGAGGAGGAGGATCGCGCCACTCGAGGAGGAGGAAGCCCGCTGCCGCCGATCGTGGAGGAGAAGGTCGCCGCCGAGGAGGTGGAGGCCGCCGCTCCGAGGCTCGGGAGGAGGAGGCCACCGCCTCCCACGCTGCCGTCGTCGTCCTCGTCTTAGAGGAGGTGAGCCTCCCTCTCCTCTCCTCCCACACGGTTCCTTCTCCATTGGGGCAGGCTCATGGCGCCTTCCTGGACCAAGAAGGTCTGCGCTTATCCCGCTTGCTCCATTACCGAACATGGAATCCGTGTGATTTGTTGCGGGAGGCGCTGAGCTCGGGCTCGAGGGGTTTCAGTGCGGTGTCCGGGGGGGATTCCTTCCAGCGTGTGCTCGTGTTCTAGGGTTCCGATTGTCTCATATTAATTTTTCCTCATGCATGAGCTTACATATACATGCATAGGAGAGACAACAGATTCTTCATGAGAGAGAAAACACAGTCTAATTTGACACACATCGATCAGCGCAAGGTTATGTATGCGGTGTCATTTAGCTCTGGTGTCTGTCAGCAGTCTTATACACTTTAGAGCACCCAATGACCCAACTATGCACTCACATACTGTCGTTCATCGCTATGATTATTAGGCGTTGAGCACTGGCCAAATACATGCTGAGTTTGCAACCCCAAGACCTGACAGAGTAAATCGACGAGACGGAAGGAGACAGACCGCCAAGCCTCTCATTTAGCACCCAACCCCTGTTAAAGAGTTATATGATACCTTTGCTAGATTTTTTGGTATTGTGGGCAACATAGGAAAATATATCCGTAATGTTGCTGAGAGTAGTTCACGCATTATGCGGATGACGACTTTTCTTGGGATTCCTTGTCAGTTTGTTACTAATTACTGAGATAATAACATATTACAACCATCAACAGGTTTATTTTTTAGATAAAAAGGGCCTCGCCCCGGTTCCCATTACTGAAACCAACGAGTTTGTTACAAAATTCATTTTCCGACTCGACAACTATAGACTATAGCTGCGAAAACACCAACACACCCAGAAACTACAATCTAAAACCCAGAAACACCAACTACGGACTATAGCGAGCATGATATGTGTTTGTATCCAAGTTTCTTTAGTTGTGGATTATGTTTCCTATTTTATACTGTGTTTTATGAGTACTTGAAACAATACTGTGAAACAGAGCATGATATGAGTACTTGAAACAATGTGTACACATTTACTGATGATCCATACTGTCATATAATGACAGGTGCTATAATCTGCATGTATTTGCTTGCTATCATCAATGACGGTTGATATAATCTGTGGTGATATAATTGTAGCACTTGAAATTGTGCTTGTGCTTGTATATGAAGCACTTTATTATGTCGTGTATGCAGGTTCTTGTATGAAATGAGTCCCTATTTTTGCCGAAATGTTGATTAACTTCCGTTTCGGCAGAAATTGGGCACTCCTAGTTTAAGAAAATTAGCAAAGGTCATGCCGGATTTTTCCGTGCATTTAACCAATTATTTGTTTTTTATTAGTGCAAAGATGCGTGACAACGATGAGGATGGATGTTCTAAGCGCTGAAGGAGAACTCAGACCTCCGAATAAACAATTGTCATTTTGGGAGGCGGCCCAACGGCTAGAAGACGATGAAGAATATCATCCTTCGGAGAGCGAGGATGATGAGATGGAAGACGCGGAGGAAGAAGCCGAAGGAACGGCGTGTGATGAAACAACTGATGGCGGCGAGGGCACAGGGATTGGTAGAAATCCTCCTAAGAAGAAGAAGAAGCCGAAGGACCGGCGCCCAAACACGGTCGGCACCGTCAGGGAGGAAATTACCGAAGTGAGCCCATCAGGGGTTCCTTTGGATCCTGCCCTTGTCTTCAAAGGGTACGGTGGGCAAGTGGCGGCGATCACCCGGACAACCATCTCGATCAACACCAAGAATATCCGGCATAAAGATAATGGCCACTTGCGCACACTCCTCTTCGAGAAGCTGCACGCAAGATACAAGTTCCCCGCTAAGTATCAGGACACAAATTATCATGGGAACGAAGTAAACAAATACGCCCTCACAAAGATGAGCATCGCCTTGGCCAGCTGGAGAACCCGGATAAAGAAGAAGATCTATAAAGAAGGAAAAAGTCTCGAGGAGATCCAGAAGATTGACCCGCAGATCACCGAAGATCAGTTCCGGGAGTTCAACGAGAGGTGTGAATCCGAAAGAGCCCTGGCCAATAGTAATCAGGGAAAGGTGCCGCAGCGATGAATATAGGTCATCACCATCTCGGATCCGGTGGATACGTAATCGCGGAGGCCAAATGGAATAAGGAGGACGAAGAGTATAGATCCAAGGATAGAAACCCTTTATAAATTCGAACCCGGGCAGGTTCGAAACTTCATCAGGGCCTGTTACCATGTGGACCCAAAAACCAAACAACTCGCCGCGGATCCTGCGGTGACGGAATTCGAGGAAATTGTGGTAAGTATAATCTAATTAATGCGGATCAAATCGATTGCAATCTAATCGATGATCTAAACGATTCACTGTTACTTCTTCTGCAGGAGGAGGAAATTGTTGCTAGTCATGGATCCCAGGGTTCCTCATCCCAGGGGTCGACGACGGCCACCCGGTGGGATAACCCTTTAATGTATGGCGAACCAGGCCAAGAAAATAGAGCCGGTTACGAAGAAGCCGTCATCGGCTGGCCGTCTGGCCGTCCTCGGGGGTAAGAATTGGGTGGATCATTTTGGTCCACCGCCGAGGACGCATGTGGCGCCGTCGGGAAGGAGCGAGGAGGAAAACCGCGAGGTTCAAGAACTTAAGTAACAAGTGGAGCGGATCCCGTAGATCGTCCAAGACAACCTGGCAATCACCCTCATGTCCTTCCTGCCTACCTTGGTGGAGTCAATAGCGAACTGGAGTGCGGGTGGTCGAGTAGGGACGTGCCCGATTCCAAGCATGGTCAGTAGCCACTCGAACAACGCGGCGCCGACGAATCAGGCGAACTACGTGTTCGTGACTCCGCCCGCTAGCACCGCGGCGCCGCAAGTGTTGGTGACTCCCCCTGCCATCATCGCGGCGCCGGAGTACATGTTGGTTCCCCCCTGCGATCGTCGCGGCGGCACCGGAGCCCCAAGCACCCGTCGGTAGGGAGAATACACCGGCGGCCAGCACCGCCACATCCAGCAGCCCTTCCATCTCTTGCACGCCCGTCACCGTATGTGTTGCGTTGACACTAGCCGATCTCGATGCCATCACGGTAAACAAATTACTTTACCGCCTTTCACGCCATCTATTACTCTTATGGCATCTCTGACGACGCCGTACATGTTTTCCGCAGACGGATGTTCCTTGCACTCTCTTATGCTACGTGAACAACGAGCTGAGGGATGTTGCCAAGGGTACCATCGTTCAACCCTTGCAGCGCACGTTCCACTCAAGGCCGATGCCAGATAGCGTGCACAGGGTTAAAATTAGTCGGGTGCTAAGGGGCTGCGACGACCTGGAACCTCCCATTCAACCCCCAGGAGCGGATGAAGAAGAGCCGGCTGTCCTTAGAACTTGCTTCGGCTTATTCTTGCTATGGCCAAAGAGCATGATCCGTTTGGGGACGGCGGGGGCCATCACTCCACAGACAACAGCACCGCCTCGTGTGTGGCAAGCGGTGGCAAGGCCCCTACCGCCGTCACCTCCACGCGGTGGGTCGGATGATCATGTTGATGATATGCACATGGCGCAGGATCCGGCTGAGGAAGATAAAGACTGGAATGATCACTTCTTCAACACTCAGTTTAGCAATGAAGACCTAGATGGTGGCCCCACAGAGAAAGCCACTATCACCAAGCGTCTGTTTGGTTCTCGTGAGACGCCTAGCTTGCGCCTTTCTGAGCCAACTAATACAACCAACGGCCCTTTATTCTAAGACCTGACACTACATAGGTGGCCGGTGCTCGATGCAGTGTCCGGCTCTCCAAAAGGAAAAAAGGGCAGAAAAGAAAATCTAGCAGCTCGAGCCAGCGGTGGCGTCAACAAGCGCGAATCCGATCAGGTTTGGGACGGGCCACCAAGACCCGAGGGTATTATGTGGAGGATTCATATGGCGGGTGAGCCCATGCTACCTAAGAATTTGAAGCTACTTGATTGAACTGCAGAGTGTGCATGATGGCGTGCTGACGATAGAGAGACGCCTTCTATCGGAGAAAGATCCCTCGCACCCGGTATTCGTGGTTAAGGTGCCACCAGGCTTGGGCTTCGTCGACAATGCCCCTATGGATCTGTTCTTCCTGCGGTTCGACGACATCTTCAATATGTTCCACGTATACCCGCTGCACTATACCATGGTCCGTCTGTTTTCTCTCAGCCCGGCCATGCAGATCATTAGAGAGAACACACCGGGCATCGCTATAGTGGACCCCTACTACATGTGTGACGGCTGCTTGGGTTCCCCGCGAACACGATCGTGGCCTCGTACCTAAAAATAATCCTCGTGGCGAACAAGACAAAGGAATACATTCTCGTGCCTTACTTTCCCGAGTAAGGCGTTATTCACTCGCCACCGTCGATTGGCTTTATTAGATTATCATCATTCTTTTTCCAACACATTCCATTTGAATTTTTTGCGCAGAGATGAACACTGCACGCTCATCTCCTTATCGCCGAAGCATTCCCACGCAATGTATTTCGACTCGGGGAGTCTAGAAAAGAAGAAAAACTACGACAAGATCAAGGAAGTTCTGGATGATGCTCTCACTGGCTTTGCCTCGATGGAAGGCACCACCTTCGTGTGTACGAAGGTCAAGTTCGGCAGGCACGTCTTCAACCACGTAACGGAGTTCCCCTGCGTGAAGCAGCCAGAAAACAGTAAGAAGGAAGCCTACTACGCACTCCATCACATGAGGGCGTTCCTACTTGACCAGCAGAATTCTACGCTGCCAGATCATCTCAAACAGTGGGCCGAAGCAAAGGCCAAGATCACTGATTCAGATATTAGACAAGAGATGTATCGCATCCAGCAGCAGTTTGGGGCAATCATCTTTCGTGATGTCATTACTTCGGGAGGGATCTTCTACGGAGGAAATATCCCGAATAACCGTGACATAGAAGATCGCCTAGAAATGCAGGGTGACTATAGGAAGTTCATGACGAGACAAGGCGTCCTCCCGTTCCCTAAGCCGAGCCAGCAGGCTTGATGTTGGCCTAGTTGTAGTTACAAACTATAGATGACCTTTATGTGTGTGTGGATAAGTGTACATGCTACTATACTTATCTTATTAGGTTTATGAATCATCGCTTACTTCTTTTGCTTATTGTTATTATATATAAATCAATTCTTGGTTTTTTTGCTTACTCTTTGGTCCTTTGCTCACTTTGGTCCTTCTTTTTTTCCTTACTCTTTTTTCGAGAATAATGCCGATGATTGAAATGTCGTGGCACACTATATATGTGAATGTGCTACGATGGGATTGTGAGCCTTGTGATATGCACAAGTCTAGGTCTTGTGCATCCTACTTGGCTCACGGTTCCATCGTAGCATATTCCTGTTTCCAACGACCTATGTATATATGTGAGGCATTCTTTTCGAGTTATTTTTGTCTTTTTCGACAATAATGCCGATGATTGAAATTTCGTGGCACAATATATATGTGAATGTGCTACGATGGGATAGTTAGCCTTGTGATATGCACAAGTCCAGGAATTATGCATCCTACTTGGCTAACCGTTCCGTCGTAGCATATTCCTGTGTCCAACGACCTAGCTAGTTATATATGAGGCATTCTTTTCGAGTTACTTTGGTCTTTTTCGAGAATAATGCCGATTATTGAAATGTCGTGGCACAATATATATGTGAATGTGCTACGACGGGACTGTAAGCCTTGTGTTATGCACACGTCTAGATGTTGTGCATCCTACTTGGCTTACGGTTCCATCGTAGCATATTCCTGTGTCCAACGACCTATGTATATATATATATGAGACATTCTTTTCGAGTTACTTTGGTCTTTTTCGAGAATAATGCCGATGATTGAAATGTCTTGGCACAATATATATGTGAATGTGCTACGACAGGATTGTGAGACTTGTGATATGCATAAGTCCAGGTCTTGTGCATCATAATTGGCTCACAGTTTCATCGTAGCATATTCCTGTGTCCAACGACCTATATATATATATGAGACATTCTTTTCGAGTTACTTTGGTATTTTTCGAGAATAATACCGATGATTGAAATGTCGTGGCACACTATATGTGAATATGCTGCGATCGGATTGTCTGCCTTGTGCTATGCACAGGTCCAGGTGTTGTGCATCCTACTTGGCGAATAGTTCCATCGTAGCATATTCCTGTGTCGAACAACCTAGTTATATATGAGGCATGCTTTTGAGTTTGGTCTTTTTGATTTAGGAGTACTTTTTATAAGTGTATCTTCATATGCGACTTTAATTATATATGTTTTTTTCAATCATAGGTTAATTATTATTGTCAACTTATATATGACGTGGTACGTCGTGTACAAGGGACGGGTTCCCGGAGTCTACGATGATTGGGAAGATCGGAGACAGTGCACCGTTTCAGCAATAGCTACAAAGGGTACAACACTATGGCGGAGGCGGAAGATAGATACACGCGCTATCTAGCGGGAGTTAGGACAAGGAACCGGATGAAGACCTACACCTTCGTCGCGGCGGTGATCATGCTTATCTTCTTTGGTTGTTTATCCCGCGTTTGTGTCTAGCTAGTTTAGATGTCTAGGGGAGCTTCTGATCGAGCTCTAACTTGTTCTATCGACACATGTATTCGCATGTCACCAACTACTTTGTAACTTGATCGAAACAATGTATAACTTATGTATTCATGTATGAGACTTATCTATATGTATTTGTTTCAATCTTGTTTTGCGAATTGTGTATTTATATATATATAAATGTATATCTTATATCTGTGTGTATATCTGCCTATATAATCTATATTGTATATCATCTGGCCCTGAATTTTTTTAAAAAAGACACCCGTGGCGCACATGGCACAGCTTTTGTGGCGCACTCAACTAAAGCGCACCTGCGCAACTTAGTGGCGCAGTGCAACGTGCGCCACAAAAGATACAAGGCGTAGCGCACCCGCCAACATATCCGTGGCGCACTAGCAGGGTGCGCTACGGCTATCTCCACATAACCGTGGCGCACGAGGCAGTGCACCATGGCTAGGAGATAGCCGTAGTGCAAGGCCCGTGGCGCACAAATGACCATTTTCCTAGTAGTGGTAATGGATGATGAACTATGGTACCAATCTGTTATGTCTCACAAAAATGGTAATCCTGGGATTGCGATGTATGGTATAACAGGCATCTAGGATTAAAAATCCGGGTGTTGATAAGTTGGTATCAGAGCCATCCTGACCATAGGAGACCCTAGTTTAGAATGGACGTTTGAATCAAAAACTTAGTTTCAAAACCAAGGGAGTGAGTATTTATGAAAACTCATTCTCATTCTTATCACTGAGACTCTTTCATGAAAATTCATGTTCCTAAAAAATTCTTGCAAACTGACATAAAATTTGACACACTTGATCACTCTACTAACTTACTCCTCCTATATTCTTATAGATGGACGTGAAGTATAGCAAGTTTTATCAGTTGCGGAATGGAGGAGACCTCATCTTTGAGCGTGACTTGGACCAGCTGTCAGAAATGCTGGAGCGTCCGCACACCGAGTTCTTCGGAGCTTAGCTCAATGATCAGGAAGGAGAGGAGTTGCAATGGCTAGTTGTTGCATGTATTCGAGGAAAGATCAAAGCCCCCACCTCAGAGGGAATTCAGTTCACCTTGAGAGAGAACAACTAGCTCGATGGACTTGCCAGGGCCATGCAGGAAGCTCTTTCCTGTCTGTGTGGGTAGAGTATCAATCAGATCGAGGGTACCCGCTTTGAGTTCTATCCAAGGCGTGATGTTATGTGACAGCCACTGGAGTCCCCATATCACCATGAGCTGAAGACTCAATTGGATCACCTCAGCTTCATGATGTACGACCGGCATAAGGAATTGGACAATGCCCGCTCCTACACCAACCACAAGTACGCCATCACCCCAAGAAGGATCAGACCATTGCCATGCTAGTGAAGGATCGTCAGTCTCGTCGCCGTCAGCTCGACAATAAGGAGCGCATCATTGCCTGTCTCCGCCATAGGATCACAAAGTTGGAGGAGACTGTCCATGAGAGAGACATGCAGCTGTAGGAGAGGGAGAATGCAGGGGAAGACCTTCGTGGAGACTCCTACTCCTATCTCAATGGTGATGATGACTTTCTGGAGGATCAGGCCATGGATTTCTTCACTGATGAGGATGACTTTGCCTTCATTGATGATGATGATGAGGATGATGAGGACACCGACTCCAAGGAGTAGTAGCACTTGAGCACTAACGTTAGTGAGTTGTATTCGGTCCCACTATATCGTAGTTTCACAGAATGGTTCTTAAAACCATCTGTTTTCCTTTGTTGTGGTGTGTGTTTGTATCGTTTGCTATGAATGAATGAAAAGCAAGTTGCTAGAAAAATCTGAGTCAAACTTTAAAAACTTTTCAAAAACCCTGAACCTTAGAAATTTCCCCCTTTTCTCATGATCTATCTCAATCTTCAGATGCCTTGCGGAGGAAGCAGTTCATCCCCGGACCCGATGTTGCAAATCTTGCAAATGTTGGTTTCGAACTGCGAAGCTAAAAGAGTCGAATTTCAAGCCAACTTAGCCACCCTTCAGCACATAGCTGAGATGGCCAACAACAATTAGGGCCATGGAAATCAGGACAACCATGGATCCAAGCTCAAGAACTTCCAGAACACCAACCCACCCATTTTCACTAAGTCTGAAGAGCCCCTAGATGCAGATGGTTGGCTGCAAACCATGGAGAACAACTTAGAAGTTACAGGAGTGGAAGCCAACGAGAAGGTATTGTTTGCCACCCACTATCTGGTCGGAGATGCAAGAGCATGGTGGAACGACGTTCGTGCCATGAATGGAGGTCAGATGATGACTTGGGAAGAGTTCAAAAATCAAGTTTAGTAGAACCCATGTGCCACCAGGTTTGAACAAGCGGATGAGAGATGAATTCAGGGAACTAAAGCAAGGCAGGATGACCGTAGTGGAGTACCGTGACAAATTTTTGTCATTGGCTAGGTATGCACCGGATGATATTGACACTAAAGCCAAGAAGGAGAGATTCTTGAATGGTCTGCATGATGAGATGCAGTTGCTGATATTGAAGACTTAGTGGATTCCGCCATTCAGATGGAAGGCAAGATCAACCAGGAACCCATCATACCCCAAAGTATCACCCCAACCCATCTCCAGGATTTTCCCCAAGAACCAACATACCCCCGATGAACCGTCCAACCTATCCCAACCTAGAAACCCAAGGCACGGAGGAAATCACAACAACAACCCCGGAAACCCTAGAAATTTCAACCGTGCACCACCTAAGTTCAACAACAACAATGTCGCCACCAACACCAACACTGCCCCGAGGACTGGAAGCAATGTTGTGCCTGTTGCAGCAAAGGACAAGTCTCAGGTGACTTGTTATGAATGTGGAACCAAGGGTCGCTATTCCAATGAGTGCCCCAAGAAGATTTTCACAGCCCCCAATGCAAATACCTCAAAGAACATCGTGTTCAGCCCGGAAGGAGATTTTCCAAGGGAACTCGCTCAACCGGAACGGCCGTCTCTTTCTCATGCATGCTGAAGAAGCCCAAGAAGCGCCAGATGTCGTGCTGGGTATGTTTTCTGTTAACTCAGTAGTTGCCAGAGTGTTGTTCAATTCTGGAGCATCGCACTCGTTTGTTACTGAAGAATTTGCATGCACTAGTAAGATTCAACCCACCAAATTGAAGCATGTTATGATAGATCAAATACCTGGTTCAACCACCAAAGCTAGACAAATTTGCAAGGTCGTACCTATCTGAATACATGGCATAGATTTTTATGCTAATTTAATAGTACTCAGAACAAAAGGTTTGGAAGTAGTACTAGGAATGGATTGTATGTCGAAACATAAAGGATTAATTGACTGTCCCAAGAAAGCCATAACCATGACTAGTACAGCCGGAATATCAGTCGAGCATGAATCTGAAACCTTGCCTCGTCAATTCAAATGCAACAAGAGTTTAGCCCAACCAACCATTGACCAAGTCAGAATAGTCTGTGAATACCCCGATGTATTTCCCGATGTTTTGCCTGGTATGCCCCCAGGTCGGGGTATCGAGTTTATCATTGACTTAATCCCTGGAACCGGACCCATAGCCCAGAGACCATATAGTATGAACATGTCTGAATTAGAGGAGCTGAAGAAGCAACTGGATGCTATGCTGGAGATAGGATTGATCCAACCAAGTGCGTCGCCATGGAGATCACCTGTCTTATTTGTGGACAAGAAGGATGGAGGTAACTGTTTCTGTACGGATTATCGGAAGTTAAATGATGTCACCATCAAGAACAAGTACCCACTGCCAAAGATAGAAGACCTGTTTGACCAGTTTACTGGTGCCAAAGTGTTTTCTAAGATTGATCTTAGAACTGGTTATCATCAACTCAAGATTCGCGCAGAGGATATTCCAAAGACTGCCTTTACCACCAGATATGGATTATACGAGTATACTGTCATGTCTTTTGGATTAACCAATGCCCCCGCTTATTTTATGAACCTCATGAATAAGATTTTTATGGACTTCCTGGATAAGTTTGTAGTTGTTTTCATCGATGACATTCTGATTTATTCCAAATCAGAAGAAGAACATGAGCTACACCTAAGGACCATCCTTGGAACCCTTAGAGTGCATCAGTTGTATGCCAAGTTTAGCAAATGTGAATTCTGGTTACAGGAGGTAGGATTTATTGGACATATCGCACCAGCCGGAGGAATTGCCGTTGAACCTTCAAAGGTGAAGGATGTGGAATATTGGCAAGCCCCAACCACTCAAACCCATGTTCGTGCATTTCTTGTATTGGCGGGATATTACCACAAGTTCGTAGAAGGATTCTTGAGTATTGCAAGATCCATGACCCAATTATTGAAGAAGGACAAGAAGTTTGACTGGACGTACAAATGTGAAGCGAGTTTTCAGGAACTCAAGAGGAGATTGATTTCAGCCCCAATCTTGATTATGTCGGATATCACAAAGCCATTTGATGTGTATTGTGACGCATCCAAGATCAGTCTCGGATGTGTGTTGATGCAAGAAGGCAAAGTTATATCTTATTTATCCCGACAACTGAAGCAGCATGAACAGAATTATCCAACCCATGATCTGGAACTAGCAGCGGTAGTTCTAGCCCTAAAGACATGGAGACATTATCTTATGGGAAACCGTTGTGAGATTTATTCGGATCACAAGAGCCTAAAGTATATATTCCCTCAGAAGGATCTGAATATGAGGCAGAGAAGATGGATAGATCTAATCAAGGACTATGATCTGGACATTCATTATCACCCCGGTAAAGCCAATGTGGTAGCAGATACCCTTAGCAGATTGCCTGCCGCTTGAACTCCATGATTCTGAAGGAGCAACCAGGTTTGCACAAGTTGATGGAAGATTTTAGAATGGAATTAGTAAGTGAAGGATTTTTGGCTAGCATAGAACTTCAACCCACTTTGATCAGTCAGATCAAGGAGGCACAGAAAGGAAATGCTAGTATCGACGGAATCAAACGTCGTATCCGTACAGGGAAAGTACCCGGATTCACCGAGGACGAAGAAGGAGTTTTGTGGTACAAAGGACGTCTCTGTGTACCAGCGGATTTCGAATTGAAGCAGGATATCTTGAAAGAAGCCCATGATACTCTTTATTCTATCCACCCCGGAGGAACAAAGAAGTACCAGGATTTAAAGGAGCAATTTTGGTGGCATAATATGAAGAGAAAAATAGGAAGCTACATAGCCAAGTGTGATATCTATCAGAGAGTCAAGGCGGGACATCAAAGACCTGCAGGACTATTGCAACCACTGCAGATTCTATAATGGAAATGGGATTTCGTTGGAATGGACTTTATCACCGGTTTGCCTACTTCTAGTAAGGGAAATGACTCTATTTGGGTCATCGTTGATAGATTGTCCAAAGTCGTCCATTTCTTACCAGTCAAGACCACTTACCAGAGCTCGAAGCTAGTGGAGTTGTACATCGCTAGAATCGTCAGTTTGCATGGAGTCCCCAAGAACATCGTGTCGGATCGAGGAACTCAATTTACCTCGAGATTTTGGAAGAAAGTCCAAGAAGGATTAGGAACAAGATTGGATTTTAGCACAACTTACTACCCTCAAACTGATGGATAAACGGAGCGATTAAATCAAATATTCGAAGATATGTTGAGAGCATGTGTGCTAGAGTATGGATCTAAATGGGAAGACTGTCTGCCTTTCGCGGAATTTTCTTACAACAACAGTTATCAAGCTAGTTTGCAAATGGCCCCATTTGGATTCATGTATGGAAGGAAGTGTCGCACCCCTTTGAATTGGTGAATGCAGAGAGTCAAATTTTGGACCCGACATCCTACGAGAAGCAGAAGAGAAAGTTCACAAGATTCGTGAGCACCTCAAGACCGCCCAGTCAAGACAGAAGAGTTATGCCGACAAGAGACGTCGAGATATCGCTTTAAATATCGGAGATTTTGTGTATCTCAAAGTGTCGCCTTTGAAGGGAATGCATCGTTTCCAGCTCAAAGGAAAAGTTAGCCCCCCAGATATATCAGACCTTTCAAGATTCTGAATCATTGAGGAGAAGTATCGTATCAACTGGAACTGCCAGAGGAGATGTCAGCAGTGCATAATGTGGTCCATATATCGTTACTTCGCAAATGCCTTGAAGTCCCGGAGAAGACTGAAGTTTTCAAGAACATTGATCACCAGACCATAGAGATCAACGATGACCTGACATATCTAGAAGTACCCATTCGTATTCTGGAGGAAGCTTCCAGGACCACCAGGACCCAAAGCATCAAGTTTCTCAAGATTCAGTGGAGTAACCACACTAAAGAAGAAGCTACCTGGGAGCGAGAAGATCACATCAAGACGGAGTTTCCCGATCTTTTCAAATCCTAGTTTTCTTCTTTATCAAATCTCGGGATGAGATTTTGTTTAAGAAGGGAAGGTTTGTAACATCCCAAAAATATTGATCAAGGTTTTCAAATTCCAATCACCAAATTAGGGGAGTCTTCATGGTCTTGGTTTACAAGTGCGTAGTACATCCAAGTGTGCAATGTGTACTGCTCTGTTTCGGTTTGCCACTGTCACTGATAGAGATGCGGCAGTTCTGGGTAGTCCTTATCAGATAGGAGAAAGTACTCTGAGGATAGTTAATGAGGATCATGGTATCAATCGTAGAGCTATTGTTTTTACCCATGACATCTGGTGCATGCTTCTAAACTACCCACAGCAACTTTGGGATCCTGAATCTGTGATGAAAACATTTATCCCCTTTGGTAGATTTCTTGTCTGGAATAAGGATCTGTCAAACAAGGCTACAATTCTTGTCAAATTGCTTGCTTATGATATTTACACCCTTCCCCTAAGTGTGGTGATTGGTAAGAATGTGGCTGATGATGGCAATGGTGACTCCTGGACATGCCCCATGATTTTTCTCTCCTCTACTCTGCTTGGTGCCAATGCTGGTGATGAAGATCCCCTGCCACCTGATGGTGATAACCCTCACCCCCTGCCCATGGTTCATCAGGGGTTTTGGCATGATGCACAACATGACCATGTGATGGAGGAAAATGTTGTTGACAACATAAATGTTGCACCTGTACATGCTACAGGGACAAGCTGCTCCTGCAGCCAATGTTCAGAATGTACCTGTTGCCAACCTGGAGCCTGCTACCCCTCCACTATAGCCTGAGATTCAAGAAAATCAGAATATGCCTGCTGCTAAACTAGATCCAATTGCTAACCTCTCCAATCTGCTTGTTAGCCTGATGGGTGGTGAAGAATATGCAAAATTCCCCAATATTGTTGGTAGCACTATCACTGGTGCTAAAGTTCAGATGAATGAATCTGTCAACAATGGCATCAATACAGTCAAAGTGACCTTGGAGATCAATACTATCCCACCCAATCAACAAAGCACCATGCAGCATGATATCCAGATTGAGGCAAATAATGTTTCACAGGTGGTGGACAACAATAATGCTGCAGTTAATGAAGCTGCTCCAAGCTTCATTCCAGTTCCTGCAGATAGCTCTGACAGTGTTACTGCGATCCCCAAGCCTGATAACTTCCCCAAGAGTAAAAGGAAGAAGCCTGAACCTAGCTCTGTCAAATATGTCAGGAGAAGCTGCAGGATTGCAAGTCTAAATGCAGGTTTCAAAAATAAAGCAAGTGCAGATGAACATGCCTCCAATGCCCAAGTCACACCCATGAACCTCTCTGGTCACTTTGAAGCTATTGTCATGGACAACAACAGTGCACCCCCACCAATTCTCCTAGTTGACACAATCCGGGCTATTGGTATCATCCGATTCCCTCTTCGGGAGGTTTACTGCAAACCTAAACTATGACAGTTCTAATGATAGTGCTTAATCACTACTCTACTATGTCCAAGATCATGGACAGTAGATGCTCTGTTATCCTAGGATTTTATTCCAGTATTTATCATGTAAGGTCACTGTGTCAGACTCATTTTGTTTATCATCCAAAGTCTCTGGTGTGTGCAGAGCAAAACATTTATCTTATAATATCTAGGTTGTACTATCCCCTGTCTGAGATGATTTTATCTTATCTGGACTGCAATGATCTCCTACTCAAGATTTACTTTTGCCTACTGCCTATGTGCATGAAAACCATGATATTGGTCAGTTGGTCACACCTTTACACACAATGTACTGATCATCATAGATATAAAAACAGATTTCTATTGTCATGTTTTATCACCCATGATATACGGTACCTGTATATCTGCTGCAACAAATCCTACTTGGTTTCTAATGAGTAGACAAATCAAAATACTAGACTGTAACATTAGAGGTGTTCATAGGAAAGATGGGATGACCTTACTGACAAAATAAATCAGAGCAATTGTAATATCATATGTTTACAGGAAACTAAGAGAGAAACATTTGACAGTAATTACATCAAAAAATTCTGTCCTAGAAGACTTGGGCAGTTTGCATACCAACCTTCCATTGGTAATTCTGGTGGATTGATCACCATTTGGAATGGGAACATGTATAATGGCAGTGTGATCAGCCAATCATCATTTCATTTGACTATTAAGATGCACTTCAATCTTACTAATGAGGAGTATTACATCACCAACATTTATGCCCCATGCACAAGTGATGGAAGGGCTGATTTTATTGATTGGTTCTTAAATGTTGATTCTTCTATCTTCAATTTATGGATAATTATGGGAGATTTCAATATGATCAGAAGCACTGAAGATAGAAATAGAGCAGGAGGCAATATTTCAAACATCCACTCTTTCAACTCCATCATCCAGGAACATGATCTAGAGGAAATACCACTTAAAGGGAGAGATTTTACTTGGTCAAATACGCAACAACAACCTCTACTTGAAAAGCTTGATTGGATTTTTACATCACATGAATGGACCACTACCTTTCCCAACACTATGGCCACTCCATTGGCCAGATTGGGATCAGACCACATCCCTATATTAATACAAATCAGTACTGGAATACCAAAATCAAATTTATTCAGATTTGAGGATTATTGGATGGAATTTGAAGGACTATCAGATATTGTGAAAAACAACTGGGCCAATAAAGGATGTTTCAAGAATGATGCACATGATCTGGCTGCCAGATTCAAAAACTTGAGACATGCTATCAAAAAATGGAGTAAATCCATCTCTAACCTCAACATTGTCATTGATAACTACAACTTTGTTTTATCTCTTTTGGATGGACTTGAGGAACAAAGAGCATTATATGTACCTGAGATAAATTTCAGACATATCATAAAGTCTCATCTTGCCAAACTGTTGGAAGCTAAAAAATATATTGGAGGAAAAGAGCTAATATTAGGTGGGCTAAACTTGGTAATGAGAACACCAAGTTCTTCCACTCCATTGCCACAAGAAACTACAGACACAATTATATTGCCGCACTACTAGATGAACAAGGCAATGAAATTACTGATCATGATCACAAAGCTGCTCTATTATGGACTGCCTTCAGAGATAGACTTGGAAAAACTTCTGAACCGAGATGAGGTTTGACCTGCAGGATCTTATCTCCCCACATGATCTCACATCTCTTGAAGAACCATTTACCCAAATGGAAATTGATGATATTATCAAATTCACGCCAAATGATAAATCACCTGGACCTGATGGATTTAATGGCTACTTCATTAAAAAATATTGGAGTATCATCAAAACCCAATTTTATAATCTTTGCAATAGATTTCACTCTGGGGAGCTGGACATTGTTAGCATCAATCATCGCATTGCACTCATTCCAAAAATCTCAAACCCCATGAAGCCTTCTGATTTCAGGCCTATCTCACTGGTTAGCATGGCACTCAAGATTCTGACTAAGCTTATTGCCAATAGAATACAGAACATTATCATTCCAATTATCATCAAAAACCAATATGGGTTTATCAAATCCAGAACTATTCAGGATTGTCTGGCATGGGCATTTGAATATTTACACATTTGTCACAGATCCAAGAGAGAGATCATCATCCTAAAGCTTGACTTTGAGAAAGCATTTGACATGATAGAATATAATACTATCATCACCATGCTTAAGCACTTTGGGTTTGGGGAAAAGATAATTGGATGGATCATCAAGATACTACATAGTTCTAACACCTCTGTGATACTAAATGGTGTCCCTGGAAAAAAATATTAGATGCAAGAGAGGTGTCAGACAGGGTGATCCACTATCACCTTTATTGTTTGTTGCAACTGCTGAACTTCTGCAAATTATTGTGAATCATGCATGGAAGACTAATGAGTTAGATCTACCTATTGATAATGCTTATGGACAAAATTACCCAATTCTTCAGTATGCAGTGAAGGGTTTCGCAGCATAGTAAATCAAAATTTTCTACGGATGCGAACGGGAAAAGCCAAGATATAATCTAGGAGATGCAAACAACGAGGGGGAATAGATGAGATCTTCATACCCTTGAAGATTCGCACAACGGAACGTTCGATGGAATGTGGGTGATGTAGTCGTACTCGCTTCTCCTCCTCGCGATCCGATCCGATCTAACACCGCAAGTGGCGATGCCTCCGAGAGATGCACACATGTGGCACCTCGATGTCTCCTCCTTCCTCGGTCCAGCAAGTATGGTGGAGAGACGGATTGGATCTACAACGCGACGGCGTGGTGCAAGCGGTGGAGAGTTTACTGGCGGCCGGCTACGCGATCGGGAGGAGAGAGGAGGCGGCAGGCGGCTAGGGCTTGAGGAGGAGGTGTGGGAGGTGCGCCCCAGCCCACTTTATAGAGGGTGGGCGGCCAGCCCCCTCCCAAGCCCTAGGGCGGCGGCCAAGGAGGAGTGGGGGCAAGTTCCCTTCTAGAAGCTTTCTAGGGTTTGCCCTAGATGCGGCTGGGCCCTATGGGGCCTTGTGCCTGGCCCAATGCGGCCAGGCACTCCCTCATAGGCCCATGCCCCTCCGGCAGGTGGGGCCACGTTGGTCCCCTTAGGAAGGTTCTAGAAGCTTAAATACAATCGATTAACCGAAACAATTCCGAACTCCAAAAACTGCATTGCCTTATATGAATCTTATTCTCCGAACCATTCCGGAACCTCTCGTGATGTACCGGATCCCATCCGAGACTCCGAACAAAAACTCATAAACCAATTATCCAATCTCTCCTAGCGTCGAGACACGTTAAGTGTGTGACCCTTCGGGTTCGAGAATATGCAGACATGATCTTATATCAATAATCAGCGAGTGCAGGAAACCCATATTGACTCCCACACATTCATCGATGATCATATCGGATGAACCACGATGCGAGGATTCAATTAATCCCATATATATTCCCTTCGTCACGCGATATTTTACTTGCCCGAGATTTGATCGTTGAATGCAGTCATACCTAGTTCAATCTCGTTCACGGCAAGTACTTTACTCGTTCCGTAATCCGATATCACTTTGTGATTAACTCCTTAACCACATGCTTGCAAGCGGTGTTGATATCGATTACGAGTGGGCCCAAGTATATCTCTCTGACTTGGGCGGGACACATCCCATCTCGATACATACAACCCAACAGGTACTTTCCGATCACCTGAGAGACACCTTTATGATCACCCTCTCATAGGATGACGTTTGATGACCTCAAAGCTTTCTTCCGATACCAGGGAGTTGTATTATCTCATGGTCTAAGGAATACAATATGTGACATAAGAAAAGCTTCGCAAAGATGAACACGATGACACGATCTAATTGCTCCGCTTAGTTTGGGTCTATCCATCATATCATTCTCCCAATGATATGATCTCATTATTAATCGACAACTCATGTCTATGGTTAGGAAACCTTAACCATCATTAATCAATGAGCTAGTCCATAGAGGCATACTAGGGACACGGTGTTGTTCACAAACCACACAAGTATTAAAGTTTCCGCTTAATACAATTCTAGCATGGAATATAAACTTTATCATGAACAAGAATTATAATAATAACATCTTTAATATTGCCTCTAGGGCATAATTCCAATAGTCTCCCACTTGCACTAGAGTCAAAATCTAGTTTACATTTGGCAACAATCTAACACCCATGGCACTGAGGTGCTGATCATGTTTTGCACGTGGAAGAGGTTTAGTCAATGGATCTGCGACATTCAGATCTGTATGTACTTTGCTAATCTTTAGATCTCCATACGCTATATAATCTCGGATTATATGAAACTTATGTTGATATGCTTGGTCTTTGGATGATATCTTGGTTCCTTAGCGAGTGCTATGGCGCGGTGTTGTCACACAATATCTCTAGTGGGTCCAATGCACTTGGAACCACCAAGCTCAATGATGAAGTTCTGATCCAAACTCCTTCACTTGGCCTTCTGCAGACCATGTATTCTGCTTCTACTATAGATCCCGCGATCACGCTTTGCTTGCAGCTTCTCCAGCTCACAGCTCCTCCATTAAAATTATAAACCTATCATGTCTGAGATTTAGAATCATCCTTGTCGGTGTCGAAACTAGCATCGACGTAACCTTTTACGACGAGCTGTTCATCACCTCCATAGACTAAGAACATTTCTTTAGTCCTATTTAGGTACTTTAGGACGTTCTTCACGGTTGTCCAGTGTTCCACTCCTGGATCACTTTGATATCTGCTCGTCAAACTAAGAGCATTGGACACATCCGGTCTAGTACACAGCATGGCATACATGATAGAACAAATGGCCGAGGCATAAGGCACTTTGTTCATAGCTTCTCTATCATTTACCGTAGCTGGACACTGAGCCTTGCTCAATATCTTACCTAACAACATAGGCACTGAACCTTTCTTTGCCTTATCCATTCTGAACCTTTTCAGAACTTTGTCTAGGTATGTACTCTGGCTTAAAGCTATCAGGCGTCTTTGTCTATCTCTATAGATTTTGATGCCCAATATATAAGCAGCTTCACCTAGGTCTTTCATTGAAAAACACTTGTTCAAATAACTCTTCACATCGTTAAGCATGTTAATGTCATTTCCAATAATCAATATGTCATCCACATATAGTACTAGAAATGTCACCGAGCTCCCACTCACTTTCTTGTAGATACAACCCGTAGCAATTTGGAACAAATCCAAAGCTCTTGATCACTTGATCAAAACGAAGGTTCCAACTCCGAGATGCTTGCTTGATCCATAATTGGAGCAATGAAGTTTGCATACTTTATCGACATCCTTAGGATCGACAAAACCTTGGGTTGCATCATATACAACTCTTCATCAATGTTGCCATTGAGGAATGCGATCTTGACATCCATCGCCATATTTCATAATCATGAAAGCGCAATTCCTAATAAAATCGAATGGACTTAAACATCGCTACGGAGAGAAAGTCTCATCGTAGTCAACACCTTGAACTTGTCGAAAACCTTCGCGACAAGCCGTGCTTTATAGGCGGTAACATTACCATCGCGTCCGTTTTCTTCTTGAAAATCCATTTGCACTCAACGGCCTTTCGATCGCTAGGAGGTCCACAAAGTCCATACTTGGTTTTCGCTCATGGATCCCAATTCGGTTCATGGCCTCTAGCCATTTCTCGAGTCTGGGCTCATCACCGCTTCCTCATAGTTCGTAGGTTCACTTTGTCTTCTACCAACAAGGCGGTCAAGGCAGGTTGCCGTACCACTCGGGAGGGCACGCGACCTTGTTGACCTCGCGATGTTTAGTAGCGACATCGTCTGAAGCTTCATGATCCTTGTCATTAGCTTCCTCTATTGTTGGTGCGTGACCTTTGGAACAATTTCAGGTCTTGCGCTACTATCCAATTCAAGAGAAGGTTCAACAACCTCGTCTAGCTCTACTTTCCTCCCACTCACTTCTTTCGAGAAAACTCCTTCTCAAGAAAGGAACCGTTCTTTGCGACACACACTTTGCCTTAGGTTCTGTGATAGAAGGTATACCCAATAGTTTCCTTAGGGTATCCTATGAAGGCGCATTTCTCCGCTTTGGGTTCGAGCTTCGGCATCAACTTCTTGGCGTAAGCCGCATCCCAAACTTTAAGAAACGACAACTTAGGTTTAGCACCAAACCACAGTTCATACGGTGTCGTTTCAGCGGATTTAGATGGTGCCCCATTTAAAGTGAATGCAGCGGTTTCTAATGCATAACCCCAAAATGATAGCAAATCAAGAAGAGACATCATTGATCGGACCATATCTAATAGAGTTCGATTCTGGCGTTCAGACACACCATTGCGCTGTGGTGTTCTGGGTGGCGTGAGTTGCGAAGCGATTCCTCTTGCTTTAAGATGCATGAGAAAATCATAACTCAAATATTCATCTTCACGATCGGATCGCAGAAACTTAATCTTTACATTACGATGGTTCTCCACTTCATTCTGAAATTCCTTGAACTTTTCAAATGTTTCAGATTTATGTTTCATTAAATAGATATACCCATATATACTTAAGTCATCGGTAAAAGTGAGAAAATAGCGATATCCACCGCGCGTCGAAACACTCATCGGTCCGCATACATCGGTATGTATGATTTCCAACAAGTCCGTTGCTCGCTCCATCATACCAGAGAACGGGGTTTTGATCATCTTGCCCATGAGGCATGGTTCGCATGTGTCAAATGATTCAAAATCAAGAGACTCCAAAAGTCCATCAGAATGGAGTTTCTTCATGCGTTTTACACCAATATGACCTGGGCAGCGATTGCCACAAACAAGTAGTATTATCACTATCTACTTTGCATCTCTTAGCCTCAATGTTATGGATGTGTGTTTCATCCCTTTCGAGATTCAGAAGGAATAAACCATTCACAGCAGGTGCATGACCATAAAAGATGTTACTCATATAAATAGAACAACCATTATTCTCCGATTTAAATGAATAACCGTCTTGCAATAAACACGATCCAGAAATAATGTTCATGCTCAACGGCACATAATAACATTTATTAAGGTTTAAAACTAATCCCGAAGGTAAAACTAAGGAGAGGCGTGCCGACGGCCATCACATCAACTCTTGATCCGTTTCCAGCGCGCATCGTCACCTCATCCCTCAAGCCGCCGTCTATTCCGTAGCTCTGTTTGAGTTATAAATATTATGGCGAACCGTATCAAATACCGGTACTACAAGCGAGGGCTAGTAAGGAAAACATCGATAACATGTATATCAAATATACCTTTGATGGTGCCAGCCTTCTTGTCCGCTAAGTACTTGGACGATTGCGCTTCGGTGACCCTTGTCCTTGCAATAGAAGCACTCGATGTCGGCTTGGGTCCAGACTTGAGCTTCTTCTCAGCACTGGCAACGCGCTTGCCGCCGCTTTCTTGAAGGGCTTCTTTGCACCCTTACCTTTCTTGAAGGTGGGGGGCTTGTTGACCATCAACACATGATTATCCTTTTTGATGTCCACCTCCGCACCCTTCAGCTTTGCAAAGAGCTCGGTGATAGTATCAGTGGAACCAATCTGATTGTGAGTCACTACAAAACTTTTGTAGCTGGGAGGGAGTGATTGCAGAACCCTGTCAATCTTGAGATCCTCTGGAATCTTGCAGTCTAGTTTCTCAAGGCGTTGAGTGTAGCCCGACATCTTTATGGCGTGCTCACTAACGGAACTCCCTTCCTCCATCTTGCAGTTAAAGAATTTCTCAGAGATCTCATATCTCTCAGAACGGGCCTGAGTCTGAAACATAGTTTTCAGCTCCTCAAGGATCTCAAAGGGCCCGGGATAGTCTTCAAAACGATTTTGAAGGTCCGATTCCATAGCAAACAACATGGTGCTCTTAATCACACCATAATCATCTTTGCTCGACTGATAGACAACTTTCTCATCAGCCGGCGCATCTACAGTAGGGGCGTCACCTAGCGCATTCTCAAGGACATAGTCCTTTTGACCGCCAGAGAGAATGATTCTCAGATTGCGGAACTAGTTGGTGAAGTTAGACCCATTGTTTCTAAGCTTTTCTTTCTCAGCAAAAACGTTGAAGTTGAAGTTGGACTTAGCCATTTGATCTACAATATTTGCAAGTACAAATTAGACTATGTTCATGATAACTATTTCAACTTTTAATCAAATTACTAGATGAACTCCCACTAAATTCAACATCCCTCAAGTTGTTTAGTGAACACGATCCAAATTCACCACACCTAATCCGATCTTCACAAGAAGAGATGTGGCTTTAATGGTGGACAACGAAGTGTCGATCATATCATTCATATGACTCATGCTTAACCTTTCGGTTCATGTGTTCCAAGGCCATGTCTATACATGCTAGGCTCGTCAAGTCAAACCCAAGTATTTCCGCGTGTGCAAAAACTGGCTTGCACCCGTTGTATGTGAACGTAGAGTCTATAGCACCCGATCATCACATGATGCTTGGACACGACGAACTTTCGCAACGGTGCATACATGGGGAGAACACAGTTTTATCTTGATCTTTAAGTGAGGAATCATCTTATAATGCTACCGTCGCGATCTAAGCATAATAAGATACATAAAAGGATAAACATCACATGCGTATAAATTTATGTGACATGGTATAGCCAATCTTCGCGCAATGATCTCCATCTTGTGCGTGCCGGCATGATCTCCATCACTCCACCATGATTGCCTCCACCACGAATAGAAACTACAACTATTGCTAACTACTTAGCGATAAAGTGAAACTATTACATGGCGTATAAGAAGTTGACACACAGGTCATACACAATTATAAAGACAACCATATGGCTCCTGCCGGTTGTGTACTCATCGACATGCAAGTCGTGAAACATTACAAAACATGATCATTGCATAAAACATACACATCACATCTTGGGCCATACCATATCACAGAAAACACTCCCTGCAAAAACAAGTTAGACGCCTCTACTTTGTTGTTGCATGTTTTACGTGGCTTATGGGAATAGCAAGCTAAGAACGATTCTTACCTACGGAAAGCCACAATGGTGATATTATGGTTGCCAAACTCCGGTGTAAATCCCATGACAACTATAGTGAGGCGGCATCCACCAGCCGCATGTGTGGAACAAGCCACACGTCAAGTGCGGAGCCGGTCTCGTGAACGTCACGTAAAGTTGGCCTGGACCGCTTCGATCTCACTATCCCGAGTCATAAGAAGAACACAAACAAAAGGCTTGCAATAGAAAACATCAACGCCCGCAACAACCATGTTGCGTTCTACTCGTGAAACACATCTACGCATAGATCTAGCTCTGATACCACTGAAGGGTTTCGCAGCATAGTAAATCAAAATTTTCTACGGATGCGAACGGGGAAAGCCAAGATCTAATCTAGGAGATGCAAACAACGAGGGGGAATAGATGAGATCTTCATACCCTTGAATATTCGCACAGCGGAATGTTCGACGGAACGTGGGTGATGTAGTCGTACTCGCTTCTCCTCCTCGCGATCCGATCCGATCTAACACCGCAAGTGGCGATGCTTCCGAGAGATGCACACGTGCGGCACCTCGACGTCTCCTCCTTCCTCGGTCCAGCAAGTATGGTGGAGATACAGATTGGATCTACAACGCGGCGGTGTGCAAGGTGGAGAGTTTCTGCAGCAGGCTTCGCCTGGATCGGGAGGAGAGAGAGGAGAGGCGGCGGCTAGGGCTTGAGGAGGAGGTGTGGGAGGTGCGCCCAGCCTCTTTATATAGAGGGTGGGCGGCCTGCCCCTCCCAAGCCCTAGGGTCGGCCAGGAGGGAGGTGGGGCAAGTTCCCTTCTAGAAGCTTTCCTAGGGTTTGCCCTAGATCTGGCCGGCTGGGCCCTATGGGGCCTTGTGCCCCTGGCCCAATGCGGCCAGGGCACTCCCTCATAGGCCCATGCACCCTCCCGGCAGGTGGGGCCACGTTCGTCCCCTTCCGGAAGGTTCTAGAAGCTTAGATACAATCTTGATTAAGAAACAATTCCGAACTCCAAAAACTGCATTGCCTTATATGAATCTTATTCCCCGGACCATTCCGGAACCTCTCGTGATGTCCCGGATCCCATCCGAGACTCCGAACAAAAACTCATAAACCAATTATCCAATCTATCCTAGCGTCGAGACACGTTAAGTGTGTGACCCTTCGGGTTCGAGAATATGCAGACATGATCTTATATCAATAATCAACAGCGGGGTCTGGAAACCCATATTTACTCCCACACATTCATCGATGATCATATCGGATGAACCACGATGCCAGGATTCAATCAATCCCATATATATATATTCCCTTCGTCTCGCGATATTTTACTTGCCCGAGATTTGATCGTCGGTACCGTCATACCTAGTTCAATCTCGTTCACAGCAAGTACTTTACTCGTTCCATAATCCGATATCACTTTGTGATTAACTCCTTAACCACATTCTTGCAAGCGGTGTGTATATCGATTACCGAGTGGGCCCAAAGTATATCTCTCCGACTTGGGAGGGACAAATCCCATCTCGATACATACAACCCAACAGGTACTTTCCGATCACCTGAGAGACACCTTTATGATCACCCTCTCATAGGATGATGTTTGATGACCTCAAAGCTTTCTTCCGATACCAGGGATTTGTATTATCTCATGGTCTAAGGAATACAATATTTGACATAAGAAAAGCTTCGCAAAGATGAACACGATGACACGATCTAATTGCTCCGCTTAGTTTGGGTATGTCCATCATATCATTCTCCCAATGATATGATCTCATTATTAATCGACAACTCATGTCTATGGTTAGGAAACCTTAACTATCATTAATCAATGAGCTAGTCCATAGAGGCATACTAGGGACACGGTGTTGTTCACAAACCACACAAGTATTAAAGTTTCCGCTTAATACAATTCTAGCATGGAATATAAACTTTATCATGAACAAGAATTATAATAATAACATCTTTATTATTGCCTCTAGGGCATAATTCCAACATGCAGATGATACACTACTCATCCTTCCTGCTATTCAGGAGCAGCTCTCTTATCTGAAAAATCTGCTGATAGATTTCTCCAAATCAACTGGACTTAAAATAAATTTCCATAAATCATCTATGGTCCCTATCAATATGACAACTGACAGATGCAGAACATTTGCTGATAGTTTTGGTTGCAGACTTGAATCCTTACCATTCATGTCGTGGTGGTGGCACGGCAGATGCCATGGGCAGGCTAAAGTATGGGGCCAATGGATACTAGAGGATGCAGGGAGGAAGATGCAGATTAATTCACCACAGAAAGCAAAGGTAAAGATCTTATTTCTCCTTCCTTGGGCTACAAGGGCTCCTCGAGCTGTGTCTGATAAGGATCAAATATATCAGCCTAACGGTACCAAAAATGAGCCGATCCCTTCCTCAGGGTCCAAGCCTCTCCTTATAAAGGAGAGCCTTGGGTTCCTTTAGGGCTGATGTGGCAAGCATATTCGAGGAATATGCTTGTCCCAATATAGTAGTTCGGCGCCCCCCTTTCCCTGTCGCTCCCCTAATGACGGCAAGGTTCCAGAGGGCCCCTCCTGCGCGCCTCGGGATTCAGGACTGTCACCTCCGTGACCTCCTTCTGCCTCTCTGTCGCTCTGCGTCTTTGTCCGTAGTGCTTGGGTTCGCTCAGATTCTCCCTAGCCTGCGGCTAGGGTTTGACTTCAGGCTTCTCCTTCTCCTGCAAGCTTCGTATCATTCGTCCCTGCCTCCCGTAGCTCGGCTTGTCCTTTATCTTCATTAAGATTACTCGGGCTAACCCAGCCGACTTACGAAGTATCTCGGCCGGGCAATGCCTTTCCATTACTATAAGGGTCCTGCCCTTTCCTATCTTGGCCGACCTCTACATGATTCGGCTGACTCAGACTGTAACTCGGAAACTAGACGGGGAAAGTCGAAAGGATGCTCCCTATCCGGGGTTTACCCTATCCGGGGTTATCTCCCCAACATTAGTCCCCGAAGCTGGTATGGCCCCATCGATAACCTCGGCCGGGTTGTATCAGTTTCATGACACACGTCTTGTATTGTTTCCGAGTTATTCCTTTCTCGTTCGAGGTATCATCGTATCTTCTCGCGTACGCCTCGTCCTACGTGTCATCCCCATCATTGTTTCTCTAGTTTTTTGTTCCTCTACGGATTCTTGACAGCCATAGTTACCATGCGCTGTTGCACGTACGCTTCTGACGCCTCGTGTGCCGTTTCCGTTGGGGATCGTGACCTTCTTTGCTATCGTGTGGCCCTCGGTGTGGTTCCGCTCAACGACGTGTGGTCGTGCGGTGCACACGATCTACACGGCCAACCGCCACACCCACGATCCCACTATCTTGCTAGCGGCTCGGTTATAAAGAGGGGTGCGGCGCTGGAGGATTCACTTTCCCCTTTTCGCTCGCCTGCGCCCTTCTTATTCCTCTCGCTTCCGCGCCCGTTCGCAGCTCCGCCGCCGCGCGTTCATCTGAACCTCCGACGGTGAGGACTCCGCCGCGTTGCTTTGTCTGCCTCGTCCGCGTTCGCTAGCTTCGGCATCGTCGCCGGTGAGTTATTTCCGGCCGCGTCGCCTAGGCTTTTCCCTAGATTTCCCTGTCTCCATTTCGTATTCGTGCGGTGGTTCCTCTGCTCCTCCGCCGTCGTTCCTGTGCAGAATCACGATGGGGCCCTGTAGTTCTAAACTTTCCTCCGCTGATTTTTTCCGGCAAGCTCATGTCTAGCTCTTTTAGCGGTGCCCTGATAGAGGATGACGATGCTGGCTCTGGGCCCGAGCGAGGCTCGTGGCAGGGCTCCTCCGTTACTCGCCGCGAGATCGAGTGGCTTATCCGAACTCGGAGGATTCCCGCCGAGGTCTCCTGTCGCTTACCCGGCAGCGAGTCCTCTCCGGATCTTAGGGAGGGCGAGTATGTAGTTTTTATGTCGCATTTCTCGCGCGGCTTTGGTCTCCCTCTTAGCGACTTTGCTAGAGAGTTTCTCGACTACTTCGGCCTTAAGCCGCATCATCTTCCTGCAAATGCCATCGCTTCTCTTTCTGCTTTTATCTCTGCCTCGGAGGGATACTTCGGCCTATGGCCGTCCGTGCATGTCTGGTCGAAGTTCTTCCAAATTCGTTCTAACATAGTCCCTGACAAGTCTCTGCACCCTTCCGAGAAACTGCTTACTCAATGTGGAGTAGCGTCCATTACACCTCGGAGGAAGTCCGTATTTCCTCGTGTCACAGGGCTAGAGTCGTGCAAGAAGTGGCACAAATCCTTCTTCTATGTCAAGAACACGGGAACGGAGGACAAGATTCGGCTTCCCACATTCTCCATTGGCACGCCCTCCAAGGTGAATTGGACTTATAATCCGAGGAAGAGTCACGCCTTGGCCGAGGCTTTTGAGATTCGGCTTAAAGAGCTGATCGCGCCCGGGTTCTGGCGAGGACTTGATGGCTACCTTTATCAGTAGCCGAATCTGCCCATTCCAGAAACGGACACACAAACTCTGCTACATGAGCGGTCCTCTTGACCCCAACCGAGTCTCGACCGTGGAGCTGGACAACTATCTCATTTTTAAGCGTGTCCGAGCTATCTTCAAGACAGAGATGCCTGAGGACTGGGCTTGGGGATTGAAGCCGTTCACACGCGAGCATCCCCCTCCCGAAGTAAGCTTAACCACTGACGTTCTGTTTTCCAATTGTTTTCGTAACTATTCTCGCTAATTTTCCTTTTTCCTGTCTTACAGAGGTTCGCAGAGCAGAAGAACGAGGATGCCAAAGTTTTTTCGCTTTCGTGTCCCGCGGACCGGAATACCCCGGACACTGGGGAGCCGGCCTCGGAAGAGTTCGTCCCTAAGTCGGATTCTGCCCCGGCTCGTGCTCGTGGCAAGACCTCGGCCCACGAGGAGGAAGGTGATTCGGATGAGGTCCAAGTTCTAGAGGTAGTTGCCGCAATGCCTATTTCTTATGCATTTTCGGCTTCTACTTTCCCAGCTAATCTGGCCGGTCAGGTTCATGACGCCGAGCCTATTGCTTCCCGGCCCCCTGTTACCTCGAGGAAACGTGGGGCTCCTGCTGGTGCCTCAGAGGCGGCCCCCAAGAAACGAACGAAGAAATCTGCACCGAATCCTCCTAGGCGCAAGACCATGCACAGGTCGCGGGTAAGTTCCTTTGCTCGTATTTCTTGTTTCTCTCTTTACATTTTCAATCCTAACGCCCTTCTTTATTTTCTATTTCATGATGCTCCACTTCTTAAGCCCGGCGGTCCTAGCATGACTAGCCATGTGACTCGGCACCGTCTCCTCCGCCGAAGATACCAGATTCATAGTCACCTTGTCTGCATCTCCTCGATTCGAATCTATCGCGCTCGCCACGATATGCGTGAAATTCCTCTCGTTGACGTTGATTCCACTCGCCTTCGATTTCCACAGAACGATTGCCTCCTCTGTGAATCCAAGCGTCTCTACCGAGCCTCTTTCTACCCCCGCAGTTTCTATAGTAGCTCCAGCCCCGGCCGAGGACGTCAATATCTCGGCGCCATCTGCGACCGTGACCCCTCCGGATCCTAAAGACCTCGTTCCCATTGCCGAGGTATCAGCTCCTGCTGACGCCTCTAAAGCAAGAAAAGCTGTCGCCGCCAAGGCTTCTACCTCCCAGAAAGGTCTTGTCAGCTCTTCTCAGCCGAGTATCGCCGATGTGCTGCACAAAGGAACTGCCTCCACCAAAACCTCCATTACTCCGGCTGCCGGTACCCAGCTTGCTCTTCATAAAAGCCCTGACAGCGGTGGTTACCTGAACCGTCCGGTAAAGTCCTTACTCGGACGACAAGTGGGAACAGCCTCGGCTCACTGGTGGAGTATGCCAATAACTGGAATGCTGCCGATCAATTTGAGAGTAATCCCAGCAGTCAGCCGTTCCAGCTTTCCGACATTAGCAGTCGCTTGGATCAAGCCGCCAAGATCGTCCTTGATACTAACAGGATGAATGAGGTAATTGTTATTTTACGGAGTTTTGATTAATTCTCCAATTGCTACTATATATACTCTAGTCCCCGAAACTTGCAAGCGAATAACTTGTTATTTGCTTGGAAGTTTTATGATTCTCTACTTAATTCGATTTAACTTTAGGGTTCGAACCTATATCCGACTAAATCTGCCTTAAACTTTGCTTGATTGTTGTCTAGCTGATCTTTGAATATCTAGCCTCCTAGATCCGGGTTAAGTTTAGCTTGACTTGGATCTGTTTTGGCTTTGAATATCCAGCCACCTAGACCCGGGTTAAGTTTTGCTTGACTCGGATCTGTTTTGGCTTTGAATATCCAGCAACCTAGATCCGGGTTAAGTTTTGCTTGACTCGGATCTGTTTTGGATTTGAATATCCAGCGACTTAGGTCCGGGTTGAGTTTTGGTTGACTCGGATCATTAACTTTCAATATCCAGCCACCTAGATTCGGGTTAAGTTTTTCTTGACTTGGATCTGTTCTAGCTTTCAATATCCAGCCACCTAGATTCAGGTTAAGTTTTGCTTGACTCGGATCTGTTCTGGCTTTGAATATCCACTCATCGTTTGCTCTATTGCTCAGATTGCACATGACCGACGGACTGCTGAATTTCAAAGACTACTTTTTCGCACAGAAAACTGGAAGAAAAATATGAGAAAGTTATTCCTGTGGTGAAAAAAGCTGGTAAGTCGACAATTCTCTTCGTCATCTCCGACATTCCTATTGTTTTGTATGCGAGATGTCGGCTCACTTTGTTGGTGAACAGGTAACATCAATAATCTCAACATCCGTCTTGAGAAGAAAGTCAAGAGCTTGGAAGGTTAGTTTCCCTTTTAGTTTACACCTTTCCCTTTTTAAGATGTACGCTAAGTTTCTTTTATCTCGTTTGGCTTTGGTAAAGCCGAGTTACAAACCTTTGCAGCATCTCACCAAGATTGCACGCCCATGCCTGAGGTGATGCTGCATTTTTTAGAACAAAGCGCTACTCATTCGGCGCAGATAAAGGACAAGGATGATGAAATAGCTCGCCTGCGCGCCGAGGTGGAGGCCCTTAAGCTTTCTCAGAAGTCCGAACTAGAAAAGGTCGACCAAGAGTTCTCTGAGGAGAAAAATCGGCTAGCTCTGCAATTGCAGAAAAATAAAGAGCTCCTCGAGGCTGCAGGCGAAAACCGGGGAATGAGCGAAGAGATCGCTCGGTTTGAGAAGATCAAGACTGACTGGGCTAAAGATCTTCAGATAATGATGAGTTATATTCATCGTAAGCTTCTTAGCATAGCCGGATTATCTTTTTCTTTTTTCATGCTTCTCCCTGACGCATTCGTGTTTTGCGTAGATCATTTTCCAGAAGCTAAGCCCGTGAGCTCTAAAGTGGTTCTTGCTACTCGTGTGCGCCGAGGTGTCCCTGCTGATGCGGACTCGGAATACTCGATGGAAGATTTCCTGGTTGCTGTCGGCGCTGCAGTTAGTCCGATGAAGATTATGGGCAGGGATTTGGTGCAGGCAGCTATCCGAGCGTACCATGTTCTCTAGCCGAATACTTCTGGGACTCCTGATATCAACGAGGTCCAATTGCTGGTGAAAAGATTAATGGCGTCCGAGAGGCAACTAAGTCGTTGGAGGAATCGCCAGACGGTTTGGCCGATATGGCTCTCCTGTTATTATGTCATGGTATGAAGATATTTCTCTTGATATCTTGAGAAATTTGCGCACTGGTTCCCGTTGGGTTGAGGACCCCACCTTCGTCGCTCTTCGGCAAGCTCGCGCCTTCCAGCTCGTTGAGTATGCCGACGTGCATACCTGGAATGAAGGTTCGAGCTTCCTCTCGAACCCGGACGATGAGGTCGTAGTCGAGGATGCATCATATAATAACTCGGCTGAACAAGGGGAAGATGAAGATGACTCGTCTTCTTCTGGTGACTCCAGTTCGAGCTCGGATGGCAACGGCGACGCGCGATCCTCCTCCAAAGGTACTGGGCATTCAACTGCGCAAACTGATGCTCCTCAGCAGCCTCGGGCTTCAGCCGAAGTCGCACCTGGGTCCGTGGAAGGCGAGGCAACCTCGGCCGAGGCTCCGCCTATCTCGGAGCATCCAGCCCCTGACCCAATCATTGCCTCTCCAGCTGAAAACCTTTAAGTTATTTCTTGTCCCTGGTATGCCGGGCGTACGATGTACGTGGAACATTCGTCCGTTTTCTGTATGACCTGAATTTCTTTTGCCGTGTACTGCTGCGACATATATGTTTGTAGTTGTTATCACTTTGTTTAAGTGGTTTTGTTCGTCCGAAATCTTGCTTTGGTGGCCTGCGATTTCTTGATTTTAGGATGTATCTTTGCCTTTGTATTCCCGTGGTTTAGCCAATTAATCTGGGTGTGAGCTTCGAATATCATACGAGATTGAGCTGTTCTTACTCTGAGTGTCGAAGTGTGATACCTTCCTTGTATCAAAGGTTGACTACTACTTTGGAACAATATATGGCAGTCCCCGAGTCACTGCCTATAGCGCCGAAGTCTAGTGTGTAAACCAAATTTCAGAAATAATATAAGACGGTTGCCGAGTCGCTGCTCAGGGTGCCGAGGTTTAGTGCATAACATAAAATTGGGGCAACATATGGCAGCCCCCGAGTCACTGCTCTGGATGCCGAGTTTGAATACACAAGATGAAATTGAAATGACCTATGGCAGTCCCCGAGTCATTGCTCTGGATGCTGGGGTTTAATACATAAGATGAAATTGAAATAAGATATGGCAGTTCCCGAGTCACTGCTCTGGATGCTGAGGTTCAATACATAAGATGAAATTGAAATAACATATGGCAGTTCCCGAGTCACTCCTCTGGATGCCGAGGTTCAATACATAAGATGAAATTGAAATAACATATGGCAGTCCCCGAGTCACTGCTCTGGATGCCGAGGTTTAATACATAAGATGAAGTCGAAATAAGATATGGCAATCCCTGAGTCACTGCTCTGGATGGCGAGGTTCAATACATAAGATGAAACTAAAATAACGTATGGCAGTCCCCGAGTCGTTGCTCTGGATGTCGAGGTTTAATACATAATTGGTTCTTGACCTTGAGATACTATGCTACGAGTAAAATGGACGAAGTAAAGCTACGTTCCATGGCCGCTTCGTTTATTCGCCGGCGTTGTCTGCCTTGTTCTTTCTAGGGGATTGAGCATCGATTATATAATAGGCATCATTATGCAATGCTTTGCTCACGATGAATGGTCCTTCCCATGGAGGTGACAGCTTGTGCATGTCGGCCGTGTGTTGCACCAGTCGGAGGACTAAATCTCCTTCTTTGAATACTATTGGATTCACCTTCTTGATGTGATATCGTCGCAAGTTCTGCTGATAAATAGCTGATCGTGATAGCTCCAGCTCTCTGGCTTCTTCTAGCAGGTCAACAGTATCTTGCCGAGCTACTTCATTTATCTCTGAAGTTGTATATTGAGTAACTCTTGGCGAGTCATGTAGTATGTCGTCTGGAAGCACGGCCTCTGCCCTATATACCAGAAAGAATGGTGTATAACCTGTTGATCTATTTGGAGTAGTCCCGAGGCTCCATAATACTGCTGGTAATTCCTCAATCCAACATCCTGCCGACCTTTGCAATGGTTCGACGAGTCGTGGTTTTATTCCGGACAACACTAGTCCATTAGCCCTTTCCACTTGCCCATTAGATGCTGGATGAGCAACAGAAGCAACATCTAATCTTATGTGTTTCTCTTGGCAAAACCTAGCGAAATCTCCTTCTGCAAAGTTTGTGCCGTTATCTGTAATAACACTGTGCGGGTACCCATATCTTAAGATAATATCTTTGAGGAATTTCACTGTTGTGAGCCCATCACATTTTTTTATTGGTTTTACTTTAATCCATTTTCTGAACTTGTCCACCATGACCAATATGTGGGTCATCCCCCCTCGGGCCGGCTTAAACGGTCCCACCATATCTAGGCACCACACAGAAAATGGCCAAGTAATGGGTATCGTTTTTAACTCGGACGACGGCATGTGTATCTTGGTTGCATATCTCTGACAGCCATTGCATTTTTCAACCAGCTCTTTGGCTTCCTTCAACGCCGTTGGCCAATAAAACCCATGCCTGAATGCTTTGGCTACCAAGGCACGAGATGAGGCATGGTGTCCACATTCTCCTTGATGTATATCTAGGAGGATCTCACCTGCCGAACTCACACACCTTTGCAATACACTTGTGACGCTTCTTTTATATAGCTCATTGTTTATGATTGTATAAGCTTTTGCTCTCCTTACAGTCTGTCTTGCTAACACTTCATTATTCGGCAACATCGCATCTTTAAGGAAAAAGAATATGGGTTGCGCCCACACCGGTGTGATTTTTTCTGGTGTGGTCTCACTGTCTATTTCCATGTTTTCCGCCGATATAGCTACCTCGGCCTTCTCCATAATTATGCTTACCTCTGCTGTCCTTTTCTTGGGGAGTTCCGAGTTATATTGCTGGTCTACTTCCATCGGCACATTATCTTCTTCTGAATTTGCGGAATAAAGATAGATTCGGATTACGGTGATGGGGTTATTGATGGTTTTACGAGGTGTTCGAGGCAATACCGGTGGAATATCTTGCTGGTTGATCCTAGTTTTGACAACGTGTCTGCGGCATCATTTTCTGCCGGAGGTATGTGGTGAAATTCACATCCTTCAAAGTATCCACTGATCTTTTGCACATGAAATCTATACAAAGCAATATTATCATCTAATGCATCCCAATTGCCTGAGACTTGCTGTACTACTAAATCTGAGTCCCCATAGCATAAGATTCGGCGTATGCCAATCTCTTTTGCTAATTTCAATATATGGACCAGTGCTTCGTATTCGGCTACGTTGTTTGATGCGGCAAAATGTATTTGTAGCACATACTTCAGCTGATCTCTTATAGGCGAGGTTAACACTATTCCTACCCCCAAACCATTTCTTAGTTTGGAACCATCGAAATGCATCGTCCAATAATTTGGGTCTGGTAATGGTGGCTCATACTGCACCTCGGACCAATCTACGAAGAAGTCGGCGACCGCCTGAGATTTGATCGCATCTCTCCTATCGAATTGTGGAGCGTACGGTGACAACTCGATTGCCCATTTTGCTATTCGGCCACTTGCATCTTTGTTGCTCAATATGTCGGCTATGGGCGCTTCACAGATCACTTTGATGGGATGCTCTTCGAAGTAATGTTTAAGCTTCTTTGCCGACATGTACAATCCATAAGCCATCTTCTGATAATGTGGGTAATTCTGCTTTGAAGCGGATAACACCTCGCTCAAATAATACACCAGCCTCTGTACTGACTTATCATCTTCGAGTCGTTCTACGACGGCTACAACACTCACTACTTTGTTGGTAGCCGCTATATAGAGTAACATTGGCTCTTTTGATAATGGAGAAGCCAAAATGGGTGTTGTGACCAACATCTTTTTCAACTCATGAAATGCACTGTCTGCTTGTGGAGTCCAAATGAACTTATCTGATTTCTTCATTAGTTGATAGAGTGGTAGTGCCTTCTCTCCCAGCCGACATACAAACCGGCTGAGCGAGGCTAGACATCCTGTGAACTTTTGTACATCATTTAGACACCTTGGCAACTCCATTGTTTCTACTGCCTTTATCTTTGTTGGGTTGGCCTCTATACCTCGGCTAGATACGAGAAAGCCGAGTAATTTTCCTGCCGGCACGCCAAATGTGCATTTTCCGGATTAAGCTTCATTCGGAACCTTCTCAGGTTCGCGAAAGTCTGTCGTATATCATCCAATAGCGTTTTGCTTTCCTTGGTTTTGATGACCACGTCATCTACATATACTTGTACATTTTTTCCTATCTGGTCGTGTAGACATTTTTGCATGCATCTCTGATACGTTGCTCCTGCGTTTCGCAGGCCGAATGGCATTGTGCGATAGCAATAAGCCCCATACGGGGTAATAAACGCAGTCTTTATTTGATCGGCCGGATTCAACGGTATCTGGTGAAAACCAGAATACGCGTCTACAAATGACAATAAATCACAGTCAGCGGTCGAATCAATGACTTGGTCTATTCTAGGTAAGGGAAAAGGTTCTTTTGGACACGCCTTGTTCAGGTTCGTGTAATCGATACACATTCGCCATACAATGGCTACATTCGGATCATCTTTCTTCTTTTCTACTAGCACCGGGTTTGACAACCAATCCGGATACAGCACCTCCATGATGAACCCGGCTGCGAGGAGCCGAGCTATTTCATCCCCTATTATTTTTCTCCTATCTTCGGCAAAGCGGCGGAGAGGTTGCTTCACCGGCCTTGCTCCTGGCCTTACATTTAGAGAGTGCTCAGCCAACTCCCTCGGAACACCTTGCAAATCCTGAGTTGACCATGCAAAGATGTCCCGATTCTCACGGAGGAAGTTGGTGAGCTCGCTTTCCTATTTAGCATCTAGGCCTGCACCAATAGTAACGGTGCGTTCGGGGAATTGCTCGTCTATCTGAAACTTCTTCGTTTCTTTAGTCGGCTGAAAGGAGACACTTCCATGTGGATTGGCCAGTGCCGGCATATTCAGCTGTGCCGACTGAGCGAGGGCTGCTACCTCCTGAATCCTTCTTTTTTCTCTTGCTATAACCAATGATTCGGCCAAATTTGACCCGGCTGAAGCACATTCCATTGACTTCTTGTAATCCCCTGCTACTGTTATCACTCCTTGTGGTCCGGGTAGCTTCATTTTCAGATAACTTACATGACAGCTGCCCATGAATTTGGCCAGCGCAGGCCGTCCGAGTAGAGCATGATAACAACTTTCTAGATCCACCACTTCAAACTCTAAGTTTTCTGCTCTGCAGTTATCTCTTGTGCCGAATAACACATCCACTCGGACTTTACCAATGGGTTCACATGAAAGTCCTGGCACTATCCCATGGAAAGTGGTCCTCGTGGACTGCAGCATGTTCTGCGATATTCCGAGTTTATGCATGGTATCTTTGTACATGATGTTGATACTGCTTCAATTGTTAATGAGTACTTTTGAAAATTTCACATTGATGCTTGGTCCAACAAATGTCGGATCCAACACGAGTGCATACGACCCCGGATTCAGCATTATCTTGGGGTGATCCTTTATGCTCCAAGTTACCTCCTGATCTGACCAAGGCACATATCTTGGTACTGCCGGCATAACTGCATTTACTTCCATATGCCGGCGCTGCACACTCTGCTTGTCTTGTTCTTCCGTTGTGAACACGCAATAATACTGATGATGTTCTCTATAATCATTGCGTCTAGTATTCGCTGGATTTGTCCTTCCATCCTGGACTTGGTTCATCACTTGATGTACCGCATCTCTCCGGTCCGAGTTATCGTATCTCGGGGGAGGAGACGGTAGCATCAGTTGTTGTGCATTTGCTCCAGTCAACTGTGGTTGATCTTTGTTGATGTACTTGATGGTATTTGCTGAATACTCGCGGGTTTCCCATTGCATTTTTCATCCATGCACATTGACGGGTCGTATGGTTGGCTGGCCTGGATGGGTTTGACGTGTGAAATTTACAAGGCTGATCTAACATAGACTCGAACGTGTACTTCGGCCTCTCCTTCCACTGCTTATTTTGCTCTGGGGTCCACTGTCTTTTTCCCTCATTCCTTGGTGTCCACTGCTGAGGACCATTCTTCTGCCGTTGAGTCGCTCCGTGACTCGGCTGATCCTGCGCTACCGCTGCCACTTGGGCCGAATTATATCTATAATCCGGCCTTTCTTCTCTTCTTCTTCCTCTAAAGGCATTGCGCCTGGATGACCCGGCCAAATCTCTTGCGTATTGGTCTTGTTGCTCCCGATGATCTGCCGACATCAATTCTGGTTGCGTTGGATCTCCTAATGCATAGGAGTCCGCTATTCTAATATTTTCTGCCAATGTGGTTGGCATATCTCTTTGCAGTCGTTGCCACAATACACTAGCATAACGACATCCTTGAGCGAACCAAGCTATTGCTTGCGACTCTATGACTCCTTCACATGAGTTTCTCAAGTTACACCATCGAGTTAAAAACTCTCTATCTGTTTCATTCGGCCTCTGCTTGCACATGGCTAATTGTTGCGGCCTGTTTGGCCTCTTGTAGGTGCTGGTAAAGTTGCTGACGAACATTTCTTCAAAATCTAACCAACAGTTGATACTGCCTGCCGGCAGATTATTCAGCCATACCCTAGCTGGTCCTTCTAACATTTGTGGAACATACCGTACTACCCATCGTAAGTTCCCACCTGCTATTTTCACAACAGTGGCATAGTCAATCAACCAGTCTTGTGGTTTGGTACTCCCATTATATGTTTTCGTGCCTCTCGCTAGATGAAAGTTCAGCACAGGTGGTTCGCCCATGATCTGTGGTCCAAAGCATGTCGGACCTGGTGGACCCTGTTCTTCCAACAACTCGGACCGGTATAGCCGGTCCAGCTTCACTCTTGCATCATTTGATGGCAAATCTCTGTACAGAACTCTGTCTTGCATTCCATAGTGGTTATTTCCACCATGGATCGCATATTCCATCTCGGAATAACCATCATTGTACCTTTCATTCACTTGATTGTGGCGAGCTGGCCTCGCTTCTCTTTCCTGCCGGGGTTCATGTATTGGTTGTGGGTTGAGCGGCGGTTCTCTCCTTACTTCGACCGGGGTATTGTTCTCATGATTGCCTCTTCCGAGTTCTCTTCTGCCGAGGTCTCCATTGCCTCGGCTTCCGCCGTCTTTCTCAATACGGCCGGGATTCCTCTCACCACTGTTACCTCGGCTTCCATTGCATCTGTTCTCGTTTGCCTTCCCGGCTATTGCCGGATCATACGGAACAATTTGCTTGTTTCTCTTTCCTGAGGTTACTGCTTTGTCCTTTCGTGCATTATTTCTGGGTGAAGATGCCGCTGCCACGGACAAGGCAGGTGCTGCTCCTGCTGAGTGAACCATTCGCGAGGCCCCCGGCCTCGCCGGGTCTGCCCTAAGCATCTCTTCGTTTTGCTGGTTCACGATGCGCACCAGCTCATTCACTCTTTCTTGCTGTTTCTGCCGGGCTTTGCCGGTCAACCCCTCTAACTCTAATGCTGCGGCATTTGCCGCTCTTAGGTTCTTTGCCGGGGTACTGTACCTCGGCAAGCCCAAATCAACTGATTCCGCCTTATGAGCATCATGCTCCTTGTTGATATCATCTATGAGGTTTTTCCCTCTCAATCTTAACTCGTCCACCCGTTCGGGTGCGACGTCAAGCTTATTAGCTTTGGCATATTCTCACAGGGTCCTGTTTAAGGACTCCCGCAAGGCCGACACCTTTTTGGCCTCTACCAGCACCTTTTGCCTGGTTTCTTCTAACTCTGCCTGAGCATTCGCCGGATCAAGTATCGGCGCTATAGGTGTAGTCAAGTTTTCTATGGTTGCCTGAAGAATGTTCTCTGGCCTTTCCAGAGGTGGCCCTCTTACTCTTGGTGCCTTTGGGGTAGTGTCCTGCACCTCGGTCTGGTTGGTCACTGGAGGGATTACCTCGGTGGGTAGTGGTGTTGTCTGCCTGGGTGCGCCCTATACGCCTGTGGCGGGGTCTCTGGTCGATCCGGCAGCCGCTACTCCCGCTTGCACTCCGGCCGCGACCATCACCTCGACGCTGCCTACGGGACGCGCTCCATGTGGACGACTCGCAGCGCTAAGAGGTGGCTCTCCTGCAACAACAACTTGGTGAGGATAAATGTCGGAGATGTCGACGCCGACGTAGAACCTGTGCCCACCCAGTCTGATGAAGACACCGTTGCGCGGGGGAGTTTTTCCCCTGAAGCTACCCGCATTGTCGCTGACGTAGTCACAGAGATCAAACCTCTGGACCAAGCCAGAAACAACGCGCTCGCCAGTGTTGATGAAGTTTCCCGTCCGGATCATAACTCCAGCTAGCACCGCTGCTGGCCCCACGGTGGGCGCCAACTATCGTGGTGGTGGCACGGCAGATGCCATGGGTAGGCTAAAGTATGGGGCCAATGTATACTAAAGGGATCTGGGGAGGGAAGATGTAGTTAATTCCGCACACAGAAAGCAAAGGTAAAGATCTTATTTCTCCTTCCTTGGGCTACAAGGGCTCCTCGAGCTGTGTCTGAGAAGGATCAACTATATCAGCCTAACGGTACCAAAAATGAGCTGATCCCTTCCTCAGGGTCCAAGCCTCTCCTTATAAAGGAGAGCCTTGGGTTCCTTTAGGGCTGATGTGGCAAGCATATTCGAGGAATATGCTTGTCCCAATATAGTAGTTCGGCGTCCCCCTTTCCCTGTCGCTCCCCTAATGACGACAAGGTTCCAGAGGGCCCCTCCTGCGCGCCTCGGGCTTCAGGACTGTCACCTCTGTGACCTCCTTCTGCCTCTCTGTCGCTCTGCGTCTTTGTCCGTAGTGCTTGGCTTCGCTCAGATTCTCCCTAGCCTGTGGCTAGGGTTTGACTTCAGGCTTCTCCTTCTCCTGCAAGCTTCGTATCATTCGGCCCTGCCTCCCGTAGCTCGTCTTGTACTTTATCTGCATTAAGATTACTCGGGCTAACCCAGCCGACTTATGAAGTATCTCAGCCGGGCAATGCCTTGACATTACTATAAGGGTCATGCCCTTTCCTATCTTGGCCGACCTCTACATGATTCGGCCGACTAAGACTGTAACTCGGAAACTAGACGGGGAACATCCTTTCGTCTTTCCCCGTCTTTACCCTATCCGGGGTTATCTCCCCAACAATTCACATACATGGGTCTCCCTATGGGCACAACTAAACCCAGTGTCAGTGATCTTACACCAATGATAAGCAAAATTGATAAAAGGCTGGCTGGTATCTCAAATTTATTATCCCACTGTTCTAGAGTTGTTGTCATCAAATCTTTAATATCTGATATGCCTAACCATATTATGTGTGCCATGAAACTGCACTACACACATATTGACCATGTGAACAAGTCTACAAGAACCTTTCTTTGGCATGGGAATGAAATTGAAAAAAAAAGGTAAATGTCTGGTTGCATGGGACAAGGTTTGCCTATCAAAAAAAGCAGGGGGACTAGAAATACTGAACTTGAGGCAACACAACAAGGCAATGATGATGAAAAACCTTTACAAATTCTACAATTTTTTGGATATTCCCTGGGTCAAACTTATCTGTCAAGAATACTATCAAAATGGTTCCCTACCAGATCACAACACACATAAGGGATCTTTCTGGTGGAGAAATTGCCTCTCATTTCTGACAGACTTCAAGAATATGACTACTATTGTGCCTGGCCAGGGAAACATCACTTTGTTTTGGCAGGACAAATGGCATGACACTGAGTTATGCAATAAATTTCCTGAATTATTTTCATTTGCCAAAAAACCAAAAATCAGAACCGAGGAAGCTAAGAAATATCAGATTACAGGGGAGTTAATAAGCTTGTTCCAATTGCCACTATCCCTTATTGCTGAGAATCAGGTGAATAGTCTTTGTATTATCCTCCAAAATTCTAATGTTCCTGGAAAAGACAAATGGACATTCCCATGGGGAGGAGACAGATTCTATACAAAAAAGGTATATGACATCCTTATCAAAGCACCTGATGCAGCAAAGCCATTTGAATGGATCTGGAAATCTCCATGTCTTCCCAAACATAAGTTCTTCTTTTGGATACTATTAAATGATAGATTGAATACCAGAGAACTTCTTGTCGGAAAAAATTTCAACATTGAGGAGGACACTTGTGTCCTTTGAGGAAAGCACTATTGAATATGAACATCTCTTCTTCAGATGTGACTTTAATCAAAATTTCTGGTGGAAACTTGGAATTGAATGGAATACTGACTATCCAATGATCAATATGATTCAAGAGGCTCATGATAGATCAATGGAACAGTTCTTCAACATTACCATGATAACAGGCTGCTGGAGCTTATGGAATCATAGGAATAACATCATCTTTGAGCAACACACTAGGTGCATGGATAATTGTTATAGCATATTCAAATTATCAGTGGCTGATATTAGACATAGAATTAAACCTAGTTTACTAATGGCATGCAAGCATGGCTAGATACTTTCTAATTTTCTGTCTTTCTATCTGTGACTCACTCTGTGACTCACATCCTGTACAGTGTCTTATTTATAAAATGAAAAATGACACAGTGGGGGACTTCCCCACTGTCTTTGTGTCAAAAAAATTAGGGGTTAACAAATTAACATCATATGAATGCATGTGTGTATGTGATGATTGTATAAATGCATGAATGGACTTGTGTGATTGATCTAAATAGCAAGGAATGGTTTAAAGCTGAAAACAACATCATCTAAAACATTTCCAAGCAGAAACAAATCAAAATAAAATAAAAAACAAACCAAATAAAGCAAATGGTCATTTTTGCTAATCTTGCTCACTAGGCCACTTTGAGTGTTCCTAGTCCAAGATTTCAAATAGAAACATTTCCATTTATTTTCACCCCTTGCTAGACCAAGTAAAAGTGAACCCAAGCCCAACATTCAAACTTACAGAAACATTTGTCAACCTAATTCAAATGACAATTCAAAATTTAATCTTTAACATATGGGAAGATCACCATTTCTCAAAACCCAACCAAACCAAAGGCACCTTGACAAATCCAATCAACCAGAGACTACCTAAGATTTGACCAGTACACTCACCAAGTTTGAACCAAAATTTAAATTTGAATTTCTTGGTCATTTCATCAAACACTTGGAGATGAAATCAAACTGGCCAAACTTCATTGTTTTGAGCAGTAATTTGGCTAAGCATTGTTCACCATTGACCGCACTTGTCTCCCCTAGTGCCAACCAGTGCCTTGACCACCCCTAGCCCCTACCCATTGCACCATGCCATGCCAACCCGAAGTAGCCCTTGCCAGCCGACCATGGCTAGCTAGCTAGAGCAAGCACCAAGCCTAGCCACCATGTATGGGACACTGACCACCGTCCAACGCCACCCCCTGCCCAAGGCTCGCCACCATCGGGCCACATGGAACGCCAATGTCTCACGACCATGTCGAGCACGCCAGAGCCGCGATCCACGCCGCTCGACCACGCGCCGCCCTCGCCGCGTGCAAGCGTGATCACCACCATCCCACGAGACCGCCATACAACCCCGTTCGCCGCTATGCGACCCGTAGCCGTTGTGCGCCATTAAAACAGCCGTCGGTGGCACCTAGAGCATCGACGTGTTCCGACCGTCTCGCACCGTCCCATGCCGCATAACCATGCCATTGAGCTTCGCCAGGTAGCACAGCACCGCCCCCTATCGTCGCCCATGCCAGTAGATAGCTGTGACGATGACCACGACGAGCTCAGACCGCGCCCTTCGGTCCCCTCGCTGCACTATAAATATAGGCCACCCCCGCTCAATTTCTTCACACCAACACACTCCCCTCTCTCTTAGAAGCACCCCACCTCATCCCCAGAGCAAGGCGAGCAGCAGGTCGCCGGAATTTTGCTGGAGTCTGCCGTGGAGGAGGAGAAGAGGAGCCAGCGATTGGAGCCGCCCCAGGAGAAGCCGCCGGTACCAGGAGGTTCGCCGTCGTCGACTTTGTCGTTCGCCCCCATCGCCGACCCTCGCCTGAGCCCCAGTGAGCCCCCGTAGACCCCCACTGTCCGTGCTAGGGTTCAGTCTCGCTGGAGTTGCCCTACGGAGACGATAGGTCGTGGCCGTTGGATTAGAGTTTGATCGCACGGTCTAGATCACCCCGTACCGCTTCGCACCCCCTGTCTCGCTGACTGGTGGGGTCATTCTCTTAAACCCACCCGCGCGTGCGCTGTGCACCGTGGGCCATCCTAGTTAACATCCCGCGCAACCCAGTTAGTTTGAATTTATATTTTCCAATTTAGTTTCAAACCTAGTTCTGTACCTAGATTCAAAAATCAACCCAGGTCGATTCACTGAACCAAAATGCATGAAAACAATTTTGTTAGAAAGGTATTGGAATGCTTTATCCAAGACCGTTCGATTCAATTCATTTGTCATTGTAAATCAACTATAGTAAAATAACAAGTAAGCTTTTCTGCATTCAAACATTTTTCAAAATTCAACCACAAAATCTTTTGAGTTGATTCCAACTCTCAAAAATCACATTTAACAAGACCCTTCTAAATATATAAAAATATCTAGGTTTACTTGCAGAAATAATGAACAAGTAATAAAGGAATGCCCCATAGGCATTTCTAGTCACTTTATTTAATTATAAAATAAAAATGTTAAATCTTATTAAATTGTGACACCACTTTAAATCACATTCCCAAGTACTGAAATATGTGGTGATGACATGTGTCAACATGATCCCATGTTTTAGTTGGAGAATATTAAATCTTAAGTAGTTTTTCATTGAGTAGAAAATACTTTTCTAAAATAAAGGAAATAAAACTATTTTCCTTAATCTTTGTGATGCTTGTGATGATCCTAGATCATCTAGTGAAAACCTTGGTGTGATAAATAAAGTAGTTAAGTATTATTTGGTGATTGTGTACCTCGTATTTATTTATAGACACTAGTACCGACCAAGGATACGAGGAGGAAGGAGCATATTACAAGGAAGAAGCCGAGGAGAACTTCAACCACTGCTCTGCACAAGGCAAGCTAACACTTGCAACTTAGCAAGCTTATACTACTATCTTAGCAAGATAAACCATGCAAGTTTTACTTGCAAGCTTACACCCCTTGATACATAATCCTAGTTTTACTTGCAAGCTTAGTTATTTTATTTCTTTAGCAAAGATTTCTCTTGAAGTTTACTTAGTGACTTGTAGATTTTAGAAAGAGATTTAAAGGTATCATAAAGAGCATAAACCTTGGCCTAAGTTAGATAATCTTGATGTCATCCTGAGGCATGAGATTGAACTTAGATCCTTCTCACTTGTTTACCACCCATCATTAGTATTTACCCCCACTCGTAGATGCTAGTGCTAAGCATAAAACTTGATGAACTTTAGATGGGAATACTTGGTGAAAATGGTTATGAAAACCTTAGCATAATGAGTCATTCTACTGAAATGTTTTGAAATGTGTTCTTGAACACCAGATGATTTTAATGATGAAAATGTTAAGGCATGAGCCTTAACCCTTTATAAAACTGATGGTTGTCTAGATGCGATACCATTCCAATTTTACTGCATAAACCACAATACCCGAAATTAGGGTAGGGATTGACTGAAAATTTATATACCTTAGTATTCATTCCCTTGCTGCCAAGGTTTGAGCCGAGGCTACCTTGTGAAGATTGTCCACCTGTGCAGTTCCCAAGATGAGCTTGGTTATGGTTGGGAGGCCAAACTCACAGGAGAGGTGCCTATACTAGGACGTGTAATTGAAAGGTTATGATTGATTATCCGCACCGAGTATGGTGAATTCAGGATTGTTCTGGCAGATCTATCAAATGTTGTGGTGAAAGTGTACCACCTCTGCAGAGTGTCAAACTATTCAATAGCCACGTCCGTTATGGATAGTTGAGTGGCCATACTATTCCATCGTCATATGTTTTCAAAATGACTTGTGGAATGATTCATGACTTTGAATTGACCACAACAGGTTTTGATATGAAATTCAAGTTCCGATTAGGTGTTATAAAACTTTCAACTAGCTTTGATTGCTTCGAACTCGAGAGATAAATCGCTTTTGCAAAACAACCTAGAGCTTAGTATTTCTTACCCAAAACCACTTCACTTTTTAGCATTAGTTTCAGTACTTAAAGAGTACTCATGGATTTGTCCTGCTATTCCGTGGCGGACTATAAAGAGGACTATCGAGGAGGACAACAGGAAGGTTACGACAATTAGGGTCATCTCCAATCGCAAGATTGTCTATGACCATGAAGATGGAGCTTCACCCACGCTACCATTATTATTACGTTATTCCGCTTCTATGATTTTATTAAGACCGGATCATGTGATCCTTTATTTGTTGTAAGACCTTATGTATGGTTTGTAATGGATGATGAACTATGGTACCGACCGTTATGTCTCGCAAAAAATGGTAATCCGGGATTGCGATGTATGGCATAACAGTGCATCCGGTATTAAAATTCGGATTGCGATGTATGGTAACACTCTCTCCGTGTGCTCAAGTTTAGGTTGCACATTGAGACGAATTCACCAAAACGCTTCGCAACATTCAAAGAGAAAGAATTACGATCATCTTCGCTAGTTAGTGGGAGAAATCTTTGCTCGCTAATGTTGAAATATTGCAAATCAACTAAATCACCACCGCTCTAGAGGAATTTACAATAGATTTTATCTATCAAATCATGCGAGTTATGGAGGTTGCAACCACCGCTAGGAAGTAAAATCCAGAGAGATATTGTTCACAACCACAATTACGCTTAGTATCGAGTCTAATCGCCACCAAAATGCCAAGACCGGATCAATCATATTCAAAAGCAAGGCGCTTAGTTGAGCATCGCGATTCAAGGCCAAATATTGTCAATAATGTCATCCAAGTCTGGGTCAGGCTAGGACTCTCTCGGTTTAAAAGACGATGACATGTGGGGCTGAAGGGACACGGGTCCATGGTGCGACCGGACAAGGTGGTGACAAGTGGCGAGTTCAGATCAAGGTTGAGGGAGAAAACTTACAGGGGACTCTGTGTAAAACGTTATGGCCGGATCTCTGTCAAACTGCAGAAGGAAATGCGCAGAACATCCATATGATCCCGACTTCGGTTGACGATCTCGAGCGAACCACTAGGAATCTGAAGATGCTACCAGAAGAAAATATGGAGAGAGGACCAAGGGCTACAAGTTTTTGTTCAGATTATTTCTCTAGAGGAGGTCTGCAGTGCCGGGAAAACGATGAGATTCATATGCGAGCCAACGGGTTCAGACTCAAATTCAAACTGATTTTAAATCTGTTTAAATTTCAAACCCTTATAACTTTTTAATAAATTCGAATTTGACTAATTATTAATATTAAGTGTGTTTATTTTTTCAATATGAATTCATTTGTAACTTCAAAACTTTCAAAAACCAATTCAAACTAATAACATTTGACCACAATTAATATACAATGATTTAAATATTGTTTAAAATTGATAGTTCCAAATATTAAGTATGATATATGTTTTCGAATCATAAAAACATGAGGAATCTGTTTATGATATTTAGAATATCATTTGGGAAATTTAAATTTCGAAATAATTTAATTGCTAATATATGTTATTTCTTAATAATTGCATAACTTTATTTCTGTAACTCCGAATTCGACAAATGAAATGTCTAAATGGATTAGCTCGATCAGCCTGTTCTAACTATACATTCCATAATATGAATTGAAGCATGTATCATATAAATATGAAATGACCAGCAAGGTTTATGATAGTAAAACATGACTATAAACATAATCAAATGCTTTATTCTTATACCCCACACCTCACCCATGCCATGCTATGCTATACCATGTAAATTGTGCATCATTCCATCATGGCCATACCTTGTTTTCTTGTTGCATATGATTGATATGATTGTGCAATGTATTTATTTTGGCCCCTTATGTGTTTTTTTTTATTCGGATAGACACTGAACAAGGAGAATATCAGGAGCCTTAGGAGTATTACCCGGATCCTTCCTATTCTACAACTGAACTGCGAGGCAAGAAATTCCCCATGATTGCACTACATATAATACCTATTGCATATGTCTTATTTTTGCATCATAATCGCGTCACGAATTAAATTGAAATCCCAAGTACTGCATAGCCTTTACTTTTAAACCCCACCAAAGCTTGTTCCCTCCATCCTATGATTCATTACTACAAGATTTGTTTGAGCCATACGAGTCATAGAATTGAATGTGTAGGGTTTGTGAGAGTCTTTGAATAATGAGGTACCTAAATAACTGAATTGAGTAGTAATGGGATAACTAAAGAAAGAGGCACCAGTGGGCATTATCTGCTATTTGGTTCTTTAAGCTCACTTTTGTCCCGTAGGACCCCGAGTACTTGATTCTTATTCCTTGACTATCGCATTATCCATATGTGGTACCATGAATCCCCTTTTTCCTAGCGTTAGCCACAACTAGTTTGGGGTGTTATTACTATCCTATAGTTATTCCATGTTTTACTGCTTTATTTACTACTATTGCTCGAGGAGCGTTTACTACTATACTATTTAGGAATGTGGAATTTTTTTGCGGTATCATCAAGCCTAGTCACACTTTCGGGTTCCCAATCGTTTATAGCCATTGGCACAAACCCTCAAATTGTCAGAGAGCGTGCCAACTTCAGAGGTGTAGGTTAGCGGGTGCCTAAATCATCTGTGAATCTTGCGAATGCTTTGTCGTGATGCCTTGTTGAGTTTTTATTTAGATTTTCCGAGGTTGATCGTGCATGTGTTGCTATTTGTGCACCCTTGCATGGTAAATTTTTTGAAAGCCATGTCCGCGGTTACAGACGACTTTGTAGAAGAGTTTCTCGATAATAGACAACCATAACAAAATTAGCATTTTTTATTTTACTAAAAATTGTCTAGTAATAGTGCACTCTTCATGGAAGGGATTATTAAAATTTCCTATGGATGGGGTGTTCTTCCACCTTATCATACGGGTAACGGAGAGGCGGGTGAGTGATATTTATTTATGTTGATATATATCTATCGGGTAATTAGCTGTTTTTTATTTAACGAGCGTCTGTCTATCATTGGTTAGGCGGATGTTGTAGCATGTCTCTATAGAATTGCTAGGCTTTATTTTTACTGCAATCGTGTGTAACATCCCAAAAATATAAAACAAGGATCATCAAACTCAAATCACTAAAATTAGGGTTAACAAAAACTTTGATTATTTAAAATCATATGAATGCATGTGTAAATGAGATGATTTGATAAATGCATGAATAAACTTGTGTGATTAACCTAAATAGCAAGAAATGGTTTAAAGATGAAAATAACATCATATAAAACATGTCCATGCAGAAACAAAACAGGAGAAAATCAAAAACAAATAAAATAAAGCAAATGGTCATTTTTTGCCAATCTTGCTCACTAGGTCACATTGAGTGTTTCTAGTTCAAGATTTCAAACAAAAACTTTTCCAACTCTTTTCAACCCTTGCTAGAACAAGTAAAATTAAATCAAAGCCCACCTTTAAAACTTGCAGAAACATTTGGCAACCTCATTTAAATCACAATTCAAAACTGAATCTTTATCATATGTAAAGATCACCCATTTTCAAAACCAAACCAAACCAGTGCCCCTTGACTAATCCAACTAACCAGACAGTCCCTAGTATGTGCCTAGCAAACCCACCAAGTTTGAATCCAAAATTCAAATTAAAACTTCTTGCGGCCATTTCATCAAACACCTTGCTGGCATCAAACAAACAAACAACAAACACTTGTAGCAGTAAAATTGGCCAACCTTGTTCCCTCTCTGGTTGCAACCAGCTTTTAGTAGATCATCTAGCCTCTTTAACAATCTTTAGCATCACTGTGAGCAATCCTAGACATTAATGGCAAGCATGCCGAGCATTACCTTGCCACCCCATTATCGACAGCAAGCTACGAGCAACACTAAGCCTAGCCAACATGTCTAGCAAGCACTCCACCGTCCACCGCCACTCCCTGTCCCAGCCTCGAGCACTACCAGCCCCTGGACCACCCAGAAAGCACGCGCCCAGTTCCTTCACGACCATGCCGAGAGTGCGCCAGAGCGCCCCACTCGACCAACACCCACAGACCGCGCGCCACCCTTGCCGCTTGCAGGGATGATCACCAAAGACTCAAAGACCTGGCCGACATGCCCGTCATCGCCACATTCACGTGCACTGTGCGACATTAAAATCGCCATCGTACCCGATCAGAGCACCGCGACGTTCCGACCGATTAGCACCGCCCCTCGCCTCGCCACCACGCCGTTGAGATTCTCCAGGGAGCACCGCACCGCCCCCTACCATCGCCCATCCCAGTAGCCCTCTGTGCCGTCGACCACGGCGAGCTCAGCCCGCGCCCGTCGGTCCCCTTCAACCACTATAAATAGAGGCCTTCACCGCTCGTTTTCTTCACACCAGTTCACTCCCCTCTCACCCAGAACCACCCCACCTCACTCCCGGAGCAAGGCGAGCAGCGCATCGCCGGAATTTGGCCGGAGCCTGCCGCTGCTGGAGAAGAAGGGAGCAGTCGATTGGAGCCGCCCCAGGAGAAGCTGCCGGTACCAAGAGAACCGTCGTCGTCGACTTCATCATTCGCCCCCGTCGCTGACCCTCGTCTGAGCCCCGGTTAGCCTCGCACGACTCCCACCTGCCGCGTAAGGGTTCTGTCTCGCCGGCGCTGCCCGACGTGGACGATGAACCGTAGTCGTTCGATTAGAGTTAGATTGTGCGGTTCACATTGCCCCGTACCGCTTCTCCCCTCGCCGTCTCACTGACGCGTGGGAACATCCACTTAACCAGCCCACGTACGCGCTGTGTGTAGTGGTCCGGCCCAGTAAAACATCCTGCGCGACCCAACAATTCAAATTAAGCTTTATTCATTTAATTTCAAACATAGTTCTGTACCTAGATTCAAAAATCAACCCAGCTCGATTCATTCAACCAAAATGCATGAAACTAATTTTGTTAGAAAGATACTGAAATTCTTAATCCAAGCCCTTTGGATTCAAACCATTTAGATTTGTAGATCACCCATGGTAAAAATAACAAGGCAAAAGCTTTTATGCATTCAAACATTTTTCAAAATTCAACCATAAAAGATTTTGAGTTGATTCCAACTCTCAAAAATCACATTTGATCATACCTTTCAGAATATATTAAAACATATGGGTTTACTTCCAGAAATAATGTTCAAGTAATAAAAGAATGCCACATAGGAATTTCTAGTCACTTTATTTAATTAAAATAAAAGGTTAAACCTTATTAAATTGTGACACCACTTTAAATCACGTTCTCATGTACTGAAATATGTGGTGATGACATGTGTCAACATGATCCCATGTTTGAGTTGGAGAATATTAAATCTTAAGTAGTTTTTCAATGAGTAGAAATTACTTTTCTCAAATAAAATAAATAAGACAAGTGCTTTAATCCTTGTAATGTTAGTGATGATGCTAGATCATCTAGTGTGACTTTTTGTGTGATGATTAAAAATATTTAAGTATTGTTTGGTGATTGTGTACCTCATATTTATTTATAGATGCTAGTACCGACCAAGGATACGAGGAAGAAGCCGAGGAGAACTTCAACCACTGCTCTGCTCAAGGCAAGCCAATACTTGAAACCTTGCAAGCTAACCCTTGCAACTATGAAACTTAGAGAACCTATGCATTGCATTAAGCATGCTTGGTTAGATACATTTGATGATGCCCAATCCTAGTTTTACTTGCAAGCTTAAGTACTTTATTTTCTTTATCAAAATTTTCTTTTAGAGTTTACATGGTAACTTGTAGATTCTATAAAGATAACTAAAGGTAGCATAAAGAGCATAAAATTTGTCCTAAGTTAGATAATCTTGATGTCATCCTAAGGCATGAGATTAACTTAGCAAATCCCCACTTGTTTACCACCCCTCATTAGTAGTTACCACCACTTGTAGATGCTAGTGCTAAGTATAAAACATGATCAACTTTAGATGGGAATACTTGGTGAAAATGGTTATGAAAACCTTAGAATGATGAGTCACTCTACTGAAATGTTTTGACATGTGTTCTCGAAAACCAGATGATTTTGATGATGAAAATGTTGAGGCATGAGCCTTAGCCCTTTATAAAACTGATGGTTGTCTGGATGCGATACCTCCCAATTTTACTGTACAACCACAATACCTGAAATTTGGGTAGGGCTTGACTGGAAATTTATATACCTTAGTATGGGTTCCCTTGCGGCCAAGGTCTGAGCTGAGGCTACCTTGTGAAGATTGTCCACATGTGCAGTACCCAAGATGACAGTTAGTCATGGTTGGGAGGCCAAACTCACAGGAGAGGTGCCTATACTAGGGCATGTAATTGAAAGGTTATGATTGATTATCCGCATACTGAGTATGGTGAATTCAGGATTTGTTCCTGACGGATGTATCGAATGTTGTGGTGAAAGTGTACAATCTCTGCAGAGTGTCAAACTATTTGAATAGCCGCGTCCGCGGTTATGGACAGTTGAAGTGGCCATACTGTTCCCCCGTCAGATGTTTTCAAAATTACTTGTGAAATGAATCGTGACTTTGACTTGACCACAACAAAGTTGTGATATGAGATTCAAATTCCCACTTAGGGTTATAAAACTTTCAACTAGTTTTCTTTGGTTCTGAACTTAGTAGAGGTAAATCTGGCTTTTTGCAAAACAACCTTAGAGATTAGTACTCTACTACAAAAGGCCCCTTAACTTGTTAGTATTAGTTTGCGATTACTTAAAGAGTACTCATGGTTTTGTCCCTGGCTATTCCCGTGGCCAGACTATGAAGAGGAGTATCAGGATGACGGACCGCAGGAAGGTTACGACAACTAGGATCATCTCCCATCGTCAGCATTGACCGTGACCCTGAATATGGAGCTTCACCTACGTTATCGTTATCTTTACGTTATTCCGTTGCTTGAGTTGTATTAAGAACTAGATCATGGGATCCTTATTTGTGTAAGACCTTATGTATGGTTTGTAATGGATGATGTACCGTGATATCCAAATCTGTTATGTCTCTCAAAAATGGTAATCCTGGGATTGCGATGTATGGCATAACAGGCATCAGGGATTAAAAATATGGGTGTTGACATTGTGTCACCCTCAGGTTGTGCCCTTTAGATGCATACAGACTTGCTGATCCCCCTAGGGTCTCACACGATAAATATTGTTCGAGACAGGGTATATCTAGGAAGGATACTAGGTCGAGGATACCGATGATGGTGACAACGGCCGTCAGGTGTAGAGATTTCGGGAATGGAGATCCTTAAGATCATGTGGGCGGGATGTGCTTATTTCAGGATCTTGTTTTTGGATCTTGTTTTCCGCTTCCGCTTGATACTCTGATATGTGATGTATGAGGATTTATCCTAAACTATTACCTATCTAGTATTTTGGATCTTGTCGTATGACGTTGAATATTTATTTTTCTTTTAGATGGTTTGGCTCTGATGTACTCTTGTATTCCGTTGGCATACATACTCATTTGTGTATGCTTGACTCGTAGTCTAGCCGGCTACATCTCTCACACATGAAGCTATAACCACGAGAAGTGGGTATGGTGGTTGTCCAGTACCGTGCCTTGTTTCGCTTAGACATGACCTACACGTGGGTGGCCTTTGGGCCTCATCAATAGGAAACCTTATCCACTTCTGGGTTATATCGGCTTGTGATTTAGATTGTAGGGTCCAGAGGATTACATCAATGACTGATGCAGATCAGAACACTGTAGAGCTTCGTTGGGAAACCCCAAGAGGAAGGTATGATGAGCACAGTAGTAAGTCTTCCATCAGTTATAAAACCAAGGTTATCGAACCAGTAGGAGGAAGGAAACGACTCCAAGGTGTTGCTAACAACTTGGAACCTACACAACACAAACTCAAGACTTTGCCCCAACGAACTGTGAAGTTTTCAATCTCACCGGTTTGCTGAAAACAAAGGATTAAACGTATGGTATGGAAGGTAATCATAGCTTGAAGAAAGTAAACAATAATAGTGGAAGATGTAACAATGGTAAGATTGGACCGGGGTCCATAGTTCACTAGAGGTGTTCTCCTTAAGATAAAAAACATAACATGCTGGGTAAACAAATTACAGCGGGGAAATTGATAGGACTGAACAAGGCATAACAATGCAATACTAGACATTCATGATCCTATGAGATTTGATTAGGCATTACAACAATATACATAGACCGCCATCCAACTGCATCTATGACCAGTCATCCACCTTCAGGTTATCATCCGAACCCCCTCCAGTATTAAGTTGCAAGCAACGGATAACTACTTTAAGCAATGTGTGCAAAGTAAACAATACAATTGTTCCATGAACAAGAGATTGTTGTTTTCTCCCTAGTGGCAACAGCACATCTACAACCTTAGAGATTCCTGTCACTTCCCCAGATTCAATAGAGGCATTAACCCACTATCGAGCATAAATACTCCCTCTTGGAGTCACTAGTATCTACTTGGCCAAGATAGCTACTAGAAACGGAGAGCATGCAAGATCTCAAACAACACAGACATGATAGAATCAATAATCAAGAAGACAAGATAGAATCATTAATAAATCTGACATAGTAATCTCAATATCCATCGGATCCCCGCAAACACAACATGCATGATTACAAATAGGTGATCTTGATCGTGAATGGAGCTCACAAGATGTAAACATGGTAGCACAAAGCAGGATAAACAACCATCTAGCTACTGTATGGACCCATAGTCCAAGGTGGAACTACTCACACATCATACCGGAGGCTGGCATGGTGATGAAGAAGGCCTCCAGGATGATCTCTCCCAAGTGGTGCCGAAGAGCTTCGCACCCGATCTAGAGACGATGGTGGTGGCGGCTATGGACTATTTTGTGGATATCTGATCGGGTACTTAGGGTTTTGGCATTGGGGGGATTATATAGGCGAAGAGGCGAGGTAGGAGGGCGGCCAGGGCGCCCACACCCTACCCATGCGCGGCCCAGGGTGGGCCCGTGTGTGGGGGGAGGGGGTGGCCACCCTGTGGCTCCCCTTCGGTCGCCCTTCGGTCTCTGTGTTCGTCTCGGTGAAATATTTACTTTGGCTTTTGTCCCGTCCAATTCCGAGAATATTTCTTTACTAGCTTTTCTAAAACAAAAAACAGCAGAAAATAGGCAACTGGCACTGTGGCATCTTGTTAATAGGTTAGTCCTAGAAAATGTATAAAAATACCTCAAAGTGTAGATAAAGCATAGCAAAGTGGATACTAAACAAGCATGGAACATAAAAAATTATAGATACGTTTACGACATATCAAGAATCCCCAAGCTTAACTCCTGCTCGTCCTCGAGTAGGTAAGTGATAAAAATAATAATTTTTAGGTGACATGCACCATCACAATCATGATCAAACCATTTGAGAGCATTGAAAGCTGGGACCAAAGTACTCTAAACATGAGCATGGAAGATGAAGTTCTAACAATAAGACATAGCAACTATGCTGAAACATGAAAGGATAGAGACAAAGATTCATGAATAATAATCCATTAAAAGACATTTGTTTGTTTCACATATAGAAAATATAGCATAGTGGCATTCATCTTGTCCCTCATGGAGTAGCAAAACATAAATGCATAGGGAACCTTCAAAGTTCATAAGGGTGACTAGATACAAATAGTTCAAGAACAAGAAATATCAACATTATGAATCAATCAATAAGTTTTGGGACTATGCACATAGAACTAAGAATGACAACTATGCTCTCTTAATTGGTGCCTAAGGATAGAAGGTGGAGACTCATATAAAAGTGGAAGAAAGGCCCTTAAAAAGGGAAGCAGGGATTTCAAGTTTCATAAAGAGCTTCCAAAAATTGTGGTACTTGTTAGCTTTCAGCTCTCATTGCCCCTATCATAAGCATCTTGAATTGATTAAGTTTAAAGTGAACAAAGTATGGAGTATATGCTTGACAAAGTATGAGTTGGCAATCTCATGCCCCTTGAGTACGAGGGCCGTTCCTCATGCTACTCAACTTTAGTTACTAGTAAGTTCTTGTCATAGTAAGTACATGTGTATCATAGAGAACCGCCAACGGGGTACCCCTTGCCCCATGATATAGGAGCTATCCCATATAAAAATGACAAGGCAAGCAGATAATGAGCATCTCATCAATCTTCTTATTTACCATGGGAAAATGGTGCGTTTTTCTCTTATTTCCTTTTTTGTCTTTTTGCCTTTTTCCTATCACTCTTTTTTTATAAGAAGAATGCTTCATAGATTGCTCACTATGGTGATGCTGCAAGTTTCCACCATGATTAGACATGGCTTAGGCTAGCGCCATGCTTTCTAACACATATACATAACTCTATGGACTTACAAGCTCCCCTTTTATTTCACACCGCCGACATCCATAAACAAAATATCATGATATCAACTGGGTAGATATTTACAGGTGTTGAAAGCGTTGCCCGTGACAGCACGGTTCTGCTAATTCCCAACTTATAAGTGCAAGCATATACAACATAGATGACATAATGGTTCAAGTTTATTAGGGGCAAGAAAAATAAAGTGTGCCATCAAGTTTGTGAGAGCTTTAATCACTAACTTTGACATAACAAGTTTAATTTGGAAGATAGATAAAACAAGAATATACTTGGAATGGTGTAACACACCATGCATAGGAATTTATAGTGGACACTTTGGAATAACTTGGTTTCTTGGGAGTTGGATGCATGAGTAGAGCTTACTCAATACAAGTGGAGGCTAGCAAAAGACTGGGAGCGACCAACTAAGAGAGCAATAATGGCCATAATCATGCAAAGCGAGAAAACATTTTTAATCAAAGCATAAAGTGCTACCAGAAGTCAAAAACTAAATTATCATATAGGCTAAGGTGACTGGTTCATAGTCATAACATGGTGTGAGCATGTGCCAAGTCAACCCAAACAAAGCATCAAAGGAGAATACGACAATACTATGATTTTGTATGCTAAAACAACGCATGATTCTTTCAAGGCATATTAAGCAATCTCAATTTTTTGGAACAAGTCATGCTACAACAATAATCACTAAGCATAAGGTCAAAACAACATCTTGCATGACATGATAGAGTCTAGGCCACAGTCAAAACAAGCTCCCTTTGTACCACTATAAGCAAGAACTTCCTACTCCTTTCCAACACCAATCAACTTATTTGAAACAATATAGAGAAAACGGGGGTCCAACTACTTTATTCAAGCAAACTAAGCAAACGAAAACCAAAAAAGAAAACTAAGACGCTCCAAGAACAACACAACAGTGCATGAAACAATAAAAATGAAGTGTCTAGAAAGACCTAAGATGACACAATGGTTCAAGTTTATTAGGGGCGAGAAAAATAAAGTGTGCCATCAAGTTTGTGAGAGCTTTAATCACTAACTTTCACATAACAAGTTTAATTTGGAATATAGATAAAACAAGAATATACTTGGAATGGTGTAACACACCATGCATAGGAATTTATAGTGGACACTTTGGAATAACTTGGTTTCTTGGGAATTGGATGCATGAGTAGTTCTTACTCAATACAAGTGGAGGCTAGCAAAAGACTGGGAGCGACCAACTAAGAGAGCAATAATGGCCATAATCATGCAAAGTGAGAAAACATTATTAATCAAAGCATAAAGTGGTACCACAAGTCAAAAACTAAATTATCATAGAGGCTAAGGTGACTGGTTCATAGTCATAACATGGTGTGATCATGTGCCAAGTCAACCCAAACAAAGCATCAAAGGAGAATACGACAATACTATGATTTTGTATGCTAAAATAACGCATGATTCTTTCAAGGGACATTAAGAAATCTCAATTGTTTGGAACAAGTCATGCTACAACAATAATCACTAATTCTAAGGTCAAAACAACATCTTGCATGACATGATAGAGTCAAGGCCATAATCAAAACAAGCTCCCTTTGTACCACTATAAGAAAGAACTTCCTACTCCTTTTCAACACCAATCAACTTATTTGAAACAATACAGCGAAAGTGGGGGTCCAACTACTTTATTCAAGCAAACTAAGCAAACGAAAACCAAAAATGAAAACTAAGACGCTCCAAGAACAACACAACAGTGCATGAAACAATAAAACCGAGTGTCAAGAAAGACCTGAGATTTTTATTGATGAAGAAGGGGATGCCTTGGGCATCCCCAAGCTTTGAGCTTGTACCTCTTGAATATTTCTTGGGGTGACACGGGGTGGCATCCCCAAGCTTGAGATTTTGTCCATTATTCATCTCATTACATCATTCTTCTCTTACACCTAAAAATTTTCCTTCATACAAAACTTCACACAATCTTTATTAGCAACATTAGTGCAATAAAAAGATAATAAACCTTTGGGGTTTATTTTCAAAACAGCAAAACTTTCATTAAAACCACAAGCTACCATAGCAATTCCCTAAAAAATCTCAATTTACCAAAAAGAACACAAAAAGAAATCAATAAAGAGGCAAATGCAATTAATGGAGAAATCTGTCAAAACAGACCAGCAGGTAGAAACCGATTTTTTCGAAGACCTTATGAAAGTACAAAGGAAGTCGCCTAGAGGGGGGTGAATAGGCTTTTAAAATTATTACGGTTTAGGATCAAGTAAATGCGGAATAAAACTAACGTTTAATTTATTGAGTACAAAACCTAGCCACTAAGTTCACCTAGGTGCACCAACAACCTATGCTAAGCAATACAAGCAACAAGGTGATAGCAAGGTATAATTACTTCAAGCACGATGGCTATCACAATGTAAAGTGCATAAGTAAAGGGTTTGGTTGAGAGATAACCGATGGACGCGGAGACGAAGATTTGTTTCCCGAAGTTCACTTCCAAAGAAGCTACATCTCCGTTGGAGAGGTGCGATGGCGCAATGCTCTCCGAATGCCACAAATGGATCACCTCGAGGTGTGGTGGCTCGATGCTCACCCAACGCCACATAAGGCCTCACCCCGGATGCGGAAGCACGCAACTCACCGACGCCACAAAGGCTCACCCTATTCTCCCAAGTGCGCACTACAAAAGGCACTTGCTCCACTATGGGACGCTTGAGGGCGGTCACCAAACCACAAGATTGGGGCTAACTCCACAACTCAATTGGAGGCTCCCAACAACAAAGGAAAAAGGCCAACAATGCCACAAAGGCCAACAACGCACAAAAGGCTACAAGACCACAAAAGGTCAAAAAGACCACAAAAGGTCAACAATCCAACCATTATTAACTCTAGGGTTCCAAGGAACCAAGAGAAACAAGCTCACAAGCTTGAACTCGCCGAATCTCCGAGGAGAACTCAAACCTATGCACCAAATGCAAGGCAAGTCCTTCTCCAAATTCCAACAAAGCTACAAAAGCTATTGGGGAATAAGGAGGAAGAACACAAGAGAACTCAAACCTATGCACCAAATGCAAGGGCAAGTCCTTCTCCCCCAAATTCCAACAAAGCTACAAAAGCTATTAGGGGAATAAGGGAGGAAGAACACAAGAGTAGAACTCAAACCTATGCACCAAATGCAAGGGCAAGTCCTTCTCTCCCAAATTCCAACAAAGCTAGAAAAGCTATTGGGGGAATAAGGGAGGAATAACACAAGAGGAGAACACAAAACTCTCCAAGATCTAGATCCCAATGATTCCTTCACAAAGAAGGGATTTGACTTGGTGGGATTGTAGATCTAGATCTCCTCTCAAATCCTCAAAAGATGCAAGAATCATAGGAGGGAAAGGGAGGGAATGCTTCTTCAAGGTTGACAATGGAGGAGAGAGAGAAAGCCAAGAACCAAGAAGAAAAGCTAGTTCCCAGAAGGAAGAGGAGCTTTTAAAGGGCTCCTAGATCTACCGATTATGGGCATTCATGACACTGGCGGAACTTCCGGTGGGAGGCGGAAGTTCGGTGGCACCCACCAACGGACGAAAATCGCTGAGCGAGAAAAAAACAAATCATGGCGGAACTTCCGGATAAGGCGGAAGTTCCACTGACTCAACGGTCATCGACCATTGGCGACGCTCGAGAAGCGGAAGTTCGGTCAAAAGCAGAGGAAGTTCCGGTGAACTTCCGATGCAAGTTCCGACAAAGTTCCGGCAAATAGAACGCTTCAAGACAGAAGGTTACTGAGCGTGAGCGGAAGAAGACCCGGAACTTCCACCGGAACTTTTGGCGGCAAAGATGCCCTAGGGGAACTTCCGGTGGGAAGCCAGAACTTCCGGTCAGGGAAATTACAGAAACCAGAAAACCAGAAACGCAATAACTTTTGCATCCGAACTCCAAATGGGATGAAACCAATTTTTTTGGAAAGATAACGACGAATAGAATCCAACAAAAGTCGAAATATTGGGTATCACCTTGGGAGAAAATATCATAAATATATATGTGAAGTATCCCCCAAGGTGTGGAGCCGGAAAACTTGCAAGATCAAAAACCGCAATAAGATATGCAAGTGCAATCCTTAGATGATGAATTAGAGCTTGTTATGTTGATGACCACAAGCTCTAGATCCTCTCATGGACAAGAACCAAATAACAACCAAGAAATATGATGCTATGAATGCAAAGGTTTGAGCTCTCTCCGAACGATGCAAACAAGACACCCGCTTGAGAGCCCCTCTTGATAGTACGGCTATCTATCCTAAACCCGGTCTCCCAACTAACAACACGAGACCGGCAAAAGAGAATCCCTATCAACATACCTTTGCCTTGAGCGTCCCACTTGAACTTGATGTAGACCGTCTTGTTCTTCTATAGTGGGAACACCTTTCTTGTTTGCTCTTGCTCGCTCTTGCTTGATGAAGACTTGCAAAATGCTCCCCCATACTCCATGGGGAAATCTCTTCTTTGAACTTGTCTTCATCATTCCATGAGCACGAGGATGGCAAGCATCAAGCATGAGATCTTCTAGAGATGGCGCATCTTGAGCTCGTCCTTCTTCATCCTTACTTGAGGTTGATCCATCTTGATGCAACTCTTTGCACATGCCTTGATCGACCTTCAAGCTCCTTCTTTCTTCATGATTCCAATGGGCACAAAGCCCTTGCACATTTCTTCATCTTCCAACCTTGAGCCCAACACATGGCCCAAGCGATGCCAATGGACAAACCTACAAGTGAAACTCAATTTACACATTAGTCCATAGAGATTGTCATTAATTACCAAAACCACACATGGGGGCATACATGCCCTTTCACCTTATGTTGCTCAAATAAAAAAGTTTTAAACTAACAAAAGTTAGCTAACAAAATGGAGGATGTATTCAAAAAATTACATCTCAATCCGACTTACAGAGATTTTGCACGAATTTTTATAGTGAAGCACAAAAATGCTTTCGGACAACACTTCCCCAAATCTTACTTCCCTCTCATTAGAGGTTATTCTTGGCACAAAAATCAAATAAAAAGGATAAGGATAGGTTATTACAGAAGTAATAACTTCCAAGACTCAAGAAAACTATTGAGTTATCTCCCAATAAGTACTTTTCTTTAACGACTTTAAGTTAGGCACAAGAAGTAAGAATCAAGTATTTTCAAATGAAGAAGCATTAAGATCAATACTCGAAATTTCTTAAACTAGGAAAGGTATCTCATCCAAATGAGTTGTAGAGGATCCTTTCTTGGCACTCTTGGTTTCACTACTTTCATCAAACGGGTTTTCAGGAACAATCCAATCAAAATTCTTTTCTAGGGCTTCATGCATTCCTACAAGTTTAAAAGGTATGGGTATTTTAATTTCCTCTCCATTGGGCTTGGTTTTATCCAACTTTTCTAATGTACACATAACATCTACACATGATCCTAGCATATTAAAACGATCAAAGACCTTTTTTGCTTCCTTATTAACATCATTGAACTCTTTTAGCAAAGTTTCTAGAATAAAATCTCTCTTTTCAGCATCCTCAATTTCTTTTAGTTTAAGGAACATTATTTGCATCATGGGGTTAAGGTTAACAAACCTAGCCTCCAACATCTTAACTAAAGAACCTGCAGCAATTTCATAATTAGGAGCAAGTTTCGCTAAGGATCTATCCTCAATATCCTCATGTTTGCTAATATGATTAAAGAATTTTTCAATATTTTCTTTCCCAATTATAGAGCCACTACCCATTGAAAGGTATTTTAAGGTGAACTTAGGGATCAACATGGTGAGAAAGAGCAAGGTGACAACTAGAGGAAGAACTATTTTTTGTGTGTGTTTTTATAAGAAAAGGCAAACCAAACGAAACTAATTTTTTTTGTAATTTTTGATAAAAAAGAAGCAAGCAAAAAAATCAAAAGAAACTAAGCAAAACAAAAACAAAGTAAAGAGAATGGGTGTGAAGGACTCCCCTTGTGAAGTCGTCCTTAACTCCTCGGCAACGGCGCCAGAAAACGTCTTGATGCGGCTTAGATCAATGTAGAGCTTCGTTGGGAAACCCCAAGAGGAAGGTATGATGAGCACAGTAGTAAGTCTTCCCTTAGTTATGAAACCAAGGTTATCGAACCAGTAGGAGGAAGGAAATGACTCCAAGGTGTTGCTAACAACTTGGAACCTGCACAACATAAACTCAAGACTATGCCCCAACAGATAGTGAGGTTGTCAATCTCACCGGTTTGCTGAAAACAAAGGATTAAACTTATGGTGTGGAAGGTAATGGTATCTTGCAGAAAGTAAACAGTAACAATGGAAGATGTAACAATGGTAAAGATTGGAACGGGGTCCACATTTCACTAGAGGTGTTCTCTTTAAGATAAATAACATAACATGTTGGGTAAACAAATTACAGCGGGGCAATTGACAGGACTGAGCAAGGCATAACAATGCAATACTAGACATTCATGATCCTATGAGATTTGATTGGGAATTACAACAACATACATAGACCGCCATCCAAATGTATCTATGACTAGTAATCCATCTTCAGGTTATCATCTGAACCCCCTCCAAGTTGCAAGCAACAGATAACTGCTTTAAGTAATGTGTGTAAAGTAAACAATACAATTTTTCCATGAACAAGAGATTGTTTTTTCTCCCTAGTGGCAATAGCACATCTACAACCTTAGAGATTTCTATCACTTCCCCAGATTCAATAGAGGCATGAACCCACTGTCGAGCATAAATACTCCCTCTTAGAGTCACTAGCATCTACTTGGCCAAGATAGCTACTAGAAACGGAGAGGATGCAAGATCTCAAACAACACATACATGATAGAATCAATAATCAAGAAGACAAGATATAATCATTAATCAATCTAACATAGTAATCTCAATATCTATCGGATCCCCACAAACACAACATGCATGATTACAAATAGATAATCTTGATCATGAATGGAGCTCACAAGATCTAAACGTGGTAGCACAAAGGAGGAGAAACAACCATCTAGCTACTGTATGGACCCATAGTCCAAGGTGGAAATACTCACGCGTCATACCGGAGGCTTGCATGGTGATGAAGAAGGCCTCTGGGACGATCTCTCCCCTCCGGCAGGGTGCCAGGAAGAGCTTTAGATCCCCCCGATCTAGGGACGATGGTGGCGACGGCTATGGACTGTTTTGTGGAGATCTGATCGGGTACTTAGGGTTTTGGCATCAAGGGGATTATATAGGCGAAGATGCGATGGAGGAGGGCGGACAGGGGCCCACACCCTGCCCAGACGCGACCCAGGGTGGGATCGCGCGTGGGAGGGGGCACCCTGTGGATCCCCTCCAGTCTCCCTTCGGTATCTGTGTTCATCTCGCTGAAATATTGACTTTGTCTTTTGTCCCGTCCAATTCCGAGAATATTTCTTTACTAGCTTTTCTAAAACCAAAAACAACAGAAAATAGGCAATTGGCACTGTGGCATCTTGTTAATAGGTTAGTCCCAGAAAATGTATAAAAATATCTCAAAGTGTAGACAAAGAATATGTAACATCCCAAAAATATTAAACTTAAATCATCAAACTCTAATCATCAAAATTAGGGTTAACAAAAAACTTTTCTAATTAAAATTATGAAGGCATGCATATGTGTGTGCATTTAATTTGAAATTCTTTTGAACCACCTTGTTTGTATGTTTCCTTGCTTGTAAAATGTTTCTTAGGTGAAATAAACATCATCTAAACATTTCCCAAACTTTTCCTAAAGACAAATAAATCAAAACCAATAAAATAAAGGAATGGTCATTTTGACCAATTTAACTCCCATGCCTACTTTGGCTGTCTCAAACTTTCAGAACCTAATGGAAACACTTGAATGTACTCATAACAAGGTATCAAGGCCCACTTTGTGATCATCTAGAAACTTTCAAATGCATAGTTTAAATGACAATTCAAAATTGAATCTTTATCATATGGGAAGATCCCACTTTTTCAAAAACCACTCAAACAAGCTCAACTTTCAAAACCCAAGAATCTGCAGACTCACTAGCACCAATCTAGCAAACCCACCAAAAATCTTTTCAAAATTCAAAACTTGATTTCATGCGGCCATTTCATCAAATAGGTTGCAGACATAAATCATACAAAATCTAAACACTATTTGGAGCAGTGATTTGAGCCTAACTTGTCCCCTCTTTGGCTCACAACCATCTCAGTAGATCATCTAGCTAACTAAACCAAGCACTAGCACCACTGTGAGCTTTCCATTGTCATCAATGCTGAACAGCCGAGCACACTCTTGCCACCCCATAGTCGACAGCAAGCTAGGAGCAGCAGCAAGCCTAGCCAGCATGTCTGGGAGGCAGCCCACCGTCCACCGCCACTCACTGTCCCAGCCGCGAGCATTGCCTAGCCCTGGACATCACGCACGAACCATGCGAACCTCGCCAGCAACCATGTCGAGCGTGCGCCAGAGCGCCACCCTCGACCAGCGCCCACAGACCGCGCGCCGCCCTCACCGAGTGCATACACAATCCCCACCGACCCAGGAGACCGCTAGACATCCTCGTTCGCCGCCCTGTGACGCACATCCACCGCTCGCCGTCGAAGACGCCGCCTCTGCCGCGCAGAGCGTCGCATGTTCCAGACCAAGCCGCACCGCCCCACGCCTCAAAACCATGTCGTTGAGCATCGCCAGGGAACACCGCACCACCCCTACCTTCGTCCATGCCAATAGCCGTCTGTACCATCACCCTCGACGAGCTCACCGTGCGCCCCGTCGGTCCCCTCGCTCGACTATAAATAGAGGCCACCCCCGCTCGATTTCTTCACACCATCTCACTCCACTCTCCTCATTGATCGTGCCACACCGTTCCCAGAGCAAGGCGAGCACCACCTCGCCTGAATTTCACCGGAGCCCGCCGCCTCTGGAGAAGAAGGGCGCCATCGATTTCGTCCACCCCAGGAGCTGCCGCGACCATCCTCGAAGTTCGCCGTCGTCGACTTTGTCGCTCGCCCCTGCACCTCGCCTGACCTCGGTGAGCCTCAAGACCTCACCGGCCGCTTAGGTTTCTTTCTCGCCGGCGTTTCTCAACGTCGACGATGACTCTCAGCCGTTGGATTAGAACTAGATCGAACTATCCACATCGCCCGTACCGCTTCGCCCCTCCCTGTCTCACTGACGAGTGGGGACACCCACTTAAGCAGCCTGCGGGAGCACTGCGCTTAGCAGGCCGGCCAGTTAACTTTTCCCACGCAGCCCAATTATTAGAATTAAACCTTTTTCATTTTGTTTCAAACTCACTTCTGTACCCAACTTCAAAAATCAACCCAGATTGATTCAGTGCACCAAATTGAATGAAACCAATTTTGTTAGAAAGGTCTGAGAATGATGAATCCTAGCCCGTTGGATTCAAGTCATTTGGATCTATAGATCACCCATGGTAAAAATAACACGGCAGAAGCTTTTCTGCATTCAAACATTTTTCAAATTTAAACCATAATAGCCTTTGAGTTGATTCCAACTCTCAAAAATCACATTTAACCATACCTTTCAGAATATATAAAAATATATAGGTTTACTTGCAGAAATAATGTTCAAGTAATAAAAGAATGCTACATAGGCATTTCTAGCCACTTTAATTAATTAAAATAAAAGGGTAAAACCTTATTAAATTGTGACACCACTTTAAATCACATTCCCTTGGACTACAATATGTGGTGATGACATGTGTAAACATGATCCCATGTTTGGTTTGGAGAATATTAAATCTTAAGTAGTTTTTCAATGAGTAGAAATTACTTTTCTAGAAATAAAAAGGAATTAAACCAAGCTTTAATCTTGTAATGTTAGTGATGATGTTGGATCATCTATAGGACCCTTGTGTGTGATGATTGCAAGTAGTTAAGTATTGTTTGGTGATTGTGTACCTCGTATTTATTTATAGACGCTAGTACCGACCAAGGATACGAGGAGGAAGGAGGATACTACGAAGAAGAAGCCGAGGAGAACTTCAACCACTGTTCTGCACAAGGCAAGCTAACACTTTCAATTTAGCAAGCTTATATTGACACTAATGCAAGCCTAATACTACTAGTGAATGTGCAAGCTAACACTTGCAAGATACTCTACTGATGCAACAAACCACTACTTGTTACTATGCCTAATATATGCCTTAAGCATATATGATCATACCCACTTGACAGACCAATCCTAGTTTTTGCTTACAAGCTTTATACTTTATTTCTTTATCAAAGCTATTACATAGAGTTTACTTAAGTGAATTATAGATACTAGAAAGATATCTGAAGGTTGCATAAAGAGCATGAAATTTGGCCTAAGATAGATAATCTTGATGTCATCTTAAGGCATGAGATTGAACTTAGTTAGAACTCCACTAGTTTACCACCCCTCATTATTGCTTACCCCCACCTGTAGATGCTAGTGCTAAGCATAAAACTTGATCAACTTTAGATGGGAATACTTGGTGGAAAAATGGTTATGAAAACCTTGGAATGATGGATCATAATATTGAAATGTTTTGGACATGTGTTTCCAAACACCCGATGATTTTGGGTGATGAAAACGATGAGGCATGAGCCTTAGCCATTTATAAAACTGATGGTTGTCTGGATGCGATACCATTCCAATTTTATCGTACAACCACAATACCCGAAGATTGGGTAGGGCTTGACTGGAAACTTATATACCTTAGTATTAGTTCCCTCACGACCAAGGTCTGAGCTGAGGCTACCTTGTGAAGATTGTCCACCTATGCAGTACCAAGATGACAGTTGGTCATGGTTGGGAGGCCAAACTCACAGGAGAGGTGCTTATACTAGGTCGTGTAATCGAAAGGTTAGGATTGATTATCCGCATACTGAGTATGGTGAATTTAGGATTTGTTCCTGACGGATGTATCGAATGTTGTGGTGAAAGTGTACAATCTCTGCAGAGTGTCAAACTATTCGAATAGGCGTCACGGTTATGGAGTTGAGCCATACTTGTTCCCGTCACGACTTTTCAAAAGGACTTGTGAAATGATTTGAAACTTTGACTTGACCACAATAGAGTTGTGATATGAAATACAAGTTCCCACTTAGGAGTTATAAAATTGTGACGAGAGCATTCGTTTCTAAACTTAGTAGAGATAAATCGGCTTTTGCAAAACAACCCTAGAGCCTAGTGTCCTATTATCCAAAATCCCTTTACCTGTTAGTATTAGTTTGCGAGTACTTAAAGAGTACTCATGGCTTTGTCCTGGCTATTCCCATGGCGTAATATGAAGAGGAGTACCGGAGGATGGACCCCGGAAGTTTACGACAACTAGGATCATCTCCCATCGTCAAGATTGCCTTTGACCAAGATGGAGCTTCGCCTACCTATTATTATTACGTATTCACGCTTGATGTTGTATTAAGAACTGGATCATGAGATCCCTATTTGTGTAAGAACTAATGTATCGTTTGTAATGGATGATGTACTATGGTATCCAATTACGTTATGTCTCACAAAAATTGTAATCACGGATTGCGATGTATGGCATAACGTCATCTCGGATTAAAATTCGGTGTTGAAAAGTTGGTATCGAGCCATCCCGACCATAGGAGACCCTAGTTAGATCGGACGTTTGAATCAAAAACTTAGTTTCAAAACCAAAGAAAACAAATATTTACAAAAAATTATTCTCATTCTTATCCCTTTGATTCTTTCATGAAAATTCATGTTCCTCAAAAACTCTTGCAAAATACATAAAATTTCGACACACTTAATCACTCTACTAACTTACTCATCCTATATTCTTATAGATGGACGTGAAGTACAACAAGTTTTACCAACTTGGGAATGGAGGAGACCTGATCTTTGAGAGGGATTTGGACCATCTTTCGGAACTTCTGGAGCGTCCACACCCCGAGTTCTTCGGAGCTCAGCTCAATGATCAAGGAGGAGAAGATCTGCAGTGGCTAATTGTTGCAAGTCTCCGAGGAAAGATTGAACCTCCCACCGCGGAAGGAATCCAGTTTACCTTAAGAGAAAACAACTGGCTCGATGGACTTGCTAGAGCCATGCAGGAAGCTCTTTCTCGTCTGTGTGGGTAGAGCATCAATCAGATCAAGGGTACTCGCTTTGAGTTTTGCCCAAGGCGTGATGCTAACGGACAACCACTGTAAGCCCCATACCACCCCGAGCTGAAGACCCAATTGGACCACCTTAGCTTCATGATGTACGATCGTCAGCAGGAGTTGGATAACTATCGTGACTACTCCAACCACAAGTCTGCCATCATCAAAACGAAGGATCAAACCATCGCCATGCTAGCAAAGGACCCCAAGTCCCGCCGCCGTCATCTCGACAAGAAGGAGCGCATTATTGCCCGTCTTCACCACCGCATCTCATCTCTGGAGGAGACATCCACGAGAGAGACATGCAGTTGGAGGAAAGGGAGAATGCCGGAGAGGATCTTAGTGGAGACCCCTACTCCTATCTCAGCAATGATGATGATTTTCTGGAAGATCAGGCTATGGATTTCTTCATCGATGAAGACGATTTCGCCTTCATCGATGATGATGAAGATGACGAAGCCACAGATTCCGAGGAGTAGTAGCACTTGAGCACTAGCGTAGTGAATAGTATTCGGTCCCACTGTATTGTAGTTCTCAGAATGGTTCTTAAAACCATCTGCTTTTCTTTGTTGTGGTGTGTGTTGTATCGGGTGCTATGAATGAATGAATGAATGAATGAATGAAATAGCAAGTTTCTAGGAAATCTGAGTCAAACCTTAATTTTTTAATAAAAGACCCAAAACTTTAGAAATTTCCCTCTTTTCTCATGATCTATCTAAATCTTCAGATGCCACGTGGAGGAAGTGGTTCAACCCTGGACCCGATGTTGCAGATACTGCAAATGTTGACTTCTGACCGTGAAGCTGAAAGAGCGGAACGTCAAGCCAACCTAGCCACCCTTCAGCAGATAGCCCAGCTAGCCCACAACAACCAAGGCCACGGAAATCAGGACAACCACGGATCTAAACTCAAGAATTTCCAGAATACCAACCCACCTGTTTTCACTAAGTCCGAAGAGCCCCTAGACACCGATGATTGGCTGCAAACCATGGAAAATAACTTAGAAGTAGCCGGAGTGGAAGCCAACGAGAAAGTCCTATTCGCCACCCACTATCTAGCCGGAGATGCCAGAGCATGGTGGAACAGTGTTCGCGCAATGACCGGAGGCCAGATGATGACCTGGGAGGAATTCAAGGTCAAGTTTAGGAGAACCCATGTGCCACCGGGTTTTATCAAGAGAATGAGAGACGAGTTCAGAGAGCTGAAGCAAGGAAGGATGACTGTAGTGGAATACTGTGACAAATTTTTGTCATTAGCTAGGTATGCCCCGGATGAAATAGACACCGAAGCCAAGAAGAAAGAAAGATTCCTGAATGGTCTGCATGACGAGATGCAGACGGTGTTAGTCAATATCCCCTTTGCGGATATTGAAGCCCTTGTCGACTCTGCTATCCAGATGGAAGGAAAGATCAACCAAGCCAATGAGAACCGCAAGCGTTGTATGATGCATCATCCAGGAACCCATCAGACCCCAAAGTATCGCCCTAACCAATCTCCAGGATTTGCCCCAAGGACCAACAGACCCCCGATGAACCGTCCGACCTATCCCAACCGTGGAAACCCTAGACCCGGAGGAAATCACAACAACCCCGGCAACTCTAGCAATTTCAATCGTGCCCCACCCAAGTTCAACAACAACAATGTTACCGCCAACACCAACACTGCCCCGAGGACTGGAAGGAATGTTGTGCCTGTAGTAGCCAAGGACAAGTCGCAAGTGACCTGTTATGACTGTGGAAATAAAGGTCACTATTCCAACGAGTTCTCCAACAAGAAGAATGCTACAGCCCCCAATACCGGTGTCCCAAAGAAAGACGTCGTGTTCACCGGAAGAAGATTTGCCCGGAAATTCGCTCAACCGCAACGTCTTTTTCTCATGCATCTCAAGAAGCTCGAAGCGCCGACGTCGTCTGGTATGTTTTTGTTAATTCAAGATTGCACGAGTGTTGTTTGATTCTGGTGCATCGCACTCATTTGTCACCGAAGAATTTGCCTGCACTAGTAAAATTCAACCAACCAAACTGAAGCATGTAATGATTGTTCAAATTCCTGGATCAACCACCAAGGCTAGGCAAATTTGCAAAGCCGTCCCTATCCGAATCCATGGCATAGATTTTTATGCAAATCTGATAGTACTTGGAACTAAAGATTTGGACGTAGTACTAGGAATGGATTGGATGTCCAAACATAAAGGATTGATTGATTGTGCCAAGAAAGCCATAACCATGACCAGTACCACCGGAATATCAGTCGAGCATATATCTGAAACCTTACCTCACCAATTAAAATGCAACAAGAGTATAGCCCAACCTACCATTGACCAAGTCCGGATAGTCTGTGAATACCCCGATGTATTTCCAGATGTTTTGCCCGGTATGCCCCCAGATCGGGATATCGAGTTTATCATTGAACTAATTCCTGGAACCGGACCCATAGCCCAAAGACCATATAGTATGAACCCGTCAGAGCTCGCAGAACTGAAGAAGCAACTGGATTCCATGCTGGAAATTGGATTGATTCAACCAAGTGCATCACCTTGGAGGTCACCTGTCTTGTTTGTGGACAATAAGGATGGAGGTAACCGTTTGTGTACGGATTATCGGAAATTGAATGATGTCACCATCAAGAACAAGTACCCCTTGCCCAAGATAGAATATTTGTTTGATCAGTTGACCAGTGCCAAAGTGTTTTCTAAGATTGATCTTAGGGCTGGCTATCATCAACTCAAGATTTGTGCAGAGGATATCCCAAAGACTGCCTTTACCACCAGATATGGATTGTATGAGTATACAGTCATGTCTTTTGGATTAACCAATGCCCCCGCTTATTTCATGAATCTCATGAATAAGATTTTTATGGACTTCCTGGATAAGTTTGTCGTTGTTTTCATTGATGACATTCTGATTTATTCCAAATGAGAAGAAGAACATGAGCTACACCTAAGGACCATTCTTGGAACCCTTAGAGAGCATCAGCTGTATGCAAAGTTTAGCAAATGTGAATTCTGGTTACAGGAGGTAGGATTCCTCGGTCACATTGTATTAGCCAGAGGAATTGCCGTTGACCCTGCCAAAGTGAAAGACGTAGAAGATTGGCAAGCCCCAACCACTCAAACCCAAGTTCGTGCATTTCTCGGATTGGCGGGATATTACCGCAAATTCGTAGAAGGATTTTCGAGTATCGCCAGACCCATGACCCAATTGTTGAAGAAGGACAAGAAGTTTGAATGGACAGACAAATGTGAAGCGAGTTTTCAAGAACTCAAGAGGAGATTGATTTCAGCCCCAATCTTGATCATGCCAGATATCACAAAGCCCTTCGATGTGTATTGTGATGCATCCAAGATTGGTCTCGGATGTGTGCTAATGCAAGAAGGCAAAGTTATATCTTATCTATCTCGACAATTGAAGCAACATGAGCAAAACTACCCAACCCATGACCTCGAACTCGCATGCAGTTCTAGCCTCAAGACATGGAGACATTACGATGGGAAACCGTTGTGAGATTTATTCGGATCACAAGAGCCTAAAGTATATATTCACCGTAAGGAGCTGAATATGAGGCAGAACATGGATTGAGCTAATCAAGGATTATGACCGACATTCACTATCACCCTGGTAAAGCCAACGTAGTAGCAGATGCCCTTAGCAGATTGCCGTGCCGCTTGAACTCCATGATTTTGATGGAGCAACCAAGTTTGCACAAAGAGATGGAAGATTTTAGAATGGAATTAGTAAGTGAAGGATTTCTTGCTAGCATAGAACTTCAGCCCACTTTGATCAGTCAGATTAAAGAGGCGCAGAAGGGAAATGCTAGTATTGACGAATCAAACGTCGAATCAGATGCAGCAAAGTACGGATTCACCGAGGACGAAGAAGGAGTTTTGTGGTACAAAGGACGCCTTTGTGTACCAAAGCAGATTCCGAGTTGAAAGGAGTTATTTTGAAGGAGGCTCATGACACTCTTTATTCTATCCATCCCGGAGGAACTAAGATGTATCAAGATTTAAAAGAGCAATTTTGGTGGCATAAGATGAAGAGAGAAATCGGAAGCTATATCGCCAAGTGTGATATATGTCACGAGTCAAGGCAGACATCAAAGACCACCGGATTGTTGCAACCCTTGCAGATTCTCGAATGGAAATGGGATTCAGAGAATGGACTTTATCACTGGACTACCTACTTCTAGTAGGGGAAATGACTCTATCTGGGTCATAGTGGATAGATTGTCCAAAGTCGCCCATTTCTTGCCCATCAAGACCACATATCAGAGTTCGAAACTAGCGGAGTTATACATCGCTAGAATCGTCAGTTTGCACGGAGTCCCCAAGAACATAGTATCGGATCGAGGAACTCAGTTTACCTCGAGATTCTGGAAGAAAGTCCAAGAAGGTTTAGGAACCCGTCTAGATTTCAGCAACGCGTATCACCCTCAGGCTGATGGACAAACAGAGCGAGTAAACCAAATACTCGAAGATATGCTGAGAGCATGCGTGTTAGAATATGGATCCAAGTGGGAAGACTGTCTGCCGTTTGCAGAATTTTCATACAACAACAGTTATCAAGCCAGTTTGCAAATGGCCCCCTTTGAATTCATGTACGGAAGGAAGTGTCGCACCCCTTTGAACTGGTCGAAAGTAGGAGAGAGTCAGATCTTCGGACCCGACATCCTACGAGAAGCAGAAGAGAAGGTTCACAAGATTCGTGAGCACCTCAAGACCGCCCAATCCCGACAGAAGAGTTACGCCGACAAGAGACGTTGAGACCTCGCCTTCAACATAGGAGATTTTGTTTATCTGAAAGTGTCGCCATTGAAGGGAATGCAGCGTTTCCAACTCAAAGGAAAGTTAGCCCCCAGATATATCGGACCTTTCAAAATTCTAAACCGTCGAGGAGAAGTGTCGTATCAATTGGAACTACCCGAAGAGATGTCAGCCGTGCACAATGTGTTCCATATCTCGTTACTTCGCAAGTGTCTCGAAGTCCCCGAGAAGACCAAAGTGTTCAAGAATATCGATCATCGGACCATAGAGATCAACGATGACCTGACCTATCCCGAAGTACCCATCCGTATTTTGGAAGAAGCTTTTCGAACTACCCGAACCCGAAGCATCAAGTTTCTCAAGATTCAGTTGAGCAACCACATAGAAGAGGAAGCTACCTGGGAATGCGAATATCACATCAGGACGGAGTTTCCCGATCTCTTCAAATCCTAGGTAATCTTTTCGTCCTTTTTAAAATCTCGGGACGAGATTTTGTTTAAGGGGGGAAGGTTTGTAACATCCCAAAAATATTAAACTTAAATCATCAAACTCTAATCATCAAAATTAGGGTTAACAAAAAACTTTTCTAATTAAAATTATGAAGGAATGCATATGTGTGTGCATTTAATTTGAAATTCTTTTGAACCACCTTGTTTGTATGTTTCCTTGCTTGTAAAATGTTTCTTAGGTGAAATAAACATCATCTAAACATTTCCCAAACTTTTCCTAAAGACAAATAAATCAAAACCAATAAAATAAAGGAATGGTCATTTTGACCAATTTAACTCCCATGCCTACTTTGGTTGTCTCAAACTTTCAGAACCTAATGGAAACACTTGAATGTACTCATAACAAGGTATCAAGGCCCACTTTGTGATCATCCAGAAACTTTCAAATGCATAGTTTAAATGACAATTCAAAATTGAATCTTTATCATATGGGAAGATCCCACTTTTTCAAAAACCACTCAAACAAGCTCAACTTTCAAAACCCAAGCATCTGCAGACTCACTAGCACCAATCTAGCAAACCCACCAAAAATATTTTCAAAATTCAAAACTTGATTTCATGCGGCCATTTCATCAAACAGGTTGCAGACACAAATCATACAAAATCTAAACACTATTTGGAGCAGTGATTTGAGCCTAACTTGTCCCCTCTTTGGCTCACAACCATCTCAGTAGATCATCTAGCTAACTTAACCAAGCACTAGCACCACTGTGAGCTTGCCATTGTCATCAATGGTGAATAGCCGAGCACACCCTTGCCACCCCATAGTCGACATCAAGCTAGCAGCAGCAGCAAGCCTAGACGGCATGTCTGGGAGGCAGCCCACCGTCCATCGCCACTCACTGTCCCAGCCGCGAGCATTGCCAATCCCTGTACCACACGCACGAACCATGCCAACCTCGCCAGCAACCATGCCGAGTGTGCGCCAGAGCGCCACCCTCGACCAGCGCCCTGCATCGCGCCCGCCCTTACCGCGGCATACACAATCCCCACCGACCCAGAGACCGCCAAATATCCTCGTCACGCCCGTGACGCACAACCACCGCCGTCAAGACGCCGCCTCTGCAGAGCGCCGCATGTTCAGACTGCCGCACCGCCCACGCCTCAAAACCATGTCGTTGAGCATTGCCGGAACACCGCCCGCCTACGCCGCCCATGCCAATAGCCGCTCAGACCATCACCCCGACGAGCTCACTGCGCCCGTCGGTCCCTCGCCGACTATAAATATAGGCCACCCCGCCGATTTCTTCACACCATCTCACTCCCTCTCCTCACCGATCGTACACACCGTTCCCGAGCAAGGAGAGCACCACCGCCGAATTTAACCGAGCCCGCCTGGAGAAGAAGGGCCATCGATTGCACCCCAGAGCCGCGACACCCCTCGAAGTTCGCCGATGACTTCGCTATTCGCCGACCCTACTGTACCCGGATAGACCCGGCACCCCTCAACGGCGCTTAGGTTTCTTTCTCGCCGCCTTGCTCAACGTCGACGATGACTCTCGGTTGGATTAGAACTAGATCGAACGATCCACATCGCCCCGTACCGCTTCGCCCCTCCATGTCTCCCTGACGAGTGGGGACACCCACTTAAGCAGCCCAGGGGAGCAGTGCGCTTAGCAGGCCGGCCCGTTAACTTTTCCCGCATCCCGCTTATTTGAATTAAACCTTTTCATTTTGTTTCAAACTCACTGCATCGAACTTCAAAAATCAACCCAGATCGATTCAATGCACCAAATTGAATGAAACCAATTTTGTTAGAAAGGTTCTGAGAATGCTGAATCCAAGCCCGTTGGATTCAAGTCATTTGGATCTATAGATCACCCATGGTAAAATAACAAGGCAGAAGCTTTTCGCATTCAAACATTTTTCAAATTTAAACCATAATAGCCTTTGAGTTGATTCCAACTCTCAAAAATCACATTTAACCATACCTTTCATAATATATAAAAATATATAGGTTTACTTGCAGAAATAATGTTCAAGTAATAAAAGAATGCTACATAGGCATTTCTAGCCACTTTAATTAATTAAAATAAAAGGGTAAAACCTTATTAAATTGTGACACCACTTTAAATCACATTTCCTTGGATTACAATATGTGGTGATGGCATGTGTCAACATGATCCCATGTTTGGTTTGGAGAATATTAAATCTTAAGTAGTTTTTCAATGAGTAGAAATTACTTTTCTAGAAATAAAAAGGAATTAAACCAAGCTTTAATCTTGTAATGTTAGTGATGATGTTGGATCATCTATAGGACCCTTGTGTGTGATGATTGCAAGTAGTTAAGTATTGTTTGGTGATTGTGTACCTCGTATTTATTTATAGACGCTAGTACCGACCAAGGATACGAGGAGGAAGGAGGATACTACGAAGAAGAAGCCGAGGAGAACTTCAACCACTGCTCTGCACAAGGCAAGCTAACACTTTCAATTTAGCAAGCTTATATTGACACTAATGCAAGCCTAATACTACTAGTGAATGTGCAAGCTAACACTTGCAAGATACTCTACTGATGCAACAAACCACTACTTGTTACTATGCCTACTATATGCCTTAAGCATATATGATCATACCCACTTGACAGACCAATCCTAGTTTTTGCTTACAAGCTTTATACTTTATTTCTTTATCAAAGCTATTACTTAGAGTTTACTTAAGTGAATTATAGATACTAGAAAGATATCTGAAGGTTGCATAAAGAGCATGAAATTTGGCCTAAGCTAGATAATCTTGATGTCATCTTAAGGCATGAGATTGAACTTAGTTAGAACTCCACTAGTTTACCACCCCTCATTATTGCTTACCCCACCGTAGATGCTAGTGCTAAGCATAAAACTTGATCAAATTTAGATGGGAATACTTGGTGGAAAAATGGTTATGAAAACCTTGGAATGATGGATCATTCTATTGAAATGTTTTGGACATGTGTTTCCAAACACCCGATGATTTTGGGTGATGAAAACGATGAGGCATGAGCCTTAGCCCTTTATAAAACTGATGGTTGTCTGGATGCGATACCATTCCAATTTTATCGTACAACCACAATACCCGAAGATTGGGTAGGGCTTGACTGGAAACTTATATACCTTAGTATTAGTTCCCTCACGGCCAAGGTCTAAGCTGAGTCTACCTTGTGAAGATTGTCCACCTGTGCAGTACCAAGATGACAGTTGGTCATGGTTGGGAGGTCAAACTCACAGGAGAGGTGCTTATACTAGGTTGTGTAATCGAAAGGTTAGGATTGATTATCCGCATACTGAGTATGGTGAATTCAGGATTTGTTCCTGACGGATGTATCGAATGTTGTGGTGAAAGTGTACAATCTCTGCAGAGTGTCAAACTATTTGAATAGCCGTCATGATTATGAGCCGATTGGATTGGCCATACTGTTCCCCCGTCAGACTTTTCAAAAAGGACTTGTGAAATGATTTGAAACTTTGACTTGACCACAACAGAGTTGTGATATGAATACAAGTTCCCACTTAGGATTTATAAAATTGTGACGAGAATTAGTTGCTTCTAAACTTAGTAGAGATAAATCTGGCTTTTGCAAAACAACCCTAGAGCCTAGTGTCCTATTATCCAAAAACCCCTTTACCTGTTAGTATTAGTTTGCGAGTACTTAAAGAGTACTCATGGCTTTGTCCTGGCTATTCCCATGGCGGACTATGAAGAGGAGTACCGGAGGATGAACCCGGAAGGTTACGACAACTAGGATCATCTCCCATCGTCAAGATTGCCTGTGACCCGAAGATGGAGCTTCGCCTACGCTACCGTTATTATTACGTATTCCGCTGCTTGATGTTGTATTAAGAACTGGATCATGAGATCCCTATTTGTGTAAGAACTTATGTATCGTTTGTAATGGATGATGTACTATGGTATCCAATTCTATTATGTCTCGCAAAAATTGTAATCCTGGGATTGCGATGTATGGCATAACAGGCATTTGGGATTAAAAATCCGGGTGTTGACAGCATAGCAAAGTGGATAGTAAACAAGCATAAAAATTCAAAAATTATAGATACATTTACGACGTATCAATGACCACAGAATCTCATTCGAGACGTTCCAGAAGATCCAGTCCTTTAAGTAGATCTAAAGCTTCTGTTGTTGTTGGTTCAAGAAGGTTCTCCATTGGGCAAGCCAAACCCGCCAATGCTTCTCCTTTAGAATTCCAAAGAACAGCTCCCGCTGCACCTATCCCATACACATAGTAAGATGCATCAATATTCAGTTTAAAGTCACTTTCTCTGGTTTGTTCCAAACCACTTCCTTCTTTTTTGCATTGGATTTTGTCGCTCCAAAATTTTCGTCAAAGATGCAATTGCAAAGGAAGAGCTAGCAGGTGAAGATACACAATTCCCCATCACTCTCTCTCATCTTTGCCACCAGATATACCAACAACCAGATATTCTCTCATACTCATATTGTCTAGTACGGATAAGTCCTTCGACGTATTGCATAAGAGAGCTTACAGGACAATAGATCCCGATTTGTCAATCTATAGGGCTTTCTCAATTATGTCGGTTATCCCCATTTTAGGCCAAACCTTATGAGCTCTTTCGCAAGAGAATAACAAATAATTTATATCCTCTGGTCCAAGTTGACATATTGGACATTGCAGATTTACTTTTATATGTCTTGATGCTAGAATCGCCATACCTGGGACTATGCCATGAAGGGATTTTCAAAGAAATATCTTCACCTTACTTGGTACATTTAGGTCCCATAAGTTCTCCCACGCTGGGTTTGGTTTTGATGCCCCTTAGCCATCTCTCCTTCTCATTCTGGCACCATATTAGTGCTCCGACTCAATGTAATAAGTAGATTTCACCGAGAACATAAAGGATTTAGTTCTATGCCAAGCAATAAAGTCCTCGTTTAAATTAGAAGAGATTGGTATACTCAGAATGCTCAAAGATCAACATTTAGGAAAGTTTCGAATAAGTGACTCATCCCAATTATTTGTATAGGATTTATAGGATCCTCCATTGAACGAGTAAGCTACGCCATGAGTTGTGTACATCTTCCTAATCGGGCTAGAGGGCACCAAGTGATCACCCCATATATTTATTTACATACCTGAGCCCACACGCCATATATGCCCTCTCTTGAAAGTTTGGAGACCCGCAACAATACTCTGCCAAACAAAAGAAGAGCCATTCTTTGGCCTGCCTTCAGAAGGCTTCCATTCGAAAAATATTTAGCCTTCAACACTTGGGAACAAAGAGATTCAGGATTCTGTAATAACCTCTAACTTTGTTTAGCTAACAAAGCAAGATTAAAAGAATGTAGATCACGAAAACCCATATCTTCCATCTTTTTAGGTACACACATGCGCCACCATGCAAACCAATGCATCCTTTTCTGTTCATCCGTGTCTCCCCACCAGAAACTTGCTATTGCATCTTAATCTCTACGCACAGTTTCATGGGTACTTGAACACCGCCATAGCAAAGGCAAGAATAGATTGAATGATAGCTTTTAGCAAGATTTCCTTCCCTCCCAAAGAGAGAAATGTTTCCTTCCATCCATTGAGACGCTCAATCACTCTCTCAAGTAGATACACAAACCGATCAACATGGTCCAGACCGCCATAGCAGGTAACCCCAAATACTTGTCTGAAACATCCTTTGTCATAAATTAAGAACTTCACAAACCTCCGCTTTCACCTCAACATTAGTATTGGGAGATACTTCAATTTGATTCGCTCACCATTTGTCCCGAACTGGCACAATATTGGCTTAATACTCGTCTTAATGAGGTTGCATTAGTCGTATTAGCTTTCATCAGTATAAGGGAATAAAAGTAAGTGAGAGACTGATGTGCATTTCTGCACCCCCGAACACCTTCAATACCACGAACCTCCTCTTCATGAGCCAAAACACTAGAAAGACCTTCTGCACAAAGAAAAATAATTAGGGAGAGAGAGAGGAGCATCTAGACCTGGGAGCCAAACCAGATTTCCGGTATTGACCTCTCTTTTGCGTTATTAACCATGTTATAATCCAAATATTGTGCATCTATCTCAAAACATATATAAGCATTGACCGAGAATGGGTCTCTTACTAAGATTCTCACGTCTAGAATATTGTGCATCAGCCCTTCTTTGGCTGTCGTCCAAGATGGTCGAAAGGCGACCACTCCTACCCTCCTCGTCGGCTTCGGTTCTTTTCGACCGACGATTGAAGGAAAAGACCAACCTCCAGGCTACCATGCCAAGATGGAGGCCCATTAGCTCTAGCCCAGTTGGCTCCCGGCATCTCGCCCCAAGTGGTTTCGTCCCCGGCGGCGCGGTGCTTGGCTGTGCTGCAGCGAATCGATGCGGTGGTGATGGAGATGGACCTAATGGCGTTTTTAGTTTTACTTTTATGGTCCTTTGTGCAAAAAGTTCAGACATGTTTGTATTTTCCTTTATCTCTCTGGTCTGCCTTGTATTTGTTACGTCACCATTGAATGAAAGCTTCTAGATCCCTCTGGGACCTCCTCCTGTTCAAAAAAAAAGAATGTTGTGATCTTTTTTTATTAGGAGAGTGCGGAATTATTTTTCTTCTGGTGCAAGTACGGAATTTTTTGCTAGCTTTTATTACATATATACATAACCTGAAAGGCCCAGTCGCTCGCAATGTGCCTGCATCGAAAAAGTAGACCCACGGCAAAAGAAAAGAAAATGAACAAGTAGACCGCCGGAAATATCTCCGTCGCCGGCGGCGCCGCCACCGCCGCGCCGTCGCGCCGTGACGCAGCCATGCTTCGCCTGAGAAAATCCATTCTCTCCCACCTCCTCTCTTCTTCCGCCACCTCCCCCGTCTCCCCTCTCCACCGACTTCTCTCCGCGGTCGCGGCCGCCGTTTCCCCAAGCCCTAGCTTCGCCGTCGAGAAGTACCTCGTAGACACCTGCGGCCTCACCAGAGCGCAAGCCGTCAAGGCCTCCACCAAGATATCCCACATCAAGTCCCCATCCAAGCCCAATGCTGTGCTCGCCTTCCTCGCCGGCCTCGGCCTCTCCAGCGCCGACGTCGCCACCATCGTCGCCAGGGACCCCAAGTTCCTGTGCGCCGGCGTGGAGAGGACCCTGGACCCCATCGTCCTCGAGCTCAACAGCCTGGGTGTGTCGTGTTCTGAGGTCGCCCGCCTCGTCACACTCGCCCCCGACAGATTCCGCTCTAGATGCGTCGTCTCCAAGGTGCAGTACTACCTGCTTCTCTTCGGATCCTCCGAGAAGTTCTTCCGGGGTCTCAGTCACAGATCCAATCTCCTCTCAAGCAGCCTCGAGAAGGTGGTCAAGCCCAATGTTGCGTTCCTGAAAGAGTGCGGGCTAGGTGCTTGCGATATTGTCGCGCTGTCCCTCTACACGATGGATACTTACCACCAAACCAGAGGGCGTCTGGGCCATGGCGGCGCGCGCTGAAGCTGTAGGAGTGCCCCGTGGCTCTGGAATGTTCAGGCAAGCGATGCAGGCTGTCGCATTCCTCAGTGAGAAGCAGATTGCTGTCAAACTCGAGTGCTTGAAGAAAATGCTCAGGTGGTCGGATGCTGAGGTGGGTATTGCTGTTTGTAAGGCTCCAATGCTGCTGGCGAGGGCTAATGACACTTTGCAGAGCAAATCAGAGTTCTTTATCTCTGAGGTGGGGTTGGAACCTGCATACATTGCTCATCGGCCAGCATTGCTCTCTTATAGCCTGGAATGCCGGATCAGACCCAGGTACTATGTCCTAAAGTTACTTAAGGAAAAAGGGTTGTTACTTCAGGACCGAGACTACTATAATACAGTCTTGATCAGGGAGAAGTTATTCATGGAGAAGTTCATATGCCCTCACAAGGAAGCTGCACCACACCTTGCTGAAGACTATGCAACAGCCTGCAGAGGGGAAGTGCCTACTAGATTCAGATTTACATGAACCAAGAGCGAGTATGAAAACCGGTAACTGAGTATGGCACAACAAATTTTCACTCTGCGTATCAGGCTGACAATTCCTGATTTGGTGTTCTTCGCCTAACTAAGTGGTGGATGTCTGTTATAGTGTGTACGTTTAGTTACATGTTGATTGGGTGTTGGTAATCCATGATGAAATTGATTTGCTCATTACTTCATTCAGTCGAGAAGAAAGCATCACACATATTGGAAGTATGAGAGCGAGATCACATATCAGGGCATTCTGCAAATGCTTTCAAGTACCTGCACATTATATCTTTATGTTCGCATATAGCCATTGCAGTTTTTAGTGCAAACCCCAGTGTACCCTTCCATTTTCTCTGGACGGAAATTTTGGACTTATTTTTTCTCGGGAACAAGTTAGTATTTGTTGATGATCACCATGTGTTGATTACTGCCAAGGGTGCAGTTTTGATCTAGCTTGTTGATTGCTTGCTCTATTCTTCCTGCAATAACTTTGTTTATAAGACATTAACTGTTGTCAAAGCGGGTCATTGTTTCCTAGTTGTTTGTATCAACTTTTTTTTTTTATTTTTTCTCTTGTATTTTGGATGGCCTACTGGTTTTATACTTTATCTAGGAACATCTGATCTCAGTAGTAGTGTAGTAGTTGGCTAGTAGAATTTTTGTTGACGGTGTACCCATGTAGCAGTAGGTAACTGATGTATGTAGGGCCCTGATATTGGTACAAGAGAGAGGAATTGAGGCACAGAAAATTTGCAATGGGTATTCATAGTCATAGAAAAATCCAATGCAAAACTTAAAAGGGTAAAAAAAAATTGTGCGTGTGCCTATCTCCGGTTGACTGTCACTGCCATTCCGTGCTTCAACTAATACAAGCTGGAGCTCACGGGAAGAAAAAATGATTTGAGTTTGTGGTCCAGATTCAACTTCATCACTTCATTGTTCTGGTTTAGAGGTGGAAGCAAATCTTATTTTTCTTTGAAGCTCTCTCCCACGATAACTTCAAATCGCCACTAGTCTTCTTCATCTCTCGGTTAGTGTTCTCAGTTTCACACCACAAAATCCAGTACAGCTGCAACCTAGATCATCATCGGATCGATGGAGTCACTAATCAAACAATAGATAATCTAATTCAAACTTGGAAGAGAAATTCTTGATTTGCTAGTTCAGAATTGAAAAACTAATAAGTGAGGATTTAGATACCTTGAGAGGATTTGATGTTGTCGTCGGCGTCTGCAATCTGCAGCCCAACGCCGACTGGAGATCCCTGGTGGCTCCGGCCTCCGGTGCTCCTGCCGGCCACCTCTTGCAAACTGCTTGCCGACGGTGTCGCTGTGTCGGCTGTAAAGCCCGCCACGCGCCCTCAACTTTCGCAGGTGTCGCTCGCTCACGTAAGTAGCGTCGTGCTCGTAACTGCCTGAAGATTGGAGAAATACCGATCCAAAAGCCATCTGTGAGGCCTCACGCTGGTGTTGGGCTGCTGTTGGACCAAGCGATGTAGCTGGATTTAGGCTGAATACTACTTTGAATCTTTTTGCTAAAAATAAGCTGAATATCCAAGAATACATATGGGCCCGCCAGTTTGCTTGTATTGATTGTTGAATGGTGCTCATTAGCAGAGGGCATTTCGTACAGTAAATGAACTTATTAAGGTAACCGTAAAAAAGGTTATGGCATTACTATGTAATGTCTGCCATACCTTTTAGCTAATTTTATTCCACAGTCATTCCACACGCACTTTCTGTTTATAAAGATGCTTGCAACATCTTTATCCCTTGGGGTATTTTTCTAGGATAGTAAGTCTTATGTACCATCCTCTACTTTATATCTGCTCTTTTATACTTGCTTTAGTAGTGTTGGTTACAATCTATTCTGAAGATGTAATGCTGGAATTGGAGAAAAGGGAACAAAGATGTCGAAGACTACCTTAGCCAAGAGATGATCGGCGAGATGATGACTTAACCAAGCATGGCTTGAACATTAGGAGAATGCAATAATTTTCTCAGTTGTACAAGTGTCATCAGACATGCAGGTACTATCAGATAACGCGTAGTTGTTGGAGTCTTGCGAAAATTCAATCATAGGAATACAAGTCATGCCGTGTTCTTCAAATTAAGAACCAAGCTAGCTGTGTGAAGAAGTTCAACAACATAACTCACGTTCTCCCCAACCTAACCCTAGGAGCCACCGCCACCTCCTCCCCTTTCTCGTTGTTGCCGAAGGGGCCGGTGGGCAAAGCCCAGGCGCCCCAAGGAGGGTGACGGCGGGGATCTCTCCCTGGTGGTGCGATGTGCCATTGTCGTGGTGAGAAGGCATCACCGTGTGGCAGCGAGCGGAGGCTGGTGGTGTGCGCCATGGCGAATGTCGATGTTGGGATGACCGGTGGAGCTCTGGTGGGTGTGGTCGCCTGATCCTTGGCCTAGATGCGCTCGCCCCCGCATCCGATCTTCGGATTTTGGAGGATCTCCGTAGGTCTCTTGGCACCAGGCTGCGGTCGTGGCGGCCTGGGATGCCTACTCCTCTAGCGGCCTAGCTAGTGGCGACTGCCATCCCATGGGGAGTCTGGCGCTACAATGACGACCGCTTAATAAAGGTGGCGGCCCTTAATCCCTCTCAAGCCAACACAAAGATCTGCCTGATGTTTCTCTATATTGATCTGATTACTGTGTCGTGTTTCGGAAGGCTCCGCCGGCGTACTGCATTAGTGTGATCATGCCGAGATATTGCTGGATCGGATGGGATTCGATCGTGCGCATCCATGTTTTACTCTGACCGTTTGATTTCAGAGGGTGCGCTTCGAAGCTTTGTTGGATGTTAAGATCATGGGGCATGTTCTCGTTCCATGGTGCTGATGAAGAATGCCATGGAGAGACCAAGATCTGTGGACTGACAATGGTGGTTCGAGTCTGGGTGGTGATGAGGAATTGGCTTGGTGATTCGTGACTTGGAGCAGTGGCATGCAAGTGGGGGCTGCTGCATAGGAGAGGTTCACGGTCCTATCTTTCAGGGTGAAAACCCAGGGTCTGGACTTAATTGGTTGTGCCTGGCAATGGCCTTGTTGAAGAAATTGCTTTGAGAGTGTGGACTTACTTCAGGATGAAAACCTAAGAGCTTTGATCGGGCGTATAACACCCTCAGATCGGCCCTATGCAAGTTATAGCGATTTTCGCCAAACCCGCATAGAAACGATTCAAAGGTGTCCACCGGGCACTTTCGTGCGGGTGAAAAATGAAGTAATATCATTACACATTAGTCCACGATGGAACCCATAGAACATATATATACAACATGACTCCACGAGTCAAAATACAGATATACATTACAAAGATCCAAATCACATTGGAAAAAATACAGTATACGAGTGCGGACAAGATGCAAATGGGGCTAAGAGCCCTGAAGAATAACCAATGGCATCCATAACCCTGCCTAGGCCAAACCGGAAGGGTAACCCTACTAACGACATCGATCTTAAACCTGCTCAATAAAATGGGTGCCGGCAAATGGCAAAGGAAAAGAGAGCGGTCAGTACTGAGGCCAGTACACGGAGAGATTAGAATTCGGCGGCTCTCGCCTACATAGGTATGGTGGACTGAAGTGGCAGCGAAGCATGCACTAAATAACCTATAGAGACTCAATATATCTGCCGGCTATCAGATAGGGTTAAGAAAGACCTATTCGGAACCAACCTAATACTAACACCAATCATATCCATCCCGGTATTTCTCCCTCGAGACCAAACGAGGAAGTGAGGAAACTCACACGGTTGGCAATTTTATTCATTCTTTCTATGGTGGTTATCTAACTAACTACTCATATCAGATACAAGTCAAATTATAACAGTAAACTTTAGTTATAGTTGTCTATGATTGAGATACTGTGCTCCAAGTTGTCCATAATCGCGGATACTGCTTTTTGAAAAAATTTAACCCTGCAGGGGTACACCAAAGTTTCCACACGCACTTCAACCCTTGTTTCCAGATCAATTAACATACTTCCATCGGTATGCAGGGCCTAGGACACGACGCTTTCCCTGACCCAAAGCAAGTACATGGGGGCCACCCAAAAGAGATACACGTACGAGGTATATCTAATCCTCCTCGTACGGACCCTGAGGTTGTGTGGACTTGCATGGGAGCAGAGGTCATGGACAATATATTCCCGTGACAGAGTGCCGCACCTACGCAACAGTAATAAACGCTCATCGAGCAACATGTAATAAACATCTCATACATAGCATACCTGTCATAAGTACAGTAGTAACGCATAAATCCCGAACTAGTGTTGTGGCTTACAGAACAGTACTTTGAAATCAGGTACTAAGCCGATAGGGGTGCCCACACACCCCACATGTGGTTAGCGCGCTCAGTCTCACAACAGGTGTCAAGAACTTGGGTCCTAGGTGGACACAGCTGGGCGGGATAATAACCAGATCTCAACTATTACCCAATTGTGCCTCTGTATTAGTTATACCTATTTTCAATATTAGTTATTAAACTGTAATTAAAGTCATGATCATTTCCACCATTAAGAATATGCCAACCCCCAACAACAGTGAAACATCGACGACGCGAAGAAGCACCTGAGCAAGCAACTATGACTTGCAAGTCCAACTGTCTATCCAAACAACAGGCAATAGGAGGTGTCCAAGGCAATATAGGCTGCAAGGGATATAACGGTACAAAAAGACTAAAGCATTGCAACACATGTAGCAATAGATCAACATGAGGAAGTAAAGACTATAAATGTAAAATAGGTAGAAAGGGGGAGAATGCTCGCCTGGGAAACATAGCCAAAGATGCATCCGAAGATCGGGTCGACACTCGCATCAACTCATCGACCTAATCCATGAAAAAGCAAAACACTAGAAGAAACATCGGATATACTATTTAATACTACGGCAAAAGATCGGCATGATGCATGTATGATATATGACATGGAAAGATGCGATGCAATTAAGAAATATTAAGCAGGGTCCCGATAATTAATTATTAGGTTTATGTTATTTAGATACCCCGCAATTTAAATATTGTCTTAACATGGCAAAACATGTCATCGGTTTGCTATACAAAGTTAAATGGAGCCAATGTAAGACTAGAATTTCCCGTATATGGACTCCATATATAATTATGAGGTGAATCGGCATAAGGCCCCCAAACCATACACTATGTATGCGACATGAACATTAATATGCAACAAGTGAAATATCATATACTAAATATATAGGGGTCTCGGATAAGGGTGACACATAGGGGTCGGCGATCTTGGCTCAGGGGATCGACGGGTCTGGTGCGCCGGGATTGGTCTTCGGACTCCGAGGATCAGGGTCTTTGGGTTCCGAGAGGAAGATCTCGACGTTCCTTGTCGAAGGCTTTCGGGTATGGGGTATTCGGGTCACATGGTCACTTGTCGATCTTGTCACCTCAAAACATGGGATATCCTTGTCGTAGCACCACACCGTCATCTTCTGCAACATCACGACCTGGCTCGCACCGGAACCGAGGTCTTCGTCCTACACCATCCTCGGTTGGTCTTCCTTGATGCATCAACATACTACCACTCCACTTCACCTTACCGAGAGGAGACTAGTGGCAACTGAACAATTGAAGGGTCACGTGCTTCAATTTATTCCATAGAGACGAAAGCATAAGCAGGTGCTGGACACAAAGACGAGGCAGGGGAAACGAGCAGGCGATGCAACATGCTGCAAACCGGAGAGAAGAGTGGGCAGCTCTAATTGTACGACACACATCGGAGGAAGCATGCGGCGGCTGCGGCCTGACGAACCGACGGGGAAGGGCGCAACCAACGCTGTCTCTGGCGACAAGAGGAGGCAAGCAGGGACTCGGGACCGCGACAGTGAGGTTGGCTTATGGACGGGGTGGCACAGCCGCGGATGAGGAGGTGGGAGGCAGTGTAGAGGGAGGCCATGCAGCGACGTGCTGGCGCTGTCGAGGAGGAGGCGAGGACGCGGCCTATGATGCGACAACGGGGAGAAGCTCGATGACAACAGGTTGAGGATGGCGAGGCCGATGTAGAAGGGATGGAGGTGGTGCTGTGGGCTCAGGGGGAGATGCAAAGGCGGCACGCGCTCTGCAGTCGAGGGCGTGGGGGCTTGGTCGCGAGGAGGAAGAGAGGAAGGCACAGGCGGCGGCGAGCAGGGCATTGAGAGGAACTAGTGTTGTGGCTTACAGAACAGTACTCTGAATATTTGCGCTTCGTGTAGATCCCAACGACACCACTAACAATGATTCTTTCTATGTCTTGAATTCGACGACACCACCAACAAGAGGTCGTTGTCCATGATCGTTGAGAGAACATTCCGATACCTATTGTGCAACTTGTTGATGGCTCCATACTTATGGATGTCAAATATATTACTGATTGTGGCTTCCTCGGTGTATACCGAGCTAACAGGAGGCTCCGAGCCTATCAATTTGGTTATCTCGATGTTGCACATGATAAGAAGGTGTCATCGCCTTGTCCACAATACTTCTCGTATTGCAGGAGGCAGGAGGCAGCAGGAGCAGGAGTATAACCCTGCTTGCAAAGGATCGTATCAATAGCAGGAGGGACCTTGGGACCCATGGCCCAATTAGAAGCAATAACAGCAAGGGTTCAACAATGTCCCCTATGAAGATTTTCTGCATCTCAACCAGCGCGTTGGGGAGATCGACCAGACTATGCATGGAGTGAATGAGGATGTGAGTGCCTTAACTCACAACTTTAGTCACTTCATGACCCACTTCCCCGACTACTATCAGCAGCATCCGTACCCGCCGCCGAACTACGGAAACAACGAAGCATGTCAATAGCCTAAGCTTGGGGGAGGTTTGAAAACCTCCAAACTTTGCATTCATATTTTTATTTCTTCTTTTGATTTATTTCACTTCTTCAAAAATTGAATGTTTACTTTTAGTTTGCATTCTTAAACCAAAAACACAAAAAAAATAGTTGTAACCTTTATTACGAATTTGTTTCTTTGTTTCTCTCGGAGATTGCTCAATTTCAGGTGACCTGGCAATAGGGAAATATAGAGGGGATTCGACTCAAGTACGAGAACGAAGTAAACAAGAGGAGGTATCATATTACTTTCATCACCTCTTCTACAACCTTAAATTGATCTTACAACTAATTACGCGCTTGCACTTGAGTTACTCCCCACTTAGCTTATTATCCTATAAATTATATTCCTTTGCCAGTGTCTCATTTTAGCTTTGAAATAATGAGCAATGAACTTGGTTAAAATATTTCTGACATTTTTACAACAAGAAAAATCATACAAGAGATGACTTGAGTCCATGTTTAGCCCAAAGGATTTGATTTTAGAAACTACTCAACCCCATTAAGCTTAATGTAAACAAACTCGATAACACCCTTGAATGAAATTGTCTGATAAAATGGATGTTTCGAAGTAGTAGAGATTATGCCACTGCTTTTTCTAATAATTACAGTAAGATGTTGCTTTATGCGTGTCATTAAAACACTTTCGTACTCCATGGGGAACTATTAACTCCGCTGGTCAATTAACGATCTAAATATGGGAAACCATTTGATTTTGGTTATTGAGTTATGTAAGCGTCTGTAGTTGCAATGCTATGACGGGTAAAATTTTAGTCTCCTTGTGGTTTCACGTTTCAAGTGAAGTTATAGTACTCCTCTAACCCACTATTTCTCAATAGTTATCTATTGACATGGTCACGGGTGCGCAACACAGTCCCAATTAACATGTTAAAAATAGTGGCATGATTTCTCTATGAAAGAGCTAAAGTTTTTGAAAAACAAGGAAAGGAAAAAGGTGCTTTGAGAGTCTTGAAATTTTGACGTGGAAGTAGATGAGTTGTTCTTAAATTGAATGTTGTTGGTGCCAACTTGAGTAGTCTTAATTGATTAAGAGAACAAGAGCAAAAAAGTTTTCATATCTCAATAAGATAGAAACCAAAAGGATCTGTTTCACTTTCCTAGCTAAACTTTTGACACTCGCTCAAGCATATGATTTATTTGCTAGCAATATATACGTGATTAGGAAGTGGACTCAGTGCAATCTTGTGAATACTTATATGATCATGTTTAAGATTGTAGGAATTGTGAAGAAAAGAATTTGACACCAATTCGAGCTTGTAAGTTCTTAATTTAAGTCTCAAATCTCCGCTATCCTTTCTTATTTCCTTATCACTCGAGGGCGAGCAACATCTAAGCTTGGGGGATTTGATAGCTGTGAGATTTGACACATTTTTTATGGTTTCTATTGATGGGTTTCATTTGGATTTGATGGTTTTCTGGCTTTACCAAACGCTAATACTTCGGTAGCAAAGAAAAATTGGTTTTTAATGTGTGTTTCAGGTTCTGAAAATCAACAGAGGGTTTTAACAACAAAAACACAATATTCAGACGAAAACAAGCAAGTCTGTTTTTTGAAGAAGTCGAGGGAGGCATACAGTAGCTTTAACAAGCAACTATATGGCTGGAATATTTTTTCTGGTTGTATAGTTCCTGCCGTATAGTTGCCATCAGCTTCGTCTTGTTAAAAGGGACAACTTTCGTGAAGAGGCGGGGGTAAAAAACAGAACACAGCAGCCGACATCCCATCTAAAAGGGATAAAGAAGAGATCCGGAGAAGAAGGAGAAGACGTTCTTCATCTCGCTCCACGATCTTCGACCTTCTAGCCACCATACCTCCATAACCATTACTTGTACTTGAGAGAGAGAGAGAGATCTCCACCTTGCAAGAGTTTGAGATTGTTCTTCCCATCTTGAATTGTGTTGGATTTATTTCTATTCTTATTGTCGATCTCCACGGTAATACCAAGAAGAATTCCCTTTATTTAATTATATCGATGATGCTTTCTTCTCTCATGTGTGAGTAAGTTCCCTTGGGCATGGAAGATGTAAGGGGTTGGTGAGATGTGATGTACCTATATAATTTCCATTAAGTTTGTGGTTGATTTTAATTACTATATTATGTGTGCTTAACTATCGGTGGGATGCTTAATGCTTGTTTTCCAATTAAGGGCTCAGAAACATGATGCTTTGTTCTACATAGATAGAATCTTGTTCGCTAGCAGACCGACGATCCCCAAGTGACACGAGGATATCAATGAGAAACTAGTTTGACTCGAGGATCACGAGGAACCAACGTGCTTATTGTATTAGTTCGGTCCAAGGAGTTTAATTGCTAAGCAACCTGAAGGATCTTAATCGTCTAGTGACTGTGATGGGGATATGCCGAGTGGGGTATACCCAGCAGGATGTTTCCCACTGGCCCAAGCTGCCAGCGAGTGGGCCTACAGGAAGGCGACTGGATCAAGGCTTAACAAGGAGCCAGGTGACTGGAAGCTGGAGGACCAGAAGCGTAGCTAGGCACAGTCGGATTAGGTCAAGTATCCTCCAAATCCTTAACTAATTCGGTTGTAGATCTGTAAACCCTAGCGAGGTGAGACTATATAAACCTCCCTAGGGTACGCATAGAGGACACGTTCCATCAGAAACCCCCTACGACTCGCCGCCTAGTCGTCGAGCTCGCCCTTTGTACACTTTCATCAATACAATCTAGCAGGAGTAGGTCTTTACCCTCCGGGGGACCGAACCTGGGTAAACCCTTGTGTCTACGCCCTCATCTCGCACTGCAGATGGCTGGCCGCCCTTGCCCCTCGTTCTACTACTCACCGCTGATTGCTGCATCTGCCGTCACCATTCCCAAGACAGTGGCACCCACCGTGGGGCCTGGCCGGTCAGGCCGGTGTTCTGCAGCGAGATCCAATCTGCCCATCAACGAGACGATCACCACCGGCCGCATGATCGCGATCGGTGAGATCCTCCAGATCTTGCTGAGCAGCTACGTCCCGGCGGCGCGACCCGTCACGCACAGCGTGATCATGCCGGTTGGCACGATCATCCTCTTCGTCGGCTTCACCGACGTCATTGTCTCGGAGGACTCGGCCACCATGCGATCGGCTTTCTGAGAGTCAGGTCCGCACCATCCACCGCCTCGCCTCCGAGTGCGACTCGGCCAACAGCAACGTGGACGAAACCAGCGTGGTCGCGAATGACGCGGCCCTCAACGACGATGCCGATTCGGCGACCCCAGCATCAGTCGCCGGATCCATCGTCGCCACGTCGCCCGCAGGCTCCATCACCCAGGTCTCCAACATGGGGGACTTTGACGAACCCTCCATCCTTGGGATCTTTGACTCCTATTCTGGGTCGGAGAACTCCGGCGGCTTCCACGCCGGATCCGGTCGCTACGCCGCGACCTATATGGTGAGAGGCACGGATGCCCCTCCAGACCCCTTCTCCACGCTGATCCCGCCGACTGCGACGACAACGGAGGTCGAAGAACTCTGCCTGTGACTGGCGGACGCGGTCCGCAAGGAGCAGGCCGAGCGCGATTTTTTTTGCCTCGAGCAGGCGACGGCGCAGGAACTCTTGCGCTACCACCAGCTCCACATCAGGTCGCGCTTGAACCCCACCGTTCAGGGCCGCTCCCTGAACTTTGACGATGAGAACGACCCAGCCCGCGCCACCGATCGCGTGATCTGCGAGAACACGCCGCTAGGAGGAAGCGCTCGACCACCACTAGGCGCATCAGCGAATGGCGCACCCCCACCACCGCCTGGCCGCACGCCCCCCCAAACCAACCACGGATCATGATCTCCGCGCAGGAGCGGGACGCGAATGGCCTCCCGCTGTTTTCTACTCCGGTGGACAACGTCATCGTGAGCTGATCCGCGGTCGACAAAATCAGTGTAACCGGGGAAGGCGCCCTGAAGATCCAGTACGCCAGGGCCTTACTCGCCAAGGACGTCGAGCAACAAGCTGCGGGAGCAGACTCACGGGGACGCGTCTACTCCCGCTCATCAGGAAGCAGGGCGGCCTCGAGCGGCCGCCCGACGATGGCAAAAACTCTCAATTGCCCACCCCGAGCCCCTGCAACTCCAACTGCGACCCGGGAACGCGGTACTCTCCACCAACGACCCGCACCCGACGAACAACATGGTGGCTGCCAATGGGCAGCCAGTTGACGCACAGACCCACATCATCAACAACCAGAGCTAGCGCGCACGCCAGCCTGACGACCTGAGGCACACCCTCACCAATCGCCGTGATGGCGAGCCAAGGGGGTCGCTCAGCCGAGTCGGCCCCCAGTGCTTTGGACCAAAAACTACCCAGCGAACTTCAAAGCGCAGAAGGATATCGAGAAGTATGACCCCTCGTACGACCCCTCCGTGTGGCGGACACGTACCTCATGGCGATGGGAATCGCCAGCCAAACCGACCTGCTCGCCGCCCGCTACCTCCCCCTGATGATGGAGGGAGTGTGCCGATAATGGATCAACACCCTCCCCGTAGACAGCATCGACTCCTGGGAGTAAATTCGCGATGCCTTCGTCAGGCACTTCGAGGGATCCTACACCCGCGCCACCACCATCGAGGACCTGGAGCGATGCGTCCAGGGACGCCGCGAGTCGACCCGCAGCTGGGTCCAGCGGTGGCAGGACCTGTGGTACAATGCGGCCGGCATCCACCCAAACACCACGATTCACTGCTTCAATACCTCGTGCCGCTACGAGCCCTTGGTCGCCAAACTCAAGCGGGTGTACAAAACACTCGACAACATAACAGACCTCCTCGAGATCGCCAAGCGGTACGCGGAGGAGGACCCGAACCAAGAAACCGACGATGAGTCGGGAGGAAACCGCCGCACGAGCAGCCAAGACAACAGGAGACGACCCAAGCTAAGCTACAGCAACACTCGCCTCACCGGCAAGCGCCGTGGTGACGGGCGAGTTGACTTTGTCGCCAACGCCAGCTATGCTTCGCGCGAGCCCAAGAGCTTCCGTCGTGACGGAGGCCAGCATCGCGATGGCGACAATTACAAGGCAAAGCCGAGGTTCGACCCCATGACTCTCCTCAACTAGGCCTGTGTGTTCCACAACAGGGAGGGGAAGCCCACCACGCACATGACCGCCGACTGCCACTCGCTGAGGAAGATCGAGAAGGCACGGCGTGCAAGGGAGGAGCCCAACAACCAACCGCTAAACGGCAGGGAATTCATCAATGACATGGGATCGCTCCACACCTTCACCGGGTTCAGCACCAAGCGCGAGAAGAAGGTCATCCCCCGCGCCGTCTCCATCAACGCGGTCTCCCAGGTCGACGCCCCATGCTTCCTCAACTGGTCCGAGCAGCGGATCACCTAGAGTCGCGAAGATCACTCGCCACAGATCGAATATCCGGGGAGAGTCGCCTTGGTGGTCAAGCCCAAGGTGGGAGACTACTGGCTCCCAAAGACGCTGATGGACGGCGGAAGCTCCATCAACATTCTCTACCTGGACACGTTCAGGCGACTGCGGCTCCCGCAGTCGATGATTGAGATGACCTATACCACCTTCCACGGCATCGTCCCCGATCGGAAGGCGTATCTGATCGGCAAGGTGACGCTGCCAGTCACCTTTGGCACTCCAGCGAACTTCCGCACCGAGCAGATCGTCTTCGAGTTGGTGCCCTTTAACAGCCCCTACCACTGCATCTTGGGGCGTCAGGCGTTTGCCAAATTCATGGCGGCGCCCCACTACGCGTACAACGCGATGAAGCTCCCAGGGTCGTGCGGCATCATCACCGTCCACGGCGACCCCGACATGGCCGCCGAGTGCGAGGCCAAAGGCGCCAAGCTCGCCGACGCCGTCATAGCGGCAGAAGCCAACCACGCGGAGGAGCTCGCCAAGTACACGAGCGGGGTCAACAATGACGACCCCACAATACTCAAGAATCCCAACTCGGAGGGAGGAGGCTCCACCGCCTTCGAGGCAACGACGCACGCTTGCACCATCGAGATGGTCCCAGGCGACTCCAGCCATACAGTGACGATCGGGACATGCATGAGCCCAGCATAGGAAGGCGCTTATCGAGTTCCTACATGAGAATCGCGACATCTTCGCATGGAAGCCATCTGCATGCCTAGTGTCCCGAGGGAACTCGCTGAGCACAAACTCAACACCGACCCCAAAGCGCGACCCATCAAACAGTCGCTGTGGACCTTCAACGAAGAGCGCCGCCAAGCAATTGCCGAGGAGGTGCAGCGTCTACTCGCTACAGGCTTCGTTTGGCCAATCAAGTACTCCAAGTGGCTGGCAAACCCAGTCCTGGACGAAAACGGGACCTGTAGAATGTATATCGACTACACAAACCTAAACAGCGCCTGCCCGAAGGAGCAGTTCGTCCTCCCGCGGATCGATCAAATCATCGACTCGACCGCGGGCTCGGAGTTGCTGTGCTTCCTTGGCGCCTACTCTGATTACAACTAGATCAAAATGGCAGTCGAGGACAAGGAGAAGACGGCGTTCATCATGCCATTCGGAGCATTCTGCTACACCGCTATGACCTTTGGTCTGAAGAATGCCGGAGCGACCTACCAGAGGTGCATGCAGGAGTGCCTTGTGAGCCAAATTTGCCGCCACATCCACGTCTACATTGATGACATGGTGGTGAAGTACACTCTCCAGGGCGATCTACTCGCCGACCTGGCAGAAATCTTTGCAAACCTACGGAGGTACAAGATCAAACTAAACCCAGGGAAGTGCACCTTCGGTGTACTTACTAGACATTTGCCGGGGTACGTCGTCTCCAAACAAGGAATCGAGGCGAACCCCACCAAGATCAACACGATCGCCCGAATCGGCAAACCTGAGTGCCTGCGCGACGTCCAGAAGTTGGCCGGACGAGTCGCGGTTCTCAGTCGCTTCATCCCCCGACTAGGCGAGAAGGCGATGCCCCTCTACCGCCTAATGCGCAAGAATCCCATATTCCAGTGGCACAAGGAGGCAGACAACGCGCTCCACGCACTCAAGGAGGTGCTACTCGTGGCCCCGCTACTTTCCTCCCCCGTCGACAAGGAACCCATTCTCGTCTACGTCGCGGCCTCCGAGCGATTCATCAGCGCCGTCATGGTCGTCGAACGGCCAGAAGAGGGAAAGGAGCGCCCGGTGTAGCGACCCGTCTACTACATCAGAGAAGTCCTCACCGAGTCGCGCGGTCTGCATACCCGCAGACCAAAATTGGTGTGCGGTCTTGAGCCCAGTGGCCATCGCCGACTATTTCCAGGAGCACCCAATCATGATCGTCTCCTCAGCACCGTTGCAGGACATCATCCGCAACCGCGAGGCGACCGGGCGAGTCGCCAAGTGGGCCTTCGAGATCGGAGTCCACAACATCAGTACGAGCCGCGCAAGGCGATCAAGTCGCATGCCCTGGCAGACTTTCTCGCCGACTGGGAGGAGACGCAGTAGCCAGAGAAACTGACGTACCTCAACTACTGGTCGCTACACTTTGACGGCTCCAAGAACCCAGATGGCGCAGGGGCAGGGATCGTCCTCACATCTCCAAAGGGCGACAACCTGCGCTACGTCCTATACCTCGACTTCACCCCCTGCACCAACAACATGGCCGAGTATGAGGCGCTCCTCCACGGCATGCGAGCAGCCAAGGAAATGAACATTAATCGTCTTCGCTGCTACGGCGACTCCGACCTCGTCGTTGGGCAAGTCTCCGACACATGCGATGCAGTCTCCCCCACCATGGCGGCATACCGCCAAGCCGTGGACTAGCTGGGAGGCCACTTTGCCGGCTATTCCATCGAATGGATCAATCGGCGCAAGAACGAAGTGGCCGACACCCTCTCTCACATCGGGTCGGCTCGCCTCGCGCCACCTACCGGTGTCTTCCTCGACACCATCACCAAGCCTTCCATCTCTCCCCGAGGGATATTGACATCGGGATTCCACTGCAACCAGAAGCAGCCTTCGTCGCCATGCTCGCCGAGCCAAGCGCCTGGACCGCGCCATATGTCGCCTACTTGGAGGGAGGGACCCTACCAGCTAATGAGACGGAGGCCCGGATGATAGTACGCTGCTGAAAATCCTTCGTCATCATCAACGGCGATCTCCACAAGCGTAGCGTGACCGGCGTGTTCCAATGTTCCGTCCAACCCGCAGATGGTCGCAAGATCCTCCAAGACATCCATGCTGGCGACTACGGCCACCACGCTGGCGCTCGCTCCCTGGTCGCCAAGGCCATGCGACACGGCTTCTATTGGCTCACCGCGCACGCCGACGCGGTCGACATCGTCCAACGCTGCGTCGGATGCCAGAAGTACACCAACCAGACCCACGTCCCAAGCTCGGCGCTCAAGACCATCCCCATCACCTGGACATTCGCCGTGTGGGGCATGGACATGGTAGGCCCCTTCAAGAAGGCCCCTTCTGGCTTCACCCACCTCCTAGTCGCAGTCTACAAATTCACAAAGTGGGTGGAGGCCAAGCCAGTCTGCAAGTGCGACGGGAAGACCGCCACCAAGTTCCTACGCGAGCTCATCCATCGCTACGGATCCAACTTCGCCAAAGGAGTCATGGACGAATTCCGCGAGGAGCACCACATATAACTCGACCTCGCCTCAGTCGCCCACTCAGAGTCCAACGGCCAGGCGGAACGCGCCAACCAGAGCATCCTCCACGACATGAAGCCGCGACTACAAGTTCCCCTCGAGCGAACTCCTGGGTGCTAGGTCGAAGAGATCCCCTCCGTCATCTGGGACATCCGCACCTCCATCAACAGGTCGATAGGGTTCACCTTATTCTATATGGTGTACGGTGCCGAGGCCGTCATGCCAACCGACCTCGAGCACGACTCGCCACGGGTGGTCAACTACGTGGAGGCCGACAACGATCTCGCACGCCAGGATGGAGTCCACCAGCTCGATGAAGCACACAAACTAGCTCTCTCCCGCATGGCCATCTACCAGCAAGGACTTCGCCGCTACCACAGCTGGCGAGTATGGACTCGCACCTTCCAGGAAGGCGACCTGGTACTGCATCTGATCCAGGACAAGAAGGGCATGCACAAGCTCTCTCCCCCTTGGGAGGGACCATTCGCCATCGGGCGAGTCCTGGGCAATGATGCCTACTACCTCATTGACGTCCGAGGTGACAGAAAACTTGATGTCAAGCGGCCATGGAATGTAAGCCTCCTACGGGAGTTCTACTCCTAGAATTCTAGACATGTACCTCCTCCCGCTATGAAATAAAGAAGATTGATTCGCACAAATTGTGTCCACTCTCCATACCTTGTGCCATTCGCACACGTAACAACAGCGCTATGCTACTCGCGGAAATCAACCCTTGGTTACGAGACCGACATGACCAAGTAGTGCGGTACGAGGGCACCGAAAAAATTCGGGCCTTGTATCGTCCACGAAAAAAGCCAACCCGGAGCCCCATCGGAGTCACTTCGCTCGACTTGCTTTCCGAGCCAAGACAACTGCATTCGCTTCCCAAAGAGACCCAGTCCTCCACATCCTCGGCGCAACGACTCGAACGGCTAAGTACCACGCTCGGGGACTGACGCCAGTACAAACAGGAGCGACTAGGGAAAACGCCATGTATGAGAGCACGTCCTGGACTCACCACGGGACTGGTCCTACGGATTAGGTGGAGCGACGCGCCTAATACAACGCGCCCCATACTCACCTACCTTGGGCATGCAACTAGAACAGCCAAGTACCACGCTCCGGGACTCGGCCACCCGACCCTGTTTGTGCCCGGGAAAACGGCTAAGTACAGAGAACCCCTTAGAGTCGCCATGCGACTGGCTTTCCGAGACATGGCGAGTCGATCGAAACTTACTAACAGTTTAATAGCACGCATATACATAAAAACGAGGTAAACCCCACAAAAGGACGGAAGCGCTCGGGGACTCGCATAACCCACAAATCAAAACATTGAGAAAGGCATCCTTGCATTCCTTAAAGCAGCAAAAATTGTTCGCTTGCAAGGGCATTTACATATCTGTTATAATTAACGCCACTTGGCAAACTAATCTACTCCGCAGGATTCGACGACGAGGCACCACCACTCCTGCGGCTGCGGATAAAGGGACCCCACGGGTTCGAGGGTACATCATGAGAGCACCCGCCATGGCCGCTCGGAACGGCTTCTCCACCCTGAAGTCACGGTGCGCCGGCTCGGGGTCATTCGGGGCGACGATCGTCTCCTGATACGTAATAAGGTCACCCATCGCCCATACCCGGTCAGAGTACACCGTAGCCCGCTCGGTCAGCTTCAACACTTCGGCGATCTCAACCACGCCCATCGACGAAGGGTACCCGCTGGTGACATCGTCAAGGTCAATGTCGTCGGGGAAGTGTGCGTGCCCAAGGCTCAGCGCAATCGCAGCACCACGATGAAAGGCCGACCGCGACATGAATTCAACAACAACCGGGGCCTTCTCCAGGTAGCGCCAGACTTTGACGAGGTTGCTGGGGATCACCTCCGTTGGTGAGATCTCCTGAAGATACACGCGAATGCAGTTCGCTGACAGAGCGGCAGATTCAACCAGCGTGGTGACGCATTGTCGCGCGTCATACGACTGTGCTTAAGCAACATCAATAGTTATCCTTCCTTCAACACACAAGTAAACAATAAGGAAGGCTCCAGCAAAACAAAGCGACCCGCACGCTCGGGGCCTCGCCAAGGAACACATAGCTCACCAATCAACGGGCGACAGCGCTCCGTGATGAAATCCTGCAGACCGGAGAGGTCATCCTGCAGTCCGGCGACAAGTGCATCTGACATCTTCCGCTCCTCAGCAGCAGCAACGGCTGCCTTGGCCCTCTCATCCGCCGAGGTCGCCCCCTCCTTTGCCTCCTTGAGATCCCTCTCCAAGTCGGTGATTCGCCTTTCCGTGGCGCTCAAGGATGACTGCGCAGCTCTTAGTTCGCTAGCCGGGACCATGCCTTGACGAGCCTTCTCCACAGTGGCCGCATGACCCTCTGCATCAACAAAACCATGAATATGAGGGAGGCAAGCTTTACGACCAGTAACAAGCACAACGATCACTTACCGGTAGTCGCCCGAAGCTACTCGTTCGTTCCTTGAACATCGTGGAGCTCCCTCTCCAGACGCTCCCTGGTGGCAAGTCGCTCTGCCGACTCACGCTGCAGGCCCGGCACAACCATGGAAGCATTAGCAAAGAAATTCCAATGTGCCTAGCCTCTGAAATTCAGCGACTAGCCACTCCAGGACTGGACAGTAAAAGAAGTTCCTAAGCGCCTAGCAGCTGAAATTCAGCGACTAGCCGCTCGGGGACTGGATAGCAAAATCAATAAGGATCCGACAGCTGAAATTCAACGATCGGATCCTCGGGGACTGGACATACCTGGATGGCGGCACCTAGCATGCCGTGAAGCTCCATCGCATCTACCGACGAGAGCATGAAAGGAGTGCGCTCGAGATATTGGTCGACCTCCGCGCCGATGACCTCAGGCACCTGGCTCGATGGCGCTGACGCACTAGCCGTAGAGTCCTTTGCTACAAAACGAGGGAACATCGCTACTGCAGCCCCTACGCCAGTCGAGGTCGGTCCCGTTGGCCCGACTGACACCACAGGTTCCACCTGCTGCGACTCTGCGTCCACCATGGCCTTCGAGGCCGCATCCACTCCAATCGGAGCTTCGCTCGAGGCGACCGCCGGTTCGTCCGAAATTGTGACGACCTCGTCGCCCTTTACCTTCTTTGCACCTTCAATAGGCGCCTCGACCTCGTCGCCCTTCCTCTTCTTTGAAGGGTCGACTAGCGCCTCCGCGGCACCCAACGGGACCTTGGCCACCGAAGGGTGACCTATTTTCTTCACCCTAGTCCTACAAAACAATGCCATCAGCGAACTCGCCAGTCAGATATTAATTGGACAAACAAAAAACCCTAAGGGGTACTCACTTGGCGACCGGGATAAAACGCAAGCCAGTACGAATGCTGGCCGGCTTCTCCAACTCCGGTCCCAGCTTCCGACTGAGGCTCCTCTCGAACATGCTCTGTGCCCAAGACACCGAGGGCTTCTTCAAGGACGAAGCCACGACAGGAGGATCAATTGCGATCCCCACAGACGCTCCCCTCGGTGGCGAGGTCCCCGCGGCTGGAGCGGATCCGAGCCCGGTGACTGTGGCGAAGGGTGGCGGCAGCGATGCCAACAACACCTCGCCTTCTACAATGGCCGTGTAGGACACCGCGGTCGCATGCGTCGGTGCGCCAGCCCCAGCTCTCTCGGCCGCACTGGCAGCGTCGGAGCTACTCGTGGAACGAGGCGGTGACACCGGCTTAGCCGGCTTCTTCTTTTGGGGCGATTTCTTCTTCAACGGCGTGGCCACGCACCGCGAAGTTTGTTCAGGCAGCTCGTCGTCGTCCCCGTCATGAGCCTCGAGGCTCTTTCTAGCCTCGAGCTCACGATGCCGCTGCCCACGGGTCTTACAGACTGTGGGTGCGGCGGCTGATGACCCACAAGTATAGGGGGTGTATCGTAGTACTTTCGATAAATAGGAGTGTCGATCCCAACGAGGAGCAGAAGGTGCTGAACAGTGGTATGGGGCAGGAAATCCCTGTGAATACTTAGCAAACATATTTTCAGTGGTTTTCTGACACGGCAACAAAACAAGGAGCAATTAACAAGAGTAACAAACATACAGATCAAGTGGCCCAATCCTTTCTTAGCAAAGGACAAGCCGATGGAAATACTTATAAGGACCAAACATTCTCGAGGACACATGGGAGTTCTGTCAAGTCCTTTCGCTTCAAATAGCCGAGTACTCTTCTTTGGTTTTTGTAAGTGTTGTGTGGGTGAACCTGTGCTAACATACCGCCCTTCCTAGGAATAATACATACTTGTGATAAAACCCCCTGCAAACATCCGTAACTACAGGAAAGTAATTAATATATAAATCTAACCACAGCCTTAAACTCTGAGATCCTACACTCCCTTGTGCAAAGGTGTCCTAACGAGGGTTCAGGTTTCTGTCACTCCGACATCCCCACGATTAGTAGCCAAATACACAATGCATTCCCCTAGGCCCATAAATGGTGAAGTGTCATGTAGTCGACGTTCACATGAAACCACTAGAAGAATAGCACCACAACTTAAATACTAAACCATTGAATAATAACTCATCACAGATTCACTACTGACAACATGACTTCTCCCATGTCCTGAAGAACTAAACAAACTACTCACAAGACATCATATGGATAAAGATCAAAGATGATATGGTAATGGATAACAATCTAAACATAAACAATAATCCAATGGTTCCACTCACAAGCATAAACTACAATAGTAATCAACATCGGGAAAGTTTCCCCTAACGAACTAAAGCAATATCCAACACAATTGTTACAGCGGGACAAAGTGATGGTGCTGGTGGAGATGATGGTGTGGATGATGATGATGATCCCGATGAATCCTAGCTTGATGACGGTGTTGATGGCGACGGTCTCCCCTCTCCGAGAAGGAATTCCCCCGGCAAAAATCTGTCTGACGGAGAGATCTTTCTCTCTTGGTGTTATCCGCCCCTAGAGGCGGCGTAAATCTATCTGTGGTCGCTCCCCGAGGCTTAGGGTTCCATAGGGAAGATATAGGCAAAGGGGCGGAGTCGGAGGCCGGGTAGGTGGGCCACACCTGCCCTAGGCACGGGGTCAGGTGGGCCCGCGCCTAGGGGGTGTGGGCCCCTATGGCCCATCTCCGTCCCTCCTTCTGGCTTCCTTCGTCTTCTAGTAAAATAATATGTTTCCATATTTTTCTGGTATTTTTCTGATCTTCGAAATTGCAATCAAACGCTTCTTTTCCATCGAATCCGATTCGTGATCCATCCTCTAGGAATCATCCAACATGCATAAATAGATGAAAAGCCATAAGTAATACCTCATAATAAGACAAATATCAATGAATAGAGGTAAATTATGAGATATAAAGGTGATGCAAATTGGGCATATCAAATACCCCAAGCTTAGACTTCGCTTGTCCCCAAGCGAATACTGAGCTCAGTAAACATGTCCACAGGTTTATGGAGTGAAGTGTCGATAAAAGAATACGAACAAGAAGCATCACACTTACCATTGCACAACTCATAGAAGAAAACAACTCACCATTATATAACTTAGCTTGCAGCCAAGTACAACAATCACAATAGAGATGCATAAAGATAAATCATAATTGGAATTGGCAAATTTGTTCTTGGTCAGAGAACACCTGGCAAACAGTTTCACAAAAGATTTTTGTAGAAGTTTCAAAACGGGAACACTCTTTGCTTAAAAAGGTTTTTCACAAGTGAAGGCTTTCAAAGTAATACTCAATAGATAAGAGTTTTACTGAATAGACCCACAAGTGCAAACAAGGAAGATAAAGAACATGATTGAATAAATCACCATATGAATGCTTGAAACACAACAACTCAAATGCTTGCTGGAGATAGAGAGGAAGTAGGTTTACTGACTGAACTGGTAACTAGGAGAAAGGTCCCTTCTTAGAGGTAGCAGGGATTACAAGTCATAAAGATCTTTCAAAAGATTATGGTACTTACTAGCTTTGAGCCCTCATTTCCCCTATCATAGGCATCTTGAGATGATTAAGGTTAAAGTGAACAAAGATGGAGTATATGCTTGACGAAATATAAGTTGGCAATCTCATGTCCCTTGAATATGAGGGCCACTCCACATGCATACTCAACTTTGGTTCCAGGTAAGTTCTTGTCATTGTAAGTATTTGCATATCATTGAGAAACGCCAACGAGGTACCCCTTACACATGGCACATGAGCTTTCCCATAACCAAAATGACAAGGCAAGCAGACAATGAGCATCTCAGCAATCTTTTTATTTACTATGCATATAGATTTTTTATTGAGGATGCTTCATAGATGACTCACTATGGTGATGCTACAAGTTTCCACCATGATTTAGCATGGCTTAGGCTAGCGGCCGAAGCGTTTCTCTAACACAGAATACAAAATTCATGGACTTACACGTTCCCTCTTTATTTCACACCGTTGACATCCATAGGCAAAAGAGCACGATATCAACTGTGTACAGTGTACAAGTGCAATATTGAAAACGTTCCTCGTGACAACACGGTTCTGCTTATTCCAATGTATAGATGCAATCATATACAACTTCGATGTTCACAATGGTTCAAGTTTATTAGGGGCAAAGTAATAACGTGTGCCACCAAGTTCGTGAGAGCTTTACTAACTAGTTTTCACATAACAAAATACTTTTTAATTCGAAAGGTAGATGAAGCTTGAGAATTTGCTAGGAATAGCAATAGCTACTAGGTAGATATGGTGGACAGAAATGGCAAAAGTTTTTGGTTTCAAAGGATTTGGGAAACATGAGAAGTATGCCTTCTCAGAATAGGTTTTTGGCTAGCAAGGCTAGGTAGCAAGCAAGAGAGTTGGAAGAAACAAGCAAACATACAAGTAATAAAGCCAAACGTGCAATCTTTCCTTGAAGACACAAAAGATCTTAAATAAATAATACTAAGCTTATGAGACAACAAGAAAGAAAACAAATGATACAAAATACCTGTAAGCCTTTTTCTTTCTTTCTTTTTCTTACAATCTAAAGCCACTGACCTGAACTCGGTTTGCCAAAACCAATTTAGATCCACTTGATGATCCCAGAGTGGTGCCAATACTGAACAACAAGATCCATCATATAATAGATATTTCAAACTAAAATAAGAAGTGCAAAAAGTAAAAGATGAGACTTCTCATTAGTAATCTAATAAAGGCACTCACACCAAGGGATACATAGATAACCAACTAAAGGAGAGATACTTCCACATGCAAACCAAACTATAAGATAACCTTTCTACCACATATATGAATCCACTAAAAAGGTAAAAGATAAAAGATAATGGTGGTGATACCGCGGCACTCCCCCAAGCTTGGAGCAAGCCAAGGGGATGCCAAACCTGATGACGAATTACTCCCTTGGTGGTGGTGGTGTTTACTTGTCATCATCAAACTTCCAGGTTAATGGTTCCCCATCCAAAAAGGATGTCCTTGTCTCTGCAATCCTGAAACTCGTAGCAGAGGTAATGCGATCAAATCTAGCCTCAGACTCACAATTTTGGTTCTGTATGTCATAGAGTTGTGCTTGTAATTGATTGGTGGTCTGACGGAGTGAGAAGATCTATTCTTGGAGCTCAGCAACTTCTCCCTCGTGCTTGGTGATGAGTTCTGAACTTATCTTGTGAATAACATCCACTTCGCGTTCCGCCATCTTCTTGTACCTAAAAACTTCTTATTCCAGCGCTTCCATCCTATCTTCCAGAGTACCTTCCCCTCCTTAAGGATCAACTCTTTGGGATTAGTCCTCAACTCATACATGTACGGGTTGAGGACTTCCGCAGAGGGATCCTCCGAGGGTGTTCCAGAGGAAGACATTGAGGCTCCAAATCTGTGATTTTCCTGACAGAAACAGATTAAAATGAAAACACGACGATAACACGATGCAAGAACCTCGGGGAACCCGGGGGGTTATATATTACGAAGTTTCAATGCATAAGGAAGGTTTTGATACGGAAATGAAGCGGATACAGAGTTCGAGGAGGTCAAACCCCCTCCAGGCACGGCCAGTCTTGGCCCGTGCCTGGGGTGGGTTTTTCCACCCCGGACTTCGGTTCCTCTTCATCTTCATCTCGTAACTTCCCTTATGAATGGAAAACATCAAAAATATAAAAAGATTGGAGTTTCACGAACCTTCTGTTTTCACCACATTTACCTATTCAAAGATGAACTCTGCAGTTTCTGGTGTTTGGTTCTTGATAAATTCTTCCGGAGTCACCATTTGAATGACATCCACATCTTCATTGTAAGAATCTCTAGAAATGTAATGTTTTAGTGTTTGACCATTAACCACCTATGTTGTGTCATCCTTTAGAGAAGATACTTTGCTGGCACCTGAACGGTACACTTCCTTGATAACAAAAGGTCCTTCCCATTTGGAAAGTAGTTTCCCTGCAAAAAATCTGAGACAAGACCTATACAAAAGAACTTTCTCACCAACATGGAACTCCCTTTTGAAAATTCTCCTGTCATGCCATCTTTTTAATTTCTCCTTAAAGAACCTAGCATTTTCGTAAGCTTCCCCTCTCCACTCATCTAGATTACTTAAATCGAGCAGTATTTTCTCACCAGCAAGTCTAAAATCTCTATTCAACTCTTTCACTGCCCAATAAGCTTTGTGTTCTAATTCTAAAGGCAAGTGACAAGATTTCCCATAGACCATTTTATAAGGAGACATCCCCATAGGATTTTTGTAAGTAGTTCTATAAGCCCACAAAGCGTCATTCAACTTTTTAGCCCAATTTTTCCTAGATCTATTGACAGTATTCTGCAAGATAGATTTGGTTTCCCTATTGGAAAGTTCTACTTGCCCACTAGTTTGGGGGTGATAAGCTGAAGCTATTCAATGGTTTACATCATACTTAGCGAGAGTTTTTCTAAAACCCCCATGAATAAAATGAGAGCCCCCATCAGTCATGAGATATCTAGGCACACCGTACCTAGGAAATATAACATCTTTGAGCATCTTCAAAGAGGTATTACCATCATCACTGCTTGTAGGTATGGCTTCTACCCACTTTGTAAAATAATCAACAACAACAAGAATATGAGTATACCCTTTTGAAGGAGGAAAAGGCCCCATAAAGTCAAATCCCCAACAATCAAAAGGTTTAATAACAAGAGAATAATTCATAGGAATTTCATTGCGTCTAGAGATGTTACCTACTCGTTGGCATTCGTCACATGATAAGATAAACTTCCTTGCATCTTTAAAAAGGGTAGGCCAATAAAATCCAGATTGTAACACTTTTTGTGCGGTCCTATCCCCAACATGATGTCCTCCATAAGCACTGCCATGAAATTTTCTCAATATATATTGTTGTTCAAATTCTAGAACACATCTTCGCATAATACCATCTACTCCTTATTTATATAAGTGTGGGTCATACCAAAAGTAATGCCTTAGATCATAAAAGAATTTTCTTCTTGCTGAGCTGTAAAGGTTGGAGGCAAATACTTGGAAACAATAAAGTTAGCATAATCATCATACCAAGGACTCTCATGTGGACTTACCCTTATTGCAGCTAACTGCTCATTTGGAAAACTATCATTAACAGGCAAAGGGTCAAAAGAAATGTTTTCCAAACGAGATAAATTATCAGCAACATGATTATCAGCACCTTTCCTATCCATAATATGCAGATCAAACTCTTGCAAAAGCAATACCCACCTTATAAGCCTAGTCTTAGCATCCTTCTTCGTCATAAGGTATTTAATAGCTGCATGATCAGTATGAATAGTAACCTTGGAATCAACAATATACGGTCTAAACTTATCACAAGCAAAGATTACAGCTAAGAACTCCTTTTCAGTAGTAGCATAATTCTTTTGAGCAGCATCCAAGGTCTTGCTAGCATAATGAATGACATTTAACTTCTTGTCAACACGTTGTCCCAAGACAACACCCACATCAAAATCACTAGCATCACACATAATTTCAAAAGGTAAACTCCAATCAGGTGGTTGGACTATAGGAGCAGTTGTCAAAGCTTTCTCTAGAGTTTCAAAAGCTTCCTTACAATCATCACCAAAAACAAAAGGTACATCTTTTTGAAGAAGATTAGTAAGGGGCTTTGAAATTTTGGAGAAATCTTTAATAAACCTCCTATAGAAACCAGCATGACCAAGGATACTACGAATACCTTTGATATCTCTAGGCCAGGGCATCTTCTCAATTTCTTCAATTTTGGCCCTGTCAACTTCAATGCCTCTTTCAGAGATCTTATGTCCAAGAACAATTCCTTCATTTACCATGAAATGGCATTTCTCCCAGTTAAGAACAAGGTTGGTTTCTTCACGTCTCTACAAAACTTTATTAAGGTTGTGCAAACAGTTATCAAAAGAAGTTTCATAGACGGAAAAATCGTCCATGAAAACCTCCACCATTTCTTCACAAAAACCATGAAAGATAGCAGACATACATCTCTGAAAGGTAGCAGGAGCATTACATAAACCAAAAGGCATACGCCTATAAGCATAAGTACCATAAGGACAAGTTAAAGTGGTTTTCTCCTCGTCCTGTGCTTTTACAACGATTTGAGAAAACCCAGAATAACCATCAAGAAAGTAAAAGTGAGTCTTTTTGGATATCCTATCAAGCATTTTATCAATAAAGGGCAAAGGATAATGATCTTTCTTAGTAACTTTATTAATCTTTCTAAAATCAATGCACATTCTATACCCAACCACTACTCTTTGGGGTATAAGCTCATTATCCTCATTAGGCACAACAGTTATTCCCCCTTTCTTGGGAACACAATGAACAGGGCAAACCCATTGACTATCAGCAATAGGATAAATAATACCACCATCAAGGAGTTTTAATTCCTCATTTCTTACCACATACTTCATTTTAGGATTTATACGGCGCTGGTGCTCAACAACTGGTTTTGCATCAGGCTCAATATTAATAGCATGATGACATATAGTGGGAGAAATTCCTTTTAAATCATCAAGAGTATAACCCATAGCTCATCGGTGTTTCTTCAATACCTCCAATAGCCTTTATTCTTCCTTCCCTGAAAGTTTAGAACTAATAATAACAGGATATATCTTCTTATTGTCAAGATAAACATATTTAAGATCATCAGGTAAATGTTTTAATTCGAAAACAGGAATCCCTTTAGGTGGTAGTGTGGTACCCAAATCTTCCACAGGTAAATTATGCTTAAGTAACTCAGGATGATGAAGGCAAACCTCATCAATCTCATTTCTTTCCTTCATAAAGTCAACACTTTAATGATCTTCCATGAACTGCTGCAAAGCATTGTTAGGAGCAAGACAAATAGCAGACAGTTGTTCAACCCTGAAATCCTCATTATGTAATTCATTTTCATAATGAGTTTTGGAAAATTTGGAAAAATTAAACTCATAAGATTATCCAGCAAACTTAGTCAAAACTTTTTCCTTCCTACAATCTATGATAGCCCCACAAGTATTAAGGAAGGGTCTACCAAAGCTGATAGGATAAGTTTTACTAGCTTCTTTACCAAGTACTAGAAAATCAGCAGGATATTTAATCTTACCACAAAGGACCTCCGCATCTCTTACAATACCAATGGGGCAAACTTGCTCTCTATTAGAAAGGTGAATAACCACATCAATGTCCTCAAGCTCACAAGGACCAATCTCATGCATAATTTCCCTGTAAAGCTCATAAGGAATAGCACTAGAACTAGCACCAATATCACATAAACCATAGTAGTTATGGTACCAATTTTAACAGAAAGCACAGGAAAACTAGCTTTTATAACATTATTAGAATGATAAATAACATTAGTGGCGTCTTCACAGAAGACAATATGCTCATCCTCTATGTTTCTAGTGACAAGATCCTTCACAATAGCTACCACATGCTCAATATCAATAAGCTCATCGGACCCTACAGTTTTCTTTGCGCTTTTGCTAATCACATTGGCCATAATAGAGTGTTCACTTACCTTATAGGAAAAAGGGAACTTCTCAACATAAGGTTCTGTCAACACCCGGATTTTTAATCCCAGATGCCTGTTATGCCATACATCACAATCCCAGGATTACCATTTTTGCGAGACATAACAGAATTGGATACCATAGTACATCATCCATTACAAACCATACATAAGGTTTTACACAAATAAGGATCTCATGATCCAGTTCTTAATACAACTCAAGTAGCGGAATACGTAATAATAATGGTAGCATAGGCGAAGCTCCATCTTCGGGGTCACAGGAAATGCTGACGATGGGAGATGATCCTAGTTGTCGTAACCTTCCTGGGGTCCATCCTCCAGGTACTCCTCTTCATAGTCTGGCCACGGGAATAGCCAGGGACAAAGCCATGAGTACTCTTTAAGTACTCGCAAACGAATACTAACAAGTGAAAGGGGTTTTTGATAATAGGACATTAGGCTCTAGGGTTGTTTTGCAAAAGCCAGATTTATCTCTACTAAGTTGAGAAGCAAGAGAAGCTAGTCACAATTTTATAACTCCTAAGTAGGAACTTGTATTTCATATCACAACCCTGTTGTGGTCAAGTCAAAGTCTCAATTCATTCCCAAGTCTTTTGAAAACATCTGACGGGGGAACAGTATGGCCACTCCAACTGTCCATAACCGCGGACGCGACTATTCGAATAGTTTGACACTCTGTAGAGATTGTACACTTTCACCACAACATTCGATACATACGTCAGGAACAAATCCTGAATTCACCATTCTCAGTATGCGGATAATCAATCTTAACCTTTCAATTACACGCCCTAGTATAAGCACCTCTCCTGTGAGTTTGGTCTCCCAACCATGACCAGCTGTCATCTTGGGTACTACACAGGTGGCCAATCTTCACAAGGTAGCCTCAGCTCAGACCTTGGCCGTGAGGGAACTAATACTAAGGTATATAAGTTTCCAGTCAAACCCTACCCAATTCTCGGGTATTGTGGTTGTACGGTAAAATTGGAATGGTATCGCATCCAGACAACCATCATTTTTATAAAGGGCTAAGGCTCCTGCCTCAATATTTTCATCACCAAAATCATCTGGTGTTTGGAAACACATGTCAAAACATTTCAATAGAATGATCCATCATTCCAAGGTTTTCATAACCATTTTTCAACAAGTATTCACATCTAATGTTGATCAAGTTTTATGCTTAGCACTAGCATCTACAAGTGGGGGTAAGTACTAATGAGGGGTGGTAAACTAGTAGAGTTTAACTAAGTTCAATCTTATGCCTTAGGATGACATCAAGATTATCTAGCTTAGGTCAAATTTTATGCTCTTTATGCAACCTTCAAATATCTTTCTAGTATCTACAAATCACTTAAGTCAACTCTAAGTAAAGCTTTGATAAATAAAATAAAGTATAAATCTTGCAAATAAAACTAGGATTGGGTTTATCAAGTGGGTAGGATCACATATGCTTAGGGCATATAATTGGCATAGTAACAAGCAAGTATTTGTTGGCACATTCAACTAGTGGTATTAGGCTTGCATCAGTATCAGTATAAGCTTGCTAAATTGCAAGTGCTAGCTTGCAAGTATTGGTTTGCATAGGTCAACTTGATTAGTAAGGCTTGCCTTGTGCAGAGCAGTGGTTGAAGTTCTCCTCGGCTTCTTCTTCGTAGTATCCTCCTTCCTCCTCGTATCCTTGGTCGGTACTAGCGTCTATAAATAAATACGATGTACACAATCACCAAACAATACTTAACTACTTGCAATCATCGCACAAAAGGGTCCTATAGATGATCTAGCATCATCACTAACATTACAAGATTAAAGCTTGGTTTAATTCCTTTTATTTTTAAAAAAGTAATTTATACTCATTGAAAAACTACTTAAGATTTAATATTATCCAAACCAAACATGGGATCATGTTGACACATGTCATCACCACATATTTTACTCCATGGGAATGTGATTTAAAGTGGTTTCACAATTTAATAAGGTTTTACCATTTTATTTTAATTAAATAAAGTGGCTATAAATGCTTATGTGGCATTCTTTTATTACTTGAACATTATTTCTGTAAGTAAACCTATATATTTTTATATATTCTGAAAGGTATGGTTAAATGTGATTTTTGAGAGTTGGAATCAACTCAAAAGCTATTATGGTTTTAATATGAAAAATGTTTGAATCCAGAAAAGCTTCTGCCTTGTTATTTTTACCAAGGATGATCTACAGATCCAAATGACTTGAATCCAACTGGCTTGGATTCAACATTCTCAGACCTTTCTAACAAAATTGGTTTCATTCAATTTGGTTCACTGAATCGACCTGGGTTGATTTTTGAAACTGGGTACAGAAGTGTGTTTGAAATAAAATGGAAAAGGTTAAATTCAAACGACTGGGCTGCACGGAAAACGATACTGGGCCGGCCTGCTAAGCGCAGCGCTTAAGCGGGCTGGTTAAGTTGTTGTCCCCACGCGTCAGTGAGACGAGGGGGTGCGAAGCGGTATGGGGCGATGTGGTGCATTCGATCTCTTTCTAATCCAACGTGTAACACCCTCAGAATCGGACCTATGCAAGTTTCAGCGAAACCCGCCAAACCCGCATAGAAACGATTCAAAGGTGCCCACGGGCACTTTAAATGCGGGTGGAAAAGCAGTAATAACATTACACAACAGTCCTCGATGGGACCCACGTAACGATATATATACAACACGACTCCATGAGTCAAGATACGATTCTGAACAAAGATCCAAATCACCTTGAAAGCGATAGGCGTCCACTACGGACAAGATGAAAATGGGGCTAAGAGCCACGAAGAATAACCAATGGCGTCCATAACCCTTCCAGCCAAGCGGAAGGGTAACCTCTAACGACGTCGGTCTCAAACCTGCTTAAACAAAAGGGGTGCCGACAAAGGGCAAAGGAAAAAGAGGCGGTCGATACTCGAGGCGATGACAGCGAGGCTAGAATTCGGCGGTCCTCGCCTACATAGGTATGGTGGACTGAAGCGGCAGCGGCAGCATGCACTAAACAACCTATAGAGACTCGATACCTCTGGCGGCTATCAGAGAGGGGCAAGAAAGACCTATCCGGATCCAACCTGATACTACCATCGAACAAACCCATCCTGGCATTTCCCCCTCGAGACCAAACGAGGAATTCAACCGAGGAACTCACACAATTGGCAGTTTTATTTATTCGGTTATCGTTGCGGCAATTACTAGTCAAATATAGATAGTCATCCTGATATAATAAGCAGTGGGCACTTTTAGTTAACCATTCCGTTGTAGTTGCGTCACTTACTAGTCAAATACAATTAGCATGAGATAACCTAAAACCCAGAAGTTGTTGGTACTTTTATTTAGCCATTCCGTTGTAGTTGCAATACTTACTAGTCAGGTAAAATGGTCGCAAGCGACACCCAAACAAGCAATTGTTGGCAGTTTTATTAGCCATTCCATTATAGTAAAGCTGATTACTAGTCATTATAAAGTCAAGTTTATAGCGCTACTTTAGTTATAGTTGTCTATGATCGAGATACTGTGCTCCAAGTCGTCCATAACCGCGGACACGGCTTTCAGAAAGTTTTACCTGCGGGTGCACAAATAGCAACACACTCGATCAACCTCGGAAAAACCAAATCAAAACCCAACGAGGCTTTCACGACAAAGCAATCACAGGATTCAGAAATATTTGAGGCACCCTTAAAGTAGACCATAGCGAAGCCGGCGGCTCGAGGCGGACTCAAGGTTGTGGGACGGTACGATCGGGAACCCAAAGGGCTTGTCGATACTGCGGAATCGTGCCACGATCCTAAACAGTACAGGTGCTCCTCGCACAATATTAAATAAAGCAGTAAAGCATGGCATAAGTACATGATAGTAAATAAAACCTCAAACTAGTTTGTGGCCCCAAGAAATAAGACGGAATCAAGCTCTGGCTCAGGGGGGTCCCATAATCCTCCCGGATGTGGATAGCGCGAAAATTCAAGGAACAGGTATCAAGTACTCGGGGTCCTACGGACACAAGTGAATGATTATCCAAATAACATCTATTGCCCACCTGTGCCTCTGCTTCCCTACTTCAATTTTAGTTGTTAAGCAGTATTTAAAGTGAACGATAAGTAAAGCCATGATCATCTCCAACATCAAACATGCGGCAACACTCCAACAACTGTGGCACTTGACGACACGCAACATCACTTGAGCAAGCGACTACGACGCGCAAGTCCAACTATCTACCAAACAACAGGTAATAGGATGTGTCCAAGGCAATATAAGGCTGCAAGGGATAACACGGGTACGAAAACTAGAGCATCGCAACACAGATAGCAATAGATCAACAGGAGGGAATAAATACTATAAAAGTAAGATAGGTAGAAAGGGGGAGATGCTCGCCTGAAAACATTGTCGAAGATTCATCCGAAGATCGGGGCGAAGCTCACATCAACTCAACGGCCTTATCCGCGAAGAACCAAAACACTAGAATAAACACCGGGTGCACTATTTAAGATTACGGCAGAAGACCAGGCATGATGCATGTATGACATGGCAGAGATGCGATGCAATTAGGCCATATTAAGCGGAACCGGGGTCCCGACAATTTAATTAGGTGACTTATGTTGTTTAGAAACCCCGCAATTTAAATGTTGCATTATCAAGACAAAAGATAGCACCGGTTCACTACACAAATTTAAATGAGGCCAATATAAGACTAGATTTGCCCGCATATGGGCCCCATATTTAATTATTAGGTGAATCGGCATAAGGCCCCCAAACCACATGGCAATATGCATGCAAGTATGACAATTCAATATGCATCAATTTGTTATTACATTTATAAAATAGGGCTCGAGAAAAGGGGTCACATATTAGGGTTCGGCGAACTTGGTTCCGGGGGGTTCGGGGTTGGTCTTAGGGTTCAGGGTTCGACGGGTTCGGTCTCGGACACGGTGGTAGATCTTGTCGGGTCCGAGAAGAAGGACTTGGCTTGGTGTCGGGGCATATTGGATCCGCCCTGGTCGGTGCCGATCTTGTCGTCGATGGCGAACTTGAGTGGATCGGGTACCGGGGTCTTCGGATCCGTAAAGTAGATCTTGTCGCACGGACGTCAATGCTTCCGGGAAGGAGGACTTGTCGTTGCGGAGATCTTGTCGGGTCCGTGCCATCGAGTCGGTCTTGGCATTCGGGGCGAAGGACTTGGCGTCCTCGAGGAAGTACTTGTCGTATCCGTGAAGAAGATCATATCGGTCCACGGAATTCGGGCCTCGGGTCCATGATCGGTCTTCGGGGTTTCCGCTTCCGGGAAGACGATCTCATGGTTTCGGCTTCGAGAAGATCTTGTGGGTGCCATCCTTGGTCACACTGGCTCAACCCTTGGAACACCAAACGCTTGGACGAGGTCAACCACGAAGGAATCCGGGCGATGATGGCCCTCGAGCGGGCCAGCAGAGGTAGCGCGGACGGTCATCGAAGTGTCGCTCGTCTTGGGAAAGAGCGGCGGCGGGGAGGAGATGCAGGAGATGACGGCATGAGGTGGAGGAGTTCTGGCGGCAGGTGCACGCGAGTGAGGGGTGGCCAGGAGGTGGCGGCGAGGAATGATGTCGGCAGCTTCGCGGCTGCGGAGAGGAGGGGGGATCGCTGGGTGGGGCTCATGAGGCGCGCTCTTCAGGGAGGAAGAGGGTGGAAGAGGCGCTCGTGGGCCGCGCGACGAGGCCTGGGAGGAGGACGCGGCCGGGGTGGGAGCAGAAGGCGGGCAGCACGGAGGCGGGCGATGGCAGGCAAGGCGAGGAAGCAGCAGGCGGGGTGCGAAGGCGGCGGCTCGGCGAGAGGAGGCGGCGAGGCAGAGCTCGGGCCGGGCCGGTGGCTGGAGCTCGGGCGGGGCAGTGGCGAGGCCCGGCTGCAGAGGGAACGGGAAGAGGGCGGCGTCGCTCAGGCGAGGCGGGCGGCGAGCATCAGGTCGGGCGCCTGGGAGGCGAGGTAGGGCAGTGAAGGCGGGAGGAGGAGGTCCAGGTGGAGGCAAGGTCGTGGGGGCCGACCAGGCTGGCGGGCGGGCGCTGAGGAGGCGGGCGACGGAGGAAGTTGGGCGGCGGGGTTGGGGCCGAGGCGGCGGCTCGGGAGGAGGAGAAGAGGCGGGAGGTGGGACGGTGGGGAAGGTGGGTCGGGCCGGGAGGGTGAGGCGGACTGGCAGGGTGGGGGTGTCTTTGCGTGTGTGTGGGTGTTGGGTCTGCAGGTGGGGCCAGGGTGCGGGACAGGGAGAGAGGGCCCGGGTGGCAGCGGGTGAGTGTGTGGACAGGGAGGGGGCGCGTGGTGTGCGTGTGTTTGCTGTGTGTGTACTGCGGGTGGGGCCGGACTGGAGAGAGATTGGGGAGGGGAGTGGGGTTAGGATTGATGAGGTGGCGGTGGGTGTGATGAGGTGGAGGGAAAATGAGGTGGCAGGCTAGGATAGGTGGGTAGGATAGGTTTGGGTAGTTTTAGGATTTTTGGTGGACCGATTTGTTTTGTACTAGGGGTGGCCAACTGGGTCGGATCGGCCCGGTTTGGCTGCCCCCACTAAAATAATTAAATATTTTATTTGTTTAAAACAGGGCTTTTGCAAACCGATAGCAGGCAAAACAAAATAATCCGGAGACCCGGGTTTTGCGTTTGGAACATAGACGGGGCGTTTAGAAAACAAGAATGGGTTTTTCCGCAAATAGTTTTATGCAAGCAAATGCAAGATGATGACGATGCTCAAATGCAATGTGGCATGAAGACATGAGCATGCGGTCACGATGATGCAATGCACAAATTCCACGCGATTTTCTAGTAGTGGTTTTGCAGGATGCCACAATTCGACACCACTAACAAGGGATCTCGCCCTCGAGATCCGCCTCATGGTAGGGAAGAAGGCGTGATCGATCCTTCAAGGCTGTAGATCCTCACGACACCACTAACAAGAGGTCGTTGTCCGTGATCGTCGAGAGAACTCTCCGGGAAACAAAGGCGAAGGTAGAGGTATCAACCAATAAAGCCACCTCTAGCTTCCATGGACGGAGTAAAATCGCTGGATCCACTGCTTCGATGTACAAGAGCGAATGATAAGAGTAGTCGGATGGTGATCAGTCCATCGCGCACCCAAACCATTACTCTGCACACGAATAGGCGAATTATGCAACCAACTCTCGGAATTCAGACTGAAGATCTCGACAAACGAGGTTCGGAAACAAAGGAGTGATGCAGACTCTGCATCGGATCTGGCGTAGATGATGTCGTCATGCCGGAAAACACCGGAAGGCACAAACAAGGAACAAAGAATGGTACCACATTAGACGGATTCCTCAGGCAGCATGAACACCGGATGGTAGAACACCGTTATCAGAGGAGGAAGCGAAACCCTGAAGGTACGACGGAAACCCAACCACGAGAATTCCTGGACTCGAAGGAAGAGAAGAGAGCGGATTCAAAACGCGTAGAGATAAGAGGAGAATAGCAGAGGGGTAAGGAGTAAAAAGCAGATCTAACCAGAACTATCCAACCGATTTTGCAAAAATAGTTTTGACACTCTACTTCGGCCGTTAGCTAGGTTATCCTACAGGCTGGACCAGTGGGGTATCGCAACTGCTGAGCTCTGATACCACTCTGTAACACCCTCAGAATCGGCCCTATGCAAGTTTCAGCGAAACCCGCCAAACCCGCATAGAAACGATTCAAAGGTGCCCACCAGGCACTTTCGTGCGGGTGGAAAACGAAGTAATAACATTACACAACAGTCCTCGATGGGACCCACGTAGTATATATATATATACAACACGACTCCATGAGTCAAGAATACGATTCTGAGAACAAAGATCCAAATCACCTTGAAAGCGATAGAGCGTCCAGCTACGGACAAGATGCAAATGGGGCTAAGAGCCTGAAGAATAACCAATGGCGTCCATAACCACCGAGCCAAGCGGAAGGGTAACCACTAACGACGCCGGTCTCGACACTGCTTAAACAAAGGGGTGCCGACAAAGGGCAAAGGAAAAAGAGAGAGCGGTCAGTACTGAGGCCAGTACATGGCGAGGCTAGAATTCGGCGGTCCTCGCCTACATAGGTATGGTGGACTGAAGCGGCAGCATGCACTAAACAACCTATAGAGACTCGATACCTCTGGCGGCTATCAGAGAGGGGCAAGAAAGACCTATCCGGATCCAACCTGATACTACCATCGAACAAACCCATCCTGGCATTTCCCCCTCGAGACCAAACGAGGAAGTCAACCGAGGAACTCACACAGTTGGCAGTTTTATTTATTCGGTTATCGTTGCGGCAATTACTAGTCAAATATAGATAGTCATCCTGATATAATAAGCAGTGGGCACTTTTAGTTAACCATTCCGTTGTAGTTGCGTCACTTACTAGTCAAATACAATTAGCATGAGATAACCCAAAACCCAGCAGTTGTTGGTACTTTTATTTAGCCATTCCGTTGTAGTTGCAATACTTACTAGTCAGGTACAATGGTCGCAAGCGACACCCAAACAAGCAATTGTTGGCAGTTTTATTAGCCATTCCATTATAGTAAAGCTGATTACTTGTCATTATAAAGTCAAGTTTGTAGCGCTACTTTAGTTATAGTTGTCTATGATCGAGATACTGTGCTCCAAGTCGTCCATAACCGCGGACACGGCTTTCAGAAAGTTTTACCCTGCAGGGGTGCACAAATAGCAACACACACTCGATCAACCTCGGAAAAACCAAATCAAAACCCAACGAGGCTTTCACGACAAAGCAATCACAGGATTCAGAAATATTTCAGGCACCCTTAAAGTAGACCATAACGGCGCGGCTCGAGACGGACTCAAGGTTGTGGGGACGGTCAGAACGATCGGGAACCCAAAACTGGGCTTGTCGATACCGCGGAATCGTGCCACGATCCTAAACAGTACAGGTGCTCCTCGCACAATATTAAATAAAGCAGTAAAGCATGGCATAAGTACATGATAGTAAATAAAACCTCAAACTAGTTTGTGGCCCCAAGAAATAAGACGGAATCAAGCTCTGGCTCAGGGGGGTCCCATAATCCTCCCGGATGTGGATAGCGCGAAAATTCAAGGAACAGGTATCAAGTACTCGGGGTCCTACGGGACACAAGTGGACGGTTAACATCCAAATAACATCTATTGTCCACCTGTGCCTCTGCTTACCTACTTCAATTTTAGTTGTTAAGTAGTATTTAAAGTGAACGATAAGTAAAGCCATGATCATCTCCAACATCAAACATGCGGCAACACTCCAAAAACTGTGGCACTTGACGACACGCAACAGCACTTGAGCAAGCGACTACGACGCGCAAGTCCAACTATCTACCAAACAACAGGTAATAGGATGTGTCCAAGGCAATATAAGGCTGCAAGGGATAACACGGGTACGAAAACTAGAGCATCGCAACACAGATAGCAATAGATCAACAGGAGGGAATAAATACTATAAAAGTAAGATAGGTAGAAAGGGGGAGATGCTCGCCTGAAAACATTGTCGAAGATTCATCCGAAGATCGGGGCGAAGCTCACATCAACTCAACGGCCTTATCCGCGAAGAACCAAAACACTAGAATAAACACCGAATGCACTATTTAAGATTACGACAGAAGACCAGGCATGATGCATGTATGACATGGCAGAGATGCGATGCAATTAGGCCATATTAAGCGGAACCGGGGTCCCGACAATTTAATTAGGTGACTTATGTTGTTTAGAAACCCCGCAATTTAAATGTTGCATTATCAAGACAAAAGATAGCACCGGTTCACTACACAAATTTAAATGAGGCCAATATAAGACTAGATTTGCCCGCATATGGGCCCCATATTTAATTATTAGGTGAATCGGCATAAGGCCCCCAAACCACATGGCAATATGCATGCAAGTATGACAATTCAATATGCATCAATTTGTTATTACATTTATAAAATAGGGCTCGAGAAAAGGGGTCACACATTAGGGTTCGGCGAACTTGGTTCCGGGGGGTTCGGGGTTGGTCTCAGGGTTCGTGGTTCGACGGTTCGGTCTCGGACGGTGGTAGATCTTGTCGGGTCCGAGAAGAAGGACTTGGCTTGGTGTCGGGGCATATTGGATCCGCCTGGTCGGTGCCGATCTTGTCGCCGATGGCGAACTTGAGTGGATCGAATGCGGGGTCTTCGGATCCGTGAAGTAGATCTTGTCGCACGGACGTCAATGCTTCCGGGAAGGAGAACTTGTCGTTGCGGAGATCTTGTCGGGTCCGCGCCATCGAGTCGGTCTTGGCATTCGGGGCGAAGGACTTGGCGTCCTCGAGGAAGTACTTGTCGTATCCGTGAAGAACATCATATCGGTCCACGGAATTCGGGCTTTGGGTCCATGATCGGTCTTCGGGGTTTCCGCTTCCGGGAAGACGATCTCATGGTTTCGGCTTCGAGAAGATCTTGTGGGTGCCATCCTTGGTCACACTGGCTCAACCCTTGGAACACCAAACGCTTGGACGAGGTCAACCACCCCGAAGGAATCCCGGGCGATGATGGCCCTCGAGCGGAGCGAGCAGAGGTAGCGGCGGACGGTCATCGAGGAGTGTCGCTCGTGCTGTGAGAGCAGGCAAGAAAGCGGCGCCGGGAGGAGATGAAATGGCAATGCGGGCGGAGGGAGTTCTGGCGGCGGGTGCACGAGTAGGACAGCCCGGTGGCGCAGGGCAGACGGCGATGTCGAGGCGGCCATGCTGCGGAGAGGAGAGGGAGCTTGGCTGGGTGGGGCTGTGGTCCGCTCGTCTGAGGAAGAGGGCGGAAGAGGTGCTCGTGGGCCACGCGACGAGGCCTGGGAGGAGGACGCGGCCGGGGGGTGGGGCGCTTGAAGAGGCCGGAGACGGCGACACGGAGGCGGGCGAAGCGATGGCGGCGAAGGCCGAAGGCAGGCGGCGGCCAGCGGCTGGCGCAGAGGAAGCGGCGAGCCAGGCAGAGCTCGGCCGGCAGTGGCGGAGCTCGGGCGGGGGGCAGTGGCGAGGCCATGCTGAGGAACGGGGAAGGCGGCGGTCGCTCAGGCGGGCGGGCGGCCGAGCAGCAGGGCCGGCGGGCAGAGGCAGCGAGGCGGGGAGGAGGAGGTCCAGTGGAGGCAAGGTCGACGGGGCGGCCTGAGCAAGCGGAGGCGGGCGCTGAGGCGGAGTGACGGAGGAAGTTGCGGGCGAGCGGGGTTGGGGCGAGGGCGACGCCGCTCGGGGAGGGAGGAAGAAGAGCAGGAGGTGGGGGACAGTAGGGGAAGGTGGGTCCGGGCCCAGGCGGGGTGGGGCCGGACTGGCAGGGTGTGGGGGGGTGTGCTGCGTGTGTGTGGGTGTTGGGTCTGCAGGTGGGGCCAGGCTGCGGGACAGGGAGAGAGGGCCCGGGTGGCAGCGGGTGAGTGTGTGGACAGGGAGGGGGCGCGTGGTGTGCGTGTGTTTGCTGTGTGTGTGTGTACTGCGGGTGGGGCCGGACTGGAGAGAGATTGGGGAGGGGAGTGGGGTTAGGATTGATGAGGTGGCGGTGGGTGTGATGAGGTGGAGGGAAAATGAGGTGGCATGCTAGGATAGGTGGGTAGGATAGGTTTTGGTAGTTTTAGGATTTTTGGTGGACCGATTTGTTTTGTACTGGGGGTGGCCAACTGGGTCGGATCGGCCCGGTTTGGCTGCCCCCACTAAAATAATTAAATATTTTATTTGTTTAAAATAGGGCTTTTGCAAACCGATAGCAGACAAAACAAAATAATCCGGAGACCCGGGTTTTGCGTTTGGAACATAGACGGGGCGTTTAGAAAACAAGAATGGGTTTTTCCGCAAATAGTTTTATGCAAGCAAATGCAAGATGATGACGATGCTCAAATGCAATGTGGCATGATGACATGAGCATGCGGTCATGATGATGCAATGCACAAAAACAACGCGATTTTCTAGTAGTGGTTTTTCGGGATGCCACACAACGGCTGAGGGTCATCGTCGACGTTGGGCAACACCAACGAGACAGAAACCTAACGCGGCGGGTGAGGGTCATTGGGGGCTCACCGGGGCTCAGGCGAGGGTCGGCGAGGCGGGCGAACGACGATGTCGACAACGGCGAACCTCCTGGTACCGGCAGCTTCTCCTAGGGTGGACGAAATTGACGGCGCCCTTCTTCTCTAGAGGCGGCCTGCTCTGGCGCAATTCCGGCGATGCGCTGCTCACCTTGCTCCGAGTATGTGGTGGAACGATCAGTGAGAATAGGGGAGTGAGATGGTGTGCTCAATTCGGCTGGGGGTGGCCTCTATTTATAGTCGCGACAACGAGACCGAACGACATGGGCAGGCGACGGTGGCGACATGGCTACGGCCTGCTAGAGGCATGGCCGGCGGTGGCGATCGCTTGGTGGTCTCCTGGCGATGCTCTACGGCTTTAATGCGCATGTAGGGGCGATGGCAAACGGTCTGGAACACGCGACGCTATGCGTGGCAGAGGCGGCGTCTTCGACGTCGAGCGGTGGCTGTGAGGCATGGGGCGGCAAACGAGGATGTCTGGCGGTCTCCTGGGTCGGTGGTGATCGTGCATGCACGCGACGAGGGCGGCGCGTGATCTGTGGGCGTCGGTCGAGGGCGGCGCTCTGGCGCACGCTTGGCATGGTTGATAGAGGCACGGGCACGGCGTTCCTGGGTGCTCTGGTCGGTGTCTTCGAGGCAGGGCTGGTCGAGAGGGGGCGGTGAGGCATGGGTGATCTCCTAGACAAGGTTGGCACGGCTAGTTTCTCTCCTAGCTTGCTGTCTACAATGGGGTGGTAAGGGTGCATTCGGCCTGCTCACCATTGATGACATTGGCGAGCTCACAGTGGTGCTAGTGATTAGTTAAGTTTGTTAGATGATCTACTAAGGCTAGTGGTGTCCAGAGAGGGAACAAGTTAGGCCCAAAACACTGCATACTATAGTGTTTGGATTTTGTTTGATTTGTGTCTGCCAAGTGTTTGATGAAATGGCCGCAAGAATTCAAGTTTTGAATTTTGAAAAGATTTTTGGTGGGTGTGCTAGGTTGATGATGAGGAGTCTGCAGATGATTGGGTTTTGAAAGTTGAGTTTGTTTGAATGGTTTTTGAAAAAGTGGGATCTTCTCATATGATAAAGATTCAATTTTGAACTGTCATTTAAACCATGCATTTGAAAGTGTCTGAATGATCACAAAGTAGGCCTTGATACTTTGTTATGAGTACAATCAAGGGGTGCAAAGATCCAGAAAAGTTTCTGTTATGTTCTGAAAGTTTGGGACAGCCAAAGTAGGCATGGGAGTTAAATTGGTCAAAATGACCATTCCCTTATTTTATTTGTTTTGATTTACCTGTCTTTGGGAAAAGTGTGGGAAATGTTTAGATGATGTTTATTTCATCTAAGCAGCCATTTACAAGCAAAGGAGCACACAAACAAGGTGGTTCAAAAGAATTCAAATTGAAATGCATACACACATGCATGCTTTCATATTTTTATTTAGAAAAGTTTTTGTTAACCCTAATTTTGATGATTAGAGTTTGATGATCTTAGTTTAATATTTTTGGGATGTTACAGGTTTAGGCAAAATAGGATCAACAGTACAAACCTCTATACTGGCAGGAATGTGGGTAACAATGTCTTTGTAGGGAGCATGGTACTTGTCCTACTCTTTCTTAGGAATCTCAATATAAGAGGCAAAAGCATTAAAACATTTTGCAAGGACTTGAGGATCAAGTCCAAACTTATTGCGAATATCATGGAAGTTCTCAGTACCCATAAAAGATTTAATGCATTCATAATCATAGTTTATACCCGACTTTCTTCCTTTGTCATTCTCCCAAGCCTCAGTATTATCTTGAATACGTTCTAAGATATCCCATTTAGCTTCTTCCTTCATACTTGTGAATGATCCAGCACAAGAAGAATCTAGTAAATCTTTATCATGAAGAGAAAGCCTAGCATAAAAGTTATTGAGAATAATATTGTTAGGGAGTTCATGAATAGGATATTTAAGCATTAGTAACTTCAATCTCCCCCAAGCTTGAGTTGTACTCTCTCCATCAAGAGGCCAAAAGTTATATATAAGACTTCTATCCTTATGGATTTCACTGGGAGGATAAAATTCAGAGTAAAAGAGAGATGCCATCTCCTCCCATTCCATGGATTGTCCATTCTTCAGCAGCTTATACCATGCTTCAGCTCTCCCTTTCAAGGATATGGAGAGTAACTTCCTCTTCACCTGTTCAGTTGTGATACCTACACACTTAAACAACCTGCATAATTTATGGATAAAAAGCAAGTGATCACTAGGATGGACAGTTCTATCCCCAAAATAATAATTATCCATAACACGATTAACAATACTTTTAGGTATCTTAAAAGGATCGATCTCAACAAGAGGTGGTTCATCTACTACCCTACCAGCGGTAGTAGTTTTCCCAAACAGAAAACCAAGTGGGTTATCCATATTGGAAACAAAGTAACAAGCAGTAACAAAAGCAATACTCACAGTAAAATTTTCCTTACCAGTTCCACTCTTCAATAGAGCTTCACTCCCCGGCAACGACGCCAGAAAATAGTCTTGATGACTCACAAGTATAGGGGGTGTATCGTAGTACTTTCGATAAATAGGAGTGTCGATCCCAACGAGGAGCAGAAGGTGCTGAGTAGTGGTATGGAGCAGGAAATCCCTGTGAATACTTAGCTAACGGATTTTTAGTGGTTTTCTGACAAGGCAACAAAACAAGGAGCAAGTAACAAGAGTAACGAACAAATGGAGCAAGTGTCCCAATCCTTTCTTAGCAAAGGACAAGCCGGTGGAAATACTTAGAAGGACCAAACATTCTCGAGGACACATGGGAGTTTTGTCAAGTGCTTTCGCTTCAAATAGCTGAGTAATCTTCTTTGGTGTTTGTAAGTGTTGTGTGGGTGAACCTGTGCTAACATACCGTCCTTCCTAGGACTGATAAATTCTTGTGATTAAACCCCTACAAACATCCGTAACTACATGAAAGTAATTAAGATATAAATCTAACCACAGCCTTAAACTCTGAGATCCTACACTCCCTTGTGCAAAGGTGTCCTAACGGGGGTTCAGGTTTCTGTCACTCCAGCAACCCCACGATTAGTAGCCAAATACACAATGCATTCCCCTAGGCCCATAAATGGTGAAGTGTCATGTAGTCGACGTTCACATGACACCACTAGAAGAATAGCACCACAACTTAAATACTAAACCATTGAATAATAACTCATCGCAGATTCACTACTAACAACATGACTTCTCCCATGTCCTCAAGAACTAAACGAACTACTCACAAGACATCACATGGATCAAGATCAAAGATGATATGGTAATGGATAACAATTTGAACATAAAAAATAATCCAATGGTTGCACTCACAAGCATCAACTACAATAGTAATCAACACCGGGAACGTTTCCCCTACGAACTAAAGTAATATACAACACAATTGTTATAGCAGGACGGAGTGATGGTGCTGGTGGATATGATGGTGTGCATGATGATGATGATGATCCTGATGAAGCCTAGCTTGATGATGGTGCTGATGGCGACGGTCTCCCCTCTCCGGGAAGGAATTCCCTCGGTAGAAATCTGTCTGCTAGAGAGATCTTTCTCTCTCGGTGTTTTCTGCCCCCAGAGGCGGCGGAAATCTATATGTGGTCGCTCCCTAAGGCTTAGGGTTCCGTAGGGAAGATATATGTGAAGGGGCGGAGTCGGAGGCCGGGCAGGTGGGCCACACCTTCCCTAGGCGCGGGGTTAGGTGGGCCCACGCCTAGGGGGTGGGCCCCATGTGGCCCATCTCTGTCCCTCCTTCTGGCTTCCTTCGTCTTCTGGTAAAATAATATGTTTCCATATTTTGTTGTATTTTTTGATCTTCGCGAAATTGCACCGAAATGCCTTCTTTTCCATCAGAATCCAGATTCCAGCAGTCCATTCTCCGGGAATCATCCAACATGCATAAATAGATGAAAAGCCATAAGTAATACCTCATAATAAGACAAATATCAATGAATAGAGGTAAATTATGATATAGAAAGGTGATGCAAATTGGGAGTATCAGCGGCCTCCACAGTTTTGTCGTTATCTTCATCGTTGTCATCGTCACAGTCATCGGCATCGTCGCCTCTGGTGTGAGACTTGTCGGACGAGGACTCGCTCTCGTCCTCAGCAGACTCGGTCGAGTTCTCGTCATCAGCAGGTGGAAGCCAACCTTCCACCACTTGGAACAACTACAAAGACAAAATGTGATTAGCACGAACCGCGACTGCACATCTGCGACTGCGAATGAACAAGAAAGCATGAACTTACCATCGGAGCCTTGCGATTCGCGGTGTAAGGGGGAACCCGGCCTTCGCATCAAGGTATTCTGTGTCAGTGATTTTCTTCAGGGCCAACGTATAATCGTTGATCCTCCACTCGACGGTGCAAGACTTCGTCGGGTCGTCCTTGCCCGTACTCAGACATGCGATGGCGGCGCGGAAGGAACGCTGCCCAAACCAGCAATTGTATAAGTTGATCGTCTGGAGGCCCTTCTTCTTCAAGCTGCGTATCATCTGCAGCATTTCTTCGACTACCATCCGCTGGTCATGCGGAAGCTTGGCGACATGGAGCCGACGCAGCTTGGGCCGGTCGGCGGAATACATTGGAAGTGCCACCTCATCGTCTAGCATTGACTCGGTCACGTAGAACCAATGCTTCTTCCACTCATTCGCTGCCTTCTTTGGCAGCATCAGGTCGAAGAAGGAGTCCTTCGACTTCAGCTGAAAGGTGAGGCCGCCCGTGGCCAACATCGGACCTCCTGTTTCTTTGCGCCCGATCCTCCCGTGGAACAGATCTTGCCACAGGGGGAAATATGGCCGGAAGCCTAGGTAGCACTCGCAAAACACCATGAAGATGGCGAGTTGCTCGATGCTGTGCGGCCCTAGGTCTGACGGCTGGATACCATAGTACGCACAGAAGCATCGGAAGAAGAGGAAGGTGGGGAACCCGAGCCCCCTCTCTAGGTGGCTGGTGAAGCAGATGAACTCTCTGTCACGCGGATCTGGTACCACTTCTCCGGCCGTAGGGATGTGCCATCTCCCGGCATAGAGGATCCCCGCCTCCTCGAATGATTTTAGCAGCACTTTCGTGCACTTGGATCTACCCCATGGCTCCGACGAAGGCGCCATCAGTTGGAGGATCTAGGACTCTGGGTCGCTCTGGTCGCTGCGAAGGAACGAAAGACAGTGAATGCGCGAGATCGGAGGAAGTGTGGGCAATGATCGTCCTTCACCCGTCACTCTCCTTATGTAGCGGTTGTTACCCACCATCTTTGGGGAGCCGTTACCGCGTGGCGATTATGCCGATATTACTGTTGGATTGCCCAACGGCTAGTTTGACCATCACTGATGGTCCAACTTCGTCTACTCGACTCGTCGGCTTCGCCGATTCGACAACTCGCCAACCAGATCGCCCTAGCTGCGATTGGACTGCTCGCCGACCTGATCGCTGATACGTTGGAAACGTATCTATAATTTTTGATGCTCCATGCTTGTTTAGTATCTACTTTTCTTTACTTGTCTACACTTTGATGTGCTTTTTACATGTTTTCTGGTACTAACCTATTAACAAGTTGTAACAGTGCCAGATGCCTGTTTTCTGCTATTTTTGGTTTCAGAAATGTTAGTAAAGAAATATTCTCCGAATTGGACGGGACAAACGCCAAAGTCAATTACTCTCCGTGGGGAACAAGAAGTCTAGAGGAGAGCCGGAGGGGCCGGCCAGGGGGGGCAGACCCACCCCAGGCGCGGGGGAAGGTGGGCCCGTGCCTAGATAGGGTTTGGCGGCCCTGGTCGCCTCCCGGTCTCGCCCCTTCGCCTATAAGAAGCCCCCAATGCAGAAACCCCGAGGATCCGATCAGAAATCCACGAAACCGTCTGTAGCCGTCGCCACCATCGTCCCTAGATCGGGGGATCTGAAGCTCTTCCTGACACCCTGCCGGAGAGGAGATCATCCCGGAGGCCTTCTCTTCGGTATGATTTGTGAGTAGTTCCACCTTGGACTATGTGTCCATGTAGTAGCTAGATGGTTGTATTGTTGGAGATATGCCCTAGAGGCAATAATAAAAGTGGTTATTATTATATCTTTGTGTTTATGTTAAATGTTTACATTCATGCTATAATAGTATTAACCGGAAACATTAATGCTTGTGTGATTTGTAAACTAAATTAGAGTCCCTAGTAAAGCCTCTTTATAATACTAGCTTGTTGGTTAATAGATGATCGTGGTTTCTCGATCATGAACATTGAGATCTTATTAACAACAAGATCATTTCATTAGGAGAATGGTATGATGGACATACTCCTATAGATAAGCGTAGCATAAAGATCAAGTCATTTCAATAGTTTGTTTGCTATAAGCTTTCTGATACATAGTAACCTAATTCCTTCGACCATGAGATCATGCTAATCACCATTATCGGAAGGATGCTTTGATGACATCAAACACTACACCGTAACTGGGTGGCTATAAAGGTGGCATTGAGTGTTCAGAAAGTATGGGTTGAGGCACATGGATCAAGAGTAGGATTTGTCCATCCATATGACGGATAGATATACTCTGGGCCCTCTCGGTGGAATGTCATCCAATTAGCTTGCAAGCATGTGACTGTCTCACAAGGTATCACATATCACGGGAACAAGAAAAGAGTAATTATCGGTAACGAGGTTGAACTAGGTATGCAGAGATACCGACGATCAAAACCTCAGATAAGTGAATTATCGTGAGACAAAGGGAAATTGGTATCATATGTAAGTGGTTCATTCAATCACAAAGTAATCGTAGAAATATGTGGGAGCCATATGAATTTCTAGATTCCTCTATTGGTTATTGATCGGAGAAGTGTCTCGGTCATGTCCGCATAATTCACGAACCGTAGGGGAACACACTTAAGGATTCGATGTTGTTTGCTAGATATGGAATGTTAGTAGGGATACCGAATGTTGTTCGAAGTCTCATATGGGATCCGGGATATCACGAGGAGATCCTGAATGGTCCGGCGAATGAGATTCATATAAGGAAAGTCCGATTTCGGAGTTCGGGAAAGATTCCGATGTTTTCATCGGAGAGGTTCTAGAAGGTTCTAGAAGGTTCACCGGTCCGGAAGGAGAATGGTCCATGAATGTGGCATGGGTAAGTGGAATGATTAGATCATATCCTAGGTCACTTGGTGTGGTCATTTGTGAGAGAGAATTAAAGCTCTAAATTAAAAGTCAAATGGGAGGTTTGAAAAGTCAAACTGGAACAATGGTTTCCTAGTGGAAGTAGGAAAGAGTCCTTCCAACTTGCGTTTGGAAATGGATTCAAACTCACCCCTCCCAAGGCTGCCCCCTCTCATAAATAGAAGGGGAGGGCTGCCCCAAAGCACCAAGTCCTAGCCCCTCTCCACCCAAGCCGCCGCCGCCGACCCGCAGCCGCCGCCAGCCGCCGCCGGCCCGTCGCCATTACCCTAGCCGCCGCCGACACCTCCTCCTCCCGGTCTTCTAAAACCTAGATCACCGGGAAACCCTAGATCCATCATAACTCGCACCATCTTAGGCGAAGCCCTGCGGGATCTACCCTCTACTTCTGACACCGCGCCGTCGTTCTGCCGGAATCGCGAGGGGAGAACTACAACCTCCGCTGCCTGCTGGAACAAGGCAGAGGAAGGTTTTCATCGAGTACCGAACGTGTGACCGGCTATGGAAGCGCTGCTAGAACGCAGCGCCGGAAGGATCGTCTACGCGATCTTGAGATCGGCAAGTGTACGACTACATCACCCACGAGAATCTGCTCTCGTTAACCGCTTTGGAATCTTCGAGGGTGAGTGCTTCTATCGACTCGTTGCTACAATCTAGTAGATAGATCTTGGCTTGTTTGTGTGCGTGCGGTAGAATTTTTTTTGTTTTCCATGCTACGAACCCCTACAGTGGTATTAGAGTCGTGTATATATGTGTTGCACGAGTAGAACACAATGGTCATTGTGGGCGGTGGTGCTTTTATTATCAATTGCTTTTTGTGTACTTCGAATCTTGCGGTATGATGGGATGAAGTGGCCCAGGCTAACCTTACATGACATCGTTCATGAGACTTGCTCCACGCTTAACATGCAACTTGAATTTCACAAGTGGCCTTGCGGGTGTCTGTCTCTCCCATCATAGTATATATTCAATTTACAACGGGCACTTGATAGTTCAAACATCAACGTTGTGGTTCTTGTTCGTAAGTTAGATCGACACTTATTGAAAGGCCCAAACCACGTAAAATATGCAAAGAAAATTAGAGGCGTCTAACTTTGTTTTGCAGGGGTGTGTTGTGATGTGATATGGCCATGATTGTGATTATATATGATGTATGCAATGTTCCTTATTGTAAGTTGGCAACCGGCGGGAGCCATATGGTTGCCTTTTAAATTCCGTTAAGACCTACGTGTCTATTCAAAGTAGTTGTAATAGTTGATGGTGGTGGAAGACAACCATGAAGCGGCGCCATTGACCTTGACGCCATACCGGTGATGATGGAGATCATGTTCGTGCTTGAAGATGGAGATCGGAATCACAAGAAGAAAGGCCATATCATATCACATATTTTGAATTGCATGTGATGTTAATCCTTTATGCATCTTGTATTGCTTAGTTCACGATGATAGCATTATAAGATGATCCCTCAAGAACACAATTTCAAGTTTAAAGTGTTCATCCTTAGTAAGCACCGTTGCTAAAGCTCGTTGTTTCGAAACACCATGTGATGATCGGGTGTGTTAGATTCTGCGAGTGTATACAACGTGAGCAAGCCAGATTTTCTCATGCGGAAGCTAAGGTTTGATCTTGACAAGCCTAACATGTACAGACATGGTCTCGGAACACGGATCACCGAAAGGTAAAGCATAAGTCATATAGTAGATATGATGAACATGTTGATTGTTCTCCATTGAAGCTACATAAACTCTCATGATGATCAGTTTTGATGTGGTGGATTTGGTTCGTGTGATCACTAAAACAATGTGAGGGATATTGTTTTGAGTGGGAGTTCACCTAGATTAATTTAACTATTAATTAGAACTCAATTTGTCATAGACTTAGTCTAAACTATTGCAAATATGTTGTAGATCAATGGCGGCCTCTACCATCAATTTTAATGCGTTCCTAGAGAAAGAAAAGTTGAAAAACAATGGAAACAACTTCGCGGATTGGTTCCGCAATTTGAGGATTTTCCTTAATGCTGGTAATTTGACCTATGTCTAGATGCACCGCTCGGTGACCCGCCTGCAGATGATGCTACCGATGAGGTAAAGAATGTTTTCCTCGCTCAGAAGAATCAGTACTCCACAGTTCAGTGTGATATCTTGTATGGTTTGGAATCGGAGCTTTAGAAAAGGTTTGAGAACCATGACCCACATGATAATGTCCGTGAACTCAAAATGATATTTGAGGCTCACGCGGCAGTTGAAAGTTATGAGGCTTCTGAAAAGTTCTTTAACTACAAGATGGAAGAGGGCAGCTCCGTCAGTGAGCATGTGCTTAAGATGTCTGGGCATGCAAGCAAGCTTCAAATCTTAGTATAGTGATTCCTAATGCTTTGGGGATTCACCGTGTCCTCCAATCACTACCACCAAGTTACAAGAACTTTGTGATGAACTACAATATGCAAACCATGGACAAGTCGTTGCCTGAACTCTTCTCCATGTTGAAGTCTGCAGAAGTGGAGATCAAGAAAGAGCACCAAGTGTTGTTGGTCAATAATACCACCAAATTCAAGAAGCAAGGCAAGTCTAAGAAAAAGGGAAACTTCAAGAAGGGCGGTAAGAAAGTTACCGCGTCGGCGAAGAAGACCAAGGTTGGGCCTAGGGCTGATACTGAGTGCTTTTACTGCAAGGGAGAGGGTCACTGGAAGCAGAATTGCCCTAAGTACTTGGCGGATTTGAAGAATGGCAACATCAAGAAGAAAGGTATATCCGATATACATGTTATTTATGTGTATCTCACTAGTACTCGTAGTAGTGCCTGGGTATTTGATACTGGTTCGGTTGCTCATTTTTGTAACTCGAAACAGGTGCTGCAGAATAAACGGAAGCTAGCGAAGAACGAGGTGACGATGTGCATTGGAAATGGATAAAAGGTTGATGTGATAGCGTTCGGCACGCTACCTCTTCATCTACCATCGGGATTAGTTTTATACTTAAATAATTGTTATTTGGTGCCTGCGTTGAGCATGAACATTATATCCGTATCATGTTTATTGCGAGACGGTTACTTGTTTAAGTCTGAGAATAATGGTTGTTCGATTTATATGAGTAATATGTTTTATGCACATGCACCTTTGATAGATGGTCTATTCTTATTGAATCTCGATTGTAGTAATACACACATCAATAACATTGAAGCTAAACGTTTGAAATTGAGTGATAACTCGGCCTATATGTGGCATTGTCGTCTTGGTCATATTGGAGTGAAGCATATGAAGAAACTCCATTTCGATGGACTTCTTGAATCACTTGATTTTGAATCACTTGAAAGATGCGAAGCATGTCTGATGGGTAAAATGACCAAGACTCCATTTTCCGGTATGATGGAGCGAGCCGCGGACTTGTTGAAAATCATACATACCGATGTGTGTGGTCCAATGAGTGTAGCATCGCGCGGTGGTTATCACTATGTTCTTACCTTCACGGATGACTTGAGTAGATATGGGTATATCTATTTCATGAAACATAACTCCGAAACTTTCGAGAAGTTTAAGGCATTTCAAAGTGAGGTAGAGAATCAACGTAACAAGAAGATTAAATTTCTACGATCTGATCATGGAGGTGAATATCTAAGTTATGAGTTTGCCGAGCATTTGAAGAAATGCGGAATACTTTCACAATTGACACTGCCGGGAACACCACAACGTAATGGTGTGTCCAAACGTCGTAATCGAACTCTCTTAGATATGGTTTTTTCTATGATGTCACTTATAGATTTACCGCTATGATTTTGGGTTTTGCATTAGAAACAACCGCATTCACTTTAAATAGGGCACCATCTAAATCCGTTGAAATGACACCGTATGAATTATGGTTTGGGAAGAAACCTAAATTATCGTTCCTTAAAGTTTGGGGTTGCGAAGCTTATGTAAAGAAGTTACAGCCAGACAAGCTTGAACCCAAAGTAGAAAAATGCGTCTTCATAGGATACCCGAAGGAAACTTTTGGGTATACCTTCTATCATAGATCCGAGGGCAAAATCTTCGTTGCCAAGAATGGATCCTTTCTAGAGAACGAGGTTTTTGAACCTTCTATCGAACTTGCGAGTAGCGCAACACCGGAAGTAGTTCCTGTGGCGCCTACACCAATAAGAGAGGAAGCTAATGATGTCGATCATGAAACTTTGGTTGAAGTTACTACAGAGCCTCGCAGGTCAACGAGAACTCGTACCACTCCTGATTGGTATGATCCCGTTATGAGTGTCATGTTGGTGGACAACACCGATGACCCTGCGACATATGAGGAAGCGATGATGAGCCCAGATTCCAATAAATGGCAAGAATCCATGAAATCCGAGATTGGATCCATGTACGAAAACCAAGTATGGACTTTGGTGGACTTACCGGATGGCCGGAAGGCTGTCGAGAACAAATGGATTTTTAAGAAGAAAATAGATGCTGAGGGTAATATTACCGTCTATAAAGCTCGACTTGTCGCAAAAGGGTTTCGACAAATTCAAGGAGTTGACTACGATGAGACTTTCTCACCGGTAGCGAAGCTAAAGTCTGTTAGGATTATGTTAGCAATCGCTGCATATTATGATTATGAGATATGGCAGATGGATGTCAAAATAGCGTTCCTCAATGGAGACATTGATGAAGAGTTGTCTATGGTACAACCCAAAGGTTTTGTCGATCCTAAAGATGCTAACAAGGTATGCAAACTTCAACGGTCCATTTATGGATGGAAGCAAGCATCCCGGAGTTGGAATCAACGTTTTGATAAGGTGATCAAAATCTTTGGTTTTATACAAACTTATGGAGAAGCTTGTATTTACAAGAAAGTGAGTGGGAGCTCTGTAGAATTCTTAATACTATATGTAGATGACATATTATTGATTGGGAATGATGTAGACCTTCTTAATAGTGTCAAGGATTATTTGAATAATAGTTTTTCAATGAAAGATCTTGGCGAAGCAGCTTACATATTAGGCATAAAGATTTATAGAGATAGATCGAGACGCCTAATATCATTGTCACAGAGTACATATTTGGACAAAGTTCTAAAGAGGTTTGGAATGGAAGATAGCAAGAAAGGGTTCTTGCCCATGTTGCCCAATACGACCTTGAGTAAAACTCAAAGTCCTGTAATGGCAGAAGATAGAGAAAGGATGAGTAAGACTCCCTATGCCTCAACCATAGGATCTCTAATGTATGCCATGCTATGTACTAGACCCGACATTGCATATGATGTTAGTTTGACTAGCAGATATCAAAGTTGTCGGGGTTAACCGGTAGGTCGAGGAGGGAAAGAGAAGGCAATCTTGTCCTCGATTCGAACTACTTAGGCCTAGGTCGGCGAATCATGTATATGTCGGCCGATGAGCGGAGGCAAGAAGCTTACGTATAGGTATAAAGTGGTAACCTGGCGAGTTAATGAGAAACTCAGCGGGTTACACAAATGATCTTCGTGCGGTGAGGAGCAGGCGAATAAAACAAGGTAAGGCGAGTTATACGAAGCTTGCGGGAGAAGGAGAAGCTTGGGGTCAAACCATAGCTGCAGGCTAAAGGAATCTGAACAGGCCAAGCGCAAGAGACAAGGAAGCGAGGGACGGAGGGCGAAGGAGGTCACGGAGGTGGCAGTCTTTGAGCCAGGCGCGAAGGGGCAGTGGAGCTTTACCGTCGTTGGAAGGGACAGGGAAAGGAGGCCGCGAATTACCACTTTGGGACAAGCATATTCCTCGAATATGCTTGCCCGTCGACCTAAGGGCACCAGGCACCCTTTATAAGGGAGGTTTGGGCCACGAGGAAGAAGGAGTCTTTTGAGCAACGTTAGGGGGAAATTCACATAGTTCCCAGAAACAGCTCAAGGAGCACTTGTAACACGTAGAGAGAGAAATAAAGTTCATCACTTTGGCAGCTTGAGTGTAAAGACAGTTGCATCTTCCCTCCCCAGATCCCACTAGCATCCATTGGCCCCATACTTTAGCCTACCCATGGCATCTGCCGTGCCTCCACCACGACAAAAGTGATCCAGGAGTGGATCATTGGACAGCGGTCAAAAACATCCTTAAGTACTTGAGAAGAACTAAGGATATGGTTCTTTCTTATGGAGGTGATGAACAACTCGTTGTCAATGGTTACACCGATGCTAGTTGGAACACCGATTCGGATGATTCTAAATCACAATCTGGATACGTATTTACTTTGAATGGTGCGGATTGCTGGAGGAGTGCAAAGAAAAGCGTTGTGGCGAGATCTTCAACTGAATCGGAATACATAGCTGCTTCGGAGGCTTCACAAGAAGCGATATGGATGAAGGATTTCATTACAGATCTCGGTGTGGTTCCAAGTACGCTGGACACAATGTCTATCTATTGTGATAACATGGGAGCCATAGCCAATGCGCAAGAACCAAGGTCACACAAGAAGCTGAATCATATCAAGCTACGTTTTCACGCTATTCGAGAGCACGTCCAAGATGGTGACATAAAGATTTGCAAAGTACACACAGATCTGAATGTGGCGGATCCGTTGACTAAACCTCTCCCGAGGGAAAAACATGACCAGCACCAAACCTCCATGGGTGTTCGGTATATTACCATTTAATCTAGATTAGTTAACTCTAGTGCAAGTGGGAGACGGTTGGAGATATGCCCTAGAGGCAATAATAAAAGTGGTTATTATTATATCTTTGTGTTTATGATAAATGTTTACATTCATGCTATAATAGTATTAACCGGAAACAATAATGCTTGTGTGATTTGTAAACTAAATTAGAGTTCCTAGTAAAGCCTCTTTATAATACTAGCTTGTTGGTTAATAGATGATCGTGGTTTCGCGATCATGAACATTGAGATGTTATTAACAATAAGATCATATCATTAGTAGAATGGTATGATGGACATACTCCTATAGATAAGCGTAGCATAAAGATCAAGTCATTTCAATAGTTCATTTGATATAAGCTTTCTGATACATAGTAACCTAATTCCTTCGACCATGAGATCATGCTAATCACCATTACCAGAAGGATGCTTTGATTACATCAAACACCACACCGTAACTGGGTGGCTATAAAGGTGGCATTGAGTGTTCAGAAAGTATGGGTTGAGGCACATGGATCAAGAGTGGGATTTGTCCATCCATATGACGGATAGATATACTCTGGGCCCTCTTGGTGGAATGTCATCCAATTAGCTTGCAAGCATGTGAGCTCTGAGGATCACATATCACGGAAAGAGAAAAGAGTACTTATCGGTACTTGAGGTTGAATTAGGTATCAGAGATCTGAAGCGATCAAAACCTCGGATAAGTAAACTATCGTGAGACAAAGGAAATTGGTATCATATGTAAGTGGTTCATTCGATCATAAAGTAATCGTATAAATATGTAGAACCATATGAATTTCATTCCTCTATTGGTTATTGATCGGAGAAGTGTCTAGTCATGTCCACATAATTCACGAACGTGAGACACACTTAAGATTCGATGTTGTTTGGTAGATATGGAATGTTAGTGTGTCTCCCTTCGTGATTACATGACTTCTCCGATCAATAATAAATATGAAAAACATGTTTCTCCGTTGCTAGTGGTTATATTGGACAAGTAGTTGCTAGTGACTCCAAGAGGGAGTATTTATGCTCGATAGTGGGTTCATGCCTCTAGTTTCCAAGGGAAGTGACAGAAATATATTCGGTTGTAGATGTGTTGTTGCTACTAGGGAGAAAAAAACGGTCTCTTGTTCATGGAACATGTGGACTGTTTACCTTACACACTTTGCTTAAAGCAGTTGTTTGTTGATTGCAACTTAATACTGGAGGGGGTTCGGATGATAACCTGAAGGTCGACTTCTAGTCATAGATGCAGTTGGATGACGGTCTATGTATATTGTTGTATTGCCCAATCAACCTCATAGGATCTTTCTCGCTAGTAATTGCATTGTTATGCCTTGCTCAGTTCCTGTCAATTGCCCCGCTGTAATTTTTTTACCCTTCATGCCATGTTGTTTATCTAAGGAGAGCACCTCTAGTGAACTTTGGACCCCAGTCCAATCTTTACCATTGATACATCTTCCACTGTTACTTGTTTACTTGCTGCAAACCATTACCTTCCACACCATACGGTTAATCCTTTGTTACAACAAATCAGTGAGCTTGACAACCTCATTGATTCATTGGGGCAAAGTCTTGAGTTTGTGTTGTGCAGGTCTCCATGTTGCCAGCAACACCTTTGAGACGTTTCCTTCCGCCTTCAGGGTCGATAACCTAGGTCTCTACTGAGGGAAACTTGCTGCTGTGCTCATCACACCTTTCTCTTGGGGTTCCAACGAAGTGTTCCATATCAACATTGGGTGCACGCATCAAGATTTCTGGTGCCGTTGCCGGGAAGGCCAAGGACGTCTTCAGTAGGGGAGTCCTTCACTTCCTTTCTCCTTACTTTGTTTTTAGTTTGCTTCGTTTCTTTTGCTTGGTTTTGTTTGCCTCTTTTCAAAAAACCCAAAAAATTATTCTAGTTTGGTTTACTTGTCTTATTCAAAAACACAAAAAATTAGTTCCTACCCTAGTTGCCACCTTGCTCACCATGTTGCTCCCCCAGTTTGCCCTGAAATATCTTGCAATAGGTAGTGGCTCCATAATTGGGAAATATAATATTGAAGAATTCTTTAACTATGTTAGCAAGCATGAGGATACTGAGGATAAATCTATAGCAGAACTTGCTCCTAATTATGAGATCGCTGCAACTTCTTTAGTTCATATGTTGGAGTCTAGGTTTGTTAGCCTTAACCCCTTCATGCAATTCTTGTTCCTGAAACTAAAAAAAGAAAAGAATGCTGAAAAGAGAGAATTCATCCTTGAAACTTTATCAAAAGAATTTCATGATGTTGCTAGGGAGGCCAAAAAGGTTTTTGAACGTTTCAATATGCTAGGTTAAAGTGTAGATGTTGTGGGTATTTTTGATAAAACTAAGCCTAGAGAGGAATTCAATATACCCATATCCTTTAAGCTTGTTGGAATGCATGAAGCCTTTGAAAGGAATTTTGATTGGATTGCCCCTGAAAATATTTTTGATGAAGCTAGTAGACCGAAGAGAGATGAGAAAGGATCCTCAAAAACCCATTTGGATGAGATACCTTTCATAGTTGAAGATTTTGCATGTATGAATGTTAATGCTTCTTCATTTGAAAATACTTGATTCTTCTTGCTTCTTGTGCCTAACTTAAAGACGTTAAAGAAAAATACTTGTTGGGAGATAACCCAAGAGTTTCCTTGAGTCTTGGAAGTTATTACTTCTGTAATGACCTCTCCTTATCCTTTTTGTTTGCTTTTTGTGCCAAGAATGACCTCTAATGAGAGGGAAGTAAGATTTGGGAAGTTGCTGTGCTGAAACAGATTTCTGTCCTCCACCAAAAATATTCTTGAGGAGGCTCTGTAACTCGGATTGAGCTCAAAATTTACTAATAAATCCAACAGTATGTTGGATAACTTTAGTTAGTTCAACACTTTTTGATTTGAGAAATAGAAGATGTTCGAAAAAATTCGTTTCTACCTACTGGTCTGTTTTGACAGATTTCTGCCATTTTTTGCATTTGCTTCTTATTGATTCCTTTTTGAGTTCTCTTGAGGCAAATTGAGCCTTTTTAAGGAGTTACTACAGTAGCTTGTGTTTTTAGTGAAAAGCCTTGCTGTTCCAAAGCTTTGCCAGTGGTCTAATATCTTTTGAATAAGCTAATGTTGCTAATGAAGATTGTGTGAAGTTTTGTATGAAGGAAAAATTTCAGGTGTAGAGAGAGAATGATGCAATGAGATGAAGAATGGAAAAAAGCTCAAGCTTGGGGATGCCACCATGGTGTAACCCCAAGAAATATCCTAGAGGTACAAGCATAAAATCTTGGGGATGCCCAAGGCATCCCCTTCTTCATCAATAAAAAGCTCAAGTCTGTCTAGACACTTCGTTTTTATTGTTTCATGCACAGTTGTGTTGTTCTTGGAGCGTCTTATTTTTCGTTTTCTTTATTTAGTTTGTTTAGTTTGCTTTAGTATTTTGGACCCCCGTTCTCGTTGTGTTGTTTTGCAAATAAGTTTCCTTGGTGCTTGGAAAGGAGTAGTAAGTTCTTGCTTGAAGTGCAAGAGGATCTTGCATTGACTGTGACTTAGACTTTAGCATGACATGCTAGGTGTTGTTTTAGAATTATGCTTAGTGATTATTGCTGTAGCATGTATTGTTCCAAAGAATTGGGATTTCTTAGTGTGCCTTGAAGAAATTATGCGTTGTTTTAGCATGCAAAAGCATAGTATTGTGGTATTCTCCTTTGATGTTTTGATTGGGTTAACTTGACACATGTTCACACCATGTTATGACTATGACAAGTCACCATTAGCCTCTATGATCATTTAGTCCTTGACTTGTAGTACCACTCTTTTCTTTGATTAGTTTTCTTTGTTGCACTGAATGATTTTGGCCATTATTGCTCTCTTAGTTGGTTGCTCTCAGTCTTTTTCTAGCCTCCACTTGTATGAGTAAGCTCTACTCATGCTTCCAACTCTCAAGAAACCAAGTTATTCCAAAGTGTCCACTATAAACTCCTATGCATGGTGTGTTACACCATTCCAAGTATATTATTGTTTTCATCTATCTTCCAATTAAAAACTATTTTGTTATTTAAAAACTTAGTGATTAAAGCCCTCAAAAACTTGATGGCACACTTTATTATTTGCCCCTAATAAACTTGAACCATTGTGACAACTTTTTTGTATATGCTTGCACTTATAAGTTGGAATTAGCTGAACGGTGCTGTCACGGGGAATGTTTTCAACATTGCACTTGTACCTTGTTGTACTCAGTTTATATCATGTTCTTTTGTATATGGATGTCACCGATGTGAAATAAAGGGGGAACTTGTAAGTCCATGGAGTTTGTATCCTGTGTTAGAGAAACGCCTGGGCCGCTAGCCTAAGCCATGCCTAATCATGGTGGAAACTTGCAGCATCACCACAGTGACATCTATGAGACATTCTTCTTATAAAAAAAGAGACACATTGAGAAACGAGGAAATATAGAAAAAAGCACCATATTCCCATGGTACAAAAGAATAATTGCTGAGATGCTTATTGTCTGCTTGCCTTGTCATTTTGGTTATGGTAAAGCTCTTGTAACATGTGCAAGGGGTACCCCGTTGGCGGTTCTCAATGACATGCAAATACTTACAGTGACAAGAACTTACGTGGACCCAAAGTTGAGTATGCATGAGGTGTGGCCCTCGTATTCAAGGGGCATGAGATTGACAACTTATACTTCGTCAAGCATATACTCCAGCTTTGCCACTTTAACCATAATCACTTAAAGATGCTTATGATAGGGGCAATGAGGGCTGAAAGCTAAGAAGTACCATAATTTTTGGAAGCTCTTTTTGAAACTTGTAATCCCTGCTTCCTTTACAAAAAAGGCCTTTCTTCCACCATTATTTGAGTCTCCACCTTCTACCTTTAGGCACCATTAAGAGATCATAGTTGTCATTCTGTGTGCAGTGTTCCAAAGCTTATTAATTGATGCATATTGTGTTGTTACTTGCTCTTGTGCTATTTGTTTCTAGTCACCCTTGTGAATGTTGCAGGTGTCCTATGCATTATATTGCTACTCTATGAGGGACAAGCTGATTGCCACTATGCTATGTTTTCTGCATGTGAAACAAACAAATCTTTTTCAATGCATGTTATTCATGATCTTTGTTTATAGCTTGTCATGTTACATGCATAGTTACTATGTCCTATTGTTAGAACTACATCTTTCATGCACATATTTAGAGTTCTTTGATCCCAGCTTTCAATGTTTGCAAATGGTTGGATCTTTATTCTGAGGGTGCATGTCACCTCAAAAATTATTCTTTTTATCACTTACCTACTCAAGGACGAGTAGGAGTTAAGCTTGGGGATGTTGATACGTTGGAAACGTATCTATATTTGATGATCCATGATTGTTTAGTATCTACTTTGCTTTACTTGTCTACATTTTGAGGTGTTTTTTACTTTTTTTCTGGTACTAACCTTTTAATAAGTTGCAACAATGCCAGATGCCTATTTTTATGCTGTTTTTGGTTTCATAAAAGTTATTAAATAAATATTCTTAGAATTTGACGGGACAAACACCAAAGTCAATTACTTTTCGTGGGGAACAAGAAGTCCAGAGGAGAGACGGAGGGGTAGGCCGAGGCCACCCCCTAGGCGAGGCGGTGGACGCGCAGCTAGGGTTTTTACTGGTCGTCTCCCGGTCTCGCCCCTTCGCCTATAAGAAGCCCCCGATGCATAAACCCTGAGGACCCGATCATAAATCCATGAAACCGTATGTAGCCTCTTCCACCATCGTCCCTAGATCGGGGTGGATCTAAAGCTCTTCCACCATCGTCCCTAGATCGGGGGGGATCTGAAACCCTGAGGGGGTTCGGATGATAACCTGAAGGTGGACTTCTTGTCATAGATGCAGTTGGATGAAGGTCTATGTATATTGTTGTATTTCCCAATCAACCTCATAGGATCTTTCTGGCTAGTAATTGCATTGTTATGCCTTGCTCAGTTCCTGTCAATTGCCCTGCTGTAATTTGTTTACCCTTCATGCCATGTTGTTTATCAAAGGAGAGCACCTCTAGTGAACTATGGACCCCGATCCAATATTTACCATTGATACATCTTTCACTGTTACTCGTTTACTTGCTGCAAACCATTACCTTCCACACCATACGTTTAATCCATTATTCTGACAAACGGTGAGCTTGACAACCTCCGATTATTTGGGGCAAAGTCTTGAGTTTGTGTTGTGCAGGTCTCCACGTTGCCAGCAACACCTTTGAGACGTTTCCTTCCTCCTGCAGGTTCGATAACCTCGGTCTCTACTGAGGGAAACTTGCTGATGTGCTCATCACACCTTGCTCTTGGGGTTCCAACGAAGTGTCCCATGTCAACACTGTGTGCACACATCAATCACCATAGCAGTGATTCAACTATTCGCCGACCCATTCGCCGTGCTGCAATTCGACTGGTCGCCGTTATTGCGACTGGGACGACAAGATCCTTCTTTTATTTAGGGAGTCCACCGCATATTCGACTGGGCGTCCAAATTGGACCCGCAGACTCCGACTGCCAATGAACACCTGCGACAAATCAACGACGGCCTCGGGGACTACTGATGGGGATATGCCGAGTGGGGTATACCCAGCAGGACGTTTCCCACTGGCCCAAGCTGCCAGCGAGTGGGCCTGCAGGACGGCGACTGGATCAAGGCTTAACAAGGAGCCAGGCGACTGGAAGCTGGAGGCCCAGAAGCGTAGCTAGGCCCAGTCGGATTAGGTCAGGTATCCTCTGAATCCTTAACTAATTCGTTTGTAGATCTGTAAACTCTAGCGAGGTGAGATTATATAAACCTCCCTAGGGTATGCATAGAGTACACGTTCCATCAGACACCCCCTGCGACTCGCCGCCTAGTCGCCGAGCTCGCCCTTTGTACACTTTCATCAATACAATCTAGCAGGAGTAGGTCTTTACCCTCCGGGGGGCCGAACCTGGGTAAACCCTTGTGTCTCCGCCCTCATCTCGCACCGCAGATGGCTGGCCGCCCTTGCCCCTCGTTCTACTACTCGTTGCCGATTGCAGCATATGTCGTGGCCATTCCCACGATAGACTGACCATGGTTTTGGTAACAGGCTAGTAGGATTATTGAAGTTGCGATGAAATCTACCAAGAGGAGTTCCGGCTAATTATGGGTTGCTCGCCTACACACATACTTATAAGATTATAATTGTTACACTTATCATTCATCCACCTGGCATATTCACTATCGCCATGAACTGAATCTCCCTGTCCCTTTGTCATCTGCAGAAAACAATAAACAAATCATTTTTTACTTTTATGCTTTTTTATTTTTGAAGTTTACATTTTAGTTTTATTTAAATACATTCCTTTAATCCAATTATATTCATATTTCAACACTTGCAGTCAATTCACTCGAAGACCTGTGACAACTTTGAGTGTGACAGAGACTTCATCCATAAACACTTACCTTTGGGCTCCCTGTGGGATCGACGAAACTAGCTACAAATAATATGTGCACTTGCATCCACCAGTGACATAGTTAATTAGAAGGAAAAATATCAAACTTGGTATATTGATTATGTCTCAAGAAAACCTTTACACAAAAAACATATCTCATTCGAGGTTGCCAAAAAGCTATTTTCCATTTTAAACGAGCAAATAAAATTATGGCTAGAATCATGGCATACTTTGTGATAAGTTGAAATTGATATCATATTTGGATTCCTCTCATTTTTCTGATCAACTTAGACATATTATTTGTCAAATTCCAATTTACGGATTTAAAGATATTAATTATTCCATATTAAGTAAAAAATATAAAAAAATAAAATCATTATATCTTTTGGAAATACAATTGTACTTGTATATGACCTATCTCGTACCAAAAAATAATTATTCCATGCACGAAGAACAAGAAGAACTCTCCACACTTGACAATTTGATTGATACCCCAAAGATTACAAGTGCTCCTTGCATTGAGCTGTATTGGCTTGAGTATGCAGCACCCATTCTCTACTTCGTCCAACCTCCTTCTACTACTGCTATGCCCTCCCTTATATAGGCAGTGCTAGCTAGCTAATACCCCTTTGGGTTTTAGGGTTTAATGTTTAGGTCTTGGTCCCTACAATATGGGCCGGGTTATGGGCTTGCCCTAAGCCCATAGGCCCGGTCCATAAAGCAATGACTAATGGTCTTACAGTATGCTTCTTGTTCTTTTTAAGCGTCCTTGATTACTTTGTACGTCAGCGCTTGCTTTGGGCGTCACCCGGCTCCTTTTGTGTCACCCGGTGTCACCCTTCTCTTTTGACCATGCTTTACCATGGTCCTTCCTGAACCTTACTCGGAAATGTACCACGCGTCCTTCCTGACTCGGCCCTTCCTCGGTTGACTCGGCTCGTTGGTACCTGCAAGGGTTACAACTTTGTCCTATACGGGCCGAGATAGTTTATATCTCGGCTTTCTTGCTTATCTTACCCGGCCTGGTTCATTTTTCACTCGTAGCCAACCCAGTTGCGCTATGTTTCCCCTCTCATGACCCTACCGGGGGTTATCCCCCCAATATTAGTCCCCGAAGCCGGTGAGGTCTAGCAGTTCAAGCTGTTAGGCATCTCCAGGTTCCTTTTTGTGTGAATGGAACTTAGTTTTTGTCTTTTATCTACCTCAGTTTTGCATCTTGCCGGGTTAGTCTGACAATTTTGGGTCAATTCTTTGACGTCTTGGCTCGTTCTTGCCTCGAGCCGAGTTATTTCGGCCAATTCCGGGTCATTTTCGGCGTGCTTTAGTCACTGACAACCAGTAATCATGATTACTTGCCTCAATTTTTGTTCCAAGTTCTGGCATCATAGTGAAGGCTGACGATTATTCCCGTCCATGGCGGTCCCATCGATCTGCGCCTCTTGTCCTTCCGGCCGTGGCGTGGCTTTGGATTTTTCATGTATCTTTGGCTACGTGGCGCTCTCTGACTGGCTCACCCGGCCTGGTACACGGCCACACGCTGGCCGCACGTCGCAGTTAGATCCTACTACGGGGGTTTTTACTGCCCTTAAGTAGGGGTTGGGGGTTTCCACTTCCCCCACGCCCGTTCAGTTTCCTTAGCCTTTCTTCTTCCTCGCGCCTGCAAGATTGAAGTGCCTCCTTTGTGGTTCCTTCTCCTTGCTCTTGTGCTCCGCTCCACCAGACGCATTCCACTGCAAGTTGATTGCCGTCTCCCCGCCGGTGAGATTTCCCCCACCCCTCAAGTTGATTGTCGTCTCCCCGCTGAATGAGAACTTTCATCTCGCCGACTTTGACCTCATGTGCACCTTCATATCACGCCGGGTAAGCCCCATCCAAGCCAGGAGCCACAAGATGTGCTTCATGAGCGGTTCTCATGATCCCACTCAGCATTCCACCAAGGAACTCACCCATGACTCCATAGCCCGCCGAGTAAGCTCAATATTTAGACTCAACTTGGCGGATGACTGGGCCTGGAGTTGCCCTCCGTTTAGCCGGGTTAGGCATGTCCCCTGGGTAAGTTTCCGGATTACTTTCTCGCCGAGTACGCTTTAGCTCTTTTGCCACTCTTAGCTTAGTTTTTAGTCTCTCATTCTGTTTGTCTTTCGCAGAATCTCCTTCACCAGGTTGATGACAATACTCTCCCTCCTGCTGGTTATCATGGGGACCGCTCTGACTCGGATGAGGTCGAGTATGACCTAGAGTGCTTCATGTCGATCCCGCACACTGCAGCCGCTCCTGCTTCGGGTAAGAGTCAATCTAGCAATCCCTTACAAGACTGGTTTGACGATGATGAGGATGATGATTGTACAATTTTGAAGGTATATGCCTTGTGAGCTTAACCTTTTTGCTTATCCGAGTAAGCCCGTTATTTACTTTTGCAGCTGGCCAGGTACATGACATCCCTCCTCTCGCAGTGGGCGGAGTCGGCAAGATTCCCATCGCTAAGCGGCGGCGGAACCTCCTCCGACACTCGGTCTAAGAAGAACAAGCCCGGTCCGTGACTCCTGCTGCCTCTGCTGCCGACTGTGGCATCCATAAAACCACTACTAGAAAATCGCGTTGTTTTTGTGCATTGCATCATCATTACATCATCATGCATATTAATTTTTCCTGAAACTATGTTGCGAAAGACTATGGTTTTCCGAAACTAGCCCTCCTTCGATTTCAAATTAAACCCCCGGCTGCTTTCGGGTATTTTGTTTGTCTAAAAACTAGTTACAGAAATGTATTGCAAATTAAATAAAATGTTAAATTATTTTTAGTGGGGCGATCGAGCAGGCCGAACCGAGCGACCACCCCGAACCTAAAATCGGTCCACCTAAAATCCTACCTACCTACACCTAATCTACCCCAACCAGCCACCTCACCCCACCAATGGCCTCCCGACACCTCTCCCTCCCTAACCAACCCAAGCGCCACCTCACTCCTCTCTCACCCCTCTCTTTTCTCTCTCTCTCTGAACCAACCAACCCCCACTCCCCACGGCCCCACGCCCGGTAAGCAGCCCCACAGCCACGGTCCCACCCCAGCCCCTATCCCACCTCCCGTTTTCCCTCTCTCTCTGTGCTCTTCCTCCACCCCGCGGCCCCGTCCGCCTCCTCCTATCTCCCTCATGTAGCGTCCCTTCTCTCGCACCCCTTGTGACTCCGCCTCCCTTGTGGCGCCTCCCTCGCCGGTCCTCCGTCGCCCTCCTGTTAGCCGCCCATCCCGCATCTCAGTGAGCCTGCGGCGACCCCGCCGCCATGTGCCAACCGCCTCCGCTCCTCCGGCCCAGCCACGCGCGGCTCCCTTTCCGCCGCCTCCACCTTCGCCTCCAGCGTCCCTCGCAGCTTCCGCCCACCTCATCTGCCGCCCCACATCTACGCAAGCTCGCCACCGCGCCCGCGGCGCCCGGCCACGCCCCTCCTCCGGCCCGCGGCGTCCGCGTCCGCCGTCGCTTTCCTCGCTCGGCTGCGTCAAGCCCGCGCCCGGCAGCGTCTGCCCGACATCCCGTCCTCGCCGCGCCTCAACCGCCTCCTCTCCTCCGGCGGGCCGCCTCCGCCGCGGCTCATTCTTTCTGGCGTTGCTCGCGTGGCCCGTTCGCCTTCATCCTCTCCCGAGCTCCACCGCGACCCGCCTCGCCTTCCTCGTCCGCCGCCTCGACCGCGGCGGCCTGGCGCGGCCTATGATACCGTTGCCGGTTGCTCTTCCTCGGCATTTGTCGACCAGCGTGCACGGCAAGTGGCATCCGTCTCTCCTCGCTCGAGCCCCTCAGATTTCAGATGGTGTGGTGACGATGGTTGTCAAGATGGATTGGTGGTGATGTAGTTGTCTACTCCTCCGACTCAAGACGGAAGCTAGACCGGGCCTTCTCAAGATCGACGGATATCAAGACCGCTACACCAAGTACAAGCGCACGGGAAGACCGTTGGTGCCTACCCAAGCTCGCCGGTACAAAGCGAACCACAAGACCTTCCTTTGAAACCGAAACCGTCGACGCGTCATGATCTTCCTCGTGGAGGCCGACCTCGTTGACCCGACCGATCTGGCGTCGAGACCCGAGACTGCCCCGGTGTTTGAGGCCGAACCCCGGACGCCAAGACCGACTTCGATGGCGCAGTATCGACAAGACCCTCGCAGCGGCAAGATCGACCCGTGGGACCCGACAAGATCGGCCTGACGACAAGCACAACACCGTCGAGGTTAAACGATCGCCCGGCCACGCCAAGTTCATCTACCCGAGCCAGAACTACTTCCGACCCGAGAACATTTCCGTCGAACCCAGATCGGACCACAGAGACCCGAACCGGAACCCCAAGTTCGTCGAGACCCCTTATGTGTGAACCCCTTCCCGAAACCCTATTTTATAACATAATACAACTTGTCGCATAATAATTGTCTTGCATGCATACATTCATGTGGTTTGGGGGCCTTATGCCGATTCACCATATAATTAAATATGGGGCCCATATGCGGGCAAATCTAGCCTTATATTGGCCTCATTTAAATCTGTGTATCGAACTGGTGTTCATTGTTGCCATGTTAATACAACATTTAAATTGCGGGGGTTCTAAACAACATGAACCATTTAATTAAGTGTCGGGACCCCGGTTCCGCTTAATATGACCTAATTGCATCGCACCTTTGCCATGCCATACATCATACATGCATCATGCCGATCTTTTGCCGTTGTATTAAATATCGCATCCGGTGTTTCTTCTAGTGTTTTGCTTCTTCGCGGATAAGGCCGTTGAGTTGATGCGAGTGTCGACCCGATCTTCGGTTGAACCTTCGGCAATGTTTTCAGGCGAGCATCTTCCCCTTTCTACCTATCTTACTTTTATAGTATTTATTCCCTCCTATTGATCTACTGCTATCTGTGTTGCGATGCTCTAGTTATCGTACACGTGATATCCCTTGCAGCCTTATATTGCCTTGGACACATCCTATTACCTGTTGTTTGGTAGATAGTTGGACTTGCGTGTCATAGTCGCTTGCTCAAGTGCTGTTGTGTGTCGTCATATGCCACAATTGTTGGAGAATTGCCGCATGTTGATGTTGGAGATGATCATGGCTTTACTTATCGTCCACTTTAAATTCCTGTTTAACAACTAAAATTGAATTAAGCAGAGGCATCGGTGGGTGATAGATAACATTTGGTTTCGAGCCACTTGTGTCCGTGGGACCCAGTACTTGATACATGTTCCTTGATTTATCGCGCTATCCACATCCGGGAGGTATATGGGACCCCAGGCGAGCTTGATTAGGTCTTATTTCTTGGGGCCACAAACTAGTTTGAGGTTTTATTTACTATCATGTACTTATGCCATGCTACTTGTATTCTGATTGTGCGAAGAGCACCTTTGTCTATTTAGGTAAGCGGAATGTTTTCGCGGTATCGACAAGCCAGCCACACTTCGGGTTCCCGATGGTTTACAACCATTGGCGCAAACCTTGAGTCCGTCTCGAGCTTGCTTACTTCATTGCGGGTCTACTCAATGGGTGGACCCTGAAATATTCTGAATCTGTGATTGCTTAGTCGTGAAAGCCTCGTTGGGTTACGATTTGGTTTTCGAGGTTGATCGGCGTGTGTTTCTATTGGTGCACCCGGTAAAACTTTTACGGCGTGTCCGGATATGGACGACTTGGAGCACGATATCTCGACCATAGACAAGCATAACTAAAGTTTATTGCTATAAATTTGACTTTATAATGACTAGTAATCAGCTTCACTATAATGGAATGGCTAAATAATCGCCCCACAATTGCTTGTTTGGATTGTCGCTACGACCATTTTACTGACTAGTAAGTATGGCAACTTCTAGCGGAATGGCTGATTAAAAGTACCAACAAGCTGCTGGGTTTTGGATTTATCTCATGCTATCATGTCGACTAGTAATTGTTGCAACTATAACGGAATGGTAGCTAAAGTGCCCACTTCTTATTTTAGCGGATGATTATCTATACTTGACTAGTAACTTCTAGCGATAAGCGAATAAATAAAGCGCCAGCGTGAGTTCCTCGGTTGACTTCCTCGTTTGGTCTCGAGGAAACACCGGGATGGGTTTGTTTGGTGTTAGCTTGGTTGGTTCGGATAGGTCATTCTTACCCCTCTCGATAACTTGTTGTATCGAGTCTCTATAGGTTGTTTAGTGCATGTTGCTTGCCGCTTTCGATCCACCATACCTATGTGGCGAGGACCTTGGTCTAGCCTCGCCGTGTCTTGGCCTCGATCTTGACGCTCCTTTTTCCTTTGCCCTTTGTCGGCACCTTTTGTTTAGCGGTGTGAGATCGGCGTCGTTAGCGAGGTTACCCTTCCGCTTGGCCTGGGCGAGTTATGGGCGCCATTGGTTATTCTTGAGGCTCTTAGCCCCATTTGCATCTTGTCGATAGTCGGACGCTCTGTCATTTTCAAGGTGATTTGGATCTTTGTATATTATATCTGTATTCTTGACTCTTTGAGTCATTGTTGTATATATATACATTACGTGGGTCCCATCGAGGGGTTGTGTAATGTTATTACCGTTTTCCACCCGCGAAAGTGCTGGTGGGCACCTTTGAATCGTTTCTGCGGGTTTGGCGAGTTCGCTAAAACTTGCATAGGGCGGATTCGAGGGTGTTCTGAGTGGTATCGAGGCTCGGCGGTTGTGATACCCCACAAGTCCAGCCTGTAGGATAACCTAGATAACGGCCGAAGTAGAGTGTCAAAACTATTTTGCAAAATCGGTTGGATAGTTCTGATTAGGTCTGATTTTAGTCCTTACCCCTCTGCTATTCTCCTCTTACCTCTGCGTGTTTTGAATCCGCTCTCTTCTATTTCTTCGAGTCCAGGAATTCTCGTGGTTGGGTTTCCGTCGTACCTTCAGGGTTTCATTTCCTCCTTTGATAACGGTGTTGCTACATCTGGTCTTCATGCTACCCGAGGAATCCTTCGTCTAGTGGACCATTCTTTGTTCCTTGTTGGTGCCTTCCGGTGTTTTCGGCCAGCGACGACATCATATCGCGGATCGATCTGAGCGCATCACTCCTTTGTTCGAACCTCGATTGTCGAGATCTTGATCGATTCGAGAATGGTTGCTTTTTCCGCGATTGTGCAGAGTAATAGTTTGGGTGCGTGATGGATTGGCCCCCATGCCGACTACCCCTTCTATTCGCTTTTGTACATTGAAGTGGATGAGAATGCATCGGTTCCCTCTTTCCATCGAAGTTAGGGGTGGCTTTATTTGTTGATACCTCTACCTTCGACCTTTTGTTCCCGGAGTGTTCTCTCGACGATCTCGGACAACGACCTCTTGTTAGTGGTGTCGCAAGGATCTATATGAAGCGAGAAGATGCAGATCACCGACCTTCTTTCCGGTACCATGGGGCGGATCTCGAGGGCGAGATCCATTGTTAGTGGTGTCGAATTGTGGCATCCCGCAAAACCACTACTAGAAAATCGCGTTGCTTTTGTGCATTGCATCATCATTACATCATCATGCATATTAATTTTTCCTGAAACTATGTTGCGAAAGACTATGGTTTTCCGAAACTAGCCCTCCTTCGATTTCAAATTAAACCCCTTTTGCTTAGGGTATTTTGTTTGTCTAAAACTAGTTCTGAAATGTATTGCAAATTAAATAAAATGTTAAATTATTTTTAGTAGAGGCGGTCGAGCGGGCCGAACGACCACCCCTAACCTCAAAATCGGTCCACCTAAAATCCTCTGACTACCTACACCTAATCTACCCCAACAGCCACCTCACCCCCACCAATGGCCTCTGACACCTCACCTCTCCCCCTAACCAACCCCAGCGCCCTCACCCCTCCTCTCTCACCCCCTCTCTTTTCTCTCTCTCTCTCCTGAACCAACCCACTCCCACTCACGCCCTTGACCCCCACGCCACAGTCCCACCCAGCCCCCGGTCCCACCTCCCGTTTTCCCTCTCTCTCTCTGTGCTCTTCCTCCCCGCACCCCACCGGCCCCGTCCGCCTCCTCCCTATCTCCTCCCTTGGCGTCCGCCTTATCTCGCACCCCCGAGCTCCGCCTCCCTTGGCGCCTCGCTGTCCTCCGCTGCCCTCCGCCGTTAGCCGCCAATCCCGCATCTCTCCGTCGAGCCACCACGGCGACCCGCCCTTGGCCAACCGCCTCGCTCCTCGGCCACCAGCCGCTGGCTCCGCTCGCGCGCCTCCCGCTTCGCCTCCAGCGTCCCTCGCCCGCTCTGCTCGCCCACCTCATCTGCCGCCCACCTCTCTGCAAGCTTCGCCGCGCGCCGCCGCCCGCCCTCCTCCGGCCGCGCCCGTCGCGTCCGCCGTCGCCCTCGCTCCAGCTCGGCTGCGTCAAGCCCCGGCCCAGCGTCCGCCCAGCATCCCTTCTCGCGCGCCTCCAACCCGCCTCCTCTCCTCCGGCGGGCAGCCTCGCCCGGCCTCGGCTGCTCTGGCGCCGCTCGCGTGGCCGCGCTCGTCCCGCCTTCATCCTCTCCCGAGCTCCACCGCGACCCGCCTCGCCTTCCTCGTCCCGCCGCCCCTCTGACCGCCAGCAGCCGCTGCGAGCGCTTCTGCAGTACCGTTGCCGAGTTCCTCTTCCTCGGCGGCTGTCGACCCGGCGTAGCACCGACCGTGGCATCCGTCTCTCCTCGCTCGAGCCCCTCCGATTTCAGATGGTGTGGCGACGATGGTTGTCAAGATGGATTGGTGGTGATGTAGTTGTGCTACTCCTCCGACTCAAGACCAGAAGCTAGACCGGGCCCTTCTCAAGATCGACGGATATCAAGACCGCTACACCAAGTACAACTGCACAGGAAGACCGTTGGTGCCTACCCAATGTCGGTACCAAAGCCAGAACCACAAGACCTTCACGGAAACCGAACCCGTCGGCATGTCATGATCTTCCTCGTGGAGGCCGACCTCGTTGACCCCCGAAGACCGATCCTGGCGTCCGAGACCAAAGGCCGGTGTTTGAGACCGAACCCCCGGACGCCAAGACCGACTCGATGGCGCGGTATCGACAAGACCCTCGCAATGGCAAGATCGACCCCATGGGACCCGACAAGATCGGCACGACGACAAGAACGCAAAACGACCCGTCGAGGATAAACCGATCGCCTGACGCCACGCCAAGTTCATCTACCCGAACGCCAAGAACTACTTCCGACCGCCGAGAACGTTTCCGTCGAACCCCAGATCCGGACCCTGAGACCGACCCCGAACCCCGGAACCCCAAGTTCGTCGAGACCCCTTATGTGTGAACCCCTTCCCGAAACCCTATTTTATAACATAATACAACTTGTCGCATAATAATTGTCTTGCAAGCATACATTCATGTGGTTTGGGGGCCTTATGCCGATTCACCATATAATTAAATATGGGGCCCATATGCGGGCAAATCTAGCCTTATATTGGCCTCATTTAAATCTGTGTATCGAACCGGTGTTCACTATTGCCATGTTAATACAACATTTAAATTGCGGGGGTTCTAAACAACATGAACCATTTAATTAAGTGTCGGGACCCCGGTTCCGCTTAATATGACCTAATTGCATCGCACCTTTGCCATGCCATACATCATACATGCATCATGCCGATCTTTTGCCATTGTATTAAATATCGCATCCGGTGTTTCTTCTAGTGTTTTGCTTCTTCGCGGATAAGGCTGTTGAGTTGATGCGAGTGTCGACCCGATCTTCGGTTGAACCTTCGGCAATGTTTTCAAAGAGCATCTCCCTTTCTACCTATCTTACTTTTATAGTATTTATTCCCTCTGTTGATCTATTGCTATCGTATTACGATGCTCTAGTTATCGCATCTGCGTGATATCCCTTACAGCCTTATATTGCCTTGGACACATCCTATTACATTGTTTGGTAGATAGTTGGACTTGCGTGTCGTGATCGCTTGCTCAAGTCTTGTTGTGTCGTCATATGCCACAATTGTTGGAGAATTGCCGCATGTTGATGTTGGAGATGATCATGGCTTTACTTATCGTCCACTTTAAATTCCTGTTTAACAACTAAAATTGAATTAAGCAGAGGCATCGGTGGGTGATAGATAACATTTGGTTTCGACGCCCACTTGTGTCCGTAGGACCCAGTACTTGATACATTCCTTGATTTATCGCTATCCACATCCGGAGGTATATGGGACCCCCGAGCGAGCTTGATTAGATCTTATTTCTTGGGGCCACAAACTAGTTTGAGATTTTATTTACTATCTGTACTTATGCCATGCTACTTCAGTATTTATGATTGTGCGAGGAGCACCTTTGATCGTTTAGGTAAGCGGAATGTTTTAGCGGTATCGACAAGCCCAGCCACACTTCGGGTTCCCGATCGTTTCTGACCATTGGCAAACCTTGAGTCCGTCTCGAGCTTGCTTACCGTTGCGGGTCTACTCAATGGGTGGCCCCGAAATATTTCTGAATCTGTGATTGCTTAGTCGTGAAAGCCTCGTTGGGTTACGATTTGGTTTTCGAGGTTGATCGGCGTGTGTTGCTATTGGTGCACCCGGGTAAAACTTTACGAAAGCCGTGTCTGCGGATATGGACGACTTGGACTGATATCTCGACCATAGACAAGCATAACTAAAGTTTATTGCTATAAATTTGACTTTATAATGACTAGTAATCGACTTCACTATAATGGAATGGCTAAATAATCGCCCACAATTGCTTGTTTGGATTGTCGCTTGCGACCATTGTACTGACTAGTAAGTATGGCAACTTCTAGAATGGTGATTAAAAGTACCAATAAGCACTGGGTTTTGGATTTATCTCATGCTATCTGTATCGACTAGTAATTGTTGCAACTATAACGGAATGGTAGCTAAAAGTGCCCACTTCTTATTTTGACAGGATGATTATCTATACTTGACTAGTAACTTTTAGCGATAATCGAATAAATAAAGCGCCAACGTGAGTTCCTCGGTTGACTTCCTCGTTTGGTCTCGAGAAACACGAGATGGGTTTGTTTGGTGTTAGCTTGAGTTGGTTCGGATAGGTCATTCTTACCCCTCTCGATAACCGGTTGTATCGAGTCTCTATAGGTTGTTTAGTGCATGTTGCGCTGCCGCTCATCCACCATACCTATGTAGGCGAGGACCGCCAATTCTAGCCTCGCCGTGTCTTGGCCTCGATCTTGGCCTCCTTTTTTGCCCTTTAGCCGACACCCTTTTGTTTAGCGGTGTGAGATCGGCGTCGTTAGCGAGGTTACCCTTCGGCTTGGCGGCAGGTTATGGGCCATTGGTTATTCTTGAGGGCTCTTAGCCCCATTTGCATCTTGTCGTGATGGACGCTCTGTCATTTTCAAGGTGATTTGGATCTTTGTATATTATATCGTATTCTTGACTCTTTGAGTCATTTGTTGTATATATATCTGTTCTGTGGGTCCCATCGAGGACTGTTGTGTAATGTTATTACTTCGTTTTCCACCCGCACGAAAGTGCCTGGTGGGCACCTTTGAATCGTTTCTATGCGGGTTTGGCGAGTTTCGCTAAAACTTGCATAGGGCCGATTCTGAGGGTGTTACACAGCCCCAATGGTTATTGTGCGCTCTGGGAAAGTTTCATCCACCTGCACCTTCTTGGTTTCTTTGGTAGCTTGAAATGATACATTGCCATGCGGGTTGGTGAGTGCCGACATGGACATTTGTGCTGCTTTGGCCAATGCTTCCACCTCCAACATCTGACTTTTCTCTTGTGCTATGACGAGTGACTCGGCCAATGAAGATCCGGCTGAGGCACAAGCAATAGATATTTTGTAATCTCCTTCAACTGTGATCACCCCACATGGGCCTGGCAGCTTCATCTTCAAGTAAGCGATGTGAGGAGTAGCCATGAACTTTTCCATAGCCGGCCTACCGAGTAAGGCATGATATGAGCTGACCAAATATACTACCTCGAACTCTATGGCTTTAGTGCGACAATTTTCTCTGTTGCCGAATAAGACGTCGACCCAGATCTTGCCAATTGGCTCACAGGACAATCCCGACACAATCCCGTCGAAAGTGGTCTTAGTCGGCTCCAGCATGTTCATGGTAATGCCTAGCTTGAGCATATTATCCTTGTACGTGATGTTGATGCTACTGCCATCATCGATTAACACCTTTGAAAATTTCACGTTGATATCTGTGCCCATGAACGTTGGATCCAGAACCAGAGCGTATCCTCCCGGGGTTGGCATGATTTTGGGGTGATCCTTTATACTCCAAGTTATCTCTTGCTCAGACCAATGCATGTACTTGGGAATTGCCAGCATCGTGGCATTCACTTCTATCATTCGTCGCAGCTGGCTCTTCTTGTCATTTGGCTCTATGACAAAGACAACATATCTCTGGTGATGTTCTCTGTATTCATTTCTGGTTCCGTGGCCGATATGAGCATCGTCACCTCTTGGATTGTGCACCGGTGACTTCTCTTCTTTCGATTCGATATCTCGGTTTTTGTTTTCATATCATTGCTCTGCTCCTACTTCTTGAGCATTTCCTCCTGTAAGTGGTGGAGGGGGAGGTGGTGGAAGCTGCTTATTCGGCGAGTCCACTCTGTCTCCTTTTTGAAACCAAGTGCATTGCCTTGTTGAGTGATTTGCCGGCTTACTCGGACTTGGCGTGTGAAACTTACACGGCTGATCCATCATCATCTCATAGGTGTATTTTTGTCGGTCTTAATACTGTTTCCTCTGATCGTATGGCCTTTTGCTGTCATTCTTTGGCACCCTTTGTTGTTGACCATTTGTCCTTTGACGCTGGCTGCATCCGGATGATCCTGGCTCACTGCTGCAACCTGAGCCGAACCATACCTGTAATCCGGCCTCTCGTCTCTTCTCTTGCTTCTGTATTCGGATCTCTCCTAGCGCCTTTGCGACCCGACAGCGTCATAGATCTGAGTCTCAGTCATCCGTTCGCGAAATGAAATGCAGCGTGTCCTAACCTAACCAGACGAGTCGGCGATTCTTATCGTCTCTGCTAGGCTTGCCGGCATATATCTTTGTAACCTTTGCCACAGCACACTCCCATGTCTACATCCTTGTGCAAACCATGCGATTTCTTATGACTCGATTACTCCTTCACAAGAGTTACGCATTGTACACCACCTTGTGAGGAACTCCCTGTTTGTCTCATCCGGTCTTTGCTTGCATATTGCTAGTTGTTGTGGGCGATTCGGCCTCTTGTAAGTGCTCGTGAAATTGCTCACGAAGGCGTCGTGAAAATCAATCCAACTGTTGATGCTTCCGGGTGGCAAATTGTTCAACCATACCCGAGCTGGTCCTTCCAGCATCTGCGGTACGTAACGTACTGCCTATCTCAAGTTTCCCTGCGCGATCTTCACAGCGGTTCCATAATCTATGAGCCAATCCTCTGGCTTTGTGCTTCCATCATATGTTTTTGTCCCTCTGGCCAGCTGGAAATTCGGCACTAGTGGCTCCTTCATGATCCTTGGACCAAAACATGGTGGACCCTGCGGACCTTGTGATTCAATTATCTCTGCCATTTTTATGCGGTCAAGCTTCAGCCTGGCATCATCCGGCTGAAGGTTCCTACCTCCGTATCTTGCTCCCATTGCTTGATATGCATGATCCGGCAGCTCATACCCGTCATTTACCATAGCCGAGTAACCATCATTATACTTATTCGGTTTTCGGGTTTGGTTGTTGAACTGCTTTCCGCTCTGTTGTCTTCTTTCCGATGAGCTGGTGCGTTATTGATGGATTTCCTCCTCTGCCGAGTGAGTTCATACGAGTATGAGGCGCAAAATTCTGCCTCCGTTGTCATTTCTCTGTCCAATTTTTCCTGGTTTTCATTTTCTGGGGATTATTTATTTTGCCTGCGCATCTTGGGTTTCCTTGAACTACTGCCGGATCATAGGCGACCATCTGCTTGTTTCTTCCAGAATCCACACTTTTTTTTCTCGGCCTGGGTGCCGCTCCTGGTGAGGATGTCGTGTGCCTAGCCGATCTTGCCGGAACAGGATTTGCCAAGTGAGCCAGCTGTGATCTCCCTGCTATACCCGGATTTGCTCTATAATATGCCTCATTCAGCATGTTGGCTGCTTTTACTAACTCATTAACCTGTTCTTGCTGCCTTTTCTTTGCTTCTCCCTCCAAGTGGGGTAATTCTGCCATCGCTGCTTCTGCTGCTCGCAGATTAGCTGCCGCTGTGTTGTACGTTGGGCGCATGGCTGTCTCGTTGCTGTTCTCTGGTGTTATCTTTGATGTCGCATCTGCCAGCTCTTCGTTGAGGTTCCTTCCTCTCAATATCGTTGCATCAAGCCGGGTCTTTGCGCCCTTGACTCGATTTGCCGAGTTAAGCTCTCGGATAGTGATATCCACATCCTGCTGTAACTGTGCTAGCTCCTTTGCTTTTTCCAGGACTTTTATCCTGGTTTCTTCCAACTCGGCTTGCACACGCGTCGGGTCAGTCGCTTGTGCCACTGGCTCTGCCAACTTGTCTATCGCTTCCTGTAGCTCCTTAGCTCTTTTGCTCCTAGCTATGTTCTCTGGTTTCTCTAGCGACGCCTTTGCCGTTCTTGCATCCCTTGGCGTTTCCTCATGATTTCCTCCTTCTGTGTTTTCATTTACCACTGGAACTACTATGGGAGCTACGGGGTTTGGGGCAGTCATCATTACCTCCATGGAGACGAGTTGGAGAGGTTTCTAGCCTTTGGTGTCGTTGGGGATCCGTGCCGTGACGGCGTGCTCGAGATATGCGCTCCATGCGCACTGCGACATAGACCTGGTGCTCGCGAATTTGACAAAGCGACCGCCCCTAGGGAACAGCCTGGTCCTGAAGCATCCTGCGTTTTCGCTGACGAAGTTGAGCGCTCCAAACCTCTGGATGAGGCCGGAGTAGACGCGCTCGCCGGTGTTGGCGATGATGTTGCCCGTCCGGATGAAGACTCCATCAAGCACCTGCTTCTGCCCCACGGTGGGCGCCAACTATCGTGGTGGTGGCGCGGCAGATGTCATGGGTAGGCTTAAGTTGGAGGCCGAATGGGTGCTTGTGGTCACCGGGAAGGGAGTGCATGGTCGAGCCATGCACGAAGAACAAGAAGAACTCTCCACACTTGACAATTTGATTGATACCCCAAAGATTACAAGTGCTCCTTGAGCTGTATTGGCTTGATTACGCAGCACCCGTTCTCTACTTCGTCCAACCTCCTTCTACTACTGCTATGCCCTCCCTTATATAGGCAGTGCTAGCTAGCTAATACCCCTGTGGGTTCTAGGGTTTACTGTTTAGGTCTTGGTCCTTACAATATGGACCGGGTTATGGGCTTTCCCTAAGCCCATAAGCCCGGTCCATAAAGCTTGACAGCTAACGGTCTTCTGGTACACTGCTTCTTGTTCTTTTTGGCGTCACACAGTTACTTTGTACGTCAGCGCTTGCTTTGGGCGTCACCCGGCTCCTTTTGTGTCACCCGGCGTCGCCCTTCTCTTTTGACCATGCTTTACCATGGTCCTTTCCGAACCTTACTCGGAAAGGTGCCACGCGTCCTTCCTGACTCGGCCCTTCCTCGGTTGACTCGGCTCGTTGGTACCTGCAAGGGTTACAACTTTGTCCTATACGGGCCGAGATAGTTTATATCTCGGCTTTCTTGCTTATCTTACCCGACCGTTCTTACCCGACCTGGTTCATATTTCACTCGGAGCCAACCTAGCTGCGCTATGTTTCCCCTCTCATGACCCTACTGGGGGTTATCCCCCTGACAATCAGCCAGTGCCGGATATAAGCAATTGTATTTTAATAAGGGTTCTATCGTAATTAGTGATATTTTCTCCACACCCACAAGACATAGATGATTGCATGGTCTTATAGGAACCACATGAGCAGGATCTTGTATATTTTTTTTTGGAAAGTAGAGGATGCTTTCCTCAAACCAAGAAGAGGCCAAGCAAATATGCTTACAAGTTTGGCATACACCATCACAATGTTCAATGTAGGCGAAGATGTATAAATGAAACATACAGTACACATATGCCTAGGACACTTCAATTTTATCAAACAAGCAACCTGATTATTGCAAACTGATTAAGAAGTACAACTAGTATCCTCATCCAAACTCAGAACACTCAGCTAATTCATGTATAAAACTTGGAAACGTACTCAGTTGATATAAGCTTTGGGCCTTTGGCGATGCATCTTGATCCTAATCTCCATTAAAAATATATCTTGACCATCCAGAAATACCTCAATTTTGGATTTGAACAAGTAGCACTTCAAAACAAACAAATCAGTATATAGGCAGACTAGGTTCTAACAAGTATATAAGCAGTAAACTACCTTACAAAATAAGTTAACCTATGAAAATTTTGGTGTGATTTTCTCCGAATGCCACAAAACATAGACGATTGCATGATATTATATGAACATCATGCCAGCACGTATGCACTTAAATTCAATAAAAAAATCAACCCATCGTTTTCACAACCCAACACACAAAGGAATAAACAAATCAGCTCCCTAATCTACACGGGAACGGAGGGCACATAGGGAGAAATCGCTCATACCTGAAATCGATGAAGACCATATAGTGGTTCCTCCACACCATGGCAAGCGTCACTCTAAACTGCTGTCGATTGAAAATATTTTGCCCCAAATCACACAACCAAAAAGTCCATGTGTGTACGTGTATGTCGTTTGGGAATATATCAAGGAAGGGGGTATAGGACGTACCAGGACAGATGCTAGCACATGAGGATGTGGCCGGCTAGCCCGAGAAGAAGCCTCCGCCAGCGACATGATGCCTGAAACTGCAGATCCCGATGCAGTTACGTTGGAGATGAGGACTCCATAATTCGGCTTATCGAGTACGAACCCCAGCCCTGCGTTGCTAGCGCGGCGGTCGACATTCGCAATCGACGAGGAGATCCAGATGATGTCGCCTCCGCCTCTCCCCCTCCGCTCTCCCTTTCGCACTGACACCTATCCCTCGCGCGTATGAGCCTCTCCGCCTCCTGCACCTCGCTCTCCTGCTCCGCTGATACGTGTAGTGGCGAGACGTAGCGACCGTCGAAGATGGAGATGACGGCGAGTCGAGATCCTTCTCCATCGGTGAACCACAAGGTGGGGAAATGAGTCGGCGGCTTTTGCATGGCGGGGGAGAGGAGACCAGCTTCCCCCATGGATAGTGCAGAAATCGGCGACCTGCAGCCCTCGGAGGAGATGCAGGACGAGCCCGCCGGCGAGAGTGGGCGGCATATGGGAAGCCACGGGGGGAGCGCTGAGAGATCGGCGGTGGCGGGGGCGCTGTGGATTAAGAGGAAGATTAGACAGAGTGTGGGTACTGCGGAGTGCTGACCGTTTTCTTTTTCTTCCGTCTCGTACCTAGGGAGCCTGCACTTCAAAGCGGGGAAGGAAATAGTACTACCGATTTTTGCCGGTTCGTTTTGATAATGCCTTAAAAAATTAGATTATTGCAGGCATTCTGAAAAGTGCCAGAAAAGATCGAATCATTACAGGCATTATATAAAAGTGCCCCTAAAAATCTAATTATCATAGGCAATATAGAAAATACCCCCAAAAATCAGATTCATGCAGGCATTATTCAAAAGTGCCTTCAAAAATAATTATTCTAGGCACTTCTACAAGTGCCTCTATGAAAATGCCCCGAAATATCAACTTTGACATAGTGACAGTCAAATCAATAGGAGTATGGCGTGCCGTACATGCGCCTGCTGCAAATTCGTGAATATGCCCTTGCTCTGTACAAGAACGATGCGCGCTAGGGCTGGCGCGCATCTGGCGGCAGCTAGCATGGCGGAGCAAGGAGTGGCGGCGGCAGGGAGCGAGGACATAGGCGAGCGAGGCACTGACTGGACGCGAGGCACCGCCGTTCTTCTAGAGTGGGTAGTAGTAGTAGTCTTGCCATTTCTCCTTGCGCAGGTCGCCCGGCTAGGCCTGCACGTCCCTACTTGACGCCGCCGCGTCGACGACAGCACCCGTGTACTCCGTCGTCTTTGTTGTCGGTCTTTATCCTCTGTCTGGCTCGTCGCTCGATCTTCTCGTTGATCTCCAAAAGAAAAAAGTGCAAGTCCATCCTTCCCATCTCCCGCAAGAACTCTGACCACCTGGCTCCGAGGCCGCCACAACACCCCCCTCCTTCATGAAACACTTTGTAGAAGTTTAGGATTTTGGGGGTAAGTATCGTAACGGCCTCAATAGGCTCGCCCTTTTATATATAACGAGTAGGTTAAGGGGTTAGAGTTAAGTTTGGTTTGGGTTTATACAATACCCAAACCGACCGTATACAACATGTACAAATACAGTTTACCACCCTTCCTCAATCTTAACCGAGCCACGAAGGTTGAGATTGTGTCTACAAGTTGTAAATAATGGCAATGGTAGAGGCTTGGTGAATATATCAGCGAGATGATCCTTGGAGGAGATGAAGCGTATCTGGAGCAACTTCTGAGCAACCCGTTCACGAACAAAGTGAAAATCTACCTCAATATGTTTAGTCCAAGCATGAAACACCGGGTTGGAAGAAAGAAACGTTACACCAATATTATCACATCATAGTATAGGTGGACTACTCTGAGAAACTCCAAGTTCACCAAGAAGAGATTGTACCCATATAATTTGAGCAGTGACATTTGAAATTGCCTTGTATTCAGACACTGTACTAGAGCGAGAGACTGTTGCTTGCTTTCTAGCACTCCAAGCAACTAGATTACTACCATAAAACACATCATAACCCCCGTTGATCGTTGATCATCAGAGTTCCCAGCCCAGTACGCATCCGAGAAAGTAGACAAAAGATCTGCTGACATGGTAGAAGGACGAAGAAGTAGTCCATGAGACAACATGGCCTTCACATAACGTAGAATCTGTTTTACCGTAGACCAATGGGTACACCGTGGGGCATGTAAGTATTGACACACCTTGTTAACATCAAAAGATAAATCTGGGTGTGTCATTGTGAGATACTGTAAACCTCCAACAATGCTGTGATAACGAGTGGACTCTTCAGCAGTCAAAAGTGTACCATCGGTAGCTGAGAGCCGCTCGGAGGAGACCATCGGTGTAGTAACTGGAGAGGCTTTAGTCAACCCTGCTCACTGTAGCAAATCAGCTGCGTACTTCTGCTGACTCAGAAGAAGGCTACCTCGGCCTTGGGATTGAACCTCAATGCCAAGGAAGTAATGTAAGGGGCCAAGGTCCTTGACAGCAAAATACTGACCAAGCTGACAGAGAAGGCGATCAGTTGCTATTGTAGAAGAGCTCACAACAATAATGTCATCCACATAAACAAGCAGATACACGGTGACTGCTGGTTGATGAAGAATGAACAATGATGTATCAATAGTGGAGGCTGTAAAACCAAGGCTACCAAGAACAGAACTAAATCGAGCATGCCAAGCACAAGGCGCTTGTTTGAGTCCATAAAGAGCTTTATCAAGCCGGCAGAGAAAACCAGAGTAAGCAGGATTCTCAAACCCAGGAGGTTGCCGCATGTAGACTTCATCCTCAAGAAAACCATGTAAGAATGCATTTTTATGTCAAGTTGACGAAGATGCCAGCCTCGAGTAACACTACAAGGAATCTGGGATTCTATGACCCTCCATTTTCGTCACAGAATCGTCATAGTAGTTTGTTTATGACGATTCTATGACGATTTTGAGATCGTCAAAAGCTGAGCGTCGCAAATGAACTATAACGACGATTTTGGTAAAATCGTCATAACCGTCTATGACGATATTGGATCGTCATAGACGTTGTGACGATCCAATATCGTCATGGACCATCTATCCTGGCCAAGTCATATCCTACGTGGCTGATCCTACGTGGCAAAACTATGACGAAATTAAATCGTCTTAAATCAAAATCGGCCCAATCCAGTTTGGTCGCTTATATGGGCTCACCCAACAATTATAACATTTTGTGTTTTTTCTTTGAAATTCTTGTCGCCTAAATGGGCCAAGCCCAATCATTTCACTGATTTATTTTCTAGGCCTCGGCCTTTTATAATCCAATTATTTTCTAGTTTTGGCCTTTTATCAAATGAGTTCCAACTGTCAGATTCTTGTAGAAAGTGGGCCCTGGTTGTTAGATTCTTAATTGCTAATTAATTAATAGTTGATATAGCATCTAACATGAGATATAAAAATATGACAATATTTAAATAAAATCCAAAATCAATTCATTAAAACAATATGACAGTCAAACAGATTGAACACGTGAAATTCCACTCTAGTTCACATCCGTACCAGTTCAAATAACAAATCTTGGACACCCTATTCTATAAACAAAACTTGATACTCTGGAACTTCTTTAGGCCCTTCAGCTTGTGGACTTGATCTTCTCGTCGATGTACTCTAGCCTTGATCTTCTCAGCCTCAGTGTTGTGAAGAATAGGGAGCCTTCTCCTGCAACTGAAACAGAAAAGTAGTAAGCAAATGTTTAGGCATATCAATGAATACCATCAGCACAAGAGCAATCCCAACAATATCCGAGACACAAAAGCATATATTAACTATAACAACCATTAGTAGGCACCTAGTTAATCTATAGAACAAAAAAACACATAAGTTATCAAGGAATAAATAATCGTACAAGAATCAGTAGCTAGCATAGCATGCATAGATGATAGATCTATCATGCCATAACATGTGCCAGAAAACATCAAATTATGGACACATATCCATAATTTTAGCTACCATAACATGTGCCAACTATCTCCCAGGGACATTCACAGCAAAAACAAATTGATACCCAACACAAAAAACATGAAACTAGCAGCAATCAGTTTTCCTAGTGTTTACAGTAAGCCCAACAACCAGCCCTGGATGGCAGACCAAGCCCTTGAATCCAAATCGGTGATGCCACACGGCAAAGAATCAACCCACCTCGGAAGTTAAACAAACACGGCCAAGAACGATCTCGGAAGACTCCGGTGAAGGTGGCAGTAGCGTCTCGAGCCCCACGAGTTCCTCCGCCCGCGACCACGAGTTCCTCCAGCAGCAGAACCCTCAGCCCTCCAGCATCCAGATGATGTTCCTGTTGCGCTTTATTTGCACATAACATCAGAAATACAAGAAATTAAAAACAAGAAACATACTAAAGATGTGTAGCCATATCATTAACATAATATTATCCATGCTCCCCAAGAATGGTTGCTTATACAATTGGGGAGCAGTTCTGAGAAACTATTGCAGCAAACATGTGTAGCATATATGTACCAGTAAGTATACCTAACCAAGCAAGCAATAGGAAGGCCAAAACTTTCAAGACTTTAAAAATGGCAATCGATCAATTAGTGTTGTACAGAATGAACCTAAGAAAAGGCAACGCACCAAATAGGAACAAACTCGAACCAAACCATTCTCGCTGCATTTTCCATACAATGATATAAAGCTACATATCTCTAAAACTGCAGGAGCAAATTGCACAAATAAATAACAAGGCAGATGCAAAAAGTGTTACCATTCTCAACACCACTAGCTCCAAGATCACCAAGTGCACATGCAGGATCGTATCCTACCAAAATGGTGCTACCATTCTTGACACTACTAGCTCCTGTAAAAAACAAGAACATCCTTAGCAGGCATGAACATCCTTAAAATATCCAATGCCTCCTGTAAGTGCAATATGAGTGCCACTACAATTAAAAGCCAGACACCACATCACACACACAACTAATTAGCAGACAAGGAGAACTAATAGAGCATTAGGTATTCAAATGCATGAAAAATGCTTCAAGATGGTATAACTTGTATCATGCAACCAAAAGGGTAACTATGAGATAAAAATTGAATGAACTAACAACCAGCCAATTTCTAATTGCAAAAGTGGTTGATGTCATGAAGAATCAAGACGACATACAGATATATTTGTGCATACTAGGAGCTCCTCCTTGCGAAACAAATTACACCAAACCGGTATTCATTTCACTTAGATTCCATACCAAACAAATGAATATACTATATCTTGAACAAGCAATTCATAGGATACATGTCATGCATCCAAAGAGATGGTACTAGTCACAAAAATGAATATAAATCGCATGCACATGAAGCAACTCAGGACTAATAACCAGTCATGATCACATCAGATGGTACTAGTCATGAACATGAATAAAAATCACATGGACAAAAGCAACTCAGGACTAAAATATGAATGACAAGTAACTATAATCTAGTCATCATCGCGGGCACTGGAGTTGGTGATGAACAGCAGGTGGGAACACCAAGGAGAGAGATCGATGGATAGGGAAAGGATACCAAGGGAGGATACTGGGATCTATCCGTAGCTACGACAAACAAGTTTGGGCACGAAAAGGGGCCTTACCTTCCGCTCGAGTTCATGGAATGAGTTGACGCAGCTCGACGCTCCGCAACCCCCTAAGCGCGCTCCCGTCCATGATTGGCACCCCGACCGTCGCGTACACCTCCCCATAGATGACGCCCACACACGTCCCTTGCTAATATATACCTCTGAATATCTTTGTATCTCTGTATCAGTTCTCTTGCTAATATGTAGCTGCCTCAGATGGATGCACCATGGCAGGACCATCGACCGGTCAGCATGTGGACGCTTGACTTCAGATCTACGCCTACAATTACGGAGCAAACTTACAGGACATACAAACCATATCAGTCTTAACATAACACTCTGTAAGAAAACATGATGCTGCGTTTTCATTTAAACAAACTGTTTGAGGTGTCGATTTCTGAGATCGTATATGTTGTATTTCCTGAACCTGAAGACATCCATCCTTACCCCTCATGTCTCTCAAACCTCACTCACTATATGAACCTAGTATAGCCCAGTAACTTTTAGCTCAAAGCAACCATATTTTGAATATTGTATGTCAACGCGATTCTCGCTTGAAATGAACCAGCTAGCAAACTATTCTAATACTAAATTGGTGAGGGGGAGAAGACAGAGGGAGTAGGGATGCAACAAACCTGGGTTGCATGAGGGCTGCGGCGATTGATAATAATAAATCGGTGAGGAACCAACCAGCCAGTACCAAGCCTGATGCAAGTTCTCTTCCTGGTTATGTATACTTGCACACCAACAACAAACACATGATCATGGTCAGCAAAAGAATGCTTTTGTATACAAAGGAAAGAAGCAATTCATGCATTTCTTTAACCAAGCCTAACAACAATACAAAGGAGGTGGTAAAAGACCTTAACGGGTGCTAGCAAAGGCATGCTACAGTGCTCCTCATGGGATGCTTGTCGCTGGGTCTCCTATAGCATGACATCCTTGTGTCGTCAGTGGAGGATCTCGGTCGAGGCCGGTAGTCGTGTCCATTGGAGGAAAGCGGCGGTATTCTGAACATACAAATAGTAAGAATGAGAAAGTGAAGGCAATTACCAAAGCAAAGAACACTCTATAAGAGCATGTGTCTAGGTGTTCAAAATCAGTCCAGCATTCCCTCCTAGAGCAACACCAACAAATACTAAGGAAATCCAATGAAACTCAAAGAAACTAATTTGTCCCACAAATAAGCAGGATCAGGCATGCCAATCACTAAACCAGCTAGTAAGAACAGAACTGAGTTGTGGGCATATATTGCAGCTCTAAAAGGGAAAAAATGGCAAGGTGCAGTGAGGGAAGGAAAGATATGCTTACCTCGGTGTCATCGATTTATACAGGAGATGGGTGCTTTCAGAGAGCTAGCTGCCGCTATGGGAGAGCATTATTCAGTAATAAATACATGATACTACACATGATGGTGTGTCACTAATAAGCTCCATAATCGCACGAATAAGTAGCATATAGTTTAGAGCAATAGATGAAGCCAACATAATTCAACTTAAAATTATTGAAGCCTTAACTTGATTTGTGGCATCAATACAGTTATTTTGAAAACTGAGAACTTAAAATGACAAAAACATTGATTCCCATAGCATACATCAGACCATGAAAAAATAAAGACATGGTTCTAAAGAACTATCCTATGTCTATGTGGCATCCATTTGTGTGAAATTAGGGTCAGATACAACAATCCAAGCAACACAATGATCTGCACCGCCAAATGTACATGAATAGATTAGTACAATTACTTCAACCTAAACAGATATATGTGCTATAAGGCTAGTGAGTAGACGCAACAATAGCTCCTCCCAAGGTTACTTGCTCCGCACAATCATCTCCCATATATACAAAATAAAGATATTAAATTAAGGCAAGAAAAAGAAGTTGTAATTTATGCTTATACACGAGAAAACAGAATGAAACTACAACTAATGTCCGGATGTTGTACTACTAATATTAAACTGAACATATGTATGAATATCAAAGCTACAGAAAGCAAATGAATATGATAATGCTTGTGAACCCTATATTGAAGCAGAATAATCATGCATGATCAAAACATATTAAATGAGGATGCAGCAGTATCAACAACATTGGTTACAGCGCTAAATTGCATAAAATTCAGTCAAACACACTCTATTATGCATAGAACAGATGTACATAGTCAAGAAAACATAAACGCGTTACATACAAAATTCGACACAATATGATACCATAGCAATCATCGGACCTGGTACTTATCGTCTATTAAGCAAGATTGTGTCATAGTTACACAGATATATAAAGAAACTAAAAAGATCTATATTTACAATACAAAAACCCTAAGACAAGTTCAACAGGGCGTTTAACTACAGAAACTGTATAAATCCAAGAATAAGCACACACTGATCCCTTGCATTCTAATAGAAAGTAGTGAAGACAGTTTAGGATGTAAGCATATATATGAAGAAGGAAAAATGCATTCTATTAAGCTGAAGACATGTTTCTACCAGATCTAATAAAATTACCAGTACCAAAGCATCCATGTAGTTGTACTCTAAAGAGGAAACAAGAAATAAAGAGAGAGATTTTTTGTACATGCTGGGAAGAAAAGGGCGATGAAAACACTAAAGAACATACGCAGACGCCCTCCTGCGTCGAAGATGAACTTGTCGGTGTGCTCCACAGCTTGAGGTGGTGCTTCGCTCATGGAGGAGGTGGACGCGAAGCCGGCGGAAGTGGGAGTTACCATGGGCCACGGACCTGGGGTCGGTGGGCTCGGCCTTGATGTCCAAGGGTAGGACCTCTGCATCCTCGAACCCGTTGGTGCGGCCGAGATGGCGGTGAGGAAACATGAGGAAGCGGGCGAGGCGGAGGCCGTAGAGGTTCACCGCTCCTACGCGTTGGGGAACATGCGGGAACCAAGGATGAGATGGATCCACGCCTTGCAGATGCCAAAGGAGGAGCCGCACCAAGGAGGAAGAGGTCGCCACTCGTCGCTCTCCATCGCCATCGAGTAGCCGGGCCGAGTGGTCGCTCGTCGCTCGCCATCGCCATCCATCACCATCGAGTAGCCCAGAGCCGCACGGGGGCAGCCTCTCGTCGCTCTCCATCGCCATCCAGTAGCCCAGGCCCGACCGATGGTAGGAAGGGCGGAGGAGATTAGGTGAGGATGGAGGGGATCAAGGCGTCGCTGTAAATTGAGGGGATCAGGGCACCGCCAAGGAGGAGAGGGAATGGAGATGGGCGTGGTGTGGCGGGAAGAGATAAGAATTAGGGTTAGTCAATGGGGGGGGATTTGGCGTGCGCCAAAATATTCACTGTGCAGCGTAAGATGATGAAATATATTTGCGCGTGGGCACGCTATGGATGCCACGTCATCGATCCGCACCAAATTTCTATTATATCTTGACCTGTCTAAAAATTATGACGATTTTGTCTATAAAAATTACGACGTTTTTATACAAAATCGTCATAGTTTATTAAGGATTTGGCCCTCCCAAATAGCTTGCGACCATATGGTGTAGAATCGTCATAAATCTATGACGATTTCATTCACGGTCACTACCAAAACGTCATAGGTTGACATATTTGTTGTAGTGTAATAGCCATAGACAGAAGTATCCTGATGGTAGTACGTTGTATGACAGGACTAAAAGTATCTTCGTAATCAAGTCCATACCTATGCTTAAACCCCTTAGCAACTAGCCTCGCTTTATATCTTTGAATAGAACCATCAGCTTTCTTTTTAATATTGAAAACCCATTTGCAATATATGACATTGACACCTGAACGAGGAGGTACAAGATGCCATGTCTTGTTGTTTTGTAAAGCATGAAACTCCGTCTCCATCGCAGAATGCCAGTGTGGAGAAGACAAAGAAGCACGATAATCACGAGGCTCGGCATGCAGTAGTGATCTAGCAGCATTAGATGTGGTCGCACTCTAGGCGATAGTACCACCAGTCCATTTTTTGGGATGTCGAATGATACGTCCAAAACGTATCTACTTTCTCGAACACTTTTTCTATTGTTTCTCCTCTAAACTTGTGTGATTTGGATACAACTAACACGGACTAACGCATTTTTTAGCGGAATTGCCTTGGTGTCTAGTTTTTGTGCAGAAAATCAACTATTAGGAAAAATCTCGGAAAATACGCCAAAAATTATATTTCACCAGAAGACCCACGGAGCCAGAAGACAAAATGGAGTGGAGGCCTGGGGGGCCGACACCCCTGCCAGGGGGTGCAGCCACCCCAAGCACCCCCTCGGGCTCCCTCGGCGCCTATAAGTTGCCCGTTGACCTAAAAACCCAGGGGGGTTCGATGTTTTCCAGAGAAGAGTTCCGCTCTTCCGCCACCATCAACCAAGATTCGGATCCAGAAACTCCGTTCTGGCACCCTGCCGAGACGGAGAATTTGGGGAGGATCATCGCCATCGTCATCACCAAAGCCTCTCCATCAACCATCGATGTTTCCATCATCCATGAGTGAGTAATCCCCCGCTGTAGACTTGGGGATGGTAGGGATTGGATGAGTTCTATCATGTAATCGAATAATATTGTTAGGGCATAGTGCCTAGTATATCTATTAGTGCTATTTGACTTTGTTGAAACTTGTTGTGCTTAATGCTTGTCACTAGGGCCCGAGTGCCATGATCTCAGATCTGAACTTATTATTGAATCATTATGATAGTATTGTTTGTGATCTTATCTGCAAGTTGTGTACACATATCATTGTCCGAATCCAAAGGCCCCGAAGTGACAATAATTGGGACAATCAGAGGGGATGGCTGTGGTGTAAGGATCACATGTGTTCACAGAGTGTTAATGCTTTGCTCCGGTGCTCTATTAAATGGAGCACCTTAATTTCCATTAGTTCCCTAGAGGCCCCACTGCCACGGGCTAGCTGAATAGAAGATGTTGTGCAAGTTCGCATTGCGAGCACGTATGACTATATTTGGAGCACATGCCTAGGATTGTTTAGTACTTGGATGCTTGTTATTATTTATCTGCAATGTCCTAGATCTTGAAGATACATGTTTAGACTCGTCTATGAAAATCCCGTCCATCCATCCCTATGCCTACCAGACTCAGATCCCAATGTTTACCGTTCATGTTACTATTGCTCCTGTTTTGCTGCTGCTGTTGCTTTGATGTTGCTACTATAAACTGTTGCTACTGATAAACTTTTGTGAGCAAGAACTATTTACAGGTGCATCTGAATTGACAAATCAGTTGTTAAGGCTTGCAAGTATTCTTTGGCTCCCCTTGTGTCGAATCAATAAATTGGGTAATACTACCCGTGAAGACTGTTGCGATCCCCTACATTTGTGGGTCATCAATACTATTTTCTGGCACCGTTGCCGGGGAGCATAGCTTTATTTGTAATTTCACTTGGATCTATTATTGTTCACTGCTACTCCATTCATCATGGGTAAGTCTCGTGATGGAAAGTTCCCTATTTTACCATCCACTACAAGAAGAGGTACAGTCCTAAACACCTCTGTTGGTCTTGATTCACCGTCTGTTATAAGTAAGCTTGTTACACCACCACCACATACTCATGCTATACACACTACTACTACTGCTAAATATGAAACTGCTTTTGATGCTCATGATGTTACTTCTACTGTGCTTGATGCGAGTGGTTCACTAGGTCCTTTTCTAGATGCTACTATGGCTAGTATAGGAAATACCGAAACTCCTAGTAAAGACACTGTTACACCTGTTATCTCACCTGAGTCTAAAGAGAGTTATGATATTAATGATGGTTACATTGAGTTCACTGATGAATTTGTTGAAGAGTGCCGAAACACACATGGTACTAGTGCTATTAAGAGTCTCCTTGCTAGACGCACCATTATTCCTAAGTTTGCCACTTATCCCATAGATATTAAAGATAAAGATTATGATTTCTCTCTTGATTTATCCTATTTGGACATTGTTGAGAAAGAACCTTTTTGTGGGACTGAAAATGAGAGTATTGTGGCTCATATGAATGAGCTTTCTACTATGAGTGCTTTGTTCTTTGATGATTTTAAGATGCGCAAGTATTTTGTTACTAAGATCTTCCTTTTTTCACAAAAAGGGGAAGCTAGGGCTTGGTTTAATAGATTACCTCATGGTTCCATTGATAGACCTGATTGCTTGATTGCTTCTTTCTTCCAGAAATATTTTCCTCCCAGTGCTAGACATGTTGCTTTGCAGAGACTTTTTGATTTTAAACAGGGAGAAGAAGAGAATTTGCCTGAGTCATGGACAAGGTTCTGTGCCTTGATTCATGCACATCCTGGATATCCATTGCCTAAGAATGAGATTCTTGATATTTATTATAATGGACTAACTGATGATTCTAGGACCTACCTAGATAGCTTTGCTGATTGTGTTTTCAGGAAAAGAACTACTACAAATGCTGAAGAATTAATGGCTAAGATAAGCAAGAATTATGATTATTGGACTTCAACTGAGCTAAATATACCTAAGCCTATGACTCATGAACCAGTTGTGCCTGAACCAGTTCCAACACCAACACCAAAGAAGAGGGGAGTTATTGCATTAAATGATGAAGTGATGAAGGAAGCTAAGAAATGTATAAATGAGAAAGGTATTAGAGCTGAAGATGTGAAGAATTTACCTCCTATAGAAGAATTATGTAATCCAATTCCTCACCCATTTACTATTGAGGTACACTCTCTCCACTTTAATGAAGGTGATATTCCCTATGGTAAGCCTCCTGATCAATGCTTAGAGGAACTTGACACATTTATTGTTAAACAAGGTAATTTTAATAAACAAGTTTAGAATCATTTATTGGAAAACTCTAGAGCTATCGATGAGTTGAAAGATATTGTGGAAAGAACTTCTAATGATATTAAAATGCTCTGTAAACAATTTCAAATGGTCCAAACCCAATTTGATCAACTTGCTAAGGTACAAAAGGATATGCTAGTTAATGCTTCAGGAGATAAACCTGCTTATGGAATTAGAACTAGGAGTGGTATAGCTACTCAAGATTCTTTATATCCTGAAGTACACCCTAAAAGAATTGAGCAGGATTCTCAACAAGGTGAAAGTAATGGTAGTCCTCGTAAGAGAAAGAAAAAGAAACACAAGGTAGTTGAGGAACCACTTGAACCTGTTGTAGATCCTAATAGTATATTTATCTCTGATCCTGAAACTGAGAGTGGTAATAATAATGATGCTTCTGATAAGGAGGAAGTTGAGGAAGAGTCTGATAAGCACACTAAGAACACTAGGTACACAAAGGAAGATTTTATTGCTAAGAAACATGGTAGTGAGAGAGAACCTTGGGTGTAGAAACCTATGCCTTTTCTACTTTGCTTGCTAATTACTCCTTAAATGGTAAGGTTCCAAAGAAACTTGGTGATCCAGGTATACCAACTATTCCTTGATCTATTAAGAATAATTATGTTAGAATTGCTTTATGTGATTTGGGAGATAGAGTTAGTGTTATGAATTTTTCTCTCTACAAGAGACTCCAGCTAGAAAAGTTGATACCAACTGATATATCTTTGCAAATGGCTGATAAGTCAATTACTATTCCTGTTGGTATATGTGAGGATGTTCCTGTTCAAGTGGCTCATAATTGCTTGGTTTTGACTGATTTTATTGTGCTTGAAATGGCTGAAGATGATAATATGTCTATTATTCTTGAGAGACCTTTTCTTAATACTGTAGGTGCTATTATTAATTGTAATCAAGGAAAAGTAACATTCAATATTGATGAAAAAGAGCATACTGTTTATTTCCCCAAGAAGGTTGATAGAAGCTATTGCCTGAATTCCATTGAAAATATTGAGAGCATCAAGGTTGGAGAAATATATTGTCCCATTCCACAAGAAAACTTTGAAACTATTATGATTGGGACCATTGCTATCAAGTATGAGGTAACATAATAACCTTGTGGAATACAAAGTTTTGTTTCATACAAGATTGTTTTGGTAACAAGACTTGATCAACCTTGTTAACAAGAGGATTTTAATGAACAAAATAATGTTTTCAATGTGGTTATACTCGCTTTCTTTTATTTTGCTCCTTCCTAGTCTTTGCCTTTCTTTATCTAGGTTTGGTTTTGTTACTTGTTTGCTTGTTAGAGTGTCTTAGAACTTCTGTAGTTTGGCTTTTGGTTTTCTTTTGCTTCTTCTGAAAAAACTGTTTCTGCGAGAAAATCAATTTTCATACCCTGAAAATTGGCTAAAAATAAAGTTTCCCGAAAAATCCCAGAAAATTCAAAATAAATTTTTCCTTGAAAAAAGGGGCAGAGGGACACCTGCAGTGACCCAGGGGGTCACCCCAGGTTCCCACACCCCAGGTAGGCGCGGCCTACCCTTGGGTGGCGCCTAGGGGGGGTCTGGCCCACCTAGGCCCCTCCAAAGTGCCCCCTCACAGCTATCTTCTTTCTCTCTCCTGAAAAACACTGGAAAACTTGCTCAAGCTCGAGTTCTTGCTGTTCTTTCTCGCAATTTTCGATCTACTTGCTCAGCCCATCTTTGCTTCTGATTTTTGGAGGGATTGCTCCATGGTATGTGCCTCATCCACTTGTCCAATTATATTTGTGATTGGTAGATTATATCTTGAGTATTTTGCTGCTATAAGTGACAGATTGTGTGAGCTTGCATGCTTGTTCTATGCTTACAGATTTCATTTTGATGCATGTGTATCCCTCTAGCAAGTTCCTCTAGTAGTTACTCATCATTTATCAACTTGGAAATCACTTGGTTTGATGTTTGTCTAAAAATTTCAGAATAGAGTGGTCATGGACAACCACACATTTGGAGAGATATTTGAGAGTGATGCACCTAGAAGGGCAAGGCCTTCAAGATCATACTCCTGTGCTAGGCCCTCATACAATTAGGATCTCATCACTCCGCGATTCGGTGACGAGGGAGATGAGGGGGATGCGCACCCCTCCGCCTTTCCTTGCCAAACCTTCTTGCATGCTGCTGGGATATTTGATGATTTTATGACCTTGGTTCGGAGGGCTGGTATAACAATTCTTATGCAGTATAAGAGCGTGAAATATGCTACGCTCACTAAAACATTTGTGGAGAGCTTCTCCTTTACTAACAGCATGTTCAACCCCGATGTTTCTTTCAAGATTTATGGCAGGTCTTACCATATGACGTTGACGAAATTTTGTGAGACTCTGGGACTTGGTACAGCTGGGTCAGCAAACAAGATTCTAGCTCAACCCGCTGATTTGTTAGAGCTCTACCACGGAATAACCAATGATGATAACCGTAGAGCTCAACGGGGAAAGATAAGAAACATTCAGCTTCCAGCCATCAGATACTTCACTTACTATCTTGCCACTAGTGTTCTTGGTAGGGGGAACACTAGTAATATTTCTAGCTATCATTTGGCTTTCTTAGCCGCTGCGCTCAACAATGATACCAAGTACAATCTTGGTTCTCTCATTGCTCGTCGTTTAACTGCTAAGGGACCCATTTATGGGGGAATTATTGCTATGCGTGTTGCTACTGCCTTGGACATTGCTATTGATCCAAATGATACAGTTTTGGCTCCTCAAAGGCTTGATCTTGCTGCCATGAAGGCTCACCACTTTGTCACTAATGGCTCTACCCTTGAGAACTTGTTCTATAAAATGTTGTTCATTGACGGGGAAGAGAGAGAGATCCCTCTCCCCCAAACCACTTTATTCAGTATTTCTCAGGGACCTTTGTCACGCTCCAAGGAGGAGATGGATGACAAGCTGCGCTCTCTTAGCTTCTATGGACACTATCAGGAGGAAGCACCCTCATATGACCCCGTTGTACACTACACAGGGGAGTACTCGAGTTCGTACCAGGACGAGGGAGCCTCCTCGTCGTACTACAGAGGTGCATCTACTTGGTCACCTTGGTATTGAGCCCCACTTAGGCCAAAAGCCTAAGCTTGGGGGCAGGTATACCGATATCACACTCATCTATATATCATGTTCGGTCGGTTCTTTGTATATCCATTGTTTCGCTTTCTTTTTGGTTCTTGTTGCTTCTTTCTCAAAAACACAAAAATACCAAAAATATTTTCGTTGTTTCTCTTGCTTTGTTTGCTTCTTGTTTGGTTTGCCTTTTCTTTGTTTTGTTTTGCTTTGTTTGCTTTCTTTAAAAAAACAAAAACACCAAAAATATTTGTTGTTCTTCTTTGGTTTTGTGGGTTCTTTGCAGGGTTCAACCGTCCTCAGTGGATTTTGGGTTTCATGTTATTATTCAAGTCACACAAGTGAAGGGCAATAATGAAGGTTAAGACAACTCGAGGTGTGGTAGAAGATGGTAAAGAACTCTATTTGTTTTCATTTTTGTACATATACTCATCATTGTGAGCATGCTTAGTCTATTCATTGTAAGGCGTATGTTACTAATGGATGCTTAGTAGTTCTTGCTTGTATAAGATTAGCTCCAGCTTGCTAATAGTTTGTAGCATGTCATATGAATGTATGCTTGCATTGTTTTATTCATAATTTGGCATGATATTGCGGTATCCTCCTCTGTAAGTTTCACGTGAATCGACTTGGCACATGCTCACGCATGCATATGACTAAACAATAGTCAGTAAGACTCGATGATTTATTTTGCCTCAGAGTACTTGTATCACTTTCATGCCATAATTAGTCCTGTTTTGTTGCAAGCATGATTATGACAATTATTGCTCTCTCGTTTGTCGCTCCCTCTCTATTGCTATCCTTCACTTGCACTGAGTATGAGCTCTACCTGTGTTTCCAACTCCCCAAAACCAATATTTCCAACTGTGTCCACCATACCTACCTATTAGCATCATTTGCTATTTCAGTGCATATTCTATATGCCTTGTTTTCTTCCAAATAAAATGTTTGTCTGTTTTGAGAAAGTTAGTTAGTAAAGCTCTCACAAACTTGATGGCACACTTTATTCCTTGCACTTAATAATCTTGAACCATTGTGACCTTTCCATGGAAGTTATATGCTTGCAAATTATATGTTGGGAGTCAGCAGAACCGTGCTGACACGGAGAACGCTTTCAACACTTTATGGATACCCATTCAGTTGATTCTTTGCTCTTTTGTTTGCGGATGTCGATGGTGTGAAATAAAAGGGGAGCTTGTGAGTTCATGGAGTATATACATTGTGTTAGAGAAACGCTTGGGCCGCTAGCCTAAGACATGCCTAATCATGGTGGAAACTTGCAGCATCACCATAATGAGCATTCTGTGAAGCATCCTCAATAAAAAGCTATGTACATAGTAAATAAAAAGATCGCTGAGATGCTCATTGTCTGCTTACCTTGTCATTTTTATCATGGGATAGCTCTTGTATCATGTGCAAGGGGTACCCTGTTGGCGGTTCTCTATGATATGCATGTATGTACAATGACAAGAACTTGCAGGTGCCCAAAGTTGAGTAGCATGCGAAGCGGCCCTCGTACTCAAGAGACATGGGATTTCCAGTTTATGGTGTGTCAAGCATATAACTCAGATTGGACCTCACTTTCACCTTAACCATATGAACATGCCTATGATAGGGGCAATGAGAGCTCAAAGCTCATGAGTATCCTTCTTTCAGCATTAGGAAGCCTTTCAAACTTTTCAAAACTGTTTTCACAACCTTGTTGAGTCACCACGTATTCTATGAGCACCTTCTTGAGAGCATAATTGTCATTCTTGTGTTTGTTCCAAAACATGGCTAATTATATCATGACTTTGATGCTTGTATCTCTGATATCTTTACTTCTAGTATTCACTTGAACTTCAGGGGTGCCTTGGCATTTATATTGTGCTCTATAAACAAAGGCAAGCGAGATACCACTCTATCATACCTTACTATGAGAATTGCAATGTTGCTTATGTTTATGTTCCATGCTACTTATTATTATTGAGTTGGTTTCTCTTCATAGCTTGCAACGAATATTGAGTAGACTTGGTTGCATACTTCTTATTATGAATGGTTTAAGCATCTACTCATGTGGTGAGAATATATACATCTTATAAAGCAAATATGTTCGTGAAAGTTCTTTTATCGCACTCAGTTTTCATCTGAATTGCTTAAGGACAAGAAATAAGCTAAGCTTGGGAGGACTTGATACGTCCAAAACGTATCTACTTTCTTGAACACTTTTGCTATTGTTTCTCCTCTAAACTTGTGTGATTTGGATACAACTAACACGAACTAACGTTGTTTTCAGCAGAATTACCTTGGTGTCTAGTTTTTGTGCAAAAAATCAACTATCAGGAAAAATCCCGGAAAATACGCCAAAAATTATATTTCACCAGAAGACCCACGGAGCCAGAAGACAAAACGGAGTGGAGGATTGGGGGGCCCACACCCCTGCCAGGCGCAGGTGGGCCTGCCCCGTGCCTAGGGGGTACAGCCACCCCAGACACCCCCTCGAGCTCCCTCGGCGCCTATAAGTTGCCCCTTGACCTAAAAACCCAGGGGGGGGGGTCGACGTTTTCCAAAGAAGAGTTCCGCTCAGCCGCCACCATCAGAAACCAAGATTTGGATCTAGAAACTCCGTTCTGGCACCCTACCGGGACGGGGAATTTGGAGAGGATCATCGCCATCGTCATCACCAACGCCTCTCCATCAACCATCAATGTTTCCCTCATCCATGAGTGAGTAATCCCCCGTTGTAGGCTTGGGGATGGTAGGGATTGGATGAGTTCTACCATGTAATCGAATAAGATTGTTAGGGCATAGTGCCTAGTATCTCTATTAGTGCTATTTGACTTTGTTGCAACTTGTTGTGCTTAATGCTTGTCACTAGGGAGAGTGCCATGATCTCAGATCTAAACTTATTATTGAATCATTATGATAGTATTGTTTGTGATCTTATCTGCAAGTTGTGTATACATAACATTGTCCGGATCCAAAGGCCCTGAAGTGACAATAATTGGGACAACCGGAGGGTATGGATGTGGTGTGAGGATCACATGTGTTCACGGAGTGTTAATGCTTTGCTTCGGTGCTCTATTAAAAGGAGCACCTTAATTGTCAGTAGTTCCCTAAAGGCCCGCTGCCACGGGCTGGCTGGACAGAAGATGTTGTGCAAGTTCTCATTGTGAGCACGTATGACTATATTTTGAGCATAAGTCTAGGATTGTTTAGTACTTGGATGCTTGTTATTATTTATCTGCAATGCCCTAGATCTTGAAGTTAAATGTTTAGACTCGTCCATGCAACGCCCGTCCATCCATCCCTATGTCCACCACACTCATATCCCACTGTTTACCGTTACTGTTACTAGTGCTCATGTTTTGGTACTGTTGTTGCTTTGCTGTTGCTACTATAAACTGTTGCTACTGATAAACTTCTGTGAGCAAGAACTATTTCTAGGTGCAGCTGAATTTGACAACTCAGTTGTTAAGGCTTGCAAGTATTTTTTGGCTCCCCTTGTGTCGAATCAATAAATTGGGTAATACTAACCGTAAAGACTGTTGCGATCCCCTACACTTGTGGGTCATCATCGAATTCCTCTCTGTAACCTGGTCATAACACCAGGACGTGGCGCTAGAGCAAGAGACGTCATGGGCTTCGGCCCAGCAGAAGTAGTGGGCGCCGACTCGGATGAGGCTGGCTCAGGGCCAGTGGTCGACGAAGACATCCTAGGCAAGGACGGCCCATGTAGAGATGGACTAGAGGAGCGACACGGCGTAGCGGGCTCGTGCTGGCCTATAGATGCATGATCTGTACCAGCGTCATGCAGATCAATGTCCGAGTCATCGGTATGATCGACGTGAGGCTCCTCGTCGTCCAGTAATTCAAGACGAGCGCCTCGACCTGTACCATGGTTAGCCAACAACAGTGGAGAGTACGCGGCATCGACAAATTGGTCACAAGATGACAAGGACGGTGGTAGGATGGAAGTGGAAGGTAGTTGGGTGAATAGAAAAACCGTCTCATAAAAAACGACATCATGGGATATGTAGACTCGGTTGGTAGGTATATGGAGACACTTATATCACTTATGGAGAGGACTATAACCGAGGAAAACACATTGTTTGGAGAGAAATTGTAGTTTTCGATTATTGTAGGGTCGAAGATGGGGCCAACATGCACACCCAAAGATCTTAAGAAAGGTGTAGTCAGGAATTTCTCCCAATAGATGTTCTAACGGAGTTTGCATATTAATGACACGACTAGGTAGTCTATTAATAAGAAAACAAGTGGTGGAGAAAGCATCACTCCAAAAACGAAAAGGAGCAGATGCATGTGCTAGTAAGGTTAGCCCGGGTTCGACGATATGACGATGTTTTCATGCAGCAATACCATTTTGTTGATGTGTATGGGGACATGAAACACGATAAGAAATACCAAGATCGGAAAAGAACTTGTTTAGTCTATGATACTCGCCACCCCAATCACTTTGGACATGTAGAATTTTTCTATTAAGTAGATGTTCAACATGTTTTTGGAATTGAAGAAAAATTTAAAATACATCAGATTTATGTTTGAGAAGATAAAGCCATGTGAAACGACTATGAGCATCAATAAAACTCACATAAAACTGATGTCCACTAACTGTAACTTGAGCATGTCCCCATACATCTGAATAGATTATCTCAAGAGGAGCAGTGGTAACACGACTAGACAATGAAAAAGGTAATTGGTGACTCTTGCTTTGCTGACAGGCATCACACACGACAACTTTATTTACTGACACTACTGATGGAAGATCATGGCGATGTAGAACATGCTGAACTATAGAAGTGGCGGTATGGCCTAGACGAGAGTGCCACTGGTCACGTGACACCCGGATACTGCTGAAGGCTTGTTTTACCGTAGAGGGGTTGAGGTTGTAGAGATTCGCACGGCATCCTCCTCTAAGAAGAACCTCTCTCGACTCCCGGTCCTTAATAAGAAAGTACCATGGATGAAATTCAAAACAAACATTGTTGTCAGTGGTGAGTTTTTTTACCGAGAGAAGATTACGAGTAATGGAAGGAACGTGGTAGACGTTTTTGAGACGTAGTGGTTGGGTAGGAGTAGAAATTGTAGACTGACCAACATGTGTAATGCCCATACTTGTGCCATTGGCCTTTTTAACTTGATCTTTGCCCTGGTAGTTCTCCTTTATGGTGAGTTTATTCAGATCATTGGTGAAGTGATCAGTTGTTGCCGTGTCCGCGTACCAAGTAGGGTCAATCGGGTATGATGACGTAGAACCCATGTGACCCGTGTGCGTGGTGGAGAGAGCAGCGAGTTGCTGCTCCATGTTGCGGCCGTCGTTCCTAGAACCGAGGTAGTCCTTCTGAAACCGCTTGAAGCAGCACGACGCGGCGTGGACGATTTTGAGCATATTCGCAGATCGGGCGGTTCGAGCCTCCACTGAACCACCAGGGCGCTGGAGGACGCGAGTGTAGCGCTTGTTCTAGCATGCGAGGAGAGTAGCTAGCCTTCTGGTGGTATTGCGGTGGCGACGGAGTAGAGCGACCACCCGAAGGTTTGGCCGAGTAGTGCGCCGCCATCGCGTCATGTGTAACCTTGGCCTGCCGTGCCTCAATACGCTGCTCAGTGTTCAGTAGCTGAGCATAGACATCGTTCATGGGCATAGGATCCCAGATCGGCCGAGCAGAGATATGATCGGCGAGGGGATCGTACTCACGATCAAGGCCATTGATGATGAAGGTGTTGAACTCCTCTGGGTGCAGAGGCTAACCAATTGTTGTCAGGGTATCAGACAGAGATTTGATCTTGTTGAAGAACACCGTTGCCGAGTTGTCAAGTTTCTTGACCTTGCTAAGCTCGGTGCGGATCACCATGACCCGCGCGGTGGACTGCGACGAGAAGCTGGCCTCTAGGGTTTCCCACGCCTCCTGTGACGTGGACGCAGTCATCAACATCCCCAGCGTGCTCTCGGTAGGATAGTTTACAATGGTGGATAGGATCGCTTGATCCTGTTGGTGCCAGGCGATGTAGAGCAGATTAGGCATGGTAGCAGGGCCGCCGGCTTCGATCGCCGCTGCAGTGTTGGGGATCTCGATGGCAGAGGGGCACGACAGGTTCCATTGACAAATCCGTAGATGACGTTGCTACGGAGGATGGGGAGGACCTGCAGGCGCCAGAAAAGGTAGTTATCGACGGTAATCCGAATCTGATCTTGTTCTCCAGGTTGATCAGGGTGGAGGGGATCCGGGACGCCATGATGGCATCCTTGCTCGTCGAGGTGAGGGCGTCGCTAACGCTGGCCATGGATCCACCGCTGGTAGCCGCGGAGGAGGCAGGGAGTGATGGTGAGGTCGACGACGAAGTCATCGAGGCGGCCGCAGCGGAAGCTTTTAGATCGATCTATGCTCTGATACCATGAAAGACTTTGTAGTAGTCTAGGATTTTGGGGTAAGTATCGTAACGGCCTCAATGGGATCACCCTTGTATATATAACGAGTAGGTTACAGGGGTTAGAGTTAGGTTAGGTTTGGTTTTATACAATAACCAAACCGACCATATACAACAAGTACAAATACAGTTTATCACTTCAAACAGTATACTCCCTTGGTTCCCCGTCCCTTTAGTAGGGCCTGCTCCACGTCGGCAAACTCGTCGGTGCCGACGATGCTCCATCACCGAAGACGAGGCGAGCAAGGAGGTAGACGGGATGGGCGATCAAGAGCGCCCGCCCCCTCTCGCCCCCCAAGGGCGACGAGGCTATCCCTACCTCCGGCCGCCTTCAACACCCCCTTCTTCTCCTCCCTTCGCTGCCGAGGATCATGGCGTGAGCGCCACGCGACAGGGGTCTGCTTCTCCCCGCGCCTTGGGGTCGGGTCCTTCTTCCCGGCGGCAAGGTTCTAGGGATCCTCTGGTCCGCGCTGGGGGAGCTGGTGGTGGCGAGACGGCAGGAACCATGGATATGCTGCCGATGGCTTCCTCAAGAAGATCTGGGCATCTCAGCTCCATATGGGCTCGGGGGGCTATATGGGCTTGGGTGGGCCAGGTGCGGTGTCTCTGGAGCTTTCTGTAGGTGGCGGCGACGACAAGGCTGAGGATTGGGGACGGCGGTGCTGCGGCTTGCCCATTGCAGTAGTGCGGATAGGGCTTTGCGGACCCGTATGGGTCTGGCCGCCTGTTGGGCCTGTGTCTGAAGCTCCGGTCGACGACTCCCTCTCGGCGGTGGAGGAGGGTTCCTCCCACGGCTGTGAGACTGTTGTCCCTTATTCCGGCGATGTCGTGTGTCTCTGCTATTCAGGTCACATGCCAGTGTCCTCGAAGAGACGGTGATGGTGACTTCAAGATCGTGGTGGTGCATGCTGGTGGGCGGCGAAGATGGGTGGTTGTGCTTCGGTGTCGTGGTTTTTTGTGAGGTCGGGAGAAATCCACAGCTCCGTCTCGACGCGGTGCCGCCGTCGAGTGGCACCTTTCCTTCTTGGAGGGCATCGTGGGAAGCCTCTGTTTCCACTTTACTTTGAGTGCCAGGGGAAACCCTAGGACCATGGTCCAGGCAGCAATGCCATGTCGACGGTGCTTCCCTTTAGGAAGGTGCTGCTTGGTACTCGGCACATCGGGGTGCTTCGAGCGTGGTGGGCCAAGTCGGAGGGCACATCGGTTACGAGTTATCATCACTTCGTCTCTATTTCTTTTTTTTGGCATGTTTGTGCTGTTGCCCCAGCATTTTTTTGTTTTAAAGCCTTTTTCGAGCAAGAGCACGTCCATGTCATAGGTCCATCTCCAGAGGGAGGCCGAGACGTTGCATCGTCAGGATGGTGGCGCCCGAGGATGCAGCTGGCGAGCCGGTCACCGAGATTTGGCGGACTACTCGGGGCGGCGTGTCTTGCTCCGTACAACGCCGTGGCGGCGGGCGTGCCAAATCGATCGGCGGACTAGCGATTTACATCAAGTGAGTTGCATAGTCGAGGGGGCCACCGCCTGACTTGGAACATTTACTGAAGAAAAAAATATTTAAGGGGCTTAATTGGAATTTTTTTGAGTCTTTTGCCCCCCCCAAATGTTGAAATATTACCTTTTGCCCCCCCAGTCAACCTGGGCTAGCTCCGCCAGTGCGACGATGCCGCGTAGGCAGGCGCGATAGCACGGGAGCGGCCGACGAGGAGGAGTGGAGGATAGTGTAGACGTGCTGCACTGAGCGCCGGGGCCATGCATGATCGGTGCAGCTTGAGCGAGATTGAGCTTCTCGGTGCGAGGCGAGGAGCGCGTTGTCGCTGCGCTTCAAGAGGGGAGGTGAGTCAGAGCGGCGGCGCATGGCATGCGGCCACCTCGAACGCATGTGATGCCGACCAGGGGTGGTGCTCTGTGTCACCGAGTATGCGCAGGCAACGAGACGGCTTTGAGGTGAAACGAGGAAGCTTATCCCCAAGTGGTGTTTGGCCTCTGTGCCGTTCCTCCCCCAACCCTCCCCTCGTTGACCTTCTCTCTAGGCCAACCATCCGGCCTCTCTCCTTCCCGTCGTCGGCGGCCATGGTGGCCGGCGGTGAGGGGGAGGGAGGTCCGGTTTTTTCTTGTTTTTCTCTGTAGTTTTAGGTTCACAAATAAGGTAGATCTAGGTTTCTCCCACCCCCACATCCTGCTGCTCTTCGAATCCTCGCCGGCGATTGATCTACGCCGGGCGTGCCCCTTCAAACCGGTGTCTCATCCTTCCTTGGACGGGCTCAAGAAGATCTCCTCCGCCACGGATTCCAAGCTGCTGCAGTCGCCATGGACGGGCTGGTCGGGCGAGGACTTCTGCAGCGGGCGGGAGTGGGTTGTGGCTCCGTGCTGGGGCGTCGCCAAGCTCCCCTCCTTCGCTCCCGTACTCCAGGCATCCATGGCACTGCAAGCTGTTCTCCTACACCGCGGCTTCCAAGCTGTGGGAGAGGCCATGGAAGCAGGGGAGATTGGACAAGGTCAAGACAAAGCTCTGCTGTGGTGCGGTGAGCGTTGATGGGAGCATGTTGCGACAATTTGGTACGTGGCAGTGGCCCCGGGAGCGTGGACTCCTCTTGGTGCGCATGGGCAGGGACCTTGTGGTATGAGGCTTGAACAAGACGAACACGGGTGCTCACGGCCAGAGGAGACTTTCAGCTTTGTTCAACTTCAGATCTCTCGAGGCTATGCTTGGTCGGATCTCCAAAGCGTGGTATGTCTTCTCTCACAAGATGGAGATCATGGAATCAGATCAATCAAAGCATGATGCCCAAATCTTGGATTGTTTAAATTGGAATCAACGCAAGTGTGAATTTGTGGAGTCAAGATAGTATTATTATTCACACACATGAATATTCAGTTAGAGGCAGATCTACAAACCCAATTGTTAGTGGCATATTGGAGGTCCGAATCTGAATTGGAGCCAAACAAACATAACTTTCAAATGACCTTGATGCAAGTCGCTCCTGCTACTATGCATACAATTGAGCAAGATGTTCCTTCAATGTTTACAAGCAGGTTTCTATTGGCATGATGATAAGCATGACGATGCTGTCCCGTTGTTGGGTTGATCCCGGTAGTGGATGACAACACTCGCCTGTGGTTCCTCGATTCAACGGCGGGGACCATCGAGATTGAGCTCGGTAAGGACATTCAAGATTCTACAACAAGACTTCTTCCTCGTGCAACGCCAGATAGACCGTCGGAGAGCCACCATGGACATCAATCGGTATGGAGCATAGAGGCCTTGAAGATGCATGACGGCACTTTCGGATCCGAGTTGTCGACGGATGGGCGATCGCCGTGTGGTTCCTTTTGTAGTCTTACGTATGCGCATGTGTTATCATCTTCTCTATTTGTGTTGTGCTTTTCAGTTTGCTTGTTTCTTGCTCTGTTCTCGGGAGAAGTGATGTACTTTGATCGTTAATGTTAATATATCTTTTATGTTCAAAAAAAAAAAAAATTCTCTCACCTATAGGCACAAGATGTGACTAGCTGAGAAAAAAGACTACGCCTGCCTTGCATGTCACAGCGGCGTAAAAACAAGAGAAGGACATATGATAGATGTGACGTTTATATTCAGGAAGGAAAATCTCAAGATGTCATGTGCATATTGGACAAGGATCTCAGAGCATGGGCGGACGGACAGATTGATCCCGTACCCATGTGTATAGGTACAAAAATCCATTCTTTATATTTTTATTTAAATTCATATTTTTTACTTATTCATTATTGCTTACTTAAATAATTGTTTATAATTTCAAAAAATACAAACATGTGACATGATGATATAAGATTTAATAGGATTGATATCATAGTATTGACAACAATATATAAATTGCTTTGCGAAAACAGATTTTAAACATACTAGAGCTGGAATAGTGAGGATAGATGACCGACCGAAAAGTTTGACCAAGATTACAATTTGATCAAAGATTAAGTGTAATTAGTGTTAAAAATGTTCAAAGTGAGATATTAACGAGTCAAAAAATTTAAAGATTAAATAAAAAATAACTCTAAAAGAAAATTTGCAATCGGCCGGTAGGCTATGCCGACGGCCTCTACGCCGACGGCATTTAGATACACCGACGACCTCTGTGTGCTCCGCCGAGGGAGATTTTGCCGATGAGCCTTAGTCGAGGGGAGCCGTCGGCGTAGGATACACCTGATAGAGCTGAGTCGCTCAACTCTCTCAAACGCACACATGAAAAAGAAGATTTTGGGCCTCGTCTGCCTCACACAACACGAGCTTTTCTTCTTTCTATTTCTGTTTTTCTCAAAGCAAACATGTTGATTACAAGTCTTATAAATAGGCTAACACACGCACCCACTAACCCATGTACCTAGGCCACACCGGCCACTAACTCAACTAGCTATACATGCGCACAGACCTGATCATCATTCCTAGAATCACTCTGCACCTCTCGACCTGTTCACACATACGCATGTAGCTAACAACATGTAGCTAACAACTAACTGAAACAGCCACCGACTCACTCGGCTGAGACTAGACTATACAGCCCGTCTTTCTTCTTCCATGCCGCTTCACACGGCAGTACTGCATCGCACAGTACCATGGCATCTCGCCATTTTCGTCTAGACCGAAACTTCACAGGCCTGCAGCTTCCTAGCCATCTAAACTATATGCAAACGAAAAGAAAACTAAATATGCAGATACAAATTATCAAGATTATACCCAAAAATCAACTCCCTAATCTTGATATCCATTCTTCACGCAGCTTCAAAGGAGGGTTGGTTCGTCGTTGGCGCAGCCATTAGCCAACAAGGCCTTCTCCTTCTCAGGACACTCCCAAGCAAAGTGTCCAAACTCATGACAGTTGTAGCACTCTACCTCATTCTTGTCTCTGCGCCCTCCACCACGGCCACGGCCGCGGCCACGTCCTCGCGGCGAGCCATGTCTCCTTGTCATCAGAAGTTTATCTTCTCCTCCTTCCTCCTCTTGTCCCTTGAGGAGTTCCTCATGCGCCTTCAATGATCCAAAGGCCTCCTCCATATACATCTTTTTCACGTCACAAAACAGCCCAATGAAAGAAGCAACGTTGATGTACTTCTTGGAGACGACTTGGAGCAGCTTCTTCACCACATACTTCTCCTCCATCGGGTCTCCAAGCTCACGTATGCGACACACGAGCGTCGTGAACTTCGCCGCGAAATCATCCACGGACTCTGCATAAGACATCTAGAGGCCATCAAAATCCGAGCGCAAGGATTGGATCCTCGCCTCCCGGACGCGCTCGACGCCGACATGCATGGAGTGTAGCTCCGCCCACACCTCCGCTGCGGTCTCCTTCTCCGCAACTCGCAGCAGCGTCTCGTCATCGATCCCTTGGGAGATGCTGGTCATGGCCATCTCCTCCTTGCTCCTGTCGGCCTCCGCAGCCGAGCTCTCCGGATCAACGGCACCCCATGCGCCGTGTACACGCATGATGTACTTCATCCGCAACGCCCAGGCTGCGTAGTTTGTCCTTGTCAGCATCGGCACCGACACCTTGCCGGCAGCCGCCACCATCGTCGCCGTCGCACCGCATAAGCCACTGGTCACCATGGCTCCACTTGCCGTCTTCTTCACTAGCTCCATCGCCTTGGCCTTCTCAGCAGCGCCGTCTCCCGCCATCACCATAGGAACCAAGAGCGGATGCGCTCTGATACCAAATGACAGAGCTAAGTCTCTCAACCCTCTCAAACGCACACAGGAAGAAGAAGATTTTGGGCCTCGTCTGCCTCACACAACACGAGCTTTTCTTCTCTCTATTTCTGTTTTTCTGAAAGCAAACATGCTGATTACAAGTCTTATAAATAGGCTAACACACACACCCACTAAGATCATCTCCACTCGCCTACCCAGGACACCGATCCGGACGCCGAAAATCGGCCCAGTCGCGTACCTAGGGACCTGTTTTCATCTGGATTTCGGCGTGTTTTGGTCCGGCCTACCCAGGCTGTACCCAGGATCCCGGGTACACCCTGGGGACGCCGGACTCACCGAATACGGGCGTGGGACAGCTCTGTCGGTGAGGGAAGGCACCACTCCCGCCACTTCGCCGAGCTCCCGCCCTTTTCTTCCCTCTCCCTCCTTTCTTCCCCATTCCCCCCACCCCCGACGCTCCGCCGAACTCCACGTCCGACATGCCGCCCAGGAGCTTCGTCCAACCCAGATCGACCCTCGGCGAGGGTTCGGTGGAGAAGAAGGCGAGGAAGCCGAGAGCGCCGACGACGAAGCCAGAGGGCATGTCCTCGGCCGAGTGGGAGAAGAAGGAGCAGGTCAGGCAGATCTCGTCGGCCGAGCGGAAGGACAGGACGGAGAGGGCGAAGCTCCGGCAACAGCAAGCGGAGGAGAAGAAGGCGATGGTGAAGGCGGCGGCAGAAGAGCAGGCGATGGTGAAGGCGAAGCAGGCGGCAACGACGCGTTCGGATTTGATGGCCGCGCCGTACTGGGGGAGCCAGGCTAGCGTCGGCTCACCTGCCGGCTTCTCGCCGATCTCTCCGGCCAGCTTCCGGGAGGGCCAGGCGGCTGCTCGGCAGAGGTACTCCTCGTCGCTCGAGTTCGACGGCGGCTTCAACCCCAAAGTCATCTTCCCCTGCCCGGTGCCGCGCCCTCCTTCGGCCTTCGGCTTCGACATCAACATCCCCTACTCCGCCTCCCCGGCGTACGCAAGCCCCGTTCTGCGTCGCAGACCGCTACCCTTCGGTGGAAGCTCGGCGCCCTTTGGCGAGGCCCACGTGCGCAACCTGTTTGGCGGAATGCCGGGCGCCCTTCCGGCCGGCATGATGGCCAAGGCGTACATGGAGGACCTGATCGAAACAGGCTCGGCAACAAACCACCCCTCCTTCACGGAAGAGCAGACCCGGGCCAACGCCGAGCACGGCATCGAGTCCTAGGACCTCACCGTCATCGATGCCGACAAGACCCAGACCGAGCAGACGCAGCCAGATGACGCCGAGACTGAGGCGAAAGGCAAGAAGGGGAAGAAGAAGCCGGGAAGTTCGGCGGATGCTCGGGTCAAATGGAAGGTGGCCGAGGACACCTGCCTCGCCAAAGCTTGGAAGACGGTGAGCATGGACCCGATCACCGGTGCGAACAAAAATTCCGACAATTATTGGCGGCGCGTGAAGGCAGTATTCGACGAGCGAAGCATGTGCGACCCAAAGTATCGCAAGATCCACATGGAGCGAGGGGAGAAGGCAATAACCAACCACTGGGCGATCATCCAAACTGCGTGCTCAGTCGAGTGGAGCCGTCGGCGTAGGATACACCTGATAGAGCTGACTCGCTCACCTCTCTCAAACGCACACAGGAAGAAGAAGATTTTGGGCCTCGTCTGCCTCACACAACATGAGCTTTTGTTCTCTCTATTTCTGTTTTTCTCAAAGCAAACATGCTGATTACAAGTCTTATAAATAGGCTAACACACGCACCCACTAACCCATGCACCTAGGCCACACCGGCCACTAACTCAACTAGCTATACATGCGCACGGACCTGATCATCTTTCCTAGAATCACTCTGCACCTCTCGACCTGGTCACACATACGCATGTAGCTAACAACTAACTGAAACAGCCACCGACTCACTCGGCTGAGACTAGACTATGCAGCCCGTCTTTCTTCTTCCATGCCGCTTCACACGGCAGTACTACATCGCACAGTACCATGGCATCTCGCCATTTTCGTCTGGACTGAAACTTCACAGGCCTGCAGCTTCCTAGCCATCTAAACTAACTATATGCAAATGAAGAGAAAACTAAATATGCAGATACAACTTATCAAGATTATACCCAACAATCAACTCCCTAATCTTGATATCCATTCTTCACGCAGCTTCAAAGGAGGGTTGGTTCGTCGTCGGCGCAGCCATTAGCCAACAAGGCCTTCTCCTCCTTCTCAGGACACTCCCAAGCAAAGCGTCCAAACTCATGACAGTTGTAGCACTCTACCTTATTCTTGTCTCTGCGCCCTCCACCACGGCCACGGCCAGCGCGTTGGCCCTCGCGAGCCATGTCTCCTTGTCATCAGAAGTTTCTCTTCTCCTCCTTCCTCCTCTTGTCCCTTGAGGAGTTCCTCATGCGCCTTCAATGATCCAAAGGCCTCCTCCATATACATCGTGTTCACGTCACAGAACAGCCCAATGAAAGAAGCAACGTTGATGTACTTCTTGGAGACGACTTGGAGCAGCTTCTCCACCACATACTTCTCCTCCATCGGGTCTCCAAGCTCACGTATGCGAACCACGAGCGTCGTGAACTTCGCCGCGAAATCATCAACGGACTCTGCATAAGACATCTTGAGGCCATCAAAATCCGAGCGCAAGGATTGGATCCTCGCCTCCCGGATGCGCTCGACGCCGACATGCATGGAGTGTAGCGTCGTCCACACCTCCGTTGCGGTCTCCTTCTCCGCAACTCGCAGCAGCGTCTCGTCGTCGATCCCTTGGGAGATGATGGTCATGGCCATCTCCTCCTTGCTCCCGTCGGCCTCCGCAGCCGAGCTCTCCGGATCAACGGCACCCCATGCGCCGTGTACACGCATGATGTACTTCATCCGCAATGCCCAGGCTGCGTAGTTTGTCCTTGTCAGCATCGGCAGAGACACCTTGCCGGCAGCCGCCGCCATCATCGCCGTCGCACCGCATAAGCCACTGGTCACCATGGCTCCACTTGCCGTCTTCTTCACTAACTCCATCGCCTTGGCCTTCTCAGTAGCGCCGTATCCCGCCATCACCACAGGAACCAAGAGCGGATGCGCTCTGATACCAAATGACAGAGCTGAATCGCTCAGCCCTCTCAAACGCACACATGAAGAAGATTTTGGGCCTCGTCTACCTCACACAACACGAGCTTTTCTTCTCTCTATTTCTGTTTTTCTCAAAGAAAACATGCTGATTACAAGTCTTATAAATAGGCTAACACACGCACCCACTAAGAGCATCTCCACTCGCCTACCCAGGACGCCGGTTCGGACGCCGAATTTCAGTCCGGACGTCAAAAATCGGCCCAGTCGTGTACCCAGGGACCTGTTTTCGTCTGGATTTCGGCGTGTTTTGGTCCGGCCTACCCAGGCTGTACCCAGGATCCCGGGTACGCCCTAGGGATGCCGGACTCAGCGAAAACGGGCGTGGGACAGCTCTGTCGGCGAGAGAAGGCACCACTCCCGCCACTTCGCCGAGCTCCTGCCCTTTTCTTCCCTCTCCCGCCTTTCTTCCCCATTCCCCCCACCCCCGACGCTCCGCCGAACTCCACGCCCGACATGCCACCCAAGAGCTTAATCCAACCCAGATCGATCCTCGGCGAGGGTCCGGCGGAGAAGAAGGCGAGGAAGCCGAGAGCACCGTCGATGAAGTCGGAGGGCATGTCCTCGGCCGAGTGGGAGAAGAAGGAGCAGGTCAGGCAGATCTCGTCGGCCGAGCAGAAGGACATGAAGGAGAGGGCGAAGCTCCGGCAGCAGCATGCAGAGGAGGAGAAGGCGATGGTGAAGGCGGCGGCGGAAGAGCATGCGATGGTGAAGGCGAAGCAGGCAGCAGCGACGCGTTCGGCTTTGATAGCTGTGCCATACTAGGGGAGCCAGGCTAGCGTCGGCTCACCAGCCGGATTCTCGCCGATCTCTCTGGCCAGCTTCCAGGAGAGTCAGGCGGCTGCTCGGCAGAGGTACTCCTCGTCACCCGAGTTCGACGGCGGCTTCAACCCCAATGTCATCTTCCCCTTCCCGGCGCCGCGCCCTCCTTCGGCCTTCGGCGTCGACATCAACATCCCCTACTCCGCCTCCCCGGCGTACGCAAGCCCCGCTCTGCGCCGCGGACCGCTACCCTTCGGCGAAAGCTCCGCGCCCTTCGGCGAGGCCGACGCGTGCAACCTGTTCGGCGGAATGCCGGGCGCCCTTCCGGCCGGCATGACGGCCGAGGCGTACATGGAGGACCTGATCGCAATAGGCTCAGCGACGAACCACCCCTCCTTCTTCACGGAAGAGCAGACCCGGGCCGACGCCGAGCACGGCATCGAGTCCCAGGACCTCACCGTCATCGATGCCGACGAGACCCAGGCCGAGCAGACGCAACCAGAGGACGCCGAGACTGAGGCGAAACGCAAGAAGGGGAAGAAGAAGCCGGGCAGTTCGGCGGATGCTTGGGTCAAATGGACGATGGTCGAGGACACCTGCCTCGCCGAAGCTTGGAAGACGGTGATCATGGATCCGATCACCGGTGCGAACCAAAATTCCGACAATTATTAGCGGCGCGTGAAGGCAGCATTCGACGAGCGAAGCATGTGCGACCCAAAGTATCGCAAGATCCACATGGAGCGAGGGGAGAAGGCAATAACCAACCACTGGGCGATCATCCAAACTGCGTGCTCAGTCGAGGGGAGCCGTCGGCTTAGGATACACCTAACAGAGCTGACTCGCTCAGCTCTCTCAAACGCACACAGGAAGAAGAAGATTTTGGGCCTCGTCTGCCTCACACAACACGAGCTTTTCTTCTCTCTATTTCTGTTTTTCTCAAATCAAACATGCTGATTACAAGTCTTATAAATAGGCTAACACACGCACCCACTAACCCATACACCTAGGCCACACCGGCCACTAACTCAACTAGCTATACATGCGCACGGACCTGATCATCTTTCCTAGAATCACTCTGCATGGTCACACATACCATGCAGCTAACAACTAACTGAAACAGCCACCGACTCACTCGACTGAGACTAGACTATGCAGCCCGTCTTTCTTCTTCCATGCCGCTTCACACGGCAGTACTGCATTGCACAGTACCATGGCATCTCGCCATTTTCGTCTAGACTGAAACTTCACAGGTCTGCAGCTTTCTAGCCATCTAAACTAACTATATGCAAACGAAGAGAAAACTAAATATGCAAATACAACTTATCAATATTATACCCAACAAAACCAAGGGTTTTTTGGCTTACGCCAGGTGCTTTTAGGTGCGCGCCCTGTAGTGCTCCTGGCTTTTCCTCCATATTTTCTTGATTCTTGAAGACAATTCCACGAGATCCCTCCCTGGGTTCCACATCGGCATGCACAGATACCTCTCAACATACGAAATCAGCGATGGTACTCTGGTCTCCCCTGCATCTTCCGAGTCGGCGAGGAGCCAGAAACGACCCTCCAACGGACACTCCGGCGCCTGTTCTCCTTGGACCGGCGTGAGTCGTGATGCCGGCGTTGAAGTGGCGAGATCGCCACCGCACTTCCTAACGGTCATCACCCAATCGGACATTGCAGAAAAATGTCCTAAATTAGTATTGTGCGAAACACCCCACTTCATGTCCACCGGAGGGGACCTTGTGTGAGAATAAACCTCTCACAGTATATCTTACATTATGAAATGGAGGGAGTGTACAATGGTTTCCCCTAACTCTGTACTATTTGGGATTATATGGAGATGCTGTTAGGGATTCCCCTCCCCGTGACCCCTGGCTCTGAGAATGGTTTGAGCAGCTCGTATGGCACTATGCCAGCACCGCACCTGTTTTTGTTCTCTGGGTTGTTGTTTCGCTCGTCTATGGTGCCCTCCACCTCCCTTAGCCTTCCACTGAACTTCTCAAATGCCGCCTTCACCATGGGCTCGGCCAGCCATGCCGGCTCGGCGTACTCTCCCATGTATTCCTCGTCTGGGGAGTGTGAGGAGAGAATGTCTAATGTGGCCATCACCTTGATGGTCTGCATTTGCGAGGGGAGGCTTTGTAGCAGCACCTCCTCCGGCTTGGCCATGAATTTCTTCATCTCGTCATCCTGGTTCTCCTCCACAGGGATGTTCTTCCGCACCACGGTGGGACGGTTGGGGAAGTATCCGGTATAGTGATATTGCCCAAAGTTGACGGCGGCATGGTGGCCGGATGTGACCCACATGATGACGCTTAGGATTTGGACGAGGTTGTCCTTTGAGTCGCACACCGGCCACCACGGTTCATCTTTTTTGTCGGCATGCCCCTTGGTGCGCACCTCCTTCCACCACGCCTGAAGCTCCTCATCGCCGATGACGTCCTCATCGGACCTATAGTAGACATTTACATAATCATACCCCCACTGCTTGATAGAGTTACAAATCAGGAGCCCGTCGTTGGCATACGGGTAGTCCTTGATGGTGAGCACAAGCTCACCGTCCTCCCTGCGCATGGCGAGTCCCCGGCTGACGAGGTCCTCCGGCAGCGCCTCCGTGTTGAACTGCCAGGTCGCACCGTAGACGACGGAGCTGAGCTCGATGGAGTACTTCCCCGGCCAGAAGGCGTCCTCGATGATGTCGCCAGCGTTGATTGTTAGATAATCACGTGTCCTACACGTATTGGAATTGCAGTCCTAGTAGGTGTAGGTGTCCAGGTACTATACGTATATGTATTAGACTAGGTTTAGCTACCGAGTTGGTTGTCTAGTCTTGGCATATATATATATGCGTGTATCCTGGCCTGTAAACACCATCGTGAGTTGAGCAATACAAGAAAGAAGCAAGGCTCGACCAGAGCCTTTGGCAATCAAAGTTGTTTTGCGTGTACGTGCGTGAGTATACTAGTTAGATTAAAAAAATCGATCGGCTAGCAGTACGTGCATCTCGGAGGAAGTTATCGGGTACGTGTGTGTCGTCTCGTCGGAATTTCCTTGTCGGTGTCGTCGAAATCTACTCGGCGGCAGGGGCTGTGCTAACAATTGGTATCAGAGCAATAAAGAAAGAAGACGCACGATATGTGCGTTTAGCTATCTAATTGATTCTGTGTGCGTTCAAGCGATTCGTGTTGTGTGCGTGAGCTGTCAGCTAGGAAAGTAATCTAGCTAGGCTAGCTACGTGTGCACTTGTCCGTCGCCGGAAATCGTCTCGTCGGAGATTTGCTTGCATGTACGTCGCTATCGGAAAGCACCAAGTATTGAAGCGTACAAGTCGGGCAATTCTAACAATTGGTATCAGAGCCAGGTTTGTCGTTCGTGATCTGCTGAAAGTACTAGGAGGTTATGGCAATGGTGAAGTTTGGCGAGAGCTCGGCACCAGCCTTTGAGACGGTGGGCGCGGAGTTGTATCCGCGTCTGGATCGCAAGCACTATGGCCTATGGGCGTTTGTGATGCAGTGCGCCATGGAAGGTCAGCAGATTTGGGAAGCCATCGATCCCGACGACGATGAGTACGCCAAGGGAGGTGCGAAGTACCGAGAGGGTTGCCAAGCGTTGATGGCTCTCTACTCGGTTGTGCCGACGGACATGCTACAACACCTCGTCGGAAAGAAATCGGCGAAGGATGTGTGGGGAGCGATCAAGGTAGTATGCGCAGGTGTCGACGACACTAGTGTTCACGTGGGGCAGCAGGAGACTGTCTTGAACGACGAGATGCCATTGGTAGAACCGGAAGTGACCCCGGTTGGTTCGTAAAGTGTGGCGACGCCAAGTACGGCGACCAAGGTGTCAAAAGAAGTCGGCGTGAACATGTCAAATTCTGAGAAGGAGTTATCCTCAAGCTCGAAAGCGCAACCGGAGAGTACTCGGACTACCGACATCGCCGGACACAACGTCCAGGATCGAGAAGACGTGGCGTTGCACGATGAAGGCAATGGACGGCAGGATGGCCACCGCAATGCGAGGCGACGGGCGCATGTATTCTCGCCGGCATCCCAGGAGGAGGAGCTTCACGTGTGGAGCCCGGGCCAAGGGAAGGTCCAGGGGCTGGCGGCCCAGAAACGCCAGAAAGAGGCGGTCCAAAAGTATGTGATCCGCCGATAGGGGCTTCATACGGAGACCCAGAAAATATACCAGAGGATGGTCTAGAGGCTGGCGACCCAGAAACGCCAGAAGGAGGCGGGCTAAAAGGAAAATACCTGCCTCAAGGAGCTCCGTCAGGAGGTCTAGGGACATCCATCCAAGAAGTTGGATCTGAAAAAACAAGTAGGCCAAACAGCGTGCGCGCTGTAGCGTCAAAAGAAATTGACGGATCTAGAAAAGTAGGTCCAGTCAGGCCAGGGCTAGCCTGCCCAGAAAACAGGCAAGAAGCAAATTGACCAGATGAAAGAATCACCGGTGTTGGTTCAATCAGGTCAGAAGAAAGGAGCATAATATTTCAGCTTACACCACTACGTGAAAGTCTAGAAGATGCTTGGAGATCCAGCACAACAAATCCATGCATGATCTTCAAGTGTGTTGCATTGAAGTCTAGCAGTTTGGCGAGTGGAAGTTGGAAAGATAAAGAGACAAGGGCAAGGTCAGACGTAGAAGAGTATGTCATACAGCCTCCGACTGCACTAGAGCTGAGACGACTACGACCGACGCGAGCACGCATGAGACGCGTGTTGGACTACTATCCGAAGAAGGAATTTCGGATGATAAATAATTCGGTGACGATGAACCACAAAAAGGACCCGTTGTTCATCAAGGAACCGACGAAGACCGAAGACACGAACAAGAAGGGTCGACGTCAAGTCATGGAGAAGCCGACAAAGGTAAAGTTGGTGACATGGAGGATGACGCCTGGAGTGGCGAAAGCAATGCCAAGGATGACGCTCATGAAGTAGCGCATTTGGGACCCAGGTCGATGTAAAGAAGCACATCGTGATTAGGGGGTGATTGTTAGATAATCACGTGTCCTACACGTATTGGAATTGCAGTCCTAGTAGGTGTAGGTGTCCAGGTACTATACGTATATGTATTAGACTAGGTTTAGCTACCGAGTTGGTTGTCTAGTCTTGGCATATATATATGTGTGTATCCTGGCCTGTAAACACCATCGTGAGTTGAGCAATACAAGAAAGAAGACGCACGATATGTGCGTTTAGCTATCTAATTGATTCCGTGTGCGTTCAAGCGATTCGTGTCGTGTGCGTGAGCTGTCAGCTAGGAAAGTAATCTACTACGTACGTGTGCACTTGTCCGTCTCACCGGAAATCGTCTTGTCGGAGATTTGCTTGTACGTGCGTATACTGTCGGAAAGCACTCAAAGTATTGAAGCGTACAAGTCGGACAATTCTAACATTGATGAGAACCTCCCTGGCCAGCGCGTTGATCTCCATAGTGTAGCGGAAGTGCGGGTGCAGGAGGCGGTACACCGGGTGCATCCGGCTGAGCTGCCGGTTGGTGGCGATGATGTACGGCTCGACGCAGGCGTGCGTGCGCAGCCAATGGCTGACGAGCTGGTGGTATCCGGTGTCGTGGGTGAGCACGTGCGCCTTGGCCAGCTTCCACAGCCACGACTCGGTGGCGTCGTTCCCGCTCGTGAAGGCGCGCTTCCACTGTGGCTTGGTCGGCGACTGCGGCCGTGTCAACTCGATGGCCAGCGGCATCAGTGTGCCCTCGTCGGTGAGGAAGAAGACAGTGCGGGACCCGTACAGCGTCCTTTCCGGCAGCTCACGCACCTTATGCACGTACGGCAGGAACACGTCGTGGTAGTCCAGCATGAACAGCCGCTTACTCTCCAGTGCCTCGTCCACCGTCATGACGCCGTTCATCATCTTCTCGAGGACCTCCCTGGTCAGCGCCGACTCCAGCGGGCCGTACACCGCAGGGTCGAGCTTGCTCACAATGGGGAATTCCTACATCATGCAAGCTCTCTGGTTAGCCATCGATCTGAAAATCGGAGAATGAATACGTGATTAACTAAATTAATGAAAAGCTGTAAATGATTAATTAATCTTCTGTGTGCAGCTGATAACAACACAGGTTATCTTTCAGAAGATTGCAATTGGAAAACACTAGATATAACATATTTTTCATGTATAGAAAATGATGGCTCAATAGTAGGTGAACCTCTGTTTTTTTTTGTTTTTTTAATGAAGTAAACCTCACTTGGAGGAGATTGTACATTATGCAATAGAAAGATGTTTATGTTAATCATGTTTTATTTTAAGCGCCTCCAAATATTGGATTTAGAAGAGAGTTTGCATGGCGATAAGTGAGACAAATGGCTGCACTTATGACAAAGTGCAATGATGGTACATTTATCACATGATCCAGATAAATTTACTTGGAGCCACACATCCTCAAGAGTTTTTATTGTAAAATTGATCTATGGTGACTTAATGGATGGTCATACCAGATTCCCATGTAAATACTTAGGGAAATTGAAAATCCTACTAAATAAAAAAATTATGTGGTTCCTAGAAAGAAAAGTTCTTATAAATGATAATTTCGCAAAAAGAGAATGGGAAGAAAGTTTTTTTTTCGCTTCTATGACTTAGAGGAGCTTGTTGAGCATCTTTTTATCTCTTAGCCATTTTGCACAAATTGTTGGCGCATTGTGCACATCACTTGCACTCTTGCCCCAACAACCAATATAAAAATATATATTTCCATATTGTTTGAATGGGAGTGACAAGAAAACTAAAACTAGAATTTGGACAGGAGTTTCTGCTTTATGTTGGTTAGTATGGAGTTGCAAAAATAATATGGTTTTTAACAAGGTGAGGGTTGTCCCCCTTTTTGTAGGTTACATCACATATGGTTGAGCATAATATTCAGCTATGTTTTTTTCTCTTCCTACCGGAGAAGCAGGATCTTATTGCTACTAGATGCAACCAATTGTTAGGATATCTACTAATAGAATTAAATAGATTTAGTTGGTTTATCTTGTATCACTTTTAGTGATTGATACTTGTACTAATCCTATGCGATCCTTTATTTCTAATACCTAAATTGTGAAACTTGGCAATAGATTGTGTTCATCGATTGATGAAGATGTCGGGTTATAGCCCTCTTTTCAAAAAAATTGGAGGAGATATCATGATTATAAGGGTTATTTGGCCCTACAACATATAGTAATTTTGTGTTGAATGTCGGAAGATTTTGCGGAGGATATTCACCAAGCTATTTTGTAAGAAAATTTAATCCTTACCGCTCTTTTTTACGAGAAAGGAGGTTAGAGAGGCTATATCTAAAATGAACATAAAAAGCTTTTGGATCTGACGGTTTTGTGATAGAGTTAACTAAGTGTTCTTGGAGGCTAACATAGATGATTTGATGGATTTGTTCCATGTATTTCACTGTGGAGATCTACCTGTGTATAGTCTCAAAATTAGTTACCTTGTTAAAAAAAATGTTTGAGGCTATGCATATATAACAATTCCGACACATTTGTCACCTAAATGTATGTTTAAAAATCTTCACTAAAGTAGTAACAAATAGTGTTAATAGTGTAGCCCACCAATTGGTTAGCATGACCCAGATGGTGTTTACACAATATAGGAACATCCTCTAAAGACTCCTAATGTCTAATGAGACTGTGCATGACCTGCACGACAAAAAAGATGGAATGGGTACTTTTAAGATAGGTTTTAAGAAGGCATATGATAAGTGAAATTTTCTTCTAATAGACCCCCAATATGATTTTTTAAACCTTTTTGGTGCAAGTGGGTGCAATATTTATAACTATGGAAGTATCGTCACAAAGTTTAAAAAAAATTGGAGACAAATTACTAGATAAATAAAGGTGAATATTTTATCCCTTGTATCAGTAATATATTTTTCAATATGTTGACCATTATGATGGCGAGGATTAAGTTACAATTATCTATTTACTCCACAATAAACCTTCACTCTCATGTGTAGATAATCCATTTATGTTGACAATATATGGGGCCAACCTGTATAACTATGGTATACGGTGGCTACCCCCACCCTACCCACGAAGAACAAGGTTTGGGGCCTCGCTGCGGGGCTGCACCAACCTATTTGATGTGTGGCGCTCGCACCCTAGATGAATACATCTACAACTCAGAGACAGTTATCGAAGGAGATCTACAAGACCTGGACTTCAAGAGAAGAAACCTCCTCCAACCCCCTATATAAATAAAATCCAAGGTTTAACAAAGGACATGGAATCCAAGATCTATAGAAGCTTAGCCATCGTCCTCATCAACATATATGTAAAAAACCGATCTAGGGTTCTTACGCCTTAGATCATATACTATAACCTCAACAATATGATCATATAAATCCCGCCGAGTTCACATTGTAATCCTCTCTATATGTAATATAATAAAAAATAAGGAAGAAATAGAACCTTTGCCAATCATCTGGGAGTCCTAACATGGGTAAATTGGTTCTTTCTTAAGTGTTTATCATTTACCTGTTATCCCGACTCTCTACCAAATAAATAAATTCTCTTTAGATCTTTGAAAATGTGATTGTCCTAGGATTGTGCAAGCAATGCTTCGTCAACTTACGTACAACTGGATAAATGTCCATTGGTAAGAGCAATAATTGGTGATGGAGGCATGCACATCACTTATGGGAGTTAAACAAGAGTTCTCTCATTGAGGTTGTTTCATCATTAGTGATGGTAAGAATTCTCATTTTTTGGAAGACAACCGATTAGGTGATACATCTCTTTCACGTCAATACCAATCTTTATATAATATTGTGTGACACAATAATGTTCTTGTTGCAGATGTATTCTCCCAAACACCATCGAACATAGGTTTTAGACAGTATTTATTGGGGGATAAATGGGATGTGTGGCTGAATTTAGTTCAACAACTAATCGAGGTGCATATGTTAGAGGAGCCAGATAATTTTAAGTGGCGCTTGATATCCACTGGTGTCTTTTTGTGAAATATATATGTGTGCAAATTTTATGAATTGGCATGCAAGATTCCTAAGAAAATACATTTGGAATTTAGAGGTACCACCGAAGATTCAAATCTTGATGTGGTTCTTGAACAAAATAGTTATACTTACTAAGTATAATCTTATGAAAATAGGATGGACTGGATGTAAAAAATGTGTCTTTTGTGACTCCAAGGAGTCTAATTGAACATTTACTTCCCGCGTCTCATGTCCTTTTATGCATTCAGTCCGGAGAGTTGTCCACTTTACTTTTAATATACATCCACCAACTAATATAACCAATATGTTTGGCAATTGGCTAAATGGTATAGATAAAAAGACACAAGTTTGAATCCATGTGGGAGTTTGTGTTTCAAATGGACGATTTTGAATGTCAAAATGATCTTGTTATGTAGAAACGCCACCCCAAACAATTTGCAGGTTTTCCAGAGAGGTACATATTGGATTTACATGTGGTTCTTCCTCCTTCCTTTGGATCAGCGAGGGGATATCTATACTGGATGCAATAGATCGATGGTGGTCGTTCGGTCTATGTTCTCCAAGGGTGGCTGGATACATGCTAAAATAATTCAAGGTGCATAGAAGCTTTTGTTTTCTTTTTTAGATGGTTCATTCATGTCGTTCTTTGAGCGATCATTGGTTTTTGAACTCTCAACTTTTGGATGCTGCAATAAAAAATATGTCTACATTGTTTCGAAGCAGAGGCTGAGGTATATCCCTATTTCAAAGAAAAAATCAATAAATGCTTCCATTTCTAAAAACAATACCGTTAGGAGGCGGATGCAAATAGGGTTGAGCCCTGCAAGTGTCTGCCTCGCAAATTCCTCATCAGTGAACCATGAGAACCTGTCCCCTGCAAAGCCATGTCGTGTAAGTGCACCAAGATTTTTCTACATCCATATATATTACTCCATGTATGAAAAAAATTAATGCACATTAGTCTTAGTCAATGTCAAACTTAGCAAATTTGACCAAGTATGGTGTATAGGCCAGTGGTCTCAGTAACTACTCGTGTACAAGGCAAGGTGCTCCGGTGGAGGGCATGGACGGCGGTGCTCACTCTCAAGCATGTGGGCGACCTCGAAGCGGCCGGAGTACGTGCTCGGTGGTGTCCCCGATCATCTGTACGACACGAGGGATGACGTCTTTGATGACGTTGAGGGAGGCGCCGCCATCAACCGGCAGCGGGATGCCGTCGCTGTAGAGGGCGTCGATGGCCGGGAAGTGCGAGAAGGACTGTGAGTTGTTGAGCAGCGGCGCCAGCGCCGGCAAGATGGCATGCAACCCCGACCGCAGCGTCGTCGCGCTAAACGTCCGCCCCTTGACGTCCGAGAACTGCTCGTCACGCGGCACGTACACCTGTGAGCTCCTCTTCTCCGTCGCCGGGTCTATACACACCACCACCACAATCAATTAGCTAGAATCGGAGAGCAAAAGGCCGATGTGTGAGCCTGCGCGCGTGCTTTACCCAAACGGGTCATGGGGCGGCCGGTGCGGCATCGGCGAGGATAGGGGTACTCCTTGCTGCCGAGCACCGGGCGTTTGTGGTCGATGTTCCTGTCGGGGTCGCCGAGGTCGTTGTAGGTGTCGTAGTCGTAGACGCGCTCGTGGAACTTGCGCTCGCCCTGTCCGTCGTCACGCAGCGTCGCCAGTTCCTTCTTCCTCAGCGCCTCGATCCCCGCCGGCGTTTTCGACGGCAGGTACTGTTAGCTTAATCTTGATCGGTTTGGTTTGGTAGTGTCCGATTTGGACATGGAGTGTGACTCCTAGTCCAAGTACTAGTTGTTTGGTACATGTGGTGTGTGTCCGAGTCTACTGGGTTTGGTTTTGTGTTGGTACCAAGACGTGTATATATACACGGGTAGGGCTATCACTTTGATGTACCGTGAGATATTGAGAAAATAAAGATAAAGAAAAAGAAGGGCACGATACCCGCCCTTGGCAATCAGATCTTTTGAGCGTGTTTGTTTGTCTAGTTTGATGTAGTCGATCTGTGGGCAAATTCTAACAATTGGTATCAGAGCGAGGTCGAAGATTTGAAGCCACGCTTGCCCCGGGGAGGCGACCCTACTAGCGCCTCGGGGCGGGCGACCAGATGGAGGCGGCGAACATGCCATCATCGGTGAGGTGACGGGCGATCGTCGTTTGGCGGAGCGATACGGAGGAGACGACAAGGAGGCGTTGTCGGCAAGGTGGTGGATGGGAATGATCGTTGATGAGTGCGGCGGTACCGAGGTGTGGTGCTGGAGAATCTTGTCAAGATCGTCGTCCGGGAGAGTATGAGTCAAGGAGTCATGGTCGTGCGGGTTAGCACGTTGAGTTAACGTTGTGTCTGTGAGTCGTCATTGTGTCCGAGTGCTTGTCTCTGTGAGGATCCGTTGCAGCTGAAGCGAATGAAGGTTGAGGGACTGTTTATCGTATGGACGAAGACGCAATTTACGTGCCTCGATCAGGTCGTCTATGTGTCTCGACGAGAGGATCAAGTTCAAGTGTGAAGGGGGCGGTAAACCAGTAAAGGTGAGCCTCTTCAATGAGGATCTGTCTCTACATGAGGCCGAAGTGGATGGTCTAGTCCACGCCAGGAGGTCGGCATGTATTGCGCTAGGGTGGACGGTGTGTTCCACGGGTGGTGCGATTCCACAAGGTTTGCTAGTGTGGCTGGGTAGTCCGGATCATACTTGAGTTGTTCCGTAAATTCGCCAAGTCGAAATTGAGGAGAGTCAATTAGACTTGTCGTGGTGCGAGACCTAGACAAGACGTGGATCTACAACGAGTCAAGACCAGAAGAAGCACGGAAGACAAAGAGTCGTTGATCAAGATTAGAGAGAGATTGTTAGCTTAATCTTGATCAGTTTGGTTTGGTAGTGTCCGATTTGGACATGGAGTGTGACTCCTAGTCCAAGTACTAGTTGTTTGGTACATGTGGTGTGTGTGTCCGAGTCTACATAGGTTTTCTAGTTTGAGTCGGGTTTGGTTTTGTGTTGGTACCAAGACGTGTATATATACACGGGTATGGCTATAACCTTGATGTACCGCGAGATATTGTGAAAATAAAGAAAAAGAAGGGCACGATACGCGCCCTTGGCAATCAGATCTTTTGAGCGTGTTTGTTTGTCTAGTTTGATGTAATCGATCCGTGGGCAAATTCCAACAGGTACGACTGCAACTTGCATGGTTAATTAGTTCCTCCCGGACGACGGTGACCGTGCATCGCTGGTGCATGTCCTAGCTACTACTAGCTTATTACTTACGTACCCTGAGCGTGAAGAAGACGCACGGTTCGGGGTCGTCGAACTTGGAGTGCACCCAGGAACTGACGTCGAAGGTGGTGGCGGTGCTCTCGTCGCCGCCGGTGATGAGCTTCATGTCCTTGATGAACATCTCCCTGTGGTGCTCGTTCTCCACCAGCACCGCGCCCACCGGTCCGAACGACGCGGGCACCGTCATCTTGGCCTCGTACGTCCCGTCTGTCGGCGTCATGTGCGCGAACCCCTTCACCGTCTCCCTCTCCCTTCCAGTCCCTACAAATTAAACCTCCCTTGAAATTGGTTGTCATGTGTGAAAGCAATTCAAAAACCTCCCTTGGTCTAGAAATACACTCACTGGGGTCGAACTCGGAGCTAACGAGCTCGAGGAGCAGCGTCTTGCCGAAGAGGTCCTGGATGTCGTCGAAACCGCGGGAGACGTACACGGAGTTCGGCGCCTGGGCGGTAACGATGGCCGTCACAGTCAGCGGCCTCTCCTTGGGCGTCACCCACGTCGACATGCCGCCGCCGGCGGCCTCGTCGGCCGGTGCGCAGCTGATCCTGTGCGATCTCAGCCGGCGCGAAGCCCTGGAGCCTTGCTGCCTATGCTGGCTGCTGGCCGCCGCCGCCGCCGCCGCGGTGGCGAAGAGCGGCGAGGCAACATTGTTGCACTGCCGGGAGAGCACTAGAGGCTGCTTCAGATGGCTCATGGCTAGGCCGACCGGGGGGTTGCTGATAAATTGAGCTGCTTCGATTCTTGATTGGTGATAATTACTTACAGGGACAGCTTAACAGCAGCACAATTGAAGGTGGAAAATGCATAGGGCGGCGATATCTCTCTACTCCACACTCCAGTGCTCCACACAGGTGTTCTGTGTCTCTACTCTATCTCTAGTAGTGTATATATACTGTGATAGTAGTTAATAGTACAACACACTCTCTCGGAGCTTCAGGTTCAGGCAGCGTCGTGTTTCAACTTTCACGTGTGTATGAGTCTCACTTCTTTTTTACGTGTGTATGAGTCTCACTTCAGTACCCTGCGTGATGGATACGGAATTCATGACTATACATTACATGAAAACTCAAAGGCGCCGATGGCCGGCCGGCTACACCGACGGCCAAATGTCGGGGCCATCGACGTAGCGGCCTTCCCCGGCTAGCCACCCAATCAGGCAGTCGGCGTAGGGAGGGCCGTCGGCGTAGACGCAGGTGCCGACGGTAGCCCTCGGCATAGCTCGACCGTCGGCGTAGCGGAGAGGTATGTGCCAACGGTGACCATCGGCGTACTTCTAGTCCTCGGCGTAGCCTCGGCTCGAACACGACGACTAAAACGGCGTTTGCTAGCAAGGCTAGCTGTGCCGACGGCCAGGCCGTCGGTGTAGCCGTATAGGTTTTAGTTGGGCTGGACGAAATTGGCTTGGCTGTGCCGACGGCTTAACCGTCGGCGTTGGCCATTGCACTTATATTTTCCATTTAATTTTAGCCATATATTTTATACTAATTTATTTATTAATTTCAATAATTTAATGTTGATATATTTTATACTCCGATTGTAGGCATTTGTACCGTCCGAATAGCAGTCTCTATCATCACGATTCTCGTCGCTCGAAAATGACCACGTGATCGCGGGATCCCACGAAAACTTGTGTGTTGCCCTAAAATACCTCAACAAGTGGGGTGAAGACGATCCTAGGCCCACAGATCCGAGGCCCTAAAATACCTGAACAAGTGGGGTGAATACAAAACAAGAGAGAGCTATGCCAGGCTATCCCTGTCAGAGGAACGTCTACGGTGGTAGATAGCCCACAGATTAGGGCTCCGCAGCAAACCGCGCTCCGGGGCGTCGGAATACCTCAAGAACTTGCATGTGGCCCTAGCACATGCATGGAAGTGTGGTGTTATGTTGAAACATGAAAAACCTAGTCCCCGGATGCATGTGTCCTCCTTTGCATGTATGCGCTGTAACCTAAAAGCGAAGGTCCTGGACTTATATAAGGGGAAACTCCCCGTTCCGGTGAAACTGGGTAGGATACTGCCTCCCTTCCGAACCAACATGGTTTTACATCATCATATGACCTAAACAAACACAAAACAAGAGAAATATACGCCGGGCTACCCCTGTTAGAGGAACGTCTAGGGGGTAGATGATCTAAGGCCCACAGTTCAGGGTTCCGCAGCAAACCGCGCCCCGAGGCGTCGGAATACCTCAAGAACTTGAATGTGGCCCTAGCACATGCATGGAAGTGTGGTGTTATGTTGAAACATGCAAAACCTAGTCCCCGGGTGCATGTGTCCCCCTTCGCATGCATGCGCTGTAACCTAAAAGTGAATGTTCTGGACTTATATCAGGGGGAAACGCCCGTTCTGGTGAAACTGGGTAGGATAATGCCCCCTTGTGAACCAACATGGTTTTACCCCTGTCAGAGGAACGTCTAGGGGGGTAGACGATCCGAGGCCCACAGATCAGAGTTCCGCAGCAAACGGTGCTTCGGGATACACCGATTTTGGGACGATGATCATGGACATGGTTAGAGATAGAGCTAGATCTTGTGTATGCACTTGTGATATCTTCTATGTGTATGCACTTGTAATGATGTTGTACGGATAACGAATATGTTTTGTGGATTATCATGTTGTTGTTTGGATGATGATGAATATTGCAATGTCATGTTGATTGCTTTGATATTTTGTGAAATTATTTTGCTGATATTTTGGATGCAAAAATGGTTCTAGAAATGAAAACAGCAAAAAAAAAACAAACAACAGCTATGCCGGCGTCATTGTCGTCGGCACAGCCTGCTGCCCCAGCGGCGCCCGCCATATAGCACGGTTGTTGACTGGCGCTTCGGCGTAGGCCGCTGGCTTTGTCAAAGCGACATGGTCGGCGTAGAGGATGATACGTCAGAAACGTATCTATAATTTTTGATGCTCCATGCTTGTTTAATATCTATTTTGCTTTGCTTTGTCTACACTTTGAGGTACTTTTTACATGTTTTCTGGTACTAACCTATTAACAAGTTGCCCCAGTGCCAGTTGCTTGTTTTCTGCTATTTTTGGTTTCAGAAAAGCTAATAAAGAAATATTCTCGGAATTGGATGGGACAAACGTCAAAGTCAATAACTTTCCGTGGGAAACAATAAATCCAAAGGGGAGACGAGGAAGCGGGCCAGGACGGCCAAACCCCCCTAGGCGCGGGTGGGCCCTACCCCGCGCCTAGGTAGGGTTTAACCCCCCTGGCCACCTCCTCGGCCTCCTCCTTCGCCTATAAGAAGCCCCCGATGCAGAAACTCTAAGTACCCGATCAAATATCCATGAAACCTTCTATAGCCGCCGCCACCATCGTCCCTAGATCGGGGGGTCTAAATTTCTTCAAGCACCTGAGGGAGATCATCCCGGAGGCCTTCTCTCCGGTATGATACATGAGTAGTCCCACCTTGGACTATGGGTCCATGTAGTAGCTAGATGGTTGTATCTCCTTCTTTGTGCTTTCATGTATAGATCTTGTGAGCTCCGTTCATGATCAAGATCTAATTTATTTGTAATCATGCATGTTGTGTTTGCGGGGATCCGATGGATATTGAGATTATTATGTTGGTTTGATTAATGGTTTTGTCTTTATGATTTTATCATGTCTGTGTTGTTTGTGATCTTGCATGCTCTCCATTGTTAGTAGCTATCTTGGCCAAGTAGTTGCTAGTGACTCCAAGAGGGGGTATTTATGCTCGATAGTGGATTCATGCCTCTAGTTTCCAAGGGAAGTGAAAATAATCTCTTCTGTTGTAGATGTGTTGTTTCTACTAGGGAGAAAACAACGGTCTCTTGTTCATGGAACATGTTGACTTTTTACCTTACACACTTTGCTTAAAGCAGTTGTCTGTTGCTTGCAGTTTAATACTAGAGGGGGTTCGGATGATAACCTGAAGGTGGACTTCTAGTCATAGATGCAGTTGGATGGCGGTCTATGTATCTTGTTGTATTGCCCAAACGAAACTCATAGGATCTTTCTGATTAGTAATTGCATTATTATGCCTTAATCAGTTCCTGTCAATTGTTCTGCTGTAATTTGTTTATCCTTCATGCCATGTTATTTATCTAAGGAGAGCACCTCTAGTGAACTATGGACCCCGGTCCAATCTTTACCATTGATACATCTTCCACTGTTACTTGTTTACTTGCTGCAAACCATTACCTTCCGCACCATACGTTTAATCCTTTGTTACAGCAAACAAGTGAGCTTGACAACCTCGCTGATTTGTTGGGGCAAAGTCTTAAGTTTGTGTTGTGCAGGTCTCTGTGTTGCTTGCAACACCTGTGTGGCGTTTCCTTCCTCCTTCTGGTTCGATAACCTTGGTATCTATTGAGGGAAAGTTTTCTGCCGTGCTCATCATACCTTGCTCTTGGGGTTCCCAACAAAGGCCTTTCTGATAGGCAATCAAGATTTCTGGCGCCGTCGTCGGGGAGGCTAAGGACGTCTTCACTAGGAGAGTCTTCCACTTACTTTCTCTTTACTTTGTTTTTAGTTTGCTTTGTTTCTTTTGCTTGGTTTTGTTTGCCTCTTTTCAAAAAACCCCAAAAGAATTTGTCTAGTTTGGTTTGCTTGATTTATTCAAAGACACAAAAAAATTAGTTCTTACTCTAGTTGGTAGTCTGTCATTGCCTTGCTTGGTCATGCTTTCCATCAATGGATGGATTATTTGAAATTAGTTCTTATTAGCAAGGTGGGTTCATGGAAGAACAAAAGTATTATTATAAGGAACACCGCTTGTCACAAAAGGGAAACACTTATGGGAACAAATTGATAAGTTGAATACTATTGCTAGAGACTTGTGCTCTACTTATAATGTTACTTATTGCTTTGATAAATCTTGTTGTTGTATGAGGTATAAACACCTGCCTTTTCAATGTAAGTATAATGATAATGTTACCATATCTTCTTATTTTAAAGGAAATTATGACTTTTATGATGTGGAACAAATTAAAGAATTTATTTCTTTTAAGGGTGCATTTGAACTTGCTAGTTTGCTTGAAAATACTGATGATGCACCTTATGAATGTGAGGTTTATGAGATACTTAAATTTTGCTTTGATAATTACAAGGAAGCAAATGGATATATTCTTGAATATTTTAATAGGCGTTTTCCACAAATGGAAGAGACTAATGCCTTGCAGGAGCCTATGGAAGAAGAAATTGTTGAAACTAGAAGCTCATTAGATGAAAAAGAGGGGGAGAGGGATGAACAAAAGGAGGAAGAATGGATCTACCCATGCCTACCTTCTAATGAGAGTAACTCTTTATCTCTTACATTATTTGATTGTCCCCCATGCTTATCAAAGGAGGATGAATGTTATGTTCCAGTGAATCCTTTTGAAATATCTACTTTGGATAAAACCCGTGGAGGTTTTAATCCCACTGTTTTTGAGCTTGATGGAAATTATGTGTTTGTAGATCATGAAAATCTTGTTGTATGTGATAGCTATATTGTTGAGTTTATTCATAATGCCACTAAAAATTATTATGAGAGAAAAGTATGGTTGTAGAAGTTTTCATGGTACTGAAACACCTCTCTATGTGCTGAAAGTTTTTAAGTTGCTCTTGTTTCATCTTCCTATGTCTGTCACTTTGTTTTTTGTGAATTTATTTGCATACAAGATTCCTATGCATAGGAAGTGGGTTAGACTTAAATGTGTTTTGAATTTGCTTCTTCATGCTCTCTTTGACTTCAATTCATAATTCTTATGTGAGCATCTTCTCAAGCTATCAAGCCTAGCTTAAAGGCATTAAAGAAAAGTACTTGTTGTGAGATAACCCAAAAGTTTCCTTGAGTCTTGGAAGTTATTACTTCAGTAATGACTTTTTCTTATCCTTTTTGTTTGCTTTTTGTGCCAAGAATGACCTGTAATGAGAGGGAACTAAGATTTGGGGAGTTGCTGTCCCAAAACATATTTCTGTCCTCTACCAAAAAATTTCGTGAGGAGTCTCTGTAACTCGGATTGAGCTGAAACTTTACGAATAAATCCCCCAGTATGTTAGATAACTTTCGTTAGTTCAACACTTTTTGATTTGAGTAATACAAGGTGTTCGAAAAAATCAGTTTCTACCTACTGGTATGTTTTGACAAATTTCTGCCATTATTTGCATTTGCTTCTTATTGATTCCTTTTTTAGTTCTATTTAGGTGAATTGAGATTTTTGAAGGAGTTACTACAGTATCTTGTGTTTTTAGTAAAAAGCCTTGTTGTTCCAAAGATTTGCCAGAGGTCTGATATCTTTTGAATAAGCTAATGTTGCTAATGAAGATTGTGTGAAGTTTTGTATGAAGGAAAAATTTCAGGTGTAGAGAAAGAATGATGCCATGATATGAAGAATGGACAAAAGCTCAAGCTTGGGGAGGCCACCATGGTGTCACTCCAAGAAATATCCAAGAGGTACAAGCGTCAAAGCTTGGGGATGCCCAAGGCATCCCCTTCTTCATCAATAAAAAGCTCAGGTCTGTCTAGACACTTCGTTTTTATTGTTTCATGCAGAGTTGTGTTATTCTTGAAGCGTCTTAGTTTTTATTTGCTTTGCTTAGTTTGTTTAGTTTTCTTGAGTATTTTGGACCCCCGTTCTCGCTGTGTTGTTTTATAAATAAGTTGCTTGGTGTTGGAAAAGAGTAGTAAGTTATTGCTTGTAAGTGCAAGAGGAGCTTGCATTGACTGTGACTTAGACTTTAGCATGACATGCTAGGTGTTGTTTTGACATTATTCTTAATGATTATTTCTGTAGCATGTCTTGTTCCAAACAATTGGTATTTCTTAGTGTGCCTTGAAGAAATTATGCATTGTTTTAGCATGCAAAAGCATAGTATTGTGGTATTCTCCTTTGATGTTTTGCTTGGGTTAACTTGGCACATGATCACACCATGTTATGACTATGACAAGTCACCATAGCCTCTATGATCATTTAGTACTTGACTTGTTGTACCACTCTTTGCTTTTATTAGTAATGCTTTGTTGCACTGCATGATTATGGCCATTATTGCTCTCTTTTTGGTTGCTCCCAGTATTTTGCTAGCCTCCACTTGTATGAGTAAGCTCTACTCATGCTTCCAACTCCCAAGAAACCAAGTTATTCCAAAGTTTCCACTATAAACTTCTATGCATGGTGTGTTACACTATTCCAAGTATATTCTTGTTTTCAACTATCTTCCAATTAAAAACTATTTTGTTATGTGAAAAATTAGTGATTAAAGCCCTCACAAACTTGATGGCACACTATATATTCTTTGTCCCTAATAAACTTGAACCATTGTATCATCTATGTTGTATATGCTTGCACTTACACGTTGGAATTAGCTAAAACGTGCTGTCACGGGGAACATTTTCAACATTACACTTGTACTTTGTACTTAGTTGATATCATGCTCTACATGGATGTCACCGGTGTGAAATAAAGAGGGAACTTGTAAGTCCATGGAGTTTATATCCTGTGTTAGAGAAACGCCTGGGCCGCTAGCCTAAGTCATGCCTAATCATACTGGAAACTTGCAGCATCACCATAGTGACATCTATGAAGCACTCTTCTTATATAAAAAAAGAGACACATTGAGAAAAAAGGAAAGAGAGAAAAACACCATATTCTCATGGTAAATAATAAGATTGTTGAGATGCTCATTGTCTGCTTGCCTTGTCATTTTGGTTATGGGAAAGCTCCTGTACCATGTGCAAGGGGTACCCCGTTGGCGGTTCTCAATGATATGCAATTACTTACAATGACAAGAACTTACATGTGACCAAAGTTGAGTAGCATGAGATGTGGCCCTCGTATTCAAGGGGCTTGATATTTCCAACTTATACTTCGTCAAGCATATATTCCATCTTTGTCACTTTAACCTTAATCACTTCAAGATGCTTATGATAGGGGCAATGAGGGATGAAAGCTAACAAGTACCATAATTTTTGGAAGCTCTTTTAGAAACTTGAAATCCTTGCTTCCTTTATAAAAGGTTTTTATTCCACCACTATTGAGTCTCCACCTTCTACCTTTAGGCACCATTAAGAGAGCATAGTTGTCATTCTGTGTGCAGTGTTCCAAAGCTTATTGATTGATGCATATTGTGATATTATTTGTTCTTGTGATATTTGTTTCTAGTCACCCTTGTGAACTTTGAAGGTGTCATATGCATCTATTTGCTACTCTATGAGGGACAATCTGATTGCCACCATGCTATGTTTTCTGTATGTGAAATAAACAAACGTTTTTCAATGCATGTTATTCATGATCTTTGTTTGTAGCTTGTCATGTTGTATGCATAGTTACTATGCCCTATTGTTAGAACTCCATCTTTCATTCACATGTTTAAAGTTCTTTGACCCTAGCTTTTAATGCTTGCAAATGGTTGGATCTTTATTGTGAGGGTGCATGTCGCCTCAAAAATTATTCTTTTTATCACTTACCTAGTCGAGAACGACTAGGAGTTTAAGCTTGGGGATGCTTGATACGTTGGAAACGTATCTATAATTTTTGATGCTCCATGCTTGTTTAGTATCTACTTTGCTTTGATTTGTCTACACTTTGAGGTACATTTTGCATGTTTTCTGGTACTAACCTATTAACAAGTTGCCACAGTGCCAGTTTCTTGTTTTCTGCTGTTTTTGGTTTCATAAAAGCTAGTAAAAAATATTCTTGGAATTGGACGGGACAAACGTCAAAGTCAATAACTTTCCGTGGGGAACAAGAAGTCCAGAGGGGAGACAAGGAAGCGGGCCAGGGCGACCAAACCCCCTAGGCACGGGTGGGCCCTACCCCGCGCCTAGGTAGGGTTTGACCCCCCTGGCCGCCTCCTCGCCCCCCCCTTCGCCTATAAGAAGCCCCCAATGCAGAAACCCTAAGTTCCCGATCAAATCTCCATGAAACCTTCTGTAGCCGCCGCCACCGTCGTCCCTATATTGGGGGGATCTGAAGTTCTTCCCGGCACCCTGCCGGAGGGGAGATCATCCTGGATGCCTTCTCTCCTGTATGATGCGTGAATAGTTCCACCTTGGACTATGGGTCCACGTAGTAGCTAGATGGTTGTATCTCCTCCTATGTGCTTTCATGTATAGATCTTGTGAGCTCTGTTCATGATCAAGATCTAATCTATTTGTAATCATGCATGTTGTGTTAGCGGGGATCAGATGGATATTGAGATTATTATGTTGGTTTGATTAATGGTTTTGTCTTTATGATTCTATCATGTCTGTGTTGTTTGTGATCTTGCATGCTCTCCGTTATTAGTAGCTATCTTGGCCAAGCAGTTGCTAGTGACTCCAAGAGGGGGTATTTATGCTCGATAGTGGGTTCATGCCTCTAGTTTCCAAGGGAAGTGATAATAATATCTTGTTCATGGAGAAAACAACGGTCTCTTGTTCATGGAACATGTGGACTGTTTACCTTACACACTTTGCTTAAAGCAGTTGTCTGTTGCTTGCAACTTAATACTGGAGAGGATTCGGATGATAACCTGAAGGTGGACTTCTAGTCATAGATGTAGTTGGATGGCGGTCTATGTATCTTGTTGTATTGCCCAAACGAATCTCATAGGATCTTTCTGATTAGTAATTGCATTGTTATGCATTGCTTAGTTCCTGTCAATTGCCCTGCTGTAATTTGTTTACCCTTCATGCTATGTTGTTTATCTAAGGAGAGCACCTCTAGTGAACTATGGACCCCGGTCCAATCTTTATCATTGATACGTCTTCCACTGTTACTTGTTTACTTGCTGCAAACCATTACCTTTCACACCATACGTTTAATCCTTTGTTACAACAAACCGGTGAGCTTAACAACCTCACTAATTCGTTGGGGAAAAGTCTTGAGTTTGTTGTGCATGTCTCCGCGTTGCTTGCAACACCCGTGTGATGTTTCCTTCCTCCTTCTGGTTCGATAACCTTGTGAAAGAACATGTTGGGCCCCCATGTGTGGTTTTGGTAATTAATGAAAATCTTTATGGACTAATGTGTGTATTAAGCTATACTTGTAGGATTTGTCCATTGGCATCGCTTGGTGCATGTGTTGGCTTCAAGGTCGACGAAATGCAAAGAAGATAAGATATGTTGTGCAAGCTCAATATGCGAGGTCAATGATGAGGAACTAAGAAAGGCGTTCCGTCTTGAGAAGGGCAAGATCGTCTACATTGAGATCAAGTAGAATGCTCAAGGCAAAGGTATAATCTTGATAGGTTTTCCCTTTTGCCGGTCTCACGTTGTGTGTAGGGTTTAGGATAGATAACCGTACTATCAAGAGGGGCTCTCGTATGAGTAATTCGGTCACATCGTTCGGAGAGAGCTCAAACCTTTGCATACTTGCATCATCATATTTTGTTGTTATTTGGTCTTATCCATATGAGGATATAGAGCTTGTGTTAATCTCCATAACAAGCTCTTGTTCATCAAAATCGGATCTCCCATATATATCTTGTTGCGATTTTGATTTATACGGCTTTTCGGTTTCTCACCAAGTGAGATATCTCACATTATTCTACTTGATACTTTCTCATTTGGTGATAATCAGTATTTCCACTTTTTATTGAGAAGCCCTTGTTGTCCTCCATCTGACGCAATTGGAATCGGGTCAATCGGAGCTACAGTTTAAAAGTTATGACTGTTTGAATATTTGCCGTTTTAAATGAAAAAGAAAAAGAAAAACTGGGCTGAGCGGTCCTACCGCAGCCCAGTACCGCTCGAGTCTGGCGCGCGCAACCCTTTTTATGTCGGGCCCGGTACACGCACCGGTTGTACCGGTCTGGTCCGGTAGTACCGCCCGGGTGGGCCGGTACTACCGGTCGGCCCAAAAATTTTCCTAGATCCAGATCTGAGTTCGCGTTGATTTCGCCTCGTTACGCGTCGCCCATTGCCTTCTGCCTCGCGCCTAGCCAGTTCTTTGCTGCACTGCCGCAGACCATTGCATCGCTGACCACCGGCCGCCGCTTTGTCTTTGCCTAGCCTTATTCTGCTTGCCGCCTTCTGTATTCTTGCCATGCGTCTTGCTGCAGCCCAGCTCTGCACTTCTGCCGCTTGCTGGCAGCAGCCCGCCACATCTTTACATGTCTTGCTGGCCGCCACTGCTACTCTTTGCTTTCTCTCTAGCTCGCTTTCGGCTGCTGTCACAGTTCGTTGGGTCCGGTAATGCTGTATGATTCGTGACCGTCCAGAAAATACCCTAGCGGTCATATTTTGGCTAGCCCTATATAAGTCCATTTTCATTTAGGGTAACTTCTTCTTCCTCCTCTTATCCAAGCTTTGCCCCCATTTGCTTTACTCTTTGATCTTGATTTCTACTCACCCCTCAGTTGATTCTTGCATATATTTGAGGGGTAGTTGGAGGAGATCTAGACCCACGTTTTGACCCAATCGATTCATCTCTTTGTGAGTGTATCTTTGGGGTTCTAGATTTTGGGGGATTTTGTGTCTCTCTTTGATTCCTCCTCTCTTGTTCCCACAATAGCTTTAGTAGCTTTGTTGAAACTTGAGAGTGAGGGATTTGAGCATCTTTGTGGTGTTCTTGCCATTTTCATTTGTTGCATCGGTTTGAGTTCTCCTCGGAGGATTTGATTTGAATTGCTCATTGGAGTTTGTCCCTCTTGGGTTCTTGGAACCCTAGACGGTTTTGTGGCCTTGGTGGCATTGTATCCTTGGTGGCATTTGTTGAGGCCTTTTGTGGCGTTTGTTGGGAGCCTCCAATTAAGTTGTGGAGTTGTGCCCCAACCTTGTGAGAGGTTCCGGTTGCCACCGACAAGTGCACCGATAGTGGAAGCGTGGATCGATCCCATTGGGGTGAGATTCACCGGAGAATAAGGGAGGTCTTTTGTGGCGTTGGTGGTTTGATACCACCCCCTCTCCAAACGAGACGTACTCCATGTTGGGAGGAACTCGGTAAAATATCGGTGTCCCCGCGTGCCTCGGTTATCTCTATACCCGAGCTCTTTACTTATCACTTTACATTGTGATAGCCTTCGTGCTTGAAGTACTATATATCTTGCTATCACTTTGTTGCTTGTATTGCTTAGCATAAGTTGTTGGTGCACATAGGTAAACCTTAGTTGTTTCTAGGCTGTGCTTTACAAAGTAAACACTAGTTTAATTCCGCCTTTGTTGAGCCACTCTAGGAAAAGTTTTAATCGCCTATTCACCCCCCCTCTAGGCGACATCCGTATCCTTTCACCTTGTACTCTACTGAGGGAAAGCTTGTTGCTGTGCTCATCATACCTTGCTCTTGGGGTTTCCAACAAAGACCTCTCTAACAGGTAATCAGAGGGGCGACATGGTACGCGCTGGCACAGGCTGGGCCAGGCCTGTGCCGATGGACTGTCGGCGTTGACGGGGACGTGGCGGGCTCTGGGGTATCCTGGGTTGGGCCTATGCTGACGGCCTGGATCGGCATAGTTATAGGACTCGGTCGTTATCAGATGGCCATCGCCTGACACGTTGGGCCCGCTGCGAGAAGCTATGCCGAGGGGGAGGTGTTGTGCCGACAGCCAAGTCACTGTACCGTCTAGGAGCTACGCCGAGGGGAGTACGCCGACGGCAAGGTGACGTTGTGCCGACGGCATCCAGCCGTCGGCGCCTCGCTTGTTTCATGTAGTGATACTTGCCTATCTAACCTTACTCTTTTTTCAAAAAGAGAGGATGCGTTTAGATTTTTATTTCATTATTGGGTAATTAGTTATTCCAAAGGTAAGACATCATGAATCACACAAAGTATCAAATCAACCATCTAAATAGCAAACACAACATGCTATCCTTAGATCAGAATGCCAATTGTACTTGTTATATAAATGTGGTGCAACCATTTTCAATTGGTTGCACTTAGTATCCAAATCCTACAACTCCTCCATTGGCTGCAGATATGGCCACGCACGGTCCAGTGAGTGGCGAGAGTGATGACCTGCATGAAAAAGAAAGATTTTGTATTGTTAAAGGTAATATCATTGTGACCATTTTAAATGGCCCAAAAAAGTATAAACTCCTGTTCGGATTTAGATTTTATCTTTTATATTGACACCTATAAGCCAATTCTCAAACAGATTAGTAATGTTTTTTGGGACGGGAGGGGATGATGATAGATTTAAAGCCATATGGAATATTCGCCAAATAAACTTTGTGAAAGCCATGAACAAGCGTTGAATTGATTCATTCTGATCACAAAAATAACATTCTTTACTTCTGTCCAAGTTTTTTATAGCCAAATTATCTCTTGTGAGGAGCACTTTTCGATGTAGAAATCACGTTCAAATCTTGGTTTTAGTGCTACCTTCAATTTCCATACGAGCTTATGAAGGAATACAGTGTGATTATTCATGTAATCTTGGTACATTGATTTGACTAAAAATAATATTAATGTGTGAGCTTCCACACAAACACATCAGGTTGAACAGTTAGTTGCACGTCCATAAGCCTGAGAACCAAATGAAGCCACCTTGCCATTTTTTGTTAAAGGCTCTTCTAAAAGCTTTATTTAGCGGAGTCTAGGATATAATATTTGCTACCGAAACTTGTTTTCTTTGAACAATGTTATATAAAGAAAGATATTGATGCGATAAAGGTGTATCGTCTAGCCAAGAATCCTCCTAGAAACGTGTGCCCTTGTTCCTCACCATACCTAACTTTGAAGAAACCTCTATTCAAGAAGCCTTCCTTTACTTCTGTAAGCACCTTCCAAATGGGTAATTGGTTGGGTTTATTTAAGTTGATAAAGATTTTGGGAATGCATGTATTTATTGTGTATGAGCTCGTGTCATACGCCTTCTTCCTTAGGAGTTTTTGAAACCACTTGATGAGTAAACATTTATTTTTCAGTTTTAAGACCTCTATTCCCAGCTGATGAAGGGGTTAACCTCTTGGGTGGCCCGATCTTCACGGATCTCGTGGTCAAATCGATGGGGAAGCGAGGGGAAAGGGAGTGTGGCATCCCGCAAAACCGCTACTAGAAAATCGCGTTGTTTTTGTGCATTGCATCGTCATCATCATGCATATGTCTGTCTAAAAATATTTCTAAAAAGCCTATTTTGTTTTCCACTAGCCCTTCTTATTTCAAAGTATCAAATCGATTTGTCCGGATCTTTGTTTTGACTAAAAACTATTTATAAATCTTTTACAATTGAAAAATAATAACAACTATTTTGTCGGGGAGGCAGTCAAACCGGTCAAGCCAAAATCCCAACCGGCCAGACCACCTACTACCCAGATCTTTTCCTACCCAGTCCTATTCTACCCAGCCCCCTCCACCTCACCTGCACCAATCGGTGCACGCCACCTCACCACTCCCTTCCCCTATCCTATCCCAGCTCGCCACATCAGACCCTCTCACCACACACACCCGTCAGCACACACACCACACACCAGACGCTCACACAGTGACCCACCACCCACCTAACATCAGATCCCACCCCGTACACCCCCTGGCCCACCATGCGGCCACCTCGCGATCGCCCTTCCTCTCACCCGATCCCCAGGACCCGCCCGACGCCACCTGCCCCAGTTCCCACCTCCCCACTCGCCCGATACCCTGGTCCATTCCCCGCGAGACCCTCCCTCGATCCCCTCACCGCCGGCCCACCCCCACCGACGCGCCCCGCGCCTCCTCTCTCGCCCATCTCAGCGACCCTCGCTTCCCACCTCGACCCTCCTCCCTCGGCAACCACCATCGCCAGGGATCCCTCCTCGCCTCCGCCCTGTGACCCCCGAGCCAGGCCGCCTCGCCGGCCCCGCGCTCGAGCGCCGCCGTCCCCGTTGTCGCCTTGCACCCACCACGCGCCCGTTTCTCACCCACCTCGCTTCCTCCCGCAATACCCGCCACCAGGACCTCCTCTGCGGCCCTCCCCTCGTCTCCATCGACGGTCGCGGCCAGCTCCGCCACCGTGGCTCTCTCCTGCCCTGCGCCGGCACACCCCCGAGTACCTCCCGTCGCCGCCGACCCTGCGGTAGCCCTCGCGCCAGCGAGCCCGCGATCGGCGCCTCTCCTCTCGTCCCTGCATAGCCGCGCGGCCAAGAGGATCCCCTCCGGCTACCTAGCGCCCGCCATGAGCTCGCTGACGCCGCCGCCAGCGCCCCTCGCCCGCCCGGTGATCCTCCCCAGCAGGTCCGCGGCGCTGCCTCCCGGGCTCTCCTCCCGTGCTGGCGCTCCGGCGGGCCTCTTCTCCTCTCGCCACCAGGCGTCCTCCGTCGGCGCCGCCCTGCATCCGTCCAAGACCCGAGCGGTTCTGCCCTGACGATCGCGTGGGCCGGCCCCTCCTCGACTATCGGCCAAGCTCGCAGAGCCCGCCGCTCTACTTGAGTCCGCTGGCCGCCCCTGTTCCTCGCCGCTCGCCTCTGGCCGCTCTACGCCCTGCCTCGGCCCAGCTCGACCACGCCCTGAGTCTCGGCCTCCGTCTATGTCTGCCACATGGTGTTCGACTTGGTGCGTGTATGTGTGAGTACTTGTGTGTTGTACCAAGTCAACATCCGAACCCATGGTTGCGATTTCGGACCCGCCTCGAGCTCGCCGACGCTATCTACACCGAGGCTGTGCACCGAACACCATAGTGCCAACCCAAGTCGTCTTCAACCACCGCGCCGATCGAGAACTTCGCCTGCAACTCCAAGATCTCCGTCTGCCGTGCGTCGCAAGATGCCAAGCTCTTCTCATCAACAAGACCGACTCGCCAAGATCGAACCTGGCCCAGTTCTTGACCTCGAGGACCGATCCATAGATGCGTGAAGTACTTCTCAGGACGCCAAGTACTTCACCCCGGACACCGAGACCCTGAACGACAAGTTCTCCTTCCCGGAAGCATTGACGCCCGTGTGACAAGATCTACTTCCCAGATCCGAAGACCCCGGTACCCGATCTACTAAAGTTCGCCATCGCGAGTCCGAACTTCATCGTTTCCCCGTCGGACCCTGAGACCGAACCCCGAACCCCGGAACCAAGATCTTCGACCCTAATGTGTGACCCCTTTCTCGAGCCCTATTTTTATAAATGAAATACAAACTTGTTGCATATTAAATTGTCATACTCGCATGCATATTGTCATGTGGTTTGGGGGCCTTATGCCGATTCACCTAAATTAAATATGGGATCCATATGCGGGCAAATCTAGTCGTATACTGGTCCCATTTAAATTGGTGTAGCAAACCGGTGCTATCTTTTGCCATGTTAAGACAACATTTAAATTGCGGGGTATCTAAACAACATGAACCATCTATTTAATTGTCGGGACCCCGGTTCCACTTAATGTGACCTAATCGCATCGCACCTTTGCCATGCCATACATCACACATGCATCATGCCCGATCTTCTGTCATAGTATTAAATATTGCATCCGGTGTTTCTTCTAGTGCTTTGCTTCTTCGCGGATTAGGCCGATGAGTTGATGCGAGTGTCGATCCGACCTTCGGATGAACCTTCGGCAATGTTTTCAGGCGAGCATCTCTTCCCCTTCTACCTATTTTGCTTTTATAGTATTTATTCCCTCCTGTTGATCTATTGCTATCTGTGTTGCGATGCTCTAGTTTTCGTGCCCGTGATATCCCTTGCAGCCTTATATTGCCTTGGACACATCCTATTACCTGTTGTTTGGTAGATAGTTGGACTTGCGCGTCGTAGTCGCCTGCTCAAGTGCTGTTGCGTGTCGTCAAGTACCACAGTTGTTGGAGTATTGCCTCATGTTTAATGTTGGAGATGATCATAACTTTAATTATTGTTTAATAACTAAAATTGAAGTAGGTAAATGCAGAGGCACAGGTGGGCAATAGATGTTATTTGGTTGTTAACCGTCCACTTGTGTCCCATAGGACCCCGAGTTCTTGACACCTGTTCCGAGATCAAGCGCGCTAACCACATGTGGGATGTATGGGCACCCCATCGATTTAGTACCTGACTTCAAAGTACTGTACTGGGGGCCACAAGTAGTTTGGGGCTTTATTACTATTCTGTACTTATGCCATGCTTTACTGCTTAATTTAAATTGTGCGATGTAATCGACCTGTATGCTTTAAGATCGTGACCCGTTTCATTTGTATCGACAAGCCAGTCTCATTTTCGTGTTCCCGTCGTTTACTGATGGCTCCACAAACCCCGAGTCCGTCTCGAGACCGCCGACTTCGTTGGTAGACTTGGTGGGTGGCCCCCATGTACTTACTTTGGTCTGGGAACGCGTCATGACTTAGGCCCCACGACATACCGATGGGTGTATGTTAATTGATCCGCAAAAGGGTCAAGTGCGTGTGGATACTTTGGTGCACCCCTAGGTTAAATCTTTTCGAAAAGCCGTGTCCGCGGTTATGGACGACTTGGAGCACAGTTCTCGATCATAGACAACTATAACTAAAGTTTACTGTTATAATTTGACTTGTATCCGATATGACTAGTAATCAGCTTCACTACAACGGAATGGCTAAATAAAAGTACCAACAATTGCTGGGTTTTGGGATATCTCATGCTAATCGTATATCTGACTAGTAAGTGTTGCAACTACAACGGAATGGTTAACTAAAACTGCCCACTGCTTATTATATCAGGATGACTCATGCTATTTATATTTGACTAGTAATTGCCGCAACTATAACGGAATGAGTAAAACTGCCAACGGTGTGAGTTCCTCGGTTGACTTCCTCGTTTGGTCTCGAGGGGGAAACACCAGGATGGGTATGTTTGGCCGTAGTATCAGGTTGGTTCCGGATAGGTCTTTCTTACCCCTCTCTGATAGCCGTCAGTTATATCGAGTCTCTATAGGTTGTTTAGTGCATGCTACGCTGCCGCTTCAGTCCACCATACCTATGTAGGCGAGGACCGCCAATCTAGCCTCGCTGTGTCGGCCTCGATCGACCGCTCTCTCTTTTTCCTTTGCCCTTCGTCGGCACCCCTTTTGTTTAAGCAGGTTTTGAGATAGACGTCGTTAGCAGGGTTACCCTTCCGGCTTGGCCTGGGCAGGGTTATGGACGCCATTGGTTATTCTTCAGGGCTCTTATCTCAATTTGCATCTTGTCCGTAGCTGGACGCTCTATCGTTTTCAAGGTGATTTGGATCTTTGTTATGTATATCTGTATCCTTGACTCATGGAGTCGTGTTGTATATATATCTGTTCTGTGGGTCCCATCGAGGACTGTTGTGTAATGATATTACTTCGTTTTCCACCCACACGAAAGTGCCTGGTGGGCGTCCTTGAATCGTTTCTATGCGGGTTTGGCGGGAAGCGCTAAAACTTGCATAGGGCCGATTTGAGTGTGTTACAGAGTGGTATCAGAGCTCAGCAGTTGCGATACCCCACAAGTCCAGCCTGTAGGATAACCTAGCTAACGGCCGAAGTAGAGTGTCAAAACTATTTTGAAAAATCGGTTGGATAATTCTGATTAGGTCTGATTTTACTCCTTACCCCTCTGCTACTCTCCTCTCACCTCTGCGTGTTTTGAATCCGCTCTCTTCTCCCTCTCCGAGTCCAGTTTTTCTCGTGGTTGGGTTCCATCGTACGTTCAGGGTTTCGCTTCCTCCTTTGGTAACGGTGTTGCTACATCTGGTCTTCATGCTATCCGAGGAATCCTTCGTCTGGTGGACTTCTCTTTGTTCCTTCTCGTGCTCGGTGTTTTCCGTTTTCTCTACGCGACATCATCTACGCCAGATCCGGCGAGTCCGCATCACCTTTGTTTTGAACCTCGATTGTCAAGATCTTGATCGATTCGAGAATGGTTGCACGCTTTTCTACTGATTGTGCAGAGTAATAGTTTGGGTGCGTGATGGACTGGCCCCCATGCCGACTACTCACTCTATTCGCTTGTGTACATTGAAGTGGATGAGAATGCATCGGTTCCCTCCTTCCATCGAAGCTAGAGGTGGCTTTATTTGTTGATACCTCTACCTTCGATCTTTTGTTCTCGGAGTGTTTCCTCGATGATCACGGACAACGACCTCTTGTTAGTGGTGTCGCGAGGATCTACACGATGCGAGAAGATTCAGATCGTCGCCCTTCTTCCCGGTACCATGAGGCGGATCTCGAGGGCGAGATCCATTGTTAGTGGTGTCGAATTGTGGCATCCCGCAAAACCGCTACTAGAAAATCGTGTTGTTTTTGTGCATTGCATCGTCATCATCATGCATATGTCTGTCTAAAACTATTTCTAAAAAGCCTATTTTGTTTTCCACTAGCCCTTCTTATTTCAAAGTATCAAGTCGGTTTGTCCGGATCTTTGTTTTGACTAAAAACTATTTATAAATCTTTTACAATTGAAAAAATAATAACAACTATTTTGTCGGGGAGGCAGTCAAACCGGTCAAGCCAAAATCCCAACCGGCCAGACCACCTACTACCCAGATCTTTTCCTACCCAGTCCTATTCTACCCAGCCCCCTCCACCTCACCTGCACCAATCGGTGCACGCCACCTCACCACTCCCTTCCCCTATCCTATCCCAGCTCGCCACATCAGACCCTCTCACCACACACACCCGTCAGCACACACACCACACACACCCAGACGCACTCACCTGGTCAACCCACCACCCACCTAACATCAGATCCCACCCCGTACACCCCCTGGCCCACCACGCGGCCACCTCGCGGTCGCCCTTCCTCTCACCCGATCCCCAGGACCCGCCCGACGCCACCTGCCCCAGTTCCCACCTCCCCACTCGCCCGACACCCTGGTCCATTCCCCGCGTGACCCTCCCTCGATCCCCTCACCGCGGGCCCACCCCCACCGACGCGCCCCGCGCCTCCTCTCTCGCCCATCTCAGCGACCCCCGCTCCCCACCTCGACCCTCCTCCCTCGGCAACCACCATCGCCAGGGATCCCTCCTCGCCTCCGCCCTGTGACCCCCGAGCCAGGCCGCCTCGCCGGCCCCGCGCTCGAGCGTCGCCGTCCCCGTTGTCGCCTTGCACCCACCACGCGCCCGTTTCTCCCCCACCTCGCTTCCTCCCGCAATCCCCGCCACCAGGACCTCCTCTGCGGCCCTCCCCTCGTCTCCATCGACGGCCAAGCCGCCAGCCATGTGGCTCTCTCACGCCTACGACACACCCCGAGTACCTCCTGTCGCCGACCTTGTAGACCTCGCGCCCGGCCCCTGACCGGGCGCCTCTCCTCTCATCCTCGAGCCGCGCAAGAGGATCCCTCTCGGCTACCTAGCGCCCAGCTTCGCTCGCGAGCTGGCGTCGCCGCCGCCAGCGCCCTCCGGTGGTCCTCCCAGCAGGCCCGTGGCGCCGCCTCCGGGCTCTCTCCCGTGCTGGCGCCTCCCGGCGGGACCTCTTCTCTCGCCGCCAGGCCCTCCGTCGCCGCCTCGCATCCGTCCAAGACCCGGCGGTTCTGCTCGACGATCGCGGCTGCCCTCTCGACTACCGGCCAAGATCGCAGGGCCCGCCGCTCTACTCGAGTCTGCTGGCCGCCCCTGTTCCTTGCCGCTCGCCTCTGGCCGCTCTGCGCCCTGCCTCGGCCCAGCTCGACCACGCCCCGAGTCTCGGCCTCCGTCTATGTAATCCACATGGTGTTCGACTTGGTGCGTGTATGTGTGAGTGCTTGTGTGTTGTACCAAGTCAACATCCGAACCCATGGTTGCAGTACCCGGACCCCGTCTCGAGCTCGTCGACGCTATCTACACCGAGGCTGTGTGCACCCGAACACCATAGTGCCAACCCAAGTCGTCTTCAACCACCGGCGTCGAATTTCGAGAACTTCGCCCTGCAACTCCAAGATCTCCGTCTAGCCGTGCGTGCCGCAAGATGCCAAGCTCTTCTCATCAACAAGACCGACCCTGCCGAAGACTGAACCCTGGCGCGCCCAGTTCTTCGACCCCGAGGACCGATCCATAGATGCGTGAAGTACTTCCTCGAGGACGCCAAGTACTTCACCCCGGACACCGAGACCCTGAACGACAAGTTCTCCTTCCCGGAAGCATTGACGCCCGTGCGACAAGATCTACTTCCCAGATCCGAAGACCCCGGTACCCGATCTACTAAAGTTCGCCATCGCGAGTCCGAACTTCATCGTTTCCCCGTCGGACCCTGAGACCGAACCCCGAACCCCGGAACAAAGATCTTCGACCCTAATGTGTGACCCCTTTCTCGAGCCCTATTTTTATAAATGAAATACAAACATGTTGCATATTAAATTGTCATACTCGCATGCATATTGTCATGTTGTTTGGGGGCCTTATGCCGATTCACCTAAATTAAATATGGGATCCATATGCGGGCAAATCTAGTATATCGTTGGTCCCATTTAAATTGGTGTAGCAAACCGGTGCTATCTTTTGCCATGTTAAGACAACATTTAAATTGCGGGGTATCTAAACAACATGAACCATCTATTTAATTGTCGGGACCCCGGTTCCACTTAATGTGACCTAATCGCATCGCACCTTTGCCATGCCATACATCACACATGCATCATGCCCGATCTTCTGTCATAGTATTAAATATTGCATCCGTGTTTCTTCTAGTGCTTTGCTTCTTCGCGGATTAGGCCGATGAGTTGATGCGAGTGTCGATCCGACCTTGGATGAACCTTCGCAATGTTTTCAAAGCAGCATCTCTTCCCTTTCTACCTATTTTGCTTTTATAGTATTTATTCCCTCCTGATCTATTGCTATACGTGTTGCGATGCTCTAGTTTTGCCCGTGATATCCCTTGCAGCCTTATATTGCCTTGGACACATCCTATTACCTGTTGTTTGGTAGATAGTTGGACTTGCGTCGTAGTCGCCTTGCTCAAGTGTTGTTGCTCGTCAAGTACCACATTGTTGGAGTATTGCCGCATGTTTAATGTTGGAGATGATCATAACTTTAATTATTGTTTAATAACTAAAATTGAAGTAGGTAAATGCAGAGGCACGTGGGCAATAGATGTTATTTGGTTGTTAACCGTCCACTTATGTCGTGGGACCCCGAGTTCTTGACACTGTTAGAGATCGAGGCTAACCACATGTGGGATGTATGGGCACCCCATCGATTTAGTACCGATTTCAAAGTCTTGCATTGGGGCCACAAGTAGTTTGGGGCTTTATTACTATTCTGTACTTATGCCATGCTTTCGCTTAATTTAAATTGTGCGATGTCTTGCACCTATCTTGTTTAGGATCGTGACCCGTTTTCAGATCGACAAGCCCGATCTCATTTTCGTGTTCCCGTTACTACGGCTCCACTAACCCTGAGTCCGTCTCGGAGACCGGCCGACTTCGTTGCGGGTAGACTTGGTGGGGTGGCCCCCATGTACTTACTTTGGGTCTGGGAAACTTCATGACTTAGGCCCCGCCGACATACCGATGGGTGTATGTAAATTGATCTGGCAAAAAGGGTCGAAGTGCGTGTGGATACTTTGGTGCACCCCTGCAGGGTTAAATCTTTTCGAAAATTCGTGTCCGCGGTTATGGACGACTTGGAGCATAGTTCTCGATCATAGACAACTATAACTAAAGTTTACTGTTATAATTTGACTTGTATCCGATATGACTAGTAATCAGCTTCACTACAACGGAATGGCTAAATAAAAGTACCAACAATTGCTGGGTTTTGGGATATCTCATGCTAATCGTATATCTGACTAGTAAGTGTTGCAACTACAACGGAATGGTTAACTAAAACTGCCCACTACTTATTATATCAGGATGACTCATGCTATTTATATTTGACTAGTAATTGCCGCAACTATAACGGAATGAGTAAAGCCAGCGGTGAGTTCCTCGGTTGACGTCCTCGTTTGGTCTCGAGGGGGAAACACCAGGATGGGTATGTTTGGTGGTAGTATCAGGTTGGTTCCGGATAGGTCTTTCTTACCCCTCTCTGATAGCCGTCAGTTGTATCGAGTCTCTATAGGTTGTTTAGTGCATGTTGCGCTGCCGCTTCAGTCCACCATACCTATGTGGGCGAGGACCACCAATTCTAGCCTCATGCATCGCCTCGATCGACCGCTTCTTTTTCCTTTGCCCTTCGTGGCACCCTTTTGTTTAAGCAGGTTTTGAGATCGGCGTCGTTAGCGGGTTACCCTTCCGCTTGGCCCGGGGTTATGGACGCCATTGGTTATTCTTCAGGGCTCTTAGCTCAATTTGCATCTTGTCCGTAGGAGGACGCTCTATCGTTTTCAAGGTGATTTGGATCTTTGTTCTGTATATCTGTATCCTTGACTCATGGAGTCGTGTTGTATATATATATCTGTTCTGTGGGTCCCATCGAGGACTGTTGTGTAATGATATTACTTCGTTTTCCACCCGCACGAAAGTGCCTGGTGGGCGTCCTTGAATCGTTTCTATGCGGGTTTGGCGGGAAGCGCTAAAACTTGCATAGGGATGATTTGAGGGTGTTACAGGGAGAAGGCAGCGTAAGCAGACACACACCTCGCGAAGAACACGATGAACACACGCAAAACTCACACGATACAAGGCCGATTGCTCCCGAACGGTGGCCACCAGTCCGATAGAATCCTCGCAAGGAAAGATCGGTCAACATGCTCCCTCAAATCCACATCGGAGAGGGAAGAACACCTTGGGGAGGGTCTTAACAACTTGGATATGAGACAGCAAACTCTAAGGCCTTGTTCAACGATGGATGCGTGATGCAAAGTCCAATCGTCTCCATACTCGTCGGTGTGAACCTATCATGGTCATAGGATGGAGAATGAAGTAGTATACCATTCAATAGGGTAGGAAGTGGGATCTCAAAGAGGATAGGATTCACCTTTGGAGTCCATGACGACTTGGCATAAGTTGGAGACCTTGATGGGGAAACGACCGTAGGTCGGGCTACATCAGCCCCCCCCTTCAAAAAGAGTCGTCCTCGACTCTACATGCTCATCACAAAGTAGAAGAGGTCGAGAGACCTTCTTGATCCTGGGGTTCAGCATATTGTCGTCCTCGGGAAGATTGACTTGACAACACTTCAATGTTCCTTCACCTTCCATGAAGCCTATAAAGCTCACGAAAAAAGTGAAGCAACACTCAAAGCGTAGCCAATTCATGAAGATTATAGCATGAGTCCTCAAGTAGAAGTAAGTCACCTTAGCTTGTAGAGATATCTCGATGAAGGGTGGCGATAGGTAACTCTCTTCGATTCTTGTTGTCAACACATGGTCCATATAGGTTGATGTGTATGCATTTGTACCTTCATACAACAAATACCAAGCAACATATGTTTGTGTGTGATAGAGGAGCATGTCATTTGTGGCATGTCCATTCTTGTTCACAACATTATTAGCACAACTCAAGTATAGCAAACGGGATGCATATGCAAGGTCAAAGTGCATGGAAATCTTTGAAAAATCATCCAAATGTGGGAACTCAAAAAATCCATATAACATCTTACTGTGTCACTCAAAGCAATCGAATAGAAATTTGATCAATATCTTTGATGCAAAGCTAGGAGAATTTGGCAAAAACACAAAAGGAAGAATGTCCAAAACAACATCATTATGTGTGCAAACCAACCATTGGAAAGATAAATTGTTTGACATGTTGGATGTCACACACAAATCATCGATAGCAAATATCATGGGAATATGAGTATCCCAAGCGGAAGAAAAAACAACATGTTTGCAAACAAATCAAATGAAAGAGCAAGTGGTCCTTATGTTCGTTGCAACAACAAGACGAGATTCTTGGAAGCTCTCATGACAATACAGGATCTCAATGGCATTATGGTTCCACACAAAACATCGAAAGTGGAAATTGTTCAAAAATTTTGTTGCAACACACAAAGCATCAAAATCCAATAGCAACGAAACATGATTGTCATAAGGGGATATAATACCATCAACATTCTTACAAGCAAACCATAGGAAAGACCAATTTGTCAACATGAAAGATGCAAATCATGCAAAAGGTATCAGAGCTGGGTTCGATCTTGAACTCACTTGTGGAATGCTATCTAGAGCTCTTTTTGTCAACTCGTGCTCAACCGAGGTTGACATTCTCGTGCGGGTACCTACACACATCATATGTAAAAGGAAGAACGTATGTGCATGGTAGAGATACACATCATCCATCATGACGTATCTCTTCTTGTGCACATCACCATTAATGTCAATCAAGTATGAAATAGATGCATGGTGAGTATGCAAGTGGGGAACATGCTTATCATGGAAATCATCAAAATCTCCACAAATTGAGAAAGCTATGGGGGCCATCTCATTATAAAGCATATAATCAATATTGTTGCAAGCAAAACAAGTGAAATAGCAAGCATTCATCTTATCGCAAACAACGGGATAAATTGAATGACTAGCATGACAAGGCAAGTCCGAAGTAATTGGAGGATACACACAAGATGCATAGCATGGCATGTTTATGGCAATGATATCGCAATCAAACAATTCCACATGATCAATATTATGCAAAGGCAAAGCATCACATGGGAATGTGGATGAAGCATATGTAATGTCACAAGTATCATCCATAGCATGCATATCCTCACAATTCATCATGTCCACTAGTGGGATCATGGCATTATCAGCACCCTTACATTTACCTTGTTGATACCTCTCATATGAAGTGGGTGTTGTGGAAGTAGTCGCCTCCTTGTGGACGACTTCGTCTTCATGATGTAGCCATGGCATAACATCATCTTCGTGCACCATGTACATATTCTCCAATTTAGGCATCATTGCTTCATGGCTTGGCGCGTCTTCCTCCATGGAACCTAGCACAACACAAGAGAATACACTAGAGGTAGAGGGTAAGTTGTTAGATATCGAAACCGTCTCACTTGACCTATCAACTACCACTCTCAACTCACTAGGAGTATCGCTCATGCCCTCCAAGTGGAAGCACTCAATCTCACATAAGGTGGAGTCACTCATCTCACTCTTTTTCTCACTCAAGTGGGCTAAATGGATCTCATACTCACATGGGATTGGTACCACATCATCACTCAAGAATATGGGGATAGGCTCGGTTTCCTCAACTCCATGTGCCTCCTTTGGTGAAGGGAAAATCCCATGCTCACCATTCTTGACCTTGTCGCCTCCAAGGTTGGATGCCATAAGATGGGCATCATCGCTCGCCTCCTTAGTCGAAGGGAAAATCCCATGCTCGACCGTCTTGTGGCCATCTCGTAGTAGTGGTGGAGGTAGGCTCATGCTATCCAACTTGGCGAAGTAGAGGTCTACATTTTCCTCGTTCACGAGGTCATGGAAGTCAAGCGTAGGCATTGAAGCTTGATGGCTTGGAGGAAGGCTTGCTCTTGGTGCCATTGTGGTGGTGGCACGAGTAGTTGAAGGTTCTCTATGATGGTGTCGATGGAGGTCATTGGCGTGCCTTGCCGATGGTTGATGTTGGTGAAGCACTTGGTCATACACATGACGCTCACGACGGTGATCATTTGCCTTGGCACTCTTCTTGTGCTCGTGGTGACTTCTTGAGCTTGCTTGAGCATTATGGTTGGTTCTCATCAAGAATTCTTCGTCTTGGTGGCGAAGATGCCTTTGACGATGTCTTGTATCCTTTTTATGGTGGCGATGCTCATGAGAGGATGTTTGTCGATGAAGATTCTTGTTTCTTGGATCCTCTTGATGTATATGATGTTTGGACGCCACTCTTCTTTGGATAGGAGGTGGAGCTTGGCGCCTTGGAGGTGATGAAGCTTGGCGCCTTGGAGATGGTGGAGCTTGACGCCATCTAGGTGGTGGCACTTGATGCCTTGGAGGTGGATCATCGAAGTAGGTGGTGCCCTTTGGTGTGGCACGCTTGGTCTTGAAGGTCATGGAATCTTGATGATGCGCCTCCTCTTGCGTGGCATAGTAGGCTTCCATCTCCACGCAGTGGAGGAAATCTTCATGGCTCGTGGAGGAGCCATCAAAGTCAATGAAGTTCTCCATGTCCTCCATGCTCGGCGAGGCGTCATCGCTGTCGCACTTGAAGTCGGCCATGCTTGGGGAGTAATTGTTGGTGTAGTACTCCATATCACCCAAGCATGTGGAGCCATTGTCGGTGTAGTGCTCCATAGTCTCCATGCACGAGGAGGCATTGTCGATGTCATGCTCCATGCCTTCCATGCATGTGGAGTCGTCGTCGGTGTAGTGCTCCGTCATGTCCTCTATACTTGAGGAGTCGTAGTCATGGTGGTTCATCATGGATTCTTCATAGATATAATCCTCGGTTTCGGAGTCCTTAGACATGATTCACAAGATACCAAGTATTGTATATGGAAGTGGTAGAGGGTGTTGGGGATGCCACGTCAAACCTTACTTTACCTTGGAAGATAGTATCGTGCAAGTGGCCACACTTTAGAGCAATAAACCAAGCGAAGTGAAGTTCACTCGGAACACCAAAACCAACTACTCACCAAAAAACACACATATAAGGCCTATGGTGGATAGGTATGGAAAGTGGCATGTCAAGAACCAATCCGAAATCAAGATGTTCTATTGGCAAGTAAAGAACCACAATGATCACAAAGCAAAACAAGTTAATCCACAAGATAGGAAATATGTACAAGGAAACACACACGGTGGGATAAATGGGACTTGTGCGACGGAGAAAGTGAGCTAATAACTAAATGATTACCTAGCGAATACTATAAGCTCGTGTCACACAAGTACAAGGAGAGACGCTAGTTCGATTGCACAAAATTGGTGGGATACAAGATATGCACAATAAGTATCACCTATATGATGTTCATCGAGCTTGCGCTTCCTATTCTATGAGGCACATGTATATTTCTTTCTATTTCTCTTTCTTTTTCTTTTTATATATATATTTTTTTCTTTTTGTATCACTCTTTTTATTTCCTTTTTCACTTTCCTCTTCCTTGTGCCAACAACTATACAAGATAACTATATGAGATAGCGCTCACACGTTTGCTCGGAATCTACAAGGTATCAAATGTGCATAGCCCAAGAAATCATAGGAGTAACTAGTCTCAATAGGTGTTTGTTGCTCGCAAAGATAGTGGGGTTCACAAAGGAATGAAAGTGGGGAGAAGTCACAGAATGTTTATACCTTTCGTCGACGATCTTCACCCTTTATTGTTGGATTCCGCCTTGCTCACGGAATTTGGATGCAGTAGATAGCATGAACAACGTGGATGATGATGTATAGCTCCTTATTCTCTACGAAACGAGCTAAAGAACACCAAAATCAGAGTTCGAATGTAAAAGTTATGCTCAAAACCGTGAGGAGCTGAATCTGTTGGCGACCAGGTCGGCGGGGCCGGAATTCTCGCCGGTAGTAGGTCCGGTTTGACCGGAATTTTGACCATAAATTCCGACGGGAGCTCCGGTTTGCCGGATCTGGCGCCAGAACGAGTTCAGGAACGCGAAAACTCGATTTTCTGCGAAAAAACTTGATGGGAAACTTTAGATAGGAGGGGGAAATCAAGGAATTAGGCCATGGGAACGCATGAGAAGGTAGATCAACTAGTTTAGCAAGTAATGCACGGATCAAAAACTACCAAAACGCACTCAAATCACAGATCGATCCAAAACACGAATTGGGGCTATTTTTGGTGAAATTTTCGAATTTATGGGGAAAAGACCAAATCGATGAGAAATCCATGGCAACAAAAAGCTTCTGATACCAGATGATGAAGGGGTTAACCTCTTGGGTGGCCCGATCTTCACGGATCTCGTGGTCAAATCGATGGGAAAGCGAGGGGAAAGGGAGAAGGTAGCGGAAGCGGACACACACCTCGCGAAGAACACGATGAACACACGCAAAACTCACACGATACAAGGACGATTGCTCCCGAACGGCGGCCACCGGTTCGATAGAATCCTCGCAAGGAAAGATCGGTCAACGTGCTCCCTCAAATCCACATGGGAGAGGGAATAACACCTTGGGGAGGGTCTTGACTACTTGGAGACGAGACATCGAACTCCAAGGCCTTGTTCAACAATGGATGCGTGATGCAAAGTCCAATCGAGGTTGGTGACGATAGTCGGTCCCCTTGGTAAAGGGGATGAGGCAAAACTAGAGATTCCACACAAGGGGGTTGTCTTTAGTCTATCATCTATGCCTTCGGGGTACATGAGGGGTGAGGGCTCTATTTATAGGCCAGCCACTAAACAAGGGGGTAGTTTGGGAATAAACTAGGCAAAGGGGTAAGTAAAGGGAATATTCCAGGGCATCAAACCCAGATCCGCGCGCAGACGGGAAGTTCCGGCGGCGCCGGATCTGGCGCCAAGATTTCCGGTCGTCGCCGGATATTCCGGTCGCGCGCCGAAAGGACTCTCTGTAAGCGGTTCCGGCCGTGGTTCCGGTCGACCGGTCCTGGCGCCGGGGATTCCGGCGGTGAGCTCGGTTCGCCGGGGCTGTCGCCGGAGATTCCGGCGGTGGCTCCGGTTCGCCGGTCCTGTCGCCGGTTCCAGCTGGAGCTTCTTCCGTCTCCTCTTCCAAGCCTCCGTCTTGTCGGGCGCGAGTCCTCGGGCTTCCTCCCTCGTCTCCGTACTCGTCGGTGTGAACCTATCATGGTCATAGGATGGAGAATGAAGTAGTATACCATTCAATAGGGTAGGAAGTGGGATCTCAAAGAGGATAGGATTCATCTTTGGAGTCCATGACGACTTGGCATAAGTTGGAGACCTTGATGGGGCAACGACCATAGGTCGGGCTACATCACCAGCCCTCCTTGATATATCAGACTACAAATTTTGTTTCATTTTTGTAAGCCCAAATTTTGTTTTAGAGTAAAATGCACCGGAGGTCCTAAAAGTTTGAAAAAAACCATATGCACGTTCTAAAAGTTTTAACTTATGTACCGGAGATCCTAATTTTTATATTCATGTGCACTATAGCCAGGGATGTAGCTAAGAATTAGGACCTGTAGTGAATAACTTAATAAGAATTAGGATCTGCAGATTGCAGTGCACAACTAATTGAGAATTAGGACTTCTGATACATAATACATAAGTTAAAACTTTTAGGACCTACATACGGTTTCCTCCAAACTTTTAGGACTTCCTTTGCATTTTACTCTTTGTTTTATTCCAACACTTTGCAAAAAGAATCTAGACCTAAAGTATTTTCTATGCACCTTTAGGTATTTAAAAATGACAACATAAACATTGGAAGGCTAGTGAGAATGAAATTATTAAAGTTAGGCGGTTTACATAGGATACAACCTTCCTAGCCAGCTTCCCTCTCGAAGCGGTCATTGGTTTTCACTCGTCATTTTTTAGTTTTTGGTAGTGAATAGGTATTCCCAAGTCTCTGAATGGGGTATATCCTAATTGACATCCAAATAAATTTTAGAATAGTTCTCAAGCGCTCTTGCATTACCCAAATAAACCACTCTGATGCAACTTAATTTTAAGTCACGGTAGTTGCTAAAAAATACATAGAATCTACTTCATGTTCAGGGCCTTCTCTAGGTCATGTCACGAAAACTATAGTATCATTGAAACTGTGTATAATTGGCACCCCTCTCCACTACTTGAGGAATGACAACTTGCCCATCTTCGTTTGCTCTCGCTATTAAGATAGCTAACATATCTGCAACAATGCTAAACAGAATCGGTGAAAGAGAATCACCTTGTCTTAACCCCTTAAGAAGACTATTGCTGGTTTACTTCCGTCATGGCTACTTTAATTTATATTAAATCTAGTTAAATTTTATTCAACTTTGTATAATATCCCGAACAACAAGAGATGTCATTTTATCTTTATAATAATAAGATCGTACTACAGCTCCGTGGGACCTTTGAAACCCTCATGTTGGACTAGTTCCAACACTCTGATTTTTTTGTTTATTTTTCATTTTCATTAGTTTCACTTTTGAAGTTTTACTAGCCTTTCTTTGTCTCTAGTTTTCTATTCCTTATATCCCAATCTTCAAAAATACGAACATATTTTTGCATTTGTCATTGCGCTTCAAGTGGTGTCCCATTTGTCTTTATTGCTCAAATATTTTGCAAGAGAATGATCTACTCCGAGTTTCGAAGAAACACATGATATGAAAGAAAATTTGAAGTCATTTATGAGAGATATGTCTTGTCACTCCCACTTCAGAAGTTTGAAATTTCCATGCTAGTTAGTACTAGTGTTAAGATCTTTACTATTAAATTCGAGTTGGTGGCTTACTTTGTCCATCAAACATTGAGAGCATCTGGTCCGTTAAATCGTCCTCGCTAAACATCTAACTCACGTACACCGTCTGATTATTTTCTGTGGTACGCGGGTCGTTCAAACCAGCCCCCGCTTGACACAACAAAATCGGAACATAATCTCACCTTCCTGTTAAGGCCCGATCACAAATAAATGGAGACATAATCACGGGATGCTGATTGCATGCGGCCGTCCATCATTTCTCTACTTCCTTGCGCCTTCCTCCTTGTCCCTGCTCAAAGGAAAATTATATACCTGGAACAGCACAAGAGCGAGGCGGAGCGACGAGAACAGATGGGGCAATGGGCGACGTGCAGTAGCGTGTCCACGCCGCGTTGTGGCGCTCGCGTCGAAGGCGGCGGATGAGCTGCTGGAGGTACCAGGCCTCGGTGCCACGCCTGGCACCTTGATCCTTCAATGGATCGATTGAGACCTACTAGGTGCGGCCGGTCTCTCCGGGATCCGTGCTGCACAAGGTAACCTCACCTCTAGCTAGCATCTGTATATGCCGAATTTTCGAGACTTTCGAATCCAGTATTATCACCTATACTGCGCTGCGCGCCGACCATCGCGTACGCGCATCATCTGTATTTTTCTTAGCCACCATTAAGTAATAGGGCTCATGTTCATGTACTGATCGGTTGGTTAGAGTACATTATATAAACACAAACACCAACCGATCCAATTATCAATCTATCAGCCTGGTGTCAAGTATTACAGGAGTACATGCGTGCCGAGGATATGCCAACCAGCACCAGGGGCTCTAGCGGCTCGGCGCCGGCGGGCGTCCGTGAGAAGGTCAAGCAGATATAAGTCTCTGAAACATCATGACTGGAAGAGCGTAGGTGTGGTACCTAGCGGCGAACCGCCGGCCGTTCATGTTGCCCTGGTGCGGGGCTCGTGCATTAAGTCCATCGATGGTGTGATAGGCCTCTTTAAATTTCCGGGTGGTGAGCATAGATACATCATAGCTTCTTGTACGCTTTTCTTTAGCAAAATAAGTTATATATATATATATAGGTATATATATATATGTGTGTGTGTTTCAGTTCTTATGATGTGATAGGAGCTCAGAATTACCCCCAGCTACTCATTTGGCTCAATCCAGTTGTACATGAACTACATAAACAATTTGATGTTCTAACAGTATTGTGGATGTCTCTTTTGAGGAGGCCATGGAGGCGGAGGCTATTGTCAGGAGGCATGGCGACATCCCTGCCATTATATACATCCTATACGGTCCACATAGGTAATTTCTTCAAATTTCCAGATGGCACCATAACGTTGTTTCAGTCTATCTAAAGTGTATCATCCTCTGAGACAATTCACATGAAAATAGGGCTTAGCAGTGAAAATCTGAAAAAATTGGCAATAAGTGGATGTCCATTTTAGGAAAGAGCTCAAGGGATATCGCACAAGTTGTGAGTACCTTGCAGTATAGAAAATTTTCATTCCTAACTCAGACTGTCCGCTATCATGTTACTGCTATCATTTTATATTCTGTGTCTGAATGATCAATTGATCACCCATTTACATCCATGTATCTGAGGTATGTATGTATCTCAAAGAAAATGGATATGAAGAAGAGGCACCAATGGGCAAGGTAATCATTCGCAAAAAGGGAAAGAAAATCATGCCTAAATGCAATTGTATTGTAAGTTTCTATACCATTTATTTAACTTGAATTATGGATTATCTACATATTTACCAATAACTCTTTTAATATATTGTTTTAGCATATGAATTGTTATTGTAAAGGCTTGAGCTTTTGCAAAGGTCTTATTTGGAATTGTCTAAAGTAGAACATCAAGGAAAGATTTTGGTTTTCCTTGGGAGTAGTATCGATTTACAACAAGTTTCTAATTCGGGTAAATATTGGGAACATTTATGGTTGGATATATTTCAGGATTTGATGTGTTTCTAGATGTTCTTTTCATTAACATCCTAAATATGATGCCTGAGAGAGTGTCTTTTCCATGTCTGGTATATACTCATTGGCAAGATCTTGAAGCAGGTGCTGAATGCGCGTCTGCCCCTATTAAATGTTCCTATAGTCCCGAGGTTTTCCAGATTTTTTAGGATTACATTAAGCATATAATATGATTGGGAAACTAAATCCAAACTTCAATCATTTTGAGACACTAAATAGAGGAATATTGCAGGTGTGATGTGTGGGACGAGGAAGGAGCAAACAAGCTTGAGGGGAGTAGATTAGTTTGTTATATTACATTAGACATTGTTATACTTTTAGTTCTAAATCTATGATGTACACATGGGACAGACACCTTTAATTATATTGGGTCTTACATGATTTATTTTTGATCAATGCTCCTTGTGTGGGTGGGTGTCCATTTTGTGGTTTCTTTTGTGAGATAAAAGAGTCAATGACTTTCAGAAATTGCATGAATTCCCTTGTAAATAGAACTTCCTACAATTGAATTACTTCGGTGATGTTTTCAATTTGCTTATGTTAGATTATAGCTTTGGTTGAAATACATCCTGAGAGAAGTGGAATCTTAAGATTTTTGAAATACCATGTGGCAACTAGCTAAATACCCGTGCATTTATACGAAACTATATTATTTAATGAATGTGTTAAGACGAGGTTTCGTCACCCTCTTCTATCACTTTCTCCCTTCTTTGTGCCACTCATCTATTCTCCCGGATTCAACATTAAAGCAACATCATGGTTTCCCACTAAAAATTCAGTCGATGCATGTTTGGGTAGACACGGAGTAGGAACACGCGGGCGGGGAGCTCCTACCTGATGCGAAGCGGATCGGGTAGACATGGAGCAGGCCAGGCGGAGCGGATGCGGCCAGCATGTGCGTAGCTCGGGGCGATCGATTGGGGTGGACTCCACCCACAACAAGAAAAGATGCAACGCCATGTCAACACTAGCGGTGGTGGCACACGTCTGTTTGGGAAGCATGCTCCTTCCTTCGTCCGTTTAGAAAGGATGCTCCTTCCTTCGTCCGTTTAGAAAGGATGCTCCTTCCTTCGTCCGTTTAGGAAGCTTGTTCCTTCCTTCGGGTGTGAATCGTGGTCCGACCCATTTTGGTGAGTTATTCGAAAGATCGTGTCTAGACCCGTCTTGCCCGATGTTTCACCTGCTACTGGCTTGTATTTTCCTTCTCCCACTGTGTTGCCAACTTCTACGTAGAACATATGTGATGATTGGTGTGTGAATCGTGCCAGAGAAATTTACTCCACTTTTGGCAAACAATAACTACAAAATCAATCATACGGATATAAAATAGTAACAAAAATATGACAAAAAATTTCCTTAAAAAATATCTTACCTTAGGTGGAACCTTTGAGACAGCGCATGTAGATTGGACGGTCTAGATGTATCTAATGATGAGTGTTTTATTGTTGAACTAAATGCACCATCACTAACTCTTATTTAATAACTTGAGTTACCGTGGCAACGCACGGGCACTCAACTAGTATTATATTAAGTATGAGCATATCTTGATAGTTATAGTAAAGCTTTTATTTGCATGGGTAATAGTTAAGTACTCCCTCCCTCCAAGAATAGATGTCTTAGGTTTTTCAAATTTTGGATGAATTTATATACTAAATAGTGTCTAGATTCACTTAAATTTTAACAAATTTGAGACATCTATTTTAGGACGGAGGGAGTATCTTTTACTCTATTCCTTTAGTTAACCAAGGCATGTCATGGAAATTTTTTTTGCTAAGTAATCTGGATAAATAATAGGGCTAGAATGTTTCGGCCCAAACTGCTCTCCACATTATCCCAATTCTTTTTGGTCGTGGGATGGACGCTTGAAAGGACAGGCGGCGCCATCGCAACGGAGCCCTGATCTTCCGAGAGGCGGGCCCTGCTGTGGTCCAGGGAGAAAGATTCCAGGCCGTGGACAGGTGTCGTGTGCGCCATTGTACCCTGCATCGCAGGACGGTGGACCGCGCGCGCCATGGGCCCACCGTCAGCGTACGTGGGCATCACCTTTAGCGCCATGGGCCCGTCGTCAGCATACGGTGGACCGCTAAGAGTCGTGAGCCTATGTCGGACGTGGTTTCTCGCGGTTGTAGGGACAACTGATTGCCGACATGGCGTCGTGAGCCTATGCCGACCGTGGTTTCTCGCGGTCATGGGGCCCGCCGATTGCTAATGTGGTGTCGTTAGCCCATTCTGGTCGCTGTTTCTCGTGGTCGTGCGGCTCGATCAGAGCCGACGCATCATCCTAACTTTAGTTGTACGCGGGTTCTCGCGGCGAAGAGTCGAGTTGGCACCGGAGGTGGAATTGGAAAGCATCGTCGTACGCGTATGCTCGCGGTGGAGGGTCGAGCCGACATCATAGACGATAGGATTCGATGGGTTCTCACGGCCGGTAGCACTGTTGGTAGCGTAGACTCTAGCCGGACGCGGGTTCTCGCGCTAAGGCACTATAGTGGGTCCCAGGTGTGTGGATCCTTGGCACCAGAACCGGGACTTAGCCTATCAAAGACCCCTTCGTCTTCGTGGTTTCTCTCATCGCATTAGTTGGTTCGGTTTACCTTCTCTGCATGACGTTCTAGAAGATACACCACCGGCCACCCCGAACAATGGCTTTGTCGTATCCGACTCATTCGTGGTGATGGCCTGGTGCTCCGTAGTATGACGGGCACCAAAAGGGTAGTTCCTTTCCTTTGTACGTACACCGTAGCGATAGCCAACACAATACACCTCGGCTGCGCGTGATCCTACGACGTGTCTAGCATTAGGCTGGACGCGCTTCTATGGGCTCACGCCAGCGGCCTGTCCTCTCACCAATCCTTTGTCGCGACGTCATTCGTACGGCACTTTTGAAGATGACGCTCTCTCGAAGACAGAAGATGATGCCCTGGGAAGGATGGCCTAATCTTCCTTACTCTCTTCGTCGTGTATTTCTACTGCGAAGAGAGTGATGAAGAATCATTTATGATGTCTGAGGATTTTCTACGCGAGGCTTTGCCGCCACAGCGGTGACGAGGTTGGGGGCATTTGCCCATGACGGTGTCGGGGGATTTTGTACGCGACGGAGTCAGATATATCTTGTAGCCCTCTCTAGGAGGCGCATATTTAGAATTTAGACCTTAGTTATAGGCAGTTTTTCTTTGTAGATGTAGGCGTATTTTGTTTCTTTGTTTTTATATGCAACTGTAACTTTCTGTTTGCTATTGAGAGGAAATGCAGTTTTTTTCTAACAAGTGTCTATGTGATCATGCAAATATGAGTTTTTCTCTCTTTGTTTCGATCTACTATTATAACTTTTATGTTCGCTATCAAGAGTAAATGCAAGTTTACCGTCTAACACGGCTTTGTGTTCTCCTCCATATATATGATAATGAATGTATTGTCTTTCTGTGTTTGTCTTTTTTTTTTTACATTTTCTCTCTTCTTACCTTGCGTACGATCTTCACATAGTCTTGGTGTGACACCGTTCGGCCACTTACTCTTTTGCGCACGAGTTTATCACATATTTTGTGTACAACTGTTATCTTTAGCGTTCGTTCGCCACTTTTTGGATTCGAATGCTTAGCAGTGTTGTTCATGTTTTATGTTGATAGTTCTGCTCAACTGATCTTCACTAGTGGTGTACCTTATAATCATACAAATACTATTGATTATTGTCTTGGACAAAAACTTTCCTGCGTTTTGCGAAGGCTGACATGTTCGAGTAAGTAGTAGATGTATGTGTCTCTGCTTTTCCATACCTCAGAGTATATTCGGCCTGCTTTGATGTCATTATTTTTTAGACTCTGGCTGTTTTTGCATCATTAATCTAACGACTGATTGAGTGTTTCATGCAATGTCGCTGCTCCATTTTGTCTCGGGATTTAGAACCGACTATGCCCTCGGGTGCTAACGGGTCCGTTCCATAAAAAGGTACACACAAATGGATTGTTTAGTCCCATCTCGCCAGTTTACAAAAGCTTCGACTAGCTTATAGACTTCGTGGCGCTTTAATATAAAAAATATTGAGTTTTTAATTATTGATCTAGCAGTGAAAACCTCATTCAATACTGAGCGTCGAAACTCTAAACTTACACATCTCAACTTTCAGTAAATTTTTGCATAATAAAATTTTGCCTAAAATTACACATCTAAAATTCCCCCTACTTCTAAAACATGAAATTACTCCCTACTTTTAAAGCATTGAGCTAAAGTAACAATGAGAGATGAAATAATAAAGTTGCTAATCTTTTAGAACCTTGGATTGATGGGTACGATGCCACTAAATCTTGTCAAATTTTGGATAAAAAATTGGGATGAACTTGAGCTAGCTTAGAGCAAAATAGCCATGGGCTCGGGCAGGGACGAAGCATTGTATATATAAAAAAACAGTATTCCCAGTTTGTGTTGCAAACCGAAACTAGTTTATGACCTCTAATTCCGGCTTGTAACATCAACCGGGACTATAGGGTTTCCTGGTTCCTAGCCGTTGGCGCCACACCTTGTCTCGGGCTGGTATTACCAACCGGAACTAGAGGTCCCATCGAACCTGTTGAATAAAAGAGCAATTTATCAAGCGAATTACCCATAATAAACGCTAGATAAAACATGATTAGAATAATAGACAAAATACTAATCATGTGAAATAGCGAAAACAAATTAAGACAGGTAACTAAACAGACTGCAAGGCGAAGATCTTGAGATGAGATCAGAACAAGATTGAGAAAGAAAACATATACAATAGCAGCAGAAGAGGAACCGCCGGTGTTCGCGTTGGCACCATCGTTAGCCATGTCGTTGAGGAAGAGGGTGCTGATGTCGGGGAAAAAGTCCTCACTGGGGAAGACGTCGGCGCAATCGCTATCCGAGAGGGAGTCCGTGATAAAGCCAGTAGTCGCGCCGATAGCGCTCCCCAAAAACCTTATCCCCCTTCTCCCGTACAGGACTCGAAGCAGCGGGGTCTCGGAGGCCTACTGTCCCGGCTCGCGGTGCACGCCGCAAGACGGGATGGGGAAGATGTAGATAGCGCAGTGCTCTGGAACTGGAGGCGCAAAGGATGTGTGGCAGTATATCCGAGAGGAGGCGCGACCTCTCTCTTATAGGCACAGAGGGGAAGGCAGACAGGCTGCACAGGAGATGAAACGAATCGACAGAAGTTGAAACGAACACGCGGCAGCCCACCGGACAGCCTCCACTCAGTTCGTATTAAAAGTTCACTCGAGCAAAAACGTTTCAGCTTCTGTACAACTGTTCATATACCATTCATGCATGGCAAAATAAAGCTTGGCTCGACGAGATTTCCGCAACCCGCGACGCGCGCGTGCACGTCGTGATGTGACGAGGCGAGGCGAGGCGTGGCGTGGCGTGGCGAGGTGAGCGAGGAGGAGGAGCATTCATGTATATGTCTTCTCTTCTCAAGCTCGTAAAAGTGGTGGTCTCCTTATAATCCGATCCAACTTCCACTCAACCAGCAATGTGGGACTAAACATTTGTCCCAGCTCTTGCCTTACATGAATGGGCCAAATGGACCTCTAGAATGTCAGGAATTTATTGGCATATAATAAATGGGCTGGGCCTATTTAGCCAAAAACTCCAACAATCCCCCACCATATCCCAGAGGCACATAAAGTTTGACTTTGGTTTCAAAACATTGTTTATATAACGGTACTATAGTGGAGACTGTTAATTTGAACTTTCACCTAGAGCTTTATGTTATACTAGCAGGCTGCAACTTGTACAGTGGACCATGCCTTGAACTGCAAGTTTGTTGCGAACCTAGCTTCATAAAAAGTCTTGACCGATACTAGGCTACCGTGGGAATTCCCCGCGGGTGGATCTTATGCGTCGTACTCCATGACCTTTCATGAATTTATTAGAGAGCACCCTACTCTCATAGACTGCGACGTTTTAATAGTCAGACTCCTATAGGTGTGTTCTTCAAAAGATGTTCTGCGGGACAACATGTTTGCTTAGGATAATCCACTTAGAACATATTAAGATAATAAATCAACCTGCCTTGCAGAATAGAAAAATATTGCATCTTTATGGTGTGGTATTTATTAAAGTAGGGATACTTTCCTCTCAGCTAACCAACAACTTGTCTCCTAATTCTAATTCACGGGATCTCTGATCATATATAGTGGTTTATCACTGTGGAAATCTCAAATTGTGGGTCTCATACCCATCTCCTTCGATGCATTTTCTATCACATTACGTGATAGACCCTTTGTGAAGGGATCTGCCAAGTTTTTAGATGTTTGGATATAATCCAATGCAATAACTCTGGAGTTTCTCATTTTCCTGACAGATTTCAGTCTCCTCTTCACATGTCTTGATGACTTCATATTATCCTTAGAACTAACCTTGAAAATCACAGTTTGATTATCGCAGTTCATAAGGATTGCGGGTATTGGTTTTTCAACCATAGGTAAGTTAATCAAGAGTTCACGAAGCCACTCTGCTTTAACAGTGGTTGTGTCTAATGCTGTGAGTTCTGCTTAGTTGACCTCGTTAAGATGGTCTGCTTGCAAGACTTCCAAAAAACAGCGCCACCAGCAAGTGTGAATACATATCCACTTGTGGCCTTTTTCTCGTCAGCATCAGATATCCAATTTGAATCACTATAACCCTCTAGTACCCTCGGATACCCGGTATAGTGAATGCCATAGCTTGCAGTGCCTTTTAGATAGCACATAACTCTCTCAAGAGCATGCCAGCGATCATCTCCTGGATTTGAAATAAATCGACTGAGTTTTCTTACAGCAAAGGCGATGTCAGGCCTCGTGGCACTAGCTAAATACATAAGCGAGCCAATAATTTGAGAGTATCTTAGTTGGTCTCTAGCATTTCCTCGATTCTTTCGAAGCAACATATTAGGATCATATGGTGTAGGACAAGACTTAAAGTCGCTATACCCAAAGCGACTCAAGACCTTTTCCACATAGTGGGACTGAAGCAATGTAATCCCACCGTCATCATATCTCAATAGCTTGATGTTCAGAATGACATCAGCTACTCCCAGATCCTTCATCTCAAAGGAACGAGATAAGAAATCTTTGACCTCCTTAATTGCATTAAGTTTGGTTCCAAAAATTAGTATGTCGTCAACATACAAACAAAGGATGACTCCCTCACCCCCACCATGGCGATGGTACACACATTTATTAGCTTCATTTACAACAAAGCCTGCAGCAGTTAAAGTTCTTTCGAACTTCTCATGCCACTTCTTAGGGGCTTGTTTTAGGCTATATAAAGACTTCAACAACTTGCACACCTTTCCTTCTTGACCATTTACCACAAAGCCATCTGGCTGATCCATGTAAATCTCCTCATCCAACTCTCCATTAAGGAAAGCTGTCTTAACGTCCATTTGATGAACGAGAAGACCATAAGAGGCAGCCAATGAGAGTAATACTCGAATGGTGGTCAATCTGGCAACAGGTGAGTAAGTATCAAAGAAGTCTTCACCTTATTTTTGAGTATATCCCTTGGCCACAAGCTGTGCCTTGTACTTCTCAATAGTACCATCAGGTCTAAGCTTTTTCTTAAACACCCACTTGCATCCTACAGGTTTACACCCATAAGGGCGATCAGTGATCTCCCATGTTACATTAGCTAAGATGGAATTCATCTCACTATGAACGGCTTCCTTCCAGTAGTTAGCATCAGGAGATGCATATGATTCTGAAATGGAAGTGGGAGTGTCATCCACAAGGTACACAATGAAATCATCACCAAAAGACTTTCAGTCCTTTGTCTCTTGCTCCTTTTAGGAATTTCATTATCATCCTCCTTAGGACTTTCAGAGTGTTCAATTGGAATGCTAGGTTCAGAGAATGTAGCAAATTTCTGATTAGATGAACTAGGTATCTCCGGATTTGATGAGTTAGATTTATCCTTTATTAGAAAGATATCCTCAAAGAAAGTCACATCAGTCGACTCCATGATTGTACCAACATGAATGTCAGGCACTTCAGATTTTACTATAAAGAATCTATAACCAATGCTATGAAAATCATAGCCCAGAAAAACACAATCAATGGTTTTTGGTCCAAGCCTGCGCTTCTTGGAGATTGGCACATTAACCTTTGCCAAACAACCCCAAGTACACAAGTAAGAGATTTTTAATCTTTTCTTCTCCCATTCTTTGAATGGAGTAATTTCTTTGTTCTTTGTGGGAACTCGGTTTAGGACATGATACGCAGTCAATAGTGCCTCCCCCACTATTTCTTAGAGAGACCCGATATGTCTAACATGGCGTTAACCAAATCTGTTAGAGTACGGTTCTTTCTTTCGGCTACTCCATTTGACTGGGATGAGTAGGGAGACATCCTCTCATGAATTATGCCATGTTACGCACAAAAGAAATCAAACTCGTTGGAAAAATAATCTTCACCACGATCAGACCTTAGTCGCTTGATTTTTAGATCAAGTTGGCGTCATGTCACGTCACGTCACGTCACTTGAAATAAGTTAGTCACGCCGATCTCCTGCGGTTGGGGTTTCCCTCTCCTCCTATGTTGGTGCTTCACGGAGATGACGGGCGCTGTGGGGGCCTGCTCGTCTGCTGAAAATAAAGGCGACGGTCCTAAGATTCCTCTCGCACCAAGACGAGGATCTACTTGTTGCTTGCCCTCTTTGATCTGGTCCGAGTGGCGAGTTTCGGAAGGCTTCACCGACAAACTTTCATGGGCGAATAATGCCTAGAGATTTCTGGATTGGAGGAATTTGGTCGCGTGCAACCGTGTTTTTCTGATCGTTGGTTTCAGAGGGAGCGAGGCGAAGCTATGTAGCCTGTTTCCATCGTGGAATATGTATTTAGTTCCATGGTAAAGTCAGTATGTGGTGAATGCCATGGAAGACGAGATTAGAGGAATACCAATGGTGGTTCGAGTCCTAGTGGTGATGTGGAATTGGCTTGATGATTATAGAATTGGCATTGGAAAGTAGGGGCAGCAACACAAGAGAAGTTTACAATCTTATCTGGCATAGTGAAAACCCAAGGTCTCACATTAATTGGTTATGCGTAGCAATGACCTTGTTGATGGCATTGTTTTGTGAGTGATGACTTTCTCTAGGGTGAAAAACTATGATCTTTGATCGGGCGACGACGACACTTGGACACCTTTTCCTTCTTGAAGGCGTCGCTATTGGAGATGGTGGACTTCTGGTGTTGGTCTGGTGGTGTTAGAGTCGCTGCCGCAAGAAATTGATTGATATAGTCGGACTTTTATTTTTTGTAATTCTTTTTCTAGGTTGTGTGCATCCGTAAGGCCGCTAGGACATGCGTTGTTGCAGAGGCCAGGTGTAATTAGTATCTCTACAATATTAATATAAATTCCTTTCTAAAAAATAAAATTTAAACATGATCATGACGCATTGCTCGTAGGTGCATGTTCCAGGAAATCCGCTAACAGACATATTATATCATGCTTGGTAGTTTGATCTGGACTCTATCCTGAAAACTAGTTAAAACAATTAGGAACCTTATTTGTATAAAACTAGTTAAAACACTTGGACATTGTTTTTTTCTTGAAGGCGTCGCTATTGGAGATGATGGACTTCTGTGTTGGTCTGGTGGTGTTAGAGTCGTTGTTGCAGGAAATTGATCGCTATAGCACTACTAGGAAAACGGCTATAGGTAATCAGCACATCCGTGGCTCACATGGTTGAAGTGCCCCACGGCTAAAACAGGCGTGGCTCACCTGTGGGCAGTGCCCTACTAATAACTAGAACATCCGTGGCGCACATGACCCTAGTGCGCCACAGATATGTGGGCGAGGGCCCTGGCCCTACGCCAAACTTCATGGCGCACCATGCACACGTGCGCCACGGTTGTTAGGGTCATCTGTGGCGACGTGTGCATGGTGCGCCACGACGAGCGCATGCCCACCTCTGCGAGGCTGACGGCCACAAACTTCGTGGCGCACTCCTCCTAGTGCGCCACAGGACTAGATCATGGCACTGCGCTGCCTAGTGCGCCATGAAGTTTGTACTCCACTGTGGCGCACTGGTCGTGTGCGCCACGGATGTGTCGATTTTTAGGACAGCACTTTATGTGCACATGTGTGACCACATCCACCACCCCACACTTCACTTTCCTTCTTCTTCCTCCTTAGATCTAGTCGGGTTCTTCTCCTTCCCACCTCAATTTCTCCACACATTCACCATTTTTAGCATGTAAAACTTGCTTTGGATGTTACATAAGTAATAGAGGTGGTCTCCGGTCTCTCATCTATCCGTCTTGGTCGACGCGCACCTCTCCTTTCCATCTTTCTCGCGACCGGTCTCTCATCTCGGTAAGTTGTCCATGTAAGGATGTGTTCATGTGTATATATGGATGATGCATGTGCTCATATGTATGTAGATGATCGATGCTCATGATGTGTGTATGTGTGGAGAGGATCGATGGTCATATGTGTGTGTATATGGAGAGTATCGATGATGCTCATGCATGTGTGTATGGAGATGATAATGATATGTTCATGTGTGTATGGATCAGTCTCTCTCTCTCTTGTGTTTGTATGTGAACAAGTTGCCATTTGTTTTGCCAAAATGTTGATTCATTTCCATTTTGGCAAGACTTTGGCATTTCGCAAAGGTCCTAATTTTAGGATAGGTCATGACGAAATTTTCTATCGACCATTGCATGCATGCATTCATTATGTGGTTCTAATAGACTTCAAAATTGTACCGTGTACATCGTGCAGGCAAAAATGGTCCGCATAATGAGCGAAGGCATTGTGGCTAGATTTTTGAAATGTGCGACGGCCGACATGATACGAAATAACAAGACAGATATAAGATGTCCGTGCAGAAGATGCAAACTCAACTGGGTGATCGACCCAGATTCCGGGAATCTGCAGGCGCACCTGCTCCGCCATGGTTTCATGGATGGATACACTCGTTGGATAAGCGATGGCGTAGATGATGGAGACGGTGATCATCATCACGGCGAGAACGGGCGAGATGATGAAGAGGCTCCTGGAGATGGTGAAGGTACGGAAGCAGGCCGGGATGATGATGATCTAGATGCCGGAGGAGCAGACGACGATGGAACAACGTCAGGCTGGGTGCGGGACCCTTATGTGCAAGAGCTGCTTCTCAAGCAGACGAGTAACGCCAGGGCTGCCGCTAGAGAGAAAGCCAAGCTTGCGCAACTTGAGAAAGACGCGATTACTCCATTGTATGAAGGATGCAGGCCCGATGATACCCGGTTGAATGTAACGCTCAAGGCTATGGAGATGAAGGCAAAGCACAAATTGAGCGACGCAAGCTTCGATGATATGATGGCATTCTGGCACGATCGTCTCCCGGAGGGGAACACATGTCCAACTAGTATCGAGGATGCCAAGAAAATCGTCTGTCCTCTCGATCTACCGCACGTTAGATATCACGTATGCATCAACGATTGCATCATTTATCGGGGCGAGGACGCGGAGAAAACCACATGTCCGGTGTGCGGCGTGAGTCGATACAAGAAAGGGAAGAAAGCACCTCGAAAAGTGGTATGGTACTTTCCTATCACCCCTCGTCTGCAGCGCTATTTCGCGGACCCTAAGGAAGCGAAGCTCATGCGATGGCATGCGGAAAGGAAGAAGCCAGGAGATGATGATGACCCCGAAAAGGATGAGCTGGTGACGCACCCTCGGGATGCTAGCGCTGGAAAGCATTGGACCTCGAATTCCCGAATCGGTGGAGATTCGAGGAACATCAGGCTTGGTGCGAGCCGATGGACTCAATCCGTTCGGTAGCAGAGCAGCACGCACAAGACTTGGCCTGTGTTTGTATGGATGTACAACCTCCCTCCATGGTTGTGCATGAAGAAGAAGTACATACAAATGAGTATGCTAATTCAAGGGCCAAAACAACCTGACCGACATCAATCGTATCTCGGGCTGTTGAAAGAGGAGCTAGCCACGTTATGGAATCTGGAGCCAATACTTACGACGCGTCGCACAAGATTATTTCACTATGAGAGCGCGTTGGTCACTACGGTGCAAGACTATCCAGTTGGGTATATCTCGGGCAGGTTATCCAAGGATTCCACGCATGCGTTAGGTGCATGGATAACACAAGCTATCTCCAACTAGAGAAAGATCCGGGGTCGAAAACGTGTTCATGGCGCGGAGGTGGCTCGGCAAGAATGATCCATGGAGAAAACGTGGAGACCTGTTCGATGGCAAATCGAGACCCGAGGAATCCCAGAGCGTAGGGAGCGAAGAAGTGGAAGAGTTCTGAAAAACTGGAAAGATTGTCCTAAGCACGGAAAGAAGCGAAAGAGGCAACAAGACAAGCCGCCGATGAAGGTATGGAAAACAAGGTCATTTTCGAGTTGCCATCTTGGAAGTTTCTCATACGCCTCATAGCCTCGACATCATGCATATCACGAAAAACGTGTGCGAGTGCGGTCGCCACCATAATAAACATGCCGATAGGACGAAGATGGTCGAAAGCAAGGCACGACTGATATGCTTGGGTATCCGGAAGGAGCTTCACGGAGGACGACTACTCGATGATCGGGAAGATGACGATGATCATGAGTCGGAGACGACACAAGGTCGTCGGAAGGGTAAAAGTTCAAGAAGAACGAATATTACGCCCTCCTTCTTGCTTCACTCTAAGCCGTGATGAGATCAAACAGTTTTTCAAGTGCCTTCTAGGAGTCAAATTTCCTACGGCCACGCTGGCAAGATAAGCGAGATACCTAGGCGAAGCAGAGGTTCGATGGCATGAAGTCTCACGGTATGCCGTGCTAATGACGCAGTACTTCGGTCGCACTAAGAGGGATAATGGACGAGCACGTCCGTGAAGCGGTATTTGGCTTATGCAAGTTTTTCGACGTCATCTCTAGGAATTCGATTGGCTTGAATCAGCTCGGAAGGCTAGAGGAGGAGATCGTGGTGATACTATGTGAGCTTGAGGTCTACTTCCCACCCGCATTCTTCGACATTATGGTGCATCTGCTGGTCCATGTCGTGGAGGACATCGTACAACTCGGGCCGATGTTTCTCCGCAGCATGATGGCGTTCGAAAGGATGAACGGACACATCAAAGGATACGTTCGCAACAGGTCCGTCGGATGGAAGCATAGCCAAGGGCTTTACGGCGAAGAGTGCATCTCTTCGCACGAATTATCTAGACATCGAGAACCCCGTCGGTCTTCCCGTCAACGTACACCTTGGCAAGCTCGGATCTGGTCGAGAGGTCGCCGCATCTTGCATGCGACTTCGATTTTCGACGCGAGACTTTGATCGAGCAAACCTCGTCGGCTACAACATTTAGAACTGGTCGATCCTTGGGTGCAAGCACAAAGGTTAATCGAGAAGAAATGCTGATGGGCATACAGAGGACGCAGGAGAAATAATCAAAGAGCACAACTCAGATTTCACGCGTTGGTTTAGGCAGACGCCTTGATAATCCCCGCCGCATTCTTCCGACACGGAAAAGATCATATTCACCTTGTCGCAGGGACCGATGCAAAACCTGGTGACCTATCAGCGTATGATATCAACGGCTACACATTCTACACGGAGGAAAAGGACAACAAGTGTGATTATCGAACTCAGCGTAACGTCGAATTCTACACCGATGACAACGTGAAGGAAAGATTCTACGGAAGAATCGAGGAGATCCGGGAGCTCGACTACTGGAGAAAAGGTGCCGATGTTCCGTGTCGATGGGCAAAGAACGTCGAAAGAAGACGGTATTTCACAACCATGGTTATACCCGGCAGCCAAATCCAAGGCCGCGGTGCAAACGTGGCATGAAAAATGAACCGTGGGTACTGGCTACCAAAGTGGACCAATGTTTTCATTACCGACCCGACAAAGCCTAGCCGTGTTGTCGTGAGGAGAGGAAAAAGAACATCATCGGAATGGATGGAGTCGCCAATGAGCAAGACTTCACCAAGACGGCGATCCAAAGATTGAAGATGACGACGACTACGATGCAAAGAACATACATCACAAGAAGAAAAAGGACAACCCTACCCAAAAAGGTAGCCTGCTCGAAAGAAGAAACATTAAAGTGCCGGGCTAAATTATTCAACCGCGACAAAGAAGGGAAAAAAGATTGTAAAACGCTAGCTCAAAAAATATTGTAAACGCGTGGTCGAAAAAGATTGTAATATTCATGGACAAATTATTATGAAATTTAGTTATACTTTAAATCATATTTTGGAATATTTATTCAAGTAGAAATAGAAAATGGTTAAAGTTTTAGAAATAGAAAATGGAAAATTTACTCTCTGCCCCAACATTAATTATTTTTTAGAAATAGAAAATGGTTTTGGATTATTTATTCAAATCCATACACTTCTTATGTTTAAAGTTTTTCTAAATTCCAAATTGATATTAAAAAAATATAAGTTAATTCATTTTTAATTGTAAATGGTTCATATTTTAAATGGTTACATTAATTGTTTTTTAAAACAGAAAATGGTTTTGAATTATTTATTCAAATCCAAACACTTTTTATGTTTAAAGTTTTTCTAAATTCCAAAGTAATTATCATTTAAAAAACATTACAAATTTAAACCCCAAAATAAAAAATAAGGCAGAGAGAAAATAACTGAAAATTTTTGAAAACAGGGGAATACGTCCCGGTTGGAGCCACCAACCGGGACGAAAGAGGCCCCTGCATGCTGAAAATAAGGCAGAGAGAAAATAACTGAAAATTTTTGAAAACAGGGGAATACGTCCCGGTTGGAGCCACCAACCGGGACTAAAGGCCGTTTGGTGGCGCGCCCTTTCAGCTGCTGAAAATGGGACTATAGGTCCCGGTTGGTGGCTCCAAACGGACGATGGACCTTAGTCCCGGTGAGCCACGAACCGGGACTAAAGGCCGCTTAATAATGCGGCCTCCTCTTCTTACTGCCCCCGCCACTTCTCATCCCCATCTCCATCTCTCAGCCCACCAATCGAGCACGATCCGCCGCCGCTCGATCCGCCCGCCCGAGGAGGAGGAGGGCTCCCCTGCCTCAGAGGAGGCCCGCCTCGTGAGGAGGCCCGTGTCCGGAGGCGGGCAGCCGCTGTCTCGGGAGGTGGAGGCCGCCGTCGCACTCCGCTGCTCGCCTGCCGCCCGAGCCCTGCCAGCTGCCCGTGGAGGAGGAGGAGGAGCCTGCCACCAAGCGTGGAGGAGGAGCCCGAGTCGAAGTGGCTTGGCGAGGAGGAGGAGTCCGTGGAGGAACCCGCTGCCGCCCGCCAGCCCGCCCGCCTGGCTGCCGTCAGCTCCGCTCCCTCCTGGTGAGTCTCCTGCCGACCTCCCCTCTCCCTCTCTCCCTCTCTCGCCGGCGTTGGATTGATGGGCCGTGACCAAGTCCGTGGACTGGCCCTGCAGGGCCTCGTTCAGGTTAGGTTCAGTTAGGTTCAGAGTTAGGTTCAAAGTTAGGTTCGAGTAGCAAGATTCGTTAGGTTTAGGTTAGGTTCAGTAGATGAAAATGCAATAGTAGAACAAAGATATGCAGTAGTAAAACTTGTGTTTTTAATGCATGTCTCCTATGTTTACATTGCAGTAGTAGAACAAAGATATGCAGTAGTTTACATTGCACTCACTAACTATGAACCTGTGTAACTCAAGGTTTCATGAAACCAAGTTCCCTTTTTTACTGTTGTATAAGAAAGTGCATTTCCTTTTGTGCATATGGACAACTGTTACACAGGTCCTTATTTGGTCCTTATGGAAAACCAGAAATCGTTAAATTACCAAGGCACAAGAACCATTTGTTCCTTTGATGCATGATCAGTTAAATTACCAAGGCACAAGAACCATTTGTTCCTTTGATGCAGATGATGCTGTGAACTGCGACGATAAATGTAGCTTGTAGATAGCTTAGGGTTCAGAGTATCAAGGGTTCAGGGTAAGCTTAGGGTTCAGAGTAGCAAGGTTAGAGGCTGCATAGTTCAATCCACTTTCAAAGTTTCAGGCCATCTAGTTGAGTTTGCGCACTTCACACCAATGCACAAATCCACTTTAGTTGGGTTGTTATTATGGAAGTGAAATATCCTGATCCTTGATGTATCAGCATATATCATGGGTTTAGGCATGTCTATGGCCTGATTTATTTTAATTGGGTTGTCATTGTTGCTTAAAGAGATAGCTTCTGTCATATGGCTATGCTTAAATTGATAACAAAAGTTTATATGGTTGTGGCACTGTGCTGGGACTGGATGGATGTGGTTGTGACGGGATTGTTAGCCTTGTGATATGCACAAGTCTAGGAATTGTGCATCCTACTTGGCTAACAGTCCCGTCATAAGCAATTCATGTGTCCAACGACCTAGCTAGTTATATATGAGGCATGCTTTTTGAGTTTGCTCTTTTTGATTTAAGAGTACTTTCTATAAGTGTATCTTCATATGCGACTTTAATTATACATGTTTTTTCAATCACCGGTTAGTTATTATTGTCAACTTGTAGATGACGTGGTACGTCGTGTACAAGGGACGGGTTCCCGGAGTCTACGATGATTGGGAAGACTGGAGACAGGTGCACCGCTTCAATGGCAATAGCTACAAAGGGTACAACACTATGGCGGAGGCGGAAGATAGATACACGCGCTATCTAGCGGAGTTAGGACAAGGAACCGGATGAAGACCTACACCTTCGTCGGCGGTGATCATGCTTATCTTCTTTGGTTATTTATCCCGCTTGTGTCTAGCTAGCTAGTTTAGATGTCTAGGCGAGCTTCGAGCTCTAACTTGTTCGATCGACACATGTATTCGCATGTCACCAACTACTACTTTGTAACATGATCAAAACAATGTAACTTGGACTATGTATTCATGTATGAGACTTATCTATATGTATTTGTTTCAATCTTGTTTTTCATATCGAGTATTTATATATATAATTGTATATCTTGTATCTGTGTGTATATCTGCTGTAATATTGTATATAATCTGTATTGCATATAATCGGCATGGAAATTAAAAAAAACAAAAATACATCCGTGGCGCATGTTTTACCTTCGTGCGCACTAACCCTAAAGCGCACCATGGATGTTTAGTGGCGATTGGGTAGTGCGCCACAAGATACATCTGCGCACATGTTTACCTTCTATGGCGACTACCCTAAAGCGCACCATGGATGTTTAGTGGCGCATGGGTAGCGCGCCACGTAAGATACAAGGGTAGCGCACCATGCTAAACTTCGTGGCGCATTGCTGGTGCGCACGCCTATCTCACACAACCGTGGCACAAGATCAGGCAGCGCCACGGTAGAGATACCAGTAGCGCCAGTGGCGCACTATCGCGCGCCACGGATGGGCCTTTCAGGTGCGCCACAAACGACCATTTTCCTAGTAGTGTATAGCCGGACTTTTATTTTTTGTAATTCTTTTTCTAGGTTGAGTGATGCATCATTAAGAATGTTAGGGCATGCGTCGTTGCATAGGCCAGATGTAATTAGTATCTCTGTGATATTAACATATACTCCTTTCTAAAAAAAAAAATTGAACATTATCATGACGCATTGCTCATAGATGCATGTTTCAGGACTTAACGAATAAAATCCGCTAACAGACAGATTATATCATGCTTGGTAGTTTGATCTGGACTCTATCCTAAAAGCTAGTTGAAACAATTAGGAACCCTATTTGTATAAGAGATGGATTCTTTTGGAAAGACAGTATAAGAAGGTCCCTACCCCCTAGCCTATATGTGAATTGTGAGCGGCACCACGAAAAAGCCCAAAGGAATAGGGATAGACCACCGAATCGTCTTTCTTCTACAGAAATGAATGCATTCATGGATTTATAGCAGCACGGGTGGATGTGGGACTGCACCAGGAGCAAATTGATCTATCTCACCGGTGGCTCTATGTTTCGCCCAGAACGTGAACTATATGTGAACGGAGGAGGTATGTATTGGCAATCAGCTGCGGGGCAGGAACCATCCAATTAATGCTGTCCGTGTGAGCTAGTGCGATGGTACACAGCTATAATATTCTCATGCGAAATCTGTTTCCTGGTTCCGCGATTGCGGACGATCGCGCAAGGCAAAAATACGTGTGGCTACCGCCCCGAGAGTAATCTGTACCCTGTAGCAGCGCTGCAAAACCACACACCCTCGTCATCAGGGCCGGGACTAGTCTCCTGCGAATGTGTCCACTGTCCAGCTCCCTTGTTGAACGATGCGAGGGACAACTCGGCGGAACAAAACAGTTGCACATGTTTGTTGGTGATAAAAGTTGTGGCGAGCAATGATGTGTCGTCGCACATCTTTCTGTTCTGTGTACCATACAATATATTATTGGCTGTATATATATGCAGCTGTGGTGATGGTGTGCGCGAGATCTCTCCATCGGGCCAGGGCGTCAACAGTGACCGCAAGGACTTGCGTGTCGTGCATGTTTGGGTCGAGAGTCGAGAGCAACCGATCCACGCCCGTTGTACTCATTCCAATTCCAAAAGGTGAAACAAGTGCAGAGATACGCATGGCCTTGCTCTTCATTTCCCGTTGTGCAGCCAAACTATGTCTTCTTCTCTCGAAAAGGTGCTCTTTATTATTATTCAATGATGATGAACACAGAGTGAATCCAGTGCTCTCTTCGTTAAAAAAAATTCAACTTCTATAAAAATATGATACGCTATTGGCCGTATCCTTGAAAAAAAAACTTTCAAAAAATCTAAAATAAATTATGGATATAGACAATGTTGTATCCTACATAAAAAAACCGTAACCCAAAATTCTTTATATCATGGACTACACAAAATTGACCAAATCTGATAAATTTTTTGAGATGTAGAACTACGTATACTCTGATCCACACTTTCTTCATTTTTGTATAGCTCATAATATACATCTATACCAACCTATAATAATAAAAGGAGAAAGATTTTTCTCTTCATTCGTCTGTTTATGCCTTCAACCGTCCGTCTATGTATTTTCTATGTCTAAGGCCATCCCAAACGCCCCGTCCGATCTCGCCCCCCCGGACCAAGCCTAAGGCTTAACGCCGCAAACATACCAGACAAAGACGGGTCCAATTCAAGATATCGGCCAAACTGCGGGGCTCGACGCCCGGACTCGTCTGAGGTGGTCCAGCCGTCTCTTCCTCGGGCCCCACCTAGCGGTGTCCTAGAGAGAGGGGCCGCGTCCTTTTTAATGGGACCGCGTCATCCCCATCCACATCCACTCCCCCACTTCACTCCCACTTCCAGTCCTCACTTCCAAACCCCAAAACCCTAGCCGCTCCCTCCCCACCGACAATCTCCTCGCTGCCCGCCGCTGATGACCAAGGACAGCTGAAGTCTGTTCGGCTGGCCGAAAGACCACGAGGCGGCTCCTCCAGCAGCGGCCGTGGGCTACCATTCCGTCTCTCTCGCCGCCCGCGCAGCTCCTCCTCCTTCGCTCACCGCCCGCCGTTGCACCCGCCACCAGCGGCTGTACTGAGCCTCAAGGCCGCGCGCACACTCGCCTGTGTCCCGACGTCCACATGCTGGCGGGGTGGCACCTCAACGGCGCCCGCCTGTCGGTGTCGGCCATCCCCATCTCGGGCCCTGCGCGCCGCCACGAGATCTGCCGGCGACGGGCCTTCCTTCCTCCAGATCTGCGGCGGGATCCGGCCTACGCCATCGACTCCCCGGTCTGGGACCGGTGATTCAAGGTGGAGCATGCGGCCCGGCGCGAGGCCATCGAGGCCTACCTCGAGAACCTCGACAACATCGACGAGGACTACTAGGAGGGGTACCAGGAGGACTCCGGTGTGGAGGACGACGATGACAGCGGCATGCACTTCCCGCCGCTGTAGCCCAGCGTCCCGGACTGGTCGCGCTACCGTGGCGCGGACACCGTCGTGTCAGAGATGTGGCCGTGGCCGGAGTTGGAGGAGGACCCGGAGCCGCCCGGTTGGTGGCGGTCAAGATGGAGAAGGAGGGGCCGGAGAGGCAGCGCCGGCCGATGACAGAGGAGGAGGAGCTCCAGGCCGCCATCCTCGCCTCCCAGCTGGAGGAGGAGAAAAGAAGTGGGACGGCACCGCCTAGACGCTGCACGAGTCCTAGGTGGCCACGCAGGCCCAGATGCCGCCCGCGCTCCCGGCACCGCCTCCTCCTCCCGCTCGGTGCGTGGCCCCTGCCCCAGGTCTTCATCGATCTCGCCAACGACGACGAGGAGGAGTAGGCGCGGCAGCCGCAGGACCAAGGCACCGGCCGACTAGTAGCAACACCCGCCACCTCGCCCCCCTTCCACGCCAAGGCACCCCATAATAGTGGGCCTTTTTCTTTTTCTTCATATATTTTGTGAACTGGGGACCTAGGACAAGGACCTTTTTATGTAATATGTTAATTATTTTCGTTCTCGTTTTTTCTGCACCTTTTTTTTGCGGGTGAGATGTCGTTGGGGGCACGGGGCACCGCAAACCAGGATGAGCCCGGACTGCCTGTCCTCCATCCCCGCAAACGGACTGATTCGGACCAAACCGTTGTCTGAAATACGGGGAGTCGTTGGGATGGCTAAGGCTAATCGTAGTGGGGGTATCTTAGTGATGACCCATAAGTATAGGGGGTGTATCGTAGTACTTTTGATAAATAGGAGTGTCGATCCCAACGAGGAGCAGAAGGTGTTGACTAGTGGTATGGAGCAGGAAATCTCTGTAAATACTTAGCAAACGGATTTTTAGGGGTTTCTGATAAAGCAACAAAACAAAGTGCAAGCAGTAAAGACAACGAACAAACGCAGCAAGTGGCCCAATCCTTTGTTAGCAAAGGACAAGCTGGTAGAAATACTTATAAGGACCAAACATTCTTGAGGACACATGGGAATTCTGTCAAGTGCTTTCGCTTCAAATAGCTAAGTACTCTTCTTTTGTGTTGTAAGTGTTGTGTGGGTGAACCTGTGCTAATGTACCGACCTTACTTGGACTAATACATACTTGTGATTAAACCCCCTACAAGCATCCGTAACTACAGGAAAGTAATTAAGATATAAACCTAACCACAGCCTCAAACTCTGAGATCCTACACTCCCTTGTGCAAAGGTGTCCTAACGGGGTTTCGGGTTTCTGTCACTCCGGCAACCCCACAATTAGTAGTCAAATACACAATGCATTCCCCTAGGCCCATAAGTGGTGAAGTATCATGTAGTCGACGTTCACATGATACCACTAAAGAATAGCACCACAACTTAAATACTAAACCATTGAATAATAACTCAACACAAATCCACTACTAACAACATGACTTCTCCCATGTCCTCAAGAACTAAATGAACTACTCACAAGAAATCATGTGGATCAAGATCAAAGATGATATGGTGATGAATAACAATCTGAAAATAAACAATAAGACAATGGTTCCACTCACAAGCATCAACTACAATAGTAATCAACACCAGGAAAGTTTCCCCTAAAAACTAATGCAAGATTCAACACGATTGTTACAGCGGGATGGAGTGGTGATGATGGTGCTGTTGGAGATGATGGTGTGGATGATGATGATGATCCCGATGAAGTCTAGCCTGATGACGGTATTGATGGCGACGATCTCCACTCTCTGACGACTGTCTATGCACAGCCTCTTGGGAACCCCAAGAGCAAGGTGTGAAGCAGCAAGCAGCAATTTTTCATTCAGTTGAGACCGAGGTTATCAAACCAAAAGGAGGAAGGAAACGTCACACAGGTGTTGCAAGCAACGCGGGAGACCTGCACAACACAAACTCAAGACTTTCCCCAACGAACAGTGAGGTTGTCAAGCTCACTGGTTTGCTGTAACAAAGGATTAAACGTATGGTGTGGAAGGTAATAGTTTGCAGCAAGGCAACAAGTAAGAGTGGAAGATGTATCAATGGTAAAGATTGGACCGGGTCCATAGTTCACTAGAGGTGTCTCCTTAGATAAACAACATGGCATGAAGCATAAACAAATTACAGCAGGGCAATTGACAGGAACTGAGCAAGGCATAACAATGCAATTACTAGTCAGAAAGATCCTATGAGGTTGATTGAGCAATACAACAAGATACATAGACCGCCATCCAACTGCATCTATGACTAGAAGTCCACCTTCAGGTTATCATCCAAACCCCCTCCAGTATTAAGTTGCAAGCAACAGACAACTACTTTAACCAAAGTGTGTAAGGTAATCAGTCCACATGTTCCATGAACAAGAGACCGTTGTTTTATCCCTAGTAGCAACAACACATCTACAACCGAAGAGATTTCTGTCACTTACCTTGGAAAATAGACGCATGAACCCACTATCGAGCATAAATACCCCCTATTAGAGTCACTAGCAACTACTTGGCCAAGATAGCTACTAACAACGGAGAGCATGCAAGATCACAAACAACACAGACATGATAGAATCATAAACACAAAACTATTAATCAAACCAACATAATAATCTCAATATCCATCGGATCCCCGCAAACACAACATGCATGATTACAAATAGATTAGATCTTGATCATGAACGGAGCTTACAAGATCTATACATGAAAGCACAAAGGAGGAGATACAACCATCTAGCTACTACATAGATCCATAGTCCAGGGTGGAACTACTCATGCATCATACCGGAGAGAAGGCCTCTAGGATGATCTCCCCTCCGGCAGGGTGCCAGGAAGAACTTCAGATCCCCCCGATCTAGGGACGATGGTGGCGGCGGCTACAGACGGTTTAGTGGATATTTGATCGGGTCCTCAGGGTTTCTCCATCGGGGGCTTCTTATAGGCGAAGGGGAGAGCGAGGAGGCGGCCAGGGGCGGAAAACCCTAGCTAGGCGCGGGGCTGGGCCCACCCGCGCCTGGGGTGGGTCTGGCCCCCCTGGCTGGCCCCTCCCGCTCCCCTCTGGAATTCTTGTTCCCCACGGAAAGTAATTGACTTTGATGTTTGTCCCGTTCAATTCCGAGAATATTTATTTACTAACTTTTCTGAAACCAAAAACAACAGAAAACAGGCATCTAACACTGTTGCAACTTGTTAGCAGGTTAGTACCAGAAAACATGTAAAAAGCACCTTAAAGTGTATACAAGCAAAGCAAAGTAGATACAAAACAAGCATGGATCATCAAAAATTATAGATACGTTTCCAACGTATCAACATCCCCAAGCTTAACTCCTGCTCGTCCTTGAGTAGGTAAGTGATAAAAGAATAATTTTTGAGGTGACATGCACCCTCACAATAAAGATCCAACCATTAGAAGCATTGAAAGCTGGGATCAAAGAACTCTAAACATGTGCATGAAAGATAGAGTTCTAACAATAGGACATAGTAACTATGCATGCAACATGGCAAGCTACAAACAAAGATCATGAATAACATGCATTGAAAAACGTTTGTTTGTTTCACATACAGAAAACATAGCATAGTGGCAATCAGCTTGTCCCTCATAGAGTAGCAATATAGATGCATATGACACCTTCAAAGTTCACAAGGGTGACTAGAAACAAATAGCACAAGAACAAGTAATATCACAATATGCATCAATTAATAAGCTTTGGGACACTGCACACAGAATGACAACTATGCTCTCTTAATGGTGCCTAAATGTAGAAGGTGGAGACTCAATAATGGTGGAAGTAAGACCTTTTTTGTAAAGGAAGCAGTGATTACAAGTTTCAAAAAGAGCTTCCAAAAATTATGGTACTTGTTAGCTTTCAGCCCTCATTTCCCCTATCATAAGCATCTTGAAGTGGTTAAGGTTAAAGTGGCAAAGCTGGAGTATATGCTTGACGAAGTATAAGTTGGCAATCTCACGTCCCATGAATACGACGGCCACACCTCATGCATACTCAACTTTGGGTCCAGGTAAGTTCTTGTCACTATAAGTATTTGCATATCATTGAGAACCACCAACGAGGTACCCCTTGCACATGGTACAGGAGCTTTCCCATAACCAAAATGACAAGTCAAGCAGACAATGAGCATCTCAGCAATCTTTTTATTTACCATATGCATAGCTTTTTATTGAGGATGCTTCATAGATAGCTCATTATGGTGATGCTGCAAGTTTCCACCATGATTAGGCATGGCTTAGGCTAGCGGCCTAGGCGTTTCTCTAACACATGATACAAACTCCATGGACTTACAAGTTCCCTCTTTATTTCACACCGGTGACATCCATAGACAAAAGAGCATGATATCAACTGAGTACAACAAGGTACAAGTGCGATGTTGAAAACGTTCCCCGTGACAGCACGGTTCTGCTAATTCCAACTTATAAGTGCAAGCATATACAACAAAGTTGTCACAATGGTTCAAGTTTATTACGGGCAAAGAATAAAGTGTGCCATCAAGTTTGTGAGGGCTTTAATCACTAAGTTTTCACATAACAAAATAGTTTTTAATTGGAAGATAGTTGAAAACAAGAATATACTTGGAATGGTGTAACACACCATGCATAGGAGTTTATAGTGGACACTTTGAAATAACTTGGTTTCTTGGGAGTTTGAAGCATGAGTAGAACTTACTCATACAAGTGGAGGCTAGCAAAAGACTGGGAGCAACCAACTAAGAGAGCAATAATGGCCATAATCATGCAATGCAACAAAGCATACTAATCAAAGCAAAGAGTGGTACTACAAGTCAAGGACTAAATGATCATAGAGGCTAATGGTGACTTGTCATAGTCATAACATGGTGTGAGCATGTGCCAAGTCAACCCAAGCAAAGCATCAAAGGAGAATACCACAATACTATGCTTTTGCATGCTAAAACAACGTATAATTTATTCAAGGCATACTAAGCAATCCCAATTGTTTGGAACAAAACATGCTACAACAATAATCCCTAAGCATAAAGTCAAAACAACACCTAGCATGTCATGCTAAAGTCTAAGTCACAGTCAATGCAAGCTCCTCTTGCACTTCAAGCAAGAACTTACTACTCCTTTCCAACACCAAGCAACTTATTTGCAAAACAACACAGCGAGAACAGGGGTCCAAAGTACTTTATTCAAGCAAACTAAACAACCTAAGCAAAGCAAACGAAAACTAAGACACTCCAAGAACAACGCAACTATGCATGAAATAATAAAACCGAAGTGTCTACATAGACCTGAGCTTTTTATTGATGAAGAAGGGGATGCCTTGGGCATCCCCAAGCTTTGACGCTTGTAACTATTGGATATTTCTTGGTGTGACACCATGGTGGAATCCCCAAGCTTGAGCTTTTGTCCATTCTTCATATCATTGCATCATTCTCTCTTTACACCTGAAATTTTTCCTTCATACAAAACTTCACACAATCTTCATTAGCAACATTAGTGTATTCAAAAGATATTAGGCCACTGGCAAAGCTTTGAAACAGCAAGGCTTTTCACTAAAAACTCAAGCTACTGTAGTAAATCCTTCAAAAAGCTCAATTCACCTAAAGAGAACTCAAAAAGGAATCAATAAGAAGCAAATGCAAATAATGGCAGAAATCTGTCAAAACAGACCAGCAGGTAGAAACCGATTTTTTCGAACATCTTCTGTTGCTCAAATCAAAAAGTGTTGATCTAACGAAAGTTAACTAACATACTGGGGAATTTACTCGTAAATTTTCATCTCAAACCGAGTTACAGAGCCTCCTGACGAATATTTTTGGTGGAGGACAGAAATCTGTTTTGGGACAGCAACTCTCCAAATCTTACTTCCCTCTCATTAGAGGTCATTTTTGGAACAAAAAGCAAACAAAAAGGATAATAAGAGGTCATTACTGAAGTAATAACTTCCAAGACTTAAGGAAACTCTTTGGTTATCTCCCAACAAGTACTTTTCGTTAACGCCTTTAAGTTAGGCACAAGAAGCTTGAGAAGATGCTCACATAAGAAATATGAATTGAAGTCAAAGAGAGCATCAAGAAGCAAATCCAAAACACATTTAAGTCTAACCCTCTTCCTATGCATCGGAATCTTGTACATAAATAAATTCACAAAGAACAAAGTGATAAGCATAGGAAGATAAACCAAGAGTAACTTCAAAACTTTCAGAACATAGAGAGGTGTTTCAGTACCATGAAAAATTCTACAACCATACTTTCCTCTCTCATAATAGTTTTCAGTAGCATCATGAATAAACTCAACAATATAGCTATCACATAAAGCATGCTTTTCATGATCTACAAACACATAATTTCTATCAAGCTCAAAAATAGTGGGATTAAAACCTTCACAGATTTTACCCAAAGTAGATATTTCAAAAGGATCCACACAAACATAACATTCATCCTCCTTTGGTAAGCAAGGGGGACAATCAAATAATACAAGAGGTAAAGAGTTACTCTCATTAGAAGGTAGGAATGGGTGAATCCATTCTTCCTCCTTTTGTTCATCACTCTCCTTCTCTTTTTCATCTAATGAGCTTCCAGTTTCAACAATTTCCTCTTACATAGGCTCCTGCAAAGCATTAGTCTCTTACGTGTGTGGAAAGCATCTATTAAAATATTCAAGAGTATAGCCATTTGCTTCCTTGTAATTATCAAAGCAAAATTTAAGTATCTCATAAACCTCACATTCATAAGGTGCATCATCAATATTTTCAAGCAAACTAGCAAGTTCAAATGCACCTTTGAAAGCAATAAATTCTTCAATTTGTTCCACATCATAAAAGTCATAATTTCCTTTAACATAAGAAGATATGGTAACATTATCATTATACTCACATTGAAAAGGAAGGTGTTTATACCTCCTACAACAACAAGACTTATCAAAGCAATAAGTAACATTATAAGTAGAGCACACGTCTCTAGCAATAGCATTCAACTTATCAATTTGTTCCCATAAGTGTTTCCCTTTTTGTGAAAAACGGTGTTCCTTATAATAATACTTTTGTTCTTCCGTGAACCCACCTTGCCAATAAGAACTAGTTTTAAAGAAACCATCCATTGATGGAAAGCATGACCAAGCAAGGCAATGATAGACCACCAAGAAGTGTAAGAACTAATTTTTTTGGTTTTTTTTTAAAGAGGCAAACAAAACCAAGCAAAAGAAACAAAGCAAACTAAAAACAAAGTAAAGAGATAGGAAGTGAAGTACTCCCCTTGTGAAGAATTCCTTAGCCTCCCCGGCAATGGCGCCAGAAAAGTTTGACGATTGTCTACGCATAGCCTGTTGGTAACCCCAAGAGCAAGGTGTGAAGCAGCAAGCAACAAGTTTTACCTTAGTTGAGACCGAGGTTATCGAACCAAAAGGAGGAAGGAAACGTCACACAGGTGTTGCAAGCAACGCAGAGACCTGCACAACACAAACTCAAGACTTTTCCCCAACAAACAGTGAGGTTGTCAAGCTCACCAGTTTGCTGTAACAAAGGATTAAACGTATGGTGTGGAAGGTAATGGTTTGCAGCAAGTAAATAAGTAACAGTGGAAATGTATCAATGGTAAAGATTGGACCGGGGTCCATAGTTTACTAGATGTGCTCTCCTTAGATAAATAACATGGCATGAAGTGTAAACAAATTACAGCAGGGAAATTGACAAGAACTGAGCAAGGCATAACAATGCAATTACTAGTCAGAAAGATCCTATGAGGTTGATTGGGCAATACAACAAGATACATAGACCGCCATCCAACTGCATCTATGACTAGAAGTCCACCTTCAGGTTATCATCCAACGCCTCCAAGATTAAGTTGCAAGCAACAGACAACTGCTTTAAGCAAAGTGTGTAAGGTAAACAGTCCACATGTTCCATGAACAAGAGACCGTTGTTTTCTCCCTAGTAGCAACAACACATCTACAACCGAAGAGATTTCTGTCACTTCCCTTGAAAACTAGACGCATGAACCCACTATCGAGCATAAATACCTGTAACATCCCTAAAATCATGTTCCAAACTCATGCATATCATCCATGCATCCATGATCATTTAGAACCTCATTTCAAAAACCATTTCCAAAACAGGAGCATTGTTGCTCTATATTTTTTGTAAGTTTACTCAAGCCCTTGTGCTACTTTTTTTGGGAAAGGTGATGTTAACCATTCAGTATTGTTTAGAATCCAAACCCAAGTGATTTCAAAAACTTGAGCAAAGTCTCAAAACAAAATATGAAATAAAAATCAATCCTATGCCTATTATCACACCTCATAAAGGCATGGTTTTATTTTATTTTCTAAAGACCCAAGTGTGTTTGAGTGAACAGATGTGTTTGACACTTATTTGAGTACAAGATTTATTGTACAAAAATCATGAAAAGTTTTGAATCAAACAGATTTGAATTGAAGTTTGAAAACCATTTCAGAAAAGCAAACAGAAAAAGAAAAAGCTTAAAAAGGAAAAAAAAATAAGCCTTCAGTCGAATCTGGCCCAACTGGCCCAGCTAAAGGCCAGCACCCCACCATGAACTGCTTTTCCTTCACTCGCACCCATTGAGTGACTGATGCAGGACTCACTCCCCCTCTGTTTCTCTCGCTGACATCCGCGGCCCACACGACGTCGTCGTCTCCACCCCACCGCGACGTGTTCTTCCCCAAAATCATGCCATGCGTTACCTGGTTGATTCACTCGTCAATTCGTGTTGATTGGAGGAGTAATTCACGCCCTCGCCTGGCCTGCTTAAACCCCCTCTGCCCCCTCTCCATTTCCCCCAAAACTCCGAGCCCAGAGCGCCCCCGGGCTGCCCGCATTCATCCTCGCACCGCCGCAGACAGAGAGCTCTCCGGCGACCAATTCCGGTGAGCCCCGTGCGCCCCTCTCCCTTTGGTTCTTGCAGACAGCCTCGCCACTTTCTTGCGCATCTACTGACACCGCTGGTTCCTTTTATACTGCCCCAGGTCGTCGATTCCGTTCAACACCGCAAGCTCCCGACGATACCCTCAACTCCGGCAACCAAATTCCGTAAGCCCTTTGTTCCCCTTCGCCTCTGACTCACACGATGTTGTTCGCCACATGTCCTTGTGCATCACCGATGCCGCTTGTTCGTGCTAGGGAGACCAGAGCGCCGCCAACGCTGCCGTCCACCCAAGCCCGCCCAATAACTCGACGAGCTCAAGAACCCACCCCGGCGCCTTGCCAAGCCGCCGCCAGTTGAGCATCGAAGGCCACCACGTTTCAGTAAGCCTCCGACAGCCCTAGGACCACTTGTAGCGCCCGGCCAGAAAGCCGAGCTGCCGCCAAGAGCTACCGCCAGCCGCCCGACTTTGGTCGTTTGATCCAGAGCCGACCGGATCCGCCACAGAATTAGATCACTTAGCGAAGAGGTATATGTAGATCTGGGCCGTGCGATTAAGTCAGATCCAGCGGCTCAGAAGCGTGATCCAACGCGAACTGGTACGCGCCAATAGGATTAAGACGCGTGGCATCTGTTAGAGTTTAAAAACAGAATTTGAATCTATTAGATGTTTAAATTTGTTTTGGCTATAACTTTTGATCCCCACGTTATAATTTGACAAATTTTATACCGTTGGAATCAGGAGAGCAAGATATTTCTAAATATGCAATGTGTTTAATGTTTTGCTTCTGTTAAAATGACTTTATTTGCAGAAACTTGTGTAGGGCTAATTTGAGTATATGAATTGTTTAAGAATTGTTTTAGGGTTTATCTAAATGTTGTTTGGCAAGTTTTTAACTTTTTTATGAATCAGTACTGTATACTTGCTTTGTTGAGTTTTAAAAAAATCATCACATATCATTTTGCATGCATGCATATATTTTTGATTGTATATGTTTTGTATGTGATTGTGGCTATGATTCTTTGTGTAGATTTTGGTGCTAGTGATTGTGATTGTGAGGAGTGTAGCTACTCTCCAAACTACCAAGGCAAGTGGTACTTCATGAATATTTTGTTCCTATGTTTTCTACTAAGCATTAGAAATATTTTGTTACCCTTGCATGTTATATTTTGCTTAAATGCCATGTTGGGAAATCCTAGTAGCTGTAGAATTGCTAGAAAATTTCTAAGTTAAGATACTATCTATGCCATGCTTAGCCTAGCTAGTAGCAACCAAGGGTTGGTGAAATATATACATGCTATGATGAAAATATTTCTAAGTCTTTGGACTTGTGTTTTGCCTAATAAAACAACTAAGTAAATGAAACACCTGGGTGGAATGGAAGGAATGGTTTGTGTTGAGTGGTTACACAAGTCCAGCGGACTGGTGAACCTTGTGTATCTCACTTGTGGAAAGCCACCCAGGAACAAAGAGATTTTAGAGGCCAAGTGTTGAGAAGCTTCTAGTGCAGCCACTTGGCAATATGGGCTCTTCCTGGATCATATAAGTTGCTAGAACTTAGTCATTTGGACAGTTGGTGGTAGTGGGATGATAGGTTGGAACGCGTCCATTTGGTCTAAGGGAAGGCTTCTGAAAGGTCCTGTCTTGGTGAAAATCAAGTCTGGTGGGGAAAGTGCAAAACCTCTGCAGATGGAAAAAACTAAGTACTTAGCCATGTCCCTAGAAAAGGATAACTTGAGCATCAAGACATGGAAGCTATCAAGAATCTCCTCATCTCAATTTCTAAGTAAAAACTTGTGGGTGAACAAGGGTGAAGGACCTCAATGTCTATTGGTGGTTCCTTGGGTGATTTTGTCAAAGTAAAATCTTAGTGTTTTCAAATGATAAGGAAAATCTATTTTGAGCAAAGCAAGCCTAAGCTCTACTTAGCCAAATGCATATAGATGATAGACTCCACTATACTACTATAGTATCACTTGCCAATACAATTCAAATGTATTGACTCTTGTGGCTGTAACTTGTTATGTTGCAGGTTTGTTTGATATTAGTGAAGTTTAATGATTAGGATTACATGTCTACAACCAACATGTCTGCCTGTGGCACTTTGAAGATGAAGGACCCCATGCTTATAGATATTCTGCTGCAATGTAATGTAATATCCAAATGAGCTATGTAAGATGTAATAAATTATTTTATTCCTAGTTATAAAGTTGTATTATGACATACAGAAAACATAACATAGTGGCAATCAGCTTGTCCCTCATAGAGTAGCAATATAGATGCATAGGATACCTTCAAAGTTCACAAGGGTGACTAGAAACAAATAGCACAAGAACAAGTAATATCACAATATGCATCAATTAATAAGCTTTGGGACACTGCACACAGAATGACAACTATGCTCTCTTAATGGTGCCTAAAGGTAGAAGGTGGAGACTCAATAATGGTGCAAGAAAGACCTTTTTTTGTAAAGGAAGCAGTGATTACAAGTTTCAAAAAGAGCTTTCAAAAATTATGGTACTTGTTAGCTTTCAGCCATCATTGCCCCTATCATAATCATCTTGAAGTGGTTAAGGTTAAAGTGTCAAAGCTCGAGTATATGCTTGACGAATTATAAGTTGGCAATCTCATGTCCCTTGAATACGAGGCCACACCTCATGCATACTCAACTTTGGGTCCAGGTAAGTTCTTGTCACTGTAAGTATTTGCATATCATTGAGAACCGCCAACAGGGTACCCCTTGCACATGGTACAGGAGCTTTCCCAGAACCAAAATGACAAGGCAAGCAGACAATGAGCATCTCAGCAATCTTTTTAATTACCATATGCATAGCTTTTTATTGAGGATGCTTCATAGATAGCTCATTATGGTGATGCTGCAAGTTTCCACCATGATTAGGCATGGCTTAGGCTAGCGGCCCAGGCGTTTCTCTAACACAGGATACAAACTCCATGGACTTACAGGTTCCCTCTTTATTTCACATCGGTGACATCCATAGACAAAATAGCATGATATCAACTGAGTACAACAAGGTACAAGTGCAATGTTGAAAACGTTTCCCGTAACAACACGGTTCTGCTAATTCCAAATTATAAGTGCAAGCATATACAACAAAGTTGTCACAATGGTTCAAGTTTATTAGGGGCAAAGAATAAAGTGTGCCATCAAGTTCGTGAGGGCTTTAATCACTAAGTTTTCACATAACAAAATAGTTTTTAATTGGAAGATAGTTAAAAACAAGAATATACTTGGAATGGTGTAACACACCATGCATAGGAGTTTATAGTGGACACTTTGGAATAACTTGGTTTCTTGGGAGTTTGAAGCATGAGTAGAACTTACTCATACAAGTGGAGGCTAGCAAAAGACTGGGAGCAACCAACTAAGAGAGCAATAATGGCCATAATCATGCAATGCAACAAAGCATACTAATCAAAGCAAGGAGTGGTACTACAAGTCAAGGACTAAATGATCATAGAGGCTAATGGTGACTTGTCATAGTCATAACATGGTGTGAGCATGTGCCAAGTCAACCCAAGCAAAGCATCAAAGGAGAATACCACAATACTATGCTTTTGCATGCTAAAAAAACACATAATTTCTTCAAGGCACACTAAGCAAACCCAATTGTTTGGAACAAGACATGATACAGAAATAATCACTAAGCATAAAGTCAAAACAACACCTAGCATGTCATGCTAAAGTCTAAGTCACAGTCAATGCAAGCTCCTCTTGCACTTCAAGCAAGAACTTACTACTCCTTTCCAACACCAAGCAATTTATTTGCAAAACAACACAGCGAGAACGGGGGTCCAAAGTACTTTATTCAAGCAAACTAAACAACCTAAGCAAAGCAAACGAAAACTAAGACGCTCCAAGAACAACGCAACTATGCATGAAACAATAAAACCGAAGTGTCTAGATAGACCTGAGTTTTTATTGATGAAGAAGGGGATGCCTTGGGCATACCCAAGATTTGACGCTTGTACCTCTTGGATATTTCTTGGGGTGACACCATGGTGGCATACCCAAGATTTAGCTTTTGTCCATTCTTCACCTCATTGCATCATTCTCTCTTGACACCTGAAAATTTTGCTTCATACAAAACTTCACTCAATCTTTTTATTTACTATGTGCATAGCTTTTTATTGAGGATGCTTCACAGAATGATCACTATGGTGATGCTGCAAGTTTCCACCATGATTAGGCATGGCTTAGGATAGCGGCCCAGGCATTTATCTAACACACATACATCAGTCCATGGACTTACAAGTTCCCTCTTTATTTCACACCGTCGACATCCGCAAACAAAAGAGCATGATATCAACTGTGTACTATGTACAGGTGCAATGTTGAAAGCATTCCCCATGGCAGTATGGTTCTGCTAATTCTGACGTATAGATGCAAGCATATACAACTTTGATGACACAATGGTTCAAGTCTATTAGGGGCAAGAAAATAAGGTGTGCCATCAAGTTCGTGAGAGCTTTACTAACTAGTTTTCATATAACAAAATACTTTTTAATTCGAAAGATAGATGAAGCTTGAGAATTTTCTTGGAATAGCAATAATGCTAATAGGTAGATATAGTGGACACAAATGGCACGGGTTTTGGTTCAAATGGGTTGGAAACATGAGAAGTATGCCTTCTCAAAATAGTTTTTGGCTATCAAGGCTGGGTAGCAAGCAAGAGAGTTGAAAGAAACAAGCAAACCTACAAGTGATAAAGACAAACATGCAATCTTCCTTGAAGACACAAAAGATCTTAAAATAGAGAATACTAAGCTTATGAGCCAACAAGAAAGAAAATAAATGATACAAAATACATGTAAGCTTTTTCTCTTTTTCTTTCAAACCTCAAAAAGTGTTGCCACTGACCAGAGTTCGGTTTGCCAAAACCAATTTAGATCTACTTGATGCTCCCAAAGTGATGGCAATACTGATCAACAAGATCCATCATATAATAGAGATTGCAAACTAAAATAAGAAGTGCAAAAAGTAAAAGATGCAACTTCTCATTAATATTCCATAAAGGCACTCACACCAAGAGATACATAGATAACCAACTAAAGGAGAGATACTTCCACATGCAAACCAAACTGTAAGATAACTTCTCTACCAAAGATATGAATCCACTAAAAAGTTAAAGATGAAAGATAATAATGGTGATACCGCGACACTCCCCCAAGCTTGGAACAAGCCAAGGGGATGCCAAACCTGATGATGAATTACTCCTTCGGTGGTGGTGGTGTTATCTTATCATCATAAAACTTTCAAGGCAACGGTTCTCCATCCAAAAAGGACGTCCTTGTCTCCACAATCCTGAAACTAGCAACAGAGCTTATGCGATTAAATCTAGCCTCATACTCATAGTTTTTATTTTGTATGTCGTGGAGCTGTGCTTGTAATTGGTTGGTGGTCTGACGGAGCGAGAAGACTTATTCTCGGAGCTCAGCAACCTCCTCCTCGTGCTTGGCAATGAGTTCTGAACTTATCTTGTAATAACATCCACTTCGTGTTCTGCCATCTTCTTGTACCTGAAAACTTCCTGCTCCAATGCTTCCATCCTGTCTTCCAGACTACCTTCTCCTTTAGGGCCTTGAACTTCTTTTATTTATACCTTCCCATCTTTGAGAATCAACTCCTTGGGATGGATCCTCAACTCATACATGTACGGCTTGAGGACATCCGTAGAGGAATCCTCCATGGGTGATCCAGAGGAATACATTGTAGCTCCAAAACTAAGCATTTGCCTAACAAAAATAGATCGAAACAAAAACATGGCGTGAACTCGATACAAGAGCCTCGTGGGATCCGGGGGTGAAAGGATACGGATGTCGCCTAGAGGGGGGGTGAATAGGCGATTAAAACTTTTCCTAGAGTGGCTCAAAAAAGGCGGAATAAAACTAGTGTTTACTTTGTTAAGCACAACCTAGAACAACTAAGGTTCACCTATGTGCACCAACAACTTATGCTAAGCAATACAAGCAACAAAGTGATAGCAAGATATATATTACTTCAAGCACGAAGGCTAGCACAATGTAAAGTGCATAAGTAAAGAGCTCGGGTATAGAGATAACCGAGGCACACGGGGACACCGATATTTTACTGAGTTCCTCCCAACATGGAGTACATCTCGTTTGGAGAGGGGGTGGTACCAAACCACCAACGCCACAAAAGGCCTCCCTTATTCTCCGGTGAATCTCACCCCAACGGGATCGATCCACGCTTCCACTATCGGTGCACTTGTCGGTGGCAACCGGAACCTCTCACAAGGTTGGGGCACTTCTCCACAACTTAATTGGAGGCTCCCAACAAATGCCACAAAAGGCCACAAATGCCACTAAGGCCACAAACCGTCTAGCGTTCCAAGAACCCAAGAGGGACAAGCTCCATTGAGTAATTCAAACTAAATCCTCCGAGGAGAACACAAACCGATGCACCAAATGCAAATGGCAAGAACACCACAAAGATGCTCAAATCCCTCACTCTCAATTTCCAACAAAGCTACTAAAGCTATTGGGGGGAACAAGAGAGGAGGAATCAAAAAGAGACACAAAATCCCTCATGGGCGGATTTGACTACCTAGCGAGGCAGAAGGAAATTAAGGGGCGTCCAGGGGCGGGAGGTAGTACCGGCCCGCCTGGGCGGTACTACGGCTTGGCCCAGAGAGCAGATTTTCTCTTTTCTTTTATAAATCAAATATGAGGCAGATTCAAATGGTCATAACTTTTGAACGGTAGCTCCGATTGACCCGATTCCAATTGCGTTGGAAAGAGGACGACAAAAGCTACCCTTATGTAACACCCTCAGAATCGGACCTATGCAAGTTTTAGCGAAACCCGCCAAACCCGCATAGAAACGATTCAAAGGTGCCCACCAGGCACTTGCGTGCGGGTGGAAAACGAAGTAATAACATTACACAACAGTCCTCGATGGGACCCACAGAACAGATATATATAACAGCGACTCCATGAGTCAAGAATACAGATATACGGTACAAAGAACCAAATCACCTTGAAAACGATGGAGCGTCCGACTACGGACAAGATGCAAATGGGGCTAAGAGCCCTGAAGAATAACCAATGGCGTCCATAACCCTGCCCAGGCCAAGCCGGAAGGGTAACCCTGCTAACGGCGTCGATCTCAAAACCTGCTTAAACAAAAGGGGTGCCGACAAAGGGCAAAGGAAAAAGAAGGAGCGCCAAGATCGAGGCCAAGACACGGCGAGGCTAGAATTCGGGTCCTCGCCACATAGGTATGGTGGATCGAGCGGCAGCAAAGATGCACTAAACAACCTATAGAGACTCGATACAACCGGCAATCGAGAGGGGTAAGAATGACCTAACCGGATCCAACTCAAGCTATCACCAAACAAACCCATTCGTGTTTTCCCTCGAGACCAAACGAGGAAGTCAACCGAGGAACTCACACGGTTGGCGCTTTTATTTATTCGCTTATCGCTGCAGCGATTACTAGTCGATGTAGATAATCATCCCGATAAAGTAAGCAGTGGCACTTTAGTTGACCATTCCGTTATAGTTGCAGAATTACTAATCGATACATAGCATGATATAATCCCAAAACCCAAAGCAGTTGTTGGTACTTTTATTCAGCCATTCCGCTGAAGTTGCAAAACTTACTAGTCAGTACAATGGTCGCAAGCGACACCAAACAAGCAGTTGTGGCAGTATTAATTAGCCATTCCATTATAGTGAAGCTGATTACTAGTCATTATAAAGTCAGATTTATAGCAATAAACTTTAGTTATGCTTGTCTATGGTCGAGATATCGTGCTCCAAGTCGTCCCATATCCGCGACACGGCTTTAGAAGTTTTACCCGCCGGGGTGCACCAATAGCAACACACGCCGATCAACCTCGAAAACCAAATCAAAACCAAACGAGGCTTTCACGACGAACAATCACAGGATTCAGAATATTTCAGGGGCCACCCTTGAGTACACCCACAACGTAAGCAAGCTTCGAGACGGACTCAAGGTTTGGGTATACGGTCAGAACGATCGGGAACCCAAAATCTGGCTTGTCGACACCATGAATCGTGTCCCGATCCTAAACAAGACAAAGTGCTATCGCTGCACAATTTAAATAAAGCGTAAAGCATGGCATAAGTACAGATCGTAAATAAAACCTTAAACTAGTTTGTGGCCCCAAGAAATAAGAATGAATCAAGCTCGCTCGTGGGGGTCCCATATACCTCCGGATGTGGATAGCGATAAAACAAGGAACAAGTATCAAGTACTGGGTCCTACGGACACAAGTGGGCGTCGAAACCAAATATTTTCTATCACCCACCGATGCCTCTGATTACTTCAATTTTAGTTGTTAAACAGGAATTGAAGTGAACGATAAGTAAAACCATGATCATCTCCAACAACACACATGCGGCATTACTCCAACAACTGTGGAATTTGACAACACGCAACAACACTTGAGCAAGCGACTACGACGCGCAAGTCCAACTAGCTACCAAACAACAGGTAATAGGATGTGTCCAAGGCAAATATAAGGCTGCAAGAGATATCACGGGTACGAAACCTAGAGCATCACAACACAGATAGCAATAGATCAACAGGAGGAAATAAATACTATGAAAGTAAGATAGGTAGAAAGGCGGAGATGCTCGCCTGAAAACATTGCCGAAGGTTCAACCGAAGATCGGGGCGACACTCGCATCAACTCAACGGCCTTATCCGCGAAGAAGCAAAACACTAGAATAAACACCGGATGCAATATTTAATACAACGGCAGAAGATCGGCATGATGCATGTATGATGTATGACATGGCAAAGGTGCGATGCAATTAGGTCATATTAAGCGGAACCGGGGTCCCGACAATTAATTGGTGGTTCATGTTGTTTAGCTACCCCGCAATTTTGAATATTGTATTAGCATGGCAAAAGATAGCACCGGGTTCGCTACACAAATTTAAATGAGGCCAATATAAGGCTAGATTTGCCCGCATATGGGCCCCATATTTAATTATTAGGTGAATCGGCATAAGGCCCCCAAACCACACACAGATATGCATGCAAGTATGGCAATTAATATGCAACAAGTTGTTATATATGATAAAATAGGGTTTCGGGAAGGGGTTCACACATTAGGGTTCGGCAGATCTTGGGGTTCCGGGGGTTCCGGGGTTCGACAGGGTCCGGGGTCGGTCTCGGGGTCCAGGGTTCGACGGATCGTTCTCGGATAACAGAGTTAGGTCTTGGCGTTCCGCGAGGAAGGGATTGGTGGTTCTGACTTCACTTGTCGGTGCCGGACTCGGTTGCGGTAGATCTTGGCCATGTCGAAGTTCTTGCCGGAGGTTAGTCGAGGTTCACCGGTTCGGTACGGTCTTCATGTGGTAGATCTTGTCGAGTTCACCGCAACGGCCTTGTGGTTCCGATGACGATCTTGGCGGTTATCTAGTGGCACCATGTACACCCCTCGAGCCCATCGGCATTGAGCCGGTCTTGTCGTTGAGCATCCTTGTACGAAGTTCTGGGTGTTCCGGTTCCATGGACGATGGAGATCATGGGGTTCGACACCGGGGTCTTCCGGGTTCCGTGATTGTCTTGCCCTTTCGATGTTGGGGTCTTGGTGAAGCGCCTTTACATTCGTTGGCATCACGCCGGTCTTGTCGTTCTTGGACATCGGCGCCGATGATACACAAGACATCCCATGGGAGCCAAGAGTAGCTATAACACGGAAACTTCACGACAACTTGCAAGGGAGCAGGGACACGTGCGCTCGAAGCGGAGGCGGGGCGTTGCGCGGCCCAGGGACATGCGGGGCTCCAGGGAGGCGCTAAGGCGATGATGCTTGGACGCGGGAGGGACTCCCTTTGCAGCATGCGGGACGGGTCGGAGGACAGGGAGAGGACGGATGCGCCTGGGCTGCATGGTGCTCGGGCGACCAACGAGCTCCTTGGCGGCGGGAAGATCGGCGAGGTGAGGTCCGGGCGGAGACGGCGATGCGCCGGGCGGGGCGGCGACGCTGGTGGGGCGACACGCGCCGGGCGGGCTGCAGGAACGCTGGCGGCTCGCAGGCGACGAGGTCGGCGACGCACGAGGCCGCGGCGGCCGGCGGCTTGCAGGGGACGAGGAGGCGAGGAAGCGGCTAGGGGAGGAAGGCGGCGGGGCGAGGTCGGTCATGGCGGAGGAGGGCGCGGACGCGCGATGAGGCCGGGCGGCGGGCTCGACCATGAGGTGGGTGCTCCGGTGAGGCGGACTGGGTCGGGAGGAGAGCGGAAGGGAGCTGCTCGGAGGCGGGAAGGCGCGAGAAGGAGGTACTGGCGCGGGCCCGGCCGAGGAGAGGAGGCGAGGCGACGAGGCCACCGGGCGGCGCTGGAGGGGAGGCGCTGGCGGCGACTCGCGAGGGCAGCGGCGGGCGGCGCGGCAGCGAGGAGAAGGGCGCTGGGCGGAGGTTCTCGAGCGGGGCGAGGAGAGGCGGCTGGGCGGCTCACAGAGGCGGGGAGGGTGGAGCAGGGGAGGCTCACGCGGGCGGTGAAGCGGGCGCCGGAGAGAGGGGAAGAAGGTGAGGGGCGGAGGCGGCGCTCAGGGTGGTCGCGGCGGCGGGCGGGCAGGCCAGAGGGGACGCCGGCCGGAGGGGAGAGAAGGCCGGGGTCGGGGGTGCCTGGCGGGGAAGAAGAACAGGGGCCGGGTCACGCGGGCGGTTGCGGGATGGGCGTGGGCAGGGAGCAGGTGGACCAGGGGGTGGGGCCCAGGCGCGTGTGTGCGTGGTTGTGTGTGTGCTGGCAGGGTGGGAGTGGGTGAGTGGGTGTGTTGTGTGGGTTTGCACAGGGGTGACGTGGCAGTTTTTGACTGGAGGGGGGAGGGATGAGGGTGAGGTGGCAGGTTGCTATTGGGTGGGGTGAGGTGGCTGGTTGGGGGGGTAGATTAGGTGTAGGTAGTCAGGATTTTAGAGGTTGTTGGTGGACCGATTTGAACCGGGGTGGTCGCTCGGATCGGCCCGCTCGATCGCCTCACTAAAAATAATTAACATTTTATTTATTTCAAACACGACTTTTGCAAATTGATAGCGGTCAAAACAAAACAATCCGGTGACCCGGGTTAGGTGTTTGAATAGAGACGGTGCGTTTAGAAAACAAAAACAGGCTTTGCGAAAAAGTTTTAAGCAAACAATGCATGATGATGACGACGCAATGCACAAATTCAACGCGGTTTTCTAGTAGTGGTTTTTGCGGGATGCCACAATTCGACACCACTAACAAGGGATCTCGCCCTCGAGATCCGCCTCATGGTTCCGGAAGGAAGGTCGGCGATCTGAATCTTCTCGCTTCATGTAGATCCTCGCGACACCACTAACGAGGGTTCCTTCTTCATCTGGAAATCGGCGACACCACCAACAAAGGGTCGTTGTTCCTGATCGTCGAGAGAACACTCCGGAGAAACAAAGGACGAAGGTAGAGGTATCAAACGATAAGGCCACCTCTAACTTCCATTAGAAGAGGGAAAAGTTACATTGATCCACCAGTTCGATGTACAGAGCGAATAGTAAGAGTCGGGTAGGGTGATCAGTCCACCCCGTACCCACACTATCAACTCTATACATGAATAGGAAAATCAGGCAACTCAACTCTCGAGAGTTTAGAATGAAGATCTTCATAGGCGGTATCCGGAACAAAGGGATGATGCCAGCAGAAATCGTATGAAATACACAATGATTAGGTTCCGCGATGGTTCCATTGGCATGAACAACACATGCTCAAGGTATACTCCAACTTCACCAATGCTTGTCCTTCTCATATGTTTTTCAACGATACGGATATCCAGCAAGGAACACATGTGGATAAAGAGCTCAAGAACAGAAGATTGGATGAAGGGTACAACAGACAAGTTGCAGATTGATGATCGTAGCACCTCCGTTACAAAAGGGAGAAAGCTAAACCCTGAAGGTACGACGGAAACCCAACCACGAAATCTCGGACTCGAGAGAGAGAGAGCGGATTCAAAACACGAGAGGTAAGAGGAGAACAGAGGGTAAGGAGTAAACCAGACCTAGTCGTAACTATCCAACCGGTTTTCAAAAATAGTTTTGACACTCTACTTGCCGTTAGCTAGGTTATCCTCAGAGGCTGGACTTGTGGGTATCGCAACCGCGAGCTCGATACCACTCAGTAACACCTCGAATCGGACCTATGCAAGTTTTAGCGAAACCCGCCAAACCCGCATAGAAACGATTCAAAGGTGCCCACCAGCACTTGCGTGCGGGTGGAAAACGGTAATAACATTACACAACAGTCCTCGATGGGACCCATGTAGCAGATATATATAACGACTCCATGAGTCAAGAATACAGATATACTGTACAAAGATCCAAATAACCTCGAAAACGATGGAGCGTCCGACTACGGACAAGATGCAAATGGGCTAAGAGCCCTGAAGAATAACCAATGGCGTCCATAACCCTGCCCAGGCCAAGCCGGAAGGGTAACCATGCTAACGACGTCGATCTCAAACCTGTCAAACACAAAAGGGTGCCGACAAAGGGCAAAGGAAAAGAAGGAGCGTCAGTACTGAGGCCAGTACACGGCGAGGCTAGAATTCGGCGGTCCTCGCCTACATAGGTATGGTGGATGAGCGTGGCAAAGATGCACTAAACAACCTATAGATACTCGATACAATGGCGGCAATGAGAGGGTAAGAATGACCTAACCGGATCCAACGAAGCTATCACCAAACAAACTCATCTGGTGTTTTCCCCGAGACCAAACGAGGAAGTCAACCGAGGAACTCACCGCTTGGCGCTTTTATTCAGTTATCGTTGCAGCGATTACTAGTCAGATGTAGATAATCATCCTGATAAAGTAAGCAGTGGGCACTTTAGTTGACCATTCCGTTATAGTTGCAGCAATTACTAATCAGATACAGATAGCATGATATAATCCCAAAACCCAGCAGTTGTTGGTACTTTTATTCAGCCATTCCGTTGTAGTTGCAAAACTTACTAGTCAGGTACAATGGTCGCAAGCGACACTCCAAACAAGCAGTTGTGGGCAGTATTAATTAGCCATTCCATTATAGTGAAGCTGATTACTAGTCATTATAAAGTCAGATTTATAGCAATAAACTTTAGTTATGCTTGTCTATGGTCGAGAATCGTGCTCCAAGTCGCCCATATCCGCGGACACACGGCTTTGAAAGTTTTACGGTGGGTGCACCAATAGCAACACACGCTCGATCAACCTCGGAAAAACCAAATCAAAACCCAACGAGGCTTTCACGACTGAACAATCACAGGATTCAGAAATATTTCAGGGGGCCACCCCTTGGAGTACACCCGCAACGAAGTAAGCAAGCTCCGAGACAGACTCAAGGTTTGGGTATACGGTCGGAACGATCGGGAACCCAAAACTGGGCTTGTCGACACCACAGAATCGTGTCCCGATCCTAAACAGTACAGGTGCTATCTGTCGCACAATTTAAATAAAGCAGTAAAGCATGGCATAAGTACAGGATCGTAAATAAAACCTCAAACTAGTTTGTGGCCCCAAGAAATAAGACTGAATCAAGCTCTGGCTCAGGGGGGTCCCATATACCTCCCGGATGTGGATAGCGCGATAAAACAAGGAACAGGTATCAAGTACTCGGGGTCCTACGGGACACAAGTGGGCGTTCGGAAACCAAATATTTTCTATCACCCACCGATGCCTCTGCTTACTTCAATTTTAGTTGTTAAACAGGAATTGAAGTGAACGATAAGTAAAACCATGATCATCTCCAACAACACACATGCGGCATTACTCCAACAACTGTGGCATTTGACAACACGCAACAGCACTTGAGCAAGCGACTACGACGCGCAAGTCCAACTAGCTACCAAACAACAGGTAATAGGATGTGTCCAAGGCAAATATAAGGCTGCAAGAGATATCACGGGTACGAAACCTAGAGCATCACAACACAGATAGCAATAGATCAACAGGAGGAAATAAATACTATGAAAGTAAGATAGGTAGAAAGGCGGAGATGCTCGCCTGAAAACATTGCCGAAGGTTCAACCGAAGATCGGGGCGACACTCGCATCAACTCAACGGCCTTATCCGCGAAGAAGCAAAACACTAGAATAAACACCGGATGCAATATTTACAACGACAGAAGATCGGCATGATGCATGTATGATGTATGACATGGCAAAGGTACGATGCAATTAGGTCATATTAAGCGGAACCGGGGTCCCGACAATTAATTGGTGGTTCATGTTGTTTAGCTACCCCGCAATTTTGAATGTTGTATTAGCATGGCAAAAGATAGCACCGGGTTCGCTACACAAATTTAAATGAGGCCAATATAAGGCTAGATTTGCCCGCATATGGGCCCCATATTTAATTATTAGGTGAATCAGCATAAGGCCCCCAAACCACACACAAATATGCATGCAAGTATGGGAATTAATATGCAACAAGTTGTTATATATGATAAAATAGGGTTTCGGGAAGGGGTTCACACATTAGGGTTCGGCAGATCTTGGGGTTCCGGGGGTTCCGGGGTTCGACAGGGTCCGGGGTCGGTCTCGGGGTCCAGGGTTCGACGGATCGTTCTCGGATAACAGAGGTAGGTCTTGGCGTTCCGCGAGGAAGGGCTTGGTGGTTCTGACTTCACTTGTCGGTGCCGGACTCGGTTGCGGTAGATCTTGGCCATGTCGAAGTTCTTGCCGGAGGTTAGTCGAGGTTCACCGGTTGATGCAGTCTTCATGTGGTAGATCTTGTCGAGTTCACCGCAACGGCCTTGTGGTTCCGACGATCTTGGCGGTTATCTAGTGGCACCATGTACACCCCTCGAGCCCATCGGCATTGAGCCGGTCTTGTCGTTGAGCATCCTTGTACGAAGTTCTGGGTGTTCCGGTTCCATGGACGATGGAGATCATGGGGTTCGACACCGGGGTCTTCCGGGTTCCGTGATTGTCTTGCCCTTTCGATGTTGGGGTCTTGGTGAAGCGCCTTTACATTCGTTGGCATCACGCCGGTCTTGTCGTTCTTGGACATCGGCGCCGATGATACACAAGACATCCCATGGGAGCCAAGAGTAGCTATAACACGAAAACTTCACGACAACTTGCAAGGAGCGGGACACGCGGCGTCAAGCGGAGGCGTTCTGCCGTCCAGGACATGCGGGCTCTGTGGCTAAGGCGCAAGGCGATGATGCTTGGACGCGGGAGGGACTCCCTTTGCAGCATGCGGGACGGGTCGGAGGACAGCGGGAGGAGGCAGGCGCGCAGGCCTGCTGGGCGGCGAACGGAGCTCCTGGCGGGGAAGATCGGCGAGGTGAGGTCCGGGGCGGAGACAGCCGATGCCGGCGGCACCTGACGGGGTGGGGGCGGCGACGCGGGTTGGCGGCACACGCGCGGCGGGCTGCAGAAACGCGGCGGCAGCGACGAGGTCGGCGACGCACGAGGCCGCTGGGCGGCAGGGGACGAGGAGGCGAGGAAGCGGCTGGGAGGAAGGCGGCGGGCGAGGTCGGTCATGGCGGAGGAGGCGGACGCTGGCGAGAGGCGGCCGGGCTCGACTGGAGACGGGTGCTCCGGCGAGGCGGACTGGGTCGTGAGGCGGAGGAGAGAGAGCGGCAGGCTGCTCGAGCGCGTGAGGCGGTGAAGGCGCTGGAGAAGGAGGTCTTGGCGGGGGCCCGGCTCGGGAGGAAGGGAGGCGAGGCGACGAGGCCACCGCGGCTGCCAGAGGGAGGCGCTGGTGGCGGACTCGCATGAGGCGCGGGCGGCGCAGCGGCGAGAGGGCGCGGCGCCAGACGGAGGTTCTCAGCGGGCGGAGGAGAGGCATCTGGCGGCTCACAGAGGCGGGAGGGTGGAGCAGGAGGCTCACGTGGGCGGTGAAGGGGCCGGAGAGAGGGAAGGTGAGGCGAGGCGGCGCCGGGTGGTCATGGCGGCAGGCAGCGAGAGGGCCGCCGGAGAGAAGGCCGGGTCGGGGTGCTGGCGGGAAGAAGAACAGGGCCGGTCACGCGGCGGTTGGGATGGGCGTGGCGGGAGCAGTGGACCAGGGGTGGGGCCCAGCGTGTGCGTGGTTGTGTGTGCCGGGGTGGGAGTGGGTGAGTGGGTGTGTTGTGGGTTTGCACAGGGTGACGTGGCAGTTTTGTTGGAGGGGGAGGATGAGGTGGCAGGTTGCTATTGGGTGGGGTGAGGTGGCTGGTTGGGGGGGTAGATTAGGTGTAGGTAGCTGTAGGATTTTAGAGGGGCTGTTCAGGTGGACCGATTTGGAACCGGGGGTGGTCGTTCGGGTCGGATCGGCCCGTTCGACTGCCCCCACTAAAAATAATTAACATTTTATTTATTTCAAACACGACTTTTGCAAATTGATAGCGGTCAAAACAAAACAATCCGGTGACCCGGGTTAGGTGTTTGAATAGAGACGGTGCGTTTAGAAAACAAAAACAGGCTTTGCGAAAAAGTTTTAAGCAAACAATGCATGATGATGACGATGCAATGCACAAATTCAACGCGGTTTTCTAGTAGTGGTTTTTGCGCAATACACAATGCATGATGATGATGACTTCTCCCCCATTGACATCAATTGCCGAAATGGGTGACATGTTCTAGAAGGCAAATATAATAATAATTCCTCCAAAGGTGTGCCTTCGCACATATCCAATGATGAATACTCGGGAGTGAGTAGAACTATATCGAGGACCCAAATATTGCCAAAATAAATAAAGTCAAATGATGCAAGCAATTACAAGGTCCCACAAACCAATTGAAAACAACAAATGAGTTCAAATGTAAACTACAAGATATTATGATATGAGCCAGAGAGTGCTTTAAATAACAAATAGAGAAGCTCCCCAAGATTTGTGCAATATTCAACATAAATGCATTAGAATACATATTGCACAAATATGGAATCCTCGCTCCCCCATAAGCATTTAAAACACAACAAATGTGAAAGAATACAAATGAGCATTATTAAATGAATTAGATGAGCTCCCCAAAGATAATGCACTAATTATGATAATTGCATTTGGGAACGAGGTGCATAATCATGGAATTATCACTCATCCAAATTCATTTAACAATACAAGGCATGAGAGAGCAAATATGAGTGCTCGAAGATGCAAACAAGAGGAACGAGCACTCATAGGCAAATAAATTTGGAATCCACCAAAGAATCAAAAGGAATAGAAAGGTGGTCTCCAAGGATTTAAAAATCAACTAAGATTATCTACGCTTATGTGTATATGTCTCTAAGTGGAAAACATCACAAGGACATATGCCGACAAAGAAATATGCACACATAAAGAAGATATACAATAAATCACATAAAAGGCTAAAATGAAGTCATAACATATATCAATAAGATTTTTGCTTCAAAGCATGGCCAAAGGCTCAAATATATCTTATTGTGCATTAATGAACTTCAAACACCAACACACTACATATATTACAACTATCACCAAGGGAAAAGTAGAAAGTTGAAATATATGGAGAAAAGTAACAAGTATCACATAGAGAAATCAACTAGCAAAATCTCACTATTGCACATGAGAGAAGTTGAGGAAACGAAAGACAATAAAATTGCTAGATTGACATATTTGGGATTGTAGGATCATATGCATGATTTTGTATAGTCCCAATTATATGCACTCATCTCAACTCATACACATATACAATAGAGAGTTATTTTAATACCGTGGCTAGAGATATAACAATAAATATAATAACAATAATTCATGCCAAGATGCAACCTACAAAAGGTTGGAAGCAAGATAAATATGCATGAGCAAGAGATACTTGTTACCGAGATATAATTGGTAGGATGTAGAGGATATGAATTCATTGATCATCCTATAGCTTGCCTCCAATTTTCATTAACGCACCACTTCTTCAAGATTGAGAGACAAGCATCCAATATATCTCAAATGTACCTAAAACACATTTAAGTACAAAATGGTCCCCAAGCTTATTGGGTCCAAAGTAGTTAGTGCAACTACAATACATAGGAGAGACTCCACATAAATATGTGCATATTGATATGAAATTGAATTTCATGCACAACTTAGCCGATGGGATTTGGTGGAGTTTACCGTAGGTATTGGATCAAAGAAAGCAAGCATGCCATAATATAATCATATAGTAAATATGAATGCATAAAGCTTTCAAGAACCAAAATGGAGATACAATTTGAACAAAAGCACCAAGTAAATCAAGATTGCATACACAAGAGTGTGACATGACAAACGATTTCCAAATTGTATCAAAGAACCAATCCAACACATGAAAGGTCACAAGTTCAACAAATGAACTAAGCTAAAGTCAAAAGAGAAAATGATATATCGAAATAAAAATGCTCAAGGATTTATCTCATTCTAAAATGGTCAAATCATGAAACAAGGAGTGAGACAAAACCAACTCCCAAAAAGAGCAAGGTTCCAACATGTCGGGGAAATAACCCCAGGTACCCCAGAGTTAATGTATAAAGAGACCGTGAGAGACTGATAAATATCTGTATAAAAGAATATAGAAGATACATCAAATATATAAAGAGCAAAGAGAGAAATCTTACCTGAAAAGGAGAAAAAGACACACATGCCGAATTAAATAAAATTCGGCCTGGTCAAATCCTTCCCAGGCCGAATTAACCCTTACCAGCGTGGTTCTGGGCCTCCCTGGCCGAATTAACCCTATAACCCGGGCAGCTGCCTCCCGGCCGGGCCGAGGCGCCTCAACCAGCCACCTCGGCGCCAAACTGCTCCTGCCAACGTCACCAACTCCCGCCAATGCCGCCCGCTCCTGCCAGCGTCTCGCCAGGTGTCTCCCGCTCCCGCCACACGAAACGTCGCTCCCTCCCGTTGTCGCCCGGGTAGGCCGAGTGGGGTTTGGATCGGCCCACCATGGGTCGCGACGCCGCCAGCCCGGCTGGGCCAAGTCAATCCGGCTGGGCCGAATCATCAAGATGCCCCGGCTGGGCCGAATCATCAAGACGCCCTGGCTGGGCCACCGAGTACCCCGGCTGGGCCGCCATACACCCCGGATGGACCGCCATATACCTCGGCTGGGCCCTGTCTCCCCCAGGTCGAGTCAGTCCCAGACTGGGCTAAGTCTCCACTTTCCCCAGGGCGTTTTAGACGAGATGTAGTGATCCAGACGTCCACTTATCCATCCCAGGAAGCCTCCGCGACACCTACGACGACTCAACATCGACCCAGGACAAGGCAAACAAGTATCGTACCAGTCTTGGGACGCCCATGGCTCAGACTGGCACATGGCCCTCTGGAATATGCCCTTGGCATCAAGAAGATGCTAGGGAATATGCCCTTGGCATCAAGAATATGCTGAGGAATATGCCATGGCATATGCTGAGCATCTAAGAAGATGCTAGGAATATGTTGCCTAGATACCAATCGTGGGGAACAAGATTTGTCCCCTGGGTTCTCCTTTATAAGGAGCACCAAGGGGATCGTTCTAGGGGAGGGCCGAAGGGCTCCTCTCCTTTCTGCTCACTAGGAGCTCTCCGTCTTCCTCTTCCTCCACTCTCATAGAGAGATCTAGATAGAAGGATAGGAGATACAGCTCAAGGAGCATGGTTGTAGCCATAAGTATGGCAATATTATAAGAGGTTAGATGTATAGAATGAGGTGTTATCCACACTTGAGAGCTTCAATCCAATATACATTGTATTTCTCTTCGTTCATATGAGTACGGTCTTCACCGCATCATCCCTCCCCGGATTCCTCCACGTCCATCGGCCCCAACTTTAGCCTACCCATGGCATATGCCGTGATACCACCACGACATTTGGCGCCCAACGTGGGGCTTTCTAGTGGCGTTGGTTGGGTTTCCATCCGGACGGGAGCATATTCATCAACTTCTTCCTCACAGGGCTCATTCAACTTCACCAAGTCAACAGAGAACAAAGAGGTAAGCGTAGATACTCTCCAAGTCTAACTCATCAAAGCAGGTAAGACTCAGCAAGAAGGAATCAGGCACTACTCCAAGCTTACTGTAAGTACCAAGTAACTCAGTAGGGAAGTATGACCTCGCAAGGCTCACCCGAACACTTCTCCAAGTATACTGTAAGTGCCAGATAACTCAGCCAACTACACTCAATCCTTCATCCCGGGGAGAAAATAACTTAACCCGGGGACTAGTCAACTTATCCGTGGAGTCACCTTTAGATTAAGAGAAACATCCCGTTGATTTAGGTCTGTACACCAGCCAGCTTGTCTGTTAACTCGGCCATAAGGTGAATCGGCTTATTTGTGATTCAGATAGATTTTGAGTCAATTTATTTATGCTTTGAATTAACCTTTAACTCAGCTCAGTAAATTGTTTCTGATTCGGACTAACATTTGATTCAGCTTGCCAGGGTACTTTATAATTCGGATTGGTATTCAGACTCGGCGTACTAATTGTATCTCTGATTCAGGCCGAAGCTTTATTTAGTTCACCAGATTGCCAGGTTATGTTATGACTCGAATTAATATCTCACCATCTTGCCAGGTGATCCCATATCTCGGATGACTATTGGTCAGCTTATCATATCTCGAATCTATATCTCATATCCACCTCTCGAATCGGATCTCTCAGCGGTTAACCCTATTATCATATCCCAAACCTTAATCTCGGATCTATATCTCGGATCCATATCAAAGGTAAGTTATCGTCATCACGCCAAATCAAGCTATATCATGGCTAATAGATAACTCAGACTAAGTCAATTTTGAGTAATATAACTCGGATTTGAGCCAGATGACTCAGACTTACATATAAGTCAATTTTGAGTATAGTAACTCGGATTTGGGATGAGTTAACTCGGATTTGAGTAATGTAACTCGGATTTGAGCCACATGACTCAGACTTACATATAAGTCAATTTTGAGTAAAGTAACTCGGATTAGGGATGAGTTAACTCGGATTTGAGTAATATAACTCGGATTTGGGTCAGATGACTCAGATTTAAGACAAAGTCAAAATCAAGTAAAGTAACTCGGATTGGAGTTGAGTTAACTCGAATTTTGAGTAATGTAACTCGGATTTGAGCCAGATGACTCAGACTTACATATGAGTCAATTTTGAGTGAGTTAACTCGGATTTGAGTAATTTAACTCGGATTTGGGTCAGATGACTCAGATTTAAGACATAAAGTCAAAATCAAGTAAAGTCACTCGGATTTGGGATGAGTTAACTCGGATTTGAGTAATGTAACTCGGATTTGAGCTAGATGACTCGGACTTACATATAAGTTAATTTTGAGTAAAGTAACTCGGATTTGGGATGAGTTAACTCGGATTTGAGTAATGTAACTCGTATTTGAGCCAGATGACTCTGACTTACATATAAGTCAATTTTGAGTAAAGTAACTCGGATTAGGGATGAGTTAACTCGGATTTGAGTAATATAACTCGGATTTGAGTCAGATGACTCAGATTTAAGACATAAAGTCAAAATCAAGTAAAGTAACTCGGATTTTGGATGAGTTAACTCGGATTTGAGTCATATAACTCCGATTTGAGTCAGATGACTCAAGACATAAAGTCAGAATCGAGTAAAGTAACTCGGATTTGGGATAAGTTAACCCGGATTTAATCGACTCAGACTTAGGCATAAAGTCAATTTGGAGTAAGGAAACTCGGATTTGGAATCAGATGACTCGGATAAAGACTTACCCAAAGAGGTTAAAAGAACAGTGCCCAATAAGGCCAGAACTCAGAAATTACCCAATGGGGTTAAAAGAGCAATGCCTAAGAAGGCAAGAACTCAAAACTTACCCGATGAGGTTAAGAGAGCAATGCCAAAGAAGGCAAGAACTCATAACTTACCCGATGGGGTTAAAAGAGCAATGCCCAAGAAGGCAAGTACCCATAACTTACCCGATGAGGTTAAGAGAGCAATGCCAAAGAAGGCAAGAACTCATAACTTACCCAAAGAGGTTAAAAGAGTCATGCCCAATAAGACCATAGCTCATAACTTACCCGATGGGGTTAAAAGAGCAATGCCTAATAAGGCCAAAACTCATAACTTACCCAATGGGGTTAAAAGAGAAATGCCCAAGAAGGCAGGAACTCATAACTTACCCAATGGGGTTTAAAGAGCAATGCCCAAAGAAAGCAGGAAGTCCAAAAACTTACCCAAAAAGGTTAAGACCAATGCCCATGAAGGCCAGAGGTCCAGAAACTTACTCAAAGGGGTTATGACCAGTGCCCATGAAGGCCAGAAGTCCAAAAACTTACCTAAAGGGGTTATGACCAGTGCCCATGAAGGCCAGAAGTCCAGAAACTTACCCAAAGAGGTTATGACGAGTGCCCATGAAGGCTAGAAGTTCAGAAACTTACCCAAAGAGGTTATGACCAGTGCCCAGAAAGGTTATGAGTAGAGCACAAGAAGGCCAAAGCCACAAACTTACCCAAGAGGATTGTGCGACCAAGAAATATATGACAAAGAAGTTGTATGTCAGAAAACAACTCTGGGGACATTTAGGTACAAAGCCCATGAGCGATTCTACGAATCCCACATGGCCTCGGGGACTAATGTCGGGGATATAACCCCAGGTACCCCAGAGTTAATGTATAAAGAGACCGTGAGAGACTGATAAATATCTGTATAAAAGAATATAGAAGATACATCAAATATATAAAGAGCAAAGAGAGAAATCTTACGAAAAAGGAAAAGACACAGGCCGAATTAAATAAAAGTCGGCCTGGTCAAATCCTTCCCAGGCCGAATTAACCCTTACCAGCGTGGTTCTGGGCCTCCCTGGCCGAATTAACCCTATAACCCGGCTGGGTCGAGCTGCCTCCGACCGGCCGAAGCGCCTCCAACCAGCCTCGGCGCAAATCGCCCTACCAACGTCACCAACTCCCGCCAATGCCGCCCGCTCCCGCCAGCGTCTCGCCAGGTGTCTCCCGCTCCCGCCACACGAAACGTCGCTCCCTCCCGTTGTCGCCCGGGTAGGCCGAGTGGGGTTTGGATCGGCCCACCACGGGTCGCGACGCCGCCCTTGGCCGGGCTAAGTCAATCATCAAGGTGGGCCGAATCATCAAGATACGCCGGTGGGCCACCGAAAGTACCTGGGCCGCCATACACCCCGGATGGACCGCCATATACGTCGGCTGGGCCCTGTCTCCCCCAGGCCGAGTCAGTCCCAGACTGGGCTAAGTCTCCACTTTCCCCAGGGCGTTTTAGACGAGATGTAGTGATCCAGACGTCCACTTATCCATCCCAGGAAGCCTCCGCGACACCTACGACGACTCAACATCGACCCAGGACAAGGCAAACAAGTATCGTACCAGTCTTGGGACGCCCATGGCTCAGACTGGCACATGGCCCTGTGGAATATGCCCTTGGCATCAAGAAGATGCTAGGGAATATGCCCTTGGCATCAAGAATATGCTGAGGAATATGCCATGGCATCTCCAAAGATGCCAAGGCATATGCTGAGCATCTAAGAAGATGCTAGGAATATGCTGCCTAGATACCAATCGTGGGGAACAAGATTTGTCCCCTGGGTTCTCCTTTATAAGGAGCACCAAGGGGATCGTTCTAGGGGAGGGCCGAAGGGCTCCTCTCCTTTCTGCTCACTAGGAGCTCTCCTTCTTCCTCTTCCTCCACTCTCATAGAGAGATCTAGATAGAAGGATAGGAGATACAGCTCAAGGAGGATGGTTGTAGCCATAAGTATGGCAAGATTATAAGAGGTTAGATGTATAGAATGAGGTGTTATCCACACTTGAGAGCTTAAATCCAATATACATTGTATTTCTCTTCGTTCATATGAGTACGGTCTTCATCGCATCATTCCTCCCCGGATTCCTCCACGTCCATCGGCCCCAACTTTAGCCTACCCATGGCATATGCCGTGATACCACCACGACACAACAAGAAACCAAACTCCCCAAACTTTTGAACATAGTCAACGACAACAAGAATATGATTATACCCTTTTGAAGGAGGAAAAGGACCCATAAAGTCAAATCCCCAACAATCAAAAGGTTCAATAACAAGAGAATAATTCATAGGCATTTCATTGCGTCTAGAAATGTTACCAACTCGTTGACATTCATCACATGAAAGGACAAACTTCCTTGCATCCTTGAAAAGGGTAGGCCAATAAAATCTAGATTGTACAATCTTTTGTGCAGTCCTATCCCCAGCATGATGTCCTCCATAAGCACTGCTATGACATTTTCTCAAAATCTCTTGTTGTTCAAATTCTGGAACACATCTTCGCATAATACCATCTACTCCTTCTTTATATAAATGTGGATCATCCCAAAAGTAATGCCTTAGATCATAAAATGATTTCTTCTTTGCTGGGCTATAATAGTTGGAGGCAAATACTTGGAAACAATAAAGTTAGCATAATGAGCATACCAAGGACTCTCATGCGGACTTACCCTTATTGCAGCCCACTGCTCATTTGAAAAACTATCATTAACAGGCAAGGGGTCAAAAGAAATGTTTTCCAAACGAGATAAATTGTCAGCAACAAGATTTTCAGCACCTTTCATGTCTACAATATGCAGATCAAACTCTTGTAAAAGCAACACCCATCTAATAAGCCTAGGCTTAGAGTCCTTCTTTGTCATCAGGTACTTAATAGCAGCATGATCAATATGAATAGTGACCTTTGAATCAACAATATAAGGTCTAAACTTATCACAGACAAAGATTATAGCTAAGAACTCTTTCTCAGTAGTAGCATGATTCTTTTGAGTAGCATCTAATGTCTTGCTAGCATAACGAATAACATTCAACTTCTTATCAACACGTTGCCCAAGGACAGCACCCACAGCAAAGTCACTTGCATCACACATAATTTCAAAAGGTAAACTCCAATCAGGTGGTTGAACAATAGGAGCAGTAGTCAAAGCTTTCTTCAAAGTTTCAAAAGCTTCCTTACAATCATCATCAAAAACAAAAGTACATATTTTTGAAGAAGATTAGTAAGGGGATTTGAAATTTTGGAGAAATCTTTAATAAACCTCCTATAGAAACCGGCATGACCAAGGATACCACAAATACCTTTTATATCTCTAGGGCAAGGCATCTTCTCAATTGCTTCAATTTTGGCTCTATCAACTTCAATACCTATTTCAGATATTTTGTGTCCAAGAACAATCCCTTCATTAACCATGAAATGGCATTTCTCCCAATTAAGAACAAGGTTGGTTTCTTCACTTCTCTGCAAAACTTTATCAAGGTTGTGCAAACAGTTATCAAAATAAGTTCCATAGACGGAGAAATTGACCATGAAAACCTCCACAATTTCTTCACAAAAACCATGAAAGATAGCAGACATACATCCCTGAAAGGTGGCAGGAGCATTACATAAACCAAAAGGCATACGCCTATAAGCATAAGTACCATAAGGACAAGTGAAAGTGGTTTTCTCTTGATCTTGCGCTTCCACGGCAATTTGAGAGAACCCAGAATAACCATCAAGAAAACAAAAGTGAGTCTTTTTTGACAACCTCTCAAGCATTTGATTAATAAAGGGCAAAGGATAATGATATTTCTTAGTAACTTTATTAACCTTTAAAATCAATGCACATCCTATACCCAACCACTACTCTTTGGGGTATAAGCTCATTATTTTCATTAGGCACAACAGTTATTCCCCCTTTCTTGGGAACACAATGAATAGGGCTACCCATTGGCTATCAACAATAGGGTAAATAATACCAGCATCAAGGAGTTTTAATACCTCATTTCTTACCACATCCTTCATCCTAGGATTTAGACGGCGTTGGTGCTCAACAACTGGTTTTGCATCAGGTTCCATATTAATAGCATGCTGACATATAGTAGGAGAAATCCCTTTTAGATCATCAAGAGTATAGACCATAGCTCCTCAGTGTTTCTTCAGTATTTCCAATAACCTTTCTTCTTCCTTTCCTAAAAGTTTAGAACTAATAATAACAGGATATACTTTCTTATCATCAAGATAAGCATATTTAAGATCATAAGGTAAAGGTTTTAATTTGAAAATAGGGTCCCCTTTATGTGGTAGTGTGGTACCCAAATATTCCACAGGTAGATTATGCTTAAGTTGCTCAGGCCGACGAAGGAAAACCTCGTCAATCTCATTTATTTCCTTCATGAAGACATCGCTTTAATGATCTTCCATAAATTGCTGCAAGGCATTGTTAGGAGCAAGAGAAATAGCAGAAAGTTGTTCAACCTTGAAATCCTCATTAGGCAATTCATTTTCATAAGGAGTTTTAGAAAAACTGGAAAAATTAAACTCATAAGACTCTCCATAAAAATTAGTCAAAAAAATTTCCTTCCTACAATCTATGATAGCCCCACAAGTATTCAAGAAAGGTCTATCAAAGATAACATGATAGGTTTTACTAGCTTCTGAACCAAGTACTAGAAAATCAGGAGGATATTTAATCTTACCACAAAGAACCTCCACATCTCTTACAATGCCAATGGGACAGACTGTCTCTCTATTAGCAAGGTGAATAACCACATCAATGTCCTCAAGGTCACAAGGACCAATTTCATGCATAATTTCCCTGTAAATCTCATAAGGAATAACACTAGAACTAGCACCAATATCACATAAACCATAATAGCAATGATCACCAATTTTAACATAAAGCATAGGAACACTAGCTTTTCTAACTTTTCTAGGATGAGAGACAATATTAGAAGCATCTTCACAGAAGACAATGTGCTCATCCCCAATATTTCTAGTGACAAGGTCTTTCACAATGGCTACCACAGGCTCAATACTAATTTGCTAATCGGGTTCCACAGTTTTCTTTGCACTTTTGCTAACCACATTAGCTATGATAGAATGTTCCTCTACCTTAGGGGAAAAGGGATTTTCTCAACATAAGGTTCAGGCAAAATAGGATCAACAGTACAAACTTCTACGCTAGAAGGAACATGGGTAACAATGTCTTTATAAGGAGCATGGTACTTGTCCCACTCTTTCTTGGGAATTTCAATATAAGAGGCAAAAACCTTAAAACACTTCGCGAGAACTTGAGAATCAAGACCATACTCATTACTAATATCACGAAAGTCATAGTTTATACCTGAATTTCTTCCTTTGTCATTCTCCCAAGCTTCAGTGTTCTCTTGAATACGGTCTAGTAGATCCCATTTAGCTTCTTCCTTCATACGTGTGAATGATCCAGCACAAGAAGCATATAGTAAATCTTTATCATGAAGAGAAAGCCTAGCATAAAAGTTATTGATAATAATATTGTTAGGGAGTTCATGAATAGGACATTTAAGCATTAGTAACTTCAATCTCCCCAAGCTTGAGTTGTACTCTCTCCATCACGAGGCCAAAAGTTATATATCATATTTCTATCCTTATGAATCTCACTGGGAGGATAGAATTTAGAATAAAAGAGAGATGCCATTTCTTCCCATTCCATGGATTGTCCATTCTTCAGCAGCTTATACCATTCTCCAGCTCTCCCTTTCAAGGATATAGAGAGTAACTTCTTCTTCACCTATTCAGTTGTGATACCTGCATACTTAAACAACCCGCATAATTCATGGATAAAAAGAAAGTGATCACCAGGGTGGACAGTTCCATCCTTAAAATAATAATTATCCATAACACGATCAACAATACTTGTAGGTATCATAAAAGGATCTATCTCAACAGGTGGTGGTTCATCTACTACCCTAACAGTGGTAGTAGTTTTCCCAAACAGAAAACCAAGTGGGTTATCCATATTGGAAACAGAGTAACAAACAGAAACAAAAAGAGATACTCATAGTAGAAGTTTCCTTTACCAGTTCCACTCTTCAATAGCGCTTCACTCCCCGGCAACGACACCAGAAAATAGTCTTGATGATCCACAAGTATAGGGGGTGTATCATAGTACTTTCGATAAATAGGAGTGTCGATCCCAACAAGGAGAAGAAGGTGTTGACTAGTGGTATGGAGCGGGAAATATCTGTAAATACTTAGCAAACAAATTTTTAGGGATTTTCTGATAAAGCAACAATACAAAGTGCAAGCAGTAAATACAACGAACAAACGCAGCAAGTGGCCCAATACTTTCTTAGCAAATTATAAGCCGGTGGAAATACTTATAAGGACTAAACGATCTCGAGGACACATGGGAATTCTGCCAAGTGCTTTCGCTTCATATAGCTGAGTACTCTTCTTTGGTGTTATAAGTGTTGTGTGGGTGAACCTGTGCTAATGTACCGACCTTACTTGGACTAATACATACTTGTGATTAAACCCCCTGCAAGCATCCGCAACTACATGAAAGTAATTAAGATATAGACCTAACCACAACCTTAAATTCTAAGATCCTACGCTCCCTTATGCAATGGTGTCCTAACGGGGGTTCAGGTTTCTGTCACTCCGGCAACCCCACAATTAGTAGTCAAATACACAATGCATTCCCCTAGGCCCATAAATGGTGAAGTATCATGTAGTCGATGTTCACATGACACCACTAGAAGAATAGCACCACAACTTAAATACTAAACCATTGAATAATAACTCAACACAAATCCACTACTAACAACATGACTTCTCCCATGTCCTCAAGAACTAAACGAACTACTCACAAGACATCATATGGATCAAGATCAAAGATGATATGGTGATGAATAAAAATTTGAACATAAACAATAATCCAATGGTTCCACTCACAAGTATCAACTACAATAGTAATCAATACCGGGAAAGTTTCCCCTAAGAACTAATGCAAGATCCAACACAATCATTACAGCGGGATGGAGTGGTGATGATGGTGCTGGTGGATATGATGGTGTAGATGATGATGATCCCGATGAAGTCTAGCTTGATGACGGTGTTGATGGCGACGATCTCCCCTCTCCGGGAATTAATTTCCCCGACAGAAATCTGTCTGCCGGAGAGCTCTTTCTCTCTCGGTGTTTTCTGCCCCGAAGAGGCAGCAAAAATCTTTTTGTGGTCACTCCCCTGGTATTAGGGTTTCGTGAGGAAGATATATGCGAGAGGGAAGAGTCGGGAGTAAGCCAGGTAGGCCACACCTGCCCTAGGCGCGGGGCAAGGTGGGCCCGCGCCTGGGGGTGTGGGCCCCCTGTGGCCCGGCTACGCCTCCCCTTCTGGCTTCCTCTGTCTTTTGGGAAAATATAATTTTCCATGATTTTTTGGGTATTTTCTGATCTTCGCGAAATTGCATCAAAACACCTCTTTTTCCATCAGAAACCTGACTCCTGCAGTCCATCCTACAAGAATCATTCAACATGCAAAAACAGAGGAAAAGACATAAGTAACACCTCATAATAAGACATATAACAATGAATAAAGACAAATTATGATATAGAATGGTGATGCAAATTAGACGTATCACTTAGCTAGTAACATGCATGTACATGCAATGACAACTAGGCAAATTAGTGACATGGCTTGATAATTAATGAAGAAAGAGAGTAAGGTAGTAACTTAGCTAGTTACCATAACATCACACATAACAAGACCATATGAGTCTGCAACCTAATTAATTAGGTCTTGCGTTATCACCCACTATGAAGATAGTAATATCAACTACTAACATGTGCTAGTTACTATTCTTAGTTACTTAGCACTATGACCAGCCATAATGGGGGTAACTTCACTAGTAACTAAGAGTCCAACTCAGCGCTTTCGCTTATGTGGCAATGAGTTAACGAGGAAAGAGGTAGATAGAGTACCTGGCTATATTACTGTAACATCACACATATCAAGGAAAAGTAAGTCTATAATCTAATTAATGTGACATTATATATTCCTACTCCCTCTGTCCCAGTTTAAATGACACAACTTGCAATTCTCTAGGCCCGAGGTGTCATCTAATTGGTCCATTTAATAGTGTGGACAAGAACATGCATGAGAAGAAGAGCCAGCAAAATATTTACATCTGTTCACATATGTGCATGCAAGTATTTTGTTCTTTTCACAGGAACAATTTGCAAACTATGCAATCCCAAAATATTTAGTCATAAAACCATTTAATCTCTGTAATTACTCTAGTGTAAAAAAGAAAAAAAAATGCTTACATGTACATGTGTGAACATGTTGGCTCTTCTTCTCCTTATGCATGTCCTTCTCCAACTATAAAATAGACCAGAACACCTAAGACCAAAAGAATTACAAATTATGTCATTTAAACCGGAGTAAAAGGAGTAATAATTTAGACTAATAATACTCCCTCCGCGTCGGTTTTCTGGGCGCCCTTTTAATTCCATGCAATTCCACCAGCCGCGCACGATTAGGCGCAAGGCATTAATTAGCAAGTCTCCACCAATGCATGTGAGATAATGGCTCGATAGCGATAGCTGCAGCTAATTACATACAAATAGGGCGCTGGGTATTTAATGGGCCTAACATCCGATGCTAGTATTGCGTCCTGGGCAAAGGAAATTCCAACCAATCAGGGATTACCTAGGTCCAGAGATTCCTCGAGCGCGCCCAGACTCCTTTCGGTTAGGCGTGCATATAGTTTTAAAAAAATCTTTAACCCTCAGTTTTGATTAATAAAATATACAATATATGTCTCAAAAAATATATTATTGTAAATTAATTTTGAAAATGAATCTAATGGTATAATTTTTATGATATATTTTGTAAAATTGTTGAACAAAATTAATGATTAGAGTTGTTTTTAAACTACATGCGCGTCTAATAAACCGGACCGGAGTGAGTATATGCATGTTTCCGGTCTAAGTTAATACTCTCTTCGATTCAGGCCTTAAGGCATCCTTGTTTTGCGTGTTTTTTCTTTGACCAAAAATTACTCTAAATACGTAAAGATTTTTTTATAAAGCTAGTATCACTGAAAAATATTTTTCAATACGAATCCAACGGTACTAATTATATACAATATACTTAAGATTTTGTTGCTCAATTCTTTTAGTTAAACTTTGATTTAAAAAACGTGTACGATCTTCTCTACTATCTAAAACATACGAGGCTGTTCCGTTTTCTGCCAAACATACACTACGTTGCTGGTTTCGTCGTGCATCCTCTTGTCAATCCTCCTCGCCCGGTTTTTTCTCGTCGTGACTTTCGCTCGCATATGGGGAGCAATTAACCAATCACTAACTACGCTCACAGTTTTTTTTCTCGCCGTGTGTTCTGTCACGTATTAAAACAAGCACAATCCTCTGTCAATCTCGCCCACAACCACGCGCCGACCGTCGCCATCGTGCAGCTTTTACTGTACCTCTGTCTCCCCCGACGGATCCCTCTTCCCCGATGCCGTCCCGCTCAGCTACGTGCCCCTCCAGGCCGGCACCCCTCTACCCCCTCTTCTGTCATCGTCAATGGCGATCAGGCTCGGCTCCAGGGGCGATCGGGCACTTTGGCGCCGCCGATCTCGCCAACGAGATCCCAGTTACGGCACACGCCTCACCTCTCCTTCTCACTTACGGCCTCGCACTCCGTCGCTTGCATGACATAGATCGGCGGATGCAGGACGGCGGATTTCCACAGTTTACTCACCTCTTGTATACAGGTACATCGCTGTAGGCGCATTGCCGCTGGTGGGCAGAATCGATTGTGTACATCGGATAGGCAGATGGCAAATTATGATTCCTAAGAAATATGCTGAGTTTATGTTATATTGTTCTGGAGGATGGGTTCTTTTAACCATCCAGTGCCCCTCGTAACTGATTCTGCTCTGTCTGCCAGGTTCTCCAGGAAACTGATCACGGAAACCATGACTATGACGGCATACCTACAGTAACTTTCATTGACCTAGGTTTTATTCTGTGAAGCATCGGTAAAAACATGACTTACTGCTTTGTATCATAGAAAAGTAAATACATGGCTCTTTTATAACTGATTTGTAACCTCTTAGATAATTATTTTTTATCTACAGTTAGAGTTTGGAGTCGCGGAAAGTAACGTACTCTCTCTCCGAAAATAAGTGACTTTAATTTGTCTAGATTCACATGTATCTAGACGTGTAGATACATGTGAATTTAAACAAACTCAAGTCACTTAAATTTCCCTGGTCAACAATATATAACTTTGACCGTGATTTGTACTTACAAGATATTCATAAAATTTGTATAAATATATATGAAATGAAAGAGTTCTGCAAGACGAACGCACGAGCATGGTTATAAGGGCGTTCCGCCTCAGAATATGGTTTCAACACCGCTTGCATTACCAGGATCTTCCTCCCAAGATGACACATTGTTGTGCAGGTATAATGATCAGAGTTGTTGTCCTTTAAAGGCAATATAAGCATGTTACTGACAATGAAAGACTAGCGAACAATAGGGGATTCAACTCAAATATTTATTTGTGGAATCTTCTTAAGTTCTAAACTGTTCAATGTTACCAATTTAATTGTTTTTGAGATTTCTGTTTTTGCTGATAGTCATTGACGAGTTCTCAAAAAAGTAGATCGAAACTGGACAAATCAGAATGGTTGCTATCTTATGTTCTTAAGTAAATTTCAACACATTAGGAATTCGGTGCTGATTCTTTCCTCTGTTCTTGTATAGACACTCTCTGTTAGTACCAGACCTCTGAACAAATTTTTCCTTATTGTGTCGAAAGATGTCTTATAGTTTGCTTGTGCATGCTTATAGATCACTTACAGCGTTCCATTTTGGTGATTTTTGAGCTGACTACCGAAACCGGAGGTGGATAAGGTTTGTATTGTATCACCGGTGTTTATTCTTACTATATGCTTCAGTGATTATGGTGGATAGATAATGTATGTACCTATCGTCGCTCCTCAGGTTAACTTTTCTATCTGGAATGATTTTCTTGTATTACCAAACATGACCTACCATTGAGAACTATGTTGTGTGTAGGCATGCCTCCTTCCGACCTCTGTTGTACAAATATTTTTCCCTCTTTCATGTCTCTATCCAATATCTTATTGGCTCAGAATTGTTTACATTCGTGATGATGATCAAGAGAAGTGATTTAATTATAGGCATTAGGTAAGTTCCTTTCATCATGTCTTGAAATATTCTAACTAAACATCTAAATATAAGATAAGCCAGTTATAATTAACTATGATCTTTGGTTGCATGCCAAATGTAGACCATGAGCAATCACTCATGGGATAGATCATGGAGCTTTATGTTCACCAAAATTTTCATGAATACAAATTCTATTGTTTTGACAATATCCCAAGCACTCTATTCTGTCCAATCCTTGAACCAAAATAGGCATGATCTAATTCTTGTGATTTGGGTCCTTTTTACCGAATTATAGGCAAAAGTGTGGCAACAGGAGCCCATGGACCAACCTTTTGAGAAGGCCAACACCGTGTCATCATAGAATGTCATCTTTACCATGAAAATGTGTACAGAGATGTACACATCATAGTCGTGTCATGTAATGTGGAATAAGATATGTTTTGTGTAACATATAATATGAATGAACTTCATTTATGCATCCTATTCCGAATCATCGTTATTATTTAATATTTGGTCTTTGTGTTCCTCGTCTCTTTGGACATAATGAAAATATTGTATTTTGTCACAATAATGCACCGGCATCTTTAACAAGATTGGAAAATATTAGTGGTAACCTTTTATTTCTATTTTTATATATTTTTTCATATATTTGCAAGGATGAATTTGGTATGTCACTATGAACATGTAAATTTAGACTCGTTGCAACGCACGGGCACTTTGCTAGTAAGACTTGAAACAGAGGTAGTATGGACTATGACCGGCCTTCATCCGTCGTACTCCGGAGTATTCCGTCTTCGTCCGTTTCCCAAAATACCATTGAAACACGACAAGGGGCCACACTTGAAACCAACCCCGGAAATTCCGACTGACCTACGCAGCTACGTACGCACGACAAGACTCCTCAATGTTTCAGTTAGTAGTTGTACTACATGTAAAAGATAGTTGAATCGATTGCATCGGGTACGGCAGGAGTACAATGCTGCCACTATCGAACGAGCACATGCAGTTAATCTTTTTTACAAGGGAAGCACATGCAGTTAATCTTTTTTATGAGGGAAGCACATGCAGTCAATCTAACTGTAATTTTGCCATGGATTCGTGCGTGTAATTTGTCCTATAAATTAAATTTAAGCAATTCTGGCAGGCTCTTCAATTTATCGCGCAAATTAAATTGTCCCAATTGTTTCTATTATACGCTTTTGTAGAAACCTTAACATCTGTTTATGACATTTAGCCAATATTTGCTACTCCCTTCATCTCAAAATGGATGTCAAAAATTTGTATAAATCTATAAACTAAATAGTATCTAGCATCTAAATTTTGACAACTTCGTAACATCTATTTTACGATGAAAAGAGTATTAAATTGGATATATAGTATATAGTGTTGTTTTCAGTCACCATAATCTAACGTCAGACGAGCTCTTCGCGCTGGGGACCTCGAATCTACCAAAACGTGCGGCCTCGAGCAAAGAGCTGCGGCATTGAGTGGGAGCGGGCAGCCTTGGGAGGGAGTGGCGGCTTTGCCTCGGGCAGGGAGCAGTGGCGTGGTCCCGGCGAAAGCGGCGGCGCTAGCGAGCGGTGCGGACGGGTCGGGAAGAAGATAACCAGAAGAAAAAAAGAAATATTGTTTACAGTTTGTGTTTATGGGGCTCTGTAGTGCTTCGACGATGATCACGGCACTCGGCGCCGAGGCGGCGGATCCTGACTACGCCCCCAAAACCGGATGCCCAGCTTCTTAAGTCAGCCACCAATTGATTTGTAAGCTCAGCTTCATCCACCGTTGTTGTCGCCACATCTTCAATAAGGGAACAGGCTAGGGAGATTTTGTTTTTCATATGGAATCCATTGAATTTAATATGGCACCATAGTAACGGGTGGATTGAACTGTGCTAATGCGCTGGAATTCATTGAGTTTAATATGGCACCATAGTAATGCATGGGTTAAACTGTGCTAATGTACTGGAATTCGTTGAATTTAATATAGCACCATAGTAACGCACGGGTTAGACTGTACTAATGCGCGTCGCCGCACAACACCTGTCCTCATGCGGCGACTATAACATAATCGTTTTGGTCCAATATACGCACACTACAAAGAGAACGAAAAACCATACCAAACAGTAAAACAAGCATACCAACGCTAAACAGACTATCTCCGAACTTCACCTATTAGCCTGACTTGTTGGCATCTACACATATGCATCAAGGAATGGAGTATGTGTGCATGTTAACTAGCTCTTTTTTTTTTTGAGATAAACTAGCTCATTATTAGCATGAAAGGTTCTTGTTTATAAGAAGTGTTTCTCAGATTAATCCTGGTAGCAACTACTGGATTAACTAGTCACGGTTATCAGACTATTTAGTCATGATTGTCAGATTAATTAGCACGATACAATCAGATTAAGTTGTCATAGTTATCAGACTAATTAATCATGATTATTAGATTAATTATCCATGATTGATAGATTAAATATATATGTAAATAAATATCATGTTCTTTGACAATGAATTACCAGATTAATTTACAGCGATTGCCCAATTAATTAGCCACGACTTTCAGATTAATTAACCATGAATGTCTAATTAATTAACCATTAATTAGTAATAAGATATAATTTCCTGATTAATAAGCTATAAATTTCTGATTAATTTAGCCTCCACTACCAGATTAGCGTGGTGCCGGTGCCTCTGCTTGCCCGCGCGCGTAGAAGAAAATAGAAGAACGAGAGAGAGCTGAAGCTAACGAGAAAGCTGCAAGCATTGTCGGCGAGAGCAAGCTAGGAGAGATGGCCTGGTACGGATTCTGCCTATGGCTATGCGGAGGTTGCCGCACCGAGGAGGCGCATGGAAGGGCCCTCGGCCAGGACTTTTCCTACACACGATGCGGATGGCCAGCACCAATGGCGGAGGAGGCGGCAGTCACAAACGCCTCCATGACGGCGGCCTCGGACTACTACGCCATCGCGCCTCGATGGCGGCGAGCACCGGGTCCTGGAATCAAGCATAGGACCGTTACGCCGTCGCGCCTCGATGGCGGCGAGCACGCCTAGTCGGAGCACCGAATCCTGGAGCGCCGCGTCGGATAGCTCCACCTCTGCGCTCCTAGCAGCACGCTTATGCGGTGCCGTCCACTTCTCGACGAGATCCTCATCTTCGAGGCAGCTTTCGGCGGCCTCATGGTGTGACGCCCCTCTCCCGCGATGGCCTCGACCTCAAGTGCGAGGCTGCTCCAGCTGATGGCCGCCGACGCATCCTCGAGAGGACCTCTGCTCAGGAACTCAATGACAGAGAGGGGAGAATTTGTGGCTAAGGGAAGAGGTGAGGACGATGAGTGGATAAGGTTTGGTGATGGGTTAAAGACGATACATGTGGGATCAATTTGGACGGCTCGCGTCGCGCCGCACCGTGAGTGAGATGTGCGGCGTCTCTCTTTATATTATTGCTTCAATTAGTTCATACCTTTTGAAATAATTTAAATTTGAGAAAACATATAAAATGAAATATGAATGACTTTTTGAATAGGAATCAAACATTTTTTCAAATTTGACCAGAGTTGACTCTATCTAGTCAAACCTTTGGCATTTGACCATATTTGAACCATTTTGCATTTAAATATCGTTTTAAATTCATAATTCCAAATAATACAAATGTTATATGTTTTTGAATCAGAAAAAACATTAGGAATATGAATATGCTATTTAAAAATATCATTTGAGTAATTTGAAATTTCTAAATAATTTGAATACTAACAAATGCTATTTCTTAATAAATGCATAACTTTAATTCTATAACTCTTATTTCGACAAATGATATGTCTAAAATTATAAGCACGACGAGCCCGTTCTAACTATGCATTACATGATATAAATTGAAGCATCCATAATATAAATATTAAATATCCAGCAAGGTATATGAGAGCAAAACATGACTAAAAACTTAATAAAATACTTTATTCTTGTACCCCACACCTCATTCATGCCATGCTATGTTATACCATGTAAATTGTGCATCATTCCATCATGGAATACCTTGTTTGCTTGTTGAATATGAGTTATATGTTTGTGCAATGTATTTATTTTGGTCCCTTACGTGTTTGGTTTTTATTCGGTTAGACGCCAAGCAAGGAAACTATCAAGAGCCTCATTAGTATTACCTGGATCCAACTTATTCTGCAACTGAACTTCTAGGCAAGAAATTTCCCATGCTTGCATTACACATAGTATCTATTGCATTTGTATTATTCTTGTATTATGAATCGCGTCACGAATTAAATTACAATCCCAAGTACTGCATAGCATTTACTTTTAAACCCCACCGAAGCTTGTTCCTCAATCATATGAGTCATTACTACATGAGTTGTTTGAGCCATGCGAGTTGTAGAATTGCACGTGTAATGTTTATGAAGAGTCTTTGAATAATGAGGTATCTAAACAACTGATTTGAGTAGTAATGAGATAACTAAAGAAAGAGACACCGGTGGGCAATATATATGCTATTTGGTTATTTATGCTCACTTGTGTCCCATAGAACCCCGAGTACTTGATTTCTGTTTATTGAATATCGCACTATTCATATGTGGGACCATGAATCCCCTTAGTCTTAGCTTGAGTCACATTTAATTTATTGGGGCCACAAACTCGTTTGGGGTGTTATTACTATCCAGTACTTATGCAATGCTTTTACTGCTTTATTTACTATTGTTGCTTGAGGAGCATTTACTACTATACTATTTAGGAACCTCGTGCCACATTTTTGCCGTATCGACAAGCTCAGTCACACTTTTGGGTTCTCAGTCGTTTATAGCCGTCGCCACACACCCTAGGTTCGGCGCTGAGCCGACCGACTTCGTAGAGGGTAGCTTAGTGGGGTGGACCCCTGAAATCATTTGTAAATCTTGTGAATTCTTTGTCGTGATGCCTCATTGAGTTTTAATTTGGTTTTTCCGAGGTTGATCGTGCGTGTGTTGCTATTTGTGTATCCCTGCAGGGTAAACATTTATGAAAGCCATGTCCACGGTTATGGATGACTTGGAGCGCAGTTTATCGATCATGGACAATTATAAATAAAGTACCGCTTTTAACTTGACTAAAAATGACTAATAAATAGTTCAATATTCATGGAATGATTAATAAAACTGCCAACAGATGGATGTTCTTCCACCTTCTCGTTCGGGGAACGGGAAGGATGAAGAGCGATGTTTATTTATGTTGATATATATCTGTTGGATAATTAACTGTTGTTTAATTAATGACCGTTCGTCTATCATTGGTTATGCGGATGTTGTATCGTGTCTCTATAGAACTGCTAGGCTTTATTTCCACTATAACTGCGTCACCCCAAGGATGTTCCCTTTAGATGCATAAAGACTTGCTGAGCCCCCTAGGGTCTCACACGATAAATATTTCTCAGATAGATGGGTATATCCATAGGAAGGCTACTGGGTCGAGGAGACCGATGATGGTGACAATGACCGTCAGGTGTAGATATTTCGGGGCATGGAGATCCGTGAGATCTGTGTGCGGGATGTGCTTATTTTTAGGTCATCTTATGTCAATTTGCTTCTTATCAGTACTCGGATCTTATTTTTCGCTTTCGCTTGATACTCTGATGTATGATGTATGAGGATGTATCCTAAACTATTATCTCTATCAAGTATATTTGGATCTTGCCGTATGGTGTTAAATATTTCTATTTATTTTAGATGGTAAGTTTTTGATGTACAGTCGTATGTCACTTACATAAACAAGTGTGTATGTTTTATTCACATACCTGTCGACTACGCCACTCGCACTTGATACAATGTTCTTGCAAAGTGGATAGGGTGATTGCCCGGTGATACGTCGAAAAATGAATATTCTTAGAATTGGACGGGACAAAAGCCAAAGTCAATATTTCACCGAGGGGAACACGAAGCCAGAAGACGAGAGGAAGGAGGGCCATGAGGGGCCCACACCCCTGGTCGGGGGTGCGGCCGCCTCGGGCACCCCCTCGGTCTCCCCCTTCGCCTATAAGAAGCCCTCGATACCAAAACCCTAAGTACCCGATCAGATCTCCACAAAAAAGTCCGTAGCCGCCGCCACCATCGTACCTAGATCGAGGGGATCTGAAGCTCTTACCGACACCCAGCCGGAGGGGAGAGATCATCCCGGAGGCCTTCTTCATCACCATGCCAGCCTCCGGTATGATGCGTGAGTAGTTTCACCTTGCACTATGGGTCCATATAGTAGCTAGATGGTTGTTTCTCCTCCTTTGTGCTACCATGTTTAGATCTTGTGAGCTCCGTTCATGATCAAGATCATATTTGTAATCATGTATGTTGTGATTGCGGGGATCCGATGGATATTGAGATTACTATGTCCGATTGATTAATGGTTTTATCTTACTGATTCTGTCATGTCTGTGTTGTTTGAGATCTTACATGCTCTCCGTTTCTAGTAGCTATCTTGGCCAAGTAGATGCTCGTGTCTCCAAGAGGGGGTATTTATGCTCGATAGTGGGTTCATGCCTCTATTGAATCTGGGGAAGTGACATGAATCTCTAAGGTTGTAGATGTATTGTTGCTACTAGGGATAAAACAATGATCTTTTGTTCATGGAACAATTGTATTGTTTACTTTACACACTTTGTTTAAAGCAGTTATCCGTTGCTTGCAACTTGGAGGGGGTTCAGATGATAATTTGAAGGTGGATTACTAGTCATAGATACAGTTGGATGGCGGTCTATGTATATTATTGTAATGCCCAATCAAATCTCATAGAATCATGAATGTCTAGTATTACATTGTTATGCATTGCTCAGAATTGTTAATTGCCCCGCTGTAATTTGTTTACCCAGCATGTTATGTTGTTTATCTGAAGGAGAACACCTCTAGTGAACTATAGACCCCAGTCCAATCTTTACCATTGATACATCTTCCACTGTTACTATTTACTTTCTGCAAGACACCATTTCCTTCCACACCATACGTTTAATCCTTTGTTTTCAGCAAACCTGTGAGATTGACAACCTCACTGTTCATTGGGGCAAAGGCTTGAGTTTGTGTTCTGTAGGTTTCCAAGTTGCTAGCAACACCTTTGAGTCGTTTGCTTCCTCCTAATGGTTCGATAATGTTGGTTTCTTTCTGAGGGAAGACTTGTTGATGTGCTCATCATAACTTCCTCTTAGGGTTTCCCAACGAGGCTCTATAGTGATCTGAGCCGCATCAACCAGTTTTCTGGCGCCATTGCCGGGGAGGCTAAGGACGGATTCACAAGGGGAGTCCTTCACAACCTTTCTCTTTACTTTGTTTTTGTTTTTCTTAGTTTCTTTTTCCTTGTTTTGTTTGACTCTTTTTATCAAAAATTCAAAAAAAATAGTTTGGTTTGGTTTGCTTTCTCTTATCAAAAACACAAAAAAATAGTTTCTACTCTAGTTGATGCTGCTGTTGGTTTGCTCCACCTTTGCAAAAATGAACTCTGCTGAGAACACCAAGTTGTGTGACTTCACTAGCACAAACAACAATGATTTCCTAAGTACACCTATTGCTCTCCTGATGCTACCTTTTATGAAATTAAGCCTGCTTTATTGAATCTTGTGATGAAAGAGCAATTTTCTGGAGCTAGTTCTGATGATGCTGCTACCCACCTCAATAACTTTGTTGAACTTTGTGAGATGCAAAAATATAAGGATGTAGATGGAGATATTATTAAGATCAAATTGTTTCCTTTCTCCTTGAGAGGAAAAGCTAAAGAATGGTTGCTATCCTTGCCTAGAAATAGTATTGATTCTTGGATTAAGTGCAAAGCTGCTTTTATTGGAAAATATTATCCTCCTGCTAAGATTATATCTATGAGAAGTGAAATAATGAAATTTAAACAACTTGATAATGAACATGTTGCTCAAGCTTGGGAAAGAATGAAATCTTTGGTTAAGAATTGTCCCACAAATGGACTTATTTCTTGGATGATTATCCAGACTTTTAATGCAGGGTTAAACTTCTCTTCAAGAAACTTGTTGGATTCAGCTGCTGGAGGTACCTTTATGACCATTACCTTGGGTGCTGCAACAAAGCTCATTGATAATATGATGGTCAACTATTCTGAATGGCACATTGAGAGAGCTCCACATGGTAAGAAGGTAAATTCTATTGAAGAAACCTCCTCTTTGAGTGATAAAATTGATGTTATCATGGCTATGCTTATTAATGGAAAAGCTCTTATTGATCCAAATAATGTTCCCTTAGCCTCTTTGGTTGCTCAACAAGAGCAAGTTGATGGGAACTTCATTAGGAATAATAATTTTGGCAATAATGTTTATGGTAATAACTATAGGCCTTATCCTCCTAATAATGACAATACTTATCATGGTAGATCTGGAATGCCTAGTGAAGATAGGATTCTAGAAGTTGAAAGATCCACTAAAAACTTCATGCAAGTGCAATATGAGCAGAACAAAATATTCACTAAAACTATGGAAGATCAATATGTTATCTTGAAAAATATTAGTCATCAACTTGAGAATTTGAATAGGGAAAATCCTAGTTTACAGTCAAAATTTTTGAGTGCTGAGAAAAGTATTTCCTCTTTGTCTGAAGCACAGTCCTCTTTGATTAATAAAAAATGGCTGCTAAACCTGAAACCTTGGAAAGTACCTTTGCTGATACTCATGCCATACAAGTTACTATTGATGAAAATGTTAGATTGTTAGCTAAACTGCATGCTAAGTGGGAAAGAGAAGCTGAAATTGCTAGAAACAATAGTGTGTGTACTATTACCACCACCAATATGGATGCTACCAAACCACAAGAAGTCCCTATTCCTCCTACAACAATGCCTAAACCCAATAAGTCTACTACCTATGATGCTAAGTTTGATTTTGATCTTGATGGTTGCAATATTTTTGAAGTGATTATGTTCCTACAAAAACTTGCTAGAGGTCCTAATGCTAGTGATATGAATGTGGCTTTCACCAAACACATTATAGATGCTCTCATTAAAATTAAGGAAGAAAATTTGAAACACAGGGCTTCTATTCCTAGGAAAGTAGAAGATAGTTGGGAACCCATCATTAATATGCAAGTGAATGACTTTGATATCAAAGCTTCATATAACCTTATTTCTATTGTCTCTATAATGCCTAGAAAGATTTATGAAATGCTTGATTTGCCACCTTTGGAGGATTGCTATTTGGATGTCCCACTTGATGATAATGCTAAAAAGAAACTCATGGGGAGTGTTAATGATGTTCTTATTATGGTTAATAATGCCTATGTCCCTGTTGATTTCTATGTTTTGGATGTTGAATACAATGCTTCTTGTCCTATTACTTTGGAAAGACCTTTTCTTAGAACTGTTGGTGCCATCATTAATATGAAAGAAGGCACCATTAAATATCAATTTCCATTCAAGAAAGGTATTAAACACTTCCCTATGAGGAGAGATAAGTTTCCTTTTGCTCCTCCTTCGAAAGCAAGGTTTGATGTTAATGCTTCTTCATTTGAAAATACTTGGTTCTTGCTTCTTGTGCCTAACTTAAAGGCGTTAAAGAAAAGTACTTCTTGGGATATAACCCAATAGTTTTCTTGAGTCTTGGAAGTCATAACTTCTGTCATAACCTCTCCTTTTCCTTTTTGTTTGATTTTTGTGCTAAGAATAACCTCTAATGAGAGGGAAGTAAGATTTGGGGAGTTGCTGTCTCGAAACAGATTTTTATGCTCCACTATAAAAAAATCTTGAAAAATCTCTATATGTTGGATTGATCTGTAATTATCTGAATAAATCCCCCAGGTTTTTATCTAACTTTTGTTACTTCAACACTTTTTGATTTGAGCAACAGAAGGTCTTCGAAAAAATTAGTTTCTACCTGCTGGTCTGTTTTGACAGATTTCTGCCATTATTTGCATTTGCTTCTTATTGATTCCTTTTTGGGTTCTCTTTGGGAAATTGAGATTTTTGAGGGAATTGCTACAGTAGCTTGTGTCTTTTATGAAAGTTTTTCTGTTTTGACACTAAACCCCAAAGGTCTATTATCTTTTGAATGAACTAATGTTGCTAATGAAGATGGTGTGAAGTTTTGTATGAAGGAAAATTTTCAGGTGTAAGGAAAGAATGATGTAATGAGATGAAGAATGGAAAAAATATCAAGCTTGGGGATGCCACTCCGTGTCACCCAATAAATATTCAAGAGGTACAAGCGTCAAATCTTGGGGATTCCCAAGGCATCTCCTTCTTCATCAATAAAAATCTCAGGTCTTTCTAGACACTTCGTTTTATTGTTTCATGCATAGTTGTGTTGTTCTTGGAGCGTCTTAGTTTTCGTTTTTGGTTTTTGCTTTGCTTAGTTTGCTTGAATAAAGTAGTTTGGACCCCTGTTCTCACTGTGTTGTTTCAAATAAGTTGATTGGTGTTGGAAAGGAGTAGAAAGTTCTTGCTTGAGTAGTGCAAGAGGAGCTTGCTTTGACTGTGACTTAGACTTTATCATGTCATGCTAGATGTTGTTTTGACCTTATGCTTAGTGATTATTGATGTAGCATGACTTGTTCCAAACAATTAGTATTGCTTAATGTGCCTTGATAGAACCATGTGTTGTTTTAGCATACAAAAGCATAGTATTGTGGTATTCTCCTTTGATGCTTTGTTTGGGTTAAATTGGCACATGATCACACCATGTTATGACTATGAACCAGAAACCTTAGCCTTTATGATCATTTAGTTTTTGACTTGTGGTACCACTTTATGCTTTGATTAGTAATGTTTTTTGCTCTGCATGATTATGGCCATTATTGCTCTCTTATTTGGTCGCTCCCAGTCTTTTGCTAGCCTCCACTTGTATGAGTAAGCACTAATCATGCATCCAGTTCCCAAGAAACCAAGTTATTACAAAGTGTCCACTATGAATTCCTATGCATGGTGTATTACACCATTCCAAGTATATTCTTGTTTTATCTATCTTCTAAATTAAACTTGTTATGTGAAACTTAGTGATTAAAGCTCTCACAAACTTGATGGCACACTTTATTTTTCTTGCCCATAATAAACTTGAACCATTGTGTCATCTATGTTATATATGCTTGCACTTATACGTTGGAATTAGCAGAACTGTGCTGTTAATGGGAACACTTTCAACATTGCACTTGTACATTGTACCCAGTTGATATCATGCTCTTTTTTTTATGGATGTCATCGGTGTTAAATGAAAGGGGAGCTTGTAAGTCCATGGATTTATGTATGTGTGTTAGAGAAACGCCTGGGCCGCTAGCCTAAGCCATACCTAATCATGGTGGAAACTTGCAGCATCACCATAGTGAGAAATCTATGAAGCATTCTTCTTATAATCAATCATGAACAGAGCTCACAAGATCTAGACATGAAAGCACAAATGAGGAGATACAACCATCTAGCTACTACATGGACCCGTAGTCCAAGAAGGAACTACTCACGCTTCATACCGGAGGCTGGTATGATGAAGAAGAAGGCCTCCGGGATGATCCCCCCTCTGGCAGGGTGCCGGGAAGAGCTTTAGATCCCCCGATCTAGGGATGATGGTGGCGGCGGCTATAGACGGTTTCATGGAATATTGATTAGGTACTTAGGGTTTAGGCATCAGAGGCTTCTTATATGCGAAGAGGGATCCCGAGGGGGTTCCCGAGGCGGCTGCACCTCCCCAGGCGCGGGGTGGGCCCACCCATGCATCCAGGGGTTGTGGCCCCCTCGAGGACCTCCTCCGTCTCGTCTTCTGGATCCGTGTTCCCCACGGTAAAATATTGACTTTGGCTTTTGTCCCGTCCAATTCCGAGAATATTGATTTTCTGCCTTTCTGGAACCAAAAATAGAAGAAAACAGGCAACTGGCACTGTGGCATCTTGTTAATAGGTTAGTACCAGAAAACATATAAAACACCTCAAAGTGTAGACAAAGCAAAGCAAAGCAAAGTAGATACTAAACAAGCATGGAACATCAAAAATTATAGATACATTTCTGACATATCAAGCATCCCCAAGATTAACTCCTGCTCATCGTCGAGTAGGTAAGTGGTAAAATGAATAATTTTTGAGGTGACATACACCATCAAAATCAAGATCAAACCATTTGCAAGCATTGAAAGCTGGGATCAAAGAACTCTAAACATGAGGATGAAAGATGGGGTTCTAACAGTAAGACAAAGTAACTATGCATGCACATGAAAGGCTACACACAAATATCATGAATAACATGCATTGAAAAACATTTTGTTTGTTTCACGTATAGAAAACATGGCATAGTGGCAATCAGCTTGTACCTCATAGAGTAACAAATAGATGTATAGGACACCTTCAAAGTTCATAAGAGTGACTAGATACAAATAGCACAACAATAGGTAATAACAATAATATGCATCAATCAATAAGTTTTGGGACAATGCACATAGAACTAAGAATGGCAACTATGCTCTATTAACTGGTGCCTAAAGGTAGAAGGTGGAGACTCAATATAATAGTGGAAGAAAGACCCTTCACAAAGGGAAGCAGGGATTTCAAGTCTCAAAAGAGCTTCCAAAAATTATGGTACTTGTTATCTTTCATCTCTCATTGCCCCAATCATAAGCATCCTGAAGTGATCAAGGTTAAAGTGATCAAACTATGAAGTATATGCTTGACAAAGTATAAGTTGGCAATCTCATGTCCCTTGAATACGTGGGTCGCTCCTCATGCTACTCAACTTTAGTCAATTGTAAGTTCTTGTCATAGTAAGTACATGTGTATCATAGAGAACCGCCAACGGGGTACCACTTGCACATGGTACAGGAGCTATCCCATAACCAAAATTACAAGGCAAGCAGACAATGAGCATCTCAACAATCTTCTTATTTACCATGGGAATATGGTGCTTTTTTTCTCTTTCCTCTTTTAAAAATGTCTCACTTTTTTTGTAAGAAGAATGCTTCATAGATGTCACTATGGTGATGCTGCAAATTTCCACCATGATTAGGCATGGCTTAGGCTAGCGGCCCAGACGTTTCTCTAACACACATACATAACTCCATGGACTTACAAGCTCCCATTTTATTTCACACCGACGACATCCATATACAAAAGAGCATGATATCAACTGTGTACAATGTACAAGTGCAATGTTGAAAGCGTTCCCCATGACATCACAGTTCTGCTAATTCCAACGTATAAGTGCAAGCATATACAACATAGATGACACAATAGTTCAAGTTTATTAGGGGCAAGAAATATAAAGTGTTCCATCAAGTTCGTGAGAGCTTTAATCACTAAGTTGTCACATAACAAAATACTTTTTAATTGGAAGATAGATGAAAACAAGAATATACTTGGAATGGTGTAAGACACCATGCATATGAATTTATAGTGTACACTTTGGAATAACTTGGTTTCTTGAGAGTTGGAAGCATGAGTAGAGCTTACTCATACAAGTGGAGGCTAGCAAAAGACTGGGAGCAACCAACTAAGAGAGCAATAATGGCCATAATCATGCAGAGTGACAAAACATTACTAATCAAAGCATAGAGTGGTACTACAAGTCAAGGACTAAATGATCATAGAGGCTATGGTGACTTGTTCATAGTCATAACATGGTGTGAGCATGTGCCAAGTCAACCCAAACAAAGCATCAAAGGAGAATACCACAATACTATGCCTTTGCATGCTAAAACAACACATGATTCCTTCAAGGCACACAAAGCAAACCCAATTGTTTGGAACAAGTCATGCTACAACAATAATCACTAAGCATAAGGTCAAAACAACTCCTAGCATGACATGATAAAGTCTAAGTCACAGTCAAAGCATGCTCCTCTTGCACTACTCAAGCAAGAACTTTCTACTCCTTTCCAACACCAATCAAATTATTTGAAACAACACAGTGAGAACGGGGGTCCAAACTACTTTATTCAAGAAAACTAAGCAAAGCAAACAAAAACTAAGATGCTCCAAGAACAACACAATAGTGCATGAAACAATAAAAACGAAGTGTCTAGAAAGACCTGAGCTTTTTATTGATGAAGAAGGGGATGCCTTGGGCATCCCCAAGCTTTGACGCTTGTACCTCTTGAATATTTATTGGGGTGACGCTGGGGTGGCATCCCCAATCTTGAGCTTTTGTCCATTCTTCATCTCATTACATCATTCTCTCTCTACACCTGAAAATTTTCCTTCATACAAAACTTCACGCAATCTTCATTAGCAACATTAGTGTATTCAAAATATAATAGACCCTTGGATTTAGCTTTAGAACATAAAAACTTCACTAAAACCATAAGATACTGTAGATATTCCCTTAAAAAGCTCAATTTCCCAAAAAGAACCCAAAAAGGAATCAATAAGAAGCAAATGCAAATAATGGCAGAAATATGTCAAAATAGACCAGCAGGTATAAACCGATTTTTTCGAAGACCTTCTGTTGCTCAAATAAAAAATTGATGAACTAAGGAAAGTTAGCTAACATACTGGGGGATTTATCATAAAATATCAGCTTAATCTGACTTAAAGAGATTCCTCAAGAATTTTTACGGTGGAGCACACAAATCTGTTTCGAGACAGCAACTCCCCGAATCTTACTTCCCTCTCATTAGAGGCTATTCTTGGCACAAAAATCAAACAAAAAGGATAAGGAGAGGTCATTACTGAAGTAATAACTTCCAAGACTCAATAAAACTCTTGGGTTATCTCCCAATAAGTACTTTTCTTTAACGCCTTTAAGTTAGGCACAAGAAGCAAGAATCAAGTATTTTCAAATGAAGAATTAAGATCAATACTTGTAATCTCTTCAACTAGGAAAGGTATCTCATCCAAATGAGTTTTGGAGGATCCCTTCTCATCTCTCCTTGGTTCACTACTTTCATCAAAAGGATTTTCAAGAACAATCCAATCAAAATTCTTTTCCAAGGCTTCATGCATTCCAACAAGTTTAAAGTGTATGGGTATCTTAATTTCCTCTCTAGCTTTGATTTTATCTAAAGTACCCATAAAATTTACACAAGATCCTAGCATATTAAAATGCTCAAATACCTTTTTGGCTTCCTTATCAACATCATTGAACTCTTTTAGTAAAGTTTCAAGGATAAATTCTATCTTTTTAGCATCCTTTTCTTCTTTTAGTTTGAGAAACAAAATTTGCATCATGGGGTTAAGGTTAACAAACCAAGCCTCCAACATAAGAACTAAAGAAGCTGCAGCAATTTCATAATTAGGAGGAAGTTCTGCTATAGATCTATCCTCAATATCCTCATGTTTGCTAACATGAATAAACAATTATTCAATATTTTCTTTCCCAATTATGGAGCCACTAAATATTGAAAGGTCTTTCAAGGTGAACTTGGGGATCAACATGGTGAGCTAGATCAAGGTGACAACTAGAGTGGGAACTAATTTTTTGTGTTTTTGTTAAGGGAAAGCAAACCAAACTAAAATATTTTTTTTTGAGTTTTTTGATAAAAATATGCAAAGAAAAACAAGCAAAATAAACTAAGCAAAACAAAAACAAAGTAAAGAGAAAGGTTGAGAAGGACTCCCCTTGTGAAGATATCCTTAGACTCCGCGACAACAACACCAGAAAACTTGTTGATGGAACGTGGTAGCGCTTCGTTGGGAGACCCCAAGAGCAAGGTGTGATGACCATAGCGACAAATCTTCCCTCAGTAAGAAACGAGGTTATCAAACCATTAAGGAAACATCACAAAGGTGTTGCTATCAACTTGGAAACCTGCACAACACAAACTCAAAACTTTGCCCCAACGAACAGTGAGGTTGTCAATCTCACCGGTTGCCGTAAGAAATGATTAACTATATGGTGTGGAAGGTAATAGTGGTTTGCATAAAGTAAACAGTAACAATGGAAGATGTATCAATGGTAAAGATTAGAACGAGGTCCGTAATTCACTAGATGTGTTCTCCTTAAGATAAACAAACATGGCATGCTGGGTAAACAAATTATAGCAGGGCAATTGACAGGACTGAGCAAGGCATAACAATGCAATACTAGACATCATGATCCTATGAGATTCGATTGGGAAATACAACAAGATACATAGACCGCCATCTAACTGCATCTATGACTAGAAGTCCACCTTTGGGTTATCATCCGAACCCCCTCCAGTATTAAGTTGCAAGCAAAAGTCAACTGCTTTAAGCAAAGTGTGTAAGGTAAACAATCCACTTGTTCCATGAACAAGAGACCGTTGTTTTCTCCCTAGTGGAAACAACACATCTACAATCTTAGAGATTCATGTCACTTCCCTTAGATTAAATAGAGGCATAACCCACTATCGAGCATAAATACCCCCTCTTGGAGTCACTAGAAACTACTTGGCCAAGATAGCTACTAACAACGGAGAGCATGGAAGATCACAAACAACACAGACATGATAGAATCAATAAGACAAAACCATTAATCAATCTGACATAGTAATCTCAATATCCATTGGATCCCCGCAAACACAACATGCATGATTAAAAATAGATGAGATCTTGATCATGAACGGAGCTCACAAGATCTAGACATGACAGCACAAAGGAGGAGATACAACCATCTAGCTACTACATGGACCTGTAGTCCAAGGTGAAACTACTCACGCTTCATACCGGAGGCTAGCATGATGAAGAAGAAGGCCTCCGGGATGATCTCCCCTCCGGCAGGGTGCCGGGAAGAGCTTCAGATCCCCCGATCTAGGGACGATGGTGGTGGCGGCTACAGATGGTTTTGTGGAATATTGATCGGGTACTTAGGGTTTAGGCATCGGGGGCTTCTTATAGGAGAAGAGGGAGGCCGAGGGGGTGCCCGAGGCGCCTGCACCCCCAGGAGCGGGGTGGGCCCACCCGTGTGTCCAGGGGGTGTGGCCCCGTCGAGGCCCTCCTCCGTCTCGTCTTCTGGCTCCGTGTTCCCCACTGTAAAATATTGACTTTGGCTTTTGTCCCATCCAATTCCGAGAATATTGATTTTCTGCCTTTCTAGAACCAAAACAGAAGAAAACAGGCAACTGGTACTGTGGCATCTTGTTAATAGGTTAGTACCAGAAAACATATAAAAACACCTCAAAGTGTAGACAAAGCAATACAAAGTAGATAGTAAACAAGCATGGAACATCAAAAATTATAGGTACGTTTCGACGTATCAATATACATCCATAGAATACATACCCTCGAAGACCGAATAGGGGGTAACGAGGTTGTACTCATGGATGATGTAGTCGAACTCTTTCCGATCTCAAGATCATGATGAAGTCCATCTGGTCCAGCCGGTCCAGCACCATCAAGTCCAGCACCGCAAAGTAGTGGTGCATCCGTGATCGCATACACGTCCAGGTATCCTGACAACCTCCGCGCCCTCGCTCCAGCGAAGCAGCGGAAGCAACAAATCCTTCCAGAAAAAGCCATCGGGAACATGTATCTCGCTGATTCGAGACCATGGGGAAATTCTAAAGGGGGGAGAGAGATCCTTCATGAGGAGGTGTAAGATGAGAGGAGGGAGTGAGGTGCCTTTTATAGGGAGAGAAGGGGCAGCCCCCTCCCATGGCGTGGCAGCCATGGAGGTGCCCCCACCTCTTCCACATTCATATGGGTGGAGCTCCCACTCACATAAATTGCCACCGACTCAAAATTCCACTCACCTCCATTAAATTTCCACCAAATTTAATGCAATCTCTCATTAAATAAAACTCTTTTATTTATTCAGAATTTTGTTAATTACTTTAATTAACAAACATTCACATAAAACCCCTTACAACATTTGAATTTCACATGCAGAACCAGTTTCAGCAATTTCAACCTATAAGACCCCACCATTATAAGGTAAAGGTCCCCGTGATTACAATGCTAGTCCCTGGATCAAATGCTAGCATCCACGGTTTAAGATGAAGTACACAGATACAAAGGTCGTTATTACATCGTCATTCCAGAGATAACATAGTCTTTTACAACTCAATAGACCAAGGCTTACATAGAGTTCATAACATAAAGTAAATAACTATAAGTCTTCATCTTCATGTGCCACTGGCAAGCATGTTGAGTGTAGACTCACAACCCTAATCTCCATCAGAGTAACCTGCAACATCATAATTTACATCCACAGTGGGTCAATACATTTGTAATTGTATTGGCAAGTGATACAATAGTAGAATAGTAGTTTCTAACATCTATATGAATTTGGCTAAGTGTAGATTAGGCTTACTTTGCTAAAAATAGGGTTTTCCCATTAGTTGAAAACACTAAGTTTTTGGTTTGTCAAAACTCCCAAGGAACCACCAATAGATATTGGTGAAACTTTGCCCTTGTTCAACCACAAGTTTTTAACTTAGAAACTAGGATGGGGAGATCCTTGATAGCTTCAATGTTATTGATGCTCAAATTGTCCCTTGCCAGGGACACAACTAAGTACTTAGGTTTTACCCACTCGAGAGGTGGTGCACTTTCTCCACAAGACTCGACATGCATTGAGACGAGACCTTTCAGAAGACTTCCCTTAGACCACCATGGACGCGTTACATCCTATCACCCTACCACCAACTGTCCATCTGGCTAAGTTATCGCAACCTATGTGGTCAAGGCAGAGCCCATATGCCATGTGGTTGCACTAGAATCTTCTCAACACTAAACCTCTCAAATCCCTTTGTTCCTGGGTGGCTTTCCACAAGTGTGATACACAAGGTAAACCATAGACATGAGCCTTGTGTAACCACTCAACACAAACCAACATACCATTCCACCAGGTGATTCATTCACTTAGTTGTTTTATTAAGCAAAAACACAAGTCATAGACTTAGAAATATTTCATAGCATGAATAATCCACCCTTGTTTGCTACTAGCTAGGCTAAGCATGATAACATAACAATTTTCTTAACTTAGATGAATAATCTACTAAGACTACAACTACTAGGATTTCCCAAGGCATAGTATAGTATATATACTTAGAAAATAATCCATGCAAGTCCTATTCAAAATATCACTAGTGCATAGTCAAAATAATAGGACAAAATACATGAAGCACCACTTTCCTTGGTAGTTGGGGGAGTAGCAACAATCTTCACAATCACAATCACCACTAGCACCAAAATCTTCATATAAAATGATAGCACCAAATTCACATTCAAATATTCAAGCAAACAATATATGAATGCATGCAAATTCAATGAAATGATTTTTCTATACTAAAAAAATCAAACCAAATAGTACTGAACACAAAGTGATCTATCTAGAGTCTAAACAAGTCAAATTTGCCTCAAAACAATTTTATAAACATTTTATATAGCCAAAATAAGCCTATAACGTGTTCTGCAAATAATCCTATTTTCCAGAAGAAAAATACAAATTCAAACCCATAGTAGTGCAGGTCTTAATTTTTTGAATCCAATGATATATTATTTGCATTTTTTGGATAAACAGATCAAAAGATATGTATTTTACAAGTTTAAAACCTTAATAGATTCAAAACAAATTTTAAATCCAACTGCCAGACACGTGGGCACATCTGATTGGCCCATACCGCTTTGCACGGATAGATCAATGTGAGCCATAGGATTTAAGTGACAGCGTACGGCTAACTGATACCGGTTCGAGTAAGTGATCTAATCTTAACCTTTAGATCTAGATCTAACGGTGCTAGCTACTTTGACCACAGATGGGCGGCACGAATGGGTGCTGGCAGCGGCGGCGCTTCTGCCGGCGACACTCCGGCGATTCTAGAGGGGGCTAGGGGTGGTGCAGTGGCTTACCAGACTCGCGAGAACACGAGGATACTGAAGGTGTCGCTGGCTTGGGCGAGGGCGTGTTGTAGTGGTCGTGAGAGCTCGTCGGAATCCTTGCTGGCGTCGGGCACGGGTTGGCGGAGACGAAGGCAACGTTCTAGGTATCCCTAGGACAAACAAACAGCGTCAGTGCGTGCACAAGTACGAGGCGCTCAACATGGTTTGAACTAGAGGCCAAGGGGCATTCAATTTATACCGCGATTGCTCGCCGCAGTTGAGGATGGCGTCGGGTGTTCGCGGTGCTCGATGGAGTCGACGACCTGGGGCAGTATAGGGCGAACCAATGGTGTTAGAAGAAGCGCAAGAACAAGGGAAGCACAACATCATGGATTAGAAGGCACGGGGCGGACGATGCTCACCGGAATACCTCACCGGAGTTTGTCGGGCAGCGGTGGTTCGAGCTCAAATACGAGCATCCTGGGGGCGATTGGGTGTGGGTGTTTGGGGGGAAAGGACCGCGGTGAGGTGGTGATTATATAGCCAGAGCAGGGGCGTAAATCTAGCGGCGAATCAATGGAATTGATCACAGCAGTGAAGAGGAGGAAACGGCCGGCGACGACGTGGTCGCGCGCGGGATTTTTGGGGACGACGGGGTGAGCTGGCTTGGGCCCGGTGGCAGTGGCTGCAGGGTAGGTTTTGCGCGGATGAGAGAGAGAGAGTAGAGGGGGAAATGGCCCGGGTGGGATTTTGGGCCGGTTCTGGTGCTGGGCTCAAAGTGCAGTGCCTATTTTTATTTTTTCCTTTTATTTTTCTAATTTGATTTTCAGGAATGATTTTTAAACCCTTTTTCAAACAAGTTTGAATTCAAATCATTTTTAGATTTTTGTACAGTTATCCTTGCACTTAAAAGTGTGTCAAACACATTTATTTACTCAAACACACCTGGGTCCTTTGAAAATAAAAATAATACCATGACTCATAGAATAGTAAAATGGCATATAAATGGTTTTATTTGGTTTCAATCTTTGAAAAATTTTGTGAAAGTTCTAAATGCTATGATGATATGATTGTAATGCATGCTTTTTACAATTCATGAATTTTGGGATGTTACACAACCGAAATGATTCCGGTGTCTAGTGAAATAAATTCATGTGCTTTCTTTTTGTTTCCCTGGTATATGATTTTCTCCAAATGGTGTCGGTATCCCTTAAGTGTGTCACCCTACGGTTCGCGAATAATTTAGACATGATCGAGACCCTCTCCGATCAATAATCAGCAGCGAGACCTGGAGATCCGTACTGACTCCCACATATTCAACCATGACTTCTATGACCGTGTGAACCTTATACGCATGTAACGCAATCCCTTTGTCTCGCGATATATTACATGTCCGAGATTTGATCATCGGTATCTCCATACCTAGATTGATCTCGTTATCGACATGTACTCTTTTCTTGTTCCCGTGATATAACATTATAGTGATCAAATCACTTGCTTGCAAGCTAACTAATGTGATATCACTGATAGGGCCTAGAGTATATCTCTCCATCATCGGGATAGACAAATTCCACTCTTGATTCGTGAGCCTCAACATAACAGCTTCGTAGCACTAAACCCATCTTTATAATCACCCTGTTACGGTGTGACGTTTGATGTTATCAAGATACTCTTCCGGTGTTAGTGATTGACATGATCTCATGGTCTAAGGACTAACATTACTTAGTATGATGTTATAGCAAGATAAACACAATGACCTTGATCGTAATGCTATACTTCGGATGAATGTTCATCACACCATTCCAATAATGTTCTGACCTCGTTATTAACAACATCCAATGTCCATGATAAGGAAACCTTTGATCATCTTGTTAATCAACGAGCTAGTTTATAAGAGAGGCATAACTAGGAACATTCTATTTGTTTATTAAACACACATGTATTAACGTTTTCATATTAATACAATTATAGCATGCAAAATAAAAATTTATCATAAATAAGGAATATGATAATAACCACTTTATTATTGCCTCTCGGGCATATTCCCTTCAGTCTCCCACTTGCACTAGAGACAATAATCTAGTTTGAAAACTTTGTGTATTAAACACTGACGGCGTGTGGTAGTGCTTCGTTGGGAGACCCCAAGAGCAAGGTGTTATGAGCACAACAGCAAGTCTTCCCTCAGTAAGAAACCGAGGTTATCAAACCAGTAGGAGGAAGGAAACGTCTCAAAGGTGTTGCTAGAAACTTGGAAACCCGCACAACACAAACTCAAGACTTTGCTCCAACGAACAGTGAGGTTGTCAATCTCACCGGTTGCTATAACAAAGGATTAACTGTATGGTGTGGAAGGTAATAGTGGTTTATAGAAAGTAAACAATAACAGTGGAAGATGTATCAATGGTAAAGATTGCACCTGAGTCCATAGTTCACTGGAGGTGTTCTCCTTAAGATAAACAAACATGGCATGCTGGGTAAACAAATTACAGCAGGGCAATTGACATGACTGAGCAAGGCATAATAATGCAATACTACACATCATGATCCTATGAGATTCGATTGGGCAATTTAATAAGATACATAGACTGCCATCCAACTGCATCTATGACTAGAAGCCCACCTTTGGGTTATCATCCGAACCCCCTCCAGTATTAAGTTGCAAGCAACAGACAACTGCTTTAAGCAAAGTGTGTAAGGTAAATAATTCACTTGTTCCATGAACAAGAGACCGTTGTTTTCTCCTTAGTGGCAACAACACATCTGCAACCTTAGAGATTTCTGTCACTTCCCTTAGATTAAATAGAGGCATGAACCTACTATCGAGCATAAATACCCCCTCTTGGAGTCACTAGCAACTACTTCGCCAAGATAGCTACTAAAAACGGAGAACATGCAAGATCACAAACAACACAGACATGATAGAATTAATAAGACAAACCATTAATCAATCTGATATAGTAATATCTATATCCATCGGATCCTCGGAAACATAGCATGCATGATTACAAATAGATGAGATCTTGATCATGAACGGATCTCACAAGATATAGACATGAAAGCACAAAGGAGGAGATACAACCATCTAGCTACTACATGGACCCATAGTTCAAGGTGGAACTACTCACGCTTCATACCGGAGGCTGGCATGATGAAGAAGAAGGCCTCCGAGATGATCTCCCCTCCCGTAGGGTGCTGGGAAGAGCTTCAGATCCCCCGATCTAGGGACGATGGTGGCGGCGGCTACAGACGATTTCGTGGAATTTTGATCGGGTACTTAGGGTAGGCATCGGGGGTTTCTTATAGGCGAAGAGGGAGGCCGAGGGGGTTCCCGAGGCGGCTGCACCCTCCAGGCGCGGGCCAGGCCAAGGGGTGTGGCCCCCTCGAGGCCCTCCTCCATCTCGTCTTCTGGCTCCGTGTTCCCCACGGTAAAATATTGACTTTGGCTTTTGTCCTGTCCAATTCCGAGAATATTGATTTTCTGCCTTTCTGGAAGCAAAAACAGAAGAAAACATGCAACTGGCACTATGGCATCTTATTAATAGGTTAGTACTAGAAAACACATAAAAACACCTCAAAGTGTAGACAAAGCAAAGTATATACTAAACAAGCATGGAACATCAAAAATTATAGATACGTTTCTGACGTATCAAGCATCCCCAAGCTTAACTCCTGCTCGTCCTCGAGTAGGTAAGTGATAAAAATATATTTTTTGAGGTGATATGCACCATCAAAATCAAGATCAAACCATTTGCAAGCATTGAAAGATGGGATCAAATAACTCTAAACATGAGCATGAAATATGGAGTTCTAACAGTAAGACAAAGTAACTATGCATGCAACATGAAAGGCTAAAAACAAAGATCATGAATAACATGCATTGAAAAACGTTTGTTTGTTTCACATACAGAAAACATGGCATAGTGGCAATCATCTTGTACCTCATAGAGTAACAAATAGATGTGTATGACACCTTCAAAGTTCATAAGAGTGACTAGATACAAATAGCACAAGAATAAGTAATAACAACAATATGCATAAATCAATAAGTTTTGGGACAATGCACATAGAACTAAGAATGGCAACTATGCTCACTTAACTGGTGCCTAAAGATAGAAGGAGGATACTCAATGTAATGGTGGAAGAAAGGCCCTTCATATAGGGAAGCAGGGATTTCAAGTTTCAAAAAGAGCGTCCAAAAATTATGGTACTTGTTAGCTTTCAGCTCTCATTGCCCCTATCATAAGCATCTTGAAGTGATTAACGTTAAAGTGAACAAACTATGGAGTATATGCTTGACAAAGTATAAGTTGGCAATCTCATTCGTGAGAGCTTTAATCACTAAGTTTTCACATAACAAAATACTTTTTAATTGGAAGATATATGAAAACAAGAATATACTTGGAATGGTGTAACACACCATGCATAGGAATTTATAGTGGACACTTTGGAATAACTTGGTTTCCTGGGAGTTGGATGCATGAGTAGAGCTTACTCATACAAGTGGAGGCTAGCAAAAGACTGGGAGCGACCAACTAAGAGAGCAATAATGGCCATAATCATGCAGAGCGACAAAACATTACTAATGAAAGCATCGAGTGGTACTACAAGTCAAGGACTAAATGATAATAGAGGCTATGGTGACTTGTCCATAGTCATAACATGGTGTGAGCATGTGCGAAGTCAACCCAAACAAAGCATCAAAGGAGAATACCACAATACTATGCTTTTGCATGCTAAAACAACGCATGATTCCTTCAAGGAACATTTAGCAATCCCAATTGTTTGGAACAAGTCATGCTACAACAATAATCACTAAGCATAAGGTCAAAGTAATTCCTAGCATGACATGATAAAGTCTGTCACAGTCAAAGGAAGCTCCTCTTGCACTACTCAAGCAAGAACTTTCTACTCCTTTCCAACACCAATCAACTTATTTGAAACAACACAGCGAGAACAGGGGTCCAAACTACTTTATTCAAGCAAACTAAGCAAAGCAAACAAAAACTAAGACGCTCCAAGAACAACACAACAGTGCATGAAACAATAAAAATGAAGTGTCTAGAAAGACCTGAGCTTTTTATTGATGAAGAAGGGGATGCCTTGGGCATCCCCAAGCTTTGACGCTTGTACATCTTGAATTTTTTTGGGGGTGACACCGGGGTGGCATCACCAAGCTTTAGATTTTGTCCATTCTCCATCTCATTACTTCATTCTCTCTCTACACCTGAAAAGTTTCCGTCATACAAAACTTCACACAATCTTCATTAGCAACATTAGTGTATTCAAAAGAAAATAGACCCTTGGGTTTAGCTTTATAACATCAAAACTTTCACTAAAACACAATCTACTGTAGCAATTCCCTAAAAAAACTCAGTTTCCCAAAAAGAACCCAAAAAGGAATCAATAAGAAGCAAATGCAAATAATGGCAGAAATCTGTCAAAATAGACCAGTAGGTAGAAACCGATTTATTCTAAGACCTTCTATTTCTCAAATAAATAAGTGTTGAACTAACAAATGTTAGCTAACATACTGTGGGATTTATTCGTAAAATATCAGCTCAATTAGAATTACAGAAATTCCTCATGAATTTTTACGGTGGAGCACAAAATTCTGTTTCGGGATAGCAACTCCCAAATCTTACTTCTCTCTCATTAGAGGTCATTCTTGGCACACAAAGAAAATAAAAAGGATAAGAAGAGGTCATTATCAAAGTAATAACTTCCAAGACTCAAGAAAACTCTTGGGTTATCTCCCAACAAGTACTTTTCTTTAACGCCTTTAAGTTAGGCACAAGAAGCAAGAGTCAAGTGTTTTCAAATGAAGAATTAAGATCAATACTTGCAATCTCTTCAACTAGGAAAGGTATCTCATCCAAATGAGTTTTGGAGGATCCCTTCTCATCTCTCCTTGGTTCAATACTTTCATCAAAAGGATTTTCAGGAACAATCCAATCAAAATTCTTTTCTAAGGCTTCATGCATTCCAACAAGTTTAAAGGGTATGGGTATCTTAATTTCCTCTCTAGTTTTGGTTTTATCTAAAGTACCCACAACATATACACATGAGCTTAGTATATTAAAACGCTCAAAGACCCTTTTGTCTTCCTTAGAAACATCATTGAACTCTTTTAGTAAAGTTTCAAGGATAAATTCTCTCTTTTCAGCATCCTTTTCTTCTTTTAGTTTGAGAAACAAAATTTGCATCATGGGGTTAAGGTTAACAAACCTAGCCTCCAACATATGAACTAAATAAGCTGCAACAATTTCATAATTAGGAGCAAGTTCTGCTATAGATCTATCCTCAATATCCTCGTGTTTGCTAACATGATTAAAGAATTCTTCAATATTTTCTTTCCCAATTATGGAGCCACTACCTATTGAAAGGTCTTTTAGAGTAACTTGGGGATCAACATGGTGAGATAGAGCAAGGTGAAAACTAGAGTGGGAACTAATTTTTTGTGTTTTTGATAAGGGAAAGCAAAGCAAACTAAACAAATTTTTTGGATTTTTTGATAAAAAGAGGCAAAAAAACCAAGCAAAAGAAACAAAACAAAACAAAAACAAAGTAAAGAGAATGGTTGAGAAGTACTCCCCTTGTGAAGACGTCCTTAGCCTCCCCGGCAATGGCGCCAGAAAACTTGTTGATGGCACATGGTAGCGCTTCGTTGGGAGACCCGAAGAGCAAGGTTTGGTCAGCACATCAGCATGTCTTCCCTCCGTAAGAAACCGAGGTTATCGAACCAGTAGGAGGAAGGAAACATCTCAAAGGTGTTGCTAGTAACTCGGAAACCTGTACAACACAAACTCAAGACTTTGCCCCAACGAACACTGAGGTTGTCAATCTCACCGGTTGCTGTAACAAAGGATTAACTTTATGGTGTGGAAGGTAATAGTGGTTTGCAGCTTGTAAATAGTAACAATGGAAGATGTATCAATGGAAAAGATTGAACCAGGGTCCATAGTTCACTAGAGGTGTTTTCCTTAAGATAAACAAACATGGCATGCTGGGTAAACAAATTACAGCAGGGCAATTGACAGGACTGAGCAAGGCATAACGATCCAATAGTAGACATCATGATCCTATGAGATTCGATTGGGCAATACAATAAGATACATAGACCGCCATCCAAATGCATCTATGACTAGAAGTCAACCTTTTGGTTATCATCCGAACCCCCTCTAGTATTAAGTTGCAAGCAACAGACAACTGCTTTAAGCAAAGTGTGTAAGGTAAACAATCCACTTGTTCCATGAACAAGAGACCGTTGTTTTCTCCCTAGTGGAAACAACACATCTACAACCTTAGAGATTTCTGTCACTTACCTTAGATTAAATAGAGGCATGAACCCACTATCGAGCATAAATACCCCCTCTTGGAGTCACTAGCAACTACTTGGCCAAGATAGCTACTAACAACGAAGAGCATGGAAGATCACAAACAACACAGACATGATAAAATCAATAAGACAAAACCATTAATCAATCTGACATAGTAAGCTCAATATCCATCGGATCCCCGCAAACAAAACATGCATGATTACAAATAGATGAGTTCTTGATCATGAACAGAGCTCACAAGATCTAGACATGAAAGCACAAAGGAGGAGATACAACCATCTAGCTACTAAATGGACCCGTAGTCCAAGGTGGAACTCCTCACGCTTCATACCGGAGGCTGGCATGATGAAGAAGAAGGCCTCCGGGATGATATCCCCTCCGGCAGGGTGCCGGGAAGAGCTTCAGATCCCCCGATCTAGGGACGATGGTGGCGGCGGCTATAGGCGGTTTCGTGGAATTTTTATCAGGTACTTAGGGTTTAGGCATCGGAGGCTTCTTATAGGCGGGAGTCGAGGGGTGCCCGAGGCGGTGCACCCTGTGCAGGGCTGCTGGCACGGCGTGTGGAGTATGACCCCCTTGAGGCCCTCATCTATCTCATCTTCTGTCTCCGTGTTCCCCATGGTAAAATACTGACTTTAAATTTTGTCCCGTCCAATTCCGAGAATATTGATTTTCTGCCTTTCTGGAACCAAAAATAGAAGAAAATAAGCAACTGGCACTATGGCATCTTGTAGACAAAGCAAATCAAAGTAGATACTAAACAAGCATGGAACATCAAAAATTATAGATACGTTTCCGATGTAACAAACACCTATGGCTTTCTGGTGTTCCATATACACGATTGCAAGTGGTTAACATAATCTACGGATCTGACGCTTTCAAATCCGTGTGTATTTTCATGTCTTTGCATCTTCGCGCATCACTCATTCTCCAATGAGTTGGCATTATATAAATTTGGTATTTTGGTGAGACCTTTAGTTCCTTGGGGTTGAATCATGTTGATACTATTGTCGTACAATATATCTTGAGTGTTATCCCATTGTGAACCACACCTTAGTTTGATAACAAACTACTTGACACAAATGCCCTCCTTTGCTGCTACTGTAGCAGTCATATACATATCCTTTTGTTGTAGTATCCGTCACAATGTCTTAACTTTGGAATTCATTCAAATCCGTCATGAAAACTTCTTTCCATTTCATTGTGTCACCCATAGTTTAAATTGAGATAAACTTAATTTGTATCTTGTGACAAAACTAGTATCATTTTTCAATGAACTATTTGTCTCTTATACAAATGGAATATATTCTTAATTCTTCCAAAAGATTATAAGAATATCCTTACTATCGTCCAATGATAATTTCATGATTCATTCTGGTATATGCTCATAACACTTAGAGCATAGGACATATCTGGATGTGTGCGTATCATGGTATGATTGGTCAAATCATTCTTGTGATTTCACTCATCAAGTGTCAAAGCACTTGAATCTTGTTTAACCTATCAAGTGTTAATACACTTGAGTCTTGATTCAATTATTTTCCGTGCGACAAGAAACTTTTTCTCGTTGTTTCTATATTGAAATCCTTCAATAACTCATATATGTATGTTTGGCATAACCATATTAGCGTCACAGTATATCCATGTAGACATTCATGGTAAATATTCGGGTTTTTCCTAAGTCTTTCATCCAAATTATATTCTCAACCTTTGTCAATAAAAGATACATCATTTCCAATGAACAAGATGTCCTTCACATAATATATTAGAAATATGTCTCAACGCTCCCACTTTATTTCTTGCAAATGCAAGCATCTTCATCGTCTCCTGATGAAAAACTCCTTTAACAGTTTTATCACGATGAAGATTCCAACTCCACGATGCTTACTTCAACCATTGAAGTTTGCATGCCCTTTTAGCATTCTTTGAATTTAACAAAAACCTTTGGATCGTGTCATGCACACGTCCTAGGTAACCATTTGACGGAGTCAGGGCCCATCATCGCTTCTTTGCATATAGTCGGTTCATCATTGTCAAACAATAATGATTTACTCTCAAACATTAGCATCTGATTGTCTATCCGACCTACTTGGTTCAATAGGAACTTAGACCTCCGTGACCGCAACCTTTGAGGCACGTGATCCATGACCGCAACCTTTGAGGAACTTAGAAAGTTTTCCGGCGCTGCGCAACTCAGAACATATAGCTAAGGTTCGTTAACCTTATTAAAGTTCTATTGTCCTCCCACTTAACTTTTGCGAAAAATTTCTTTTTCAAGAAACTTACGTTCTAAGCGACAAACGCTTTTGTCTTCGGTGTTATGGATGAATACCCAATGGTTATTCGAAATAATCTACTCAGACATGCTCATCCGAATTTGGTTGTAAACATCTTACTTATGCTTAGCAAACCAAAATTTAAGAAAGGACAACTTGGGTTTTACCCCAAACCATAACTTACATGGTGTCATTTCAACGGATCAAGATGGAGCTCTTTTCAGTGTAAAAGCGGTAGTCTCTAAAGCTTTAATCTTTTAAAACATAATGGCAGTTTTATAAATAACACATTTGATCCAACCATGTCAAACAAGGTTTCATTACAAATTGCAAACACTCCATATTCCTATGGTGTTTCGGGATATGCAAATCAAGGTGTTTTTCTAAACTTGCAAATCAAATAAATCCCTTTATGATAAAATTATAAATTATTTATTTTCTTGTTACAATGATTTTCCACTTCATCTTGAAAGTCTTTGAACGTTTTCAAATATTTCATACTTCTTTCTCATTAAGTGAATATGCACTCAAATTTCTAGAGAAAGCATATGAAGTTGAATTCCATCGCTTACGACTACACATAATGGACTACATACATCGACCTGTATAAATTCCAATATTTTAGCCGTTCGTTCTAGTTTGGCCTTTAAACGAAGTTTTAATTATCCCAAGGAAAGTCTCAAAAGCGTCATTTGATCAAATCAAAGACGCCAAAAATCCATGAAAATGGAGTTTCTTCATGTTTTCTGTCCAATATAATTTAAACAGCGATGTCACTTCGTAAGTGATCTTCCAATCATTTGTCTTGCAACATTTTAGCATTAGTTTTATGGATGTGATTTCTCCACCTAGATTTGTAAATCATCCATATTATATGTAATATGGTAATTATTTGAACAATCTTTGTTCTCATAATACCTAATTTAAATAACTATTATTAAAACAAATCTTGAAGGCAAGCTTTGATGTCAACGAGAAATACAAACAACGGTTTGTTCGTTTTCGATGAACATCATCACATATTATCTTGCTAGTTACTTAGGCCATTTTGGTTCATGAATTGCATCGTTCTGTATGAAATTTCATGCCAACCAATTTGGTATTCAATACCCAAGAACCACATTGTTTAACAAGCAAAGAATACAACCATAACATGTATATCATCTATATACCTAAACTGGATATTTCCAATCTTTTCTTTTCCGCCAAATATATTTTATAGATTCTCTTTCAGCATTTCATTTTCCTTTTAAAATAATCTATCAACATCAAAAGTGGCGCCATATACATGACACATAGTCCAAAGCGTGTATATTTAAATACTAATACCTTTGGACTTGCACTTTGAAGTAGATCACCATTATCAAATGAATGGCGTTCTTTTGAAATACATTCTTTAATAATCTTTTAGTGTAGTGAACACTTTACATATATCTTCTATTCATCCTTATCATGACGACTTTCATGATCAAGCTAATGTAGCTTATAAAGGCGAATCGTGAGTATAACATTACTTTCCAAAACCCTTTTGGATGATTAGGATGTCTAGCATCTCTAACCTTTGCAAATTATCATCCAATATGAGAACATATATTATACTCTATCATATTGCAACCAAAACATTGTTTCAGATATTGTTATATCTGCCACACATGATGGTTTCTGAAACAATTCTTTCAGCTTGATAATCTCGATATTTAAATCAAGAATCATGGAGGCAAACATGATACTTTAGATACTAACACTAGAATTGTCACTCTCGATTTAATACTAATTATTAAACTTCATGGAGTAAACAGAGTTTGCTGAAAGTTTGCAATAGGACTTTAAATTTAGATTGACACTCAACACAATATGATACTAGTTCATAAAGTAAATATCGAGAATTCTATAGTTCTATTATCTCAATTACAACTAAGAATAAGGTGTTTAACGAATGCCAATGACTACAACTATTTATGCAAATTCACGTTGATTTAATTTATGATAAATTGAGTTCTACTAATCCAAATTAGAAATGAACTCCCACTCAAAAACGACATCCCTCATGTCTTTTTGGTGATTACATGAACCAAATCCACTACACCAAGTCCGATCATCACGTGAGTCGGCGTAGCTTGAAAGGCGAGCATCCATATGGTCATCATATCAAACATATGACTCATGCTTAACCTTTTGGTCCGTGTTTCGAGGCCATGTATGCACATGCTAGGCTCGCCAAGTAAGAACCTTAGTATTCGCGTGTGTAAAACTGTCTTACACCCGAGATATGCTCGTGGATTCAAGTACACCCATTCATCACGTGATGTCTTGAAGCGGCAAAACATTGTCGATGCATACTTAAGGAAGGACACATTTTTATCTTGATATCTAAATGAGGGATCATCTTATTATGCTAATAAAACGCCAAACTAGCAATATAAGATACAACAAACATATTATGTGAAAAGTGAAATAATATGGTCCTTGCACTTGATCGTTAGTATGTGCATCTTGGTATGATCTTCATCATTCCTTTATGTGTAAGGCCAAGTTTTATGGAACTTATAGGTTATGTGTGTTGTAAGAGTATCGACTTATACTTTTACTTACAACATCACCATATCATGGCACTAGCCCAGCAACAATCTAAACTAGACGCTTCTAATTTATCCATTGCAAGTTTTAAGTGGCTGAGGGATTTCGGAGATAGAACCGTTCTTACCTATGAACATGGAACCACAACGATGATAATCAAATTATTGACAACTCGTTGTAAATCAGATATTGACTATATTAGGAGAGACAGACACCCGTAAGCCACTTATGCAAAACTAGTTGCATGTCAAGCGTGGAACAGGTCTCATGTGCGAGGACATGTAAAGTTTGTCTGGACCGCTTCATCCCACTATGCCACCAATATCCAAAGTACAAGGAAGAAATAATAACATGACCATCAACACCCACATACTCATATGTGTACTACCCGTGCAAAGCATCTAGGCATAGATCCGGCTCTAATACCACTGTAGGGTTCGCAACATAGAAATAAAAAAATTCCTATGATGGGAACAACTAAGTACCAAGATCTATATACTAGATACAAGAAACGGGTGGATATACATCCATATAATACATACCCTCAAACACTGAATAGTGTTAACGAGGTTGTACTCGTGGATGATGTAGTCAAACGCTTGCCGATCTCAAGATCGTGATGAAGTCCATCTAGTCCAGCACCATCAAGTCCAGCACCGCAAAGCAGTGGTGCATCCATGATTGCACACACATCCTAATATCCCGACAACCTCCGCGCCCTCTCTCCAGCGAAGCAGCGTAAGCAACAAATCCTTCTAGAAAAAGCCACCGGGAACATGTATCTCGCTGATCCGAGACCATGGGGAAATTCTAAAGGGGGGGAGAGAGATCCTTCACGAGGACGTATAAGAAGAGAGGAGGGAGTGAGGTGCCTTTTATAGGGAGAGGGGGGCATCCCCTCCCATGGCGTGGCAGCTATGGAGGTGCCCCCACCTCTTCCACATTCATGTGGGTGGAGCTCCCACTCACATAAATAGCCACCTACTCAAAATTCCACTCACCTCCATTAAATTTCCACCAAATTTAATGCAATCTCTCATTAAATAAAACTCCTTTATTTATTTATTTATTCTGAATTTTGTTAATTAATTTAATTAACAAACATTCACATAAAACCCCTTGCAACATTTCAATTTCACATGTAGAACCAGTTTCAGCAATTTCAACCGAAACGATTCCGGTGTCTAGTGAAATAAATTCTTGCGCTTTCTTTTTCTTTCCTTTTTCCCTGGAATATTATTTGCTCAAAATGGTGTCGGTATCCCTTAAGTGTGTCACCCTACGGTTCGTTAATAATGTAGACATGATCGAGACCCTCTTCGATCAATAATCAATAGCGGGACCTAGAGATCCGTACTGACTACCACACATTCAACGAGGACTTCTGTGATCGTGTGAACCTTATACGCATGTAACTCAATCCCTTTGCCTCGCGATATATTACATGTACGAGATTTTATCATCGGTATCTCCATACCTAGTTTGATCTCGTTACCGACATGTACTCTTTTCTTGTTCCCATGATATAACATTCTAGTGATCAAATCACTTGCTTGCAATCTAACTAATGTGATATCATCGAGAGGGCCCAGAGTATATCTCTCCGTCATCGGGATGGACAAATTCCACTCTTGATCCATGAGCCTCAACATAACACATTCGTAGCACTAAACCCATCTTTATAATCACCCTGTTATGGTGTGATGTTTGATGTTATCAAGATACTCTTCTGATGTTAGTGATTGACATGATCTCATGGTCTAAGGACTAAGATTACTTCGTATGATGTTATATCAATATAAACACAATGACCTTGATCTTAATGCTATACTTTGGATCAATGTTCATCACACCATTCCAATAATGTTGTGACCTCATTATTAACAACATCCAATGTCCATGATCAGGAAACCTTTGATCATCTTGTTAATCAACGAGCAAGTTTAGAAGAGAGGTATAACTAGGAACTTTCTATTTATTTATTAAACACACACGTATTAACGTTTCCGTATTAATACAATTATAGCATGCAAAATAAACATTTATCATAAATAAGGAATAAGATAATATCCACTTTATTATTGCCTCTCGGGCATATTCCCTTTATTTTTCTGGACTAACCTATTAACAAGATGCCATAGTGCCAGTTGCATGTTTTCTTCTGTTTCTTGTTCCAGAAAAGGCAGAAAATCAATATTCTCGGAATTGGACGGGACAAAAGCCAAAGTCAATATTTTACCGTGGGGAACATGGAGCCAGAGTACGAGATAGAGGGGTGCCACCAGGGGGCCACACCCCTGGCCGCGCAGCTAGGCTTGGCCCACACCTGGGGGGGTGAGGCCGCCCTGGCTGCCCCTGCCTCGCCTCTTCGCCTATAAGAAGCCCCCGACACCAAAACCCTAAGTACCCAATCAATATTCCATGAAATCGTCTATAGCCACCCCCACCATCGCTCGGGGGGTCTGAAGATCTTCCTGCCACCCTGCCGGAGGGGAGATCATCCCGGAGGCCTTCTTCTTCATCATGCCAGCCTCTGGTATGAAGTGTGAGTAGTTCCACCTTGGACTACGGGTCCATGTAGTAGCTAGATGGTTGTATATCCTCCTTTGTGCTACCATGTTTAGATCTTGTGAGCTCCGTTCTTGATCAAGATCATCTATTTGAAATCATGCATGTTGTGTTTGCGGGGATCCGATGGATATTGAGATTACTATGTCAGGTTGATTAATGGTTTTGTCTTATTGATTCTATCATGTCTGTGTTGTTTGTGATCTTGCATGCTCTCCATTTCTAGTAGCTATCTTGGCCAAGTAGATTCTAGTGACTCCAAGAGGGGTTATTTATGCTCGATATTGGGTTCATGACTCTATTTAATCTAAGGGAAGTGACAGAAATCTCTAAGGTTGTGTAGAGGTCCCAACCTTCAATAAGGTAGAGATCCCTGTGTTTACAATGCTAGTCCCTGGATCAATAGCTAGCATCCACAGTTAAGATGTAATCAACAAACAAAGGTCATAGTTCAACTTTATAACCAGGAATAAAATAATTCATTACATCTTACATAGCTCATTTGGATATCTCATTACAATGCAGAATAAATAACTATAGCATGGAGTCCTTCATCTTCAAAGTGCCACAGGCAATCATGTTGGTTGTAGACTTGTAATCCTATTCAACACACTTCACTAACATCAAACAAACCTGCAAGATAATAAGTTGCAGCCACAAGGGTCAATACATTTGAATTGTAATGGCAAGTTTCACTACTATGTAGAAATAAGTGGATCCTATCATTACATGCATATTTGGCTAAGTAGGGTTTAGGCTCATTTGCAGAAAGCAATATAGTTTTATCCTATCTTTTCAAAATAGTTTTGATCTTTTGAAATTCTTTCTGAACTCCTTGGAAAACTCCAAGTGCTTCTAATCCCTTGTTGTCACCATCAAGTTTTACTTTGAGAAATTGGAATGTCGAGATCTTCCATAGCTTCAGGCCTTAGTTGCTCAGAGTTGTCCGTAACCGGGGACACGGCTAAGTACTTAGAATTTTGATCTTCTACAGAAGTTGTACACTTTACCCACATGAAACAATCTCGTCTTGACGCCACCAGTGGCCGCTGGGTAAGTACTCACCAAAATGGAGTACTGGCAGATCGAGAATATGACAAAGTCTTTCCATAGGAGTCCTCCCAATACACAATGCTATATTGTCTACCAGGCACCAATGTATGGATATATTTCCATACACAATTCTAGTTAACCTGAAGATGCCAATGCATGGGTCTTCCACTATGTAGTTAACTAAGCCAGAGCCCATTTAGCATGTGGCTATACACGGAAGCCAATGTACGAGAAACATGTTCAATCTCTAAGTCCCTGGGTGGTTTTATTCTAGTGCACATACAAAAAGATAGCCATATAAACATGGTTCCCTTTGTTTCCACCTTGTCCAAAACTTGAGTATCCTCTTTCCAACCAGGTGGTTCATTGAGTACATGTTTTATTATATAAAACACATATTTTTCCAACACTTTATATAATCATATCATGTATTCCATCCCAAATATGTAGCAGGGCTAAGCATACTACAACTACATTGTTTTTCACTAAGGTAGATATAAGGATATCCTAATAGGATTTAGCATAGCATAAAATATAGTAGTCATATCATGCATGTTACAAAAATACACTAAGTGTAATGAAAATAGTAGGACTTGGATGATAGTGTCACTTGCCTTTTTAGTAGAGAATGTTGGTTCACTTCTTGATCTTGCAAATATCACACTCTTCTAACTTCACTACTGTCACATCCCAAGATTTTCCAAATCTTGTAATGTGAAAAATAAATAAACAAAATAAATTATTGTTGAATTTTAGGGTGAAAAGAAACTTTTGTTTCTAAATGGAAACTTAAAATCCCATCTTGAACAAACTTTAATTAAAGTTTGAAACCAACAAAATCCAAATCAAGAGAAATGCATTCCTCAATGAATGTATCTTGAAATTTAAACACTTGAGAAATAAATCCAGACCCTAAACCCTAATGGAATAAAAATCATTTCCAAGTTATCTCCAAGCCTATGGATTTGATCCATATAAAAAGTTGACAACAAACATTCACAAATGATCAATAATGACAAATAGAAATATTATAAAACCATAGAAATTGGTTTCACTTAATTTGGAGCCATAGATAAAATCTTATGAATTTAATAAGATAAGGAAATTGAATTTTCAAAGCTAATAAAGCCCTTATCTAAATCCATACCAAATGGTGAGCAAATAATCCTAAAGATATTTAAAAGGATAAATAAATCTCAAATAAGATTTTACAAATTGGAGTCACCAAGTTTGTATCTATAAATAAAAAAATGGATTTTATAAGATAAAGAAAGAAATATTAAATAAAGAATATTTAAAGACCAAATTAAATCTTTGCTTAATCCATAAGAAAATGGAATGAATATAATCCAAATCCAAATAAAATAATGGATAAAGAATTTTCCAAATAAAATAAAATGGCATGAACCAAATTCCATTTGAATAAAGACAAATCTCTAATAAGAATAATTATATAATTCATGAGAAAATAGTATTTTGGGATTTACCCAAGTGGAATAAAAGTTGTTTAATTAATTTAAATAAAATAAATCTTCCAAATAAAATTTAGGGAATTAAAACTATATTTAATTCTATTGGAATTAAAACAAATACCCAATTCAAATGATTTATGAATCATATTAAATACCTTCCAAATAATTCAAGATGAATTATTTGACACCCTATTAAACAAATAAAAAACCTACTGAAAAGATTAAAAAGGATTTGGATATTAAATGGTGTTTTGAAAATATTATTAAATCTTATTTGATTTAAAACAAGGGCCTTTTTGAGAAATTAAAAGACCCCAAAAAGAATAAAATTTTATTCCAAAATTGACTTCAGATTATATTATCAATCAGTATTTAAACCTACACAAATTTTGGTTGAGGTTTGAATTCAAATTGATGTTTGAATTAATTAAGCAAAATCAAAACAGAAATTAGAAATGGAAAAATAGAAAATCATTCAGAATAAAAAAAGGACAAATTCGACCCAGCCCAGCCTAACTCGACCCAGAAGATCCCAACTAACCCTCTCTCCTCAAACGCTTTTCTCACCGCAGAAAACCCAGCCACACCGATCGCTGGACCCACTCCCTCTCTCCTTACGGCGACAACGGACCCAACCACCTCACCTTCTTCCTCCCGCTGAGACTACGCCTCCTCCCCTGCTCACCGCGTTTCTTCGATTAATTGCTCGGTAATGGCACAATAACCCAGCCCCGCGACCCCGCCTACTTAACCGCCTCTCCCTCCTATCTGTTTCCCCCTCAATCCCCCACCCTAGTGAGCCCCAGGCTGCCTGATTTCACGCTGCACCGCTTCTGTCTTCGGCGAGCTTCGAGAGAAATTCCGGCAGCTCTGCGTCGCCCCTTGCCCCCTCGACCACACACGCGTGCTCCACGAACCCTGGCACACCTCCCAGTGGCCTCAGCTCGGCCGCGCTCGCCCCAGAGCGTCGGCAAGGACGATCACTACCGCCGCCGTCGTCTGCTACCTCTCCGGCGACTTCCCTGGTAACCTTCTGGCCACCCCTTGTCCTTCCGATGATACGCCTGTGACCAGTGTACTCGCCCGCATCTAACGCCACTTGTTCCGTGTCCTAGCGCGCTATGTAGCCTCGCCTCCGACGACTCCCGAACGTGCTGACGCCAGGAGCATCTCCGGCGAGGAATTCCGACAACACCCGTGCGCCCCTCGACCAACCGCAAGCACGTTGAGCATCACCGTGATCTCCTGAACCTGGTGAGCCAATCCCCTTCCTCCCTCGCTTCCTCTATCACCAGCCCCGCCGTAGCCAGAGCCAGCGCCGCCACCAGCCGCCGCCAGCGCCGCCCATCTCTGGCAAGCGTGCTGTACGCCGTTCGATCTTGATCTAGTGGCTAGGAAAGAAGCTAAGCGAAGGGGTAAGTAGCAACCTGTGCCGTGCGATCTAACTTAAATCCTATGGCTTGTATCGCTCGATCCAAACGAAACGGTATCAGCGAATCAGAACTAGACACGTGGCCCGGTTGGTTTGATTTAAAACAGAATTGATCTATTTGATGTTCCATTTTGTAAAATTCATAACTTTCAAACCACACGTCCAAATTTTGCAAATTTTATATCAATGGATTCAGAAAACAAGTACTTTCTGACCATGCACTTTGTTTAGTAAAATGCTTCTGTTAAATTGATTGTTTTTGCAGAAATTTGTGTATGCATGTTTAGAATATAAAATTGTTCTAAAATGATTTTTAAGATAAAACCTTTGGCAAATGGATTGTTTTGAACCTACTGACCATAGAAATCAATTTGTGGTTTCAAAAATGTATTTGGTGAAACAAAAGAATAAACTTTGGATTTAAACCATTTCTAGTCAAATAAAAGTAATGTTTATTTATTAAAAATGCTTTTGGGAGAAAATCTTTGGGAAATGTTTTGGAATAAACTCTCTGACCCCAAGCACCAAGTTTTGTGATTTAAAAATGTATTTGGTGAACCATATAAAAATTGTTACTTTTGCTAAAGGCATTTTCAACCACATAAAATAATGACTTGGTTTAAAAATGGTTTATGAAGTGAAATCTTTTGCAAATGATTTTGCCACTTATTAAAATGATCATTAGGTGTTTTCAAATGTTTATAACCTATTAGAAACCACTTTTACAAATAAAATAATATTTAGCATGCTTGCATGCATTGTTTTGTTTCTATCATTTTATGTGATGTTGCTTGAATGGTAGATTGAAATTATGCCTTACTTGATTAAATTGTAGAGATTTGAAGAGTGTGATCATTGCAAAGACAAGGAAGTGAACTTATATTCTCTACAAAAAAGGCAAGTGATGCTTCATACCTTTGTCCCATTATTTTCACTATGCATTAGTGATGTTTCTAAGTAGGACTTGCATGGAATTTTTGCTAAGTATAAACTATGCTATGGGAAATACTAGTAGATGAAACCTTAGTAGAATTTCCTAAGTTAAGATTCCTACTACTATCATGCTTATCTTATCTAGTAGTAAACAAGGGTGGAACATATATTCATGCTATGGAATATTTCTAAGTGTGAGGACTTATGTTTTGTTTAAGAAAACAACTAAGTGAATGAATCACCTGGGTGGAATGGTTTGTGCTGAGTGGTTCACAAGGCCCATTTCTATGGTTTACCTTTGTGTATCTCACTTGTGGATGGCCACCCAGGAACAAAGGGATTTGAGATGTCAAATGTTGAGAAGCTTCAAGTGCAGCCACTTGGCATTATGGGCTCTGCCTGGATCATATAGGTTGCAATAACTTAGCCAAATGGACAGTTGGTGGTAGGGGATTGATAGGTTGGAGCGCGTCCATTCTGGTCTAAGGGAAGGCTTATGAAAGATCTTGTCTTGGGAAACCAAGTCTTGTGGGGAAAGTGCACCACCTCTGCAGATGGAAATATCTAAGTACTTAGCCATGTCCCTGGTAAAGGACAATTTGAGAATCAAAACATGGAAGCTATTAAGAATCTCCTCATCCCAATTTCTAAGTTAAAATCTTGTGGTTGAACAAGGGTTAAAGGATCACCAATTTCTATTGGGAGATGCCTTGGGTGATTTTGACAAGCAAAAACTTAGTGTTTTCAAATGATAAGGAAAATATATTTTGAGCAAAGCAAGCCTAAGCTCCACTTAGCCAAATGCATATAGATGATAAACTCCACTATACTACCATAGTATCACTTGCCAATACAATTCAAATGTATTGATCCTTGTGGCTATAACTTATTATGTTCCTTGTTTGTTTGATGTTAGAGAAGTTTAATGATTTAGGATTACAAGTCTACAACCAACATGTCTGCCTGTGGCACTTTGAAGATGAAGGACCCCATGATATTGTTATATTCTGCTGCATTGTAATGAGATAGCCAAATGAGCTATGTAAGATGTAATAAATTATTTTATTCCTGGTTATAAAGTTGTATTATGACCTTTGTTTCTTGATATTACATCTTAACTATGGATGCTAGCTATTGATCCAGGGACTAGCATTGTAAACACAGGGATCTCTACCTTATTAAAGGTTGGGAACCTTACAGATGGTACCAGAGCATTGTGTTGCCTGTAGGATTTTAACCCTAGGATTGGACAAAACCCCTTAGAACAATAGGAGTTGTATTTGTTCCAAAACTTATTTACAAACAATCTTGTATACTCTTTCCTCAACCATTTTTGGTTTTGATTCTACATCTCCTCTATTTCAAACTTGATGGACAAAGCCTACCCCATGGCCAAGGACTTCACCATGAGCAAAGGACTTCATCAACTCTAATGACTTCAACATCTTCAAGTGATTTCAACCTATTCTCAACAAGGACTTCAACCTTGGATATCACTAAGGACTACAAGTGAGACAAGAAATGTTACTCAAGACTTGAAGACTAAGGAAACACAACTTGGGAATCATCATCGCCTTTGAAGTTTTTGTGACCATGATCTCATTCAAGAAGGATAGAATGATCTCAAGGAAACCATGATCTCATTCAAGAACAATCCACCAAGAAGGATAGAATGATCTCAAGTGAACCATATAGTTGGACCACCATATTTAGATCAAACCAAATTCACCAACTTATGTGGTGTAACAAAAATATTTTGTTGCCTATAAGTGTTATTGAAACTTGTTGTTTGAGTGGAATGTTTGTTTGTGATTGCTTGCACTTTGCTTGTGTGAATTGTGATGTGTGTGATTAGAATTATTTCCTTAGAAATCTTTTGCCTATTCTAATCCCAATCCAACCCAAACAGATGACTTCTCCAAGAAACTCCGACATCAAGGATGGTGACAACAACAACCACCAAGAGATGCACATGAGAGAACAACTACTAGAAAACCAAACCAAGTTGAACCAAGTGACAACTCAGTTTTTAGCCAACAACAATGGATTAGACCCAACCATACAAAGGATTTTGAAAATTCAATCCCAATTGTTGCAAGGGATGGCCACTCAAATGATCAACATGGGAGACAACCTTTCCCAAGGAGTTTGTGACAACAAGGATGTCAAGGATGATATTTTAGAAGGAACCCAAGCTTGTAATATTTGTGGAGACAAGGATCACACTTCCAAAGAGCATGAAGATCAATGCCCCAATTGTGAAGAGAAACATCCATCTAATCAATGCCCCACAACCCAAGCTACTTGTTACTTATGTGAAGGAAATAATCATGTCCCTATCCAATGTCCCATCTATTCCATAGTTCAACTTAGGAAACAAGGTGGAGTGCAACAACTGATTGTAGACTACCATGAGAGAGCCAAGTCTACCAAGAAGGATGAAGACAAAGGAAAATCCCAGCCTGCACCTCCATGCAATATGACTCAATTTAAAGGACTAAAGAGGAGACATATGTATTATCCAAGGAATAAGAAAAGGTCAAGGAGACCAGGAAACATTCCTACCTTTGAGATAACATATGAAGAACATGAACTAGAAGCACTCCTAGCTTTGGAGAAACCCAAGAAGAAAAAGAATAAGGAGATTAGCAAAGTGTGGTGCAACAACTGCAAAGAGTTAGGCCATTATGTATCAACTTGTCCACAAAAGATACATGAAGAACTCAATCTTATCACATGCTAAAATTGTGGTAACCAAGGACATTATGTAAGCAATTGTCCAGAAAAGATGAAGCACAAGATAAATCCTATGAAGGATCTTATCCTTGTCACATGTTTCAAGTGTGGAAACAAAGGACACTATGCAGATGTTTGCCCAGAGAAGTTTCAATAGGATCCCAAGAAAACCAAGATGTAATCTAGTTGGAAACTTTTTAAGGGTGGTAGTACCCTAGTTGCTTTGAGCCAACTTGTAACCCTAAGCCTCCCCAAATCTCGGGACGAGATTTATTTTAAGGGTGGTAGCCTGTCACATCCCAAGATTTTCCAAATCTTGTAATGTGAAAAATAAATAAACAAAATAAATTATTGTTGAATTTTAGGGTGAAAAGAAACTTTTGTTTCTAAATGGAAACTTAAAATCCCATCTTGAACAAACTTTAATCAAAGTTTGAAACCAACAAAATCCAAATCAAGAGAAATGCATTCCTCAATGAATGTATCTTAAAATTTAAACACTTGAGAAATAAATCCAAACCCTAAACCCTAATGGAATAAAAATCATTTCTAAGTTATCTCCAAGCCTATGGATTTGATCCATATAAAAAGTTGACAACAAACATTCACAAATGATCAAGAATGACAAATAGAAATATTATAAAACCATAGAAATTGGTTTCACTTAATTTGGAGCCATAGATAAAATCTTATGAATTTAATAAGATAAGGAAATTGAATTTTCAAAGCTAATAAAGCCCTTATCTAAATCCATACCAAATGGTGAGCAAATAATCCTAAAGATATTTAAAAGGATAAATAAATCTCAAATAAGATTTTACAAATTGGAGTCACCAAGTTTGGATCTATAAATATAAAAAATATGGATTTTATAAGAAAAAGAAAGAAATATTAAATAAAGAATATTTAAAGACCAAATTAAATCTTGTCCTAATCCATAAGCAAATGGATTGAATAGAATCCAAATCCAAATAAAATAATGGATAAAGAATTTTCCAAATAAAATAAAATGGCATGAACCAAATTCCATTTGAATAAAGACAAATCTCTAATAAGAATAACTATATTATTCATGAGAAAATAGTATTTTGGGATTTACCCAAGTGGAATAAAAGTTTTTTAATTAATTTAAATAAAATAAATCTTCCAAATAAAATTTAGGGAATTAAAACTATATTTAATTCTATTGTAATTAAAACAAATACCCAATTCAAATGATTTATGAATCATATTAAATACCTTCCAAATAATTGAAGATGAATTATTTGACACCCTATTAAACAAATAAAAAACCTACTGAAAAGATTGAGAAGGATTTGGAAATTAAATGGTGTTTTGAAAATATTATTAAATCTTATTTGATTTAAAACAAGGGCCTTTTTGAGAAATTAAAAGACCCCAAAAAGAATAAAATTTTATTCCAAAATTGACTTCAGATTATATTACTAATCAGTATTTAAACCTACACAAATTTTGGTTGAGGTTTGAATTCAAATTGATGTTTGAATTAATTAAGCAAAATCAAAACAGAAATTAGAAATGGAAAAAGAGAAAATCATTCAGAATAAAAAAAATGGACAAAGTCGACCCAGCCCAGCCGGCCCAACTGACCCAGCAGCAGCCCAACTAACCCCTCTCTCCCCGAAACGTTTTCTCACCGCAGGAAAAACCCGCAGCGTCACTGATCGCCTGGACCCACTCCCCCTCTCTCCCTTACGCTGACAACGGACCCCACTGCCACCTCACCTTCTTCCTCCCCGCGCGTAGACCACGCCCTCCTCCCCCTGCCGTTCCACCGGTGGTTTCTTCGATTAATTTCTCGGTAATGGCGCAATAAACCAGCCCTGCGACCCCGCCTACTTAACCGCCTCTCCCTCCTCTCTGTTTCCCCCTCAATCCCCCACCCTAGTGCGCCCCCAGGCTGCCTGATTTCATGCTGCACCGCTTCTGTCTCCTGCGAGTTTCGAGAGAAATTCTGGCAGCTCTGCATCGCCCCTTGCCCCCTCGACCACACACGCATGCTCCACGAACCCTGGCACACCTCCCAGTGGCCTCAGCTCGGCCGCGCTCGCCCCAGAGCGTCGACAAGGACGATCACTGCTGCCGGCGTCGTCTGCTACCTCTCCGGCGACTTCCCTGGTAACCTTCTGGATACCCCTTGTCCTTCCGATGATACGCCTGTGACCAGTGTACTCGCCCGCATCTAACGCCACTTGTTTCGTGTCCTAGCGCGCTATGTAGCCTCTCTTCCGACGACTCCCAAACGTGCTGACGCCAGGAGCATCTCCGGCGAGGAATTCCGACAACACCCGTGCGCCCCTCGACCAACCTCAAGCACGTTGAGCATCGCCGTGATCTCCTGAACCTGGTGAGCCAATCCCCTTCCTCCCTCGCTTCCTCTATCACCAGCCCCGCCGTAGCCAGAGCCAGCGCCGCCCATCTCTGGGAAGCGTGTTGTACGTCGTTCGATCTTGATCTAGTGACTAGGAAAGAAGCTAAGCGAAGGGGTAAGTAGCAACCTGTGCCGTGCGATCTAAATTAAATCCTACGACTTGTATCGCTCGATCCAAACGAAACGGTATCAGCGAATCAGAACTAGACACGTGGCCCGGTTGGTTTGATTTAAAACAGAATTGATCTATTTGATGTTCCATTTTGTAAAATTCATAACTTTCAAACCACACGTCCAAATTTTGCAAATTTTATATCAATGGATTCAGCAAAACAAGTACTTTCTGACCATGCACTTTGTTTAGTAAAATGCTTCTGTTAAATTGATTGTTTTTGCAGAAACTTGTGTATGCATGTTTAGAATATAAAAATTGTTCTAAAATGATTTCTAAGATAAAACCTTTGGAAAATGGATTGTTTTGAACCTATTGACCATAGAAATCAATTTGTGGTTTCAAAAATGTATTTGGTGAAACAAAAGAATAAACATTGGATTTAAACTATTTCTAGTCAAATAATAGTAATGTTTATTTATTAAAAATGCTGTTGGGAGAAAATATTTGGGAAATGTTTTGGAATAAACTCTCTGACCCCAAGCACCAAGTTTTGTGATTTAAAAATGTATTTGGTGAACCATATAAAAATTGTTACTTTTGCTAAAGGCATTTTCAACCACATAAAATAATGACTTGGTTTAAAAATGGTTTATGAAGTGAAATCTTTTGCAAATGATTTTGCCACTTATTAAAATGATCATTAGGTGTTTTCAAATGTTTATAACCTATTAGAAACCACTTTTACAAATAAAACAATCTTTAGCATGCTTGCATGCATTGTTTTGTTTCTATCATTTTATGTGATGTTGCTTGAATGGTAGATTGAAATTGTGCCTTGCTTGATTGAATTGTAGAGATTTGAAGAGTGTGATCATTGCAAAGACAAGGAAGTGAACTTATATTCTCTACCAAAAAGGCAAGTGATGCTTCATACTTTTGTCCCAATATTTTCACTATGCATTAGTGATATTTCTAAGTAGGACTTGCATGGAATTTTTGCTAAGTATAAACTATGCTATGGGAAATCCTAATAGATGAAACCTTAGTAGAATTCCTAAGTTAAGATTCCTACTACTATCATGCTTAGCTTAGCTAGTAGAAAACAAGGGTGGAATATATATTCATGCTATGGAATATTTCTAAGTCCGAGGACTTATGTTTTGTTTAATAAAACAACTAAGTGAATGAATCACCTGGGTGGAATGGAAGGAATGGTTTGTGTTGAGTGGTTCACAAGGCCCATTTCTATGGTTTACCTTTGTGTATCTCACTTGTGGATGGCCACCTAGGAACAAAGGGATTTGAGATGTCAAATGTTGAGAAGCTTCAAGTGCAGCCACTTGGCATTATGGGCTCTGCTTGGATCATATAGGTTGCAATAACTTAGCCAAATGGACAGTTGGTGGTAGGGGATTGATAGGTTGGAGCGCGTCCATTCTGGTCTAAGGGAAGGCTTCTGAAAGACCTTGTCTTGGGAAACCAAGTCTTGTGGGGAAAGTGCACCACCTCCGCAGATGGAAAAATCTAAGTACTTAGCCATGTCCCTAGTAAAGGACAATTTGAGCATCAAGACATGGAAGCTATCAAGAATCTCCTCATCCCAATTTCTAAGTTAAAATCTTGTGGTTGAACAAGGGTTAAAGGATCACCAGTTTCTATTAGGAGATGCCTTGGGTGATTTTGACAAGCAAAAACTTAGTGTTTTCAAATGATAAGGAAAATATATTTTGAGCAAAGCAAGCCTAAGCTCCACTTAGCCAAATGCATATAGATGATAGAATCCACTATACTACCATAGTATCACTTGCCAATACAATTCAAATGTATTGACCCTTGTGGCTGTAACTTATTATGTTGAAGGTTTATTTGATGTTAGAGAAGTTTAATGATTTAGGATTACAAGTCTACAACCAACATGTCTGCCTGTGGCACTTTGAAGATGAAGGACCCCATGCTATTGTTATATTCTGCTGCATTGTAATGAGATAGCCAAATGAGCTATGTAAGATGTAATAAATTATTTTATTCCTGGTTATAAAGTTGTATTATGACCTTTGTTTCTTGATATTACATCTTAACTGTGGATGCTAGCTATTGATCCAGGGACTAGCATTGTAAACATAGGGATCTCTACCTTATTAAAGGTTAGGAACCTTACAACTACAATTCAATCAAGCAAACACATATTCAACTAGCATTTAACCCATTTCACCACATAAAATATCAAAAACATGGCAATGCATGCAAGTATGCAAAAGATGGTTTTATTTAGAAAAGTGGTTTCTATTAGGCTCTAACCATTGTAAGGCCCATATTGGTCATTTACAAAAGTGGTAAAACCATTTAAATTCAAGTTGGTGAAAATGGCCATTTTAAATCCTTTTGTTTTGCTAGAAATGATTTAAATCAAGGAAGATTTTCTAGTGTTTACCAAATATATTTTTGGAATCTCAAAACTTGGTGTTTAGGGTCAGAAGGTTTTAACTCAAATCATTTTCCAAAGATTTTCTCAAAAAACATTTTTATCACATAAACAATATTTTTATTTGACTAGAAATTCTCTAATTCAAATATTTATTCCTTAGCTTCACAAAATACATTTTTAAATCCATAAGTTGATTTATAAGGTCAGTAGGTTCAAAACAAACCATTTAGCAAAGATTTCACCTTAAAAATACTTCTAGAACAATTTTTATATTCAAATTATGCCTACATAAGTTTCTGCAAATTCAACCGATTTTCCAGAATCAAAACATTAAACAAAGTGCATGGTTGCAAAGTAATTGTTTTGCTGATTCCATTGATATAAAATTTACAAATTTTGGATGTGTAGATTAAAAGTTATGAATTTTGCAAGTTTGCATATCTAATAGATCAAAATTTCTGTTTTAATTCAACTCTGAACATGTGGCGCTATCCTATTGGACGGTACCGCTTCGGCTGGATTGCGCTCTATGGGCTGTTGGATTTAAAACACATCGCACGGCTCTGATCGCACCATACCCCTTCGTTTAAAATCTAATCTCATCCACTAGATCAAGATCCAACGGACACAGCGCATCTGACCATGGACTGGCGGCGGCTGACGGCGGCGCATGCTCAGACGATGGTGTTGGCGATGATTCAAGAAGCGAGGGAGGGAGTGAGGATGCTCACTGTTCTCGTGTGGTTGCAGTGAATCTCAAGGTGGACTTAGTTCGTCGAGGGGCGCACATGAACGGAGTGGATTGCTCGCCGGAGCTTGCAGTGACATCGGGTTCCTCTGGTTGTCGTCGGAGGCGAGCTTGTAGGTCACCAGAAGAAGAAATAAAGGATGCGTTAGATGCCTGTGAGTGTGGCGGTCACGAAGGCATCATCGGGAGAGACTAGGGCAGACGATATTTACGGGAAAGGGTCACCGGAGAAATGACAGACGGCGGTGGCGCTCGGGTGTCGAGGTTGTCGAGCCTCTGTTGTATGCGCGGGCTAGCGAGCGGCACTGGGAGATGCACCAGGAGATGGGAAGAAGGATCGCATGCTTTGGGAGGTGTGGGATGGTAGGACGGCGCCGGAATCGGCTGGAGAAGCTCGTCGGGGCAGTGGTGCTCGAGTTCGCAATTCGCGCAGCCTGGAGGCAGAGAGGAGGCGTGGCTTGGGGGGAATGGAAGAGGAGGGCGAGGAGTTTAAAGGCGCGTGGTCACGGCGAGGATTAATTCAGCCATCAACGCGTATTAACGCGAATTGATTCGCGGCAGAAAGGTGTTGAGCGAGGGGGAAACAGCCGGCGTGGATGGAAGAGAAGGCTGGCAGCATGGGGCCGTGCTGTCTGCGAGAGAGAGAGAAGAAAGGTGGGGCCTTCTAGTCAGTGACTTAGCGGGTTGGCTTCTGGGTGAAAACGGTTCGCGAGTGGGGTGAGCAGGTGGGCTACGAGTTGGGTTGGACTGGGCCTTGGCAGTGGGTTGGGTTTGATTCGTTTTTTTTTGTACAAAACCTTTTTCTTTTTCCATTTGAATTTCTGTTTTGATTTTTATTCAAACAATTCAAACTCCATTTGAATTCAAATCTCCACCAAACTTTGTGTAGATTTTAATACTGTTATTTAACATATTTTAAAGTCAAATTTAGAATAATTTATTTTTAGGGTTTATTAATTATTAAAAATAGATAACTAGACATTAGTCTTTATTTGAAATAGGATTTAATATGTTTTAATACTCTATTTGAAATCTAAATTTTTACAAAAATCTTTTCAGTAGGTTTTATTTGAAAACTAAAACACTTTGAAATATAATAATTTATTAAGTTTTAATGTTCATTCAAAATAGGGAAAAATCTCTTTACATAAATAAAATTGGATATTAATAAATCCTCATGATTTTATTTAAATAATTCTTTACACTTTTATTAAACAAAATATTTTATTTTAAATTCTTGGCCAAGATTTAATTTGGCTCTTTTAAAAATAGTCCTTATTCATTATTTCTACCTTTGCTTATAAAAACCATATCTTTTTATTTAAAGATCCAAAAATGGTGATTCCAACTTTTATAACCTTATTTATTATTTGTTTATCTTTTTAAATCCCTTTAGGATTCTATTTGATCAAAATAGGTTTTGATGTTTCCATTTGGAATCAGAAGTTTCTTTTCACCCTAAATTTCAACAATTATTTATTTTGTTTATTTATTTTTCACATTTCAAAATTTGGAAAATTTTGGGATGTGATAGGCTACCACCCTTAAAAGAAATCTCGTCCTGAGATTTGGGAAGGCTAGGGTTACAAGTTGGTTTCAAGGCAAATAGGGTACTACCACCCTTAAAAGAAAGTCTCATAGGGTTACATTGATGCTTCACTCGACTATGGGTTCAACACTTGTTATCCAAACAAGGAATCCTTATTTGACTCTTCTAAGTTAACTAATTCCTGACATCCACTTCTTCTATTTCTTCAAGGTTCTCATCCATGTCAATGTGATTCACATGTCCTTTCTGGGTCACATTGGAGTATTTTCCATTGGAGTTTCTAGCATACTTTTTCTTTTTCTTCTCAGGACAGTCTGATGCATAGTGTCCAAGTTCCTTACAATTATAGCACTGCAACTGGCTAATGTCCTTCCTCCTGAAATTGTCATGTTGGTTCTAGCCAGGGTAATCTCCATTGTCAGTATCATTTCCATTATTATCACTTTCATTGTGGTTGTGGTGATACTGATGTGGTTCAGAATCTTCATTGTTCTTTTTGAATGAATGCTTCTTTTGTGATGATCCTGAGTGATACTTGATTTTTTGCTTCCTCTTTCTGTTCTCAACTTGATTCATCTTGTTTTCCAAAATGGTGGCTTTATCACAGAGTGATTGATAAGTTGGGACCTAGGCAATAGACAGCTGTAGGTTCAACTCATCATTAAGTCCTTCGAGGAATTTCTGTCACATCCCAAGATTTTCCAAATCTTGTAATGTGAAAAATAAAATAAACAAAATAAATTTCTGTTGAAAATCAGGGAGAAAAGAAACTTTTGTTTCCAAATGGAAACTCAAAATCCCATCTTGAACAAACTTTGGTAAAGTTTGAATTCAACAAAATCCAAATCAAAAGAAAATGCATTCCTCAATGAATGTATCTGGAAATTAAAACACTTGGAAAATAAATCCAAATCCTAAAACCCTAATGGAATAAAAATCATTTCCAAGTTATCTCCAAGCCTATGGATTTGATCCATATAAAATTTGTCAACAAACATTTACAAATGATCAAGAAAGACAAATAGAAATATTATAAGACCATAGAAATTGGTTTCACTTAAATTGGAACCATGGATAAAATCTTATGAATATAATAAGATAAGGAATTGAATTCCCAAAAGTAATAAAGCCCTTATCTAGAATCCATACCAAATGGTGAGCAAATAATCCTAAAGGTATTTAAAAAGGATAAACAAATAATAAACAAGATTTCACAAATTGGAATCACCAAGTTTGGATCTCTAAATAAAAAGATATGGATTTTATAAGTTAAAGAAAGAATTATTAATTAAAGAATATTTGAAGACCAAACCAAACCTTGGCCAAATCCTTAAAACAAGTAGAATGAATTTAATCCAAATCCAAATAAAAATATTGGATAAAGATTTGCCAAAATAAAATAAAATGGCATAAACCAAATCCTATTGGAATAAAGACAAATCCAAATTTTTAAATGATTAATAAATCATATTAAAAACCTTTCCAAATAATTCAAGATGAATTATTTGAACCCAAATAAACAAATAAAAACCTACTGAAAGGATTTGGAAAGTTTTAAGAATTTAAGTGGAGATTTAAAAATATTATTAAATCTTATCTAATTAAAACTAAAGCCTATTTTGAATAAATAAAGGACCCCAAAATGAATAAGGTTTTATTCAAAAATTGACACCAGATTACAATACTAATCAGTATTTAAACCTACACAAAATCTGACAAAGGTTTGAAATCAAATGAGTGTTTGAATTGGTTGTTTAAAATCAAAACAGAATAAAGGAAAAGAAAAAGAAAAACAAACAGAACAAAAAAATGCTAAAGGACTCAGCCCAGCCGGCCAGCCCAACAAGGCCCAACAGCCATTCCCTCTCTCTCCCGAAGAAAAACGATTCGCACCCATTTATAAGCCCGCAAAGACGCTGACTGGTGGACCCTATTCCCTCTCTCTCTCAACCTTCCAAGCGGACCCCACCGCCAGCTCACCTCGTCGTCAACCCGCGACCAGTTCTTCCCCCGTTCCTGCCGTTGATTCCTCCGATTAAATTCGCTGTAACGCTGCGTTTATTCCTCGCCGTGACCATGCCCATTTAATCGCCTCTGCCTCCTCTCCTTTTCCCCTCTGTCGCCCCACCTTAGCACGCCCCCAGGCTGCCCAATTTTTCCATACTCCGCCACTGTCCCCGACAAGCTCCGGCGACGATTCCGGCCGAACTCTGCCGCCCCTTGCCTCCTCGACCTTACTCACATGATCCCCACCTCCTGGCGAACCTTTCCGTAGCAACAGCTCGCTCGCGTGCGTGCCAGAACATCGGCAACGTCTTCACCAGTGCGCCACCGACGACCCCGCAACTCCAGCGAGCTACTGACGCCAAACCTGTGCGCCCCTCGTGTGATGGTGAGTACCCCTACAACCATAGAGACCGTGCGCATCCTCCCGATACTTTTTCTCGCTTGCTTGCATCCCAGGTGCTCGTCCTCGACCACAACCGTGCGCACCCGACGCCAGCAAGAACTCCGGTGAGCGATTCCGTCCACCTCTGTGCGCCCCTTCACCAACCACGGGCACGTTGAGCTCCAGCACGCCACGGCGAACATGGTGAGAATACCCTCCCTTCCTCTAGCCACCTGGAATAGCCAGAGCGCCGCCCGGCGTCGCTTGCCAGCGCCAGCGCCCGGTGTTTGGTTAGATCGACGCTAGCCGTTGGATGCAAATCGTAGGGATACGATAGACGACTTAACGAACCGTTTTTGATCAATCTGTGCTGCACGATCTATTTAGATCTGACGCCTCCCGTAGCGCGATCCAACCGAAGTGGTACCGACGAATGGAAACGCGCCGCGTGGCACTAGTTTGGTTAAAAACAGAATTTTGAATCAGATTAGTAAGCAAACTTGTAAAATCTATAACTTTAAATCTACACGTCCAAATTTTACAAACTTTATATCAATGGATTCATAAAAACAAGCCCTAGCCAACCATGCACTTTTTTTAGTAGAAAGATTCTATTAAAATGTGGGGTTTTGCAGAAACTTATGTATGCTTGTTTAGAATATAAAAATTGTTCTAAAATGATTTTGAGGATAAAATCTTTGGCAAATTGTTTATTTTGAACCTACTGACCATAGGAAACAAATGGTGATTTCAAAAATTTATTTGGTGAAACAAAAGAATGAATCTTTGATTTAAACCATTTCTAGTCAAATAAAAATATGGTTTGATTATTAAAAATGGTTTTGGAAGAAAACCTTTGAGAAATGTTTTGGAAATTAACTCCCTAACCCTAAACACAAGGTTATATGGTTTGAAAACATATTTTGTGAAACCAATAGAATTTTGCCTTATAAAAAGCATTTCTATACCACATAAAATAATGACTTGATCAAAAAATGGTTTATGAAGTAAAATTTTATACAAATGATTTTGCCACTCTATAAAATGACCATTAGGTGTTTTCAAATGTTTATGAACCATTAGAAACCACTTTTACAAATAAAACAATCCTTAGCATGCTTGCATGCATTGTTTTGTTACTATGATTTTATGTGTTGAATTGCTTGAATGGTAGATTGAAATATTATTTGCTTGATTGAATTGTAGTGACTTGAAGTGTGTGAACATTGCAAAGATCAAGAAGTGAACCTATACTCTACCAAAAAGGCAAGTGATGCTTCATACCTTTGTCCCATTATTTTCATTATGCATTAGTGATGTTTCTAAGTAGGACTTGCATGGAATTTTTGCTAAGTATAAACTATGCTATGGGAAATCCTAGTAGATGAAACCTTAGTAGAAATTTCCTAAGTTAAGATTCCTACTACTATCATGCTTAGATTAGGTAATAGAAGAAAAGGGTGGAATATATATTCATACTATGGAAAAATTTCTAAGTCTGAGGACTTGTGTTTTGTTTAATAAAACAACTAAGTGAATGAATCACCTGGGTGGAATGGAAGGAATGGTTTGTGTTGAGTGGTTCTCAAGGCCCATTTCTATGGTTTACCTTGTGTATCTCACTTGTGGTTGGCCACCCAGGAACAAAGAGATTTGAGATGTCAAATGTTGAGAAGCTTCAAGTGCAACCACTTGGCAATATGGGCTCTGCCTGGATCATATAGGTTGCAAGAACTTAGCCAAATGGACAGTTGGTGGTAGGGGATGATAGGTTGGAACGCGTCCATTCTGGTCTAAGGGAAAGCTTCTGAAAGATCTTGTCTTGGTGAAACCAAGTCTTGTGGGGAAAGTGCACCACCTCTGCGGAGTGTAAAATCTAAGTACTTATCCATGTCCCGGGCAAAGGACAATTTGAGCATAAAGACATGGAAGCTATCAAGAATCTCATCATCCAAATTTCTAAGTTAAAAACTTGTGGTTGAACAAGGGTTTAAGGTTCACCAATTTCTATTGGTGGATCCTTGGGTGATTTTGTCAAAACAAAAACTTAGTGTTTTCAAATGATAAGGAAAATCTATTTTGAGCAAAGCAAGCCTAAGCTCCACTTAGCCAAATGCATATAGTTGATAGACTCCACTATACTACCATAGTATCACTTGCCAATACAATTCAAATGTATTGACCCTTGTGGCTGTAACTTGTTATGTTGCAGGTTTGATTGATATTAGTGAAGTTTAATGATTAGGATTACAAGTCTACAACCAACGTGTCTGCCTGTGGCACTTTGAAGATGAAGGACCCCATACTTATAGATATTCTGCTGCAATGTAATGTAATAGCCAAATGAGCTATGTAAGCTGTAATAAATTATGTTATTCCTGGTTATAAAGTTGTATCATGACCTTTGTTTCTTGATATTACATCTTAACTGTGGATGCTAGCTATTGATCCAGGGACTAGCATTGTAAACACAGGGATCTCTACCTTATTAATGGTTGGGAACCTTACAGATGGTATTAGAGCATTGTGTTGCCTGTAGGATTTGTAAACCTAGGATTGGACAAAACCCCTTGAGTTAAATTTGTCCCAAAATTTATTTACAAACAATCTTGTAAACTCTCTCCTCAACCGTTTTGGTTTTGATTCTACATCTCTTCTATTTCAACTTGATGGATAAAGCCTACCCCATGGCCAAAGACTTCACCATGTACAAAGGACTTCATCAACTCTAATGACTTCAACATCATCAACTCTAATGACTTCAACATCTTCAACTCTAATGACTTCAACATCTTCAACCCTAATGACTTCAACATCTTCAACTCTAATGACTTCAACATCTTCAGCATTTTCAACAAGGACTTCAACCTTAGATATTACTAAGGACTACAAGAGTGACAAGAGATGTTGCTCAAGACTTGAAGACTAAGGAAACACAACTTAAGAAGGAAACATCATCACCTTGAAGTTTGAGACCAAGATGAAAGAAATTCTCTAAGGATACAAAGATCTTGTTCAAGAAGAATCAACCAAGAAGGATGGAAAGATTTCAAGTGAACCATATAGATGGACCACCATATTTAGTTTAAGTCAAACCCACCAACTTATGTGGTGTAACAAAAATATTTTGGTTGCCTAAAAATATGCTTGAAACTTGTTGTTTGAGTAGAATGTTTGTTTGTGATTGCTTGCACATTGCTTGTGTGAATTGTGATGTGTGTGATTAGAATTATTCCCTTAGAAATATTTTGCCTATTCTAATCCCAATCTAATAGATGACTTCTCCAAGAGACTCCAACATCAAGGATGACAACAACAACCAAGAGAACAACATGAGAGAACAACTACTAGCAAACCAAACCCAGTTGAGCCAAGTGACAACTCAGCTTTTAGCCAACAACAATGGATTAGACCTAGCCATACAAAGGATTTTGAAACTTCAATCCCAATTGTTGCAAGGGATGGCTACTCAAATGACCAACATGGGAGAAAACTCTTCCCAAGGAGCTAATGACAACAAGGATGACAAAGATGTTATTCTAGAAGGAACCCAAGCTTGCAATATTTGTGGAGACAAGGATCACACTTCCAAGGAGCATGAAGATCAATGCCCCAATTGTGAAAAGAAACATCCAACTAATCAATGCCCCACATCTCAAGCTACTTGCTTCCTATGTGAAGGAAATAATCATGTTCCTATCCAATGCCCCATCTATTCCATAGTTCAACAAAGGAAACAAGGTAGAGTGCATCAAAAGCTTGTAAACCCTCATGAAGGAACAACTTCTACCAAGAAGGATGAAGGCAAAGTCAAAACTATGCATCATAAGGCCAAATCCAAAGTGATCACAAAGTGTTGCTACTCTTGTGAAGAAGAAGGTCATATCTCTAGTAACTGCCCCAAGAAGAGAGAAAGATTTTCCACCTACGTGGTGAAATATGAAGAGCATGAATTAGAAGAACTCCTAGCTTTGGAGAGACCCAAGAAGAAGAATAAGAAATGCCCCAACCCAAACAAGAAGGATATTACCCAAGAGCAATGTTACACTTGCAAAGAGATGTGACACTATGCCAATGAATGCCCAGAAAAGAAGAAGAACCAAGGAAACAAACAAAAGGCAATGATACCAAAGGAAAAGAAAGATATCAACCAAGTGATGTGTTTCAAATGCAAAGAGCTAGGCCATTATGCAGACAAGTGTCCAGAGAAGTTTCAACAAGATCCCAAGCAAGCCAAAATGTAATTTTGTTGGAAAATGTTTAAGGGTGGTAGTACCCTAGTTGTTTTGAACCAACTTGTAACCCTAGCCTCCCCAAATCTCGGGACGAGATTCATTTTAAGGGTGGTAGCCTGTCACATCCCAAGATTTTCCAAATCTTGTAATGTGAAAAATAAATAAACAAAATAAATTTCTGTTGAAAATCAGGGAGAAAAGAAACTTTTATTTCCAAATGGAAACTCAAAATCCCATCTTGAACAAACTTTGGTAAAGTTTGAATTCAACAAAATCCAAATCAAAAGAAAGTGCATTCCTCAATGAATGTATCTGGAAATTAAAACACTTGGAAAATAAATCCAAATCCTAAAACCCTAATGGAATAAAAATCATTTCCAAGTTATCTCCAAGCCTATGGATTTTATCCATATAAAATTTGTCAACAAACATTTACAAATGATCAATAAAGACAAATAGAAATAATATAAGACCATAGAAATTGGTTTCACTTAAATTGGAACCATGGATAAAATCTTATGAATATAATAATATAAGGAATTGAATTCCCAAAACTAATAAAGCCCTTATCTAGAATCCATACCAAATGGTGAGAAAATAATCCTAAAGGTATTTAAAAAGTATAAACAAATAATAAACAATATTTCACAAATTGGAATCACCAAGTTTGGATCTCTAAATAAAAAGATATGGATTTTATAAGTTAAAGAAAGAATTATTAATTAAAGAATATTTAAAGACCAAACCAAACCTTGGCCAAATCCTTAAAACAAGTAGAATGAATTTAATCCAAATCCAAATAAAAATATTGGATAAAGATTTGCCAAAATAAAATAAAATGGCATAAACCAAATCCTATTGGAATAAAGACAAATCCAAATTTTTAAATGATTAATAAATCATATTAAAAACCTTTCCAAATAATTCAAGATGAATTATTTGAACCCAAATAAACAAATAAAAACCTACTGAAAGGATTTGGAAAGTTTTAAGAATTTAAGTGGAGATTTAAAAATATTATTAAATCTTATCTAATTAAAACTAGAGCCTATTTTGAATAAATAAAGGACCCCAAAATGAATAAGGTTTTATTCAAAAATTGACACCAGATTACAATACTAATCAGTATTTAAACCTACACAAAATCTGACAAAGGTTTGAAATCAAATGAGTGTTTGAATTGGTTGTTTTAAATCAAAACAGAATAAAGGAAAAGAAAAACAAATAGAACAAAAAAAATGCTAAAGGACTCAGCCCAGCCGGCCAGCCCAACAAGGCCCAACAGCCATTCCCTCTCTCTCCCGAAGAAAAACGATTCACACCCATTTATAAGCCCGCAAAGACGCTGACTGGTGGACCCTATTCCCTTCCTCTCTCTCTCTCACGCTGCCAAGCGGACCCCACCGCCAGCTCACCTCGTCGTCAACCCGCGACCAGTTCTTCCCCCGTTCCTGCCGTTGATTCCACCGATTAAATTCGCCATAACGCTGCGTTTATTCCTCGCCATGACCACGCCCATTTAATCGCCTCTGCCTCCTCTCCTTTTCCCCTCTGTCACCCCACCTTAGCACGCCCCCAGGCCGCCCAATTTTTCCCTACTCCGCCACTGTCCCCGACAAGCTCCGGTAACGATTCCGGACGAACCCTGCCGCCCCTTGCCTCCTCGACCTTACTCACATGATCCCCACCTCCTGGCGAACCTTTCCGTAGCAACAGCTCGCTCGCGTGCGTGCCAGAACGTCGGCAACGTCTTCACTAGTGCGCCACCGACGACCCCGCAACTCTGGCGAGCTACTGACGCCAAACCCGTGCGCCCCTCGTGTGCTTCTGAGTACCCCTAAAACCATAGAGACCGTGCGCATCCTCCTGATACTTTTTCTCGCTTGCTTGCATCCCAGGTGCTCGTCCTCGACCACGACCGTGCGCACCCGACGCCAGCAAGAACTCCGGTGAGCGATTCCGTCCACCTCTGTGCGCCCCTTCACCAACCACGGGCACGTTGAGCTCCAGCACGCCACGGGGAACACGGTGAGCATACCCTCCCTTCCTCTAGCCACCTGGAATAGCCAGAGCGCCGCCGCCCGAGCGTCGCCGCCGCGCGCTGCCACTGAGCGCCACCAGTGTTTGGTTAGATTGACGCTAGCCGTTGGATGCAAATCGTAGGGATACGATAGACGACTTAACGAACCATTTTTGATCAATCTGTGCCGCACGATCTATTTAGATCTGACGCCTCCCGTAGCGCGATCCAACCGAAGTGGTACCGACGAATGGAAACACGCCGCGTGGCACTAGTTTGGTTAAAAACAGAATTTTGAATCAGATTAGTAAGCAAACTTGTAAAATCTATAACTTTAAATCTACACGTCCAAATTTTACAAACTTTATATCAATGGATTCAGAAAAACAAGCCCTAGCCAACCATGCACTTTTTTTAGTAGAAAGATTCTATTAAAATGTGGGTTTTTGCAGAAACTTATGTATGCTTGTTTAGAATATAAAAATTGTTCTAAAATGATTTTGAGGATAAAATCTTTGGAAAATGGTTTATTTTGAACCTACTGACCATAGGAAACAAATGGTGGTTTCAAAAATGTATTTGGTGAAACAAAAGAATGAATCTTTGATTTAAACCATTTCTAGTCAAATAAAAATATGGTTTGATTATTAAAAATGGTTTTGGAAGAAAACCTTTGAGAAATGTTTTGGAAATAAACTACCTGACCCTAAACACAAGGTTATATGGTTTGAAAACATATTTTGTGAATCCAATAGAATTTTGCCTTATTAAAAGCATTTCTATACCACATAAAATAATGACTTGATCAAAAAAATGGTTTATGAAGTAAAATTTTATACAAATGATTTTGCCACTCTATAAAATGACCATTAGGTGTTTTCAAATGTTTATGAACCATTAGAAATCACTTTTACAAATAAAATAATCCTTAGAATGCTTGCATGCATTGTTTTGTTACTATGATTTTATGTGTTGAATTGCTTGAATGGTAGATTGAAATATTATTTGCTTGATTGAATTGCAGTGACTTGAAGTGTGTGAACATTGCAAAGATCAAGAAGTGAACCTATAATATACCAAAAAGGCAAGTGATGCTTCATACCTTTGTCCCATTATTTTCACTATGCATTAGTGATGTTTCTAAGTAGGACTTGCATGGAATTTTTGCTAAGTATAAACTATGCTACGGGAAATCCTAGTAGATGAAACCTTAGTAGAAATTTCCTAAGTTAATATTTCTACTACTATCATGCTTATCTTAGCTAATAGAAGACAAGGGTGGAATATATATTCATACTATGGAAAAATTTCTAAGTCTGAGGACTTGTGTTTTGTTTAATAAAACAACTAAGTGAATGAATCACCTGGGTGGAATGGAAGGAATGGTTTGTGTTGAGTGGTTCACAAGGCCCATTTCTATGGTTTACCTTGTGTATCTCACTTGTGGTTGGCCACCCAGGAACAAAGAGATTTGAGATGTCAAATGTTGAGAAGCTTCAAGTGCAACCACTTGGCAATATGGGCTCTGCCTGGATCATATAGGTTGCAAGAACTTAGCCAAATGGACAGTTGGTGGTAGGGGATGATAGGTTGGAACGCGTCCATTCTGGTCTAAGGGAAAGCTTCTGAAAGATCTTGTCTTGGTGAAACCAAGTCTTGTGGGGAAAGTTCACCACCTCTGCAGAGTGTAAAATCTAAGTACTTAGCCATGTCCTTGGCAAAGGACAATTTGAGCATCAAGACATGGAAGCTATCAAGAATCTCATCATCTAAATTTCTAAGTTAAAAACTTGTGGTTGAACAAGGGTTTAAGGTTCACCAATTTCTATTGGTGGATCTTTGGGTGATTTTGTCAAAACAAAAACTTAGTGTTTTCAAATGATAAGGAAAATCTATTTTGAGCAAAGCAAGCCTAAGCGCCACTTAGCCAAATGCATATAGTTGATAGACTCCACTATACTACCATAGTATCACTTGCCAATACAATTCAAATGTATTGACCCTTGTGGCTGTAACTTGTTATGTTGCAGGTTTGATTGATATTAGTGAAGTTTAATGATTATGATTACAAGTCTACAACCAACATGTCTGCCTGTGGCACTTTGAAGATGAAGGACCCCATGCTTATAGATATTCTGCTGCAATGTAATGTAATAGCCAAATGAGCTATGTAAGATGTAATAAATTATGTTATTCCTGGTTATAAAGTTGTATTATGACCTTTGTTTCTTGATATTACATCTTAACTGTGGATGCTAGCTATTGATCCAGGGACTAGCATTGTAAACATAGGGATCTCTACCTTATTAAAGGTTGGGAACCTTACAATTTCTCCTTCCTCTTAGCATCTGTATCAACTTCATCCGGTGCATAGCGTGCCAGATTGTTGAATTCTTCAATGTACTCAGCCACACTGAGGTGACGCTGTTTCAGATTGTGGAACTCCTTTTTCTTCAAGTTCATCACTCTAGATGAGATGTGAGCTATACGGAATCCATCTTCAAAAATAGCCCAAGTCACATCCTCAAGGGGAGTGGTGATCAGAAAGTTGTCCCACCATGTTGCTGCTGGCCCTTCAAGCAGATATGCTGCAAACCTAACTTTTTCTTCGTCGTTGCAGCCAACAGTCACTAAGTCCTTGTTCACCGAACGTAACAATCATTGGCTAGCATTGGGTCAGTTGTTCCAGAGAACTTTGCAGGTCTTAGTTTTAGAAATCTGGTGAGCATATCATGTGCTGGAGGATTATTCTGATTGTTGTTGTTGTTGTTGTTGTTGTTGTTGTTGTTGTTGTTGTTGTTGTTGTTGTTGTTGTTGTTGTTGTTGTTGTTGTTGTTGTTGTTGTTATTGTTGTTCTGATTCTGATTTTGCATAAACCGTGTCATCATCTGCATCAGTTGAGCTTGAGTTGTCATTATCTGCTGCATCTCAGGAGTGAGGTTGTTGTTGTTTTGGTTGGGGTTGGCACGACGGGGAGGCATCTGTTGGTTTGATAGGGATAAGTAATGATGGATAGATCTAAATAAGTTCTAACACACAACCCAAAACAATCAAGTTCAAACAAACAATCAACAAGCAACTATTCACTTAACAACTTATGATCTTAACTCATGATTTGAAAGAAACAACAAGTTTTCTTGAAACAATCAACTTTGTATAGTCATACCTCATAGGTCAATATGATCCATACACTAACATGATATCGATGTTTTTGGTAGGCAATCTAATGTCTCTTGGTTCGCACTTGTAGTCCTTAGTGATGTCTAAGTTGAAGTCCTTGGTGAAACTAAAGTTGAAGTCATTGGTCATGGTGAATTCTTTGCTCATGGTGGAGGCTTTGTCCATCAAGTTGAAAAAGGAAGAGATGTAGAATCAAAAACAAAAAGGTTGAGGAAAGAATTTACAAGATTGTTTGTAAATAAGTTTTGGAACAAATACAACTCCTATTTTTCTAAGGGGTTTTGTCCAATCCTAGGGTTACAATCCTACAGGCAACACAGTGCTCTGATACCATCTGTAGAGGTCCCAACCTTCAGTAAGGTAGAGATCCCTGTGTTTACAATGCTAGTCCCTGGATCAATAGCTAGCATCCATAGTTAAGATGTAATATCAAGAAACAAAGTTCATAGTTCAACTTTATAACCAGGAATAAAATTATTCATTACATCTTACATAGCTCATTTGGCTATCTCATTACAATGCAACAGAAATAACTATATCATGGTGTCCTTCATCTTCAAAGTGCCACAGGCAATCATGTTGGTTGTAGACTTGTAATCCTATTCATCACACTTCACTAACATCAAACAAACCTGCAACATAATAATTTGTAGCCACAAGGGTCAATACATTTGAATTGTATTGGCAAGTTTCACTACTATGTAGAAATAAGTGGATCCTATCATTACATGCATATTTGGCTAAGTAGGGTTTAGGCTCATTTGCAGAAAGCAATATAGTTTTATCCTATCTTTTCAAAATAGTTTTGATCTTTTGAAATTCTTTCTGAACTCCTTGGAAAACTCCAAGTGCTTCTAATCCCTTGTTTTCACCATCAAGTTCTACTTTGAGAAATTGGAATGTCGAGATCTTCCATAGCTTCAGGCCTTAGTTGCTCAGAGTTGTCCGTAACCGGGGACACGGCTAAGTACTTAGAATTTTGACCTTCTACATAAGTTGTACACTTTACCCACATGACACAATCTCGTCTTGATGCCACCAGTGGCCGCTGGATAAGTACTCACCAAAATGGAGTACTGGAAGATCGAGAATGTGACAAAGTCTTTCCATAGGAGTCCTCCCAATACACAATGCTATCTTGTCTACCAGGCACCAATGTATGGATATATTTCCATACACAATTCTAGTTAACCTGAAGATGCCAATGCATGGGTATTCCACTATGTAGTTGGCTAAGCCAGAGCCCATTTAGCATGTGGCTGTACACGAAAGCCACTATACGATAAACATGTTCAATCTCTAAGTCCCTGGGTGGTTTTCTTCTAGTGCACATATAAAAAGATAGCCATATAAACATGGTTCCCTTTGTTGCCACCTTGTCCAAAACTTGAGTATCCTCTTTCCACCCAGGTGGTTCATTGAGTACATGTTTTATTATATAAAACATATATTTTTCCAACACTTTATATAATCATATCATGTATTCCATCCCAAATATATAGCAGGGCTAAGCATACTACAACTACATTGTTTTTCACTAAGGTAGATATAAGGATATCCTAATAGGATTTAGCATAGAATAAAATATAGTAGTCATATCATGCATGTTACAAAAATCCACTAAGTGTAATGAAAATAGTAGGACTTGGATGATAGTGTCACTTGCCTTTTTAGTAGAGAATGTTGGTTCACTTCTTGATCTTGCAAATATCACACTCTTCTAACTTCACTACAATTCAATCAAGCAAACACATATTCAACTAGCATTCAACCCATTTCACCACATAAAATATCAAAAACATGGCAATGCATGCAAGTATGCAAAAGATGGTTTTATTTATAAAAGTGGTTTCTATTAGGCTCTAACCATTGTAAGGCCCATATTGGTCATTTACAAAAGTGGTAAAACCATTTAAATTCAAGTTGGTGAAAATGGCCATTTTAAATCGTTTTGTTTTGCTACAAATGATTTAAATCAAGGAAGATTTTCTAGTGTTTGCCAAATATATTTTTGGAATCTCAAAACTTGGTGTTTAGGGTCAGAAGGTTTTAACTCAAATCATTTTCCAAAGATTTTCTCAAAAAGCATTTTTATCACAAAAACAATATTTTTATTTGACTAGAAATGCTATAATTCAAATATTTATTCCTTAGCTTCACAAAACACATTTTTAAATCCATAAGTTGATTTCTAAGGTCTGTAGGTTCAAAACAAACCATTTATCAAAGATTTCACCTTAAAAATATTTCTAGAACAATTTTTATATTCAAATTATGCCTACACAAGTTTCTGGAAATTCAACCAATTTTCCAGAAGCAAAACATTAAAAAAAGTGAATAGTTGCAAAGTAATTGTTCTGCTGATTCCATTGATATAAAATTTTCAAAATTTGGACGTGTAGATTAAAAGTTATGAATTTTACAAGTTTGCATATCTAATAGATCAAAATTTCTGTTTTAATTCAACTCTGAACACGTGGCACTATCCTATTGGATGGTACGACTTCGGCTGGATCGCGCTCTGTGGGCTGTTGGATTTAAAACACATCGCACGGCTCAGATTGCACCATACCCCTTCGTTTAAAATCTAATCTCAGCCACTAGATCAAGATCCAACGGACATAGCGCATCTGACCATGGACTGGCGGCGGCTGACGGCGGCGCACACTCAGACGGTGGCGTTGGCGATGATTCGGGAAGCGAGGGAGGGAGTGAGGATTCTTATCGTGCTCGCGTGGTTGCTGTGAAGCTCAAGGTGGCCTTAGTTCATCGAGGGGCGCAGAGGAACGGAGCTTGCATCGGAGTCAGGTTCCTCTGGTTGTCGTCGGAGGCGAGCTTGTAGGTCACCAGAAGAAGAAAGAAGGATGCGTTAGACACCTGTGAGTGTGGCGGTCACGAAGGCATCATCGGGAGAGACTGGGGCGGATGGTACTGACGGGAAAGGGTCACCGGAGAAATGACAGACGACGGTGGCGCTCGGGTGTCGAGATTGTCGAGCCTCTGGTGTATCCGCGGGCTAGCGAGCGGCACTAGGAGATGCACCGGGAGATGGGAAGCAGGCTCGCGTTCTTTGGGAGGCGTGGGGTCGTAGGAAGGCGCCGGAATCACCAGAGAAGCTCGTCGGGGTAGTGGTGCTCGAGTTCGCAATTCGCGCTGCCTGGAGGCAGAGAGGAGGCGTGGCTTGGGGGGAATGGAAGAGGAGGGCGAGGCGTTTAAAGGCGTGTGGTCACAGCGAGGAGTAATTCAGCCATCAACGTGTATTAACGCGAATTGATTCGCGACAGAAGGGCGTTGAGCGAGGGGGAAACGTCCGGCGTGGGTGGAAGAGAAGGCTGACAGCGTGGGGCCGTGCTGTCTGCGAGAGAGAGAGAAGAAAGGTGGGGCCTGCTAGTCAGTGACTTAGCGGGTAGGCTTCTGGGTGAAAACGGTTCGCGAGTGGGGTGAGCAGGTGGGCTGCGAGTTGGGCTGGACTGGGCCTTGGCAGTGCGTTGGGTTTGATTCGTTTTTTTGTACAAAACCTTTTTCTTTTTCCATTTGAATTTCTGTTTTGATTTTTATTCAAACAATTCAAACTCCATTTGAATTCAAATCTCCACCAAAGTTTGTGTAGATTTTAATACTATTATTCAACATATTTTAAAGTCAAATTTAGAATAATTTATTTTTAGGGTTTATTAATTATTAAAAATAGATAATTAGACATTAGTCTTTATTTCAAATAGGATTTAATATGTTTTAATACTCTATTTGAAATCTAAATTTTTACAAAAATCTTTTCAGTAGGTTTTATTTGAAAACTAAAACACTTTGAAATATAATACTTTATTAAGTTTTAATGTTCATTCAAAATAGGGAAAAATGTCTTTACTTAAATAAAATTGGATATTAATAAATCCTCATGATTTTATTTAAATAATTCTTTACTCTTTTATTAAACAAAATATTTTATTTTAAATGCTTGGCCAAGATTTAATTTGGCTCTTTTAAAAATAGTCCTTATTCATTATTTCTACCTTTGCTTATAAAAACCATATCTTTTTATTTAAAGATCCAAAAATGGTGATTCCAACTTTTATAACCTTATTTATTATTTGTTTATCTTTTTAAATCCCTTTAGGATTCTATTTGATCAAAATAGGTTTTGATGTTTCCATTTGGAATCAAAAGTTTCTTCTCACCCTAAATTTTAACAATTATTTATTTTGTTTATTTATTTTTCACATTTCAAAATTTGGAAATTTTTGGGATGTGACAGGTTGTAGATATGCTATTGCCACTAGGAAGAAAACAAAAGTCTCTTGTTCATGGAACAAGTCGATTTATTTACCTTACGCACTTGGATTAAAGGAGTTATCCGTTGCTTGCAACTTAATACTGGAGGGGGTTCGGATGATAACCTAAAGGTAGATTACTAGTCATAGATGCAGTTGGATGACGGTCTATGTATCTTGTTGTATTGCCCAATTGAATCTCATAGGATCATGAATGTCTAGTATTGCATTGTTATGCCTTGCTTAGTCCTGTCAATTTCCCCGCTGTAATTTGTTTACCCAGCATGCCATGCTTGTTTATCTTAAGGAGAACACCTCTAGTGAACTATGGACCCTAGTCCAATCTTTACCATTGATATATATTCCACTCTTACTGTTTACCTTTCTGCAAACTACTATTCCACACCATACAGTTAACCCTTTGTTTTCAGCAAACCGGTGAGATTGACAACCTCACTGTACGTTGGGGCAAAGTATTGAGTTTGTGTTGTGCAGGTTTCCAAGTTTCTAGCAACACCTTTGAGTCATTTCCTTCCTCCTACTGGTTTGATAACCTTGGTTTATTACTGAGAGAAAATTTGTTGTTGTGATCATCACACCTTCCTCTTGGGGTCTCCTAGCGAAGCTCTACAGTGATCTGAGCGCATCAAAGACTTTTCTGGTGCCGTTGCCGGGGAGTGTAAGGACAGCTTGACAAGGGGAGTCCTTCACAACCTTTCTCTTTACTTTGTTTTTGTTTTGCTTGGTTTTGTTTGCCTCTTTTTATCAAAAACTCCAGCAAAATCAGTTTAGTTTGGTTTGCTTTCTCTTATCAAAAACACAAAATAATTTAGTTCATACTCTAGTTGTTGGTCTGTTATTGCCTTACTTTTTCATGCTTTCTATCAATGGATGGTTTCTTTGAAACTAGTTCTTATTGGCAAGGTGGGTTCACGGAAGAACAAAAGAATTATTATAAGGAACACCGTTTGTCACAAAAGGGAAACACTTATGGGAACAAATTGATAAATTGAATACTATTGCTAGAGAGGTGTGCTCTACCTATAATGTTACTTATTGCTTTGATAAATCTTGTTGCTGTAGGAGGTATAAACACCTACCTTTCCAATGTGAGTATAATGATAATGTTACCATATCTTCTTATGTTAAATTAAATTATGACTTTTATGATGTGGAAAAAATTGAAGAATTTATTGCCTTCAAGGGTGTATTTGAACTTACTAGTTTGCTTGAAAATATTGATGATGCACCTTATGAATATGAGGTTTATGAGATACTTAAATTTTGCTTTGTTAATTACAAGGAATAAAATGGCTATATTCTTGAATATTTTAATAGGTGCTTTCCACAAACAGAAGAGACTAATGCCTTGCAGGATCCTATGGAAGACGAAATTGCTGAACCTGAAATCTCATTAGATGAAAAAAAGGAGGAGAGTGATGGTCAAGAGGAGGAAGAATGGATATACCCATGCCTACCTTCTAATGAAAGTAACTCTTTACCACTTATATTATTTGATTGTCCCCCATGCTTACCAAATGAGGAGGAATGCTATGTTCCTATGGATTCTTTTGAAATATCTGCTATGGGTAAAACTTGTGATAATAGTTATGCTCATGTTATCTATGTGCCTAACTTAAAAATGCATGGTACTAAATAGTTTTTCTTAGAAAAGGTTTATGATAAATCTCTAGATGATGGTCCTATATTGAATGATCAGTCTTCTTGATATAAAATTGTTAAAAGTGGGTTTGAAGGTTTTAATCCTAGTATTTTTAGCTTGATAAAAATTATGTGTTTGTAGATCATGAAAATCATGCTTTATGTGATAGTTATATTGTTGAGTTTATTAATGAGGCTACTAAAAATTATTATGAGAGAGGAAAATATGATTGTAGAAGTTTTTATGGTACTGAAACACCTCTCTATGTGCTGAAAGTTTTGAAGTCACTCTTGTTTTATCTACCCATTCTTTTTACTATGTGCTTCTTTGATTTATTTTATTACAAGATTCCTATGCATAGTAAGTGGGTTAGACTTAAATGTGTTTTGAATTTTCTTCTTGATGCTCTCTTTTACGTCAATTGATATTTCTTATGTGAGCACCTTCTTGCTTCTTGTGCCTAACTTAAATGCGTTAAAGAAAAATACTTATTGGGAGATAACCTAATAGTTTTATTGAGTCTTGGAAGTTATTACTTCAGTAATGACCTCTACTTATCCTTTTTATTTGATTTTTGTTCCAAGAATAACCTCTAATGAGAGGAAAGTAAGATTTGGGGAGTTGTTATCCCGAAACAGATTTTTGTGCTCCACCATAAAAAACCGTGTAAAATCTCTGTAAGCCTTATTGATATGATATTTTATGAATAAATCCTCCAGTATGTTAGCTAACTTTTGTTAGTTCAACACGTTTTTATTTGAGCAACATAAGGTCTTAAAAAAATCGGTTTCTACCCATTGGTCTGTTTTGACAGATTTCTGTCATTATTTGCATTTGCTTCTTATTGATTCCTTTTTGGGTTCTTTTTGGGAAATTGAGATTTTTGAGGGAATTGCTACAGTAGATTGTGTTTTTAGTGAAAGTTTTGCTGTTCTAAAGAAAAACCCAAGGGTCTATTATCTTTTGAATACACTAATGTTGCTAATGAAGATTGTGTGAAGTTTTGTATGAAGGAAAATTTTCAGGTGTAGAGAAAGAATGATGTAATGAGATGAAGAATGGACAAAAGCTCAAGCTTGGGGATGCCACCCCATGTCACCCCAAGAAATATTCAAGAGGTAAAAGCATCAAAGCTTGGGGATGCCTTGGGCATCCCCTTCTTCATCAATAAAAATCTCAAGTCTTTCTAGACACTTCATTTTTATTGTTTCATGCATTGTTGTGTTGTTCTTGGAGCGTCTTAATTTTAATTTTAGTTTGCTTAGTTTGTTTGAATAAAGTAGTTTGGACCCCTGTTCTCACTCTGTTGTTGCAAATAAGTTGATTGGTGTTGGAGAGGAGTAGAAAGTTCTTGCTTGAATAGTGCATGAGGAGCTTGCTTTTGACTATGACTTAGACTTTATAATGTCATGATAGATGTTGTTTTGACCTTATGCTTAGTGATTATTGTTGTAGCATGACTTGTTCCAAACAATTGGGATTGCTTAGTGTGACTTTAAGGAATCATGCGTTGTTTTAGCATACAAAAGCATAGTATTGTGGTATTCTCCTTTGATGCTTTGTTTGGGTCGACTTGGCACATGCTCACACCATGTTATGACTATGAAAAAGTCACCATAGACTCTATGATCATTTAATCCTTGACTTGTAGTACCACTTTATGCTTTGATTAGTAATGTTTTGTCGCTCTGCATGATTATGGCTATTATTGCTCTCTTAGTTGGTCTCTCCCAGTCTTTTGCTACCTCCACTTGTATGAGTAAGCTCTACTCATGCATCCAAATCCCAAGAAACCAAGTTATCCCAAAGTGTCCACTATAAATTCCTATGCATGGTGTTTTACACCATTCCAAGTATATTCTTGTTTTCATCTATCTTCCAATTAAAAAGTATTTTTTATGTGAAAACTTAGTGATTAAAGCTCTCACAAACTTGATGGCACACTTTATTTTTCTTGCCCCTAATAAAATTGAACCATTGTGCCATCTATGTTGTATATGCTTGCATTTATACGTTGGAATTAGCAGAACCGTGCTGTCACGGGAACGCTTTCAACATTGCACTTATACTTTGTAAACAGTTGATATCATGCTATTTTGTCTATGGATGTCGTCGGTGTGAAATGAAAGGGGAGCTTGTAAGTCCATGGAGTTATGTATGTGTGTTAGAGAAATGCCTGGTCCGCTAGCCTAAGCCATGCTTAATCATGGTGGAAACTTGCAGCATCACCATAGTGAGCAATCTATAAAGCATTCTTCTTATAAAAAAAGAGAGATGGAGATTGAGAAAGAAAGAGATGAGAAAAGAGGAAAGAGAGAAAAAATCACCATTTTTCCATGGTAAATAAGAAGATTGCTGAGATGCTCATTGTCTGCATGCCTTGTCATTTTGATTATGGGATATCTCATGTATCAAGTGCAAGGGGTACCCTGTTGGCAGTTCTCTATGATACACATGTACTTACTATGACAAGAACCTGCAAGTAACTAAACTTGAGTAGCATGAGGAGCGGCCCTCATATTCAAGGGACATGAGATTGCCAACTTATACTTTGTCAAGCATATACTCCATAGTTTGTTCACTTTAACCTTAATTACTTCAATGTGCTTATGATAGGGGCAATGAGAGCTGAAAGCTAACAAGTACCATAATTTTTGGAAGCTCTTTTTGAGACTTCAAATCCCTTCTTCCCTTTATGAAGGGCCTTTGTTCCACCATTATATTGAGTCTCCACCTTCTATCCTTAGGCACCAATTAAGAGAGCATATTTGCCATTCTTAGTTCTATGTGCATTGTCCCAAAACTTATTGATTGATGCATATTGTTGATATTAATTATTCTTGTGCTATTTGTATCTAGTCACTCTTATGAACTTTGAAGGTGTCCTATGCATCTATTTTCTACTCTATGAGGGACAAGCTGAATGCCACTATGCTATGTTTTCTGTATGTGAAACAAACAAACATTTTCCAATGCATATTATTCATGATCTTTGTTTGTAACCTTTCATGTTGCATGCATAGTTACTTTGTCTTACTGTTAGAAATCCATCTTTCATGCTCATGTTGAGAGTTCTTTGATCCCAACTTTCAATGCTTGCAAATGGTTTGATCTTGATTTTGATGGTGCATGTCACCTCAAAAATTATTCTTTGTATCACTTACCTACTCGAGGACGAGCAGGAGTTAAGCTTGGGGATGCTTGATACGTCGGAAACGTATATATAATTTTTGATGTTCCATGCTTGTTTAGTATCTACTTTTCTCTGCTTTGTCTACCTTTGAGGTGGTTTCATATGTTTTTCTGGACTAACCTATTAACAACATGCCATAGTTCCAGTTGCCTGTTTTCTTCCGTTTTTGGTTCCAGAAAAGGCAGAAAATCAATATTCTCGGAATTGGACGGGACAAAAGCCAAAGTCAATATTTTACCGTGGGGAACACGGAGCCAGAGTACAAGACGGAGGGGTGCCACACCCCCTGGCTGCCCCTTGCGTCACCTCTTCGCCTATAAGAAGCCCCTGATACCAAAACACTAAGTACCCGATCAATATTGCACAAAACCGTTTGTAGCATCCGCCATCATAGTCCCTAGATAAGGGGGATTCTAAAGCTCTTCCCGGCACCCTGCCAGAGGGGAGATCCTCCCGGAGGCCTTCTTCTTCATCATGCCAGCCTCCGGTATGAAGTGTGAGTAGTTCCACTTTGGACTACGGGTCCATGTAGTAGCCAGATGGTTGTATCTCCTCCTTTGTGCTACCATGTTTAGATATTGTGAGCTCCGATCGTGATAAAGATCATCTATTTGTAATCATGCATGTTGTGTTTGCGGGGATCCGATGGATATTGAGATTACTATGTCAGATTGATTAATGGTTTTGTCTTATTTATTCTATCATGTCTATGTTGTTTTTTATCTTGCATGCTCTCCGTTTCAAGTAGAAATCTTGGCCAAGTAGATGCCAGTGACTCCAAGAGGGGGTATTTATGCTCGATAGTGGGTTCATGCCTCTATTTAATCTAAGGGAAGTGACAGAAATCTCTGAGGTTGTAGATGTGTTGTTGCACTAGGGAGAAAACAACGGTCTCTTGTTCATGGAACAAGTGGTACCTTACACACTTTGCTTAAAGCAGTTATTCGTTGCTTGCAACTTAATACTGGAGGGGGTTCGGATGATAACCTGAGGGTGGATTACTAGTCATAGATGCAGTTGGATGGCGATCTATGTATCTTGTTGTATTGCCCAATCGAATCTCATAGGATCATGAATGTCTAGTATTGCATTCGCATGCCTTGATCAGTCCTATCAATTGCCCTGCTGTAATTTGTTTACCCAGCTTGCCATGTTTGTTTATCTCAAGGAGAACACCTCTAGTGAACTATGGACCCCGGTCCAATCTTAACCATTGATACATCTTACACTATTATTGTTTACCTTTTTGCAAACCACTATTACCTTCCACACCATATAGTTAACCCTTTGTTTTCAGCAAACCGGTGAGATTGACAACCTCACTGTTCGTTGGGGAAAAGTATTGAGTTTGTGTTGTGAAGGTTTCCAAGTTGCTAGCAACATTTTGAGTCGTTTTCTTCCTCCTACTGGTTCGATAACCTTGGTTTCTTACTGAGGGAAAATTTGCTATTGTGCTCATCACACCTTCCTCTTGGGGTCTCCCAATGAAGCTCTACAGTGATCTGAGCGCATTAGTCTCCCCCTTTTCCTATAAGAAGACCCCGATACCTAAACCCTAAGTACCCGATCAGATCTCCATGAAAAAGTCCATAGCGTCCGCCACCATCGTCCCTAGATCGGGGGGATATGAAGCTCTTCCCGGCACCCTGTCGGAGGGGAGAGATCATCCTGGAGGCCATCTTCATCACCATGTCAGCCTCCGGTATGATGCGTGATTAGTTCCACCTTGGACTATGGGTTCATACAGTAGATAGATGGTTGTTTCTCCTCCTTTGTGCTACCATGTTTAGATCTTGTGAGTTCCGTTCATGATCAAGATCATATTTGTAATCATGCATGTTGTGTTTGCGGGGATCCGATGGATATTGAGATTACTATGTCAGATTGCTTAATGGTTTTATCTTATTGATTCTATCATGTCTGTGTTTTTTGAGATCTTGCATGCTCTCCGTTTCTAGTAGCTATCTTGGCCAAGTAGATGCTAGTGACTCCAAGAGGGGGTATTTATGATCAATAGTGAGTTCATGCCTCTATTGAATCTGGGGAAGTGACAGAAATCTCTAAGGTTGTAGATGTGTTGTTGCTACTAGGGAGAAAACAACGATCTTTTGTTCATGGAACAATTGTATTGTTTACTTTACACACTTTTCTTAAAGCAGTTATCCGTTGCTTGCAACTTGGAGGGGGTTCGAATGATAACCTGAAGGTGGATTACTAGTCATAGATGAAGTTGGATGGCGGTCTATGTATATTGTTGTAATGCCCAATAAAATCTCATAGGATCATGAATGTCTAGTATTGCATTATTATGCCTTGCTCAGTCCTGTCAATTGCTCCGCTGTAATTTCTTTACCCAACATGTTATGTTGTTTATCTTAAGGAGGACACCTCCAGTGAACGTGGACCCTGGTGCAATCTTTACCATTGATACATCTTCCACTGTTACTGTTTACTTTCTACAAGCCACCATTACCTTCCACACCATACGTTTAATCCTTTGTTTTCAGCAAACCAGTGAGATTGACAACCTCACTGTTCATTGGGGCAAAGTCTTGAGTTTGTGTTGTGCAGGTTTACAAGTTGCTAGCAACACCTTTGAGTCGTTTCCTTCCTCCTACTAGTTCGATAACCTTGGTTTCTTTTTAGGGAATACTTGATGTTGTGCTCATCATACCTTCCTCTTGGGGTTTCCCAACGAAGCTCTAGAGTGATCTAAGCCGTATCAGCCGGTACCATACCCTGCTCCGCTTAGACGGGGCCTACACGTGGGTGTCCCTAGGGCCTCCTCGGTAGGACATCTTATACACTTTGGATTGATCCTGGCTTGTTACTTAGAGCGTAGTGTCCGACGTATTACAACTGGTATCAGAGCCATTCCGCCCTTCAGGGTATCAGCAAAGATGGTCATTGTAAGTCTAGAAAATATTTTTGGTAGTTATGTATATTAGGGAAAAACAAAACGTGAGAGTAGGACTGCTTCCATTTTTCTTCTTACCCACCCACCCACCCTTTTCTGGTAAGTGATGTCTGTAAGTGAATAGATCGTTTGGAGCTAGTTTCGAAGTTCAGATATCGATCCCACAAGGAGCACAAAGGTAAGTGTTTACGAGTGAAGTCTCTGTCACACTCAAAGTTGTCACAGGTCTTCGAGTGAATTGACTACAAGTGTTGAAATTGGAATAAAATTCAGATTAAATGAATGCATTTAAATAAAATTTAAATGTAAACTTTAGAAATAAAAAGTGTAAAAGTAAAGAACGATTCGATTGTTTGTTGTTTTCTGAAGATGACAAAGTAAGTGCGGGGAGATACAGTTCATGGTGATAGTGACTGTGCCAAGTGGACGAGTGATAAGTGCAACAATTATAATCTTATAAATATGTGGGTAGGCGAGCAACCCATAATTAGCCGGAACTCCTCTTGGTAGATTTCATCCCAACTTCAATAATCCTACCAGTCTGTTACGAAAACCATGGTCAGTCACTAGATGATTAAGGTCCTTTAGGTAGCTTAGCAATTAAGCTCCTTGGATCGGACTAATGCAATAGGAAAAGTGGCTCCTCGTGCTCCTCGAGTTCAACTAATTTTCCATTGATATCCCCGTGTCACTCGGGATTGCCGGTCTGCTAGCAGATAAGACCTTATCTATGTAGAACAAAGTATCATGTTGTCCGGGCCCTTATTTGGACAACAAGTATTATGCATCCCACATATAGTCAAGCACACACAATATAGTAATTAAAATCACTCACAAACTAATGGAAAATATATAAGCACATCACATCTCACCAATCCCTTACATCTCCCAGGCCTAAGGGAACTTACTCACACATGAGACAAGAAAGCATCATTTATATAATTAAATAAAAGGAGGTCATCTCGATATTACTATGGAGATCCACAATAAGAATAGAAAATCAATCCAAAAAAATTCAAGATAGGAATAAACAATCTCAAACCCTAATCTTGCAAGTTGAAGATATATATCTCTCTCTCTCAAGTACAAGTAATATCTATGGGGGTGTGGTTTCTAGGAGGTCAAAGATCATGGAGCGAGATGAAGAACGTCTCCCCCTTCTTCTCTGGATCTCTTCTTTACCCCTTCTGGATGGAATGGCGGCTCCTGTGTTATGATTTCGCGTCCGACCTGTTCATGAAAGTTGTCCCTTTTGACAAGATGAAGGCGGTGGCAACTATACGGCGAGAACTATTGTCACATCCCAAAAATTTCCAAATTTTGAAATGTGAAAAATAGGGTGAGAAGAAACTTTTTGATTCCAATTGGAAACATCAAAACCTATTTTGATCAAATAAAATCCTAAAGAGATTTAAAAAGATAAACAATTAATAAATAAAATTATAATAGTTGGAATCACTATTTTTGGATCTTTTAATAAAAAGATTTGGTTTTCAAAAGCAAAGGTAGAATTGTAAATAAATATTATTTTATAGAGCCAAATTAAATCTTGGCCAAGACTTTGAAATAAAATATTTATATTTGGTAGAAAGATTAAAGGTTTATTAAAATAAAATAATGAGGATTTATTAATATCCAATTTTATTTAAGTAAAGGCTTTTCCATTTTAAAATAAACATTAAAACTTGATAAAGTATTTTAAATAAGAAAGCCAAGTGTTTTGTTTTTAAAATGAAACCTACTGAAAAGGTTTTGGTATTATTTGGATTTCAAATAGAGTTTTAAAAATAAATTAAATCCTATTTGAATTAAAGACTAAGGTCTATTTATTTAATTATTAATAGATCTTAAAGGATTAAAAGTATTATTTTGGACTTTGGAATATGTTGTTAAACAGAATTAAAATCAATACAAAGTTTGGTGGTGATTTGAATTGATTTTTTGTTTGAATTGTTTGAATGAAAATCAAATCAGAATATTCAAAACAGAAAAGAAAAAGGTTAAGTATAAAAAAAATGAAACAAAGCAGCCCACTGCCAACAGGCCCAGCAAGCCCAACTCGCAGCCCACCTACACCCCCTCTGCCGAATTGTTTTTCACCCACACGCGCACCCGCTGAGTCGCTGACCGCTGGCCCCATCTTTCCCTCCCTCACTCTCGCTGACAACGGACCCCACTAGGCCACCTCATCATCGTCTCCACCACGACCACGTCGCCTCGCCGTTTCTGCCATTAACTCCGGCAATGAATACGAGTTATTGCCTAAGTAATTCCTCGCTGTGATCACGCGTACATAAACGCCCAAGCCTCCTCTCTCTTTCCCCCCAAACTCTAGCCACTCTCTGCCACCGGGCTGCTCTAATTTAGAGCTCGAACCCACTGTCCCCGACGAGCTTCTCCGGCGAAATTCCGATGGCTTCGACCACCTCTCCACTCCCAGAGCATACAAGCTTGCTCTCCCGTCCCGTGCGCACCTGCCCGTGTGCTCCACTCGCTCGCGTGCGCTCCAAATCGTCGGCAATGACCACACCCGACTGCCACTGTCTTCAGCTTTTTCTCCGGCGAGTCCCCCTGGTAAGACCAGACCACCCCTGTCCCTCTAGATGACACTCCTGTGATCACCACGCTCATACACATCTAACTCCCCCTCCCGTTTGCCTTAGGGCGACCTGCAGCCTCGCCCCCAACAACCTCCAGAGACACCCGACACCGCTGCACACTCCGGCGAGGAATCCCCTCCGTTCCTGAGCGCCCCTCGCTAAGCCGACCACACCTCGAGCTTTTCCACACCCCCACGAACACTGTGAGCTACTTCCCTCCTTCCCTTGCTTCCTGAATCGCCGGCTCCGCCGTAGCCAGAGCGTGCGCCGCCGCCAGCCGCCGCTAGCGCCGCCAGTTACTGGTCGAGCTGCTGTGAGCCGTAAGATGCGAATCGTCTGGCTAGGATTAGATTCAAGCGAAGGGGTATCGTGTGCTCTGTACCGCACGATCTCACTTAAATCCTGCGGTCCAATAGAAACACGCCACGTGGACATGGTTTGGTTTAAAAACAGAAATTAGAATCTATTGGTTATGCAAACTTGTAAAATTCATAACTTTAATTCTACACGTCCAAATTTTGCAAATTTTATATCAATGGATTCAGCAGAACAAGTACTTTGCAACCATGCACTTTGTTTAATGTTTTGCTCCTGGAAAATTGGTTGAATTTGCAGAAACATGTGTAGGCTTATTTTGAATATAAAAATTGTTCTAGATATAATTTTAAGATGAAATCTTTGCAAATTGGATTGTTATGAACCTACTGACCATAGGAACCCACTTATGGATTTAAAAATGTATTTTGTGAAGTTAAGGAGTGAATATTTGAATTAGCTCATTTCTAGTCAAATAAAAATATTGTTTATGGTTTAGAAATGATTTTTGAGTGAAACCTTTGGGAAATTATTTGATTCAAACCTTCTGACCGTAAAACACCAAGTTTTGAGATTAAGAACATATTTGATGAACCATATAAATTTATTACTTTGCTAAAAGATATTTTCAACTACATAAAATATCACCTTGTCATAATATTTAGTTTAAGAGATGAAACCTTTTGCAAATGGTTTTACCACTTTGGTAAATGTCCACTTTGAACTTTATAATGTTTAGAGACTAGTAGAAACCACTTTTGCAAATAAAACTATCTTTTGCATGCTTGCATGCATGACCTTGTTTCTATTATTTTATGTGTGATAAATTGGTTGGAATGCTAGTTGAATTTGTGTTTGCTTGATTGAATTGTAGTGGAATTAGAAGAGTGTGATATTTGCAAGATCAAGAAGTGAACCAACATTCTCTACTAAAAGGCAAGTGACACTATCATCCATGTCCTACTATTTTCATTACACTTAGTGGATTTTGGTAACATGCATGATAAGGACTACTATATTTTATGCTATGCTAAATCCTAATAGGATATCATTATATCTCCCTTAGTGGAAACAATGTAGTTGTAGTAAGCTTAGACCTGCTATATATTTGGGATGGGATACATGATATGATTATATGAAGTGTTGAGAAGATATATGTTTTATATAATAAAACAAGTACTGAATGAACCACCTGGGTGGACAAGGATACTCAAGTTTTGGACAAGGTGGCAACAAAGGGAACCATGTTTATATGGCTATCTTTTTGGATGTGCACTAGAAGAAAACCACCCAGGAACTTAGAGATTGAACAAGTTTCTCGTACAGTGGCTTCCATGTACAACCACATGCTAAATGGGCTCTGGCTTAGTCCACTACATAGTGGAAGACTCATGCATTGGCATCTTTAGGTTAACTAGAATTGTGTAAGGGAAATTTATCCCTACATTGGTGCCTGGTAGACAAGATAGCATTGTGTATTGAGAGGACTTCTATGGAATGACTTTGTCACATTCTCGATCTGCCAGTACTCCATCTTGGTGAGTACTTATCCAGCAGCCATTAGTGGCGTCAAGATGAGATTGTGTCATGTGGGTAAAGTGTACAACTTCTGCAGAAGATCAAAATTCTAAGTACTTAGCCATGTCCCCGGTTATGGACAATACTGAGCAACTAAGGCCTGAAGCTATGGAAGATCTCGACATTCCAATTTCTCAAAGTAAAACTTGATGGTGAAAACAAGGGATTTGAAGCACTTGGAGTTTTCCAAGGAGTTCAGAAAGATTTGACAAAAGATCAAAATTATTTTGAAAAGTTAGGACAAAACTATATTGCTTTTTGCAAATGAGCCTAAACCCTACTTAGCCAAATATGCATGTAATGATAGGATCCACTTATTTCTACATAGTAGTGAAACTTGCCAATACAATTCAAATGTATTGACCCTTGTGGCTGCAACTTATTATGTTGCAGGTTTGTTTTATGTTAGTGAAGTTTGATGAATAGGATTACAAGTCTACAACCAACATGACTGCCTGTGGCACTTTGAAGATGAAGGACTCCATGCTATATAGATATTCTGCTGCATTGTAATGTGATATCCAAATGAGCTATGTAAGATGTAATGAATTATTTTATTCCTGGTTATAAAGTTGTATTATTACCCTTGTTTCTTGATATTACATCTTAACTGTGGATTCTAGCTATTGATCCAGGGAATAGCATTGTAAACACAGGGATCTCTACCTTATTAAAGGTTGGGAACCTTACAGATGGTATCAGAGCACTGTGTTGCCTGTAGATTGTAACCCTAGAATTGGACAAAACCCCTTAGAAAAATAGGAGTTGTATTTGTTCCAAAAATTTATTTACAAACAATCTTGTAAACTCTTTCCTCAACCTTTTGGTTTTGAATTTACACCTCTTCCTTTTCAACTTGATGGACAAAGCCTTGACCAATGACTTTAACTTTTGTCTCACTAAGGACTTCAACTTAGACATCAGTAAGGACTACAAGTGAGAACCAAGAGACATTAGACTGCCTACCAAAGACATTGATATCAAGTTAGAGTATGGATGATATTGACCTATGAGGTATGATTATACTAAGTTATTTATTTCAAGAAAACTTGTTGTCTCCTTCAACTCATGAGTTAAGCTCATAAGTTGTTAAGTGGATAGTTGCTTGTTGATTTGTTGATTGTTTGATTGAACTTGGTTGTTTTGATTTGTGTGTTAGAACTTATTAAAACCTATCCATCATTACTCATCCCTATAAAACCAATAGATGCCTCCCCGTCGTGCCAACCGCAACCAAAACAACAACATCACTCCTGAGATGTAGCAGATGATGACAGCTCAGACACAACTGATGCATGAGATGATGTAACATCCCTAAAATCATGTTTCAAACTCATGCACATCATCCATGCATCCATGATCATATAGAGTTCATTTCAAACAAACCAATTCAAAAACAGGAGCATATGAGCTCATTATTTTATGTGATCAGCTTTTAAAACCAATACTAATCTCCAATGTGAGATAGGTGTTCAGTGAACCAAACCTTGTGTCTTATTGCTTTCAGAGTGTATTGGTAGATTGCTAAGATTTAAACCCAAAGTTTCAAAGCAAATATAATTTGAAAACCAATTTCAAAACCAATATAAAACCAGTGCTATGTCACTGCTTATTTTATTTTATTCCAAGTGACCAGGCCAATTCAAAGTGACCACTGGGTTTTATGCCCAGAAATGTGATTGTTGCACACTGCAAAAATCTTGAGAAGATTTGAATTCAAATAGATTTTGAAATCATTTGAATTTGATTCCTGAAATTGAAAACAGAAAAAGAAAAGGAGAAAAGAATTAGAAAAGGGCCTGCGCCACCTATCTAGCCCAACGACGGATTCAGCCCACTAAGCCCACCCGGGTTCCCTCTCTCTCTCTCACTCGCAGACGAACCCACCAAGTCACTGACCACCCGACCCCACCTCCTCTCTGTTTCACTCGCTGACAAGTGGACCCTGCGACCACGTCGTCGTCGTCAATCACGCGCGGCCGCGACGCTCGCTCCGCCGTTACCTCGCCGCAGTCACTGCGGGCTTAATTGCCACTGATTCCGCGCTTAATCACCGCCCCCTTCTGCCTACTTAACCCCCTCTACACCGCGGGTATTTCCCCTCACCTAGCGCCACCACTCCGCCACGAGGCTGCCCATAATCGCCCTTGCACCGCCGCAGACAGAGCAACTCCGGCGACCAATCTCGGTGAGTACTGGCCGCCCCCTGTCTCTGGTTCAAACCATCATGACCAACATGTCCTTTGCGCGTTCACTGATGCCCTCTGTTTGATTTCTCGTGACCCAGAGCGACGTCTTCGTCCACACTCGCGAACACCTGAGCCGCCGCTCGACTCCGACATGCAATTCAGGTAAAACGAGACCGCCCCTTGCCTCCTCTTTGATACTGTCTTGATCGCCAGGCCTTTGCGCATATCCTAAACCATCTGGCTCGTGCTAGGTCGATGCAGAACCTCGGCAACGTCTTCAACAGCAAGCATCTGACGCCGCCAGAACTCCGACGAGCCCATGCAGCCGTGTCTGTGCGCCCCTTGCCAAGCCGTCGCCACGTTGAGCATCAGTGCATCGCTACAAGCCCGGTAAGCACCTCCGTCGACCCTAGAACCCCCTGTAGCTGCCGCACCGCCGTAGATAGAGCCGCCGCCAGATGCCACCGCTGGCGCCGCCCATCCATGGTCGCTTGATCGTGGACCGTTGGATCTAGATCCAGCGCGTATAAACAGATCACTTAACGAATCGGTATGAGTAGATCTGGGCCGTGCAGATTAAGTAGATCTAACGGCCTGTGTGCGCGATCCTGATCGAACCGGTACGCGCCAATCAGAACGTGACGCGTGGCCAGGAATTAGATTTAAAATCAGGATTTGAATCTATTAGTTGTTTGAAATTGTTTTAGCCATAACTTTTGATTCCCACGTTCAAAATTGACAAATTTTATATCAATGGAATCAGGAGAACAAGCCCTTTCTAAATATGCAATGTGTTTAATGTTTTGCTTCTGTTAAAATGGTTTTATTTACAGAAACATGTGTAGGGCTATTTTGAGTATATGAATTGTTTAAGAAAAGTTTTAGTGTTTAAATAAATGTTGTTTGGCAAGTTTTGAACTTGTTTATGAACCAGTACTGTACACTTGTTTTGTTGAGTTTAGAAAATCATCACATATCATATTGCATGCATCCATATATTTTTGCTTGTATTTATTTTGTATGTGATTTGTTGCTATGATTCTATGTGTAGATTTTGGTGCCAATAGTGATTGTGATTGTGAGGAGTGTAGCTACTCTCCAAACTACCAAGGCAAGTGGTGCTTCATGATATTTTCATCCCTATGTTTTCTACTAAGCATTAAAAATATTTTGCTAGTCTTGCATGTTATATTTTGCTTATATACCATGCTTGGGAAATCCTAGTAGTTGTAGAATTGCTAGAAATTTCTAAGTTAAGATGCTTATCTATGCCATGCTTAGCCTAGCTAGTAGCAACCAAGGGTGGTGAAAATATTTCCAAGTCTTTGGACTTGTGTTTTGCCTAATAAAACAACTAAGTGAATGAAACACCTGGGTGGAATGGAAGGAATGGTTTATGTTGAGTGGTTACACAAGGCCCATTCTATGTGTATCTCACTTGTGGAAAGCCACCCAGGAACAAAGCGATTTTAGAGGCCAAATGTTAAGAAGCTTCTAGTGCAGCCACTTGGAAATATGGGCTTTGCCAGGATCATATAGGTTGCAATAACTTAGCCATTTGGACAGTTGGTGGTAGTGGGATGATAGGTTGGAGCGCGTCCATTTGGTCTAAGGGAAGGCTTCTGAAAGGTCCTGTCTTGGTGAAAATCAAGGCTTGTGGGGAAAGTGCACAACCTATGCAGATGGAAGAATCTAAGTACTTAGCCATGTCCCTGGAAAAGGACAACTTGATCATCAAGACATGGAAGCTATCAAGAATATCCTCATCCCAATTTCTAAGTAAAAACTTGTGGGTGAACAAGGGTGAAGGACCCCAATTTCTATTGGTGGTTCCTAGGGAAAAGTTTTGACAAAGAAAAACTTAGTGATTTCAACTAATAGGTAAAACCTATTTTGATCAAAGCAAGCCTAAGCTACACTTAGAAAAATTGCATATAGTATGTAGTCCACCAAAATTATACTAAGGTATCACTTGCCAATACTATTCCAATGTATTGACCCACTGTGGCTGTAACTTGTGATGTTGCAGGTTACTCTGATGAGGATTAGGAGTCATGAGTCTACACTCAACATGTTTGCCTGTGGCACATGAAGATGAAGACTTGTTATCTATTTACTTATTTAAACTCTTGTACTAGGCCTGTGGCCATGGAGTTGTAAAGACTATGTTTGTCTCTAGAATGACTGTAATAATGACCTTTGTTTCTGTGTACTTCATCTTAAACTGTGGATGCCAGCATTGATCCAGGGACTAGCATTGCAATCACAGGGATACTTTTCCTTTATAAAGGAGGGATATTACAGATGGTATCAGAGCACTGTGTTTCCTGTAGGATTATGACCCTAGGATTGGAAACCACTAAGGAAAAAATTTCAACAACTTCCACACTTGTCTATTCTTCTCGTAAACTTTTCTAATCTTCTTTCCCATATCTATTTGTAGATGAACTCCATTAACGAAGCCGTGAAGAAGGGACCACTCATGACAATGAAATTGTAATGTGAGACAGAGTTCCCCAAGGCTCTCAAGGACCTCATGGTTGCAATGGGAATACATGGTGCAGCTGTGTACAAAGGTTTTCCTGTGATGGATGAAGGAGTTGAGTACTGGTGGGTGCAACTTCACTTGTATAAAAACAAGGAAGACAACCACAAGGACTCAGGAATCTTCATGGTCACCAACTCAATGATGCACACTACATTCTTTGATTCAGCAAGGGATGCATCTTGGAGGGCCATCAAAGAACTTGGTGATAGAATCAAGTGCAGAATGCTTAACACTCAGAATGATCTTAAGGAAGAGAAGAAACATGCCCAAGAGTTAGAGGCTACCAACCAAAGCCTAAGGAAGGACATCATAGACTTAGCAATGGAGTCTTGTGATCTAGACAAACAGATTGCCTCTAGGGATGCCCTGTTAGCCAACTTGGCAAGTGAGATGGGATTGTGATGTACCACATTAGTTGGACCACCATACTTATCATTTTATTTTCAAAAAAATGTTGTCTAAATAGGTTGAACCTTGGATGCTTGTAATGGATTTTATGTATGCTATGACTTGTGTGTTTGCCAATGTTATGCTTGTGATGCTCTGTCTTGAAATTTATTTATTGTGTTGATTCTAACTTTTTCTATCTTATTAAATAGATGCCTAATGTTACCATCAGCACTGTTGAGGAGTTCCAAGGAACTCGTTTTGGCCCTCGTATTATTGAGCTCACTACTTTGCTCAATCTCCCTCTTCCTACTATCATGGTGCTTCCCCTCACCAAGTTCGAGAGGAAAGACCTTTGGGGTTTCAAGGTCAATCAGCCAGGACGCCAGACTGAGCCTACCACGGAGGCTATCATCTTCAAGCTCATGCACGATGACAAGGAGAGAGGCCTAGAGGTAGTCATGCAGGACTTGATTGGACGTCTGTTAGGGCGACACTCTCGGCAGGTTAGAGGTACTCACTTCCACGTCTTCGGTAGACGTGATGAGGATGGAGAGGCCATCGACTTAGAGGACACTTCGAGGGAGACAGCAGAGCCGATTCGCTTATACCTCCAAGACTTAGAGGTTCTTCTTAGACACGTGGACACAGATAGGACCAACGCCATGCTTAGTAATGACGAACTCCGGGTGCAGCTTCGTGAGAAGGACAAGCTCTTCGCGGAGAAAGATGAGATAGTCAAGGAGATGGAGGAAAAGTTCGAGAGTCGGGACAAAAAGTTCAAGAGTCAAGAGAAGCGAGTCCAAGATAGGAACAAGAGTATTCGGGACATGACTGAAGAACTACAAGCCAAGGACTTCGAGCTCGAGCATCAGCAGACTGTGATTGAGAGGCTTCGTTCTCAAAAGAGGGCTCTCAAAGCCAAAGTAGAGACCTTGACCACCAATGTTGAGGAATACAAGACCGATATGGAGAATGCAGGTCTTACCTTTGTTGAGGATGAGGAGGTTGATGCCGAGTAGTGATGACTGCTCATTTATCATTTATCTATCATACTTTATTTGTGTCGCAATGACCATCCAACATGTGGATGGCTTGTTATTGGTGTGTTTACTTTGCAAACTTGTCGTTTTTGTTGTTGAACTATTATTATTATGATGCATGCTTGATGATTATTTATGTGATGTATTGTGCATGATAGCATCTATGGGTATCTCATTCTTATCTCTATTGAACAAACCACAGATGCCTCCCCGTCGTGCCAATCCCAACCCCAACAACAACAACATCACCCCTGAGATGCAGCAAATGATGAGAGCTCAGACTCAGCTGATGCAAATGATGACTACGTTCATCCAGAACCAGAACAACAACAACAACAATAACAACAACAACAACCCACCGGGTTTGGACATGCTTACCAGGTTCTTGAGATTGAGGCCAGCAAAGTTCTCAGGAACAACTGATCCTATGGTGGCCAATGATTGGCTACGCTCTGTGAACAAGGACTTGGTAACAGTTGGCTGTACTGATGAAGAGAAAGTCAGATTTGCAGCTCACTTGTTGGAAGGACCAGCAGCCACTTGGTGGGATAACTTCCAGATCACCACTCCCATTGCAGATGTGACATGGGCTATCTTTGAAGATGTCTTTCGTACTGCTCACATCTCATCCGGAGTGATGAGTTTGAAGAAGAAAGAGTTCCATAACTTGAAGCAGCGCCACCGCAGCGTGGCTGAATATATTGAGGAGTTCAACAATCTGGCGCGTTATGCACCGGATGAAGTTGACACTAATGCTAAGAGGAAGGAAAAGTTCCTTGAAGGGTTGAATGATGAACTGAACCTGCAGCTATCAGTGGCCTATGTTCCCACTTATCAGTCTCTTTGTGACAAGGCTGCTATTTTAGAGAACAAAATGAAGCAAGTTGAGAGTAGTAAGAGAAAGCACTCGGACAAGCACAGCTCGGGATCGTCTCACAAACATTCCCATTATGATGATAGTGGAAGCTCGGGATCCCACAAGCATGGGAAATTCAACAAGCACCACAACCACAACCGTCATCATGACAACAAGCATCATCGTAGTCATGACAATGACAAGTACAAGAACCACAAGGGTGGATATAAGAGCCACCACAGTGGTAGTGGAAGTAGCAGTGGAAGCCAGCCTGTCAAGAAGGATATTAGTCAGGTTGAGTGTTTCAAGTGCAAGAAGATGGGGCATTATGCAAATGAATGCCCGGAAAATAAAGTTGAAGGACCCAACAAGCCCAACCCTTTTCAAAAGGGACAAGTGAACCACATCAATGTGGAGGAAATTTATGAGGAGCTTGATGCTGTTGCTGGTAAGTTCAAACTCAATTCTATTCCAGCACTTGTTCTTTTTGATACTGGAGCATCGCATTCATTCATATCAAAAGCATTTGTTGATAGAAATGGGTCTCCAACTTAAAACATTGGGTGTCCAATAAAAGTTAGTTCTCCAGGTGGAGATATGATAGTAAGTCTTGGATGCCGGGATCTAGTAATAGAGTTTGGAAAGCATAAGTTTCCAGTGAGTCTGATAATCCTAGATTCCCAAGGACTGGATGTAATTTTGAGAATGGATTGGATGGCTAAGTATGAAGGAGTACTAGATTGTGCCAATCGTACTGTTGCACTCACAACCCCGGAGAAGAAACATATTAGATTCAAGTCAAACTTTGAATCAAAAGGGAGTAAGCTAAATTCTCTTAAGGGGGTTAGCATAGACAGTGTGCCAATTGTGAGTGAATATCCGGATGTGTTTCCGGAAGAATTATCGGGAATGCCACCTGATAGAGATGTGGAGTTCCTTATTGATTTGCTACCAGGATCTGGACCAATAGCAAAGAGACCATACAAGATGTCAGTTGATGAACTGAAAGAACTCAAGAAACAACTTGGAGAACAGTTGCAGAAAGGATTTATTCAACCAAGTTCTTCATCTTGGGGAGCACCAGTTTTGTTTGTGGAAAAGAAGGATAGAAGTCAAAGGTTATGCATAGATTACCGTTCACTCAATGAGGTGACTATCAAGAACAAATACCCTTTGCCTAGAATCAATGACTTTTTTGATCAGCTAGAAGGAGCTTGTGTGTTCTCAAAAATTGATCTACGGTCAGGTTATTTCCAACTCAAGATAAGGGAGCAAGACATACCTAAGACAGCTTTTACCACAAGGTATGGATTGTATGAGTATACCGTGATGCCATTTGGTTTGACCAATGCACCAGCATACTTCATGAATATGATGAACAAGGTGTTCATGGAATTTCTTGATAAGTTTGTTGTCGTTTTCATCGATGACATTTTGATCTACTCCAAGAGCAAATAAGAACATGAAGGACATTTGCGTTTGATACTTAAGAAGCTTAGAGAGCATAAACTTTATGCCAAATTCAGCAAGTGTGAATTCTGGTTGAATGAAGTTGGATTTCTTGGACACGTTGTGTCAGGAGATGGTGTTGCAGCTGATCCTGCTAAAGTTTTGGCTGTAACTGAATGGGAATCTCCCAAGTCAGTGAAATAAGTTCGTAGTTTCCTTGGCTTAGCAGGTTACTACCGAAGATTCATTGAGAATTTCTCCAAGGTAGCTAAGCCTATGACAGAGTTGCTAAAGAAGGACAAGAAATTTGCTTGGTCTGAAGGTTGTGAACTCAGCTTTCAAGAATTGAAGAAGAGACTTGTGACAGCACCAGTCTTATGTCTGCCAGATTTGGAGAAGGATTTCCAAGTGTATTGTGATGCATCTCATCATGGTTTGGGTGCAGTACTTATGCAAGAAGGGAAAGTTGTGGCTTATGCCTCGAGACAACTCAAAACTCATGAAGTGAACTATCCTACTCATGATTTAGAGTTAGCCTCTGTTGTCCATGCACTCAAAACATGGAGACACTATCTTTTGGGAAAGCGATGTGAAGTGTTCACAGATCACAAGAGTTTGAAGTATATCTTCACCCAGAAGGAAATTTACATGAGACAAAGAAGATGGCTAGAACTCATCAAAGACTATGACTTGAGTTTGCAATACCATCCCGGTAAAGCAAATGTTGTAGCAGATGCTCTAAGCCGTAAAGTTTTTGTAAATGGCCTTACTAAGGGAGAATTGCCAGATCATCTGTGTGCCCAATTTAGAGATCTCAGATTGGAGATCGTGCCTGAAGGACATCTCATGTCTTTGGATGTTCAACCCACTTTGTTGGACAAGATCAAAGAAGCCCAGAAGACTGATAAGGAAATTGAAGAGATTAAGGAAAAGATTGGTAAAGGAAAAGCCAAAGGATTCCATGAAGACAAACATGGTACTTTATGGCATGGAAAACATATATGTGTTCCACAAGATCCGGAGCTTCGGAAACTGATTTTGCAAGAAGCACACAACTCACCGTATTCCATTCATCCGGGTAACACCAAGATGTACATGGATATGAAATAAAGATTTTGGTGGAATAATATGAAGAAGGACATCGCCGAACATATTGCTTTGTGTGATGTGTGTAGTAGAGTGAAAGCGGAACATCAGAAACCAGCAGGTTTGCTTCAACCACTACCTATTCCTGATTGGAAGTGGGACAAGATTGGTATGGATTTCATTACCGGATTACCAAGGACCCGGTCAGGATATGATTCTATTTGGGTAGTAGTGGATCGCCTAACTAAAGTGGCTCATTTCATACCCGTGAAGACAACCTACACTAGTGCTAAGTTGGCCAAGATCTATATGAGTAGAATTGTATGTCTACATGGAGTACCCAAGAGTATTGTGTCTGATAGAGGAACCCAATTCACTTCCCATTTTGGAGAGCTACATGAGTCATTGGGAGCGAGGTTGGAATTCAGCACCTTTTCATCCTCGGTGATGGAGCCAGAAAGGACTAATCAGATTCTTGAAGACGTGTTGAGGGCATGTGCCCTAGACTATGGAGACAGTTGGGATGAAAGTCTGCCTTATGCAGAATTTTCTTATAACAACAGCTATCAAGCCAGCATTGAGATGGCACCATTTGAGTTTCTCTATGGGAGAAAATGTACCACCCCATTGCTATGGAATGGTGTGGGAGAAATAAGTTTGTTCTGACCAGAACTTATCAAAGAAGCCGAAGAGAAAGTCAAGATGGTTAAGGACAGATTAAAGATAGCACAGTCCCGACAGAAAAGCTACGCAGATCCTAAGCGTAGAGAAGTCACCTATCAAGTTGGTGATAGAGCTTATCTTAGAGTGTCACCACTTCGTGGAGTGAAGAGGTTTGGAGTCAAAGGGAAGTTGGACCCAAGATATGTTGGACCATTCAAGATTCTGAGTCGTAAAGGAGAAGTTGCTTATGAAATTGAATTGCCAGAATCTTTGTTAGTTGTTCATAATGTGTTTCATGTGAGTCAGCTTAAGAAATGTCATCCAGAAATGGAAGAAACTTCTTTGAAGGATACTATACCTTTGGAAGAGGTTCAGTTGGAGAGTGACCTCACTTATGAAGAGAAACCTATCAAGATTCTTGAGGCTGAGAAGAGTCACACGGACTAAGACTATCAACTTCGCAAAGTTCAATGGAACCATCATTAGAAGAAGAAGCAACATGGGAAAGAAGATGATCTTCGGAAAGACCACCCTCACCTATTTCCTAGCCAATCCGAATCTCGAGGGCGAGATTCACCTTAAGGGGGTTAGATTTGTAACATCCCTAAAATCATGTTTCAAACTCATGCATATCATCCATGCATCCATGATCATATAGAGTTCATTTCAAACAAATCAATTCAAAAACAGGAGCATATGAGCTCATTATTTTATGTGATCAACTTTTAAAACAAATACAAATCTCCAATGTGAGATAGGTGTTCAGTGAAACAAACCTTGTGTCTTATTGCTTTCAGAGTGTATTGCTACATTGCTAAGATTTAAATCCAAAGTTTCAAAGCAAATATAATTTGAAAACCAATTTCAAAACCAATATAAAACCAGTGCTATGTAACTGCTTATTTTATTTTATTCCAAGTGACCAGGCCAATTCAAAGTGACCACTGGGTTTTATGCCCAGAAATGTGATTGTTGCACACCGCAAAAATCTTGAGAAGATTTTAATTCAAATATATTTTGAAATCATTTGAATTTGATTCCTGAAATTGAAAATAGAAAAAGAAAAGGAGAAAAGAATTAGAAAAGGGCCTGCGCCACCTATCTAGCCCAACGACGGGTTCAGCCCACTAAGCCCACCCGGGTTCCCTCTCTCTCTCTCACTCGCAGACAAACCCACCAAGTCACTGACCACCCGACGCCACCTCCTCTCTATTTCACTCGCTGACAAGTGGACCCTGCGACCACGTCGTCGTCGTCGTCGTCAATCACACGCGGCCGTGACGCTCGCTCTGCCGTTACCTCGCCGCAGTCACTGCGGGCTTAATTGCCATTGATTCCGCGCTTAATCGCCGCCCCCCTTCTGCCTACTTAACCCCCTCTGCACCGCGGGCATTTCCCCTCACCTAGCGCCACCACTCCGCCACGAGGCTGCCCACAATCGCCCTTGCACCGCCGCAGACAGAGCAACTCCGGCGACCAATCTCGGTGAGTACTGGCCGCCCCCTGTCTCTGGTTCAAACCATCGTGACCAGCATGTCTTTTGCGCGTTCACTGATGCCCTCTGTTTGCTTTCTCGTGACCCAGAGCGACGTCTTCGTCCACACCCGCGAACACCTGAGCCGCCGCTCGACTCCGACGTGCAATTCAGGTAAAACGAGACCGCCCCTTGCCTCCCCTTTGATACTGTCTTGATCGCCAGGCCTTTGCGCATCTCCTAAACCAGTTCTAGGTCAAAGCAGAACCTCGGCAACATCTTCGACAGCAAGCACCTAACGCCGCCAACAACTCCGACGAGCCCGTGCAGCCGTGTCCGTGCACCCCTTGCCAAGCCGTTGCCACGTTGAGCATCAGTGCATCGCTACAAGCCTGGCAAGTACCTCCGTCGACCCTAGAACCCCCTATAGCCGCCGCGCCGCCGTAGACAGTGCCGCCGCCGCCAGATGCCACCGCTGGCGCCGCCCATCCATGGTCGCTTGATCATGGACCGTTGGATCTAGATCCAACGCGTATAAACAGATCACTTAACGAATCGGTATGAGCAGATCTGGGCCGTGCAGATTAAGTAGATCTAACGGCCTGTGTGCGCGATCCTGAGCGAACCAGTACGCGCCAATCAGAACGTGACGCGTGGCCAGGAATTAGATTTAAAATCAGGATTTGAATCTATTAGTTGTTTGAAATTGTTTTAGCCATAACTTTTGATTCCCACGTTCAAAATTAACAAATTTTATATCAATGGAATCAGGAGAACAAGCCCTTTCTAAATATGCAATGTGTTTAATGTTTATTTACAGAAACATGTGTAGGGCTATTTTGAGTATATGAATTGTTTAAGAAATGTTTTAGTGTTTAAATAAATGTTGTTTGGCAAGTTTTGAACTTGTTTATGAACCAGTAGTGTACACTTGTTTTGTTGAGTTTAGAAAATCATCACATATCATATTGCATGCATCCATATATTTTTTCTTGTATTTATTTTGTATGTGATTTGTTGCTATGATTCTATGTGTAGATTTTGGTGCCAATAGTGATTGTGATTGTGAGGAGTGTAGCTACTCTCCAAACTACCAAGGAAAGTGGTGCTTCATGATATTTTCATTCCTATGTTTTCTACTAAGAATTAGAAATATTTTGCTAGTCTTGCATGTTATATTTTGCTTATATACTATGCTTGGGAAATCCTAGTAGTTGTAGAATTGCTAGAAATTTCTAAGTTAAGATGCTTATCTATGCCATGCTTAGACTAGCTAGTAGCAACCAAGGGTGGTGAAATATACATGTTATGATGAAAATATTTCTAAGTCTTTGGACTTGTGTTTTGCCTAATAAAACAACTAAGTGAATGAAACACCTGGGTGGAATGGAAGGAATGGTTTATGTTGAGTGGTTACACAAGGCCCATTTCTATGGCTTACCTTGTGTATATCACTTGTGGAAAGCCACCCAGGAACAAAGATATTTTAGAGGCCAAATGTTAAGAAGCTTCTAGTGCAGCCACTTGGCAATATGGGCTCTGCCAGGATCATATAGGTTGCAATAACTTAGCCATTTGGACAGTTGGTGGTAGTGGGATGATAGGTTGGAGCGCGTCCATTTGGTCTAAGGGAAGGCTTCTGAAAGGTCCTGTCTTGGTGAAAATCAAGGCTTGTGGGGAAAGTGCACAACCTCTGCAGATGGAAGAATCTAAGTACTTAGCCATGTCCCTGGAAAAGGACAACTTGAGCATCAAGACATGGAAGCTATCAAGAATCTCCCCATATCAATTTCTAAGTAAAAACTTGTGGGTGAACAAGGTGAAGGACCCCAATGTCTATTGGTGGTTCCTTGGGAAAAGTTTTGACAAAGAAAAACTTAGTGATTTCAACTAATAGGTAAATCCTATTTTGAGCAAAGCAAGCCTAAGCTACACTTAGCCAAATTGCATATAGTATGTAGTCCACCAGAATTATACTAAGGTATCACTTGCCAATACTATTCCAATGTATTAACCCACTGTGGCTGTAACTTGTGATGTTGCAGGTTACTCTGATGAGGATTAGGAGTCATGAGTATACACTCAACATGTTTGCCTGTGGCACATGAAGATGAAGACTTGTTATCTATTTACTTATTTAAACTCTTGTACTAGGCCTATGGCCATGGAGTTGTAAAGACTATGTTTGTCTCTGGAATGACTGTAATAATGACCTTTGTTTCTGTGTACTTCATCTTAAACTGTGGATGCTAGCATTGATCCAGGGACTAGCATTCCAATCACAGGGATCCTTTTCCTTTATAAAGGAGGGATATTACAGATGGTATCAGAGCACTGTGTTGCCTGTAGGATTATGACCCTAGGATTGGAAACCACTAAGGAAAAAATTTCAACAACTTCCACACTTGTCTATTCTTCTCGTAAACTTTTCTAATCTTCTTTCCCATCTCTATTTGTAGATGAAATCCATCAACGAAGCCGTGAAGAAGGGACCACTCATGACAATGAATTTGGAATGTGATACAGAGTTCCCCAAGGCTCTCAAGGACCTCATGGTTGCAATGGGAATACATGGTGCAGCTGTGTACAAAGGTTTTCCTGTGATGGATGAAGGAGTTGAGTACTGGTGGGTGCAAATTCACTTGTATAAAAACAAGGAAGACAACCACAAGGACTCAGGACCTGCATGGTCACCAACTCAATGATGCACACTACATTCTTTGATTCAGCAAGGGATGCAGCTTGGAGGGCCATCAAAGAACTTGGTGATAGAATCAAGTGCAGAATTCTTAACACTCAGAATGATCTTAAGGAAGAGAAGAAACATGCCCAAGAGTTAGAGGCTACCAACAAAAGCCTAAGGAAGGACATCATAGACTTAGCAATGGAGTCTTGTGATCTAGACAAACATATTGCCTCTAGGGATGCCCTGTTAGCCAACTTGGCAAGTGAGATGGGATTGTGATCTACCACATTAGTTGGACCACCATACTTATCATTTTATTTTCAAAAAAATGTTGTCTAAATAGGTTGAACCTTGGATGCTTGTAATGGATTTTATGTATGCTATGACTTGTGTGTTTGCCAATGTTATGCTTGTGATGCTCTGTCTTGAAATTTATTTATTGTGTTGATTCTAACGTTTTCTATCTTATTAAATAGATGCCTAATGTTACCATCAGCACTGTTGAGGAGTTCCAAGGAACTCGTTTTGGCCCTCGTATTATTGGGATCACTACTTTGCTCAATCTCCCTCTTCCTACTATCATGGTGCTTCCCCTCACCAAGCTCGAGAGGAAAGACCTTTGGGGTTTCAAGGTCAATCAGCCAGGACGCCAGACTGAGCCTACCACGGAGGCTATCATCTTCAAGCTCATGCACGATGAAAAGGAGAGAGGCCTAGAGGTAGTCATGCAGGACTTGATTGGACGTCTGTTAGGGCGACACTCTCGGCAGGTTAGAGGTAGTCACTTCCACGTCTTCGGTAGACGTGATGAGGATGGAGAGGCCATCGACTTCGAGGACACTTCGAGGGAGACAGCAGAGCCGATTCGCCTATACTTCCAGGACTTAGAGGTTCTTCTTAGACACGTGGACACTGATAGGACCAACGTCATGCTTAGTAATGACGAACCCCAGGTGCAGCTTCATGAGAAGGACAAGCTCTTCGCGGAGCAAGATGAGATAGTCAAGGAGATGGAGGCAAAGTTCAAGAGTCAGGACAGAAAGTTCAAGAGTCAAGAGAAGCGAGTCCAAGATAGGAACAAGAGGATTCGGGACATGACTGAAGAACTGCAAGCCAAGGACTTCGAGCTCGAGCATCAGCAGATTGTGATTGAGAGGCTTCGTTCTCAGAAGAGGGCTCTCAAAGCCAAAGTAGAGACCTTGACCACCAATGTCGAGGAATACAAGACCGCTATGGAGAATGCAGGTCTTACCTTTGTTGAGGAGGAGGTTGATGCCGAGGAGTAGTGATGACTACTCATTTATCATTTATCTATCATACTTTATTTGTGTCGCAATGACCATCCAACATGTGGATGGCTTGTTATTGGTGTGTTTACTTTGCAAACTTGTTGTTTTTGTTGTTGAACTATTATTATTATGATGCATGATTGATGATTATTTATGTGATGTATTGTGCATGATAGCATCTATGGGTATCTCATTCTTATCTCTATTGAACAAATCACATATGCCTCCCCGTCGTTGCCTACAGTTGTCTGTTGCCTAGGTCCCAACTTATCAATCACTCTGTGACAAAGCAACCATTTTGGAAAAACAAGATGAATCAAGTTGAGAACAGAAAGAGGAAGCATAAACTCACGTATCACTCAGGATCATCACAAAAGAAGCATTCATTCAAAAAGAGCAAGGAAGATTCTGAACCACATCAGTATCACCACAACAACAATGGAAGTGATAATAATGGAAATGATACTGACAATGGAGATGACCTTGGTCAGAGCCAACATGACACTTTCAGGAAGAAAGACATCAGCCAGTTGCAGTGCTATAATTGTAAGGAACTTGGACACTATGCATCAGACTGTCCTGAGAAGAAAAAGAAAAAGGATGCTAGAAAAGCCAATGGAAATGACTCCAATGTGACCCAGAAAGGGCATGTGAACCGCATTGACATGGATGGAAACTTTGAAGAGATATAAGAAGTGGATGTCAGGAACTAGTTAACTCAGAAGAGTCAAATAAGGATTCCTTGTCTGGATATCAAGTGTTGAACCCATAGTCAAGTGAACCATCAATGTAACCCTATGAGACTTTCTTTTAAAGGTGGTAGTATCCTAGTTGCCTTGAAGACAACTTGTAACCCTAGCCTTCCCAAATCCCGGGACGAGATTTATTTTAAGGGTGGTAGCCTGTCACATCCCAAAATTTTCCAAATTTTGAAATGTGAAAAATAAAATCCTAGGGTGAGAAGAAACTTTTTGAGTCCAATTGGAAACATCGAAATCTATTTTGATCAAATAAAATCCTAAAGGGATTTTAAAAGATAAACAATCAATAAATAAAATTATAATAGTTGGAATCACTATTTTTGGATCTTTAATAAAAAGATTTGGTTTTCAAAAGCAAAGGTAGAATTGTAAATAAAGATTATTTTATAGAGCCAAATTAAATCTTGGCCAAGCCTTTGAAATAAAATATTTCTATTTGGTAAAAAGAGTAAAGGTTTATTTAAATAAAATAATGAGGATTTATTAATATCCAATTTTATTTAAGTAAAGGCTTTTCCATTTTTAAATAAACATTAAAACTTGATAAAGTATTTTAAATAAGAAAGCCAAGTGTTTTGTTTTTCAAATGAAACCTAATGAAAAGGTTTTGGTATTATTTGGATTTCAAATAGAGTTTTAAAAATAAATTAAATCCTATTTGAATTAAAGACTAAGGTCTATTTATTTAATTATTAATAGATCTTAAAGGATTAAAAGTATTATTTGGACTTTGGAATATGTTGTTAAACAGAATTAAAATCAATACAAAGTTTGGTGGTGATTTGAATTGATTTGTTGTTTGAATTGTTTGAATGAAAATCAAATCAGAATATTCAAAACAGAAAAGAAAAAGGTTAAGTATAAAAAAATGAAACAAAGCAGCCCACTGCCAACAGGCCCAGCAAGCCCAACTCGCAGCCCACCTACACCCCCTCTGCCGAATCGTTTTTCACCCACGCGCGCACCCGCTGAGTCGCTGACCACTGGCCCTATCTTTCCCTCCCTCACTCTCGCTGACAATGGACCCCACTAGGCCACCTTATCATCGTCTCCACCACGACCACGTCGCCTCGCCGTTTCTGCCATTAACTCCGACGATGAATACGAGTTATTGCCTGAGTTATTCCTCGCTGTGATCACGCTTACATAAACGCCCATGCCTCCTCTCTCTTACCCCTCAAACTCCAGCCACTCTCTGCCACCGTGCTGCTCTAATTTTGAGCTCGAACCCACTGTCCCCGACGAGCTTCTCCGGCGAAATTCCGATGACTTCGACAACCTCTCCACTCCCAGAGCATACGAGCTTTCTCTCCAGTCCCGTGCGCACCTGCCCGTGTGCTTCACTCGCTCGTGTGCGCTCCAAATCATCGGCAATGACCACACCCGAGCATCATCGTCTTCGGCCGTTTCTCCGGCGAGTCCCCCTGGTAAGCCAAGACCACCCATGTCCCTCTAGATGACACTCCTATAATCACCACGCTCGTACGCATCTAACGCCCCCTCCCGTTTGCCTTAGGGCGACCTGCAGCCTCGCCCCTGACAACCTATAGAGACACCCGACGCCGTTGCACACTCCGGCGAGCAATCCCCTCTGTTCCTGAGCGCCCCTCGCCAAGCCGACCACACCTCTAGCTTCTCCACACTCCCACGAACACGGTGAGCTACTTCCCTCCTTCCCTTGCTTCCTGTATCGTCGGCTCCTTCCGTAGCCAGAGCGTGTGCCGCCCGCCGCCGCTAAGCCGATTCTTGGTCGAGCCGTAAGATGCGAATCGTCTGGCTAGGATTAGATTCACGCGAAGGGGTATCGTGTGCTCTGTGCCGCACGATCTCACTTAAATCTACGGTCCAGAGAGGCTGATCCGCACGAAGCGGTACAGTCCAATAGAAACACGCCACATGGACATGGTTTGGTTTAAAAACAGAAATTAGAATCTATTGGTTATGCAAATTTGTAAAATTCATTACTTTAATTCTACACGTCCAAATTTTGCAAATTTTATATCAATGGATTCAGCAGAACAAGTACTTTGCAACCATGCACTTTGTTTAATGTTTTTCTTCTGGAAAATTGGTAGAATTTGCAGAAACATGTGTACACTTATTTTGAATATAAAAATTGTTCTAGATATAATTTTAAGATGAAATATTTGCAAATTGGATTTTTATGAACCTACTGACCATAGGAACCCACTTATGGATTTAAAAATGTATTTTGTGAAGTAAAGGCATGAATATTTGAATTAGCTCATTTCTAGTCAAATAAAAATATTGTTTATGGTTTAGAAATGATTTTTGAGTGAAACCTTTGGGAAATGATTTGATTTAAACCTTCTGACCCTAAAACACCAAGTTTTGAGATTAAGAACATATTTGATGAACCATATAAATTTATTACTTTGCTAAAAGATATTTTCAACTACATAAAATATCACCTTATCATAATACGTTTAAGAGATGAAACCTTTTGCAAATGGTTTTACCACTTTGGTAAATGTCCACTTTGAACTTTATAATGTTGAGAGCCTAGTGGAAACCACTTTTGCAAATAAAACTATCTTTTGCATGCTTGCATGCATGACCTTGTTTCTATTATTTTGTGCGTGATAAATTGGTTGGAATGCTAGTTGAATTTGTGTTTGCTTGATTGAATTGTAGTGGAATTAGAAGAGTGTGATATTTGGAAGATCAAGAAGTGAACCAACATTCTCTACTAAAAGGCAAGTGACACTATCATCCATGTCCTACTATTTTCATTACACTTAGTGGATTTTGGTAACATGCATGATAAGGACTACTATATTTTATGCTATGCTAAATCCTAATAGGATATCATTATATCTCCCTTAGTGGAAACAATGTAGTTGTAGTAAGCTTAGCCCTGCTATATATTTGGGATGGGATACATGATATGATTATATGAAGTGTTGAGAAGATATATGTTTTATATAATAAAACAAGTACTCAATGAACCACCTGGGTGGACAAGGATACTCAAGTTTTGGACAAGGTGGCAACAAAGGGAACCATGTTTATATGGCTATCTTTTTGGATGTGCACTAGAAGAAAACCACCCAGGAACTTAGAGATTGAACAAGTTTCTCGTACAGTGGCTTCCATGTACAGCCACATGCTAAATGGGCTCTGGCTTAGTCAACTACATAGTGGAAGACTCATGCATTGGCATCTTCAGGTTAAGTAGAATTGTGTAAGGGAAATTTATCCCTACATTGGTGCCTAGTAGACAAGCTAGCATTATGTATTGAGAGGACTTCTATGGAACGACTTTGTCACATTCTCGATCTGACAGTACTCCATCTTGGTGAGTACTTATCCAGCGGCCACTGGTGGCATCAAGATGAGATTGTGTCATGTGGGTAAAGTGTACAACTTCTGCAGAAGATAAAAATTCTAAGTACTTAGCCGTGTCCCCGGTTATGGACAATACTGAGCAACTAAGGCCTGAAGCTATGGAAGATCTCGACATTCCAATTTTCAAAGTAAAACTTGATGGTGACAACAAGGGATTTGAAGCACTTGGAGTTTTCCAAGGAGTTCAGAAAGATTTGACAAAAGATCAAAACTATTTTGAAAAGTTAGGACAAAACTATATTGCTTTTTGCAAATGAGCCTAAACCCTACTTAGCCAAATATGCATGTAATGATAGGATCCACTTATTTCTACATAGTAGTGAAACTTGCCAATACAATTCAAATGTATTGACACTTGTGGCTGCAACTTATTATGGTGCAGGTTTGTTTGATGTTAGGGAAGTTTGTTGAATAGGATTACAAGTCTACAACCAACATGACTGCCTGTGGCACTTTGAAGATGAAGGACTCCCTGCTATATAGATATTCTGCTGCATTGTAATGTGATAGCCAAATGAGCTATGTAAGATGTAATGAATTATTTTATTCCTAGTTATAAAGTTGTATTATGACCCTTGTTTCTTGATATTACATCTTAAATGTGGATGCTAGCTATTGATACAGGGACTAGCATTGTAAACACAGGTATCTCTACCTTATTAAAGGTTGGGAACCTTACAACTATACGGCCGGAGAAAATATTCCTGCCGTATAGTTGGTCGTTAAACCTCCCGAATTCCTTCTTCGTTTGCTTCCAAAAAGAGACTTGCTTGTTTTAACCTGAATATTGTATTTTTGTTGTTAAGACCAAGTTTTTTTCGCTACCAAAGTATAAGCGTTAGGAAAAGATAGAAAACCATCAAATCTAGACGAAACCCATTAATAAAAACCATCAAAAACATGTCGACTCTCACAGCTATCAACTCCCCCAAGCTTATATGTTGCTCGCCCACGAGTGACAAGAAAATAAGGAAGAATAGCGGAGATTTGAAACAGAAATAAAAGAACTTACAAAGTTATAATTGGTGTCAAATTCCTTTCTTCACAATTCCTGCAATCTTAAACATGATCATACAAGTTTTCACAAGATTGCACTAAGTCCACTTCCTAACCACGTATATCTTGATAGAAAATAAATTATATGCCCGAGCAAGTGTCAATAGTTTAGCTAGGAAAGTGAAACAAATTCTTTTGGTTTCTCTCTTTGTTGAGAGATGAATGATTTTTATGCTCTTGTTTCTTTAATCAATTAAGAGTACTCAAGTTGGCACGAAAAACATTCAATTTAAGAACAACTCATCTACTTCCACGTAAAAAATTCAAGACTCTCAAAGCACTTTTTTCATTTCCTTGCTTTTCAAAAACTTCAACTTTTTCATAGAGAAATCATACCAATGTTTTTAACATGTTAATTGGGACTATGTTGTTCACTCGTGACCGTGCCAATAGATAACTATAGGGCAATAGTGGGCTAGAGTAGTATTACAACTTCACTTGGAACGTGAGACCACGAGGAGACTAAATTTTTTTACTCGTCATAGCATTGCAGCTACATAAGCTTACATAATTTAATAGCCGAAATCAAGTGGTTTCCCACATTTAGATCATTCGTTCGCCAGCGGAGTTAATAGTTCCTCAATGAGAACGACAGAGTTGTAATGACACGTGTAAAGCAATATCTTACTTTAATTATTAGAAAAAGCAGTGGCATAATCTCTACTACTTCAATCGTCTATTTTATCAAAAAAATCATCCAAAGTGCTATCAAGTCTATTACATTAAGCTCAATGGGGTTGAGTAGTTTCTAAAATCAAATCCTTTGGGCTAAATATGGACTCAAGTGTCACATCCCAAAATTTTCCAAATTTTGTAATGTTAAAAATAAATAATTGTTGAAATTCAGGGTGAAAAGAAACTTTTTGTTTCCAATGGAAACATAAAATCCCATCTTGAACAAACTTTGGTTAATGTTTGAATTCAACTAAATTCAAATCAAGTGAAAAGCATTCTTCATAAATGCATCTGGAAAATTTAAACACTTGGAAAATAAATCAAAACCCTAAAACCCTAATGGAGTAAAATCATTTTCAAGATATATCTAAGAACTTGGTTTTAATCCATATAAAAATTTGTCAACAAACATTTGCAAATAATCAATAATGACAAATAGAAATATTATAAACCCATAGAAATTTGTTTCACTTAATTTGGAGCCATAGATAAAATCTTATGAATTTAATAAGATAAGGAAATTGATTTTCCAATGCTAATAAAGCACCTATCTAAAAATCCATACCAAATGGTGAGAAAATAATCCTAAAAGACATTTAAAAGGATAGACAAATGTTAATTAAGATTTTACAAATTGGAATCACCAAGTTTGGACCTTAAAATAAAAACATATGGATTTTATAAGATAAAGATTGAAATATTAAATGAGAAATATTTAAAGGCCAAATTAAAACTTGGCCAAGACCATAAGCAAATGGAATAAACATAATCCAAGTCAAATGAAATAAATGGATAAATAATATTGAAATAAAATAATATGTCCTTAACCAAATTCTATTCCAATTTGATTAAAACAATTCCCTAATAAGAATGATTAATTAAATCATGGGAAAATAGTATTTGGAAATTACCCAAGTGGATTAAAAGTCATTTAGTTAACTTAAATAGTATCAAACAAAATCTTCTAAATGAAATTTATGGAATTAAAACTATAATTGATTTCATTGGAATAAAAACAATTGCCCAAAATAAAATGATTAATAATCATATTAAAATACTATAAATAATTCAAAGTGAATTATTTAGCACCCCATTAAATAAATAAAACCTACTGAATAGGTTTGGTAAAAATATGGATTTCAAATAAAGTTTTAAAACACACTAAAACCTATTTGAAATAAAGACAAATGTCTATTTATAAAATAAATAAAAGACCCTAAAAAGAATAAAAGAATTATTCTAAATTTGACTTTATAATGTATTATTAATCAGTATTAAAATCTACACAAAGATTGGTTGAAGTTTGAATTCAAATGGGTTTTTGAAATGATTAAACAAAAATCAAACAGATAAATAGAAAAAGAAAAGAAAAACAAATCTATACAAAACAAATGAACTAAGCAGCCAGCCCAGCAAACCCAGCCAAGCAAGGCCCAACTGGCCCAGCTAGCCCATCTCCCTCTCCCGCGAGAAAATGTTTCGTACCCAGATTCCCACCCGTGCAGTCACTGACCGCTGGCCCCCACCTCCTCTCTCTTTCTCTCGCTGATAGCAACGCCCCACCCGTCATTCTTCTCTCCTACTCAGCGATGACCGCGCCGGCCATTTCCTGCCATTGATACCGCAGTTGAATTCGCTTCAATGCCTCGCCTTAATCTCTCCGCGACCACGCGTACTAAACCACCTGATCCTACTCTACATTTCCCCTCACTCGCCAGACTCTCTTCGCCCCCAGGCTGCCCTAATTCCAAGCACGCGCCTCACTGCTCCGGCGAGCTCACCGACAAATTCCGACGAATACGACTCACCCCCACGATCCCTGCTTCACACTATCTTGCTCACCAGAACCTTACGCACCTGCCCGTATCATCTGCTCGGCCGCGCTTGCCCCAGAAGCTCGTCCACGTCTTCGACCGAGCGTCACCGTCGGCTGCCACTTCTCCGGCGACCCTTTTCCGTAAGTACCGTCCACCCCCTTGCCTCCTTTTGATGCTCACTTGTCTGTGAATCGCGTACGAAGCTAACATCAACCTCTGTTTGCTCTCCCGTGACATGTAGCCTCGCCAACCACAACGACCAGAGCGTGCCCGACGTCGTGCAAACTCCGGTGAGCAATCCACGTCGAACCAGAGCGCCCCTTCACCAAGCAAGGTCACGTTGAGCATCAGCGAAGCACGGCAAACCTGGTAATGCCCTCCTCTATTTTCCTTGCTTCCTAAATCGCCAGATCCGCCGCCGTCTGACCGCGCGCCGCCGTCCGCCGCCGCTAGCGCCGCTCAGTTTTGGTCAGGCCCCTATGAACCGTTAGATATCCATCTGGCGGCTTAGATAGATTAACTTACGCGAAGAGGTATGGCTGTCTCTATACCGCACGATACACATTAGATCCTATGGCCCGCGTCGCTTGATCTGAGCGAAACGGTATGGACGAATCAGAACTCACCCTTTGGCAAGTCTGTTTTAATAAAAACCCAGAAATGATCTATTAGATATTCAAGTTTGTAAAATTCATAACTTTTGATCCACACATCCTAATTTTGTAAATTTTATATCACTGGAATCAGCAGGACAAGTACTTTGCAACCATGCACTTTGTTTAATGTTTTGCTTCTGGAAAATGGATTGAATTTTTAGAAACTTGTGTAGGAATAATTTAAATATAAAATTCATTCTAAAATTATTTTTATGGTAAAATCTTTGGAAAATAGATTGTTTTGAACCTACTGACCATAGAAACCAACTTGTGGATTCAAAAACATATTTTGTGAATAAAAAGAATAAATCTTTGATTTAGAACATTTCTAGTCAAATAAAAATAATGTTTATATGTGAAAAATGCTTTTGGAGAAAAACCTTTGGGAAATGTTTTTGAATTAAACTCTCTGACAATAAACACCAAGTTTTAGAATTAAAATGTATTTGGTGAACCTTATAAAGATTATTGCTTTTCTAAAGGCATTTTTAACTACATAAAATATTGATTTGTTTAAAAATGATTTATAGGTAAAATATTTTGCAAATGATTTTGCCACTTATATAAAATGACCAATAGGTATTTTAAAATGTTTATAACCTATTAGAAACCACTTTTCCAAATAAAACAATCTTTGGCATGCTTGCATGCATTGCTTTTTTCTATTATTTTATGTGATGGTTGCTTGAATGGTAGATTGAATTTTTGCTTGCTTGATTGAATTGTAGTGGAATTTGAAGAGTGTGAATATTGAAAGATCAAGGAGTGAACTTATATTCTCTACCAAAAAGGCAAGTGATGCTCCATACTTTTGTCCCATTATTTTACTATGCAATAGTGATATTTCTAAGTAGGACTTGCATGGAATTTTTGCTAAGTGTAAACTATGCCATGGGAAATCCTAGTATATGAAACCTTAGTAGAAATTTCCTAAGTTAAGATTCCTACTACTATCATGCTTAGCTTAGCTAGTAGAAAACAAGGGTGGAATATATTCATACTATGGAATATTTCTAAGTCAAGGACTTATGTTTTATTTAATAAAACAACTAAGTGAATGAATCACCTGGGTGGAATGGAAGGAATGGTTTGTGTTGAGTGGTTACACAAGGCCCATTTCTATGGTTTACCTTGTGTATGTCACTTGTGGATGGCCACCAAGGAACAAAGAGATTTGAGATGTCAAATGTTGAGAAGCTTTAAGTGCAGCCACTTGGCATTATGGGCTCTGCCTGGATCATATAGGTTGCAAGAACTTAGACAAATGGATAGTTGGTGGTAGGGGATGATAGGTTGGAACGCGTCCATTCTGGTCTAAGGGAAGGCTTCTGAAAGATCTTGTATTGGTGAAACCAAGTCTTGTGGGGAAAGTGCACCATCTCTGCAGAGTGTAAAATCTAAGTACTTAGCCATGTCCCTGGCAAAGGACAATTTGAGCATCAAGACATGGAAGCTATCAAGAATCTCCTCATCCCAATTTGTGAGTAAATTTTTGTGGTTGAACAAGGGTTGAAGGATCACCAATTTCTATTGGGAGATGCCTTGGGTGATTTTTGACAAGCAAAAGCATAGTGTTTTCAAATGATAAGGAAAAACTATTTTTAGCAAATCAAGCCTAAGCTCCACTTAGCCAAATGCATATAGTTGATAGACTCCACTATACTACCATAGTATCACTTGCCAATACAATTCAAATGTATTGACCCTTGTGGCTATAACTTATTATGTTGCAGGTTTGTTTGATGTTAGTGAAGTGTGTTGATTAGGATTACAAGTCTACAACAACATGTTTGCCTCTGGCACTTTGAAGATGAAGGACTCCATGCTATAGTTATTTCTGCTGCATTGTATTGAGATAGCCAAATGAGCTCTGTAAGATGTAATAAATTATTTTATTCCTGGTTATAAAGTTGTATTGTGACCTTTGTTTCTTGATATTACATCTTAACTGTGGATGCTAGCTATTGATCCAGGGACTAGCATTGTGAACACAGGGATCTCTACCTTATTAAAGGTTGGGACCTCTACATCAAGTTATATTTTGGATGCTTTTTCTTGTTGGAAAAATGCTGGAAATTTTTTAACCAAGTTCATTGCTCATTATTTCAAAGCTAAAAAGGAGGCACTAGGAAGGGAATAGAATTTGTAGGATAACAAGCTAAGTGGGGAGTGACTCAAGTGCAAGCGAGCAAATAGTTGTAGGGTCTCAGCGCAAATGCAAGATCGGGTCTAGTCATGGTAAGATACTGCAATCCACCAACAATGCTGCGATAACGAGTAGCCTCATCTGCTGAAAGTAAGGTGCCATCAGTAGAACTCAACTTATCATTAGAGGTAATAGGAGTAGTCGTGGGGGCACATTTCAACATACCAACACGCCGGTGATACGCACAATTTGAATCACCTTTCTATATCATAATTTACCTCTATTCATTGATATTTGTCTTATTATGAGGTATTACTTATGGATTTTTCATCTATTTATTCATATTGGATGATTCTTGGAGGATGGACTGCTGGAGTCTGGATTCTGATGGAAAAGAAGGCGTTTCAGTGCAATTTCGCAAAGATCAGAAAAATACCAGAAAAAATATGAAACATATTATTTCTCTAGAAGAATGAAGGAGCCAGAAAGGAGGGACGAAGAAGGGCCTCTCGGTCCCCCACACCCCTAGGCGCGGGTCCACCTGACCCCACGCCTATGGAAGGTGTGGCCCACCTGCCCGGCCTCCGACTCTTCCCCTTCGCCTATATCTTCCCTACGGAATCCTAAGCCTCGGGGAGCGACCATAGATAGATTTCTGCCACCTCTAGGGGGTGGAAAACACCGAGAGATAAAGATCTCTCCGAACGATAGATTTCTGCCGGGGGAATTCCTTCCCGGAGAGGGAAGATCATCGCCATCAATACCGTCATCAAGATAGGCTTCATCGGGATCATCATCATCATCCGCACCATCATTTCCACTAGCACCATCACCACCACTCCGTCCCACTGTAACAATTGTGTTGGATATTGCTTTAGTTCTTAGGGGAAACTTTCCCGGTGTTGATTACTATTGTAGTTGATGCTTGTGAGTGGAACCATTGGATTATTGTTTATGTTCAGATTGTTATCCATTACCATATCATCTTTGATCTTGGTCCATATGATGTCTTGTGAGTAGTTCGTTTAGTTCTTGAGGACAAGGGAGAAGTCATGTTGTTAGTAGTGAATCTGTGATGAGTTATTATTCAATGGTTTAGTATTTAAGTTGTGGTGCTATTCTTCTAGTGGTGTCATGTGAACGTCGACTACATGATACTTCAGCATTTATGGGCCTAGGGGAATGCATTGTGTATTTGGATACTAATCGTGGGGTTAGGAGTGACGAAACCGAACCCCGTTAGGACACCTTTACTGAGGAGCGTAGGATCTCAGAGTTTAAGGCTGTGGTTAGATTTATATCTTAATTACTTTCCTATAGTTACGAATGTTTGCAGGGGGTTTAGTCACAAGTATGTATTAGTCCAAGTACGGTCGGTACATTAGCACAGGTTCACCCACACAACACTTACAACACCATATAAGAGTACTCAACTATTTGAAGCGAAAGCACTTGATAGAATTCCCATGTGTCCTCGAGAACATTTGGTTCTTATAAGTATTTCCACCGGTTTGTCCTTTGTTAAGAAAGGATTGGGCCACTTGCTCCGTTTGTTCGTTACCTTTGTTACTTGCTCCTTGTTTTGTTGCCTTGTCAGAAAACCACTAAAAATCCATTTGCTAAGTATTCACAGGGATTTCCTGCTCCATACCACTGTACAACACCTTAAGCTCCTTGTTGGGATCGACACTCCTATTTATCGAAAGTACTACGATACACCCCCTATACTTGTGGTTCATCAAGACTATTTTCTGGCGCCGTTGTCGGGGAGTGAAGCGCTATTGAAGAGTGGAACTGGTAAGGGAAACTTTCACTGTGAGTATTGCTCTTTTTACTGCTTGTTAATTTGTTTCCAATATGGATAACCCACTTGGTTTTCTATTTGGGAAAACTACTACCACTTCTAGGGTAGTAGATGAAACACCTCCTGTTGAGATAGATCCTTTTAAGATACCTACAAGTATTATTAATTGTGTTATGGATAATTATTATTTTGGGGATGGAACTGTCCATCCTGGTGATCACTTGCTTTTTATCCATGAATTATGCGGGTTGTTTAAGTGTGCAGGTATCACAACTGAACAGGTGAAGAAGAAGTTACTCTCCATATCCTTGAAAGGGAGAGCTGAAGAATGGTATAAGCTGCTGAAGAATGGACGATCCATGGAATGGGAGGATATGGCATCTCTCTTTTACTCTAAATTTTATCCTTCTAGTGAAATTCATAAAGAGAGAAATCTTATATATATATTTTGGCCTCTTGATGGAGAGAGTACAGCTCAAGCTTGGGGGATATTAAAGTTACTAATGCTCAAATTGTTGGGAATATGCCCTAGAGGCAATCATGTATGATGATATTTCCCATTGTATTCATAAAGTTATTAAGTAGTCCTTGTGTAAACATCTGATGTGTATCATTGAATATGTGATTCAGTTGTGGAACTATGCATTCATGTTGTTTGTACTAAATATCCTTGGTCATTGAGGTTGTGCTGGACACACAACTTAGACCAATGTGAAAGTTGGCTTGATGACTCGGTTCCACTTGTCATGGGCATGGAGATGCTATTCCAACTTACACAGACTAGGCTAAAGAGTTTAGCGAGTCGGATTGACCCATATTGAGGTACAACGAACTAGTTGTCATTTGTATATCTCAATCAATGTAATCCTTAGACTGAGGTTGTTGCATAGTCGAGTTGAGGATCACCGACTTAGGTTACATCAAGCTGATCCGTGGCGGCGGTTATAAAGCGAGTTGGTCATTGAGAATCAAGCTGCGTGATGTGAATAACCAAGATGGGATTTTGCCCTCCACTCGGAGAGATATTCTCTGGGCCTCTCGTGAGATATGATTAGGAAAGCATGGCCATGCACGACTCGGTTAAGTGTTAGCGAGGCGATCGACTAAGTTAGTCGGGTGAATCACTTATCTCGGATCGAGAAGAGTCGGACTATTTAAGGGATGACATATATTCGCCTATAGTCGACAAGGTATATCGTGAGGCAAAAGGGACTCGGGCGTAAGTCGCATTGAAAAGGCAAGTCGTCATGACTCTTTGGTACTTGGGAATCGGCATGTTACGCTAGGAGCGATGCCGATTGATCGATTGAGTTGGACTCTAATCATGTCCAAGTCCATGAGCGGTCACACACTTAGGGAGCAAGTTGGATTGGAACCGAATCGTAATCTGGTTGGGTTGGACCTAAACCAGATTAGGGCTGAGTTAGTGAGTTGGACTCACGGTGAATAGTTTTATATGGGCTTTAGTGAATGGGTCATGGCGAGCCCGTTCACTCCCTATTTATAGTGGAGCACGGTAACCCGAGAAAGGTTAATCGTTGTTCGGTTAGGTCATTCCATGTGTTGGAAACCCTAGCTCCTGCAGTCCGGCCCGAACCTAGAAGTTCGCTTGGCGCTCCTCCTTATGCGATACCGAGGTGTTGTGCGATCGGGGCGATCGGATCGTGAGGATCGCATCAGCGCTTCATCGGTAATCCGCAATGGCGTCTAGTGGTAAACCTCGTGGCCTTCTACCTCGGCTAGATCTTGGGATCACCACGTTAGAGGAAAATTTTATTTTATCTCCGCGGCCCAACAGTGGTATCGAGCGATAGCTTCGGTTTTAGGCTCGAGATCTCGCATATATGATATGCGAGGCTATAGATGAGATCTATGTGTTGTTTGGTGGTCTATGAGATAGATCGGTTTTGTACGAGGTTGATTGGATCAAGCGTATCGAATGGTAGATCTGATTTAGTGATCATCTGCTGAGGTCGGAGCGACATACCCTACCGGTCGGCTTCCGCCATCGGGGTAGCGTGACACGTAAATCCGAGCGGTGATCGAAGATCAAAAGTTTGATCGAATCGGAAGCGATGGTCGGAATCCATGTTCGCCTGTCGTGGCGCCTTAGATGTCGTTTGAGTTTCACAACGCCGTAGATATTGTATCTATGCATAACTTGTTTTTGCGGAAGTTGTGAATGGTATGGTTCATGTGCATGTGATGTATGTGTAATCCATACGTGATCTGCGAATCACGGTTTTTGTCACGGTTGGAGCCTAGGTCATTTGTTATTGTATAACGACACGTGTCGGATTCTCTATGTAATTTACTTTACTAAGCTAGTGTAGCTGTTTGAGAACCCGAAGGCATGCAAGGCGTTGTACATGTCGCGACATGGAGTAAGGCGGCAAGTGACAAGAGTTGGCACGAGTGGATTACAGCTTTGTGGAGATGGAGATCGCCATGAAGAGAGCCATACCATTTCACATTATAATTGCTTTATTTTGTGTTATTGTTATGTCTCAGTTTTACCTCTATTAGATAGTCGGTAAAATTTAATCCCTCAAAGAAGGTCTAGTCGGTTTTCCCGGTGTTTGCACCATCACAAGTCGGACATTTTGGTAGTGGGCTCATAAAATTGAGGTCTTGCCAATTCTTTCCGACTAGGTGGGTTCAGTCGGACTCTTCTGCGAGAAACACTTGGTAAGCTAGACGGGTCTATCACACAGTTGTGGGACTGGGAAAAGTCGGATGGGAGCCGGGCATGTGATGCCACCCGTCAACAGAGTCGCATGAGATGCGATTGACAAGGAGTTGTCTACCTAGATCACTTGGCGGCTAGCGGTGATGCTAAAGCTCACTAGCCGACTTGCTTATTTAGGATCTGAATCACTAAGTAACCATCGGAGGGTGTTGGTTCTAGTGGGAGCATAAAATATTAAAATGTTTAATATGCTTGCTCTTTTATGAATACATGTCTTAAGTGTTTTGCATATTTTACATTGTAGATCATGGCACCAAGTAGCAGTCACTCTCGATATCCGGTTTTGCGTTGAGAACCATTCTTGAGAAAGATAAACTGAGCGACACTAATTTTACCAATGGTATCGAATCGAGAATTGTTCTCAAACAAGAAAAGAAGGACCATGTCCTAGACAACCCACTTCGATGAGGCGAATGAGAATGGTATCGCGACCACCAATGCCTACCGTCGGGCTAAAGATGAGTCCACGGATATTAGCTGTCTTATGCTTGCTCACATGGAACCGGACTTGCAAAAGCAGTTCGAGCATGTTGAGGCCCTACGATATGATCGAAAGCCTCAAAAGTATGTTCGGCTCGGCGAAGCGAGAGGTATCAAGTCTCTCGGGCTTTCTTTGAGTTGCAAGCAGGATGGTGATCCAGAGTCGCATGTGATCAAAATGGTTGGTTCGTGCGTCTACGGAGAGCTTGGCTACCCCATAAGCGAAGAGTTCGCTACGGATATAATTGAACTCTCTTCCTAGTGCATATGGGCAGTCCATTTGAACTACCACATGCATGGTATGGATAAAAGCTCCTTTGGTGCATGGGATGCTCAAGCGGCGAGGCGGATCTCAAGAAGGGCACCGGTCAAGTGTTGATGGTGCGAGAATAAGGCTAAGTTCAAGAAGAGTTCTTGGACTAAGAAGAAGGCTAAGTCGGGAGGAAAGCAGGCTCGGGACCTGTCCCCAAGCGCTTCCTCGGGGACTAAGCCATCTCCTTCACGGATCCACTTGCTTCTCTTGCAAGGCGGATGGCCCTTTGGAAGAGGCTGCGCAAGTACTTGGCCGACAAAGCCAAGAGTGGAGGTATGACTTGACTCAGGTACACTTGTTTGCAATGTTATAGACATATATCTTGGCGATGCACCTAATAGTTCTTGGGTATATGATGCGGATCGATTATTCACATCGCAACTCGTTGCGAGGTAAGAACTAGGAGCATAGCAAGAGGCGAGGTTGATATTGAGTCGGCAACAAAGCAAGAGTTTCTGCGTTGGAAGTCGACGCGATGCAACTTCATTTACCTTCGGATTCATTATGGAACTAAATAATTGTTATTATGTTCCGATGCTCGATCGAAACATTATTTACGCTTCATGTTTGATGAGGCAAGGCTATGAGTCGAATATCAAGAATAATGGTTGTTCTTTGTATTTGAATGATATGTTTCACGGCTTTGCACCCATTCAGAACGGGTTATTTATTTTGAATCTTGATGGTGAGTCGGTTTATAACATAAATGTTAAAAGGTTGAAACCAAATGATCTGAATATGACTTACTTTTGGCACTGTCGGCTTGGTCATATAAGTTGGAAGCATGAAGAAGCTCCATGATGATGGACTCCTAACCCGTTCGACTTAGAGTCATTGAGACATGCGAATCTTGCCTACTCGGCAAAATGACCAAGACACCTTTTGCAAAGAGTTGCGAAAGCGTCCTTGTTGGGACTAGTACATAGTGATGTATGTGGACCAATGAGCACGATAGCGAGGTGGTTATGAGTACTTCATTACCTTCAGATGATTTGAGTAAGTATGGATATATCTACTTAATGAAACATAAGTCGGAAGCCTTTGAAAAGTTCAAAGAATTCGAATGAAGCAGAATCAACTCGGCAAGAAAATAAAGTTTCTTCGATCGGACGAGGAGGAGAGTACATGAGCCATGAGTTTGATGACCATCGATAAGTTGTGGAATAGTTCCTCAACTTACTCCGCCAGAGCATACAAAGGAATGGTGTTTGGAAGGCGGAATCGGACCTTGTTGGACATGGTACGATCAATGATGAGTCAGACAGATCTGCCTTTATCATTTTGGGGTTATTGTCTAGAAACAACGGCGTTCACACTAAACAAAGTACCATCAAAATCGGTAGAAGACACCATGAGATGTGGACGGGCAAGAAGCGAGTTTGTCTTTTCTTAAGATTTGGGGTTGTGAAGATTTTGTCAGCGACTTGATCGGACAAGCTTCTGAAGTCGGATAAATGTACTTTGGGGTATCAGAAACCTTGGGTTACTACTTCTACAACCGAGAAGAGGGCAAAGTGTTTGTCGCTCGGGCGGTGTATTCCTTGAAAGAGTTTCTCGGTCGGAGTAAGTGGGAGCAGTGCAACTCGAAGAAATTCGAGAGGAATCGGCTAATAGCGAATCGGCTAATAGCGAATCGGCAAAACCTTGGAGGTTGAGCCGATCGTGGCGGCAAACAGCACGTACTACGAAGATCGGCAAGATTACGAAGTGTTCGTGATGTGTTCTTGTTAGGCGGTGATGAGCGCAAATTATTGAGCGATGGTGGGATCGATTCAGTCATGACTTGGAGCCATGAGATCGAGATAAAGTCCATGGATGAAAATCAAGTTTGGAACTTGGTTGATCGCGAACGGTGCAAGACCCGTCGAGTGCAAATGGGTCTTTAAGAAAAGCGATATGGATGGAAATGTTTCAATCTATAAAGCACGCCTTGTCGCGAAGGGGTTCGACAAGTTCAAGGAGTTGATTACGAGACTTTCTTGCCGTAGCAATGCTTAAATCAGTTCGGATCATGTTAGCTATAGCGGCCTATTTCGACTATGAGATATGGCGGATGGATGTCAAAACGGCTTTCCTCAACGGAAATTTAACCGAGGGCGTGTATATGATACAGCCGAGGGTTTTGTCGATCCTAATCTTGACTAGGTATGCAAACTTCGAAATCCATTTATGGGTTGACGCAAGCATCTCGGAGTTGGAATATTCGCTTTGATGAGGTAGTCAAATCGTTTGGCTTCATCAAGAGTGATCATGATTCTTGTTTGTACAAGAAGTTTAGTGGGAACAAAGTAAATTTTCTAATCTTATATGTGGATGACATATTACTGATTGGAAATGATGTCCGAGATGTTGCAAGAAACCAAGGAATCATTGGAAAGTAGTTTCTCAATGAAAGACTTGGGTGAGGCAACATACATCCTCGAATCCGGATCTATAGAGATAGATCAAGGAGGCTCATTGGATTGAGTCAGTACTTATTTGGACAAAGTGTTGAAAAAGTTCAACATGGAATCGTCTAAGAAAGGGTTCTTACCGATGTCCCATGGTGTAAAACTTAGCAAGACTTCGGTGTCCTTCGACAATGATGGCGAAGTCGGATGAGTGCGATTCCATATGCTTGCGGTTGGATCCATCATGTACGCCATGATTTGTACTAGTAGGATGTTTCCTATGCTCTAAGTGTTGTGGCGGATGCAGGCTGATCTGGAGAGATCCTTTGGACGGGCTAAAAATATCCTAAAGTACTTGAGAAGGACTAAGGATATGTTCTTGGTTTATGGTGGTGAAGATGAACTTAGTGTAAAGGGTTACGGATCGAGTTATCTCACCGACTCGATGATTCTCGTTACAATCCGGATCGTGTTTATTATAAGCGGAGTCTTTGTGAGCTGGAAAAGTTCCAAGCAAGAGGCGTATGCGCATCTGTGAGGCTGAGTATATTGCTGCCTCGGAGGCAGCAAAGGAAGCTGTTTGGATGAGGAATTTCCTCATGGATCTTGGTGTGGTTCAGGGCTCGTCCAATCCGTTGGACGTGTATTGTGACAACAATGGTGCTATTGCACAAGCCAAGTGTAGGGTTCGCAGCATAGAAAACAAAAATTTTCCTACGATGTGAACTATATACCAAGATCTATATATACTAGATACAAACAACGGGCGGATGTATATCCGTAGAGAACATACCCTTGAAGACCGACAAAGCTTAACGAGTTCAACTCGTGGTTGATGTAGACGATCTCTTGCCGATCTCAAGATCGAGAGGAAGTCCTTGCGCCGCAAAACAGCAGCGCATCCGTGCTCGCACACACGTTCGAGGCACCGAGCAACCTCCGCCTCCTCGCTCTAGCGATGCAGCGGAAGCACAACTCTTTCTTGCCGAATAGCCACCGGGAACATGTATCTCGCTAGTCCGAGACCATGGGGGATAAATTCTAGAGGGGGAGATCCTTCACGAGGAGGTGTGAGAGACAAGTGAGGAGGAGGGCTCCTTTTATAGGAGGAGGGGGCCCAAGGGGTGGCAGCGCATGGGGCTGCCCTTTCCCTCCCTCATGTGGGTGGACACTCCACACAAACTCCTCTAAATTCCCTCACTCAAAAGTCCACTCAAAATTCCCATTAAATTTCCACCAAATTTAATGCAAACTCTCATTAAATAAAACTCTTTTATTTTATTCAGAATTTTTCAATTACTTTAATGACAAACATTCACAAATAACCTTGCTAGAATTCTATTTCACATGCATAACCACTTTATGCAATTTCACCCGAAAACTGTTTGGTATCTAGTGAAATAAATTCCTGCTTGTTCATTCTTCGGCATGAAACATTTGCTCCAATTGGATGTCGGTGTCTCTTAAGTGTGTCACCCTACGGTTCGTGAATAATGCGGACATGATCGAGACCCCTCTCGGATCAATAATCGAGCGGGATCCGGAGACCCATCTTGACTCCCACATTCAACGATGACTTTCTTGTGATCGTCGGAACCTTTACGCTAGTATCTTAATCCCTTTGTTTCAGGATATATTACATGTCCGAGATTCGATCATCGGTATCTCCATACCTAGTTTGATCTCGTTCGACATGCACTCTTTCTCGTTCTGTGATATAACATTCTAGTGATCAAATCACTTGCTTGCAAGCTAATCAATGTGATATCACCGAGAGGGCCAGTATATCTATCCGTCATCGGGATGAACAAATTCCACTCTCGATCCATGAGCCTCAACATAACACTTTATTAGTTCGAATCCATCTTTATAATCACCCATTACGGTGTGACGTTTGATGTTATCAAGAAACTCTTAGGTGTTAGTGATTGACATGATCTCATGGTCTAAGGATTAGGATCACCGTAAGTTGTTATAGCAATATAAACTCAATGACTTTGATCGTAATGCTATACTTGGATGAATGTTCATCACATCATTACACTAATGTTGTGATCCGTTATTAACAACATCCAATGTCCATGATCGAAACCTTGATCATCTTGTTAATCAACGAGCTAGTTTATGAGAGAGGCATAACTAGGAACTTTCTGTTTGTTTATTAAACACACATGTATTAACGTTTCCGTATTAATACAATTATAGCATGCAAAATAAACATCTATCATATACTTGGAATACACATAATAAACACTTTATTATTGCCTCTCGGGGCATATTCCTTGATCTCCCACTTGCACTAGAGACAATAATCTAGTTACATAGTGATAAATCTAACACCCATTGAGTTACGTGTTGATCATGTTTTGCTCTAGGAGAGTTTTAGTCAGCGGATCTACATTGAGATCCGTATGTACTTCTAAATCTTTATATCTCCATCCTTGACATGCTCGGATGGAGTGAAACGGCTTAATATGCTTGGAATGATTGTGAGACCTTGGCTCTTTGGCATTGGCAATGGCACCATTGTTGTCACAATATATCACCATTGGGTCCAACGCGTTTGCCACAACTCCTAGTTCGGATATGAACTCCTTCATCAAAGCGCTTCGGTAGCTTAAGCGACAACATATTGCCTCGTTGTTGATCCGCTACCACAGGTTGTTTGGAGCTCCTCCAACTAACCGCAGACATTCATGAAAATCGTATCCGGATTGAGAATTAGAGTCATCCGGATCGGTGTCAAGCTAAGCGTCGACATAACACTTAGCGACGAGCTCTTCTTCACCTCGTATACAAGAAACATATCCTTAGTTCTTCGTAAGTACTTAAGGATATTCTTGACCGCTATCGATGTTCGAACACGGATCCGATTGGTACCTACTAGTCAAACTAATAGCGTGTGCCACATCCGGTCTTGTACATAGCATGGCGTACATTATAGAGCCTATGGCTGAAGCATAGGGACTTTGTCCATTATCTCTCTTTCTTCCGCAGCGGACTTTGAGTCTTACTCAATGTCTTGCCTTGCAACATAGGTAAGAACCCTTCTTACTTAGTCCATTTTAAACTTCTTTAAAATCTTATCAAGGTATGTACTTTGCGATAGCCCTATTAGGCGCCTAGATCTATCTCTATAGATCTTTATGCCTAATATGTATGACGCTTCACCTAGGTTCTTCATTGAAAATTTCTTTGTTTAGATAACTTTTAACATTGTTTAAAGTTCTATATCATTCCGATCAATAATATGTCATCCACATATAATATCAAATGCCACATTGCTCCCACTCACTTTCTTGTAAATACAAGCTTCTCCATAAGTTTGGACAAATCCAAACCTTTGATCACCTCATCAAAGCGGAGATTCCAACCGTGATGCTTGCTCCAATCCATAGATGGATCGCTGAAGCTTGCACACCTTGTTAGCATCCTTAGGATTGACAAAACCCTTTGGTTGTATCATATACAACTCTTCTTCAATATTACCATTGAGAAACGTGGTTTTGACATCCATCTGCCATATTTCATAATCGAAATATGCAACAATTGCTAACATAATCCTAACTGACTTTAGCATCGCTACGGGAGAGAAAGTCTCATCGTAGTCAACTCCTTGAATTTGTCGAAACCCCTTTGCGACAAGTCGAGCTTTATAGATGGTCACATTACCATCAGCATCAGTTTTCTTTTTGAAAATCCATTTGTTCTCCACGGACTTTCGGTCGTGAGGTAATTCCACCAAGTTCCAAACTTGATTTTCATACATGGATTCCATCTCGGATTTCATGGCTTCTAACCATTTGTTGGAATTCGGGCTCATCATCGCTTCTTCATACGTCGCAGGGTCATTATTTTCATCAACCATGAAATTCATGACAGGATTTCTCTGACTCGGGAGCTGCAGCGTCTGTTTGACTGCGAGGTTGGTAGTACTCTCTTCGAGTTTCATGATCATTATCATTAGTTCCCTCTTCAACAGGTGGAGCCAACTCGAACTACTTCATTGCGCTACTCGCCATACTTTGAAGAAGGTTCCACAACCTCTTGAGTTCTACCTTCGACTACTCACACCTTTCGAGAAATTCTTTCTCTAGAAAGGATCCATTCTTAACACAAAACCTTGCCCTCGGATGCGTGATAGAAGGAATACCCAATAGTTTCTTTAGGGTATCCTATGAAGGCGCATTTTTCCGCTTTGGGTTCGAGTTTATCGGTTGAAGTTTCTTCACATAAACATCGCATCCCCAAACTTTAAGAAATGAACTTAGGTTTGTTTCCAAACCACAATTCATACGGTGTCTTTTCAGCGGTTTAGATGGTGCCCGATTTAAAGTGAATGCAGCGGTTTCTAGTGCATAACCCCAAAATGACAACGGCAAGTCTCGAGGAGACATCATAGATCGAACCATATCTAATAAAGTACGATTCTGACGTTCGACACACCATTTATTTGTGGTGTTCGGCGGTGTGAGTTGTGAAACAATTCCACACTCTTTCATGTGAGTGCTAAACTCGTAACTTAGATACTCACCTCCACGGTCGGACCGTAGAAATTTGATCTTTCTATTATGATGATTTTCCACTTCATTACGAAATTCCTTGAACTTTTCAAAGGTTTCGGACTTGTGTTTCATCAAGTAGATATAACCGTATCTACTCAAATCATCCGTGAAAGTAACAAAATAACGATATCCACCTCGGCAAACACTCATTGGACCACATACATCGGAATGTATGATTTCAAATAAATCATCGCCGTTCCATTGAACCGGAAAGCGGCGTTCTAGTCATCTTTCCCATAAGGCATGGCTCACATGTATCAAATGATTCATAATCAAGTGATTCCAAAAGTCCATCCAATGGAGCTTCTTCATGCGTTTAATGCCAATATGACCTAGGCGGCGATTACACATATGCGGATATATCATCATTAAGTTTAATCCTTTTAGCATCAACATTATGAATATGTGTAACATTATCATCGAGATCTATGAAATAAACCATTCATCATCGGTGCATGACCATAAAAGATTTCATTCATATAAATGGAACAACCATTGTTCTCGATTTAAATGAATAACCACTTTGCATCAAACATGATCCGGATACAATGTTCATGCTCGGTCGGGCACCGGATAACATTTATTTAAGTTTATGACTAATCCCGGCGGTAAGTGGAAGGCAGCGTTAAACGGTGATTACATCAACGTTTGATCCATTGCCGCATCTTGACCTCACCCCTTGCTAGCGGTCGCTTGTTCATGACGATTCGAGTTACAAATATTATGGCTGAACGGTATCAAATACCCGGTGCTACTGCGAGCACTAGTCAAGTACACATCAATAACATGTATATCATATATACCTTTGTTTGCCTTGCCCCTTCTTATGCGCGGATACTTGGGGCGATTCTTCGATGGCGATCCCCTACAATAGTAGCACTCGGAATCGGACTTAGGTCCAACTCGGGGTTTCTTTTCGGTGACAGGCTTGCCCCTTACTTCCCTTTTCCCTTCTTGTCTTTCTTGAAACCAGTGTTCCTATTGATCATCAACACTTGATGTTCCTTTTGATCTCCACTGCAGGTTTTAAGCATTGTGAAGCTCGGGAGAGACTTCTTCATGCCTTGCATATTATAGTTCATCACGAAGCTCTTATAGCTAGGTGGCGAGAGAACACGATGGATGCCTAAGTCAATGGGAATCGTTATTCCCAAGGACACAAGCTTATCGGCGTAACGACATCTTGAGTACATGCTCACTAGCTTGTGCTCTTCCATCATGACTAAAGAACTTTTACGAGCATTGTAGCTCTCTGACATGTGTGTCGAAAATCATTTTCAACTCACCCATTGTATCAAATGCATTGCCGTTTGAAACGCTTTGAAGTTCGGCTCTAGCCCATACAATATGCGCAATGAACTAAGTTGTGGTCCTCTGACGAGTCGATAGACATTCTTCTCCTCGTCGGGCATCATCAAAAGGTGGGGGCCTAGCGCTTCTAGCACATATTGCTTTTGTGCGTGAGAGGAGAATCCTCAAATTCATGGCCCATTCGGTAAAGTTGCTACCGTTCGTTGCTAGTTTCTCTTTCTCCATGAGCATTGAAATTAAAAGCGGTGGTGCCATCTACACAGAATTTGTAAAGTTTAGACTAAGTGTATGATAGATCGAGTTCAACTAATCTATATTACGAATGAACTCCCACTCAAAAGCGACATCCCTCGTGTCCTTTTGGTGATTACATGAACCAAATCCACTACACCAAGTCCGATCATCACGTGAGTCGGTATAGCTTCAAAGCGAGCATCAAATGGGCATCATATCAACTATATGACTCATGCTTAACCTTCGATTACGTGTTAGGCCATGTCATACATGCTAGGCTCGCCAAGTTAGAACCTTAGTATTTGCGTGTGTAATGTTTTACACCGAAATATGGTCGTGGATCCAAGAACACCCGATCATCACGTGATGTCTTGGGCGGCGAAAACATAATCGGTGCATACTAAAGGAAGAACACATTCTTATCTTGATATTTAAATGAGGATCATCTTATTATGCTTAACAAAGTGCTAAACAAGCAATATAAGATGTAATCAAACATCATATGTTTATTAGTGAAATTATATGGTTCCCGCAGATGATCTCTATCATGTGCATTGTGGTATGATCACTATCATACCTATATGTGTAAATCAAGGTCTATGGATTTTACGCTATGTGTGTTAAGAGTATCATCTCATACTTCTACTTACAACACTACCATATCATAACACTAGCCCAACAATCTAAACTAGACGCCTCTAATTTATCCATTGCAAGTTTTACGTGGCTTAGGGCTTTAGAGATAGAACCGTTCTTACCTACGAACATGAACCAGCGAGGATAATCAAATTGTTGACAACTCGCTTGCAAAATAGATATTGACTATAGTAGGAGAGGCAGACACCGCTAGCCACTTATGCAAACTAGTTGCATGTCAAGCGTGGAACAGGTCTCATGTGCGAGGACATGTAAAGTTTATCCGGGCTTCATCCCACTATGCCACCAATATCCAAAATCACAACAAAGGAGCAACAACATGATCATCATCGCCCACACATATATGTACTAGTGTAAAGTATCTACGCATAGATCCGGCTCGATACCCTTTGGGGTTCGCGCATAGAAAACAAAAATTTCCTCGATGTGAACTATATACCAAGATCTATATATACTAGATACAAACAACGGGGATGTATATCCGTAGAGAACATACCCTTGAAGACCGACAAAGCTTAACGAGTTCAACTCGTGGTTGATGTAAACGATCTCTTGCCGATCTCAAGATCGAGAGGAAGTCCTGCGCGCAAAACGGCGCATCCGTGCTCGCACACACGTTCGAGGCACGAGCAACCTCCGCCTCCTCGCTCAGCGATGCAGCGAAGCACAACTCTTTCTTGCCGAATAGCCACGGAACATGTATCTCGCTAGTCCGAGACCATGGGGATAAATTCTAGAGGGAGAGATCCTTCACGAGGAGTTGTGAGAGACAAGTGAGGAGGAGGGCTCCTTTTAGGAGGAGGGAACCCCAAGGGGTGGCAGGCGCATGGGGGCTTCCCCTTACCTCCCTCTTCATGTGGGTGGACACTCCACTCACAAAACTCCTCTAAATTCCCTCACTCAAAAGTCCACTCAAAATTCCCATTAAATTTCCACCAAATTTAATGCAAACTCTCATTAAATAAAACTCTTTTATTTTATTCAGAATTTTTCAATTACTTTAATGACAAACATTCACAAATAACCCCTTGCTAGAATTCTATTTCACATGCATAACCACTTTATGCAATTTCACCCGAAAACTGTTTGTATCTAGTGAAATAAATTCTGCTTGTTCATTCTTCGGCATGAAACATTTGCTCCAATTGGATGTCGGTGTCTCTTAAGTGTGTCACCCTACGGTTCGTGAATAATGCGGACATGATCGAGACCCCTCTCGGATCAATAATCGAGCGGGATCTGGAGACCCATGACTCCCACATTCAACGATGACTTTCTTGTGATCGTCGGAACCTTTTACGCTAGTATCTTAATCCCTTTGTTTCGATATATTACATGTCCGAGATTCGATCATCGGTATCTCCATACCTAGTTTGATCTCGTTCGACATGCACTCTTTTCGTTCTGTGATATAACATTCTAGTGATCAAATCACTTGCTTGCAAGCTAATCAATGTGATATCACCGAGAGGGCCCAGTATATCTATCCGTCATCGGGATGAACAAATTCCACTCTCGATCCATGAGCCTCAACATAACACTTTATTAGTTCTGAATCCATCTTTATAATCACCTTACGGTGTGACGTTTGATGTTATCAAGAAACTCTTAGGTGATAGTGATTGACATGATCTCATGGTCTAAGGATTAGGATCACTGTAAGTTGTTATAGCAATATAAACTCAAAGACTTTGATCGTAATGCTATACTTGGATGAATGTTCATCACATCATTACACTAATGTTGTGATCCGTTATTAACAACATCCAATGTCCATGATCGGAAACCTTGATCATCTTGTTAATCAACGAGCTAGTTTATGAGAGAGGCATAACTAGGAACTTTCATTTGTTTATTAAACACACATGTATTAACGTTTCGTATTAATACAATTATAGCATGCAAAATAAACATCTATCATATACTTGGAATACACATAATAAACACTTTATTATTGCCTCTCGGGGCATATTCCTTCAAGGAACCTAGACAACACCGGAAGAACAAGCACATACTCATGCGGTACCACCTAATTCCGATTCGTGCATCGTGGTGATATCAAGTTATGCAAGGTACACGGATGCAAATATTAGATCCGTTGACAAAGCCGTTACCAAAAGCATGAGGCACACCTAAGACCATGGGCATTAGATGCTTAGACATATGATGTCAAGATTGACTCTAGTGCAAGTGGGAGACTGGGAATATGCCTAGAGGCAATCATGTATGATGATATTTCCATTGTATTCATAAAGTTATTAAGTAGTCCTTGTGTAAACATCGATGTGTATCATTGAATATGTGATTAGTTGAACTATGCATTCATGTTGTTTGTACTAAATATCCTTGGTCATTGAGGTTGTCTTTGGACACACAACTTAGACCAATGTGAAAGTTGGCTTGATGACCGGTTCCACTTGTCATGGGCATGGAGATGCTATTCCAACTTACAGACTAGGCTAAAGAGTTTAGCGAGTCGGATTGACCCATATTGGTACAACGAACTAGTTGTCATTTGTATATCTCAATCAATGTAATCCTTAGACACGAGGTTGTTGCATAGTCCGAGTTGAGGATCACCGACTTAGGTTACGTCAAACGCTGATCATGGCTGGGCAGTTATAAAGCGAGTTGGTCGAGAATCAAGCTGCGTGATGTGAATAACCAAGATGGGATTTTGCCCTCCACTCGAGATATTCTCTGGGCCCTCTCGTGAGATATGATTGGAAAGCATGGCCATGCACTCGGTTAAGTGTTAACGAGGCGATCGACTAAGAGTTAGTCGGGTGAATCACTTATCTCGGATCGAGAAGAGAGTCGGACTATTTAAGGGATGACATATATTCGCCTATAGTCGACAAGGTATATCGTGAGGCAAAGGGACTCGGACGTAAGTCGCATTGAAAAGGCAAGTCATGACTCTTTGGTACTTGGGAATCGGCATGTTACGCTAGGAGCGATGCCGATTGATCGATTGTGAGTTGGACTCTAATCGTGTCCAAGTAACCATGAGCCTGCTGGGTCACACACTTAAGAGCGAGCAAGTTCGGATTGGATCCGAATCATGTCTGGTTGGGTTGGACCTAAACCAGATTAGTTAGTGAGTTGGACTCACGGTGACTAGTTTTATATGGGCTTTAGTGAATGGGTCGCGAGCCCACGTTCACTCCTATATATGTGGAGCACAAGAACCCGAAGGTTAATCGTTGTTCGGTTAGGTCATTCCATGTGTTGGAAACCCTAGCTCCACGAGTCCGGCCGCGTAACGAACCTAGCGGCGCTCCTCCTTATCGTGTGGATACCAGCAGAGGTCTTTGGCGATACGATCGGATCGTGAGGACCTTGCATCAGCGGCGCTTCATGGTAACCCGCAACCGCGCGTCTAGTGGTAAACCTCGTGGCCTTCTACCTCAGCTAGATCTTGGGATCACCACGTTAGAGGAAAATTTTATTTTATCTCCGCGTGGCCCAACACAAATGTCCTATTCATGAACTCCCTAACAATGTTATTCTCAATAACTTTTATGCTAGGCTTCCTCTTCATGATAAAGATTTACTAGATGCTTCTTGTGCTGGATCATTCACACGTATGAAGGAAGAAGCTAAATGGGATCTCTTAGACCGTATTTGAGACAACACTGAAGCTTGGGAGAATGACAAAGGAAGAAAGTCAGGTATAAACTATTATTATGAATGCATTAAATATTTTATGGGAACTGATAACTTCCGTGATATTAGTAATGAGTTTGGTCTTGATTCCCAAAGTATTGCCAACTGTTTTAAGGCCTTTGCCTCTTACATAGAAATTCCCAAGAAGAAGTGGAATAAGTACCATGCTCCGTATAAAGATGTTGTTACTCATGTTCCAGTTAGAAGTACTCAAGTTTGTACTACTAATAATATTGTGCCTGAATCTCATGTTGAGAAAATGCCTTTCCCAGCTAAGGTAAAGGAGTATTCTATGATTATTAGTGCAAATAATAAAGGTACAATGAAAACTGTGGATCCTGGTAAGCAATTGAATGTTGAACCTGTGGTAGCTATTGTGAAAGACCTTGTCACCGGGAATATAGAGGATGAGCATATTGTCTTCTGTGAAGACGCTACTAATATTGTTTATCATCCTAAGAAAGTTAGAAAGCTAGTGTCCCTGTGTTTTCTGTTAAAATTGGTGATCATTGTTATTATGGTTTATGTGATATTGGTGCTAGTTCTAGTGCTATTCCTTATGATCTTTACAGGGAAATTATGCATGAGATTGGTCCTTGTGAGCTTGAGGACATTGATGTGGTTATTCACCTTGCTAATAAGGAAACCATTTGCCCCATTGGCATTGTAAGAGATGTTGAGGTTCTTTGTGGTAAGATTAAGTATCCTGCTGATTTTCTAGTGCTTAATTCAGCAGCTAGCAAAAATTGTCCTATCATTTTTGGTAGACCTTTCTTGAACACTTGTGGAGCTATTATTGATTGTAAGAAGGAAAAAGTTTTAACTAAGTTTGATGCACATTCTTATGAGTTTAAGTTTTCCAAATTTGCTAAAGCTCCTTGTGAAAATAGCTTGCCTAATAAAGATTTCAGGATGGAACAACTTGCTTCTATTGATCCAGTCTATGACCTTGTACCTCTTTTTGGTGACTGTAAGTATGCTTACTCAGATGATAAAGTTGTTTCCAGTGACAGTTACATTGTCAACTTTATTCAAAGTGCTACTGAAAGTTATTTTTAAAGAGGGAAACATGGTTTCATGCATCTCAATAATGTTAAGTTTCCCCGTTTTATGTTGAAGGCTTTAAAGTTGCATCTGTTTTGTCTTCCTATGCTAGTGGATTTTTGTTTCAACAATTCGTTTTCTCATGATACCCCCATGCATAGGAAGTGGGTTAGACTCAAGTGTGTTGGTTATTTGCTTCTTGATGCCCTCTTTCACTTCAAATATATATCTCCTTTGTGAGCATCTTTGGAAGTTTCAGGCCTAACTTAAAGGCATTAAAGATAAGTACTTGTTGGGAGATAACCAAGAGTTTTGTCGAGTCTTGGAATTTATTACCTCTGTAATAACCGCTCCTTATCCTTCTTGTTTTGGTTTTTGTGTCAAGTTCAACTACTTTTGTGAAGTAGAGGAGTTGTGAAAAGTGGCTGTCCTGGGACAGATTTTTGTGCTTCATTGTAAAAATTCATGAGGAATCTCAGTACCTCGGATGGAGCTGAATTTTTCTGTGCTTGTTCTTCAACTTGTTACCCAACTTTCATCAGTTCTGCACTTTTTATTTGAGCAATAGAAGGTCTTCGGAAAAATCAATCTTTACCTGCTGGTCTGTTTTGACAGATTTCTGCCTTCATTTGCATTTGCCTCTTACAGAAGCTTTTGTTTTGATGGGTTTTCAGATGAAGTGTGTACAAAAGGTTTATTGTTTTTGCTTACACTAATATTGTCATTGATTTTGTGCAAGGGTTTTGTAAGAAGTAAATTTTCAGGAGAAAGAGAAAAAGAATCTACAGAGTTCGTCTTTGAATAGGTAAAAGTGGTGAAAATAGAAGGTTCGTGAAACTCCAATCTTTTTATATTTTTGATGTTTTAAATACATAAGGGAAGTTACGAGATGAAACTGAAGAGGAAACAGAGCCCGGGGTGGACAAACCCACCCCAGGCGCGGGCCCAGCCTGGTCGCGCCTGAGGGGGGTGTTCCCCCCTCGAACTCCGTCTCCGCCTCGTTTCCGTGTCAAAACCTTCCTTATGCATTGAAACTTCATAATATATACCCCCCCGGATCCCCTGAGGTTCGTGCATCGTGTGCTCATCGTGTTTTCGTTTCAATCTGTTTCTCTCAGGAAATCTTCTCAAGTTTAGAGCACCATGGACTCCGCCAACGACAAAGGCAAGAAGCCCGAGGAAGAAGAACCTCAAGTCCTCAACGAGGAGGAGATTTCGGTAGGATATGAAGGTGACCTGGAGGAGGACAAGCAACCGGCACTCGCGCTACCGTCGCAAGCATTGGTTTGGTGGCACGACCTACCAAGTTTAAGAGGATAGCATGGATGTCTACAGGAGGGAAATCTCGATTTCACTCTCTCTCTCCACGATCATCTCATCCACGTAACAAGAGACCTTTCCGTACACTTATACATGAATATCAATATCAACATGTGCCCAAAGGGAATTTGCCCTCGGTTTGGGATATGCCTTGTTCTAACAATGCAGCGAAGGATCATGCTAAGGATGAAGAGTGGGGAAATAATAACAAGAACTGGGATTCTCAGACAGACATGATCATGAACCGTATAGAGAAAAACTCGGAGCTAATTCGTACTCTCACATTTGAGTTCGAGGAGTTGAAGAAACTTATTGAAGGGCTTATCAAGAGAACACCACCACCACCAAGGGAGTAATTTGTCATCAGGTTTGGCATCCCCTTGGCTTGTTCCAAGCTTGGGGGAGTGCCACGGTATCACCACCATTATCTTTTATCTTTTACCTTTTTAGTGGATTCATATATGTGGTAGAGAAGTTATCTTATAGTTTGGTTTGCATGTGGAAGTATCTCTCCTTTAGTTGGTTATCTATGTATCCCTTGGTGTGAGTGCCTTTATTGGAATATTAATGATAAGTCTCATCCTTTACTTTTTGCACTTCTTATTTTAGTTTGCAATCTCTATTATATGATGGATCTTGTTTATCAATATTGGCACCACTTTGGGATAATCGAGTGGATCTAAATTGGTTTTGGCAAACCGAGTTCTGGTCAGTAGCATTACTATGAAAGAGAAAAAGAAAGAAACAAAGCTTATAGGTATTTTGTATCATTTGTTTTCTTTCTTGTTGGCTCATAAGCTTAGTATTCTTTATTTAATTTTCTTTTATGTCTTCAAGGAAGATTCCATGTTTGGCTTCATTACTTGTTTTCTTGTTTCTTTCAACTCTCTTGCTTGCTACCCAGCCTTGCTAGCCAAAAACCTGTTTTGAGAAGGCATACTTCTCATGTTTTCAAAACCCTTTGAACCAAAACTTTTGCCAGTTGTGTCCACCAAATCTACCTAGTAGCTTTTGCTATTCCAAGCAAATTCTCAAGCTTCATCTACCTTTCAAATTAAAAAGTATTTTGTTATGTGAAAACTAGTTAGTAAAGCTCTCACAAACTTGAGGGCACATTTTATTTACTTGCCCCTAATAGACTTAAACCATTGTGAACATCTAAGTTGTATATGCTTGCATCTATATGTTGGAATTAGCAGAACCGTGCTGTAACGGGGAACGTTTCCAACTTTGCACTTGTACTCTCTACATAGTTGATATCGTGCTCTTTTGTATATGGATGTCAACGGTGTGAAATAAAGAGGGAACGTGTAAGTCCATGGAGTTTGTATCCTGTGTTAGAGAAACGTTTGGGCCGCTAGCATGGTGGAATCCTGAGTTTGTATCCTGAGTTTGTATCCTGTGTTAGAGAAACGTTTGTATCCTATGCTTAATCATGGTGGAAACTTGTGATACGCCCAATTTGCATCACCTTTCTATATCATAATTTACCTCTATTCATTGATAGTTGTCTTATTATGAGGTATTACTTATGGCTTTTCATCTATTTATGCATGTTGGATGATTCCTGGAGGATGGACTGCCGGAGTCTGGATTCTGATGGAAAAGAAGGCATTTCGGTGCAATTTCGCGAAGATCAGAAAAATACCAGAAAAATATGGAAACATATTATTTTAGCAGAATACGAAGGAAGGCAGAAGGAGGGACGGAGATGGGCCTCAGGGGGCACACCCCCTAGGCACGGGCCCACCTGAACCGCGCCCAGGGCAGGTGTGGCCCACCTCCCTGGCCTCTGACTCTGCCCCTTCGCCTATATCTTCCCTACGGAACCCTAATACTAGGGGAGCGACCATAGATAGATTTCCGCTGCCTCTGGGGGGCGGAAAATACTAAGAGAGAAAGATCTCTCTAGCAGACAGATTTTTGCTGGGGGAATTCCTTCCCAGAGAGGGGAGACCGTCGCCATCAACATCGTCATCAAGCTAGGCTTCATCGGGATCATCATCATCATCATCCACACCATCATCTCCACCAGAAAAATCACCACCACTCCGTCCCGTTGTAACAATTGTGTTGGATATTGCTTTAGTTCTTAGGGGAAACTTTACCGGTGTTGATTACTATTGTAGTTGATGCTTGTGAGTGGAACCATTGGATTATTGTTTATGTTCAGATTGTTATACATTATCATATCATCTTTGATCTTGATCCATATGATGTCTTGTGAGTAGTTTGTTTAGTTCTTGCGGACATGGGAGAAGTCATGTTGTTAGTAGTGAATCTGTGATGAGTTATTATTCAATGGTTTAGTATTTGAGTTGTGGTGCTATTGTTCTAGTGGTGTCATGTGAATGTCGACTACATGATACTTCACCATTTATGTGCCTAGGGGAATGCATTGTGTATTTGGCTACTAATCGCGGGGTTGCCGGAGTGACAGAAACCTAAACCCCCGTTACGACACCTTTGCACAAGGGAGCGTAGGATCTCAGAGTTTAAGGCTGTGGTTAGATTTATATCTTAATTACTTTCTTGTAGTTACGGATGTTTGCAGGGGGTTTAATCACAAGTATGTATTAGTCCTAGGAAGGGCGGTATGTTAGCACAGGTTCACCCACACAACACTTACAACACCAGAGAAGATTACTCAGCTATTTGAAGTGAAAGCACTTGACAGAATTCCCATGTGTCCTCGAGAACGTTTGGTCCTTATAAGTATTTCCACCGTCTTGTCCTTTGCTAAGAAAGGATTGGGCCACTTGCTCCGTTTGTTCGTTACTTCTGTTACTTGCTCTTTGTTTTGTTTCTTTGTTAGAAAACCACTAAAAATCCGTTTGCTAAGTATTCACAGGGATTTCCTGCTCCATAACACTATTCAGTACCTTCTGCTCCTCGTTGGGATCGACACTCCTATTTATCGAAAGTACTACGATAGACCCCCTATACTTGTGGGCCATCAAGACTATTTTCTGGCGCCATTGTCAGGGAGTGAAGCGCTATTGAAGAGTGGAACTGGTAAGGGAAACTTGCACTGTGAGTATTGCTCTTGTTACTGCTTGTTACTTTGTTTCCAATATGGATAACCCTATTGGTTTTCTATTTGGGAAAACTACTACCACTGCTAGGGTAGTAGATGAACCACCTCCAGTTGAGATAGATCCTTTTAAGATACCTACAAGTATTGTTAATCGTGTTATGGATAATTATTATTTTGGGGATGGAACTGTCCATCCTGGTGATCACTTGCTTTCTATCCATGAATTATGTGGGTTGTTTAAGTGTGCAAGTATCACAACTGAACACGTGAAGAAGAAGTTACTCTCCGTATCCTTGAAAGGGAGAGCTAGAGACTGGTATAAGCTGCTGAAGAATGGACAATCTATGGAATGGGAGGAGATGTCATCTCTCTTTTACTCTAAATTTTATCCTCCCAGTGAGATTTATAAGGATAGAAATCTTATATATAACTTTTGGCATCTTGATGGAGAGAGTACAGCTCAAGCTTGGGGGAGATTGAAGTTACTAATTCTTAAATGTCCTAATCATGAACTCCCTAACAATATTATTCTCAATAACTTTTATGCTAGGCTTTCTCTTGATGATAAATATTTACTAGATGCTTCTAGTGCTGGATCATTCACACATATGAAGGAAGAAGCTAAATGGGATCTTCTAGAATATATTCAAGAGAACACTGAAGCTTGGGATAATGACAAAGGAAGAAAGTCAGGTATAAACTATGATTATGAATGCATTCAATCTTTTATGGGAATTGATAGCTTCCGTGATACTAGCAATAAGTTTGGTCTTGATCCTCAAGTTCTTATGAAATGTTTTAATGCTTTTGCCTCTTATATTGAGATTCCCATGAAAGAGTGGGACAAGTACCATGCTCCTTATAAATACATTGTTACCCATGTTCCTGCCAGTATAGAGGTTTGTACTGTTGATCCTATTTTTCCTGAACCTTATGTTGAGAAGATCCCTTTTCCCTCCAAGGTAAGGGAACAATCTATTATGGCTAATGTGGTTAGCAAAAGCGCAAAGAAAACTGTAGGGTTCGATGAGTTTATTGATATCAAGCATGTGGTATCTATTGTGAAAGATCTTGTCACTAGAAATATAGAGGATGAGCATATTGTCTTCTGTGAAGACTCTACTAATATTGTTTTTCATCCTAAGAAATTTAGAAAAGCTAGTGTCCCTGTGCTTTCTGTTAAAATTGGTAGTCATAGCTATTATGGTTTATGTGATATTGGTGCTAGTTCCAGTGCAATTCCTTATGAGCTTTATAGGGAAATTATGCATGAGATTAGTCCTTGTGAGCTGGAGGACATTTATGTGGTCACTCACCTTGCTAATAGAGAGCAAGTTTGCCCCATTGTCATTGTAAGAGATGTGGAGGTCCTTTGTGGTAAGATTAAATAGCCTGCTGATTTTCTAGTACTTGGTAAAGAAGCTAGTAAAACCTATCCTATTATCTTTGGTAGACCCTTTCTGAACACTTGTGGGGCTATCATAGATTGTAGGAAGGAAAATGTTTTGACTAAGTTTGCTGGAGAGTCTTATGAGTTTAATTTTTCCAAATTTGCCAAAAATCCTTATGAAAATGAACTGCCTGATGAGGATTTTAGGGTTGAACAACTTTCTGCTATTTCTCTTCCTCCTAACAATGCCTTGCAGCAGTTCATGGAAGAACATGAAAGTGATGCCTTCATTGTAACAACCCTAGTTTTATTAAATACTAATTAGGGTTTGAATGTGCATTCATGAGCATCATCATTAAAATGCATGCAAGAAAATAATCACAAAATCCTAACCCTAGCTTCCCTCTATATTTGAAATCAATTCAAATGGCTTTTAAATTTTGAAAGCCTAAAAATATTTGGAACCCAAATGGTTATAAAGGGTCCCTTAGTGTTTTCATATGTTTATATAAGTTTCTGCATTTTGAAAATATTCAAAACAGATTTGGATTTGAAATTTACAAAAGAGAAAAGGCAAAACATAAATAGAAAAAGAATTTACAAAGAAAAACATCTGTCTAACCTAACTGGGTCGCAGCCCAATTCTCTTCTCCCCTCCCTGTCTCTCCCGCTCAGCCCACCTTGGCCTAGCAGCCGGCCCAATCAGCCCATACCCCTTCGGCCTTACTGTCTCTGTCTTCTTCCTCCCCGACGCAAGAAACTCACTGTCTGAGCGCCGACCATCAATCCTCGCCGGCGTTGCGATTCCCGCCGCCGCTGTCGGACGCCAGGATAAGAACCACCACTCCCTCCTCTCTCTCTCTCTCTTCCCATACCAGTATCATCCCCTCTCGCCCTCTCTAGCGAAATCCCCTCTAAGCCCGAACCCTAGCCGCCGTAGAACTGCTTCTCGCTGTCGTTCCGAGCTTCCCCGAGCCACACCGTGATGCCTAGGAGAACTGTCATGCTGGACCGCGTCTCCTCGTCAAAGGAATCGAGCTAGTTCTTTCTCTGTCGCTGTCGATGACCTGTTCTGCCCGAGCTCCGGCTGCCGTCAGACCATCCCCGGCCTCTCCAACCCCACTACCGTGTTCTTGTTGAGCCACCGGTCCTTGTGGCCTTCTCTATTTCCTCCTATCGCTCTCTAGATCCCTCCCCTTCGACCACCTGCCTCTGCTGCCGCTTGCCTCCGTCGTGCTCCCCTCTCTGGTGACCTCCCGCCAGCGATGCCGCCTCTATTTGGCTCTGCACGCACGCTCGAGTCCAGCGCGCCCCTTCTCGCAGCCCCGCGCACACCCTGTGGCCAAGCCCGAGTTCGATCTAGGATGAGCTCCATGGCTGACGTCAGCATGGTGCAATATTCTCTATTTATTTTATTTAAATGTTTTTGGTAAATCATTTCAGTAATTGATAAATCCCTGACAGGTGGGTCCACCATGTAAGTGTAATAAGTATTTTCAAAAATGGTTCTGATTAATAAAAATGTTTAATTAATTATAAAATTTAAATTATTTTATAATATTCTAAAAATGATTTAAAATGAATTAAAATTTGAGAAATTCATAACTAATTCATTTTAAATCAGAAAAATACAAATAATGTATCAAAATGTTCAAAAAATGAATTATATCTAATTAAATTATAATCATGCATTGATAAGCAACTTCAATTGCAAGTTTAATTAGAACAACAAAATAACCCTCTCATATGCCTCCGAGGTTTTCCCGAATTAGGGTTTTGTAACCTCGGGACCCCGATTAAATTGTCAAGCATGCCTTAGGGTTATACTTCAATACAATTTAACTTGTCATATCATCATCCTTGATTGAGCATTGCATCAATGTCATGTGTTGATTTTTTCCCTCTCTTTCCGGTGTTTGGTTCTTCCTCGGTAGAATACGATATCGGAATCAGGATCGAGATCAAAGACCGAGATCAACACCGTCGAAGCTCGAGGACAAATACTTGATCAACTGTAATAAAGTCAAGTACCAGGTGTCCGGAACTCTTCTTTCTGGATAACAACTGGCAAAGGCAAGCAAAGCCCCACACATACATATGAATCCTATGCTTCCAAAGTATTTACATTCTTGCCATGTGCATGCGATTCCAAAGTATTTTATCGATAGATAGAGTAATCCTATCCGATGCATGTTTCCTTTATAGCCTATATTCCCTGATCCACTGCTCCTAGCTTAACTAGGGTTTGTCTTGTGAAGCGTTGCTAGACCTGTTACATCTCTTGTGCTTAGCCATGCTTAGTTGTTACCACTGGTCCATCCGGTTGCTGAATCAGAGCTGAGAATGAACCTAGTTTGATAGGATGACGTGGTATGATCAGAGATGAAAGCTAAACATGCTAAGGCTTGTATGGGAGGCCATGGTGGGTTGTGATTTTTGTAGTCCCATACTTGCCACTACTAGGACCTGAGTTCTTGCCTATGGACCAAGGCAGCGTCTGACCACATGGGGCACAGAAACCCCCTCGACCAACTAACTTACCGAGTAGATTCCATGAGTCACATAGTTTGGTCTTTCCATTCGACATACGCATCTTGGATGTTCTTGAATGGAGGTGAAGGAGGTGCATTCATACAGGTAGGTAAGCATGGCAGGGAATGGGAGATGCCCGACATCCGTAATCTCAAACCCTGTTCACATCATTAGGGACCGACTTCAGGACTCGACCTGTTACGGCGGCATCTCCCTAGTGCGTGACTCATGGTCTCGAAGAAAGCAAGGTTAAGGTCGTGGTCAACCACTCTCTGCCGGCCTTCCAAGGAAGAGGGCTTATAGCTTGGCATTAAGAATCGGTTGGTACGTGTGGGTAAAGTTGTACACCCCTGCAGGGTTAAATCTTTTCAAAAAGTTGTGTCCACGGTTATGGACGACTTGGAAACTAGATTCAAAGATAATAGAGAACTTGAACCTAATCGTAAAACTTGGCAAGTTGATCAACGTGTGCTTAAGGATGCCTCCTCATGGGTACGAGGGGGTGATCCTAGATAGGTTCAGCTGATGATAATTCGGTGGATATCAAGAGATGATCAAAGTTGGAGATACCACTCTCTTATCCCCTTTTAAAATATTCTGATTAGTCGAGATTTTTCTCCCTCTTGTTTTACAAAACAAAGATGGCTTTATGCAAAATAATTCCACCAGCCATAAGTCTGGCGGAGTACACCCTGTACTCACCCTTGCTTCGTTGATACTTTTGCAATTGAGTAAGTGTTACCATAGAAGATGAGTTCTGCATGGCATCGGCATCGACGAGTAGTTCGGAGTTCCCAGTCGGCAGTCTAGGATCTATGGATTGGACGTCATCGTTATGATTCAGGCCTCTTAGTCCATTTGTTAAGTTTTCTATAATTAATAGCATAATTCGCCTTCCGTTGTTTGATGTTTGTGGTCAGTGACCTCTGCTCGTAATATTTTGGTTCTCTGCTCAGTTATGAGCTTGTTGTAATAATTTATGTGTCGTAGGGTCACTGTTATGTTATCAATTCTCTCTCTGTAGGCTTTCGAGATTTAGGTTAGGCTTATATCAGACAGAGGTCTGGGATTTGTCTAGCCCTAATCCCGGGAGTGTGACATGTTTTGGTATCAGAGCAGTACCGACTGTAGGAACCTTTATGTTGGTCGACGTTGAGTCTAGAGTTTGTGAAAACTATTTTCAAAGATGAAAATTATCTGCGAAAACTCTGGTATGCTTCTTTTTCTCCTTATCTAGTTTTGCTCCAACTCTGGGTCATCTTATCTTGCTTTGATTTGGAAAAAGTTTTGCTATCTCGTCTAGTTTTTCAAAGCATAGGTGCCTCTTCAGGCATGCCGGTTCTCAACCAATTGACCTAGTGTTGAGTTCTCTAGAGTTAGTAGTGTGTGTTCCTTGTTTCTGTTTGTTCTGTTTCTTCTGAGAGATTTATTTCTATCATAATCTCTCTATTTTATGGGTCCACAACAATATGTTGATGGTTCCTCAATGTTCTGTTCTAGGCCTCGTGTGCCTCCTTTTTCATTTGTTTGGGTACTTTAGAAGTCGTTTCTTCTCTTGGAAGCTACCTTGTGGTTACTACCTTGTAGTGTACGCTTTGTCACTCAAGTAGTAGTTACTCCTTTCTTTGGGTTTTAACCCTTGGACTTGAACCTAAGATCCCTGATTGTGCTGGATTCCTGTGTTTTGAATCTTTTAAATGAAGCTGACCTTTAACCCAAGATCCATTCTGTTGACCCATGTGGTTAATGTTTACTCATTACCTCAGGATGGCTAGTACCTTCTAGTATAGCCTTCAAGCTTGTGGATATTGTCACCATTGAACAGTGACAAATAAAGGACTTCCCTACCACATGCTATGGCAGATGTTTTTAATGGAACCAAATAGATCACGACAAGAGTACTCCTCATGAGTCTCGCATCTATACTCGTGACTCTGCCACACCTTCCCTTCTTTGCATTGGTCCTCAGAAGATTGTTGACTTATGCATGCACATCTGGGGATTCTATCCTGAGCATGCTCTTCCTTACTCTTGTTGTTTTCCGACCTTTGTCTACCATTTGGTAGCCAGGTAGTAAATGCATTGGTATCTTCCGATGCAAGATACTCTCGTGGTTTGTCATGACAAACCAGTTCGGGATGTCAGGAGAAACCAACTCCAGTACCTCGTCATATCTCGGACCACGTCAAAGTGTTGTAATCCGCAGATCAATAAGCGGTGCTTAGTTTATGCTTTGTTCTACCTTAAAGTGTCACATTCTTTTATACTAAGAGGTCGTGCTAAGTTTCATGACCCTATTAATGGAGTGATGCTATTACATATATTAACCACCCTTCCTCTAAGCTTTTGTGTTTAGGAATGTTGCGTGTGCGTAATGATGTGGGCATCTAAGATTCCTAGCAATTCTTATTGCTTTGAACTCTAAGCACATTTGTATCATTCTTAGCGTGATGGTTAATCCTATCACTAACCCAATAATTATTGTGCTCCCAAGTCTGATTTTCCGGTGCATCTTCTTCGGTCAAAGAGTTAGGCTTGTGCCGAAGCTTTGAGATTACGTCTTCTTGCCTTATAAAGCAAGTTTCCTCTCGAATTAAGTGACAGATTGGTGGTCCGTGATATTCTGGATGTCTTCTAGAAGTATCACCATGTTGTCACATGACCGTGTTGTCAAGTTCTTGAGCAAGAAAGTTCCCTGAACTGCACTTTCTCCAAGGATCTGTACTGGATACCCCTGAACTAGTTGGTTGAGCCTAAACAACAACTTGGAGAGTTGTAAAACAAAAGTTCTATCCAACCCAGTTCCTTCTTAAAGGGATGTCTAGTCGTGTTCGTGTTGAAGTAAGATAGTATGTCCTTTGTGGATATATTATCTTCCCCTAACTTTGATTTGATTTGGGTTATTATCAAATCAAACTCAGTTCTGAGGACTATCTTGATGGTGTATCCACTAGTGATGTCTCACTTAAGTACATTTTCATGTCCCCTGGTCTGACCAGTATTTCTGCCTTGTTCGTACAACATGAGTTCGTCCTCTTGGAGTGTATAGATAAGTTTTTTATTGAGCCCATCGATAACATTCTAAACTTCTCCAGGTTATACTAGACTCATATGGAACATTTGGCATTAATGTTGGAAACTTTAAAGAACCATCTTCGTGTTATCTCGAATCAGGTGTTCTGGATGTTAGAAGTAAACTTCTCTAGTTCACACGCAAAATGTTGAAAGAAGTCACCGTAGATTCAAGTAGCGTTATATTTGTCTCCTCAGGAATCATTCCAAGTTAGTCAAGCATGTGTGAGGTACTCCTGATATGGTAGGTTGATACCTTCACATCTCGAGATGATATTCCAAGCACATCAAGCCAGTGATTGATTTGTTCACAGAAGATAAGAAGTCTAACAAAACTTCGATATTCTCCTAAATGTTTCCTACACATGATTCAGTTGTGTTTCATTGCAAACAATTCATGTAGATGCAATTATCTTTTGATAACTTGCTATCACATGTGTTTCGCAATCTAGCTCATCTTTTGGAGCTTGACATTGAAGTCCATGTCTTGAGAATCTAGTGACTTTACCTCTGTGGTAAATGTTGCACCCTTTATAATCGTACATGATGAGTCTGAAGTATCTCTCCACTTAACCAAAGCTAAATCTCAAGCAGCAATATTAATTGGTGTTCCTCAAGGTTATGACGTAGGTCGATTATAACTCTAGAAAGATTGATGTAATGGTTGTCACAATCATTCGGAAGACCTATCGCCATACCCCTTGAATCAGAAATAACAATCACTCCTCATGAGGCTTCTTCTATGAATCATTATAGGAGTTGTGCTTATGGTCTCCTTTGTAAATGAAGTCGATGATTGATTAAAGGCTTGTTAAAAGTTTGATATTGGTGTTTCAAACATCAAGGAAAAAATTTAAAGTAGTGTTGCTAAATGTCTTTCGGTCAATCCTCCAGACCCTTTTATGATGGCAAGCATCTTGTTATGCCAAGTACTTGGAGTCTGAGAATGAAGCTTCTTTCTTCTCGTGTCATTAGGAATCTTTTTAACTATTCATCCTGGTGGTGGAAAGTGATATCAAGATCGTTGGCAAAGATTTTTGTAGTCCTGGATGAATAACCATATTCCCTCTCGCTTTCTTAAACATGTTCGAAGAGCGACCATGATTTTTGTAATCAATAGTTCCTCTTGTTACATGCTCCTTGTGACTCTTGTGAGTCCTCTCCACCAAAACACCTTTCTGTCTTGGCCTTCTGCTACATGAAATAATGACCTTCTGTGTCAAAAGTAGTTCAACAGCTTGGTTTTGTTGGTATCTATCTCTTCCACCTGTAAAGCTCTACTCAAGTTGTTTAGTAGAGGTTTACTTCTCGAAGTCTGTGGTCATATTCCATCTGTTGGAAGTATCCTTCCCTCAGAAGTTTACCCTCTTCTGTAATTTCCATGGTCTCAATCCTTATGAAGACCAGTTATCTATCACCTTGAAACCTTCTCCTTTTGTCTCCTCCTCTACCTTGGTGTGTTTCATGTCGTTGACTTTAGAGATGTTCGCGAAGCATCTATCCATGAGTTGACCATGAGATACTCAGTTTGTGGTTTTGTGTCATTCCCTCTCTTCTTAGTGTGAACAACCACCTCGAAGTTTACGAAGCGCTCCGTCCACTCGTCATGCTGGCATGGATCAACCCCTTCGAGAAGATCGTCGAAGTTTAGTGTAACCTTGTTCCTTCTACCTTCCTACCTAGGAATCTCGGGTCGAGATTCTTTTAAGGGGGATAGAATTTTAATAACCCTAGGTTTATTAAATACTAATTAGGGTTTGAATGTGCATTCATGAGCATCATCATTAAAATGCATGCAAGAAAATAATCACAAAACCCTAACCCTAGCTTCCCTCTATATTTGAAATCAATTCAAATGGCTTTTAAATTTTGAAAGCCTAAAAATATTTGGAACCCAAATGGTTATAAAGGGTCCCTTAGTGTTTTCATATGTTTATAAAAGTTTCTGCATTTTGAAAATATTCAAAACAGATTTGTATTTGAAATTTACAAAAGAGAAAAGGAAAAACATAAATAGAAAAAGAATTTACAAAGAAAAACATCTGTCTAACCTAACTGGGTCGCAGCCAAATTCTCTTCTCCCCTCCCTATATCTCCCGCTCAGCCCACCTTGGCCCAGCAGCCGGCCCAATCAGCCCATACCCCTTCGGCCTTTCTGTCTCTGTCTTCTTCCTCCCCGACGCAAGCAGCTCGCTGTCTGAGCGCCGGCCGTCGATCCTCGCCGGCGTTGCGATTCCCGCCGCCGCCGTTGGACGCCAGGATAAGAACCACCACTCCCTCCTCTCTCTCCCCATACCAGTATCATCCCCTCTCGCCCTCTCTCGTGAAATCCCCTCTAAGCCCGAACCCTAGCCGCCGCAGAATTGCTTCTCGCCGCCATTCCGAGCTTCACCGAGCCACGCCGTGATGCCTAGGAGAACCGTCGTGCTAGACTGCGTCTCCTCGTCAAAGGAATCGAGCTAGTTCTGCCTCTGTCGCCATCGGTGACCTGTTCTACCATAGCTCCGTCAGACGATCCTCGGCCTCTCCGACCCCACCGCAATGTTCATGGAGAGCCACTGGTCCTTGTGGCCTTCTCTGTTTCCTCCCTCTCGCTCTCTAGCTCCATCCTCGTCAACCACCTGCCTCTGCTGCCGCTCGCCGCCGTCGTGCTCCCCTCTCCGGTGACCTCCCGCCAGCGGCGCTGCCTCAATTTGGCTCAGCACGCACGCCTAGGTCCAGCGCGCCCCCTCTCGCAGCCCCGTGCACGCCCAGTCGCCAAGCCTGAGCTCGATCTGGGATGAGCTCCATGGCTGACGTCAGCATGGTGCAATATTCTCTATTTATTTTATTTAAATGTTTTTGGTAAATCATTTCAGTAATTGATAAATCCCTGACAGGTGGGTCCACCTTGTAAGTGTAATACGTATTTTTAGAAATGTTTCTGATTAATAAAAATGTTTAAGTAATTCTAAAATGTAAATTATTTTATAATATTCTAAAAATGATTTAAAATCAATTAAAATTTGAGAAATTCATAAATAATTCATTTTAAATCAGAAAATACAAATAATGTATCAAAATGTTAAGAAAAATGAATTCTATCTAGTTAAATTATAATAATGCATTGATAAGCAACTTCAATTTCAAGTTTAATTAGAACAACAAAACAACCCTCTCATATGCCTCCCAGGTTTTCCCGAATTAGGGTTTTGTAACCTCGGGACCCAGATTAAATTGTCAAGCATGCCTTAGGGTTATACTTCAATACAATTTAACTTGTCGTACCATCATCCTTGATTGAGCATTGCATCGATGTCATGTGTTGATTGTTTCCCTCTCTTTCCGGTGTTTGGTTCTTCCTCGGTAGAATATGATATCAGAATCGGGATCGAGATCGAAGACCAAGATCAACACCTTCGAAGCTCGAGGACAAATACTTGATCAACTGTAATCAAGTCAAGTACCAGGTGTCTGGAACTCTGCTTTCTGGATAACAACTGGCAAAGGCAAGCGAAGCCCCACACATACATATGAATACTATGCTTCCAAAGTATTTACATTTTTGCCATGTGCATGCGATTCCAAAGTCTTTTATCGATAGATAGAGTAATCCTATCCGATGCATGTTTCCTTTATAGCCTATATTCCCTAATCCACTGCTCCTAGCTTAACTAGGGTTTGTCTTGTGAAGCGTTGCTAGAGCTATTACATCTGTTGTGCTTAGCCATGCTTAGCTGTTACCACTGGTCCATCCGGTTGATGAATCAGAGCTGAGAATGAACCTAGTTTGATAGGATGATGTGGTATGATCAGAGATGAAAGCTAGACATGCTAAGGCTTGTATGGGAGGCCACGGTGGGTTGTGGTTTTTGCAGTCCCATACTTTCCACTACTAGGACCTGAGTTCTTGCCTATGGACCAAGAAGAGTGTACAGCCACACTGGGGCCTGGAAACTCCCTCGACCAACTAACTTGTCGAGTAGATTCCATGAGTCACATAGTTTGGGCTTTCCATTCGACATACGCATCTTGGATGTTCCGAATGGAGGTGAAGGAGGTGCATTCATACAGGTAGGTAAGCGTGGCAGGGAATGGGAGATGCCCGGCATCCGTAATCTCAAACCCTGTTCACATCATTAGGGACCGACTTCAGGACTCGACCAGTTACGGCAGTGTCTCCCTAGTGCGTGACTCATGGTCTTGGCGAAAGAAAGATAAAGGTCATGGTCAACCACTCTTTGTCGGCCTTCCAAGGAAGAGGGCTTATAGCTTGGCATTAAGAATCGGTTGGTACGTGTGGGTAAAGTTGTACACCCCTGCAGGTTTAAATCTTTTCGAAAAGCCATGTCCACGGTTATGGACGACTTGGAAACCGTATTCAAAGATCATAGAGAACTTGAACCTAATCGTAGAACTTGGCAAGTTGATCAACGTGTGCTTAAGGATGCCTCCTCATGGGTACGAGGGGGTGATCCTAGATAGGTTCAGCTGATGATGATTCGGTGGATATCAAGAGATAATCAAAGTTGGAGATACCGCTCTCTTATCCCCTTTTAAAATATTCTGATTAGTCGAGATTTGTAACATCCCAGATTTTATTTTATGATGTTACTAGAAGCATGCATCATCCTTGCATCATTGCATCTTACAAATGAATTTTTACAACAAAATCCTAAACACCTAAACCTATCAAAACCCTAATAAAGATTTCTTTATGTAGGCATTATTGTTGTAAACAAGCTTGACCCTTCCAAAAAAAACTTTGTGAAACATCAAACCATGGTCCTATGTTGACCACCCTACTTTTATAAAATTCTAGAAACAAATTTCATCAAGTTTGGACTTAGTATGCAAAGTTATTTGGGTTTTACTAAAACAGAAATTGAAAAATGTTAAAAGGAAGAAAAAACAGAGGCAGCGGCTAACCTAGCTGGGCCGGCTCGCTAGCCCACCGCCCGTAGCAGTGCAGCAAGCTACACGCCACGCCACTCCCCCCTCCACCACCGACACCCGGTTCCCACCTGTCACCCTTCCCCTTTCCTTTCCGACGAGAACCGAGTCTGCACCGGCCACGTTTCTCCCCGCCTCCGTGTCCAGCCAGGACTCGCCCCCCTAGGCTGCATATAAAGACCAGCCGCGCGCCTCTCCTCCGTCCCCCAAAACCCTTAGAACCCTAGCCCTCTCCGATTCCACGGGCTCGAACCGCCGCTGCCCTCGGTAGGCCAACAAAGACGACAACACGGGAACCCCCTCCCCTGATTTCTTCCCTAGCTTGAACCTCTCGATCGACATCGTCTACTCACCGTTTTTCCCTTTGTATACTGCAGCGTGCCATCGCGGATTTCTCACCGGAGCTGCGGAAGAGGTGTTGCCACCGCCACCGCTAGAGGAAGAGAAGTCCGAAATCGAGGCAACAGACGAGATCGCAAGGAGGAGGCGATCACCCATGGCAGTTTCTCCTTCCTCGGAAGATCACCAGAGCGCCGCCGCCGTCGCCACCGACACCGCTGCCGCTCACCGCCGCCGTCATCGCAACAGTAAGTCGTCGCGCCCACCTCGTTCGTTCGATCTTCGATCTGTGGCTCGGATTAGAAGTAGACCCGAAGGGGTACGCGCCTATCATGCACCGCCGCGTGGCAAGCGCGTTTTCACCGCGCCGCGTCGCCCGCCTGGCCAGCTGGACCAGCCAGCGTCTGCCACTTGGCAAGATCTTTAAGTGAGGAGTAGATCTGTTTGCAGATTTAGATTCAAACTTGCGAAATTCATATAAAATTGGCCAATTTTAGCTTATAATATACCGTTGGATTCATAATTTTATGTAGAATCCAAATCTGCAATAATATTCCAAGATTACAGTAAGGTTTTAGGTGTAGATTTTAATCATTAGATTAGAGTGTTTATTCCATTGAAAAATAATTAAATTTCAGCTCTAGTTGATTCTTGCTGCAATAAATTTGTTTCCACAATGCCTACTGACAAAATTATAAAACCTTGCTTAAGATCATTAGATCTAGTTTGGGGCAAATTAGATGGTTTGATCTCCTTTTAACCCTAGGAATTGTTTTAGTGACTCAATTATATCTAAACCTTTGGGAAATCAATCCTAGTGACACCCTTACACTATTACAACACAATCTTGCTACCTTGGTCAATTTAGAAGAACCAATCTTGCATAAAATACCATGTTGCATGCATTCATGATTATCTTTGTGACCTGTATTGAGCAAGTTATGATCAGATCTATGTTTGTGATTCGTTAGATTGTTCGGGGTGCGCTAAGGAGTGCTATTGTGTAGAGTGCTGCTCGGATCAAGGCAAGTTACACCACTTATTCATAATTTTGTCCCGGTTTTGATTCTATGCATGTGATCTTCAAAATTCTGTAGTATGCATGTGTAGGATATTCTAGTAGAATTTTTCCTTAGTATTATTTTGCAAGTGCGATGATTTTGTAGTATGCCATGAGTAGCTCTATACTTAGGATTTTCCCTCCTAATAGGTTACCCCTGTTTTTGCTAAGTATTGCTTGCTATGCTAAATATACAAAGTACCGTTGGGGGGGTTCGAAAGACAAAGAATTTTTTTTAAGTATAAAGGCTCTCTAGAGAAAACTTTTCTTCTCAAATCCACTTCAAAATAAAACTAAGTTTTCTTCTGGGCGGAATGTTTGTCGGTACAACGAGTGAGATTTTGGTGGAGGATGGCCGCCCAGGAATCAAAGAAGTCTGCCATGTTTCAGAATTCAGAAGCTTCCAGTGCAACCACAATACATTATGGGCTCTGTCTTGGCCTAGTACTTAGTGGGAAACCTCACCTGGGTACCAACATTTGGAGGTTCTTGGCACGGTTGGATCCGGAAGGTAGAGGGGCTACTAAGGGAAAGCCTCGCCACGGTCTTGTTTGTAAAAGGACTTGATCATGGATTGTGGGTAAAGTGCACAAACTCTCGAGAGTATTGCAATCTGATCGATCACCCGTGTTCACGGTAACAGAACAACAATGAGCGTCTGAAGGATGGAGCCTCTGAAGGATCTTCCTCTCTCTTTTCTAAAACAAAGTTTTAAAACCCCATGGCGTGAGTAATATCGCCAATGGGTGGGATTTTGGGGAACTTGGTGTGTAATATCCAAGTGTCACTTGGTGCGTAATATCCAAGTGTTTGGTTGTTTGGACACTTGGTGCATAATATCCTCGTGTGCCATTCGACCTTATTTATCTAATCAAGAGTTTACAAAGTAGGGAAAATCTTCTCTTCTTCTCTCTACTTAAGAAAAACTAGCATTGAGCAAATGAACTCTACAGCCTAAACTAGCCTTACATGTAGAGGTAGCCTTTTCTCTCCTTGGTGTAATTTGCCAATACATTCAAAGTATTGACCCAACTTGTTGGCTGCACGTTTTATGTGCAGAATCCGAAGATTGAAAGGTGCGTAGGGATCGCGGGTCTACACTCGACAAGCCTGGGGCGTTGATGGACTCAAGCTGCTTTTGTGTTTCTGCTGTTATTTGAGCTAGCATAATGCTAAGCAATTTTGTAATAAATTCATACTCTGGATTATCCGTGTAATAAAGACTTTTTGTTTTACATGATATTTCATTGACTGTGAGTGCTAGCTATTGATCCAGGGACTAGCATGTTAATCACAGGGACTTAGGATCCTTACCGATCCGAGGTCACTACAGATGGTATCAGAGCACATCGTTGCCTGTAGAACGTGACCCTAGGATTGGAACCACCTCTAACTTGTGCCTTACATGTTTTTCTACTAAGTTATTTCCGCACTTCTAGTATCTGCTTCCCTGTACTTGTTTAAGTATGTAACTTTCATTCTTCTAACTTAAAGATGACAAGCTTCCTCTACGACACCGTCGAGGACATCGAGACTCTTCGCTTTGGTGGATGCCTCATGGACCTACTCACACGTTTGGACCTTCCTCTCCCGACAATCCAGGGGAGCACAATGAAGAAACTCCACAAGGACGGCTGTTGGGGAGTCAAGGTCATCCAGCCAGGAAAAGAGCGAGGCAAGAACCCGGAGGAAGACATAGCAATCCACATTGTTAGCGATTCCAAGGAGAAGGCCCTTAGCATCAGCTTGCAACAACTCATTGGTCGCCTATGTGGACGTCATCATGAAGCTCTCCAAGGACACTGCGGCGGCCTCTTTGGGAGACGAGATGAGGAAGGAATTCCCATGGAGTTAACCTTTGAGGAAAGAACTTCTACCAAACGCCGAAGGACCCAATATCAAGATTTTGAGTGCCACATCCATGACCTTGAAAAAGGTACCTTCCTCAAGATGTTGCAGAACGACGAGCTATGCGCCCTCATCAAGGAGAAGGAAGAAATGATCAAGCAGCAGGAGGAGGCAATGAAGCTCCAAGAGATAAATTTCCAGGACCAAGAAAAGAAGTTCTCTAACCAAGAGAAGAGGGTGATAAATAAAAACAAGAGAATTAGGGAACTCAAACAGCAGATCGATGGAGCTGAAGTGCAAACTGAAGTCCTTTGCAAGATAATCAATGATGTGCGTGCTTCCAAGAGGGACTTGGCAAAGCAACTCGAAGCCCCAAAGAAGTCAAGTTTAGTGGAGGAGCTACAAAGCGAGAAGGAGGGACTTCAGAAGCAGCTGGAAGCCACTGCCAAGAAACTGCAGGATGAGATAACGAACCTCCAAGAGAAGCTTGAAGCCACCACGAAGGAGATGGAGTTGTACAAGACAACCCTAGAGCAGGAAGGCTACTCGTTCGAGGACGAGGAAGAGGAAGGCGTGGAATATGTGTAATAGTTGGACCACCTTTAATTCTATAGTAGAACGTTATTCGCGATTGTAATAAATACCAAGACAAATCTGGTTTAGCTAAACTTGTTTTCTATGTTAAGATGTGTTGTTATGCCTTGTGTGCTTTGTGTGCTTGGTGTGTTTTCATAAGGGTAGGAGTTTACTACTTAGTCTCTCTGTCTATTTCTTAACTATTCCCTTAAACCCCACAGATGCCGCCAAGACGTGCGAACTCCGAAATCCCGCCAGAAATAGCACAACTTTTGGCCACTCAGAATCAGCTGATCCAAATGCTCACTCAGAACATGCAAAACAACAACAACCCACCACCACCACCACCTCCGCCACCACCTCAACAAGATCGCTTGACTCAGTTTTTCAGACTGAACCCACCTACTTTCACTAGCAGCACTGAACCTATCATCGCTGATGACTGGTTGCGTATGATCAACAAGAAACTAGACACCGTGCAAGATGTCGGAGCCGACAGGGTGCGTTATGCCGCACACCAGCTTGAAGGACCTGCTGCGGAATGGTGGGATAACTACCAACTCACCCACCCAGATATTGATGCTATCACTTGGGATCAGTTTGAGTTAGCTTTTCGCACTCATCATGTGGCTGCTGGTATCATGACTCTGAAAAGGCGCGAATTTTGCGACCTACACCAGCTGCACCATTCTGTCACCGAGTATGGTGAGCTTTTCAACAAGCTAGCCCGATATGCACCCGAAGATGTTTCCACTGATGCCAAGAGACAGGAGGAGTTCCTGAGAGGACTCAATGATGAGATATCTATTCAGCTTGTGGCTCAGAAATTTGACAACTTTCAGGAACTTCTGGACAGAGCCATTGTGGTTGAATCCAAAAGGAAGAGCATAGAAAACCGCAAGAGGAAGTCTAACCCTCACAAACACTCTATTCCATACCAGAAGCAGCGCAATTCCGCACCACCACCTTATAACAATAATGGCCACAACCATAACGGTCATAACCATGGTGGCCACAAACACAATGGGCATAAAAACCACAATGGGAATGGCAGCAATGGGAAGTATCTCAGTGAGGTGACATGCTTTAAGTGCAATAGGACGGGGCACTATGCAACCTCTTGCCCCGAGAAGAAGAATAGCAATGGTAATGGGAATGGAAATGGACACAACCATGGCAATGGAAACGGGAAGAAGCCAAATCCGTTTGTCAAAGCCACGGTAAATCATGTTTCTATGGAGGATGCTTGTGATGCTCCAAACTCGGTGATTGGTAAGTTCAAACTCAATTCTATTCCCGTAGTTGTTCTTTTTGATACTGGTGCATCGCATTCATTCATATCAAGGGTATTTGTGGATAGAGGCAAGATACCAACGGAGACTATAAACTTCCCTCTAAGGTTAAGTTCTCCTGGGGGAGAAATAGTGGCAAACTCCGGTTGCCGGGGACTAGAGATAAGGATTGGGACACACATCTTTCCCACAAGTCTAGTAGTTCTAGAATCACAAGGATTAGACATAATCTTGGGCATGAATTGGATGACCGAATATGAGGGAGTCATAGATTGTGCCAAGAGAACTGTCACGCTCACAACACCGGAAGGGAAGAGAATTCGTATCAAGTCAAACTTTGCACTTAAGGAAGCCGTGGTAAACTCTCTTAAGGGGATTAGCTTGGAGGAGGTACCTATTGTAAAGGAATACCCAGATGTCTTCCCGGAGGAACTACCAGGAATGCCCCTCGATCGTGATATCGAGTTTCTCATTGACTTGATGCCAGGCATGGGGCCGATAGCTAAGAGACCATACACGATGGATGTGGACGAGTTAAAGGAACTCAAGAAACAGCTTAGGGAACAATTGGACAAGGGATTCATCCAACCCAGCGCGTCATCTTGGGGAGCACCTGTCCTATTTGTGGAAAATAAGGATAAATCCAAGAGGCTGGTTGTGGACTACCGCTCGTTGAACGAGGTGACGATCAAGAATAAGTATCCTCTACCCAACATCAATGACTTGTTTTACCAGTTAAAGGGAGCCAGTGTGTTCTCAAAGATCGATCTGCGATCAGGCTACTTTCAGCTAAAGATTCGAGAACAGGATGTGCCCAAAACAGCATTCACCACAAGATACGGATTGTATGAGTACACCGTGATGTCTTTTGGTATAACCAATGCCCCAGCATACTTCATGACCATGATGAACAAGGTGTTCATGGAATATTTGGACAATTTTATCGTGGTATTCATAGATGATATACTCATATACTCTAAGGATGAGAGGGAACATGAGAAACATCTGCGCCTTATTATGGAGAAACTAAGAGAACACAAGTTGTATGCCAAATTCAGCAAGTGCGAGTTCTGGTTAAAGGAAGTGGGATTCCTTGGTCATGTTGTGTCAGCAAAAGGAGTTGTCATAGATCCTAGTAAGGTAGCTTCCGTGACGGAATGGGATTCACCCAAGAATGTGGGAGATATTAGCAGTTTCCTAGGCCTCGCAGGATATTACCGGAGGTTCATCGAAAACTTTTCCCAAATAGCAAAACCCATGACGGAACTATTGAAGAAGGAAAAGAAATTCCTATGGACCGAGGCATGTGAAGCAAGTTTTCAGGAGTTAAAGAAGCGCCTTGTAACGGCGCCAGTTCTGTGTCTGCCTGATATCTAGAAGGATTTTGAAGTCTATTGTGACACTTCTCAACAAGGACTTGGAAGTGTATTGATGCATGATGGGAAAGTGGTATCCTATGCCTCCCGGCAACTTAAAAACCACGAACACAATTACCCCACACATGATCTGGAACTGGCATCTGTGGTACATGCACTCAAGGTATGGAGACACTACCTCATGGGCAAACATTGCGATGTGTTCACAGATCATAAAAGTTTGAAATACATCTTCACCCAAAAGGAGTTGAATATGGGACAAAGAAGATGGCTTGAACTAATTAAGGATTATGATTTGGATTTACAGTACCATCCCGGAAAGGCAAACGTGGTGGCTGATGCCTTAAGTCGTAAGGTGTATGTGAATGGACTTACCGCAGGGGAACTTCCAGAGGATTTATGCAAGCAATTCAGGGATATCAGACTAGAGATAGTTCCAAAAGGACACGTAGCGACTATGGAAATAGTGTCCACCTTCCAAGAGAGAATCAAGGAAGCACAAAAGGGAGATAAAGAGTTGGAAGAAATAAGAGTCAGAATAAGCGAAGGAAAAACAAAAGAATTTCGTCTGGACGAACAAGGAACCCTCTGGTATGGGAAGCGTTTGTGCGTTCCCAATGACCCCGATATCCGGAAGATGATTTTACAAGAAGCTCATGATTCGCCATACTCAATTCATCCAGGTAACACGAAGATGTACATGGATGTGAAGGATAGATTCTGGTGGAATAACCTAAAGAGAGATATTGCAGAGTATATTTCTCTGTGTGATGTATGTAATAGAGTTAAAGCCGAGCATCAGACACCGGCAGGACTACTTCAACCACTACCTATACCCGACTGGAAGTGGGACAAGGTAGGAATGGATTTCATCACGGGATTGCCTCGGACCCGTTCAGGATTTGATTCTATCTGGGTAGTGGTGGACCACTTTACCAAGGTGGCTCACTTCATCCCCGTAAAGACCACATATACAAGTGCTAAGCTTGCTAAGATATACATGTCAAGGATTGTAAGCCTACATGGTGTTTCCAAGGGAATTGTGTCAGACAGAGGCACCCAGTTTACTTCAAAGTTTTGGCGACAACTACATGAGTCTCTTGGAACCTGACTAGAATTCAGTACTGCCTTCCACCCTCAGACAGATGGCCAAACGGAAAGGGTGAACCAGATTCTGGAATATATGTTGAGAGCTTGCGCACTAGACTATGGATCTAGTTGGGACGATAACCTGCCGTATGCTGAGTTCTCATACAACCACATCTACCAGACAAGTATCAAGATGGCTCCGTTTGAACTTCTATATGGCAGAAAATGTAGGACTCCGCTGCTATGGAGTGGAGTTGGTGAACACAGTCTTTTTGGACCCGAATTGATAAAGGATGCTGAAGAAAAGGTACGACAGATTCAGGATAGGCTAAAGGTAGCCCAATCCCGACAGAAGAGTTACGCTGATTCCAAGCGCAGAGATGTGGCTTATGAAATAGGGGACCGTGCGTATCTCCGAGTTTCACCCCTACGAGGAGTTAAGAGGTTCGGAATCAAGGGCAAGTTAGCCCCACGATTAATAGGACCATATAAGGTTCTGGCCCGTAGAGGAGAAGTTACCGGAAGGACTGACTGTTCATGATGTGTTTCATGTGTCGCAACTAAAGAAGTGTCACCCGGAGATGGCCGAAACACCGTTAAGAGACACCGTTTCCCTGGATGAGGTTCACTTGGAAAATGACCTTACCTATGAGGAAAAACCCATCAAAATACTGGAAACAGCCGAGAGGGTTACCCGCACCAAGACTATAACATTCTGCAAGGTACAATGGAACCACCACTCCGAGGAAGAAGCTACGTGGGAGCGTGAAGAAGACTTGAAGGCAGAACACCCACACCTATTTGCTAGCCAACCCGACTCTCAGGGACGAGATTCTTCTTAAGGGGGTAGGTTTGTAACATCCCAGATTTTATTTTATGATGTTACTAGAAGCATGCATTATCCTTGCATCATTGCATCTTACAAATGAATTTTTACAACAAAATCCTAAACACCTAAACCTATCAAAACGCTAATAAAGATTTCTTTATGTAGGCATTATTGTTGTAAACAAGCTTGACCCTTCCAAAAAAACTTTGTGAAACATCAAACCATGGTCCTATGTTGACCACCCTACTTTTATAAAATTTTAGAAACAAATTTCATCAAGTTTGGACTTAGTATGCAAAAGTTATTTGGGTTTTACTAAAACAGAAATTGAAAAATGTTAAAAGGAAAAAAACAGAGGCAGCGGCTAACCTAGCTGAGCTCGCTGCCACCGCCCAGCCTTGTGACAAGCAGAAGCTACCCGCACTGCCACCCTCCCCTCCACCACCGACACCGGACCCCACTGTCACCTCCCCTTTCCTCTGACGAGCACCGAGTGCAGACCGCCACGTTTCTCCCTGCCTCCGTGTCCAGCCAGGACTCCCCCCAGGCTGTATATAAAGACCAGCCGCGCGCCTCTCCTCCGTCCCCCAAAACCCTTAGAACCCTAGCCCTCTCCGATTCCACGGGCTCGAACCGCCGCTGCCCTTGGTAATCCAACGAAGACGACAACACGGGAACCCCCTCCCCCTGATTTCTTCCCTAGCTTAAACCTCTCGATCGACATCGTCTACTCACCGTTTTTCCCTCTGTATACTACAGCGTGCCGCCACGTATTGCTCACCGGAGTTGCGGAAGAGGTGCTGCCACCGCCACCGCTAGAGGAAGAGAAGTCTGAAATCGAGGCAACAGACGGGATCGCAAGGAGGAGGCGATTACCCGTGGCAGTTTCTCCTTCCTCGGAAGATCACCAGAGCGCCGCCACCGTCGCCACCGACACGGCCGCCGTCATCGCAACAGTAAGTCGCCGCGCCCACCTCGTCCGTTCGATCTTCCATCTGTGGCTCGGATTAGAAGTAGACCCGAAGGGGTACGCGCCTATCACGCGCCGCCGCGTGGCAAGCGCATTGTCACCGCGCCGCGTCGCCCGCCTGGCCAGTTGGACCAGCCAGCGTCTGCCACTTGGCAAGATCTTTAAGTGAGGAGTAGATCTGTTTGCAAATTTAGATTCAAACTTGTGAAATTCTTATAAAATTGAATCTTTGGCCAATTTTAGCTTATAATATACCGTTGGATTCCTAATTTTATGTAGAATCCAAATCTGCAATAATATTCCAAGTTTACAGTAAGGTTTTAGGTGTAGATTTTAATCATTAGATTAGAGTGTTTATTCCATTGAAAAATAATTAAATTTCATCTCTAGTTGATTCTTGTTGCAATAACTTTGTTTCCACAATGCCTACTGGACAAAATTATAAAACCTTGCTTAAGATCATTAGATCTAGTTTGGGGCAAATTAGATGGTTTGATCTCCTTTTAACCCTAGGAATTGTTTTAGTGACTCAATTAGATCTAAACCTTTGGGAAATCAATCCTAGTGACACCCTTACACTATTACAACACAATCTTGCTACCTTGGTCAATTTAGAAGAACCAATCTTGCATAAAATACCATGTTGCATGCATGCATGATTATCTCTGTGACCTGTATTGAGAAAGTTGTGATCAGATCTATGTTTGTGATTCGTTAGATTGTTCGGAGTGCGCTAAGGAGTGCTATTGTGTAGAGTGATGCTCGGATCAAGGCAAGTTACACCACTTGTTCATAATTTTGTCCCAGTTTTGATTCTATGCATGTGATCTTCAAAATTCTGTAGTATGCATGTGTAGGATATTCTAGTAGAATTTTTCCTTAGTATTATTTTGCAAGTGCGATGATTTTGTAGTATGCCATGAGTAGCTCTATACTTAGAATTTTCCCTCCTAATAGGTTACCCCTGTTTTTGCTAAGTATTGCTTGCTATGTTAAATATACAAAGTACCGTTGGGGGGGTTCGAAAGACAAAGAATTTTTCTAAGTATAAAGGCTCTCTAGAGCAAACTTTTCTTCTCAAATCCACTTCAAAATAAAACTAAGTTTTCTTCTGGGCGGAATGGTTGTCGGGACAACGAGTGAGATTTTGGTGGAGGATGGCCGCCCAGGAATAAAAGAAGTGCCATGTTTGATTGAAGCTTCCAAAGGCAACCACAATACATTATGGGCTCTGTCTTGGCCTAGTACTTAGTGGTAAACCTCACCTGGGTACCAACATTTGGAGGTTCTTGGCACGGTTGGATCCGGAAGGTAGAGGGGCTACTAAGGGAAAGCCTCGCCACGGTCTTGTTTGTAAAAGGACTTGATCATGGATTGTGGGTAAAGTGCACAAACTCTTGAGAGTATTGCAATCTGATCGATCACCCGTGTTCACGGTAACAGAACAACAATGAGCATCTGAAGGATGGAGCCTCTGAAGGATCTTCCTCTCTCTTTTCTAAAACAAAGTTTTAAAACCCCATGGCGTGAGTAATATCGCCAATGGGTGGGATTTTGGGGAACTTGGTGTGTAATATCCAAGTGTTTGGTTGTTTGGACACTTGGTGCGTAATATCCTCGTGTGCCATTCGACCTTATTTATCTAATCAAGAGTTTACAAAGTAGGGAAAATCTTCTCTTCTTCTCTCTACTTAAGAAAAACTAGCTTTGAGCAAATGAACTCTACAGCCTCTTGTTTTACAAAACAAAGATGGCTTTATGCAAAATAACTCCACCAGCTATAAGTCTAGCGGAGTACACCCTGTACTCACCCTTGCTTCGTTGATACTTTTGCAGCTGAGTAAGTGTTACCATAGAAGATGAGTTCTGCATGGCATCGGCATCGACGAGTAGTTCGGAGTTCCCAGTTGGCAGTCTGGGATCTATGGATTGGACGTCATCGTTATGCTTCAGGCCTCTTAGGCCATTTGTTAAGTTTGCTATACTTAATAGCATAATTCGCCTTCCGTTGTTTGATGTTTTTGGTCAGTGACTTATGCTTGTAATATTTTGGTTCTCTGCTCAGTTATGAGCTTGCTGTAATAATTTATATGTCGTAGGGTCACTGTTATGTTATCAGTTCTCTCTCTGTACACTTTCGAGATTTAGGTTAGGCTTATATCAGACAGAGGTCTAGGATTTGTCTAGCCCTAATCCCGGGGGTGTGACATTCATGAAGTAAATAAATGAGATTGATGAGGCTTTCCTTCGTCAGCCTGAGTTACTTAAGCATAATTTACCTGTGGAAGATTTGGGTACCACACTACCACCTAAAGGGGACACTGTTTTCGAATTAAAATCTTTACCTAATGATCTTAAATATGCTTATCTTGATGACAAAAAGATATATCCTGCTATTATTAGTTCTAAACTCTCAGGAAAGGAAGAAGAAATGTTGTTGGAGATATTGAAGAAACACCGAGGAGCTATGGGCTATACTCTTGATGATTTAAAGGGGATTTCTCCTACTATATGTCATCATGCTATTAATATAGAGCTTGATGCAAAACCAGTTGTTGAGCACCAATGCCGTCCAAATCCTAAGATGAAGGATGTGGTAAGAAATCAGGTATTAAAACTCCTTGATGCTGGTATTATTTATCCTATTGCTGATAGTAAGTGGGTTAGCCCTGTTCATTGTGTTCCCAAGAAAGGGGGAATAACTGTTGTGCCTAATGAAGATAATGAGCTTATACCCCAAAGAGCAGTGGTTGGGTATAGAATGTGCATTGATTTTAGAAATATTAATAAAGTTACTAAGAAAGATCATTATCCTTTGCCCTTTATTGATCAAATGCTTGAGAGGTTATCCAAAAAGACTCACTTTTGTTTTCTTGATGGTTATTCTGGGTTTTCTCAAATTGTTGTGAAAGCACAGGACCAAGAGAAAACTACTTTCACTTGTCCCTATGTTACTTATGCTTACAGGAGTATGCCTTTTGGTTTATGTAATGCTCCTGCTACCTTTCAGAGATGTATGTCTGCTATCTTTCATGGTTTTTGTGAATAAATTGTGGAGGTTTTCATTGATGATTTTTCCATCTATGGAACTTCTTTGATAACTGTTTGCACAACCTTGACAAAGTTTTGTAGAGATGTGAGGAAACCAACCTTGTTCTTAACTAGGAGAAATTCCATTTCATGGTTAATGAAGGGATTGTTCTTGGACACAAGATCTCTGAAAGAGGCATTGAAGTTGACAGGTCCAAAATTGAAGCAGTTGAGAAGATGCCTTGTCCTAGAGATATCAAAGGTATTCGTAGTATCCTTGGTCATGCTGGTTTCTATAGGAGGTTCATTAAAGATTTCTCAAAAATTTCAAAGCCCCTTACTAATATTCTTCAAAAAGATGTAACTTTTGTTTTTGATAATGTTTGTAAGGAAGCTTTTGAAACTTTGAAGAAAGCTTTAACAACTGATCCTATAGTCCAACCACCTGATTGGAGTTTACCTTTTGAAATTATGTGTGATGCTAGTGATTTTGCTGTGGGTGCTATCTTGGGACATCGTGTTGACAAGAAGTTAAATGTCATTCATTATGCTAGCAAGACTCTGGATGCTTCTCAAAAGAATTATGCTACTACTGAAAAATAGTTCTTAGATGTAATCTTTGCTTGTGATAAGTTTAGACCTTATATTGTTGATTCCAAGGTTACTATTCATAATGATCATGCAGCTATTAAATACCTTATGATGAAGAAGGACGCTAAGCCTAGGCTTATAAGGTGGGTGTTGCTTTTGCAAGAGTTTGATCTGCATATTATGGATAGGAAAGGTGCTGATAATTTATCTCGTTTGGAAAAAAATTCTTTTGAACCTTTGCTTGTTAGTGATAGTTTTCAAAATGAGCAGTTAGCTGCAATAAGGGTAAGTGAACATGAGAGTCCTTGGTATGCCGATTATGCTAACTTTATTGTTTCCAAGTATTTTCCTCCAACCTTTACAACCCAGCAAAGAAGGAAATTCTTTTATGATCTAAGGCCTTACTTTTGGGATGACCCACATTTATATAAAGAAGGAATAGATGGTATTATGTGAAAATGTGTTCCAGAATTTGAACAACAAGAGATATTGAGAAAATGTCATGGCAATGCTTATGGAGGACATCATGCTGGGGATAGGACTGCACAAAAGGTTTTACAATCTGGATTTTATTGGCCTATCCTTTTTAAAGATGCAAGGAAGTTTGTCTTATCATGTGATGAATGCCAACGAGTAGGTAACATCTCTAGACGCAATGAAATGCCTATGAATTATTCTCCTATTATTGAACCTTTTGATTGTTGGGGATTTGACTTTATGGGGCCTTTTCCTCCTTCAAAAGTGTATAAACATATTCTTGTTGTTGTTGACTATGTTACAAAATGCGTAGAAGCCATACCTACAAACAGTGCTGATGGTAAGACCTCTTTGAAAATGCTCAAGGATGCCATTGTTCCTAGGTTCGGTGTGCCTAGATATCTCATGACTAATGGAGGCTCTCAATTTATTCATGGGGGTTTTAGAAAAACTCTCGATAAGTATGATGTAAACCACAAAATATCTTCATCCTATCACCCCCAAACTAGTGGTCAAGTAGAACGTTCCAATAGGGAAATCAAATCTATCTTGCAGAAGACTGTCAATAGATCTAGGAAAAATTGGACTAAAAAGTTGAATGACGCTTTGTGGGCTTATAGAACTGCTTATAAAAATCCTATGGTGATGTCTCCTTACAAAATGGTCTATGGGAAGGCTTGTCACCTGCCTTTAGAATTAGAACACAAAGCTTATTGGGCAGTGAAAGAGTTGAATAGAGATTTTAGACTTGCTGGTGAGAAAAGACTGCTCGACTTAAGTAATCTAGATGAGTGGAGAGGTGAAGCTTACGAAAATGCTAGGCTCTTTAAGGAAAAAGTAAAAAAGATGGCATGATAGGAGAATTCTCAAAAGGTAGTTCCATGTTGGTGAGAAAGTTCTTTTGTATAGGTCTCGTCTCAGATTTTTTGCAGGGAAACTACTCTCCAAATGGGAAGGACCTTTTGTTATCCAGGAAGTGTACTGTTCAGGTTCCATAAAAATTTCTTCTCTAAAAGATGACACAACACAGGTGGTGAATGGTCAAAGACTAAAACATTATATTTCTAGAGATTCTTATAATGAAGAAGTTGGTGTTATTCAAATGAAAACTCCAGAAGAATTTATCAGAAGCCAAACACCAGAAACTACAGAGTTCGTCCTTGAATAGGTAAAAGTGATGAAAACAGAAGGTTCGTGAAACTCCAATCTTTTTATATTTTTGATGTTTTTAATACATAAGGGAAGTTACGGTACAAAACTAAGGAGGAAACGGAGCCCAGGGTGGACAAACCCACCCCAGGCGCGGGCCCAGCCTGGCCGCGCCTGAGGGGGGTGTTCCACTCCCGAGCTCTGACTCCGCCTCGTTTCTGTGTCAAAACCTTCCTTATGCATTGAATCTTCGTAATATTATAACCCCCTGGGTTCCCCGAGGTTCTTGCATCGTGTTATCGTCGTGTTTTCGTTTTGATCTGTTTCTGTCAGGAAAATTCTCAGATTTGGAGCCTCAATGTCTTCCTCTGGATCACCCAAGGAGGATTCCTCTATGGAAGTCCTCAAACCGTACATGTATGAGTTGAGGATTCATCCCAAAGAGTTTATACTCAAAGAGGGGAAGGTACATATGAAATAAGTTCAAGGCCCTAAAGGAGAAGGCAGCCTGGAAGACAGGATGGAAGCGTTGGAACAAGAAGTTTTTAGGTACAAGAAGATGGCAGAACGTGAAATGGACGTTATTCACAAGATAAGTTCAGAACTCATCACCAAGCACGGGAGAAGTTGCTGAGCTCCGAGAAGAGATCTTCTCACTCCGTCAGACCACCAATCAATTGCAAGCACAGCTCTATGACATACAAAATCAAAACTATGAGTATGAGGCTAGATTTGATCGCATAAGCTCTGCTGCTAGTTTCAGGATTGTAGAGACAAGGACATCCTTTTTGGATGGGGAACCGTTGCCTTGAAAGTTATATGATGAAAATAGAACACCACCACCACTGAAGGAGTAATTCGTCATCAGGTTTGGCATCCCCTTGGCTTGTTCCAAGATTGCGGGAGTGTCGCGGTATCACCACCATTATCTTTTATCTTTTACCTTTTTAGTGGATTCATATCTGTGGTATAGAGGTTATATTATAGTTTGGTTTGCATGTGGAAGTATCTCTACTTTAGTTGATTATCTATGTATCCCTTGCTGTGAGTGCCTTTATTGGAATATTAATGAGAAGTCTCATCTTTTACTTTTTGCACTTCTTATTCTTAGTTTGCAACCTCTATTATATGATGGATCTTGTTGTTCACTATTGACACCACTCTAGGATCATCAAGTAGATCTAAATTGGTTTTGGCAAATCGAGTTCTGGTCAGTGGCATTAGTTTGAAAAGAAAAAGAAAGAAAGAAAAATCTTACAGGTATTTGGTATCATTTGTTTTCTTTCTTGTTGGCTATAAGCTTAGTATTCTTTATTTAAGATTCTTTTGTGTCTTCAAGGAAGATTGCATGTTTGGCTTTATTACTTGTATGTTTGCTTGTTTCTTTCAACTCTCTTGCTTGCTACCCAACCTTGCTAGCCAAAAACCTGTTTTGAGAAGACATACTTCTCATGTTTCCAAAACCCTTTGAACCCAAAAACTTTTGCCACTTATGTCCACCATATCTACCTAGTAGCTTTTGCTATTCCAAGCAAATTCTCAAGTTTCATCTATCTTTCGAATTAAAAAGTATTTTGTTATGTGAAAACTAGTTAGTAAAGCTCTCACGAACTTGATGGCACACTTTATTTCTTGCCCCTAATAAACTTGAACCATTGTGAACATCGAAGTTGTATATTCTTGCATTTATACGTTGGAATTAGCAGAACCATGCTATCACGGGGAACGTTTCGAACATTGCACTTGTACTCTGTACACATTTGATATCGTGATCTTTTGTCTATGGATGCCAACGGTGTGAAAGAAAGAGGGAACTTGTAAGTCCATGGAGTTTGTATTCTTTGTTAGAGAAACGCCTGGGCCGCTAGCGTAAGCCATACTTAATCATGGTGGAAACTTGCAGCATCACCATAGTGAATCATCTATGAAGCATCCTCAATAAAAAGCTATATGCATTGTAAATAAAAAGATCGTTGAGAAGCTCATTGTTTGCTTGCATTGTCATTTTGGTTATGGGAAAGCTCCTGTACCATGTCGAAGGGGTACCCCATTGGCGGTTCTCAATGATATGCAAATACTTACAATGACAAGAACTTACCTGGACCCAAAGTTGAGTATGCATGAGGAGTGGCCCTCATATTCAAGGGACATGAGATTGCCAACTTATATTTCGTCAAGCATATACTCCATCTTTTTCCACTTTAACCTTAATAATATCAAGATTCTTATGATAGGGGCAATGAGGGCTCAAAGCTAGTTAGTACCATAATCTTTTGAACGCTCTTTATGACTTGTAATCCCTGCTACCCTCTAAGAAGGGACATTTCTCCCACTTCCAAGTTTAGTCAGTAAACCTACTTCCTCTCTATCTCCGGCAAGCTTTTGAGTTGTTGTGTTCCAAGCATTCATATGGTGATATTCAATCATGTTCTTTATCTTCCTTGTTTGCACAAAACTCTTATCTATTGAGTATTACTTTGAAAGCCTTCACTTGTGAAAAAACCTTTTTGAGCAAAGAGTGTCCTGTCTTAAACATCTACAAAAAGCTTTTGTGCAACTGTTTGCCAGGTGTTCTCTAACCAAGAACAAGTTTGCCAATTCCAATTATGATTTATCTTTATGCATCTCTATTGTGACTACTGTACTGGGTTGCAAGCTAAGTTATATAATGGTGAGTTGCTTTCTTCTATGAGTTGTGCAATGGTAAGTGTGATGCTTCTTGTTCGTATTCTTTTATCGACACTCCACTCCATAAACCTGTGGACATGTTTACTAAGCTCAGTATTCGCTTGGGGACAAGCGAAGTCTAAGCTTGGGGGAGTTGATACGACCAATTTGCATCACCTTTCTATATCATAATTTACCTCTATTCATTGATATTTGTCTTATTATGAGGTATTACTTATGGCTTTTCATCTGTTTATGCATGTTGGATGATTCCTGGAGGATGGACTGTCGGAGTCTAGATTCTGATGGAAAAGAAGGCGTTTCGGTGCAATTTCGCGAAGATTAGAAAAATACCAGAAAAATATGGAAGCATATTATTTTACCAAAAGACGAAGGAAGCCAAAAGGAGGGACGGAGATGGGCCTCAGGGGGCCCACACCCCCTAGGCGCGGTCCCACCTAACCCTGCGCCTAGGGCAGGTGTGACCCATCTGTTGGGCCTCTGACTCCGCCCCTTCGCCTATATCTTCCCTAAAGAACCCTAATACCAGGGGAGCGACCACAGATAGATTTCCGCCGCCTCTGGGGGTGGAAAACACCGAGTGAGAAAGATCTCTCGGGTAGATAAATTTCTGTCAGGGGAATTCCTTCCTGGAGAGGGGAGACCGTCGCCATGAACACCGTCGTCAAGCTAGGCTTCATCGGGATCATCATCATCATCCACACCATCATCTCCACCAGCACCATCACCACCACTCCGTCCCGCTGCAACAATTGTGTTGGATATTGCTTTAGTTCTTAGGGGAAACTTTCTCGGTGTTGATTACGTTTGTAGTTGATTCTTGTGAGTAGAACCATTGGATTATTGTTTATGTTCAGATTGTCATCCATTATCATATCATCTTTGATCTTGATCCATATGATTTCTTGTGAGTAGTTTGTTTAGTTCTTGAGGACATGGGAGAAGTCATGTTGTTAGTAGTGAATCTGTGATGAGTTATTATTCAATGGTTAGTATTTAAGTTGTGGTGCTATTCTTCTAGTGGTGTCATGTGAATGTCGACTACATGATACTTCACCATTTATGGGCCTAGGGGAGTGCATTGTATATTAGGCTACTAATCGCGGGGTTGTCGGAGTGACAGAAACCTGAACCCCCGTTAGGACACCTTTGCACAAGGGAGCGTAGGATCTCAGAGTTTAAGGCTATGGTTAGATTTATATCTTAATTACTTTCCTGTAGTTACGGATGTTTGCAGGGGGTTTAATCACAATTATGTATTAGTCCTAGGAAGGGTGGTATGTTAGGACAGGTTCACCCACACAACACTTACGAACACCAGAGAAGAGTACTCAGCTATTTGAAGCGAAAGTAGTTGACAGAATTCCCATGTGTCCTCGAGAAAGTTTGGTCCTTATAACTATTTCCACCGGCTTATCCTTTGCTGAGAAAGGATTGGACCACTTGCTCCGTTTGTTCGTTACTTCTGTTACTTGCTCTTTGTTTAGTTGCTTTGTCAGAAAACCACTAAAAATTCGTTTGCTAAGTATTCACAGGGATTTCCTACTCCATACCACTCTTTAGCACCTTCTGCTCCTCATTGGGATCGACACTCCTATTTATCGAAAGTACTACGATACACCCCTTATACTTGTGGGTCATCAACTTGCAGCATCACCATAGTGAGCCATCTATGAAGCATCCTCAATAAAAAGCTATATGCATAGTAAATAAAAAGATCGCTGAGATGCTCATTGTCTGCTTGCCTTGCCATTTTGGTTATGGGAAGATCGTGTACCATGTTCAAGGGGTACCCCGTTGGCAGTTCTCAATGATATGCAAATACTTACAATGACAAGAACTTACCTGGACCCAAAGTTGAGTATGCATGAGGAGTGGCCCTCATATTCAAGGGACATGAGATTGCCAACTTATATTTCGTCAAGCATATACTCCATCTTTGTCCACTTTAACCTTAATCATCTCAAGATGCTTATGATAGGGGCAATGAGGGCTTAAACCTAGTTAGTACCATAATCTTTTGAAAGATCTTTATGACTTGTAATCCCTGCTACCCTCTAAGAAGGGACCTTTCTCCCACTTCCAAGTTGAGTCAGTAAACCTACTTCCTCTCTATCTCCAGCAAGCTTTTGAGTTGTTGTGTTTCAAGCATTCATATGATGATTTATTAAATCATGTTCTTTATCTTCCTTGTTTGCACAAAACTCTTATCTATTGAGTATTACTTTGAAAGCCTTCACTTGTGAAAAAACCTTTTTGAGCAAAGAGTGTCCTGTCTTGAAACTTCTGCGAAAAGCTTTTGTGAAACTGTTTGCCAGGTGTTCTCTGACCAAGAACAAGTTTGCCAATTCCAATTATGATTTATCTTTATGCATCTCTATTGTGACTGTTGTACTTGGTCGCAAGCTAAGTTATATAATGGTGAGTTGCTTTCTTCTATGAGTTGTGCAATGGTAAGTGTGATGCTTCTTGTTCGTATTCTTTTATCGACACTTCACTCCATAAACCTGTGGACATGTTTACTGAGCTCAGTATTCGCTTGGGGACAAGCGAAGTCTAAGCTTGGGGGAGTTGATACGCCAATTTGAATCACCTTTCTATATCATAATTTACCTCTATTCATTGATATTTGTCTTATTATGAGGTATTACTTATGGCTTTTCATCTGTTTATGCATGTTGGATGATTCCTGGAGGATGGACTGCCGGAGTCTGGATTCTGATGGAAAAGAAGGCGTTTCGGTGCAATTTCACGAAGATCAGAAAAATACCAGAAAAATACGGAAACATATTATTTTACCAAAAGACGAATGAAGCCAGAAGGAGGGACGGACATGGGCCTTAGGGGGCCCACACCCCCTAGGCGTGGGCCCACCTGACCCCGCACCTAGGGCAGGTGTGGTCCACCTGCCCGGCCTCCGACTCTGCCCCTTCGCCTATATCTTCCCTACGGAACCCTAATACCAGGGGAGCGACCACAGATAGATTTCCACCACCTCTGGGGGCGGAAAACACCGAGAGAGAAAGATCTATCTGACAGACATATTTCTGCCGGGGGAATTCCTTCCCGGAGAGGGGACACCATCGCCATCAAAACCTTCATCAAGCTAGGATTCATCGGGATCATCATCATCCACACCATCATCTCCACCAGCACCATCACCACCACTCCGTCCCGCTGTAACAATTGTGTTGGATATTGCTTTAGTTCTTAGGGGAACTTTCCCGGTGTTGATTACTATTGTAGTTGATGCTTGTGAGTGGAACCATTGGATTATTGTTTATGTTCAGATTGTTATCCATTATCATATCATCTTTGATCTTGATCTAGATGATGTCTTGTGAGTAGTTCGTTTAGTTCTTGATGACATGGGAGAAGTCATGTTGTTAGTAGTGAATCTGTGATGAGTTATTATTCAATGGTTTAGTATTTAAGTTGTGGTGCTATTCTTCTAGTGGTGTCATGTGAACGTCGACTACATGATACTTCAGCATTTATGGGCCTAGGGGAATGCATTGTGTATTTGGATACTAATCGTGGGGTTGCCGAAGTGACAGAAACCTGAACCCCCGTTAGGACACCTTTGCACAAGGGAGCGTAGGATCTCAGAGTTTAAGGCTATGGTTAGATTTATATCTTAATTACTTTCATGTAGTTACGGATGTTTGCAGGGGGTTTAATCACAATTATGTATTAGTCCTACGAAGGGCGGTATGTTAGCACAGGTTCACCCACACAACACTTACAAACACCAGAGAAGAGTACTCAGCTATTTGAAGCGAAAGCACTTGACAGGATTCCCATGTGTCCTCGACAACGTTTGGTCCTTATAAGTATTTCCACCGGCTTGTCCTTTGCTAAGAAAGGATTGGGACACTTTCTCTGTTTGTTCGTTACTTCTGTTACTTGCTCTTTGTTTTTTTACTTTGTCAGAAAACCACTAAAAATCTGTTTGCTAAGTATTCACAGGGATTTCCTACTCCATACCACTGGTCAGCACCTTTTGCTCCTCGTTGGGATCGACACTCCTATTTATTGAAAGTACTACGATACAACCCCTATACTTGTGGGTCATCAACTTGCAGCATCACCATAGTGAGTCATATATGAAGCATCCTCAATAAAAAGCTACACACATAGTAAATAAAAAGATCGCTAAAGAAGCTTATTGTCTGCTTGCCTTGTCATTTTGGTTATGGGAAAGCTCCTGTACCATGTTCAAGGGGTACCCCGTTGGCGTTTCTCAATGATATGCAAATACTTACAATGACAAGAACTTACTTGTGACCAAATTTGAGTACCATGAGGAGTGTCGCTCATATTCAAGGGACATGAGATTGCCAACTTATATTTCGTCAAGCATATACTCCATCTTTGTTCACTTTAACCTTAATCATCTCAATATGCTTATGATAGGGGTAATGAGGGCTCAAAGCTAGTAAGTAACATAATCTTTTGGAAGCTCTTTAGGACTTGTAATCCCTGCTACCCTCTATAAAGGGACCTTTCTCCTAGTTACCAGTTGAGTCAGTAAACCTACTTCCTCTCTATCTCAAGCAAGCATTTGAGTTGTTATCTTTCAAGCATTCATATGGTGATTTATTCAATCATGTTCTTTATCTTCCTTGTTTGCACAAAACTCTTATGTATTGAGTATTACTTTGAAAGCCTTCACTTATGAAAAACCTTTTTGAGCAAAGAGTGCTCCTGTTTTGAAACTTCTACAAAAAGCTTTTGTGGAATTGTTTGCCAGGTGTTCTCTGACCAAGAACAAGTTTGCTAATTCCAGTTATGATTTATCTTTATGCATCTCTATCGTGACTGTTGTACTTGGTTGCAAGCTACGTTATATAATGGTGAGTTGCTTTCTTCTATGAGTTGTGCAATGGTAAGTGTGATGCTTCTTGTTCGTATTCTTTTATCGACACTTCACTCCATAAACCTGTGGACATGTTTACTGAGATTAGTATTCGCTTGGTGAAAAGCGAAGCCTAAGCTTGTGGGAGTTGATACGCCCAATTTACATCACCTTTCTATATCATAATTTACCTCTATTAATTGATATTTGTCTTTTTATGAGGTATTACTTATGCATTTTTCATGTGTTTATGCATGTTGGATGATTCTTGGAGGATGGACTGCCTGAGTCTGGGTTCTGATGGAAAAGAAGGCGTTTCGGTGCAATTTCGCAAAGATCAGAAAAATATGAAAACATATTATTTCTCTAGAAGAATGAAGGAGCCCGAAGGAGGGACAAAGAAGGGCCTCAGGGGGCCCACACACCCCTAGGCGCGGACCCACCTAACCCGCACCTAGGGCAGGTGTGGCCCACCTTCTTGGCCTCCGACTCCGCCCCTTCGCCTATATCTTCCCTACTGAACCCTAAGCCTCGGGGAGCAACCACAAATAGATATCCGCCGCCTCTAGGGGGCGGAAAACACCGAGAGAGAAAGATCTCTTCGGCAGACAGATTTCTGCCAGGGGAATTCCTTCCCGGAGAGGTAAGATCGTCGCCATCAACACCGTCATCAAGCTAGGCTTCATCGGGATCATCATCATCATCATCCACACCATCATCTCCACCAGCACCATCACCACCACTTCGTCCCGCTGTAACAATTGTGTTGGATATTCTTTAGTTCTTAGGGGAACTTTCCCGGTGTTGATTACTATTGTAGTTGATGATTGTGAGTGGAACCATTGGATTATTGTTTATGTTCAGATTGTTATCCATTATCATATCATCTTTGATCTTGATCCAGATGATGTCTTGTGAGTAGTTCGTTTAGTTCTTGATGACATGGGAGAAGTCATGTTGTTAGTAGTGAATCTGTGATGAGTTATTATTCAATGGTTTAGTATTTAAGTTGTGGTGCTATTCTTCTAGTGGTGTCATGTGAACGTCGACTACATGATACTTCACCATTTATGGGCCTAGGGGAATGCATTGTGTATTTGGCTACTAATTATGGGGTTGCCAGAGTGACAGAAACCTGAACCCCTGTTAGGACACCTTTGCACAAGGGAGCGTAGGATCTCAGAGTTTAAGGTTGTGGTTAGATTTATATCTTAATTACTTTCCTGTAGTTACGGATGTTTGTAGGGGGTTTAATCACAAATATGTATTAGTCCAAGTACGGTCGGTACATTAACACAGGTTCACCCACACAACAATTACAACACCAGAGACGAGTACTCAGCTATTTGAAGCGAAAGCACTTGACAGAATTCCCATGTGTCCTCGAGAACGTTTGGTCCTTATAAGTATTTCCACTAGCTTGTCCTTTGCTAAGAAAGTATTGGGCCACTTGATCCATTTGTTTGTTACCTTTTTTACTTGCTCCTTGTTTTCTTGCCTTGTCAGAAAACCACTAAAAATTTGTTTGCGAAGTATTCATAGGGATTTCCTGCTCCATACCACTGTTCATCACCTTCTTCTCCTTGTTGGGAGCGACACTCCTATTTATCTAAAGTACTACGATACACCCCCTATACTTGTGGGTCATTAGCCGAAGGACCTCAAACGCATATTTCTGCTGACTGAGGTGAAGACAAACAGGGGAACGCTTCACCTCTATACCATGAAAATAATGCATCTCACCAATATCCTTGAGAGCAAAAGAGGACCCCAGCTAAACAATCAGGAAATCAGTAGCAGTAGTGGAGGATATCTCCACAATAATATCATAGACATATATGATCAAGTATATAGTGACCTCAGGCCTCTGAAGAATAAAGACAGAAGTTTCGGCAGTAGATGCAACAAACCAAAGTCCAGAAAGAACATCACTCAATCGGGCATGCCAAGGATAGGGATCCTGTTTCAGTCCATAGAGAGACTTATCAAGCCTACAGATATAACCAGGATGTAATGAATCCTCGAAACCAGGGGCTGGTGCATGCATACCTCCTCCTCAAGAACACCATGCAGAAAGGCATTCTGAAAATATCTAGTTGTCAAAGGTGCCATCCGTGTGTAAGAGCCATGGACAACAGTAATCAAATAGTAGTAGGCTTGACAACAGGACTGAAGGTGTCCTCATAGTCAAGTCCATAACTCTGCTTGAACCCCTTTGCAACCAAGCGTGCTTTGTATTGCTCTATTGTACCATCAGATATTTTCTTGATTTTGAAGACCCACTTGAATTCAATGATATTAACTCCGGGGCGAGGAGGAACTAGTCGCCAAGTCTTGTTTGCTTGAAGAGCAGAGTAGTCAGTCTCCGTAGCAGTACGCCAGTGGGCACAATTCATAGCATCATGATGAGTGCGGGGCTCGTTATGAACAAGATCAGTAGCACGAGATATATTCTAGGCCACTGTGCCATCTGTCCGCCTTTTTAGCTGATGAACACCACGCATTAGTCTGGTGATAACACCATGAGGAGAGGCAGGTGACGGCAACGGCGTCACAGCAGACGACGAGGCGGGCAATGTGGAGGAGGCCGCTGTGTCGGGCGACCGGCCGGGCATGGACGGGCCATCGGATGGCAGCCCAGCTGGAGGTGAGCCAGCCGAGGATGCGCCGGCCTCGGGTTCATGGCCATCACCGGCGCCATGCATGCGATCAATGTGATCAACGTGATCACGTGTCGTGTTGGATGGATCATCACCATCTAGCAATTCGAGACGAGCTCCTCTTCCAACACTTGCACCATGGTTAGGAAAAAGAGACGGTGTATATGCAACATCAATAAATTGTTCCAGAGTTGGAGGAATGGTAGATATGGATGGTATGGTGGAGTTTTGAGATAAATGAGAGAGCAAAAATTGTCTCGTCAAAAACAACATCATGAGAGATGTACACTCGGTTTGTAGGAATATGTAGGAACTTGTAGGCTTTATGGATGGAACTATAACCAAGAAAGACACACTGCTTAGAACGGAACTCAAGCTTGCGGTGATTATAAGGACAGAGATGCGGCCAACATGCACAACCTAAGACTTTGAGAAAGGTATAATCAGGCACCTCTCCAAGGAGACGCTCAAGAGGAGTATCCATGTTAATGACCCAACTAGACAAGCAATTTTTAAGAGAACACGTTGTAGAAAAATTATCGGCCCAAAAGCGGTAAGGCGCAGAGGCATGTGCAAGAAGAGTTAAACCAGTTTCAACAATATGTCTATGTTTGCGTTCAGTGGTACTGTTATGTCGCTGTGTATGAGGACAAGAAACTCAATGTGAAATACCAAGATCAGTAAAAAACTTGTTTAGAGAATGGTATTCCCCCCCCCCCCCCAATCCGATTGGACATGAATAATTTTGTTGTTTAAGATTCGTTCAACATATTTTAGGAACTCAATGAAGACATGGAAAACATCAGATTTTCTTTTCAGCAAGTAGAGACATGTAAAACGACTGTAAGCATAAACAAAACTCACATAATACTCATGTCCACTGGTATAAATAGGGTCAGGTCCCCAAACATATGAATATATAGTCTCTAAAGGAGAACTACTAACACGAGTTGACAACAAAAATGGTAACTGATGACTCTTGCCGTGCTGACATGCATCACACACTATAGCTTTATTGACTGGCACTAAGGGAAGCTCATGACGATGGAGAACATGTTCAACTATGGGGGTGGATGAATGCCCTAAGCGTGAGTACCATTGCTCACGGTAAACTTTAACACCACTAAAATATTGCTTGATGGATGTCTCATCAAGCCTGTAAATCTCACCACGGCAACCTCCTCTAAGAAGAATGTCTCTCGAAGACCGATCCTTAACAAGAAAATACCAAGGAGGTGTTATTATCATGTGTAAATTTTTTGATGGAGAGGACATTGCATGTGATGGAAGGAACATGAAGAATATTTTTAAGATGAAGTGGATGTGATGAAGAAGGAATAGTGGAATGACCAATATGTTTAATGCACATACCTGAACCGTCCGTGATTTGCACTTGATCCTTGCCATTGTAGGGCTCGTGTATGGGGAGCTTGGCGAGATTGTTGTTGAAGTGATCGGTAGCCACCGTGTTAGCGTACCAGGCGGGGTTGATCGGGTAGGATGGAGTTGAGTCGTAGGAGGCGTTGTTGGCGCGGTTGTTGGCGGCAGCGACATTGGCAGAGCGGTTGGTGAAGGCAGCGAGCTGCCTGTACTTGTAGGGGATGTCATTGTCGGCGCCTAGGTAGGCGGGATCATACCGCTTGAAGCAGCAGGAGGCGACATGTCCAATCTTGCTGCAAATCTGGCACATGGGACGGTTGCCACCGCCACCACCGCCGCCAGATGACGAGCCTCATCCCCCTCCGCCACGGGAAGAACCACTGATATGTCCAAAACGTATCTACTTTCTTGAACACTTGCTATTGTTTCTCCTCTAAACTTGTGTGATTTGGATATAACTAACACGAACTGACGTTGTTTTCAGCAGAATTACCTTGGTGCCTTGTTTTTGTGCAGAAAATCAACTATCAGGAAAAATCCCGGAAAATATGCAAAAAAATATATTTCACCAGAAGATCCACGGAGGCGAAGACGGAGAGGAGGCTGGGGCCCACCATGCCGGCGGGCCCACCACTGGCGCACAGGGTGCAGCCACCTAGGCACCCTCGCCTCCTCTACGCCTATAAGTTGCCTTTCGACCTGAAAACGGGGGGGGGGGGTCGATAGTTTTCTAGAAAGAGCTCCGCTCCGATGCCACCACCAGAAACCAAGATTCGGATCCAGAAACTCCATTCTGGCACCCTGCCGGGACGGGGAATTAGGAGAGGATCATCGACATCGTCATCACCAATGCATCTCCATCAACCATCGATGTTTCCCTCATCCATGAGTGAGTAATCCCCCGCTGTAGGCTTGGGGATGGTAGGGATTGGATGAGTTATATCATGTAATCAAATAAGATCTGTTAGGGCATGTAGCACCCCGGGTAAAACAGTACTAGAAAATCGCTCGATGTTTTTACTTTGTGCATCATCAGGACATTATGCATACTTGCATCTTAAAATATTTTACTAAACCGTATTTTGTTTTCTACAATATTCCTCTCCTAGTGTTCAAATTAAAACTCCAGACCGTCCGGATATTTTGTCTTGCCTAAATATTATTTACAAGTTGACTTTAAAATAAAACAAGACAATAATAAAATATAAAAACTATTTTTTTAATCTGTATCAGGGAGGCAGCCCAGCCCGTTTCCACCCTAACCCTAGATCCCTTGCCCTAACCTAATACCTCCCCGCGCGCCGCCAGCGAGCGCCCACCGCTCACGAACCCAGCATCGCCTGCACGCTTCCCTGCCCATACCCCGAGCCCAACCCACGACCCCTGGCCCGCCTTGGCCGCGAGACCCACCCCTAGTGCCTCGACCGAAACCGCCCACGTGCCCCCGCTCCCTCGTGATTCCCCACCTCGTCCCCGCATCCTCCTTCCTCTCTCCCGCACGATGTCGTGCCTGGCCCATCCCGCAACCCCCGCCTCCCTGCTTCTCTCCTTCCTCCCGAGAGCCGCCGCCGCCAGCGGGCCTCCTCCCGCTTGAGAGCAACCGTCGCCCGACCCCGCTCCTCACCGTTATCGGCCTGCGCATCGGTGCCTCCCACCGGACCTCTCCTTCCCCGGCCGCGAGCAGCCGCCGTGTCATCTGCTGCGGCACCGGCGTGGGTCGGCGCGCCCTACAGCTCGACCTCCTTGCGAGCAACCTCTCCGGCGTGGCCCGCCTCCTCCTCGGACGGCCTAACCTCGTCGTCGTCTGGCCCGCGTGCCCCTCCCCGAGGCCTCCCTCTGCACGCCACCGGACCCCTCCGCCGTCCTCCTTGCCTCCACCCTGGCCGAGCTCGCCGGCATGCTCCTCCTCGCCTCCCTCCTGTCCGCGAGCAGAGCCCGACCCACCGCCCTCTACTTGATCCACGACCAAGCTCCGTCGCGCCCCTCCCGCACGCCTCCTCACCGCCAGCGCCGGCCGCTCAACCTCCCCTGCGAGCCCTCCCTCTAGGATGGTCGCCTCCTCGCTCGTGCTCGCCCTGACGGCGCCCCTTCTCTGACCTCTACCGTCGGCCTTGCCCCGTCCTCGACGTTCGTCGTCCTCGCCCCTTCTCCGGCCTTGTCGGCCTAGACCCCGATGGCTTCGCCTCTGCCCGCCGGCACCCCCTTCGCGGCCGCCCGTGAAGCCCGTCCTCAATCTCCCCTTGCGCCGTGTCGCTGCTTCTTCTCTGCCCCGAGCCGGTCGCCTTCCTCCCTGCTTCGGCGTGGTGCTCGCTAGCCCCAGGCGCCGCGGCTGCAGGTTGTGTCTCCCTCTAGCGCCGACACCGTGTGGTGGTGATGTCTGCCAGAGAAGCTGCTGTCGACGTGCGTGTGTGCTGTTTTTGCGGCCCTCCTGTGCGTATGTGTTGTATGGCTACTGGTGGAGCTGGTGTGATGCCAGTACAAATCCCGACGGCCAAGGCTGCGTCCATCTTCGTTCAGGACTGTGAGCAACGATGTTGAGCGCACTATAAAACCATCGCCAAGTTCTTCCCAAGAGAAACCTACACCAAGTTTGGGGGCGACAAGATATTCTCGCCGACAAGACCAATATCAGAGCCTCGAGAGCCCTGACACGGATCCGAAGCCCGAACCTGAACCCCTCCGAGCCGCCAAGATCTTCGATCCTAGAAGTGTGATCTTCTTTTCCGAGACCCCTATTTTTATGAATGATATAAAATGTTGCATATTAAATTGTACATACTTGCATACATTGTGTGGTCTTGGGGCATTAGGCCGATTCACCTCATAAATAAATATGGGGCCATATGCGGCTTTTCTAGTCTAATATTGGCCTCATTTAAATTTATGTAGTGAATCGATGACGTGTTTTGCCTTGTTAAGACAACATTTAAATTGCGGGGTACCTAAACACCATGAATCTATTAATTAATTGTTGGGGCTCCGGTTCCGCTTAATATTGCCTAATTGCATCGCATCCTTGCCATGTCATGCATCATATAATGATCATGCCGATTCTTCCGCATTAGTTGTAATTGCTGCATCGCTTGTTCCTTTTAGTGTTTTGCTTCTTCCCGGATAGGATGATGAGATGTTGTGAGCTTCGACAAGTTCTTCGGTTATGAACCTTCGGCAATATTTTCCAGGCGAGCATTCTCCCCCTTTATACCTATTTTACATTTCTAGTCTTTACTTCCTCATGTTGATCTATTGCTATCTGTGTTGGGATGCTCTAGTTTTCGTACCCGTGATATCCCTTGCAGCCTTATATTGCCTTGGACACATCCTATTACCTATTGTTTGGTAGATAGTTGGACTTGCGTGTCGTAGTCGCTTGTTCAAGCGCTGTGTCGCGCCGTCAATGTTCCACAGTTGTTGGAGTAATGCCGCATGTTTAATGTTGGAGATGATTATAACTTTAATTACTGTTTAATAACTAAAATTGAAGTAGGTAAATAATGCAGAGGCACAGGTGGGCAATAGATGTTATTTGGTTTTTAACCGTCCACTTGTATCCCGTAGGACCCCGAGTACTTGATAATGTTCGAATATTCAGACTATCCGCATGTGGGACCATGAATCCCCTAGCGAGCTTGAGTCATATTTATTTCTTGGGTCCACAAAGTATTTTGGGTTTTATTTCTATCTGTACTTATGCCATGCTTTATCGATTTATTTACGATTGCGCGTGGGCGCTTGCTATTTTGGATCGCGGCACGATTACGCTGTATCGACAAGCCTAGTCACACTTTTGGGTTCCCGATCGTTTCTGACCGTTCTCGCAAACCTCTGGTCCGTCTCGAGCCGCCAACTTCAGTGGGTAGCTTGGTGGGGTGGCCCCAGAATTTATATGAATCTTGCAATTGCTCACCGTGATGCCTCGTTGGGTTTTATTGGTTTTCTCGAGGTTGATCGCGTGTGTTGCTATTTGTGCCCCTGCAGGTAAAACTTTCTCGAAGCCGTGTCATGTTATGGACGACTTGGAGCCTGATATCTCGATCATAGACAACTATAACTAAAGTAGTGCTATAAATTTGACTTTATAATGACTAGTAATCAGCTTCACTATAATGGAATGGCTAAATAAAAGTGCCAACAATTGCTGGTTTGTGTTGTCACCTGTTACCATTGTATCTGACTAGTAAGTATTGCAACTACAACGGAATGGCTAAATAAAAGTACCAACAACTGCTGGGTTTTGGGATGCCTCATGCTATATGTATCTATCTAGTAAGTACTACAACTACAACGGAATGGTTAACTAAAACTTCCCACTGCTTATTATATCAGGATGACTCATGCTATCTATATCTGACTAGTAATTGCCGCAACTGTAAAGGAATGAATAAAACTGCTAATTGTGTGAGTTCCTCGGTTGACTTCCTCGTTTTGGTTTCGAGGGGGAAATACCAGGATGGGTATGCTTGGTGATAGTTTCAGGTTGGATCCGAATTGGTCTTTCTCATCCCTATCTGATAGCCGCCAGTTGTATTGAGTCTCTATAGGTTGTTTAGTGCATGCTGCGTTGCCGCTCCAGTCCACCATACCTATGTAGGCGAGGACCGCTGAATTCTAGTCTCGCCGTGTACTGGCCTCAGTATTGACCTCTCTCTTTTTTCTTCACCCTTTGTCGGCAGCCCTTTTGTTAAGCAGGTTTTGAGATCGACGTCGTTAGCAGGGTTACCCTTCCGGCTTGGCCTGGGCAGGGTTATGGACGCCATTGGTTATTCTTCAGGGCTCTTAGCTCAATTTGCCTCTTGTCCGTACTCGGACGCTGTATCGTTTTCAAGGTGATTTGGATCTTTGTACTATATATTGTATTCTTGGCTCATGGAGTCGTTGTTGTATATATTTGTTCTGTGGGTTCCATCGTGGACTATTGTGTAACGGTATTACTTCGTTTTCCACCCGCACGAAAGTGCCTGGTGGGCACCTTTGAATCGTTTCTATGCGGGTTTTGCGGGAATCGCTAAAACTTGCATAGGGTCGATTCTAAGGGTGTTACAGGGCATAGTGTCTAGTATCTCTTTTAGTGCTATTTGACTTTGTTGCAACTTGTTGTGCTTAATGCTTGTCACTAGGACCCTGGTGCCATGATCTCAGATCTGAACTTATTATTGAATCATTATGATAGTATTGTTTGTGATCTTATCTGCAAGTTGTGTACACATATCATTGTCTGGATCCAAAGGCCCCAAAGTGACAATAATTGGGACAACCAGAGGGGATGGCTGTGTTGTGAGGATCACATGTGTTCACAGAGTGTTAATGCTTTGCTCCGGTGCTCTATTAAAAGGAGCACCTTAATTTCCAGTAGTTCCTAGAGGCCCCGCTGCCACGGGCTAGCTGGACAGAAGATGTTGTGCAAGTTCTCATTGCGAGCACGTATGACTATATTTGGAGCACGTTCCTAGGATTGTTTAGTACTTGGATGCTTGTTATTATTTATCTGCAAATGCCCTAGATCTTGAAGTTACATGTTTAGACTCATCCATGCAATGCCTGTCCATCCATCCCTATGCCTACCGCACTCGAATCCTACTGTTACTATTACTATTGCTCTTGTTTCACTCTTGTTGTTGCTGCTGCTGTTGCTTTGCTGTTACTACTACCAAACTGTTGCTACTGATAAACTTCTTTGAGCAAGAACTATTTCCAGGTGCAGCTGAACTGACAACTCAGTTGTTAAGGCTTGCAATTATTCTTTGGCTCCCCTTGTGTCGAATCAATAAATTGGGTAATACTACCCAAGGCTATGCGATCCCCTACACTTGTGGGTCATCAAGACTATTTTACGGCGCGTTGCCGGAGCATAGCTTTATTTGTAAGTTCACTTGGATCTATTATTGTTCACGCTACTCCTTTCATCATGGGAAGTCTCGTGATGGAAAGTTCCTATTTTACCATCCACTACAAGAAGAGGTACAGTCCTAAACACCTCTGCTCTTGATTCACCGCCCATTATAAGTAAGCTTGTCACACCACCACATACACATCTTTACACTGCTACTACCTTGAGTCTAAAGCGCTTTTGATACTCATGATGTTACTTCTACTATGCTTGATGCGAGTGGTTCATTAGGTCCTTTTCTAGACTCTACTATGGCTAGTCTAGGAAATACCGAAACTCCTAGTGAAGACACTATTACACATGTTAGCTCACCTGAGGCTAGTGAGAGTTATGATATTAATGATGGTTACATTGAGTTCACTGATGATTTTGTTGAAGAGTGTCGAAACACACATGGTACTAGTGCTATTAAGAGTCTCCTTGCTAGACGTACTATTGTGCCTAAGATGTCCTCTGATCCTAAGTTTGCCACCTCTCCCATAGATATTAAAGATGAAGAATATGATTTCTCTCTTGATTTATCTTATTTAGATATTGTTGAGAAAGAACCTTTTTGTGGGACTGAAAATGAGAGTGTTGTGGCTCATATGAATGAGCTTTCTACTATGAGTGCTTTGTTTTGTGATGATTTTAAGATGAACAAGTACTTTGTTACTAAGATCTTCCATTTTTCACTAAAAGGAGAAGCTAGGGCTTGGTTTAATAGATTACCTCCTGGTTCCATTGATAGCCATGATTGCTTGATTGCTTCTTTCTTCCAGAAATATTTTCCTCCCAGTGCTAGACATGCTGCTTTGCAGAGACTTTTTAATTTTAAACAGGGAGAAGAAGAGAAATTGCCTAAGTCATGGACGAGGTTCTGTGCCTTGATTCATGTACATCCTGGGTGTCCATTACCTAAGAATGAACTTCTTGATATTTATTATAATGGACTAACTGATGATTCTAATGAAGAATTATGTAAGCCAATTCCCCACTCATCCACTATTGAGGTACACTCTCTCCATTTTAATGAAGGGGATATTCCCTATGGTAAGCCTCCTGATCAATGCTTGGAAGAACTTGACACATTTATTGTTAAACAAGGTAATTTCAATAAACAAGTTCAGAATCATTTATTGGAAAACTCTAGAGCTATCCATGATTTGAAAGATATTGGGAAACAACTTCTAATGATATTAAAATGCTTTGTAAACACTTCCAAATGGTTCAAACTCAACTTGATCAACTTGCTAAGGTACAAAAGGATATGCTAGTTAATGCTTCAGGAGATAAACATGCTTATGGAATTAGAACTGGGAGTGGTATAGCTACTCAAGACCCTTTATATCCTGAAGGTCACCCTAAAAGAATTGAGAAGGATTCTCAACAAGGTGAGAGTAGTGGTAGTCCTCGTAAGAGAAAGAAAAAGAAACATAAAGTAGTTGAGGAACCACTTGAACCTGCTGTAGATCCTAATAGTATATCTATCTCTGATGCTGAAACTGAGAGTGGTAATAATAATGATGCTCCTGATAAGAAGGAAGGTGAGGAAGAACCTGAGAAGCACACTAAGAACACTAGGTACACAAAGGAAGATTTTATTGCTAATAAACATGGTAAAGAGATAGAACCTTGGGTGCAGAAACCTATGCCTTTTCTAGGTAAGAAACACAAGTCAAAGGAGGAAGAACACTACAACAAGTTTTGCGAGTGGATGAAGCCTTTATTTTTGCAAATTCATTTGACTGATTGTATTAAATTGCCTCCTTATTCAAAGTATATGAAGGATATTGTCTCTAATAAAAGGAAGATTCCTAATGAGGAGATTTATACTTTGCTTACTAATTACTCCTTTAATGGTAAGGTTCCAAAGAAACTTGGTGATCCAGGTATACCAACTATTCCTTGCTCCATTAAGAATAATTATGTTAGAACTGCTTTGTGTGATTTGGGAGCTGGATTTAGTGGTATGCCTTTTTATCTCTACAAGAGACTCCAGCTAGAAAAGTTGATACCAACTAATATATCTTTGCAAATGGCTGATAAGTCAACTACTATTCATGTTGGTATATGTGAGGATGTTCCTGTTCAAGTTGCTCATAATTGCATCGTTTTAACTGATTTTGTGGTGCTTGAAATGCCTGAAGATGATAATATGTCTATTATTCTTGGGAGACCTTTTCTTAATACTATAGGGGCTGTCATCAATTGTAATCAAGGAAAAGTAACATTCAATATTAATGATAAAGACCACACTGTCTATTTCTCCAAGAAGGTTGTTAGAAGCTATTGCCTGAATTCCATTGAAAATATTGAGAGCATCAAGGTTAGAGAAATATATTGTCCCATTCCACAAGAAAATTTTGAAACTATTATGATTGGGACCATTGCTATGAAGTATGAGGTAACATAATCACCTTGTGGATTGCAAAATTTTTCTTCATATAAGATTGTTTTGGTAACAAGACTTGATCAACCTTGTTAACAAAAGGATTTTAATGAACAAAATAAGGTTTCCACTATGGTTATACTTGCTTTCTTTTACTTTTCTCCTTCCTATCATTTGCCTTTCTTTTGCTAGATTTGGTTTTGTTAGTTGTTTGCTTGTTAGAGTTTCTTAGAGCTGTTGTAGTTTGGCTTTTGGTTTGCTTTTTCTTCTTTTGAAAAAACTGTTTCTGCGAGAAAATCAATTTTCATACCCTGAAAACTAGCCAAAAATAAAGTTTCCTGAAAAATCCCAGAAAATTCAAAATAAATGTTTCCTTGAAAAAAGGGGCAGAGAGGCACGAGAAGTGACCCAGGGGGCCACCCCAGGCCACCACACCCATGGTAGGTGCAGCCTACCAGGGGGTGGCGCCTAGGGGGTCTGACCCACGTGGGCCCCTCCAGGCTGCCTCCTCAAAGCCACCTTCTTTCTCTCTCCCGAAAAACACCAAAAAACTTGCTCAAGCTCGAGTTCTTGTTGTTCTTGCTCGCGATTTTCGATCTCCTTGTTCACCCCATCTCAAGTGCTGATTTTTGGAGGGTTTGCTCCTTGGTATGTGCCTCCTCCACTTGTCCAATTAGATTTGTGATTCGTAGATTGTATCTTGAGTATTTTGCTGCTATAGGTGACATGTTGTTTCATCTTGCATGCTTGTTCTATGCTTAGAAACATTATTTTGATACATGTGTAGTCCTCTAGCAAGTTCCTATAGTAGTTTCTCATCATTTATCAACTTAGAAATCACTTGGTTTGATGGTTGTCTAAAAAAATTCAGCAAGGAAGATGAGTGCTTATCCACGGAATCAATATGACTTGATGGTGCATGAGCCAATGAAGGTTCATCGTGAGGAGGCAGTTTTTCCTTCCATATATCCATGCCATGAATTTATGAGACCTGCGGGGATCCTCCAAGATTTACAAACTATGGTTACAAATGTAGGGTTGGAACACTTTATTGAAGGTGAACCATTCCAATATGTTAAGCTAACAATGGATTTTGTGCAGGACTTCTGGTTCACTTGGTCTACTTCTAATCCCATGGTCCATTACAAAATATATAATATACATGTCGACCTGCCTTTTGCTGATTTCTGTGCAGCAATTAGAGTACCTTAGTGGGGATCTTGTGAGAAGATCAAGGAGAGGCCCAAGTCACTTATGGATTTATATGCTGAGATTTGCCAAGGTTTTGACTTCTCAAAGGAAAGTGGTAAAATTCAGAACATTTAGCTCCCAGCTATTAGATACTTTGCCTAGTTCATTACCAAGTGTGTTCTTGCTAGAAAGATTGCTAGAAAGTTATCTTCTTTTGATCTAGCTTTTATCGCAGCTGCTCTGAATAGGAATAGATTTTATAGCCTAGGTGCGTTGATAGCTCACCGTCTCACCACCAACCGCAAGAAGGGTGGAATTTGTGGAGGTCTCATTGCTTATAGGTTGCTAGCTTTCCATGGGTTAGAGCCTCATTATTCAGATTTTCAGTTCCCCATAGAGAGGCTTGATATTAAATCCATGATTCAGCATGGTTTTGTTTCCTTGGGGAATAATGTGAGAAGTTTACCGTATGAATTATATTTTGCCCAGCAAGGTCGGAGAAAGGGTAGGACTAATAAAATAGTTTATTTGCCTGCATCTGCTTTGTTTAACTTTGATAACAGGCAAGGATGGTCGCTTACGGAGGAGGAGGTTTACACATATGTGGGGGAACTCTCCCAGCAAGAGGAGAATGTTGAAGAGGATGACGAAGACAATTCGGTTTAGCCCTCCAACTTTGGAGAGTCTTCATACCAGCAGCCCTCATTTGATTGGGGCGCATCTTCTTCTTCATCGCAGGCGCCTGACTATGATCATTCCTATGATGACCACCAGCATGGGGTTACTACCCACGCTTTTGAGCCCCACTTAGGACAAAAGCCTAAGCTTGGGGGGAGGTATACCGACATCACACTCATATATATATCATGTTCGGTCGGTTCTTTGTATATCCATTGTTTCGCTTTCTTTTTGGTTCTTGTTGCTTCTTTCTCAAAAACACAAAAATACAAAAAATATTTTCGTTGTTTCTATGTAAGATCCCTCCTTTATAAAGGAAAAGGATCCCTGTGATTGCAATGCTAGTCCCTGGATCAATGCTAGCATCCACAGTTTAAGATGAAGTACACAGAAACAAAGGTCATTATTACAGTCATTCCAGAGACAAACATAGTCTTTACAACTCCAAGGCCACAGGCCTTGTACAAGAGTTTAAAAAAGTGAATAAATAAAAGTCTTAATCTTCATGTGCCACAGGCAAACATGTTGAGTGTAGACTCATGACTCCTAATCCTCATCAAAGTAACCTGCAACATCACAAGTTACATCCACAGTGGGTCAATACATTGGAATAGTATTGGCAAGTGATACCTTAGTATAATTTTGGTGGACTACATACTATATGCAATTTGGCTAAGTGTAGCTTAGGCTTGCTTTGCTCAAAATAGGTTTTACATATTAGTTGAAATCACTAAGTTTTTCTTTGTCAAAACTTTTCCCAAGGAACCACCAATAGACATTGGGGTCCTTCACCCTTGTTCACCCACAAGTTTTACTTACAAATTGGGATGAGGAGATTCTTGATAGCTTCCATGTCTTGATGCTCAAGTTGTCCTTTTCCAGGGACATGGCTAAGTACTTAGATTCTTCCATCTGCAGAGGTTGTGCACTTTCCCCACCAGACTTGATTTTCACCAAGATAGGACCTTTCAGAAACCTTCCCTTAGACCAAATGGACGCGTTCCAACCTATCATCCCACTACCACCAACTGTCCAAATGGCTAAGTTCTAGCAACCTATGTGATCCAGGCAGAGCCCATATTGCCAATTGGCTGCACTAGAAGCTTCTTAACACTTGGCTTCTAAAATCTCTTTGTTCCTAGGTGGATTTCCACAAGTGAGATACACAAGGTAAACCATAGAAATGGGCCTTGTGTAACCACTCAACATAAACCATTCCTTCCATTCAACCTAGGTGATTCATTCACTTAGTTGTTTTATTAGGTAAAACACAAGTCCAAAGACTTAGAAATATTTTTATCATAGCATGTATATTTCACCACCTTTGGTTACTACTAGCTAGGCCAAGCATGGCATAGATAAGCATCTTAACTTAGAAAATATCTAGCAATTCTACAACTACTAGGATTTCCCAACATGGCATATAAGCAAAATATAACATGCAATACTAGCAAAAAATTTCTAATGCATAGTAGAAAACATAGGGATAAAAATATCATGAAGCACCACTTGCCTTGGTAGTTTGGAGAGTAGCTACACTCCTCACAATCACAATCACTATCGGCACCAAAATCTACACATAGAATCATAGCAACAAATCACATACAAATAAATACAAGCAAAAATATATGGATGCATGCAATATGATATGTGATGATTTTATAAACTCCACAAAACAAGTGTACAGTACTGGTTCATAAACAAGTTCAAAGCTTGCCAAACAACATTTATTTAAACACTAAAACATTTCTTAAACAATTCATATACTCAAAATAGCCCTACACATGTTTCTGTAAATAAAACCATTTTAACATAAGCAAAACATTAAACACATTGCATATTTAGAAAGGGCTTGTTCTCCTGATTCCATTGATATAAAATTTATCAAATTTGGACGTGGGAATCAAAAGTTATGGCTAAAACAATTTCAAACAACTAATAGATTCAAATCCTGATTTTAAACCTAAACTCGAGCCACGCGTCATAATCTGATTGGTGCGTACTGGTTCGCACATGATCGCGCGCACAGACCGTTAGATCTACTTAATCTGCATGGCCCAGATCTACTCATACCGATTCGTTAAGTGATCTGTTTTTACGCGCTGGATCTAGATCCAACGGTCCATGGTCAAGCGACCATGGATGGGCGGCGCCAGCGGTGGAATCTGGCGGCGGCGGCTCTGTCTACGGAGGCGCGGCGGCTACAGGGGGTTCTAGGGTCGACGGAGGTGCTTACCGGTCTCGTAGCGATGAACTGATGCTCAACGTGGCGATGGCTTGGCAAGGGGCGCACAGACACGGCTGCACGGGCTCGTCGGAGTTGCTGACAGCGTCGGGCTCGGGCGGACGGCGACGTTGGCGACATTCCTGGTCACCCTATCACAAATCAAGGGCATCAGGGGGTGCGCAAGACTATGGCGAACACACTCGTGTGAATCAGAGGCGAAGGGGAACACGGTGCTCACCGAATTTAATCGCCGGAGTTAAGGACGTCGTCGGGACCTTCTTGTGCAGCGAAGACGGCGACACAGGCGATATAGGATGAACCAATGGTGTCAGAAGGTGCGCAAGGAAGTTGCGAAGCTATCTGCAAGAACTAGAGAAGAAGGGGCGCACGGGGCTCAACGGGATTGGTCGCCGTAGTGAGCTCTGTCTGCGGCGACGCAAGAGCGATTGCGGGCAGCCTGGGGGCGTTTCTGTCTGGATTTGTTGGGGGAAATGGCCGCGAGGGGGAGGTGGTCTCATAGCCAGAGCGGGGGCGAGGATCATGCACGGTATCAATGGCAATTAAGCCCTCATTGACTGCGGCGAGGTAACGGCGGAGCGAGCGTCGCGGCCGCGCGTGATTGACGACGACGACGACGTGGTCGCAGGGTCCACTTGTCAGCGAGTGTAACAGAGAGGAGGTGGGTTTGGGTGATCAGTGACTGGGTGGGTTCGTCTGCGCGTGAGAGAGAGAGAGGGGGACCCCAGGTGGGCTTAGTGGGTTGAATCCGTCGTTGGGATAGATAGATGGCGCCGGCCATTTTCTAATTCTTTTCTCCTTTTCTTTTTCTGTTTTTAATTTTAGGAATCAAATTCAAATGATTTCAAAATCTATTTGAATTCAAATCTTTTCAGGATTTTTGCAGTGTGCAACAATCACAAATCTGGGCATAAAACCAATTGGTCACTTTGAATTGGCCTGGTCACTTGAATAAAATAAAATAAGCAGTGACATAGCACTAGTTTTATATAGGTTTTGAAATTGGTTTTCAAATTATATTTGTTTTGAAACTTGGGTTTAAATCCTTGCAATCTAGCAATACACTCTGAAAGAAATAAGACACAAGGTTTGGTTCACTGAACACCTATCTCACATTGGAGATTTGTATTTGTTTTAAATGCTGATCACATAAAATAATGAGCTCATATGCTCTTGTTTTTTAAATTGATTTGTTTGAAATGAACTCCATATGATCATGTATGCATGGATGATATGCATGAGTTTGAAACATGATTTTAGGGATGTTACAAATCTAATCCCCTTAAGGTGAATCTCACCCTCGAGATTCGGATTGGCTAGAAAATAGGTGAGGGTGGTCTTTCCGAAGATCATCTTCTCTTTCCCATGTTGCTTCTTCTTCGGAATGATGGTTCCATTGAACTTTGCAGAACTTGATAGTGTTAGTCCGTGTGACTCTTTCTGGAGTCTCAAGAATCTTGAAAGGTTTCTCTTCATAAGTGAGATCACTTTCCAATTGAACCTCTTCCAAAGGTATAGTATCCTTCAAAGAAGTCTCTTCCATTTCCGGATGACATTTCTTAAGCTGACTCACATGAAACACATTATGAACAGCTGACAAAGACTTTGGCAATTCAATCTCATAGGCAACTTCTCCTTTGCGAATTAGAATCTTGAATGGTCCAACATATCTTGGGGCCAACTTCCCTTTGACTCCAAACCTCTTCACTCCACGAAGTGGTGACACTCTAAGATAAGCTCTATCACCCACTTCATAGGTTACTTCTCTACGCTTAGGATCTGCGTAGCTTTTCTGTCTGGACTGTGCTATCTTCAATCTATCCTTAACTAGTTTGACTTTCTCTTCAGCTTCTTTGATAAGTTTTGGTCCGAACAAACTTCTTTCCCCCACACCATTCCATAACAATGGGGTGGTACATTTTCTCCCGTAGAGAAACTCAAATGGTGCCATCTCAATGCTGGCTTGATAGTTGTTGTTATAAGAAAATTCTGCGTAAGGCAGACTTTCATCCCAACTGGCTCCATAGTCTAGGGCACATGCCCTCAATATGTTTTCAAGAATCTGATTAGTCCTTTCTGTCTGTCCATCAGTTTGAGGATGAAAAGCAGTGCTGAATTCCAACCTCGTTCCCAATGACTCATGTAATTGCCTCCAAAAATGAAAAGTGAACTGGGTTCCTCTATCTGACACGATACTCTTGGGTACTCCATGTAGACACACAATTCTACTCATATAGATCTTGGCTAACTTAGCACTAGTGTAGGTTGTCTTCACGGGTATGAAATGAGCCACTTTAGTTAGGCGATCCACTACTACCCAAATAGAATCATATCCTGACCGGGTCCTTGGTAATCCGGTAATGAAATCCATACCAATCTTGTCCCACTTCCAATCAGGAATAGGTAGTGGTTGAAGCAAACCTGCTGGTTTCTGATGTTCCGCTTTCACTCTACTACACACATCACACAAAGCAATATGTTCGGCGATGTCCTTCTTGAGATTATTCCACGAAAATCTTTCCTTCATATCCATGTACATTTTGGTGTTACCCGGGTGAATGGAATACGGTGAGTTGTGTGCTTCTTGCAAAATCAGTTTCCGAAGCTCCGGATCTTGTGGAAAATAGATACGTTTTCCATGCCATAAAGTACCCTGTTCATCTTCATGGAATCCTTTGGCTTTTCCCTTGCCAATCTTTTCCTTAATATCTTCAATTTCTTTATCAGTCTTCTGGGCTTCTTTGATTTTGTCCAACAAATTAGGTTGAACATCCAAAGACATGAGATGTCCTTCAGGCACAATCTCCAATCTGAGGTCTCTAAATTGGGCACACAGATCATCTGGCAATTCTCCCTTAGTAAGGCCATTTACAAAAACTTTACGGCTTAGAGCATCTGCTACAACATTTGCTTACCGGGATGGTATTGCAAACTCAATTCATAGTCTTTGATGAGTTCTATCCATCTTCTTTGTCTCATATTAATTTCTTTCTGGGTGAAGATATACTTCAAACTCTTGTGATCTGTGAACACTTCACATTGTTTTCCCAAAAGATAATGTCTCCATGTTTTGAGTGCATGGACAACAGAGGCTAACTCCAAATCATGAGTAGGATAGTTCACTTCATGAGTTTTGAGTTGTCTCGAGGCATAAGCCACAACTTTCCCTTCTTCCATAAGTATTGCACCCAAACCATGATGAGATGCATCACAATATACTTGGAAATCCTTCTCCAAGTCTGGCAAACATAAGACTGGTGCTGTCACAAGTCTCTTCTTCAATTCTTGAAAGCTGAGTTCACAACCTTCAGACCAAGCAAATTTCTTGTCTTTCTTTAGCAACTCTGTCATAGGCTTAGCTACCTTGGAGAAATTCTCAATGAACCTTCTGTAGTAACCTGCTAAGCCAAGGAAACTACGAACTTCTTTCACTGACTTGGGAGATTCCCATTCAGTTACAGCCGAAACTTTAGCAGGATCAACTTCAACACCATCTCCTGACACAACGTGTCCAAGAAATCCAACTTCATTCAACCAGAATTCACACTTGCTGAATTTGGCATATACTTTATGCTCTCTAAGTTTCTCAAGTATCAAACGCAAATGTCCTTCATGTTCTTCTTTGCTCTTGGAGTAAATTAAAATGTCATCGATGAAAACGACAACAAACTTATCAAGAAATTCCATGAACACCTTGTTCATCATATTCATGAAGTACGCTGGAGCATTGGTCAAACCAAATGGCATCACGGTATACTCATACAATCCATACCTTGTGGTGAATGCTGTCTTAGGTATGTCTTGCTCTCTTATCTTGAGCTGAAAATAACCTGACCGGAGATCAATCTTTGAGAACACACAAGCTCCTTCTAGCTGATCAAACAAGTCATTGATTCTTGGCAAAGGGCATTTGTTCTTGGTAGTCACCTCATTGAGTGAACGGTAATCTATTCATAACCTTTGACTTCTATCTTTCTTTTCTACAAACAAGACTGGGGCTCCCCAAGATGAAGAACTTGGTTGAATAAATCCTTTCTGCAACTGTTCTCCAAGTTGTTTCTTGAGTTCTTTCAGTTCATCCACTGACATCTTGTATGGTCTTTTTGCTATTGGTATAGATCCTGGTAGCAAATCAATAAGAAACTCCACATCTCTATCTGGTGGCATTCCAGGCAATTATTCCGGAAACACATCCGGATATTCACTCACAATTGGCACACTGTCTATGCTAACCCCCTTAAGAGAATTTAGCATACCCCTTTTTGCTTCAAAGTTGGTCTTGAACCTGATACTTTTATTTTCTGGAGTTGTGAGTGAGACAGTATGGTTGGCACAATCTATCACTCCCTTGTGTTTAGTCATCCAGTCCATTCCCAAAATGACATCCAATCCTTGGGAATTTAGGATTATCGAGTTAACGGGAAACTTATACTTCCCAAACTCTATGACTAGGTCATGACACCCTGAATTCACTATCATTTCTCCGCCAGGAGAACTTACTTTTATAGGACACCCAATAGTTTCTATCGGTAGTTCATTTATTTCAACAAATGCTCTTGATATGAATGAATGAGATGCACCAGTATCAAAGAGAACAAATGCTGGAACAGAATTGAGTTTGAACTTACCAGCAACAGCATCAGGCTCCTCATAAATTTCCTCCACATTAATGTGGTTCACTTGTCCTTTTTTAAAAGGGTTGGGCTTGTTGGGTCCTTCAACTTTCTTTTCCAGGCATTCATTTGCATAATGCCCCATCTTCTTTCACTTGAAACACTTCTTGACAGGCTGGCTTCCACTGCCACTTCCACTACCACTGTGGTGGCTCTTATATCCACCCTTGTGGTTCTTGTATTTGTCATTGTCATGACTACGGTGATGCTTGTTGTCATGATGACGGTTGTGGTTGTGGTGCTTGTTGAATTTCCCATGCTTGTGGGATCCTGAGCTTCCACTATCATCATAATGGGAACTTTTGTGAGATGATCCCGAGCTGTGCTTGTCCGAGTGCTTTCTCTTCCTACTCTCAACTTGCTTCATTTTGTTCTCCAAAATAGCAGCCTTATCACAAAGAGACTGGTATGTGGAAACATAGGCCACTGATAGCTTCAGGTTCAGTTCATCATTTAGCCCTTCAAGGAACTTTTCCTTCCTCTTAGCATCAGTGTCAAGTTCATCCGGTGCATAACGCGCCAGATTGTTGAACTCCTCAGTATATTCAGCCACGCTATGGCCGCTTGCAGATTATGGAACTCTTTCTTCTTCAAACTCATCACTCCAGATGAGATGTGAGTAGTACGAAAACCATCTTCAAAGATAGCCCATGTCACATCTTCAATGGGAGTGGTGATCTGGAAGTTATCACACCAAGTGGCGGCTGGTCCTTCCAACAAATGTGCTGCGAATCTGAGTTTTTCTGCATCAGTACAGCCCATAGTTACCAAGTCTTTGTTCACAAAGTGTAGCCAATCATTGGCTACCATGGGATCAGTTGTTATTGAGAACTTTGCTGGCCTCAATCTTAAGAACCTGGTAAGCATGTCAAAACCCGGTGGGTTGTTGTTGTTGTTGTTGTTGTTGTTGTTGTTGTTGTTGTTATTATTGTTGTTTTTGTTCTGGTTCTGGATGAACGTAGTCATCATTTGCATCAGTTGAGTCTGAGCTGTCATCATTGGCTGCATCTCAGGGGTGATGTTTCTGTTGTTGGGGTTGGGATTGGCACGACGGGGAGGCATCTGTGGTTTATTCAATAGAGATAAGAATGAGATACCCATAAATGCTATCATGCACAATACATCACATAAACAATCATCAAGCATGGCTCATAATAATAGTTCAACAACAAAAACGACAAGTTTGCAAAGTAAACACACCAATAACAAGCCATCCACATGTTGGATGGTCATTGTGACTCAAATAAAGTATGATAAATAAATGATAAATGAGTAGTCATCACTACTCCTCGGCATCAACCTCCTCCTCAACAAAGGTAAGACCTACATTCTCCATAGCGGCCTTGTATTCCTCGACATTGGTAGTCAAGGTCTCTACTTTGGCTTTGAGAGCCCTCTTCTGAGAACGAAGCCTCTCAATCACAGTCTGCTGATTCTCGAGCTCGAAGTCCTTGGCTTGCAGTTCTTCACTCATGTCCCGAATCCTCTTGTTCCTATCTTGGACTCGCTTCTCTTGACTCTTGAACTTTCTGTCCCGTCTCTCGAACTTTGCCTCCATCTCCTTGACTATCTCATCTTGCTCCGCGAAGAGCTTGTCCTTCTCATGAAGCTGCACCTGGAGTTCGTCATTGCTAAGCATGACGTTGGTCCTATCAGTGTCCACGTGCCTAAGAAGAACCTCTAAGTCCTGGAGGTATAGGCGAATCGGCTCAACTGTCTCCCTCGAAGTCGATGGCCTCTCCATCCTCATCACGTCTACCGAAGACGTGGAAGTGAGTACCTCTAACCTGCCGAGAGTGTCGCCCTAACAGACGTCCAATCAAGTCCTGCATGACTACCTCTAGGCCTCTCTCCTTGTCATCGTGCATGAGCTTGAAGATGATAGCCTCCGTGATAGGCTCAGTCTGGCGTCCTGGCTGATTGACCTTGAAACCCCAAAGGTCTTTCCTCTCAAACTTAGTGAGGGGAAGCACCATGATAGTAGGAAGAGGGAGATTGAGCAAAGTAGTGAGCTCAATAATACGAGGGCCAAAACGAGTTCCTTGGAACTCCTCAACAGTGCTGATGGTAACATTAGGCATCTATTTAATAAGATAGAAAAAGTTAGAATCAACACAATAAATAAATTTCAAGACAGAGCATCACAAGCATAACATTGGCAAACACACAAGTCATAGCATACATAAAATCCATTACAAGCATCCAAGGTTCAACTTATTTAGACAACATTTTTGGAAAATAAAATGATAAGTATGGTGGTCCAAATAATGTGTTACATCACAATCCCATCTCACTTGCCAAGTTGGCTAACAGGGCATCCCTAGAGGCAATCTGTTTGTCTAGATCACAAGACTCCATTGCTAAGTCTATGATATCCTTCCTTAGGCTTTGGTTGGTAGCCTCTAACTCTTGGGCATGTTTCTTCTCTTCCTTAAGATCATTCTGAGTGTTAAGCATTCTGCACTTGATTCTATCACCAAGTTCTTTGATGGCCCTCCAAGCAGCATCCCTTGCTGAATCAAAGAATGTAGTGTGCATCATTGTGTTGGTGACCATGCAGAATCCTGAGTCCTTGTGGTTGTCTTCCTTGTTTTTATAAAAGTGAAGTTGCACCCACCAGTACTCAACTCCTTCATCCATCACAGGAAAACCTTTGTACACAGCTGCACCATGTATTCCCATTGAAACCATGAGGTCCTTGAGAGCCTTGGGGAACTCTGTCTCGCATTCCAAAGTCATTGTCATGAGTGGTCCCTTCTTCACGGCTTCGTTGATGGAGTTCATCTACAAATAGAGATGAGAAAGAAGATTAGAAAAGTTTACGAGAAGAATAGACAAGTGTAGAAGTTCTTGAAAAATTTTCCTTAGTGGTTTCCAATCCTAGGGTCATAATCCTACACGCAACACAGTGCTCTGATACCATCTGTAAGATCCCTCCTTTATAAAGGAAAAGGATCCCTGTGATTGCAATGCTAGTCCCTGGATTAATGCTAGCATCCACAGTTTAAGATGAAGTACACAAAAACAAAGGTCATTATTATAGTCATTCCAGAGACAAACATAGTCTTTACAACTCCAAGGCCACAGGCCTTATACAAGAGTTTAAATAAGTGAATAAATAAAAGTCTTCATCTTCATGTGGCACAGTCAAACATGTTGAGTGTAGACTCATGACTCATAATCCTCATCAGAGTAACCTGCAACATCACAAGTTACAGCCACAGTGGGTCCATACATTGGAATAGTATTGGAAAGTGATACCTTAGTATAATTTTGGTGGACTACATACTATGTGCAATTTGGCTAAGTGTAGCTTAGGCTTGCTTTGCTCAAAATAGGTTTTACCTATTAGTTGAAATCACTAAGTTTTTATTTGTCAAAACTTTTCCCAAGGAACCACCAATAGACATTGGGGTCATTCACCCTTGTTCACCCACAAGTTTTACTTAGAAATTGGGATGAGGAGATTCTTGATAGCTTCCATGTCTTGATGCTCAAGTTGTCCTTTTCCAGGGACATGGCTAAGTACTTAGATTCTTCCATCTGCAGAGGTTGTGCACTTTCCCCACCAGACTTGATTTTCACCAAGATAGGACCTTTCAGAAACCTTCCCTTAGACCAAATGGACGTGTTCCAACCTATCATCCCACTACCACCAACTGTCCAAATGGCTAAGTTCTAGCAACCTATGTGATCCAGGCAGAGCCCATATGTCACATCCCAAGATTTTCCAAATCTTGTAATGTGAAAATAAATGAATGAAATAAAACTTTGTTTGATTTTCAGGGCCAGAAGAAACTTTTTGAATTTAATTGGAAACTTCAAACCAATTTGAATCAAATAAATCCTAAAGGGATTTATAAGGATAAACATTTATTAAAGGAAATTAAAATGTTTTGGAATTACTATTTTGGATCTTTTAATAAAAGATTTGATTATCAAAAGAAAAGGTGGATTCATAAATAAAGATTATTTTATAAAGCCAAATTAAACCTTGGCCAAGCTTTGGAATTAAAACATTTTGTTTTGAATAAAAATAGCAAAGGTTTATTTAAATAAATTAATAAGGATTTAATATCCAATTTTATCTAAATAAAAGGTTTTACCATTTTAATTAAAACATCAAAAACTTATTAAATTATTTTAAATAAGTTTTCCAAATATTTTATATTCTCAAATAAAACCTACTGATTTGGTTTTGAAAATATTAGGATTTCAAATGGAGATTTTGTTAATTAAATCAAACCCTATTTTATTAAATAACTAAAGATCCATTTTATTTAATTAAAGAATGGATCCTAAAAAGAATAAAAATTATTATTTTATTTTGGGATTTGGTTTATGTTGATAAACAGAACCAAATTCAAAGTTACAAAGTTTGGTGATGGTTTGAATCAATTTGAATGCTTGAGTGTTGTTTGAATTTCAAAACAGAAATCAGAATTAGAAAAAGAAAAGGTTTCAGAATAAAAAAAATGGATTTGGACCCAGCCCAACCGTCCAAGCCCACAAGCCCAGCAAACCAGCCCAGCTTCCCCTCCCCGAAGAAAAACAATTCGTACTCAAAATCTAACCCGAACAGACGCTGACCAGTGGACCCTTTCCTCACTCCTTTTGCCACTGACCAGCAGACCCCACTTTTCCAGCTCATCTCCTTCCTCGCGACGACCATGCTGGCCATTTATGTCGTTGATGTCGCGGCTTCAATTCGCAGTAATGTCGCGCCTTAACCTCGCCATGACTGCACGCTATTAATCGCCAGCGTCTTCTCCTACTTTCCCCTCACTCCTCCCTGTAGGCCTCAATTTGAGCTCGCACCACCGTAGCTCCGACCACCGTCCTCCCTCGATTCCGGCCGAACCACACCACCTCCTGCCTCCACAAGCACACGAGCACACTCACCACTCACTGGCACATCTCCCTGTACCCGCCGTTCAACCGCGGGCGCCCCAGAAAGCCGTCTTCGACAAGCTCTGAGCGCCGCCGCGTCTGCCTTCTACTCCGGCGAGTTTCCCAGGTAGAATCTGACCGCCCCGACCCCTCTCGTTCATGCACATACCTTCGCCGTGTATTTGCGCGTCTGACTGTGCATTTCGTTTGTCTCCGAGTGACCCTTAGTGCCGTCCTCGACGACACCTGAGCAAGCCCGACGCCGACGACGTCTCCGACGAGCAATCGCCACCGTTCCCGTGCGTCCCCTACCACGTCGACCACACGTCCAGCATCACCACGCCCTCGTGATTCTGGTGAGCACCTCCCCTACTCCTCTCGCTTCCTAGCTTCGCTGGAAACCTCCTGCCCGAGTGTGCGCCGCCACCCGCCACCGCCAGCGCCACCGATCTTTGGCAAGCGTGCTAGCAACCGTAGGATCGTGATATAACGGATGCGATAGAACGTAGGTAAAGGGTAAGTAGTGTCTCTGCACCGCACGATCTCACTTAGATCCAACGTTCCAGAGAGGTCAATCTGACCGAACCGGTACCAGCGAATAGCGACACGCCGCGTGTCACCAGATGAATTAGAAATAGAATTTGAATCTGATTTAAGTTGCAATTTGAAAACCCTGTAACTTTTGATCCACACGTCCAAAAATTGCAAACTTTATACCGTTGGAATCAGTGGAACAAGACCTAGACAACCATGGAATTTGTTTAGCAAATAGTATCTGTTAGATTAGTTGATTTTGCGGAAACATTTGTATACATGATTAGATTAGAAGAATTGTTCAAAAATGTTTTTGAGGTTAAAACCTTTGCAAATTGGATTGTTGTGAACTTACTAACCCTAGGAACCAACCCATGGTTTTGAAAATGATTTTGGTAAAGTTTAGGATGAATTAAGTGGTTTAGCCCATTTCTAGCCAAATAAAAATAAAGGTTTTGTTATGAAAATGTTTTTGGAGTAAAAACTTTGGGACAATGTTTGGGATCAAACCTACTGACCCTAAACACCAAGTTTTACAATGGCAATTCATTTGGTGAAAAACATAAAGTTTTGCTTTAATAAAAAATATTTTTCTTCACATAAAATGATGATTAGATTTAAAAATGGTTTATGGACCAAAACCCTTTTGCAAATGACTTTGCCACTATGGAAAAATGACCACTTTAGACCTTACCAAGTTTACGAGCCTAGTGGAGACCATCTTTGCAAATAGGACCATCTCTTGCATGCTTACATGCATGATTTAGGTCCCATTGTTTTATGTGTGTGAAATGTTGTTTGATTATTGGTTTGGAATGCTACTTGATACTATGCTTGCTGGATTGATTATAGTGAAGTTAGAAAAGTGTGAGACTAGCAAGATCAAGGAGTGAACCATCATTCCCTACCAAAAAGTCAAGTGACACTATCATCTAAAGTCCTACTATTTTCATTATACTTAGTGGATTTTTGAAAACATGCATGAAAATAATTTTTATACCTATGCTATGCTAATCCTAATAGGATACCCTATACATTCCTTAGTGAAAACAATGTAGTTGTTACATGCTTAGCCATGCTGCATTTTGAAAAGAGATACATGTTGAGATTTTATGAAGTTGAGAAAAGGACTTGTGTTTTTATATAATAAAACAAGGACTCAATGAACCACCTGGGTGGCCAAGGTTACTTTAAGTATTGGAGAAGGTGGCAACAAAAGGAACCATGTCTATGGCAATCTCTTTGTGTTGTGCTCCAAAAAGAAACCACCCATGAAACTTAGAGATTGAACATGTTTCTCCAATTGTGGCTTTCGTGTGCAACCACATGCTATTATGGCTCTGGCTTAGTCAACTACATTGGGAAGACCCATGCATTGTCTTCAGTTCTTGGACATGGGGATGGAATGCTTCATGGTCTTTGAAGACAAGCTAGCAATGGTGTATGGGAGGACCCTTTGAAGACTTCGTCACATTCTCAATCTGCAGACTCCATCTTGGTGAGTGCTAATCCAGTGCCACTGGTGGCAAAAGGATGGGTTTGTGACATGTGGGTAAAGTGTACTCCTTCTACAGAAGATAATAAAATCTAAGTACTTAGCCGTGTCCCCGGTTATGGACAATACTGAGCAACTAAAGTTTGAAGCTATGGGAGATCTCGACATTCCAATTTCTAAAAGAAAACTTTTAAGGACTTGATGCACTTGGGGTTACCAAGGAGCTCAAGAGACTTTGACAAAACTTGATGTACTTGGGGTTACCAAAGAACTCAAGAGATTTTGTTGAAAACATGAACACTTGGGGTTACCAAGGAACTCATGAGATTTTGATAAAACTTGTTGCACTTGGGGTTACCAAGTGGCTCAAGGGATTTTTGACAAGGACTTGAACACTTGAGTTTCTACCAAGGAGTTCAAGGAACTTGGAAAAGGAGATTTAACAAAGGACCAAAACCATTTTTGAAAAGATAGGATAAATTTTGCTTTATGCAAATAAGCCTTAAACTCTACTTAGCCAAATATGCATGTATTGATAGGATCCACTCATATTAAGCATAGTAGTGAAGCTTGCCAATACAATTCAAATGTATTGACCCTTGTGGCTGTAACTTGTAATGTTGCAGGTTTGATTGATTTTAGTGAAGATTTATTGAATAGGATTACAAAGTCTACAACCAACATCTGCCTGTGGCACTTTGAAGATGAAGGACCCATGACTATAGTTATTCCGCTGCAATGTAATATAATAGCCAAATGAGCTATGTATGATGTAATAAAATTATGTTCTTCCTGGTTATAAAGTTATATTATGACCTTTGTTTCTTGATGTTACATCTAAACTGTGGATGCTAGCTATTGATCCAGGGACTAGCATTGTAAACACAGGGGACTCCACCTTATGTTGTTGTAAGGTTGGGATACTCCCTCTACACCATATTGCCAAGTGGCTGCACTAGAAGCTTCTTAACACTTGGCCTCTAAACTCTCTTTGTTCCTGGGTGGCTTTCCACAAGTGAGATAAACGAGGTAAACCATAGAAATGGGTCTTGTGTAACCACTCAACATAAACCATTCCTTCCATTCCACCCTGGTGATTCATTCACTTAGTTGTTTTATTAGGCAAAACACAAGTCCAAAGACTTAGAAATATTTTTATCATAGCATGTATATTTCACCACCTTTGGTTACTACTAGCTAGGCCAAGAATGGCATAGATAAGCATCTTAACTTAGAAAATTTCTAGCAATTCTACAACTACTAGGATTTCCCAACATGGCATATAAGCAAAATATAACATGCAAGACTAGCAAAATATTTCTAATGCTTAGTAGAAATCATAGGGATAAAAATATCATGAAGCACCACTTGCCTTGGTATTTTGGAGAGTAGCTACACTCCTCACAATCACAATCACTATCGGCACCAAAATCTACACATAGAATCATAGCAACAAATCAAATACAAATAAATACAAGCAAAAATATATGGATGCATGCAATATGATATGTGAAGATTTTCTAAACTCAACAAAACAAGTGTACAGTACTGGTTCATAAACAAGTTCAAAGCTTGCCAAACAACATTTATTTAAACACTAAAACATTTCTTAAACAATTCATATACTCAAAATAGCCCTACACATGTTTCTGTAAATAAAACCATTTTAACATAAGCAAAACATTAAACACATTGCATATTTATAAAGGGATTGTTCTCCTGATTCCATTGATATAAAATTTATCAAATTTGGACGTGGGAATCAAAAGTTATGGCTAAAACAATTTCAAACAACTAATAGATTCAAATCCTGATTTTAAACCTAAACTCGAGCCACGCGTCATAATATGATTGGTGCGTACCGGTTCGCACAGGATCGCGCACACAGGCCGTTAGATCTACTTAATTTGCACGGCCCAGATCTACTCATACCGATTCGTTAAGTGGTATGTTTTTACGCGCTGGATCTAGATCCAACGGTCCACGGTCAAGCGACCATGGATGGGTGGCGCCAGCGGTGGCATCTGGCGGAGGCGGCTTTGTCTACGGCGGCGCGGCGGCTACAGGGGGTTCTAGGGTCGATGGAGGTGCTTACCGGGCTCGTAGCGATGCACTGATGCTCAACGTGGCGGCGGCAGCAAGGCGCGCGGACGGCTGCCGCAGGCTCGTCGAGTTCTTGACAACGTCGGGCTCGGGCGGACGGCGACGTTGGCGACGTTCCTGGTCACCCTAGCACAAATCAAGGGCATCAGGGGGTGCGCAAGACTACGGAGAACACGCTCGTGTGAATCAGAGGCGAAGGGGAACACGGTGCTCACCGAATTTAATCGTGGGAGTTGAGGACGTCGTCGGGACCTTGCTGTGCTTGACGAAGACGACGACCTGGGGCAGTATAGGATGAACCAATGGTGTCATAAGGTGCGCAAGGAAGTTGCGAAGCTGTCTGCAAGAACTAGAGAAGAAGGGGCGCACGGGGCTCACCGGGATTGGTCGCCAGAGTGAGCTCTGTCTGCGGCGGCGCAAGAGCGATTGCGGGCAGCCTGGGGGCGTTTCTGTCTGGCTTTGTTGGGGGAAATGGCCGCGAGGGGGAGGTGGTCTTATAGCTAGAGCAGGGGCGAGGATCACGCGTAGTATCAATGGCAATTAAGCCTGCGATCGCGCGAGGTAACGGAGCAGCGTGCTGCGTGCTGATGCGTGATTGACGACGACGTGGTCACAGGGTCCACTTGTCAGCGAGTGTAACAGAGAGGAGGTGGGTTCGGGTGATCAGTGACTGGGTGGGTTCGTCTGCGCGTGAGAGAGAGGGGGGGACCCCGGGTGGGCTTAGTGGGTTGAATCCGTCGTTGGGCTAGATAGGTGGCGCCGGCCCTTTTCTAATTATTTTCTCCTTTTCTTTTTCTGTTTTCAAATTCAGGAATCAAATTCAAATGATTTCAAAATCTATTTGAATTCAAATCTTTTCAGGATTTTTGCAGTGTGCAACAATCACAAATCTGGGCATAAAACCAAGTGGTCACTTTGAATTGGCCTGGTCACTTGAATAAAATAAAATAAGCAGTGACATAGCACTAGTTTTATATAGGTTTTGAAATTGGTTTTCAAATTATATTTGTTTTGAAACTTGGGTTTAAATCCTTGCAATCTAGCAATACACTCTGAAAGCAATAAGACACAAGGTTTGGTTCACTGAACACCTATCTCACATTGGAGATTTGTATTTGTTTTAAATACTGATCACATAAAATAATGAGCTCATATGCTCCTGTTTTTGAATTGATTTGTTTGAAATGAACTCTATATGATCATGGATGCATGGATGATATGCATGAGTTTGAAACATGATTTTAGGGATGTTACATTCTCTTTCTTTTTTTCTTTGCTTTTGTTTGCCTTAAAATAAAAAAAATCCAAAAAGATTTTGCTTTGTTTGGTTCTTCTTTGTTTGCTTGTTTCTAAAAAATCAAAAACACCAAAAATATTTGTTGTTCTACTTTGGTTTTGTGAGTTCTTTGCAGGGTTCAGCCGTCCTTAGTGGATTTTCGTTTCATGTTATTATTCAAGTCACACAAGTGAAGGGCAATAATGAAGATTAAGACAACTCGAGGTGTGGTAAGAGGCTGGTAACAAACTCTATTTGTTTTCATTTTTGTACATATTCTCATCATTGTGTGCATGCTTAGCCTATTTGTGTAAGGTGTATGTCATTATGGATGCTTAGTAGTTCTTGCTTCTCTATGATTAGCTCCATCTTGCTAATAGTTTGTAGCATGTCATATGAATGTTTGCTTGCATTGTTTTATTCATATTTTGGTATGACATTGTGGTATCCTCCTCTGAAAGTTTCATGTGAATCGACTTGGCACATGCTCACGCATGCATATGACTAATCAATAGTCTGTAAGCCTTGATGATTTATTCTGCCTTGGAGTTATTGTATCACTTTCATGCCATAATTAGTCATGTTTTGTTGCAAGCATGATTATGACAATTATTGCTTTCTTGTTTGTCGCTCCCTCTATTTTGCTAGCATTCACTTGCACTGAGTATGAGCTCTACCTATGTTTCCAACTCCCCAAAACCATTATTGCCAGTTGTGTCCACCATACCTACCTATTAGCATCATTTGCTACTTCAGTGCATATGTTATATATGCCATGTTTTCTTCCAAAATAAAATGTTTGACTGTTTTGAGAAAGTTAGTTAGTAAATCTCTCATGAACTTGATGGCACACTTTATTCCTTGTGCTTAATAATCTTGAACCATTGTGACCTGTCCATGAAAGTTATATGCCATTTAAATTATATGCTGGGAGTCAGCAGAACCGTGCTGTCACGGGGAACGTTTTCAACATTTTTCTGGATATCTCATCTAGTTGGTTCCTTGCTATTTTGTTTACGAATGTCGATGATGTGAAATAAAAGGGGAGGTTATGAGTTCATGGAGTCTATACATTGTGTTAGAGAAACGTCTGGGCCACTAGCCTAAGCCATGCTTAATCATGGTGGAAACTTGCAGCATCACCATAATGAGCATTTATGAAGCATCCTCAATAAAAAGCTATATACATAGTAAAAAAGATTGCTGAGATGCTCATTGTCTGCTTGCCTTGTAATTTTGATTATGGGAAATCTCCTGTACCATGTGCAAGGGGTGCCCCGTTGGCGGTTCTCGATGATATGCATGTATTTACAATGACAAGAACTTTCAGGTGACCAAAGTTGAGTAGCATGCAGAGCGGCCCTCGTACTCAAGGGACTTGGGATTTCCAATTTATGGTCTGTCAAGCATATAATTCAGAGTGGACCTCACTTTCACCTTAACCACATGAAGATGCCCATGATAGGGGCAATGAGAGCTCAAAGCTAATGAGTACCTTCCTTTCAGCATTTGGAAGCCTTTCAAACTTTCCAAAACCATTTTCACAACTCTCTTGAGTCACCACTTATTCTATGAGCACCTTCTTGAGGGCATAGTTGTCATTCTTGTGTTTGTTCCAAAACTTGGTTAATTATGTCATGACTTTGATGCTTGTATCTCTGATATCTTTACCTCTAGTCTTCACTTGAACTTAGAGGTGCATTGGCATTTATATTGTTCTCTTCAAACAAAGTCAAGCGAGATACCACTCTATCATACATTACTATGAGCATTGCAATGTTGCTTATGTTTATGTTTCATGCTACTTATTATTATTGAGTTGGTTTCCCTTCATAGCCTGCAATGACTATTAAGTAGACTTAGTTGCATACTTCTTATTATGAATGGTTTAAGAATCTACTCATGTGCTAAGAATATTTACATCATATGAAGCAAAGTGTTCGTGAAAGTTCTTTTATCGCACTCAGTTTTCAACTGAATTGCTTGAGGACAAGCAATAAGCTAAGCTTGGGGGGAGTTGATACGTCCAAAACGTATCTACTTTCTCGAACACTTTGTTATTGTTTCTCCTCTAAACTTGTGTGATTTGGATACAACTAACGCGGACTGACGCTGTTTTCAGCAGAATTACCTTGGTGCCTTGTTTTTGTGTAGAAAATCAACTATCAGGAAAAATCTCGGAAAATATGCCAGAAATTATATTTCACCAGAAGATCCAGAGAGCCAGAAGATGTGACGGAGAGGAGGCCTGGGGGTCCCACACCCATGCCAGGCGCGGGCTCACCATTGGCCGCTCCTGGGGGGTGTAGCCACCCCAAGCACCCCCTTGGCCTCCCTCTGCGCCTATAAGTTGCCTTTCGACCTAAAAACCGGGGGGGTCGATAGTTTTCCAGAAAGAGTTCCGCTCCGCCGCCGCCACCAGAAACCACGATTCGGATCCAGAAACTCCATTCTGGCACCCTGTCGGGACAGGGAATTTGGAGAGGATCATCGCCATCGTCATCACCAACGCATCTCCATCAACCACCGATGTTTCCCTTATCCATGAGTGAGTAATCCCCCTCTATAGGCTTGGGGATGGTAGGGATTGGATGAGTTCTATCATGTAATCGAATAAGATCTGTTAGGGCATAGTGCCTAGTATCTCTTTTAGTGCTATTTGACTTTGTTGCAACTTGTTGTGCTCAATGCTTATCACTAGGGCCCGAGTGCCATGATCACAGATCTGAACTTATTATTGAATCATTATGATAGTATTGTTTGTGATCTTATCTGAAAGTTGTGTACACATGAAATGGATCGTATGGGCACCTAGAGGGGGGTGAATAGGTGCTAACCAATTTTTTAATACTTTTTTCAATTTTAGGCTTGACACAAAGTAAATTCTCTAGATATGCAACTACGAGAATTTCCCTATATGCAACCCTAACTACTAAGAACGTAAAGAGAGGAGTGAAGAAACCGTAGTGGAGCACGCGGAGACACAGGGATTTGTTTTACCGCAGTTCCTTCCTTTTTAAGGGAAGTACATCTGCGTTGGAGGGGTGGGAGGTTCTAAGACCACCACGCCACAATAGGCCTCACCCTATTCTCCGATGGATCTCGCCACGAGAGGCCTGATCCACCTTCTCCACTATTGGATCCCTTCGAGGCGGGAACCGGTGCCTTCTACAACACTATCGGGGCACACACCGACAACCGAATTGGGGGCTCCCGAGATGACAACAAGCTGCCACAAGAACAAGGTTTATCAATATAAACAAAAACAAGGATCTAGGTATTTGCAAGAAATACTAGATCAGTGGTTCTCCAAATGAATGGAGAGGAGATGAAGCGCTTGATTGCTGTAACACCCTCAGAGTCGGACCTATGCAAGTTTGAGCAAAATTCGCCAAACCCGCATAGAAACGATTCAAAGGTTCCCACCAGGCACTTTCGTGCGGGTGGAAAACGAAGTAATAACATTACACAACAGTCCTCGATGGGACCCACAGAACAGATATATATATAACGACTCAATGAGTCAAGAGTACATATAATATACAAAGATCCAAATCACCTTGAAAGCGATAGAGCATCCAGCTACGGACAAGATGCAAATGGGGCTAAGAGCCCAAGAATAACCAATGGCGTCCATAACCACAAGGCCAAGCCGGAAGGGTAACCCTGCTAACGACGTCGATCTCAAACCTGCTAACAAAAGGGGTGCCGACAAAGGGCAAAAGGAAAAGAAGGAGCGTCAAGATCGAGGCCAAGACAGCGAGGCTAGAATTCGGTCTCACCTACATAGGTATGGTGGACTGAAGCGGCGGCGGCAGCATGCACTAAACAACCTATAGAGACTCGATACAACTGGCGGTTATCAGAGAGGGGTAAGAATAACCTATCCGGATCCAACCTGAAACTAACACCAATCAAACCCATCCTGGCGTTTCCCCCTCGAGACCAAACGAGGAAGTCAACCGAGGAACTCACAGCTTGGCGCTTTATTTATTCAGTTATAGTTACGGCACTTTACTAGTCAGGTTTAGATATTCGTCCTGATAAAGTAAGCAGTGGGCACTTTTAGTTAACCATTCCGTTATAGTTGCATCAATTACTAATCAGATACAAGTAGCATGAGATATCCCATAAAGCCCAGCAGTTGTTGGTACTTTTATTCAGCCAATTCCGTTGTAGTTGCCATACTTACTAGTCAGGTACAATTATGGCGACAATCCAAACAAGCAATTGTGGGCAGTATTATTAGCCATTCCGTTATAGTGAAGCTGATTACTAGTCATTATAAGTCAAATTTATAGCAATAAACTTTAGTTATGCTTGTCTATGATCGAGATACTGTGCTCCAAGTCGTCCATATCCGCGGACACGGCTTTCAGAAAGTTTTACCCGGGTGCACCAATAGCAACACACGCCGATCGACCTCGGAAAACCAAATCAAAACCCAACGAGGCTTTCACATCGAACAATCACAGGATTCGGAAATATTTCAGGGGGCCACCCCTTGGAGTACACCCGCAACAAAGTAAGCAAGCTTCGAGACGGACTCAAGGTTTGCGACAATGGCTATAAGCGACAGCAGATCCCCAATCGGGGACTGTCGATACCGCGTAATCACTCTGCTTACCTAAGCGACAGTGCTCCTCGCACAATTTAAATACGTAAAGCAGTAGCATGGCATAAGTATAGGATCGTAAATAAAACCTCAAACTAGTTGTGGCCCCAAGAAATAAGACTGAATCAAGCTCGCTCGGGGGTCCCATATACCTCGGATGTGGATAGCTTAATAAATCAAGGAACAGTATCAAGTACTGGGTCTTACGGGACACAAGTGGGCGCTCGAAACCAAATATTTTCTATCACCCACCGATGCCTCGCTTATTTCAATTTTAGTTGTTAAACAGAAATTAAAGTGACGATAAGTAAAACTAGAATCATCTCCAACATCAACATGCGGCAATACATCAGCAACTGTGGCATATGACGACACACATCAGCACTTGAGCAAGCAACTACGACGCGCAAGTCCAACTATCTACCAACCAACAGGTAATAGGATGTGTCCAAGGCAATATAGGGCTGCGAGGGATTTCACGGGTACGAAAACTAGAACATCGCAACACAGATAGCAATAGATCAACAGGAGGGAATAAATACTATAAAAGTAAGATAGGTAGAAAGGGGGAGATGCTCGCCTGAAAACATTGTCGAAGGGTTCAACCGAAGATCGGGGCGAAGCTCACATCAACTCATCGGCCTTATCCGCGAAGAAGCAAAACGCTAGAATAGACACCGGATACGATATTTAATACAACGGCAGAAGTTCGGCATGATGCATGTATGAAGGATGACATGGCAAAGGTGCGATGCGGTTAGGTCAATATTAAGCGGAACCGGGTCCCGACAATTAATTAGGTGATTCAAGTTGTTTAGCTACCCCGCATTTTAAATGTTGTCTTAACATGGCAGGAGATAGCACCGGGTTCGCTACACAAATTTAAATGAGGCCAATATGAGACTGGATTTGCCCGCATATGGGCCCCATATTCAATTATTAGGTGAATCGGCATAAGGCCCCCTAACCACAGATATGCATGCGAGTATGACAATTCAATATGCAACAAGTTGTTATTATGTTATAAAATAGGGTTTCGGAAAGGTTCACACATTAGGGGTTCGACGATCTTGGGGTTCCGGGGTTCAGGGTTCGGTCTCAGGGTCCAGGGTTAGGGTCTTCGGATCGGGGTAGGTCTTGGCGTTCGGGTAGAAGGGCTTGGTTCCGTGCCGGGGCGCATCGGGTTTGTTTCGGTCGGTGCCGTTCTTGTCGTCGCGACGATCTTGTCGGGTCCGGTCTTCGTCTCCGGAAACGGGTCCTCAGGGTCTCGACAACTTCGGTTCTCTGTGGGCGATCTTGGCACTCGATGTCCGAAGTAGAACTTGTCGCACCTACCGCCTTCGGTTCGCTCCAATCGGGCCCACGCCGGAGTACTTGTCGCCCATGAAGGAGATCTTGCCTAGGGTCTCGGCGAACTTGGCGGTCCCGAGGGTTCGATTCGTGAGGCGGTCTTGATGTTCGTGATGGAGAACTTGTCATCCGTGGCGATCTTGCCGCCTTGGTCATCAACTCCGTGAAGGGGATCTTGGAGCGGCGCCGGTTCGGTAAGGTCGTTCTCGGGTTCATGTCCGCAAGCCTTGATAGACCGTGGTGGATCCAGTAGAACTCGACGCCCCACGGCCATCGGCGACGATCCGTACATCCCGGTCGGACGTGGGAAAAACAGCAGGCGAGGCGGATCGGGCGGTGCGGGCACGGCGGAAGCGACGGCGGCGAGCCGGCGCATGCAGCAGAGGCATGCGTCAGGCTGGCAGCGGGTCGAGGGCGCCCGCTCGCTCACGACGACGGCGTCTAGACGAGGAGGGTGGCACGGTTGACGAGGCCCGCGGGCTCGAGGCGGCTGGGCGGCCCGGCGGGCGGCCGGGAGGCGAGGGCGGACGGGTGCGAGGCTCCGGCGAGGAGGCGGTGGGGCGACGGCGCTGGTAGGCGAGGCCGTCGACGAGGTAGCGGCGGCGCCATGGCTCCGCGAGTGGGCAGCGGTCGGGTCGCGGTGAGCTCCGGGAGACGGGTCGAGGTTGCGGTGGGCGGAGGACGGGCGGGCTGAGGCGGAGCAGCGGCGAGCAGGGTGGCCGCTGATGGCGACGGCGGCGACCGCGGCACGCGAAGGCGGCGGGGCCGGGCGACGGGCTGGCGGCGGGCGCAGATCGCCGGAGGCGGCCGGGCGCGGCGGAGGGAGGCTGGGAGGCGGCGGGCAGACGGCGCTGCGGCGGAGAGGGCTGGGAAGGAGCGCGACGACGGGGCGACGGAGCGAGCGGAGGGGAGGAGGGAGGCGGGCGCGCGCCTGCACGAGGCGGGACCAGGGCGGAGAAGGTGCGGGCGGGCCTGGACGGCGACGAGTGGGAGGGGGCGGCTGCGGGAGCGCCAGGGAGAGAGAGAGGAGCTGTGCGCAGCGCTGGTTGGGGCGTGGGGCCTGGGTGGGTCATCAAGGGGGCGCTGGGGAGAGGGATCTGCACGGCGTGCGTGGTGTGTGTTTGCGTTGGGCGTGTGGTGTATGCGTGTGGTGTTGTGCCCAGAGGGAGAGAGAGAGGAAGGAAGAGGGAGAGATGAGAGAGATGGAGTGAGTTGTCGATCTGGTTGGGTGGGAGGAGGAGAGGGTGAGGTGGCGAGTTGATTGGGGGAGTGAGGTGGAGAGGGTTGGGTAGAATTTTAGGTGGGATTAGGATTTAGATGGGTGGTGGACCGATGAAAACAGGGGTGGTCGCTCGGTCTACTTGCCGCTCTCCCACTAAAAATTAATTTAATATTTTATTTAGTTTTAATTGCACCGCTTGCAAAACATCGTTGGTCAAACAAAATATTCGAGTCCCGGTTTTTGGCGTTGAATAAAAGACGGGGCGTTTTAGAAAAATAAAACGGGCTTTGCGAATATAGTTTTGGCAAACAATGCATGATGATGACGATGCAATGCACAAATTCAACGCGATTTTCTAGTAGTGGTTTTTGCGGGATGCCACAATTCGACACCACTAACAAAGGATCTCGCCCTCGAGATCCGCCTCATGGTACCGGAAGGAAGGTCGGCGTTCTCCGTCTTCTCGCTTTGTGTAGATCCTCGCGACACCACTAACGAGGGTTTATCCTCCATCTTGAAATCGGCGACACCACCAACAAAGGGTTGTTGTTCCTGATCGTCGAGGGAACACTCCGGAGAAACGGAGGACGAAGATAGAGGCATCAAACGATAAGGCCACCCCTAACTTCCGTTAGAAGAGGGAAAAGTTACATTGACCACCCACGATGTATGAGCGTAACAAGAAGAGTCGGTAGGGTGATCAGTCCATCCGGACCCAACTATCAACTCTATACATGGGTAGGAGAATCGGCAGCTCAACTCGAGATTTGACCGAAGATCTTCATAGGCGGTATCCGAACAAAGGGATGTTGCCAGAGAATCGTATGAAAGATGTAATGATTAGGTTCCATGATGGTTCCATTGGCATGAACAACACATGCTCAAGGTATACTCCAACTTCACCAATGCTCGTCCTTCTCATATGTTTTTCAACGACACAGATATCCGGCAAGGAACACATATGGATAAAGAGCTCAAGAACAAAAGATCGGATGAAGGGCACAACAGACCGGTTGCAGATTGATGATCGTAACACCTCCGTTACAAAAGGGGAGAAAGAGAAACCCTGAAGGTACGACGGAAACCCAACCACGAGAAATCCTGGACTCGAAGAAAGAGAAGAGAGCGGATTCAAAACACGTAGAGGTAAGAGGAGAACAGCAGAGGGGTAAGGAGTAAAATCAGACCTAATCAGAACTATCCAACCGATTTTGCAAAAATAGTTTTGACACTCTACTTCGGCTGTTAGCTAGGTTATCCTACAGGCTGGACTTGTGGGGTATCGCAACTACTGAGCTCTGATACCACTCTGTAACACCCTTAGAGTCGGACCTATGCAAGTTTGAGCAAAATTCGCCAAACCCGCATAGAAACGATTCAAAGGTGCCCACCAGGCACTTTCGTGCGGGTGGAAAACGAAGTAATAACATTACACAACAGTCCTCGATGGGACCCACAGAACAGATATATATAACAGCGACTCAATGAGTCAAGAGTACAGATATAATATACAAAGATCCAAATCACCTTGAAAACGATAGAGCGTCCAGCTAAGGACAAGATGCAAATGGGGCTAAGAGCCTCAAGAATAACCAATGGCGCCCATAACCCTGCCAGCCAAGCGGAAGGGTAACCCGCTAACGACGCCGATCTCAAACCTGCTAACAAAAGGTGCCGACAAAGGGCAAAGGAAAAGAAGGAGCGCGATCGAGGCCAAGATGCAGCGAGGCTAGAATCGGCCCTCACCTACATAGGTATGGTGGACTGAAGCGGCAGCGGCAGCAGGCACTAAACAACCTATAGAGACTCGATACAACTGGCGGTTATCAGAGAGGGGTAAGAATAACCTATCCGGATCCAACCTGAAACTAACACCAATCAAACCCATCCTGGCGTTTCCCCCTCGAGACCAAACGAGGAAGTCAACCGAGGAACTCACACAGTTGGCAGTTTTATTTATTCAGTTATAGTTACGGCACTTTACTAGTCAGGTTTAGATATTCGTCCTGATAAAGTAAGCAGTGGGCACTTTTAGTTAACCATTCCGTTATAGTTGCATCAATTACTAATCAGATACAAGTAGCATGAGATATCCCATAAAGCCCAGCAGTTGTTGGTACTTTTATTCAGCCAATTCCGTTGTAGTTGCCATACTTACTAGTCAGGTACAATGGTCGCAAGCGACAATCCAAACAAGCAATTGTGGGCAGTATTATTAGCCATTCCGTTATAGTGAAGCTGATTACTAGTCATTATAAGTCAAATTTATAGCAATAAACTTTAGTTATGCTTGTCTATGATCGAGATACTGTGCTCCAAGTCGTCCATATCCATGGACACGGCTTTAGAAAGTTTTTCCGGCCGGGTGCACCAATAGCAACACACGCCGATCGACCTCGGAAAAACCAAATCAAAACCCAACGAGGCTTTCACGACCGAACAATCAGGATTCAGAAATATTTCGAGGCCACCCTTGAGTACACCATAGCAGTAAGCAAGCTCGAGACGGACTCAAGGTTTGCAACAATGGTCAGCGACACAGATCCCCAATCGGGAGCCGATACTGCGTAATCACTCCGCTTACCTAACAAGATAAAGTGCTCCTCGCACAATTTAAATACAGAAAGTAGCATGGCATAAGTACAGGATCGTAAATAAAACCTCAAACTAGTTGTGACCCCAAGAAATAAGACTGAATCAAGCTCTGGCTCAGGGGGGTCCCATATACCTCCCGGATGTGGATAGCGCGATAAATCAAGGAACAGGTATCAAGTACTTGGGGTCTTACGGACACAAGTGGGCGTTCGAAACCAAATATTTTCTATCACCCACCGATGCCTGCTTATTTCAATTTTAGTTGTTAAACAGAAATTAAAGTGACGATAAGTAAAACTAGAATCATCTCCAACATCAACATGCGGCAATACATCATCGTGGCATATGACGACACACATCAAGACACTTGAGCAAGCAACTACGACGCTGCTAAGTCCAACTATCTACCAACCAACGGTAATAGGATGTGTCCAAGGCAATATAGGGCTGCGAGGATTTCAATGCGAAAACTAGAACATCGCACGTATAGCAATAGATCAACAGGAGGAATAAATACTATAAAAGTAAGATAGGTAGAAAGGGAGATGCTACTTTGAAAACATTGTCGAAGGGTTCAACCGAAGATCGGGGCGAAGCTCACATCAACTCATCGGCCTTATCCGCGAAGAAGCAAAACGCTAGAATAGACACCGGATACGATATTTAATACAACGGCAGAAGTTCGGCATGATGCATGTATGAAGGATGACATGGCAAAGGTGCGATGCGGTTAGGTCAATAAAGCGGAACCGGTCCCGACAATTAATTAGGTGATTCAAGTTGTTTAGCTACCCGCATTTTAAATGTTGTCTTAACATGGCAGGAGATAGCACCGGTTCGCTACACAAATTTAAATGAGGCCAATATGAGACTGGATTTGCCGCATATGGGCCCCATATTCAATTATTAGGTGAATCGGCATAAGGCCCCTAACCCAGATATGCATGCAGTATGACAATTCAATATGCAACAGTTGTTATTATGTTATAAAATAGGGTTTCGGAAAGGTTCACACATTAGGGGTTCGACGATCTTGGGGTTCCGGGGTTCAGGGTTCGGTCTCAGGGTCCAGGGTTAGGGTCTTCGGATCGGGGTAGGTCTTGGCGTTCGGGTAGAAGGGCTTGGTTCCGTGCCGGGGCGCATCGGGTTTGTTTCGGTCGGTGCCGTTCTTGTCGTCGCGACGATCTTGTCGGGTCCGGTCTTCGTCTCCGGAAACGGGTCCTCAGGGTCTCGACAACTTCGGTTCTCTGTGGGCGATCTTGGCACTCGATGTCCGTGAAGTAGAACTTGTCGCACCTACCGTCTTCGGGTTCGCTCCAATCGGGCCCACGTCGGAGTACTTGTCGTCCCATGAAGGAGATCTTGCGTCTAGGGTCTCGGCGAACTTGGCGGTCCCGAGGGTTCGATTCGTGAGGCGGTCTTGATGCTCCGTGATGGAGAACTTGTCGCATCCGTGGCGATCTTGCCGCCTTGGTCATCAACTCCGTGAAGGATCTTGGAGCGGCCGGGTTGATAAGGTCGTTCTTGGGTTCATGTCTCCGCAAGCCTTGATGAGACCGTGGTGGATCCAGTAGAACTCGACGTCCCACGGCCATCGTGACGATCCGTACATCCCGGTCTTCGGACGTGTGGGAAAAACAGCAGGCGAGGCGGATCGGCGTGCGGGCGAGCGGCGGCGGCGGCGGTGGTGGCAGCTCGGCGGCGCATGCGCGGCGGCAAGTCGCGTCCGCGAGGCCGGGCGTGCAGGTGGGTCGAGGCGCCTCGCCTGGCTCGCCTGACGGCGGCGAGGGAGGAGGTGGCACGGGTTGACGAGGCCGCGGCTCGGGAGGCGGCCTGGCGGGCGCGGCAGCGGCGGGCGGCAGGGCGAAGGACGGAGGGTGCGGGGGCGAGGCTCGGCGAGGGAGGCGGTGGGGCGACAGCGCTGGGTAGGGAGAGGCCGTCGACGAGGTAGCGGGCGGCGCCGCGGGCTCCCGGCGAGTGGGCGAGGGTCGCGGTGAGCTCCGGAGGTCGAGGTTGCGTGTGGCGGCGGGCGGAGGGGCGAGGCCAGGCGTGAGGCGGGCGGAGTGGGGGCGGTGGCCGCGCGATGGCGACGGCGGCGGCGCGCGGCGGGAAGGCGTCAAGGCGGCGACGGCTCGATGCGGGGCGCGGATCGCCGGGCGGCGGGCGCGGCGAGGCGAAGGAGGCTGAGGCGGGCGGCGGCGGCGCGGGCGGAGAGGAGGCCTTGGCTGGGAAGCGACGACGGGCGGAGACGGAGCGAGGGAGGAGGAGGGGTCGCGTGGCGCGGTGCAGCGCCGAGGCGGGACAGGCGGAGAAGGGTGCGGGCCTGACGGCGATTAGTGGGAGGGCGGCTGCGGAGCGCCAGGAGAGAGAGAGCTGCAAGGCGCTGGTTGGGCGTGGGGCCTGTGGTGGGTCCCAGGTGGGCTGGGAGAGGGATCTGGGTACGTGCGTGGTGTGTGTTGCGTGCGTTGGGCGTGTGGTGTATGCGTGTGTGGTGTTGTGCCTGAGAGGGAGAGAGAGAGGGAAGGAAGAGAGGGAGAGATGAGAGAGATGGAGTGAGTTGTCAGCATCTGGTTGGGTGGGAGGAGAGGAGAGGGTGAGGTGGCGCGAGTTGATTGGGGGGAGTGAGGTGGAGAGGAGGGTTGGGTAGAATTTTAGGTGGGATTAGGATTTAGATGGGGCTGGCAGGGTGGACCGATTTAAAAACAGGGGTGGTCGTTCGGGTCTACTCGGCCCGTTCGACTGCCCCACTAAAAATTAATTTAATATTTTATTTAGTTTTAATTGCACCGTTTGCAAAACATCGTTGGTCAAAAAAAAAATTCCGGAGTCCTAGTTTTTGGCGTTTGAATAAAAGACGGGGCGTTTTAGAAAAATAAAACGGGCTTTGCGAATATAGTTTTGGCAAACAATGCATGATGATGACGATGCAATGCACAAATTCAACGCGATTTTCTAGTAGTGGTTTTTGCGGGATGCCACAATTGCTGATGATGAATATCGAGTTCTCCTCCTTCGATTCCCCAAGGAACAGGGCCTTTGGGTGGATCTAGGTGGAGCTCTCTTGGATGAAGATTGTAGATCTGATCTTGTCTTTTTCGAATGAATCAAGAGATCTGGCAGGAGGAGGAAGGTTGGCTTAAATACCCCCTCCCCAGATCTGGCCGTTGAGCAACTTTGGGGGCGGATTATCCGCCCCCTGGGGAAACTCCGCCCCAAGGGCGGATTTTCCGGGAGAAACTCCGCCTCCTCTCTGCGGCTGGCGCCTGTGTGACTTGGTGAAGATCTTGGGGGGGGCGGATAATCCGGCCCCCTCCTGGGGCAGATTATCCATCCATGCTGGAAAGTCCGGCCAACACTCCGCCCCCTCTCTGGGGCTTGCGCCTTGGCGGTGATCAAAGGGGGCAGACTATCCGGCCCTCCTGAGGGGCGGATTATCCAGCGGGGCCGGAAAATCCGGACAAAACTCCGCCCCCCTTCTGGGGCTTGCGCCAGCTTGGGAAGAGGGAGGGGCGGATTATCCGCCCCTGATGGGGGCGGATTATCCGCCCCCCAAAGGCAGAATCCCTTTCCCTTTTTCTCAGAGAGAGCTGCAACACTTCAACACACATTAAATAATCCTTGATATTGTTATCTAACACACAAAACACTAGGGATTATAAAATGTTCTTTCAATCTCCCCCTTTTTGGTGTTAGATGACAATATTAGGATTTGCAATGAAACCGGCTAATGCCACCTTAAAAGGGAAAGGCGCTCCCTCTAGATGTGTGCATATTTAACATTTGCATTTGAATACAAATACACACACTAGAGAGAACACAACTTCCATAGCAAAGATAATTGAAACAAGGTGGGTTGGGAAACAAGGTCATACCACCGGGATGTGATTATAGACAAAGAATATAATTAGCTTGATAGCCTCCAAGCACATCCCAACAATACCAACAATATTGATGCATACATTAGATAGGCCCATGATTCCATATGCCATCAAATACGCTCCATAGATGAATCCAGAATTCCATGAGATCCACCATAGATAAATCCAGAATTCCATGAATACCACACATAGTACCAAACATAGTGGAGCACGACATAGTCTTACATAATCAAACACAAATAGAAAATAAGTTCACGCGAAAAGGCACAAGCAAGCAAATAAAATGACTAAAAGATAGATGCTTGCGCCCGACCCTTGCAAATACACGAGACCTAATAGAACTACTTCTCCCCCTTTGGCATCGAAACGCCAAAAAGGAAGAAGAGCGATGCTAACGCCCCTAAAGATCACTCCTCATCGTCGTCGTAGTCATTCCCGTCCCCTTCCTCTTCATCATACTCATCATCATCGTCATCAGCTGGAGGAGTGGGTGCCCTCGGTGGTGGAGGAAAGAGGCAACTCTCGAGCTCGCCGTAGTTGATCCCTGAAGTGTTCCACTGAGCATACGGTTCCGGAGCAGTGGGAGGAGGTGGATGGCCAGTGGCACCAGACATGGTGAAGAATAAGATGTTGTGTGTGATCCCTCTCATGATCCATGCGGTACGCCTCATATTGGCCCTTGTGAGTGTCAATGCCCATGCAAAGAATGTGCCGCTGGAACCAAGTGAGCTTCTTAACCTCGCGTGCCATTGGGGACACCGTGGAACGACGACCACTAGCCCGTGCATCACGCATGAAGGACTCCGGGGCAGTGGAAGGGTGATGGGTCTTATGAGCCTTGTTGTAGATTTTCTTGGGCTTGTGAACCCCATCCAGAGAAGTGCCAAAATCCTCATGGGGCAACATATGCTTGATGAGCAACATAATGAAAGGAGCATAAGGAATAGAGAGCCTGTTGATCATAACATCTGTCATCTCATGATAAATGTAGTCCATGACATCCAGTTTGTAACCTGTGGCTGATCCAGAGTTAGTGGTACACTCGTGAGCAAAAGCAAGAAGAGGAACCAGGTGGCCACGGATCTTGTCATTGTTGCCACCACTAGGAGCGATGCAGTCCCTAAATATGCCAACAAGGAAGGCATACAAGGGAGAGAGTCCAGTGAAAGTACCAGCAATACCATCAGAAGAAAGGCAAGGGGCGAGTACACTGTCCTTGGATGGCTTCAGTGGTGAAATGATGCGATGGCCAGAAGGAGTGTCACGGCCATGGAACGCATACCCAAGTACCTGCCCAAATATGCGGAAGTCCGATTAAATCATTGTAGTTCCGGTCATCCACTTCATAGTGCGGCGCTCATCACCGCAAATCACAAGTGTGGAGAAAAACTGCCGCACCACGGATGAGTCATAGTTGCATTGAATGGTCATAAGGTGGTGGAGCCCCATCTTGTTGGTCACATCCAATGCCTCCAGGAGCCTTGCCTTGGATTGAGCCTCAGTCAAGTTGATTGGGTGCATGGGGAGAATCCGGAGGGTGGCATACACATCATCATGAATAGCCCAAAAGTGGGCATTCCAAAACATAGAGTCCTCAGGGGGACCATCACTGTCAGCCTCATCATAGTAATCAGTCTGGCAAATGGTGGCATACTGAATACTGTCCATAGCCTTGTAATTGGGCCGAGACTATTTGCCCTTGCGAGATTCGGTCCTCTTAGTTTTCTTACCTGCCTCTGCCATCCGTTCAGCCTCTCTTGCTGCTCTACTGACCTCGGTTTTGTCAATGAACTTCCCTTCTGCAGTAGGCTTGAAATAACGGGCACGGGAACGACGGGCGAAGGTCTTGGCCGGCTTGGAACCACCTGTGAAAAGCATTAGAGCGATAGCATGGAGATAAGCATACACACAAGTCCAGGAGAAAACAAATAGAAAGACTAGCAAAGCAATCCATAAGCCAATGATGTGCATTGCCGGAGTCAGGACCAAACCAGACTAGAGTTCAATCTCCAGGCCGGATTATCTGGCCCTGGCAGGGGCAGATAATCCGCCCCCCGCAGAAATTTTCTGGATTGGCCCAGATCTACAATGGCAAAACAGATCAGGCACTAGGGTTGTAATTCTACTGATTCTAGCATGTAAGGAACAACACCAAGGATCTTCTACAACGAGATTTCCACCAAATAAAATGCATACAAAAGGAGAGAGATGAGGGAGTTACCCTCACTCATTGGAGGAAAATCGCGGAGGAGAAGATACCCGGAGGCGAGGTGAAGAAGATCCGGGGAGAGCCCGGAGAATCCGGTGGTCAAATCGACTCTGGGAGGGGCGGATGCTCCGGCGGTGGCTGGGGGCTGAGGGAGGGTTGGGGGAGGACTGGCTTCTCTGTTTAAGCCAGCCCTCCCTAACCCTGCCTTTAACAGGCAGATTTTTCCCGGGGCGGTCCGCCCCCCACTTAGGGCGGAAAGTCCGCCCCCCTCTAAAAATTCTGTAAATTACAGATTCAGGCCGGAGCAACCTAGCAAACCCCCTCGATGGTGTTTTAGAGGACTTGTGTGCAAGAATAGATGGTTCAAGGAGGGAAAGAAAGGCTTGGGTTGAGAGCATCAAACTGAGATGGTACTACACACTCAAATTTGCAAGAATCAAATCAAACAAAAGCCAAAATTGAGTGTGTTTTCCATAAGAACAATAGATATGCAAGAAAATCCAAAGAGACCCATGAGAAACCAACTCTTTTGTAGGAAGAGGGTGGTGGCCGAAGCCACCATGTTGGAGCGCATGGCATGACACCGCGAATATGTATCTTGAGTTCAAAACCAATGCTCATCGATGACCCACATATCACAAAATGATATTAAGGGAAATGATTTTACTTGCTTTTGGCATTATGGGGGGAGGGTTAGCCCAATCAATTAGGACCACACTCCCCTATGTCTATGCCCGCATCTAAACCAAATACATGAAAAAGAGCAAGTGAGTGTGCAAGGGTAGTCAAGCCAAGATCCTTGAATCTATGATATTTAGCTCATTCCTCAAATAACAAAATCTTGCTTCATCAAGAGGCTTCGTGAAAATATCAGCAAGTTGGTTCTTCGTGCTCACAAAGGATAGGGCAATATCACCACGAGCAACATGATCCCGAATAAAGTGGTTACGAATCTCTATATGTTTTGTTCTTGTATGCTGCACGGGATTGTAAGAAATTTTGATAGAACTTTCATTGTCACATAATAGAGGCGCTTTGTCACAATTGACACCATATTCCTTTAAAGATTTCCTCATCCATAACAATTGTGTACAAGCACTGGAAGCAACAACATATTCAGATTCGGCGGTTGAGAGTGAAATACAATTTTGTTTCTTTGAAGACCAACACACTAGAGACCTGCCCAAGAATTGACATGCACCAGAGGTTGATTTCCTATCATCTTTGTCACCAGCCCAATCTGAATTAGTGTAACCACATAGAGAGAAACTTGAACCCTTGGGATACCATAACCCAAAAATTGGGGAATGAACCAAATATCGGAAGATTTGTTTGACCGCCACTAAGTGGATTTCTTTAGGAGCGGCTTGGTACCTTGCATACACTCCTACACTTAACACGATATCGGGCCTAGATGCGCAAAGGTAAAGGAGAGAGCATATCATGGATCGGTATACCTTTTGATCCACGTATTTACCCTTGGGATTGAGCTCAATATGACACTTTGTTTGCATTGGAGTAGCAACGCCATTGAGATCCGTCATCTTGAACCTTTTGAGCATGTCTTGGATGTACTTAGATTGATTAATAAAGGTTCCCTCTCTAAGTTGTTTGATCTCAAATCCAAGAAAGAACCTCAGCTCACCCATCATGGACATCTCAAACCTGTCAGTCATAAGCTTTCAAAATTCATCGTTAAAAGCTTGGTTAGTAGAGCCAAAAATAATGTCATCTACATAAAGTTGGCATACAAAAAGCTCCCCATTAACCTTCTTAGTAAAAAGAGTGGGATCGATTTGCCCAACTTCGAATCCACGGTCTAACAAATCTCTTTAAGGTGCTCATACCACGCACGTGGGGCTTGTTTAAGGCCATAGAGCGCCTTATCGAGTTTGTAGACATGGTTCAGAAATTTGGGGTCCTCAAAACCCGAGGGCTGCTTGACGTATACTAACTCATGTAGAGGACCATTAAGGAATGCACTCTTAACATCCATTTGTTGTAATTTAAAATTATGATGGGCTGCATATGCAAGAAGGATACGGATGGACTCAAGACGAGCCACAGGAGCATAAGTCTCGCCAAAATCAATTCCTTCCACTTGAGAGAATCCTTGAGCCACGAGTCTTGCTTTATTCCTCACAACAATGCCATTTTCATCTTGTTTGTTCTTGAAGATCCACTTGGTGCCGATAACATTGCGGAAATCCTTGGGTTTCTCTACTAGCTTCCAAACTTTGTTGCAATCGAAGTTATTTAATTCTTCATGCATAGCAACCACCTAATCTGGATCTTCAAGAGCATCAAAGACTTTCTTCGGTTCAACCATGGAAATGTGAGCTTGATGATCACAGAAGCTTGCAAGTTCTCTTCTAGTAGACACCCTTCTTCGTAGATCACCAACAACTTTGTCAAGAGTGTGACCCCTTAGTTCAAGGTTCTGATCAGCACGTGCCTTGCGACGAGCCTAAATGTCCTTATTATTTATAGAAGGAGTTGATTCAGTATTTTTATCCTTGTCTTGACCACTGCCTTGCCCTTGATGTTGATCTGAGTTAACACCAGGAGGTTGCTGTAGAGCTTGTTCTTCAGGGCCAGATAATCCACCCCTTGGAGGGACCGGACAATCCGACCTGGGAGATAAAACACTAGTGGCTTCTTCCTGAGCATGCCTGACAGGACTTGGAGAATCAGAGCCGGATAATCCGCCCTCGGGGGCCGGAGAATCCGGCCTGGGAGTTTCTTGGCTGTTGTCTTCTCCTCCGGATCCCCTGGAACGAGTTGGAGTGCCAGGGGCGGATTGTCCGCCCCTTGGAGGGGGCGGATAGTCCGGCCTGGGACTACCAACTTGTCCAGGAGACAGATGATCTTCAGCAGGTCGCGGTGTTGGTGCAGAGCTTTCTCCGACAGTAGGAGCTTGTTGATCTATTGTAGATGAGGGCTCCACTTGAGTGGAGCATTGTCCTTCCCGATCCGCCACAAGGGGTTCCTCAATGGGGCGGAAAAATCCCACGCCCATTCTTCTTATGGAATCTTGGGGTATTTCAACATCTGCATCACAAACATCAACTTGCCCTAAAAAGGAGCCATTATTTTCATCGAACTCCACACTACAAGATTCTACAACAATCCCAGTGAACTTGTTGTAGACTCTATAAGTGTGGGATTCGGCACCGTAACCAACAAAAATACCTTCTAAATCCTTGGACTCAAATTTTGACAAATGGACACCTTTAATAAGAAAGAAACACTTACACCCAAATACCCTGAAGTATGGGATGTTGGGCTTGTTACCGGTAAGTATTTCATATGGAGTCTTGTCCAAAATATTTCGGAGGTAGAGCCGGTTCGATGAGTGAGAAGCAGTGGATATGGCTTCAGCCCAAAAATTATAAGGAGACTTGAATTCAGCCAACATTGAGCTATCCATATCCATCAAAGTCCGGTTCTTCCTCTCGGCTACACCATTTTGTTGAGTGGTGTACGCAGCGGAATATTGATGTCTAATCCCCTCTTCGCTAAGAAACTCATTCAAAGTGTAGTTCTTGAATTCGGAGCCGTTGTCACTTCTTATTGCCAAGATAGGAACATTGTGTTGACGTTGAACTTCATTGGCAAAGTCAGTGACAGTTTGTTGAGTCTCACTTTTCATCTTGAAGAAATAGACCCATGTATATCTTGAGTAATCATCGATAATGACCAAGCAATATTTCTTCCCACCAAGACTTGCATGAGAAGGAGGACCAAATAAATCCACACGAAGTAATTCCAAGATCCTCTTTGATGACACAATAGTCTTCCTCTTGTGGGGAGAGTCATGCATTTTTCCTTCTACACAAGCCCTGCAAACACGATCTTTGGCAAAAGAGACATTGTCTTTTAGTCCAAGGATGTGGCCACCCTTCTGGAGATTTTGCAAATTTCTCATGATGACATGGGCTAAACGGCGATGCCATATCCATCCCACGTCGGCCTTTCCGAATAGACACATCGGACCCGAAGTGGTTTTCCCCGAGAAGTCCACCACATACAGGTCATTTTCGACGTATCCAACGAAAGTGACCTTTAGAGACTTGCTCCACAAGAGTACCACCAAATTATCATCGATAAAAACAGCAAAACCCATCTTGCCAAGGGCACGAACAGAAAGAAGGTTGTAACCGATGGTCTCAACAAGCATGACGTCCACGAGAGAGATATCGTGGGCAACTACAACCTTGCCAAGACCCAATACCTGAGATTTAGACTTATCACCATAGGAGACTGTGATATTATCATGATTTGGACGCATCTCCATGATGCTCTCCTTGCTTCCGGTCATATGACTAGTGCAGCCACTATCCAGCACCCATTTCGACCCACCGGAAGCATAGCCCTGCAAGAAAATTACTTCTTGGTTTTAGGTACCCATTTTTCAATGGGTCCTTTCATGTTAGTAACAAGGGTCTTTGGGACCCAAATAGACCAAGCAATATATTCATCAAAGGTACCGACATAATAAGCATAAACATCTCCATAATCATCACAAAAGAGTTCATAATTTGGATTGTGAGACCCTGCAAACCCAATATTGTTAGTTTCATCTTTTGTGACAATATTCTCAGCGGTGCTTGCCTTTGATTGCACATTCTTGGTCTTGTTCTTCTTGTTTTTATTTTTCTTGGACTTGGTGACATATCCAAGTCCCTCTTTACCATGATTTGACCTTTGTTTGCCAAGGACTTCATCAAGCACACCTTTATCCTTGGGAGTGATGTCCTTGATCACTTTTTTTCACACTAGCATTTTCCTTGTGACTATATGTTGAGTTGGATGAGCTAGGAGCATCATATTTGGCCAATCGACTTTGAAGCTGATCATGTGACTCATTGAGAATAGAGAACTCGTTTTTCAACGCCTTGTGAGCATTGTCAAGTTTCTCCAATTCCTCGGAGAGTCTATCATGAGCAGCCCCAAAGTCAATCTTTTCTTTCTTTAACTTCTTTGCTTTGGTGACAGCATTGTCACGTTCCTTAACAAGTTTAGTCACAATTTCTTCATGTGACTCTTCAATAGACTCAAGCCTCTCTTCAAGAGAGACCCGAGCCTCTTCCTCTTCTTCAAGAGCATTTTTTAAGGATGCAATTTCCATTGCATACTCCCTTTCAATTCTGCCCTTTTCATCGAGGAGAGCTTCGTTTTGGGCCAACTGATCCATAAGAGCTTCAAAACGAACTTTGTGCTCACCTTGCAAGTTAGTATAGAAATAATCCAAAGCAATAATCTCTTCTTTAACCTTAAGACTAGTAGGATCATCCATGTCAATCATAACCTTAGGAAAAGAAGAGTTAGAGGAAGTTACCTCGGAGCTTCTTGCCATGAGACAAGTAGCATTCTTGTTGATGATGTTTTCATTCGGAGAATCTAAGAGAGATGTTGATGTAGATGTGGTGGCTATAGCAGCCACCTCTTGAGAGCTATCGTCCTAGTCCTCATCTTCACTTCCCGATGAATATTCTTCTTGAGCCACTAGAACAATCATTGGTTGCTTCATGAAAGGAGCATTCTTCTTTACAAAATGTTTCTTGCGTGGAGCCTTTGACTTGTCCTTGAAAATGAGTCTTCCTCCATTATCTTCCCTACTTTGATATGGACACTCAACTACGAAGTGCAGTCGGTCACCACAGTTGAAACATGTTCTCAGCTTGGGACCATTTTCTTTTCTTCCATAGGCTCCACTCTTGCGTTCTAGTTCAGCTTTAGCCTTGGCTGGATCTTTCCAAAAGTTTCTAGCATAAAGAGCCAAGTATTGTCCATGAATCCTTTTTATATCTCAGGACAGTCCAGACCTTCTAGGGCATATTCATCATGATCAATCACACTAGTCTTCAAGGCCACGTTGACCCCCTTTTACATCCCCATAGCTCAAGCACGAGAATCTTCGGCATTCTTGGCAGCCACTTTGAAAGCGGCCATTTCTTGCATTACCTCATTGGATGTCATGAGGTGATAGTTATGCCTACCTTGGAGACTTTTCAAATCTGTGGGCTCAAATGGCATAAGAGAACTGACATACTTGCGCTTGATCCATGCATCATCAACATGAGTGGCACCATGATTTCTGAAATTTGTGGCTATAGCCTTAATCCTCCTATATATGTCTTCATGGTCTTATCCATCCAACATATAGAATCCTTCAGCTTCGTTGCTCAATGCATCATATCTATTCCTTTTCATACTTTCATTTCCGATGAAGATCTCGGTGAGAGCATCCCAAGCTTCCTTAGATGTACTAAGATGCTGAATGTGTGGCATATCTTTGTCACCCACACCAATTTGTATCATGTGTAGAGCTGTAGAGTTGAGTTGGCTATCGACAACTTCTCTTCTTGTAAGATTGTTGGGGTTTCCAACATGAAGACCATTTTTGATGATCTTCCACAACTCTATGGAGGAACTGCACACATGAGATTTCATCAAAAATTGCCATTGGGTAAAAGTAGATGCTGAAAGTTTGGGTGGATCACCCCTGCTATGTATATGTGGGTGAGGAATAGGTGGATCAGGGGAATACACATGAGAAACCTCATTGTATCCATCCTTACCGCTATCCCTTTTCGAGGAGGAGCTTTTGCTAGTGTCATCACCAACCACTTCGTTATCTTTGGAAACAGTTTTACCCGTTTCCTTGGATTGCGGAGTGGTATCCTCGGAGTTAAATGGAGGTGATGCTGCGGATGTGGAGAGACGCATTATCAATTGACGCATCTCTTCCATCTTAGCCTCCATTGAACTCACCAAGGTTGTTTCCAACGTCTTGAGATCGTTCATGGTGACTACCTCCGGAGCATCACTCCCATCTACCTTGGAACCCATACTTCTCTTAGGCGGTTAAGCCCGAAATAAGAGTCGGGGCTCTGATACCAAATGAAATGGATTGTATGGGCACCTAGAGGGGGGTGAATAGGTGCTAACCAATTTTTTAATACTTTTTCAATTTTAGGCTTGACACAAAGTAAATTATCTAGATATGCAACTACGAGAATTTCCCTATATGCAACCCTAACTACTAAGCACGTAAAGAGAGGGGCGAAGAAACCATAGTGGAGCACGCGGAGACACAGGGATTTGTTTTACCACAGTTCCTTCCTTGTTAAGGGAAGTACATCTGCGTTGGAGGGGTGGGCGGTTCTAAGACCACCACACCACAATAGGCCTCATCCTATTCTTTGATGGATCTCGCCACGAGAGGCCTGATCCACCTTATCCACTATTGGATCCCTTCGAGGCGGGAACCGGTGACTTTTACAACACTATCGGGGCACACACCCACAACCGAATCGGGGGCTCCCGAGATGACAACAAGCTGCAACAAGAACAAGGTTTATTAATATAAACAAAAACAAGGATCTAGGTATTTGCAAGAAATACTAGATCAGTGGTTCTCCAAATGAATGGAGAGGAGATGAAGCGCTTGATTGCTAATGATGAAGATCGAGTTCTCCTCCTTCGATTCCCCAAGGAACGGGGCCTTTGGGTGGATCTAGGTGGAGCTCTCTTGGATGAAGATTGCAGATCTAATCTTGTCTTTTTCGAATGAATCAAGAGATCTGGAAGGAGGGCGAAGGCTGGCTTAAATACCCCCTCCCCAGATCTGGTCGTTGAGCAACTTTGGAGGCAGATTATCCACCCCCCACTAGGGGCGGATTATCCGCCCCCTGGGGAAACTCCGCCCCAAGGGCGGATTTTCCGGGAGAAACTCTGCCCCCTCTCTGGGGCTGGTGCCTGCGTGACTTGGTGAAGATCTTGGGGGGCGGATAATCTGGGCCCCTCCTGGGGCGGATTATCTAGCCATGCCAGAAAGTCCGGCCAACACTCTGCCCCCTCTCTAGGGCTTGCGCCTTGGCAGTGATCAAAGGGGGCGGACTATTCAGCCCTCCTGAGGGGCGGATTATCCGGCAGGGCCAAAAAATCCGGCCAAAACTCCGCCCCCCTTCTAGGGCTTGCGCCAGCTTGGGAAGAGGGAGGGGCGGATTATCCGCCCCCCAAAGGCAGAATCCCTTTCCCTTTTTCTCAGAGAGAGCTGCAACACTTCAACACACATTAAATAATCCTTGATATTTTTATCTAACACACAAAACACTAGGGATTATAAAATGTTCTTTCAATACATATCATTGTCCGGATCCAAAGGCTCCAAAGTGACAATAATTGGGACAACCGGAGGGGATGGCTATGGTGTAAGGATCACATGTATTCACGGAGTGTTAATGCTTTGCTCCGGTGCTCTATTAAAAGGAGCACCTTAATTGCCAGTAGTTCCCTAGAGGCCCCGCTGCCACAGGCTGGCTGGACATAAGATGTTGTGCAAGTTCTCATTGCGAGCACGTATGACTATATTTGGAGCACATGCCTAGGATTGTTTAGTACTTGGATGCTTGTTATTATTTATCTGTAATGCCCTAGATCTTGAATTTACATGTTTAGACTTGCCCATGCAACGCCCGTCCATCCATACATATGCCTACCGCACTCGAATCCTACTGTTACTATTACTCTTACTATTGCTCCTGATTCACTGTTGTTGCTGCTGCTATTGCTTTGCTGTTACTACTACCAAACTGTTGCTACTGGTAAACTTCTGTGAGCAAGAACTATTTCCAGGTGCAGCTGAACTGACGACTCAGTTGTTAAGGCTTGCAGGTATTCTTTAGCTCCCCTTGTGTCGAATCAATAAATTATAGATAGCAAGTAGCTGCGTGTAGAAGTCCCGGACCGGCATAGGATCACTGGGCGCCCTTCCTGAGACCATCATAATAACCATCTATCCCCGCATACAAGTATCCAGTCAACTCGTCGGGGCGTAGCGGCTGGCCAATGGACACCAGAATGTCTGCCATGGACTTGATCTCGTTGAAGAACATGGAGGCAGTTTTGTCCATCTCCTTGGCCTTGTTGAGTTCGCCACGGGTCTGCATCACACGCGTCGTAGACTACGTGGCAAAGCTGGCGGCTAGGGTTTCCCATGCCTCGTGGGATGTAGCAACCATCTGAAGGAAATATGCCCTAGAGGCAATCATAGAGATGATTATATTTCTAATGTATCCATGGGTTATTGTAATGTTCCTTGAATATTCATATCAGGCAACTTGTATTGATTGGCAATTATGTGAATTGTTTGTGAAACTCTTTACTTGTATGGTTATTTAAGAGTTGTCCCTAGAGGACACACGTGAATATTAAACTAGCACATCGATTGGTTGATGACTATGTTTCGCAAGTCATAGACACGGAGATGTCAAACCAGTGATGTGGACACATGTTATGAACATGGGGTTGAACTGACCCAACATGAGACTGACAATTATGATTGCATCTCTCTCTATACACATCGTGTATGTTTTGTCCTTAGACCTGAGATTGTCGCATGTACTTGAGATGTGGATCGACCTACTTTGGGGCTATCAGACGCTACTCCGTAACTGGGTAGTTATAAAGGTAGCTTTCGGGTTTGTCCTGAAGCATGCTGCAAGGCATGGTCAATCAAGATGGGATTTGCCCCTCTCTACTTGAGAGAGATATCTCTGGGCCCCCCGAGTGATCGGATCCAGAAATGCATGGTCGTGCTACATATGGTTAAGAGTTAACCTAGTAAAGGGATTCCGAATTATAGTATCGAGAAAGGGAGGTCAGCTTGGATCTAGACCAAATATCGTGAGGCAAAGGGAAAGACATGTACTAAACCTTGTGATGGTTCGTCCGATATGATCTTTGTATGTGTTTAGGAGTTGGCACGTCTTGCTAGAGGCCGCTACCAACTATTGACAGAATAAGTGTATTCGTGTCATGTCTATACGTATATGAACATATAGGGTCACACACTTAAGGGGTTGGAAGCCTAATGAGTATTGGATCCGAATTAGACCAGGCTTACGCTGCTAATGAGCTGCTAATGTAGAAGCCCACTAGGGACGCCTAAATAAGAGAGGGTGCGGCAAGCTGACCAGGGTTAGACCATTCCACCCAGCCGCCACTCCTCACGCCTGTGTTGCACGCGCGGACCTAGCAGTCCGGCGTTTGAGGCTTCCACCCTGTACGTGTGGATACCTCGGAGGCGCTGCATCTGTAGCGCTTGGACGAGCCACGAAAGGGGAGCTTCTCATGGGACGACAACGAGGAGGAGACGTAGATCGTTTGCACTTCCTCGATGCACTTCATCAAGTTCCGCAACTGCGCGTCTAGTGGTAATCTTGTGATCTATGACAATAGTAATCCTGGTTTACGCGGTAGAAAATTTTGATTTACGCTAGTGTAGCCTACCCGTATCCCTTCACCGTCATCATCATCCCGAGAACACTCTCGTGGAGGGAGCACACAATGGCAGAGAGTATGGCATGGTCCTGTTGATGCTAGGCTGCATACTGCGGGTTGGAAATGGTCGTCGGTGCACCAGTGGTTGCAGTGGCGAGGTTGGGGATCATCGCAGATGGACACTAGCCAAAGAGCAGATTAATCCTTAGCATGGGAACAACCTAGATCCTCCAGTAGATGTAGTTGTTGGAGTTGACGCGGACGGTAATCTGCTCGTCAGGTTGATCGATGTTGACGAGATGACCGAGGTTGCAGTGGTGGCGCCAGCCATCGTCGAGCCGAAAAGGCCAGGGTAGGCGGCGCTGAGGGAGCCCGAGGAGACAGCCGAGGTAGCGGTCGAGGTAGAGTTCGAGGTCGGTATGATCATCAGTGAGGTTGGGAGGTAGGCGAAAGCGAGGATCGGCAGCGGCACCTAAATAAGATCGGCGATGGCGGTGATTTAGGGTTTTGCCGGTTTCGGCTCTGATACCATGTGAGAAACAATATTGTTAGGGGTATTGCACGGTACCTCCAAGGGTCCAGCCTATCTCATTATATATGGGGGTAAAGTTATAATACAGGTACAGGTACAAGTTAGATTATAGTCCTATACAAATACGTCTATCATTGACTGGTTAATCGACCCATGATATGTGCGGGTCAGGGAAGGGTACCCAAATGGTGTAGGTAAAGTGTAGAACCTCTACAGAGTGTAAAACTATTCGAATAGTCGTGTCCACGGTCATGGACGGTTGGGAAGGTTCGTGTAGAGCGGTGCTGGTTTTGATTTCTAAAAAGGTTTTTGGAAAGGGTGGTCTAAAGTACTGATGCGGCTCAGTTGACTGTAGAGCCTCGTTGGGAAACCCCAAGAGCAAGGTGTGATGAACACAGCAGCAAGTTTTTCCTCAGTTATGAAACCAAGGTTATCGAACCAGTAGGAGCAAGGAAACAACTCCAAGGTGTTGCTAACAACTTGGAACCTGCACAACACAAACTCAATACTTTGCCCCAACTTACAGTGAGGTTGTCAATCTCACTGGTTTGCTGAAAACAAAGGATTAAACGTATAGTGTGGAAGATAGTGATTGCTTGTAGAAAGTAAACGGTAACAATAGATGATGTATCGATGATAAAGATTGGACCGGGGTCCACAATTCACTAGAGGTGTTCTCCTTAAGATAGATAACATGTTGGTTGAACAAATTACAGCGGGGCATGATACGTCCATAACGTATCTATAATTTTTGATGATTTTATGCTATTATTATGCTTTTGACACTTCTTTTTATATAAAGTTCATGAGTTATTTGGATTAACCTACTAATAGTTGCAAAAGTGCATAATGTTCTTGTTTTACACTTTGATGTGTAGGAATTATCAAGAATACAAGTGGAACCCTTGTTGGATTCGAATTGGGTTTTATTCAGAAATCTGTCTCAGAACTCTTTTTGAAGATGCTCACGTTTCGGGTCGAACACGGTGTTAAACGGAAAACTCTTCATCTATAAAGTTGTAAGGAATTTCGCGACAATCATTCTGGACATAAACTTTAGCTGATTCCTAGTCCGGACAGGCCCGCTAGGCCCGATTTACTGCAGCCCAAGATGGGGTGACGGGAATGTGAGAAGCTATATAAAGGGAGGAAACCTAATTCGTGCGAGACACCTACACCCACGAATTTGCAGCCACCAAAGCCACGTTTTTGCCTCCCCCATGGATCCCATCTCCTGGGAGAGGGATCCCAAGAATCCATGAAGGAAGGGGGCTAAGGGGCGGTGCTCCCCCACGATACCGGCAGCAGGAAAGGAATCCCCCGCGCCACCGCCGGTGCCGCCGCCGCCCTCTTCACCATATGCACCGCCATCTCCATCACCTGGTCCTCCTAGTATGCAGTGGTTCATCCTCCCACACACCTTTGTACCGTCCTATGTAAACATGGTGTTTGATGCTATAAGTTATAATCCTATGATCTATGTCATGTTTGTGTATTTTCTTTGTTATTAGATTGAATGGTTGAACGTATTTGGTTCATTAGAGTTGTATGTTAATATGGTACAGTCCTTTGGTGTCCATTATATTTGTGCGCGCATGGATTAAACATCATAGGGTTTGTAGTATGTGCAAGAGGAAGGGGAAGTTCTGCCGGAGTGACAGAAACCTAAGGACGCGAACCGGAACGTTGCACGTATGGGAGTAAGAGGACCATTAAATTAAGGCTATGGTAGGGGAAACCTTAATGAATTGTTAGTAGTTACGGATGTTTGCTAACAATCCAATCAGATAGTACATATAATTCCAAGTAGTGAAGCACATGTATATTTAGCCTCTCCCACATAGAAAACTGCATTGAAGACATTGAACCCGACTTATTCGCCAATTAAACTTGGACAAAGCCACCACAATTACCACCACTATTTTACACTCATGGTTATGTTAGTTTAGTGTATTTTATTGCTGCAACAACTAGCTTTACTATCTTGTTATTTATTATATTACAAAGATTTCTCTAGTACTTGTTTTGTTGATCTAGTTTTATTTCCTAAATAATGCAAACGTTTAGTGTGCGTAGAGTTGTATCAGTGGTTGATAGAAATTGAGAGAAAATTTATCCTACCTTTAGATCCTCCTTGGGTTCGACACTCTTACTTATCAAAAAGGCTACACACGATCTCCTATACTTGTGGGATATCAAGACATTTTCTGGCGCCGTTGCCGGGGAGAAATAGCGTGTGGGTGAATATTCTTCTGTGCACTTGTTTGCTTTATCTCTAAGTAGTTTTTACTTTCACTTTTTGTCACATCCCAAATTTTAGATTTGGTCTTGCATATCATTCATATCATTGCATCATATCTTTCCATGCAAAACCGTCGAGTAGAAAGGTTCGGCGAGACGCCACCATCGAAACCCTATTTTGTTTCGCTACGAGGTTCCTGCGGGAAGCTTTAGTAGGGCTTGCGACAACCACCCCTGTAGGTTCGAGGTTTCGCTCAAACCTTGACGAAAGGTTGTTCCCCTCGACGATATGAACCAATAGGCGCGAGAATCGCTCCAATCGGAGTTCGTATGCAAAAGCCTCAGACGTTTTAGTAATCCGCCGAAAAACGGTCCGAAAATCCGGACCGATTTCCGAGTTCTAGTACGCCGACCGAATTGAGTAGGACCGCCAGGGGCCCCACTTATGACCCAACCGCCTCGCCTCGATCTGCACGCGCAGCGCGCCTGCGCTTCCGCCGCCATTGCCGCCCGCCGCCACCGCCCGCGCCTCGCGGCCGCCTCGCCGCGTCGCCCGCCTCGCGCATACACAGCGCACACACACGCACGCGTTATCGCATGCATGCACGCGCGACGACGCGCGCTCCGCCATGCGTATTTACTTTGTCGACCCGATTAGTTGACGGTGTGTACTCGTGCAGGAAAGCCTCGTCGCCGGAAGTGATCGTCGCCGCTGTCCGGAACCCGTTCGGAGTCCGTTTCGTCGTTGTTTCCGGTAAGACAGTAGCCACCGTCAGATCTCATATCAGCGGCCTAGATCGTTAGTTGACCGGCGGACTCAGGCGTTGACTAGTCAGACGCCCAGTCAGCGCCCAGTCAGCAGACGAGTTGACCAGTCAACAGACACAGTTGACTGAGTCAATTTCGCTAATCCTTTTAGTTGGCAGATTTCGGTAGAATCTTGTAAATTGCGTAAAAATTCAACCGCTTGGCCAAAAATTGCAAATAAAATATGTACGGGTTCAGTGAGTCGTGTAGAATCTCTCTGTACCTTTGGTTCAGGTTTTTGCTGCAAGGTTTAGTACAGTTTAATCAAACTAGTTAATGGCCTTTTCGGAGTAATAAATTCGTAGAAAAAGATCTGTAGCTCCAAAAATCGCGTATGATATGTCCCTGGATTTAGTGGAACGAGGGGAATCTCATCGTGAATTAAAAGGATAGGCTTACAGTAAAAAATTCTGCAGAAACTGTCTATTGGCTTTCTGCAGTGTTTTAATTACTCGGGGAGTTTTATAATTCCTTTTCGAGTAATTCCAATTGGTACTGTTTCTAATCAGCGATGCCCATACTGTAGATTTTTCCCAAGATTTTACGAACAGTATTCTACCGGTAGTGAATTATTTAAGATCTAGCTCTAGTTTGGAGCATTACTTTTGTCTAGTAGTTTTCCTAGCGCTAAAACTATTTTCCATGCATACAATCGGTAGTGTTATGTTATAGGATGTTGTGGTGCAGCTGTAGCACCAATTCACTTGTCGTTCATGCATTCATGCATCATATTTGTTGCATATGCTTGTGCATTGTTTGTTTATGATTGCAATTGTATCGTGTAGATTGTGTTGAGTGCAACGCTTGCTCGTGTGAGGATTGTGCTCCAGAACGCTACAACCAAGGCAAGTAGATGCTACTTTATTCATGATATCATCCTACTATCTTCTATGCATTGTCGTGTATTTTGTAGATGCATGTGTAGGATGATACTATCGCTATGCTATGTCCTATTATGTGGTAGGGCTTTCCTTGTAGATGAACCACCGTTGGTAGATGTGCTTAGCCATGCTTGATGGACGAGGGCTGGGTTACATCATTGAGACTTGTTTATAAAAGTATTGGTTTGTGAAAACTAAAACAACTTAATCAATGAATCCCCTGGGTGTGATGGGATTGATAATTTTTGGTGGTTTCATTGTGGAAAGGCACCCAGGTATCAAGAGAGAATGATTGGCTTCTTTATTGTGTAGCTTACGTGTACAACCATGTGCCAATAATGAAATGGGCGGTTGGTTGGACTTAGTAGGTTGTGGTAACTCGAACCCGCGTATCCAGAGATGTAGAATTTTGGTAGGTTGGACCGGTGCGCGTCGGGATTGAGGAGCTACTTCCCGAACAGTCTCTTCTTGGACTTCTCCCTATCATCACCCAAAATGAGAGTGATGGTACGAGTTGGGCTGGCCAAGTCACATGGGTAAAGTGTACTAACCTCTGCAGAGTGTATAATCTAATCGATTATCCGTGTCCCCGGTTATGGACAACTGAGTTCCTAGATATTGATTCCATGACATGTTTCTCGCTCATTCTAATTTCATAATTGCTTTAACATTGTTGGGTTAATTTAATTGGGATCTTTTCAAAGAAAATCAAAAACTGTTTATGAAAGTAAGACAAATGTATTTGCAAATGCAAGCCAGACACAGCTCCACTTGCCAAATATGCATGTAGATGTTAGTACTATTGTCTCCATTACTAGCTCTACTTGCCATACATTCCATGTATTGACCCTTCGGGGCTGCTACGTTTCATGTTGAAGGTTATTCCGATTCTGATTGATCGTTATAGGCCACGGTACTCCACTCGGCACTTGTTCACTTGTGGGCAATTTGAAGAATGGAGGATTTACTTGTCTATGTTGCTACCTGAATAATTTGACCTAGCTTTATGCTAAGATTTTATTGTAATAATGGTACTCTGGATCTTTGTAGATCATGATACACGGTTATTTTGCTATGTTATCTATCTTACTCTATTGTGGGCCAATGAACTGATCCAGGGATTGGCATGTCACATAGAGGCCACGGTCTTTTCAGAACCGGGGTGTTACAGGATGGTATCAGAGCCCGTGTGTCGTCTGTAGGATCGTGACCTAGGATTGGATTAGGAAGCCATAGAATTATTAAGCCTATATTAACTCTGTCTTTCCTCTTATGCCTTTCACCCTCGTAAATTCTTACCATATGATGTTCTCACACTTTACTATTTTACTTGATATATGGGAGACGTCAGGACTGAGTATGTCACCATGGAGTCACCAAGGCCCTTTGCAAGGTAGTTAGCTCAGCTCTCTCAGTCATTGGGATTGCCACTGCCTATGTTCAAGGGAAGAAGGCTGTACACCTATGGATATGGAGAGGATGCATGGGAGATCACTACCTTCATATTCAGAGATGTCGCCTTGCCAAACCCGGCGCACTTGGTCTACACCAATACATACTGCAACTGGGGACTTGGAATCAACCTGGTCATACATGAAGCCCTGTCTCGCCAGTGCCACTATGTCCGACACCTACTGCCTGAAGATTCACCCTACCGTGACTATGGGAGGCGTGATGAGGATGGGAAAATTGTGGTTACCCCGGGCGACAGGAACAACATGCCGCCCCGTCGGAGGCACATAGAGGACATGGAAAGGGAGAATGGAGCTCTAGCAGAGAAGGTGAGGATGATAAAGGAGATTGCAGATTTTACTAGCAATGGAATGGTGGTCCAAGGACAGGAGATAGACACTTTACATGAAGTTGTTGGAGTTCTGGAGAATGCCCTGATAGCCAGAGATGCGACCATAGCACATCTTCATGGTACGGTGCAGGAGAACACCCAGAACATACAACAGTTGCAAGGGACCGTCCAGGAAAGGGACCAAACCATTGAAGCTATGACAGCCCAGATTGCCGCTCTCCAAGCACAGCTGAATCCACCCTTTGATGATGACAATGGAGATGATGGCAACGATGGGGATGATGATGACAGTGGAGACGATGATGATGATGAGGACGAGGATGATGATGATGGAGACGATGATGGTGGAGGAGATGAAGCTGTTGCTGTTGCAGCTGAGGATGAAGAAGAAGAGGAGGATCCAGAAGAGGTGGAGTTTGAAGTCTCAAGTGATGGTTCAGAAGAGGTGTACACTCCGCCGCCATGATTGTACCGCGAGCCGAAGCGCCAACGCATGACCGCAAGGACCTACCTCAATCTCTTCAAGAAGTAGATAGAAGTCCACCAATTAGTCCATGTTAGGCAAAATCGTTAGGATTAGTCTCGATCGTTGTGAAGCTTAGTTCATGTTAGATTAAAAGTGATTAGTTGCTTATTTGTTTACTCCAATATCCCAGGATTTATTTGTGCAAATTTTATGAAAGAGTTATGGCAATTTGGTTATCATCTATGTTATTTTCGCTGCAGTTTTTCTGCTGATACAGCAGTACTGCGCGATTTTTCATATTTTTCTGGTAACTCGGAAAAATCTGAAAAAAATTGAGCTGATGCGAAACTCTCTGTGATATATGCAAAAAAATCAGATAAATTTTATGACGAGTTTAAGTCAGGCGGAAAAATTCGTGAACGCTGCTGGACTGTTCTGGCAGATTGCTGTTTTGGTTGTTTAGTTGATCTACTGTTTAGTTAACCATTGCCAACTCTTGCAAAACTATTTCAGTAGGTATATACTGCTAGGATAATACCTGGGATGTTGCTGGATCGCTTGTTTGTTGATGTGTTGCTTGCTTGTGATTGTCTGCTATTGTTTGTTGTTGATTGATCATATGCATGGGTAGAATCCTATTGTCGTAGTTGATTCTTTTCTAAACTTACCTATGATGAACCGCAGATGCCTCCCCGCCGGCAACCCACTGAGATGGAGAAGCTCATGGCAACTCAGGCACAGCTGACCCAAGTGATGACTCAGTTCATGGCAAACCAGAACAACAACAATGGAAACAATCAGCCTCAGGGAGATGCTCTCACCAGATTTCTGAGGTTAAGGCCAGCCAAGTTCTCTACTGCAACGAAACCAATGGTTTCTCTCGACTGGTTGCGTTCAGTCAACAAGGATCTAGTAACTGTCGGATGCACTGATGCTGAGAAGGTGAGGTTTGCCGCTCACCTACTAGAGGGACCAGCCGCTTCTTGGTGGGACACATTTCAGATCACCCACCCGCTGGACACCGTGACTTGGGCAATGTTTGAGGAAGGTTTCAGGACCAACCATGTGTCTTCAGGAGTTCTGAGCCTGAAGAGGAAGGAGTTCCGCAACTTGCGCCAAACCAATCGCACCGTGGCCGAGTACATTGAGGAGTTCAACAACCTGTCCCGTTATGCACCTGAGGATGTTGACACTGATGCCAAAAGGAGGGAGAGATTCCTGGATGGCCTCAGTGACGAGCTTTCAGTACAGCTACTTGTGGTTTACTGCCCCACTTTCCAGGAGCTTATGGACAAGGTCAGGATCTTGGAGGGGAAGCACAAGCAGGTGGAGAACCGCAAGAGAAAGAGCAGTACTCATCACTCTGGTTCACACCACAAGTCTCGCACTTCGCATGATGGGTACTCCAAGCATGGAGGAAGTGACCATGGGAGCCATGACCGCCGCGATGGACATCGCCATGACAACCATAGGAGCAGCCACCACAACCACAAAGGAGGACACTCTCACCACTCTGGAGGACACGGTGGACATGACCGCAACCATGATCGCAGCTTTGTGAAGAAGGATCTGAGTGAGGTGACGTGCTTCAAGTGTAAGCAGAAGGGACACTATGCTGACAACTGTCCGGAGAGGAAAGGACTGAAGCCAACCAACGGCGAGAAGGCCACAGTGAACCACATGAATGTGGAGGAGATTCCAGATGAGCCTGACCTTGTGATTGGTAAGTTCCCAATCAACACTTACCATGCACTTATACTTTTCGATACTGGTGCATCGCATTCATTCATATCAAGGGCATTTGTGGATAAGTATAAGTTACCTACTGAGTCTATGAAAAGGTCTATTAGCGTGAGTTCACCTGGAGGAGATATGATAGCTAGCGCGGGATGCCGCGACTTGACTGTGAGGATTGGAACACACAATTTCATTGCACATCTAGTAGTGTTGGATTCACAGGGATTAGATGTTATTCTGGGTATGGATTGGTGATCTATGCATGGGGGACACATAGATTGTGCACAGCGAGCTGTTTCACTCAAAACCCCGGATGGTAGGAGGATTAGATTCAAGTCGGCTTCACGACCGAGAAGGTGTAAGTTGAATTCTCTTAAGGGGGTTAGCATGGATACTGTGCCAGTGATTAGGGATTACCCCGACGTGTTTCCGGAAGAACTGCCAGGGATGCCACCTGACAGAGATGTAGAGTTTCTTATCGACCTGATGCCGGGAACAGGACCTATAGCAAAGAAACCATATAAGATGGATGTGGATGAGCTGAAGGAATTGAATAAGCAGTTGAAGGAGCAGCTGGAAAAGGGATTCATTCAGCCTAGTGCGTCGTCATGGGGAGCACCTGTTCTTTTTGTGGAGAAGAAAGACAGCAGCAAGAGATTAGTGGTGGACTATCGCTCGCTGAATGAAGTAACCATCAAGAACAAGTACCCTCTGCCGAACATAAATGATTTGTTTGATCAACTGGAAGGAGCGAAGGTGTTCAGCAAGATTGATTTGCGATCTGGCTATTTCCAATTGAAGATCCGAGAGAAGGATGTACCAAAAACCGCCTTCACCACTAGGTATGGTTTATATGAGTATACAGTTATGTCTTTTGGACTAACGAATGCCCCGGCATACTTCATGACCATGATGAACAAGGTATTTATGGAGTACTTGGACAAGTTCGTGGTGGTGTTTATTGATGACATACTGATATATTCCAAGGATGATGTCGAGCATGAGAAACATCTGAGGATGATTATGGAGAAGCTGAGGGAACACAAGCTGTATGCCAAATTCAGCAAGTGTGAGTTCTGGCTTAACACTGTTGGATTTCTTGGACACGTAGTGTCGGGAGAAGGAATTGCTGTTGATCCGAACAAAGTGACTGCAGTAACTGAGTGGGAAGCGCCAAGAATGCACGAGAGATTCGAAGCTTTTTGGGACTTGCTGGATATTACAGGAGGTTCATCGAAAACTTTTCCAAGATTGCAAAGCCGATGACTGAACTTCTGAAGAAGGAGAGGAAGTTTGAATGGTCAGAGCGTATGTGAAGCCAGCTAGAATCTGGGCCGACCGTGACCGCACATGTTCTGGTTTACCAGATCTTCGAAGGATTTCCAAGTGTACTGTGACGCTTCACATGTGGACTTGGGAGTGTCGATGCAAGATGGGAGAGTAGTGTCATATGCCTCGCGACAACTCAAGCACCATGAGAGGAATTACCCCACACACGACTTGGAGTTAGCGTCAGTGGTTCATGCGCTCAAGGTATGGAGGCATTACTTAATGGGAAAACACTGTGATGTGTACATCGACCATAAGATCCTGAAGTACATATTTACACAGAAGGAGTTGAATATGAGACAAAGGAGATGGTTGGAACTTATCAAGGATTATGATATGAATCTATAATACCACCCAGGAAAGGCCAATGTAGTAGTTGATGCTCTAAGCCGGAAGGTTTATGCCAATGGATTGACAATTGGTGAATTGCCTGAGGACTTGTGCAAGCAATTCAAGGACCTTAGACTGGAGGTAGTATCTGAAGGATACTTGGCAACAATGGAAGTCCAACCAACGCTACAGGATAGAATCAGGAAAGCTCAGATAGGAGACAAAGAGATAGATGAAGTTAAGGAAACGATGAAGGAAGGTCGAGCAAGGGAATTCCGCGAGGATGAGCAAGGAACCCTGTGGTATGGAGATCGTTTGTGCGTTCCCAACGATCCGGAGTTAAGGAAGTTGATTCTGCAGGAAGCTCACGACTCGCCATATTCCATACATCCGGGCAATACGAAGATGTATATGGACCTAAAGGACAGATTCTGGTGGAACAACATGAAGGGAGACATCGCGGAGCATATTGCCCTATGTGATGTATGTAGCCGAGTAAAGGCGGAACACCAGAAGCCAGCAGGGTTGCTATAGCCGTTGCCCGTGCCGGATTGGAAGTGGGATAGAGTGGGAATGGACTTTATCACAGGATTGCCCAGGACCAGGTCAGGATATGACTCTATTTGGGTAGTGGTCGACCATTTGACCAAGGTAGCCCACTTTATACCAGTGAAGACGACCTATACAAGTGCAAAGTTGGCCAAGATTTACATGGACAGGATTGTGTGCCTACATGGAGTTCCCAAGAGTATCGTATCTGATAGAGGCACCCAATTTACCTCACACTTCTGGCGCCAGCTGCACGAGTCACTTGGTACTAGGTTGGAGTTTAGCATGCTTTCACCCATGCATCGATGGATGCACCGAGAGGGTGAATCAGATTTTGGAGGATATGCTGAGAGCTTGCGCTTTGGCTCATGGTTCTAGTTGGGATGAGAATTTGCCTTATGCGGAGTTTTCCTACAACAACAGCTATCAAACCAGCATCAAGACGTCACCGTTTGATGTACTGTATGGGAAACGGTCCCGGACACCATTGCTATGGGATGGAGTAGGAGAACGTCAGTTGTTTGGGCCTGATTTGATCAAGGACGCTGAAGAAAAGGTCGCCTTGAATAGGGATAGGCTGAAGGTAGCACAATCAAGGCAGAAGAGCTACGCTGACGTCAAGCGCAAGGAAGTGGTGTATGAGATAGGGGATAGAGCATACCTCAGAGTATCGCCACTTCGTGGAATCAAGAGATTTGGAATTAAGGGTAAGCTGGCACCTCGATTCATTGGACCGTATCGGGTCTTAGCACACAAAGGAGAAGTTGCTTATCAGTTGGAGTTGCCAGAAGCTCTGTCCGCTGTTCACAATGTGTTCCACGTATCCCAGCTGAAGAAGTGCCATCCGGAGATGGTGGATACACCATTAAGAGACAAGATCGCTAGAGGAGGTTCACTGAGAATGACTTGACCTATGAGGAGAAACCGGTCAAGATTCTGGAGACAGCAGAAAGGATTACCCGTACCAAGACGATCAGGTTTTGCAAGGTGCAGTGGAGCCACCACACGAAGAGGAAGCCACTTGGGAGCGTGAGGATGACATCCGAGAGGACTATCCACACCTATTTGCTAGCCGCGCCGAATCTCGAGGACGAGATTCATCTTAAGGGGGTTAGTCTTGTCACATCCCAAATTTTAGATTTGGTCTTGCATATCATTCATATCATTGCATCATATCTTTCCATGCAAAACCGTCGAGTAGAAAGGTTCGGCGAGACGCCACCATCGAAACCCTATTTTGTTTCGCTACGAGGTTCCTGCGGGAAGCTTTAGTAGGGCTTTCGACAACCACCCCTGTAGGTTTTAGGTTTCGCTCAAACCTTGACGAAAGGTTGTTCCCCTCGACGATACAAACCCGTAGGCGCGAGAATCGCTCCAATCGGAGTTCGTATGCAAAAGCCTCGGACGTTTTAGTAATCCGACGGAAAACGGTCCGAAAATCCGGACCGATTTCCGAGTTCTAGTACAGTTCTGGACCGAATTGGAGTAGGACCACGTGAGGGGCCCCACTTAAGGACCCAACCGCCGCCGCCTCCTGCCCTCGATTCCCGCACCGCCCGCGCGACTCACGAGACACGCGCAGCCGCCTCCCGTCGCTCCGCCGCCACGCCTGCCGCCCGCCACGGCCGCCCTCCCGCCGTGCCCTCCTCGCCGCTGCCGCGCCGCCACCGCCGCCGCCGCGCCGCCGCCGCCGCACGCTGGCCGCCGCCCGCCGCCAGCGCCACCCGCCGCCCGCCGCCATCGCCCCGCATCGCAGCCGCCGCCGCTCGCCGCCGCCGCACGCCGCCGCGCGCCGCCACAGCGCGCCGCGCAGGCGCCATCACCACCGCCGCTGTCGCCATCCCGCCGCCACGCCGCGCTGCCGCTCGCCACCACCGCCAGCTGCCGCCTCGCCGCCGCAGCTCGCCATTGCGTGCGCTCCGCCCGGCGTCAAGGCACACACACGCTGCAGCGTGTGTTATCGCATGCATGCAAGCACGCACGCATACACGCACGCACGCGCTCCGCCTCGCGCGCGTATTTGTTTTGTCGACCCGATTAGTTGACGGTGTGTACCCGTGCAGGAAAGCCTCGTCGCCGGAAGTGATCGTCGTCGCTGTCCGGAACCCGTTCGGAGTCCGTTTCGTCGTCGTTTCCGGTAAGACAGCAGCCACCGTCAGATCTCATACCAGCGTCCTAGATCGTTAGTTGACCGGTCAGACTCAGGTGTTGACTAGTCAGACGCCCAGTCAACAGACACATTTGACTGGGTCAATTTCGCTAATCCTTTTAGTTGGCAGATTTTGGTAGAATCTTGTAAATTGCGTAGAAATTCAACCGCTTGGCCAAAAATTGCAAATAAAATATGTACGGGTTCAGTGAGTCGTGTATAATCTTGATGTACCTTTGGTTCAGGTTTTTGCTGCAAGGTTTAGTACAGTTTAATCAAACTAGTTAATGGCCTTTTCGGAGTAATAAATTCGTAGAAAAAGATCCGTAGCTCCAAAAATCACGTATGATATGTCCCTGGATTCAGTGGAACGAGGGGAATCTCATCGTGAATTAAAAGGATAGGCTTACAGTAAAAACTTCTGTAGAAACTGTCTATTGGATTTCTGCAGTGTTTTAATTACTCGGGGATTTTTATAATTCCTTTTCGAGTAATTCTAATTGGTACTGTTTCTAATCAGCTATGCCCATACTGTAGATTTTTCCCAAGATTTTACGAACAGTATTCTACCGGTAGTGAATTATTTAAGATCTAGCTCTAGTTTGGAGCATTACTTTTGTCTAGTAGTTTTCCTAGCGCTAAAACTATTTTCCATGCATACAATCAGTAGTGTTATGTTATAGGATGTTGTGGTGCAGCTGTAGCACCAATTCACTTGTCGTTCATGCATTCATGCATCATATTTGTTGCATATGCTTGTGCATTGTTTGTTTATGATTGCAATTGTATCGTGTAGATTGTGTTGAGTGCAACGCTTGCTCGTGTGAGGATTGTGCTCCAGACCGCTACAACCAAGGCAAGTAGATGCTACTTTGTTCATGATATCGTCCTACTATCTTCTATGCATTGTCGTGTATTTTGTAGATGCATGTGTACGATGATACTATCGCTATGCTATGTCCTATTATGTGGTAGGGCTTTCCTTGTAGATGAACCACCGTTGGTAGATGTGCTTAGCCATGCTTGATGGACGAGGGCTGGGTTACATCATTGAGACTTGTTTATAAAAGTATTGGTTTGTGAAAACTAAAACAACTTAATCAATGAATCCCCTGGGTGTGATGGGATTGATAATTTTTGGTGGTTTCATTGCGGAAAGGCACCCAGGTATCAAGAGAGAATGATTGGCTTCTTTATTGTGTAGATTACGTGTACAACCATGTGCCAATAATGAAATGGGCGGTTGGTTGGACTTAGTAGGTTGTGGTAACTCGAACCCGCGTATCCAGAGATGTAGAATTTTGGTAGGTTGGACCGGTGCGCGTCGGGATTGAGGAGCTACTTCCCGAACAGTCTCTTCTTGGACTTCTCCCTATCATCACCCAAAATGAGAGTGATGGTACGAGTTGGGCTGGCCAAGTCACATGGGTAAAGTGTACTAACCTCTGCAGAGTGTATAATCTAATCGATTATCTGTGTCCCCGGTTATGGACAACTGAGTTGCTAGATATTGATTCCATGACATGTTTCTCGCTCATTCTAATTTCATAATTGCTTTAACATTGTTGGGTTAACTTAATTGGGATCTTTTCAAAGAAAATCAAAAACTGTTTATGAAAGTAGGACAAATGTATTTGCAAATGCAAGCGGAACGACTCCACTTGCCAAATATGCATGTAGATGTTAGTACTATTGTCTCCATTACTAGCTCTACTTGCCATACATTCCATGTATTGACCCTTCGGGGCTGCTACGTTTCATGTTGCAGGTTATTCTGATTCTGATTGATCGTTATAGGCCACGGTACTCCACTCGGCACTTGTTCACTTGTGGGCAATTTGAAGAATGGAGGATTTACTTGTCTATGTTGCTACCTGAATAATTTGAGCTAGCTTTATGCTAAGCTTTTATTGTAATAATGGTAATCTGGATCTTTGTAGATCATGATACACGGTTATTTTTCTATGTTATCTATCTTACTCTATTGTGGGCCAATGAACCGATCCAGGGATTGGCATGTCACATAGATGCCACGGTCTTTTCAGAACCGGGGTGTTACAGTTTTAAGTTTGTATCTATCTTAGTATGGATAGAGATTGTGAATTACAAAAAAATAGTTGTACTTGTTATCTAAAAACATTTTCAAAAAGGAAGGTGATTGGAAAGATGAGTAATGGTTAAGTGGGGGTCGACCTTGAACATGTGTGTTCATGCCTATGAAACCAAAACAAATCTACCCATGGAAGCTTTTCAACTGAAGGAAGGCACCATTAAATATCAATTCCCATTCAATAAAGGTATAGAATACCTTTTGCCTCTCCTATTAAAACAAAAGTTGCTCTTAATGCTTCTTTATTTAAAAATACTTGAATCTTGCTTCTTGTGCCTAACTTAAAGGCGTTAAAGAAAAGTACTTCTTGGGAGATAACCCAATAGTTTTATTGAGTCTTGGAAGTTATTACTTCTGTAATAACCTCTCCTTATCCTTTTTGTGTGATTTTTGTGCCAAGAATAACCTCTAATGAGAGAGAAGTAAGATTTGGGGAAGTTGCTTTCCCGAAACAGATTTTTGTGCTTCATAGTAAACATTCGTGAAAAATCTATGTATGTCGGATTGAGCTGTAATTTTCTGAGTAAATCCCCAGGTTGTTATCTAACTTTCGTTAGTTCAACACTTTTTGATTTGAGTAACAGAAGGACTTCGAAAAAATTGGTTTTTACCTGCTGGTCTGTTTTGACAGATTTCTGCCATTATTTGCATTTGCCTCTTTATCGATTTCCTTTTGGGTTCTCTTTGGTAAATTGAGCTTTTTGAAGCAATTTCTACAGTAGCTTGTGTTTTTTTTGAAAGTTTTGATGTTTTGAAACTAAACACAAAGGTTTATTACTTTTGAATGCACTAATGTTGCTAATGAAGATTGTGTGAAGTTTTGTATGAAGGGAAATTTTCAGGTGTAGGGGAAGAATGATGTAATGAGATGAAGAATGGACAAAAGCTCAAGCTTGGGGATGCCACCCCGTTTCACCCCAAGAAATATTCAAGAGGTACAAGCGTTAAAGCTTGGGGATGCCCAAGGCACCCCCTTCTTCCTTAATAAAAATCTCGGATCTCTTTCTAGACACTTCGTTTTTATTGTTCATGCACTGTTGTGTTGTTCTTGGCGCGTCTTAGTTTTTGATTTTGGTTTTCGTTTGCTTAATTTTCTTGAATAAAGTGGTTGGACCACCACTTTCGTTGTGTTGTTTCAAATAAGTTGATTGGTGTTGGAAAAGAGTAGAGAGCTTCATGCTTATAGCAGTACAAAATGCAGCTTTTTTTGACTATGGCTTAGACTTTATCATGTCATGCTAGATGTTATTTTGACCTTATGCTTAGTGATTATTGTTATAGCATGACTTGTTTCAAACAATTGAGATTGCTTAGTGTGCCTTCGAAGAATCATGCGTTGTTTTAGCATACAAAAGCATAGTATTGCGGTATTCTCCTTTGATGTTTGGTTTGGGTTGACTTGGCACATGCTCACACCATGTTATGACTATGAACCAGTAACCTTAGCCTCTATGATCATTTAGTTTTTGAGTTGTGGTACCACTTTATGCTTTAGTTGATAATGTTTTCTCACTCTGCATGATTATGGCCATTATTGCTCTCTTAGTTGGTCGCTCCCAGTCTTTTTATAGCCTCCACTTGTATTGAGTAAGCTCTACTCATGCATCCAACTCCCAAGAAACCAAGTTGTTCCAAAGAGTCCACTATAAATTCCTATGCATGTTGTGTTACACCATTCCAAATATATTCTTATTTTATCTATCTTCCAAATTAAACTTGTTATGTGAAAGTTAGTGATTAAAGCTCTCACAAACTTGATGGCACACTTTATTTTTCTTGCCCCTAATAAACTTGAACCATTGTGTCATATATGTTGTATATGCTTGCACTTATAAGTTGGGAATTAGCAAAACCATGCTGTCACGGGGAACGCTTTCAACACCTGTAAATATCTACCCAGTTGATATCATGCTCTTTTGTTTATGGATGTCGGCGGTGTGAAATAAAAGGGGAGCTTGTAAGTCCATGGAGTTATGTATATGTGTTAGAGAAACGCCTGGGCCGCTAGCCTAAGCCATGCCTAATCATGGTGGAAACTTGCAGCATCACCATAGTGAGCAATCTATGAAGCATTCTTCTTATAAAAAAAGAGATAGATAGAAAAAGAGAAGAGAAAAAAGGAAAAAAAATAAGGAAAGAAGAGAAAAAACACCATTATCCCATGGTAAATAATAAGATTGATGAGATGCTCATTGTCTGTTGCCTTGTCATTTTGTTATGGGATACCTCCTGTATCATGGGGCAAGGGGTATCCCGTTGGAGGTTCTCTATGATACACATGTACTTACTATGACAACAACTTACCGGTGACTAAAGTTGAGTAGCATGAGGAGCGGCCCTCGTACTCAAGGGAAATGAGATTGCCAACTTATACTTTGTCAAGCATATACTACATCTTTGTTCACTTTATCCTTAATCACTTCAAGATGATTATGATAGGGGCAATGAGAGCTGAAAGCTAACAAGTACCATGATTTTTGGAAGCTCTTTATGAAACTTGAAATCTCTGCTTCCCTTTTAAGGGCCTTTCTTCCACTATTATATTGAGTCTCCACCTTCTATCCTTAGACATAAGAGAGCATAGTTGTCATTCTTAGTTATATGTGCATTGTCTCAAAACTTGTGGATTGATTCGTAAGGTTGATATTGCTTGTTCTTGAACTATTTATATCTATTCACCCTTATGAACTTTGAAGGTGTCCTATGCATTTATGATTTGTTATACCATGAGGGACAAGCTGGATACCACTCTTATTATGTTTTCTTTATGCGAAACAAACAAACATTTTTCAATGCATTGTTATTCATGATCTTTGTTTGTAACCTTTTCATATTGCAACTTGGTTGCTATGTCTTATTGTTAGAACTACATCTTTAATGCTCATATTTACAGTACTTTGATCCCAACTTTCAATGCTTGCAAATAGTTTGATCAAGATTATGATGGTGCATCACCTCAAAAATTATTCTTTTTATCACTTACCTACTCGAGGACGAGCATGAACTAAGTTTGGGTATGTTGATACATCCATAAGGTATCTATAATTTTTGATGTTTAGTATCCACTTTGCTATGCTTTGTCTACACTTTGAGGTATTTTTATACATTTTCTGGGACTAACCTATTAACAAGATGCCGCAGTGCCAGTTGCATGTTTTCTGTTGTTTTTGGTTTCAGAAAATCTAGTAAGGAAATATTCTCGAAATTGGACGGGACAAAAGCCAAAGTCAATATTTCCCCGAGACGAACATAGAGCCCGAAGGGCAGCCGAAGGAGCGCCATAGGGCGGACACACCCTAGGGCCACGAGGGCCCACCCGAGGGTGCACCGCCCTATGGTGTGCGCCCCCTGGCTGCCCTCCTACCTCGCCTCTTCGCCTATAAAAGCCCCCTGATGCCAAAACCCTAAACACCCGATCAGATATCCACGAAATAGTTCGTAGCCGCCTCCACCATCGTCCCTAAACCGGGGGGATCTGAAGCTCTTCTCGGCACCCTGTCGGAAGGGAGAGATCATCCTGGATGCCTTCTTCATCACCATGTCAGCCTCCGGTATGATGTGTGAGTAGTTCACTCTTGGACTATGGGTCCATACAGTAGCTAGATGGTTGTTTATCCTCCTTTGTGCTATCATGTTTAGATCTTGTGAGCTCCGTTCATGACCAAGATCATCTATTTGTAATCATGAATGTTGTGTTTACGGGGATCCGATGGATATTGAGATACTATGTCAGATTGATTATTGATTCTATCATGTCTTATTGATTATTGATTCTAGCATGTCTGTGTTGTTTGAGATCTTGCATGCTCTCTGTTTCTAATAGCTATCTTGGCCAAGTAGATGCTAGTGACTCCAAGAGGGAGTATTTATGCTCGATAGTGGGTTCATGCCTCTATTGAATCTGGGGAAGTGACAGAAATCTCTAAGGTTGTAGATGTGTTGTTGCTACTAGGGAGAAAACAAAAATATTTTGTTCATGGAACAATTTTATTGTTTACTTTACACACATTGCTTAATGCAGTTATCCGTTGTTTGTAACTTAATACTGGAGGGGGTTCGGATGATAACCTGAAGGTGGATTACTAGTCATAGATGCAGTTGGATGACGGTCTATGTATATTGTTGTAATGCCCAATCAAATCTCATAGGATCATGAATGTTGATACGTCCATAATGTATCTATAATTTTTGATGGTTTTATGCTATTATTATGCTTTTGACAATTCTTTTTATATGAAGTTCATGAGTCATTTGGACTAACATCCTAATAGTTGCAAAAGTACACAATGTTCTTGTTTTACACTTTGATGTGTAGGAATTATCAAGAATACAAGTGGAACCCTTGTTGGAGTCAAATTGGGATTTTCCAGAAATCTGTCTTAGAACTCTTTTTGAAGATGGTCATGTTTCGAGTCGAATACGATATCAAACGGAAAACTCTTCAACTACAAAGTTGTAGGAACTTTTGCGACAATTGTTTTGGACATAAAATTTAGCTAATTCTGAATCCGGATGGGCCCTCTAGGCTCAATTTACTGCAGCCCAAGATGGGGTGACGGGAATCCGAAAAGCTATATAAAGGGAGGAAACCTAATTCATGGGAGAAACCTCCACCCACGAATTTGCAGCCACCAAAGCCACGTTTTTGCCTCCCCCCATGGATCACATATCCATGGGGAAGGGCTCCCAAGAATCCATGAAGGAAGGGGGCTAAGGGGCGGTGCTCCCCCATGATACCGGCGGCAGTGAAGGAGTCCCCCACTACTAGGAAAACGGTTATAGATAGATTTTAATTCTGTGGCGCATATAGAAAAAATGCTCCACTAAAATTAATTATGTGGCGCATATAGCAAATGCTCCACAGAATTCTTGCAATTCTGTGGCGCATATAGCTATATGCGCCACAGAAAGTGAGAATTCTGTGGCGCATATAGCCATATGCGCCATAGAATTCCTATGGGCCCCATGTGGGCCTGACCCAGCACATGGGCATGCCAAAATTCTGTGGCGCATATGGCTATATGCACCACAGAATTCTCACTTTTTCTGGCGCATATAGCCATATGCGCCATAGAATGTGGAAAACAGATTTAAAAAAGAAAAAACTCTAACCAGATCGACTGCCTTCACGTGAAACTGCCTCGCTCCTGGAAACCTAGCGCGCAGCAGCGGCGGCTGCTTGCTCCGAGCGGCGACGGCTGCTAGCTCCGAGCGGCGGCTCTGGCCATGGACAAGGGATGCACTGCGGATGGGAGACCAGGCGATGCAGCAGACCAAGGCGGCGTCGGACCTGTAAGGCGATAGGGCGAGGCGGTGGGCGAGGCCGACGGCAGAGGAGCACCCTTCGAGAAGCTCATCTCCAGCGACCAATTTCTGTGCAAATTTGTGCATGGAAGGGTGAGTGATTTTGACTAATTTCTTCTATGTAATTGCTATGTTTTCTGCTGCTTTTCTAGTAAAATAGGTTTATGATGTTGACAGGATGGATCCAAACTCAATTTGATGACAGTTTCTTTTTTGTTATTTTGAATTATAGGGGATAGTCATGTTTGTAGCATGATCAATTGATGTTTTTAGCAATTGAGATTTGCCCGCTTGTTGCTAAGTGCATACTTAGTGTTTAGTAGGTTAGTTTAGCATCTCCTACCAAAACCTTCCATGTGCCCCCTTCCTCTCCTTCCCAAAGCAAACAACAAATGCCTGATCTAGGTAGCTGGGGGAGGGATAAAGAATGATGTTAAATGAATGTCGAATGATGCACAACCTTCTTCCCTGCCAGTCATTCAACCTTCTTCCCTGCCCCCAACCTTCTTCCCACTTGCTGGGGAGGGATAAAGAATGTCAGGACAACAAGTGTCACGACAACAAGAATGGGGAGGGATAAAGAATGTGAAATGATGCACAACAAGTGTTTCTATATTAGATGGGGGAGGGTAATTATTCTTGTCAAATGTCATTCATGTGATACAATTGAGAGGACACATGAATGTCAAATGCCAGTTGCTATATCTGGGGGCAGGGAATTTGACTGTAGATTAGAACAAGTGATTCATTCGACATTCAGTCATGAGCTAGCTGTAATACTGCTCTCCATCATCTCTCCTTCCTTCGGGCATTACAGAGCAGGGGGAGGGAGAGGTAGCTCTAGGCAAATGTTTGGGCCACACATCTCTTTCTCCTCTCTCAAAGAGCTATAGGACAAGGATGAATAGTGACAAGCTACAGTGTAGTTCGATCAGGAGATATGGTGGGTGTTGTGGTGAATTATTTGGCAAGATTGGTTCGGGTTTGGAGTAGATTTGACTCACGGTTTAAGGGGTTGGCATAATGTTCTCCAAACAAGGGTTATGAAGGAAGTCCAACAATTTGCATTGGACAAGATGGGGATGGTACTGGTGTGAAGGAGACGTCAAGATACTTCCATAGGATTTATTTGGGATTTATTGGATGCTTTTTGGTCCACTTTATATCAACTACTCAAAAAGTGCAGAAATGGTTTAAAGAAGCTAAGTTGATATTTTTACATTGGGAAAGGTGAGTTTTTTAGGTGAGAAGGTACTAAGCACCATATCACATGTTGGAGAATTTTATTGTAATTTATTGGGATGTGAAAGTATTTATAAAGAATTATTTCTTGCTTTTGCCATTTTAAGAGAAATGGCAAAAGAAATAATAGAGCATCTCAAAAATATTTATTTTTGAGATGGAAAGATAGGATATGATATATAGGCATCAAATGTGCCTTCAGTTGGCAAGGTTATTTGGATAAAAACAAACTTTCCTTTATAAAGAAGGTTTTGAGGATTTAACAAATAAATGAATTTAAATAGTTTTAGGTTCCAAATAAACTCTCCCGAGCCTCTCTCTGCATAGTACAGGAACTAATCAGTTTCTTATTGTTGAGTTTGGGGCTTACTTGCTGTAACTGTCATGATGTAGTTTGTTCAGATAAGGAAATAATGAAATAGCTTAAATATAAATGTGTAGATCTACACATTTATACATCCAAGTTGCTTTATTAAAGTTATTAAGTTGTTTCACTTTTCAATCAAGTGGTTACCACCACTTGGTAAATTGTTTGTTCGGTTAACACTTGTGCTTAGGATCCATTATTTTTATGGTGAATTAATAGGTGGCAAAGGGATTCGATGCAGCAGCCGGCTACGCCGTAGAGGGAAGGAGCGAAGACCCTGCTGGTGCTCGCGGAGGTGATACCGGGCGAGGACAGAGGTTCTGCAGGGCGATTTTTCTGGAATATGACCTCTGAGGTGGTCCACGCGATGCAGCGGCCTCTGCATCAGCGAGCAGCTGCCTTGGAGGAGATCTCGGAGAGATGCAAGGTGCGGGGCTGGCCGCTTCTGACTCAGAGGGACTCTGGTGGGCGACTGCTGCAGGCCCTAGCGGTGAGATCGGATGTCGTGGCGGAGATGCGTCAGGCTGCGTCAGCCGACTTGTCGTCGGCGGAACACTCGGTGGTGTTGATGGTCAGGGACACCAGCACCTCGGAGTAGTGCCTGATGGCCGTGGAGCAACAGAACGCGGTCCACCTACTAGCTTCCACCCATTCCCAGCGAGTGTCCCCGAGGTTGAGCAGAGTGGAGCTCGACTCGTTCCGTCTGCAATTCATTCAGGAGATAGAGGCTGCGGGGGCAAATGCAGGCGATCGAATATCGTCAATCGTGAATTGTGTGATTTTGAACTTGTACTCTCCCATGACTTGTGTGTAACACTTGGACTCTCTATATTGATGTATTTTGTCACTTTGTATGAATTTCAGTGAGTATTTGGGTATTCTTGTGAGTTTTGTGCATTTCTGTGATATATTGCTGTATTCTGGTATATTTCCTGTGTATTTCTGTTGTATTCTGGTATTTTTTTTTAAATCCCAAGACAAAATTATGTGGCGCATATGGCATATGCGCCACAGAATGTTGAGAATTCTGTGGCGCATATGGCGTATGCGCCACATAATTTAATGTTTAGTGGCGAGGATTTAGTGGCGACACCCATATGCGCCACAGAATTATAATTTGGTGCGTCACTGGTAGAGTTTTTCCTAGTAGTGCCCCGCGCCGCCGCCAGCACCACCGCCCTCTTCACCACCATCTCCATCACCTGATCCTCGTAGTATGCAGTTGTTCATCCTCCCACACACCTCTATACCATCCTATGTAAACATGGTGTTTGATGCTATAAGTTATAATCATATGATCTATGTCATGTTTGTTTAGTTTCTTTATTCTTAGATTGAATGGTTGAACGTATTTGGTTCATTAGAGTTGTATGTTGATATGGTACAGTCCTTTGGTGTCGATTATATTTGTGCGTGCATGGATTAAACATCATAGGGTTTGTAGTATGTGTAAGAGGAAGGGGAAGTTCTGCCGGAGTGACAGAAACCTAAGGACGCGAACCATAACGTTGCACATATGGGAGTAAGAGGACCATTAACTTAAGACTATGGTTGGGAAAACCTTAATGCATTGTTAGTAGTTATGGATGTTTGCTAACAATCCAATCATATAGTACATGTAATTCCAAGTAGTGAAGCACATGTATATTTAGCCTCTCCCACATAGAAAACTGCATTGAAGACAATTAACCCGATTTATTCGCCAGTTAAACTTGGACAAAGCCACCACAATTACCACCACTATTCCACACTCATGGTTCTGTTAGTTTAGTGTATTTTATTGCTGCAGTAGCTAGCTTTACTTTTTTGTTATTTATTATCTTGCAAAGCTTTCTCTAGTACTTGTTTTGCTGCTCTAGTTTTATTTCCTAGATAATGCAAACGTTTAGTGTGCGTAGAGTTGTATTAGTGGTTGACAGAATATGAGAGAACATTTATCCTACCTTTAGCTCCTCGTTGGGTTCGACACTCTTACTTATCGAAAAGGCTACACACGATCCCATATACTTGTGGGATATCAAATGTCTAGTATTGCATTGTTATGCCTTGCTCTATCCTATCAGTTGCCCCACTGTATTTTGTTTATCCAGGATGTTATGTTGTTTAGCTTAAGGAGAACATCTCTACCGAACTGTGGACCCCGGTTTAATCGTTACCATTGATACATCTTCCACTGTTACATGTTACTTTCTGCAAGCCACCATTATCTTCCACACCATATGTTTAATCCTTTGTTTTCAGCAAACTGGTGAGATTAACAACCTCACTGTTCGTTGGGGCAAAGGCTTGAGTTTGTTTTGTGTAGGTTTACAAGTTTCTAGCAACACCTTTGAGTCGTTTCCTTCCTCCTACTGGTTCGATAACCTTGGTTTCTTTCTGAGGGAAGACTTGTTGTTATACTCATCATACCTTCCTCTTGGGGTTTCCCAACGAAGCTCTATAGTGATCTGAGCCGCATCAGCCACGCAGCCCTAGGGTGTGTCCACCTCGTGGCCCCCTTTCGGCTGCCCTTCTGACTCTGTCTTTGCTTCGGTAAAATATTGACTTTGGCTTTTTTCCCGTCCAATTCCGAGAATATTTGCTTACTAGCTTTTCTAAAACAAAAAACAGCAGAAAAGATGCAACTGACACTGCGGCGTCTTGTTAATAGGTTAGTTCCAGAAAATGCATGAAAATACCTCAAAGTGTAGACAAAACATAACAAAGTTGATACTAAACAAGCATGGAACATCAAAAATTATAGATACGTTTACGACGTATCAAGTACCCCCGAGGAAGTAAGGTGATCTCGAAGGATCAAGGAAGATGAAAAACCGGGTCGCACGAGGATCGAGGAGAGGAAATAGGGTTATGCAATCCTAGTAGTTTCCAAACTTCTCAAATGTTTTAAAAAGGTTTTACAAAAAAAATTCAACAAAGATATAGACATTCTATATCTATAAGAGAAAATACTTTAGAAAATAACCCCTCATGGAGCCCTTCTACTACCTCAGCCATATTGCATATCCTTCTATTGTTATTCTCTTAAGGTGGTTTGTGAGTACATTCGATGTACTCACTAGCATTTTCCCTGCTATTAAATTGGTCAAATTCGATAAGAAAGCGAAGAAGAAGGTGAAATTGATGATTATGCGAGCTAGGACGTTCTGCGAGTCAGCTGCATGTAGGTTAAGCCATGGCTCGGGCTCGACGCTATATTGAATGGTGTAGCCATAATGGCAAGGAGGTATAACTTGTATCCGCTTAAGTATTGGATGTTAGAGCATCTCCACTCGTTGGGCGGACCCAAGCCGAAAACCGGACCTTTTTTTGGCTGGACGAAATGCGTTTTCGGCCTGGGTCTGTCGAGTTTCCCACTCGCGTACCCAGGCCGAGTCCCAGGTTCGACGAAATTCAGTTAAACTCGGCGAAATATGGGCAAATATAGGCGGATTTTATTAAGTAGGGCAAGGGCGCACATAACTAGGAAAAGGCCGCCGCCATGGTCGACGCTGGACGCTGCAACTACAGGCCGAGGCGGGGGTGGTTGCCGGCCTGGATTTGATCCATGACGCCGGCGAGAGTTCGCCCTGGAACGCTCCACCAGCGGCAGCGGAAAACCACATTGTGACGCGGCGGCGGCGGCGAGCCCGGCGGCCCTTCGTGTCGGGCGAGTTCCTCGAGGCGCCTATCGGCGAAGAACTGCCTCCAGAAGACCAGGTTGCCAGGATCCTCGGCGAGATCCGGGTCTTGCATGGCGGCGATAGCCGCCTGGATCTCTCCGGTGAGGTCCTCTTCGGCCGGCACCGGCAGAACAGGGATCACACCGGCGCTGAGTTGCTAGCCGAGGGGGAGACGAGTGTCTGGCGGCACCGTATAGCGCACCTCGTGGAGCAGCCGGGCTTCCCACGGCGGCATCGTGCGTCGTCCCTCGGCCATGGCTTCTTAGTGGAGTTGAGGAGGAAGAAAGGTGCGAACATCCGAAGTTCGCCGGAGTTGGGGGTGGTGTGAGAGACTGTGAAGAGAGACGGCGAGATGTACGCCTTTTATAGGAGGAGTTTGGTGGCGAGGGCGGGAGGGGTGTAGCGGCATGGGCAGGAAAAAGAAAACAGCGGGAAGGATAGCAACGACTCAGCTTCTATCGCCGACAGGCTGGTCCACTCGGCCAATTCACTGCGTCTGGCGTTCCCAAGACGTACCCGGGATCCTGTGTTCGACATAGGTAGTCCGGACCAAAGTTGGCCCAAATCCGTACGAAAAGAGGTCCCTGGGTACGCGACTGGGCTGATTTTCGGCGTTCGGACGTAATTTCAGCGTCCGGATCGGCCTCCTGGGTAGGCGAGTGGAGATGCTCTTACTTTGATAATTGCCGGTTATGTGCCACGACTGAATGATCATGGGATTATGGTGATGTGCATAGTAGGTATTCTCGGAGGATAAATCTAGGGGCCACACAAAACATATGGAGCAAAAAATTCCTGCGTGAACTCTTTTTAGTAAAAAAAAATTCTCTGATCTTTTATATAACTATGATTGATCTCATAGTTATACTGTAGTTGAAACTTTTCGTACTATATATGCCATAAAAAATGGCCAAAATTCATGACATGTCTAGGTGGTCGATTTTTTTTGTTTTGCTGCTACTGAAAATCTGGACAGATTCTGCCCACTAGTGTTTGAGCCATCCCTTTGGGTCCCAAAATGATTTTCCATGAGTCTTTTGATATGCTAGGAAGGTGTAGGACACTATATGCTTTCTGGACTACTATGGAATTTTTTCTCTTTGATATATATGGAATCTACTATCATAATCGTGTACCACTAATGTCATCCTATAGAAAAGAAATAGGATAAAGTTTTGTGTTGAAGTTTTTTGACAGGCAATGGAGGAACACCACACCACGAGCTATCCAAGAATGGTGAAAACCGTAAGCTTGAGGATGCCCAAGGAGCCCCACTGGACCTATTAAACTCTCAGTTTGCAAACTTCTAAACTTTGTTTTTTGAGCAACATAGAATGATCATAGAAACTTGGAGCGTCTTTGTTTAGTGTTATGCCTACTTTTTCTTGATATGTTTGGAAATAAATAGGACCACCATGATAGATACTTTTCATGCTTAGGAAATATCTACTAAAATGAATTATCCCTTGAATGAATTCCATGCTTGATTGAATGTCTTGCTTGAAGTAGAAAAGGGGAAACCAAATTGTGCATGTTATTGCTTTAAGTTGGAATGTTCATATGCTTTAAGGAGTGATGGATTGTAAGGGTATCATCTTGTTTTAATTCTTATATTCATCATAAAGGATACTCAATGCTTATATTGTCTTCTAGAGATGACTTAGAACTGTGGGAAGTTTGCATTCTTGTAGAAGGTCAAATGGTTACCCGTACTAGCTCCACCATATTGAAACAACCTACTTTAGCAAAACAAACTTAGTATTTATATATAGGAAACACCTTCCCCAATAGCTCAGGCTCTATCCCAAAGTATAATAACATGTGTGAGCCATTATTTAGTTTCCAAATACTATTGTTATGGGTATGGGTGACATGGAGAAGTTAGTCCTGGGGTGACCACGAACACATTGGGCATATAGTACCCCTTCCGAAAGCAATAAGAGGATGCATGTGCTAAAAGATGAGGGCAAAACCCTCCATAGAAGGGGTACCACCGCTATTATGCGGGCAAAAACCATCCAAGTATTTATATGATATAAAAAGGTGAGAGAGTGAGTATGCAGAGGATAGGCCTTCCAAAAAATTAAAACAAGCAAAAAGTGACAAAGAAAAAATAAAAATAAAAGAGGAAAGAAGAAAAAAGTTCAAAAACAAGAATGCCAAAAAGAATCATGTAATGAGGGACAATGGAACCAAACACTAATGATGAATTATGCTTCAATCATAAACTTAATGATGTTGTTTGGAAATTATCTGGTGTCTCACATATGATATTATCTACTTGCCAACCATACACTCTTTCCAACCTCCTTTGCCAATATTCTGACTATAGGACCGCCACTATATAGGATGCATTAGTGCTTCATATTACTATATGCATTTGTGGAAGACATTATGAACATTGTGTTGTCAAGTATGATATTATAAGGAGTACCACTTTATGTTATGCTTAGTTGTTGTTATTCTCTTAAATCATTGAACCGTTTAACTTTTTGTGATACTTTATTGTGAAAAGAAGCACCAAACTCCAAAGCCCATGTTAGTTTTATCACCTTCATTCTTGAGGATGAGCATAGGTTAAGATTGGGGATGTTGATGCATGTAAAATGCATACATGAACTTTGTAGTTTGTTGATATGAATTCCTAGATATTTTATACATATATGATGTTATATTCATGTTTTACATTGATGTATGGGGATTTATCAATGATCCCCTTTATTTTGTTTTTAACTCTACAGGACAGGAAAATCCTATTTTTTGTATTATTGCCTTTCAGGGACCTAAACAAAGTCAAATGGAGCTGAGCTTTTGGGAGAGTCAATATTTCATCAAGATAAGCACCAGGAGTACTTGGACCTCACCAAAAGAGCCAGGATTCCCAAATTAGCACTGGTGGCACGCCTAGTAAGGGTGGGCATGCCACCATGATAATTTCCTCCTCGACTGTCGATTCGCTTCGATCTTTCACCCACCTCCTTTCTATGACCTAAAAACCACTATATAAAGGGACTCTCGGGAGTTCCTGGAGGGGGGCGCCGCAAAAACACCGAAACACCAATATAGAGCTAGAACTAGCAAATATTGGAGGGGTAAACTTTGTCGGAGGGATCTCTACCTTCTCCAACGTCTCCACCATCATCACCATGATGAAGAGTAAGTAGTCCACCTCTTGATCTATCTCTATGGGTTTGTGGAAGTATCTTGATCTATCTCTCCATTGTTCTTCAAAGATCTACTACCATATGAGCTGCCCAACATGATTATGGTCATATTTGTAATTCCTATGTGGTGGATATTTATTCTATGATTTGATATAAGATTGGAACCTATTATGTGTAAGATGTATTGATAGATGCATATCATGTATCCTGTTCTTAAGTACTTGTTCTGATCCAACTTGTATGCAAGAGCATGTCTGTGGAGAAGTGTGTATTAGATGGAGTAGCATGGTGGTAGTGATTGAATAGTGACAACAAATTTGATATCTACTATGGTATTTACCTTTCTTTTGCTGCCTCACTAGGTATTAAGTGAATCCATGTGCTATAATTATCTTATGACAGTAAGATAATCTTGTTTGGTCAAGGTAGCAATATTTGTGATTCAAACATCATGTCAAAATACCTAAGGCTATACTCTGTTAATTCTTAATTCAAGATTGCTTGGAGTTTTCCCTTTCTTTTGGAGTATAAGAGAGATGTGTTGCATCATCTCTATGTTAGGACGTGATACCCATATGAATGCTTATCAAACACATGTAGAAGTTCCACCAATATTATGTCTTTGATGAATTTTTTGTGTCCATTGCAACCCAAAAAGAGAGTAGACAGGTGAACCCATGAACCCCGATCCAATTTTAAACCATAAGAAACACCTTTCCAACACCATTATCACACTTTATATTTTCTAATATTTATTATTTCGAAAATACAAAAAACTTTCTTCACTTGCACACACACCCAAAACCCAAAAACCACTATCCTTTTATTGTATTTACTTTATTTTCCTAGTTTTTACTTGTGGTATTTTAATTTTATGTTACTGTTATTTCTTATTACTAATACGAAACCTTGTGCTTGACAACCACACGGTGGATATGGGGACACAAGACAAAACTTTGATTTCAAGGTTGCTTGAAGAGGAGAGGAAGAATAAATATCTAAGCTAATTCCCCAAGAGTTCGATATAAACCCTCGAGTCATCCTTATGGGAAAAAGATGCTTGTTACAACACTCTGCACTTGGTGTCCCAACGAATTGATACACGGAGTTGATGCCATCAATGCATTACTCTTCACCCTTTAAAATGATAGACTCTCTTTTACATAAAGAGTTGTATAATTTTTTTAATTTGAAAGTGTTCAAGAGTTGTGTCATTTTCTTATTTCTTATGCTTCCATATCCCTAAATCTTAAAGTTTGACTTTCACCTCATAGATTAACTTGATTGCAACCGAGACACTAACTCGATAAACAAATTTAATTTACGGATCCCTTGAATTTAAACGTATAAAAATATTAAATTCAACTGATGAAAAGTACAAGAAAGATTCCTTAACTGCTTGTTAATTTTCTTCAGTTCCACCACTTCTGCATTGGGAATCATCGGAACGGCTCCTCTGTCGGGCGCATTCTCCACAGCAAGAGCCCCCTCTCTCCCAATTGAGCTCTTGAGTTGCTCCAATTGATTCTCCACAGCAAGCGCCCCCCTCTAATCAGAATAATTTGGTGCGAGATCTAACCTTCATGCGTATCATGATTAACATTGTCATCCTTCATACAGGTCAATGGAATGGCACCATACCATGGACAGGACAAAAGGGAGGCCAAAGTAAAGCTAGACATAACTCGTCGGCCGGAGAAGGGCTCATGTAGCTGGAGAAGAAGAAAGGGGAGGCAACGGCATGGGCATGATGCTGGCTCGGGATCTCATCCTGCAATGCTAACCTGGGTAAGTTGATGGTCTGGCACGCACATGGATAAACTATGGGTCCCTTGATGATCTGGATAAGTGGAGAGAGGTGTCCACTACGGGACCCGATCTAACGGTCCCCACTCGTCATCATGTAATGGTAAGACTAACGGACAACGAGTTTTAGATGGTGTAAGAGTTTCAAACAAGAGGTTGGGCAAAAGTAGGGAAATTTTAGCATCTGGGCAAAAATGAGTACAACTAAGGAACCGGGGGAACGAAAATAGAAATACCTAGTAAATAAGGCATAATTTCTGGTAGATGAACTATGATCTGAAAAAGATGAAAGATAATCACATACAGTGCAGAAGAGGAACCACTCACGTCAACGTTGAAGTTGGCACTATCGTCGAAGAGGTGGTCGACGTGGAGGAAGTTGTCATTTTCGAGGAAGGAGCCAACATCCATGAAGGAGTCCATGATGAAGCCACTAGTCACGTGACAGCGCTCCCCAAAAGGCTTATCGCCATTCTCCCATAAATGATCCGAAGAAACGGGATTTCGTAGGCCTAATATCCCGACTTGAAGTGCACATAACAAGAAGGGACGAGGAAGACCTGATGACTGTGTAGTGCTCTAGAACTGGAGGTGAAAATGTTGTGTCATGTCTCTCTGGAGAGGATCAACCTCTCTTACATAGTTAGGCGGGCAACAGAGGAGGAGCGCGCCTGTAGGTATCTTTTCTTATCATACTTGGACAAGTGGTAGAGCTGCCTCCTTTATAAGGAGTTTGAAGTATAACTCAACTAGCAATGTAGGACTAAAATTTTGTCCCCGCCTCTTGCCATGCATGAAAAGGCAAAGTGGGTCTCTAGGATTTAAGAATTATCGACATAGAATAAATGGTCTAGGCCATATTGGTCAAAATTCCCACAACCCCACCAGATACTAGAGGCACGCAAAATTCTTCTATGGATAAAAATATTGTTTTATATACCGGCACAAAAGTAGACATAGTTAAGTTGAATTTTCACCAAGAACTATATTCTACGGTACTAGTAAGCAACTTTGTGGACTATGCCTTAAAGTGCAATTTTATTGTGAATCTAGCTTCACACAAGGACTTTAGTGATACTATGTTGTCGAAGGACTTTTTCGTGGGTGGAGCTTATGCGTCATACTTCGTGGACTGTGCCTTGAAGTGCAATTTTATTGTGAATCTAGCTTCAAACAAGGATTTTAGTGATACTAGGTTATCGAAGGACTTTCTCACGGATGGAGCTTATGCGTCATACTTTCGGACCTTTCATGAGTTTATTAGAGAGCATTCAACTCTTATGGACTGTGACATTTGACGGTCAGACTCATATATGTGTGATCTTCAAAAGATGTTCTGCTCTACTTAAAGTAAGCCACTTAGAACACATTAAGAAAAAATCAACCTGTCGTGAATAGGAGAATATTGCATCTTTATAGAGTGGTATTATTAAAATTAAGGTTACTCTCCTCTCAGCTAACCAGCAGCTTGTCTCACAATTCTAATTTATAGGATCTCCGATCACACGATCACAGAGTTCCACTATGACAACTCATATTGTGGGTCGCGTACCCATATTTTTTGATGCATTATTTATCATGTTATGTGATAGACCTTTTGTGAGGGGATCTGTCGGATTTTTAGATGTTTGGATAATAATTCAACGTTATAACTCTGAATTTTATCATTTTCTTGGCAGATTTCAGACTCTTCTTCGCGTGACTTGATGATTTCATATTATCCTTAGATATGTTCACTTTAATAATCACAATTTTATTATCATAGTTCATATTGATTGTGGCTATTGATTTTTTAACCACAAGTAAATTCATCAAAGTTCATGAAGCCACTCTGCTTCAACAATGACTGTGTCTAATGTGTTAAGTTCTGCTTTCATAGTTGATCTCGTTAAGATGATCTATTTGTAAGACTTTCAAGAAACAATGCCACCAACAATTGTAAATACATATCCACTTGTGCTATTTATCTTATCAACATCAGATATCTAGTTTGAATCACTATAACCTCTCGGTATCCTCAGATACCTAGTATAGTGAATGTCATAGATTGCAGTGCCTTTTAGATAGCGCATAACTCTATCAAAAACATGACAATGATTATCTCCTGGATTTGAAACAAATTGACTAAGTTTGCTTACAGTAAAAGAGAAAATATCAGGCCTTATATCTCTAGCTAAATACATAAGTGGGCCAATAATTTAAAAACATTTTAGTTGATCTATAGCAGTCCCACTGTGCTTTCGAACACAAAGATACATTTATACGAACACGGAGACAAACTTAGGTTTGTCTGAATTCACATTTATCTGAATACTAGAATTCGTAGATACACGTGAATCTAGACAAATCCAATCACTTATTTCAGAAAGGAGGGAATAGATGAGATAGCTCCGACACTTTGACTTGGCGCACGGACAAAGTTCACCCATGAAGTCTGGAAGATTTAGAGGTTTAAAGGTAACTTTCATCTTTGATTCAAATTCAGGCTAATTGTTTTTAAATAATAAGTTTTTTTATTAAATTTCACGAATAATACATGTTTTAGGGAAATTGCAAAAGTAGCGCGGCCTCGATACTTAAACCACCGACAAGTACTAGTCGATAGTTGAACTACCAACAGGTACTAATCTGCAGTTGAACTACCGATAGGCCAGCCGACGGTGGCGCAAAATGCAAGTACTAATCGGAGATGTGCAAACTACTCGGTAGTTCAATTACCGATTAGTACCTGTCGGTAGTTCAACTACCGACGAGTACTTGTCGATGGTTCAAATACTGAGGCCACGCTACTTTTACAATTTCCCTAAAACATATATTATTCATAATATTAATTAAATATTTCTATTATTTAAATAAAAGCCAAATTCAGAGTTTAGATTAAAAATTTATACTCACCAACCAATTGTTTACATAAATGAACAAGCTCAATTGCTTACACCCAAGTAGTGTAGTGTAGCTATACCACAAGCTCATGTCTTAGAAAGAGGGGCATGGATCTGAATGCACCAATTAATTAATTAAAGCACCAGATGCTAGTTCATTCAACTTGAGCGGATGAATCCGGTAGGCGTTAGCACTACGGCGATGTAACTTACAAAATTCAGAATGAGCCAAAGTAGGAGCTTCTTCTCTGAATAAAACTCCCACTGGCGTCAGGTCACATCATCAACTTCTGGCGTCAGGCCATCTGAGCTGAGTGTGGCCAATTCATTCAGCTTGTTCAAGTTGCCTCAGTTGAGCTGATGAATATGGGGGGTGACGACCCTCACGTGCTGTTACAATCTCTAGCGCAATACTATAAGGATCAAGATCTTGCAAGACTCAAAAGGAGAAAAGTAGGAGCTTCTTCCCGCCTGTGTCAGGTCACGAATACCTGTAACTGATGGAGTGCGTCGTTTTGGTACCCGTTTTCGAAATCTTCAAAAAATTCAAATTTGGAGCTTCAAAAAAATCACAAAAAAAAATACCAGGCTACAGTCAATGATTTATTCTACTAGTCAAGCTGTTCCTCCTTCAGAATCATGTATACTAGAGCAGAGCACCAGCCACCTTTATTCGTCGCCGCATCTTCTCCTGGAAGAGAGAAATCATCATCCACATTCACTAAATCAGAATGCTCCCATAATTTCACAAGCACCAGAGAAGAGACACACAAACTGATAATCAAGTTAGAACACTTCTCCATCTCCTTTATGTTATTCTTCGCACACAGCTGAGATAATGTTTTCTTGCATTTCCAACTTCTACAGCCCCCCTCATATCAGGAACAGACAAATGTGCACCATCCTCTCCTCACACAGCTAGCTTGGTTCTTAATTTGAAGAACACAGCATGACTTCTATTCCTATGTTTGAAACTTTGGAAGATTATTCAAGAACTAGGAATTATCTCACAGTTTGTACTTGTATGTCTAGAGTGAGATTTAAGTAAAATAGAAGACGAAGAGATGACACTCGGTTCAGCTGAGAAATTTACTGCATCCTAAATGCTTGGTTAAGTCATCATCTCTGGGAACATCTCTTGGCTAAGGTAACAGTCTTCAACATCTTGATGCCCTTTACTTCAATTCCAGCATACATGTCTTCAGAATAAATTGTAAGCAACACAACTAAAGCAACCCTTTTTACGGTTGAGATCACATGACCCTGGATAAAGTATCAACCAATAGGCCATCCAAAAATACAAGAGCAAAAATAAACGAAATGTTGATACAAACAACTAGGAAACAATGACCCGCTTTCACAACAGTTAATATGTTGTAAACAAAGTTATGGCAGGAAGAATAGAGCAAGCAATCAACAAACTAGATCAAAACTGCACCCTTGGCAGTAATCAACACATTGTGATCATCAACAAATACTAACTTGTTCCCGCAAAAAAAAATAAGTCCAAAATTTCCGTCCAGAGAAAATGGAAGGGTACACTGGGGTTTGCACTGAAAACTGCAATAGCTAATTAGCTATATGAGAACATAAAGATATAGTGTGCAGGTACTTGAAAGCATTTGAGGAATGCCCTGATATGTGATCTCGCTCTCATACTTCCAATATGTGTGATGCTTTCTTCTCGACTGAATGAAGTAATGAACAAATCAATTTCATCCTGGAATACCAACACCCAATCAACATGTAACTAAACGTACACACTATAACAGACATCCACCACTTAGTTAGGCGAAGAACACCAAATCAGGAATTGTCAGCCTGATACGCATAGTGAAAATTTGTTGTGCCATACTCAGTTACCGTTTTTCATACTTGCTCTTGGTTCATGTAAATCTGAATCTAGTAGGCACTTCCCCTCTGCAGGCTGCTGCATAGTCTTCAGCAAGGTGTGGTGCAGCTTCCTTGTGAGGGCATATGAACCTCTCCATGAATAACTTCTCGCTGATCATGACTGTATTATAGTAGTCTCGGTCCTGATGTAACAACCCTTTTTCCTTAAGTAACTTTAGGACGTAGTACCTGGGTCTGATCCGGCATTCCAGGCTATAAGAGAGCAATGCTGGCCGATGAGCAATGTATGCAGGTTCCAACCCCACCTCAGAGATAAGGAACTCTGATTTGCTCTGCATAGTGTCATTAGCCCTCGCCAGAAGCATTGGAGCCTTACAAACAGCAATACCCACCTCAGCATCCGACCACCTGAGCATTTTCTTCAAGCACTCGAGTTTGACAGCAATCTTCTTCTCACTGAGGAATGCGACAGCCTGCATCGCTTGCCTGAACATTCCAGAGCCACGGGGCACTCCTACAGCTTCAGCACGCGCCGCCATGGCCCAGACGTCCTCTGGTTTGGTGGCAAGTATCCATCGTGTAGAGAGGGACAGCGCGACAATATCGCAAGCACCTAGCCCGCACTCTTTCAGGAACGCAACATTGGGCTTGACCACCTTCTCGAGGCTGCTTGAGAGGAGATTGGAGCTGTGATTGAGAACCTGGAAGAACTTCTCGGAGGATCCGAAGAGGGCCAGGTAGAACTGCACCTTGGAGACGACGCATCTAGAGCGGAATTTCTCTGGGGCGAGCGTGACGAGGCGGGCGACCTCAGAACACGACACACCCAGGGCATTGAGCTCGAGGACGACGGGGTCCAGGGTTCTCTCCACGCCGGCGCATAGGAACTTGGGGTCCCTGGCGACGACGGCGGCGACGTCGGCGCTGGAGAGGCCGAGGCCGGCGAGGAAGGCGAGCACAGCATTGGGCTTGGATGGGGACTTGATGTGGGAGATCTTGGTGGATGCCTTGACGGCTTGCGCTCTGGTGAGGCCGCAGCTGTCTACGAGGTACTTCTCGACGGCGAAGCTATGGCTTGGGGAAACGACGGGCGCGGCCGCGGAGAGGAGTCGGTGGAGAGGGGAGACGGGGGAGGTGGCGGAAAAAGAGAGGAGGTGGGAGAGGATGGATTTTCTGAGGCGAAGCATGGCTGCGTGACGGCGCGGTGGTGGCGCCGCCGCCGGCAACGGAGATATTTCCGGCGGTCTATTCTTTTTTCTTTTGCCGTGGGTCTACTGGTGCTCTCTGATTGCAAACCACTGGGCGTTTCAGGTTATGTATGTACGGTGTACATGTGTTTTAAATTCTTTGAAAATTTATACAATTCCCTTTACGGAAGGAAAATGTCTCAGATTTGTCAAAACAAGGCTAGATACCTTTGACATCTATTTCGGGGTTGTAGAAGTAGAAAAAAAATCATACATATTACAGTAAATAGTCCCTCCATTCTAAATTATAAAATGTTTTACCGTTTTTCTGAAAGTATGTGTCTAGACATAGTGTGTAGGTTCAGATCAAAATAAGCACTAAAAGGCGTTCAGATAATGCATTTTAGAAAAATGCTAAATTAACTTATATTTTGAAAATGGGGAGTAGAAAACTATTTATAAAAAAATACTACTTACCATCATTCCGATCTATAATAAGTGTCGTTGATCTAATACAAGTAATAAAAGGAGTTGTCATGGTAGACTGTTGAAACTTATGCAACGGCTTGTGGTGGAAGAGGAGGAAGATAGTAGACCGTTCAAACGGAGATGAGATCTATGGTGTCGATCAGCTCTTTTCATAGCAAACTACACCAAGCTGCTAGTACACCAAAGGGCAAAACCCAAGATAATTGGTTGGTCTAAACCCTCACTGGATTATGTCAATGTCAACGCTCCGATTGATGAGGACAATTTTAGAGGGCCGACAAATGTTGTTGTCCGCAACAGCTCATGACGTTTTATGGCTGCATGCAAATACGATGATTGATCATGTCTTTGATGTGTTGATGACTGAGACTACAGGTTTAAAACATGGCCTGAAGTTAGCCCAATCTACTGCAATCGTATCATCATAAACTTAGACAAAATGGAACGGGGCGATCGGACATGGAGTAGCGGTTGGGATCTTTTATGGTCGTTACCATCCAGCATGTGATTTTTATCAAGATTCAATTTGAACATGTACCTAGGGAAGCCAATAGTGCAGCTCATGAATTAGCAAAAATGGTTAGAGCTTCCGCTCAATCCACTTGGGTTAATGATCCCCTTGCTTCTATCCTACCTCTTCTATTAGGTGATGTAACTTTGGTTTCAAATGAATAATGGAGGTTGGAAAGTTGTTTAAAAAAGGTTGTTGTGTAGTAACTGAGTTTTTTTCATACATCTTTGTATAAAAGTTTGTATCGGCGAGTTCATATGCATCTGCAAGTTCATAATTTTTAAGGGTTTTACGATGGAAGAAGTAGGTGACAGTACCAAACAAAACCATTCCTTCCCCACAAAAGCCACACACAAAAAATCCTTGATTCAGAGGGTATTATAAGATTTTTACTACAACTATCCTAGTTTATCAACAACCAGGCATCTTCCCTATTGTGCTTACTATCGTAGCCGCCGGTATGGTTAGCGTGTAATGAAGAGCATAGCTCGGCAAACCAAATGTGTCATGTGATGAAGTGGGGAGCTCGGCAAACCAAAAATGCGTGCGTGTTACTAGCGGGTCTATCATTTCTTATGCACCCTGAGCTCATTATACCTTTTCAAAAGTTGCAACAAAAAAATCATGTATATACAACATTTCCGTATCATGTTACATAATTTCAAATCAAAATGTAAAATACCGCTCGATGAATAAATAGGACAATCTCTCTATGAGTAGCAGCTAATTTAAATTATTTAAAAATTATTTAGAAAACACCAAAACCAAATGCATTGTGCATCATGTGACATCAGCTTAACTGACAATTTGCTAATTCTACATTAGACTCATTTGAGAGAGAGAGCAAAGAATTTCATTTGAGCGAAAGCCTATTTCATGAATACAGAGTTTGCTAACTAAGTACCCTGTACGCGTACTTCATTTGAGTGAGCAAAGAACTTGTAGCACGTATAGCTGCCAACTATAGCTGCCAACTGATTGTTTAAAAACTCTATTCGTCATGGAAAATATAGTTCTTGGTCGGTGTTTACTGTTTGTGCCTTCTTTGTTAAGCGTCCACGAAGAGTACTACCCTGTTGTAACGACTGCTTCCGTAATAAAACATGTGAGAGCATGGATCAGGAAACACCGAAACCGAATGCGTTGTGCATCAACGATACAGTTAATTCACAGCATGTGCACGACACTCGTATAGCTGTATATGATATCATTAGAGCATCTCTTGTAGATATCGCATCCCGCACGGTACTGTAAAATAAGCTTGTTTGCGGTACGAGGCGGAGAAAAGGTTATTCCAGATATACTAAATCCTACCGCATCTGAATTTTTTTTGCGGTTCCGGGCATATTGTCGCTTCCTCCCCGGATATATACCGTTCAGAAGGTTGTGGGTGCGGTTTTCCGCATCCTCACTCTTTGGTTGGCGCGAAGGAAATTTTCCCTCCGCCCATTCCCGCTCAGCCGCCATCGTCGCCGATCTACCGCCGCCCGACCGCTTCCACCTCCGCTCTCCCTCCTATCAATCTCTCTCTCCTCCTGATGACCCACAAGTATAAGAGATCGCAACAGTCTTCGCGGGTAGTATTACCCAATTTATTGATTCGACACAAGGGAAGCCGAAGAATACTTGCAAGCCTTAGCAACTGAGTTGTCAATTCAGCTGCACCTGGAAATAGTTCTTGCTCATAAAAGTTTATCAGTAGCAATAATTTGTAGTAGCGACAGCAGCAGTAAAACAAGAGCAATAGTAACAGTAACAATAAACAGTGGATTCGAGTGCGGTAGGCATAAGGATGAATGGACGGGCGTTTAATGGACGAGTCTAAACATGTAACTTCATGATCTATTGCAGATAAATAATAACAAGCATCCAAGTACTAAATAATCATAGGCATGTGCTCCATATATAGTCATACGTGCTCGCAATGAGAAATTGCACAACATCTTCTGTCCAGCCAGCCTGTGAAAGCGGGGCCTCTAGGGAACTACTGACAATTAAGGTGCTCCTTTTAATAGAGCACCGGAGCAAAGCATTAACACTCCATGAACACATGTGATCCTCACACCACAGCCATCCCCTCCGGTTGTCCCAATTTCTGTCACTTCGAGGCCTTTGGATCCGGATAATGATATGTGTACACAACTTGTAGATAAGATCACAAACAATACTATCATAATTATTCAATAATAAGTTCAGATCTGAGATCATGGCACTCGGGCCCTAGTGACAAGCATTAAGCACAACAAATTGCAACAAAGTCAAATAGCACTAATAGAGATACTAGGCACTATGCCCTAACAATCTTATTAGATTACATGATAGAACTCATCAAATCCCTACCATCCCCATAGTCTATAGCGGGGGGTTACTCACTCATGGATGAGGGAAACATGGATGGTTGATGGAGAGGCGTTGGTAATGACGATGTCGATGATCCTCTCCAAATTCCCCGTCATGGCAGGGTTTCAGAACGGAGTTTTTGGATCCGAATCTTGGTTTCTGATGGTGGCGGCGAAGCGGAACTCTTTCTGGTAAAACAACGAACCCCCCTCGGTTTTTAGGTCAAGGGGAAACTTATAGACATAGAGGGAGCCCGAGGGGGTGCCTGAGGTGGCCGCACCCCCCTAGGCGCGGGGCAGGGCCCACCCGCGCCTGGTAGGGGTGTGGGCCCCCGAGGCCTCCACTCCGTTTCGTCTTCTGGCTCCATGGATCTTCTGGTGAAATATAATTTTTGGCATATTTTTCAGGATTTTTTCTGATAGTTGATTTTCTGCACAAAAACTAGACACCAAGATAATTCTGCTGAAAACAGCGTCAGTCCGTGTTTATTGTATCTAAATCACACAAGTTTAAAGGAGAAATAATAGCAAAAGTGTTCGGAAAAGTAGATACGTTTTGGACGTATCACCTCCCCGCAGCCATGGCGAGGCCGAATCTGAATTATTACGAGGCCTCGATGTTCGCACTCCACGACATCCTCGTGCTGCCTCGCGCGAGGTTTCCAGCCGGCTTCGAGGTCAGATACTACGGGGTGCCGGTGGCGCCCGTACCGCGCGGTGCCGAGTTGGATCGCCAGATCGAGGAGAGGTGTCGCCAACTGCCGGAATGGAGGAGGGCAATGGCCCGTTACGTGTCGGCGAGCTCTTACTGGCATAAGCAATTCAAGAAAGAGCGCATGGCGGCGCTTGCCCTCTGCCTCGATCACAGGCGCGAGCTCCACCCCGACCCCCGCAACCTCGAAGGGAGGACGCGATTCTAGGTAGTTCATGAACGCACGATCTATACCGCAATCGACGCCGCACTCCGGGAAGAGTTCTGGAGGAAGGCGGACCGCGCGGGAATCATCGAGATTTCCGATAGCGGGAGCGATGACGGTGCGGAGGCGGACAGCGGTGCGGAAGAGGACGGCGCCGTGAAAGAGGAAGCGAGATCGTTGATTAGGGTTTTATTTATTAATCGTCGATTAGTACTATGATTGAGAAGCTCATAGTGGAATTATGTAGCCTAATTACAATATGTATGGCCTAATTCTATTCTAATTCTCGTTGAAACATTGAATTATGTGTTTTATGGTAAAAATTGTTTTGCGGAACAGATACGGCATACCTGACCTGTAAAAATGAATATTCAGTTTTGTGGTATGCTATACGACATCTTGCTTTGTCCTGATTTTTTCACATCACAAGCCACATGTGATTCACCGTAAACATGTTCTAGATACGGTATCTGCTATAGATGCTCTTACTAGGAGCTAGCTATGAGGTAACCGGCCAGGAACTAACAAAATGTCAACGGATCCATAGCTGACAAGGCCAGACGGAGGGAGATTGGATCCAGTAGTAAGAGGATCGAGAAGATGTCACGGAGCTAGCTAGCTAGTGTAGTTATCCGTACTGTTAAAGCCACTAGTACTGTATTTCCCCTTCCGAAGCAACCAAGCAGCAAGCTTAACTAATGGTGCTTGGACGGGCTGCTCTGGATACCGCTGTAATCGGCAGCGAAGGGCGCGCGGCCACCGAACCGGTTCTTGGCATCAGAAGGAAGCTTCCTGGTCCTGAAATGGTGCCACTTAGTGCTCTCCTCCTTCCTCTTCCTAGTCGCCTGGTCTGCGTCCTTGGCCGCGACTTGTGTCCTGTCCAGCTTGGCGTTCTGCTCGTCGCCGGTGGCCGGCCTTAGCAGCTCTGAAAGCAGAGAGGATCGACGGCGACAATGCTATTTTAGAATGCCGAACTTGAACAGAAGACGTGTGCATGTTCCACACACAGAAAAAAACAGAAGACTTGTGTGGTGCTGTTGTCAGAATTATGAACTTACCTCTGTGCGCAGCGGCGGCGGCGGCGGCGAAGGGGTCGAGCGCGGGCAGGAGGAGGCACAGCAGCAGGAGCAGCAGGCTCACGCATCTCATAATAACTGCACCACCCAGCTCTGAATCTCCCTGAATCTGGCTTCAGTTCAGTCTCCACCCTCCAGCCCTGCCTGCCTGCCGGCCTTTCCACGAGAATGGAGACGAAAGGAGAAAGAAAGGCAGAGCTGATTTCGTAGTCCGGTTTTGTAGGCGCTCCCCGGCCGGCCCGGGAAGCAAATAGACTGGCATGCATGCAGTTTGGCGGCACGCGATTGGTCAAAGCTGATTGTGCGCGCCCCCCGGACGTGCGCGTGTCCCCGTGCGTGCATGCACGCAACTGTTTCCGTACTTTAATAAATATAAATCGTGGTTAGCAGTTTGAGGTCGTACGAACGCGTTTGTTTACTGGGCCTGTCCCTTGTCACTCGTCAAAGCTGCATGCATGCGTGATGCGTCGTCCCAAGATGTACGCTCTCCGAGGAGGGGGAGGATGGTTTTTCTCCTCTCATCAGGATTCAGCGACCAAGGCGAAGGGAGCGAGAGCGACGGCATGCCTGCCTGCTCACACGTCGGTCGGTCGGTCGCGGAGCCCCATGCGTGCGTGCGTGTCGCCGTGCCGCCGGTGCTGGAGTGTATTTTTTACGTGGTATGGTTTTCCGATGAAGAAGAGCTAGCTCGGTGCCCCGGAAAACACGTACCGGGAAACCCTTGTGTGGAACGTGGTTGGCGGATGTATATATGATGCGTGAGCGGCACTCTCTCGTGGAATTCCGGGGCACGCGAGTTTTGTCACGGATTTATTAGGCAGAATATATGTCTAAATCTGCGATACTTAAATCTATCGGAGGAATTGTAATGTTTTTTTTACACGTGACTAGGACGTGTATATATATATATGGTTTCCCTCTCTCTAGCTTCGGTCGTTGCTCCTAATCATGGCGAAACGATCTCAACGACCGGTTAATTAACAAGGATCATTCAGTAATCAGTACTGTGCGAGACACGAGATGGCAGTAAGCTCTTGGCGCAATCATGTCTGAACTCTCTGTGGACATGCATGGCATCCTTGTTACTCCCTCCGTCCAGGTTTATTAGGCTATTAGCCGTTTTGAAGTTAGACAGAAAAATTGGGCTAATAGCAGTTTTAATTGCCGTCAATTACTTCTCTCGTTTTCTCTTCTCAATTAATGCTCACAGGATTTGTTTGCATGATGCGGGAGTACTGCGTGTATGCCCCCAGATCAGTGCCGAGCGATCCCATCTACGGCTGCATGCGATTGCTGTTCATTTCTCGCCATTATGACCGCAGAACGCTGCATTTGCTAAAATGGAATTTCAGCCAATAACTAACCGTCTTGGTTGCGCTGCAAGGGCTAATAGCCTAATAAACCTGGACGGAGGGAGGTGGTGTGACTCGAGACGACCCGGGGGATCGTTTCGTTCGATCCCCCGGGTGATCTGTATCGTTTTCCTTGTTAGTACTAGACTAGTAGTAAATTCTTGCGTCCCGACGAGACAGTCAACTCGGTCTTCTGGAAGGGATCCCAGGGCCCAAGTGTACGGCCGGCTTGGCTTTGACCTGCGTGCTGGACAGACAGGCACCGTTTGCCGTCTCCACTTTCCAGGCACGGCACAGCGCAGCGGATCCTGGGTCGGTCATGTGCTAATAAAAGGCGCCGCGCACACGTAAACGTGGTTCGGCAGGCACATGCTCTGCTCTCTTGGACTTTCAGCGCCCCATGCTCGATCTTTGCACTGCGATCTCTCTACATTCATTCGTATGAGAACAATCTTGTCCAGATTACAGCTTCGGCAAATACGTACATATTGTTTGTTCCGTTTCAAAACGAAAAGCTGGCCCTTGCTCATGCGAAAACGATCCGTTGAACAACCCCTGCCGGCAACATGTTTACTGAAGGAGTCTTTCGACGACATGTTTATCATTTTCGTCGCGCTTGGTAACGAGTAGGAACTCCTTTCCATTATCATCATCATCTCTACATGGAAACCATTTGTGCGGATGTCTCTAAAACTCAAGAGAGTACGAGTCGACTCCGGATACAACAATGCCTATTCAATAATCAGAGTTGTTCCATTTGGACGTATGATAGTTGCTCTTCCAGAGCCAACTACATCCGGACCGCAGCCGGCGATCGTCATTATGTTACCGGGGTTTTTGGTAATAGACTCAAAATACTTTGTTTCTCTCAAGATGGTATTTGTGGTACCGCTATCAGCAAGACATGTTTCCTTCATTTGGGCGCCACACGCATTCTAAAATATAGTGCCTAATTAATATAATGGAGCGAGGAAGATGCTACATCAAGTAAGTAAAACACATAAACATTTCAGAACATAACTCAACCAAATAATGGAATAAATGAATAAAATAAATGTCATCCAATCACCGAAAACAAATAAATGTTATGCTCTCATAAAGCTTACGACCATATCGAATAATTGTATCAGATTATTTGCGGAAAGAAATCATAACAACAAAAAAGATCTCAGGTGGATTCTGCAAAGAAACCATCAATCTCAGCCTGTATGTCAAGATCGTTGAGCTTCTCTTCGTTGGCTATCATCATCGAGGCAGCAGAAATGTCTAGCTAGGGCGGGGGGGGGGGGGCACGACGTGCTCAACCTCCATGGGCACAGTGGCGTTCGTGGGAACCGCCAAAGGTGCTGCCACTTGTGCTACGTCCTGCGCCCCTACGGGCGCGACAAGCAGGCACGGCGCCCGGTGGTGCCTCAACCTGGACGAGGTTCGCCTCGCGCGCCTTCTTGTTGGCCTTGAACACGTCCACGACGTGCTTAGGGGCCAAACACTGCCTGGATAAGTGAGTCTTGGAGCCAGAGCGAAAGCAGTCCTGGGGCCTTGCCTCCCCCTTTGCCCGCCTTGCGTTGCTTGGCCGGGTTGGAGGAGTTAGGGCCCTTCTTGCCCTTCTTGCCTCGCCTCTTGTGTATGGGCTTGCGCACCTTGTAGGTGTAGGGTTTCGTAGCATGGAAAACAAAAATTTTCTATCGCATACAAACAAACAAGCCAAGATCTATCTACTAGATTGTAGCAACGAGTCGATGGAATAACTCACCCTCGAAGATTCCAAAGTGTTTAACGAGAGTAGATTCTCGTGGGTGATGTAGTCGTACTCTTCCCGATCTCAAGATCGCGTAGACGGTCCTTCCGGCGCTGCGTTCCGGCAGCGCTCCCGCAGTCGGTCACACGTTCGGTACTCGACGAAGACCTTCCTCTCCCTTGTTCCAAAGAAAATGGAGGTTGTAGCACTCTCCTCGCGATTCCGGCAGCACAACGGTGTGGTACCGGAAGTAGAGGGGAGATCTCGCAGGGCTTCGCCTCAAGCCGGAGCGAGTATGGTGGGCTATGAGAAATCCCTCGACGATCTAGGGTTTAGACACGTCGAGGAAGAGGTGCTAGAGCCGGCGGCTAGGGCTTGGAGGTGCCCAAGTCGGCGGCAAGGAGATCCCTAGGCGGCGGCGGCGGCTAGGGTTAGGGTTTTCGGGGCAAGGGACTTGTGTGTCTCTAGGAGGGAGCCCTGCCCCTCCTTATATAGGTGGAGGGGCCGGCCAGCCAAGGGGAGGGAGGGGAGTCCCTTGTAGGGGGTCGTAGCATGGAAAACAAAAAAATTCTACCGCATGCAAACAAACAAGCCAAGATCTATCTACTAGATTGTAGCAACGAGTCGATAGAGCAACTCACCCTCGAAGATTCCAAAGCGGTTAACGAGAGCAGATTCTCGTGGGTGATGTAGTCGTACACTTCCGATCTCAAGATCGCGTGAACAATCCTTCTTCCGTGCTGCTTAAGCGGCTTCATGATCGGTCACACGTTCGTACTTTCGCGAAGACCTTCCTCTCCCTTGTTCTAGCAGGCAGCGGAGGTTGTAGCACTCTCCTCGCGATTCCGGCAGCACAACGGCGTGGTACCGGAAGTAGAGGGGAGATCCCGCAGGGCTTCGCCTTAAGCCGGAGCGAGTATGGTGGAGTATGAGAGAGAGAGAGAGCTATTAGTGGACTAGATATTAGACACACCAATTAGAAGGCTCTAAACCGCAGGCTAGAGCAATTAGAAGCTCTAAACCAAAACGGCTCTAAACCAGAGATTAGAGGATAGGAACTTATGTGTCTAGAGGAGGCCCTCCTTTTATAGGTGGGAGGGGCGGCCAAGGGGAGGGGAGTCCCTCCCCAAGTCGGCCTTGGTTGGCGCGCCGTCTTGGAGGGACTCCTCCCCCAAGTCGGTTCCAACCACCTCTTGCTTGTTTCCCACAGTTTCCTATTTCCCACGCTTCCTGCTTTTCCACAGTTTCTGTTTAGTCGTTTGACTTTCAAACTGCGATTTGACTTTTCAGTTTTGGAACAGCAAGAACACTTAGTACATGATGCAATCATTCAATATGTAATGACACATTCATGTACCTCCCCGAGTGCCGGACAATCCAACCTTCTAGAACATTCCCGATGAAAACACCGGAATCATTCCCGAACTCCGAAATGGGATTTTCCTTATATGAATCTTATTCTCCGGGCCATTCCGGATCACCTCGTGATATCCCGGATCCCATCCGAGACTCCGAACAACATTCGGTCTCTTTCTCATAATACCATAACTACTCAAACAACGTCGAATCCTTAAGTGTGTCTCCCTACGGTTCGTGAATTATGCGGACATGATCGAGACACTTCTCCGAACAATAACCAATAGAGGAATCTGAAATTCATATGGCTCCCACATATTTCTACGATTACTGCGATCGAATGAACCACTTACATACGATACCAATTTCCCTTTGTCTCACGATAGTTTACTTATCCGAGGTTATGATCGCTGGTATCTCTACATACCTAGTTCAACCTCGTTCGATAAGTACTCTTTTCTCGTTCCGTGATATGTGATCCCTTGTGAGCCAGTCACATGCTTGCAAGCTAATTGGATGACATTTCACCGAGAGGCCCAGTATATCTATCCGTCATATGGATGGACAAATCCCACTCTTGATCCATGTGTTTCAACCAATACTTTCTGAACACTCAATGCCACCTTTATAGCCACCCTGTTACGGTGTGGTGTTTGATGACATCAAAGCATCCATCCGGAAAAGGTGATATGCATGATCTCATGGTCGAAGGAATTAGGTTACTATGTATCAGAAAGCATATAGCAATTGAACTATTGAAATGACTTGATCTTTATGCTACGCTTATCTATAGGAGTATGTCCATCACATCATTATCCTAATGATATGATCATGTTGTTAATAACATCTCTATGTTCATGATCAGGAAACCATGATCATATATTAACCAACAAGCTAGTTTAACAAGAGGCTTTACTAGGGACTCTTGTTTTTTAGTTTACAAATCACACAAGTATTAATGTTTCCGGTTAATACAATTATAGCATGGTATGTAAACATTTATCATAAGTGTGAAGATATGATAATAACCACTTTATTATTGCCTCTTGGGCATATCTCCAACAGTCTCCCACTTGCACTAGAGTCAATAATCTAGTTTCAAACCTTTGTGTATTCAACACCTATGGCTTTCCGGTGTTGTATGTACACGATTGCTAGTGGTCAACCGATCTCGGATCGACACTTCCAGGTCCGTGTGTAATTGCATGTATTTGCGTCTCTACGCATCACTCATTCTCTAATGAGATGGCTTTGTATAAATTTGGTCTTTCGGTGTGACCTTTAGTTCTTTGGGGTTAAAACATGTTGATAATATTGTCGCACAATATATCTTCATAGTATTATCCCTCTGTGAACTACACCTAGTTTGATAACAAACTACTTGACACAAATGCCCTCTTTTGCTGCTATAATAGCATTCATATACTTAGCCTTTTATTGTAGTATCTGTCATAATGTCTTAACTTTGGAACTCATCCAAATCCATTATGGAACTCACTTTCCATTATATTGTGCCACCCTTAGTTTAGATTGAGATAAACTTAATTCGTACTTTGTGACAAAGCTAGTATCAATGTAGTACTTTTACAATGAACTAACTTCTACAAATATTATACTCTTAGTTCTTCCAAAAGATCATAAGAATATCCTTACTATTGTCCAATGATCATATTATGAATCATTCTGGTATATGCTCACAACATTTAGAGCATAGGACATATCTGGATTTGTACATATCACAGTATGATTGATATAAATACTCTTTGTGATTTCATACATCAAGTATCAATCTATACTTGATTATTTGCTTCACTTTACCAAATGTCAATACACTTGAATATATCATCAACATTGAACTCTGTCAATCCTTTCTGTGCGACAAGAACCTTTTCTTGCAGTTTCTATATTGAACTCATTCAATATCTCGTCTATGTACTTCTGGCACAACCATATTAGCGTCTATTGATGCCAAATATTTGGGTTTTGCCTAAGTCTTTCATCGAAATGAAATTCTTAATATGTGTTAATAAAAGATACATTATTTCCAATCAACAATAAGTCTTCCACATAATGTATTAGAAACATGTCTTAGCGCTCCCACTTAATTTCTTGCAAATGCAAGCATCTTCACTGTCTCTAATGAACTTTTAAACTCCTTTAACAGTTTCATCATAGTGAAGATTCCAACTCCGCGATGCTCACTTCAACCATTGAAGTTTGCATATGCTTTTAGCATCCTATGAATTAACAAAACCCTATGGACCGTGTTATGCACATGTCCTAGGTAACGATTCTATTAGAAGAACTTGTTTTGTTTATTCAACTATCATATAACAAAATTATATGTAGTGGTTGCTACATTAATCCGTCTAGACTAAATATCACTATGAAAGATCAAATCTTGTCATAGTCAACCTTTGAACATTGTTGTGAACTCTTTCCCAATATGTCGATTATAGATGTGAAACATCCATATCTATTTCTTTATAGATCCAGACACAACTGTAAGGTCTTACACCTTTCTCGAGGGTCCTTCAAGTTCAAAACTTGATTTCTCATGAATGGAACTATCACGGATTTTATGGCTTCAAGCCATTTGACGGAGTCAGGCCCATCATCGCTTCTTTGCATGTAGTCGGTTCATTATTCTCAAATAATGATTCAACCCTCAAATCTTGGTATTTGATTGTTCATCCGATCTACTTGTTTCAATAGGAACTTGGATCTCCGTGACCACAACCTTTGAGTCGTGAGCCATGAGCTTTGTTCTTGCCTCCTAACACTTTTCATTGCGCAACTCTGCACATACTGACTAAGGTTCTTTTAACCTTATCAAAGTTCTATTGTCCTCCCACTTAACTTTTCACAAAAAATTCCTTCTCAAAGAAACTTGACGTTTTAAGTGACAAACACTTTTGTCTCCGATGTTATGGAGGATTACTTAACAGTTATTCGAAATAACATACAAAGACAGGTTCATCCGACTTTGGTTGCAAACATCTTTCTTATGCATAGCAAACCAATGTTTAAGAAAGGACAACTTGGGTTTTATCCCAAACCATAGCTTTATATGGTGTCATTTCAACGGATTATGATGGAGCTCTTTTCAGTGGAAAAACGGTAATCTCTAAAGCATTTAATCTTTTAAAATACAATGGCAGTTTTATGAATTACACCTTCGATCTTACCATGTCAAACAATGTTTAATTACATATCTCGAATGCTCCATACTCTTTATGGTGTTTCGGGAAAATGCAAATCCACGGAACGATTCCTTAAATCTTAGGTATTATGCTAAACTCTGTAACTCAAATATCTTCCTTTATGATCTTTATCATAAACTGTTTATATTCTTGTTACAATGATTTTGCACTTCATCTTGAAAGTCTTTGAACTTTTCAAATGTTTCATACTTTATCCTTATTAAGTAAATATTCATATATTCACTCAAATTCTCGGAGAAAGCATATGAAGTTGAAATCCATCGCTTTTGACTACACATAATGGATTTCGTACAACAATATGTACAAGTTCCAATAAGCTAGTCATTTGTTCCCTTTTGGCCTATGAACGAAGTTTTAATTATCTCTAGGAAAGTTTCACAAGCGTCATTTGATCAAAAATCAGAAGACTCCAAAATTCCATCCACATGGAGTTTCTTCATGTTTTCTTTCCATTATAATTTAAACGGCGATGTCACTTCCTAAGTGATCTTTCAATCAATTTGTCTTTTGACATTTTTAGCACTAGTTTTATGGATGTGATTTCTCCAACGAGATTTGTGAATCATCCATCTTTTATGGATTACGGTAATTTATTTGAACAACCCTTTTGTTCTCATAATACCTGCTAAAACAAATCTTGAAGGCAAGCTTTGATGTTTAACGAGCAACACAATAACCCTTTATTTGTTCTCGATGAACATCATCACATATTTTTTTGCTAGTTACTTTAGGCCATTGTAGTTCATGAATTGTGTTGTTTCGTATGACGATTCACACCAACAAATTCAGTATCAAATACTTAATAACCACATTGTTTAATAAGCAAAGAATATAGCCATAACTTGTATATCATCTATATACTTAAACTGAACAATTCTAGTCTTTTCTTTTCTGCCATATATTTATGAGATTCTCTTTCAATATTTCCTTTTCTGTTTGAAAGAATCTATCAATATCAATAGTGGAGTCATACATATGACACATAATCCAAAGCGTGTATAATTAAATACCAATGTCTTTGGACTTGCACTTTGAAGTAGATCACCTATCATCAAATGTTTGGTGTTCTTTCAAATTCCTTTCTTTAGTAATCTCTTGGTGTAGTAAACATCTTACCTACATCAAATATTCACCCTCATCATGGATTTATCCATGATCAAGCTACTTTTAGCTTGTAACAGTGAATCGCAAGTATAATGTTGCTCTCCAAAACCTTTTGGAGGATTAGGACAACTAGTGTCTCCAACCTTTTGCAAATTCTCATCAAATATGAGAACATGGATTTTACCATATTATACTCTATCATGTTGCAACCAAAACTTCGTTTCAGATATCACAATATCTTCCACACATCATGGTTTCTGAAACAACTCTTTCAGATCCTAGATAACCTTGATATTAAGAGAATCCTTTGAATATCAAGAATCATAGAGACAAACATGATACTTATATACTAACACTTGGAATTGTTACTATTGTTTTAATACTAATTATTAAACTTCATGGAGTAACCGGAACTTACTGAAAGTTTGCAATAGGACTTTTAAACTTTAGATTAACACTTAAAACAATACGATACCAGTTCGTAAAGTATCTAACCAGAATTCTATAGTTCTATCATCTCAATTATAACTAAGCGCAAGGTGGTAAACGGATGCCAATGACTACAACAACTATGCAAATTCACTTTGATTTAGTTTATGATAAATTGAGTTCTAATTAATAATTAAATTAATCTTGGTGAACTCCCACTCAAAACAATATCCCTCACATTGTTTTAGTGATCACACGAACCAAATCCACCACATCAAAACCGATCATCACGAGAGTTGATATAGCTTCAATGGCGAACAATCAACATGGTCATCATATCTACTATATGATTCATGCTCTACCTTTCGGTAATCCGTGTTCCTGAGGCCATGTCTGTACATGCTAGGCTCGTCAAGATCAAACCTTAGTTTCCGCATGAGCAAATCTGGCTTGCTCACGTTGTATACACTTGTAGAATCTAACACACCCGATCATCACGTGGTGCTTCGAAACAACAAGCTTTAGCAACGGTGCTAACTAAGGGTGAACACTTTATGACTTGAAATTCATGTGCATGAGGGATCATCTTATAATGCTACAGTCGTCTACTAAGCAATACAAGATGCATAAAGGATTAACATCACATGCAATTCATAATATGTGATATGATATGGCCTTTCTTCTTTGTGCTTCCGATCTCCATCTTCAAGCATGGACATGATCTCCATCATCACCGACATTGCATCAAGGTCAATGATGCTTCTCCATGGTTGTCGTCCACCGGCTTCAACTATTACAACTACTTTGAATAGACACGGGTCTTAATGTAAATTAAAGACAACCATATGGCTCACCCGGTTGCCTACTTACAATAAGGAACATTGCATACATCATATATAATCACAATCATGGCCATATCACATCACAAGACACACCGCAAAACAAAGTTAGACGCTTCTAATTTTCTTTGCATGTTTTACGTGGTTTGGGGCTTTCAATAAGTGTCGTTCTAACTTACGAACAAGAACCACAACATTGATACTAGTATTGTCAATCACCCGTTGTAAATTGGATCTTAACTATGCTAGGAGAAACAGGCACCCGCAAAGCCACTTATGCAATACAAGTTGCATGTCAAGCGTGGAGCAAGTCTCATGAACGATGTCATGTAAGGTTAGCCCGGGCCGCTTCATCCCAATATACCGCAAGATGCAAAGTACACAAGAAGCAATCGACAATAAAAACATCAACGCCCACAATGACCATTGTGTTCTACTCGTGCAACAGATCTACATATAGAGACGGCTCTGATACCACTATAGGGGGTCGTAGCATGGAAAACAAAAATTTTCTATCGCATGCAAACAAACAAGCCAAGATCTATCTACTAGATTGTAGCAACGAGTCGATAGAGGAACTCACCCTCGAAGATTCCAAAGCGGTTAACGAGAGCAGATTCTTGTGGGTGATGTAGTCGTACACTTCCGATCTCAAGATCGCGTGAGCGATCCTTCCGACGCAGGTTCCAAGCGGCGCTCCGCGGTCACACGTTCGGCACTGACGAAGACCTTCCTCTCCCTTGTTCCAAAGGCAGCGGAGGTTGTAGCACTCTCCTCGCGATTCCCGGCTGACAACGGCGTGGTACCGGAAGTAGAGGAGATCCCTGAGGCTTCGCTTAAGCGGAGCGAGTATGGTGGATTATGAGAGAGATAGAGCTATTAGTGGTCTAGAGATTAGACACACCAATTAGAAGGCTCTAAACCGCAGGCTAGAGCAATTAGAAGCTCTAAACCAAAACGGCTCTAAACCAGAGATTAGAGGATAGGAACTTGTCTGTCTAGAGGAGGAGGCCCTGCCCCTCCTTTTATAGGTGGGAGGGGCGGCCAAGGGGAGGGGAGTCCCTCCCCAAGTCGGCCTTGGTTGGCGCGCCGGCTTGGAGGGACTCCTCCCCCAAGTCGGTTCCAACCACCTCTTGCTTTTTTCCCACAGTTTCCTGTTTCCCATAGTTTCCTGTTTTCCACAGTTTCCTGTTTTAGCCGTTTGACTTTCAAACTGGCAGTTTGAATTTTCAGTTTTGGAACAGCAAGAACACTTAGTACATGATGCAATCATTCAATATGTAATGACACATTCATGTCCCCTCCCCGAGTCGGACAATCCGGAACCTTCTAGAACATTCCCGATGAAAACACCGGAATCATTCCCGAACTCCGAAACGGGACTTTCCTTATATGAATCTTATTCTCCGGACCATTCCGTATCACCTCGTGATATCCCGGATCCCATCCGATACTCCGAAAAACATTCGGTATCTTTCTCATAATAACATAACTACTCAAACAACGTCGAATCCTTAAGTGTGTCTCCCTACGGTTCGTGAATTATGCGGACATGATCGAGACACTTCTCCGAACAATAACCAATAGAGGAATCTGGAAATTCATATGGCTCCCACGTATTTCTACGATTACTTTGCGATCGAATGAACCACTTACATACGATACCAATTTCCCTTTGTCTCACGATAGTTTACTTATCCGAGGTTATGATCGTCGGTATCTCTGCATACCTAGTTCAACCTCGTTACCGATAAGTACTCTTTTCTCGTTCCCGTGATATGTGATCCCTTGTGAGCCAGTCACATGCTTGCAAGCTAATTGGATGACATTTCACCGAGAGGGCCCAGAGTATATATATCCGTCATATGGATGGACAAATCCCACTCTTGATCCATGTGTTTCAACCAATACTTTGAACACTCAATGCCACCTTTATAGCCACCACATTACGGTGTGGTGTTTGATGACATCAAAGCATCCATCCGGAAAAGGTGATATGCATGATCTCATGGTCGAAGGAATTAGGTTACTATGTATCAGAAAGCATATAGCAATTGAACTATTGAAATGACTTGATCTTTATGCTATGCTTATCTATAGGAGTATGTCCATCACATCATTCTCCTAATGATATGATCCTGTTGTTAATAACATCTCTATGTTCATGATCAGGAAACCATGATCATATATTAACCAACAAGCTAGTTTAACAAGAGGCTTTACTAGGGACTCTTGTTTTTTAGTTTACAAATCACACAAGTATTAATGTTTCCGGTTAATACAATTATAGCATGGTATGTAAACATTTATCATAAGTGTGAAGATATGATAATAACCACTTTATTATTGCCTCTTGGGCATATCTCCAACATCCCTCCCAACTCGGCTTGGGTGGTGCGCCGCTGGTTGGAGGAGGGAAACCCTCCCCAACTCGGTTTCCCACTCCTCCTCCTCTTTCCAAAACTTGTCGTTTGACTTTCAAACTAGCCGTTTGACTTTTCAAACTAGGATTTGAATAAACCCTTTATTTTGGACAGCGATGACACCGAGTACATGATGCAATCATATTAACTTGATATAACACATTCATGTACCCTTCCCCAGTCTTGGGACATTAGGAACCTTCTAGAACATTCCGATGAAAACACGGAACCATTCTCCAACTCAAACAGGACTTTCCTTATATGAATCTTATTCTCGGACCATTCCGGATCTCCTCGTGATATCCGAATCCCATTCGAGACTTCGAACAACATTCGGTCTCTTTCTCATCATTCCATAACTACTCAAACAACGTCGAATCCTTAAGTGTGTCTCCCTACGGTTCGTGAATTATGCGGACGTGATCGAGACACTTCTCGAACAATAACCAATAGAGGAATCGGAAATTCATATGGCTCCCACATATTTCTACTATTACTTTGCGATTGAATGAACCACTTACATACGATATCAATTTCCCTTTGTCTCACGATAGTTTACTTATCCGAGGTTATGATCGTCGGTATCTCTGCATACCTAGTTCAACCTCGTTACCGATAAGTACTCTTTTCTCGTTCCCGTGATATGTGATCCCTTGTGAGCCAGTCACATGCTTGCAAGCTAATTGGATGACATTTCACCGAGAGGGCCCAGAGTATATCTATTCGTCATATGGATGGACAAATCCCACTCTTGATCCATGTGTTTCAACCAATACTTTCCGAACACTCAATGCCACCTTTATAGACACCCAGTTACGGTGTGGTGTTTGATGTCATCAAAGCATCCATCCGGTAAAGGTGATATGCATGATCTCATGGTCGAAGGAATTTAGATTACTATGTATCAGAAAGCATATAGCAATTGAACTATTAAAATGACTTGATCTTTATGCTACGCTTATCTATAGGAGTATGTCCACCATATCATTCTCCTAACGATATGATCCTGTTGTTAATAACATCTCAATGTTCATGATATGGAAACCACAATCATCTATTAACCAACAAGCTAGTATTATATAGAGGCTTTACTAGGGACTTCAAATTAAGTTTACAAATCACACAAGTATCAATGTTTCCTTGTTAATACTATTATAGCATGAATGTAAACATTTATCATAAACACAAAGATATAATAATAACTACATTTATTATTGCCTCTAGGGCATATCTCCAACAGTCTCCCACTTGCACTAGAGTCATCTAATCTAGATTACATGGTAATATACCGAACACCCATGGCAGTTTGGTGTTGGTCATGTTTTGCCCTCGGGAGAGGTTTAGTCAACGGATCCGCCACATTCAGGTCTGTGTACTTTGCAAATCTTTATATCCCCATCTTGGATATGTTCTCGAATAGCGTGAAAACGTAGCTTGATGTGCTTGAGCTTCTTGTGTGACCTTGGTTCTTGCGCATTGGCTATGGCCCATGTTATCACGATAGATAGACATTGGGTCCAGTGCACTAGGAACCACACCCAGCTCTGTAATGAACTCTTTCATCCATATCGCTTCTTGTGAAGCCTCCGAAGTAGCCATGTATTCCGATTCAGTTGAAGATCTCGCCACAACGCTTTGCTTTGCACTCCTCTAGCTAACTTCTGCACCATTCAAAATAAATCATTATCCAGTTGTGATTTAGAATCATCGGATCGGTGTTCCAACTAGCATCGGTGTAACCATTAACAACGATATGTTCATCACCTCCATAAGAAAGAACCATATCCTTAGTTCTTCTCAAGTACTTAAGGATGTTTTGATCGTTGTCCAATGATCCACTCTGGATCACTTTGATATCTGCTAGTTAAACTAACAACATATGCAATGTCGGGTCTAGTACATAGCATGGCATACATTAGAGATCCTATGGCTGAGGCATAGGAGTCTTACTCATCCTTTCTCTATCTTACGCCGATGTCGGACTTTGAGTTTTACTCAAGGTCGTATTAGCAACATGGGCAAGAACCCTTTCTTGCTATCTTCCATTCCAAACCTCTTTAGAACTTTGTCCAAATATGTACTTTGTGACAATGATATTTGGCGTTTTGATCTATCTCTATAAATCTTTATGCCTAATATGTAAGCTGCTTCGTCAAGATCCTTCATTGAAAAACTATTATTCAAATATTCCTTGACACTATTAAGAAGGTCTACATCATTCCCAATCAACAATATGTCATCCACATATATTATTAAGAATGCTACAGAGCTCCCACTCACTTTCTTGTAAATACAAGCTTCTCCATAAGTTTGTATAAAACCAAAACTTTTGATCACCTTATCAAAACGTTGATTCCAACTTCGGGATGCTTGCTTCAATACATAGATGGACCGTTGAAGTTTGCATACCTTGTTAGAATCTTTAGGATCGACAAAACCTTTGGGTTGCATCATATACAACTCTTCATCAATGTCTCCATTGAGGAATGCTGTTTTGACATCCATCTGCCATATCTCATAATCATAATATGAGCGATTGCTAACATAATCCTCACAGACTTTAGCTTCGCTACTGGTGAGAAAGTCTCATCGTAGTCAACTCCTTGAATTTGTCGAAACCCTTTTGCGACAAGTCGAGCTTTATAGACAGTAACATTACCATCAGCATCTGTTTTCTTCTTGAAAATCCATTTGTTCTCGTGACCTTCGCCATCCGGTAAGTCCACCAAAGTCCATACTTGGTTTTCGTACATGGATCCAATCTCGGATTTCATGGCTTCTTGCCATTTATTGGAATCTGGGCTCATCATTGCTTCCTCATATGTCTCAGGGTCATCGGTGTTATCCACCAACATGACACTCATAACGGGATCATACCAATCTGGACTGGTACGAGTTCTCGTTGACCTGCGAGGCTCTGTAGCAACTTCAACCGAAGTTTCATGATCATCATCATTATCTTCCTCTCTTATTGGTGCAGGCACCACATGAACTTCTTCTGGTGCTGCGCTACTCGCAATTTCGAGAGAAGGTTCGACAACCTCGTCAAGTTCTACTTTCCTTCCAGTCACTTCTTTCGAGAGAAATTCCTTCTCTAGAAAGGTTCCATTCTTGGCAACGAAGATTTTGCCTTCGGATCTATGATAGAAGGTATACCCAATAGTTTCAGCTTGTCCGGATGTAACTTCTTTACATAGGCTTCGCACCCCCAAACTTTAAGGAACGACAATCTAGGTTTCTTCCCAAACCATAATTCATATGGTGTCGTTTCAACGGATTTAGACGGTGCCCTATTTAAAGTGAATGCGGCTGTTTCTAATGCATAACCCCAAAATGATAGCGGTAAATCTGTAAGTGACATCATAGAACGAACCATATCTAGGAGAGTTCGATTACGACGTTTGGACACACCATTACGCTGTGGTGTTCCCGGTGGTGTCAATTGTGAAAGTATTCCGCATTTCTTCAAATGCTCGCCAAACTCGTAACTTAGATATTCACCTCCACGATCAGAACGTAGAAATTTAATCTTCTTGTTACGTTGATTCTCTACCTCACTTTGAAATTCCTTAAACTTCTCGAAAGTTTCGGACTTATGTTTCATGAAATAGATATACCCATATCTACTCAAGTCATCCGTGAAGGTAAGAACATAACGATAACCACCGCGCGATGCTACACTCATTGGACCACACACATCGGTATGTATGATTTCCAATAAGTCCGCAGCTCGCTCCATCATACCAGAAAATGGAGTCTTAGTCATTTTACCCATCATACATGCTTCGCATCTATCCAGTGATTCGAAATCAAGTGATTCAAGAAGTCCATCGGAATGAAGTTTCTTCATACGCTTCACTCCAATGTGACCAAGACGACAGTGCCACATATAGGTCGAGTTATCGCTCGATTTCAAACGTTTAGCCTCAATGTTATTAATATGTGTATTTCCATTATCGAGATTCAATAAGAATAGAACATCTATCAAAGGTGCATGTGCATAAAACATATTACTCATATAAATCGAACAACCATTATTCTCGGACTTAAACAAGTAACCGTCTCGCAATAAACAAGATCCCGATATAATGTTCATGCTCAACGCAGGCACCAAATAACAATTATTTAAGTATAAAACTAATCCCGGTGGTAGATGAAGGGGTAGCGTGCCGACCGCGATCACATCAACCTTTGATCCGTTTCCAACGCGCATCGTCACCTCGTTCGCTAGCTTCCGCTTATTCTCAAAGACTCGCTTCGAGTTACAAATATGAGCAACCGAACCAAGATCAAATACCTGTGCACTACTACAAGTACTAGTGAGATACACATCAATAACATGTATATCGATATACCTTTCTTCTTGATGTTGTCGTTCTTCAAATCCGCCTAGTACTTTGGGCAATTCCGCTCAAAGGACCTTCTCCTGCAGAAAGCACTCAAGATCGTGCTTAGGTCCAGCCTTTGGTCTTCTTCCGGGCGTGGTAACTTTCTTACCACCCTTCTTGAAGTGTCCCTCGCTAGACTTGCCTTTCTTGAATTTGGTGGTCTTATTGACCAACAACACCTGGTGCTCTTTCTTGATCTCCACTTCTGCAGATTTCAACATGGCAAAGAGTTCTGGCAACGTCTGACGAGGTTTAATCTCGTCAATGCCCATTGTTATGGACTTGGGTTTTGGAGAATATGGGGATGCTGGAGATCGTGGCACTAATGTAAAAGCAAACTGGGACACGAGATTTACCTGTGTTCAGCCTGAGGAAAACCCTACTCCTGCTTGTCTGCTCTTTGATTACGGCGGAACCGAAGGTTACAGGGTGCGCAGATTCGATCTGGCGTGGATGCGTGTGCGAAAGTATGAGTCGAGGTTTGTTATGCGATCTGGGACGTGCCCTCCTGGTCTTTATATAGACTTAGACAGGTCCCGGGCGTAGTACTAGTCGGTTACAAGTTCTTAGGGTTTTACCCCTTTGAGTTTCCTATCTCCTCTAGTCTTGTTCTCCAAGGATCCGAAGACGTCATGGGCCTTGGCCACCCGAAAATCTTCATGGGCCAGCGTATGTCTGCCGTGGGCCTTCCTTGGGCTGAACTAGGTATGCTGAAGTTACGTACCCGTAGGGTATAACCATGTCAGTAGCCCCCGAGTGATCAGTCGAATCGTAGATTCGGCTGAGGACTCTTCAATCCTTCGGGTGCAACTCTGTATTTCAAGAGAATGTGTAGGGATGTTTGATACGTGTGCCTGACTCACCCGACGGATCAGGGTCAGTTAACTGTCTTAGGACGAAACAACACGATCTTCTTGTGTTCGGTCCCTTAACCCGCCCGAACATATCTCGGCGTAATTCAACTCTGCACGGAGGACTTACAGAGTGGAATTCGGTGATTTTAATTGGCGTACCCAACGCGTTCGGAATTTTTCATCGCACACTGGTACGGATTCATACTAGCAGTGATCGAGGCGTTGCCGTGCCATCGATGATATCTCAGAGGTCTTATCTTTGCGTCAGACGCAAAGATCCGAACATTTATCACCTTGGAGGTGTTTCGGTGGCCAAGGAAATTGTTGCTCACTTAGCGTTTTGTTGGGCAGAGTTGCCAAAAGTTTTTGCATGCTGATCCGAAGATCGCGATCGAAGATTTCATAGGGTGCAAACCAACGCCCCTATGGGAGTAGCCCAGTGTCTGCTCGAGTCGAGACTGAACGAGACTTTAGTTCAAGCATTGTTTCAATCATTAGGTCCGGACTCAAAATTTTCGGATGCTTAAATCCATCTTCCCTATGGGAGTAGCCCCGAGTCCGTAGTGGAGTCGAGACTCAACGAGGACTCGGAAGTAATTTTGTCCTCATTTGTTCTGCGGGTAGCGCTTCCCCGATAGAGTAGGCCCCAAGTATTTAGTCGAATCATAGATTCGGTGAGTACTTTTAGTGGAGCCAAGTGGTGCTAGTATAGCTTTTGATGACGCGGTGCTTACGATCGATGACCTCAGCTCGCTACGCCAGAGATGACTTGGACGGAAGCGTGGGTCCCACTTGCTGACTTTGAATTGACCGGCCACGGGCGTGAGATGATTACGGCGCCTCCTCGATTTCCGCGCGTAGTGGACGGCGTGGTAACGACGGTTCGTTGTGGTGTTGACACGTGTACGGCCAGATCTACCGTTGGCGTTAGGTCTTCTCGATGGACGGCCAGCGTGCGTCGTCTTCGCTGTTATAATCCTGGGTGAAATCTTGGTTTGTTTTTCACCGCACCAGTTCATCTGTTCGCTGCCTCCTTGTTCTTGAGCGATTCTTGCTGCGCGCTGAGCTTTCCTTCCACATTTCCTTCGTTCTTTCTGCGTCGTCTTCGCTACCACCGTTGCAGCGCCATGGGGAGAACAAATAAATCCTCGTCTGCTGTTGGGACTAGCGTCGCCGGAGGCAAGAAGAGTACCGCCGCTGCTCGCGTCACCGATGGTGGCTGGCGACAATCAGAGATGCGGGAGAGCGATCTCCGCAAACTGCGCGAGCGGAGCCTGATCCCGCAGGATGCGACAGCCGTGAGACTCCCCGGCAATGAGGTAATCCCCCGTCCCCCATCTGGGTATCGGGTTATGTTTGTTGCCTTCGTCTTGCGTGGGTTTTCGTATCCAGTCCATGATTTCCTTCGTGGACTGCTCTTTTTCTATGGGGTTCAACTCCATCATCTGTCTCCCAACTCCCTTCTCCACATTGCGTGCTTTATCACGCTTTGCGAGTGTTGGCTTGGCATTAAGCCGCACTTTGGCCTCTTCCGGAAGCTTTATTCCGTGAAGAGGCAATCTGGTTTGGATGGTGTGTATCCCATTGGGGGTTTCATCATCTCCCTCAGCCCCAATGTGCAATTCTTTTCCTTTTCCATGTCTGAATCTGTCCAAGATCAAGGAGAAAATGGTTTTACATCCGTGACTCCGTACTGCCTGGGCAAGATTTTGGTCTCGTTCCTTTTGACCCCTCCCAACTGATTGAGAAGAAAAGATCCTGGAAAAACCAAATCTTAGACGGTGAGGTGGCGGAGATAGAGGCCCTATACCGTCGGGTGGAGGATCTCCAACTGATTCCTGAGAAGGAGGTGAACGGTGTCGAAGTCATCCGGACGTTTCTTGAGCGTCGGGTGCAGCCTTTCCAAGCGAGGGCGCATCCGATGTTTCTTTACTCTGGGCGCCGTGATCCGACGAGGGTTTCGAGTGAGAAAATCTCCGAGGTGGAGTTTGACAAGGCTCTTCGGGCGCTGTTGAAGTTCAAGGCCGACGAAGAAATCCCGGGGAAGTCGCAGACTCCTCCCTTTTCTTCGACGTTGGCCGTACCGAAGGTGTATATTTGCGCACGTAGTGCTCCCCTTGTGTTTTTGTCAGCTGTGTACTTTTTCATTTGTTTGCTAACCAAGTTCCTTTTCCTTTTGTAGAGCTTCAAAGTGCCGGGCATGGCACCACCGTTGCCCGAAAGGTATCCGAATGCCCCGGATAATGAAGTGGTGGACTCCGTGTCCGAGCTACCGTCAGCGCGATCTCCAGCGGAGAATGCCGACGAGTCGAGTGAGGACCATTCGCGCAAGCGATCACGGAGCTCCAGCGAGTCTTCGGATGCCTCGACTCCTCCGACTACCAGAAATCCTCTGGGCCTTGAGCGCCATGATGATGTTCATGGGGGTTCTTCCTCTCCTCTTCCTGCCATTCCTGTATGCGCTGTTGCAAGACCCGCCAAAGAAAGCGGAAGAAAGAAGAAAAGAAGGAGGAGAAGAAGGAAGAAAAGAAGGAAGAGAAGAGGGCCCGAAGGGCTTCTCCTATCTTCGACCTGAGCGCGTTGGGCTCATAAGTTTTCTTGTTGCCATTGTCGTCCTTTTTCTTTGATGGTGTTTGCACCTGTATTGATTGGCTTCGTATGCAGGCAATCTTCCGACGGCTCTAGTGATGGTGGGCAGGAGATGATGGGGGAGTCGAACATTGCATCGCCTCCTCCTCAGACTGTGGCGACTTCTGGCGACGTTGCGCCAGTTCCTCCTGTGCAGGAGAGGCTGGTGGTTGCGCCTGAATTCGCAGCGGGCTCATGTTCGCCTTCGGAGCACGTAAGTTTTTCTTCTTGATGTTACGGGGGCAGCCCCCGAGTGTCTTCGTATGCTGATGTTGTTTTTGCTTCCTTGTGTTGGGCGTATCCCCCAAGTCCTTCTCTTACTATTATTGCCTTTTTGCCGCAGCCTTTTGTCCAAGAGGCCAAGCGGCTGGTGGAGGAACGCCTCACGCTGGAGGCGAAACTGCGGCAGCTTCAAGGTATTCGTCTGCCTTGTAGTACTTCTCTTGCTTATCCTGGTACTGTTCTTTGACACTTGCTTGTTGTAAATGCAGAGGAGCATAATGACTCTCTCCGTGAGGTTGATGCTCTGAAGAAGAGCCTTGGCCAATCGGAGCAGAAGGCCGAAGCTGCCGCTGGTGCGAAAGAGCGCCTTGAGCTGGAGCTGACGAAGGCAGCCGAAGCGAAGGAGCGTCTGCAGCAGGATGCTGCAGATCGTGAGGAGCAGCTGGCCACCGTTGCGGCTGCTCGTGAAAAGGGGGTGGCAGATAAGCTCATGGCTGCTGCCAAGGCCGTTTCGGGTGAGTACAAGCTTTTGGACTTGTTTCTTTTTCTACGGATCTTCTTCTATGCTGCCGTTCTTCATGTTTTCTTCTCTTTTGTCTCAGATGCCGCAGGCATCGAGTTCGACCGCGGTGCTCTGGAGCACGGGAGTGCTCTAGATGATGCCACTGTGGCGGTCGAAGACCACCGCAAGACTGCCAACTCCTTGCCAAGGCGAAGGAGGTCCTTGGTCGCTTCTACCAGAGCTCTTTCCAAGGGCGCACCTTGAAGATGTGGATGCCCTGGCAGAGGCTCTGTCAGCCGAAGCGCCTGCAGCGTACAAGCGCAAGCAGAAGGGCATCGGCGCGGCCGTCGGGCTGGCGATGGCCATGGCATCTGGGGTGGAGCTGGACCTGCCTCAAATTACTTCTCGGATGCCTACACCGCGATGGATCCGAGGTAGCCACGCTACTCCGCTCGCTGCCGACGATATGGGCCTAAGCTCATTGACTTGTTGTCTGAGTACGCACTGCGGCAGCAGGGTGAGTCCAAAGCTAGCGCCTGCAGTTCGAGGCGACTCAAAGGTCCTGCACCTGAGGCATAGTAGACGTAGGGTAGTTTGTAGTCTCCTTCTGTTGTAAATATCTTTTGTAGTACCATCCTTGTGCCATGTAGTGGCCTTATTTTAATGAATTCCTCTGAGTTGTGCTTTTATCCTTAGCTGAATGTCTGTGTGCCTTCTTTTTTCTGCTGCTATAGGTTCCTTCGGGTGCCGACCCAGTTGATACTTCATCCGAGAGGCCCTTGCGGACATCATTGGATGATTCCTCGCAGCTCGCTTTTCGATATCGCAGCTTGGACTTGGAGGGATTTGAAGGTTACGCTGGTCGCGGTCGATGTTTGGAAATCCAAAGGAGACCGTGGTGCCAGAGAGGAATATCGATGGCGAGCTGGGTCGGCTGTCCGAGCAGCTGCAATGTAAGTTGATCCTTCTTTCGGGCTGTAGCCCAGTTCTTCGGGTGAGCCTGCTGGCCTTACTCTTGTTTTGTGCGGTTGTCCCAGGTGCCAATATTGCTCCGAGGTAAGAAAAGGAGCGTATTGCTGTTCGAGTCAATTGTTTGACTCAACAGGACATGGAGGCCGTCGGCTTCTTCTGGATGGACCGTGATCGCGCCATAGTTCTGGCGACAGTGCAGGATCGCGTCTACCAGGTTTCGCGGGTGCTTCGCCAGGTGCAGACATCACTTTCCTCGGTGCTACACGTCATGTTTCCATTGGATGCCGTGCCAACGACCCTTGCAGGTCTTCTGACGAAGTTTCGGAATGCCGGCAATGTCAAGGAGCTGAAAGTGCAGCAGCCTGTCATAGGGTGAAGGTTGCCTTATCTCTTGTGAGGGTGCACCGCCCTGACGTAGATTTGGCAGCGGTGGCGAATGGGCCACCTCCTCGACCAGATGGTGGCGAGTGGAACATGCGTCCGCATTACGCGGCTATAAGGAAGTATGCCGAACAAATTGTAGACTTGTTTGAGCAGCGTGCTCTGGTTATTCTTCAGAGTAGATAGGACCTGAAAATAAACAGATAGATGTAAATTTTGTATATTGCGGATGGGCTTTTATGTGCCCTTTGTTGTAAAGGTTTGCTTGTTTGTGAGCACGCAGTGCTTTGATTGAGTACGCGTTTTTCGCTTGTTGACGAGTCGACTACTCAGGTGTACACGTTTGGTCCTCAGTCGATGAAATCGTGAGGTGGAGGGAGCCCCCAAGTGCGTATGTAGCATGTAGTAAAGTTGCAGAAAATGGTCAACCGAAGGTTGGGGCGAGACACTTAGCTTTATTTATATCGTAATGGAGGAGGTACATGGTTCGGCTGAGTAGCCTTGGCTGAAAGCCTTATTGAAAGTAAAAGGGGGTAGGCTGCTACGGGTAGAATCGTCGCAGGTGCGAGATGTTCCATGGGTTGGAGTATGCGACTCCAGATTCCACGTGCTTGAGGCGATAGGCGCCACCTGGGATGACCTCGGTGATGGCGTAGGGTCCTTCCCATGGTGAATCGAGTTTGTTAGGTCGCTTTTGCTTAAGTCGCAAGACGAGGTCTCCTTCTACGAAGGACCTTGGGCCCAGCCGGCGGCTGTGATAGTTGCGGAGACTCTGCTGGTACACCGCTGATCTAGCTGCTGCTATATCCCGTGCTTCGTCGAGTGTGCCGACAGCATCTTCGAGTGCAGCTGTGGACTCGGCTCACTGTTTACGGCGACTCGTGGAGCCTGATGGCGATTGCCGGTAGCACGCCTCGCCCGTGCACCATGAAGAATGGTGTAGCCGGTGAGCTGTTTGGCGAGTACGTAAGCTCCACAGATGATGCATAGCTCCTTCGTCCAATTTCCAGCTTTGTGCTCGAGTGAGCTCATGAGGCGCTTCTTGATGCCAGCGCCGATTAGGCCGTTGGCCTTTTCCACTTGCCCGTTTGTTTGCGGGTGTGCCACTGAGGCATAGGTGATATTGATCCCGAGGCCTTCGCAGAAGTCCTGGAATTCTTCGGAGATGAAGTTCGATCCGTTGTCGGTGATGATGCTGTGCGGTACGCCAAACCTGTAGACAATGGATTCGAAGAACTTGACGGCGGTTTTGCCCTTCTGGTTAGTGACTGGCATGGCTTCGATCCACTTGGTGAATTTGTCGACTGCGACCGGGAGGAAGACGTGTCCTCCTTTTGAAGATTTTGGAAGTTTGCTGATCATGTCAAGGCCCCATTGGGCAAAAGGCCACGCTATGGGTATGTGTCGAAGTTCGGACCCAGGTGCGTGCGGTTTGTCGGCGAACCGTTGGCACCCGTTGCATCTTCGGACGATGCCCTTCGCGTCGCTCATGGCCGTTGGCCAGTAGAATCCTGCTCGCAGAGCTTTGGCGACGAGGGAGCGGCTGCCTGCGTGGTGGCCGCAGATGCCCTCATGGATATCTTGGAGTATGGCCTTGCCGTCGTCGATGGTGACGCACCGTTGTAGTACACCCGTAATGCTGCGTTTGTACAGCTCGCCGTTGATGATGGTGAAGGCTTTTGACCGACGAGATATGCGCCGGGCATCTGTCGGGCTGTCTGGCAATTCTCCGTTTATCAGGAACTGGAGGTATGGGCATGTCCAAGTTTCTTCGACAGCCATGACCTGCATCAGGTTGACCATAGCAACTTCGGTGTCCAACTTTTCGTGTCCTTCATGACCTTCGGGTAGCGTAGCCCCCGAGTGTTCTGCTTCTTCGGGTGATCCCTTGGGGAATTTCCGCTTGATGGATGGCACGCAGATCTGTTTGAGGAACACACCTGGTGGTACCTTTGCACAAGTGGAGCCGATGTTGGAGAGTCTATCGGCCTCCTCGTTGCTCTCTCTTCCAACGTGCCGAAGTTCGCAGCCGTCGAATTCTCCTTCGAGTGCGTTGTATAGCGCGCGGTACGCGATCATGTTTTCGCGCAGCGTCACTCATTCATCGTCTGTCAGACGACGAGGTTGGAGTCACCAGATGACCAGCGCATGCCGCATATTTTTGCCATCTTCATGCCATGGATGAGGGCTTCGTATTCGGCCTCGTTGTTGGAGGCTCTGAATTTCATTCGAAGGACGTACTTCATCTTGTCACCTTGCGGGGAGGTCAGTATGACCCCTGCCCCTGCTCCGGCTTCTCGTTTGGAGCCATCAAAATGCATTGTCCAGGATTGCGACATGTCTAGGGTGTGAGGCAGCTGCAGCTCCATCCAGTGTACCAGGAAGTCCGGAAGGACTTGAGATTTGATTGCGTGTCGCTTCTCGTAGACGATGTCCAAGGGTGATAGTACGATGCCCCACAGGGCCACGCGTACTGTGGCTTCTGGGTTATTCAGGATGCTATTCAGGGGTGCCTCGTTGACGACCATCACCTGATGCTCCTAGAAGTAGTGGCTCAGTCGTCGAGCTGTCATGAACACACCGTAGGCCAGCTTCTGGTAGTGCGGGTACCGCTGTTTTGTTGGAGTGAGTACCTCACTGAGGTAGTAAATTGGGCGTTGTACCCCGTGGGTCTTGCCTTCTTCGGGTCGTTCGACCACGAGTACTGTGCTGACCACCTAGTGTGTGGCTGCTATGTACAGCAACAGGGGCTCGCGCTCTTTTGGCGTGACCAAAACGGGCGAGGTGGAGAGGAGCCGCTTGAGGCTTTCGAATGCGTCGTTGGCTTCTGGTGTCCACTCGAACTTGTCTGCCTTGCGCAATTTGGTAAAATGGTAGGGCCTTCTCCCATGCGGCCGATGAACTCGCTTAGTGCCGCTATCGCCTCGAAAGGCCGAACGCCTTTGAGGTTTTTCGCTTCCATTGTCATGATAGCTTTGATTTTCTTCGGTTTGCTTCGATCCTCGTTGAGAGATGAAGTACCCGAGCAGTGACCGAGGGGACGCCAAGGCGACTTTTCTCGATTGATCTTGATCCTGAGCGATCGAGGTTGTCGAACGTCTCATGGAGATCGCCGATAAGTGTTCTTGCCTCCTTGGTGTTTATGACTATGTCGCCGACATAGACTTGGACGCTATGACCGGTCCGGTCCTGAGGCAGCCTGCATGCATCGCTGGTAATGCGTGGCGCCCACGTTCTTAGCCCGAAAGGCATTGTGTTGTGGCGATATACTCGAACGGTGTGATGAACGCTGTTTTCTCTTGATCTTCGACCTTGAGTCGAATCTGGTTATAGCCTGAGTAGGCGTCGAGGAAGGAGAGCTTCTCACAACCTGCAGTCAAATCGATGATCTGGTCGATCCGAGGAAGAGGGAAGTGGTCCTTTGGGCAGTGTTTATTTAGTGACGTGAAGTCCACGCACATCCGCAGGATGTCCGTGTCCTTCTTCGGGACCATCACCGTATTTGCCAGCCACTCGCTTTCCTTGATTTCCCGGATGAAGTCTGCTGCGAGTAATCTGTTGATCTCCTTGCCGATAGCTTCGGCTCGTGGCTCCGACAGTCTTCGGATAGACTGCTTGACTGGCTTGGTGTCTGGGAAGACATTGAGTGCGTGCTCGGCGAATTCCCTGGGAACTCCTGGCATGTCCGCAGGACACCAGGCGAATATTTCCCAGCGCTCACGGAGGAATTCGACGAGCGCGCCTTCCTATGTTGTGCTGAGGTCATTGGCGATCAGCGCCGTCTTGGAGGCGTCTGTCGGATGGACCTGCACTTTCTTGGTGTTGATGGTGGAGTCGAAGGACATGTCGGGTGCGTGCTGCCTTGTGAATGGGGGTAGCCCATTGTCCGTCACTTCGCGGAGCCTTACGAGTTCGTCTTTCATGCCGAAGGATTGGGAGATTTTGTTGAAATCCCTGTCGCATTGGTCCGATCGGGTGAATATCCCGTGGACTGTGATGACGCCCCTTGGTCCTGGCATCTTGAGTAGTAGGTATGCGTAGTGTGGGACGGCCAGGAATCTTGCGAATGCTACACATCCCAGGATGGCATGGTATTGCGATGGCCAGTCCACCACTTCGAATTCTAGGCCCTCCTGCCGAAAGTTATCCGGCTTCCCGAAGATGACGTCGAGCCCTATTTTGCCCAGGGGGAAGATGCCCTTCCCTGGGACAATGTCGTGGAACGTTGTGTCTGATTGTTCCATGCTGCATTGCGGGATACGCATAGCTGCTAGAGTGCTTGCGAACATTAGGTTGATGCCGTTGCCGCCGTCCATGAAGACGCGACTCATCTCGAATCCTCTGATCTGCGCCTCCAGCACCAGGGCAGCATGACCTGGGCGAGGGATCTGGCAAGGGTGATCCGCGCGAGTGAATGTGATGCAGGACTCCGATCCGCTGAGGTACTGTGATTGCAGCGAGTTGCCACGACTAAGTTGATTTGTCGGGTGATTTTCTTCTGCACCCTATTTGTGGGGCGTCCCTTCTGTATCATATTGAGTGCTCCTTTTGATGGGGGGTATGGGACCCCGGCGTTGTTTTGCGCTGGTGCAACTGGTTGACTTTGGCCTCCAATAGGCGGCGGTGGAGGAGCTCCGTGTGCTATTTCACCTGGCGCAGGTGCGTTTCTGAACGCAAGAATTGGAGTTTGTTGCCTCATCTGCATCATGCCTTCGCTGAGTTTCTGGAACTCGCGGCAGTCCTTGAGCATGTGGCTGGCTTTCTTTTTGCCATCTTGTTTGTCGATGTAGAAGTGGATGGTGCACGGACCCGAAATTTTGTCGAATGCTGATGGTCCGTTGTCGCGGTCGCGGCTACACATCGCCTGGTCGTCCGTTGTCGCGGAAGTTTCCGTTGCGGTATCCTCCGCTGTTGCGGCTATTGTCGTTGTGGCGGTCGGCGTAGCCGGCCGCGACCATGTCGGGTCCGTCGCGGTCCTCGTAGACGCGCGATCTCCTCTTGTTGCGGCGTTCGCGTCTTCGGCCGTAGTCGTCCTCTTCATCTGACTGCGGTCGCTGGATGCAATCTTCGCCGTCTGCCCAACTGTGGGCGATTTCCATGAGGTGGTCGAGTGTCTTGGGCTTTACACGCCCAAGTTCTTCCTTGAAGTCTGGGCGCTTGACGCCGTCCCTGAAGGCGTCGATGGCCCTCTCTTCGGAGATGTGTGCTGCAGAGTTCTTGGTCATAGACCAACGTAGTATGTATGAGCGAATAGATTCACCCGTTCTTTGAGTGCAGGCTTGCAATTCTTCGATTGAGGCGGGCCTCTTGCTGGTGCCTTTGAAGTTTAGGATGAAGTCAGAAGGCTCCTCCCAGCCGGATGGATCGATGATAGGTCGCTAAGCGACCATGCTGTCTACCGCAATCAAGGCATTGCATGGCGGTTTCTTTGTTGCCTCTGTGTAGCTTGACGGATGATAGATGGTCACTGAGCCAGGACTTTGGATCTTGCGTGCCGTTGAACTTCGGAGTATCCGAAGGAAGCTTGAAGTTGTGTGGCATCTGTGTTCGCCGAACAGATCTGCTGAAGCATCGGGATCCGCAGAGTTCTCCTTCGTCTTCATCCATCTCAGATTCGGACGAACATGCGCGTTTAGCGCGTGCTTTGTCGATCTTGCGTTGTGTAAGCTTGTCTCTGGCATCGTAGTCGCGTTTGTGGCGGTTGGAGCTCTTCTTCCTTCGAGGAAGATCGTGCTCCTCTTCCTCTTCGGATGAGGGTGTGGGGCTCCGGTCGCGCCTGGCCGGAGCTTTCTTATTTGGCTCCGTAGGAGCATCTTCGTGGAGCGCAGCTCCGATTAGTCCTAGTCCGGTGAGTGTGGACTTATGCATGGCCCTTTTCGGGTCCCCCTCCGGAGGTGGGTGAGCCGCGAGATACGCAGTGGCTGCATGATCGCAACTTGTGGCGTCTTCGGGGTGATGTTGCCGTCAGCGTCCATATCCATGAACGATGTATGGAGAGTTCGGTCACGCCACGCGCCTTCACGGGGTCCATGTTTTCCACCCGAGAGGTGTTTTTCCTGATTGCTTTGTGCTAGCCGGGTTCCATGGTGGAGAGCGCAGCTCGTCAAGACTAGACTCAGCTGGGCTGCTTGCCGAGCGTCGGCGTCGCATCTCGACTTGTTTCTTGTGCTCCTCGATGAGGAGGTAGTGGTATGCCCTCAAGAAATCACGGGGAGTCCAGAGGTAGGACTATTTCGCTGCGACGGCGCGGCGTGCTTCACCCATCCTTCTTTGCTAAGTTGGATGAGGTGGCCTGCTTTTTCGCCCTGCGGGTTGGGGTTGGGCGGCGGGTTAGGCGTTTCCTCGTCGGTTTGGATGACTGCGGCGCACAGATAGCGCCTGCATATTGGTTGGCTGGTGCCGCAGCTTTCGGATCCGGAACCGTAGGTCCCTTCATCCGAAGGTGGATCGCACAGATCGGAGTTGCAGCAGCTGCTGCTGTAGAACTCATCTGTTGATGGTGACGTGCATAGCACGGGGTGTGGAGCCCATGAAGGGGGCCTGATTGATGGCACGGGCACCCGCTCCAGGAGGCGGAGGGTCCCAGTTTGTCCCACCTGGAAGCAGAAGCTCGTGAACAATATTTCGAGTCCGTCGCCTACGGGCTCGAAATCCTTCATGGTGGCCGGCGAGTGGGCGGTGAAGTCGAAAGCACCGAAGAGGAGGTGATTCTCCGTCACCGCGGAGTTGTAGATCGATCGGGTCGGAACCATCACGACCGCACAATCAGCAGCCCCAATTCCCACAGACGGCGCCAATTGACGAGGTTTAATCTCGTCAATGCCCATTGTTATGGACTTGGGTTTTGGAGAAGATGGGGATGCTGGAGATCATGGCACGGTTAACAGACAAGCAACCAGGGGACACGAGATTTACCTGTGTTCAGTTCTGAGGGAAAACCCTACTCCTGCTTGTCTGCTCTTTGATTACGGGGGAACCGAAGGTTACAGGGTGCGCAGATTCGATCTGGCGTGGATGCGTGTGCGAAAGTATGAGTCAAGGTTTGTTATGCGATCTGGGACGTGCCCTCCTGGTCTTTATATAGACTTATACAGGTCCCGGGCGTAGTCCTAGTCGGTTACAAGTTCTTAGGGTTTTACCCCTTTGAGTTTCCTATCTCCTCTAGTCTTGTTCTCCAAGGATCCGAAGACGTCATGGGCCTTGTCCACCCGAAAATCGTCATGGGCCAGCGTATGTCTGCCGTGGGCCTTCCTTGGGCTGGACTAGGTATATGCTGAAGTTACGTACCCGTAGGGTATAACCATGTCAACGTCTTGTTCATGTTTTGCATGTTGTAGTTCATCACAAAGTTCTTGTAACTTGGTGGTAGTGATTGGAGGACACGGTAAATCCCCAAAGCATTAGGAATCACTATACCCAAGCTTTGAAGTTTGTTTGCGTGCCCAGACATCTTAAGCACATGCTCACGGACGGAGCTGCCCTCTTCCATCTTGCAGTTAAAGAACTTTTCAGAAGCCTCATAGCTTTCAATTGCCGCATGAGTCTCAAAAATCAATTTGAGATCCTCGACAATATCATATGGGTCTGAATTCTCAAACCTTTTCGGAAGCTCCGATTCCAAAGCATACAGGATAGCACACTGAACTATGGAGTAATCGATTCTTCCGAGCGAGGTAAACATTCTTTACTTCATCGGTAGCATCACCGCAGTGGGTCACCAATGTGCATCCAAAGACATAGGTCAAATTACCATTGTGAGGACAATCCTCAAATTATGGAACCAATCCGGGTTGCTTCCATTGTTTTCAACTTTTCTTTCTCTAGGAACGCATTAAAATTGATGGTAGGGGCTGCCATTGATCTACAACATATTTGCAATAGTTTAGACTAAGTTTATGACAAATTGAGTTCAAATTAATAATAAAATTAATCTAGGTGAACTCCCACTCAAAACAATATCCCTCACATTGTTTTAGTGATCACACGAACCAAATCCACCACATCAACACCGATCATCACGAGAGTTGATATAGTTTCAATGGCGAACAATCAACATGTTCATCATATCTACTATATGATTCATGCTTTACCTTTCGGTGATCCGTGTTCCGAGACCATGTCCAGACATGCTAGGCTCGTCAAGATCAAACCTTAGTTTCGCATGAGCAACTGGCTTGCTCACGTTGTATACACTTATGAATCTAACACACCCGATCATCACGTGGTGCTTCGAAACAACAAGCTTTAGCAACGGTTCTAACTGAGGGTGAACACTTTATGACTTGAAATTCATGTGCATGAGGGATCATCTTATAATGCTACCGTCGTCTACTAAGCAATACAAGATGCATAAAGGATTAACATCACATGCAATTCATAATATGTGATATGATATGGCCTTTCTTCTTTGTGCTTCCGATCTCCATCTTCAAGCACGAACATGATCTCCATCATCACCGGCATTGCATCAAGGCATTGCAGAGGAGGTTGTAGCACTCTCCTCGCGATTCTGGCAGCACAACGGCGTGGTACCGGAAGTAGAGGGGAGATCTCGCAGGGCTTCGCCTCAAGCCGGAGCGAGTATGGTGGGCTATGAGAAATCCCTCGACGATCTAGGGTTTAGACACGTCGAGGAAGAGGTGCTAGAGCCGGCGGCTAGGGCTTGGAGGTGCCCAAGTCGGTGGCAAGGAGATCCCTAGGCAGCGGCGGCTTGGAGGGCGGCGGCGGCTAGGGTTAGGGTTTTCGGGGCAAGGGACTTGTGTGTCTCTAGGAGGGAGCCCTGCCCCTCCTTACATAGGTGGAGGGCCGGCCAGCCAAGGGGAGGGAGGGGAGTCCCTCCCCAACTCGGCTTGGGTGGTGCGCCGTCGGTTGGAGGAGGGAAACCCTCCCCAACTCGGTTTCCCACTCCTCCTCCTCTTTCCAAAACTAGTCGTTTGACTTTCAAACTAGCCGTTTGACTTTTCAAACTAGGATTTGAATAAACCCTTTATTTTGGACAGCGATGACACCGAGTACATGATGCAATCATATCAACTTGATATAACACATTCATGTACCCTTCCCCCCCGGAGTGTCGGACATTTCGGAACCTTCTAGAACATTCCCGATGAAAACACCGGAACCATTCTCCAACTCCGAAACAGGACTTTCCTTATATGAATCTTATTCTCTGGACCATTCCGGATCTCCTCGTGATATCCCGAATCCCATTCGAGACTCCGAACAACATTCGGTCTCTTTCTCATCATTCCATAACTACTCAAACAACGTCGGATCCTTAAGTGTGTCTCCCTACGGTTCGTGAATTATGCGGACATGATCGAGACACTTCTCCGAACAATAACCAATAGAGGAATCTGGAAATTCATATGGCTCCCACATATTTCTATGATTACTTTGCGATCGAATGAACCACTTACATACGATATCAATTTCCCTTTGTCTCATGATAGTTTACTTATCCGAGGTTATGATCGCTTGATCTCCGCATACCTAGTTCAACCTCGTCGATAAGTACTCTTTTCTCGTTCCGTGATATGGGATACCTTGTGAGCCAGTCACATGCTTGCAAGCTAATTGGATGACATTTCACCGAGAGGGCCCAGAGTATATCTATCTGTCATATGGATGGACAAATCCCACTCTTGATCCATGTGTTTCAACCAATACTTTCCGAACACTCAATGCCACCTTTATAGCCACCCAGTTACGGTGTGGTGTTTGATGTCATCAAAGCATCCATCCGGTAAAGGTGATATGCATGATCTCATTCTCGAAGGAATTTAGATTACTATGTATCAGAAAGCATATAGCAATTGAACTATTAAAATGACTTGATCTTTATGCTACGCTTATCTATAGGAGTATGTCCACCATATCATTCTCCTAACGATATGATCATGTTTGTTAATAACATCTCAATGTTCATGATATGGAAACCACAATCATCTATTAACCAACAAGCTAGTATTATATAGAGGCTTTACTAGGGACTTCAAATTAAGTTTACAAATCACACAAGTATCAATGTTTCCTTGTTAATACTATTATAGCATGAATGTGAACATTTATCATAAACACAAAGATATAATAATAACTACATTTATTATTGCCTCTAGGGAATATCTCCAACAGTAGGCGCCGGCATTAGCCTCATGACTTGGGCCCCCTGCGAAGGGTTGCGCGGAGAAGTTCTTTTTGAGAACATTATCCTGCGCCTCGGCCACCTGGAGAGCATCAATAAGCGCTGCATATTCCGTGAATCCTTCCTGGCGAAAGTTTCGTGAGGACTGTATGTTGTCCGGGTGGAATATGGAGAGAGTTTTGTCTATCTTCTGCCGATCTGTGGTACTGGTACCACACAACTGAAGAATGGTAAAATCCAGTGTAACCTGGAGTTGTACTCTCCCACGGTCTTGAAGTCCGCAAACCTCAGAAGAATCCAATATGCCTTCGCCTGTGTGGCTGAATGGTGTACTTAAGCCTAGAGAACCGCTTGTTGAGGGCGGTCCAAAGGGCATAAGCACTCCGTTCTGCCATGTACTCATTCTTGAGAGTCTCACACATGTGATGGCGGAGGAAATGCAGGGATTTGGCGTTGTCTGCCGGGATGGTGGTGCTGGGGGCCGTCGGGGTCCCCTCAATCAGCGCATCCTTGATGCATCGGCACTCGAGGACGATCTCAATGTACGAGGCCCAAGTCAGTTAGTTCAGCCCATCCTGGGTCAACTCCGGGAACTCGCGGCTGACGATTCCGGTCATCTGCAATTTATGCAAAGTGTGTAAGATTACAGCGGGTAATCAGTTGCATAAATGCGATAATCGATACAATTATTCAAATATGATGGCGTTCCAAAATTTAAGTTAAAACGGTACAAGCTAACTATGAGATACAAAGTATTAAAATCATGCGACAATTAATAACTGTAGTAAAACATAGTACAAAAGCTTGTGCAAAAAGGGGCCGAAAACAGGACCAAAAACGGGCCGTAAACAGGACCAAAAACGGGCCAACAGCCCAGTAACTACGCGTGCACAGGGCGTCCACCCCCCTTTTTGTATACCGCCTAGGACGAAAATGGCGGCTCAGCCGGCCAGAAACGTCCCAGCCCGGTAACGGGGAACGGGTGCTCCCGACTAGGCGAAAGCGGCACAAGCGGCGCAGCAGCGCGGCGAAGAAGCGTTGGAGCGCCAAGGCCGCTGGCTGGGCGCAGCGCATTTGACGCGGTACATGTTGCCAAGCGCGGCGCGAAAGCACGCCGGCGAAGTACGATGCGCGCGCGGCGCCGATGGCGCCGCTATGCAAGGCCTTGGCAACGCGGCAGCAAGCATGGGTTGCCGTGAGCATGGCGGCGGCGGCAGAGCCCAGCGGCAGCGGCGACGCTGGCCGCGTGCAGCGCAAAGCAGCGGCCGGGCCATAATATGCAGCAGCGCACGCAACAGACGGCAGAGCGCATTAGCGCAATGGCATTGCTGCTCGCAGCCAGGTGCGGCAGCTGCGGCGTGGCGCGCGTCTGTGGTGGTAAGCGGCAGCGCAGCAGCTACGGCGACGCCGCATGAATCGTGGTCATACATGCAGCTCGGGCGCTGGCCAGGCCGAGGAGGTAGGCGCTGCCCTTCTTCATGGCCATCGTGTCCATGGCAGTATAATTCAACGGGGAGAAAAAACTTATATTGATATGATCTATTAATTAAGATCGACACAGTTTAATATGATCGACATAGCAGATGCTTAGCGGTACCGTGATCAGCCGAATCATGCGTGTACCGTGCTCCTATAGTACAGTCAACAAGATCCTGATCCGGGAGTGAATAAATCGACATTGGTCGGCGACAGCAGGTCTGCTCGACTCCTAGGAGGAAAATCCGCACCATAGATGATATCTAAAAAACATGCGGAACGCAAAAATTGAAAAGAAATCGAACAATGAATCCATTTTTGCGGTCAATTTCGGATTACCTTCAACAAAAGACTGCGTGATGCAGGCTCGATGGTGGCTTGACGGAGGCTCGACGGAGAGTGTCAACACCCGGATTTTTCAATCCTAGATGCCTGTTATGCCATACATCGCAATCCCAGGATTACCATTTTTGCGAGACATAACAGAATTGGATACCATAGTACATCATCCATTACAAATGATACATAAGTTCTTACACAAATAGGGATCTCATGATCCAGTTCTTCATACAACATCAAGCAGCGGAATACGTAATAATAACGGTAGCGTAGGCGAAGCTCCATCTTCGGGGTCACAGGCAATGGTGACAACGGGAGATGATCCTAGTTGTCGTAACCTTCACGGGTCCATCTTCCGTACTCCTTCATAGTCCGCCATGGAATAGCCAGGGACAAAGCCATGAGTACTCTTTAAGTACTCGCAAACTAATACTAATAGGTAAAGGGTTTTTTTGGATAATAGGACACTAGGCTCTAGGGTTGTTTTGCAAAATCCAGATTTATCTCTACTAAGTTCTAAAGCTAGTCACAATTTTATAACTCCTAACTGGGAACTTGTATTTCATATCACAACTCTGTTGTGGTCAAGTCAAGTCTTAGTTCATTTCACAGGTCATTTTGAAAAGTCTGACGGTGGAACGGTATGGACACTCCAACTGTCCATAATCGCGGACGCGGCTATTCGAATAGTTTGACACTCTGCATAGATTGTACACTTTCACCACAACATTCGATACATCCGTCAGGAACAAATCCTGAATTCACCATACTCAGTATGCGGATAATCAATCCTAACCTTTCGATTACACGCCCTAGTATAAGCACCTCTCCTGTGAGTTTGGCCTCCCAACCATGACCAACTGTCATCTTGTAGTGCAGGTGGACAATCTTCACAAGGTAGCCTCAGCTCAGACCTTGGCCATGAGGGAACTAATACTAAGGAATATAAGTTTCCAGTCAAGCCCTACCCAATATTCGGGTATTGTGGTTGTACGATAAAATTGGAATGGTATCGCATCCAGACAACCATCAGTTTTATAAAGGGCTAAGGCTCATGCCTCAACATTTTTATCACCAAAATTCTCAAGTGTTTGGAAACACATGTCCAAAACATTTCAATAGAATGATCCATCATTCCAAGGTTTTCATAACCATTTTTTCACCAAGTATTCCCATCTAAAAGTTGATCAAGTTTTATGCTTACCACTAGCATCTATAGGTGGGGGTAGTACTAATGAGGGGTGGTAACTAGTGGAGTTTCAACTAAGTGCAACCTTATGTCTCAGGCTGGTGTTAAGGTTTCTGTTGGGCCATGCAGAGATAAAACAAAATTTTCCTCTAACGTGGTGATCCCAAGACCTAGCTGAGGTAGAAGGCCACGAGGTTTACCACTAGACGCGCGGTTGCGGATTACTGATGAAGAACGCCGATTGATGCGGATGCGCAGTCCTCACGATCCGATCGTCTGTGCTGATCAGACAACACCTCCGTTTGGTATCCACACGCATAAGGAGGAGCACCGGCGAACTGCTAGGTTCGTTACGGTATTTGGACTGTGAGCTAGGGTTTCAACACATGGAATAACCTAACCGAACAACGATTAACCTTCGGGTTCTGCTCCACTATATATAGAGTGAACGTGGGCTCTTTCGCCGCGACCCATTCACTAAAGCCCATATAAAACTAGTCACCGTGAGTCCAACTCACTAACTCAGTCCTAATCCGTTAGGTCCAACCCAACCAGATTATATGATTCGGATCCAATCCGAACTTGCTCCCGCTCTTAAGTGTGTGACCCAGGCTCATGGCTACTTGGACACGATTAGAGTCCAACTCACAATCGATCAATCGGCATCGGCTCCTAGCGTAACGCATCGATTCCCAAGTACCAAAGAGTCATGACGACTTGCCTTTCCAATGCGATTACGTCCCAGTCCCTTTTGCCTCACGATATACCTTGTCGACTATAGGCGAATATATGTCATCCCTTAAATAGTCGACTCTTCTCGACACGAGATAAGTGATTCACCGACTAACTCTTAGTCGATCGCCTCGGTTAACACTTAACCGAGTCGTGCATGGCCATGCTTTCGAATCATATCTCACGAGAGGGCCCAGAGAATATCTCTCCGAGTGGAGGGCAAATCCCATCTTGGTTATTCACATCACGCAGCTTGATTCTTAGTCGACCGAACCTGACTTTATAAGCGCCACGGATCAGCGTTTGACAGAACCTAAGTCGGTGATCCTCAACTCGGACTATGCAACAACCTCGTCTAAGGATTACATTGATTGAGATATACAAATGACAACTTAGTTCGTTGTACCTCAATATGGGTCAATCCGACTCGCTAAACTCTTTAGCCTAGTCTGTAAGTTGGAATAGCATCTCCATGCCCATGACAAGTGGAACCGAGTCATCAAGCCAACTTTCACATTGGTCTAAGTTGTGTCCAGACAACCTCAATGACCAAGGATATTTAGTACAAACAACATGAATGCATAGTTCCACAACTGAATCACATATTCAATGATACACATCAGATGCTTATACAAGGACTACTTAATAACTTTATGAATACAATGGGAAATCTCATCATACATGATTGCCTCTAGGGCATATTCCCAACAGTTTCTAACTTAGGACAAATTTTATTCTCTTTATGCAACCTTCAGCATCTTTCCAATATCTACCAGTCACTTAAGTAAACTCTAAGTAAGCTTTGATAAAGAAATAAAGTAAGAAGCTTGCTCATAAAACTAGGATTGGTTTATCAAGTGGGTATGATCACATATGCTTAAGGCATATAGTAGTCATAGTAACAAGTATGGGCTTGCATAGGTATAGTCTTAGCTTGCACAATGTCATCATAAGCTTGCTAAATTCCAAGTGTTAGATTGCAACATTACTAGCTTGCTAAATTTGAGTGTCTTGCAAGTTTTAGCTTTCCTTGTGCAGAGCAGTGGTTGAAGTTCTCCTCAGCTTCTTCTTCGTAGTATCCTCCTTCCTCCTCGTATCCTTGGTCGGTACTAGCGTCTATGAATAAATACGAGGTACACAATCACCAAACAATACTTAAATACTTGCAATCATCACACACAAGGGTCCTATGGATGATCTAGCATCATCCCTAACATTACAAGGTTAAGGCTTGATTTAATTCCTTTTATTTTTAGAAAAGTAATTTCTACTCATTGAAAAACTACTTAAGATTTAATATTCTCCAAACCCAACATGGGATCATGTTGAGACATGTCATCACCACATATTGTAGTCCATGGGAATGTGCTTTAAAGTGGTGTCACAATTTAATAAGGTTTTACCCTTTTATTTTAATTAATTAAAGTGGCTAGAAATGCTTATGCACCATTCTTTTATTACTTGAACATTATTTCTGCAAGTAAACCTATATATTTTTATATATTCTGAAAGGTATGGTTAAATGTGATTTTTGAGAGTTGGAATCAATTCAAAAGCTATTATGGTTAAATTTGAAAAATGTTTGAATGTAGAAAACCTTATGCCTTGTTATTTTTACCATGGGTGATCTATAGATCCAAATGACTTGAATCCAACGGGCTTGGATTCAGCATTCACAGACCTTTCCAAAAAAATTCGTTTCATTCAATTTGGTACACTGAATCGATCTGGGTTGATTTTTGAAGTTGGATAAAGAAGTGTGTTTGAATTGAAATAGAAAAAGTTTAATTTGAATAACTAGGCTTGCGCGGGAAAAGTTACTGGGCCGGCATGCTAAGCGCAGTGCTCCCGCGGGCTGCTTAAGTGGGTGTCCCCACCGCCGCTGACACGGGCTGGGCGGGTATGGGGCGACGTGGATCGTTCGATCTAGTTCTAATCTAACGGCTAGGAGTCATCGTCGACGCGAGACAACGCCGGCGAGAACGAAACCTAGCGCGGCCAGTGGGGGTTGCTGGGGGATCACCGGGGTACTGGCGAGGGTCAGCGAGGCGGGCGAATGATGAAGTCTACGACGGCGAATCTCCTTGTACCGGTGGCTTCTCCTGGGGCGGCTCCAATCGCTGGCTCCCTTCTTCTCCAGAGGCGGCGGGCTTCGGTGAAATTCCGGCGGGGTGGTGCTTGCCTTGCTCTAAGAACGGTGTGGCACGATCAGTGAGGAGAGGGGAGTGAGATGGTGTGGAGAAATCATGCGGGGGTGGCCTCTATTTTTGCATACATTCATGATTTCATTTAGAAAAGTTTTTGTTAACCCTAATTTTGATGATTAGAATTTGATGATCCAAGCTTAGTATTTTTGGTATGTTACAAACCTTCCCCCCTTAAGCAAAATCTCGTCCCGAGATTTGAAAAGGGACAAAAAGATTACCTAGGATTTGAAGAGATCGGGAAACTCCGTCCTGATGTGATCTTCGCCCCTGTAGCTTCCTTCTCGTGTGGTTGCTCCACTGAATCTTGAGAAACTTGATGCTTCGGGTTCAGGTAGTTTGAAAAGCTTCTTCCAAAATGTGGATGGGTACTTCGGTATAGGTCAGGTCATCGTTGATCTCTATGGTCCGGTGATCGATATTCTTGAACACTTCGGTCTTCTCGGGGATTTCGAGACATTTGCGAAGTAACGAGATATGGAACACACTGTGCACAGCTGACATCTCTTCAGGTAGTTCCAATTGATACGATACTTCTCCTCGACGGTTCAGAATTTTGAAAGGTCCGATATATCTGGGGGGCTAACTTTCCTTTGAGTTGGAAACGCTGCATTCCCTTCAATGGCGACACTTTCAGATAAACAAAATCTCCTATATTGAAGGCGAGGTCTCGACGTCTCTTGTCGGCATAACTCTTCTATCGGGATTGGGCGGTCTTGAGGTGCTCACGAATCTTGTGAACCTTCTCTTCGCTTCTCGAGGATGTCGGGTCCAAAAATCACTCTCCTACTTCCGACCAGTTCAAAGGGGTGCGACACTTTCTTAGTACATGAATTCAAATGGGGCCATTTGCAAACCGGCTTGGTAACTATTGTTGTAGGAAAATTCGCAAACCATGCATGTCTTCCCACTTGGATCCATATTCTAGCACACATGCTCTACGCATATCTTCGAGTATTTGATTTACTCGCTCCTTTTGTCCATCGGTCTGAGGGTGATACGTGGTACTGAAATCTAGGCGGGTTCCTAAACCTTCTTGGACTTTCTTCCAGAATCTCGAGGTAAACTGAGTTCCTCGATCCGATACTATGTTCTTGGGGACTCCGTGCAAACTGACGATTCTAGCGATGTACAAGTCCGCTAGCTTCAAACTCTGATAGGTGGTTTTGACGGGCAAGAAATGGGTGACTTTGGACAATCTGTCCACTATGACCCAAATAGAGTCATTTCCCCTACTAGAAGTAGGTAGTCCAGTGATAAAGTCCATTCCTACAGAATCCCATTTCCATTCCGGAATTTTCAAAGGTTGCAACAATCCAGCGGGTCTTTGATGTCCTGCCTTGACTCGCTGACATATATCACACTTGGCGATATAGCTTCCGATTTATCTCTTCATCTTATGCCACCAAAATTGTTTTCAAATCTTGATACATCTTAGTTCCTCCAGATGGATAGAATAAAGAGTATCATGAGCCTCCTTCAAGATAACTTCTTTCAACTCCGAATCTGCTGGTACACAAAGGCGTCTGTCGAGGGAATGACCACGGCAGATGCTGCAATCGGCAGCGAGTAGTAGAACGAAGGGCAAGGCTGCCAGCCATCTCATGTGCGAGATGAGGGCGGAGACTGTGGTTTTACCCAGTTCGCCCGGAGGGTAAAGACCTACCGCTAGATTGTATTATGGAGGTGTTTACAATGGGCGAACTCGGCGGCTAGGCGGCGAGTTGCTTGGGTGTATGAGGGAACGTCCTCTACTCACCCCTTAGGGAGGTTTATATAGGCCTACCTCCCCTAGGGTTTACATATCTCAACCGATTCGGTTACAACTTTGTTAATCATTTAACCTGCACCGACCGGCCTATCTACTCTGGGCCTCGAGCCTCTAGTCGCCTGGTACCGATGGGCCTTGATCCATTCTGCTCGCAGCCCACTCGCCAACCTTTGGGCTGGTCGGAAACGTCCGCCGAGGATACCCTAAAGAGGCATATCCCCATCAAGAGTCCCCGAGGCCGCCGCTGATTAGGCGCGGGTGGCCGGCAGCATACGGCTTCAAGTTGGCATCCAATAATCGCCGGCGGGCTCGCGTGACAAAGGAAAAAATCCGGCGAACCGAGTCGCGTCTCGGGCGACACGAACCAACGGGTCGCAACCTCGGCGAGTAACTTAGCGAGCCGAGTGCCAGGAGGCGGACCGTCGGGTGTGGTCAAACTAGCCGTTAAGGTAACTTAACGGTAACTTTCGGCGTAATCATCGCGCGGTAACGCCCCTAATTTGGCGGCAGCTCTATATGGGAATGGTTGGCCATCGGAAAGCCAACCGCCCACCATTTCTTCCGAGTACGCACATCTTTCGCCCGCTGATCTCGCGACCCGCAATCCTCCGACCTCCAAACAAATCCTCAGCCATGGCCTTTTCCACCGAACCTTGGGGCAGATCCAAGTGCACCAGGGCGCAACTGGCCTCCTTCGAGGAGGCCGAATCCGCGGGCCGGTCGGGCGAATCCTCGCAGGGAGAAACGATCCCGAACCAGCGAGAGAGTTCATCTGCTTCACTAGTCACCTCGAGCGGGTTTAGGGTTTCCCACCTCTGCTCTTCCGCGCCGCGCCTACCACGGATCCAGCCTCGATCCGGGTCCCCATAGTATCGAGCAGTCGCCATCTTTGTATGCTCGCGAGTGCTACTTGGGCTGCCGCTATTTTCCCTTGTGGCAAGATCTGCTCCATGGACGGATCACCGAGGAGGCTGCTCCAATGCTAGCCGCGGGCGGCTTAACCTTCCAAATGAAATCCAAAGCCTCCTTCGACCTTATGCTGCCGCCAAAGCGCCGAGCGATCGAAAAAGTCTTGGTTTTACGTGACCGAGGCGACCAAGAAGATGGCGGCGATCCCACGATACTGGACGATCACCGCCCAGCGCGCAATCTCCGTGTCGCCAGCTACCCGACGACCAGCGGATGGTCGTCGACGAGATGCTCCGTGCCATTCGCGTCAAGAAGAAGGGCTCCACGAACCTGCATAACCGCTGGCTTGGGCGGCGTCTTGTTCCACTCGCCAAGCGAGCATTATATGTACCAAGACACGGGCCGAGAAGACTCGACGAAGGCCTGCCTCGCAGTGGAAGCTGGAGGACTATCTCCGGCGTTGAAGAGGATCACCCAGCGGCATACACGGATGCGCAGCCGGCTCTCCATACACCACAAACGTCCGCTCCAACGGTAATAATCTGATCCCATTCGCGCAGCATATGCAACATGTAGTTCTAACTTTCTTTCATGTTTAACGCAGTTATTTCAAGTGGTGGAAGGTGGCTCACCCGCCGATGACGAGAGTTCTGGGCCATCCGCCCAGAACACAAGCGAGGCGCCGCCCGCCGAAGGCAACGAGGACGACGAAGACGAAGCCGAAGAAGAGATCGCCCCACTGATCCGAAAGACCCGTGGGCAACGCCAACGCGATCTCGAGGCGAGCAAGAGCCTCGAATGTCATGATGATGACGAAGAACTCCGGAGACCACCTCGCCCCGTCAAGCTACTCCCGCAAAGAAGAAGAAGGAGAAAGAGGCGAGGGCCCTCGAGGAGGAGGACGGCCGCCGAGGATGGTCTCACCGCGGCCGCAAGCGGCTCCGATGCCCATAGCTCGCCGACGACGGGCGGCTCCGCAACAGCCGCGCTGATGCGCCATCCATGGAGGCGCCCGGCTTCACTACCTCCGCCTTCAGCCGGTCTCGGCTAGGAGCGGCTCCCGCCGAGGCGGCCGCCGCGAGAGGTCCCGAAGGCGGTCTCGCCGCAAGGAGGCTCCGCCGCTGCTCCACTTCACGAGGGGGCCTCCGTCGAAGGTGTTCGGAGGCACCAACCGCTACCTCAACGCCAAAGAAGCCCTCCGTATCTTGGGCCCCGGGCGCCTGACCTGGGCTTAGCCGCCGATCGGGCCCCTGAGGAGAAACCGCCGCCTCGTGACCGGGCTGCTTCATTCCAGTTGCCAAGTAAGCACTCGCCTTCATCTTCCTCTCTTAGTATTTAAATTGTTTCACTGAGTTGTCTCGATACATAGGACCGAGTGAAGAAGATGGGCCACCCGACGGTGGCCAAGGTGCCCTCCGCCGCTAGCGAGGAGGACCCTTCAGTAAGAGGAAGGCGACGATCGCCGCCGCCACGGAGGGCAGCAAGAAGGCCAAGGGCGACGACATTGTCGTCGCCTCCGATGACACACGACCGCGGTTGGGCCCGCTGAAGCGACCGCATCCACCTAAGGGGGCATTTCGCCGAGGGAGGAGGCGAGCCCTTGAGCGGGCGCGTCAATCGCTACCTTCCCCGCTTCATGACCAAGGCAAGCACGCGAGCGGGCCGCGAGCGAGCCCTACTCCAGATCGCCGCCGAGATTGACCAACGTCGCGGACACACCGGCGTTGCTATGCGTCGGACGCGCAATCGCACAACATGCTTGGCGCGGCCATCCAGTACCTCCGGCCCGAGGATCAGTCGTTGTTTTGCAACGCCTGATTCTTTTTAATTTCCTGATTTGTTGCTCGAGTCCAGTCCCGAGTGCGCATCGCTAAATTTTAGCGGGTGGGCACTTAGGAATTTTTTTTTTTAACCGTTGGTCCTCGAGTGCACACTCGCTAAATTTTAGCGGTGGGCACTTAAAATTTTTTTCAACCGCCCGGTCCCGAAAAGCGCTACTAGAATTTTAGCGGGTGGGCACTTTAGGAATTTTTTCAACCGCCCCTCGAGTGCACCGCTAAATTTTAGCGGTGGGCACTTTAGGAATTTTTTCAACCGCTACCCTCGAGGCACTTTTCGCTAAATTTTAGCGGGTGGGCACTTAAGAATTTTCATGTGTGCTGACTTTGAGGATGTACAGGTCTGCAATGGAGTCGGCAGAGATTGGTCGCGGGCGCGTTGAGAAGGAACTGCTCTCCAGAAGTTTAACAAGGAACTTCAGTTGTGGCTGCAGGTGAGGTGGCTCGCCAAGGGCTTGTCCTCGCCGGAGAGCTGGAAGCGGTCTGCATTGGGCACCGCCGAACAAAGATCGCCGACCTCGAGCGAGCTTAAGGAGGCGAAGAAGAAGCGAGTTCGCGAATCGGCGAAGGCTGCCGCGCGGCGAGGAATCGAAGCGGAAGCCATCATTGTTGGGCTTTAGAACGACCATACATCGCTTCAAGGTTTCATCACGGGGCTCGCCCGCCCTTTGATTGGTGAGTGCGTCTTCCTTGCCTTTGCGATTGTAATGTTTGTGGGTTCCAGTGTACTCATAGTTGTCTCCTTCTCGCAGGCCGTATGATTGATAGCCATGAAGAAGCGAGTTCTCTTGATGCGAGGGAGTGCGTGAGCATGCTCGTCGACTTCGACGCTTGCCGGCGACTTGCATCCGCGCCTACCTTCAAGAGATGTCGCCACGGAGGTTATTCCCAATGACCTCATTGAGGTGTGGAGTACTTGGAGAAGGCGCCCGCGTCGGAGTTCATGACGCGGTCGGCTTTTTCGCGTGAGCGTCGACGGCTGAGTCCGACTCGCCCACTTCGAAAAGATTTCGACCGACGACGTGACAGTGGTTATCCTTCATCGTCGTACCGTGGATCTGTCCGAGGTTCTTAAGCTGCAGGCGTCGCCGCACTTTCGGAGCGTGTTTGGGCGATGGGCGACCTTCTTCCGCATCAGAAGCGGTCGTCGCTACCGAACGACGCCGAGCCGCGATCGCGACTTCAAGGTCGAAGCAGCCTTCCGCGGCGATGGCGGGCCAATGACGACTTATCCATCGAACCCAGATATACTGTATTCGTCCGGAAGCGCCGGGACGCTGGTGCATCATCGTCGAAGCCTGCGGAGTAGTGTTAGTAACAATTCCGCCGAGTAGGCATATTTTGTAATGTGAGACAATGCGATATGCGATTTGAATGGAACGTTGTGTTCATTTTGCTATTTGTTTGCGTGTTTTGATTGATTTTGGGTGAGTCCCCGAGCCCGCCTTTTGCGGGTTTCACCTTAAATATGATGTTTTGTTGTTTATCATGTGTGTTGTTGGTTGAGTCGACTACCGAAGCTCGAGAGCCACCGCAAGGCGACTCCTCGAGTGCTCAGATTTTTACCGCTTTTCCCAGACGCGAACGTGCCGGTGGCCGAGTCCCCAGCGTGGTACTTGGTAGTTCGAGGCGACTCAAGGGTGGTTGAGGATCGAGCGTTTGTGTTAGCGCTGCGCTCCCGCTCGCCCGGTGGGTCGCCGGCGAGTCCCGCACGCCTCTCTTACTTGGCGTTTTCGTCCGATCGAGATTTAATCGGTATCCCCCCGAGCGTGGTACTTAGCCGCTCGAGTCGCTCGCCAAGGATGCGGAGGACCAGGGTCGCTGTGGAAGCGAGGAGATGTCTTGGTTCAGAAACCAGTCGAGCTAAGCGACTCGATGGGGCTCCGATTGGCGTTTTCGTGACGATGCAAGACCCGAATGACTCGGTGCTCTTACATCGCACTACTTAGCCGCGATCGCTGTACCAAGGGTTGACACGTATTTTAGCATGACGTCATAATTACAAAGCGAGTGGCACAAGGAATGGAGAGTAGACAATTTTTGCGGTAACCGCTTTCTTTTATTCATAGCGCATCGGAGAGTACACATGTGGGGTTCTAGGTATAGAACTTCCGGAGGAGATTTACATTCCACGGCCTTTGACGCCGAGTTCACCGTCCCAGCGACGCCGACGGTAGTAGGCGTCATTGCCGCACGCTACCGATAGCGAACGGGCCTTCCCATGGAGGGAGAGCTTGTGCATGCCCTTCTTGTCTGGATGAGGCGTAGCACCAAGTCGCCTTCTGGAAGGTGCGGGTTTTCACCGTCGGCTGTGGTAGCGACGGAGCCTTGCCGATAGATAGCGGTGCGCGATCGGGCGAGGTCGCTTCGTCGAGTTGGTCGAGCCCATCTTGGCGGGCGATTCGCTTATGACCTCCGTATAGTGGACGATCCGCGGCGAGTCGTGTTCGAGGTCGGTTGGCATGACGGCTTCCGCGCCGTAGACCATGAAGAAGGGGGTAAATCCGGTCGACCTGTTGACCGAGGTGCGAATTCCCCAGATGACGGAGGGAAGCTCTTCGACCCAGCACCGCGCTCGAGTGGTACTTGGAGTCGCGGCTTCAGCCGTGGAGGATGCTTTGCTGGCTCGTTCCTTTGGCGTTGGATTCCGGGTGCGACTAACGCGAGGTCGAGCCGGATGTGGTGCTCCTCGCAACTCGCCATTGCTCCCTTGGTGAAGTTTGTGCCGTTGTCCGTGATGATGCTGTTGGGGTCAGCGGCGGTATATGAGCTCGTAGGAACTTAGTGGCAGTCTTCCCGTCGCATTTCCGGACTGGCTTGGCCTCTATCCACTTTGTGAATTTGTCGTGGCGACCAGCGGTGGGTGTAGCCGAGGGGCCTTCTTGAAGGGACCGACCATGTCCATGCCCCACACGGCGAATGGCGGTGATGGGTATTGTTTTGAGCGCCAACTTGAACGTCGTGCGGTTGGCGATTACGGCACCGCGCATCGCTGGACGATATCGACAGCGTCGGCGTGTGCGGGCCGAGAAGCCGTGTCGCATGGCTTTGGCGATCAGGAGCGCGGCGTGGTGGCCGCAATACCGAGTGGATGTCGTAGGATTTTGCGTCCTTCACCGGTTGGACGCAGCGTTGGAACACGCCGGTGACGCTGCGCTTGTGTAGCTCGCCGTCGGCGATGGTGTAGGACTTGCATCGGCGAACAATCATTCGGCGCTTGTCTCATCGCGGGCAGGTTGCCCGTCTCCGTAGGCGATGTAGGGCTTGGTCGGTCGTTCGTTCGGTGACGAGTGCGACCAAGGTTGCTCTGTTGGAGGACTCAATGTCGATCTCCTTCGGAGGAGAGACTGATGGCGTGAAGATGGTGTCGAGGAACACGCCGGCGGGTGGTGCGGATCGTGCCGACCCGATGTGAGAGAGGGCGTCGGCCTCCTCGTTTTTTCTCCTGTCGATCCACTCGACAGAGTAGCCGGTGAAGTGGCCGCCCACCTTGTCCACCTCTTGGCGATACGCCGCCATGGTAGGGGAGTTGGCGTCGCAGGTGCCGGCAACTTGACCTGCGACGAGGTCGGAGTCTCTGTAGCATCGAAGGCGATTGACGCTCATCTCCTTTGCGGCTCGCATGTCAGTGGAGTAGGGCCTCGATTCAGCCATGTTGTTGCAGGCGTGAATTCGGCGGAGTATGTAGCGGAGCTTGTCGCCTTTGGAGAGGTCAGCACTATCTCGCCTCGCCGTCCCGCTTCTTGGACCTGCAGTGTGCTCCAGAATGGAGGTACGGCGCTCTCTCGCCGGGCCTCCTCGGCCGGCGAGAAGTCGCCGGTGCAGTGACTTAATCGCCTGCGTGTCAGACTTAATGTTGTGGACGCCGATCTCGACGGCCCACTTGGCGACTCCGCCCGTCGCCTCGCGATTGCGGATGATGTCTTGTAGTGGAGCGGAGGAGACGACCGTGATGGGGTGCTCACGAAAGTAGTGCGGGCGCCGCTGAGCTCAAGACCGCATATACCAGCTTTTGGTATCAGGTATCCGCGCGACTCGGTTAAGACCTCGTGATGTAGTATACCGCACTGGATCGGGCGCTTTTTCCTTCCTCCGTCGACGACCATTCTACCGACGACGCTCGGACGCCGCGACGTAAACCAGCATGGGCCTGTCGACGGGTGCGGCGAGTAGTGGCGGCGAGTAGCACCTTTTTGAGGTCGCGAGCGCCGTCGTCCGCCTCCTTGTCCCAATCGAAGGTGGGATTCTTGCGCATCAGGTATAGGGCATCGCCGCCAGCGGGGATGAAGCGATCGAGAGCCGCCACCGCCCGCCAGCCGACGCCGCGCAGCACTCGGGTTTGCCGAGTCGCGATCGTCGATCTTCGGGTTTGCCTCGATCCCACGCTTGGAGACGACGTACCTAGTAATTGCCGCCGGGTACACCGGGTGCACTTGCTCGGTTGAGCTTTATCTTGTACCTCCGCAGGTTGGCGGTCTCGCGAGGTCGGCGTAGGTCGCCTTGGCGGCGGATTTTACTACCACGCCGTCGATGTAGACGTGGATGTTGCCAATTTGGCTCGCGAGGCATTCTTGCATGCACCGTTGGTACGTTGCTCGCGTTCTTGAGGCCGAAGGTCATGGCGGTGTAGCGTAAGGCTCGAATGGCGTGATGAACGCCTTTCCTCGCCTCGACAGCCATTTTGATCTGGTTATACCAGTAGGCGCCGAGAAACACCGACTCCGAGCCCGTGGTGGAGTCGATGATCGATTCGCTGGAGGACGAACTGCTCCTTTGGGCAGGCGCTGTTCAGTTTTGTGTAGTCGATACACATTCTCGAGTCCCGCTTTTTTTCGACCGGGACTGGGTTTGCCACCACTTGAGTATTTGATTGGTCGAATGAAGCCGCAGCAGTAGACGCTGCACTTCTCGGCGATTGCCCGACAGCGTTCTTCGTTGAATGGCAGAGCGACCGCTGACCGGTCGCACTTTGGGGTCGGCGTTTAATTTGTGCTCAGTGAGCCCTAGGGACACCGGGCATGTCGGAGGGTTTCCATGCGAAGATGTCCTGTTCTCACGGAGGAACTCGGCGAGCGCCTTCCTATGCTGGGCTCATGCTCGCCCCGATGCCACCGTCCCGGCTGGGTCGCTCGGGACCAGCTCGGAAAAGGTGTCGTCGTGGCCTCAAAGGTTGAGGTGTTTGTGCCTCCCGAGTTGGGCTTCTTGAGTATTGTGGGGTCGCGTTGTTGACCCGCCGCGATTTGGCGAGCTCATCGGCGTGACTAGCTTCCGCGATCACGCGGCCGGGCGAGTTCGCCCTTTGGCTCGCATTCGCGGCCATGTCAGGTCGCCGTTGATGGTGATGACGCCGCACGCCCGGAGCTTCATCGCGTTATGCCAGAGTGGGTGCCGCCATGAATTTGGCGAACGCTGGCGCCCAGACGCAATGGTAGGGCTGTCGAAGGGCACCAGTAAGACGATCCGCTCGGTGCGGAAGTTCGCCGGAGTGAAGGTGACGGGTAGCGTGACCTTGCCGATCGGGTACGCCTTCCGACCGGGACGGCGCCGGAACGTGGTGGGTGGTTGATCATCGATCGCGGGAGCCGCATGCGCTCGAAGGTGTCGAGGTAGAGGATGTTGATGGAGCTGCCGCCGTCCATCGAAGTCTTGGGGAGCGAGTCGCCGACCTTGGGCTTGACCACCGGCGACTTCGTCCTGGTACTCGATGCGCGCGAGTGGTCTTGCCGGCCGGTGATAGGCGCTCGACCAGTGTGAACCGGGGGCGTCTGTCTCGGCCACCGCTGACGGCGACGGCAGCGCGGCGATGACCTTCTTCGCGCTCGTGTTGAAGCGGTGAAGGTGTGGAGCGAGCCGCCACTTTGCCAATTTTTCCGCCATTTTGCGGGTCGTTGTCGGTGTCCTCCCGCTGCCGCGTGCCTTCTCGATCTCCCGAGGGTGTGGCGATCGGCGGTGGTGCGTGTGGCTTTCCTTCCGCCGTGAAACGCACATGGTTGGTTAAGGAGGCCGCGGATCGAACCTTGGCTTGTTCTTGTAGTTCCCGCGTGCGTCGTTGCCCTCCGTCGCGGTAGCTCTTGGGTCGCGTTATGCGTGCCCGATTGGCGGCAATCGACTCGCATCTGCGGGCGCTTGCACGTGAGGCGAGTGCAGCGTAGGGTCTGCCGGTCGCCGCCGTCATGCCGCCTGCGTCGTTGTCCGCCGGACTCGTCGTCGGCGTCTTGATTGGGATCTTCCTCGGCGTATCGTTTGGCGATCTCGAGGAGGTCGGGATGTTGTCGAGCGCGTGTCGCTTGAGCTTGGCGACTAGGGGCTCAGCGCACGAGGTCTTGAAGCAATGGATGGCGGTGTCGGGTGGATGCCGACCGCCATTGTACGAGCTCTTGCCACCGTTGGACCCAGCTGCGGTCGACTCATGGGGTCCCCGGACGCATCGTTCCAGGTCCTCGATGGTGGTGGCGCGTGTAGGAGCACTCGAAGTGCGACGGCGTGCCCCGCATTTCCTCCAGTGAGTCGACACTGTCACGGGGAGCGTGTTGATCCATTGCCTGCACGCCCTCCATCATCGCGGGAGGTAACGGGCGGTAGTAGGTCGGTGTGACCCGCGATCCCCATTGCCATGAGGTATGTGTCAAGCCGACCGGGTCGCACGAGGAGTCGATTTTTCGATCTCCTTGGCGCCTGAAGTTGGATGGGTACTTTTCGCCTCGGATCATTGGTCCGAAGCACTTGGGCCCTAGTCGATCGGCGACCCATAGGCTCGCCATCGCGGCGAGTGGTTAGGTGTGCCGCAGTCGCCGGGCTGGCGTGGCGCCAGATTACTGGCGGCGATATGAGTGCGAAGGCCGATTGGCTCTCCATTGGCGGCGACGAGGTTGGTCGCCGCCTGGGATCGTTGTGGAGAGTGCCGTGCGGTCGTCGTTGGAGCTGCAGTGGCTCCGGCGGCGGGCAATTGAGGGTGTTTGCCACCGCTGGACGGCCGCTCGAGGCCGCCCTGCTTCCGGAGGAGCGCGAGTACACTCGCCCCTGCGAGTCGGCGCCTGCTTTCTGCTGTTCCACGGCCTTCGCTAGTAGGGCCCTGACGCATCGGATCTGTAGGCACACCGTCGCCGTCGCCGTGATCTTGTCGGCCGCGCTCGGCCTGCCACGAGGTTGTCCATCGGTGGAGAAACGGTGGAAGGCCGTCGCGCCGCGCTCGTGAGGAGACGACTATCCGCGGCTGGTCCTCGAGGGTGCGGTTGGGTGGTGGTGGGGCACCCATCGCCGTTGATCTGGCGGAGGCGGTTGCTTCCTCACGGTGGCGCGTTCTCGCAGATCGCGCGCGGCTATCGAGCCGGGTCGTTTCGTCGCCGAAGTTCAGCGCCCGAACGGGGTTCAGCGTGACTGATCCGCCTGGTGGTAGCGTGACAGTTCGCGGTGCCACCGCCGAGGCGAATTTTTCGCGCCGCTCTCCTGCGTCGCCCGCGCCAGCGGAGTTCCGACCTCCGCCGTGGGCGTTGGGAGGGATCGGGTGGAGAAAGGGTCCTCCGGCGGATCGGTGCGGTGGCCATGTAGCCGCGGCGTGGCGGCACCGTCGTGGAGGTCGGCGGAGTTCTCCACCCGAGTCGAGTCGAAGATCCCGAGGATGGAGGGTCCTCGAAATCTCCCGCTGGAGACTGGCGATGGAGCCCGCGACGAGGCCATGGTGATGGATCCGCGAGTGACGCCGGGTCGCAGTCGGCATCGTCGGTGAGGGTCGCGTCTTCCGCGACGCTGAATTCTCGCCACGTTCTGTGGGCCGAGTCGCATCGAGGCGAGGCGGTGGATCGTGCGGATCGGCTCGAAAGCCGATCGCGTGGTGGCGACTTCGCGGATGCGAGCCGAGTCCTCCGAGTGATAACGTCGGTGAAGCCGACGAAGAGGCTGATCGCGTGGGCAGATCACGCCGCGTGACGGGTCGCGCCGCCGGACGTAGCCGCTCGGCAAGATCTGGAGCATCTCGCCGATTGCTATCGCGGCCGGTGGCACTGCCTCGTTGATGGGCAGATTGATCTCGCCAGAACACCGCCAGACCGCCAGGCCCCACGGGCGCCAGCCGAGGAATGACCACGGCAGATGCTGCAATCGGCAGAGTAGTAGAACGAAGGGCAGGGCCAGCCATGCGGTGCGAGATGAGGCGGAGACTCAGTGGTTTTACCCAGGTTCGGCCCCGAGGGTAAAGACCTACTCTGCTAGATTGTATTATGGAGGTGTTTACAATGGGCGAACTCGGGCTAGGCGGCGAGTTGCTTGGGTGTATGAGGAACGTCTACTCACCCCTTAGGGAGGTTTATATAGGCCTACCTCCCTAGGGTTTACATATCTCAACCGATTCGTTACAACTTTGTTAATCATTTAACTCGCCGACCGGGCCTATCTACTCGCTTGGCCTTGACCTCCGATGCTGGTACCTGATGGGCCTTGATCCATTCGCCGTTCTGCAGGCCCACTCGCCAACCTTTGGGCCAGTCGGAAACGTCCCGCTGAGGATACCCCAGTAGGCATATCCCCATCAGCGTCCTTTGTACCACAGAACTCCTTCTTCGTCCTCGGTGAATCCGGGTACTTTGCCTGTACCGATACGACGCTTGATTCCATCGATACTAGCATTTCTCTTATGCGCCTCTTTAATCTGACTGATCAAAGTGGGCTGAAGTTCTATGCTAGCCAAAAATCCTTCACTTACTAATTCCATTCGAAAATCTTCCATCTCCTTGTGCAAACTTGGTTGCTCCTTCAAAATCATGGAGTTCAAGCGGCACGGCAATCTGCTAAGGGCATCAGCTACCACGTTGGCTTTACCAGGGTGATAGTGAATGTCCAGGTCGTAATCCTTGATTAGCTCAATCCAACTTCTCTGCCTCATATTCAACTCCTTCTGAGTGAATATATACTTTAGGCTCTTGTGATCCGAATAAATCTCACAACGGTTTCCCATTAGGTAATGTCTCCATGTCTTCAGGGCTAGAACTACTATCATGAGTTCGAGATCATGGGTTGGGTAGTTTTGCTCATGTTGCTTCAATTGTCGAGATAGATAAGATATAACTTTGCCTTCTTGCATTAGCACAGATCCGAGACCAATCTTGGATGCGTCACAATACACATCGAAGGGCTTCGTGATATCCGGCATGATCAAGATTGGGCCTGAAATCAATCTCCTCTTGAGTTCTTGAAAACTCGCTTCACATTTGTCTGTCCATTCAAACTTATTGTCCTTCTTGAAAGAATTGGGTCATGGGTGGGCGATACCGAGAATCCTTCTATGAATTTGCGGTAATATCCCGCCAATCCAAGAAAAGCACGAACTTGGGTTTGAGTGGTTGGGCTTGCCAATCTTCTACATCTTTCACTTTCAGGTCAACGGCAATTCCTCCTACCGATACAATGTGACCGAGGAATCCTACCTCCTGTAACCAGAATTCACATTTGATAAACTTGGCATACAACTGATGCTCTCTAAGGGTTCCAAGAATGGTCCTTAGGTGTATCTCATGTTCTTCTTCTGATTTGGAATAAATCAGAATGTCATCGATGAAAACAACAACAAACTTATCCAGGAAGTCCATAAAAATCTTATTCATGAGGTTCATGAAATAAGCGGGGGCATTGGTTAATCCAAAAGACATGACTGTATAATCGTACAATCCATATCTGGTGGTAAAGGCAGTCTTTGGAATATCCTCTGCACGAATTTTGAGTTGATGATAGCTAGTTCTAAGATCAATCTTAGAAAACACCTAGGCACCGGTCAACTATTCAAACAAATCTTCTATCTTGGGCAAGGGGTACTTGTTCTTGATGGTGACATCATTTAACTTCCTATAATCTGTACACAAACGGTTACCTCCATCTTTCTTGTCCACAAATAATACAGGTGATCTCCATGGTGACGCACTTGGTTGAATCAATCCAATTTCTAGCATGGAATCTAGTTGTTTCTTCAGTTCTGCTAGTTCTGACGGGTTCATACTATAGGGTCTCTGGGCTATGGGTCCTGTTCCGGGGATTAGTTTGATGATAAACTCGATATCCCGATCTGGGGGCATACCGGGAAAAACATCTGGAAATACATCGGGGTATTCACAGACTATCCTGACTTGGTCAATGGTAGGTTGGGCTAGACTCTTGTTACACTTGAATTGGCAAGGTAAGGTTTCAGATATATGCTCGACTGATATTCCGGTGGTAATGGTCATGGTGATGGCTTTCTTAGCACAGTCAATCAATCCCTTATGTTTGGACATCCAATCCATTCCTAGTACTACTTCCAAACCTTTAGTTCCGAGTACTATTAGATTAGCATAAAAATCTATGCCATGGATTCGGATAGGGACGGCTTTGCAAATTTGCCTAGCCTTGGTGGTTGATCCGGGAATTTGCACAATCATAACATGCTTGATTTGGTTGGTTGAATTTTACTAGTGCAAATTCTTGGTGACAAATGAATGAGGCACGAGTCAAACAACACTCTTGCAAGTACTAAATTAATGAAACATACCCAAGACGACGTCGGCGCTACGAGCTTCTTGAAGATGCATGAGAAAAGACGGCCATTCTTGAGTGAATTCCACGAGGAAAATCTTCTCCAATGGTGGACACGGCCGCTGTCCGATGGGGCATTGGCATTAGGGGCTGAAGCATTTTTCTTGTTGGGGCACTCATTGGAATAGTGGCCTTTATTTCCACAGTCATAACAGGTCACTTGCGACTTGTCCTTGGCTGCGACAGGCACAACATTGCTTCCATTCCTTGGGGCAGTGTTGGTGTTGGCGGTAGCATTGTTGGTGTTGAACTTGGGTGGGGCACGGGTGAAATTGCTAGAGTTGCCGGGGTTGTTGTGATTTCCTCCGGGTCTAGGGTTTCCACGGTTGGGGTAGGTCGGACGGGTCATAGGGGGTCTGTTGGTTCTTGGGGCAAATCCTGGAGATGGGTTGGGGCGATACTTTGGGGCCTGATGGGTTCCTAGTTGATGCATCATGCGACGCTTGCGGTTCTCATTGGCTAGGTTGATCTTTCCTTCCATCTGGATAGCAGAGTCGAAAAGGGCTTCAATATCCGCAAAGGGGATATTGATTAACACCGTCTGCATCTCGTCATGCAGATCATTCAGGAATCTTTCTTTCTTCTTGGCTTCGGTGTCTATATCATCCGGGGCATACCTAGCTAATGAAAAAAATCGGTCACGGTATTCCACTACAGTCATCCTTCCTTGCTTTAGCTCTCTGAACTCGTCTCTCATTCTCTTGATCAAACCTGGTGGCACATGGGTTCTGCTAAACTTGACCTTGAATTCCTCCCAGGTCATCATCTGGCCTCCAGTCATTGCACGAACACTGTTCCACCATGCCCTGGAATCTCCGGCTAGATAATGGGTGGCGAACAGGACTTTCTCGTTGGCTTCCACTCCGGCGACTTCTAGGTTGTTTTCCATGGTTTGCAGCCAATCATCGGCATCTAGGGGTTCTTCTGATTTGGTGAAAAAGCGTGGGTTGGTATTCTGGAAATTCTTGAGCTTAGATCCATGGTTGTCCTGATTTCCGTGGCCTTGGTTGTTGTGGGCTAGCTGGGCTATCTGTTGCAGAGTGGCTAGGTTGGATTGATGTTCCGCTCTTTCAGCTTCGCGGTCAGAAATCAACATTTGCAGGATCTGCAACATCGGGTCCGAGGCTGAACCACTTCCTCCACGTGGCATCTGAAGATTGATATAGATCATGAGAAAAGAGGGAGATTTCTAAGGTTTTGGGTCTTTGAAAAGTTTTAAATGTTTGACTCAGATTTTTCTAGCAACTTGCTTTTTTATTCATTCATTCATAGCACACAGTACAACACACACCGCAACAAAGAAAAACAGATGGTTTTAAGAACCATTCTGGAAACTACGATATAGTGGGACCGAATACTACTCACTACGCTAGTGCTCAGTGCTACTACCCCTCGGAGTCTGTGGCTTCATCATATTCATCATCATCGATGAAGGCGAAATCATCCTCATCGGTGAAGAAGTCCATGGCTTGATCCTCCAGAAAATCATCGTCATCGCTGAGATAGGAGTAAGGGTCTCCACGAAGATCATCTCCGGCATTCTCCCTTTCCTCCAACTGCATGTCTCTCTCGTGGATGGTCTCCTCCAGAGATGAGATGCGGTGGCGAAAATGGGAAATAATGCGCTCCTTCTTGTCAAGCTGACGGCGGCGAGACTTGCGATCCTTTGCTAGCATGGCTATGGTCTGATCCTTCGTCTTGATGATGGCAGACTTGTGGTTGCAATAGTCACTAGCTTGTCCAACTCGCCGACGATCATACATCATGAAGCTAAGGTGGTCCAATTGAGTCTTCACTCGGTGGTATGGGGCTTCCGTGGTTGTCCATTTGCATCACGCCTTGGGCAAAACTCAAAGTGAGTACCCTTGATCGATTGATGCTCGCCCACATAGACGGAAAGAGCTTCTGCATTGCTCTGGCAAGTCCATCGAGCCAGTTGTTTTCCCTCAAGGTAAACTGAATTCCCTCGATAGTGGGAGGTTCAATCTTTCCTCGGAGACTTGCAACAATTAGCCACTGCAGATCTTCTCCTCCTTGATCATTGATATGAGCTCCAAAGAACTCGGGGTGCAGACGCTACAAAAGTTCCGAAAGCTGATCCAGATCCCTCTCAAAGATAAGGTATCCTCCATTCCCAAGTTGGTAAAACTTGCTGTACTTCACATCCATCTATAAAAATAGAGGATGAGTAGATTAGCAGAGTGATCAAGTGTGTCAAAATTTTATGTATTTTGCAAGAGTTTTTGAGGAACATGAATTTTTATGAAAGAATCAAAGAGATAAGAATGAGAATAAGTTTTTGTAAATATTTGTTTTCTTTGGTTTTGAAACTAAGTTTTTGGTTAAACGTCCAGTCTAACTAGGATCTCCTATGGTCAGGATGGCTCTTATACCAACTTGTCAACACCCGGATTTTTCAATCCTAGATGCTTGTTATGCCATACATCACAATCCCAGGATTACCATTTTTGCGAGACATAACAGAATTGGATACCATAGTACATCATCCATTACAAACGATACATAAGTTCTTACACAAATAGGGATCTCATGATCCAGTTCTTAATACAACATCAAGCAGCGGAATACGTAATAATAACGATAGCGTAGGCGAAGCTCCATCTTCGGGGTCACAGGCAATGTTGACGATGGGAGATGATCCTAGTTGTCGTAACCTTCCTGGGGTCCATCTTCCAGGTACTCCTCTTCATAGTCTGGCCATGGGAATAGCCAGGGACAAAGCCATGAGTACTCTTTAAGTACTCGCAAACTAATACTAATAGGTAAAGGGGGTTTTTGGATAATAGGACACTAGGCTCTAGGGTTATTTTGCAAAAGCCAGATTTATCTCTACTAAATTCTAAAGCTAGTCGCATTTTTATAACTCCTAACTAGGAACTTGTATTTCATATCACAACTCTGTTGTGGTCAAGTCAAGTCTTAGTTCATTTCACAGGTCATTTTGAAAAGTCTGACGGGGGAACAGTATGGCCACTCCAACTGTCCATAACCACGGACGCGACTATTCGAATAGTTTGACACTCTGCAGAGATTGTACACTTTCACCACAACATTCGATACATCCGTCACGAGCAAATCCTGAATTTACCATACTCAGTATGCAGATAATCAATCCTAACCTTTGGATTACACACCCTAGTATAAGCACCTCTCATGTGAGTTTGGCCTCCCAACCATGAACAACTGTCATCTTGGGTACTGCACAGGTGGACAATCTTCACAAGGTAGCCTCAGCTCAGACCTTGGCCATGAGGGAACTAATACTAAGGAATATAAGTTTCCAGTCAAGCCCTACCCAATATTCGGGTATTGTGGTTGTACGATAAAGTTGGAATGGTATCGCATCCAGACAACCATCAGTTTTATAAAGGGCTAAGGCTCATGCCTCAACATTTTTATCACCAAAATTCTCAAGTGTTTGGAAACACATGTCCAAAACATTTCAATAGAATGATCCATCATTCCAAGGTTTTCATAACCATTTTTCCACCAAGTATTCCCATCTAAAAGTTGATCAAGTTTTATGCTTAGCACTAGCATTTATAGGTGGGGGTAGTACTAATGAGGGGTGGTAACTAGTGGAGTTTCAACTAAGTGCAACCTTATGTCTCAGGCTGATGTTAAGGTTTCTAACTTAGGCCAAATTTTATGCTCTTTATGCAACCTTCAGCATCTTTCCAATATCTACCAGTCACTTAAGTAAACTCTAAGTAAGCTTTGATAAAGAAATAAAGTAAGAAGCTTGCTCATAAAACTAGGATTGGTTTATCAATTGGGTATGATCACATATGCTTAAGGCATATAGTAGTCATAGTAACAAGTATGGGCTTGCATAGGTATAGTCTTAGCTTGCACAATATCAGCATAAGCTTGCTAAATTGCAAGTGTTAGCTTGCAAGGTTACTAGCTTGATAATTAGAGTGTCTTGCAAGTTTTAGCTTGCCTTGTGCAGAGCAGTGGTTGAAGTTCTCCTCGGCTTCTTCTTCGTAGTATCCTCCTTCCTCCTCGTATCCTTGGTCGGTACTAGCGTCTATGAATAAATACGAGGTACACAATCACCAAACAATACTTAACTACTTGCAATCATCACACACAAGGGTACTATGGATGATCTAGCATCATCCCTAACATTACAAGGTTAAGGCTTGATTTAATTCCTTTTATTTTTAGAAAAGTAATTTCTACTCATTGAAAAACTACTTAAGATTTAATATTCTCCAAACCCAACAATTGATCATGTTGACACATGTCATCAACACATATTGTAGTCCATGGGAATGTGCTTTAAAGTGGTGTCACAATTTAATAAGGTTTTACCCTTTTATTTTAATTAATTAAAGTGGCTAGAAATGCTTATGTAGCATTCTTTTATTACTTGAACATTATTTCTGCAAGTAAACCTATATATTTTTATATATTCTGAAAGGTATGTTTAAATGTGATTTTTGAGAGTTGGAATCAACTCAAAAGCTATTTTGGTTTAAATTTGAAAAATGTTTGAATGCAGAAAAGCTTCTGCCTTGTTATTTTTACCATGGGTGATCTATAGATCCAAATGACTTGAATCCAACGGGCTTGGATTCAGCATTCACAGACCTTTCCAACAAAATTGGTTTCATTCAATTTGGTGCACTGAATCGATCTGGGTTGATTTTTGAAGTTGGGTACAGAAGTGTGTTTGAATTGAAATAGAAAAAGTTTAATTTGAATAACTGGGCTTGCGCGGGAAAAGTTACTGGGCCGGCCTGCTAAGCGCAGTGCTCCCGCTGCTTAAGTGGGTTTCCCACTGCCGGTGACACGGCTGGCGAAGCGGTATGGGGCGACGTGGATCGTTCGATCTAGTTCTAATCTAACGGCTGGGAGTCATCATCGACGCGAGACAACGCCGGCGAGAACGAAACCTAGCGCGGCCAGTGGGGGTTGCTGGGGGCTCACCGGGGTACTGGCGAGGGTCGGCGAGGCGGGCGAACGACGAAGTCGACGCCGGCGAATCTCCTGGTACCGGTGGCTTCTCCTGGGGCGGCTCCAATCGATGGCTCCCTTCTTCTCCAGAGGCGGCGGGCTCCGGTGAAATTCCGGTGGGGTGGTGCTTGCCTTGCTCTAAGAACGGTGTGGCACGATCAATGAGGAGAGGGGAGTGAGATGTTGTGAAGAAATCGTGCGGGGGTGGCCTCTATTTATAGTCGAGCGAAGGGACCGTCGGGGCGCACGGTGAGCTCGTCGGGGGCGAGGTTACAGGCGGCTAATGGCATGGGCAAGGGTAGGGTACGGTGCGGTGTCTCCTGGCGATGATCAACGACATGGTCTCGAGGCATGGGGCGGTGTGGTTTGGTCTGGAATGGGCGGTGCTCTGCACAGCAGAGGCGCCGTCTTCGACGGCGGCCGGTGGTTGTGCGGCACGGGGCGGCAAACGGGGATGTATGTCGGTCTCCTGGGTCGGTGGGGATTGTGTATGCGCGCGGCGAGGGCGGCACGCGGTCTGTGGGCTTCGGTCGAGGGTCGTGCTCTGGTGCATGCTCGGCATGGTCTCTCGCGGTCTGGGCGCAGCTTGTGCGCGTGGTCCAGGGCTTGGAAACGCTCGCAGCTGGGATAGGTAGTGGCGGTGGACGGTGGGTTGCCTCCCAGACAAGGTTGGCAAGGCTAGTTCTTCCTCTACCCTGCTGTCCACAATAGGGTAACAAGGGGGTGCTCGGCTGTTCACCATTGATGGCAATGGCAAGGTCACAGGGGTGCTAGTCCTTAGTTAAACTTCCTAGATGATCTACTGAGCTGTGTGTGAGCTAACTAGGGAACAAGTTAGGCCAATTTTACTGCACACTATAGTGTTTGATGTTTGTTTGATTTGTGTCTGCAACCTGTTTGATGAAATGGCTGCATGAAATCAAGTTTTGAATTTTGAAAAGATTTTTGATGGGTTTGCTAGATTGGTGCTGGTGAGTCTGCAGATGCTTGGATTTTGAAAGTTGAGCTTGTTTGAGTGGTTTTTTAAAAAGTGGGATCTTCCCATATGATAAAGATTCAATTTTGAATTTTCATTTAAACTATGCATTTAAAAGTTTCTGGATGATCACAAAGTGGTCCTTGATACCTTGTTATGAGTACATTCAAGGGGTGCAAAGATCCAGAAAAGTTTCTGTTAGGTTCTGAAAGTTTGAGACAAAGTAGGCATGGGAGTTAAATTGGTCAAAGTGACCATTCATTTAATATATGTGTTTTGATTTACTTGTCTTTAGGAAAGGTGTGGAAAATGTTTTAGATGATGTTTATTTCACCTAAGAAACATTTTACAAGCAATGAAACAAACAAACAAACAAGGTGGTTTTAAAGGATTTCAAAATCCATCAATACACATATACATGCATTCATGATTTCATTTAGAAAAGTTTTTGTTAACCCTAATTTTGATGATTAGAATTTGATGATCCAAGCTTAGTATTTTTGGGATGTTACAGAGAGACACGTGCTAATAACATGTTGAACAACCCCGGACGGCTGGCCGGTCCCGAGGCTGCTCCACAACCGAGGAAGAAGACTAAGTCGAAGGCACCCAAAGAATACACGGGAATTGACACAGGGAAGAGAGAAGCTTTATTGATATATCTCTCGTAAAGTCACGTACAATGATTGCTCCTCTATTTATAGACTAAGGGGGATATGATACCCACATGGGCTAACCCTAGCCTCGACCGAATGGGCTTCTACCGGTCTAGTTTCCCAACACGATCGACGAAGAGAAAAGAGCGCGGCCCATGCGCAGTTTCCGCGGACCACGGGACGGGTACGGGCCGGCGCTCCCCACGTCGTAATTGGCGCCGCGTGCCGGTGCCAGGAGCCGAGCTGAGGGCGACACAGCCGTGTGGATTGCGTGCGCGCACGACGCTGCTCCACCTTGACGCATTGCATTTGCACGGCACACCACCTACGACTGGAGCCTGGAGGAGGCACCGCACAGGACCGACCGAGTCGGTGGAGTCCGGCCCTGTTCCCGTACTCTCACGCCGAGAACGCGTGCAGTGCAGGGTTGGGTTAGGATGGGAACGCCGCAACACGTTGTACGACCTTCTGCCGAGGCCGTACCCCTGGGTGCAAGTCCGCGCGATCGACCGACCGAGCGCACGCATCGACCACTCATCAACAGGTTTTGGGGGATACGGGCGCGCTTTTCCATACGGAAGGGGCTGTATTTTCCCGTTGATTTTATTTGAAAGAAAAACCGGAGCTTGGGGTGCACGAGGGAGTTTCTCTCAATGGCTTCCACGGTCCAGCTCGCGCACCGGCGGTCGCACGGACGCGACACTGCCAAGCCCCGTCCGAATATCAAACCACAAACTCAATGTGGACTCATACCATACGGATATGAGAGACTGAGAAGAGATCTGCAGATATCTCAAAATGGAGTAACTGAGCGGACGAGTTTGCAAGAGCATGGCGGAGAGCCGCCGGTGGCTAACCGCCGCCGAGGGGCTAGCCCGCCGCGTCCATGCATAGACTAGAGAACCCTTCTGCATATCACCGCTCGCTACTTCGGCGGCCGCGTCCACCAGTCTGTCGCGGGAGCCTCAGGTCACCATCGGCCGGCATGGCTTCGGCGTGCTATGCTCGGCCGCGACGCAGTCATCCTCTTTACTCTCTCCCGTTGAATCATCCTCACCCACTGCCTCTAAGCCAATCTCGCCGACTGTGGTCGGCGCCTCCAGATGCCACTCCTTTCTAATCTCGGTTGGCTCCTCCTCGCCTTTGCTTGGACGCTGTGACTGTTCTGCTATCTCGGCTTCCCGCGACCTTGAGCAAACCTTCTATGATTCCCTGCGAGATGGGGTAGCTCCATTTCCCTCGCCTTCCATGGGACGACCTTCCCATCCTCTTGCGCCTCGCGTCGTCAGCACCACTCTTAGGCACGGGCTTTCGGTTTCTGGTTCTGACTTGGGATCTACGCCCTCGCCATCCCACGTCTCGGAATCACTCCTGTCCCCGGGCGCATTCGCCGCCGACAAGGGCTCTTCTTCAAACTCGCCTACTCACATTTCAGAATCCGGGCTACTTTCGGGCGCATCGGCGGAGGAGCGCCGGCATTTGCCCGTCTCGGAGGCCGTCAACGGGAATCAAAGGGCAGGGAGGTTTCTGCGTGCTTTGGTGGGCCTTGCGGCGAAGGCGTTCGGGCCAGGCTTCGGCTTCGTCGCCCCTTCCACGCCTGCTGACCTCTGCCGTGAGTGGTCGGCCTCGGTCGTTGCCTCGCCGGGGGACATGCTGCTCCAGTTCTGCCTCGCCAATTTCTCCTCGTCGGTATGTTGCCCGATCTCTCCCACATCACGTTTGGCTTCGCCAATATCGATGTGGATCAAGGTCGTGGAACCTCTCTCTGTTCCCCTGAGCTGCCATATTATTGCTGTAATTTTGTTTTGGTTAGTGACTGTCGTTGAGTTGCCGTGTCTTAGAGCGTTCGGTACACGTATTTTCTAGCTAACTGTGGCTAATCCGAGTATTGCGGCCTTCCTAGTTTCCCTTGATGGTGTTCGTCATGGCGATACGGTGCTTACCTTTCACGCAGGCCCACCGGTGGGGGGAGATGTAGATCTTTGTGGGTCTATTGTTCAATCGCGCGTCATAAGCTCTTTGACCGGGGATTCAGTATCTTTGCGCAACATCAACTCTGATCCCGCCTCTGGCTATAGATGGATACCGACAACCTTAGCCTCCTCAGTTCGCGCCGAAGGCGATCCTCTAATCGCTGGCCAGATTGCACATCATATCTCTGTCGTGGATTATCCTACCAGACCGTTGGCCGCTTCCTCCCTGACGCGCGCCTTGCCCCAGGCAAAGCCAAAGCCTCCTTCTGCAGCACGGCGGCAGGCGAGGGTTCTCGATCTCCTCGCTCCCGGCATCCTGCTCAACCCGATTGGACCGATGCCATGGCCCACGTACTTTTCGCGTGGTCGTCATTGCCCTAGCCCATCACCCGATTGCGAGCCTTGACGATGGTGAGAGACTCTCTGTCGATATCCGGTCCTGCATGCCCCCTAGCCGACCGACCATGACCAGTCTGTGTGTCTCAACTACGTACGCGCGGCTGCGCCCCCTAAACCCCCCTGCCCCCTTTTATAGCCACCTTCCTCCCGAACCAGCACACAAACACACCCTCTCTTCCTATCCCCTTAGACGATCTTGCTAGAAGGTGCTTCTGTTGTCTGGCGCTGGATCACCAGGTGCGCGACTATCGTGATCCGGTCTGCTGTCGATTCTGCTGGAAGTTTGGCCACCGGGCTCGCTTCTGCTCCACGAACAGTAATCCCTCATCCGGCTCTCTTGCTGCTCCTTCGCTCACTCCTCCTGCGGTGTCTCATATCTATGCTGCCTCTTCCTTAGGGATGCCAGAATTTATCCCAATCGAAGTTCCGGCGTTCCAGGTCGCTCCCATGCAGGTCGCCGTTGACGATGTTGCTGTTCTCGAGGCATCCGAGGAGAGCTGGAGGAGCTGGTGTTCGACTCTGACAGTGATGCCATGGATGCCTCCGCTCCATCGGCTGTCGGGGCCAGCGAGGGCGCCATGATCTCCGACGAAGAAATCGAGGTGGAAGAAGACGACCTCTCTGATGACTCTGATGCCGAGGAAGTCCATGTCAACATGGAGCCGCCGGCTTTCTGCCCTGCTTGAATCTCTGTCTTCATGCCTTACTTACCACTACAGCACTTCTCCAACCTTGCTTATGCCTTTGTCAACCCACCTGCCATGTCGCTGGTCACCATCGTTCATCAGGCGCTACGGCGTCGGGTGCACCATCCTCCCACTCCTGTTGTGTCTGCCTCGCACGGGGCCGACCTTGTTATCTTTACCTCTCATATGGAAAGAGAGCTGGCTGTTGCCCATAGCCCCATCACTGACCAACACCACAGCGTCTCCTTCCTGCGCCATGATGATATGGATAATAGGTTCCTGTTAAACCACACAGACATAGTTGCCCTTGCCATCGAGTAGTACCCGATGGAGCACTAGAACCCGTACCACATCTTCCATTCAGCTGTAGCCTACGCCAATCCTTGAGAAATAAACCCTATATGCCTTGCTGGAATTTACTACCAGTCTGTTCTTCTCACTGTCAAAACATGTGGCCTTACTGCCATTCCTCACTCCATTGCCATTGTAGGCTTCTCTGGCCTAGCGACTCTTGCCCATGTAAACATCATCGGGGCCTACCCTCTGTTGGAGATATGCCCTAGAGGCAATAATAAAAGTGGTTATTATTATATCTTTGTGTTTATGATAAATGTTTACATTCATGCTATAATAGTATTAACCGGAAACATTAATACTTGTGTGATTTGTAAACTAAATAAGAGTCCCTGGTAAAGCCTCTTTGTAATACTAGCTTGTTGATTAATAGATGATCGTGGTTTCTCGATCGTGAACATTGAGATGTTGTTAATAAGAAGATCATATCATTAGGAGAATGGTATGATGTACATACTCCTATAGATAAGCGTAGCATAAAGATCAAGTCATTTTAATAGTTCGTTTGATATAAGCTTTCTGATACATAGTAACCTAATTCCTTCGACCATGATATCATGCTAATCACCATCACCGGAAGGATGCTTTGATGATATCAAACACCACACTGTAACTGGGTGGCTATAAAGTTGGAATTGAGTGTTTGGAAAGTATGGGTTGAGGCACATGGATCAAGGGTGGGATTTGTCCATCCATATGACAAATAGATATACTCTGGGCCCTCTCGGTGGAATGTCATCCAATTGGCTTGCAAGCATGTGACTGGCTCACAAGGGATCACATATCACGGAACAAGAAAAGAATACTTATCAGTAACGAGGTTGAACTAGGTATGCAGAGATACCGACGATCAAAACCTCGGATAAGTAAACTATTGTGAGACAAAGGGAAATTGGTATCGTATGTAAGTGGTTCATTCGATCACAAAGTAATCGTTGAAATATGTGAGAGCCATATGAATTTCCAGATTCCTCTATTGGTTATTGATCGGAGAAGTGTCTCGATCATGTCCGCATAATTCATGAACCGTAGGGAGACACACTTAAGGATTCGATGTTGTTTAGTAGATATGGAATGTTAGTAGGGATACCGAATGTTGTCCGGAGTCTCGGATGGGATCCGGGATATCACGAGGAGATCCGGAATGGTCCGGAGAATAAGATTCATATAAGGAAAGTCCTATTTCGTAGTTTGGGAAAGTTTCCGATGATTTCATCGGAGAGGTTCTAGAAGGGTCTAGAAGGTTCACCGGTCCGGAAGGAGAATGGTCCATGAATGTTTCATGGGTGTGTGGAATGATTGGATCATATCCAAGGTCACTTGGTGTTGGCTTATGCGAGAGAGAAATAAAGCTCTAAATTGAAAGTCAAATAGGAAGTTTGAAAAGTCAAACTGGAACAATGGTTTCCTAGTGGGAGAAGAAACAAGTCCTTCTCTCAATCCAACTTGGGTTTGGGTTTGGATTCAAACCAAACCCCTCCCAAGGCTGCTCCCCCTCTTATAAATAGAGGGGGAGGGCTGCCCCAACACAACACACAAGTTCCAAGCCCTCTCCACCCGAGCCCGCCGTCGCCGACCCACCGTCGCGCCGCCACCGCCCTAGCCGCCGCCGACACCTCCTCCTCCTCCCGGATTTCTAAACCCTAGATTTCTAGGAAACCCTAATCCACCATAACTCGCATCCGGCTTAGGCGAAGCCCTGCGGGGTCTTCCCTCTACTTCCGACACCACGTCGTCGTGCTGCCGGAATCACGAAGGGGGAACTACAACCTCCGCTGCCTGCTGGAACAAGGGAGAGGAAGGTCTTCATCGAGTACCGAACATGTGACCGACTGCGGAAGCGCTGCCGGAACGCAGCGCCGGAAGGATCGTCTACGCGATCTTGAGATCGGCAAGTGTACGACTACATCACCAACGAGAATCTACTCTCGTTAACCGCTTTGGAATCTTCGAGGGTGAGTGCTTCTATCGACTCGTTGCTACAATCTAGTAGATAGATCTTGGCTTGTTTGTGTGCATGCGGTAGAATTTTTTTTGTTTTCCATGCTATGAACCCCTACAGTGGTATCAGAGCCGTGTCTATATGTAGATATGTTGCACGAGTAGAACACAATGGTCATTATGGGCGGTGGTGCTTTTATTATCTATTGCTTTTTGTGTACTTTGCATCTTGCGGTATGATGGGATGAAGCGGCCCGGGCTAACCTTACATGACATCATTCATGAGACTTGCTCCACGCTCAACATGCAACTTGTATTGCATAAAGTAGCTTTGCGGGTGCATGTCTCTCCCATCATAGTATAGATCCAATTTACAACGGGCACTTGATAGTTCAAGCATCAATGTTGTGGTTCTTGTTCGTAAGTTAGAACGACACTTATTGAAAGCCCCAAACAACGTAAAATATGCAAAGAAAATTAGAGGCGTCTAACTTTGTTTTGCAGGGGTGTGCTGTGATGTGATATGGCCATGAGTGTGATCATATATGATGTATGCAATGTTCTTTATTGTAAGTTGGCAACCGGCAGGAGCCATATGGTTGTCTTTTAAATTCCGTTAAGGCCTGCGTGTCTATTCAAAGTAGTTGTAATAGTTGAAGTTGGTGGACGACGACCATGAAACGGCGCCATTGACCTTGATGCCATACCGGTGATGATGGAGATCATGTCCGTGCTTGAATATGGAGATCGGAAGCACAAGAAGAAAGGCCATATCATATCACATATTATGAATTGCATGAGATGTTAATCCTTTATGCATCTTGTATTGCTTAGTTTACGACGGTAGCATTATAAGATGATCCCTCAAGCACACAATTTCAAGTTTTAAAGTGTTCATCCTTAGTAAGCACCGTTCCTAAAGCTCGTTGTTTCGAAGCACCACGTGATGATCGGGTGTGTTAGATTCTGCGAGTGTATACAACGTGAGCAAGCCAGATTTATTCATGTGGAAGCTAAGGTTTGATCTTGACGAGCCTAGCATGTATAGACATGGTCTCGGAACACGGATCACCGAAAGGTAAAGCATGAGTCATATAGTAGATATGATGAACATGTTGATTGTTCGCCATTGAAGCTACATCAACTCTCGTGATGATCGGTTTTGATGTGGTGGATTTGGTTTGTGTGATCACTAAAACAATTTGAGGGATATTGTTTTGAGTGGGAGTTCACTTAGATTAATTTAACTATTAATTAGAACTCAATTTGTCATAAACTTAGTCTAAACTATTGCAAATATGTTGTAGATCAATGGCGGCCCCTACCATCAATTTTAATGCGTTCCTAGAGAAAGAAAAGTTGAAAAACAATGGAAGCAACTTCGCGGATTGGTTCCGCAATTTGAGGATTGTCCTCAATGCTGGTAATTTGACCTATGTGCTAGATGCGCCATTGGTGACCCGCAGCCATCGCTACCGATGAGGTAAAGAATGTTTTCCTCGCTCGAAGAATCAAGACTACGCTCAAGGTGCTATCTTGTATGGTTTGGAATCGGAGCTTCAGAAAAGGTTTGAGAACCATGACCGACATGATATTGTCCGTGAACTCAAAATGATATTTGAGGCTCACGCGGCAGTTGAGAGTTATGAGGCTTCTGAAAAGTTCTTTAACTGCAAGATGGAAGAGGGAAGCTCCGTCAGTGAGCACGTGCTTAAGATGTCTGGGAACGCAAGCAAACTCCAAACCTTGGGTATAGTGATTCCTAATTCTTTGGGGATTCACCGTGTCCTCCAATCACTACCACCAAGTTACAAGAACTTTGTGATGAACTACAATATGCAAAACATGGACAAGTCGTTGCTAGAACTCTTCTCCATGTTGAAATCTACAGAAGTGGAGATCAAGAAAGAGCACCAAGTGTTGTTGGTCAATAAGACCACCAAATTCAAGAAGCAAGGCAATTCTAAGAAAAAGGGAAACTTCAAGAAGGGCGGTGAGAAAGTTGCCGCGCCGGCGAAGAAGACCAAGGCTGGGCCTAAGCCTGATACTGAGTGTTTTTACTGCAAGGGAGAAGATCACTGGAAGCGAAATTGCCCAAAGTACTTAGCGGATTTCAAGAACGGCAACATCAATAAGAAAGGTATATCCGATATACATGTTATTGATGTGTATCTCACTAGTACTCGTAGCAGTGCCTGGGTATTTGATATTGGTTCCGTTGCTCATATTTGTAACTCGAAACAGGTACTGCAGAATAAACGGAAGCTAGCGAAGAACGAGGTGACGATGCGCGTTGGAAATGGATCAAAGGTTGATGTGATCGCGGTCGGCATGCTACCTCTTCATATACCATCGGGATTAGTTTTATACTTAAATAATTGTTATTTGGTGCCTGCGTTGAGCATGAACATTATATCTGGATCATGTTTATTGCGAGACGGTTACTTATTTAAGTCTGAGAATAATGGTTGTTCAATTTATATGAGTAATATGTTTTATGCACATGCACCTTTGATAGATGGTCTATTCTTATTGAATCTCGATTGTGGAAATACACACATTAATAACATTGAAGCTAAACGTTTGAAATTGAGCGATAACTCGACCTATATGTGGCACTGTCGTCTTGGTCATATTGGAGTGAAGCGTATGAAGAAACTCCATTCCGATGGACTTCTTGAATCACTTGATTTCGAATCACTTGAAAGATGCGAAGCATGTCTGATGGGTAAAATGACTAAGACTCCATTTTCTGGTATGATGGAGCGAGCTACGGACTTATTGGAAATCATACATACCGATGTGTGTGGCCCAATGAGTGTAGCATCGCGCGGTGGTTATCGTTATGTTCTTACCTTCACGGATGACTTGAGTAGATATGGGTATATCTATTTCATGAAACATAAGTCTGAAACTTTCGAGAAGTTTAAGGAATTTCAAAGTGAGGTAGAGAATCAACGTAACAAGAAGATTGAATTTCTATGTTCTGATCATGGAGGTGAATATCTAAGTTACGAGTTTGGTGAGCATTTGAAGAAATGCGGAATACTTTCACAATTGACACCGCCGGGAACACCACAACGTAATGGTGTCTCCGAACGACGTAATCAAACTCTCTTAGTTATGGTTCGTTCTATGATGTCACTTACAGATTTACCGCTATCATTTTGGGGTTATGCATTCGAAACAGCCGCATTCACTTTAAATAGGGCACCATCTAAATCCGTTGAAACGACATCGTATGAATTATGGTTTGGGAAGAAACCTAAATTGTCGTTCCTTAAAGTTTGGGGTTGCGAAGCTTATGTAAAGAAGTTACAGCCGGACAAGCTTGAACCCAAAGCGGAAAAATGCGTCTTCATAGGATACCCGAAGGAAACTATTGGGTATACCTTCTATCATAGATCCGAGGGCAAAATCTTCGTTGCCAAGAATGGATCCTTTTTAGAGAAGGAGTTTCACTCGAAAGAAGTGACTGGAAGAAAAGTAGAACTCGACGAGGTTGATGAACCTTCTCTCGAACTTGCGAGTAGCGCAACATCGGAAGTAGTTCCTGTGGCGCCTACACCAATAAGAGAGGAAGCTAATGATGTTGATCATGAAACTTTGGTTGAAGTTACTATGGAATCTCGCAAGTCAACAAGAACTCGTACCACTCCTGATTGGTATGACCCCGTTATGAGTGTCATGTTGGTGGACAACACCGATGACCCTGCGACATATGGGGAAACGATGATGAGCCCAGATTCCAATAAATGGCAAGAAGCCATGAAATCCGAGATTGGATCCATGTACGAAAACCAAGTATGGACTTTGGTGGACTTACCGGATGGCCGGAAGGTTGTCGAGAACAAATGGATTTTCAAGAAAAAAACAGATGCTGGGGGTAATATTGCCGTCTATAAAGCTCGACTTGTCGCAAAAGGGTTTCGACAAATTCAAGGAGTTGACTACGATGAGACTTTCTCACCAGTAGCAAAGCTAAAGTCTATGAGGATTATGTTAGCAATCGTTGCATATTATGATTATGAGATATGGCAGATGGATGTCAAAACGGCGTTCCTCAATGGAGACATTGATGAAGAGTTGTATATGATGCAACCCAAAGGTTTTGTCGATCCTAAAGATGCTAACAAGGTATGTAAACTTCAACGGTCCATATATGGATTGAAGCAAGCATCCCGAAGTTGGAATCAACGTTTTGGTAAGGTAATCAAAAGTTTGGGTTTTATACAAACTTATGGAGAAGCTTGTATTTACAAGAAAGTGAGTGGGAGCTCTATAGCATTCTTAATACTATATGTAGATGACATATTGTTGATTGGGAATGATGTAGACCTTCTTAATAGTGTCAAGGATTATTTGAATAATAGTTTTTCAATGAAAGATCTTGGAAGCGACTTATATTAGGCATAAAGATTTATAGAGATAGATCGAGGCGCCTATTATCATTGTCACAGAGTACATATTTGGACAAAGTTCTAAAGAGGTTTGGAATGGAAGATAGCAATAAAGGGTTCTTTCCCATGTTGCCCAATACGACCTTGAGTAAAACTCAAAGTCCAGCAATGGCATAAGATAGAGAAAGGATGAGTAAGACTCCCTATGCCTCAGCCATAGGATCTCTAATGTATGCCATGCTATGTACTAGACCCGACATTGCATATGTTGTTGGTTTGACTAGCAAATATCAAAGTGATCCAGGAGTGGATCATTGGACAGCGGTCAAAAACATCCTTAAGTACTTGAGAAGAACTAAGGATATGGTTCTTTCTTATGGAGGTGATGAACAGCTCGTTGTTAATGGTTACACCGACGCTAGTTGGAACAACGATCCGGATGATTCTAAATCTCAATCTGGATATGTATTTACTTTGAATGGTGCAACAGTTAGCTGGAGGAGTGCAAAGCAAAACATTGTGGCGAGATCTTCAACTGAATCGGAATACATAGCTGCTTCGGAGGCTTCATAAGAGGCGATATGGATGAAGGAGTTCATTACAGAGCTCGGTGTGGTTCCAAGTGCGCTGGACCCAATGTCTATCTACTGTGATAACATGGGCGCCATAGCCAATGCGCAAGAACCAAGGTCACACAAGAAGCTGAAGCACATCAAGCTACGTTTTCACGCTATTCGAGAGCATGTCCAAGATGGTGACATAAAGATTTGCAAAGTACACACAGATCTGAATGTGGTGCATCCGTTGACTAAACCTCTCCCGAGGGCAAAACATGATCAGCACCAAACCGCCATGGGTGTTCCGTATATTACCATGTAATCTAGATTAGTTGACTCTAGTGCAAGTGGGAGACTGTTGGAGATATGCCCTAGAGGCAATAATAAAAGTGGTTATTATTAAATCTTTGTGTTTATGATAAATGTTTACATTCATGCTATAATAGTATTAACCGGAAAAATTAATACTTGTGTGATTTGTAAACTAAATAAGAGTCTCTGGTAAAGCCTCTTTGTAATACTAGCTTCTTGATTAATAGATGATCGTGGTTTCTCGATCATGAACATTGAGATGTTGTTAATAACAAGATCATATCATTAGGAGATTGGTATGATGGACATACTCCTATAGATAAGCGTAGCATAAAGATCAAGTCATTTTAATAGTTCGTTTGCTATAAGCTTTCTGATACATAGTAACCTAATTCCTTCGACCATGAGATCATGCTAATCACCATCACCGAAAGGATGCTTTGATGACATCAAACACCACACCGTAACTGGGTGGCTATAAAGGTGGCATTGAGTGTTCGGAAAGTATGGGTTGAGGCACATGGATCAAGAGTGGAATTTGTCCATCCATATGACGGATAGATATACTCTAGGCCCTCTCGGTGGAATGTCATCCAATTGGCTTGCAAGCATGTGACTGGCTCACAAGGTATCACATATCACGGGAACGAGAAAAGAGTACTTATTAGTAACGAGGTTGAACTAGGTATGCAGAGATTCCGACGATCAAAACCTCGGATAAGTAAACTATCATGAGACAAAGGGAAATTGGTATCGTATGTAAGTGGTTCATTCGATCGCAAAGTAATCGTTGAAATATGTGGGAGCCATATGAATTTCCAGATTCCTCTATTGGTTATTGATCGGAGAAGTGTCTCGATCATGTCCGCATAATTCACGAACCGTAGGGAGACACACTTAAGGATTCAATGTTGTAGATATGGAATGTTAGTAGGGATACCGAATGTTGTCCGGAGTCTCGGATGGGATCTGGTATATCACGAGGAGATACAGAATGGTCCGGAGAATAAGATTCATATGAGAAAAGTCCTATTTCAGAGTTCGGGAAAGTTTCCGATGATTTCATCGGAGAGGTTCTAGAAGGGTCTAGAAGGTTCACCGGTCCGGAAGGAGAATGGTCCATGAATGTGTCATGGGTATGTGGAATGATTGGATCATATCCAATGTCACTTGGTGTTGGCTTATGCGAGAGAGAAATAAAGCTCTAAATTGAAAGTAAAACAGGAAGTTTGAAAAGTCAAACTGGAACAATGGTTTCCTAGTGGCAGAAGAAACAAGTCCTTCTCTCAATCCAACTTGGGTTTGGGTTTGGATTCAAACCCACCCCTCCCAAGGCTTCCCTCCTCTCATAAATAGAGGGGGAGGGCTGCTGTAGCATCCCAGTTGTCTAACACCTGTAATGCTACTTGTTATAATAATAAAAAGGGCCACTCCCAACATATATTTGTTGCATCATTATCATATCATGCTCATGTCATCATTCCACCTTGCATTTGAGCATCATATAAAACCCTTTCTTGTTTGGTTCTTATCTCATGTGCATTATTAATTGTAGTTGCCTCTTGATATTGTATTTGGTTCTTAATATATTGTTAAATTCCCAAGTTGAATTGGGGGCATATCTCTTTAACCTCCACCACTTTTCTTCCACCACCTTATAAATCCACCATCCAATTAGTATGAGCTTGGCATTTTAATTTGAGTTATCTCTAGCTCATGTTGGTTGGTTGGTTTCCACCCATAATCTTTTGCTTGGCTTTTGCCCACCTTTTGGGAATGCAAGGATTAATGCCACATGAAATAATGTTGTTCTCACAATATAACCACATGGCAAATATTGTTGCATGGGCCATGCAAGTGCCACCTTTTCTTGGCTTTGGAATGTTTTTGGCTTGTTTGCATGGATCATCTTTCCTTTGTTTAAATCTTTTGTTGGCTTGTAGTTTTTCTTCACCATATCATCTATCTCTATCCCCCTTTAGCTTAACCTCTATCCCTTGCTCCATGCACCCACATGTGCTCATGAGGCATGCACAAACCTAAACCCATTTTCCTTCTCCCCACCTTTCTCTTTTTATCTTGCTTGTTCTTTGAATGGAACATGCATGATTCAAATCTCTATCACCATATCTCTCTCTCCCTCTCTCTCTTTTTCTTGCCTTGATCTTGATAGGGCTTGTTTGGAGCATGCATGATCAAGTAAAAGAGCCACTCCCTCTATCTTACCCTCCCTCTTAGCTAAACCCTAAAATCTACCCCATGTCACCTCCCCATCCTAGCTAAACCAAACCCTAATCTACACCTCCCCTAAACAAAACCCTAAGTACCCCTCCTCTTCTATACTTCCTAGCTTGGACACACCATACCCTGCTGGCCACCCTCTCCCTACCTATACCCCATCTAAGGCAAACCCCTCTCCCTTTTCGCCATCCTCCCTCTCGTGCTCACGCCGCCGCCATGCACCTTTGGCCCATGCCATGCACGAGGAGGCAACCACCTTCCTCCCCACGCAACCCCACCGCCTCTTCTTATCCTCTCCAGATCCATCCCCCCTCCTCCCTCCTTCTCCACGTGTCGAGGAAGCCGCACCCCAAGCCTCGCCACCGCCACCAACACCACCGTAAGCCCAGCCCTAGACATGCTCGTTTCTGCGAGCACACAGAACCTTTTCTAGCCGCCTCCCTCCTTCCCAACAAACCCCAGCCTGGTTGCTCTCATGGTCATGGATCGAGCCGCCCCATTTTTCCTAGGTCGCGCGGTGTTCGTTTTCAGTTCAAATCGGATGAAGAAGATCCTGAGAGTATGCTTTTTGCAGATAACCCCCGGCTTTTTTTTCCTCAACTACACCCCACCCATCAGCTGCTTTTGCAAAAGGATCACTGCAAACTGTTAATCAACCCGCGGTCCTCCTTCCTCCTGGGTCCAGATGAACCTGGCCCCACATGTCTGCGACTAGGGCTAGGTTGGCGAGTGTTTAACGTTTTGTCTGTTTAAATTCAAAACTAACTAAATTTAATTCAATTCAAATCTCAATTCAGATTTAAATAACTTTTCATGTATAAAACCAAATAATGCAAATGTTATATGTTTCTGAACCAGAAAAATGAGAGGATTCCAAATATGCCATTCAATTTGCCTTTTGTACATTTAAAATTCCAAGTTTATTTAAATTACCCAATTGCCACTAGAACTTAAATAATTAATAACTTTTGTTTTATAATTCCAAATTTAACAAATGATATGTCTAAAATGATCAGCTCGACGAGACCTTTCTGTTTATGCTACCCATAACTTCAATTGCAGCATGCATCATATAAATATATAGTGAACAGCAACTGTTATGGCAACAAATGTGATTCCAAAACCCCATTAAAATGTTATTACTTGTCTTCCACACCTCACCATGCCATGCTACCTTATTGCCATGTAAATTGTGCATCATTCATCATGGCATGATTGTTTATCTTATTCATATGCTTGTGCTCTATATTCATGTTGGCCTTGTTTGTTTGGTTTTCTGATAGACTTTGAGTGGGGGTTATATCAAGAGAACCAAGCACTTCCACATGCTTGCATACATCCTATTGCCTCTATCTTATTCTTGCATCATTGAGTCGCGATTGCATTAAATTGAATCCCAAGTATGCATAGCCTTTACTCTTAAACCACACCAAGCCTGTTCCTCCATCCCATGAGCCATTACTACAGAGTTGTTTGAGCCATGATGTGTAGGGTTTGTGAGAGTCGATGGATAACGAGGTACATAAACAACTTAACCGAGTAGTAATGGGATAACTAATGAAAGTGGCACGGTGAGCAACATCTCTATTTGGTTTAAGACCCCGAGTACTTGATTCCTGTTCCTTGATTTATCGTATCCACATCCGGGAGGTATATGGGACCCTCTTATTTCTTGGGGCCACAAACTAGTTTGAGGTTTTATTTACTATCCTTATGCCATGCTATGTTTATTTACTTTTGTGCGAGGAGCACTCTGTCTTAGGTAAGCGGAGTGTTTTCGGTATCGACAAGCCCAGCCACACTTCGGGTTCAAACCTTGAGACCAGTAAGCTAACCGTGGGATCTACTCAATGGGTGGCCTGAAATATTTGAATCTTGTGATTGTTCGTGAAAGCCTCGTTGGGTTTTGATTTGGTTTTCCGAGGTTGATCGGCGTGTGTTGCTATTGGTGCACCTAAAACTTGATATGGACGACTTGGAGCGTTTCTCGATCATAGACAAGCATAACTAAAGTACCGCTTTTAATCGACTAAGTAATTTGACTAGTAAATAGTGTAACACTCATGGAATGGATAATAAAATTGCCAACGGATGGGGCTTCCTTGTTGGTAAGCGGGAGGAGGATGGATCGATGAGATTACCATTATAACCTTTGTTCTTAATTCCGGACATCCGTCTATCATTGGTTAGGCGGATGGTTAGCGTTATCTGTAGAACTGCTAGGGTTTATCTTTTGCAATTCGTCACCCAGGTTGTGTCCCCTTTAGAGGCATTAAGACTTTAGGGTCTCACACGATAAATTATTTGGTTCGGATGAGGGTGGAAGAAGCCGAGGACATGGGCTGTAGAGATTATCCGAGAGACGTAGTTGGGATGTGCTTATTTCTATGGCATCTTATGCCGATTTGCTTCTTATCGGACTTTGTTTGCTTCGCATGATACTCGATGTGTGTTGTATGAGGAAGTATCCTAAAATATAGATCTATCTAGGTCATTTGAATCTTATTTCTTTCTTTCTAGATGGTATGGCTCGATGTACTCTTGTATGGTGGCTACATACCCACTTGTGTACGTAGTTGATCCTTTTCTGCCGCCGATTCGCGCCCGTACAGGTCCCGTTGAGAGGGTAGTGGTTGGGACGTCCGAAAGGACTACGAGTGGCTTTCTATTTCAACCACTACCACTCATCGGGCTTGTATCTAGGGCGTAATTCACCGAGGTAGTTACAATTGGTATCGAGCCATCCGACCTTGAGGTTTCAAATATTTTGGTAGTTATGTATATTAGGGAAAAACAAAGCTTCCACTTTTCTTCTTACCTCCCATCCACCCTTTTACGGTAAGGAAGTGCAACGTTTTCAATCCTCTTCTCAAGATTCAAACTAGGATTCACGTGTAGGTTGTGTGTGTGTGTGTAATCCTTGGTCTATCTGTTGCATCCAAGTTGTTATCTTATCGCCTTTGGTTATCAATTGTTGGTACATTCCATAAATCTATCTTCCTCTTTGTATCCGACGCTATCTTGTTTGGGGTGTTGTAGTCACCAATCTTTAGGTTTCGTCGTGAGAAGAAGGGGTTAGGATATGTGTTCCACTTGTTCATGGGAGTAATGATTTGAGTGCGGGATGGAGTCGCGACCATACCACTACTTTTATCATTCGCTTTTGTATATTGAATCGGTAGAGTCACTAATCTTGATTCGTTAAGTAATTTTTCACATCTATTGGTATTGTAATGCCGAAATCTGTGGAAAATTTTTCTTTGATATACCTTTTCGATCGTGTGCGATATGCTTAATATCTTTTAGGTGCTATGAACTTTGTTGATATTTTAATATCATCTAATTGTATCCTTTAATCTTGGTTAATTCCATCTTGGTACTATTTTGGATTATTATCATTCTCCATTATAGACTTGAGTTTTATATCAATGACAGGATGGCTCCACCACGCCGAGGAGGACATACCTCGGGCTGGGCTCAACATCGCTAATGCTTTGGCAGCTATGCAAGAGAACCAGCTTTGAGGGTTTGCTCCACTACCTCCACCTCCCAAGCGTGGAGACATCAAGAGCTTCCTCAAATTCAACCCTCGTTAGTTTGATGTTTCGACCGACCGGCTGCGGATGATTGCGTGAGATCTCAAGGTTGCTCGAGCTGCTGATGTTGGGTCAAGTGTGCTACTCACCTTCTCAAGGGAGATGCAGCTCTTTGGTGGGAGAACTACTTGAAGGCAAGCCCTTTGGGTTCCAGCCTACTTGGGAAAGGTTCGAGATTGTAATGGAAAGGATGAAGGAGGCTTTCCTCAACTAAAGTGGAAATGATAAACTTCATGAATCTCGTTATGGTGGTGATGAGGTATCGATGACAAGAAGAAGCCGATCAAGTATGCAATCACGCATGCAAGACCGGCAACCTTCTGGAACTACAAAGACTGCAAGAGGAGGCAAGCAGGCAAATGTTCGAGGAGTCCAAGAAACACAACAGGATGCATCAAGCTAACACCCAAGGCCACCAAACTTCACCAACAACCATTACCTCGGCGTCCACATGGTGCTTGTTTCACATGTGGAGATCATGGTCATCCCACCGGAACTGTCCAATGAAGAACAAAGCTCTCCCTCCACCCCAAGATGCTACTCTAAGCTCTCCTTGGTTCGTGCACCACCGCCTCGGTCTCTCAACATCAACACTAAGCCCAGTTGTGATGGGTATGCGTTCTCTTTGATTACAGTGCATCGCATTCTTTTGTGTCTCATAAGTTTGCAAATGAGAATGAGTTAGTCTTGGTTCCTCTCCAAAGAAGTTAATGGTCCTTTCTCCCGGAGAAGATGGCACTTCTAAGATATGGCAATCAGTTGATGATTGGTGGTTCTTCATTCTTGGCTTCTTTAATTCTCAACTCGACATTGATGTCATCTTGGGCATGGATTGGTTGACAAATGCAGCTGTGATTGATTGAAGATTCACGAAGGCCATATAGTCTTTTCTCCAAGTCGAATGATGATGCTATGGAAGCTAGTGAGTTCGGATGTCTTTCTGAAGAGTTGCGGGTATGCCTCCGGATCGCGAGGTTGAATTCGTGATTGAGCTTGAACGAGCGGCTCCTATCTCTAAGCGGCCATATAAAATGGGTCCTAACTCAAGCGACAACTTGATGAACAAGAAGTTGGGTTTCATTCAACGTCTTGGGGTAGCCCAACAATCTTTGTGAAGAAGCGTGCAGAACCGATAGGCTATGTGTTGATTAGGGCTCTCAATACTAAAACCATAAAGAACAAATATCCTCTCCCACGGATAAATGATCTTTTTGATCAGAGGAGCTGTGGTGTTCTTGGACTTGAGAAGTGGTTATCACCAGATCAAAATTGCAAAGAAGATGTGCCTTTCACCACGTACACGGTCATGTCTTTCGGTCTCCTACCTTCTTGATGAACTCCGTTTTCATGGAGTACCTTGATAAGTTTGTGGTATATCTGGATGACATTGGTCTATTCCAAGTGAGGAGCATGAAGAACACTGCGGTGTGTCTTAAGCAAAGTTCTCAAAGTGTGAGTTTGTAACATACAGTCATGTTATCTGTGAAGACAATAGTTGAATGGCTTCCTCGAATGTCAAGGAAGTTAGTTTTCAAGATAGCAAAGCCTCTTACCGATCTCCTCAAGAAAGGCAAGAAGTACCTATGGACTCGCTTGTCAAGAAAGTTTTGAGACACTCAAAGAGAAGCTCACTTCCACTCTTGGTTCCTCCGGATACATCTAAGCCTTTCGCCTCTTTGCATCCTTATGCAAGTGGTTGCTTATGCTTCTCGTCGGTTGAAGACGCATGAGATCAACTATCCCACACATGACCTCGAGCTAGCGAGTTGTCTTTGCTTTGAAGCTATGGAGGCACTACTTGCTTGGTAAGTTGTAGAGATCTTTTCGGACCACAAGAGTTTGAAGTATATCTTCACTGGATCTCAACCTAGATGGATCAATCAATGACTTTGATGTGACCATCAACTACACCGGGCAAAGCAAATGTCATGGCGCTTATGTCAACAACCTCATGGTGGAAGAGCAACCTCTCTTGTGCGAGGAATTCGCCCTCAACCTCGAAATTGTGGAACAAGGGCATCTCACGAACCCTACTCCTCTCTTGGAAGAAAAAAGCTCATCTCTAAGCTTGACCTTCCAGTATGAGTCCTTCCACGTTGATGATCAAGGCACGCTCTTCTTTGAACATCGGATGTTTGTTCCAAGAAACCAAGTTCTCAAGGAGGCACATGATTCGGTTCTTTCTATCCATCCCGGCAAGACAAAGATGTACATGGACTTGAAAAGTATGTCTCGAATGTGATGTCTAGGGTGAAGGCATCCATCGAAACCATTTGGTCTTCCCATTGAAACCTCCGGAATGGAAATGGGAGAAAGTAGAGATGGACTTCATCACGGGCTTAACAATGCAATTTTGTTGTCATTTTCTAAGGTGGCTCATTTCTTCCGGTCAAAGAAACAATAGCTCTATATCAATTGTCTCTATGGGGTTCCACTTGAAATCCATCTTCACCTCAAAGTTCGGAGAGTTTCCAAAAGCTTTGGGAACAAAGTTAAACTTGCTTACCACCCTCAACCGCAAGGACAAGTGGAAAGAATCAATCATATCTGGAGGATATGCCATCTCGTTTGGCATGAAGTGGGAAGAATGTCTTCCTTATGCTGAATTCTCCTACAACAAAGATGGCACCATTCGAGGCTCTCTATGGTTCAAAAGGAGAAAGAAAGGAGAAGGTGCATATCATAGAACACGAAGATTGCTCAAAGTCACGATATGGTATATGCCCGGGTGATCGTCACTCCCATGAGAGGAACACACCGCCGATATCAAAGGAAAGTTGGCTCCTAGATACATCGGTCCTTTCAAGATACGTGGTAGAAGAGGAGAAGTTGCTTATGCACTTGAGCAAAACTCAAAGTCCATGATGTTTTCCACATCTCTCAAGAAGTGCTTCAAAGATCCCGGCGGGACCGTGGACCATGAGCTAATCGACCTCCAAGAAGATCATCTTATCAAGAACACCCACCAAAATCCTTGAGACCAACAAGTCCATCAAGTTTTGCAAGGTTTGATGAAGCCACATGGGAGCGTGAAGATGAACTCCAACCATCCTTCTCTCTTTGTATCTTCTTCTTCTTCCTAGAATCAAGATTCATGTTTAGTGGGGAGAGTTGTAGCATCATGCTACTTGTTATAATAATAAAAACATATATTTGTTGCATCATTATCATATCATGCTCATGTCATCATTCCACCTTGCATTTGAGCATCATATAAAACCCTTTCTTGTTTGGTTCTTATCTCATGTGCATTATTAATTGTATTTGCCTCTTGATATTGTATTTGGTTCTTAATATATTGTTAAATGCCCAAGTTGAATTGGGGGCATATCTCTTTAACCTCCACCACTTTTCTTCCACCACCTTATAAATCCACCATCCAATTAGTATGAGCTTGGCATTTTAATTTGAGTTATCTCTAGCTCATGTTGGTTGGTTGGTTTCCACCCATAATCTTTTGCTTGGCTTTTGCCCACCTTTTGGGAATGCAAGGATTAATGCCACATGAAATAATGTTGTTCTCACAATATAACCACATGGCAAATATTGTTGCATGGGCCATGCAAGTGCCACCTTTTCTTAGCTTTGGAATGTTTTGGCTTGTTTGCATGGATCATCTTTTCTTTGTTTAAATCTTTTGTTGGCTTGTAGTCTTCTTCACCATATCATCTATCTCCTTTTCCCCTTTAGCTTAACCTCTATCCCTTGCTCCATGCCCCCACATGTGCTCATGAGGCATGCACAGACCTAAACCCACTCTCCTTCTCCCCCCTCTTTATCTTGCTTGTTCTCTAATGGAGCATGCATGATTCAGATCTCTACCTCTATATCTCATCTCTCCCTCTCTCTCTTTTTCTTGCCTTGATCTTGATAGGGCTTGTTTGGAGCATGCATGATCAAGTAAATCTATCTTACCCTCCTCTTAGCTAAACCCTAAAATCTACCCCATGTCACCTCCCATCCTAGCTAAACCAAACCCTAATCTACACCTCCTCCTCTTCTATACTTCCTAGCTTGGACACACCATACCTCTCTTCCCCACCCCTCTCCTACCTACCCCATCTAAGGCAAACCCCTCCTCTCGTGCTCACGCCGCCAACAAACCCAGCCAGCCCAGTGGTTGCCCCTACCCCTGGCGGGGTCGGGCGCGAGCGCCCTGTTTTTTTTCGTTTCGCTTCCGTTTCGTTTTTTTTTTCGTCAGCGTGAGAGAAGATCCGATAACCCCAGCTTCCTTTTTCCTCAACCGGATCCAAAAACTGTTAATCAACGTCCTCCTTCCTCCAGCCTTTGGCGTAAAATTCAAAACTAACTAAATTTAATTCAATTCAAATCTCAATTGATTTAAATAACTTTTCATGTATAAAACCAAATAATGCAAATGTTATATGTTAAAAATGAGAGGATTCCAAATATGCCATTCAATTTGCCTTTTGTACATTTAAAATTCAAGTTTAATTAAATTACCCAATTGCCACTAGAACTTAAATAATTAATAACTTTTGTTTTATAATTCCAAATTTAACAAATGATATGTCTAAAATGATCAGACCTTTCTGTTTATGCTACCCATAACTTCAATTGCAGCATGCATCATATAAATATATAGTGAACGGCAACAAATGTGATTCCAAACCCATTAAAATGTTATTACTTGTCTTCCACACCTCACCATGCCATGCTACCTTATTGCCATGTAAATTGTGCATCATTCATCATGGCATGATTGTTTGCTTGACGATCTTATTCATATGCTTGTGCTCTATATTCATGTTGGCCTTGTTTGTTTGGTTTTCTCGGATCCGAAAGGGGGGTTATATCAAGAGAACTGGGAGCACTATCGCTTCCAAGCACTTCCACATGCTTGCATACACCTATTGCCTCTATCTTATTCTTGCATCATTGAGTATTGCATTAAATTGAATCCCAAGTATGCATAGCCTTTACTCTTAAACCACATTCCTCCATCCCATGAGCCATTACTACGGAGTTGTTTGAGCCATGCGGAAGAACGACATGTGTAGGGTTTGTGAGTCGATGGATAACGGTACATAAACAACTTAACGAGTAGTAATGGGATAACTAATGAAAGTGGTGAGCAACATCGCTATTTGGTTTTGCTCACTTGTGTCTACTTGATTCATGTTCCTTGATTTATCGCTATCCACATCCGGAGGTATATGGGACCCCGTCTTATTTCTTGGGGCCACAAACTAGTTTGAGGTTTTATTTACTATACTTATGACATGCTCTGTTTATTTACTTTGTGCGAGCCACACTTTGGGTTCCCGCAAACCTTGAGACCGTCTCGAGTAAGCTAACCGTGGCGGATCTACTCAATAAATATTTCTGAATCTTGTGATTGTTCACGTGAAAGCCTCGTTGGGTTTTGATTTGGTTTTCCGAGGTTGATCGGCGTGTGTTGCTATTGGTGCACCCGCCGGGTAAAACTTTACAAAGCCCGTGTCTGCGGATATGGACGACTTGGATCATAGACAAGCATAACTAAAGTACCGCTTTTAATCGACTAAGTAATTTGACTAGTAAATAGTGTAACACTCATGGAATGGATAATAAAATTGCCAGCGGATGGGGGTTGTTATCAAGCTTCCTTGTTGGTAGGAGGATGGATCGATGAGATTACCATTATAGCCGCATTCTTAATTCACGGACATCCGTCTATCATTGGTTAGGCGGATGGTTAGCGTTATCGCTAGGGTTTATCTTTTTGCAATTCGTCACCCAGTTGTGTCCTTTAGAGGCATTAAGACTTTTAGGGTCTCACACGATAAATTATTTGGTTCGGATGGGGTGGAAGAAGCCGAGGACATGGGCAGCGATCGTTCGGTGTAGAGATGGGATCCGAGAGAAGTTGGGATGTGCTTATTTCTATGGCATCTTATGCCGATTTGCTTCTTATCGGACTTTGTTTCATGATACTCGATGTGTGTTGTATGAGGAAGTATCCTAAAATATAGATCTATCTAGGTCATTTGAATCTTGGTATGGCGTTGCATTTTCTTTCTTTCTAGATGGTATGGCTCGATGTACTCTTGTATGGTGGCACATACCCACTTGGTTGATCCTCTCGATTCGCCACGCCCCCGTCTGAGTCCGTTGAGAGGGTAGTGGTTGGGACGTCGAGTGGCTTTTGGGGCCCCACTATTTCAACCACTACCACTCATCCAGCTTGTATCTAGGAGGTAGTCTCAACACAACACAAGTTCCAAGCCCTCTCCACCCGAGCCCTTGCCCACGCCGCCTCGCGCCGCCCTCCTAGCCGCCGACACCTCCTCCTCCTCCCGGATTTCTAAACCCTAGATTTCTGGGAAACCCTAATCCACCATAACTCAGATCCGCTTAGGCGGCCCCTCGATCTTCCTCTACTTGACACCACGCCAGGCGTCTGCGGAATCATGAAGGAGAACTACAACCTCCGTGCTGCTTTGGAACAAGGGAGAGGAAGGTCTTCATCGAACCGAATGTGTGACCGATCTGAAGCGCCCGGAACGAGCGTGGAAGGATCGTCTACGCGATCTTGAGATCGGCAAGTGTACGACTACATCACCCACGAGAATTTGCTCTCGTTAACCGCTTTGGGATCTTCGAGGGTGAGTGCTTCTATTGACTCGTTGGTACAATCTAGTAGATAGATCTTGGCTTGTTTGCGTGCATGCGGTAGAATTTTTTTGTTTTCCATGCTACGAACCCCTACACCCTCTTCCTGTAGACGGACAAGATGCCCCCCCAGCGCCGCCTTTTGGGCCTCAGCCCGAGGATGGGTCGGATGATATTCTAGCAGATTTCCCGCAGCCACCAAACTACAGCCATGCTTCCAACACTCGTACACCCACTGCTTCTTCCCAGGACAGGATTGTGGAGATGCCTGGGGGCAACCTCATGTGGGGCACCTATCGGCCATTTGTGCAAGCCGAGGCCATCCTTGACAAACCCGCCACCGTGGATGTCAAGGTGTTCCCCGGATACTTTGAGGTCCGTGTCCCTGGGCAACGTGGGGAGAAGGGTCTCTATCGCATCCCAATGATGTGCAAAAACGACGTCGGCATGCTAGTCGCCAACTTTGTTTCTTGCTCCACTGGCCTGCTCAAGAATGTGGCCTCGAGGCTCGGGCTGCTCCATCTCTTCGTTGATGTTCTGTGTCGCAACGAGGTCGTCGCCGAGTCTCTGGATAATCTGGATCAATCCTATGAAACCATCATAGGCCGTCCTATGGCCTACCTTCCGCAGGCTTCTGTTGGTACTTCCTCTCTCCCTGGGATCCTTGCCTCTCTAAGGCGGAGCCCTAGGCTTCTAAATCTGGAGGCCTCAAAGCATCTCACGATCACGAAAGGAAAGGCACAGCAGCTCGACGAGCACCTGGACATAGACTTGGGCCGCTCCAAGAAGAACAAAGGACTGCCTGAAAAGGAGCTTCTCCATCTAGGCTATTGATCCGCTGCCTATCCAGGACATTGTTGAGCTAGCTAGGGCTTGCAACATTGATTCGGCCCAGTTTCACGAGGTGGATACCGAGGCTTAGATGTTGCCACGCATTCTATTTAACTCTGCTACCTTATGTATCCCTAGGTCATGTATTGGGCCTTGCACGGCTATATCCTGGGTCTTGACCCCGTGTATCAACACTCTTTTTTATTAATTTCTCCTTTACATTTTATGCTAGCAGGCCTAGGCTTAGCGTTTCTTTCACCTTTTGGCTGGGTACCTTTGCTGGTCATCGCTTAAGCCTTTGTATCTCTAGAAATTCCTTTCTTGATCGCTATGATCTTTGGTTGTTTAGGCTGCACGCTCCTTATTTCTTTAATGGTGTGCTCTACTTAAGATCATGAATCAGGTTTTCAATTTTTATTCTTGGAATGTCAGAGGTCTCAGTGGCGACGATAAGTGCATCGACGTTAAGGCATCCCTCTCGATCTCTTCCCCTGATATTATTTGTTTGCAAGAATCGAAATTGCATTTGATTGACCAATTCAAGGCATCCTCCTTCCTACCCACTTCGGCTAGGTCATTTAGCTTCCTGCCCTCAGACGGTGCTATAGGGGGGCATTATCACTGTGTGGAATGAGAACTTGTTCTCCCGCTCCTCTTCGATGCCTAGGTAGTTCTCTTTGACAAATCTGTTCGAATCTACAATTTCAGACCACTCGTTTACTATCATGAACGTCTATGGGTCATGTGATGCTAGCCTCAAACAAGATTTTTTAGAAGAACTTGTTGATATTGGGACGACTATCTCGGGCCCTTGGCTAATCTTCGAAGACTTCAACATGTTGCTCACTCCCAACGATAGGTCAAACTCCAACTTTAACTTTGCGGAAGCTGGACGCTTCCAGGCGGTGATCGACTCCCTAAGTTTGATCGAGATTCCACTTCTCGATTGCCTATTCACCTGGTCCAACAACCGTCTTCAACCTACTCTCTGCCGCCTGGATAGAGCTTTCGTCTCCACCGATTGGAATTTAGCCTTCCCTAACACGACGTTAGGTTCTCGTACTAGCACTATCTCGGATCATATCCCTATTTGCCTTAGTGTTGCGTCCAACGTTCCTTGCCCGTCTGTCTTTAGACTAAATAACCACATCCTCTCAACTAACACTTTCAAGTCTGTTGTTATTAGAATCTGGTCAAGTGTTGGGACGACCCATGATAATCTAGGCCTGGCAGGGTTTTAGCTCTCCGGCTTAAAAGAATTCGAGCAGCTGCAAAAACTTGGAATAGAGAGGCGCGTTCACCCCTGCAGGTTGCAAAAAACTATGATACTGTTATTAGAGTTCTAGACAAAATTGAAGAGATGGGTCCTCTCTCTTCCCTAGAATTTAAACTGCGATTATTAGCTAAAGAGGCCCTTCACAACTTGAACTTTATTAAAGCAAAATACTAGAGACAGCGAGCAAAAATAAAAAAATTGCGTTCTAGGTGACGAGAACTCTGCTTTCTTTCACCTATCGGCCACGGTAAGACTACAACGAAACCAGATAAAGCTGCTACACATAAATGGTTTTAATATCACCTCATCCAGCGCCATGCATGAAGTGATGTTTGTTTTCTTAAAAAACTTGTTGGGCACGTCCAAGCCTTCATCCTTCTCCTTTGACATAGAAGCTTTAGCTGCTGCAAATCATCTGAATGCCTCTGATGCCCAATCTCTCACTGCGCCTTTCTCCATCGATGAAATTAAAACGGCACTTTGGGATATGGACTGCTCTTCCAGCCCAGGGCGTGACGGCTTTGGGCCTTCTTTTTACAAGGCTAATTGGGATTTGATAAAAAATAGCATGCTTATACTCCTAAACAGTTACCTGTTTTCCCTAGATGACCTCAGACGTATTAATCGCTCTTACATTGTCCTTATTCTAAGATACCTGCTGCTACTTGTCCAGACCACTTCAGACCCATCTCCCTATAAAATTGCTCGATTAAATTAGGCTCTAAATGTCTTACAAATTGCCTTTAGCCGCTAATCCCAAAATTAATTAGTAATGACCAGACTGGTTTCATCAAAGGGAGATCGATCTCTGAAAACTTTGTCTACGCAGCTGACTTAGTACAATCTTGCTTTAAGCGGAAAGCTCCCACAATTATTTTAAAATTAGATTTTCACAAAGCGTTTGACTCCATAAGCTGGGAGGTGTTGGACAAAATTCTTCAAGCTAAAAGCCTACCACCAATCTGGAGACTTTGGATCAAAAATTTAAATCTATCTAGCCAATCTGCTGTTCTTCTCAATGGCAATCCTGGGCGGTGGATCCAATGTCGTCGAGGACTTAGACAGGGCGACTCTCTGTCTCCCTACCTTTTCAACATGGTGGTCGATGTTCTTAGGCTTCTGATTCATCAAGCCTCGGCTGACGGTCTGCTTCTTCACCCCCTAGTTGACAATTTGCCCTGCCCGGTGCTACAATATGCGGACGACACAATTATCATCATGCGAGCCTCACACGATTGCATCAGAAACCTTATGGCGGTGCTGCAGGCCTTCTCATACGCCACGGGCCTCCAGATTAATTACCACAAAAGCACCTTTGCGCCGATCCATGTTGATTCTACCACGGCCCAAGCCATGGCAGATCAACTGGGATGCAAAGTTGCCTCTTTCCCCCCAAACTTACCTAGGCTTGCCCATCTCTACTCACAAACTAAGGTTGACGTCCTTCCGTCCTTACATACAAAAACTTAGAAATAGGCTGCCTGGTTGGATTGGAAAAGCCTTGCCAATCAGTGGCAGGGCCATTCTGATTAAGGCCTCGATTATATCCCTTATCTTCCACCTGCTATCCGCTCTAATCGTCCCTGCTGGCACCATCCAGGAATTTGATAAAATCTGTAGAGCTTTCTTCTGGGCGGGAGATATTCAAGTAAATGGTGGTCAGTGCAAGGTCACATGTGATGAGCTTTGTCAGCCGATTTCCAAGGGGGGTCTTGGCTTCCGTTGCCTTCACACTCAAAACTCTGCGTTAATGATGAAATTCCTAACTAAATTGCACTCCGACGGATCCCTTCCATGGGAGGTTTGTATGAGAAATCAATACGGCTGGTCCAATAACAGAGACATGGGGGACCCTAATCGCCTGGACTCTATCGTTTGCTGTGACTTGCTTCTTTGCCTATCTAATTTCCGAAAAATTACTAAGGTCACCATTGGATCGGGTACAACCACTTCATTCTGGCATGATCTATGGCTATCAGACATAACTTTGGATGGTCGTTTCCTAGCTTTATACTCTCACATCATAAACAAAAATTGCACGGTTGCTTCGGTTTGCAGTTCACGCTCTCTCGCCTTCGTAACACAACCTACGCTATCGTTCGTCGCTGATTTGGAACTCGCTGAGCTGCAAAATCTTGTAGCCCATGTTATCCTCAATGCTAGTACCTCGGACGTTAGAGTCGCGCGACTAGACGGTAGGCCGCTAACCACTAAATCAGCATAATTGGCAGCTTTTGAACATTTGCAGGAGGTTCCTTTCGCAACTACCACTTGGAAGAATTTGGCGACGAATCGGTGTCGCATTTTCCTCTGGCTGGCAGACCGTGGCAGGCTGTTCACGAATGAGCGCAGGTTCAGGAGAGGCCTTGCTTCCTCGGATGCCTACCCTTTCTGCTCTTCTATGGAGTCCACGGTGCACATGTTACTTCAATGTCCTTCGATTGCCTCGTTCTGGGAGGCGGTTCCCTCTCTTCATGACGACGTTTAGTCATGCCTCTCAATCTGGGATTTTTGGGAAGGCACTCAGAATTGCATAGTTAGAACCTCTGTGCTGATTTGTGCCTTTTGGAACATTTGGAAGAGGCGCAACACAAAAATATTTAGGAATGAGGTCGAGCCAATAATTATGATTTTTCGCAGGTGTGGGGAAGACCTGATGCTTTGGTCTCATAGGTGTAATAATCAAGCTCACAAATCTCTAGCCATTGACTGGGATGTTATGTTCTCCCACCTAGGCCACTTTGACTAGGCCTTATATCTCTCTTCCCTCTATGTAAAGGGTGTTTAAATAGGGTTATCCTTTCATCAAGCTAGACTATAGTTAGGTTTATTTATTTATTTAATTTTTCTTATGTTTTTTTGCTGTGTAAATTTTCGGTTACGACTGGTTAGTTAATGAAAATGGTTCAGACCGGTCTTGTGCCCGCTGTAGCACCCCTCAAAAAAAATTCAAACCACCAACTCCGGAGGGAAGATCCACGTCATCCCATTAGGGGCCCTGCGCAACCACCGTGGCAGCGTACAAGTCCCAGACTTCATACTGAACACTTCACCCGTGTCGATAAAGTAAATGGTGTCCTCGACCTCTCCACAGGGCGCAAAAACTGATTTGGAGAAGCCTATGCTGCTGCCGATGAAGAGCGCCCGACCACCGCCTAACCCACTTCCTATCGGCAATGGCAACCACATGCCGTTCTCGGTGTCCGCCTCGAAAACGTCCACTTGGCGAGTGAAATTTTCTTTACGTATATGTAGTTGTCGGCGTACCATGAGAAGCTTTCCACGCGACTCGACGAGGTTCCTCATAGTGATGATGTATTCCTTGGTTTCTTCGTCGACCGAATAGTCGTAGGGCCCCGGAATAGGTCGGTCATTCTCCTCCCCATCATCATCATCATCATCATCATCATCATCATCTTCTTCTTCTTCTTCTTCTTCTTCTTCTTCTTCTTCTTCTTCTTCGTCATCGTTGTCGGTCCATGCGTCATGATCGTCGTCATAGCCTAAGGGTCGTCTGATGACACGCTTGTAGTTGGAAGTCATGGGTGTCCCATTGGCATCCGATGAGAGATCGAGTGAGATGAGATCCTCGGCCTTGGTGATCCCGTAGAGCTTGTCCCCAAGAAAAGCGAGGTCGATGGTGTTGATGTAGGGAACCTCGCGCGGCTTCGCTGTCCACACCCCCTTCCCCAGCCGGACTAGGACAAGCGGACATTTCTTGTCGTCGGTCAGGACCGCGACAAGGTCATCGGCGTCGGACCGCATGAGGAACTTGCGGATCCCGAAAGCGGCGTCCAGCTCGGCGAGCGGCACGGACGTGTGGGAGAAGGGGTTGTGCAGGAGGTAGCCGTCCAGGTGGTACTTGCGTGCGTGGTCTTCGACGTACTCGGTGCCGTGGCCGAGGATGAGCCAGCCGTCCGTGGAGCCGCCGATGAGGATGCCGTCGTCCGGGAAGGAAGGGAGACGGTGCGAGGAGCCGTCGGAGGGATCGAGGAAGTAGCCGTCCTGGATGAGCATGATCCAAGGGAGACACTGCCGTGCCGTGGCCGTGACGCCAGCGTGCACCGCGGAGTGCCATCCGCGGCAGACGGCGCGGCAGACGGCGTGTGAGCGCACACGGTCGGCGGGGTTAGGCAGCTTGGCCATGGCGAGGCCTAGGAGCTCTGGCGGTAGGTCGGCCCACGACGCCATGGAAGCCAAATAACAGGGCACCGGACGGGGGATTTCCTTTTTTCTCTCAGTCTGATCGATCGTACAATCAGGCTGGTTCAGAAATATAGCTCTCGGAGAGAGGAAGATCCACAAGATTCGGCTTAATTTCGTACCCGGCCGGCCGAGGCGGAAAGGAAGTCGACCTACAGATTTGAGTAATACTCGGATACGTCGATCGACACGGACCGATGAAAAAGAATTTATTTTCTATTAAGACAGTAGGATTGTAGGAAGACCATAATAATTTTAGTACTAGCTAAATTAAACGCGCACTTCTTTCTTAAAATATTTCTAATTAAAATTATGAATATAAAAACTCTTCTATATTTTACAGGGAGAATGCTCACATATAGGATATGCCATTTAATTGTTCCTAGAGTTTTTGCAATATTATTTTCGCATTTTTTGTCTGCATGTATTTCAGAATGTTTTCATTGATGTATTACATTCAACAGAACACAAAAGATATAAAAAACACAACATTTCTTGGAGATACATCACACAAAACATAGTGTTCAATATGGAAGCAAATTAAATTAGTTAGTAATTTTGCACAACTGTTATCAAAAAAGTCCACAATCATGAGAGTATATATAGGTTTTTTGCCCATCAAATAAATATGAGAAAATTTAGTTAGATTTAATAAAAAAATAATTTGGTTAAAAATAATACTACCTCCGATCCTAAATAAGTGTCGCCATTTTAAACTAGACTTAGTTCAAAACCGTGACACTTATTTAGGATCGGAGGAAGTATCTAAATTGAATACATATTTCATTTATATATTTTAAGGATAATCTAAAATTTAATAAATTAAATAGTATTGATGGATTATAAATAGTCTGAATGTATCCACAGGAATGTCATACAAGGGAAACTCCAATGCCAAGAACCATTGGGTGGCGCCACGAACACAAACAGACCGGCTTTCCTCCTCTTTGTCCATTGGTGCACCCAACGTGCTAACACATTCAACTTAACTTAAATAATTATACAGGGATGGACGAGACAAAAATAAATCAAACTAGACATAAAAATACGAATAAACACAAAAACATAGTAGGTTTTATCATCGGTGACCTATAACCCGTCATTAGTGGAGAAACCCCAATTAATATTTTTGTATTTGTCTCTAGTGTAACACCCCGTCCACTTGGCTCCGGGGGTGTCACTACCGGTAACTTAATAGGATATCTAGTCTGGCCTCACAAACCAACACTTGTCTTTTCTACGCACTTGTCCCCACTCATGCGCACCTGGTTACCCACTTTTCGGTCGGTCACTCATCCTAGTTTTTTTCGAAAGAGCTTCCGGAAAAGAAGTTGCAGTTTGTTGTTATGAGTATCCTATCAATCATATTAACATATGCTTGAATCTTACATACACCCATCCTTTAAAAGATCGATGCCCTCATCGATCAAGCACACCCCAAGACCCGTGCCATGCTTCACATGTTCCGCCATTGACCCAGACCTAGTAGTGGATGAGTTCAGTCAATGGACTATGGCCAGGAGAGGAGTTTCTGGTGACTTCACTGCAAGAGAGTAGGCTGTACAGAGTTCGGTGTGGAGTTTTGTCTACCCTGCATCGTCATCAATCGCAGTACGATCTTGTAATCTATAACTCTGCCTTCTACTATAAAAAAATATGGTACGCATTTTGTGTGCTCTAAAAACGAGATAGGACCTTTCATAAATTAGCCAGGTTCCCAGTAGACCAGTTTGGCTTCACTATGTTCGGAGTTCTCCTGTAGAGTATATTCATAAACAGAAATTGTCCTGAATACTCAGAAACCTTCCTCAGTTGCTACCAAAGCATACAAATGTTCACACGCTGATCTGCAAATGTTTTGCTCCACTAGGATTGCCTACGTGCCAACAACTGGAGAGCCCAAACTGCAAAATACTTGGAACAGCGTTGAGCTCGAGGGCGCAAGACAGACAGACAGTCCACAGCCCAAGTTACATCCAGCTAAAACGATCTGAACCTTCGAACCCATCATATGGAGAGAAAATTGAACACGTTATAAACCAGTTATTATTCCATCTCACAAGACAAACTTAAAAAAAAAAAACAGAAACGTTACAATCCCCCACTGTATGAGATATACCACCTACAACCGAACCAATCACCCCAAATGAATTAACTTACACAGATGGAATACATACAGACGAGACCCCGACACTAACCTTTACCCCGTATCAGCTCCCGGAAGCTGCTGGTACTTTGAAACAGTCGATGTTACGCAACCTCACAGCCTTCATCATCCCTCCAAAGCTGCAAACAGCGTTCAATCATATTAGCCAAGGGACCAAAAGCAGCAGATATGTTTTCCAACACAAATAAAGCAACCATAGGAATAGTCCAACTCATACACAACATGCCGCCATGAGAAGTAACTATTTGGTATACGTAATGCATGAAGGTAAACGTACCGGTCAACGCTTTTCCTCGGCCTATCGGGTTGATCAACACTGGCCCGTGGTCTGTCAGGATTATCTACACTCTTTCTGCGTTTGTCCCTCCTATCTGTACTGCCCCTGGGTTTATCTCGACAATCTGTGCTCTTTCTATGATCTATGCTTGGCCTTGTGTTCTCCCTATGGTCTGTGCTTTTCCTTGGGTCCTCTGTACCTTCAGGTTCTGTTTGAGTAGGATCTGATGCACCGGAGCTCTCTGGAGATTCATCATCTGGGGGTGGAAGTTTCTCTATGGCTCCAACAAACTTTTTTAGATGCTTAATGTATTCTGGATAGAGTTCCAAATTACAGTGGTTGCCTCCTTTCACCCATAGAGGCTCATACTTTACTTTAGCGAGTTCCCATAATGCCCTCCCATGGGAGCAATCGACGACCTCGTCAGCTGTACCCTGAAAGAAGAGATTATATTAGCATCACAAAAATGTGCAGAAAGAGAAAGGTATGGAAGTTATTCGGTATCGGTTTTCTGTCTTCTGTGAGAAGAGTATCAATTTTCTTGATCTACATCTTGACTGGAATGAGTAGGCCATAACTCATAAGGCTAGTTGGTGGTCAATTTGTTAAATCAACAATGCTAGAGGTAATACAAAATTAAATTCATATGTAAGGCAAGTTGGTCGTTAATTTGTTAAATCAACAATGCCAGAGGCAATACAAAATTAAATTCATAGTAAAGCTGTACCTGCTAACAGAATATTTATCATATGATTACAAAGTATGCTATATCTATTGCCATTTCTTTTTCCCAGTGAACCTGGAGAATCTTGATGGGATTAGCATTATATAGACTTTAGCCAGAAGCACATTGACAGCCCTATGATCATTCACGTGAGCATCAATTAGCAGTAGCAGGTTCTCAAAAGTCAAACTCCATTCACAAAGGCTGGATGATTGACACTGTACTGTACCACGAGACTATTATGTGATTAAACCAAGTAATGACCATTTGTAAACATCTTCAATAAATACACATGTTTGACATTTTTCCACTAGTGACTGATCACGATAATGCTCATGTACAAGTTCACCTACGTAACATGACCAGAATGCAAATGTGTGCTCACACATGAATAGACATATACAAGTGCATAAGGACATTAAAAAATTGTCAAGGAAAGGGAAAACATGTTCTTGATTCATGAACATAAAGCCAAAACTGTGCATAGGAATTAAGAAGGAAAGGACACTCACATGGATCACTAGAACAGGACATTTGACTAATGGAATTTTGTCAATGTTCTGCAGATACAAGACAAAATCAGATGCAAGTAAAGCAAAAAAGGACTGAATAAATGCAAATTAATTACCTTATATATGTCAAACCAGTATGTATGTTTTACAGGATACATCACTCTTAAGCCAGACAAAATTGGGCTATGTACAACAACTGCTCTCAAACGAGGCAAACGTGAGGCCAAATCCAAAGTAGGGCCACTGCCCACTGATTGGCCATAAAGAATGATATTTTCCTCGGCGGCTGCATAGGTTTCTATGAGACATCTGTAAACAGCCTCTATATCAGCATATGTGTTTTGCTCACTGGGCTGCAGTATTAGTTAACAATGAATTGTTAGTACTATGCACATTGAGGAGAACAAAAGAAACAGAAAGAACGAAATGTGTACCTTTCCAGAAGATTGCCCATAACCAGAGTAGTCATAGCTGCAAAAGAAAGAAATAGAACATATTAGTATTTCATCAAAATAGTCCCGAAAGACGTACAGTAAGAGAGGTTCATCAAGTGATTTCGATTATGAAATAGGTGGCTTCATTTGATATATCCTGTTAATCGTGAATTACAAAACCTTCAAGGTGTCAATATCACAGGAGTACAGGACGAATAAAGAGTGGCTAACCATGTAAAGTGGCACAGGCATACTTAAGTTTTTGTCATAAAGAATTTGACATATTAATGTGGACATGAACTGATAGGTTTATGAGTAGTGTTAAAGGTCCTTCTAGCCTGTTTCCTTTTCTGTCACCTTAATATGTTTTCACTTTTGTGGAATAAAAAAAAAACGAGACCAGCAGGAGGGAGGAGCCCCTGCGGCAATATATTAAGAAGGGGAGCTCTAGGCGCGACATTGGGGAGCCCAGGGCTCAAACCCAGGTCGCAGGATCACGCACGGGCAGGGATGCAGGCTGCTACCAACTCGGTGACACCCACTTCGCTCACTTTTGCGGAATAAGAGAAACATAGAAGATAGCATAAATAAATAAGGCAATGCGGAGGCATTTCAGTTTGCTAGGTTGCATTTACAGAAGGTGTTGCATCACTGTTAATTAGGCAAGGAGGGCAGCTGAGGCATAGGTTATTTATGACCTTCACAATTACAGAACATTGAGTTGGTGGCCATTGTGGTTCATCCACACTACCCACCTCCCTCTTCCACATTTTCCAGCAAAGCTCTAACAAAAACAGGAACTGGACTAACTTATATACAATGAAGCTACCCACAAGAAACAATAAAGCATAGGCCTGCACAATGAAGCTACCCACAAGAAACAATAAAGCATAGGCCTGCCCCGGGTGGGTACATGGAATTCGCAACGCCCCAGATCTTCCTGATAAATTAACTTAACTATGATGAAGATCTTTCATCAAAACTAAACTCCCTCACAAAACATCTAGCTCAAATGGAGCATGGCACAAGTTACAAAGAAGCTCGACCCAGCGTGGTTGTGGAGCCCAGGGAACAGCATAGGGCTGTAAGCCAAGCACAAACATGGAGGCATGGGCAGAGGTAAGCTAATCGAAGGGTCATGACCGAGAGCGTGGAACAAGCTGAGTCTAACGACATCAGATTCATGTACTGGGTTATTATGACTCTTTTAACTATGGTAAGCACGGGTATTTAGCCATATACAGTAAATTACAGAACAGTGTTCACTATATCCAACCTGGGCAGAGAAACCATAAGGGTCATGTCCGGAGGAATCCTCTGCGGTGTTGAAGTTACACTGTGGTGTTATAGTACTTAATTAAATACCAATACTTATAAACAACGCAAACACCCAACCTTTTTATAACATCTGGCGCCAAAATTAGTCACATAAAGGACAAAATTAGGTTGAAAGGACAGACTTATAACGCAAGATAAAATAAAAAAGATTATGTTATAACCATCCTAGGAAGCAAACAAAAAGCTTGAGTTTAATAAAATCAGTGAATGACAAGGCCATCACTCCTAACCGCAAAATTTTAAATTTGATAGAGGTTCTACATCAACTGAATATATCAATGGTTCTCCCATCAGCAACTCAATCTCTCAGCAACAAATTCCTTAGACCAAACGTACCTAGATTAATAATCTTCATCCAATTCATAGGAAAAGAAACGGGCTATAACTTTGACAAAATAAGAAACCGAACCCCAAAAATGGAAGATTTGTAAAATAATTGCAAAAGTTACGCTAGGAAGATGACAACATTAATCGGTTATTTTGGTATACACTTTTATCTAAGCTGTGGATGGGACATGTTTGCTAGTGTAATAATGTCGTGAAAAGCTTCATTTGTTTCACACTTTTCCTCACTTTTTGTGAACAGGAGTAATGTCTAACACCTAATTTGGACAAACATGTCCAAACTCTAACCAAATATAGTAACTAACAAACAAAACCAGGCCTTTGACCACCTCCATAAAATACAACGAATCATGAATTATCCCATCACAGACAGGCACTCCAACCCAAAATACGCTTCTTGCTACCGAAGAATAGACAAATTCCAAGGTACTTCTAGCAGACGCTTAAAGAAGGCATGCCCAAGAATCTACAGCAAGCTCACGGTCAGCTGTTTATTCTGATCATATACAAGAACAACTTTGAGGAAAACAAAATTATCACCAACAGCTATTAGCAAACCCAGCAGTGACAAATAAAGCATCACATGCCAATACGCAACCAACACCAGCATACATGCATTACAAGGATGACCACTTACAACGAACCCAACAAGCTGAATACAGATAGTAGCAATTGATCTAATTTAGACTACATCTAGCGAATCCAACAGCAACGAGCACTGTTCCAGCATTAGCAGTTTAGCACGACTTGATACTAACGTACCAAAGCTTCAACCGAATCACGCAATAAAAACTAAACTGAAGTTCGCATCTTTCATCCAATCCACGAATCAAGCAACCATCCTACTGACTGGGTCCCCCAGCATCCCAGCATCGCCACCAACACCAAGGCAGACCGATTCCGTTTTTTTCTAAATCCCGCTAAGAAAAAAGTGTAACTTTGATCCAGAGAGACACGGCGCTGGAGATCCAGGAGTACACTCGAATCGAGCTGCATCGTAGCACGGCCAATCTAATAAAGCAATCCGATCCAGAGTGGATGCGTTTGGAGCGTACCCCATGAGGTTGACGTTGAGGTGCGCGCTGAGCTCGACGAAGAGCTCGTACATCTGGCCCAGGTCGGCGGCGTTGCCGTGGGAGTAGAGCAGCGTGAGCTTGGCGCCCGTCTGGCGGACGTACATCGCGACCACATCCGTGCCCCGCTTCGTCCGCAGCCGCCGCGCCTCCACGTTGCCCCTCCGGGGCACCCCCGTGAGCTCGACCACCACGTTCCCCTCCTTCCCCTTCGCCTCCCCGGCATCCGGCGCCGCGGGCAGCGGCAGGGGCTCGGCGCCGTATGACGGCGGGGTGGGCGGGAAGAAGGCGAAGCGGGCCGCGACCGTCGAGGTGACGCCGCCCATCCGCGCGGGAGGGAGTCTAGGGCTACGGCTTGGGTCGGGAAGAGAGGATGAGGGAGACGGGGTGGGGGGGAGGAAGACGACGACGAGGAGCGCGTCGGGTCGGGCGTTTCCGTTGCGCTGGAAGGGAAGGGAAAGCGAAGGGGAGGAGGACTGGAGGAGGCTGCTGGGGCTGGCGTTGCTGCTGATTTGTGGTTTTGGTGGTTAGGCTCCTGTGGTTTTTCACAACAGGGATTACTGGCCCGAGTAGACAGTACTACTACTTGCTCAAAGTTTTAACTGATTTTCCATAATTTCCTAGTACTAACAAAAAAAGTTAGTTAGTTATTTACCCGCAAAAAAAAAGTTAGTTAGTTATTACAAATTGGAATGGCTATGCAGAACCGGTCTCTGAAGTGTATACTAGCGCATAAGGCATGGAAGCGTTGAACAACATTGGTAGACTTCCATGCGCAGCTTACGTTCTCTTTGACTTGCATGATTTAGAAAGAAACATTAAAAATTTGTGGCATGACAAAACCATATTTTTCTGCAACGTATGAAAAAACCATATTTTCTGACAAGGACTAGGTTTTTCATAGTTATCATTATAGAGAAAGTTGTGTGAGGTGGGACATCCCGCAAGAAAGATTAAGTAAATCGTATATGATTCCGCAAACAACAACAAAACTAAATTGTATTATTCAAAAAATCGGCCAAATTAGGGATTAATAGACCGATTAATCGCTACAAGGGACCTGACCGTGTTGATTACCACTAATCATTTGCGTTAATCGTTTCGCCCGATTAATAGGCTCTGACACTCCGATTATTAGATATGTTCCCGATTAACTATAACACTTGGTCAAAAAAATTGCAAAATTCGCCTATCCATCCGCTAGCCCGCCCCAATGAAGTAGGTTTTGCGAAGCTCCCGCTTAATCCCTGCCTCTAGGAGCTCGATTTCTGCCATCACCAATCAGTTTCTTGTTGTTGTTCAATGGTTCTTCATAGTTGTCGACCGGACCTCAGATACAAGAGGTTGAGCGCCTTGAGAATCCCATCCGGGAGCTCGAGACTGCCTTTAATAGAGTAGATGGTTGAGGTGCAAAAGGAGTCATACATGTTTTAGATGCTAATTTTTGTAGGCTGCACCGATTAATAGCCGACTGATTAAATCAGTTAATCGTCCAAATTCTGATTAGTCGCTACTCTCAAGACAACCGAGCAGTTAACGATTACCTATTTTCTTACCATTGCTAAATTATATATGGAAAACTTTAAAAATAAAAATCCTCCAAAAGTTCTAGAGGCCCTTATCAACCTTAAGATTTATGAACGATATGTGTATGATATATGGTAACCGCTTGTCATGGAGCGTGCCCTAATTTATATGGTTACACCGTCTCGCAGTTTCATTTATATATTGCCTAAAATTACTCAGGTCGGATTGTAGCATACTACTATAATATAGTATCTTTAGCATAAAAAGGTTCTAATGAAGACACATTTTGTTTGAAAATACTATTACATCCAAATAATACTCGTACACGGGATGTGTTACCTTTTTCCCTACAAGCTTCGGCGATTAAGATACAGTTGCTTGGATCGAGTTTTATCAAATACTACCCTCTTTTCAAAATGCATCACTCTCAGCTGGGGGAGGAATGAGACGCGTGGATATGGATCAACTAGATGGGGGCAGTGGCATCGCACGGATGTGGGTTGAATGTTGTTCTTAGGAAAGGTAGGTAGAATGTTACAAATTCGGCCGCTTAACGCTTCACGAAAAAAAAAGCTCCTGCTCTCGCGACCCGCGTCACTCCCCGCGAGCTACCGGGCGCGCCGCCACCCACCTCCTCTTCGTCCTCTTTCTCCACCTCCTTCCTCCCGCCATCGCCGGTGTCCGTCGCCGGGAAAATCCCGCGTGGTGCCGGCGGCGACGGGTCCTCGACACTACCCACTCGGAGGAGTAGCTGCGCGGGGCGGCTTCTTCTCTAGGTGGTGCAGCTATGGCGGCGGCTTGGAACTGACGGCAATCTGGCGTGTGCGGCGTCCAGGAGCGGCCGACGATTGGTGGCCGGACGCGCAGGGACCCAGCTCCTGGCGGTGCGGGCCTCCTGGCCCAGATCTGGGCCCTCCAGGCCCGATCTGGATCGGAGCGCGTTTTGGCGGTGCAGGGTTGGCATGCCCTGTGACCAGCTGGTGCCCGGCGATGGCTTGGCGACGTATTTTAGTGACGATGGTGCGGGTAGGGGTGCGGCACGGACTTGCAGGTTGTTGGCGGCGACGGACATAGCGATGCAGCGTGGAGGAGGGGCTAGTCAGGCTTGCTAAGCCTGACAGACCCTACTGCCGCGTCTGGTCGGAGTCCGTCTCTGGCGATGGAGGATGGTGGATCTCCTCCGAGTGACCATGGTGTAGCCGGAGGGCGAATCCGGACCTACGAGTCTAGATCTGACTGTCGATGGCTGCGAGTGCGACTGGTGGGTGGCATGATGCTGACGATCGGATGCACCTCTGCCGACCACGCGAGTCTGTACTAGCACCACTTACCTTGTCTGAATCGCTGGTCTGTGGTGAGATATTTATCGCCTCCTCATCTTGAGCTGAAGGACGTCGGGGCGGTGGCCCCGGAAGGTGGATCGCACGGGCATCTCTACGACGGGCGACGTGGCGATGGTGATGGTCTTGCCCCTTGGTCATTCGGGTGGCAAGGAGCAGACGTCGGGGGTCCTTGGTGATGGCAGCGCTTCGGCAATAGGACAACAAGCGTGGATGAAGGTTTTTCCGGGCAAAAGCTCCGCGTTTGACGCCAACGGCGGCGACATCTGTGGATGTTGTTACTCTCTTGGGATCGTCGTTGCGGGTACCTTCTCCATGTTAGGGCTCCGGGTGAAAACGGTCTCGTCGATGGTGGCGTGATGCGTCATTACCCTCTTGAGGGCATCGGCGTGGAGCTCTATTCTCTTTGGTCTCATGTGTCACCGGTGGCAAGTCTTGGCTTTTCTTGTTTTTTTTTGTCTATCTTTGATCTGTTTGTGTAAGAGGTTCTCCTCATCACCTTATATCGGTTTTGTCATGTGTGGCTTTATTTATAAAGCGGGACGAAAGCCTATTTCAAGAGGTAAAATGTTGCATATCCTTATCATCCATATCTGAACTCGGACTCGATTAGAAAATTATAATTCCTACTAAGGTTATTCATGTAAAATACTTAAAGTCCTTCACATTATACAAGAAGTGCCTATGGTAGAACATTTTTTACATTTGCTCAACTTTTTCTAGGTCAGTCGTACTTAACCAAGTGGATCACCCACCCCCTTTCCCCTCCCGTCAACGCTTAATTTCAATTATTACTCCGCAAAAAATATTAGGTCCTTTACATGAGTCTCGCTAATCGTGCTCCCTCCACCTAGAAATATGAGGTAGATAATTATGCGTGCAACTAAGGTTTAATGTTTTTTTACCATCGGTGCATGCAAGGTTAATATGGTTTGGACATGCACAAGATTGCTTTGTTCTGCGAAGAAAATTCATGTTACATATTTTAACTATCCACTATGCATACTACAAACGAAAACTATCGCTAAGATAATGTATACTCTCTCCGTTTTAAAATATAAGATGTTTTAGGTTGTGAAGGAGATGTATCTAGACTTGTTAGTATGTAGGTTCACTCAACTTTGGGATGAATCTACATACTAAAAGAAGTTTAGATTTATTTTCTTCCTAAACCTAGAACATCTTATATTTTGAAACGGAGTGAGTACATGTCAAACATGCCTTGTATCTTCGAATGGTGACAAATCATGTACCAGGTCTTTCGGTAAGAGCAAGAAGAATAAGAGGTTTATAGCCCATATACATGACACTTTTACTTATGTGAAGGAGAGAGACATGCAAAAAAAAGAGGATTCAGCTCTAATGCAAGAGTCCGCGTGCTCCTAGAAAAATGCAATAAATAAATAAAAGACATAGAGAGAAAGTTATAAAAAACTAATAGTCAACCTTATATCCAACACTAATTTATGAGTAACTATAGATGATACTAGCTATAGACTATACTATTGAGCATACTCGTCACGAATGAGCTAACTCATGTAACACTGAGTTTCTTTCTTCCATGCGAACCATATGAAGACTATGCTTTTTTTTCCTTAAAAAAGGAGGATGAAAACAAATGACGAGCAGCTGAAAAAGGCCGACATAGATCGGTAGCGCAATTATGGAAAAGGTCGAGGGGCCAATCCAGCAACAACCTCAGAGGAGATGCGCTGGACGGGATGGGAAGGCAGCCTCGAGCCATGGCCTGTGGGGACGCCATTATTTCCGGCGGGGGAGATGCTTATCTTCGCTCATGACTTAAACCAAACGTTAACTGGATTCCCACTCTTTCCCCGACGAGCGGGCCCACGCTCGTGGACGGGCCCGCAGTCAGTGTCTGTTAAACCACTCGGCTGGAGTACGGGGTGTTGACCTAGCGACGTCCACTTTAGACGAAATTCTATACACTAGGGTCTACATCATCAGTCGTTTTCCTGAGAACCCTACTTTAGATTTTTGCTAACGTCTCCAACGGGCAAGTGTCGTTTTACAAGAAAGGTCTCGTTTGTTTGTGAAGAAATCCGCTAGAGTTGCTCATATAATTTAATGGAGTATATTTTGTCTTGACATTTAGGCAGATGACACGAGGCCAGGGGCGTGTTTGGTTGTTCCCGTTTCTCGAATGGGACAAGAAAAAATAAAAACGTTTGGTTTCGCGCGGCGGAAGAATTTTTTGCATCGCACGAGTTTTAAAATGCCACTCAACCTGGTCCTGGAGGAATGTCTAAATCGGATGGTTCCACGGAGCAGTTCTTCTCGCGCTTGCGGGGGAAGAAAGTGCACACGCTTGTGTGAGGGAGGGATGACGGGAGCTCGTAAAATCCGGCAATAGAAATAGGGGTTACCGCCCGCTGATTCGCGGTGGCAATTTACACCCCCCCTCCACCGGCTCCAAAATCCCTGCCACCATTTCCCCCAATTTCTAGCTCTCCCTCCAAATCCTCTTCCTCATCGACGAGTAGGTAAGCGTCGCCTCCTACTCCAGTGGGTCTAGATCATCTCCGGCAAGTCTTCTTTCTCGGATATGTCCGACATGTCGTCCTCATTAGGCGAGATTGAGATCATGGTAAAAACACCTAACCCTAGCTCTCGCAGCTTAGATCGGTTGCCATGTTCTAGCTCACAGTTCTAAGATGTGAGCTGGTGTTCTAGATCTAGACCTAAGCATTTTGGCAATCGGTATTAATACTGTCCTGTGAGGATTGCCATGTGTTGTAGGTAAGATTAGTATTATAAGTATAGTTCTTCCAGTAGAACTGAACACATTATCTCTAGTGCCGTAGGAGAAGGTTGTGCCGATCTGTCCGCAACCTCTGTGCTGCCGTTATGTGCCGATGCTTGATGCGGTGGCCAAGAGGAAGTTGACCATGTCATGGCCAACATCCCTGTCCACCTTCATCCTGAATTAGATCGTCCAATTGATCGAGAAAGTGGGTTCAGTAGTTCGGGGATTTAGACAGACGGATATGAGCTTGATTGCAGAGGATGTCTTCAAGTTTTGTGGTCGGACAGTCACTCTGAACCAGGTGTACAACCACATGAGGCACCGGAGAGTGCGCTGGATTCAGATGTTGATGATCAAGAGGCTTTAGAACATGCGCTGGGTTGAGGAGACCTCTGCTATCATGATGGGCGATGAAGATTAATATGTGCACATCAAGGTATGATACATTTGCACTTGCATCAGTTTTTGTAATGCTCACATATGAACTACATGTCATGAAGTAAATGTGATTCTCATGTAGGCTCTACCATCGGACACCGAGTTGATCAACAAGTGATGAAGCCCGTCCTACGAACGCTACTATATCTACTCCTACGAGCCCCCAAGTGGACCCATGACTCGCGCCCGAGCCAAACTCCTACAAGCCAAGGTACGAAGAGAAGGACCCATGGAACGGAGGAACCACATCGAAAGGGACCAACAAAGACGTTAGACGCAGCCTCGGGTCCTACGACCGGTACTACGGTTCAAGCAACGACCGCCCGGCCTACCGGACGCCCAGGGAGAACCAGCCAAACCTCGCCGGTACTACGGTTCGACCGGTACTACGGTCGTGGCACTACGCCCTCAACTACCGCTTCATGACAGCGACTCAACAGAAGCTCTAGGACCGCCAATGGGTACTACCCGGTCCTGGTTGCAACTGGTACTACCTGCCAACCGATCATTACTCTGGTCTTAATGAGAACATTACCGGTTCGTGATGCCTGTACCCCTCTCTATATTTTCCCTTTTCGTTCCTAAACTACCCCTGTTTATGTGGATGGCCTATATATAGCCCCCACCCTCCATTGTAAACCCCAGACTTGGATAATAATAGTTGAGGACACCCCTTTGAGGATCTATCAACTATTGGTCTCATGCTCCTACCAAGGAGCACCAAATTATCCGCAACCTCTTGGATTTTGCCTAGCGCGTTCAAGTTGTACAAGTCCTTGGGATCTCGGTGTCTCGTGACCAAGTAGTCAAGATCTCATCAAGCATCTCGCCCCCGTTGTTGGCCGTGGAGAGAGAGCTTCGCCCAACACCGATCCTAGGGATTATGTTGGACCGGTTGCCACCGGCGTGAGTTATTGGTTTGTATCGTGTTTCTGTGTGTGTGAGTTCATCGAGTTCTTCGCGTGTGTGTTCGTGGTTTTCATCCCCTCTCCCCGTCCACCGCTTTCCCCTCGATTTCCCCGGAATTCGTGAAAGATCGGGCCACCCCAAGGGGTCACCCCTCAACATATTGGTATCAAGAGCAAGGTTGATCACGAATTTCCCCCCAATTTTTCTTCTATCCCCTTAAAATCGAAAATTCCACAAAAAGATCCCCAAATTGCCTTCGGATCGATCTTTGGATTTGGTGAGTTTTTCGTGGTTTTGGTCCATAGATCTGTTGCTTTTGGAGTCGATCTATAGCCTTTTTATGTTCCTAGACCAGCCTTTCAGTTAGATTACCACGAATTTGAGGATGTTGTCAAGTTGATCGCGTGCAAGTTCCGCGCCTGGCGGTACTACCGGTCGTACGAGCGGTACTACTGCAAGTCACCGGTACTACCGGTTGTACGAGCGGTACTACCGCCAGTCACCGGTACTACCGGTCGTACCGGGCGGTACTACCGCCCGCAACTAACAGTTTTTCTTTTTCTTTTTGACCCCTCAACTTCGTTTGCTGACTGTCCTCTTTAGCTTGTTCGTGCTTCGCGTGTTTGTCGTCATTCTAACAACAGCTTCCGCAACAAAGTTCACCTCGCGCTCAACGACACCGCGACACTCAAACATCATTCCCATCAACGGTTGCAAGTCGTCAACAATACCAAAGGTATAACTTGCGCCACTTTGACAGCCCCATATCTTTCTTTGTGTGTATATATCCTATGAGAGCAACTCATTTTGTGTTTGTCTAAGCATTGTGCACTTCCCTTTGGAAAGTGAGAGTGTGAGGCCAAATACAAAAGTTAACATAGTAGTATAGAAAGGGAGAAAAAGAATAAAAAAAAGCAAAAGAAAAATAGAAAGATACATAGTCTCCCAATACAAAGAGAATATCAAGCTTGTAAGCCAAAAAGAGAGAGGAAAAAGCGCGCCAAGGCAAGTGCATAAATCCGTTGCTTATCCTCTTTTGGCAAACGAGTTGTGGTCTCTCCTTGAGTTGGCACGACAACCGAGCGTAGTCTTCGTTAGGACCTTTTGTGCTCATTTTCATAGTCGTGCTAACCCCGTTAATCTCCACGTGTGTGTTCTTCCATGTTTTGGTAGATCATATCCTTTTGCTTTTGATCTTTGGTTCTTTACCACTTAGAACAATAACCTTTTGCTTGGATTGTTTCGTTTGGTTTTCCACAATCCTAACCTTCCACCAAAAACTTTTGAGAGTTGTAGCTTATTTGTGTGTGAGTTTCTTTCCGATTTCACTTTGCAAGCTATTAGCTCCTTTGTGTGGCAATTGGTTTGATATAATCTCCAAGGTGAGGTAAAAGGCTAACTCCCCGCATCCTTCTTCTCCATATACAACCCTTGTCGACTTTGCATCATGGACAGGAATGGCGAGCCGTCCCAACCACCACCTCCGGAGGATGACACACAATACATGACAAGATGGGATCATTGGAAGGTCCGAGGTGAATTCAACTACCTTTGTGAAGCTCTTGAGCGGCGCCAAGATGAACAATTTAGCGAAGCCTGCGTGGAATTCAAGAACATCGACAACCTCTTCGAAGAAGTCCGAGGACAAATGCATGCCATGCAACACAACCTCGGCCATCAAAATAAAGCTCTTGGTCGCGCCCTCGCCTCAATAGATGAGAAGCTTCAACGCCTCATTGATGGGCTAGCAAGGCCACGATCGCGCGACTCAAGATCATCACGGCACTCCTCAAGTGAATCAAGCACACCTCGTCGTCACGCTTCAAGGCACCGGGATGGACCCGTCCTTCAATCCATGAGCTCTTCTCAAGCGGTACCATCTCCGCGACACACCGCGACGTCAAGCTATGATGGTGATCTCTCCACAAGACCTCCAAGACGTGAAGCGAACCGGCCTCAACAAAGGGCACTTGTGATTCAACACGAGCAACCTCACGTGGACCACCAAGCCTATCGTCAACGACGTGTTCCTTTAACAACAAGTGAAGCATCCGAAGTGGACGAACAAGATCACCGTCGGCGTGAAGCACTCGAAGATCCACTGAGGCGTCATCATCGACATGACCATCAACGTCGACAACATGATCATCATGAAGAGCCTCCTCCACACCAAGAAGAATGGGAGCAGCCCATTGCACAAGCGGCTCGTCGTCCTCCTCGCCACATGGCGCAAGGCAATGCTCATCGGCATCAACCACAACAAGAACAAGAGCAAGCTCCCCAAGCTCGTCGTGAGGACCATCAACCTCCTCCTCGTCCACAACCGCGCCAACAACATGAGCAAGCTTCCCAAGCTCTTCATCAAAATCAAGTTCCACCACCAAAAGAGGCACCTCAACAATCGCAAGGGCAACGCAACCATCACCAAGCAAGACATGAGAGCTCGGATGATGATGATGGCCGCCAAAATCATGGCAACCGCCGCCACCGGAACCGCAATGAAGAAAAAACTTTCGGCAAGCTCAAATTCACCATGCCCAAGTTCACCGGTTCCAATGAGTCCGAAGAATATCTCTCGTGGGAACTCAAGGTTGACAAGATATTCCGCATGCACAACTATAGCAATGAGAAGATGATGGCCATGGCATCCCTCGAGTTTGATGAGTATGCCAACCTTTGGTGGGAACAAGTCCAACTCGCTCGTGAAGTAAAAGAAGAGCCTCCAATCTCAACTTGGCAATATATGAAGGCCCATATGAGATCACGCTTTGTTCCTTCGCACTACACGCGTGACCTTTTCAACAAGCTTCAAACGCTTAGTCAAGGGACAAAGACCGTGGAAGCGTACTTCAAGCAAATGGAGCTCAACATGATCCGTGCCAACATTGAAGAGCGTGATGAGCAAACAATGGCACGTTTCCTCAATGGCTTGAACCATCCAATCAAGTGCATCACCGAGTTCCAAAAGTACAACAACATGGTTGAGCTTGTCCACATAGCATCAAAAGCTGAACGACAAGTGCAAGAGGACATCAAGTACAACAAGCCAAAGACGTACTTCACCTACAAGCAAGCACCAACCACTACTCCAACAACACCAAGTGGAAGCTCATCAAGTACCACCAAGCTTCCCTTCAAGCCAACACTTCCTCAAGGAAAGTCGCCCCCAAGTGGCAAGTACACAAAGGATGATCAACCATTCAATGGTGAATGCTACAAGTGTGGAGGCAAAGGACACAAGTCGGCCGCATGTGGAAACAATAAAGTTTTGTTCATCCATGACAATGGTGATGAAGAATACTTGAGTGAAGATGAGTTTGATGCAAGGGTCAAGGAAGCATTGGCTAGGCAACATTTGGAAGATGACCAAGAGCTCCTTGTGTGTGAGCATGATGCAAGTTCATCGCTTGTGGTCACAAGGGTCTTAACCACTCAAGTCAATGAGAATGAAGACCAAAGATCAAACATCTTTCAAACTCGTGCTGGTATAAATGGGAAGTCCATCAAAGTTGTCATCGATGGAGGGAGTTGCCACAATTTTGCAAGCACGGAATTGTGTGAGAAACTCAACCTTACCCTCCATCCACATAAGCACCCCTACCATATACAATGGCTAAGTGACCAAGGGTCCGTCAAGATCAAGCATACCGTCTCGGTAACGTTCTCAATTGGACCATACAAAGACACGGTGGAATGTGATGTGGTCCCCATGACGGTTTGCCATATGTTGCTCGGAAGGCCGTGGCAATATGACAAACGGGTTTTACATGATGGTCACACAAACACTTATACCTTCAAATGGCTTGAAAAGACTTGTGTTTTGCAACCAATGACTCCTAGCCAAATAATTGCGGACAATGCAAAGGCTTTAGCGAGGGCGCAAAACACAAAAACACATTGGGAGAAGAGTGGTGAGCGAGAGAACCACACTATAGTGAGTGAGAGCCACAAATCAAACTCGAGTGGAAAAACCAAGAGTGTTCTTCTTGCCACCAAAATTGAGATGAGAGAAGTGCGGAACAACCCATCCATCTTGCACTATGTCCTTGTATGCAAGGGACTAGCGCAAGGAACTAATGACTTGACAAATGTTCCTCCTTCTTTGATGGTTGTTTTGCAGGAATTTCAAGATGTATTCCCCGAAAAGCTTCCTCATGGACTACCCCCTCTTCGCTTAATCGAGCACCACATCGACCTCATACCTGGCGCTCCACTCCCAAATCGAGCCGCGTACCGCACGAACCCGGAAGAGACGAAGAAGATAGAACGACAAATCAACCAACTCGTCTCCAAAGGTTTGATCCAAGTAAGCACTAGCCCAAGCGCGGTACCCGTGATTCTAGTTCCAAAAACGGATGATACGTTGAGGTTATGCATGGACTGCCGTCCAATCAATGCTATCACCGTGCGTTATCGACATCCTATACCGCGTCTTGATGACATGCTTGATGAGTTATGTGGGGCCACTATATTTTCGAAAATTGATCTTCGCAGTGGTTGCCATCAAATTCGCATGGCCGAAGGTGATGAGTGGAAAACCGCCTTCAAGACCAAACTTGGTCTCTATGAATGGTTGGTTATGCCCTTTGGCTTATCAAATGCCCCATCTACCTTCATGCGCCTCATGAACCATATTTTGAGATCTCTCATTGGGAAGAGTGTCGTTGTTTACTTTGATGACATCCTTGTCTATAGCAAGTCACTAGAGGAGCATGTTACTCATGTTAAGGAGGTCCTTCAAATCCTTCGTCATGAAAAGCTTTATGCTAATCTCCCAAAGTGCACTTTTGCAAAAGACAAACTCATTTTCCTTGGTTTTGTTGTGTCTTCTAATGGCATTGAAGTTGATGTCTCTAAAGTTAAGGACATAAGATATTGGCCCATACCTACCAATGTTAGTGAACTCCGCAATTTTCATGGGTTGGCCGGCTTCTACCGTCGCTTTGTGAAAGACTTTTCTACCATTGCTTGCTCCCTCAACGAATTGACCAAGAAAAATGTCACATTCATTTGGGGAAAAGCACAACAAAAGGCTTTTGATGAGCTCAAAAAGAGGCTCACTGAAGCACCACGTCTTGCATTACCGGATTTCACAAAAACCTTTGAGATTGAATGTGACGCTAGTGGAATTGTCATTGGAGGCGTCCTTATGCAAAATGGGCGTCCTATTGCATACCATAGTGAGAAACTTGATGGCGCACGCCTTAACTATCCCATTTATGACAAAGAGCTTTTTGCCTTGGTTCGTGTCCTTCAAGTGTGGCAACACTACCTTTGGCCCAAAGAATTTATCATCCATTCCGACCATGAGTCGTTGAAATATCTTAAGGGCCAACCCAATTTGAGTAAAAGGCACGCCAAATGGGTTGAGTTCATGGAATATTTTCCTTACATTGTCAAGTACAAGAAGGGCAAAGAAAATGTTGTAGCGGACGCTTTGTCTCGCAAAAACACAAACCTTCTTACGCGACTCGAAGTAAATGTCTTGGGTCTTGATGACATCAAATCTTTGTACACGTCCGACCCTTTCTTTGGACCAATTTTTGCAAAATGTTCAATAGACAAAGGGATTGATGATTTCTATTTGCATAAGGGTTTTCTTTTCAAACAAAACGAGCTTTGCATTCCGAAGTCGTCTCTCCAAATTTTTCTTCTTCAAGAGTCCCATGGTGGAGGACTTATGGGTCACTTTGGCCGTGACAAGACATATGACATGCTATCCACTCACTACTTTTGGCCAAAGATGAAGCGCGACGTGGAGCGCCACGTCCAACGATGCACTACATGTATCCAAGCTAAGTCTAAGTCTAACCCCTTTGGTCTTTATATGCCATTGCCTATTCCTCATGCACCTTGGTCGGACATTAGCATGGACTTTGTGTTAGGATTGCCTAGATCTAAACATGGACATGACTCTATATTTGTGGCAGTGGATCGCTTTTCCAAAATGGCACACTTCATTCCGTGCCATAAGACCGATGATGCTTCACATGTAGCAAATTTGTTTTTCAGGGAAATAATTCGGCTACACGTTGTACCAAGAACAATCGTCTCCGACCGCGACGTCAAATTCATGAGCTACTTATGGAAGACACTCATGGCCAAGCTCGACATCAAGCTCCTCTTCTCGTCCGCCTCGCATCCTCAAACTGATGGACAAACCGAGATCGTCAATCGAAGCCTTGGCACACTCCTACGTGTGTTGATAAAGAAGAACCTTAAAGACTGAGAGGAATGTATTCCACACACCGAGTTCGCCTACAACCGCGCCAAGCACTCCACCACCATGAGGAGCCCGTTCATGATCGTCTATGGCTTCGAGCCTCTCACCGCGCTCGATATCCTTCCATTTCTGCTTCATGACCGTGCCAATATGGACGTTGCCAAGCGTGCCCAAACAATGAAGAAACTCCATGAATACACAAGAGCTACGATCGAGCAACAAGTCCTTCGCCAAGCATCACGGCTAAACAAGAACAAGAAAGAGATGATCTTCGACGAAGGCGACCTTGTGTGGATACACTTGAGTAAAGACCGCTTCCCCAAGGACCGCGACTCCAAACTCAAGCCAAGAGGTGATGGACCGTTCAAAGTACTAAAGAGGATCAACAACAACGCCTACATCATCGATATCCCAACATCCAAGTATCTTGTGAGCCCGACGTTCAATGTCAAAGACCTCTCACCCTACCATGGAGAAGATGAAGTTGAGAAGGTTGAAGAGTCGAGGGCGACTCTTTCCTAATGGGGGGAGCTGATGCAGCCCGTCCTACGAACGCTACTACATCTACTCCTACGAGCCCCCCAAGTGGACCCATGACTCGCGCCCGAGCCAAACTCCTACAAGCCAAGGTACGAAGAGAAGGACCCATGGAACGGAGGAACCACAACGAAAGGGACCAACCGCACGCAGACGCCAGCGGTACTACCGGTTCAAGCGGCACGACCGACCCCAGCTACCGGACGCTCCAGGAGGAACCCAGCCAAACCCCCGACGCCAACGGTACTACCGGTTCGGGAACCGGTACTACCGGTCAGTGGCACTACCGCCCTCAACTACCGCATGACAAAGCGACTCCAACAAGCTCAGACGCACGGTACTACCGTCCTCGAGCGGTACTATCGGGCCATCCGGTGATTACCGTCTTGACGGAACTTGTTCAGATCACCGCCCAAAGGTCTCTGCACTCTATATTTTTCCTTTTCGTTCCTAAACTACCCCTGTTTATGTGGCTGGCCTATATATCCCCCACCCTCCATTGTAAGCCCAGACTTGGATAATAATAGTTGAGGACACCCCTTTGAGGATCTATCAACTATTGGTCTCATGCTCCTACCAAGGAGCACCAAATTATCCGCAACCTCTTGGATTTTGCCTAGAGCGTTCAAGTTGTACAAGTGTTATCACCATATTTTGGCCAAGGACGGAGATGGGCCGTGATCAAGATGGGCTTAGAAGATACATATATTCAAGGTGTTGTTGGATCGGCCTAGTGCGTAGATTTGGGCTGAATTGCCCGTGTATCTTGTATCATAGTAGGATTCGTGTTTGTTTAGGTTCCGTTTATGTTTAGGTAAAGATAGAGTTGTAGAGTTATTCCAAAAGTAGAGAGTCTCCGGACTATAAATATGTACCTAGGGTTATTGAAAGAAAACAACAACCACGTTCACGACAAACACAATCTCAAGATCGCCACCCCTTGTTCTTAGGGTTTCTTTCGGTAGTAAGTGCTTTGCCTAGATCGCATCTTGCGATCTAGGCGATTCACTTGTTCGTTACTCCGGTTTTACTCAGATCAAGCGTTGTTGATGGCGAGTAACACCATTATCATAGATTGTTTGAGGCTAGCATCGTTGTTTTTCATTACTATCGTCGGGTTATGCCTCTAGCTATCTCGCGCCTTGCACCTTTTCCCAAAGTGCGAGGGTAGCATCTTGCTTGATCTTTATTTAGTCGATTCGACCGTTATAGTTGTGACTTGTTCATCAAGGTTTAGTTTAATATCTACGTAATCAGGCCTTACAAACGGGTTGAACGATCCGTAATGCATAAGGATGTGGCTTATTCGTTCTAGAGAGGATGTTCCGTAATTGGCTTTATGTTGGTTATTAGGCCTCCTCTAGGTTGATATTCTTCATCTTTGTATGCACTAGGCTCAATTACGCGTAGGGACGCCCAGATTACGTGGTGAAAACATTAAACTATCGAGATCGATTTAACTTGTAATGATCAAGCAAAACCCCATGTTATCATAAATCTTACGCAGAACCATGGGGCAATCGGCTTTAGGAGCCGATTTACTGGAAACTGGAGCCGATCACGGCTCGAATTTTACGATACTTGTTTATCATGCAGAAATCAATCGAGCAATCCTTCACCTTCGACTGGTATAGGTCGTGGCACGCCTCGAACCAAGCCAGACGTGTCGGAGCTTTATGGCCGTCGCCCGAGGGACCAGTGGCCCCAAGATCTGAGCCTCCCGCTCTCCGTGTTGTCGATCGCCGGTGGGTTTTGGCAGCAACACATTCTCGCACGCCCGGGACATTCAACAACGTCTACATCAACACCCGACGCGATGGAGAATGACTGTCACTTACGACGATCCGCTGGCGAGCACAAGGCCAAGTACGACGAGATTAAGGCTCTTCGAGGAAGACCTCATCGCTCTTTGAGAGGACCTGCACGCACGGCATCGTGGAAAGGGTTCCCGAGGGCGCTCTCAATGAGGTGGATCTGCTCTTCGGAGGAACGCACTGTGGCTCTACGACAGAAGTCAACTACATGGTGGCTCATTCCTTGCACCACCATTCGAGAGCCCGTGAACGCTGAGCGGTCGCGTCCGCGTAGTCCAGAGATCATGAAGCATCGACTCCCGTCGGGACCTACTTTAGGGACTCACCAGAGAAAGACCGCCTCCACTGTGCCGCAGATCCGTTCGCACTTGCCGCCCGTAACCACCAGCGCTTACGCCGTCTACAAGGCCGAGGCGACCAGCGACCAATTCTGTTGAGCCACCTAAGGAGATCCCACACGAATATATGCGCCACGTGGGATCGCAATAACCGACACGCCAACAGATTGCAACCGCAGGAGTTTCGCACAGAGCCCTTGGGTCGATCTTCGGCAAAGGCGTCCGAGCGGCGATGGTCGGGATGGACGCGACAAACAGCGTATAGCCAAGTATGCCATCGAGCAAGTCATGAGAGCCTAGCCCCTACAGCAACAGGAGCAAATCGGCACTATCCTCGTGGGACCCGCTTCGCGTCAAGAGAAGGACAATCGGCTATTCAAAGCCGCACTCAACGAAGTTTGATCCGATTCCGCCGCCACCCAAGTATAAGCTCCCCGAGTTCTCAAGGTTCGGGTCAAGGGTCAAGCTCGATCGAGCACATAAGCCGATACCGCACAACTAGGCATGATTTCGCATCGGATCGACGCGTAAGATTCTTCGCAATCTCGACAGACCAGCCTTTGGGTGGTACACCTCACTACCACCGATTCAATTCATACCGGAAGCAACCGGAAGAGCGGTTCCACGCCCGATTACCATTCGAGGCTACCGAGGCTGGCATTGCGACTTGGCAGCGCAGCGGCGAGGAGAAATCAGAGCGAGTACATCCAGCCAGATCGCCAAGAACCGATGTTACTCGCGTTTTAATCGAGAAGGAAGCGGTCAGCCGGTGTTGGGCTGTCACAAGACCATCAAGGACTGGCGTTCGTAGAGTACAACTCATTGGCGCATGGCCCGTAAACCGACGATGTATGAGCAGCCACCGAAGTTGTACCAAGACAAATTTAAACGTCCGATAAGCCCGGTCGATGCAGAAGAAGAAGATCCTACGCAGGACTGGAGGTGGCCGAAATGAATGGGCTGGGCGATCCCGTGGCCTGCAAATGGGTGAAACAAAGAAGGGCCTGCGAAGGGTTCGACTTGATGTGAGCAAAGCCGAGAGATATTCGATCCATCGCTGAAGGAGAAGCGGTGAGGTTACCCAAGGCCACAAAATCCCTACGGCTCAGAGATGAACGGAGACCATACCGCAAGTGGCATCATTCGCTCACTCACACCACCAACGAGTGCAAAGAGCTGGCCAAATCCAAATGGCGATAGAACAAGGCCGTTCGATCCTTGGGCGTTGCCATGAAAGTGGACACAAACCCATTTCCCGGCCAACATGGTAGAACTCCGCCCGCAAGACGAAGCTAGATTTCTCGTTGGCGTTAACATGGCAGGTCGATACCACCATGACACGCATAAGGAGGACGGTGGTCGCTCTGGGCAAGGAAAGAAAGGAGGCCATCCATGCGACCGCCCACCACGATGACAGGATTTAACAAAGGAACAAGTGAGGAGAGTGCGATATCGAAGCCATTCCACGCATCTCCTTAACAAGTATGAGCGCCAAGACGACCAACGCCGCCAAAGACGTAGACGACGGAAGGTATGAACACCTTACTAGGGGACCGCGAAAGATAAGGAAGGCGCAGATAGGCATTGGGATTGTCCTTTCTTCAAGTATTGTGTACAGTATGTGAATGAGCCGATTACCTACAATGACAACCGCCTGAATGCAATCAGCGAAGGAGGACACGAGGCCGATGTCAAGATTCAAACGCCTAGGGCCTCTTCCGTCCCAGAGCCACACAAGGAGTCCGCCGAGGAGACCTCGAGAAGCCAAAGGATGACAAGGTCAAGACAGTATCACCGTCCAAGGTGGTGCCTCGACGACTCGACACACCCGTGCGTAGAGTGCAGCTGCGTAATTTAGAGGAAGTCAAGCGCAGATGTCCACGCTTTGAAGAAGGCACCCCGACCGCCCTCAAAGTGAGGCAGGTGTGGAAACGGAAGACCGCCCGACCAGGAAAGAGTGGCCCAAACCGTAAGAGCCGATGAAAGACATCGGCTAGCACAAACATGGTGTTCGTGCTCCGCCGCACTGCGTGCAAGAACCGATGAGCTACCCGTGGCACAATTTGATCGCGCCCACGGCGGTTATCTTTGAGAAGCCACGTGAGAAGGGTTACAAACATCCGAAGGCCTGCACTGCGAGGTTACATCAATGGGCAACCCGTCGAAGATGTTGGTGGACACCGAGCAGCAGCCAACATCATGCCATACTCCATGCTACGATGTTTGGGACGCCCACCGCAGATCCGATCAAAACCAACGCCACGTTAAGCGACTTCAACGGTCAATCTCGGGAACGCAAGGCGATCAACGTGGACTTGACAAGGCAGGAAAACCGCATCCACGCCATTCTTCGTCGGATGTAAAGAGCACTTACATCGCCTTGCTAGGAAGGGATTGGATCACGCTAATTGCGCATCCGCCCACAATGCATCGCTGCTCGATCCAAGGATGGAGACGGCGTGGAGGTCATCCACGCACGATTCCATCGAGATCTCCATAGCTGGCATGAACGTCGGGAGGCGAAGACCAAGAGCCGATCTCGAATCAATCTAGACGGCGAGCGAAGCTACAAAAACGGGTGAGGCTGGTCTTATCCACGGCCTTACAGTAGAAGAGCCCACGATCATCAGTGGTACGCCGATCCTCGCGATCGGCCACGAAAAAATAAAAAGCACATCATACGACAAGCTTCATGTAGTCGAGTAGAGATGCTCGCCATCAAAATAATAAGGTGTAAACCGCCTGACAGATGCAAGAAAGGGCCGATTCAGCGATCGGCCCAAATTATTTTTGTTGTCCTCACCCACCGCTTGCCCTGTGTTTAGCGCCGATTTGACGGAAAGCTAGGGTGGGTTTACATCCGCCGATGAGCTAGAAGAGATCGACATTGGTCCCGGGATAAGCCACGACCAACATTTATCGCCAGTTAGAGCCAAGTCTGCGGGCCCGATGATAGCCCTGTTGAAACAATATCAGATTGCCGCCGGGACTACACCGAGATGCCCGGGTTGGACAGAGCATCATCGAGCATCGCCTCCGCTCAAAAAGGATTTCGCCGTTCAGCAGCCGAGCACGACAAATGAAGGCCGAAATTCGCGAAGTCAAGAAAGAGGTCGAAAAATGTTGACGCCAATTTGATCGACCATGCGTATGCCGAGTGGATTTCTAGTATCGCACTGTAGAGAAGAAGGGTGGCCAATGGCGGTTGCTATAGATTTTCGAGATCTCAACAGAGCTACCCCAAAGGATGAGTATCCGGCGTGGCGTAAACATTAATCAATGCAGCAATGGTCATAAAATTTTGAGCTTCATGGACGGCAATGCCGGTACAACCAGATCTTCATGGCTCCAAGACATACACAAGATCGCATTGAGTCCTGTGGTCCGTGGGGTTATTTGAATATGTAGTCATGACGCTTGATCGAAAAATGCCGCTTACGCACTAAAGGGCCATGAATTATATCTTCCATGATCCGATCGGCAACCGGTGGAAATTTACATCGATGACGTGGTGGTCAAGTCCGCTTCAACGCACGGACACTTGACGATCTGCACGCCTTGACCGAACAAGAAAATTACCACGGATGAATCCAAAGAAGTGCTTCGGTGTGACGATTACCGTTCTTGGGTTTTCGTCCATGAACGCGAATTGAGATCGCCTAAAAGTCGAGGCAAGGCGTAACGATGAAGCCACCCACCACAAAGAAAGAACTGCAGTCCTTATCGGCAAGATCAACTTCGCCGACGATTCATCTCCAACTGTCAGAAGGATTGAGCCGCTCATGGGACTAGTTAAAATCAACCGACGAGGAATTCCGGGGCGAGAGCAACAACGCCTTCGACGAGATCAAAGAATACCGACAAAGCCGCCAGCAGTTAGTTCCACCACCGACAAAGCCATTCTACATTTACTTGTCGATGGTCGACACGCCCATCACTTGGTAGTGGTGCAAGTTTATGATGGGCCGGAGCGGTCGCTTTACATAAGCGAGGATGCCGGACGCAGACGAGGTACCCGATATCGATAAGTTGTGCCTCACCGCTTTTTCACCGCACCGTTACGCCACATTTTGCTATCGCAGAGATCATCATATGCAAGTCGGGTTATAAAGCATATGCTTGGGCTCCTATGTTAAAAGGCCGATTGGGCAAATGGATGTTTGCATTGTCGAGTTTGACATCCGGTATCAACCCGCGAAAGCAAATAAGGGATTGGCCGATCTTATCGCCGAAAGGATCAACACTAACATAGCCAGACCGTCCATAAGAGCGGCTATGTTTTTCGACGGATCAGTTTGTGACGATGGCTGCATCGGCATTTTACTCGTGTCGCCTGGGGCAACATTTTCCTTCTCCATCGATTGTCTACCTCTCGCACTAACAATGTAGCGTAGCACGAGGCGATATGCAAGGGATGGAGTTACTCCTCGGCCGAAGCGTATAAAGGAAATTTTGGAGACTCCAAGTTGGTGATTTCCCAGCTCATGGAGGACTACAAGTGCGAGAGCGAGTCCTCTTCCCATTATGGCTGCACCGCCGAGCTGATGACGCAATTCGTAGACATCAACTTCACTTGGATTCCACGAGCGCAGAATACCGAGGCGAACGATCTTGCGCATGGCTTCGGATACAAGGATGTGGTAGAAGGAGCCGACGCTCGTACAGCCTCGAAGCGGACGATCGGAGAGCCGATATCTTCAATTACTTGAAAGATTCTACGGGGCACCTAAACGGATAAGGTACAAAGCCATGAAGTACGTGCTTATTGGGGATGACATGTTTTACGTAACTCGAAGGGCTATTGCTTAAATGCTTGGGGACAGAGAGGCCAATCAGCTCCTACACGAGGTACACGGTTACGCGTGGAACTCACCAATCGGCTCATAAGATGAAATGGTTGATCAGCGATCGTGGTTTTATTGGCCCACCATGCTTGAGGACTGTTCAACTACTACAAAGGGTGTCAAGCATGTCGAAATTTGGAAAATCCAGATGGTACCAGCAAAGAATGAACCCCATCATCAAGCCTTGGCCTTTCCGAGGTTGGGGCATGGACATGATCGGCAAGATCAATCCTCCATCAAGCAAAGGCCACATGTGGATTCTCGCTATCACGACTACTTCACTAAATGGGTAGAGGCTGTCCCGATGAAGTCAAGAACTCAAGGATGTTATCAATTTTGTGAAAGAACATGTCATCCATAGATTGAATTCCCAAACTATCACAACCGATGGAGGTTCGGTCTTTATTTCTCAAGAGTTTAGGAAATTCATGAGGACATGGGGATCAAGCGATTAGATCATCTCCATACTATGCTCAAGCAAATGGGCAAGTCAAGCGCCCAACCGAGCCTCATCAAACCGATCAAGAGGAAAGTCGATGAGCACCCAAGACGTTGGCACGAGGTTTTGTCGAGGCGTTATGGGCTTATCGCATGTCATGTCATGGAGCGATAAAACCTCACCCTACCATCTAGTATATGGACAAGAAGCCGCCCCGCCGTGGGAAATTACGTTTGGATCGAGACGTCACTTTTCGACGATCTAACAATCAAGAATACGCAACTCGATGAGTGACAGGTGGAGGATTTAACCGAGCTGGTTATGGGCACCGGAGAAAATCAAAGAAAACAAGGCCAAGGTAGCTCGTGCATACAACAAGAAAGTGAAGCCAAAGGAGTTCCACGTTGGTGATCCGGTATGGGAAGTCGTGTTGCCCTTGGGGACTAAGGATGCAACATATGGTAAATGGTCTCCAAATTGGCACGGTCCGCATGGTCGACCAAGTTTTAAGAGGAAACGCATACATGCTCGAAAGCTTGGATGGAGTAAAGTTCCCAAGGCGCCAATGGACAACATCTCAAGAAATATTTCCCAAGCATGTGGGATGTTGGACAGTAAAACTGGAGGAGCCGTTACATGAAATCGGCTAGGTAAAGACACAAGAAACGATGGACAGTAAAAATATGGGGGCCGATGCTGAAAATCGGCCAAGTAAAAATAAATAAATATATATATATATGTAGCCGATGCACGGTCATCGATGCTAGAGGTTCACACATGTTACAAACCTCATCATCTTCATCTTTGCTTGTCACTAGTCGTCTGTGCGGGGCACGTTTTTCGGTGGGCAATTGGAGATTTGGGTCGTCCGTGTTTGAATCCACCGTGTTGAGGAAGGTCGCAGGTCGTCATTTGAAACCAAGAAATGGCCGTTGGGATGTGTCTAAGAATGCGATCAAGGTTGACCTCGCTAACGTTTTCGGGAGAAGCCGATGGGTAGTCATCGGCTCAGGCGATTGACTTGTTTGATCAGATGCAGGTGAAAGCCGATATGGTGTCATCGACTTGAGGCATCGACGATTTTCGTTATCGGCAAAATTGAAGCAAAGAGGAACAATATTTGGGAATCGATTTTCATTCATTCAAAAGATCATTGCTTATGATGATCGACACAAAAGTGGCCTACTATCGCTATGGCCATTACTCGATTCCTAATCTAAGCCGAGGTCGCTGCCGCCGTTGCCGTTGCCGCCGCCCTCTTCTCTTATTTAAGGCCGCCCCAAAGATCGCCCCGCCGCTGCCGTCAAGAAACCAACGGGACCTCTTCGTCTCGTCGTCATCTTCAAGATTCTTCGCTGGACCAGAAGGAAGCGCTTCGGCGGATACTGTCGGAGGAGGTGTCCTCCTCCGATTCCTCCTCCTCGGAAGAGTCGACGCCGCCCCACGACCGCTTGTCGTTGCCGCTTCGCCTCCTCGCCGACGAGGAATCAGAGGCTTTCGCCGCCGTGGACGATCGCCCTTCGACCAGACGGCGAAATCGATGGCCTTTCGCCCCACCATCGTACGAAGTATCTATATCGCCGTGCGGATGCTCGTGTCGCTCTGCCGCCATCGAGTTGGAGGCGGAAGACACATTGGAGGAAGCAGGAGGCCATGGCAAGAAAGAGGGTTTTCGGCGAAGGAAGAGGGTTTTCGCAACCGGAGGAAGATGGGGACTGTGGAACTGCTCAGGATTTAAATAAGGGAATAGTGGACGGTTCAATGCCATAGCGGTTTCAGCAGACCGCCAAAATCACAAATCACGCTACCGCGCAGAGTTGAGAAGACAGGCATAATGATGAAGGGGTAGCGTGATGTTCGCCACACTCGCCGACGCGCAGCCCGGTAAAGAGAAAAAAAAAAGAGGAGAAGAAGAGGAAAAAACGCACAGAGTGGTTTTGGAATTATCATTGCCAAAACCAGGGGGGCATGTGTTATCACCATAATTTGGCCAAGGACGGAGATGGGCCGTGATCAAGATGGGCTTAGAAGATACATATATTCAAGGTGTTGTTGGATCGGCCTAGTGCGTAGATTTGGGCTGAATTGCCCGTGTATCTTGTATCATAGTAGGATTCGTGTTTGTTTAGGTTCCGTTTATGTTTAGGTAAAGATAGAGTTGTAGAGTTATTCCAAAAGTAGAGAGTCTCCGGACTATAAATATGTACCTAGGGTTATTGAAAGAAAACAACAACCACGTTCACGACAAACACAATCTCCAAGCATCGCCACCCCTTGTTCTTAGGGTTTCTTTCGGTAGTATGTCGCTTAGATCGCATCTTGCGATCTAGGCGATTCTACTTGTTCGTTACCGGTTTTACTCTGCATGAAGCGTTGTTGATGATGGCAGTAACACCATTATCATAGATTGTTTGAGGCTAGCATCGTTGCTTTTTCATTACTATCGAAGTTATGCTGCCTCTAGCTATCTCACGCCTTGCACCTTTTCCCAAAGTGCGAGGGTAGCATCTTGCTTGATCTTTATTTAGTCGATTCGATCGTTATAGTTGTGCCTTGTTCATCAAGGTTTAGTTTAATATCTACGTAATCAGGCCTTACAAACGGGTTGAACGATCCGGTAATGCATAAGGATGTGGCTTATTCGCTCTAGAGAGGATGTTCCAGAATTAATTGGCTTTATGTTGGTTATTAGGCCTCCTCTAGGGTTGATATTCTTCATCTTTGTACGCATTAGGCTCAATTACGCGTAGGACGCCCGATTACGTGGTGAAAACATTAAACTATCGAGATCAATTTAACTTGTAATGATCAAGCAAACCCCATGTTATCATAAATCTTACGCAGAACCATGGGGCAATCGGCTTTAGGAGCCGATTTACAGAAACCCGGAGCCGATCACGGCTCGAATTTTACGATACTTGTTTATCATGCAGAAATCAATCGGAGCAATCCTTCACCTTCCGACTGTATAGGTCGTGGCACGCCGAACCAAGCCAGACGTGTCGAGCTTTATGGCCGTCGCCGAGGGACCAGTGGCCCACTCAAGATCCTGGAGCCTCCGGCCTCCGTGTTGTCGGCCGTCACGGTGGGTTTTGGCAGGCAACAACAAGTCCTTGGGATCTCGGTGTCTCGTGCCCAAGTAGTCAATATCTCACCAAGCATCTCGCCCCCCTTGTTGGCCGTGGAGAGAGAGCTTCGCCCAACACCGATCCTAGGGATTATGTTGGACCGGTTGCCATCGGCGTGAGTTATTGGTTTGTATCGTGTTTCTGTGTGTGTGAGTTCATCGAGTTCTTCGCGTGTGTGTTCGTGGTTTTCATCCCCTCTCCCCGTCCACCGCTTTCCCCTCGATTTCCCCGGAATTCGTGAAAGATCGGGCCACCCCAAGGGGTCACCCCTCAACAACAAGCCCATTGACAACTATGCTCATATGAAGATCATCTACGGTCCTCGTATTCCCGTTGCGCCCGTCTTTGTGACGGCGATACACCGTGCTCTTATCCACCTGATGAAGCAAGGCGGATAGACGACCAGGTATCTTGCCATGACCCCTGAGCGGTTGAGCTGGTTCACGGTCTTCCTGAACAAACACTACCTCTTAGCAGCAAACTGAGCTGTTCGAGGAGGTGCTAGTAGCGGTGTTCATGATGATGAATGTGATGTGTATTTTGGAGTAGATAGGCTGATAAACTATGGTTGCCGTGACCCCTGAACTTTCGTCTGTATATTTTAGGAGGTGGTATTCAATTATAACCCCTTTGTATGTGATGAACAGTGCTGCATCACGGGTAGTTGCTCGTGAACTCGTGCTACAACACACACGCCATGACTAATTATGTCGAATCAGTGTTAATATAAGCTAGTAGTTCTCTAAACTTTTCTAAACTTTGTTTTCTGCCTTGCTGATGTTGGGTAATCTCCTCTCACCAGTCAGGAGGTACGGCTAGCAGGGACAATGAAGCTAGCCAAACAAATATCAATTTGCTAAAAACCTAGAATGCATGCAAACAAACGACTAAGGGTTGACTTCTCAACCCTAAGAAAATAAAAATACATGAAACCAAACGATTGGTCCTTTTAGCATGAAAGGTTGTATTACCGCGCGTAGCTTTCGTGAAGCCATGATCTTCTAAAAGGAACGAGCAACCAAACACGTCTCAGATGACCAGGTTCCGGGAGCAAGGAAATGGGCATTTTCTCGCCCGAAAATACGTCACTTTCTCTGACGGGTGCTGGCGATTTAGGAGAATACATCCAATCCTCTGCCATAATTTTTGCAATTAGTAAACTATACTAGGTGACAGTAGAATATAGAGGTAAACTCCTGTGGGAAAGCTGGACGGCGTAAGGTTGCTTTGTGTGATTGGCTCGAGGCTTTGACTTGTCGAGTTTACGGCATCGCCGCATCGCTATACACGATTGGAAAGTTGTGTAGTAACCAAAAACATGGTCTCTTCATATACTAACGATTTACTCGAGTCTGAGGCGGGTCACAACTCACAAGCTGTGCAATGATAAGAAGCATGATGCCAAGTTGCATGTGAAATCGCTACCGCTTCAAGAAACTCAATGGCAGCGGCTTCAAACCCCACTGTCACCACATGCCATTGACCGGTCCACACGATTCGTTCCACGAATTGAAAATCTGCTGGAATCTTTGGTAGGATGTGCACTGGAGAATGCCACGCCAGTCCAAGCACATCAGAGTTGCACAAAGGGAAGCAGGTCCATTGCACGATATAGTATAGTTTATCATTGTATGATTAAGGGCTGTGAGCATAACCAAATCCATTAGTTTCCTAACATTCATCGCATCGCAGGAAGGACAAGTGGGGAAAAACAATCTTACAGTCCTGTCTAACACATGCCTGAAATTAACCGAAATGCCAACATAACACAACAACTTGGCCATTCAGTTTTACACTACAATCACAACAATGGTGGAAACATCAGGATTTGAGGGTAAGCTTCACATTACACATTTGCTTGATAACTAGAGGCACGCTCAATTATTGTAAAGAGAAAAATAAAAGAAGATATACAACAAGTTCGGAGACGGATCATCGGGTAGGAGCGACGTGATACGCAGACTTCACTTTCTTCTCCAAGAGGGAGACATGCTTGTCGAGCATCGACACCACCGCCTCGAACTCGGTCACCTGCTGGTCTATCGCGTCGATCTGGGACGTGTACTCCTCGAACCCTTGGTTTTTCTCGTTCAGTTGCTCCACGAAGACCCGCAGGCCAGACGCGACATCTCCGTAGCTGTTGTATTCCTCTGCCACGCGTCGGTTCATCTTTTCGAGCAGTTCTAGCTGGCTGTTAGTTCCCTGAAAAGAATGCGTCGTCTTAAAAGGAAAACAACTGCTGGCGAAAAACAACAAAGGTTGATAACGTCTAATGGCAGTAACCCCTCCAGTTTTTAATTTGTGAGGGAGAGTTGACCCTTCAGAAAATTGGAATCTGTGATCTTTTGCTTAAGGTTCAGATTAAGAAAAAGTTAATCATAATGGTTTGGTGAAGCACTTTCTACCAATACTCAAAAGCACCCTTTGCTTTACATACATTGTGTGTCTAATTACTCTTAGCTACAAAAGCACTTTCTACCAATACTCAAAGTACAACATTTATTGTTCAAACCGTTGTAAACACTTCGTTGGCAGATGTGAAAATAATCTGGCTACTTGAGAGGTACAGTCCCAAAAAGCTGCTTGGTACACGGCATAGTACAAAACACCACACCACACCACCAAGTGAACAGCCTCCACTTTGTGCAAAGGTCTCTCAATACAATTAATCTGTTTTTCTTCTTTTGATTTATTAGTATATAAAAGAAGAGAAAATGAATGTTCCGTGACTTCTGTTGCTAATCTGAATCATGCACTTCCAAAGCCATACCTTGACATGTTAAACGAAACAGCATATATTTCTTTAATATAAGTCACAAGCTACAAAAAATGTAATATGCGATCCATTTTGGGCACTGAAGAAGTACTCAATCTCTCAAGAAGCAAAAGAACCGAGCACGGACCGCATAACCTAGACTCCAAATCCTGAACACAGAGCCAGTTGAAATCACCATATAGCCAACCGAGTTTTGCGCCTTCAAGCATTAATGAGAAATAACCCTAGAAAGTGGCAAGCACATTGCATACCAGTTACTGGTGCCCAAAGAATGCAATGGACAGGTATTCATCTAGGCCTACCAATTCAATGATAGAAAAACCACTTTAAAACTACCTGACCAGTGACTGCTTTCTTCTACAGTATTACCCAACAATTATGATGTGGCGCCTTTAGCCATTCTTAAAATTGAGGAGTTAGATACCAAATTGGGGGAAAATGCAGGAAAAGACCTAGACAATCCGTGCACCAATCCAGCTATGAAACCTGAACGAACAGGACGGGTTCTAGGCTATGGTCAGGGCATGATTCTATCGCGTTGGCTAGTGAAATCAACACCAGGCATTTGAGGCTGTGCATCTGATAATCAAATCGCTCTTCTTCTAAGTCAATCGTGAACGCACCTGGAGCTCGCCGCGGACCATGAGGGAGACGTTGTTGAAGAGATCTGCCAGCGAATCAGCGAGCTCATCCCTCTGCCCCGCCGCCGACCCCTCCTTCGCCGTGGTCGCCATCGCCGGCGCTTCCTCCCAGGCGCACGCCGTCAGGGAGGGGAACCTGGCTTGGGCTTGTCCCCATGTGGACTTTTGTTTGGAGTCGAACAAACTCGAGCTTACTGGGCCGCATAACGTGGCCCAACATTAAAAGGCCAGCCCGTTTCAAGGCAAAGTAAGTGGTCGAGATTAAATTCAGGTCCCGCGTGCAGAGCATATAACAGAGACCAAAAATGCATACCTCTGAATTCAGACTACAGAGGTGTGAATCCGGCTGCCGCAAATTTACATAAACATACCCACGATCAGAACAATGCCTAGAAAAATGTCAAAAAAAAGAACAATGTCTAGATAAGTTCAACTTGAACTGTTCAAGTTTTCATTGAGCATTATTGCGTATAAACAGCTCTCTCATCATCCATTTCGAGATGACTGAACAAACATGTACAAAACCAAAATTGTTCCCTTTCTTGCATAGATACAAACACCCACCGCCGCATCACAAAAATGCTCTCAATGTTGAGCCAGCTTACACATTCAAAAAAATAGACAAATGTGTCAAGCAAGATCCTTTCGAAGTGCCGAAAACAAAAAATTACTGGTCACCACAAAATCATATTGCTTGACTGCGTAATATACCAATTTAAGCCACCAATCACCCTTATTTGTTCGCCTGGCGTATGGAGCCTAGACGTCCGCCTTCCTGTAGATGATGTTCACCACATCAGTGTATAAGGCCACTGAATTTGAGAACACAGCAAGCACAATCATGGTTACGGCTAAAATCTTGTCGCGCTTGGTTGCGACTCCGTAAGAATCCCTACAGAGAAACACAAGCACACAGTAAACCAAAGAGGAACCTAGAAGCAGGGGACAGTATACGACAGAAACATAAATCGTTAGTTACCTCAGTATGATCATAGCAGGAAATATGAAGCCAATGAGGACGGCAGCCGTGGCGCCGGTGACTTGGAACGCGTCCCAGATGCTCGGTATGAAGTTGGCAGCAAGATAAATCACAGCAAGGAGTGAGGCTGAGATGAGGGTGAACCTTCGGTCGTCAAGAGAAATGTGGCCCGAGGTGGGGAACAGCAGCCCGTCGAAGTTGAGCCTAAGGGCGAAGAAGACTATAGGGAAGACGAGCATGACATGGACCACATAGCTCACTCTCACCACGTCGTTGAAGACATCGCTGAACGGAATACGGAGGTCCGAGTCGAAGTTAGCGAGCACATCGGACAGGGTGCCCTCGCCGAAGAGGAGGTACGCGAACAAGCCTGTCGCAACGTAGACGGTCGAGCAGAGAGCCAGTGAAGTTTGCACGATGGGCTTGGTCTGAGTTCTGTCTTCCAGCTCGTTGTCGATGCTGTGAACTGTCCAGTTATGATGACAGACACATGTTTAGACCTCGGGGAAATGAACAACAGCGAGAGCAAACAAAGTGGGCAGTAGGAGACACACCATTGTAATGGCAAATGTAGGCGGTGACGAGAACCGGCACGGCTGTAAAGAGTTCCCAGATGGAACTGATTTCGTCTATCTTAGGGAAGAGCTTAGGAACCTCAGCAGTTCCTTGGATGAGTCTGACGATAGCGATTCCAGCAGTGATGACAACAAAAACCACAGCAAGAGCAACCGATATAGCAGATGTGTATTTCAATGAATCTGTGAACAGAGATGTTTCATTAGTATTTAGTACAGATGCCATTACAAAATAGCATATTGTAAATCATTTTCCTTAATGTAGCACAGACTTACCCAATTTCCTAAAGCTCACCAACGGAGCAAACACAAAAAGAGTTGTGGCGAGGAGAACAACCGGACGAGAATTCCACCAATGGGATCCAAACCATCCCTCAAAGACACCACGGTGATGAACACCAGTTGTGGATGTTCCGGATAGCACATCACCTAGAAAAAGACAACAGTACAAAATAATAGCATGAGGCGAATTGCATGATCGGATAGAATTAATTCCTAAAAAAAGTGAGAGCATTTCCTGCACTTATTCTGACGTGCCGTTTAACACATCGCTTGGACACACGAGTTAGAGCATATCATGTACTCCTCTGTCTCAAAAAGGATGTTGCAGATTTGTACTCACTCCTTTTTGGGATGGAGGGAGTAGTACAGTGGAGGGAGGTCGATCAGACTAAAATCACAATTCGATGTTTATAGAACTTCAGTGCCTAAGTACTATGGGGCTTGGAAGCCCCAACTATAGTGAAAAGATCCGAGTCACTAATTAGCTGAACTGAACCACATAAGTTTAAGAGATATTGCAAGAACTATGACCAAATTTGGATGTTCTACCAAAGTCATGTGTCAATGTTCACTATTTTTAATTAAGAAAGTAGTACTAACTATAGCTTCCAGGGATTTCAGATTGTGCAAGTGAGCAACTAAGATATTGCATCTGAACGGTTACTGCCAACTTGGGACATTCGAATTACAACTCTACTACTAGTAGATCACAAGCAGGCGTAAAAACAATGAGTTGTGTTATAGGCATACCAATGATAATCATGTACACAATCATGACGCCGAGGTTGTTTATGACCACAGACGCCTGCAGCGCGATCCTCCCCCATTTACCGAAGGTGTTGCCCATGAGGCGCCCGTAGGACGTAACCTCTCCCTCGTGGCTGCACCTGAGCAGCATGTCGATGGACGCCTCGGTGAGCAACGCCACAAGAATGACCATCAAAATACCAGGGACAATGCCTAGCATCTTGATACTGGCCGGCAGAGCCATGATCCCAGCCCCCACGATCGTCGTCGACAGGTTGAAGACCGCGCCGGAGAAAGAAGCTCCGTTGAACTCATGGATGCTGTATCCGATTACTCCCTGCTCCTCATTGAACGGGAGGAGCGGCATCATGGTCTCATCTCTCGTCTTGCTAGGTGAGGCGTCGCCGGTCCCCATTTGTTTCGATCTCCTGCATGCATGTGCAAATATTCAGTTAGGAGAAACTGAATGTTGATGACGAACTGGAGTTCCTTTATTACTTTTCTTCCATCCTTCTTGTATACTAGTACTATCAGTAACTTGTCATGAATTGGGACAACAGAATCACAGTCTCTTGTTCACAATTACTATTTAGGAAAGAGCTAAGGTTTCAGGTTACAACTCACTTAGACACTTTGACAAGACATGCGAACCACATAAAGGAACGACCACTTTGAGCACCATGCCAGAGGATATAAACCACCTAGGATATTCCAATGCCAAATCCTTGTAGTAGTAGTAGTAGATAAGATTTCATACAGAAGGCTCACTCAGAATACTGTAATATGTTCAGTGCAACAACGGACAGATATTCAGCATATAACATTTAAGAATCTAATAATCTCCCCCCAAATCCTAACAAAGTTTTGCAGGGCATATAATGCCATAATGGGGGGCACTAATCAGTTAAACTCAAATGGGGACGAAAAAACCAGTCAGATAACCCAATCCTACCACCATGGATCCATGTCGACAACTAACAGACAATAGAGAGGAGGTATTACCATACCTCTCAAGAACCCCAACCGAAACCAGCGAAGAATGCACAGGGAGATCAGGGAAGAGAAGAATTCTATGCGCGCGCGTGCGCGTGGGAGCGTGTGTAGACTAGACGGAGTGCTCCCCCTCCTCTTCCACCTGTGCCCTTCTTTATAGGCGAATGCGGCGTGCGTCTCCGCTAATCGTCGAAACTGGACGGGACGGGACGGGTTCCTGCCTTCCTTCCTGGCCGCCGCGCGCGAGCAGAGCACCCGTCCCTTTCCACGGAAATTTCAAAAGGGAACTGTTAAACCCCCAGCCCAGATTGCGTCTCTGCCTTAATTGCCTTCCAACAGTTGATCTTTGCTTCCTCTTCTACTTGCCAGATTTGTTTATTCTTTGGCCGGTTGCTTGCTTTGCTTGCCGCCACGCCTTCTCTCGCCACGGCAGTGGCCGGTTCCTTTCCAAAAAAAAAAAGGAAGATGCACGAAAATGGCGAACTGCGGCGCCGGTGAGCGACAGGCCGATGGCACACCGGCGAAGAAGACGACGGCGACGGTGAGAAGAACCAAGGCGTTTGCAAGATTCTGTTTTGTTGCGTCCGCGAATTTGTGGATGGCGCGAGATCGGTAGGTTCTTCCAGCGGTAGATTCTACCGTCCGTTGGAGTGAGCAGCAGATCTTTACTATTAATTTCAAAAGCGTAATGAATGGTCACACATGTAAAAATTATAAATGAAATGTCACTCCGCATCTCAAACAATATGCCACCACGCCCATCTCCTAACGAAACAACCACCTTAATTATCTCAACAACTAAAACAAACTATCCGATAGGAACTACCACCGAGTTCAATCACCTCTCCTGATCTCCTACGTTTTAGCTAGCAGTTCCACACGCGAAGCTCATACCTATCTCCAGCCCACGATGGCATCTCAAATTTCAGTTTCTCCCTCTCTCATCTTCTCATCTTGCTGGTCAGGGGTTACACCACCAAGTGGTCTTGACGTCAGCCATGGCTCTGCAACCCGTCGGCTCTGCAGCCGACGGGTTCATCGCCATGGACATCAATGCCCTCTCGTTGCAAGCTGGAGACAGCCCGTACACGACCCCGTTGACACCCGTAAGTCCACAAACACCCCCGAGCTAGCCTCGAACATGAAGCTCGCTGGCGACGGCGATATGCGTGGCCAGATACTTTTACTTCATTTTATAGAGCTATCGCGCTATGACCTTGAGCGCAACAGTAAGGTTGCTGTCGAGGAAGGGATCAGACCAGAAGCACACATTTTCCCATGTTGCTGATCAGGGGTCGCAAAACTATGTACTCCACCCACTGCCGCTCATCTCCCATCAAAACGTGTAGCCAACATAGCCATCCCCTTCCTGCATAATAAACTTCCTAGATTGCTTATCCGGTTTCAGTCATCCATGATCAAAGTCAAAAGCAATTGGCTTATACCTCTCTAATCAGTATTGCATCGGTTTAACTGCACAACAATCCAGACCATAAGAAGATCAGCATTGGTGTGTAATTAGGTGTCTTTTGACTAATCTCATGCCATATCATTGTTTTATCCTAGGTTGTCACAAGGTCTACATCTCATTGACTTCATGTTGTTTCTGATCCGCCATGAAAATGCAAGTATACTCAATGCGCCCCTGATTTGTTCATCTCTCAGGGTCTGTGATGCATTCTTTTATGTTATACATTTTTTTTTGAGCTGGAATGTTATACATATTTTGGCAAGATTACATGTGGTTGAGTGGTTCTTTTTTTTGAAATGGGGTATACCCCGATCTCTGCATCAGTTGATTCACAAAGCCTTTTATTACAACGTTTAAAAAATCTCAAACCATAAGAGTACAAAAGCCTTTTATTGCAGCGTTCGAAATGTGGTTGAGTGGTTCTATGTATAGTTATACTAGCATGTTTTGTTTTTTCAGGTGTTTACTCGATTCTCCACATGAAAACATGCAGCCCGGAGCAACTAATCCCACCTGAGTCTTCACACACAAGCATCAATAGTCAAACAATTTAGTCTATTTAGGTATGTGTGTCCTAGATCGATGGTGGCCGTTGTCCTCATTATGGATTGTGTGCTTCCCAATCATGAGCAAGTGTGAGCGCATTAGGCGGTAGACGCGTGCCCTGCAGTGGTAGTATTGTGCAGTCCTCTATGCTTGTCCTTCCTTCACTGCGGGCAGACACTGTTCAGCACGATGACATGTTCTTGTTGCTGATTCTCACTTTTCAACATGATAAAACATTTTTAATCACGATTAGGTTGTCCTTTGTCTAATAAAACAGTATTACTTTGACACTATTCGGTGCTTAATCTTCCAAGTCAGCACTTTTAATCTGGAAAATGAAATGGAAGACACACATAATACTGCTATTGGTCATACGTATATTTTTACTATATCAAAAGCGCTTTAGTTTTCTTCATGTAAAGCTATTCATCTTTTTCAGAACAATCGAGTCCACCAACACAACCCAACAATGCTTATTGAAGGGATAGAAGACTCACATCAAATTTGAATTAGAAAAACTTAAGACGATATTAAAATTTAAGGTGAATTTTACACAACCAAAATTCTTGAGTTTATACAAGATCATCCAGTAGTTGATCTCAGTTAATAAAAGGCGAGTAGTTAGGCCATTTCTTTCTATTCATATGATATACACGTGTTTTTTCGAAGTGGAATTTCGAAACTTTCATAATACTATGTAGCTATGTAAAATTTCACGTGCAAACATATTTATGTGTACGGCGAGGGAAGAAAATTGAGAAGCCGTAGCAACGCACATGCATCCAACTAATAGAATTACATAAAGGGGGGCTGGAGTTGCTGGTGGTTATACACTTTGGATAGGTCAGATAACACTACTAGAGAAAAGGCTATAGGAGACATGCTTATGCGAGACACATTTAGACCATATGCGCCTCCTATAAAATAGGCGAGGCACACTCCTTCTCCATGCGCCTCTAGTATAAAAATAGGCGGGCGCATATGATAAGAATGCGCCTCCTATAATCCCTGTACGGACTAAATCTAGCAGCCTCATATTATGCGAGGCGTATTCCAGTCATATGCGCCTCCTATATATTAGATAGGCGAGGCGCATATGGGCAGAATGCGCCTCGCATAATCTGTGTGGGCCCGCGTGTTGGTAGGTGCATGAATATGCGAGGCGCATATGGTTATATGCGCCTCCTATATTTGATAATATGGTCATATGCGCCTCAAGTAACTCCTACGGGCCCGGGCGGTGGTAGGTGGCGTATGTAGGCGCGCATATTGCTATATGCGCCTCCTATAGTTTGAATTATAGGAGGCGCATATTGTGCCTATAACCTAGCACCACTTTTTTCCAGCTTTTTGCACATGGAGCCAACTACCACCCCACTCACTTGTGTCACTTCTTCCTCCTCCACCAAGACAAATCTGGTCGCCCCTCTCCTCCTCCCCACCTCATTTCCCCCATTGATTCACCATAGAAGCTTGCTCAACATCCATTGGTTGACACCCATATGTAAGTGAAGTCTCTTGCTCCTCTAGATCTACAACATGTCCATTTACTTCTCCTCCGGCTCTCTTGCGCAAGTCGTTGTTGGAGGAAGCGTGAAGGCGTTGCTTGCATGTATGCGCATTTTCGGAGACACCGACTATATGATTGTGTTGTGGTGCTACTTTTTGTGCAGGGATTTCATTTGAGATGCCAATGTTACGTCGGAATGTCGATTTATTTCTTTTCCGGCAAATTTCTGGCACTCGCGGATGTCCTCTTTTTAGGGGAGGTCATGCCGAATTTTTCCGGCGATCCACATCCATATATGCTCTAATTATTCTCTTGCTCTTTGTACCACGCAGGCGGCCATGGTACGACCACTGATCAACAAAGCCCGCGTGGATAGGTGGATGACATGCGCGAGGGCCGACATGGAACGTGCAAACAAGACAGAGATAAGATGTCCATGCCGGACGCAAGTCGATGTATCCGATAAGGCATGATTCCGAATCTGAGTCGCACCTGCTTCGACGTAGTTTCATGGATGGCTACACTCGATGGATACGTGATGACGAATATGATGATGAGAATGTCAATAATGGTGAAGATCAAGATGCCAGTGATGATCACGAAGATCAAGACGCCAGTCACGATCACGAAGATCAGGGTGGCACTGGACATGGACACGAAGATGATCAAGGTGGCGTCGGGCATGGACACGAAGATGATCAAGGTGGCGCCGGTCATGAACACGAAGATCAAGGTGCCGACCATGATTCGAGCTGGTTGCGAGACCCTCATGTCCAAGATCTGCTTCTCAAGGAGACGAGTAACGCCAGAGCCGTCGGTAGAGAGAAAGCTAAACTGGAGCAAATGGAGAAAGACGCGGTCATTCCATTGTTTGACGGATGCAACTACGGGGATACCCGTCTAAATGTAACGCTTAGGGCTTTGGAGATGAAGGCGAAACACAAAATGACCGACGAATGTTTCGACGACAACATTGTATTCTAGCACGATATTCTTCCCAAGAAGGGGAACACATGTCCGACTAGTATCGCTGAGGCGAAGAAAGTCGTGTGCCCTCTCAATCTATCGCACGTGAAATACCACGTCTGCATAAATGATTGCATCATCTACCGGGGCGAGGACGCGGAGAAGACCACGTGTCCGGTGTGCAAGACCTCTCGATACAAGAGAGGGACCAAGAAAGCTCCTAGGAAGGTGGTGTGGTACTTTCCTCTAACTCCTCGTTTGCAGCGGTATTTCGCAGACCCTAAGGAAGCACAACTCATGCTACCGCACGGAAAGAAAGAGGCAAGACGATGATCCGGAGAAGGAGGACATGTTGATGCACCCTTCGGATGCTTGCGGTGGAAGGCGTTGGACCTCCAATATTACCAACATTTTGGGAAAGAGTCAAGGAACCTCGTTTGGCGTGAGCACCGACGGACTCAATCCGTTTGGAAGCCAGAGCAGCACACACAACACCTGGCCCGTGTTTGTATGGATCTACAACCTCCCCCTGGTTGTGCATGAAGAAGAAGTACGTAACCATGAGTATGCTCGTTCAAGGGCCAAAACAACCTGGTACATACATCAATCTGTATCTCACGTTGTTGAAAGAGGAGTTGGCCACGTTATGGGAAGAAGGAGCCCGTACATGGGACGCCTCGAGACAAGAGTACTTTGACATGAGAGTGGCGGTGATCACGACGGTGCAAGACTATCCGATACGGATATACGGGGGCAGGTGGTCCAAGGATTCTATGGGTGCGTTAGGTGCAAGGATAATACAACGTACCGCCAGCTACAGAAAGATCCCGGGTCCGGGAAAACCGTGTACCTTGGGGCTCGGAGGTGGCTTCCCAAGAATCACGCCTGGAGAAAGCTAGGACATCTGTCCGATGGGACGATCGAGCTCCGAGGAATCCCACACCAGAAGAGTGGCGCGGAAATCTACAAGCTGTTGAATAACTGGAAGGAGTGCCCTTGGCCAGGAAAGACCCAGAAGAAGCCAAAGCCGTTGCTGAAGGTATGGAAGGCGAGGTATGTTTTCTAGGACTTGCCATACTGGAAGATCCTCCGCGTGCCTCATAGCCTTGATCTCATGCATATCACGAAGAACGTGGGCGAGAGTCTGCTTGCCACCCTCCTTAACACCGACAAGACCAAAGATGGGCCGAAGGCAAGGAACGACTTGAAGCATATGGGCATCAGGGATGAACTTCAACCACCACCTAGCGATGATGAGGAGGAGGATGAGGTGGAGGAGACAGAAACACAGAATAGCCGTCGTTGCAAGGGGAAAAAGGTTAAGAAGGGAGAGGTCAAGCTCAAGGCCTCATGCTTCACTCTGAGTAAGAAGGAGGCCATACAGTTTATGAAGTGCCTCCTTGGAGTCAAATTTCCGAACGGCTACGCGGGGAAGATAAGCAGATGGCTAGGCGGAGCGGCTTGACGGGATGAAGTCTCACGACGTCGCCGTGCTAATGACGCAGTACTCCCGTCGCGATCCGAGGTATAATGGACAAGCACATCCGTGAAACACTGTTTGGCCTCTGCAACTTTTTGACGTCATCTCTCGAAGTCGATAGTCATTAAGCAGCTCACGAGGCTACAGGGCGAGATCGTGGTGATAATGCGAGCTCGAGATCTATTTCCCCGCTTTCTTCGACATCATGCTTCATCCGCTTCTCCATGTCGTGGAGGATATCGCATACGGTCCTGCGTTCTGCGAAGCATGATGTCGTTCGAAAGGCTCAATGGACACATCAAGGGATACGTTAAGAACAAGTCCGTCTAGATGGAAGCATAGCAAACGGCTTCGGCGAAGAGTGCATCTCTTTCGCCGAACTTTCTACAAACCGAGATCCCTCTTGGTATGCCATTCAACAAGCACCTCGGGAGGCTATTTGGATGGGGTCACAGCGGTCGACGCGGCAAAGCATGTCGACATGGAGGCGAACCAAGGACTTTGAAAGAGCAAACCTGGTACCGCAACACCTGCAGGTGGTTGATCCATACATACATGAGCACAAAGAGTTTATCAAGAAGAATTACGCTGATCAGGGGCGCCAGGTCCCGAGGGAGGAAGATGTTATCAAGGAGCACAACTCCGGTTTCACGCGGTGGTTCAGGGAGAAGGTCATAGCTAATCCACCGCAGGGCGAGTACTCGGAGGAAGATAAACTCATATTCTCATTGTCACAGGGCGCCTCGCATAACCTCATGACCTATCAGGCTTACGATATCAACGGATACACGTTCTACACAGAGGAAAAAGAAAATAACCGCGATTACCAGAACTCAGGGGTAACGGGGATATTCTACACCGGAGACATCCCGGAAAGATACTACGGAAGGATCGAGGAGATTTGGGAGCTCGACTATGTTACGGAGAAGGTGCCGATGTTCCGTGTCAGGTGGGCCAAGAGCATCGAGAAAGAAGACCGGTATTTCACCACCATGGTTATACCGTCAAAGACCACCATCGCGAACACACCCGCAAGAAATGAGCCTTGGGTTTTGGCTAGCAAAGTCGACCAATGCTGGTACATCAAAGACCCGTCAAAGCCTAGCCGGGTTGTCGTCAGGAGAGGCAAAAGGAACATTATCGGAATGGACGGAGTCGCCAACGAGCAAGACTTTGACCAGAACGGTGACCCGAAGATAGAAGACGGGTATGGCAACCAAACACCGTACACCACAACCCTACCTAAGAAAGGACTTCCGTTCAAGAGAAGTAGTGAAGACGTCCCAGACCTAACCTATGCAACCGTGACAAAGAAGGGCAAGAAGACGACCATTGTCAAGAAACGCTAGCGCGCTCCGACCATTGTCAAGAACCGTCGTTTGTGTGGCCTACTATTATGTATCAAAACATTCTTAATTTTCATTATGTGTGTGTTATAATAATATTGCATTGAGAATATTATGTATCGACAAGACACATTCATTGAGAATACTCACTTTTGTTGTTTTAGCAATATTTGAATATTTAAAATATTTGTAGTATATTTTATAGTTCATATTGTGTTTGGACAATGCTTTTACATGAAAAATGGCCTTTAAATTTTTTTTCCAAAAAATTGTTAACCTGGGTGGCCAGTGAAATAGGACAGGGCATGTTACCACTAGGCTGTTGTGTGTTTGTTGATAGAAACTTGCGCACTGCCCTATTTTTCTAGGATTGCATATTATACGAGGCGCATTTAGCCCAGATGCGCCTCGCGTAATATTATATGAGACGCACTTTGCGATATGCGCCTCGCATAATCCGACACACATCAAGTCACACAGCTAGTACACGACTTCACATCTCAGATAGATCGAAGCCGTCGCCGCCGTGGATGAGGATCCCGACGCCGCCCCGTGGAGGAGGAGCCCGACGCCGCCGTCCTCGTGAAGGAGGAGCTCGCCGCCGCCCCGCCTCGTGGAGGACCTGCTGTTGCTGCTGCGCTCGTGAAGGACCGACTGTTGCTGTGCTCGTGGAGGACCTGCAACCTCACCTCCGTCCTCAGCACCCCAAGGTGAGAACCAATCCCCCTTCTCCCTTACCCCTCGTAATCCTCGAGAGATTGAGTCCAGATGGTTTTCCGGACACGAGGAGGGGGTCGTGTTTCTTACGCTCGATGGCAGCACAAGAAGCAGATCTCGATTGGTCGCGAGGAGGGGGTCGTCTACTCCTCTCCGGCAGCTCCGTTGGACGGAGAAGGCTGGCGTTCTCACCGGTTCGTTCATTTTCTTCTGACCCCGCTAGCTAGTGGACTAGGGTTCTTGATTGGTTTCAGTTTCTGATGTAGTTCTGCACCCATTCCTCGTCCGCTAGGTAGATCCATATGAATTTAGGCTGGTTCTTTTTTTGGTTCTTATATAAGAGATGCTCAATTCTATTCACGCTCAATTTGTAGCTCCAAATTTCTGCACCACCTGCAGTGTATCATCTGGCTACACCAGCAAACCATCTGGACAGCCCTCACTGCCAGCGTTGGCTTCCTTATTACTCTGGCAAAACCATTTTTTCCACGCCATCAAAACCATGCCCAAAATCAGACAGGGGAAAATCCTTTTGCTAATTATACTTTGAGGGATTAAGAATGACCAAAATTTGTCTAGGAATAAATTCAACATCGCAGATAGTTTAGATACAGAACTATTAATTATCCTGCTGAGCAAAAATATCGGGACAATAGCTAAGTTTTCCTCGAGATGGCCGTCAGTTAAGTGGCAAGCATATCTTTATTTCCTGTTTATTACAGAATGCCTTCGATGGATGATATGCAGCACTTCAGTAACTTGTTTCTTGACATGATGTTTTTTACTTGTAAACGACTGTTGTTTCTTCTAGTTCTATCGTATTATGGTGGCGTGTGTAAGGTAAAACTTGATGTTCTGCTGGCAGCAAAACCGTTAATTTGGCTGTGTTTGTGTATGCTGGCAGCAAAACTTGATGTTCTGCTGGCTGTGTTTGTGTATGCTGGCAGCAAAATGGCTGTGTTTATTTCTATTTAGGATTTTTTGTGCAGGTTTTTCTTTTTGAGTTGCCAATGTTTCGCCGGAATGTTGATTCATTTCCGTTCCGGCGAATTTCTGGCACTCCTAGACATAGAAAATTAGCAAAGTTCATGCCAAAATTTTCTGTGAATTTTTGTGCTTATTAGTTGAAGGGTTCGCAGCATAGAAAACAAAAATTTTCCTACGATGTGAACTATATACCAAGATCTATTTATACTAGATACAAACAACGGGCGGATGTATATCCGTAGAGAACATACCCTTGAAGACCGACAAAGCTTAACGAGTCCAAACTCGTGATTGATGTAGACGATCTCTTGCCGATCTCAAGATCGAGAGGAAGTCCTAGCGCCAAGAAATCAGATCCGTGCTCGCACACGCTCGAGGCCGAGCAACCTCCGCCTCCTCGCTCCAGTGATGAAGCACAACTCTTTCTTGCCGAATAGCCAGGAACATGTATCTCGCTAGTCCGAGACCATGGGGGATAAATTCTAGAGGGGGAGAGAGATCCTTCACGAGGAGGTGTGAGTGAGAAGTGAGAGGAGGGGCTCCTTTTATAGGAGGAGGGGGGGGAACCCCAAGGGGGTGGCCGGCGCATGGGGCTGCCCCCCTTGCCCTCCCCTCATCATGTGGGTGGACACTCCACTCACAAAATGACCACTCAAAATCCCACTCAAAAATCCCATTAAATTTCCACCAAATTTAATGCAAACTCTCATTAAAAAACTCTTTTATTTTATTCAGAATTTTGTCAATTACTTTAATGACAAACATTCACAAATAACCCCTTGCTAGAATTCTATTTCACATGCATAACCACTTTATGCAATTTCACCCGAAAACCTGTTTCGGTATCTAGTGAAATAAATTCCTGCGCTTGTTTATTCTTTCGGCATGAAACTTTTGCTCCAATTGGATGTCGGTGTCTCTTAAGTGTGTCACCCTACGGTTCGTGAATAATGCGGACATGATCGAGACCCCTCTCGGATCAATAATCGAGCGGGATACGGAGACCCATCACGACTCCCACATTCAACGATGACTTTCTTGTGATCGTCGGAACCTTTTACGCTAGTATCTTAATCCCTTTGTCTCACGATATATTACATGTCCGAGATTCGATCATCGGTATCTCCATACCTAGTTTGATCTCACATGCACTCTTTTCTCGTTCCGTGATATAACATTCTAGTGATCAAATCACTTGCTTGCAAGCTAATCAATGTGATATCACCGAGAGGGCCCAGTATATCTATCCGTCATCGGGATGAACAAATTCCACTCTTGATCCATGAGCCTCAACATAACACTTTATTAGTTACGAACCCATCTTTATAATCACGGTGTGACGTTTGATGTTATCAAGAAACTCTTAGGTGTTAGTGATTGACATGATCTCATGGTCTAAGGATTAGGATCACCGTAAGTTGTTATAGCAATATAAACTCAATGACTTTGATCGTAATGCTATACTTGGATGAATGTTCATCACATCATTACACTAATGTTGTGATCCCGTTATTAACAACATCCAATGTCCATGATCGAAACCTTGATCATCTTGTTAATCAACGAGCTAGTTTATGAGAGAGGCTTAACTAGGAACTTCTGTTTGTTTATTAAACACACATGTATTAACGTTTCGTATTAATACAATTATAGCATGCAAAATAAACATCTATCATATACTTGGAATACACATAATAAACAATTTATTATTGCCTCTCGGGGCATATTCCCTTGATCTCCCACTTGCACTAGAGACAATAATCTAGTTACATAGTGATATATCTAACACCCATTGAGTTTGTTGATCATGTTTTGCTCTAGGGAGAGTTTTAGTCAACGGATCTGCTACATTGAGATCCGTATGTACTTCTACAAATCTTTATATCTCCATCCTTGACATGCTCGCGGATGGAGTGAAACCGCGCTTAATATGCTTGGAATGCTTGTGAGACCTTGGCTCTTTGGCATTGGCAATGGCACCATTGTTGTCACAATAGATCACCATTGGGTCCAACGCGCCACAACTCCTAGTTCGGATATGAACTCCTTCATCCAAAACATATTCGCCTCCGTTGTTGATCCGCTACCAGGTTGTTTGGAGCTCCTCCAACTAACGCTCCGCCATTCATGAAATACGATCCGGATTGAGACTTAGAGTCATCCGGATCGGTGTCAAAGCTAGCGTCGACATAACACTTAGCGACGAGCTCTTCTTCACCTCCGTATACAAGAAACATATCCTTAGTTCTTCTCAAGTACTTAAGGATATTCTTGAACGCTATCCCGTGTTATGACACTGGATCCGATTGGTACCTGCTAGTCAAACTAATAGCGTGTGCCACATCCGGTCTTGTACATAGCATGGCGTACATTATAGAGCCTATGGTGAAGCATAGGGGACTTTGTCCATTATCTCTCTTTCTTGCCGGACTTTGAGTCTTACTCAATGTCTTGCCTTGCAACATAGGTAAGAACCCTTCTTACTTCCATTTTAAACTTCTTTAAAATCTTATCAAGGTATGTACTGCGATAGCCCTATTAGGCGCCTAGATCTATCTCTATAGATCTTTATGCCTAATATGTATGACCTTCACCTAGGTCCTTCATTGAAAATTTCTTTGTTTAGATAACTTTTAATTAAAAGTTCTATATCATTTCCGATCAACAATATGTCATCCACATATAATATCGAAATGCCACATTGCTCCCACTCACTTTCTTGTAAATACAAGCTTCTCCATAAGTTTGGACAAATCCAAACTCTTTGATCACCTCATCAAAGCGGAGATTCCAACCGTGATGCTTGCTTCAATCCATAGATGGATCTGAAGCTTGCACCTTGTTAGCATCCTTAGGATCAACAAAACCCTTTGGTTGTATCATATACAACTCTTCTTCAATATTACCATTGAGAAACGGTTTTGACATCCATCGCCATATTTCATAATCGAAATATGCAGCAATTGCTAACATAATCCTAATCGACTTTAGCATCGCTACGGGAGAAAGTCTCATCGTAGTCAACTCCTTGAATTTGTCGAAACCCTTTGCGACAAGTCGAGCTTTATAGATGGTCACATTACCATCACATCAGTTTTCCTTTTGAAAATCCATTTGTTCTCCACGGCCTTTCGGTGCGTGAGGTAATTCCACCAAGTTCCAAACTTGATTTTCATACATGGATTCCATCTCGGTTCATGGCTTCTAACCATTTGTTGGAATCCGGGCTCATCATCGCTTCTTCATACGTCGCAGGGTCATTATTTTCATCAACCATGAAATTTATGACAGATTTCCCGGGAGCTGCGTCTGTTTGACTGCGAGGTTGTAGTACTCTCTTCGGAGTTTCATGATCATTATCATTAGTTCCTTCTTCAATGTGGAGCCAACTCAACGACTTGCTACTCGCCATACTTTGAAGAGAAGGTTCCATAACCTCTTGAGTTCTACCTTGAGCTACTCACACCTTTCGCGAGAAACTCTTTCTCTAGAAAGGATCCATTCTTAACAACAAAAACCTTGCCCTCGGATGCGTGATAGAAGGAATACCCAATAGTTTCTTTAGGGTATCCTATGAAGACGCATTTTTCCGCTTTGGGTTCGAGTTTATCGGTTGAAGTTTCTTCACATAAACATCGCAACCCAAACTTTAGAAATGACTTAGGTTTGTTTCCAAACCACAATTCATCGGTGTCGTTTCAACGGTTTAGATGGTGCCCGATTTAAAGTGAATGCAGCAGTTTCTAGTGCATAACCCCAAAGACAACGGCAAGTCCGTCGGAGACATCATAGATCGAACCATATCTAATAAAATACGATTACGTTCCGACACACCATTTTGTGGTGTTCGGTGTGAGTTGTGAAACAATTCCACACTCTTTCATGTGAGTGCTAAACTCGTAACTTAGATACTCACCTCCACGGTCGTAGAAATTTGATCTTTCTATTACGATGATTTTCAACTTCATTCGAAATTCCTTGAACTTTTCAAAGGTTTCAGACTTGTGTTTCATCAAGTAGATATAACCGTATCTACTCAAATCATCCGTGAAAGTAACAAAATAACGATATCCACCTGACACACTCATTGGACCACATACATCGAATGTATGATTTCCAATAAATCTGTCGCCCGTTCCATTGAACCGGAAAACGGCGTTCTAGTCATCTTGCCCATAAGGCATGGCTCACATGTATCAAATGATTCATAATCAAGTGATTCCAAAAGTCCATCCGAATGGAGCTTCTTCATGCGTTTAATGCCAATATGACCCACAAATATGCGGATATATCATCATCAAGTTTAATCCTTTTAGCATCAATATTATGAATATGTGTAACATTATCATCGAGATCCAACAGAAATAAACCATTCAACATTGGTGCATGACCATAAAAGATTTCATTCATATAAATGGAACAACCATTGTTCTCGATTTGAATGAAAAACCACTTTGCATCAAACATGATCCAGATACAATGTTCATGCTCAGGTGCACCAAATAACAGTTATTTAAGTTTATAACTAATCCCGACGGTAAGTGGAGAGGTAGCTGACGGCGATCACATCAACGCTTGATCCATTGCCGACACGCATCTTGACCTCACCCTTGCTAGCCGATTCGAGTTACAAATATTAGCAACCGAACCGTATCAAATACCGTGCTAGCACTAGTCAAGTACACATCAATAACATGTATATCATATATACCTTTGTTTGCCTTGCCGCCTTCTTGTCCGCCAGATACTTGGGGCCCCTTACAATAGTAGCACACTTAGGTCCAACTCGGTTTTTTCAGCGGCTTGCCGCCTTACTTCCTTCCGCTTTCCTTCTTGTCTTTCTTGAAACCAGTGTTCCTATTGATCATCAATACTTGATGTTCCTTTTGATCTCCACTTCAGCTTTTAAGCAAAGCTGGGGAGAGACTTCTTCATGCCTTGCATATTATAGTTCATCACGAAGCTCTTATAGCTAGGTGGCGTAGACGATGGATGCCTAAGTCAATGGGAATCGTTATTCTAAGGACACAAGCTTATCCAGAATCCGACATCTTGAGTACATGCTCACTAACTGTTTCTTCCATCATGCAGCTAAAGAACTTTCATGTGTGTCGAAAATCATTTTCAACTCACCCATTGTATCAAAAGCATTGCCGTTTCGAAACGCTTTGAAGTTCGCTCTAGCCCATACAATATGCCGCAATGAACTAAGTTGTGGTCCTCCGACGAGTCGATAGACATTCTTCTCCTCGGGGGCATCGTCAAAGGGTGGGGCCTAACGCTTCTAGCACATATTGCTTTTGTGCAGAGAGGAGAATCCTCAAATTCATGGCCCATTCAAGAAAGTTGCTACCGGCTAGTTTCTCTTTCTCCATGAACGCATTGAAATTAAAAGGTGTGGTGCCATCTACAACAGAATTTGTAAAGTTTAGACTAAGTGTATGATAGATTGAGTTCAACTAATCTATATTACGAATGAACTCCCACTCAAAAGCGACATCCCTCGTGTCCTTTTGGTGATTACATGAACCAAATCCACTACACCAAGTCCGATCATCACGTGAGTCAGATAGCTTCAAAGGCGAGCATCAAATGGGCATCATATCAACTATATGACTCATGCTTAACCTTGTTCCGAGGCCATGTCCGTACATGCTAGGCTCGCCAAGTTAGAACCTTAGTATTTTCTTACACCAAGTATGGTCGAGGATCCAAGTACACCCGATCATCACGTGATGTCTTGGAGCGACGAAAAACATAATCGGTGCATACTAAAGGAGAACACATTCTTATCTTGATATTTAAAATGAGGGATCATCTTATTATGCTTAACAAAGCGCTAAACAAGCAATATAAGATGCAATCAAACATCATATGTTTAATAGTGAAATTATATGGTTCCCGCAGATGATCTCTATCATGTGCATCGTGGTATGATCACTATCATACCTTTATGTGTAAATCCACAATCTATGGGTTTTACGCTATCTGTGTTGTAAGAGTATCATCTCATACTTCTACTTACAACACTACCATATCATAACACTAGCCAAAGAACAATCTAAACTAGACGCTTCTAATTTATCCATTGCAAGTTTTACGTGGTGAGGGCTTTCGAGATAGAACCGTTCTTACCTACGAACATGAACCACAACGAGGATAATCAAATTGTTGACAACTCGCTGCAAAATAGATATTGACTATAGTAGGAGAGATGACACCGCTAGCCACTTATGCAAACTAGTTGCATGTCAAGCGGAACAGTCTCATGTGCGAGGACATGTAAAGTTTGTCCGGCCGCTTCATCCCACTATGCCACCAATATCCAAAATCACAAGAAAGGAGCAACAACATGATCATCATCGCCCACATACTCATATGTGTACTACCGTGTAAAGTATCTACGCATAGATCCGGCTCGATACCAAGGGTTCGCAGATAGAAAACAAAAATTTTCCTACGATGTGAACTATATACCAAGATCTATTTATACTAGATACAAACAACGGATGTATATCCGTAGAGAACATACCCTTGAAGACCGACAAAGCTTAACGAGTCCAAACTCGTGATTGATGTAGACGATCTCTTGCCGATCTCAAGATCGAGAGGAAGTCCTAGCGCCGCAAATCATCCGTGCTCGCACACGCTCGAGGCACTGAGCAACCTCCGCCTCGCCTCCAGCGATGCAGCGGAAGCACAACTCTTTTGCCGAATAGCCACGGGAACATGTATCTCGCTAGTCCGAGACCATGGGGATAAATTCTAGAGGAGAGAGATCCTTCACGAGGAGGTGTGAGTGAGAAGTGAGAGGAGGGCCCTTTATAGGAGGAGGGGGAACCCAAGGGGTGGCCGCATGGGGCTGCCCCTGCCTCCCTCATCATGTGGGTGGACACTCCACTCACAAAATGACCCTTCAAAAGTCCACTCAAAATCCCACTCAAAATCCCATTAAATTTCCACCAAATTTAATGCAAACTCTCATTAAAAACTCTTTATTTTATTCAGAATTTTGTCAATTACTTTAATGACAAACATTCACAAATAACCCTTGCTAGAATTCTATTTCACATGCATAACCACTTTATGCAATTTCACCCAAAACTTTGTGATCTAGTGAAATAAATTCGCGCTTTGTTTATTCTTTCGCATGAAACTTTTGCTCCAATTGGATGTCGGTGTCTTAAGTGTGTCACCCTACGGTTCGTGAATAATGCGGACATGATCGAGACCCTCTCGATCAATAATCGAAGCGGATCTGAGACCCATCTCGACTCCCACACATTCAACGATGACTTTCTTGTGATCGCGGAACCTTTTACGCTAGTATCTTAATCCTTTGTCTCACGATATATTACATGTCCGAGATTCGATCATCGGTATCTCCATACCTAGTTTGATCTCGACATGCACTCTTTTCTCGTTCCCGTGATATAACATTCTAGTGATCAAATCACTTGCTTGCAAGCTAATCAATGTGATATCACCGAGAGGGCCCAGAGTATATCTATCCGCCATCGGATGAACAAATTCCACTTGATCCATGAGCCTCAACATAACACTTTATTAGTTCGAACCCATCTTTATAATCACCCCATTACGGTGTGACGCTTGATGTTATCAAGAAACTCTTCGGTGTTAGTGATTGACATGATCTCATGGTCTAAGGATTAGGATCACTTCGTAAGTTGTTATAGCAATATAAACTCAATGACTTTGATCGTAATGCTATACTTCGGATGAATGTTCATCACATCATTACACTAATGTTGTGATCCCGTTATTAACAACATCCAATGTCCATGATCAGGAAACCTTGATCATCTTGTTAATCAACGAGCTAGTTTATGAGAGAGGCTTAACTAGGAACTTTCTGTTTGTTTATTAAACACACATGTATTAACGTTTCCGTATTAATACAATTATAGCATGCAAAATAAACATCTATCATATACTTGGAATACACATAATAAACAATTTATTATTGCCTCTCAGGGCATATTCCCTTCATTAGTTTCATTTATTTGTGTGTTTAGAAATGTCGGAGCTGGGGCCTTCTAGCCAGAAGCCCTTTTGGGAGCAGCAGGCGGAGATGGAATCCATAGAGGACCCGGAATTTGTTCCGCAGGACGACGAGATGGAGGAGGACGAGGATACCTCGTCGGGCAATGAGGAGATGGGGGACGCCGATGGCGACGCCACTACCACTGATGGCGGCGGTGAAGCTACTACAGACGGTGGTAGCGCATCGAAGAAGTCTCGGAAGGATCGGACCCCGATCGTGGTCGACCTCAAAAGGTCCATCATCACAAGCGTGAGCCCTAAAGGTGCGCCTTTGGAGCCAGAAGAATTTGTTGGGGGTTACTCTAACCAGCTCGCGGCAATCCTCCGGAACACCGTCACGATCAACATGGAGAACCTGAAGGCCGAAGAGAACAAGGGTTTCCTCATCCAGCTTTTCCGGAAGCTGCACGCAAGATACGCGTTCCCGGGTGATGAGGAAAACAAGTATAATAATGACAATCTCAAAGGGAATCCGGTGAACAAGTATGCCCTCGGGAGGATGAACAAGGCCTTGTGAAATTGGAAGGCTCGGGTGAAGAATCTGATTTTCGAGGAGAAGCTAAGTTATTCAGAGCTCGTCAAGAAGGAGCCTCTGGTCAAGGAAGAAGACTACAATGTGTTCAAGGCCAGATGTAACTCCGCCTTGGGCAAGGCCAGGACTGAGAAGGGCAAGGATATGAGATCCTGAAACATTGGTACCCACCATCTCGGCTCCGGCGGTTATAGAGCCGCGAGGCCCAAATGGGACAAGGAGGACGCCGACGCTCGTGCAAAGGGGTTGACACGTCCCTTTGACGACATAAAGGAGGAGCAGGCAAAGAACTTCGTCAGGGCCCGGTTTGCCAAGCCGAAAGGGAGTTCTGATTATTCTTTGGAGCCCGCCGGCCCCTTTGCTCCGAGGGTGAAGGACTTCATGCAAAAATATGTAAGTAGTTTGCATGCAAGTCGATTAATTGCATTCATGATTAATCAATGAAGTTCCTTGTGCGCAGGACGAGGAGTGTAGGAGCTCCTCATCCCGGTGGCCGCCACTTTGTTGCCAAGTGGGACACCACTTTTAATAGGGCTGAACCGGACCAAGAGTGTCGATCCCCTGGCGGCCCCGTCGGCTGGTCGTGTGGTCGGCTTTGGCGGCATATCATGGTCCGAGTACTATGGCACCCGGGCGGAAGGGCAAGAAGGCGAAAGCCGAGGTAAAACTCCTAAGGACAGTGGAAGCCTTTCCAAATATAGTCCAAGATGCCGTGAACAAGGTCAGGTGCCGAGACAAAGTTCCAAGAACAAGTCCAGACACAAGTCCATCACAAGTCCATTCACAAGTGAACGAAGATCAACACCATCCTTCCGTCTACATGGAAAAGTACAACAAGTGGCGTAAGGGTGGTAAACGGGCCGCCACCGGTTCCCAACCTCAACGCCCAATCGGACAATGTGGGCGGCGGCGAGGCGTTGACTCCTCAGCCGGGCCGGTGGTGGTGGAGACTCCTCTAGCTCGAGCTTAACTTGCCCACGCGGCGAAGGCGCCCGCACCACCATGCCATCAGCAGCCACTCGCCACTTGCGTGGTCAAATGTCGGCGTCGGTGCCTCGACATTGGCCGAGTTTGGCGCCCTCAAGGTAACTAACTAATTAAAGCGAGAGTTGGGAGGCTCAACCACACCGATGACTTGATCTCTGTTTTCTAACGCCGCCTACATGTCGATCTTTCGCAGGAGACACTCCTTGCACTCTAATGCCGGGTGGGTGGGTGGCGTTGATGGATGTTGCCAAGGGTACTATTGTTCAACAGAGAACCATAAAATGCACAATGTCACAATGCCACTGACATGATGAGGGTCAAATACAGATGGTGCTTCAAGACTCTGAGCAAGTGGAACCTCCTCTCAACCTCAAAGATAGGATGATGAGGACACGGCGGTCCTCAATACCGACTTCGGCTACTTGTACCTATGGCCAAAGAGCCAGATCCGTTTGGACGGAGAGGACCAGCTCAACATCACCCTAGAGGCAAGACAACCAAAGACATGATGAAGACTTGAGATGGGATACTTGGACAACATGGCACGAATCCCGATGATGACGATGGAGAAATTGACCAACTACGGTGACCAGTTTGTTAACACAAGGTTTTCGATTTGTATGAGCGGGACCATCGGGCACACATCAAGTTGCCGAGACCCAACCAGCACCGAAACCCCTTGCAAGGTCGTCTCTTCCCAACTAGTCGAGGCGCCACTGTCCCCTTCATCGAGCCTCCAAGGCCGTGGTTCCTTTGATCAGCCCCAGCACCCTCCATAAGGCGGTCGGTGAGGTGAACGCGATGGCGAAGCCGTAAAGAAAGAAGGGTCGCAAAGGAAGCCTAAGGGTGATCGGGGCCGGGATCCAAATCCTCTTTTCCGGACGGCTGTAGGGCAAGCCAGAATCAGCGACGCGTGGCGGTGTCTGGATGATGTGTAAATCGATGCTCGAGGTTGTAGGCTCGCATATGCGTAGTATTCATTATGGCTGTCTCACAATTGAGCAGTACCGCATTCGCGACAACGATCAGTCGTACCTCGTTTTCAAGGCTAAGGTGCCTTCTCATATGCCATGCTTCGTCACTGTACCCCCCGGGGATATCTTCTACGTGCGGCATACCGACCTGTTTGACATGTTGAATGGGTTTTGACTGCACAATACCCTGGTCCGGCTGTTCTCCCTCAATATGGCCATGGAGATCACCAGAGACAAGATCCCGGGTATCCAGATAGTGGATCCCTACTTCATGCGTGACGCCGTCACGAAGATGCCGAGGCCATAGATCGGCGACCACCTCTCAAACTTCCTGCAAACATACTCGGACAAGGATGTGATTCTCCTTCCCTACCATCCCATCACGGAGGATGATCGGACATGCTGTGTGCTCATAAGCTTGAATTTGAAACACTCAACAGCCTTGTACCTCGACTCAAACAGTGCGATCCAAAAAAACTACACCAATATTAAGAAAATTCTTGATGGCGCTCTCACCGGCTACGTCGCAGCGAGAGGCGTCAAAGCGGCAAGTCCACATGTAAAGTTTGGCGCGCACGTGTTCCGCCACACGACGAAGTTTGCCTGCGTCAAGCAGCCGCCTGGCAGTGGGAAGGATGCCTTCTACGCCCTTTACCACATGAAGGCGTTCTTCAATGACATGGAGACCAAAACGCTGCCATCTGACCTCGTGAAGTGGGCTGAAAAGCTTGCATGCATACATGCTCGCAACCTCAGGCAACACTTCTTCAACATCCAGGAGGAGATCGCGACAATCATGTACCAGGGAGTCATAAAAACCGGAGGCACCTTCTACGACGGCTATACACCGTCCAACAGGGAGATAGGCACGCTTAGCGCAGCAGGTGTGGCAGGATGTTCATGCAAATGGCGAAAACTTCGGTGGGCTTCATCAATGCCCCCCAAAGCCGACTCAAGAGCCGAAGAAGACTTCATGATTGCATTGCCTGGGTACCTAGCTGTTAGTTCCGAACTCGTGTTGTAACCTCTTATCACTATGTTAAACTTGCCTAGCAAAACCTCTAGAATATGTTTTGTCAACCGTTGAACTTGATTATGAGAGACACTAGCTAGTTATTTGTGTTACGAACTATTTTAAGTGCTTGTTGCTTTTCATTTGTCATTGCTTCCCTACTTCTTGTGGTTTGCTTTCTTTGTCTTTCTTCGAAATGTCGATGATTAGAACATGTTATGGCGGATCTGGTGTGCCAAGTAGACTAGTAATTTGGGCATATATATTCTACTTGACGCACAAGATCAAACAACGAGCATTATTATTTCCGTGCCCAACCTAAGTATGAGGTACTAATCCAAGTCATTCTTGGTTTGATTTTTTTTGGTCTTTCTTCGAAATGCCGATGATTAGAACGTGATTTCTTACATTTTGTTGCACCCATATATATGCATGATTCTATCTTGTGAACTGCTAGCTATTGCTTTCCACTGACATAAGTAATATCATCTTTATTATGTGTAGGAGATGCCGAGTTGTTATGTCGTGTACGTCGGTCAGGTTCCAGGTGTGTACGAGGAGTGGAAAGACTGCCAGAAGCAAGTGAACAACTTCTCGGGCAACAGCTACCAAGGCTATAAGAGTAGAGAGGTGGCGGAAGAGAAGTGGAGGAGGCATGGAAGGAAGAAGTGGAGGAACTTCCTCGTGATCACCACCTTGTTGCTCTTCATGGTAGGTTATGTGTTCTACTTCATCTAGGTAGAGCTACGTCGTTGGAGTTGTAATGTGATTGTGAACTTGTACTCGAAGGTGTAATGTGATTGTGAACTTGTACTCGGAGGTGTGAACTTGTGGCACAAACACTTGATGTATGAACTTGTATGTCATGATTGATGTGTAATGTATTGTATTCATGTTGGTTCTATTATGCTTTGGCAAATTACAAGTTTCTAAAAAATTCTGTGCTCTTTATCGTATTCGTACTATATTGTATATTTGAGTATCATATATTATTATTTATAGTGGTGCATAAAACTTGAATTTGAAAATATTACGGAGGCATATAGGACACTATAGGAGGCATATACTATAAATATACGAGGCATTGTAAAACATATGCGCATATGATATCGCCTCCTATACTTCACATATGCGAGGCGCATATCGATATGCGCCTCGCATAATAATATAGGAGGCACATATCAATATGCGCCTCGCATATGTGAAGTATAGGAGGCGCATATCATATGCGTCTCGCATAAAAAATAGCCGAGGCTTGAAGCTAGAGGCGCATATGATATTCTCCTCGCATAAGCTTTTAGGTGCGCCTCGCATGAGCTTTTCTCTAGTAGTGTAAGTCGCGAAGCAGGTGCGGCAATGGTTAAATCTACACTTCAAATGTGCGCGTCAACATGAAGAATTGTATAAACAATTGTATCTCATCACCTGCCACTATACGAACAGCCATGTTAAAACAATTCTTATTCATACGTTGTTCCATCCTGAGTATGCCCTGAATTTGTTTTAGAGTTAATCCAAGTGGAAAAAATTTGGAGCTTCGCACCCATTCTTTCCTGCAAAACAAACTCTTAGAATAATGATATCATAAAAATATGTAATGACTTATGTTAACTTGAGGCTTACTCCAAACATTTTGCATCATCGATGGACATAATGTATTTGCAGATCTCGTCAACAAACTCATGTGGTTTTGTGAGCATGATGCATGCTGGAATGGGATTGTTTCCTTTGGCTATATCTCGTGAGTGTTTCCCCTCAGGACTCGGCATATTTGACTGATCGTATATCAGACTGCCTCTTATCTGATTCAGTTCTGAATCATGCAATATGACAACTATTTTTTTTGAATGCTCTCATATCCTCCTACAAAGCAGTAAAAATACTACACTTATAAAATATAATATTTTAAGATGCAAGATTGTACTAATTGTGTCCCAATAAAAATAGTACCTAAGTGACATTGTCTGAAAGCATGTATCCTGTCCAATATTCCATAAAGTTTAACACAAACAACCCGCATGATGCACTATAAGGTTACAAAATATTCGTGAAGCTTTTGTCGAGGTTGACACCAAGGGTTGTGAAGGAGAAGTGGACATTGAAGAACCGGATGCTACTGCAGAGGTCTGCATTTGTGCTCGACCATAACCTTATCAGCTCCGGAATAGGTCCTTCTTCCTTCAAGACGACGTAATAGAAACCAGGGGGCTCACGCTCAAACCTCTTGGCATTGCATTCTTCGCAATTTAGGACTTGCTCCGAGACATGTGTTTCTGGAAGGTTCGAGTACACAAAGTCAAAAGGATCAATAGGGCCTACACCAGACAAGTCAGCTGGTTCATCTAGATCCACGTCATCAGCATCGCAACCTACATACATAGCGTGTTACAAAGGGTTAATATTTTTTAACCTGTAACTGCACCAAAAAAGTCACAAATATTGTCAGACATACCTTCATTGGCATACATGTAGTACTCATCATCCATGATGTCACTTGGGACAACATTCTCGCCCATGATACGGCTAAGGGGGGGCATCCACATCACCTGTAACATTCCCAATCAAAATAAACATGATTTTCACTCTAGTCTGGGTATAAAAAATTGTCTTGAAAACAGGAGAATCTACCCTCTGTTCCGATGGTGTATGTCGGCGTCCTTGTTGAAGGAGAGGCTGTAGGTGACCCAGTTATATTCGGTGGTGACTCTGAGATCAACACCGGGTTTGTGGTTGACACGAAGGATGCATCTGGTCGTGGCAATGCGATGGATTCAGTAGTGTTCCTCCTAGTTATGGCATTTTGTTATGCGTTGAGAGGCAATTGCATGCCTCCGTTCTTCGGGCATGATTTGTCTATGTGTTCTTCGATTCATTATGCTCTAGTCTCTGTTCGGGAGTTAAACTTTCACGACATGCTTGTTGACGACCACATGATGCATGTCGCCTTTGAACTTGTATGTCTATGATGAAGACATGTAGTTAACAAAGTAATTAGATTTTCATATATTAGCCAAAGGTTATTTTGCAAAAAGACATGACCCAACTAGATTAGAATACGACATATACATAATAATGAAGTTATGGCCATACCGTTTGTGAGTTCTCCATTCCGTACATTACTTCCTATTGTGAGGGTAGACTGGGTCCGATTTTCCTGTTGCCATGCTCTTAAATTTCGTGCACTATCTCTTCGACGAGCATTGATTTCTTGTCTCTATTCGAGGGTTAAACTTTCACAGCGAGATCTTTGACGATCACGTAATGCATGTCACCTATGAGCTTGTACGTCTGATCACATATAGTAAAATGAATAAATATATTCATCCGAGTTAGAAATATGCAGCCACATTGTAAAAACGGGGCCAAAGACATACCATTCGAGCTCTCTCCACGTGATAGTTGACCTCCTGTTGTTATGGTACTCTGAGTAGGAAAGGTTGCAACCAACGGTGTTGATATGTCGTAAAGCGTATCTATAATTTTTGATGCTCCATGCGTGTTTAGTATCAACTTTGCTATGTTTTGTCTATACTTTGAGGTATTTTTATACACTTTCTAGAACTAACCTATTGACAAGATGCCACAGTGCCAGTTGTCTGCTTTCTGTTGTTTTTGGTTTCAGAAAGATAAAAAATTAATATTCTCGGAATTGGACGAGACAAAAGACAAAGTTCATATTTTTCCCTGAACGATACGTAAAATCGAAGACGAGACGGAGGAGGACACTAGGGTGGCCACATCCTACATGGGCACGGGTACCACCCTGGGCGCGCCCAAGTGGGTGTGGGCCCCCTAGACCTCCACCGAGGTTGCCTCTTCGCCTATAAGAAGCCTCTAACCCAAAAACCCTAAGGCATCGACCAGAAAGCCATGAAAACCTCTGTAACGCCGTCGCCACCAAAGGGGAGATTCGGGGGACAGAAAGTCTCTGTTCCGACACCCTACCGGGACGGGGAAGTGCCCCCGGAGCCATCTCCATCAATCTCCACCACCATCTCCATCACCGTTGCTGATTCCCATGACGAGGAGGGAGTAGTTCTTCCTCGAGGCTAAGGGATCTACCGGTAGCTATGTGTTCATCTCTCTCTAAGGATGATCTTGTTATGGTTATGAGCTTTGTAATCAAGTATATATACCTTGCTACTCAAGTGCTTCAATAGATCTCTGCTCTCCCAAAGTGTATGAAAGTGACAACGTCCATATCGTGGTGGCACTTGGGCTAGAGTTTACATAAATACTCAAGTTCTTCAATAGATCTATGCTTTTCCCCATGTGTGTGAAAGTGACAGCGTGCACGCCGTGTGTGGCACTTAAGCTAGGTTATATACATATTTATCATGAGTTATATTTGGAGTTGGATGTCTTTATGAAATTGTGGTGTTTGTTGGAACCGTCTAACGCTCAAGGTGACAGTGTGGAGTTATCTAGATGGGGAAGGTAGACTTTGAGGAGTGTTGCTATAGCCCTACCATCGATCAGAGTGTCCAACCGGAGAGTAGTTAAGAGTAGTATCATGAAGAGAGGATATTTATATGAGAGAGTGTTCACTAGTGAAAGTATGATCCCTAGGACTTGTTTCTAAGCATTGAAACACCGTTTGCATCTAGATATGTTACATGTTTGCTTGCTTCCATCTTTATTTCGTTTGCCGAGGAGGTTTTGGTCCTTTACCTTACCTCACCATCAAACTATTTTCTAGCACCATTACCACTTGTATTTTAGTATCTATTCGCCGAACTAGTGCACCTATACACTTGACAAGTGTATTAGGTGTGTTGGGGACACAAGAGACTTCTTGTATCTTGATTGCAGGGTTGCTTGAGAGGGATTGTTGGGGATATACTTTCCGGGTATACCCGCAGGACTCACTGACCAGGGTGGACCACCAATGGTTTAGAGTTTTGATTCACGGGCGGCCTAGTCAGAGAAAGAGGAGGAGCCAGTTTCGGCTACGACAAGGCCCAGAAGAGTTACCGACTTAGGCCTGTAGTATTACTTGTAATCCAAGCTATACATAGTTACCGACTCTGTAAAGTAGCCGGATAGGTATCTCCTATAACCCTAGGCCTCGGTGACTATGTAAACCGGCCCTATGGGAGCCTTAGGGTAACAACTCAATAGCTACAACCACAACCAACTCGCACAGGCGAACCTCTCTTGTAATCCTCTGTAACATCCGGCTTACGCTGATATATTCCTGGGTTGCTAGAAGGAGTAGGATCCGATCACCATAGTCGGATCTGAACCTGGGTAAACTTGTGCTCACCGCTCCTGGAACATCCGATGTCTCACACCCCATCCTTCCAGCGCCACTAGGACCCCCTATGGCGTACTTGTCGATAATCCGACGATAGTTGTAGCCCACCGTGGGGCAGGTGAACTTTGGATCATCGTTCTAGGCGGAATTTGTGCGTGTAGGAATCGGCAAAACAATCACCATGGGTCGCGTGGTCTACGCCAGTGATGTCCCTCTCGTCCTCCTCGATGAGACCTGGATTTCGTCTTCCAAACCCGTGACGACCTACACAATCATGTCTATCGACGAGATCGATATCTATCTTGGTTTCGCTGAACCCGCCCAACCCACCCTTGAGGTGATGACCATGGCGGAAGAAAAATCCGGATCTACTCTGTCCGCAGAGGCGGAAGAAAAATCCGGATACGATCTCCCTGATGAGATTGAATACACGGATGAGGAATATATCCGCTATGGATCCGTCGTCCAAGACGCCGTAGTAGAAAAACTACCCTTGAAGCACATGATAGAGAAGATGATGAAACGCCCCTACATCGACTATGAATCAATCGCCAACATCATGGAGAACTTTGAAATCGAGGAGGCAGAAACCCAGCCGTGCCACTACCTGAAGAACATGAATAAGAAGAAGCATTGTTTTGTGTACCACATAAGCACTGGATCCGACTCTGTCGATGCTGGAGCTGGTATTCTAGATGCAATCAAAGAAAACACTGACTTACCTGGCTCCCCAGCGGAGTCAATCACGTCGCAGGAACTTCGAGATTTAGACAAATATATGGAGGAGTATGAACAAGAGCACGTCTCCAAGCCAATGCAAGGTGGGCCAGAAAATTCTCCTAGTCCATATGATAGCATGGATGAAAGCTACACCTCGCAGGATGAGATGGACACCGGAGATTCCTCCGAGGTCCACAAGCCAACCATGACGAAAAGTACCGATAGAAGTTTACCCCGGTACAGGACCAAAAGCCGTCTTTGCCACTGGTACGCACATTAAGGCTACTGGGCGGTCAAAGAATAAGAAAAACAAAAATCCGACACCGGCAGAGCCAGACGTCGAGGAAACCAACGAAGAAAAATTTGATGAAGAGATCGAGATGGAGAATCAGGACGAAGATCCGATTAATACCACCCCGATCGACCCTCCTGTGGATGGACACGTCGTCACCAAGGGTGAGCGTGAAATTACGGAGATTCTCTCACTATTACAATCCCAACAACTTTGGATCTTACTTCGGATGCGTTGGATAAAAGGGATGAGAACCTGAAAAAACACCGCTTGTTTCTACTCGAAGAGGCCGCACGCCTCATCGAGATGAGACAACAGTTAGACAGTGATTGTAACATCCCAAAAATACTAAACTTGGATTCATCAATTTCTAATCATCAAAATTAGGGTTAACAAAACTTTGTTAAAGAAAATTATGAATGCATGCATATGTGTATGCATTGATTTTGAATTCTTTTAAAACCACCTTGTTTGTTTGTTTGTTTGTTTGTTTCATTGCTTGTAAAATGTTTCTTAGGTGAAATAAACATCATCTAAAACATTTCCCACACTTTTCCTAAAGACAAGTAAATCAAAACACATATATTAAATGAATGGTCACTTTGACCAATTTAACTCCCATGCCTACTTTGGCTGTCTCAAACTTTCAGAACATAATGGAAACTTTTCTGGATCTTTGCACCCCTTGAATGTACTCATAACAAAGTATCAAGGCCCACTTTGTGATCATCCAGAAACTTTCAAATGCATAGTTTAAATGACAATTCAAAATTGAATCTTTATCATATGGGAAGATCCCACTTTTTCAAAACCCACTCAAACAAGCTCAACTTTCAAAACCCAAGCATCTGCAGACTCACCAGCACCAATCTAGCAAACCCACCAAAAATCTTTTCAAAATTCAAAACTTGATTTCATGCGGCCATTTCATCAAACAGGTTGCAGACACAAATCAAACAAACATCAAACACTATTGTGAGCAGTGATTCTTGCCTAACTGGTTCCCCATTTAGCTCACAACCAACTCAGTAGACCATCTAGGAAGATTAACCAAGCACTAGCACCACTGTGAGCTTGCCATTGCCATCAATGGTGAACAACCGAGCACACCCTTGCCACCCCATAGTCGACAGCAAGCTAGGAGCAGCAGCAAGCCTAGCCAGCATGTTTGGGAGGCAGCCCACCATCCACCGCCACTCACTGTCCCAGCCGTGAGCGTTGCCAAGCCCTGGACCACGCGAACGAACCGTGCCCAGACCGCCAGAGACCATGCCGAGCGTGCGCTAGAGCACCACCCTCGACCGAAGCCCACAGACCGCGTGCCGCCCTCGCCGCGTGCATACACAATCCCCACTGACCCAGGAGACCGCAAGTCATCCCCGTTCGCCGCCCCGTGACGCATAGCCACCACTCGCCGTTAAAGACGCCGCCTCTGCCGTGTAGAGCATCGCCCGTTCCAGACCAAGCCGCACCGCCCCATGCCTCGAAACCATGTCGTTGAGCATCGCCAGGAGACACCACACCGTCCCCTACCCTTGCCCATGCCAATAGCCGCCTGTAACACCGCCCCCCGACGAGCTCACCGTGCGCCCCGACGGTCCCCTCGCTCGACTATAAATAGAGGCCACCCCCGCTCGATTTCTTCACACCATATCACTCCCCTCTCCTCACTGGTCGTGCCACACCGTTCTCAGAGCAAGGCGAGCACCACCCCGCCAGAATTTCACTGGAGCCCGCCGCCTCTGGAGAAGAAGGGAGCCATCGATTTCGTCCACCCCAGGAGCTGCCGCGACCGCCCCTGAGTTCGCCGTCGTCGACTTCGTCGTTCGCCCTCCTCGCCGACCCTCGCCAGTACCCCGATGAGACCCCAGCACCCCCCCACTGGCCGCGTTAGGTTTCGTTCTCGCCGGCGTTGTCTCGCGTTGACGATGACTCCCAGCCGTTGGATTAGAATCAGATCGAACGACCCACGTTGCCCATACCGCTTTGCCCAGCCCGTGTCACTAACGAGTGGGGACACCCACTTAAGCAGCAGCATGGAGCATCGCTTAGCAGGCCGTTAACTTTTCCCGCGCAGCCCAGTGATTTGAATTAAACTTTTTCCATTTCATTTCAAACTCACTTGTGTATCCAACTTCAAAATTCAACCCAGATCGATTTAGTGCACCAAATCGAATGAAACCAATTTTGTTGGATAGGTCTGTGAATGCTGAATCCAAGCCCGTTGGATTCAAGTCATTTGGATCTATAGATCATCCATGGTAAAAATAACAAGGCAGAAGCTTTTCTGCATTCAAACATTTTTTAAATTTAAACCATAATAGCTTTTGAGTTGATTCCAACTCTCAAAAATCACATTTAACCATACCTTTCAGAATATATAAAAATATATAGGTTTACTTGCAGAAATAATGTTCAAGTAATAAAATAAGGCTACATAAGCATTTCTAGACACATTAATTAATTAAAATAAAAGGGTAAAACCTTATTAAACTATGACACCACTTTAAATCATTTTCCCATGGACTACAATATGTGGTGATGACATGTGTCAACATGATCCCATGTTTGGTTTGGGAGAATATTAAATCTTAAGTAGTTTTTCAATGAGTAGAAATTACTATTCTAAAAATAAAAGGAATTAAATCAAGCCTTAATCTTGTAATTTTAGAGATGGTGCTAGATCATCTATAGGACCCTTGTGTGTGATGATTGCAAGTAGTTAAGTATTGTTTGGTGATTGTGTACCTCGTATTTATTCAGAGACGCTAGTACCGACCAAGGATACGAGGAGGAAGGAGGATACTACGAAGAAGAAGCCGAGGAGAACTTCAACCACTGCTCTGCACAAGGCAAGATGATACTATACCAATGCAAGCTAAAACTTGCAAGACATTCTACTTTAGCAAGCCTTACTAATCAAGTTGACCTATGCAAGCTAACACTTGCAATTTAGCAAGCTGATACTATACCAATGCAAGATAAAGCTTGCAAGACATTCTAATTTAGCAAGCCTTACTAATCAAGTTGACCTCTGCAAGCTAACACTTGCAATTAGCAAGCTGATACTATACCAATGCAAGCTAAAACTTGCAAGACATTCTACTTTAGCAAGCCTTACTAATCAGGTTGACCTATGCAAGCTAACACTTGCAATTTATCAAGCTTATACTGATATTGATGCAAGCTAACTCTTGCAAGATACCCTACTGATGCCACAAACCACTACTTGTTACTATGCCTACTATATGCCTTAAGCATATGTGATCATACCCACTTGATAAACCAATCCTAGTTTTATTTGCAAGCTTCTTACTTTATTTCTTTATCAAAGCTTTAACTTAGAGTTGACTTAAGTGACTTGGAGATACTAGAAAAATTCTGAAGGTTGCATAAAGAGCATAAAATTTGGCCTAAGTTAGAAACCTTGATATTAGCCTAAGATATAAGGTGTACTTAGCTGAAACTCCACTAGTTTACCATCCCTCATTATTGCCTACCCCCACCTGTAGATGCTAGTGCTAAGCATAAAACTTGACCAACTCTAGATGGGAATACTTGGTGAAAATGGTTATGAAAACCTTGGAATGATGGATCATTCTATTGAAATCATTTGGACATGTGTTTCCAAACACCTGATGATTTTGGGTGATGAAAATGTTGAGGCATGAGCCTTAGCCCTTTATAAAACTGATGGTTGTCTGGATGCGATACCATTCCAATTTTATCGTACAACCACAATACCCGAATATTGGGTAGGGCTTGACTGGAAACTTATATACCTTAGTATTAGATCCCTCACGGCCAAGGTTTGAGCTGAGGCTACCTTGTGAAGATTGTCCACCTGTGCAGTACCCAAGATGACAGTTGGTCATGGTTGGGAGGCCAAACTCACAGAAGAGGTGCTTATACTAGGGCGTGTAATGGAAAGGTTAGGATTGATTATCCGCATACTGAGTATGGTGAATTCAGGATTTGTTCCTGACGGATGTATCGAATGTTGTGGTGAAAGTGTACAATCTCTGCAGAGTGTCAAACTATTCAAATAGGCGTCATGATTATGGAGTTGATTAGATGGCCATACTGTTCCCCCGTCAGACTTTTCAAAATGACTTGTGAAATGAACTGAGACTTTGACTTGACCCCAACAGGGTTGTGACATGAAATACAAGATACCACCTAGGAGCTATAAAATTTTGATTAACCTTGGGACTTCGTAGAGATAAATCTGGCTTTTGCAAACAACCCTAGAGCCTAGTGTCCTATTATCCAAAAACCCCTTTTACCTGTTAGTATTAGTTTGCGAGTACTTAAAGAGTACTCATGGCTTTGTCCCTGGCTATTCCCATGGCCAGACTATGAAGAGGAGTACCTGGAAGATGGACCCTAGGAAGGTTACGACAACTAGGATCATCTCCCATCGTCAGCATTGCCTGTGACCCCGAAGATGGAGCTTCGCCTATGCTACCGTTATTATTACGTGTTCTGCTGCTTGAAGTTGTATTAAGAACTGGATCATGAGATCCCTATTTATGTAAGAACTTATGTATCGTTTGTAATGGATGATGTACTATGGTATCCAATTCTGTTATGTCTCGCAAAAATGGTAATCCTGGGATTGCGATGTATGGCATAATAGGCATCTAGGATTGAAAAATCCGGGTGTTGACAAGTTGGTATCAGAGCCATCCTGACCATAGGAGACCCTAGTTAGACTGGACGTTTGAACCAAAAACTTAGTTTCAAAACCAAAGAAATCAAATATTTACAAAAACTTATTCTAATTCTTATCCCTTTTATTCTTTCATCAAAATACATGTTCCTCAAAAACTCTTGCAAAATATATAAAATTTTGACACACTTGATCACCCTGCTAATCTACTCATCCTCTATTCTTATAGATGGACATGAAGTACAACAAGTTTTACCAACTGGGGAATGGAGGAGACCTTATCTTTGAGAAGGATTTGGACCAGCTTTCGGAACTTCTGGAGCGTCCGCACCCCGAGTTCTTTGGAGCTCAGCTCAATGATCAAGGAGGAGAAGACCTGCAGTGGCTAATTGTTGCAAGTATCCGAGGAAAAATTGAACCTCCCACTGCGGAGGGAATTCAGTTTACCTTGAGGGAAAACAACTGGCTCGATGGACTTGCCAGAGCAATGCAGGAAGCTCTTTCCCATCTGTGTGGGCAGAGCATCAATCAGATCAAGGGTACTCGCTTTGGGTTTTGCCCAAGGCGTGATGCAAATGGACAACCACTAGAAGCCCCATACCACCCCGAGCTGAAGACTCAATTGGACCACCTTAGCTTCATGATGTACGACCGTCAACAGGAATTGGACAACTGCCGTGACTACTGTAACCACAAGTCTGCCATCATCAAGACAAAGGACCTGGCCATCGCCATTCTAGCAAGGGATCGCAAGTCTCGCCGCCGTAAGCTCGACAAGAAGGAGCGCATTATTGCCCGTCTTCGCCACCACATCTCATCTTTGGAGGAGACCATCCACGAGATAGACATGCAGTTGGAGGAAAGGGAGAATGAATGAGAGGATCTTCGTGGAGACCCTTACTCCTATCTCAGCGATGACGATGATTTTCTGGAGGATCAGGCCATGGACTTCTTCACCGATGAGGATGATTTTGCCTTCATCGATGATGATGAAGATGATGAAGCCACAGACTCCGAGGAGTAGTAGCACTTGAGCACTAGCGTAGTGAGTAGTATTCGGTCCCACTGTATCGTAGTTCTCAGAATGGTTATTAAAACCATCTGTTTTTCTTTGTTGTGGTGTGTGTTGTATCGTGTGAATGAATGAATGAATGAATGAAAAAGCAAGTTGCTAGAAAAATCTGAGTCAAACCTTTAAAACTTTTCAAAGTCCCTGAAACCTTATAAATTTCCCTCTTTTCTCATGATCTATCTAAATCTTCAGATGCCACGTGGAGGAAGTGGTTCAGCCCCGGACCCAATGTTGCAGATCCTGCAAATGTTGACTTCTGACCGCGAAGCTGAAAGAGCGGAACGTCAAGCCAACCTAGCCACCCTTCAGCAAATAGCCCAGCTAGCCCATAACAACCAAGGCCATGGAAATCAGTACCACCATGGATCTAAGCTCAAGAATTTCCAAAATACCAACCCACCTATTTTCACTAAGTCAGAAGAACCCCTAGACGCCGATGATTGGCTGCAAACCATGGAAAATAACTTAGAAGTAGCAGGAGTGGAAGCCAACAAGAAAGTCCTGTTTGCCACCCACTATCTAGCCGGAGATGCCCGAGCATGGTGGAACAATGTTCGCGCAATGACCGGAGGCCAGATGATGACCTGGGAGGTATTCAAGGTCAAGTTTAGCAGAACCCATGTACCACCAGGTTTGATCAAGAGAATGAGAGACGAGTTCAGAGAGATGAAGCAAGGAAGGATGACTGTAGTGGAATACCGTGACAAATTTTTGTCATTAGCTAGGTATGCCCCGAACAAGATAGACACCGAAGCCAAGAAGAAAGAAAGATTCCTGAATGGTCTGCATGACGAGATGTAGACGGTGTTAGTCAATATCCCCTTTGCGGATATTGAAGCCCTTGTTGACTTTGCTATCCAGATGGAAGGAAAGATCAACCAAGCCAATGAGAACCGCAAGCGTCATATGATGCATCAGCCAGGAACCCATCAGACCCTAAAGTACCGCCCCAACCCATCTCCAGGATTTGCCCCAAGAACCAACAGACCCCCGATGAACCGTCCGACCTATCCCAACCGTGGAAACCCTAGACCCGGAGGAAATCACAACAACCCCGGCAACTCTAGCAATTTCAATCGTGCCCCACCCAAGTTCAACACCAACAATGCTACCGCCAACACCAACACTGCCCCAAGGACTGGAAGCAATGATGTGCCTGTCGCTGATAAGGACAAGTCACAAGTGACCTGTTATGACTGTGGAAATAAAGGCCACTATTGCAATGAATGCCCCAACAAGAAGAATGCTACATCCCCCAATGCCAATGCCCCAGCTCAGCAACAACATCGTGTTCAGCCAGGGAGAAGCTTTGCCCCAGGGAATTCACTCAACCGCAATGGCCGTCTTTTTCTCATGCATGCTGAAGAAGCTCAGGAAGCGCCAGACGTCGTGCTGGGTATGTTTTCTGTTAATTCAGTACTTGCAAGAGTGTTGTTTGATTCTGGTGCATCGCATTCATTTGTCACCGAAGAATTTGCATGCACTAGTAAAATTCAACCAACCAAACTAAAGCATGTTATGATTGTTCAAATTCCCGGATCAACCACCAAGGCTAGGCAAATTTGCAAAGTCGTCCCTATCCGAATCCATGGCATAGATTTTATGCAAATCTGATAGTACTCGGAACTAAAGGTTTGGAAGTAGTACTAGGAATGGATTGGATGTCCAAACATAAAGGATTAATTGACTGTGCCAAGAAAGCCATAACTATGACCAGTACCGCCGGAATATCAGTCGAGCATATATCTGAAACCTTACCTCGCCAATTCAAGTGTAACAAGAGTATAGCCCAACCTACCATTGACCAAGTCCGGATAGTCTGTGAATACCCCGATGTATTTCCAGATGTTTTGCTCGGTATGCCCCCAGATCGGGATATCGAGTTTATCATTGAACTAATCCCCGGAACCGGACCCATAGCCCAGAGACCCTATAGTATGAACCCGTCGAAACTAGAAGAACTGAAGAAGCAACTGGATTCCATGCTGGAAATTGGATTGATTCAACCAAGTGCGTCACCATGGAGATTCACCTGTCGAATGATGTCACCATCAAGAACAAGTACCCCTTGCCCAAGATAGAAGATTTGTTTGATCAGTTGACCGGTGCCAAAGTGTTTTCTAAGATTGATCTTAGAACTGGTTATCATCAACTCAAAATTCGTGCATAGGATATTCCAAAGACTGCGTTTACCACCAGATATGGATTGTATGAGTATACATTCATGTCTTTCGGATTAACCAATGCCCCCGCTTATTTCATGAACCTCATGAATAAGATTTTTATGGACTTCCTGGATAATTTTGTCGTTGTTTTCATCGATGACATTCTGATTTATTCCAAATCAGAAGAAGAACATGAGCTACACCTAAGGACCATTCTTGGAACCCTTAGAGAGCATCAGTTGTATGCCAATTTTAGCAAATGTGAATTCTAGTTACAGGAGGTAGGATTCCTCGGTCACATTGTATCAGCCGGAGGAATTGCCGTTGACCCTGCCAAAGTGAAAGATGTAGAAGATTGGCAAGCCACAGCCACTCAAACCCAAGTTCGTGCATTTCTCGGATTGACGGGATATTACCGCAAATTCGTAGAAGGATTCTCGAGTATCGCCAGACCCATGACCCAATTGCTGAAGAAGGACAAGAAGTTTGAATGGACAGACAAGTGTGAAGCGAGTTTTCAAGAACTCAAAAGGAGATTGATTTCAGCCCCAATCTTGATCATGCCGGATATCACGAAGCCCTTCGATGTGTATTGTGACGCATCCAAGATTGGTCTCGGATGTGTGCTAATGAAAGAAGGCAAAGTTATATCTTATCTATCCCGACAATTGAAGCAAGATGAGCAAAACTACCCAACCCATGACCTCGAACTCGCAGCCGTAGTTCTAGCCCTAAAGACATGGAGACATTACTTGATGGGAAATCGTTGTGAGATTTATTCGGATCACAAGAGCCTAAAGTATGTATTCACTCAGAAGGAGCTGAATATGAGGCAGAGAAGATGGATTGAGCTAATCAAGGATTATGATCTGGACATTCACTATCACCCTAGTAAAGCCAATGTGGTAGCCGATGCCCTTAGCAGATTGCCGTGCCGCTTGAACTCCATGATTTTGAAGGAGCAACCAAGTTTGCACAAAGAGATGGAAGATTTTCGAATGGAATTAGTAAGTGAAGGATTTTTGGCTAGTATAGAACTTCAGCCCACTTTGATCAGTCAGATTAAAGAGGCGCATAAGGGAAATTCTAGTATTGACGGAATCAAGCGTCGTATCGGTGCAGGCAAAGTATCTGGATTCACCGAGGACGAAGGAGTGTTGTGGTACAAAGGATGCCTTTGTGTACCAGCAAATTCTGAATTGAAAGAAGTTATTTTGAAGGAGGCTCAGGATACTCTTTATTCTATCCATCCCGGAGGAACTATGATGTATCAGGATTTGAAAGAGCAATTTTGGTGGCATAATATGAAGAGAGAAATCGGAAGCTATATCGCCAAGTGTGATATATGTCAGCGAGTCAAGGCAGGACATCAAAGACCCGCTGGATTGTTGCAACCATTGCAGATTCCGGAATGGAAATGGGATTCTGTAGGAATGGCCTTTATCACTGGAGTACCTACTTCTAGTAGGGGAAATGACTCTATCTGGGTCATAGTGGACAGATTGTCCAAAGTCGCCCATTTCTTGCCCATCAAAACCACATATCAGAGTTCGAAACTAGCAGAGTTTTACATCGCTAGAATCGTTAGTTTGCACGGAGTCCCCAAGAACATTGTATCGGATCGAGGAACTCAGTTTACCTCGAGATTCTGGAAGAAAGTCCAAGAAGGTTTAGGAACCCGCCTAGATTTCAGTACCGCGTATCACCCTCAGACCGATGGACAAACGGAGCGAGTAAATCAAATACTCGAAGATATGCTGAGAGCATGCGTGTTAGAATATGGATCCAAGTGGGAAGACTGTGTGCCGTTCGTAGAATTTTCTTACAACAATAGTTATCAAGCAAGTTTGCAAATGGCCCCATTTGAGTTCATGTACGGAAGAAAGTGTCGCACCCTTTTGAACTGGTCGGAAGTAGGAGAGAGTCAGATTTTCGGACTCGACATCCTACGAGAAGCAGAAGAGAAGGTTCACAAGATTCGTGAGCACCTCAAGACTGCCCAATCCCGACAGAAGAGTTACGCCGACAAGAGACGTAGAGACCTCGCCTTCAACATAGGAGATTTTTTTATCTGAAAGTGTCGCCATTGAAGGGAATGCAGCGTTTCCAACTCAAAGGAAAGTTAGCTCCCAGATATATTGGACCTTTCAAAGTTCTGAACCGTCGAGGAGAAGTATCATACCAATTGGAGCTACCTGAAGAGATGTCAGCCGTGCACAATGTGTTCCATATCTCGTTACTTCGCAAGTGTCTCGAAGTCCCCGAGAAGACCGAAGTATTCAAGAACATCGACCATCGGACCATAGAGATTAACGATGACCTGACCTATCCTGAAGTACCCATCCGCATTTCGGAAGAAGCTTTTCGAACTACCCGAACCCGAAGCATCAACTTTCTCAAGATTCAGTGGAGCAACCACACAGAAGAGGAAGCTACCTGGGAACGCGAAGATCACATCAGGACGGAGTTTCACGATCTCTTCAAATCCTAGGTAATCTTTTCGTCCTTTTTCAAATCTCGGGACGAGATTTTGTTTAAGGGGGGAAGGTTTGTAACATCCCAAAAATACTAAACTTGGATCATCAATTTCTAATCATCAAAATTAGGGTTAACAAAAACTTTGTTAAAAAAAATTATGAATGCATGCATATGTGTATGCATTGATTTTGAATTCTTTTAAAACCACCTTGTTTGTTTGTTTCATTGCTTTTAAAATGTTTCTTAGGTGAAATAAACATCATCTAAAACATTTCCCACACTTTTCCTAAAGACAAGTAAATCAAAACACATATATTAAATGAATGGTCACTTTGACCAATTTAACTCCCATGCCTACTTTGGCTGTCTCAAACTTTCAGAACATAATGGAAACTTTTCTGGATCTTTGCACCCCTTGAATGTACTCATAACAAAGTATCAAGGCCCAATTTGTGATCATCCAGAAACTTTCAAATGCATAGTTTAAATGACAATTCAAAATTGAATCTTTATCATATGGGAAGATCCCACTTTTTCAAAACCCACTCAAACAAGCTCAACTTTGAAAACCCAAGCATCTTCAGACTCACCGGCACCAATCTAGCAAACCCACCAAAAATCTTTTCAAAATTAAAAACTTGATTTCATGCGGCCATTTCATCAAACAGGTTACAGACACAAATCAAACAAACATCAAACACTATTGTGAGCAGTGATTCTTGCCTAACTGGTTCCCCATTTAGCTCACAACCAACTCAGTAGATCATCTAGGAAGATTAACCAAGCACTAGCACCACTGTGAGCTTGCCATTGCCATCAATGGTGAACAGCCGAGCACACCCTTGCCACCCCATAGTCGACAGCAAGCTAGGAGCAACAACAAGCCTAGCCAGCATGTCTGGGAGGCAGCCCACCGTCCACCGCCACTCACTATCCCAGCCGTGAGCGTTGCCAAGCCCTGGACCACGCGCACGAACCGCGCCCAGACCGCCAGAGACCATGCCGAGCGTGCGCCAGAGCACCACCCTCGACCGAAGCCCACAGACCGCGCGCCACCATTGCTGCGTGCATACACAATCCCCACCGACCCAGGAGACCGCCAGACATCCCTGTTCGCCGCCCCGTGACGCATAGCCACCACTCGCCGTCGAAGACGCCGCCTCTGCCATCGCCGCGAGCATCAAGCCGCACCACCCCATGCCTCGAAACCATGTCGCTGAGCATCGCCAGGAGACACCACACCGCCCCCTACCCTTTCCCATGCCAATAGCCACCTGTAACACCGCCCCCGACGAGCTCACCGTGCGCCCCGACGGTCCTCTCGCTCGACTATAAATAGAGGCCACCCCCGCTCGATTTCTTCACACCATCTCACTCCCCTCTCCTCACTGATCGTGCCACACCGTTCTCAGAGCAAGGAGAGCACCACCCCGCCGGAATTTCACCGGAGCCCGCCGCCTCTGGAGAAGAAGGGAGCCATCAATTTCGTCCACCCCAGGAGCTGCCGCGACCGCCCCTGAGTTCGCCGTCGTCGACTTCGTCATTCGCCCGCCTCGTCGACCCTCGCCAGTACCCTGGTGAGCCCCCAGCACCCCCCCACTGGCCGCGTTAGGTTTTGTTCTCGCCGGCGTTGTCTCGCGTTGACGATGACTCCCAGCCGTTGGATTAGAATCAGATCGAACGACCCACGTTGCCCATACCGCTTTGCCCAGCCCGTGTCACTAACGAGTGGGGACACCCACTTAAGCAGCCCGCGGGAGCACTGCGCTTAGCAGGCCGGCCCGTTAACTTTTCCCGCGCAGCCCAGTGATTTGAATTAAACTTTTTCCATTTCATTCAAACTCACTTCAGTACCCAACTTCAAAATTCAACCCAGATCGATTCAGTGCACCAAATCGAATGAAACCAATTTTTTTGGATAGGTCTGTGAATGCTGAATCCAAGCCCGTTGGATTCAAGTCATTTGGATCTATAGATCATCCATGGTAAAAATAACAAGGCAGAAGCTTTTCTGCATTCAAACATTTTTCAAATTTAAACCATAATAGCTTTTGAGTTGATTCCAACTCTCAAAAATCACATTTAACCATACCTTTCAGAATATATAAAAATATATAGGTTTACTTGCAGAAATAATGTTCAAGTAATAAAAGAAGTCTACATAAGCATTTCTAGACACATTAATTAATTAAAATAAAAGGGTAAAACCTTATTAAACTGTGACACCACTTTAAATCATTTTCCCATGGACTACAATATGTGGTGATGACATGTGTCAACATGATCCCATGTTTGGTTTGGGAGAATATTAAATCTTAAGTAGTTTTTCAATGAGTAGAAATTACTTTTCTAAAAATAAAAGGAATTAAATCAAGCCTTAATCTTGTAATTTTAGAGATGATGCTAGATCATCTATAGGACCCTTGTGTGTGATGATTGCAAGTAGTTAAGTATTGTTTGGTGATTGTGTACCTCGTATTTATTCATAGACGCTAGTACCGACCAAGGATACGAGGAGGAAGGAGGATACTACGAAGAAGAAGCCGAGGAGAACTTCAACCACTGCTCGGCACAAGGCAAGATGATACTATACCAATGCAAGCTAAAACTTGCAAGACATTCTACTTTATCAAGCCTTACTAATCAAGTTGACCTATGCAAGCTAACACTTGCAATTTAGCAAGATGATACTATACCAATGCAAGCTAAAACTTGCAAGACGTTCTACTTTAGCAAGCCTTACTAACCAAGTTGACCTATGCAAGCTAACACTTGCAATTTAGCAAGCTGATACTATACCAATGCAAGCTAAAACTTGCAAGACATTCTACTTTAGCAAGCCTTACTAATCAAGTTGACCTATGCAAGCTAACACCTGCAATTTAGCAAGCTTATACTGATATTTATGCAAGCTAACTCTTGCAAGATACCCTACTGATGCCACAAACCACTACTTGTTACTATGCCTACTATATGCCTTAAGCATATGTGATCATACCCACTTGATAAACCAATCCTAGTTTTATTTGCAAGCTTCTTACTTTATTTCTTTATCAAAGCTTTAACTTAGAGTTGACTTAAGTGACTTGGAGATACTAGAAAGATTCTGAAGGTTGCATAAAGAGCATAAAATTTGGCCTAAGTTAAAAACCTTGATATCAGCCTAAGATATAAGGTGTACTTAGCTGAAACTCCACTAGTTTACCACCCCTCATTATTGCTTACCCCCACCTGTAGATGCTAGTGCTAAGAATAAAACTTGACCAACTTTAGATGGGAATACTTGGTGAAAATGGTTATGAAAACCTTGGAATGATGGATCATTCTATTGAAATGTTTTGTACATGTGTTTCCAAACATCTGATGATTTTGGGTGATGAAAATGTTGAGGCATGAACCTTAGCCCTTTATAAAACTGATGGTTGTCTGGATGCGATACCATTCCAATTTTATCGTACAACCACAATACCCGAATATTGGGTAGGGCTTGACTGGAAACTTATATACCTTAGTATTAGCTCCCTCACGGTCAAGGTTTGAGCTGAGGCTACCTTGTGAAGATTTTCCACCTGTGTAGTACCCAAGATGTCAGTTGGTCATGGTTGGGAGGCCAAACTCACAGGAGAGGTGCTTATACTAGGGCGTGTAATGGAAATGTTAGGATTGATTATCCGCATACTGAGTATGGTGAATTCAGCATTTGTTCCTGACGGATGTATCGAATGTTGTGGTGAAAGTGTACAATCTCTGCAGAGTGTCAAACTATTCGAATAGCCGCGTCATGATTATGGACTGATTGGATTATCATGTTCCCCCGTCAGACTTTTCAAAATGACTTGTGAAATGAACTGAAACTTTGACTTGACCCCAATAGGGTTGTGACATGAAATACAAGATCCCACCTAGGAGCTATAAAATTTTGATTAACCTTGGGACTTCGTAGAGATAAATCTGTCTTTTGCAAAACAACCCTAGAGCCTAGTGTCCTATTATCCAAAAACCCCTTTTACCTGTTAGTATTAGTTTGCGAGTACTTAAATAGTACTCATGGCTTTGTTCCTGGCTATTCCCATGGCCAGACTATGAATAGGAGTACCTGGAAGATGGACCCCAGGAAGGTTACGACAACTAGGATCATCTCCCATCGTCAGCATTGTCTGTGACCCCGAAGATGGAGCTTCGCCTACGCTACCGTTATTATTACGTGTTCCGCTGCTTGAAGTTGTATTAATAACTTGATCATGAGATCCCTATTTATGTAAGAACTTATGTATTGTTTGTAATGGATGATGTACTATGGTATCCAATTCTGTTATGTCTCGCAAAAATGGTAATCCTGGGATTGCGTTGTATGGCATAACAGGCATCTAGGATTGAAAAATCCGGGTGTTGACAGTGATCCTGCCAGATATCAGTCAGACTTCAAGTGACATCCAAACGAAACAAGGGGAGGTCCGTTTCTTTCTATCAAGAATCCGGATATCCACAAAGATCTATTTGACGGAAAATATGGAGAGAAGATCCGAGTCTACAGCACGCCGTTGGAATACACTGCCGTAGCTCGAGCCATCCTCGCCAACAATCCGTCTCCACAGCAGGTCCAGCAGTGTGTCGCATTGCTGGATAAAGGATTAAAGCAGCAGAAGACGGCCGCATCATTTAGTGGCAAGCTGGCCTCAAAGTACAAGTTTTGCCACACTGGCGCCGACCAAAGCGCTGATGTAATGCTCCGCAGGGATACGACTCAGCGCTATCGTCCCCGTGGAGAAGAAGAAAATTTAAGAACCGACTCAAACAACCACTCTTGCAGGTTGGCACGTGACTGGGCAAGAGTTATCCCGTCTGCGGCCGAAGACGCCATTAGGGCAATGGTTCCACATTAGGACCATCGTCGGCAAAATAATCGCTATAGAGAAGACCCGGAAACACGTCGCCAGCGGAGGAGCAAGATCGGCTAAGGATGCCACCACCGAGCCGTCCGTCTGGCAATGCCGTACGAAGAGATGATCCGGATCGTCCTGAATCTAGTAGGTACGATGCCCGAACAAATAGGCATCAGATTCAGCATAATGAGGCTCCACCGCCACCGCCAATAAATCCAGCCGGAAATAATCCACCAGGGCCACCATCACCTCCAAGCAGTGACCATGAAGGGCCACGCCGTAGCCATGGAAGCCGCAGAGGAGGAGGCGGCAATGGTGAGAGGAGAAGCAGAAATCTGACTCCACCGCACAGAAGCCGTGAGCCTCCAAGGAGAAGATCTCTCTCGCCAAACGACGCTCGCCATCGCATTGAATCAAACATAGAAGCGCAACGGTACGAGGAAGAAGATGTGTATGTGGGACCCAAATGCTTTGGACCACGTATACATCAAACAAGATTTCCGGTTGACTTTGGCATCACCAAACACATTCGACCCTACGATGGTGCAGCTCGACCAGATACTTGGCTCTGGAATTTTTTCCAGGCTTGCTGCATCGCCAAAGGAGGAAAAAGCATGGTTGCACTCCGATATCTCCCACTTATGCTGAGGAAGACGACTCGATCATGGCTCAATGAACTGCCAGAGAATTCAATTCACAGCTGGTATGATATGCAAAGTGTGTTATTTTCAAACTTTGAGGGAACATACAGGAGGCCCTGCACAGTCGGAGGCTTGCAGCGTTGCACCCAAAGACCTGGAGAAACCTGCCAGGATTACCCCAGATGCTGGATCGATACGAAGAACTCCTGTGAAGGAGTAAACGAGCAAACTGCGATAGAAGCTTTTATCGCAGGACTTCCAGTCGGACTTTTACGTCACAGGCTGAAGCGTGACAACGTCATAGATTTGGGAGAAATGATAGAAACGACAAGAAAATATGTTGACACCGACGATGATTCAGAAGGGCTGCTAAATATTCTGGCCAATCCAAACGCGGCCAAACAGCCAAAACAAACTCAGAAGCGCAAGAACACCTCAGACGTAAATCCGGCTCCTGACAACGCAACTCTTAACGCAACGTTTGGATCCGGAGGACGAGGAGGGCACGAAGGCGGCCGGGGTAGAGGCCGAGGAACTTCCCGAATCCAGGGCAGAGGAGACCAGCAACCCATAAGAACCTACACCTGGGATGACATTGCCAATAATCCCTGTGTCCACCACTTGGATAGTAACAGAGGATCTACCCACACAAATGTCGAGTGTCATTTTAACGACGACATCAAGAAAGACGAATCCTCTAGCTACAGAGCCAAGCGACAAAAAAGAAAGAAAAATTCTGAGAAAGGAAAGGAGCCCAAGGAAGATTCCGACATGGAAGAGGCGGAAGCCGCCGCAGAGCCCAAGTCGGATGGAAAGAAAACTTTTCCGACTAAGAAAGACGCAAACGTCTGCTTCCTTGGATACCAACCTGCCAAGGAAAATAAGGCGGTTCTCCGTGAGCTCAATGCCACGGTTCCGGCTGTCCCACAATTTCTGGATTGGTCGGATGTAACCATCACCTTTGATCGTTCAGATCACCCGAGGAAAACACATCGTCGGGGAAAGTACCCTCTGGTCGTCAATCCTCTTATTGATGGCTATGAGTTTTGTAAAACACTCATGGACGATGGAAGTAGCATCAACATTATGTACATTGAAACACTCCACCACATGAAGCTGCACGAGAGCCAGTTGAGTTACAGCAGTGTAACTTTCCATGGCATTGTACCAGGAAGACAGGCGAATTCTCTAGGTGAGATTACTCTAGACGTGACATTCCAAACCCGAGACAATTACCGGACCGAGCCACTCTCCTTCAAGGTGGTACCATTCAAAAGTGCTTACCACGCCATCTTCGGGCGCCCGGCTTACTGGGCGTTCATGTCCCGTCCCTGTTACATCTACAACATGATTAAACTTCCAGGTACAAAGGGCGTAATCACCGTACGAGGAAATTCGAGGAAGGCGCGAGAGTGCGAGGAAGGACCTGCTGCCTTCGCCGAAGCTGTGTTGCACGCCTAGGAGTACCAGGAGATCAAGAATACCATCAATCCGTCCGAGATGCCCACTACAAAGAAGAGGTGCTAAGGCCAAGTTCGCAGTTCAAGGCATCAGAAGAGACGAAGAAAACATAGCTGAAGGAAGATGATCCCTCCAAGACGACGAACATAGGGGTAGGATTAGGCCACGCACAGGAAAGCGTGCTTGCCGAGTTGCTCAAAGCTAATAGTGATATCTTCGCATGGCAGCCTTCTGACATGACCGGAGTACCTAGGGAACTTGCCGAGCACTCTCTTAAGTGTACCCAGATGCTAAACCCGCCAAACAGACCTTACGACGGTTTGGTGATGAAAAGCGCAAAGCGATAGCCAAGGAATTAGCCCGCCTAGAGTTAGCAGATTTTATAACAGAGGTCATCCATACATATTGGGTGGCAAATCCTGTACTCGTCCCTAAAAAGGACACTATTGAATTAAGGATGTGTGTTGATTATATCGCTTTGAACAAGGCATGTCCAAAAGATCCGTTTCCTTTGCCAAGAATCGATCAAGTTATCGACTCAATGGCAGGGTCGAAACTACTCTGTTTTCTCGACGCATATTCCGGATATCACCAAATACCGATGAAAAAGTCGGATCAAATTAAGACATCTTTCGTCACTCCTTTCAGAACCTTCTTCTACAAAACTATGCCTTTTGGCTTAAAGAACGCAGGAGCAACATATCAACGTACTATGCAATGTTGTCTCAACGACCAAATCAGACGCAATGTCCATGTATACGTAGACGACATAGCAGTTATGTCCAAAAAGAAGGAAACTTTAATGTCCGACTTGGATGAAACGTTTGCTAGTCTACGAAAATTCAACATGATGCTAAATATGAAAAGTGTTTCTTTGGAATTCCAGCCAGAAAATTGTTAGGTTTCATTGTCTCAGAGCGAGGCATAGAGGTGAACCGAGACAAAATCAAGGCTATTCTAAACATTACCAGGCCGACTCGCCTGATGGACGTACAACGTCTCACTAGTTGCATTGCAGATGTGAGTCGGTTCGTTAGCCGGCTCGGCAAAAGAGCCACACATTTGTACAAACTCTTGAAGAAAACCGACAAATTTGTTTGGACCCCAGAAGCCAAAACTGCCCTGCAAAGTTTGAAATATCTACTTTGAAACCCAACAGTGCTCGCAGCGCCAGAACCTCAGGAACCTATGTTACTCTACATTGCAGCGACCGACAAGGTCATAAGCATGGTAACAGTAGTTGAGCGCGAGGAAGAAGGCCACAACTATAAGGTGCAACGGCTTACTTATTATCTGAATGAGGTCCTAACAGAATAAAAACAATGGTCCGCACCATCAAAAGCTAGCCTATGGAGTGTTCTTTGCATCAAGAAAGCTACGCCACTACTTTCAAGAGCACAAGATCAAAGTGGTGAGCACCGTTCCCCTGCGAGATATAATCAACAATCACGACGCCACATGACGTGTCGCAAAGTGGGGAATAGAGCTTGCGGCTTTCGACATTGATTACAAACCACGTACAACAATCAAGTCCCAAATACTTGCCGACGTTGTCGTCGATTGGACAGAAACGACAGAAAACTCAGGCCCTCCATACTCGGAATTTTGGACCCTTCACTTTGACGGATCGAAAGCACGAGGAGGCTCGGGGGCTGGCGTGGTGCTCAAATCACCCCAAGGAGATAAGCTGTTCTATGTGTTGCAAATACATTTCACGGCAATAAATAATACTGCCGAGTATGAAGCACTGCTACATGTAATACGCATGGACAAAACATTGGCATATCTAGACTTATGTGTTACGGAGACTCGGATTTAATTGCTCAGCAAGTATCCGATATCTGCAATGCAAACAAACACATGGCAGCGTACAAAGCTGTTGTGGATGAACTATCTAAATTGTTCGAGGGTTTTGAGGTTCAACACATCCCTCGAGTAGAAAATGAGGAAGCAGATGCTTTATCAAGAATAGGCTCTATGCGTAAACAACTACCGAATGGTGCTTTTTAGAGCATTTAAGGGTCCCCTCCATAGCCGGAGTTGATGAGGACTATCCGACGAAATCCGACTCACCTTTCATAGCAGTTCTGCCTATAATTTCCAGCTGGACAAAACCCTATCTGGATTTCCTGATAGACGGAAAATTACCCGAACACGAAGTCTTGAGCCGACAGATTGTCCGACGAGGTAAAGCCTACACTATAATAAATGGTGAGCTCTATAAACGGAGTGTTTCTGGCATGTTTCAGAGATGTATTTCTTCGGAAGAAGGAGTGGAAATCTTAAGAGAAATTCATGAAGGCGAGTGTGGTCACCACGCTACAGCCAGATCCTTAGTGGCAAAAGCTTTTCGACACGGGTTCTTTTGGGTTACAGCTAAGGCGGATGCCGATAAACTGGTCAAAACGTGCAAAGGCTGCAAAAAGTACACTCATCAGGCACACGTTTCGGCTGAACAGCCGCGAACAATCCCTATTATATGGCCATTCACGGTCTGGGGGCTTGATATGGTAGGGACATTTCACACGGTAAAATGTGGATTTACTCACCTAATAGTTATGGTGGATAAATTTACAAAATGGACTAAGGATACACCCGTAACAAGTTGCGATGGAGACACAACCAGAAAGTTTGTCGAGGACGCAATCATCCGATTCGGATATCCGCACAGTATAATTACTGACAATGGGAGCAAATTTTCCATGGGGAAACTTGCCGAATTCTGCGAAGAACAGGGAATTCGACTTGATATTGTATTAGTCGTACATCCACAAGCCAATGGACAAGTCAAAAGAACTAATGGCCTCATTCTACAAGGAATCTGACCTCGCCTCGAGGCACCACTTCGTCGGGCTGTGGGGGCTTGGGAGGAAAGAATTACCGTCTGTGATATGGAGCTTGCGTACAAATCTGAACAGATCAACTGGCTATACTCCTTTCTTCTTGGTCTACGGTGCAGAAACAGTTCTTCCAAGTGATATGATTCATCAGGCTCCGCGAGTCAAAGCGTATATCGAAGAAGATGCAGAAGTTTCTCGACAAGATGATCTCGATATAATCGAAGAAGTACGCGTCGTTGCTGAGCAGAGATCTACAACCTATCAGCAGAAGTTATGCAAGTATCATAGTCAGAGAGTGCAAAACCGTTCTTTCAGAAAAGGAGATTTGGTTCTCCGACTTGTGCAAAAGAGAAAGCACAAACTTTCCCCAATTTGGGAAGGACCTTTTATGATTAGCAGAGTTCTGCACAATGGGTCATATTATTTAACCGACATGAGACCAATCAAGGAAAGACCTGATACTCGGAAGAGAAAGAGAGCTGGTGGCAGCACAGACCCGGATGAAATAGACCGTCCATGGAATATTGCACAGCTACATCCCTTATATTTTTAGTTATATTTCCTTCTAATCATATATGTACATGTTCAAAGTGAAATAAAGTGTTGGTTTCCTCATATTTTATCTTTGAGAAGTTTTTGCCATCTTATTTCCAAAAGAGTATGTAATTTTGTCAAAAATCCCAGAATACTTGAAAGTACTTTATGCTAATTTTCATTCCGGTTATGATTTTTGAAAATATAAAAATGTTACCTAAAGATACAAAATTTAATTTATTGTCTATACTTTGATTCTTTATCTGATTGCTTAGACGCAGGCATTTTCCGAGTAATGAGTTGTTGGTACCGGAAGCCGACTTTGTTTCCGAGTTGAAACTGGTTTAGCAATTACGCTCCGTTGCTCGGCAAAGTTTCCGTGCTAAAGGTTGGCCGACCCATGAAAGGGACGAGGTAGAGAGCCAGATAAACCGATAAGTATATGCATAAAAACGCAAAGTGCTTTAGAAATTTTCAAGCACATGCATAAAATATATAAGCAAAAAGTGCTAAGATAGTAAAAGCATTAGTTTTTACACGAACAACACAAATAGTAAACATTGTATCCATCATTACATTGCCATAAGTTCAAGATAATGCATAGAAATTGTTTACGCTGCAGGCGGTGGTGATGAAGCAGGTGGAGCACTGGAATCAACAGAAGTGTCGCCCTCGATCTCATACTCGGAAGATTGCTGGCTTCTAGCTCTTGGGGCGAGGGAGGAGCGGTATGGATTCAAAGAATGGCGTCGTGTAGTTGGTCATCTCCGCCACCCGACAAGCGTAACTTGCACAAGATTCTTGGATGGCCTTGATGTCTTGCGGGTTACCCTCATCATCATCCTCGGCAATGCCCTTGGTGACGTGCCAGATTTCCATCCCGCTATGGTGGATCATCACCATGGACAGAGTTGTTTGCGCAGCAGTCCGAGCGTAGGAGATCTTCTAGTCCTCGATCAACTTTGGAATCTCCTTAACTTTGTCCCTCACCTCAAGCACTGACATCATGCGCAAGTCGGAAAGCTTGACAGACTCGCCAGCCTCTTCTAGAGTTTGGCGAAAGTCATACAAGACATCTCCGACGAGCTTAATGCGCTCGAGGCGGGGTTTAGAAGTAGGAGAGTCGGAAATATTCAAGGGGGGTGGGAAAGAATCAAAAAGTCAAAATTCGGCTGAAAAGAAAGTCGGATAATGAACAACACAAAGAAAAGATTCAGAAATCTTACTAAGCACAGAGTGATTCCATTCAGCATGCTCTTTGTGGAGGCTGTCTAGTTCACTAGCTGAGGCCTAGGCAAGATCCCTCTGGATATCAAAGTCCTTGAGATCAGCAAGTTCCTTGTCTCGGAGGGCTATGAGCTTCTCGAGCCTCACGGTCTCGTGATTGCTTGACTCCAGGACTGCGGTTACGGATTTCTCTGATTCCAAAGTTAGCTTCTCAAGCTTGTCCTGGAGTGCCGCATTCTCTATCTCCAAGACCTTGAAGTTTTTGGCTTGCTCCACCATCTTTCTGGATTGGCATAACAATTTTGCAAAGGAAAAAATCAGTCGGACAAAGAAAAATCCGACTATGACAAAAAATAGAACTGATTAAGAGGAAGCCGGAAAAGTTTACCTTCTGCTTCATCTTTCTCAATTTTCAACTTCGAATTTTCAAGACGCAAAGCTTTGATTTCTTTGCGCTTGTTGTTAATATTCTTGAGCAATTCCTAGTTGGAAGATGCAATTTTTTGTAAGTATGGAGACGGAATACCGTCAGACGGCTACTAAGACTCGAGTTGCAAATTTAGCTAAGTAAAATCACAGCACGAGCCTTGGGGCTACACTACATCATTCTTTTGCAACATAAAAGCATTAACTCGGATCCAACGATGTTTATCCGACTTTATGCTTGGGGGCTAGAGGATATGATAATAAATGCAAATAAGAATCAGAAACTTACAATGTGTTCGAGGTGCATCTTTTCAAATCCGAGTTTGGTGCTGTGAAACACCTTCTCAGTAAGGGTGAGGGAAGGAACATCCGTCGCTGGAAGCTCGCCGGATGCGACTTCTGGACCAAATTTTGGTCCAGGAGGCTGACCAGTTTGACGTCCTCCTCCTCTTGGCTCGCTGCTTCTAGGGTCAAGGTTAGCTTCTCGAGACTGGACTGAGCCAGTCTGAGGATCTCTTCCTTTTTCCTTCCTCTTAAGACCAGGAACAGCAGAGCCAACCACCTTATCCATCATTCATGTGGTTATTACCATGGGATCATTACCCTTGATGGGTTCACCCTTGTTAGTTGCCTGATCATCAACGATGACCAGGGCTTTCGAGAATTTGCCAGCATTAGGGGAAGCAGAAGCTCCATGTGCTAACGAAGTAGTAGATGGAGTCGACGGCGGCACAAAAGGGGAAATAACAAGCTTCTGCTGACGCATCTACTTGCCCGGCTTGCTGTCCGGCTTGGTCTTGCTTTTCAAAACTGATTTAGCTCTAGAGCATGAAAATCCTTAGTATCGGGTGTGTTCTGGAAATAAATAAAGGTACAAAAGTACTAAAAATGAAAGGTAGGGTGCTTACTTTTTAACTACTGGCAGCACTTGGCTACCAGCAACGACAACTTCCTTCGCCTTACGCTTCTTGGAGGCGGGGGCAATAACTTCTTGTACCTCATCATACTTCGTCGCCTCCGAGTCGTCTGAAGCGTAGCCCTCTAGTGGAGCTAGCTCAGACTCGGAGAGTTTCTCGAGCTAACAAAGTCGAAAAGCATCGATGAAAATAGAGTCAGAGGAAGAACAGAAAAAGAACGACAAAACGTGAAAGCAGAGTCGGAAACACTTACCGGAGTCAAAGGACGGTTGGTCGTATACATCTTCATGGAAACCTCTGGAATCTTGCGTTCCACTCTTTCCTTCTGCATGAGGGTCTTGTAGTCCTTCACTGGAATCCGGCTAGAACTTCCCCGCATCTTGTCCTTCTTGTCACTTGTAATATGGTGCATGAGGCGATCTCCGTGGTGCTAGAGAGGCTAAATCCGGCGCTCCAGCCAGCAGTGGATCAAATCGGATCCATGGAGCCCCTCATGCTTCATCAAAAACTCGATACACCTCTTGGCAAGGATCAAAATATCTGACAACTCCGGCGCTTCCGCGTCCCATGAGTTCTGGTGGGAGGCAGCACCGTCGGAGAATGTCGGAAGACCTTCCGCCTTGCCTAGAGCCGGAATATCCTTGTGGTAAAACAAAGTTCTGGCCCAGTGCTTGACGGATTCGCTAGCGTTAATCCTAGGAAAAACTCGGTTTCTCCTAAGGACTAAACTAAGAGTGTTAGTGGTGTAAGGAACACCGGCACTGATAGAATTATTCCGTGTACCATAATAGTACCATAAAAGGGTGAGACTTGGCCTAATGCCAAGAAACCCCTCAGACAAAGCTGCATGAGCACTAAGCTCAGGCAGTGAGTTGGGAGGAAGATTTTGGAGTTGCACACCGTAGTAGTGGAGGACCTCGATGATGAAGTCCAATGGTGGCAAGCTGAGGCCACGGTCGACGTGAGTGCCGAACAGTACCCTCTCACCGTCGAGTGGAACAGGAACGACGTGCCCAGAAGCACTCCGACATGCACCGGCGATGATGAACCCTTCGTCCTCCATAACGTGGAGTCCCGCGTTGTCCATGAACCTGGGGATCCAGAGACCCCGCATCTTCCTTTCCTCCACCGCCAACGAACCTGCCGCTGCCGCTCCTGAGGTCGAAGCCATGGATCTTGGAGGAAGAAGGGATGGTGGGGGAAGGAGAGATTTTTTCTCATGGTGCGTAGATGGGAACTGGTGCAGAGCGCTCGAGGAGTACGAGGATGCAATGAATGAATTGATGGAGAGGTGAATCTGACATAAAGGGTTTTCTCCCCTCTTTATTTGTCTCTGCGTCAAGATTCGTGCGATGAAACGCGCGATTAACGCCACGCGTATAGGAGAGGGGGAGTTAGCTTCCTCGCGACTCTTCCGCCCCCTCGATTTTTGCGCAGGCATTGAAACGGTGTTCTGTTCCGTAAAGAATGGACCCACCAACAGTCGTGCTGATGGAAATCCTGTCAGTGACAGGACTTGCCCTGTAAAGTTGCCAGTTAGCACGCCACTGAAAAACCTGGCTTATGTTTCAAACCAAGCAGGAAAAGACTAAGGTCAGAGCAGAATCATATCCGACTCAATTGACTCAGAATCCTACATTAATGAATGAAGTTTTCAGGAACCCTGCAAGATTCTCAAGACGAAGAAACCATCAAGCTAGACGATTTATCCGACTTTGGATCTTGGAGACTTCCGGAGGCTACTATTGGGGATATACTTTCCGGGTATACCCAAAGGACTCACTGACCAGGGTGGCCCACCAACGGGTTAGAGCTTTGCTTCATAGGCATCCCAATCTGAGAAAGAGGAGGAGCCAGTTCCGGCTACAGCAAGGCCCAGAAGAGTTACCGACTTAGGCCTGTAGTATTACTTGTAGTCCAAGCTGTACATAGTTACCGACTCTATAAAGTAGCCGGATAGGTCTCTCCTGTAACCCTAGGCCTCGGTGACTATATAAACCGGCCCTGTGGGAGCCTTAGGGTAACAACTCAATAGCTACAACCACAACCAACTCACACAGCCGAACCTCTCTTGTAATCCTCTGTAACATCCGACCTATGCTGATATATTACTAGGTTGCTAGCAGGAGTAGGATCTGATCACCGCGGTCAGATCTGAACCTGGGTAAACTTGTGCTCACCGCTCCTGGAACATCCGACGTCTCACACCCCATCCTTCCAACGCCACTAGGACCCCCTATGGCGTACTTTTCAACAATCCGACGATAGGGATACCTTTGACCACTTCCTCCCTGAGGTCGATAAACCTTGGGTAATCCACTTAAGATAAACTTGCTGCTATTCTATGATGACCCACAAGTATTCGGGGTGTATCGCAGTACTTTTGATAAATAGGAGTGTTGATCCCAACGAGGAGCAGAAGGTGTTGACTAGTGGTATGGAGCAAGAAATCTCTATAAATACTTAGCAAACGGATTTGTAGGGGTTTTCTGATAAAGCAAAGAAACAAAGTGCAAGTAATAAAGACAACGAACAAGTGGCCCAATCCTTTCTTAGCAAAGGACAAGCCGGTGGAAATACTTATAAGGACCAAACGTTGTCGAGGACACATGGGAATTCTGTCAAGTGCTTTCGCTTCAAATAGCTGAGTACTCTTCTTTGGTGTTGTAAGTGTTGTGTGGGTGAACCGGTGCTAAGATACCGACCTTACTTGGACTAATACATACTTGTGATTAAACCCCCTGCATGCATCCGCAACTATAGGAAAGTAACTAAGATATAAATCTAACCACAACCTTAAACTCTGAGATCCTACGCTCCCTTGTGCAAAGGTGTCCTAACGGGGGTTCAGGTTTCTTTCCCTCCGGCAACCCCACAATTACTAGCCAAATACACAATGCATTCACCTAGTCCCATAAATGGTGAAGTATCATGTAGTCGACGTTCACATGACACGACTAGAAGAATAGCACCATAACTTAAATACTAAACCATTGAATAATAACTCAACACAAATCCACTACTAACAACATGACTTCTCCCATGTCCTCAAGAACTAAATGAACTACTCACAAGACATCATATGGATCAAGATCAAAGATGATATGGTGATGGATAACAATCTGAACATAAACAATAATCCAATGTTTCCACTCACAAGCATCAACTACAATAGTAATCAACATCGGGAAAGTTTCCCCTAATGAACTAAGCAAGTATCCAACACGATTGTTACAGTGGGATGGAGTAATGATGATGGTGATGGTGGAGATGATGGTGTGGATGATGATGATGATCCCGATGAAGCCTAGCTTGATGATGGTGTTGATGGCGACGATCTCCCCTCTCCGGGAAGGAATTTCTCTGGCAGAAATCTGTCTGCTGGAGACATCTTTCTCTCTCGGTGTTTTCCGCCCCGCAGAGGCGGCAGAAATCTACCTGCGGCCGCTCCCCTGGTGTTAGGGTTCCATAAGGAAGATATATGCGAGAGGGCAGAGTCGGGAGCCAAGCGGGTGGGCCACACCTTCCATAGGCGCGGCCTAGGGGGACCCATGCCTAGGGAGGGTGTGGCCCTTCTACGCCTCCCCTTCTGGCTTCCTCTGGCTTCTGGGAAAATATAATTTTCCCATATTTTTCTGGTATTTTTCTGATCTTCGCAAAATTGCATCAAAACACCTCTTTTTCCATCAGAATCCAGACTCTGGCAGTTCATCCTCCAAGAATCATCCAACATGTATAAACAGATGAAAAGACATAAGTAATACCTCATAATAAGACATATATCAATGAATAGAGGCAAATTTTGATAGAGAATGGTGATACAAATTGGACGTATCAACTCCCCCCAAGCTTAGACCTTCGCTTGTCCCCAAGAGAAAACTGAGCTCAGTAAACATGTCCACAGGTTTATGGAGTGAAGTGTCAAGCATCACACTTACCATTACACATCTCATAGAAGAAAGTAACTCACCATTATATAACTTAGCTTGTAACAAGTACAGGAGTCACGAAAGAGAGGCATAAATATAAATCATAATTGGAATTGGCAAACTTTGTTCTTGGTCAGAGAACAACTGGCAAACAGTTTCACAAAAATCTTTTTGTAGAAGTTTTCAAAACAGGAGCACTCTTTGCTCAAAGAGGTTTTTCACAATGAAGGCTTTCAAAGTAATACTCAATAGATAAGATTCTTGTGCAAACAAGGAAGATAAAGAACATGATTTAATAAATCACGATATGAATGCTTAAAACACAACAACTCAATTCCTTGCTGGAGATAGAGAGGAAGTAGGTTTACTGACTCAACTTGGAAGTAGGAGAAAGGTCCCTTCATAGAGGGAAGCATGGATTACAAGTCATAAAGAGCTTACAAAAGATTATGGTACTTACTAGCTTTGATCCCTCATTGTCCCTATCATAGGCATCTTGAGATGATTAAGGTTAAGGTGAACAAGGATGGAGTATATGCTTGACGAAATATAAGTTGGCAATCTCATGTCCCTTAAGTATGAGGGCCAATCCTCATGCTACTCAACTTTGTTCACCGGTAAGTTCTTGTCATTGTAAGTACATGTGTATCATAAAGAACCGCCAATGGGGTACCCCTTGCACATGGTACAGGAGCTATCCCATAACCAAAATGACAAGGCAAGCAGACAATGAGCATCTCAGCGATCATTTTATTTACTATGTGCATAGATTTTTATTGAGGATGCTTCACAGAATGCTCATTATGGTGGTGCTGCAAGTTTCCACCATGATTAGGCATGGCTTAGGCTAGCGGCCCAGGCGTTTCTCTAACACACATACATCACTCCATGGGCTTACAAGTTCCCTCTTTATTTCACATCGTCGACACCTCGTGACAGCACGGTTCTGCTAATTCCAACGTATAGGTGCAAGCATATACAACTTCGATGACACAATGGTTCAAGTCTATTAGGGGCAAGAAAATAAGGTGTGCCACCAAGTTCGTGAGAGCTTTACTAACTAGTTTTCACATAACAAAATACTTTTTAATTCGAAAGATAGATAAAGCTTGAGAATTTTCTTGGAATCGCAAATGTTAATAGGTAGATATAGCGGACACAAATGGCACAGGTTTTGGTTCAAAGGGTTTGGAAACATGAGAAGTATGCCTTCTCAAAACAGGTTTTTGGCTAGCAAGGCTGGGTAGCAAGCAAAAGAGTTGAAAGAAACAAGCAAACATACAAGCAATAAAGCCAAACATGCAATCTTCCTTGAAGACACAAAAGATCTTAAATAAAGAATACTAAGCTTATGAGCCAACAAGAAAGAAAAATAGATGATACAAAATACCTGTAAGCTTTTTCTTTTCCTTTCAAACCTCAAAAAGTGTTGCTATTGACTAGAGCTCGGTTTGCCAAAACTAATTTATATTTACTTGATGCTCCCAAAGTGATTCCAATACTAATCAACAAGATCAATCATATAATAGAGATTGCAAACTAAAATAAGAAGTGCAAAAAGTAAAAGATGAGACTTCTCATTAATATTCAATAAAGTCACTCACACCAAGGGATACATAGATAATCAACTAAAGGAGAGATACTTCCACATGCAAACCAACCTATAAGATAACTCCTCTACCAAAGATATGAATCCGCTAAAAAGGTAAAAGATAAAAGGTAATGATGGGATACCGCGACACTCCCCCAAGCTTGGAACAAGCCAAGGGGGATGCCAAACCTGATGATGAATTACTCCTTAGGTGGTGGTGGTGTTCCCTTGATAAGCTCTTCAATAAGTTTCTTCAGATCCTCAAACTCAAAAATCAGAGTATGAATCAACTCCGAGTTTTGCTCAATGCGGTTCATGATCATATTGGACCGAGAATCCCAGTCCTTGTCATTCTTTCCCCACTCTTCCTTCTTAGGGTGCTCCTTCCCTGCATGGTTAGAACGAGGCATATCCCAAACCGAGGGCAAGTTCCCTTTGGGAACCTGTTGGTATTGATGCTCATGTATAAGAGTATGGAAGGGTCTCTTGGTGCGTGGAGGAGATGACCGTGGATTGTAGATAAGACGCGGAGGTTTCCCTCCTGTAGACATCCGTGCTGTCCTCCTAAGCTTGGTAGGTTTTGCCACCACTCCAATGCTTACGACGGTAGCGCGGGTGTCCGGATGCTTGTCCTCTTCCATGTCTTCTTCATCCCCAACCAAAATCTCCTCCTCCTTGGGGTTTTAAGGATCATCTTCCTCGGGCTTCTTGGTGCTCTAAACTTGAGAAGATTTCCTGACAGAAACAGATCAAAACGAAAAAACGACGAGAACACGATGCATGAACCTCGGGGGATCCGGGGGGTTATATATTACGAAGTTTCAGTGCATAAGGAAGGTACTGGTACAAACATGAGGTGGAGACGGAGCTTAGGGGGCTCACACCCCCCTCAGGCGCATCCAGATGGGGCCCGTGCCTGGGGTGGGTATGGCCACCCGGCCTCCGTTTCCTCCTCTGTTCCATCTCATAATCTTCCATATGTATTAAAAACATCAAAAATATAAAAAGATAGGGATTTCACAAACCTTCTGTTTTCACCACTTTTACCTATTCAAAGTCGAACTCTGCAGATTCCTTTCCTCCTTCTCCTGGAAATTCCTTTCTTCACAAGGTAATACAAAAACTTCAAGGGCAACATTAGTGTAAGCAAAAACAATAAACCTTTCGGTGGACACTTCAACTAAAATCCATCAAAACAAAGGCTTCTGTAAGAGGCAAATGCAAATGATAACAGAAATCTGTCAAAACAGACCAGCAGGTAAAGATTGATTTTTTCAAAAACCTTCTGTTGCTCAACTCAAAAAGTGTAGAACTAATGAAAGTTTGGAAACAAATTGGAGAACAAGCACAGAAAAATACAGCTCCATCCGAAGTACTGACCTCCCTCACGAATGTTTACAATTCAGGACAAAAATCTGTCTCAAGACAGCCACTTTTCACAACTCCTCTACTTCACAAAAGTAGTTGAACTTGACACAAAAATCAAAACAAAAAGGATAAGGAGTGGTTATTACTGAAGTAATAACTTCCAAGACTCGAGAAAACTCTTGGGTTATCTTCCAACAAGTACTTTTCTTTAATGCCTTTAAGTTAGGCTTGAAACTTTCAAAGATGCTCACAAAGGAGATAAATATTTGAAGTGAAAGAGAGCATCAAGAAGCAAATAACCAACACATTTGAGTCTCATGATAAAATGAATTGTTGAAACAAAAATCCACTAGCATAGGAATACAAAACAAATGGAACTTCAAAGCTTTCAGCATAAAACGAGGAAACTTAACATTATTGAGATGCATAAAACTATGTTTACCTCTCTTAGTAGCACTATGAATAAAGTTGACAATATAGCTGTCACTGTCAACAACTTTATCATTAGAATGAGCATACTTACAGTCATCAAAAAGAGGTCCAAGGGCATCAACCAAATCAATAGAAGCAAGTTGTTCCATCCTGAAATCTTCATTAGGCAAGCTATTTTCACAAGGAGCTTTGGCAAATTTGGAAAAGTTAAACTCATAAGAATCTCCATCAAACTTAGTTAAAACTTTATCCTTCTTACAATCTATAATAGCTCCACAAGTGTTCAAGAAAGGTCTACCAAAAATGATAGGACAAGTTTTGCTAGCTGCTGAATTGAGCTCTAGAAAATCAGCAGGATAGTTAATCTTACCGCAGAGAACCTCCACATCTCTTACAATACCAATGGGGCAAATGGTTTCCTTATTAGCAATGTGAATAACCACATAAATGTCCTCAAGCTCACAAGGACCAATCTCATGCATAATTCCCTGTAAATCTCATAAGGAATAGCACTAGAACTAGCACCAATATCACATGAACCATGGTAGCAATGATCACCAATTTTAACAGAAAGCACATGAACGCTAGCTTTTCTAGCCTTACTAGGATGAGAGATAATATTAGAAGCATCTTCACAGAAGACAATGTGATCATCCTCTATATTTCTAGTGACAGGGTTTTTCACAATAGCTACCACAGGTTCAACACTCATTTGCTCATCAGGCTCCACAGTTTTCTTAGTACCTTTGTTATTCGCACTAATCATCATAGAATACTCCTTTACCTTAGTTGGGAAAGGTATTTTCTCAACATAAGGTTCAGACACAATATGATTAGTAGTACAAACTTCAGTACTTCTAACGGGAACATGACTAACAACATCTTTATAAGGTGCATGGTACTTATTCCACTTATTCTTGGGAATTTCTATGTAAGAGGCAAAGGCCTTAAAACAGTTGGCAATGCTTTGAGAATCAAGACCAAACTCATTACTAATATCACGGAAGTCATCAGTTCCCATAAAAGATTTAATGCATTTATAATCATTGTTTATACCTGACTTTCTTCCTTTGTCATTCTTCCAAGCTTCGGTGTTCTCTTGAATACGGTCTAGGAGATCCCATTTAGCTTCTTCCTTCATATGCGTGAATGATCCAGCACAAGAAGCATCTAGCAAATCTTTATCATGAAGAGAAAGCCTAGCATAAAAGTTATTGATAATAATATTATTAGGGAGTTCATGAATAGGACATTTAAGCAATAGTAACTTCAATCTCCCCCAAGCTTGATTTGTACTCTCTCCATCACGAGGCCAAAAGTTATAAATCAGATTTCTATCTTTATGAATCTCACTGGGAGGATAAAATTTAGAGTAAAAGAGAGATGCTATCTCCTCCCATTCCATGGATTGTCAATTCTTCAGCAGCTTATACCATTCTTCAGCTCTCCCTTTCAAGGATATGGAGAGTAACTTCTTCTTCACCTATTCAGTTGTGATACCTGCACACTTAAACAACCCGCATATTCATGGATAAAAAACAAATGATCACCAGGATGGACAGTTCCATCCCCTAAATATTAATTATCCATAACACGATCAACAATACTTGTAGGTATCTTAAAAGGATCTATCTCAACAGGTGGTGGTTCATCTACTACCCTAACAGTGGTAGTAGTTTTCCCAAACAGAAAACCAAGTGGGTTATCCATATTGGAAACAAAGCAACAAACATAAACAAAAGGCAATACTCACAGTACAAGTTTCCGTTACCAGTTCCACTCTTCAATAGCGCTTCACTCCCCGGCAACGGCGCTAGAAAATAGTCTTGATGACCCACAAGTATAGGGGGTGTATCGCAGTATTTTCGATAAATAGGAGTGTCGATCCCAACGAGGAACATAAGGTGTTGACTAGTGGTATGGAGCAGGAAATCTCTGTAAATACTTAGCAAACAGATTTTTAGGGGTTTTCTGATAAAGCAACAAAACAAAGTGCAAGTAATAAAGACAACGAGCAAGTGGCCCAATCCTTTCTTAGCAAAGGACAAGCTAGTGGAAATACTTATAAGGACCAAACGTTCTCGAGGATACATTGGAATTTTGTCAAGTGCTTTCGCTTCAAATAGCTGAGTACTCTTCTTTAGTGTTGTAAGTGTTGTGTGGGTGAACCTATGCTAAGATACCGACCTTACTTGGACTAATACATACTTGTGATTAAACCCCCTGCAAGCATCCGCAACTACAGGAAAGTAATTAAGATATAAATCTAACCACAACCTTAAACTCTGAGATCCTACTCTCCCTTGTGCAAAGGTTTCCTAACGGGGGTTCAGGTTTCTGTCACTCCGACAACCCCACAATTAGTATACAAATACACAATGCATTCCTCTAGGCCCATAAATGGTGAAATATCATGTATTCGGCGTTCACATGATGAAAGAACATGTGTTCCCCCATGTGTGGTTTTGGTAATTAATGACAATGTTTTATGGACTTATGTTTGCATTGAGTTTTACTTGTAGGATTTGTCCATAGAAAATGCTTGAACCATTTGGTGGCTTCAAGGTTGGAATAAGAATAAAGTGAAGAAGATCAAGTGTTGATCAAGGTTTCAAGGAATGATCTGGAGATTGGTCAAGTAGAAGTTGAGCCTATGCTAGTGCAATCAAGAAAGGTGCTCCATCTTGAGGTGTCGAATATACAAGGCAAAGGTTTGATCTTGATAGGGTTTATTTCTTCCCGGTCTCGTGGTGTTAGTTGGGGAGACCAGTTTATAGGATAGATAACCGTAGTATCAAGAGGGGCTCTCGAGTGAGTAACTTGATCATATCCCTTGGTGAGAGCTCAAACTTTTGCATACTTGGCATACTCTTTCTTGGTTCTTATTTGTTTATTATCCATGAGAGGATTTAGATCTTGTGTCAATCTCTATAACAAGCTCAAGTTCATTGAAAACGGATTTCATATGCATTCTTTATTATGTTTTCGATATTGGAGGTTTTACCGATTTGTCTTTTATAGATAGGTTAAACCTTTCATCATTTGGTTCTATCATTCCTTGCTGGACTATGATGGTTCCTTGCATGATCTTGTAGAGCTCGTTACTATCTTCTAAACGAGCCCAAGATCATCAAAATCGGAATCCGAATGCAAAAGTTATGATGGTTTCAGTTTTGCTATTCCTGCCAGTTTTCAGGGGGGGCGGATTATCCGGCCATGGGGGCGGATTATCCGGCCCAATTTTTGGAAAATGGCTAAGGACTTTGAGGCGTGGCTCCCAGTAATGGGGGTGGATTATCCGGCCCTTTGGGGGCGGATTATCCGCCCCAAATATCCGCCCCTATACTGAGGGTCGCGCCGCGAAGTCCTTAGCCATTTTTTTTGGCCCAGGGAACCCGGAATATCCGGGGGAGGGGCGAATTATCTGGCCTGGAAGGTCCCAAACGGTCATATTTCGTTGGAAAGGGGTATAAATAGACCCCTTCTTCCTCCTTAGGTCTGTTTATTGCATTCTCTCTCTCCTCCATTGTTTTGACCTTCAAGAGCTTGCAAATACTCTTAATCCCTCCCATATTTCTTGAATCTTTTTGGGGGATTTGAAAGGGGAGATCTAGATCTACAACTTCACCAATTCATCTCTCCTCTATGTGAGGGGAACATATTGGGATCTATATCTTAGGGTTTCTTTTGTGGATTTCCTCTTGTGTTCTTCCTCTCTTATTCTCCCACTAGCTTTTGTATCTTTTGTGGAATTTGGGAGATAAGGACTTGAGCACTTCCAGTGTTCTTGCCATTGCATTTGGTGCATCGGTTTGAGTTCTCCTTGGAGGATTTGGTGAGTGAAAGTTGAGAAGCTTTTTACTCTTGGGTTCTTAGAACCCTAGATGGTTTGTTGGTGTTGCAGGTTGTGGCATTGTTGGCGTTTGTTGGGAGCCTCCAATTAAGTTGTGGAGAAGTGCCCCAACCTTGTGAGAGGTTCCGGTTGCCACCGACAAGTGCACCGATAGTGTAAGTGTGGATCGATCCCGTTGGGGTGAGATTCACCGGAGAATAAGGGAGGCCTTTTGTGGCGTAGGTGGTTTGATACCACCCCCTCTCCAACAAGACGTACTCTCTTTATGGGAGGAACTCGGTAACAAATCATTGTCTCCGCGTGCCTCGGTTATCTCTATACCCGAGCTATTTACTTATGCACTTTACTTTGTGTTAGCCTTCGTGCTTGAATTCTTATATCTAGCTATCACATAGTTGATTTTTTTTCTTAGCATAAGTTGTTGGTGCACATAGGTGAACTGTAGTTTATATAGGATTTGTGCTTGACAAAGTAAATGCTAGTTTTATTCCGCCTTTGTTAAGCCCATATCGTAAAAGTTTTAAACCGCATGTTCACCCCCCTCTAGGTGGCATATGTATCCTTTTCACATGACACCACTAGAAGAATAGCACTACAACTTAAATACCAAACCATTGAATAATAACTCAACACAAATCCACTACTAACAACATGACTTCTCCCATGTCGTCAATAACTAAACGAACTACTCACGAGACATCATATAGATCAAGATCAAAGATGATATGGTGATGGATAATAATCTGAACATAAAAAATAATCCAATGGTTCCACTCACAAGCATCAACTACAATAGTAATCAACACCGGAAAAAAGTTTCCCCTAATGAACTAAGCAAGTATCCAACACGATTGTTACAGCGGGATGGAGTAATGATGATGGTGCTGGTGGATATGACGGTGTGGATGATGATGATGATCCCGATGAAGCCTAGCTTGATGATGGTGTTGATGGCGACGATCTCCCCTCTCCAGGAAGGAATTTCCCCGGCAGAAAACTATCTGCCGGAGAGATCTTTCTCTCTCGGTGTTTTCTGCCCCGCGAAGTTGGCGGAAATCTATCTACGGTCGCTCCCCTGGTGTTAGGGTTCCGTAAGGAAGATATAGGCAAGAGGGCGGAGTCGGGAGCCGATCAGGTAGGCCACACCTGCCCTAGGCACGACCCAGGGGGGACCCGCGCCTAGGGGGTGGCCCCCCTATGGCCCTTCTACGCCTCCCCTTCTGGATTCCTCTGTCTTCTGGGAAAATATAATTTTCCCATATTTTTCTGGTATTTTTTCTGATCTTCGTGAAATTGCATCAAAACACCACTTTTTCCATCAGAATCCAGACTCCGGTAGTTCATCCTCCAAGAATCATCCAACATACATAAACAGATGAAAAGACATAAGTAATACCTCATAATAAGACATATATCAATGAATAGAGGCAAATTATGATATATATAATGGTGATGAAAATTGTACGTATCATTCTACAAACCTCTGCACTTGGAGGCCCAACAACTGTCTACAAGAATAGAAGTGCGTAGACATCAAGCTATTTTCTTGCGCCATTGCCGGGGAGGAAAGGTAAAAGGTACTCACATCCTCCGGTGTGAGTGCTCGAAGTTATTTCTTTTATATTCTGTAATTTTGTTTTTTTGTTTCTTGTTTTCACTAGTTAGTCTTAATGGAAAAAAACAACAAAATCAGAGAGCTCTATAGCATTTATCTTGAGTTAGGACATGAAGTGTTTAAAGAGAAAATTAAAAAACCTATGAAGCTTTATTTGCATGCTAATAGCAACGTTATTAGTATGAATTCTTTGGACACCATTATTGCTTATGCTATGGAAACTTCTAAGCTTGGGGAAGCTAGTTTTTATGAAAATGAACTTTTTAGTTCCCCAGCTTTGGAAGATAGCTATTCTATTGCTTATGATGATATCAAACCTCCAATTTATGATGATTACAATGATGAATATGATATTTTCATTCCACCTAATATTGAGGAGAAAATTTATTGTAATTACAATATGCCTCCTATATTTGATGATTATGGTGATGAGAATAACAATGATAGCTATTTTGTTGAATTTTCTCCCACTATAATTAATAAGAATGACTATGCTTCTGTGGAGAGTAATAATTATTATACGCATGTGGCTCATGATAAGAATGTTTTATGTGATAGTTATATTGTTAATTTTGTTCATGATGCTACGGAAAGTTATTATGAGATAGGTAAACATGGTCTTATGCATCTAAAAAATATTAAGTTTCCCTCTTTATGTTGAAAATTTTGAACTTGCATTTGTTTTGCTTTTCTATGCTTTCTGCTTTGTGCTTACATGACTTGTTTATTTACAATATTCCTATGCATAGGAAGTGGGTTAGACTTAAATGTGTTTTGAATTTGCTTCTTGATGCTCTCTTTTACATCAATTCATATTTCTTATGTGAGCATCTTCTTAAACTATCAAGCCTAACTTAAAGGCGTTAAAGAAAAGTACTTTTTGAGAGATAACCCAAGAGTTATTACTTCAATAATGACCTCTCCTTATACTTTTTGTTTGCTTTTTGTGCCAAGAATAACCTCTAATAAGAGGGAAGTAAGATTTGGGAGTTGCTGTCCCGAAATAGATTTTCATGCTCCACCGTAAAAAATTGTGAGGAATCTCTGTAAGTCTAATTGAGCTGATATTTTGCAAATAAATCCCCTAGTATATTATCTAACTTTATTTAGTTCAACACTTTTTTATTTGAGCAACAGAAGGTCTTCGAAAAAATCGGTTTCTACCTGCTGGTCTGTTTTGACAGATTTCTGTCATTATTTGTATTTGCTTCTTATTGATTCCTTTTTTGGCTTTTTTTTTTGGAAATTGAGATTTTTGAGGGAATTTCTACAGTATCTTGTGTTTTTAGTGAAATTTTTTTTTGTTCCAAAGCTAAACCTAAGGGTCTATTATCTTTTGAATACACTAATGTTGCTAATGAAGATTGTGTGAAGTTTTGTATGAAGGAAATTTTTTAGGTGTAGAGAGAGAATGATGTAATGAGATGAAGAATGGAAAAAAGCTCAAGCTTGGGGATGCCACCCCGTGTCACAACAAGAAATATTCAAGAGGTACAAGCGTTAAAGCTTGGGGATGCCCAAGGCATCCCCTTCTTCATCAATAAAAATCTCATGTCTTTCTAGACACTTCGTTTTTATTGTTTCATGCATTGTTGTGTTGTTCTTGGAGCGTCTTTGTTTTTGTTTTTAGTTTTAGTTTTTTTAGTTTGCTTTAATAAGTTGTTTGGATCACATCACACCTCTTTTGAAGAGAGACGCACTCTGTTTTCATTGCCTAGAACACTCTAGTTTTCATTCTTATTGTTCTGTGAGTGTTCACTTTTGCTAGCACTGTGTCTAGCCTTAGTTTTATTGTGCTTTCAGCTTAGAACTTTTTAGTTCTTCTTTGTGGATTTGTGATATATGATCACTGATCTTTATTGATATTATCTTTGTGAGTTGTTTCAAATAAGTTGATTGGTGTTGGAGAGGAGTAGAAAGTTCTTGCTTGAGTAGTACAAGAGGAGCTTGCTTTGACCGTGACTTATACTTTATCATGTCATTCTAGGTGTTGTTTTGACATTATGCTTAGTGGTTATTGTTGTACCATGACTTTTTCCAAACAATTATGATTGCTTAATGTGCCTTGAAAGAATCATACGTTGTTTTAGCATACAAAAGCATAGTATTGTGGTATTCTCCTTGGATGTTTTGTTTGGGTTGACTTGGCACATGCTCATACCATGTTATGAATATGAACAAGTCACCATAGCCTCTATGATCATTTAGTCCTTGACTTGTAGTACCCTTTGATTAGTAATGTTTTGTCGCTCTGCATGATTATGGCCATTATTGCTCTCTTAGTTGGTCGCTCCCATTCTTTTGCTAGCCTCCACTTGTATGAGTAACCTCTACTCATGCTTCCAACTACCAAGAAACCAAGTTATTCCAAATTGTCCACTATAAATTCCTATGCATGGTGTGTTACACCATTCCAAGTATATTCTTGTTTTCATCTATCTTCCAATTAAAAAAGTATTTTGTTATGTGAAAACTTAGTAATTAAAGCTCTCACGAACTTGATGGCACACTTTATATTTCATTCCCCTAATAAACTTGAACCATTGTGCCATCTATGTTTGTATATGCTTGCACTTATACGTTGGAATTAGTAGAACCATGTTGTCATGGGGAACGCTTTCAACATTGCATTTGTACTTTGTACACAGTTGATATCATGCTCTTTTGTCTATGGATGTCGTCGGTGTGAAATGAAAGGGGAGCTTGTAAGTCCATGGAGTTATGTATTTTGTGTTAGAGAAACGTCTGGGCCGCTAGCCTCAGCCATGCCCAATCATGGTGGAAACTTGCAGCATCACCATAGTGACATCTATGAAGCATTCTTCTTATAAAAAAGGAGATTGAGAAAAAGAGACATATGATAAAAGAGGAAAGAGAAAAAAATCACCATATTCCCATGGTAAATAAGAAGAATGCTGAGATGCTCATTGTCTGCTTGCCTTGTCATTTTGGTTATGGGATAGCTCTTGTACCATGTGCAAGGGGTACCCCGTTGGCGGTTCTTTATGATACACATATACTTACTATGACAAGAACTTGCAAGTAACTAAACTTGAGTAGCATGAGGAGGGGCCCTCGTATTCAAGGGACATGAGATTCCCAACTTATACTTTGTCAAGCATATACTCCATAGTTTGTTCACTTTAACCTTAATCACTTCAAGATGCGTATGATAGGGGCAACGAGGGCTGAAAGCTAACAAGTACCATAATTTTTGGAAGCTCTTGTTGAGACTTGAAATCCCTGCTTCCCTTTACAAAGAGCCTTTCTTCCACTTTTATATTGAGTCTCCACCTTCTATCCTTAGGCACCAGTTAAGAGGGCATAGTTGCCATTCTTAGTTCTATGTGCATTGTCCCAAAACTTATTGGTTGATGCATATTGTTGATATTGCTTGTTCTTGTGCTATTTGTATCTAGTAACTCTTATGAACTTTGAAGGTGTCCTATGCATCTATTTGCTACTCCATGAGGGACAAGTTGCATGCCACTATGCTATGTTTTCTATATGTGAAACAAACAACGTTTTTTAGTGCATTGTTATTCATGATCTTTGTTTGTAGCCTTTCATGTTGCATGCATAGTTACTTTGTCTTATTGTTATAACTTCATCTTTCATGCTCATGTTTAGAGTACTTTGATCCTAGCTTTCAATGCTTGCAAATGGTTTGATCTTGATTTTGATGGTGCATGTCACCTAAAACATTATTATTTTTATCACTTACCTACTCGAGGACGAGCAGGAGTTAAGCTCGGGGATGCTTGATACGTCGTAAACGTATCTGTAATTTTTTATGCTCCATGCTTGTTTAGTATCAACTTTGCTATGTTTTATCTACACTTTGAGGTATTTTTATACACTTTCTGGAACTAACCTATTGACAACATGCCACAGTGCCAGTTGCCTGTTTTCTGCTATTTTTGGTTTCAGAAAGCTAAAAATGAATATTCTCGGAATTGGACGAGATAAAAGCCAAAGTTCATATTTTCCCAGAACGATACAGAAAATCAAAGACGAGACGGAGGAGGACACCAGGGTGGCCACACCCTAGGTGGGCATGGGTCCCACCCTGGGCGCGCCCCCTGGACCTCCACTGACTTTGCCTCCGTCGCCTATAAGAAGCCTTCGACCCAAAAACCCTAAGGCATCGACCAGAAAGCCACGAAAACCTCCGTAATGCCGCCGCCATCGAAGGGGAGATTCAGGGGACAGAAAGTCTCTGTTTCGGCACCCTGCAGGGACGGGGAAGTGCTCCGGAGCCATCTCCGTTGATCTCCACCACCATATTCCACCACCATTGTGTTCATCTCTCTCTATGCATGATCTTGTTATGGTCATGAGCTCTGTAATCAAGTAGATCTACCTTGCTACTCAAGTGCTTAAATATATCTCTGCTCTCCCCACGTGTATGAAAGTGACAACATGCATACCGTGGTGGCACTTAGGCTAGAGTTTACATAAATACTCAAGTGCTTCAATAGATCTATGATTTTCCCCATGTGTGTAAAAGTGACAGCGTGCACGCCGTGTTTGGCACTTAAGCTAGGTTATATACATATTTATCATGAGTTATATTTGGAGTTGGATGTCTTTATGAAATTCTGGTGTTTGTTGGAACCGTATAGCGCTTAAGGTGACAGTGTGGGGTTATCTAGATGGGGAAGGCGGACTTTGAGGAGTGTTGTTATAGCCCTACCATGGATTAGAGTGTCCAATCGGAGAGTAGTTAAGAGTAGTATCATGAAGAGAGGATATTTATATGAGAGAGTGTTCACTAGTGAAAGTATGATCCCTAGGACTTGTTTCTAAGCAATGAAACACCGTTTGCATCTAGATCTGTTACATGTTTGCTTGCTTCCATATTTATTCCGTTTGCCGGGAGGTTTTGGTCCTTTACCTTACCTCACCATCAAGATATTTTCTAGCACCGTTACCACTTGTATTTTACTATCTCTTCGCCGAACTAGTGCACCTATACACGTGACAAGTGTATTGGGGACACAAGAGACTTCTTCTATATTGATTGCAGGGTTGCTTGAGAGGGATACCTTTGACCACTTCCTCCCTGAGTTCGATAAACCTTGGATAATCGACTTAAGGAAAACTTGATGTTGTTCTACAAACCTCTACACTTGGAGGCCCAGCAACTGTCTACAAGAATAAAAGTGCATAGACATCAGGTGTAGGCATGTGATCATCGTCATCTGATGACATAAGGGTAGTGCTAATGCTGTTGGTTGGTTCACGGATGAACAAACCCGTTTGTGGATGTGGCAGAATAACATAATTTGATATCTTTGATTTGTCATCCTCGGAAAGTACTGTTAATTACAGACAGTTACCAACGAACATACATAACTTATGAGAGATGGAGAGGGACTTGAATATTACCATTTTCCCCTTTGTCGGGAAGTTTTCTTGAATACATGTCACGGAGAAACTGTCACATCCCAAATTTTAGATTTGGTACTGCATAGCATACATGTCATTGCATCATGAACATCATTGCAAAAATTCAGTTTGAAAAGGTTTTGGCAAAACCCCTCACTTGCAATTGCATTTTGACACCTACACTTGAGTGCTCGGTTTCTACCATGCATCTGCTAAAATGGTATATTCTAGTTGTTTGGAAGGCACAGGTGCGTAGAGGGTTCCGACACGAACCCGTAGCATTTGAATCGCCTCAATCGGAGCTTCGGAGCAAAATCTACAACAATCTGAATTTTCTGCTTATCTATAGACAGTTTCAGACAGTTCAGACAAAAATTCAGTTAAGAAAACCTTCAGGAAAAAGAATAAGAAAAAGGAAAAAAAAGAGAAGAGAGCAAAGTAGCCAACCCGGCCATGGGCCAGAACTGCCCGGCCTGATGCCAAGGCTTAAGATGCAGCACTTTCATGGCGGCAGAGATATCCACCGCCCAGTAGCCAGCCCGTCACCAGCAGACCGACGGAGGCCCACTGTCGGCTGGCGAAGCAGTCGACGCGACTCCGTCGTCGCCGATTCTCATGGCGGTCGTTTCCATGCGGGACTCTGTTCGAACCTCCCCTATCTCTTAAACCATCAGGGCAGCAACCTTTTTTCCCCCGCCTCGAACCCTAGCCCGCTCCGAGCTAGCCCGTCGCACCGCCAACATCGCCGCCATTGCCGCTGCCAGCGATATCGCTGGACGAGGTAGGAGACGACCGCCCCATGCTCTCCTTTTGCCTCTATGGCGTTCCCCTCACTCGACTGATTCGCCTCACGCCGTTTCCCCCTCTGCAGAGCCTCACGCCGCCGGGGATTGCTCACCGGAGGTCGACGGGAGCCGAGGTGCTCCATCCGCCTACTGCCGCCGCGAGGGGAAACGATCTACACGGAGAAGACCGCCATGGTGACCGCCGTACCTCTGCGCACCCCGTAGACCGCCCAGACCTCGCTGGAGACGACCGCCCCGCCGCCGACATCGCCGCCTGGGCCGCCACCACCGTCTTCCCCCATCAACTCCGGTGAGCTCGCCTCTAATGTTCCCCACCGTCCGATCTAAAACGAACGCTCGAGATTAGAGGAGACAGCGAAGGGGTACCGGCCACTGGCGGGTGGCCACGTGTCTGCCCAGTCAGCGCGGACTAGTCAACGGGCAGTTGACTGCTCAATTAAATCGATTTATTTATTTGCAGAAAATAGAGAAAACTTGTAAAATCAATAGAAAATAATCTACTGGGCCAAAATTTGCAAATAAGATATGGATGGATTCAGTTTTTCACGTAGAATATTGCTATACATTTGTTTCATACTTTTGCAGCAAGTTTTTGCCGTGATTAATTAATTAGTTTAATGTCCATTTTAGAGTAATAAATTCATGGGTAAAAGTTCTACAACTCCAAAAATTGCAAATGAGATGTCCCTGGAATCAGTAGAACAAGAAGAACCTGTTAGTGAATTAAAAATGTAGGCTTACAGTACTAGAAATTGCAGAATCTATAAAAAGGCGGACTGGAGTATTTTAATTACTCAGGAAATTCTATAAATCCTTTTTGAGTGATTCCAGTTGGTACTGATTCTATTTTAGGTTGCCCACACAGTAGATATTTTTCCAAGATTTTACAAACTGTTAAATAGCAGTGGCTTAATAATTGGGTTATAGCTCAATTGTTTGGTCATTTAAAATTGCATGCTTTGTTTCCAATGCATTTAAAATGTTTTCCATGCATGCATACAGTAGGTATACTGAATAAGGTTATGGAAAGCTTCTGTAGCATTGTTCAACTTGTCATGCATGCATCTTGCATTGTTATGTTTGTATATGGTTGTGTTTGGTTTGCTTATGTGATTGCAATTACATCGTGTAGATCGTGACGAGTGCAACGCTTGCTCGTGTGAGGATTGTTCGTTCGACCACTACAACCAAGGCAAGTAGATGCTACTTTGTTCATGATGTTGTCCTACTATTTTCAATGCATTATCGTGTATTTTGTAGATGCATGTGTAGGAAAGTACTATCGCTATGCTATGTCCTATTATGTGGTAGGGGTTTCCTGTAGATGAGCCACCGTTGGTAGATGTGCTTAGCCATGCTATGATGAACGAGGGCTGGGTTACATCACTGAAGGTTGTTTCTAAATGTGTTGGTTTACAAAAAATAAAAACAACTTAATCAATGAATCTCCTGGGTGTGATGGGATTGAAAATTTTGGTGGTATCATTGCGGAAAGGCACCCATGTATCAAGAGAAAATGATTGGCTTCTTTATTTTGTAGCTTACGTGTACAACCATGTGCCAATAATGAATTGGACGGTTGGTTGGACTCAGTAGATTGTGGTAACTCGAACCCACGTATCCAGAGATGTAGAATTTTGGTAGGTTGGACCGGTGCGTGTCGGGTTTGGGGAGCTACTTCCCGAACGGTCCCTTCTTGGACTTCTCCCTATCATCACCCAATATGAGAGTGGTGATGCGAGCTGGACTGGCCAAGTCACATGGGTAAAGTATACTAACCCTGCAAGGTGTATAAACTAATCGATTAGCCGTGTCCCCGGTTATGGACATCTGAGTTGCTTGATATTGAGTTCATGACATGTTTCTCGCTCATTCTAATTTCATAATTGCTTTAATGTTGATGGATTAACTTAATTGGGATCTTTCAAAAGAAAATCAAAAACTGTTTAAGAAAGTAGAACAAAGGTGTTTGCAAATGCGAGCTAGCCACAACCCCACTTGCCAAATATGCATGTAGGTGTTAGCTCTATTGTCTTCTTTAATAGATCTACTTGCCATACATTCCATGTATTGACCCTTCGGGGCTGCTACGTTTCATGTTGCAGGACATTCAGATTCTGAGTGATCGATTTAGGCCACGGTACTCCACTCGGCACTTGTTCACTTGTGGGCAATTTGAAGAATGGAGGAGTTATTTTATTTATGTTGCCACTTGAATAATCTAAGCTAGCCTTGAGCTAAGCCTTTATTGTAATAATGTTACTATGGATCTTCTTTATTTATGATACACGGATATTTTTCTATGTTATTCATCTTTGTTCTATTATGGGCCAATGAAACGATCCAGGGATTGGCATGTCACATAGAAGCTACGGTCTTTTCAGAACCGTAGTGTTACAGAAACTAAACCCTAAATCAAGCCACTGGGCAAATGCTCCCGTTAGGCACCTTTGCTTTCCTGACATCAACACCATACACATAGTAGACAACAGCAAATTCAATATAGTGAAGATAAACAACTTCTTTAAGATTAGTGTTATATAGGATTGAACTAACCTCCAATACAAAGTATAATTAACTGAGATGACCAGACATATTGTCAGCATGATATATGTTGAAAGGTACTCAAAGTATTATGTTGAAGGTTTTTCTGATTCGCATGAAATATTTCTTAAGTTAGTTTCTGTTGTAGCTAATATAAAATCCGAAGATTCATGGTTTCTAAAGAATTCGGAAGCAACCAACGGTGTAGGCATTGGAGGGCAAGGCCGCCGAGAGGGCAAGGGAATGAAGTCGTCGCAACTGATGTAGAGCAGAGGCATTTACCAAATAGATCTCCTGATCGGCACCGGGAAACTTGGTGACAGAACTGGCTGTGACCGACGACCGCGTGAAACTTTGATAGAACTGGTGGCGTGGCGGCGAGACAGAACTGGGGGCGATCGACACGCTATAGCTGTTGAGTAGTGTTGGGCGGGTAGCTAAGGAATTTAAATTTTGGTTTGTTAGTCTTTTTTTGTTGCCTCTGTCAGGGAGTTTGTTTCCTGGGTTTGCCAGTTCGGGAGGATAAGAAGATTCAAATGCCCGGTTGTTTGTCCTTTTTTTTCCTGCGTTTGTCAAGGATTTTTTTTAAACTCATATATTAAGCATGCAAGACGCCTCATTAAAACCTTCCAGTCCCCTTAGGTACCCTGGTAAGGAAAAAGAGTGCGTCTGAAACTTGCAGCCCATAAAATCAACGTTGCATCGTTTACAAGGGATTGCAGGATAAAACTAGGGGGTTCATTGACCCAATTACAAGAGCTTTTATTAAGAAAACTATCCCTAGCTAGCTCGTGAGCAGGACCATTTCCTTCCCTTGGACAATGCATAAATCTCACATTGCCGATACTTGTTGCCAAGTCAATGCACTCAGCATAAATTGCCGCCGCTTCATCCCATCGGGATTGGTCGCCCGTACATGCATGGATAACATCAGTAGAATCCGACTCCACAATGATATGGTTGCATCCCAGCGAGTTAGCAAGCACCAGTCCAGCTTGCATTGCCATAGATTCTGCCATCGTTGAAGATGAAACATGAGGCAAAAAATTTGTTAATGCCGCAACAAACGTACCTTTGTAGTCGCGGATCAAAGCACCAACAGAACCCGCCATGGAATCAACATGGAATGATGTGTCAACATTTAACTTCAATTGTCTAGGTTCTGGTTTTATCCACTTTATTGTTGTACCACTGCCTCGGGTAGCCGATGCCTTTGTGACATTCATGATGATTCCCAAGATAGAAATTCTGGCTTTACTGATGGTAGGTGTGGCTTCTTCTCTTACCCAACAACGTCTAAGCCACCACAAGTACCAGCAAGTAACCGAAATCAATTCTTTTAGTCCAATATTAGTAAAACCTTGTACCTGTTTATCTTCTTGATGAAGTAGTAGTTCAAGAACAACAGATCCAGAACAATCCGTTTGTGCCACTTCAGTTATAAACTCCATTAAATCCAATGATCTCCACATCTCTTTGGCCGTAGGACAAACGAACAACAAGTGTAGGATATCTTCAGGTCCCTGGTTGCAGATCGGACATGTACCAGAGGTCCCAATATGGCGGTTGAAAAGGATGCTTTTGAGAGGAATAATCCCATGTAACACACGCCAGATAAAGATCTTAATTTTTCCTGGAATATTCAGTTTCCAAACTACCTTCCAGACTGGATTCATGGGAGATCCTCCTGGATTGGAAAGAGTTCCTGTCGATGCACCAAACTGATGACGCCATTTAACATGGTACCCTGAGCGAACAGTATATCGGCCATTACTATTGAAGTGCCAAGCTATAAAATCATCAAAACCTTGGTTATGGATTGGAATTTGCCTAATCCTGTTTCTATCCACTGGTCAAAACAAAGATGAAAGTAAGTCTTCATCCCATTGGCCAGTAATAGGGCTAATAAGCTCTGAGACCTTTGTATAAACTGCACCTCCTCTAGGACTCAAGATTTTGCGATTCTGGCTAGAGGTAATCCACGGGTCATCCCAAATATTGATCTTTTCTCCCTTCCTAATTCTCCAAATATACCCTCGTTTAAATGTAGTGAGGCCAGCCAGAATACTCTGCCATGTGAAGGATGATCCAGCCTTCGGACCTGCCTTAAGGATGTCACCAGAAGGGTAGTATTTAGCACTTAAAACACGTGCACAAAAAGATGTAGGGTCAGTAATAAGTCTCCAAGCTTGTTTGGCTAGCATGGCCAAATTGAACGAGTGGAAGTCTCCGAAGCCCATGCCACCTTCACTTTTTGGATAACAAAGTTTCCACCACGCGAGCTAGTGCATCCTTTTAGAGTTCTCATCATCACCCCCACCAAAAAATGGAAATAGCATCCATCATAGCCTTGCACACTCCCTTAGGAATTTGGAACACTGACATTGCATAAACTGGAATTGCTTGTGCCACTGCTTTCAAAAGTATCTCCTTACCCTTAATAGATAAGAGTTTCTCTTTCCACCCATTAATTCTTTGGATATATATTTCAATAAAATGTTTAAAGCAATCACTTCTATCCGCTCCCACCAGTGCCAGAAGACCAAGGTACTTATCAGAGAGTGCTTCTGTATCAATATGTAGTGTTTCACAGATTTCAGCTCTCAACCAAGCTCTTGTATTCGGAGAGAAAAAGATACTAGACTTTGCTAAACTCACCAACTGTCCTGAATTTGCACAATAGGTATCCAACACTTGTTGCAAGGAAGTTGCATTAGTCATATAAGATTTTATGAGAATTAGGGAATCATCAGCAAATAACAGATGTGAGACTGACGGTGCATTTCTGCACACCCTAACCCCATCGATGCCACCAACTTCTTCTTCATGTAACAAGAGACTAGATAAACCCTCCGCACAAAGGAGGAATAAGTAGGGAGAAAGAGGATCCCCCTGTCGGAGACCTCTAGTAGGACTAAACATCTCTGTCTCCTCGGAGTTAAATCTGACTTGATATTTCACAGAGCTAACACAAGCCATCATAAGGGAGATCCATCTTTTAGAAAATCCCAGCTTCCTCATCATATTTTGGAGGAAGATCCACTCCACACGGTCATAAGCTTTGTGCATATCAATCTTGACCGCACAATATCCATTAGAGCCAGCCCTTTTATTCTTAATAGAGTGAATACACTCATAAGCCACCAGAACATTATCCGTAATAAGTCGTCCTGGAACAAAAGCACTCTGCATAGGGGCAATCACCTCTGGAAGAATTTCTTTTAACCGAAGAGCCAACATCTTGGAGATAATTTTATAAATGACATTGCAAAGGCTAATTGGCCGGAATGGAGTAACCTTTTCAGGATTATCCACCTTCGGGATTAAGACTATGGTAGTATCATTCCACCCTTTTGGTATAATGTCTGAATTCAAAGCATGAAGGACTTCCTGGGTGATCTCATCGCCATATAATTCCCAGAACTGTTTATAGAATACTGCATGTATACCATCTGGTCCCGGTGCTTTAAAGTCACCAATGGAAAAAAACGCCTTTTTCACGTCCTCGGCCGTGAAGGGTGCACTGAGCCTCTCATTCATTGATTCTGTGACTCGGGTTTGGATCTTCTCCAACAATGCCGAGTTAGTGGTCTGCACTTTCGAAGAGAAAAGGTTAGTGAAATAATTAAGAATGAGAGGTTTCAAAGCCTCTGTACCTTCCACCCACTCTCCATTGTCATCCATAAGTTTCTTAATATAATTCTTCTTTCGTCTCGCTGTAGCAAATTGGTGGAAAAACCTGGTATTGCGGTCTCCTAGTTGAAGCCAATTCACTCGAGACCGTTGTAGCCAATGTATTTCTTCTTGTTCTAGTAATAATTCAACCAGGCTCGCCATCTCCTTTGCAAGGTTTTCATTTTCTTCCGTCATAGTTCCCGACATCGCTTCCTCTAACACCCTTTGCGCCTTCCGTAAGCGGCGTTTGGGCTTCTTCAACACCCTTTTGTCCCATGCATGCAGGGACCGGTGCATATGATTCAGCTTCGATAAAACCCCACCATCCGTCAATACCGCTGCCTTCTCCCAAGCGCGTTGTACAACAGATCGAAAGCCCTCTTCTTTTAGCCATTTGGCCTCAAACCGTCGCGGACCAGCGACCGAAGTAGTAGGAACAACTTGGCACTCTGTATCCAGTAAGATTGGTCTATGGTCCGACCTAGTAAAGTCTAGATGCTGAAGTTTTGCACCAGGATGCATTGTAAGCCAGGAGTCGCTAGCGACAGCTCTGTCAAGCCTTTCACGAATTCTTCCACGCCTCCAGGTAAACATATCTCCCATGAAGCCCACATCCTCTAGATCACAGTCCGTGAGGGCATCTCGGAAAGCTTGCATATAAGGCTGAGGTCGGGCATTACCCCCCTCCTTTTCATGAGAAAATAATATTTCATTGAAATCACCAATAATTAGGCAGGGTAAATTGGAGTTCCCATGCAACTCACGCATCTTATCCCAAGATTTGTACTTGTCCTCCCATCTTGGTTCTCCATAAAAACCACTGAGTCTCCAAGTTTTCCCTGGTCCCTCAATTACTCTAGCATCAATATATTTTGGTGCTGAATTAATTTCTCAATGGCCACTCCCCTGCTCCACATCAGAATGACACCTCCACTCCTTCCATTACTTGGATTGACAATTTTTAGGTCCATCTTCAGTCTCCTTCGTAAACACTCTGTCGGGTAATCATCAAGATGCGTTTCCGACAAAAAGATCACATCCAGGCAACACCGCCTTTGGACATCCAAAAGCGCACGAACTGTCGGGTCGTTGCCTAAACCCTGACAGTTCAAAATTAATATTTTCATTGCGACCGGATAGGCTCCTCGCGGGAACCTGCCGATCCTAGTGAAGTGGAGTCTGCTCCATCCTTCTTTGGGCGCTTGGCCCGTTCTTCCTCCTTTTCAACCAACAGATTGCTTTGTGTATTTTCTAGCCCCCGTATTGTTCCATCATTGGGCATAACATCCATATCAACATTTTTCATATGTGTTACTACCTCATCTCCCATGTCTAAGGCTCTCTTCGCCTTAGGATCCACAATATCAGTTTCCATGTCTACTCCTTTTAAAGGGCTTGAAGCCGTGTTCTCAGTCGCAAGATCCTTTCCTTCATTAGCTGTAGGATTCGTTTTCGGGAGAATTGCATTATGGCGCCATGGTATTAGATTATCCTGACTAGTTTGATCATTGACATGTCCAAACCCAAAACCCCTACCACGATTATTGCGGCCACCACGTACACCTCCTCTTCCTCCCCCTCGGCCAGCTCCAAAACGGCCACGCCAAGTGTCCCAATCAGCTTTCAGAAAATCACCCATCTTAGGCTTTGCTCTTCATGTTCTCCAGTGTAACACCCTCAGAATCGGCCCTATGCAAGTTTAGCGAAAACCGCCAAACCCGCATAGAAACGATTCAAAGGTGCCCACCAGGCACTTTCGTGCGGGTGGAAAACGAAGTAATAACATTACACAACAGTCCTCGATGGGACCCACAGAACAGATATATATACAACACGACTCCATGAGTCAAGAATACAGATATGCGGTACAAAGATCCAAATCACCTTGAAAACGCTATAGCGTCCGTCTACGGACAAGATGCAAATGGGGCTAAGAGCCCTGAAGAATAACCAATGGCGTCCATAACCCTGCCCAGGCCAAGCCGGAAGGGTAACCCTGCTAACGACGTCGATCTCAAAACCTGCTTAAACAAAAGGAGTGCCGACAAAGGGCAAAGGAAAAAGAAGGAGCGTCGATCTTGAGGCCAAGACACGGCGAGGCTAGAATTCGGTCCTCGCCTATAAAGGTATGGTGGATCAAGCGGCGTGGCATGCACTAAACAACCTATAGAGACTCGAGACAATCTGGCGGTCGAGAGGGTAAGATAGACCTATCCGGATCCAACGAAGCTAACACCAAGCAAACCCATCCTGGTGTTTCCCCCTCGAGACCAAACGATGAACTCACGCAGTGGGCAGTTTTATTTATTCAGTTATAGTTGCGGCACTTTACTAGTCAGGTTTAGATAATCGTCCTGATAAAAGAAGCAGTGGGCCCTTTTAGTTAATCATTCCGTTGAAGTTGCAACAATTACTAATCGAATCTGACAAAGATGAGATAAACCCAAAACCCAGCAGTTGTTGGTACTTTTATTCAGCCATTCCGTTGTAGTTGCAGTATTTACTAGTCAGGTACCATTGTCGCAAGCGACAAACCAGGCAAGCAATGGTGGGCAGTATTATTAGCCATTCCGTTATAGTGAAGCTGATTACTAGTCATTATAAAGTCAAATTTATAGCAATAAACTTTAGTTATGCTTGTCTATGATCGAGATATCGTGCTCCAAGTCGTCCATATCCGCGGACACGGCTTTGAAAGTTTTACCCGGCCGGGTGCACCAATAGCAACACACGCCGATCAACCTCGGAAAAACCAACTCAAAACCCAACGAGGCTTTCACGATTGAACAATCACAGGATTCAGAAATATTTGAGGCCCCATTGAGTAGATCCCGCAATGTAGTAAGCAAGCTCGAGACGGACTCAAGGTTTGCGACAATGGTCTGTAACGATCGGGAACCCGAAAGTGTGGCTGGGCTTGTCGATACCGCGAAAACATTACGCTTACCTAAACAGTACAGTGTGCTCCTCGCACAAACGTAAATACATAAGTAGCATGGCATAAGTACAGGATCGTAAATAAAACCTCAAACTAGTTTGTGGCCCCAAGAAATAAGACTGAATCAAGCTCGCTCTGGGGGTCCCATATACCTCCGGATGTGGATAGCGATAAATCAAGGCAGTATCAAGTACTCGGGTCTTACGGGACACAAGTGGGCGTTCGGAATCCAAATATTTTCTATCACCCACCGATGCCTCTACTTATTTCAATTTTAGTTGTTAAACAGAAATTAAAGTGACGATAAGTAAAACTAGAATCATCTCCAACATCAACATGCGGCAATACATCAGCAACTGTGGCATATGACGACACACATCGACTTAAGCAAGCAACTACGACGCGCAAGTCCAACTATCTACCAAACAACAGGTAATAGGGTGTGTCCAAGGCAATATAGGGCTGCACGGTATATCACAGGTACGGAAACTAAAGCATCGCAACACAGATAGCAATAGATCAACAGGAGGGAATAAAGACTATAAAAGTAAGATAGGTAGAAAGGGGGGAGATGCTCGCCTGAAAAACATTGTCGAAGGTTCAACCGGAGATCGGGGCGAAGCTCACATCAACTCAACGGCCTTATCCGCGAAGAAGCAAAACACTAGAAGAAACACCGGATGCAATATTTAATACACGGCAGAAGATCGGCATGATGCATGTATGATGTATGACATGGCAAAGGTGTGATGCGATTAGGTCATATTAAGCGGAACCGGGGTCCCGACAATTATTTAGGTGGTGCATGTTGTTTAGCTTCCCCACAATTTAATTGTTGTTTAACCAGGCAAGATATGACAACGGTTCGATGCACACATTTAAATGAGGCCAATATAAGGCTAGATTTGCCCGCATATGGGCCCCATATTTAATTATATGGTGAATCGGCATAAGGCCCCCAAACCACATGATATGCATGCGAGATGACAATTAAATATGCAACAAGTTGATATCATTTATAAAACTAGGGTATCGAGGAAAAGGGTCACACATTTAGGATCGGCAGAACTTGGGATTCCGGGGGTTCGGGGTCGGTCTCAGGGTCCAGGGTCCGACGGGACGTTCTCGGCTCCGGGGTCGTTCTCGAATTACAGGGGTCGATCTTGTCGCATCCGTGAAGGAGGACTTGTTTCGGCGTCGGGGCGTAGCGGGTCCGCCCATGGTCGGTGCCGATCTTGTCGGGCCCGCGTATCGGGTCGGCCTTGGCGTTCCTTTCGGTTCGGGTCTTGGCGTCCGAGGCAGTTCTTGGCGTCCGTGATGGAGAACTCGAGGGTCCAGCGTCTCGGGGTCCTCGGATCCGAGCAGAAGAACTTGTCGGGCCGGGTCCGGCCTTCGGGGTCCGGGAGGGAGAACTTGACGTGTCGAGGTTCGGTTTCCGGTTCCATTTTGGCATCCTCGGTATCCCGCGGTGTAGTGATTGTCGTTTTTGGGGCGCGCTTGTCGGTCATCGGGCTCGGCGCCTATGGTCGTTGGCGAGCTTGGGGTGCCTCAGGACGGCCCACAGAGAACACAAACAGACCCCATGGCTCCCTTACACGAGCTCACAGAGAACGCGCACGTACCGAGCGAAAGCGAGCAGGCCAGCTTGGGAGGACGGTGCGGGCGGCGGGGAGGCGTCCGTGGCGAGGTCGGGCGGGACAGAGGAGGCAACGCCAGGGAGGGTCGCGGCTCGAGGAGAGCAGATGGACGACGGGGCCGGCGACCTGAGCGGAGGGCAGTGGGCGGGAGAGGCCGGCGGCGGGCGGCGGGCAGCGGGAGGACGAAGCGGGCGGCGTCGAGCTTCGGGCGGCGGGGCGCGCGAAGCGCCACGGGCGGAGAGCGGGAGGGACGTGCGCCCGTGGCAGCGGCGAGAGCGGGGTTGTGAGGCGGCGGCAGGCGCAGGTCGGGACGGCGGCGGCGCGAAAGCCTGCAGAGGCGGCCGCGAGGGAGCGGACGGCTGGCGCGAGAACTGCAGAGCGGCGGCGGGCGAGGGAGCAGCTCGGGGCGAGCTGAGGCGGAGAGGCGGGCGGAGGCGGCGTGGCGGTTGAGAGGAGGCTCAGAGGGTGGGCGGCCGAGCTGGGCGAGCTGTGGCCAGGCGAGGTGGCGCCGAGGTGGAGGCGGTGGCTGGGGCTGCAGGAGGAAGGAGGAGGAGGCGGTTCGTGTGGGACGCGGGGAAGCGCCAGGAGAGGTGACCGGCCACAGCGGAGGGTGAGGCGCCGCGCATGCGGTGTCGGGGTGGATGGCGGGGAAGACGACGGGAAGGAGAGAGGCGTGGTGGAGGACCGACAGTGGGACCAGCGTGGGGTCAGCGTGGGGAAGGCGGCGAGCGTGGCGGGGTGGGCGGGGGCGGTCAGGGAGGTGGACGGTCCAGCTGGCTGTGGTCGGGTGTAGGGCCTGCGGGGGTGGGCTGGCGTCAAGGAGAGGTGAGGAGAGTGGGTAGGTGGGGAAGTGGGTTTGACCATGTGGTCGAGGGAGGAGAGAGCTGTGGTGGCCAGGGGGGTGGGACCAGGCTGTAGGTGAGAGAGGGTATGAGGGGACTAGGTGAGAAAGAGAGAGAGGGGGGAAAAAGTGGAGGTTTGGTGAGGTGGCAGGGTGGGTAGGTTTTTGGTGAGAGGGTGAGGTGGCGGCCTGTGGTTGGAGGGTAGAATAGGATTTGGTGGGACTAGGATTTAGGGGGGGCTGTTTTATTATTTGTGTTTGTTTGGTCCTGTTCTAATTAAACAAGCCACTTTGCAAAATAGTTTTTAGGGAAACAAAATATCCGATACGCTCGGGGTTTTGTGTTTGAAAAATAAGAGGGGTGTTTGTACAAATCAAAACTAGGCTTTTTCAAAATAATGCAGACAACCATGCATGATGATGACGATGCGATGCACAAAAATCAACGCGATTTTCTAGTAGTGGTTTTGCGGGATGCCACAATTCGACACCACTAACAATGGATCTCGCCCTCGAGATCCGCCTCATGGTACCGGGAGGAAGGTCGGCGATCTGAATCTTCGCGCTTCGTGTAGATCCTCGCGACACCACTAACAAGAGGTCGTTGTCCGTGATCGTCGAGAGAACACTCCGGGAACAAAAGGTCGAAGGTAGAGGCATCTACAAATAAAGCCACCCCTAACTTCGATGGAAAGAGGGAACCGATGCATTCTCATCCACTTCAATGTACAAAAGCGAATAGAAGGGGTAGTCGGCATGGGGGCCAATCCATCACGCACCCAAACTATTACTCTGCACCATCAGTAGAAAAGAGTGCAACCATTCTCGGAATCAGACTGAAGATCTCGACAACCGAGGTTCGGAAACAAAGGAGTGATGCAGAATATGCATCGGATCTGGCGTAGATGATGTCGTCGTGTCGGAAAACTCCGGAAAGCACAAACAAGGAACAAAGGATGGTAACACCGTAGACGGATTCCTCAGGCAGCTTGAACACCGGATGGTAGAACACCGTTATCAAAGAAGGAAGCGAAACCCTGAAGGTACGACGGAACCCAACCACGAGAATTCCTGGACTCGAAGAAAGAGAAAAGAGCGGATTCAAAACACGTCGAGATAAGAGGAGAATAGCAAAGGGGTAAGAAGTAAAATCAGACCTAATCAGAACTATCCAACCGTTTTTTTTGCAAAATAGTTTTGACACTCTACTTCGGCCGTTAGCTAGGTTATCCTACAGGCTGGACTTGTGGGGTATCGCAACTGCTGAGCTCTGATACCACTCTGTAACACCCTCAGAATCGGCCCTATGCAAGTTTAGCGAAAACCGCCAAACCCGCATAGAAACGATTCAAAGGTGCCCACCAGGCACTTTCGTGCGGGTGGAAAACGAAGTAATAACATTACACAACAGTCCTCGATGGGACCCACAGAACAGATATATATACAACACGACTCCATGAGTCAAGAATACGATATATCGGTACAAAGATCCAAATCACCTTGAAAGCGCTATAGCGTCCTCTGGACAAGATGCAAATGGGGCTAAGAGCCACGAAGAATAACCAATGGCGTCCATAACCACCTGAGGCCAAGCGGAAGGGTAACCCCGCTAACGACGCCGATCTCAAAACTGCTTAAACAAAGGGGTGCCGATAAAGGGCAAAGGAAAAAGAAGGGCGTCGATCGAGGCGATGCAGCGAGGCTAGAATTCGGCGGTCCTCGCCTATAAAGGTATGGTGGACTGAAGCGGCAGCGGCAGCATGCACTAAACAACCTATAGAGACTCGGGACAACTGGCGACAGTCAGAGAGGGGTAAGATAGACCTATCCGGATCCAACCTGAAGCTAACACCAAGCAAACCCATCCTGGTGTTTCCCCCTCGAGACCAAACGAGGAACTCACGCAGTGGGCAGTTTTATTTATTCAGTTATAGTTGCGGCACTTTACTAGTCAGGTTTAGATAATCGTCCTGATAAAAGAAGCAGTGGGCCCTTTTAGTTAATCATTCCGTTGTAGTTGCAACAATTACTAATCAGATACAGACAGCATGAGATAAACCCAAAACCCAGCAGTTGTTGGTACTTTTATTCAGCCATTCCGTTGTAGTTGCAGTATTTACTAGTCAGGTACCATTGTCGCAAGCGACAAACCAGGCAAGCAATTGTGGGCAGTATTATTAGCCATTCCGTTATAGTGAAGCTGATTACTAGTCATTATAAAGTCAAATTTATAGCAATAAACTTTAGTTATGCTTGTCTATGATCGAGATCATGCTCCAAGTCGTCCATATCCATGGACACGGCTTTGAGAAAGTTTTACCGGGTGCACCAATAGCAACACACGCCGATCAACCTCGGAAAAACCAACTCAAAACCCAACGAGGCTTTCACGGTGAACAATCACAGATTCGAAATATTTCGGGGCCACCCATTGAGTAGATCCCATAGCGAGTAAGCAAGCTTCGAGACGGACTCAAGGTTTGCGACAATGGTTGTAAACGACTGGGAACCCGAAAGTGTGGCTGGGCTTGTCGATACCGCGAAAACATTACGCTTACCTAAACAGTACAGTGTGCTCCTCGCACAAACGTAAATACATAAGTAGCATGGCATAAGTACAGGATCGTAAATAAAACCTCAAACTAGTTTGTGGCCCCAAGAAATAAGACTGAATCAAGCTCTGGCTCAGGGGGGTCCCATATACCTCCCGGATGTGGATAGCGCGATAAATCAAGGAACAGGTATCAAGTACTCGGGGTCTTACGGGACACAAGTGGGCGTTCGGAATCCAAATATTTTCTATCACCCACCGATGCCTCTGCTTATTTCAATTTTAGTTGTTAAACAGAAATTAAAGTGACGATAAGTAAAACTAGAATCATCTCCAACATCAACATGCGGCAATACATCAAGAATCGTGGCATATGACGACACATCACAAGACTTGAGCAAGCAACTACGACGCGCAAGTCCAACTATCTACCAAACAACAGGTAATAGGGTGTGTCCAAGGCAATATAGGGCTGCACGGTATATCACAGGTACGGAAACTAAAGCATCGCAACACAGATAGCAATAGATCAACATGAGGGAATAAAGACTATAAAAGTAAGATAGGTAGAAAGGGAGATGCTCTTTGAAAACATTGTCGAAGGTTCAACCGAGATCGGGTAAAGCTCACATCAACTCAACGGCCTTATCCGCGAAGAAGCAAAACACTAGAAGAAACACCGGATGCAATATTTAATACACGGCAGAAGATCGGCATGATGCATGTATGATGTATGACATGGCAAAGGTGTGATGCGATTAGGTCATATTAAGCGGAACCGGGGTCCCGACAATTATTTAGGTGGTGCATGTTGTTTAGCTTCCCCACAATTTAATTGTTGTTTAACCAGGCAAGATATGACAACGGTTCGATGCACACATTTAAATGAGGCCAATATAAGGCTAGATTTGCCCGCATATGGGCTCCATATTTAATTATATGGTGAATCGGCATAAGGCCCCCAAACCAAATGATATGCATGCGAGATGACAATTAAATATGCAACAAGTTGATATCATTTATAAAACTAGGGTATCGAGGAAAAGGGTCACACATTTAGGATCGGCAGAACTTGGGATTCCGGGGGTTCGGGGTCGGTCTCAGGGTCCAGGGTCCGACGGGACGTTCTCGGCTCCGGGGTCGTTCTCGAATTACAGGGGTCGATCTTGTCGCATCCGTGAAGGAGGACTTGTTTCGGCGTCGGGGCGTAGCGGGTCCGCCCATGGTCGGTGCCGATCTTGTCGGGCCCGCGTATCGGGTCGGCCTTGGCGTTCCTTTCGGTTCGGGTCTTGGCGTCCGAGGCAGTTCTTGGCGTCCGTGATGGAGAACTCGAGGGTCCAGCGTCTCGGATCCGGCGAGAAGAACTTGTCGGGCCGGGTCCGGCCTTCGGGGTCCGGGAGGGAGAACTTGACGTGTCGAGGTTCGGTTTCCGGTTCCATGTTGGCATCCTCGGTATCCCGCGGTGTAGTGATTGTCGTTTTTGGGGCGCGCTTGTCGGTCATCGGGCTCGGCGCCTATGGTCGTTGGCGAGCTTGGGGTGCCTCAGGACGGCCCACAGAGAACACAAACAAACCCCATGGCTCCCTTACACGAGCTCACAGAGAACGCGACGTACAAGGCGAAAGAGCGACAGGGGCCAACTTGGGAGGACGGTGCCGGAACGGCGGCGGGAGGTCGCAGCGGCGGGTCGGGCTAGAAGGAGGCGAGACGCTAGGGTCGCGGCGGCCGAGGAGAGCAGATGGGACGACGGGGACGGCGGCGACCGAGCGGGAGGGACGGTGGAGCGGGAGAGGGCCGACGCTGGCTGGACGACGGGAGGACGGCGAGCGGCTGGCCGAGCTTCGGCGGGCGCAAGGCTGAAGCGGCCACGGCGAGCGGAGGGAGGACGCGCCTGTGGCGAGGCAGAGCGGCGAGGTTGGCGGGGAGGAAGGGCGCCGGGCAGGTCGGGACGGCGGCGCGAGGAGCCTGCAGAGGCGGCGCCGGCGAGGGGAGCGGACGGCGGCGGCGAGGAGCTCGCAGAGGCGGCGGGCCGCGAGGGAGGACGGCTCGGGCGAGCTCGCCGGAGGAGAGGCGGAGAAGCGCGGCGCTGAGGAGGCTCAGAGGGCGCGGCCGAGAGGGCCGCGGGCGAACGGCGGCGGGGCCGAGGTGGCGCTGAGTGGAGGCGGAGCGGGCCGCAGGAGGAAGGAGGAGGAGGAGCGGCGGTTCGTGGGACGCGGGGGAAGGCCAGGAGAGGTGACCGCCTGGCGAGAGGCGGAGCGCCGCGGCATGCGGGGTGGATGGCGAAGGGGGAAGACGACGGGAAGGAGAGAGGCGTGGTGGAGGACCGACAGGTGGGACCAGTGGGTCGGCGTGGGGAAGGCCGGGCGCGTGAGGGCTGGGGGGCCAGTCAGGGAGGGTGGACTGTCCAGCCGGCTGTGGTCGGTAGGGCCCACGCGGGGTGGGGCACCTGCGAGGGGAGAGGAGGAGAGTGGGTAGGTGGGGAAAGTGGGTTTGACCGCTGGGGAGGAGAGAGCTGTGGTGGCGGGGGTGGGACCAGTCAGGTGAGAGAGGGTATGAGGGACTAGGTGAGAAAGAGAGGGAAAAGTGGAGGTTTGGTGAGGTGGCGGGGTGGGTAGGTTTTTGGTGAGAGGGGTGAGGTGGCCTGTGGTTGGAGGGTAGAATAGGATTTGGTGGGACTAGGATTTAGGGGGGGCTGTTTTATTATTTGTGTTTGTTTGGTCCTGTTCTAATTAAACAAGCCACTTTGCAAAATAGTTTTTAGGGAAACAAAATATCCGATACGCTCGGGGTTTTGTGTTTGAAAAATAAGAGGGGTGTTTGTACAAATCAAAACTAGGCTTTTTCAAAATAATGCAGACAACCATGCATGATGATGACGATGCGATGCACAAAAATCAACGCGATTTTCTAGTAGTGGTTTTGCGGGATGCCACATCCAGTACCGCATTCAGTATGCGTATGGCCAAAGTGTCCACAAGCCCCACAAAACCGGGGTATCTTCTCGTACTTGACGTGGTATATCTCTCGTTGTCCCGACCGTGAGATCAACACTACCCGAGCCAGGGCTTTCCTGACATCCAATTTAACACGAACATGAACAAAGTTGCCAGCCCATTGACATCAATTTCTACCTTCATAACCTTTCCCACTTTCTTCTCCATGAGATTTTTCACTAGCGCCTCATTACGGTATCCAACCGGTAGTTTATGAATTTGGATCCATGCATCAAAGAAATTCAGATCAATCTCATCAGTAGAGCTCAGCCCATCATAGCTCTCTATACATACCGCGTTTTGTCGAAACAACCATGGCCCTCCATCGATGATCTTAACCCAATCCCCCAGGCAGAAACATTGCACCGTAAACATGTTCCCCTCCAGATGTTTGATTTCGATCCTCTTCGCTGGACTCCACGCATTCATCATATGTTGTTCAAAAGTTAGAGGGCTGAAAAAATTCTCTGTATGAACCTTGACGAGAGCCATCCACTTGATACCCCCTATTGGTGCAGTCTCCTCCTCCTCAAACACCAGATCATCAAGTTCATCTTCCTCTATTCCCAATCTCAGCAGCATCTCATCAATCTCTCCCCCCTTTTTTCTAGATCCACCAGCTTGATTTGAAGAACTCGCAGAGCCCGCCATGGCGCGCCCGCAGAACTCTCTAAAACCCTAGAACTTCTTGCGAGCAGAGAAAACCTATCCAGCGACATGGAGAGGCAAAAGAGAAACCAATCAGAGAAAGCTAGGCGATTCTGACCGGGCTTGATTAGAAGTTCTCCACCAGATCGGATTCCGGCGGCGGAAGGAAAAACCCTAGACACCAGGAGCGCCAGGTCTTCTTATCCAATCTTTAGCATGAGTTAACTATGTGGTGCACTAAAAGCCTGCGTTTGTCAAGGAGTTTGTTGCGGGAGGATAAGAAGATTCAGATGACCGGTTGTTAGTCCTTTTTTTTGTTTCCTGCGTTTGTCAGGGAGTTTGTTGAGGGAGGATAAGAAGGTTCAAATTTCCGGTTGTTTGCTTTTTCTTTGTTACGTGCGTTCCGAGTGGTGTGTATGTACGCGATTTTGTTGTCTTGTACGTGTGCGGGAGTTCCTTTTTTTTGTGGGTGTTGATTGTTTGGGAGTGACATTTGTGTGTAATATTAGTGAAGTGTGACAAGTGACACCACCTCTTTGCTTTTAATAATAAAAATTCATTAAAAACTCGCTTTGGGTCTTGTACAGCGGAATAGATTTCTCTAACTGCCCCCCAAAAGCGTACGGCAAACGCGCCGGATCGACCTATGAGATGCAAGGCGTGTTACCGCCTATTGGGACGCCCCTCCTGGACCACGTGCCCCTTTCTTAACAACCATGAATTCAAATTCGAACACAAAATTCAAACGCTTAAGAGAGGTCCAACCCAAAGCGAGCAGGCCCAATCCTCGATTGGCAGTTGCCGAGGTCCAAGCAGCAAATGCCAACCAGCCAACCAGGCCAGCCGCCCAGCCGGAGATCCCCAAACTCAACGAGATCTGATTGACCGGGCCCCACATCGTCTGAGACTAGAACCCCCATCCACGCCGCCCTCCTCCCCCGCCCCCGCCCCCCTCTCCATCCATGTCAGACGACAGCGACGGCGAGGGATTCTACGACGACCCTTTCGAGGAGGCGAGCGACGGTGATGACTCCTGCGGCGATCCCTTCGCCGACGAAGAGGATGACGACGGGTGCCTAGGGTTATGCGGAGGTCCCTCCGACGAGGAGGGCGACGACGACAGCAACGGCGAGGAGATGTACGAAGTCCCTTGCTGCTTCGACGACGACGACGACGACGGCAGCGACCAGGAGGATCTCTGCGTATCCCCCTGCGAGGACTGCGACGACGACGACGACGACGGAGAGAGCGAGGAGGCGTTACCCGACGATGACGACGACGACGACGGGGAGAGCGAGGAGGCGTTACCCGACGATGACGACGACGTCGAGGGCGAGGAGTTATATGACGAGGAGGGGAATGGTGGAGAGGTCGTCGACGACCCGTGTGATGAAGACGAGGAAGAGGGCGACGGTGAGGCCCAGGATCTGTGCGAGGACCCCTCCTGCAACGATGACGAAGAGAGCGAGCTGGTGGTGTTCTGTGTCTCGGGCTTCTCTGTTGCCCATGGTTCCCACATCTCTGATTCCGTCCAGGACGATTCCTCCTCCTCCGAGGAGGACGATGAGCTCGTGCCGATTGCCTTACCGACTCGAACGACGCCGTCACCCTGGCCTGTCCGGATTTTGTTGCACACAGACTCTTACGATGACATTGATTCTGACTCTGACGACACCGATTATGATGTTGACGAATATGAGCTACACAGGCTACCGGCGTCACGCACGGTGGTGGAAAGCCTACCGGAGGCAACAGTCAGCGAAGAGGAGGCAGTGTATGGCTGCGCGGTGTGCAAGGACGTCTTCCCGTCAGGGCAGCGCGTCGTCTGGCTCCCGTGCAAGCACTACTTCCATGGCGACTGCATCCGGCCGTGGCTTGCCATCAGGAGCACATGCCCCATGTGCCGGTATCAACTCCCCACGGATGATGCCGAGTCTCGACAGGCACGGCAATCGAGCGTTCTAGTACCTGTGGCTCTACCACTGGCTCGTCAGGGTGAAGCACAGCAGGTATGATCTTGGACACCACGGTAGTAATTTCTTTGTTTACTGTTTATTTTGGAATTCAATGGCTGATATAGCTTAGTACATTGTGATTGGCATTGTTTTTTAAGAGATTCATGTAGTTCCAGTATGCAAGTCATGCAATTCTTAGTAAGCTCTAGTGACTGTTGTTTGTTTGCTTCCTGATCCCAAATAAACATGTGACATTCTGAAAACTGAGTGTAGCAGTGTTCTTTTTATATTTGAAATGGGGATCAATTTGAACATTGGATATTCTATCGGGTGCTGTTGCATCTAAGACCAGCAAAATTCTAACATATGAACTGTTGGAAGCATAAACAAAGTCTTTAGGAAACCAGAATTATATAGAAGCCTAACATCTGTATGCACAAACATCAAACCACTCTGTTTTTCCAACCAATCGACAAGGAAGAGCCTGTGCTGGGTTCTTGCCCGCAACAATAAATTTCAGCATGCGTTTTTAACTCAAACTGACTGACTGGTCACTGCTTATACTTGAACAAACTGGTACCAATCTGTTAGGCAATGTGGTTTAATCACCTTTTTCAGCATACGTTTTAACTCAAACTGACTAACTGGTGACTGCTTATCCTTGAACAAACTGGTACATATCTGTTAGGCAATGTGGTTTAATCACCTTTTGTACCAAGTTACATCTGCAGGGCAAATGATTGCCAGAATTTTAGTACACATCATCATTGCGTACATCTTAATTTAGCCTTTAGGAAAAGAATGCACTGCAGCATATCTATGATGAATGACCTTCTGGTGTCCAGGGTTGAACATTTACCAAGCAGTCACTGTCGATCTATCTATCAAGATTCATTAAGTTTTGAAATCGTCAACGCTCTAATTTCTGACAAAATTGTTAGCATATGATGTCCTGTTCTGCTGTGATTTTGTTTGTGATGAGGTGAATTTTTGACCTTGCGATTTGCGGCATACAAAAAATCGCTGCCATACTGTCATACTATCCACTCCCCATCTTTAGCTTTCTATTGGATTCCGTGATACAATTTTCAGTTAGTATGTGTGGCTACTCTCCAATTTGATGCATTATGATACCGTAAAAATGTTCAAAATCATGTTTTTTCATATATGCGTAAAAATTGCTGAAGTTGATCATCTGCGGCTCTCTTGCAACACCCGAATTGACTACTTGACTTCTACAATTTATTCTTCAGAATACCCTGGGCCTAACACAACCTTCAGAACCAAACTGCTGCCATGTTCTTTTTTCTGTCCTGTGCACTGCCCTGTACCAGTGGTTGATAACTCTACCATTTGGAGTGAGTTTGTCGGTCATATCCACGACACCTGCTTTGATGGTCGCGTATGTAAACGATGTTTGGATCTGATAGTATCTCTTCTATTTTGACAGAGCGGAGGCAGAGATGGAGGCCACGGGCACGGTGGTGGAGCCACCGCAGGCGCAGGGGATGCGCGGGACTGAATGAACGCTTGGCAGGAAATGGACACGAGCAAAGCGCACCTTGATGAGGCCACCTAGAGGATCCTGTCAACCGATGACATCGTCACTGACCAGCTAGCTCGTAGAATCTGCTTGTCATTCAAACAAAAAGTATGTTTACTCATCTCTGTAAGACCCTGTATGGTGTGCAAGGAGATGCTCGGCTTCAGCTAGCACCCAGCAGTAGGTTGATGATCAAAACTGGATTAGCCCTAATTCGTTTATTCTTTTCAGTCAGTCTGTAATCAGAACTAGTAGTAGATATGTTGTAGTACTATGATCGGTGCTTTGCTCAAATTTCAGATTTCAGGTGAAATATTACTATAGCCGAGCATCTAATCCTTGATCGCAACATCAGGAGTAGTACGGAGTAGTAATTAATTATGCCCACCTGGGCACGAGCCATATGAATGAAAATGACACGGTGCATTGCTACGCCTAAGCTAGTATTTCTGGTCTCTCCTCTGTACTCTGTGCAGCAGCTAATTCAGGCTCGTCCACTCCCATGCCATCGAGCTTCCTCCGCAGCTCGGAGGCCTCTTCCCGGAGCCTGGCGCTCTCCCGGACCACACGGCCGTGCTCGGCGATCACGCGGTTGAGCTCGACGAGGAGCCTCTGGTTCGCGGCCCGGAGCCGCGCTGCACGCGACGAGAGCTCGTCAAGCCGCCTCTGCTTCCTCACCCGCGACCGCTTCGCGGACTCGCGGTTGGACGCCAGCCGCCTCGTCTTCCTCTCGTCGCCGTTGCCGCAACCTGCAGCTTGAAAACCGTCGTTGGTGTCGCTGTCGCCGCCATTGCAGGTAGTGTATGGAGCTACCATGTCCGACAATGAGGCGAAGTCGTGCGCCTGCACGGTGCAGGGATCGTAGGGCCGCGGGAGGAACGCGCTGCCAGTGGCATAGTGGTGGTACGCAATGCCACAGGCGGCGGCGCTGGTGCCGTGGAATTGCATGCCTGGAAAAGGGTGGAGGAGGCCGGAGGGTTTTGCTCGAATGAATGGAGCGGAAGATCGGGCGGGGATGCGCAGCTTATAAACTGCAGAGGAAAGCAGAGCAGCCTCTAAAGCTGAGGAGACTGTGTATACATCGCTGGTGATGTGAGCAGATTTGTCCCTTTTCTCTCTCTCTCTCTCAACTTTTGTGGGTGTTTGAGAATTACTATCGTCTTGATTTGTAGTTTTGTCGTGAACATGTCGGCGTCGCAGGGAAAGGTGGGATTTGTTGAAATGCTTTTCTTCCGCGTGGAAATTCTGTCGAAAGTAACGGCTTAGCTTAGCTATCTCTTCTGTTCTGTTCTGTTCCAGGTGCAACCTGCACTGCGCAGCCCACAAAAAACTTGCACTGCAGAGTTCAGTTGCATCGGCATGATCATGCGCATCAGAGGCTACCGGAAAAAGGAGAAAAACAGTTAAAATTAGGTGAGCAGCATTGTGTATTCATATGCATGCATGTTTTTTGGGCTTATGAAATATTAGTGCAATTTTTATTTTCAAACCATGCAAAATGAATTGCTCCTTGGAGGAACCTAGGACCAACTTTTAAATGGAACTCCCACAACGTCTTAGATTTAGGAACAGAGGTAGTAGTAGGTCATATATACTTTGACTTGAGATCTCGATGTTTGGATGTTGATCCAGGGACTTGCAAAATTGGTTGAGCTTAAAGAAAACTTAAAGCATCTGATGAGTAGAAAACCCCAATGTTGTATATAGCCATTCCTAGCAAAAAAATTTTGTTTTACTGACATATTTAGATGATATGAAGCGAACAAGAGAAGCTGCTTTTCCTTCGAGTGATTGTGCTCTTACAGTTTTAGGTCAAATTAGGTAATTAGCTGTCTCTAAAGCTAGATAAAGGATATATACAAGGTGGAGAAGTCACCGGTGGATTGACCAAACAGATTGCAGGCCATACGCAACATTGCCTGGCCGTTGGATGCTACCGTCACATCTTGATACAGATGGCCCAAAAGACGACGGCTTTACTTGGTCACCGTGAATAGTTTGGACAAATTACATGGTACGGAGCACATAACTACTCATATGATTGTTGCAAGCTTTACTACTTGCAGTGGTGAGCAGTCTGTTCTGTCAGATAAAACAAGCGCAATATATGTTTGCAAGCAAAGAAATGTTCGCTGTGATTTATATTTAGCTGGACCGAATAATCTCATTGTGGAAACTTCATTAAATTCAACAATGCAAACAATATAGTAAAACAATCAGCCCCTTCTCTGGCCTTTACATTAAATGGAGTACAATATGAGTTTTCATTCTTAATGGAATTATTACCCTGCAGAATAAGACTTTCATAACCTTTTCCCACACCAGACACAATCATTCACACGTGACATCATTCTTATTTTACACATGGCATGGATCTAATGACTAATGGGTTGGTAGTGAGAGCTTTTGTTTTTTCACCTACACATGGTAATGGCAATGGTTGCTTTACACTGATTTATCCATTTGACAAACAAAATTAGCATGCGCCTATGATTATATATAGCTGAAGTAATTCTTGTTACTGATAGTACTACTTGGCAAGAAGCTTATGTTTCTGTCAATAAAAAGGCAATGATTGTATACAGAGACTATTGCTGACAATCCTCTTTTTAGCATAAGCCTTTTGTTGTCGTGTAGTTGTCAATAAAATGGGGGAAGTTTCAGTTGAATTTTGCTCCAGTATGCTCCACATCCATGGTAGGCTTGTAGCATTGGCCATTGGACACTAGGTCACTGTTACGGCTTGTTTGGACAGCGAGAACTTATGATCAATTATATGAGGACCAAGCTGTTTCTTTTGAAGTTCCTATCCGGTATACAGCTTTTATTAGAATCAACTGCTTTGCTTTACCTCTTTATGGACATTTTTGTTGAATTTTTTGGGAAATATTTTTAGTGAACTGTGGGAATTTTAGTTTTACGTATTTATCAGAAACATAGGTTGTTATAAATGTTTTGGGTCTTTCTTTGACATTTGGGAAGTAGTTTATTTTCTAGTGCTGAATTATCCTTGTACTAGCCGTTCAGATTTCCTAGTCGACAGGTTTACATCTCCTTCTCCTACACGGCTAAGTATCTTGCGTGAGGCAACTAGAGACCATTAAGTAGCATGCTTTGTTGGGTCCTTTGGGATAAAAGCTTGACCAAAAGTGCTTTTGTTTTTCTTTGTCTGATGACGCCAATGCCTATGCCACCGAGCAATCAGAACAATCATTTGGCTATATACAATTGTTAATAGAGGATAGGGATGTGATTTTGTGTGCTAAGTGCATCTTTGATTAATCACAATTATACGTGGTAGTGGTTTGGACTTTACACGAACCTATCTATGTATGCCTTTGCTACAATTGCAAGTTGAGTAGTAATTTAACACGTTTGCGCAACATCAGGTTAGCTGTGTGGTGTCAAGCAAGAGTCCCAACGGAGAAGAAAGCTTTCGTGCTGCTGAACTGCGATGAGAAAGACTGTAGATCCCGCTGAGACGCGTCATGCATGATTTATGTGAATTGTAAGGAGGGATGAACAATCAGTTTTTTCCCATAGAAAACACAAAAGCCCCACATATTGATGCATCGATAGAAAAATGAGTTAGTATTTTGAACTGATCAATCGCTGATAAGATCGTGGTACACCGTGGAGTTCGAGTCAAGTCGTGGTTCTTGTGATTAGTGTAAAGAGCTAAAGAATTAGCAAAGAATTTTCTAAAGCACAAAATAAAGATTTGCCTCGGTCTTTCTCTTCATTTTCTAGCTAGTGTTTTGCTGTTGGTTTGCTGGAAGCTCCTGTTCTCCTGTTCATGGACGTGCTTATAAATTCTATATGAGGTCGTTGCATACTCTCCACCGTTGCAGGAAAGATGATTGAACGCTCGATTGCTTATTTTTGCTCTTTTGTTTTGCTTCAAAAGATGGCCATGATCACAGCACAGGACACCCTTCTATTTTTTTCTTTCTAGAGTCAATCATTGGTGTATCAAGGAAAGCAAAGGCATGATCACACCAAGGTAAGCTCAGCAGCTCATCCACTACTGAGGCCAGTCTCTCTCCCACAAAATGCACCGATGCAAGTATGAGATATATCTGCATACTAATTAGTTAAAGAAAAAGCAGAAGGTGTTAATTAAGCAGCCCTTTGATGCAAATCTTTTGGATCTGCAGAAATAAAAACTGGTCAAAGCATCAGTTGATTTGCATACTGCTGGGTGGCACTGCTTTTGCCAAGACCATAGAAAAGATTTGCCTCCCAGCCGTTCTATCTTTCTGCACAAATGCACATGAATTCAGCAGAAAAGTACTCCCTCCATCCTGAAATAAGTTTGGATTTGTCTAGATATTTTAGTGTAGCGAATCTAGATAAACCGAAGTCACTTATTTCAGGATGGAAGTAGTAGTTCAAATTGTATATCTGCTCTCAGAATTAGGATCCAGCGACAATATTTGTACAGTTTTGGTCTGGCAAGTCCCAGCTCTTGAGAAAATTTAATTACAAAAACAACAAATAAAGCCTGTGTAATATGTCCGTCAAAACAAAAAAAATGAACACAAAACTGTGCAATATAACTCATTTGTCCATGTAACTACAAACTAAACATAGATACAGAATACACAAGCAATACACGAGTGAAGGTCTTCTTAGTGAGGGTGAACTTATTGTAAAAGGAAAATATATGTCTGACCAACACTATGTAAAAGTAAGTCGTGGTTCCAACCAGAGCCAATGCACAATCCTAACATATATGCTAATTGCATCGTCTATCTGAAACCATGCACTTCCTTGTATGCTACTCCCTCCGTTTCAAAATATAAGATGTTTTAGGTTTGTGAAGAAAATGTATCTATACTTGTTTTAGTGTGTAGATTCGTTCAAAACATGAGTGAACCTATATACTAAAACTAGTCTAGATACATTTGCTTCACAAAGCTAAAACGTCTTATATTTTGGAACGGAGGGAGTACCTGATCACGGATTACAGGGGCTTCTGAATAATCATAAGGTGCCCTGCGACCGCTTGCTGCCATGTATAACCAAATTATGGCAGCCACTGATGGAATCATGAAATCAGATGCCACTGGAACTCACTGTCAAGAATCAAATTGGCACTCTGCAGCAAACTGGATGGAAGTATCTGTCTAGACATGGAATAGCACTCAGCAACATACTACACCAAATTTTAGATGATGCCAACAAGTGCACAACTGCCTCAACTGTAGCTTCTGTTGAGACAAGATATCAAATAGTTGCTCAATACTTCACCACAACACATTCATTTCGATATTTTAGGGCTGTATGCTAATGCTCTGTTGGGTGTTGCCACATTCTTGAACGCCTTCAATTTAGAAAGGAGATTGTAACATCCCAAAAATATTAAACTAAGATCATCAAACTCTAATCATCAAAATTAGGGTTAACAAAAACTTTTCTAAATAAAAATATGAAAGCATGCATGTGTGTATGCATCCCATTTTGAATTCTTTTGAATTTCCTTGTTTATGTGTTTCTTTGCTTGTAAATGGATTCTTAGGTAAATTAAACATCATCTAAACAATTCCCAAACTTTTCCCAAAGACAAATAAATCAAAAACAAACAAAATAGGTGAATGGTCATTTTGACCAATTTAACTCCCATGCCTACTTTGGCTGTCCCAAACTTTCAGAACTTAACAGAAACTTGTTTGGATCTTTACACCCCTTGATTGTACTCATAACAAAGTATCAAGGCCCACCTTATGATCATCCATAAACTTTCAAATGCATAGTCTAAATGACAATTCAAAATTGAATCTTTATCATATGGGAAGATCCCACTTTTTCAAAAACCACTCAAACAAGCTCAACTTTCAAAACCCAAGCATCTGCAGACTCACCAGCACCAACCTAGCACACCCACCAAAAATCTTTTCAAAATTCAAAACTTGAATTCTTGCGGCCATTTCATCAAACACCTTGCAGATTCAAATCAAATAAAATCTAAACACTATTGTGAGCAGTGATTGGAGCCTAACTTGTTCCCTCTCTAGCTCACAAAGAACCTCGAGATCATCTAGCTAACTAAACCAAGCACTAGCCCCACTGTAAGCTTGGCAATGCCATCAATGGTGAACAGCCGAAGCTCACCATGTCACCCCAGTGTGGACAGCAAGCTAGGAGAAGAAACAAGCCTAGCCAACATGTATGGGAGCAAGCCAACACCCCACCGCCACTTCCTGTCCAGCGCTCGAACCTTGCCAACCCCTGGACCACACGCACAGACCGTGTCCAGCTCGCTAGCAACCATGCCGAGCATGCGCCAGAGCGCCACCCTCGACCGAAGCCCACAGACCGCGCGCTGCCCTCGCCGCGTGCATACATGATCACCATCGTCCCAGGAGACCGCCAGACATCCCCGTTTGCCTCCCCATGCCTCACAGCCACCGCTCGCCGTTGAAGACGCCGCCTCAGCCGCGCAGAGCACCGCACGTTCCAGACCATTTTCCACCGCCCCTACATGCGCATTAAAGCCATAGAGCATCGCCAGGAGACCATCAAGCGATCGCCACCGCCGGCCATGCCTCTAGCAGCCTGTAGCCATGTCGCCACCGTCGCCTGCCCATGTCGTTCGGTCTAATTGTTACGACTATAAATAGAGGCCACCCCCAGCCGAATTGAGAACACCATCTCACTCCCCTCTCCTCACTGATCGTTCCACCCTGTTTCCGAAGCAAGGCGAGCAGCGCTTCGCCGGAATTTCACCGGAACCTGCCGCTGCTGGAGAAGAAGGGAGCCAGCGATTGGAGCCGCCCCAGGAGAAGCTGCCAGTACCAGGAGGTTCGCCGTCGTCGACTTTGTCGTTCGCCCGCCTCACCGACCCTCGCCTGAGCCCCGGTGATCCCCCAACGACCCTCACCCGCCGCGTTAGGTTTCGGTCTCGCCGGAGTTGCCCGACGTGGACGATGACCCTCGGCCGTTAGATTAGAACAAGATCCCACGGCTCACATCGCCCCATACCGCTTCGCACCCCCTCGTCTCACTGACGCGTGGGGACAGCGACTTAACCAGCCCGCGTAAGCGCTGTTGAAAGGACATTTATTGTCATAATCACTTTTGGTGTTTGTTAACAACAAGTAGATCGTTTTACAGTTTGTTATTGTCCACAGGTTGGTATTATCATAGATAAACATCACACACACTCTTGGGAAAAGACCACATACATTTGCCATCGTTCGAAACCTGCATCGAGTCTCCTGCCAAGACCGGAGTCTCCGGTGTGGTCCGGAGTTTCCGGTTCTGGATCCGGTGGTGCCTCCCAGGACATGGCTGGGACATTCTGACTAGGGGTCCGGAGGCTGCACCGGAGGTTACTCCGGAGTCTCCGGACTTTGGACAGTCCGGAGTCTCCGGTGCTGAAAGGCCGGAGTCTCCGGTGTTGCTGGTGAAGAACTGGCCTGGGTCAGTCAGAAGGGCAGTCCGGAGACTGGTCCGGAGATTGGCCGGAGTCTCCGGTGTAGACCGGAGTCTCCGGTCTCCAGACCAGAGTCTCCGGTCTGACTTTTCTGCAACGGTCAGAAAACGGTTCGAGGAGGAGGCTGTCTATAAATAGGGACCCTTATCTTCTTCCTCCAGCTGCTCGAGCTGCTCAAGAACATCAACACCATTAGAGCCACCAAATCCACAAGATCTCTTCATCCAACCATCCAAAGTCATCGATCTTTGGAGAATCGAAGGAGGAGGCCTTGATTCACATCTTCACCAAGAGAGATCTTCATTTCCCCCTCATTCACTTGAGGGCCCCCAAGCTCTAGTGTTTCTTTGGAAACCCTAACTTTGATTTGGTTCTTATAAGCTTGTCTTTGATTTTTCTTGACAGCTTGCTTGTATTTGGGAGCCTCCAATTCAGTTGTGGATGTGTGCCCCGAACTTGTTGTAAAGGTGCCGGCTTCCACCTCGAAGGTTGCCGATATAGTGGAAGGTGAATCGAGTCTTGGGGTGTGAGGTTCATCGGAGAACAAGGGAGGCATCTCGTGGCGTTGGTGGTTTGAAACCACCCCCTCTCCAAATGTAGACGTACTTCCCCTCAAAAGGAAGGAACTACGGGAAACAAATCCTTGTGTCTCCGCGTCCACTCCCTTGGTTACTTCTATCCTTTACCGCACTTTACTTACTTGTTCTTACTTAGTGTTGTATTAGTTTGTGCTTGTTTGACATATAGGAAAATTCACCATAGTTGCATATTCTAGAGAACTTACCTTTCTTGTCAAACCCTAATTTGAAAAAGAGTAAAATTTGAAGTAGCACCTATTCACCCCCCCCCTCTAGGTGCCCATACGATCCTTTCAATTGGTATCAGAGCCTCGGCTCTTTATTTGGGCTTTACCGCCTAAGAGAATATGGGTAGCCAAGAAGGGGATGGTGGTAGTGAGTCGACCCCGGTGACCATGGAAGATCTCAGAAACTTGGAAACAAGATTGAGCTCTTCCTTGGTCAACGAAGTCAAGAAGATGCTTGAGCAACTTCTTAAAGACAAAGATGGCTCATCACCCCCATCTCCTCAAGAGGATCTACCATCCGTTGTACCTAAAGGGAATACTCCGGTATCCCCTGAGGGTATGGTGGTAGGGGCAAACCAGAAAATGCTAATTCCTCCACACGAATTGATGGGGGGAAGGGTGAGCACCGCGATTCTTGGTACTCTCCCGATCCTCCCATCCCTCACCCTCATGTGTACAATAGAGGTGACCCACCTAATCTTGAAGAATCTGCTACTTTTTCTCAATGGCAATCACTAATGAGAACTCATATGCGCAGCTCTTGCATTGAACTATGGAACATCATCGAGCATGGAATCTTTATTGGGGATCCAAACAACTTGACAAGAAGAGAGATTGTTAATAGTCAACTCAATGCCACTGCTCTACATATGATTCAACAAGGTTTGGGGACAAAGGATTATCCACAGATTGAGCACTTTAGCATTGCCAAGGAAGCTTGGGATGCTCTCACTGTGTTGTTTATTGGAAATGAGAGTATGAGGAGGAACCAATATGATGCTCTAAGCAATGAAGACGAAGGCTTCTACATGAAAGAAGGTGAAGATCACGAAGATATGTACCGAAGGCTCAAGACCACCGCCACTGCTTTTAGGAATGTGGGTGCCTCACATGTGGATGATGCATGGATAAAAAGGAAATATGTGAGTGCTCTCATGCCTTTCGAGCCCACCGACTTGAAGAGCCTACAAGGAAGACACAACTACCATCTCATGACCTCAAATGAAGTTATGCAAGAGATGGCTGCTTTCAAGGTTGCCGCCAAGAATGCCAAAGATGCCTGTGCTCGTGCCCTTGGTATGAGCAATGTTGTCAATGTCGCTTTGAAGGCCAAAGTTGTGGACCATGGGGATGAAGATGATAGTGATGAAGGGCTTTCCATGGACCATCCCGATGAAGTCAAGATTGCTCATGGTCAATATATGGCTTTCTATGCAAAGAACTTTTGGAAGAACCCCGCCAAGGCCAAGATGGAAATGGAACGGAGAAGCAATCCAAATGGGAAAAGAGAGAATACCACAAGATTGAGAACTTGCTTCAATTGTGGTGACCGCTACCACTTTGTAGCTAGTTGCCCCTATGAGAAGAGAGAAGATCATGGTGGAAAGCTTGTGTTGAAGAAGACTCTCAAGGGACCGTACAAGAAACCTTTCATCAAAAAGAATCCCATCAACAAGAAGCCGGGAGAAATTGTCTTGATCACTCATGAAGAGTACTCCTCCGACAATGAAGATGATGAAGATGACGAAGAGGAAACTTCTCATGGTGTGGCTGCTCTTGCCATCACCTCTACTCCGACATTCTCACTCTTCGATTCTCCAAATGAGAACTCTTCCACCAAGAACACCACTTGCCTTATGGCAAGAGGAACGGAGACTTATGCTTCAGGAGGGTCAAAATGGGTGATCGATAGTGGTTGCACAAGTCATATGACCGGAAGCTCGTCTATTGTCAAGGACTTGGTGTCAAATGAAGATCAAATCACCATCACATATGCCGACAAGTCAAAGTCTAAGGTAATGGGTTTCAGCAAGGTAGTGGTGGCTCACGACATTACACTCGTGAACGTCATGCTTGTTGAAACCCTTGGATACAATTTACTTTCTGTCCGTGCTCTTGGAAAGATGGGCTTTGCCGTCTTTATTGATGATGATATTGTGGTCCTCATGTGGAGCAAGTCTCTCAAGGTCGCTTTCGTTGGGTACGTCGAAAATGACTTGTATGTGGTGGACTTTTCGGGGCAAGCCACTGCAGGTCCGATGTGCTTATACGGAAAGGCCGATGTGGGTTGGCTATGGCACCGCCGACTAGCCCATGTCAATATGAGAACTTTGCAAAGTCTCCATAAAGAGGGCCATATTGTTGGACTAAAAGAAAATGTTTCCTTTGCCAAAGATCGTGTTTGCAGGGCATGTGTTCTAGGGAAGATGCATGACGCTCCTCACAAGCCCACAAACCAAATCAAGTCTAACAAGATCTTGGAACTCCTCCATGTGGACCTCTTGGAGGGAAGAAATATTGTTTGGTGATTGTTGACGACTTTTCAAGATACTCTTGGGTTTATTTCTTCAAGTTGAAGAGTGAAACTCAAAGGACTTTTATCGACTTCATCAACTTGGTTCAACGGCAACACAATGTTCCCGTGTTGATTATAAGAAGTGACAACGGCACCGAGTTCAAGAACTACACCTTGAATGATTTTCTTAGTGATGAGGGGATTAAACATCAATATTCCGCTGCATACACCCCTCAACAAAATGGTGTGGCCGAAAGGAAGAATCGGACTCTTATTGAGATGGCTAGGACCATGTTGGCGGAGTTTAAATCTCCATACAACTTCTGGGCCGAAGCCGTCTCCATCGCTTGCCATGCTTCAAACCGGATCTACCTCCGCAAGAAAATCAACAAGACTCCATATGAGATACTTACCGGTAACAAGCCCAACATATCTTATTTCCGGGTGTTCGGTTGTAAGTGTTTCTATCTCATCAAAGGTGTTCGTTTTTCTAAATTCGAGTCTAAAGCATTAGAGGGTATTTTTGTTGGCTATGGTCTCGAATCTCAAACTTATAGAATCTATGACAAGCTCTCCGGATCCGTCATAGAATCTTGTAGTGTGACCTTCGAAGAATATGATGGTCCCCAAGGGGAGCGTGTTGATGCTTGTGATGCAGATCATGAAATGCCTCAGGATGCCATAGGAAGAATGGGTGTGGGTTATATCCGCCCCGTTGAGGAACCCCTTATGGCGGATCGAGAAGAACTATGCTCCACTCGAGTGGATCCCTCATCTTCACAACCTGTAACACCCTCAGAATCGGCCCTATGCAAGTTTTAGCGATTCCCGCCAAACCCGCATAGAAACGATTCAAAGGTGCCCACCAGGCACTTGCGTGCGAGTGGAAAACGAAGTAATAACATTACACAACAGTCCTCGATGGGACCCAAAGAGCAGATATATATACATCACGACTCCATGAGTCAAGAATACAGATATACAGAACAAAGATCCAAATCACCTTGAAAACGATAGAGCGTCCGACTACGGACAAGATGCAAAGGGGGATAAGAGCCGTGAAGAATAACCAATGGCGTCCATAACCCTGCCCAGGCCAAGCCGGAAGGGTAACCCTACTAACGACGTCGATCTCAAAACCTGCTTAAACAAAAGGGGTGCCGACAAAGGGCAAAGGAAAAAGAGAGAGCGGTCAGTACTGAGGCCAGTACACGGCGAGGCTAGAATTCGGCGGTCCTCGCCTACATAGGTATGGTGGACTGAAGCGGCAGCGCAGCATGCACTAAACAACCTATAGAGACTCGATATAACTGTCGGCTATCAGAGAGGGATAAGAAAGATCTATTCGGATCCAACCTGAATCTAACACCAAACAAACCCATCCTGGTATTTCCCCCTCGAGACCAAACGAGGAAGTCAACCGAGGAACTCACACAGTTGGCAGTTTTATTTATTCAGTTATCGTTGCAACAATTACTAGTCAGGTATAGATAGTCATCCTGATATAATAAGCAGTGGGCACTTTTAGTTAACCATTCCGTTGTAGTTGCGACACTTACTAGTCAAATACAATTAGCATGAGATATCCCAAAACCCAGCAGTTGTTGGTACTTTTATTTAGCCATTCCGTTGTAGTGAAGCTGATTACTAGTCATATCGGATACAAGTCAAATTATAACAGTAAACTTTAGTTATAGTTGTCTATGATCGAGACCTGTGCTCCAAGTCGTCCATAACCGCGGACACGGCTTCTCGAAAAGATTTAACCTAGGGTGCACCAAAGTTTCCACACGCACCGACCCTTTTGCCGATCAATTAACATACACCCATCGGTAGATGTCGGCGGGCCTAAGTCATGACGCTTCCTGCAAAGCAAGCACGGGGCCACCCCACTAAGTACACCAACAAAGTCGGGTCTCGAGACGGACTCGAGGGGTTTGGGTGGACCAGTAAACGATCGGGAACCCAAAAGATGACTGGGCTTGTCGACAAATGTAAAACGTGTCGATCCTAAACAATGCAGTGCAAGACATCGCACAATTTAAATAAAGCAGTAAAGCATGGCATAAGTACATAATAGTAAGTTCTAAACTACTGTGGCCCCAAGACAAGACTTGAAATCAGGTACTAAATCGATGGGTGCCCATACATCCCATGTGGTTAGCTCCGATCTCGGAACAGGTGTCAAGAACTCGGGATCCTGGGACACCAAAGTGGCGATGGAAAACCAAATTATCTATCACCCACCGGTGCCTCTGCATTTACCTACTTCAATTTTAGTTATTAAACAGTAATTAAAGTAAACGATAATTAAAGCCATGATCATCTCCAACATTAAACATGCGGCAATACTCCAACAACTGTGGTACTTGACGACACGCAACGGCACTTGAGCAAGCGACTACGACGCGCAGGTCCAACTATCTACCAAAAAACAGGTAATAGGATGTGTCCAAGGCAATATGAGGCTGCAAGGGATATCACGGGTACGAAATCTAGAGCATCGCAACACAGATAGCAATAGATCAACAGGAGGAAATAAAGACTATAAAAGTAAGATAGGTAGAAAGGGGGGAGATGATCGCCTGAAAACATTGTCGAAGGTTCACCGGAATCAGGTCGACACTCGCATCAACTCATCGGCCTAGTCCGCGAAGAACCAAAACACTAGAAGAAACACCGGATGCACTATTTAATACTACGGCAAAGGATCGGCATGATGCATGTATGATGTATGACATGGCAAGGTGCGATGCAATTAGGCAATATTAAGTGGAACAGGGGGTCCCGACATTTAAATATATGGTTCAAGTTATTTAGATACCCGCCAATTTAAATGTTGTCTTAACATGGCAAAAGATAGCACCGGTTCGCTACACAAATTTAAATGAGGCCAATATAAGACTAGATTTGCCCGCATATGAAGCCCATATTTAATTATGAGGTGAATCGACATAAGGTCCCCAAACCAAATGATATGCATGCGAGTATGAATGATTTACATGCAACATTTCGTAATGTCATATATTATAAAATATAGGGTGTCGGATAGGGGTCACACATCGAATAGAGATCTTGGGGTTCACCGAGGGTTCGGGTTTTCGGACTCCGGGAACGGGGCTCCAGGATCCGAGAGGGAATCTTGGCGTCCAGGGTTTCGGCATCTTCGGATACCGGGACCGGGGTCCTTTGAGCTCGCGAAGAAGTACTCGAAGTTCTGGGATGAAGATTTTTGGGAGGGGCATCGTCATGTCCGGTTTCCGTGTCGACGAACGTGTTGTCCGTGAAGGCGGTCTTGGACTCTAGCGGGTCAGACTTGGATCTGCGTCACTTCGGTCTTGCGGACGAGAAGATCTTGTCAAAAATCGGTCAATCCTGTTCATCGAGTGGGTCTCTGAGATGTATCTGTAGAAGCACCCAAACGCACATGACCACAAGGCTAAAGAAAAACAAGGAGGCTCCTGGGAGACCGATGTTGCTACCTGCGCACGCGCGCGAGGTGGGATGCAGCGAGGAGGAGAAGGATGGGAGGACGCGGCGGCCAGGCTCGAGCGGCCAGGGGCGACGCTGCAGGTGTAGGGGTTCGTAGCATGGAAAACAAAAAATTTCTATCGCATACAAACAAACAAGCCAAGATCTATCTACTAGATTGTAGCAACGAGTCGATAGAATAACTTACCCTCGAAGATTCCAAAGTGTTTAACGAGAGCGGATTCTCGTGGGTGATGTAGTCGTACTCTTTCCGATCTCAAGATCGTGTGGACGATCCTTCTGGCGCCACGTTCCGGCAGCTTCAGATCGGTCACACGTTGATCGACGAAGACCTTCCTCTCCCTTGTTCCAAGGCGGAGGTTGTAGCACTCTCCGCGATTCCGAAAGACACGGGCGTGGTCTAAGTAGAGGGAAATCCTGAGGGCTTCATTTAAGCGGAGGCAGTATGGTGGAGTATGAGAGAGGGCTATTAGTGGTCTAGAGATTAGACACACCAATTAGAAGGCTCTAAACCGTAGGCTAAAGCAATTAGAAGCTCTCAACCCAAACGGCTCTAAAGGAGATTAGGGATAGGAACTTGTGTGTTTAGAGGAGGAGGCCCTGCCCTCCTTTTATAGGTGGAGGGTGGGGCGCCAGGAAGGGAGGAGTCCTCCCCAACTCGGCCTAGGTGGCGCCGGCTTGGAGGAGGACTCCTCCTCCAAGTTGGTTCCAACACCTTGCTTGTTTCCCACGGTTTCCTGCTTCCCACAGTTTCTGTTTTCCACAGCTTTCTGTTTTAGCGTTTGACTTTCAAACTGGCGGTTTGACTTTTCAGTTTTGGAACAGCAAAAACACTTAGTACATGATGCAATCATTCAATGACACATTCATGTACCCTCCCAGTGCGGACAATCCGGAACCTTCTAGAACATTCCGATGAAAACAGGAATCATTCCCGAACTCCGAAATGGGACTTTCCTTATATGAATCTTATTCTCCGGACCATTCCGGATCACCTCGTGATATCCGGATCCCATCCGAGACTCGAACAACATTCGGTCTCTTTCTCATAACACCATAACTACTCAAACAACGCCGAATCCTTAAGTGTGTCTCCCTACGGTTCGTGAATTATGCGGACATGATCGAGACACTTCTCCTAACAATAACCAATAGAGGAATCGGAAATTCATATGGCTCCCACATATTTCTCGATTACTTTGCAATCGAATGAACCACTTACATACGATACCAATTTCCCTTTGTCTCACGATAGTTTACTTATCCGAGGTTATGATCGTCGGTATCTACGCATACCTAGTTCAACCTCGTACCGATAAGTACTCTTTTCTCGTTCCGTGATATGTGATCCCTTGTGACCGGTCACATGCTTGCAAGCTAATTGGATGACATTCCACCGAGAGGGCCCAGTATATCTATCCGTCATATGGATGGACAAATCCCTCTTGATCCATGTGTTTCAACCAATACTTTCCGAACACTCAATGCCACCTTTATAGCCACCCGATTCGGTGTGGTGTTTGATGTCATCAAAGCATCCATCCGGTAAAGGTGATATGCATGATCTCATGGTCGAAGGAATTAGGTTACTATGTATCAGAAAGCATATAGCAATTGAACTATTGAAATGACTTGATCTTTATGCTATGTTTATCTATAGGAGTATGTCCACCATATCATTCTCCTAACGATATGATCTTGTTGTTGATAACATCTCAATGTTCATGATAGGGAAACCACAATAATTAATCAACCAACAAGCTAGTGAAGTATAGAGGCTATACTAGGGACTTCAAATTAAGTTTACAAATCACACAAGTATTAATGTTTCCTTGTTAATACTATTATAGCATGAATGTAAACATTTATCATAAACACAAAGATATAATAATAACTATATTTATTATTGCCTCTAGGGCATATCTCCAACAGTCTCCCACTTGCACTAGAGTCATCTAATCTAGATTACATGGTAATATACCGAACACCCGTGGCAGTTTGGTGTTGGTCATGTTTTGCCCTCGGGAGAGGTTTAGTCAACGGATCCGCCACATTCAGATCTGTGAGTACTTTGCAAATCTTTATATCCCCATCCTGGATATGTTCTCGAATAGCGTGAAAACGCAGCTTGATATGCTTCAGCTTCTTGTGTGACCTTGGTTCTTGCGCATTGGCTATGGCGCCCATGTTATCACAATAGATAGACATTGGGTCCAGCGACTAGGAACCACACCCACTCTGTAATGAACTCTTTCATCCATATCGCTTCTTGTGAAGCCTCCGGCAGCCATGTATTCCGATTCAGTTGAAGATCTCGCCACAACGCTTTGCTTTGCACTCCTCCAATAGCCGCACCATTCAAAATAAATACGTATCCAGTTGTGATTTATAATCATCCGGATCGGTGTTCCAACTAGCATCGGTGTAACCATTAACAATGAGCTGTTCATCACCTCCATAAGAAAGAACCATATCCTTAGTTCTTCTCAAGTACTTAAGGATGTTTTTGATCATTGTCCAATGATCCACTCTGGATCACTTTGATATCTCGCTAGTTAAACTAACAGCATATGCAATGTCGGGTCTGGTACATAGCATGGCATACATTAGAGATCCTATGGTGAGGCATAGAGTCTTACTCATCCTTTCTCTATCTTACGCCGATGTCGGACTTTGAGTTTTACTCAAGGTCGTATTAGCAACATGGGCAAGAACCCTTTCTTGCTTTCTTCCATTCCAAATATCTTTAGAACTTTGTCCAAATATGTACTCTGTGACAATGATATTTGGCGTTTATCTATCTCTATAAATCTTTATGCCTAATATGTAAGCTGCTTCCAAGATCCTTCATTGAAAAACTATTATTCAAATATTCCTTGACACTATTAAGAAGGTCTACATCATTCCCAATCAACAATATGTCATCCACATATAGTATTAAGAATGCTACAGAGCTCCCACTCACTTTCTTGTAAATACAAGCTTCTCCATAAGTTTGTATAAAACCAAAACTTTTGATCACCTTATCAAAATGTTGATTCCAACTTCGGGATGCTTGCTTCAATCCATAGATGGACCGTTGAAGTTTGCATACCTTGTTAGCATCTTTAGGATCGACAAAACCTTTGGGTTGCATCATATACAACTCTTCATCAATATCTCCATTGAGGAATGCTGTTTTGACATCCATCTGCCATATCTCATAATCATAATATGCAGCGATTGCTAACATAATCCTCACAGACTTTAGCTTCGCTACTGGTGAGAAAGTCTCATCGTAGTCAACTCCTTGAATTTGTCGAAACCCTTTTGCGACAAGTCGAGCTTTATAGACAATAACATTACCATCAGCATCTGTTTTCTTCTTGAAAATCCATTTGTTCTCGACAGCCTTCCGGCCATCCGGTAAGTCCACCAAAGTCCATACTTGGTTTTCGTACATGGATCCAATCTCGGATTTCATGGCCTCTTGCCATTTATTGGAATCTGTGCTCATCATCGCTTCCTCATATGTCTCGGGGTCATCGGTGTTGTCCACCAACATGACACTCATAACGGGATCATACCAATCTGGAGTGGTACGAGTTCTCGTTGACCTCCGAGGCTCTGTAGCAACTTCAACCGAAGTTTCATGATCATCATCATTAGCTTCCTCTCTAATTGGTGCACCACAGAACTTCTTCCGGTCTTGCGCTACTTAATTCGAGAGAAGGTTCGACAACCTCGTCGAGTTCTACTTTCCTTCGTCACTTCTTTCGAGAGAAATTCCTTCTCTAGAAAGGATCCATTCTTAATCGAAGATTTTGCCTTCGGATCTATGATAGAAGGTATACCCAATAGTTTCCTTGGTATCCTATGAAGACGCATTTCTCGCTTTGGGTTCAAGCTTGTCCGGTTGTAACTTCTTTACATAGGCTTCGCATCCCAAACTTTAAGGAACGACAATTTAGGTTTCTTCCCAAACCATAATTCATACGGTGTCGTTTCAACGGTTTAGACGGTGCCCTATTTAAAGTGAATGCGGTTTTCTAATGCATAACCCCAAAATGATAGCGGTAAATCGTAAGTGACATCATAGAACGAACCATATCTAAGAGAGTTCGATTGACGTTTGGACACACCATTACTGTTGTGGTGTTCCCGGTGTCAACTGTGAAAGTATTCGCACTTCTTTAAATGCTCGCCAAACTCGTAACTTAGATATTCACCTCCACGATCGTAACGTAGAAATTTAATCTTCTTGTTACGTTGATTCTCTACCTCACTTTGAAACTCCTTAAACTTCTCGAAAGTTTCGGACTTATGTTTCATGAAATAGATATACCCATATCTACTCAAGTCATCTGTGAAGGTAAGAACATAACGATAACCATCAGCGATGCTACACTCATGGGACCACACACATCAGTATGTATGATTTCCAATAAGTCCGTAGCTCGCTCCATCATACCAGAAAATGGAGTCTTAGTCATTTTTCCCATCAGACATGCTTCGCATCTTTCAAGTGATTCAAGAAGTCCATCGGAATGGAGTTTCTTCACGCTTCACTCAATGTGACCAAGACGACAGTGCCACATATAGGTCAAATTATCGCTTGATTTCAAACGTTTACCCTCAATGTTGTTGATATGTGTATTTCCACTATCGAGATTCAATAAGAATAGACCATCTATCAAAGGTGCATGTGCATAAAACATATTACTCATATAAATCGAACAACCATTATTCTCGACTTAAACAAGTAACCGTCTCGCAATAAACAAGATCCCGATATAATGTTCATGCTCAACACAGCACCAAATAACAATTATTTAAGTATAAAACTAATCCCGATGGTAGATGAAGGGTAGCGTGCCGACCGCGATCACATCAACCTTTGATCCGCTTCCCACGCCGCATCGTCACCTCGTTCTTCGCTAGCTTCCGTTTATTCGCAAAGACTGCTTCGAGTTACAAATATGAGCAATCGAACCAAGATCAAATACCCGTGCACTACCACGAGTACTAGTGAGATACACATCAATAACATGTATATCGATATACCTTTCTTATTGATGTTGCCGTTCTTCATCCGCCAAGTACTTTGGGCAATTTCGCTTCCAAAGTGACCTTCTCCTTGCAAGAAAAGCACCGATTCGGGCTTGGGTCCAGCCTTTGGTTTTTTCGCGGCGTGGTAACTTTCTTACCACCCTTCTTGAAGTGTCCTTTGCTTACACTTGCCTTTCTTGAATTTGGTGGTATTATTGACCAACAACACTTGGTGCTCTTTCTTGATCTCCACTTCTGCAGACTTTAACATAGCAAACAGTTCTGGCAACTCTTTGTTCATGTTCTGCATGTTGTAGTTCATCACAAAGTTCCTATAACTTGGTGGTAGTGATCGAGAACACGGTAAATCCCCAAAGCATTAGGAATCACTATACCCAAGCTTTGAAGTTTGTTTGCGTGCCTGACATCTTAAGCACATGCTCACTTGACGGAGCCCTCTTACATCTTGCAGTTAAAGAACTTTTTAGAAGCCTCATAGCTTTCAATTGCCGCATGAGTCTCAAAAATCAATTTGAGATCCTCGACAATATCATATGGGTCTGACTCTTCAAACCTTTTCCTTCGATTCTAAACCATACAAGATAGCACATCGAACTATGGAGCTTGATTCTTCCGAGGTAAACATTCTTTACTTCATCGAGCATCACCGCAGTGGGTCACCCAATGTGCATCCAAAGACATAGGTCAAATTACCACCGTGAGGACAATCCTCAAATTATGGAACCAATCCATGCAAGTTGCTTCCATTGTTTTTCAACTTTTCTTTCTCTAGGAACGCATTAAAATTGATGGTAGGGGCTGCCATTGATCTACAACATATTTGCAATAGTTTAGAATAAGTTTATGACAAATTGAGTTCAAATTAATTAATGAAATTAAACTAGGTGAACTCCCACTCAAAACAACATCCCTCACATTGTTTTAGTGATCACACGAACCAAATCCACGACATCAACACCGATCATCACGAGAGTTGATATAGTTTCAATGGCGAACAATCGTCATGTTCATCATATCTACTATATGATTCATGCTTTACCTTTCGGTGATCCGTGTTCCGAGACCATGTCCAGACATGCTAGGCTCGTCAAGATCAAACCTTAGTTTCGCATGAGAAAATCTGCTTGCTCACGTTGTATACACTTGCGTAATCTAACACACCGATCATCACGTGGTGCTTCAAACAACAAGCTTTAGCAACGGTGCTAACTAAGGGTGAACACTTTATGATTTGAAATTCATGTTCATGAGGGATCATCTTATAATGCTACCGCTGCCTACTAAGCAATACAAGATGCATAAAGGATTAACATCACATGCAATTCATAATATGTGATATGATATGGTTTTCTTCTTTGTGCTTCCGATCTCCATCTTCAAGCACGAACATGATCTCCATCATCACCAAAGATTGCATCAAGGTCAATGACGCTTCACCATGGTTGTCGCCCACCGGCTTCAACTATTACAACTACTTTGAATAGACACACGGGTCTTAACATAAATTAAAGACAACCATATATTCTCGCCGGTTGCCAACTTACAATAAGGAACATTGCATACATCAAATATAATCACAATCATGGCCATATCACATCATCAGACATCCCTCGCAAAACAAAGTTAGACGCCTACTTTCTTTTGCATATTTTACGTGGTTTGGGGCTTTCAATAAGTGTCGTTCTAACTTACGAACAAGAACCACAACATTGATACTAGCATTGTTGATTACCCGTTGTAAATTGGATCTTAACTATGCTAGGAGAAACAGGCACCAAGAAGCCACTTATGCAATACAAGTTGCATGTTAAGCGTGGAGCAAGTCTCATGAACGATGTCATGTAAGGTTAGCCCGGCCGCTTCATCCCAACATACCGCAAGATGCAAAGTACACAAAAGCAATCGACAATAAAAGCATCAACGCCCACAATGACCATTGTGTTCTACTGCAACAGATCTACATATAGACACGGCTCGATACATTGTAGGGTTCGTAGCATGGAAAACAAAATTTTTCTATCGCATACAAACAAACAAGCCAAGATCTATCTACTACATTGTAGCAACGAGTCGATGGAATAACTTACCCTCAAGATTCCAAAGTGTTTAACGAGAGCGGATTCTCGTGGGTGATGTAGTCGCATTTCTTCCGATCTCAAGATCGTGGACGATCCTTCCGGCCAAGTTCCGCAGAGCTTCCATGTCGGTCACACGTTCGGTACTGACGAAGACCTTCCTCTCCCTTGTTCCAAAGAAAATGGAGGTTGTAGCACTCTCGCGATTCCGCAAAGACATTATAAAGCGTGGTACCTAAGTAGAGGGAATCCCGCAGGCTTCGTAAGCTTGAGCGAGTATGGTGGAGTATGAGAGAGGGCTATTAGTGGTCTAGAGATTAGACACACCAATTAGAAGGCTCTAAACCAGGCTAAAGCAATTAGAAGCTCTAAACCAAAACGGCTCTAAACCGAGATTAGGGATAGGAACTTGTGTGTTTAGAGGAGGAGGCCCCGCCTCCTTTTATAGGTGGAGGGGCTGGCCAGTGGAAGGGAGGGAGTCCTCCCAACTCCTAGGGTCAGCCGGCTTGGAGGAGAGGACTCTCCTCCAAGTTGGTTCCAACACCTCTTGCTTGTTTCCCACAGCTTCCTGCTTCCCACAGTTCTTCGCTTTCCACAGCTTCTGTTTTAGCGTTTGACTTTCAAACCGGCAGTTTGACTTTTCAGTTTTGGAACAGCAAAACACTTAGTACATGATGCAATCATTCAATGACACATTCATGTACCTCCCCGGAGTGCCGACAATCCGAACCTTCTAGAACATTCCCGATGAAAACACCTAATCATTCCCGAACTCAAACGGGACTTTCCTTATATGAATCTTATTCTCCGGACCATTCCGGATCACCTCGTGATATCCCGGATCCCATCCGAGACTCAACAACATTCGGTCTCTTTCTCATAACACCATAACTACTCAAACAACGTAATCCTTATGTGTCTCCCTACGGTTCGTGAATTATGCGGACATGATCGAGACACTTCTCCGAACAATAACCAATAGAGGAATCTGGAAATTCATATGGCTCCCACATATTTCTACGATTTACTTTGCAATCGAATGAACCACTTACATACGATACCAATTTCCCTTTGTCTCATGATACTTTACTTATCCGAGGTTATGATCGCTTATCTCTGCATACCTAGTTCAACCTCGTTACCGATAAGTACTCTTTTCTCGTTACCGTGATATGTGATCCCTTGTGACCCAGTCACATGCTTTCAAGCTAATTGGATGACATTCCACCGAGAGGGCCCAGAGTATATCTATCCGTCATATGGATGGACAAATCCCACTCTTGATCCATGTGTTTCAACCAATACTTTCCGAACACTCAATGCCACCTTTATAGCCACCCAGTTACGGTGTGGTGTTTGATGTCATCAAAGCATCCATCCGGTAAAGGTGATATGCATGATCTCATGGTCGAAGGAATTAGGTTACTATGTATCAGAAAGCATATAGCAATTGAACTATTGAAATGACTTGATCTTTATGCTATGCTTATCTATAGGAGTATGTCCACCATATCATTCTCCTAACGATATGATCTTGTTGTTGATAACATCTCAATGTTCATGATAGGGAAACCACAATAATTAATCAACCAACAAGCTAGTGAAGTATAGAGGCTATACTAGGGACTTCAAATTAAGTTTACAAATCACACAAGTATTAATGTTTCCTTGTTAATACTATTATAGCATGAATGTAAACATTTATCATAAACACAAAGATATAATAATAACTATATTTATTATTGCCTCTAGGGCATATCTCCAACAGCCTCCCACTTGCACTAGAGTCATCTAATCTAGATTACATGGTACTATACCGAACACCGTGGCGCTTTGGTGTTGGTCATGTTTTGCCCTGGAGAGGTTTAGTCAACGGATCCGCCACATGGATCTGTGTGTACTTTGCAAATCTTTATATCCCCATCCCGGATATGTTCTCGAATAGCGTGAAAACGCAGCTTGATATGCTTGACTTCTTGTGTGACCTTGGTTCTTGCGCATTGGCTATGGCCCATGTTATCACAATAGATAGACATTGGGTCCAGTAGACTAGGAACCACACCCAGCTCGTAATGAACTCTTTCATCCATATCGCTTCTTGTGAATCCTCCGGCAGCCATGTATTCGATTCTTGAAGATCTCACAACGCTTTGCTTTGCACTCCTCCAAATTAACTCGCACCATTCAAAATAAATACGTATCCATTGTGATTTATAATCATCCGGATCGGTGTTCCAACTAGCATCGGTGTAACCATTAACAATGAGTCGTTCATCACCTCCATAAGAAAGAACCATATCCTTAGTTCTTCTCAAGTACTTAAGGATGTTTTTGATCATTGTCCAATGATCCACTCGATCACTTTGATATCTCGCTAGTTAAACTAACAAAGATATGCAATGTCGGTCCGGTACATAGCATGGCATACATTAGAGATCCTATGGCTGAGGCATAGGGAGTCTTACTCATCCTTTCTCTATCTTACGCCGATGTCGGACTTTGAGTTTTACTCAAGGTCGATATGGGCAAGAACCCTTTCTTGCTTTCTTCCATTCCAAATATCTTTAGAACTTTGTCCAAATATGTACTCTGTGACAATGATATTTGCTTTCGATCTATCTCTATAAATCTTTATGCCTAATATGTAAGTCGCTCGCCAAGATCCTTCATTGAAAAACTATTATTCAAATATTCCTTGACACTATTAAGAAGGTCTACATCATTCCCAATCAACAATATGTCATCCACATATAGTATTAAGAATGCTACTGAGCTCCCACTCACTTTCTTGTAAATACAAGCTTCTCCATAAGTTTGTATAAAACCAAAACTTTTGATCACCTTATCAAAATGTTGATTCCAACTGGATGCTTGCTTCAATCCATAGATGGACCGTTGAAGTTTGCATACCTTGTTAGCATCTTTAGGATCGACAAAACCTTTGGGTTGCATCATATACAACTCTTCATCAATATCTCCATTGAGGAATGCTGTTTTGACATCCATCCGCCATATCTCATAATCATAATATGCAGCGATTGCTAACATAATCCTCACAGACTTTAGCTTCACTATGGTGAGAAAGTCTCATCGTAGTCAACTCCTTGAATTTGTCGAAACCCTTTTGCGACAAGTCGAGCTTTATAGACGAACATTACCATCAAGATCTGCTTTTCTTCTTGAAAATCCATTTGTTCTCGATGACCTTCCGCCATCCTAAGTCCACCAAAGTCCATACTTGGTTTTCGTACATGGATCCAATCTCGGATTTCATGGCCTCTTGCCATTTATTGGAATCTGTGCTCATCATCGCTTCCTCATATGTCTCGGGTCATCGGTGTTGTCCACCAACATGACACTCATAACGGATCATACCAACTGGAGTGGTACGAGTTCTCGTTGACCTCCGAGGCTCAGAGCAACTTCAACCAAGTTTCATGATCATCATCATTAGCTTCCTCTCTAATTGGTGCAGGCATCACGGGAACTTCTTCCGGTCTTTGCGCTACTCGCAATTTCGAGAGAAGGTTCGACAACCTCGTCGAGTTCTACTTTCCTTCCAAATACTTCTTTCGAGAGAAATTCCTTCTAGAAAGGATCCATTCTGGCAACGAAGATTTTGCCTTCGGATCTATGATAGAAGGTATACCCAATAGTTTCCTTCGCATCCTATGAAGACGCATTTCTCGCTTTGGGTTCAAGCTTGTCCGTCAGTAACTTCTTTACATAGGCTTCAGATCCCCAAACTTTAAGGAACGACAATTTAGGTTTCTTCCCAAACCATAATTCATACGGTGTCGTTTCAACGGATTTAGACGGTGCCCTATTTAAAGTGAATGCGGCTATTTCTAATGCATAACCCCAAAATGATAGCGGTAAATCTGTAAGTGACATCATAGAACGAACCATATCTAAGAGAGTTCGACACGACGTTTGGACACACCATTACGCTGTGGTGTTCCCGTGTCAACTGTGAAAGTATTCCGCACTTCTTTAAATGCTCGCCAAACTCGTAACTTAGATATTCACCTCCACGATCAGAACGTAGAAATTTAATCTTCTTGTTACGTTGATTCTCTACCTCACTTTGAAACTCCTTAAACTTCTCGAAAGTTTCGGACTTATGTTTCATGAAATAGATATACCCATATCTACTCAAGTCATCTGTGAAGGTAAGAACATAACGATAACCACCGCGCGATGCTACACTCATTGGACCACACACATCGGTATGTATGATTTCCAATAAGTCCGTAGCTCGCTCCATCATACCAGAAAATGGAGTCTTAGTCATTTTTCCCATCAGACATGCTTCGCATCTTTCAAGTGATTCAAGAAGTCCATCAGAATGGAGTTTCTTCATACGCTTCACTCCAATGTGACCAAGACGATAGTGCCACATATAGGTCAAATTATCGCTTGATTTCAAACGTTTAGCCTCAATGTTGTTGATATGTGTATTTCCACTATCGAGATTCAATAAGAATAGACCATCTATCAAAGGTGCATGTGCATAAAACATATTACTCATATAAATCGAACAACCATTATTCTCTGACTTAAACAAGTAACCGCCTCAATAAACAAGATCCCGATATAATGTTCATGCTCAACACAGCACCAAATAACAATTATTTAAGTATAAAACTAATCCCGATGGTAGATGAAGGGGTAGCGTGCCGACCGCGATCACATCAACCTTTGATCCGCTTCCACGCCGCATCGTCACCTCGTTCTTCGCTAGCTTCCGCTTATTCGCAAAGACTGCTTCGAGTTACAAATATGAGCAACTGAACCAGTATCAAATACCCAGGCACTACCACGAGTACTAGTGAGATACACATCAATAACATGTATATCAGATATACCTTTCTTATTGATGTTGCCGTTCTTCAGATCCGCCAAGTACTTTGGGCAATTCTGCTTCCAGTGACCTTCTCCCTTGCAGTAAAAGCACTCAGTTTCAGGCTTGGGTCCAGCCTTGGTTTTCTTCGCCGGCGTGGTAACTTTCTTACCACCCTTCTTGAAGTGTCCCTTTTGCTTACACTTGCCTTTCTTGAATTTGGTGGTCTTATTGACCATCAACACTTGGTGCTCTTTCTTGATCTCCACTTCTGCAGACTTTAACATAGCAAACAGTTCTGGCAACTCTTTGTTCATGTTCTGCATGTTGTAGTTCATCACAAAGTTCCTATAACTTGGTGGTAGTGACTGGAGAACACGGTAAATCCCCAAAGCATTAGGAATCACTATACCCAAGCTTTGAAGTTTATTTGCGTGCCCAGACATCTTAAGCACATGCTCACTGACGGAGCTGCCCTCTTACATCTTGCAGTTAAAGAACTTTTTAGAAGCCTCATAGCTTTCAATTGCCGCATGAGTCTCAAAAATCAATTTGAGATCCTCGACAATATCATATGGGTCTGACTCTTCAAACCTTTTCCTCCGATTCTAAACCATACAAGATAGCACACTGAACTATGGAGTACTGATTCTTCCGAGCGAGGTAAACATTCTTTACTTCATCGGAGCATCGCCGCAGTGGGTCACCCAATGTGCATCCAAAGACATAGGTCAAATTACCACCGTGAGGACAATCCTCAAATAGCGGAACCAATCCGGGTTGCTTCCATTGTTTTTCAACTTTTCTTTCTCTAGGAACGCATTAAAATTGATGGTAGGGGCTGCCATTGATCTACAACATATTTGCAATAGTTTAGACTAAGTTTATGACAAATTGAGTTCAAATTAATTAATGAAATTAAACTAGGTGAACTCCCACTCAAAACAACATCCCTCACATTGTTTTAGTGATCACATGAACCAAATCCACTACATCAACACCGATCATCACGAGAGTTGATATAGTTTCAATGGCGAACAATTCTCATGTTCATCATATCTACTATATGATTCATGCTTTACCTTTCGGTGATCCGTGTTCCGAGACCATGTCTGTACATGCTAGGCTCGTCAAGATCAAACCTTAGTTTCTGCATGAGCAAATCTGGCTTGCTCACGTTGTATACACTTGCGTAATCTAACACACCCGATCATCACGTGGTGCTTGAAACAACAAGCTTTAGCAACGGTGCTAACTAAGGGTGAACACTTTATGATTTGAAATTCATGTGCATGAGGGATCATCTTATAATGCTACCGCTGCCTACTAAGCAATACAAGATGCATAAAGGATTAACATCACATGCAATTCATAATATGTGATATGATATGGCCTTTCTTCTTTGTGCTTCCGATCTCCATCTTCAAGCACCTAACATGATCTCCATCATCACCGCATTGCATCAAGGTCAATGACGCTTCACCATGGTTGTCCCACGGCTTCAACTATTACAACTACTTTGAATAGACATGCGGTCTTAACATAAATTAAAGACAACCATATATTCTCACGGTTGCCAACTTACAATAAGGAACATTGCATACATCAAATATAATCACAATCATGGCCATATCACATCATCACACACCGCAAAACAAAGTTAGACGCCTCTACTTTCTTTGCATATTTTACGTGGTTTGGGGCTTTCAATAAGTGTCGTTCTAACTTTTAACAAGAACCACAACATTGATACTAGCATTGTTGATTACCGTTGTAAATTGGATCTTAACTATGCTAGGAGAAACAGCACCAAGAAAAGCCACTTATGCAATACAAGTTGCATGTTAAGCGTGGAGCAAGTCTCATGAACGATTTCATGTAAGGTTAGCCCGGGCCGCTTCATCCCAACATACCGTAAGATGCAAAGTACACAAAAAGAAATCGACAATAAAAGCATCAACGCCCACAATGACCATTGTGTTCTACTCGTGCAACAGATCTACAGATAGACACGGCTCTGATACCCTTGTAGGGGTTCGTAGCATGGAAAACAAAATTTTTCTATCGCATACAAACAAACAAGCCAAGATCTATCTACTAGATTGTAGCAACGAGTCGATGGAATAACTTACCCTCGAAGATTCCAAAGTGTTTAACGAGAGCGGATTCTCGTGGGTGATGTAGTCGATTCTTCCGATCTCAAGATCGTGTGGACGATCCTTCCGCGCCACGCTCCGCAGCTCAGATCGGTCACACGCTCGGTACTCGTGAAGACCTTCCTCTCCCTTGTTCCAAAGAAAATGGAGGTTGTAGCACTCTCCTCGCGATTCCGCAAAGACAACGGCGTGGTACCTAAGTAGAGGGAATCCCGCAGGCTTCGCTTAAGCCGAGCGAGTATGGTGGAGTATGAGAGGGCTATTAGTGGTCTAGAGATTAGACACACCAATTAGAAGGCTCTAAACCGCAGGCTAAAGCAATTAGAAGCTCTAAACCAAAACGGCTCTAAACCGGAGATTAGAGGATAGGAACTTGTGTGTTTAGAGGAGAGGCCCCGCCTCCTTTTATAGGTGGAGGGCTGGCGGCCCGAGGAAGGAGGGGAGTCCCTCCCCAACTCGCCTAGGCTGGCCGGCTTGGAGGAGAGGACTCCTCCTCCAAGTTGGTTCAACACCTCTTACTTGTTTCCCACAGTTTCTTGTTTCCCGCTTTCTGCTTTCCACAGTTTCTGTTTTAGCTGCTTTGACTTTCAATGGCAGTTTGACTTTTCAGTTTGGAACAGCAAAACACTTAGTACATGATGCAATCATTCAATGACACATTCATGTACCCTCCCCCCGGAGTGCGGACAATCCGAACCTTCTAGAACATTCCCGATGAAAACATCTAATCATTCCCGAACTCAAACGGACTTTCCTTATATGAATCTTATTCTCCGGACCATTTCGGATCACCTCGTGATATCCGGATCCCATTCGAGACTCAAAACATTCGGTCTCTTTCTCATAACACCATAACTACTCAAACAACGTCGAATCCTTAGTGTGTCTCCTACGGTTCGTGAATTATGCGGACATGATCGAGACACTTCTAACAATAACCAATAGAGGAATCTAGAAATTCATATGGCTCCCACATATTTCTACGATTACTTTGATCGAATGAACCACTTACATACGATACCAATTTCCCTTTGTCTCACGATAGTTTACTTATTCGAGGTTATGATCGTCGGTATCTCCGCATACCTAGTTCAACCTCGTCGATAAGTACTCTTTTCTCGTTCCCATGATATGTGATACCTTGTGACCCGTCACATGCTTGCAAGCTAATTGGATGACATTCCACCGAGAGGGCCTGAGTATATCTATCCGTCATATGGATGGACAAATCCCACTCTTGATCCATGTGTTTCAACCAATACTTTCCAACACTCAATGCCACCTTTATAGCCACCCGATTCGGTGTGGTGTTTGATGTCATCAAAGCATCCATCCGTAAAGGTGATATGCATGATCTCATGGTCGAAGGAATTAGGTTACTATGTATCAGAAAGCATATAGCAATTGAACTATTGAAATGACTTGATCTTTATGCTATGCTTATCTATAGGAGTATGTCCACCATATCATTCTCCTAACGATATGATCTTGTTGTTGATAACATCTCAATGTTCATGATAGGGAAACCACAATCATTAATCAACCAACAAGCTAGTGAAGTATAGAGGCTATACTAGGGACTTCAAATTAAGTTTACAAATCACACAAGTATTAATGTTTCCTTGTTAATACTATTATAGCATGAATGTAAACATTTATCATAAACACAAAGATATAATAATAACTATATTTATTATTGCCTCTAGGGCATATCTCCAACAACAGGTGGGGGCCCGCGATGACGCGGTGGCGGGGGCGGCCGGAGGAGCTCCGGGCGGCGAGGAGGCGCAGGCGGCATGAGGCCAGCGAGAGGGTGTCGGCTTGCCACGGGGAGGCAAGGGCGAGATCTGAGGCAGGCCGGCCATGGGCTCGCGAGAGGAGAAGAGGGCCTTCGAGCCGGGGAGGAGAGGCCGGGAGGCAAAGCCTGCGCCTGGGGAGGACCATCAGGCGGGACGGAGGGCCTGCGGGCGCGAGGAAGGAGGGCGAGAGGGAGGCTCGCATGCGGGAAGGAGCAGGGGGTGCGGGACGGGATCGTGGTGGGACCAGGGAGTGTGGGGTCAGGGTGGGTGAGTGCGAGGTGTCCAGGAGCGGGGCCTGGTGGTGTGCGTCGGGTGTGTGTGTACAGAGAGGGGTGGGGACAGGCGGGTGGAGTGGGTGGAGGCAGGGGTGAGTTGGAGGGTTTGGGTTAGGTGGCAGGCTGGAATTGGACAGGGGAAGGGAGGAGAGATGAGGTGGCGGGACGGGGTTGGTCGGGGTGATGTGGCTGGGGACTGGGTAGGTTAGGGCTGGGTGGAAAAAGGGTTGGGTTTTTGGGCCTATCGGAGTTGTAGACTGCTGCTAGATGGGCCGTTGGGCCTGGCGGGCGGCGGTCTCCTCCAGGGTTTATAAAATAGGGTTTTTATATTATAAAATATTTATTTTGTTCTGTTCAAATTAAAACAGTTGAAAATATGCTGTAGACAAAATAAAATATCCGGATAGACCAGGTTTTTGATTTGAATAAAGAGATGGGGTATTTTAGAAACAAAGAGAGGCTTTTAGAGAAATAGTTTTTAGTTTAACAGATGCATGATGCCTGAGCATGCAGTCATGATGATGCAATGCACAAAAACAACGCGATTTTCTAGTAGTGGTTTTGCGGGATGCCACACAACCTCAACATGCTCCATCTACCGAAGAGGACATTGAATCAAGCCAAAGACAAGATGTGGACCCTCAACATAGTGATCAATGTGTGAACTCTAGTCAAAGGGAGCTTGGTCCATTCGATGGGTTGTCAAGTGGTGCCAAGTCAATTTGTCAAGGAAGATCCATCCAAACTGTTTTGAGACGTGCTCAAATTGATGCTAGAAGAGCACTTGATCAAGACCAAAGTCAATCCTTGCCTCCCAATGTAGAGGATGACTCCAATGATGATCAAGGTCAAGTAGATGGTCAAGACGAGGATCAAAATGATGAAGAGGGTCCTCCAAGAAACAATGAGGAGATCCACGCTCGTCGCGAAGCTAGAAAAGAAAGAATGTTAGAAATAAGAGACCACACTCTCCAAAATGTTGTTTGAGATCTAAGGATAGGAATTTCCACAAGAGCACAATTGAAGAGGTTTAGTGAACACCAAGCACACATCTCCATGATTGAACCAAAGAAAGTGTGGGAAGCTCTTGAGGATTCGGATTGGTTAGAAGCTATGCACAAAGAGCTCAACAACTTTGAGAAAAACAAAGTGTGGAAGTTAGTTGAGAAGCCAAAGGATTGCCGCAATGTTATTGGAACAAAGTGGATATTCAAGAACAAGCAAGATGAGCATGGAATTATAGTAAGGAACAAGGCTAGATTGGTTGCACAAGGGTATTCTCAAATTGAAGGCATTGATTATGGAGAGACTTATGCACCCGTGGCTCGCCTTGAGTCCATTCGTATCCTTCTTGCTTATGCGGCACATCATAACTTTAAGTTGCAACAAATGGATGTAGAAAGTGCATTTCTTTATGGTCCGTTAAATGAATTGGTATATGTTAAGCAACCCCCGGGATTTGAGGACCCTAACTTCCCAAACCATGTCTACAAACTTGACAAGGCGCTCTATGGGCTCAAGCAAGCCCCACACACGTGGTATGAGCACCTTAGAGAGTTATTGTTTGACCGTGGCTTTGAGGTTGGGAAAGTCGATCCCACTCTTTTTACTAAGAGGGTCAATGGGGAGCTTTTTGTATGCCAAATATATGTTGATGATATTATCTTTGGCTCATCTAACAAAGCTTTTAATGATGAATTCTCAAAGCTTATGACTAGTAGGTTCCAGATGTCCTTGATGGGGGAGTTGAGAGTATTTCTTGGCTTTGAGATCAAGCAAGTTAGAGGAGGGGCATTCTTCAATCAAGCCAAGTATACTCAAAATATGCTCAAGAGATTCAAAATGCAAGATTTGAATGGAGATCCTACTCCAATGGCTACAAAGACTCATCTAGAACAAAATCCAAATGGTAAAGATGTGGATCAAAAGGTTTACTGGTCTATGATTGGTTCTTTGCTTTACCTTTGTGCATCTAGACCCGATATTGTGTTGAGTGTAGGTGTGTGTGAAAGATATCAAGCGGCTCCTAAAGAAAGCCATTTGATGGCGGTCAAGAGAATCTTTCGATATTTGGTTCATACCCCATTTTATGGTCTTTGGTATCCTCAAGGCTCAACATTTGCTCTTTGTGGATACATGGATTCGGATTGGGCGGGTGACAAGGATGATAGAAAATCAACATCCGAGGCTTGCCAATTCCTTGGTAGGTCCTTGGTATGTTGGTCTTCCAAGAAGCAAAATTGTATATCTCTCTCCACCGCCAAAGCCGAGTATGTGGCAGCTGCTAGTGCGTGCACTCAATTGCTATGGATGAGGCAAACTTTAAAGGAATACGATTTCCATTGTGACAAAGTGCCTCTTCTATGTGACAATGAAAGTGCCATCAAGATTGCCTACAACCCGGTGGATCACACAAGGACAAAGCATATTGAGATTCGCCATCACTTCATTAGAGATCATGTTGCTCGAGGTGATGTTGATCTATCATATGTACCAACCAAAGATCAACTTGCCGATATCTTCACGAAGCCACTTGATGAAGCAAGGTTTTGCTACTTGAGGAATGAACTAAATATCGTAGATTCAAGGAGCTTGACTTGATGTTATTGCACTCTCACCTATGTTTCATCTCATATTTGGTCTAGGTGTAGGCATGGATATAGGGGGAGTGCGGTCCTAATTGATTGGACCATCCCTCCCCCCAGTATGCCCAAACAAAATCATTCCTCTTAATATCATTTAGTGATATGTGAGATTAATGATGAGTTTTGGTAATGGACCCAAGATATATCTTCGTGGTGCCAAGCCAAGTATACTCAAATATGGTGGCCTAGGCCACTGCCCTCTCTCATTTGAGAGGTTGGCACTTACTCATGCTCGTCATTTGATTGATTTTAGTCTTTTGAAGTTTTTCTGATTATTTTCGAACTTCTATGGCTCTTATTGGTTCTTCACAGTTTGATGTCTCAACCCAAGCCCTTTTCCTACCTTAAAAACCATCTATCTCTCATATATGTCCCCAAACACCTTTCCTGGATGTTTTGGTCGAAGAGGACCAGAGTCTCCGGTGTACAAACACCAGAGTCTCCGGTGTAGACCGGAGTCTCCGGTCTGGACGGTTTCTTCCACTTAAAGAAAGGGCACGGGGTGAACTGGAACAGCAGTTCCTCATTCTTCACCCCGTCCCCTACCTCCAAACCCGTCGCCTCCTCCTCCAAAAACTCCTCCCCGGAGGTCAAGAAGCCCCCGGGATTCGCCGTGCAGCCGACCAACCTTCCCCTCTCCTCCATTAGGTCATTCCCACCAGAGGAATCGATCCCATGGACAGATCTAGTACCTCTCCTCTCCTTTTTCCTCCTAGGGTTCAACCCTAGATGTGTTTTTGAGGATTGTTGCTGATTTGACCATTGGAATCACTTGTTTGCATGCACTCTAGTACTTTAGCCTTGTTGCATTGCCCGATCTACTAGATTCACCCTCACCAGCATCTCCCCATCGCATACCCGAGCCTCCTGACCGGAGACTCCGGACTTAGGTCCGGAGACTCCGGTCTGAACCGGAGACTCCGGTGTCTGGTGCGGAGACTCCGGTGTTGGGTGAATCAAAGTAGTCCAGAAATGCATCAAAGCTCTTGTACTGCATCTTTGGGACATATATACTCATCTCCATGATATCTCCCTCACTGCTGTTCACAGGTGATGGTTCTAGTCGTCCTCGTCGTACCAAGGCTAAGTCCCAAAGGGGCAATCCTCGCTATGACGAAGCTTAGGGTCAGTTTATCGTGCCTCCGTCCAACCAGAAACAGCGGGCACGTGATGCAGCTTACATGAAGAGGGATCAAGAGAGAGCTGAAAGGGAGGAACGTGCAAAGAGAGCCAAGTATGACAACCTCCAGTACCTAGCCAAGATGTCTAAAGAGGAGTACCGTGAGCCGAGGAAGACAGATTTCTATGCACTGCCTCGCACCAGTGAGGACCCCCGTTTCTGGAGGAAAGAACAGGGTGTGTTCATGAAGGATGTGTATGGTGTACTCACCAAATCACCTGTTTGCCCTCAGAAGTTCATGAGCATTGAGAAAATGCGCCAGAGCCCTTATTTCAATGATGCCCTGTGGATCCGTGAGAAGCTGGGTCTCTACAACTTGATGGAGCTGCATGAAGACTACAGTGTGCACCTTGTTCAGCAGTTTTATGCCACAGTGGTGTTTGGGTCTGATCTTGACAGGACCATGGTGTGGATGACTGGCTCTACTCGCTGCACTGCTACCTTTCATGACTTTGCCAATGTCATATTTGAGACTTTTCACGGCGTATCTACTCTTGTGGGGCAGCGCATGCACTCAGCAGCCTTGGGTGAGAACAAGTTAAAGCTGGCACCTCTGTATGATGATGGTGTTGTGGGGGCCTCCAAGGGACTCAAGACCCTCTACAACCTTATGTTGAGGATTTCCCGTCACACTATTGCTCCAAGTGCTGGAAATGATGATGCTCTCAGGGGAGGGCTTGTCAACCTCCTGTACCATACTCACCGGACCTTCAATGCTGGACTAGAGGCTGATGCTGCACCCATTGATGTGATGGACTTCATTTTCGAGGAGATGTTCCATGTCATTCTTTTCAAGAAATATCCTCCATATGCACCCTTGATTATGAGACTCATCAACTCCCAGCCGCATGATTCTCCACATGGCATACCACCACACCTCACGATGCACACTCTGGTCTCTCTGCAGCAGAAGGGGCACATGGGGCCAGCTCCAAGGCGCCGATATGGAAATAATGATGATGAGGAGATTGAGACGGAGAGGGCTCCCTCTCCACCTAGAGTTCGGAGGAATAATGCCTCCAATGTCCCTATGCCTACCATGACTAGAGACTATGTGCATGAGAGGGTCAAGAAGGCCAGCTTCTGGGAGAGGACTCTTTGCTGCATGAACGTTGACATTCGCAAGCAGCGGCATGCATCTTACCAAAGCAACCGCCGCATTGAGAAGATCCTCAAAGAGATCAAGGACCAGGGTGCTGCTGATACTGAGGAAGGTGAAGATGAATACAATGATGAGCATGGGGCCCAGCAGTCCACAGAGTTTGATCACACTCTCTCATTTGGGGCATGGAATGCCCAACAGGATAGTCTGGTGGTGAAGACGTTCTTGATGTCACCTCTGGGTTTGGATACCAGGGTACCTCCTCTTCTCGCCCTCACGGCAAAGGGCCTGCTATCCCTAAGGATGATGATGACTATGACCAGGATGAGGGTGACCAGGACGAGGATGACCAGGATGAGGATGAGGATGCCGAGGATGACGAGGATGACGATGACTACTGAGTTATTGGGGCGCTAGTATAGGTCTTTTCCCTTTTCGGCGTTTCGATGCCAAAGGGGGAGAAGACATTCTCATCGCTTTGCATGGGACTTGGGATTTGCGACTATCTGCTTTTATTTGCCTTTTATTTGGATATTCAAACTTGAACTTTATGTGTGTTATCTACTGTTCTTATGTGTGTCTATGACTATGTGCTTGTGTGCAACATCTATTGTAACTCATGTGAGATCCATGTGTGCTATCGTTGGTATTATTTTCTTTACATGATTTACTTCATTATCTTGTTGCACATAGTCAGGGGGAGCCACATTTATATGTTATTCCATGCAAATCACTTGTTGTCATAGAACACCAAAAAGGGGGAGATTGAAAGGACATTTATTATCATAATCACTTTTGGTGTTTGTTAACAACAAGTAGATCATTTTACAGTTTGTTATTGTCAACAGGTTGGTATTATCATAGATAAACATCACACACACTCTTGGGAAAAGACCACATACATTTGCCATCGTCGAAACTCTGCCGGAGTCTCCGATGCCAAGACCGAGTCTCGTGTGGTCCGAGTTTCCTGTTCGATCCGTGGTGCCTCCCGGGACATGGCTGGGACATTCGACTAGGGGTCGGAGGCTGCACGGAGGTTACCCGAGTCTCCGGACTTTGACGATCCGAGTCTCCGGTGCTGAAAGGTCGGAGTCTCCGGTGTTGCTGGTGAAGAACTGGCCTGGGTCAATCAGAAGGGCAGTCCAGAGACTGGTCCGGAGATTGGCCGGAGTCTCTGGTGTAGACCGGAGTCTCCGGTCTGACTTTTCTACAACGGTCAGAAAACGGTTCGAGGAGGAGGCTGTCTATAAATAGGGACCCTTATCTTCTTCCTCCAGCTGCTCGAGCTGCTCAAGAACACCAACACCATTAGAGCCACCAAATCCACAAGATCTCTTCATCCAACCATCCAAAGTCATTGATCTTTGGAGAATCGGAGGAGGAGGCCTTGATTAACATCTTCACCAAGAGAGATCTTAATTTCCCCCTCATTCACTTGAGGGCCCCCAAGCTCTAGTGTTTCTTTGGAAACCCTAACTTTGATTTGGTTCTTACAAGCTTGTCTTTGATTTGTCTTGACAGCTTGCTTGTATTTGGGAGCCTCCAATTCAGTTGTGGATGTGTGCCCCGAACTTGTTGTAAAGGTGCCGGCTTCCACCTCGAAGGTTTTCGATATAGTGGAAGGTGAATCGAGCCCGTTGGGGTGAGGTTCATCGGAGAACAAGGGAGGCCTCTCGTGGCATTGGTGGTTTGAAACCACCCCCTCTCCAAACGTAGACGTACTTCCCCTCAAAAGGAAGGAACTACGGGAAACAAATCCTTGTGTCCCCGCGTCCACTCCCTTGGTTACTTCTATCCTTTACCGCACTTTACTTACTTGTTCTTGCTTAGTGTTGTATTAGTTTGTGCTTGTTTGACATATAGGAAAATTCACCATAGTTGCATATTCTAGAGAATTTACCTTTCTTGTCAAACCCTAATTTGAAAAAGAGTAAAATTTGAAGTAGCACCTATTCACCCCCCTCTAGGTGCCCATACGATCCTTTCAGCTGTGCTTAGCAGGCCGGCCCAGTATCGCTTCCCGCGCAGCCCAGTCATTTGAAATTAACCTTTTCCATTTTATTTCAAACACACTTCTACACCTAGATTCAAAAATCAACCCAGATCGATTCAGTGAACCAAATTGAATGAAACCAATTTTGTTAGAAAGGTCTGGAAATGCTGAATCCAAGCCCGTTGGATTCAAGTCATTTGGATATGTAGATCATCCTTGGTAAAAATAACAAGGCAGAAGCTTTTTTGCATTCAAACATTTTTCAAATTTAAATCATAATAGCTTTTGAGTTGATTCCAACTCTCAAAAATAACATTTAACCATACCTTTCAGAATATATAAAAATATATAGGTTTACTTACAGAAATAATGACCAAGTAATAAAAGAATGCCACATAAGCATTTCTAGCCACTTTATTTAATTAAAATAAAAGGTTAAACCTTATTAAATTGTGACACCACTTTAAATCACATTCCCATGTACTGAAATATGTGGTGATGACATGTGTCAACATGATCCCATGTTTGGTTTGGAGGATATTAAATCTTAAGTAGTTTTTCTATGAGTAGAAATTAATTTTCTAAAAATAAAAGGAATTAAACCAAGCTTGGGTCTTGTAATGTTAGTGATGATACTAGATCATCTATAGGACCCTTGTGTGTGATGATTGCAAGTAGTTAAGTATTGTTTGGTGATTGTGTACCTCGTATTTATTTATAGACACTAGTACCGACCAATGATACGAGGAGGAAGGAGGATACTACGAAGAAGAAGCCGAGGAGAACTTCAACCACTGCTCTGCACAAGGCAAGCTATTAACCTTGCAAGCTAACACTTGAAATTTAGCAAGCTTATACTGATACTGATGCAAGCCAATACGTGCAAGCTATTAACTTAGCAAGCCTTACTAATCCAGTTGACCCATGTAAGCTAATACTTGCTTGCTACCATGCCCACTATATGCCTTTAAAGCATATATGATCATAACCACTTGATAAACCAATCCTAGTTTTACTTGCAAGTGTTATACTTTATTTCTTTATCAAAGCTATTACTTAGAGTTTACTTAAGTGAATTGTAGATTCTAGAACGATAAATGAAGGTTGCATAAAGAGCATAAAATTTGGCCTAAGCTAGACAATCTTGATGTCATCCTAAGGCATGAGATTGAACTTAGTTAAAACTCTACTTGTTTACCACCCCTTATTAGTACTTACCCGTACTTGTAGATGCTAGTGCTAAGCATAAAACTTGATCAACTTTAGATGGGAATACTTGGTGGAAAAATGGTTATGAAAACCTTGGAATGATGGATCATTCTATTGAAATGTTTTGGACATGTGTTTCTGAAAACACCAGATGATTTATGGTGATATCTATGTTGAGGCATGAGCCTTAGCCCTTTATAAAACTGATGGTTGTCTGGATGCGATACCATTCCAATTTCATCGTACAACCACAATACCCGAGAATTGGGTAGGGCTTGACTGGAAACTTATATACCTTAGTATTAGTTCCCTCACGGCCAAGGTCTGAGCTGAGGCTACCTTGTGAATATTGTCCACCTGTGCATTACCCAAGATGACAGTTGGTCATGGTTGGGAGGCCAAACTCACAGGAGAGGTGCTTATACTAGGGCGTGTAATTGAAATGTTAGGATTGATTATCCGCATACTGAGTATGGTGAATTCATGATTTGTTCCTGACGGATGTATTGAATGTTGTGGTGAAAGTGTACAATCTCTGCAGAGTGTCAAACTATTCGAATAGCCGCATCCGCGGTTATGGACAGTTGGAGTGGCCATACTGTTCCCCCGTCAGATGTTTTCAAAATGACTTGTGAAATGGATTGGGACTTTGACTTGACCACAACAGGGTTGTGATATGAAATACAAGTTCCCACTTAGGTGTTATAAACTTCAACTAGCTCTCTTGCTTCTGAACTTAGTAGAGGTAAATCTGGCTTTGTGCAAAACAACCCTAGAGCCTAGTGTCCTATTACAAAAAAAACCCTTCACTTGTTAGTATTAGTTTGCGACTACTTAAAGAGTACTCATGGCTTTGTCCCTGGCTATTCCCATGGCCAGACTATGAAGAGGAGTACCTGGAGGATGGACCCCAGGAAGGTTACGACAACTAGGATCATCTCCCATCGTCAGCATTGCCTGTGACCCCGAAGATGGAGCTTCGCCTACGCTACGTTCTTATTACGTATTCCGCTGCTTGTGTTGTATTAAGACTGGATCATGAGATCCTTATTTGTGTAAGACCTTATATATGGTTTGTAATGGATGATGTACTGTGGTATCCAATTCTGTTATGTCTCGCAAAAATGGTAATCCTGAAATTGCGATGTATGGCATAACAGGCATCTGGGATTAAAAATCCGGGTGTTGACAGAGATTCAAGTGACTCATCCCACACATCTCCAATTGCATTGGAAGCATCTTCACCATCTTCATCCATCGCCAATCTTATATATTCTCTCCAAGCAAAACGATCCCAGTCAGTCAAGGATGGCTCTTCACGCATCGTGTTAACATTAGGAAAGGCGATACTTTTAGCAGCATGAAGGACCAAGAATATAAATGTGGTCGATGGATAAGAATACTTGTGGGAACTTGACTTACTTGGCGGATGAGGAAGGGATCTCTAGGTTCAAAAGCCATAAATTTGTTGAGGTTGAAGAGAACATTGAAGTAATGCCCAGACAATCTGCACCTCCAGAAGTCTTTTATTATAAAAAAGGTGTCATCCTGAAAACGCCATCATCTTACAAATGATCAAGTGTTATAAAGTGCACAAAAATTCGAGGTCCAATCATATCAACTAGTTGAGACAAGATGTCCTCAGATAGTACAGGTTCCTGGGCAATGCGTTCCATGCGATGAAGTTGCTCCTCAAAAAAGTATTGTAGTTCATTTGTGTGTGAGTATGTTGTTGCCATCCAAATCTATACATTTAAATATGACGAGCGGATAGTGGAAGCGAGAGTATGAGGAATTTGTAGAATATTCAACATGAAAAGCACCTCAAATTAATTCACACGAGCACTTAAAAGTAAACTATCATGATGAAGGGATATAAAATATCCTTGAAGACCTACTCAGCATGTTTTTCCCCAGTCAGACTTCTTATGATCTTTAGAGTAGTTTTGCTTTTCCCTATAAACATGTTCCAAAATAATTCAATGAACATTTCCCAAATCACACATTCATCTTTTGAAACATTGTATGACTTGTAGCCAAGGTGTCATTCTACAGAGGATCGGAGAAACTATAAAGAACTCTGCGTAGCTTAGATTGAGAATTAAACTAGTTAGTGGTAGATCCCGGAATTAGATACATCCTGATTAATCACAATAATATGTAGTAGTGGTTTGGACTTTACACGAACCTATCTATGTATGCCTTTTCTACAATTGCAAGTTGAGTAGTAATTTAACACGTTTGGTCAACATCAGGTTAGCTGTGTGGCGTCAAGCAAGAGTCCCAGCGGGGAAGAAAGCTTCGTGCTGCTGCACTGCGACCAGAAAGGCCGTAGCTCCCGCCGAGACGCGTCATGCATGATTTATGTGAATTGTAAGGAGGGATGAACAATCAGTTTTTTCTGTAGAAAACACAAAAGCCCCACATATTGATGCATCCATAGAAAAAAAATGAGTTATTTTAAACTGATCAATCGCTGATAAGATCGTGGTACACCGTGGAGTTCGAATCGAGCCGTGGTTCTTGTGATTGGTGTAGAGAGCTAAAGAATTAGCAAAGAATTTTCTAAAGCACAAAATAAAGATTTGGCTCAGTCTTTATCTTCATTTTCTAGCTAGTGTTTTGCTGTTGGTTTAGCTGGAATCTCTTGACCTCCCGTTCATGGACGTGCATGAGGTCTTTGCTAAAGAATTAGCAAAGAATTTTCTAAAGCACAAAATAAAGACTTGCCTCGGTCTTTCTCTTCATTTTCTAGCTAGTGTTTTGCTGTTGGTTTAGCTGGAATCTCTTGTTCTCCTGTTCATGGACGTGCTTATAATTCTATATGAGGTCCTTGCTTACTCTCCACCGTTGCAGGAAAGATGATTGAACGCTCGATTGGAGTTGCTTCTTTTCGATCTTTTGTTTTGCTTCAAAAGATGGCCATGAGCACAGCACAGGACACCCTTTTATTTATTTTTCTTTCTGGAGTCAATCATTGGTGTATCAAGGAAAGCAAAGGCATGATCACACCAAGGTAAGATCAGCAATTCATCCACTACTAAGGCCAGTCTCTCTCCCTCAAAATGCACCGATGCAAGTATTGAGATATATCTACATACAAATTGCCTGGTCGACAAAAGCTTTAATTGGCCCGCCCCTCTACGCCCGAGGCGGGCCTCCTTTCTCCGGCCACCTTCGACACCCCCTTCTTCTCCTCCCTCCGCCGTTGGCGAGTTCGCAGGCGTAGCCAGCGCCGGCGGGTTCTCCGCGCCTTGGGGTGGTGGGGCCTTCTTCCCCAGTGGCGGTGCTCTAGGGATCCTCCGGCCCGGCCTTGGGGAGGCTGGTGGTGGCGTCGAGCGGCAAGGAACCATGGATATGCTGATGGCTTGCCGTCCGGCAAGATCTGGGCATCTCGGCTCGGATGGGCTCGGGAGGGCCCTAGATGGGCTTGGGCGGGCCAGGTGCGGTGTCTCTGGAGCTTTCTGTAGGTGGCGGCGACGACAAGGCTAAGGATTGGGGACGGCGGTGATGCGGCTTGCCCATTGCAGCAGTGCGGCTAGGGCTTTGCGGACCCGTATGGGTCAGCGAACTGTTGGGCTGGTGTGTCCGGCAGCTCTGTCCGTCGACGGCGACTCTCGGCGGTGGAGGGTTCCTCCCATGGCACGAGAATGTTGTCCCTCGTTACTGGCGATGTCGTGTCTCGCTTTTGGTCACATGCCAGTGTCCTCGAAGACGGTGATGGTGACTTCAAGATCGTGGTGGTGCATGCTGGTGGGCGGTGAAGATGGGTGGTTATGCTCTGATGTGTCAGGGTTTTTTGTGGGCGGAGGTCGGGAGAAATCCCTGTCGGCTCGTCCGACAGCCTTGATGCCGCCGTCGAGTGGCACCTTTCCTTCTTGGAGGGCGTTGTGGGAATCCTCTGTTTCCACTTTACTTTGAGTGCCAGGGGAAACCCTAGGACCATGGTCCGGGCAGCAATGCCGTGTCGACGGTGCTTCCCTTTGGGAAGGTGCTGCTTGGTACTCGGCACATCAGGGTGCTTGGAGCGTGGTGGGCCAAGTCGAAGGGCGCATCGGTTGCGAGTTATCATCACTTCGTCGATTCGCCATTGTCTCCATTTCTTTTCTTTTTGGGCATGTTTGTGCTGTTGCCCCAGCATTTCTTCTGTTTTCGAACTCCTGTATCAGTGTGATTGCTATATTAATATAGCGGGGCGAAAGCCTATTTCGAGACAAAAGCTTTAATTAAGTTATTAATTAGTTAAAGCAAAAGCAGAAGGTGTTAGTTAAGCAGCCCTTTGATGCAAATCTTTTTGACCTGCAGAAATAAAACTGGTCAAAACATCAGCTGATTTGCATACTGGTGGGTGACACTGCTTTTGCAAAGACCATAGAAAAGATTTGCCTCCTGGCTGTTCTATCTTTCTGCACAAATGCACATCAATTCAGCAGAAAAGTAGTTCAGATCGTATATCTGCTCTCAGTATCAGGATCCAGCAACGGTATTTGTACAGTTTTGGTCTGGCAAGTTCGAGCTCTTAAGAAATTATGAATTACAAAAATAACAAATAGATCCTGTGCGATATTTCCTTCAAAAACAAAAAATGAACACAAAACTGTGCAATATAACTCATTTTTCCATGTAACTACAAGCTAAACATAGATACAGAATACACGGGTGACCTTATTGAAAAAGATAATATATGTCTAACCAACACTATGTATAAGTTGTGGTTCCAGACAGAGCCAATGCACAATCAGAACATCTATATGGTGGTTCCATTGTCTATCTGAAAACCATGAACTTCCTTGTTTGCCACCTGGTCACAGATTACGGGGCCTTCAGAATAATCATAAGGTGCCCTGCGACCATTTGGTACCATCAATAACCAAATTATGGCAGCCAAACCAATGGAACTATAAAAGCAGTTGCCACTGAAACTCACTCTCAAGAATCAAAACTGGCACTCTGCATCAAACTGGATAGAAGTATGTCTAGACATGGATTAGCACTCATCAACATACTACGCCAAATTTTAGATGATGATGCTAAAAAAGTGCACAACTGCCTTAGCTGTACTTCCTGTTGAGATAAGATATCAAATAGTTGCTCAATACTTCACCACAACACATTCATTTGAATACTTTAGGGCTGTATGCTAATGCTCTGTTGGGTGTTGCCACATTCCTGAACACCTTCAATTCAGAAAGGAGATTCAAGTGACTCATCCCACACATCTCCACTTGCATTGGAAGCATCTTCACCATCTTCTTCCATCGCCAATCTTATATATTCTCTCCGAGCAAAACGATCCCAGTCAGTCAAGGATGGCTCTTCACGCATCTGAGTTAACGTTAGGAAAGGTGATACTGTTAGCAGCATGAAAGACCAAGAATATAAATGTGGTCAATGGATAATAATAATTGTGGGAACTTGACTCACTTGGCGGATGAGGAAGGGATCTCTAGATTCGAAAGCCATAAATTTGTTGAGGTTGAAGAGAACATTGAAGAAATGCCCAGACAATTTGCACCTCCTGAAGTCTTTTATTACAAAAAAGGTGTCATCCTGAAAACACAACATACAAATCATCTTACAAATGATCAAGTGTTATAAAGTGCACAAAAATACGAAAGGTATGCTGACCTCAGGTCCAATCATATCAACAAGTTGACACAAGATGTCCTCAAATAGTACAGGTTCCTGGGCCATGCATTCCATGCGATGAAGTTGCTCCTCAAAAAAGTATTGTAGTTCATTGTGTGTGAGTATGTTGTTGCCATCCAAATCTATACATTTAAACCTGAGGAGCGGATAGTGGAAGCATAAGTATGAGGAATTTGTAGAATATTCAACATGAAAAGCAGCTCAAATTAATTCACACAAGCACTTAAAAGTAAACTATCATGATGAAGGGATATTTGCAAGACAAATATCCTTGAAGACCTACTCAGCATGTTTTTCCCGGTCAGACTTCTTATGATCTTTAGAGTAGATTTGCTTTTCCCTATAAACATGTTCCAAAATATTTCAATGAACATCTCCCAAACCACACATTCATCTTTTGAACCCTTGTATGACTTGTAGCCAAGGTGTCATTCTACAGAGGAGAAACTATAAAGAACTCTGCATAGCTTAGATTGAGAATTAAACTAGTTGGTGGTAGATCCCGGAATTAGATACAGGGGCGCCCGAACAAACAGGACTGCATTTTTCATAACATACACTTCATACAAACATATTATTTTCCTATTATACAAGATATGTGCTAATAGCATATCAAGTTCAAGTACATATCGATGCACAAAGACAAAATAGACAGTTAAAAGTTAAGAAAACAACATGTACACATCAAATCTATACTCTATAGACTATAGAAGTCGTGTGCATGTATCAGGTCTTTTGCCATCAACGCAAACTCACAAGGGATTGTGGAAATTTTATGGCATGAAGGGGGAGCAAAGGCTCCTGCTGGACGTGGTGCATGGTGTTGCATTAGCCCTATCTCAAAAAGAAAGACCTAATAGTGCTGTAGAGAAATATGTTTATAGAAGAAGAAGAAGCGTACACATGGAATTCATGACATTATTGGTGATGGATAAAGTCGCGGATGGCTTAGATTTTAGGTGATGCACAATAGAACACGGACAACACAAAGAGTACTTCTAATAATAGTTGGAGCATTGCTCGAGTGAAGAATAAACACAAGTGTCACCAAAACCACAAGATGGACCTACCAATAATCTTGGCTCGGTTCTGATGATTTGTCCTCTTCTGACAAAATAAAATGAACAAAATCTTCATAACACATTTTCCCGGCGACTTTGCTGGTAAATTTCCTAGGAACCTATTGTGTATAAATTAAGAATTGTCAACGTGAAGTTAATTTTAAAGAACCTTCGCATATAAGAAAATACATTGAAACTGAAGAAACTTGAACAATCTGAAATTGGTAGGAGAATAAGAATACCAACCTCTGAGAAAATCCTATCTACAATCCTATATGTCAAAGCATGGTTTCCGTACTTAATAAGATTTTCTTTATCAATAAAGAAATCGTGGTCCGTGTCAAGCTCCCAGAACTTGCAGTATATCACGTAAAAATGCTCATACGAGAAATACCTACAGAAAAATGATAAAATCTCAGTGCTGCACAAGTTGTAGAGCAAGGAAACTTTTGTACAAATGAGAAATAGAAGCAAAAGGAGGTGCAAATTTTTTTGATTTGAATGTGCCACCTTAAAACTTTATTGATATCCTCTTCATCATCAGCATGCTGGAGCGCATCAATCAGATTTCCACGCTTTAGCTCCCTAAGAGTGAGAAGGCCACTTCCGATTCGACTCAAGCAGTAAAATATCCTATATACGACAGTCTCACCTGACAAACAATGGTTTATAATTAGAAAAATGTAAATACTCTACGGGATTCAGTATTTTCATTTAAATGATCACAGAATGGCATATATATAGTTTTACCATATCTTTCTTGAAATTCTGGCGTGCTCTTTAAGAATTCCAGGCCAGGATGGTTGTCCAATAGGTCCCGAAGAAGTGGTTTAAAATCTTCCTACATCATTAACAAGAACATCAATCATGAAACAGAATCAGCACCTCATGAAGTCTTTCACTGCATACTTGTGTGTTTTCTAAAAGCACACATACCTTTGTGAGATAATCATGATCATGTTGCTTCAAGATCGTAAATACTTGGGTTGCAGTGTCCATAGTCATCATATTGCTATTCACCCAGAAATCCATGTAGGCATCCCTGGAAGAAATATCACAATGCAAAATTTAAGGTTCGTGTCTTGTGTGTATCCCAAGTGGTCAGGCGATAAAGTACCTTGTGACAAACCCAGTGTTATCCTTATCGATCTTTCCAAAAAGAACAGTGGTCAAGAAGGACGGTAGTTTGCAGAGTTCCCTGGTAACCATCCGAAACTCTACGGTGACAAAAAAAAAGATAAAGAAAAACAGCTCATGTTCCTGGCTGTGCTTTAGAGAGACTCCAGATAACAACTTGAGCACCAATGTAAAATAAGATACGATCAGATCAAAACAACAAGGATCAAATGACACGAGTGAGTGACGCACCTTGAATCCGAAGCCCATTGGCGTGCCCTGCGAATAGCTGTTCAATTACGGCTATGAATTGCCTCTTCTGTTCATATGGCAGCGGGCGCCCATCTCGGAAATAGAACTGCCAAACGACATGAACAATTCTCGATTAGCTTACTCGATAGCGGCGGCTGCGCTTGCAAATTGATCTGTGGACGATGGCGGAACGTGTTGGTACCTGCGGAATGACCTCCTTGTTGGTGCGGGCGGTGGACGGCCTGAGCGGCGACGCGGAGCGGTGGGTATGGCCGCCCCCCAGCCCGCTGGGCCTCCTGGCGAGGCGCGGCGACCTGGGCGAGAGCGGCGGCACGTTGGCTCCCCCCTGCATCATCATGGACGGCAGCATCCCGCAGCCCGCCAATCCGCCTGTCGACTTGGCCTTCTGCGACAGGCAGCTGACGAGCGCGACGGTGTCGGGGAGCGTGAGCCAGTGCGCGAAGAGGCGGTCGAGGACGCCGCGCAGCGCGGGGGCGCCCGGGGCCGGGATCTCCGGCGGCAGCTGCAGGAGGTCCACCTGCAGCGCCAGCGCCGACACGGCGCTCAGATCCGGCGCCGCCGTCTCCATCTCTACCCCGCCTCGATCGCTCGAACACCGATCCGATCCGATCAGCTCGGTTGGAGCGGGTAAGTGGCGGGTGCGAATCAGGCGCGTGGCGCGACGTGGGCGGCGGGCGGGCGGGCGGCGACGGGGAGGAAGACCGGTTAGCTAAGGGCTCGGCTCAACCATCTTGGCGCCATCCGGGCCGTCCATCTGGTCCATCGGCCGCGTCACTGCATAGCGACAATGCGCGGGTCAACAGCCTTGCGTTATGAGGTGGAAATGCCGGCTGATCTGCAACAGATGCACATGCCGCGGGTCCTAAACAAGACATACTAGTTTATCTCCAAGACGATTTCTCTGGTTTCGCTACAAATTTCATACATACATACAGTACCATAATAATCGAAACAAATTCGTGGAAAAGAAGTTCAATTCTCACCGGAGAATAACACCGATGCAAACACAAAATCAGAAACTTTGGCAAATGAACAAACATAGCACAGGGGGGCAGATGGGCAAGGAAACATACACACACACACGCATGATCATGCTATGGATGGTGGCTAAACACAATGAATGCAGCGCTCTTGGCAAATCAATTTGACACATATATAACATACCATGTGGATTTGGACCAGGCCAGACAGAGTGATTGCTCACTAGTGGAATTAAAAGATGCAATGAAGATGTGCTAATGGTAACTGGATTTCTGTTGGATACGACGGGTGAGAGAGAAAAAGGAGAAGTGAAGAATGGAGGAACCTAACCATAAAAATAGAGCGGATGCCAGGAAGAGGAGGATGGAAGGGAAGTGAAGGGACGAGAGGGGAAGTAGGGCTCCAGAACACCCGACAAAATCGCACCATATGCATGCATGCTACATCCTCGTTCACCTATAATATATGAGGATAAACAATATAATATAATATATGAGGATATCGATTAAAAAATATTGTACTACACATTGTGTTTATCTAACACAATACATATATGCGCAGAAAATACAAAAATATATTTGTTTCATGATAATCACTATCATTCTCTCCTATAGTATTTTTTTCTCGTTACCATACGAGATAGATAACGACAAGAAGTAGCATAATGTTTTTCCTCTCCCTTTTTTTGCAAACCCATGTCGATGCTACCTCAGGTTTTGACGTTGTTACTTTATCGCCCCGACCCACCTCAAGTCACTTTGAGTAACTATTTTCTTTACGGAACAAGAAGGACGTGTGTATATGCATTAATAAATATAATATTTTCATGAATGTCTGCGGCTAGGGAGACATGCTCCGAATACTATGGCAAATGTTTATGTCCTCCTTCTCTTTGGTAAACTTTAGTTACCTCTCTATCTGATCATATTTTCATTATTGAACTTCTTCTCAACTCCCACCAATGAATTTACCATAGTCAGCATTTGCTTATCCTTTATCTCTCAATGTGTACATTTTCATTATATATATTATCTATGCCTAACATACACCATTGAAAACAATATATGGTTAGAACTATAGTAGATTTCTTGGCCCTCATCCCTAATTTTTTTTGAGATTGAATGGCTGCATTAGTTAAACTTCAACATCAAACTCTAGTACAGAACTTACAAAAATAGGGGGAATACCCATCCATGTTTTAACTAACTTATTCATGCAGACCTCCTTAGCCAAATTGTGAGCATCAGTGTTGCCTGGACGTCGAAAATGTCTGATCGTTCATTCGTCGAACACACAAAGAAGCTGTTTCACCTCCTCAAGAAGGTGTCCATCCATCGACCTGTCCTAGCTCGAGTCCTTCATCTTTGAAACCACGGATGCACAATCCGATTCCAACTCTAGTTTTTGCACCTTCATCTCCAGCGCCAATTGTATAGTACGCCCGCAAGCCAGGAGCTCCGATCGAGCAGGATCCGACACCAGAGGAAAAAATAGCAAGCCCCTGCAATAAAGGTGCCATGTTGGTCGCGGATAATCGCCCTGCCACCTTCGTGTCCTTCCTTATGGTAGAACGCTACATCAACATTTCCCTTGTGCCATCCGTCAGACTGCGGGCGCCAGCACTCCGCCATCCGCTTGGTTTGTTTTAGCTACGGTGAGTGCACCTCTTTCCACTCAGCTGCTAGGGCAAGAACGCGCCACACAATGGCTATCAGTTCATCGCTCATAGGGATCTCACGCGCATCATTCCTGGCCAGCCAGCCAGACCCGGTAAATATCCATTAGCGCTAGCGCTAGATCACTATCATCAAGTATCACGAACCAGTCGAGTAACCAGGATTGGAGGCCCCGTGGCGTCCTAATATCACTTGGTGGATCCTTTAATTCCAAATTCGTCATCGACCGAAGATGCCCCAAACTTGTTGCGGATGTTGGTAGGCCTAGAACCGATGAACCAATGTTTCATCACAAGCACAAGAAATACACTTGACCCCTGTTTTATGTTTCTGCATTGGAGTTCTTCTCCCACAACGAGTCCATTTTTCGCCAACCTCCAACAATGAACCTTGAACTTGTTTGGAACCTGAGCCGACCAGAGTGATAGCCAGCCCTTATGCTCCACCAGGTTTAAAGATGAGCTTGCTCGGACCTCCCCTTCTCTCTTCAGCTGCTGCTTGAGATGATATGTGGACCGCACACTGAAAACCCTGTTTTTGGTGTAATTTCAAGCCATGTAATCATCTGTTCTAGCTCTACCAACGGGGACTTTCACGATGTCGGACACATCCGCATCGAAAAAATGTTCCTTCAGCTTATGCTGATTCCATCCAGCACCATTCGGCAATACTAACTCCTTTACTTGCTCTAATCCTTGGGTGTTTGGCTTTGCCCCCAAGGGCCTTTTTAACAATGACCGAGGAATCCAATGGTCCTGCCACACCCGGACATGCTCACCACTGCCGATCTTCCACATAATGCCCTCCCGTAGTAAGTCCCTACCATGCATAATGCTCTTCTAGGTGAAGGAAGCCCTCTTATGGCACTTGGCATCGAGGAACATGCTCGAGCTCGTAGGGTCTTTGTGCATAACGAGTTAGGGTCCGTGGCCAGAATCCATGCTTGCTTTGCGAGCAACGCTTGGTTAAGTTAGCATAACCCCTGAAGCCCATACCTCCCCTTTGTTTTGCCTCGCACATCCGCTGCCAACTAATCCAATGAGTATTTCTCTTGTCCGTGGTGTCGCCCCACCAGAAGTCCGAGCCAATGGAGGCCAGCTGCCACATTGGCCTTTGGTAAGCTAAAAACAGTCCATAGCGTATGTAGCACCCGCCTTAAAATGGATTTTATCAGTGTTTCCTTCCCAGCTTTGGAGAGTCCTTGCCCATTCCAGCCCGACACTTTCCCCCTCGCCTTGTCAGTAAGGTGCTTAAACACCCTCATCCCTAATGGTTATAAGTTAAGGCCCTTTATGACCGAGCGAAAACCTATAGCAGTAAAATGTATAGTGAAAATGGCTTGCCTTCTTTGGGTTCTTTTGTTTTGTTTTCTTGTGTAACTTGTTTTAGAACCCTCTAATTGGGTTAAATGCCATATGGTCGCATGTGACGATCACATCCGACCGTGCTTGTGACACGACTGAGTTGGTTCAATGTTGAAAAATTAAACTTACTATTAGAGGGGTTATTTCGGTGTAGAAAAATGCACAAATGGTACATCCGTAGTGTGTGCCAAATTCTACTTCAATTATTCTTCTCTAATTAATATCCCAATCATATGTAATTAAGATTATACTTCACCGCCCATGTGAGAGCCATAATCAAAGCAAGAAATGTGGGGTTTTTCTCATGTAGCCCTGCTTAATTAGAAAAAAATATAATTAATTAGTCATACTTATTTTTCTCTAATTAGCATTTAATACGTGCCGCGTCCCTTTAATCAAGCTACCTTGGTGTAACAGTTTCTCCCTTGAGTACATGCTCTATATGATGTTTTATGTATGCATGCAAATGCCCCGGAAGGCATGCAAATGACAGTTACTACTTAGTTTTAAGTATGCATGCAATGACATGTTGATCTTTTGATTGATTTCCTTATTTTTTATTTACTATATGGTAGTGGTCCTGTGATTGATTCTTTTTTTTATTACCATGATATATTTCCTATTTGATTTGTGGCAACTCCATATGGTGATTTTTTTAACTTTCTAAAATGTTATTTAGTGGACGGTCCAGATCCGTTCATTGTATGTTAGGCTTTTTGGATGGACCAGATCCTCCCAATGTTTGATGGACAAAGTGAGCCACCAACTTGAATTTAATAGTAATATATATTTCCTATTTGATTTGTGGCAACTCCATATGGTGATTTTTTTAACTTTCTAAAATGTTATTTAGTGGACGGTCCAGATCCGTTCATTGTATGTTAGGCTTTTTGGATGGACCAGATCCTCCCAATGTTTGATGGACAAAGTGAGCCACCAACTTGAATTTAATAGTAAAGATAACTTGCATGGAAGTGCATCCTTGTACTATGTCAATTAACTGTTTGCAAGAGTTCGACACACTGGATATTTTTTTCTGGGATGCACGGATCAGCAGCATATCTACCGCGTTTTTGCTAAACTCCGTGGTAGATCGGGGTTGCCGAAACATTAGACGTGCCTTGAAAGTACTTTTTTTTGTCCATCTTATACTTTTCGTGGTCATGGCAAGAAAAAACAGGTATCCATCGTGAAAGAGTTCAACTTTTACTCAAATATTCGTTTTATCTATGATAATGTTTTCCAATTCACGATACTTACGTGTATCCTCTCATGTGTAATAACTTCCTCTTTCGGGCTGACCTCATCTTTGGGGATGCCAACGTTCATTTTAAGTTCTTTTTGTTCTTCACGTTTTTATTTTTTCCTTTTTGGTCTCAAAGTACTTATGCAGATATTGTGTCGCTATGTTATAAAACATACAAGTTAAAATGATCTTCATACATTACAAAATTAGTTAGTAGCAAAAACCGTACCAAATAAGGAACATCATAGCTTTTATGGTGTAATGTGTTTTATGGCGATCAACCCCCTCCATAACCGTGTAGCGCTTATGGCGTAGGTGACATCACAGACACAACCCAACTTTGTAAAATATATAATCGGTCCAATCAGACTACCGCTTCATCGACACAACCCAACTTCCTATGCTAGAAAATCACATACTACTTGACTATATGACTATATGTAGCACGATATCTCTTTTTTAACAAAATAAACTGCATGAATACACTACAGGAATAATCAAATAGGCCGACGGCCTTTTTATACGCCGACAGCAAAATGTCGGGCCGTCGGCCCAGTTTTGGCCGTCGGCGTAGAATAAATAGGTCGACGGCCGCCGTCGGCGTAAACAGGACCGTCGGTGTAGCCCATTGGGCTAACGGCAGAGCAACGGCGTCAAGTCTACGCCGACGGTGTGGCGCCCCGCAAAATCACTACTAGAAAATCGCTTGGTATTTTGTGTTGTGCATCATCATGACATCATCATGCATCTGTTTGATAAAAACTATTTTACAAAGGTCTATTTTATTTTTGCAAACACCCCCGTCTTAATTCAAATCAAACTTCGGTTGTCCAGATATTTTGTTTTGACTAAATGATTTACAAAAGTTTTTTAAAATAAATGTGTAAAGAAAACCCGAACCAAATATCTAATCCTTTTCCTACCTAACCCTAACCTACCCAGTCCCCAGCCACATCACCCCGGCCAACCCCGTCTCGCCACCTCACCAACCCTCACCCCTAACCCTATCACCACGCGCCACCTCACCCATCCTAGCCGCCACCTGTCCCTATCCCAAACCACCCCACCCTGCCGCAACACACACAGCACACACGTCCCGCACGCCACCTGCCGGCCCCACCACCTGGCCCGACCCCCCACCGCCACCTACCCCGACCCCGCTCTCCCCTGTCTCTCTCGCGTGCTGCCCAACCTCATGACGCAGCGCCAGAGCCCTCCCGGCGCCTCCCGGCGCTGCGACGCCGCCTCCCTCCTCGCCCCTCTCGCCTCTCTCCCGACCATGCGCCGCCGCCGGGTTCCTCTCTCCCGCCCGCTGCCTCTGCTTGCCTCCCCACTCATCCTCGCCCTCCTCTTCCCCACCGCCGAGCTTGGCCCGGCCGCCACCGGAGCGTCACGCCGCCAACGGGCCTGCGCCCTGTGCCCCTCTCCCTGGCCATCAACGCCCGCCTCCCCCCTCGATTCCCTGGCCGCCGCCCCCCCTTCTGCACGACCGCGAGCACGCTGCCATGCCTCTGTCGGGTCGTCGTCTCCCTCTTCCCCCGTGCTCGCCGCTAGTGCCGGTCTCCTTCCTCCGCCCCATGAGGTCTGTGTCGCCTCCAACCCCGGTCTCTGTGAGCCGCCGCCCGGCGCTCCCCTTGTCGCCTGGACGTACCCCTCCATCACCCGACATTGGCCCAAGCGCCTCTGGTCACGGCCGCTCCGCCTAAGGCCTCCCCGGCGCCGACCTTTGAATTCACGCCGACGACACCGTTCGCCATCCTCGCCAAGCACCGTCGTCCGACACGATGCATCCGTGACCTCCTTGCTGGAGCCTAGTGTCGGCTCTCTGTTTGTGTCTATGCTTGAACCAACTTGTTTGCTTGGTCGCAACCTCTTGATACCCTGTTTGGCGCATCCGTGTTTTTCCTTGTGGCCAAGACCCTGTTTTGGTGCTCCCAAGCCTGGCTTCCTCCTGTTGCCACACAAGATCGCTCTTGTCGTTCTTTTCATGTCAAGTCGGGGCCACCAAGTTATGTGTCACCAAGATCTCCCAGTGCCGAGACCCGAGGCTGACACCGACAATCGAAACCGCGGAACCGACAAGTTCGCCTACCCGGACACCGTGCGACAAGATCTTCTCGGACCCGGGGATCATCAAGACTTCCACTCGGCAACGCCAAGTACTCCTTCCTGGCTTCGAAGCCCTACCCCGTGGACCGACATGATCTCCTTCACGGATAGGACAAGTACCTCCTCGAGGATGCCAAGTTCTTCACCCCGAACGCCAAATCCGACCCGATCCGAGGAACCGACAAGAGCTTCGTGACGACAAGATCGGCACCGACCAAGGCGGATCCGATGCGCCCCGACGCCGTACCAAGTTCTTCTTCTCGGATGCGACAAGATCGTCTTTCGTTGTCCGAGACCGATCCCGCCGAGATCGAACCCCAGATCCGGACCCCGAGACCGACCCCGAACCCCTCAGATCCCAAGTTCGCCGAACCCTAATGTGATTCCCTTTCCAAGACCCCTATTTTATTATAATATATGACATATACTTGTTGCATTTCAATTGTTCATGCATGCATATTTGTGGGGTTTGGGGGCCTTATGCTGATTCACCTTATAATTAAATATGGGATCCATATGCGGGCAAATCTAGTCGTATATTGGTTCCATTTAAATTTGTGCATCGAACCGGTGATATATTTTGCCATGATAAGACAACATTTAAAGTGCGGGGTATCTAAACAACATGAAACCTCTAAGTAATTGTCGGGACCCTGGTTCCGCTTAATCTTGCCTAATTGCACCGCACCTTTGCCATGTCATACATCATACATGCATCATGCCCGATCTTCTGCCGTAGTATTAAATAGTGCATTCGGTGTTTTCTTCTAGTGCTTTGCTTCTTTACGGATTAGGCCGATGAGTTGATGCGAGTATCGACCCGATCTTGGATGAACCTTCGGCAATGTTTTCAGGCGAGCATCCCTTCCCCTTCTACCTATTTTGCATTTATAGTATTTATTCCCTCCTGTTGATCTATTGCTATCTGTGTTGCGTTGCTCTAGTTTTCGTACCCGTGATATCCCTTGCAGCCTTATATTGCCTTGGACACATCCTATTACATGTTGTTTGATAGATAGTTGGACTTGCGCGTCGTAGTCGCTTGCTCAAGTGCTGTTGCGTGTCGTCCAGTACCACAGTTGTTGGAGTATTGCCGCATGTTTAATGTTGGGGATGATCATGGCTTTAATTATTGTTTAATAACTAAAATTGAAGTAGGTAAATACAGAGGCACAGGTGGGCAATAGATGTTATTTGGTTGTTAACCGTCCACTTGTGTCCCGTAGGACCCCGAGTTCTTGACACCTGTTCCGAGATCGAGCGCGCTAACCACATGTGGGATGTATGGGCACCCCCATCGATTTAGTACCTGATTCCAAGTACTGTACTGGGGGCCACAAAGTAGTTTGGGGCTTTATTACTATTTTGTACTTATGCCATGCTTTACTGCTTAATTTAAATTGTGCGATGTCTTTGACTGCTTATTTAAGTGAGTGTTTTTGAGGTATCGACAAGCCCGAGAGTTTCGGGTTCCCAGTCGTTTACAGCCACTGACGCAAACCCTGAGTCCGTCTCGGAGACCGGCCGACTTCGTTGCGGGTAGCTTAGTGGGGTGGCCCCCCGTGCTTGCTTGGGTCTGGGAAACGTCGTGTCCGAAACCCCGTCGACATACCGTTGGGTGTATGTTTTGTGATCTTGTACCTACCTGATCCGACAACAAGGGTGTAGGTGCGTGTGGATACTTTGGTGCACCCCTGCAGGGTTAAATCTTTTCGAGAAGCCGTGTCCGCGGTTATGGACGACTTGGAGCACAAGTCTCGATCATAGACAACTATAACTAAAGTTTACTGCTATAATTTGACTTGCATCCGATATGACTAGTAATCAGCTTCACTGCAACGGAATGGCTAAATAAAAGTACCAACAACTGCTGGGTTTTGGGATATCTCATGCTAATTGTATCTGACTAGTAAGTGTTGCAACTACAAAGGAATGGCTAAATAAAACTGCCCACTGCTTTTCATATCAGGATGACTATCTATACCTGACTAGTAATTGCTGCAACGATAACTGAATAAATAAAACTGCCAACTGTGTGAGTTCCTCGGTTGACTTCCTCGTCTGGTGTCGAGGGGGAATACCAGGATGGGTTTGTTTGGTGTTAGATTCAGGTTGGATCCGAATAGATCCTTCTTATCCCTCTCTGATAGCCGACAGTTATATCGAGTCTCTATAGGTTGTTTAGTGCATGCTGCGCTGCCGCTTCAGTCCACCATACCTATGTAGGCGAGGACCGCCGAATTCTAGCCTCGCCGTGTACTGGCCTCGATCGACCGCTCTCTTTTTCCTTTGCCCTTTGTCGGCACCCCTTTTGTTTAAGCAGGTTTTGAGGTCGACGTCGTTAGCAGGGTTACCCTTCCGGCTTGGCATGGGCAGGGTTATGGACGCCATTGGTTATTCTTCAGGGCTCTTATCCCCATTTGCATCTTGTCCGTAGTCGGACGCTCTATCATTTTCAAGGTGAATTGGATCTTTGTATATTATGTCTGTATTCTTGACTCATTGAGTCGCTGTTGTATATATATCTGTTCTGTGGGTCCCATCGAGGACTGTTGTGTAATGTTATTACTTCGTTTTCCACCCGCACGCAAGTGCCTGGTGGGCACCTTTGAATCGTTTCTATGCGGGTTTGGCGGGAATCGCTAAAACTTGCATAGGGACGATTCTGAGGGTGTTACAGATGGCAAAGAACCTATGCCGACGGCTTTGCCGTCGGCGTAGCTATTTTTCTTTTTTTCCACATTAATCTTAAAAAAACATAACTAAATCATTTAAATTCATAAAAATACATATAATATATCAAAATTTGCAAAAAAATAAGATCTATCTATATAAACTCAAATATTATATATTTTTATTCAAAAAATACATAAAAAATACAAATACTTTCGTATAACATATTTTTCATTTTTCGAGTGCAAAAAACGGGGTGTTTTGTGAAGCAACCACCAAAAGAAAGTTTTAAAATGAAAATACCACATTTTTCAAAAATACTAGACCATATTAAATGGACAATTTTTCAACCTACGAATCTCAAACCTTTCCGTTCACCTCTCGTGAAAAATACAAATTCCTGCCGAATCGGAAGGAAATGAGTTAGATTTGAACTACATCTACATGATATGTTGCTCATGATTTTTTGCAAAAATCATTTTTAGGTTCACAATATGCTGTTTCATGAATCAAAAACAGGGTGTTTCATGAATCATTTTTAGGCCGAATCCGTAGGAAGTTTTCCTTTTCGTCGCACCAAAAAGCCATTTTTTATTTTTCGAGTGCCAAAAACGGGGTGTTTCATAAATCTTGACATAGTTTCAGTTGGTCTAATATTTAAAAGTTATGATATATAACTAAATAGATGAAAGAGATGTCATATTTGGATTCCTCTCATTTTTATGATCAATTTGGATATATTATTTGTCGAATTTTGATTTACGGATTTGTAGATATGAATTATTCAAATTTAAATAAAAAAAGCAAAATAAATAAAATTTATTTTATTTTTACTTGAATTCAAGATTATTATTACTTATTTATTGTTGTTTACTCAAAAAAGTGTATGGAATGTAAAAAAAAATATGTCTAACATTATAGTGTAATGGTTAATATGTTTGATATGATAATATTCACAACAAGTTCTAGTTTCTTTATCGGAAGCTCATGTGGAAGGAACGAAGAAGTTAAGCGTGCTGGGCTGAAGTAGTGTTAGGATGGGTGACCGGTTAGGAAGTTTGACTAATTGTGCAATTTGACTTGAGACTAAGTATACTTAGAATTAAAAATGTCCATGTGAGATTAACAAGTTAAACAATACAAAAATGTTAAAAAAAATGAAAAAAATTGTTTTTTTTTTGAAAAAACAAATTGGAAAAATCTAGGCCAACGGTAAAGCCGTCGGCGTAGCCAAACGGCCGTTAGTCATCTAGGTGGGTCCCATATGGTCTACGCCGACGACTTTTCTACGTAGCTATATACGCCGACGGCTTTTCTACGCCGACGAGAGGAGAGGCTACGCCGACTGTCAGCCGACGGCCGGGCCGCTTCACGCTAACGGCATTTAGGGCCTACGCCGATGGGACCTGGACGTCGGCGTATTTAGCTTCTTCTGTAGTGATATCTAAGCAACGACAACATGGTCATTATACTTTCAACCAGAATTTTTTACTCGTGTTGGCCTCTGTCTAGTATCAAGTACTAGATCCATCTAAGCCACGGCAACATGGTCATCATTTGCATCTACCATGTGATGAGGGTTGACCTCTTGACTATTTCCCAATCTTCACGGATGACCTTCATGGGTGGATGGGCGTCATGAACATGAAGAACACGGAAGCAATTGAGGATGCAAAACACACACATGCACACACGCACACAACTCAATTTTTCCTTGTTGTTCTGAATCACCAACTCAATAGAATCGTTGAGAAAGGCCGTCGGCATAGCCAAACGGCCGTTAGTCATCTACGTGGGTCCCATATGGTCTACGCCGACGACTTTTCTACGTAGCTATATACGCCGACGGCTTTTCTATGCCGACGAGAGGAGAGGCTACGCCGACGGGGCTGTACGCCGACGGCAGCCGTCGGGCCAGACTACGCCAACGACATTTAGGGCCTACGCCGATGGGACCAGGCCGTCGGCGTATTTAGCTTCTTCTGTAGTGATATCTAAGCAACGACAACATGGTCATTATACTTTCAACCAGAATTTTTTACTCGTGTTGGCCTCTGTCTAGTATCAAGTACTAGATCCATCTAAGCCACGGCAACATGGTCATCATTTGCATCTGCCATGTGATGAGGGTTGACCTCTTGACTATTTCCCAATCTTCACGGATGACCTTCATGGGTGGATGGGCGTCATGAACATGAAGAACACGGAAGCAATTGAGGATGCAAAACACACACATGCACACACGCACACAACTCAATTTTTCCTTGTTGTTCTGAATCACCAACTCAATAGAATCGTTGAGAAAGAGACCTTGATAGGCAGAGTTCCCTCGTGGAAAGATTGCAAGGATAGAATCTCAAAGGAAATATCTTAGTATAACCGAATTCATCAAAATAAAAGATCCGTGCAAGGAGGGGTCTTTTACAACTTCAAGATAAACTATGGAAAAGTTATTGATCCCACTTGGCAAGGAGACATAAGCCAAATCTTAGAGAATCTGCAGCCCCCCACCCCCCCACCCCAGCGTCCCTAGGACTTTTTTCTTCGGTGGAAGGTTTTTCTCCCAGTCGGCCCCCATGAGCCTAATTTCCGCCAGATTGGGCCGAATATTCATTCGGCGTTCCCATGATGAACCTAGCGCACTGGGGCCGATCGGAGGTGCCGACGAAAGTAAAGTGGAGAGAATCTTAGTGGCCCCGCCCAGGCAGCGAGAGGACGCTTGGCATCGCCCACTTCCTCGTCTCATGTGTCGTGTTAATGGCTGACGCCGTTCAACTTTTCGATGAGTGGAGGACGACCCGTCACATCGGTTCCCATGCGGATGAGTAATTGCGTGCCAACGCTCGCCTTCTTCCCGCGCCTTTTACACCCCTCCCTCCATTTCCCAGCCATATATACCCCTCCTCCGCCGCCGTTGTGAGCACACCCTCCCCCCCCCCCAAATCTCGACCACACAGCCATCAAGCACGCCATGGATGAACACAACCCTGGCGACAACGGATTCGGCTATCATTGGCTTAACGAGTGGGAAGCTCGCCTCCTTTACCAGGCGGGCTATCCGGCGCTGCCAGACTTCCGTTGTCCTATGGAGTTGAAGCTCAGTACTGGCGTCATTACAGTGCTGCCGTAGCCGAGATCCAGCAGAACTTATGGGGGATCTCACGGAGGAGCAGCGGGCCAACTCGTGCTAGGCCCCAACAACGACGCTTGCTAAATGAAGTAATTCACCGAGCGTCGCAACTATGAGCTGGCGGCATATGGTGGGGGTGGAACGCCGCTGCCGAGCAAGAACTCCAGGTCATAGGATGTGGTGGGGTGCACATGCTCACCGCCATCCTCAAGCACGTCGAGGATGGAAACAACGCACACCTTACATACCCGCCACCGCCGCCACACATGTCCCGCCGTCGAGGAAGCTCCTGGATCTCGTGGAGGATGGAACCAACATCGTCCTTCTTGTCGGCCTTGATGCCACGCTTGTCGGGGACACCCTCTCTGTGTGTCACCCTGTAATTCGCTCTCGTCAAGGACGAGCCAGAGGAGGCACCATTCACGGTGCCACGCACGTGGTTGTGCTCCAGGGGCATCATCATCAATGAGCGTGGTGCACCGTCGCCACCGCGTGACAGCCTCTGCCTCATCAGGACCAAGAGGGAGCCCGACGCCGATGGCTCTTCGACGAGGAAGCCAAAGCAGGAGCCAGCACGGTTGCTGCCATGCGACTATCTCCGAAGCATGCTGAAGGTGGAGGCTCCAGACCACCCAGAGGACTGCCTCGATCTAAAGATGGCCGAGAAGGCGTCCTTCTAAGATATGCCGCCGCGTCCCTCGAGTTTGCTCTCGCCTGGTCCAGGGACGAGGAGGAGTGGGGGCGATATGGAGCACCAACGCCGGCTCTTGGAGCGCGTCGTGCGTCGTCGAACCCGCCTCAACCGCGACGTCATCATCCTCGACGACATCGATGAGGAGATGATCTTGGGAAGAGTTGCATCCGCCCACCGAAGGACGCGTCGCCAAGCGACGTTGACAATGATGACGACTACATGTAGTTATCGGTTGAACTAGTTTATTTTTGTTTCTTTATTTTCATTAAATCTGTTGTAAACTTGCCTAATATGTTCGAATTTTCCTATGTTTTGTTCGAATTTGGGCAATTTAAATTTTTTGGGGAGTTGTTCTTGGGGGCTGATAACCCCCAAGTGGAGGGGATCACCATAGTACAATTCGATAAGTATTTGAGTGTCGAACCCACAACAAGCTGAAGGTAAACTATCTATTCTCTAAATCCCTATAATGCACTTATATGGACTTCTATGAAAATCTAGGATCTAAAGTGTGTGTGTGTGATTGTTTTTGGTATTAACTAGAAAACAATAAAATAGTTGAAATAAATACCACAAGTAAAATGATGCAAATGAAGTGGAGCTAGTGGAGTGGAGTGGATGTGGATAATCTATGAGAGCAAATGTTTAGGAAAATTGCTATTTCATTCATTTGGTTGTCATAATTAGTGAAGCACATATATAGTATTTTTATTGTTTCTTCTAGGAGGATCCATAACTAGGCGTAGCCATAGATATGATAAAATACACCATTAGTGATTGATCCCAAGGTGAATTAAGAACAAACAAGGAACATTAAGACATAAAGTCCAACCACCACATTTAGATCTAAGGTCCTTATGATAATACCCCTGTTGATTAACCATGAATTAATACTACATATATTTCTAAGACTTGGGATTCAGCTTCTGTCAAACTCCGTTTTATCCCTCATTCTATCAACATGCAACGGTGACAACCTTGTGCATCCCCGCAACATATGTGTGAATTCATATGTTAGTGCATCAAGATCATCATAGAAGATAACATATACTTGTATGCAACCAAAACAAACTAGATCACAATTGCCATAACAATTCACTATGCAAACATCAACATGGTCATACAGTAGATCATGGGAAAATAATATATTGCATCATACATCATGTTTGCCAAGAGATTATAGTGGGGGATGATGGTATCTTGCAATAGATGGTGATGGAGATGAGCCTCCCCAAGGGGGAGAGGCGGCACCGGTGGTGGAAGGAGGCGGCGCTGGCGGCAAGGAGGCCCCGGTGTCCTCCTAAGGCAGCGTCTGCCCTTGGGGGCACCGCCCCTTGGCCCCTTCTTCTTCCTTGGAGATGGTTCTGGTGTGGAGGAGCTTCTCCCCCTCCTTGGGGGTTGCAAAGGAGGGGGAATTTCATGGCTATGGGTGGATGCCTCCAAAAGTATTGTTTCCTCTCAATATACAGTGGTGGAGATGCAATCTTGGCCATAGGATAGATGCCCTTTGGATCCAAGGGCTCTTGGGCATCTCTAGAACCTTCCTAGGAGTCTCATGTGTCCTTAATGAGTCCATCAAGTTGTGGTTGGGCCGAAATCATCAAAGATGGAAGGAGTTTGAGTCAACCATGTCATATTTTTGGAGTCCCAAAACTGCTTTTATCCTCTGCAGTAATATGGCTATCAAAAAATGCATACGGACTCCGATTGAGGAGAATTTTATGTCTAAATTATTGATCATAGAATTTCCCACAACTTTCCTTTCTACACCTTTTCCATTAGACGTTATCTTCTGGGTTGTTTCTGGAAATCGTCAAAAATAGTTCTGTAGGGACAGATTTCAGGATTTCCAGATTTCTCCATAATGAGAGGTTTCCTTCCATATTTGTGTATTTCCTACACAACAAAGTGTAAACCAAGAACTTGTGCACCTTTTAAACTATTAGTAGGTTAGTCCCAATAAATATAACAATGTTGCAAAATAATAATGATTTTGAAGTAATAAACGACAAAGCTCATGGATGCATTTTACATGCATCAAGCATCCCCAAGCTTAACCTATGCTCGTCCTCGAGCATAAAGGTGATAAATTTAATATGGACTTTAGATTTTGTTGCTTTTATTATTTTTAATTGTCACACAAAGTTCACTAGGCTAAATCTTTAAGGAATAACAACAAGTAAGTGAGCTATAAAGTGATATCCTTCGCACTCTACAAACATGCTCAATAATAAGTAGACCTGTGTTCAAACAAATGAGACGTAAAACAAACCTTCAAGCATATTTAGATAAACCTATAGAATTTTTGGAAGACTCTTTTCTATCATTGGCATAGGTTTTTTATGCATTTCTACTTTGGGATACTTCTTAGTTTCATGCCCTTGACCTGGAAGACTCACTTTTTAGTTTTATGTCTTCTCTTAAGATATTTTTATATCTCGTACCGAAAGTAAGCATGGATTAAACATGTAAAAAGGCCTTTTTAGCTTCCAAACTATATTTAATTAAGTTTATGATTGAACAATAGTTCATCATTAGTGTTTGGTTCCATTTACCCCTATCATTAGCATCTTTACAGTTCAAAAAAGAGAATAATTATAACAAGATAAACATGAAGTTCAACTTTGTTAAACACTTTCGCCTTTTGCAAGGTATTAGTTAACGGTCTTTCCCTCCTAGTAACCAGTATAAACCTTATTAATGGGGTCTTTTAATCATGTCATATGCTCTAAAACAACTTTTGCTTTTCACTTTCCATGGCTAGCCGAATCCTCAGGTGCCTACCTTTCCAACACTTTTCCCTAGAGCATATGTATTGAAATACCCATGAACCTTAATTTACTCGTTGATTAGTAAGTAGAACAAGAGTATCTCATGTCCCCTTGTTATAATTCCTTCCACTTTTATCTTACAAAACCATTTTATGTTTTATAAATCATTACCACCTTTGGTGGTTGTGCCTTCAAGTTCATGGTCACTCCACAACCAACTTCTCTATGACAACCATAACCATAAGAGAAATATTATTTGGAAGCTAAATATAATGAGGCACATGATAAATATACTTGGAATAGAATTGATGCTTGATACATCGTAAACGTATCTATAATTTTTGATGTTTCATGCTTGTTTAGTATCTATTTTGCTTTGCTTTGTCTACACTTTGAGGTATTTTTATATGTTTTCTGGTACTAACCTATTAACAAGATGCCATAGTGCCAGTTGTCTGTTTTTTTTTCTGTTTTTAGTTCTAGAAAAGGCAGAAAATCAATATTCTCGTAATTTGATGGGACAAAAGCCAAAGTCAATATTTTACCGTGGGGAACACGAAGCCAGAATACGAGACGGAGAAGAGCCACCAGGGGGCCACACCCCCTGACTGCATGGCCAGGCCTGGCCCACGCCTGGGGGGGTGCGGCCACCCTGGGTGCCCCCTGCCTCGCCTCTTCGCCTATAAGAATTCCCCGATACCAAAACCCTAAGTATCCGATCAATCTTCCATGAAACAGTCTATAGCCGCCGCCACCATTGTCCCTAGATTGGGGGGATCTGAAGCTCTTCCCGGCACCCTGTCGGAGGGGAGATCATCTTAGAGGCCTTCTTCATCATCATACCAGCCTCCGGTATGAAGTGTTAGTAGTTCCACCTTGGACTACGGGTCCATGTAGTATCTAGATGGTTGTTTATCCTCTTTTGTGCTACCATGTTTAGATCTTGTGAGCTCCGTTCATGATCAAATCATCTATTTGTAATCATGCATGTTGTGTTTGCGGGGATCCGATGGATATTGATATTAGTATGTCAGATTGATTAATGGTTCTATCTTATTGATTCTATCATGTCCGTGTTGTTTGTGATCTTGCATGCTCTCCATTTCTAGTAGCTATCTTGGCCAAGTAGATGCTAGTGACTCCAAGAGGGAGTATTTATGCTCGATAGTGGGTTCATGCCTCTATTTAATCCGGGGAAGTGACAGAAATATCTAAGGTTGTATATGTGTTGTTGCTACTAGGGAGAAAACAACGGTCTCTTGTTCATGGAACTAGTGGATTGTTTACCTTACACGCTTTGCTTAAAGAAGTTATCCGTTGCTTGCAAATTAATACTGGAGGGGGTTCGGATGATAACCTGAAGGTGGATTACTAGTCATAGATGCTGATACGTCGGAAATGTATCTATAATTTTTTATGCTCCATGCTTGTTTTGTATCATTTGTCTTATGTTTTGTCTACACTTTGAGGTATTTTTATACACTTTATAGAACTAACCTATTGACAATATGCCACAGTGCCAGTTGCCTGTTTTCTTCTGTTTTTGGTTCCAGAAAGGCAGAAAATCAACATTCTCGGAATTGGACGGGAGAAAAGCCAAAGTCATTATTTTCCCAGAGCAAAACGGAACCATGAAGCAGAGCCGGAGGGGGGCCACAGGGTGGCCACACCCCCCTAGGCGCGGGCAAGCCCTGGAGGCGCCCACAGAGGGTTTGGGACCCCTGGACCCCACTGACCTTGATTCCTGCGCCTATAAGAAGCCTCCGACCCTAAAACCCTAGGACATCCAGAAGAAATCCACGAAAACCTCTGTAGCACCGCCGCCACCGAAGGGGAGATTCGGGGGACAGAAAGTCTCTGTTCCGGCACCCTGTCGGGATGGAGAGTACCCCCGGAGCCATCTCCATCGATCTCCACCACCATCTCCATCACCGTTTCTAATTCCCATGATGAGGAAGGGGTAGTTCTTCCTCGAGGTTAAGGGCTCTACCGGTATCTATTTGTTCACCTCTCTCTCTATGCATGATCTTGTGGTCATGGGCTTTGTAATCAAGTAGATCTACCTTGCTACTCAAGTGCTTCATTAGATCTCTGCTCTCCCCATGCGTGTGAAAGTGACAGCGTGCACGCCATGGTGGCACTTAGGCTTGAGTCTACATAAATACTCTTTGTGATTTAATAGATCTATACTTTTCCCCACGTGTGTGAAAGTGACAGCGGGCATACCGTGTGTGGCACTTTGGCTAGATTGAATATTTGTTATGAGTTATATTTGGAGTTGGATGTCTCTATGAAACTGTGGTGTTTGTTGGAACCATCTAACGCTCAAGGTGACAGTGTGGGGTTATCTAGATTGGGGAAGACGGACTTTGAGGTGTGCTGTTATAGCCCTACCATGGATTAGAGTGTCCAACCGGAGAGTAGTTAAGAGTAGTATCATGAAGAGATGATATTTATATGAGAGAGTGTTCACTAGTGAAAGTATGATCCCTAGGCCTTGTTTCTAAACATTGAAACACCGTTTGCTACTAGATCTGTTGCATGTTTGCCTGCTTCCTTCAGTTTGCCTTTAGTCTATTCCTCCATGCCATCAGCTATTTTCTGGCACTGTTACCCCACATCAACAAGTCATAAGCTCTTTTCTGGCACCGTTGCCACTTGTATTTCACTATCTCTTTGCCAAACTAGTGCACCTATACACTTGACAAGTGTATTGGGTGTGTTGGGGACACAAGAGACTTCTTGTATCTTAATTGCAGGATTGCTTGAGAGGGAATACCTTTGACCACTTCCTCCCTAAGTTCGATAAACTTTGGGTAATCCACTTAAGGGAAACTTGCTGTTCTTCTGCAAACCTCTGCACTTGGAGGCCCAACAACTGTCTACAAGAATAGAAGTGCGTAGACATCAAGCTCTTTTCTGGCGCCGTTTCTGGGGAGGTAAGGTAAAAGGTACTCACATCCTCCGGTGTGAGTGCTCGAAGTTATTTCCTTTAGATTCTGCAATTTTGTCTTTTTGTTTCTTGTTTTCACTAGTTAGGTTTAATGGAGGACAACAAAAAAATTAGAGAGCTTTATAGTGTTTATCTTGAGTTAGGACATGAAGTGTTTGAAGAGAAGATTAAAAAACCTATGGAACTTTATTTGCATGCTAATAGCAATGTTATTATTATGAATTCTTTGGACACCATTATTGCTAATGCTATGGACACGTCTAAGCTTGGGGAAGCTAGTTTTTATGAAAATGATCTTTTTAGTTCCTAGCTTTGGAAGATAGCTATTCTATTGCTTATGATGATACCAAACCTCCAATTTATGATGATTACAATGATGAATATGATATTTTCAGTCCACCTACTATTGAGGAGGAAATCAATTGTGATTACAATATGCCTCCTATATTTGATGATTATGGTGTTGAGAATAATAATGATAGCTATTTTGTTGAATTTGCTCCCACTATGATTAATAAGAATGACTATGCTTATGTGGAGAGTAATAATTATTATATGCATGTGGCTCATGATAAGAATGTTTTTATATGATAGTTATATTGTTAATTTTATTCATGATGCTACTGAAAGTTATTATGATAGAGGGAAACATGGTTTTATGTATCTCAACAATATTAAGTTTCCCCTCTTTATGTTGAAAATTTTGAAGTTGCATTTGTTTTGCTTTCCTATGCTTGTTGCTTTGTGCTTTCATGACTTGTTTCTTTACAAGATTCCTATGCATAGGAAGTGGGTTAGACTTAAATATGTTTTGAATTTGCTTCTTGATGCTCTCTTTTACTTCAATTCATATTTCTTATGTGAGCATCTTCTTAAACTATCAAGCCTAACTTAAAGGCGTTAAAGAAAAGTACTTGTTGAGAGATAACCCAAGAGTTTTCTTGAGTCTTGGAAGTTATTACTTCAGTAATGACCTCTTCTTATCATTTTCGTTTGCTTTTTGTGCCAAGAATGACCTCTAATGAGAGGGAAGTAAGATTTGGGGAGTTGCTGTTCTAAAACAGATTTATGTCATCCACCATAAAAATTCGTGAGGAGTATCTGTAAGTCAGATTGGGCTGAAAATTTACGAATAAATCCCCCAGTATGTTATCTAACTTTCGTTAGTTCAGCACTTTTTTATTTGAGCAACAGAAGATGTTCAAAAAAATCGGTTTCTACCTGTTGGTCTGTTTTGACAGATTTCTGCCATTATTTGCATTTGCTTCTTATTGATCCCTTTTTGAGTTGTCTTTAGGGGAATTGAGCTTTTTGAATGACTTGCTACAGTAGCTTGTGTTTTTGGTGAAATTTTTTGCTGTTCCAAAGCTTTTCCTAAAGGTCTATTATCTTTTGAATACACTAATGTTGCTAATGAAGATTGTGTGAAGTTTTGTATGAAGGAAAAATTTCAGGTGTAGAGAGAGAATGATGTAATGAGATGAAGAATGAACAAAAGCTCAAGCTTGGGGATGCCACCCCGGTGTCTATCCAAGAGGTACAAGCGTCAAAGCTTGGGGATTCCCAAGGCATCCCCTTCTTCATGAATAAAAATCGCAGGTCTTTCTAGACACTTCGTTTTTATTGTTTCATGCATTATTGTGTTGTTCTTGGAGCGTTTTAGTTTTCGTTTTTTTGGTTTTCGTTTGCTTAGTTTGCTTGAGTAGTTGGTTGGTTACACCACACTTCTTTTGGAGAGAGACACACTATGTTTCCATTGCCTAGAACACTCTAATTTTCACTCTTATTGTTTTGTGAGTGTTCTCTTTTGCTAGCACTGTGTTTAGCCTTAGTTTTCTTGTGCTTTCAGCTTAGAACTTTTTAGTTCTTCTTTGTGGATTTGTGATACAAGATCACTGGTCTTTATTGATTATTATCTTTGTGAGTTGTTTCAAATAGGTTGATTGGTGTTGGAAAAGAGTAGTAAGTTCTTGTTTGTAAGTGCAAGAGGAGCTTGCATTGACTGTGACTTAGACTTTAGCATGACATGCTAGTTGTTGTTTTGACCTTATGCTTAGTGATTATTGCTGTAGCATGTCTTGTTCCAAATAATTGGGATTGCTTAATGTGTCTTGATGAAATTATGCTTTGTTTTAGCATGCAAAAAGCATAGTATTATGGTGTTCTCCTTTGATGCTTTGTTTGGGTTAACTTGGCACAGGCTCACACCATGTCATGACTATTACAAGTCACCATTAGCCTATATGATCATTTAGTCCTTGACTTGTAGTACCACTCTATGCTTTGATTAGTAATGTTTTGTTGCTCTGCATGATTATGGCCATTATGCTCTCTTAGTTGGTTGCTCCCAGTCTTTTGCTAGCCTCCACTTGTATGAGTAAGCTCTACTCATGCTTCCAACTCCCAAGAAACCAAGTTATTCCAAAGTGTCCACTATAAACTCCTATGCATGGTGTGTTACACAATTCCAAGTATATTCTTGTTTTCAGCTATGTTCCAATTAAAAACTATTTTGTTATGTGAAAACTTAGTGATTAAAGCCCTCACGAACTTGATGGCACACTTTATATTCTTTGCCCCTAATAAACTTGAACCATTGTGTCATCTATGTTGTATATGCTTGCACTTATATGTTGGAATTACAGAACCGTGCTGTCACGGGGAACGTTTTCAACATTGCATTTGTACTTTGTACTCAGTTGATATGATGCTCTTTTGTCTATGGATGTCATCGGTGTGAAATAAAGAGGAAACTTGTAAGTCCATGGAGTTTGTATCCTGTGTTAGAGAAACGCCTGGGCCGCTAGCCTAAGCCATGCCTAATCATGGTGGAAACTTGCATCATCACCATAGTGACATCTATGAAGCATTCTTCTTATAAAAAAGGATACACATTGAGAAAAGAGGAAAGAGAGAAAAAAACACCATATTCACATGGTAAATAAGAAGATTGCTGAGATGTTCATTGTCTGATTGCCTTATCATTTTGGTTATGGGATAGCTCTTGTACCATGTGCAAGGGGTACCCCGTTGGCGGTTGTCAACACCCGGATTTTTAATACCAGATGCCTGTTATGCCATACATCGCAATCCCAGGATTACCATTTTTGCGAGACATAACAGATTTGGATATCATAGTACATCATCCGTTACAAACCATACATAAGGTCTTACACAAATAAGGATCTCATGATCCAGTTCTTAATACAACGCGGGCAGCTGAATAACGTAAAGATAACGATAGCGGGGGCGAAGCTCCATCTTTGGGGTCACAGGCAATGCTGATGATGGGAGATGATCCTAGTTGGTGTAACCTTCCTGCGGTCCGTTATCCTGATACTCCTCTTCATAGTCTGGCAACGGGAATAGCCAGGGACAAAGCCATGAGTACTCTTTAAGTACTCGCAAACTAATACTAACAAGTGAAGTGGTTTTAAAAAGGCTATACTAAGCTCTAGGGTTGTTTTGCAAAAAGCCAGATTTACCTCTACTCAGTTCAGAAGCAAAGAAATTTAGTTGAAAGTTTTATAACACCTAAGTGGGAATTTGAATTTCATATCACAACTCTGTTGTGGTCAAGTCAAAGTCATAAATCATTTCATAAGTCATTTTGAAAACATCTACGATAGAACAGTATAACCACTCCAACTGTCCATAACCGCGGACGCGGCTATTCGAATAGTTTGACACTTTGCAGAGATTGTACACTTTCACCACAACATTCAATACATCCATCAGGAACAAATCCTGAATTCACCATACTCAGTATGCGGATAATCAATCCTAACCTTTCAATTACACGCCCTAGTATAGGCACCTCTCCTGTGAGTTTGGCCTCCCAACTATGACCAACTGTCATCTTGGGTAGTGCACAGGTGGACAATCTTCATAAGGTAGCCTCATCTCAGACCTTGGCCGTGAGGGAACGCATACTAAGGTATATAAATTTCCAGTCAAGCCCTACCCGATTTTTGGGTATTATGGTTGTACGGTAAAATTGGAATGGTATCGCATCCAGACAACCATCAGTTTTATAAAGGGCTAAGGCTCATGCCTCAACATTTTCATCATCAAAATCATCTGGTGTTCGGAAACACATGTCAGAACATTTTAGTAGAATGACTCTTCATTCTAAGGTTTTCATAACCATTTTCACCAAGTATTCCCATCTAAAGTTGATCAAGTTTTATGCTTAGCACTAGCATCTACAAGTGGTGGTAACTACTAATGAGGGGTGGTAAACAAGTGGAGATTTTCTAAGTTCAATCTCATGCCTTAGGATGACATCAAGATTTTCTAACTTAGGCCAAATTTTATGCTCTTTATGCCACCTTCAAAATCCTTCTAGTATCTACAATTCACTATGTAAACTCTAAGAGAAAGCTTTGATAAAGAAATAAAGTATCAAGCTTTCAAGTAAAACTAGGATTGGGTTATCAAGTGGGTATGATCACACATGATTAAGGCATATAGTTGTCATGGTAACAAGCAAGTATTAGCTTGCATAGGTCAACTTGTGTAGTGATGCTGGCATAAGTAGTGTGTCTTGCAAGTGTTAGCTTGCCTTGTGCAGGGCAGTGGTTGAAGTTCTCTTCGGTTCTTCCTTGTAGTATCCTCCTTCCTCCTCGTATCCTTGGTCGGTACTAGCGTCTATAAATAAATACGAGGTACACAATCACCAAAAAATACTTAACTATTTCCAATCATCACACAATGTTTCACACTAGATGATCTAGCATCATTACTAATATTACAAGATTAAAGCACTTGTCTTATTTGTTTTATTTTTAGAAAGTAATTTCTACTCATTGAAAAACTACTTAAGATTTAATATTCTCCAACTCAAACATGGGACCATGTTGACACATGTCATCACCACATATTTCAGTACACGAGAATGTAATTTAAAGTGGTGTCACAATTTAATAAGGTTTAACATTTTTATTTTAATTAAAGGAAGTGACTAGAAATGCCCATGGGGCATTCTTTTATTACTTGAACATTATTTATGTAAGTAAACCCATATGTTTTTATATATTCTGAAAGGTATGATCAAATGTGATTTTTGAGAGTTGGAATCAACTCAAAAGCTTTTATGGTTGAATTTTGAAAAATGTTTGAATACAGCAAAAATTCTGCCTTGTTATTTTTACCATGGTTGATCCACAGATCCAAATGGTTTGAATCTAACGGGCTTGGATTAAGCATTTCAGTACCTTTCTAACAAAATTGGTTTCATGAATTTTGGTTTGGTGAATCGAGCTGGGTTGATTTTTGAATCTAGGTACAGAACTATGTTTAAAATTAAATGAATAAAGCTTAATTTTAATTGTTGGGTCGCGCGGGATGTTTTACTGGGCCGGCCCATTACACACGGCGCGTCCGCGGGCTGGTTAAGTGACTGTCCCCACGCGTCAGTGAGGCGGGGAGGGGCGAAGCGGTACGGGGCAGTGTCCACCGCACGATCTAAATCTAATCGAACGGCTACGGTTCATCATACACGTCGGGCAGCGCCGGCGAGACAGAACCCTAATGTAAGGTTCCCAACCTTTAATAAGGTAGAGATCCCTGTGTTTACAATGCTAGTCCCTGGATTAATAGCTAGCATCCACAGTTAAGATGTAATATCAAGAAACAAAGGTCATAATACAACTTATAACCAGGAATAAAATAATTCATTACATCTTACATAGCTCATTTGGCTATCTCATTACAATGCAGCAGAAATAACTATAGCATGGGGTCCTTCATCTTTAAAGTGCCACATGCAATCATGTTGGTTGTATACTTGTAATCCTATTCAACACACTTCACTAACATCAAACAAACCTGCAACATAATAAGTTGCAGCCACAAGGGTCAATACATTTGAATTGCATTAGAAAGTTTCACTACTATGTAGAAATAAGTGGATCCTATCATTACATGCATATTTGGCTAAGTAGTGGTTTAGGCTCTTTTGCAGAAAGCAATATAGTTTTATCCTATCTTTTCAAAATAGTTTTGATCTTTTTGTCAAATCTTTCTGAACTCCTTGGAAAACTCCAAGTGCTTCTAATCCATTGTTTTCACCATCAAGTTTTACTTTGAGAAATTGGAATGTCGAGATATTCCATAACTTCAGGCCTTAGTTGCTCAGAGTTATCCGTAACCGGGGACACGGCTAAGTACTTAGAATTTGATCTTCTACAGAAGTTGTACACTTTACCCACATGACACAATCTCGTCTTGATGCCACCAGTGGCCGCTGGATAAGTACTCACCAAGTGGAGTATCGACAGATCGAGAATGTGACAAAGTCTTTCCATAGGAGTCCTCCCAATACACAATGCTAGCTTGTCTACCAGGCACCAATGTAGGGATAGATTTCCCATACACAATTCTAGTTAACCTGAAGATGCCAATGCATGGGTCTTCCACTATGTAGTTGACTAAGCCAGAGCCCATTTAGCATGTGGCTGTACACGGAAGACACTGTACGAGAAACATGTTCAATCTCTAAGTCCCTGGGTGGTTTTCTTCTAGTGCACACACAAAAAGATAGCCATATAAACATGGTTCCCTTTGTTGCCACCTTGTCCAATCTTGAGTATCCTTATCCACCCAGGTGGTTCATTGAGTACTTGTTTTATTATATAAAACATATATCTTTCCAACACTTCATATAATCATATCATATAGCCCATCCCAAATATATAGCAGGGCTAAGCATACTACAACTACAATGTTTTCACTAAGGAAGATATAAGGATATCCTAATAGGATTTAGCATAGCATAAAATATACTAGTCTTATCATGCATGTTACAAAAATCCACTAAGTGTAATGAAAGTAGTAGGACTTGGATGATAGTGGCACTTGCCTTTTTAGTAGAGAATGTTGGTTCACTTCTTGATCTTGCAAATATCATACTCTTCCAACTTCACTACAATTCAATCAAGCAAACACAAATTCAACTAGCATTCAAACCATTTCACCACATAATGTATCAAAAACATGGCCATGCATGCAAGCATGCAAAAGATGGTTTTATTTGGAGAAGTGGTTTCTACTAGGCTCTAAACATTTTAAAGCTCATATTGGTCTATTAAAAAAGTGGTAAAACCATTTGCAAAAGGTTTCATCTCATAAACAAAATTTCATGCTAAGGTGATATTTTATGTTGTTGAAAATATCTTTTAGCAAAGTAATAACTTTATAAGGTTCATCAAATATGTTCTTAAATCACAAAAATTGGTGTTTAGGGTCAGCAGGTTTGAATCACATAATTTCCCAAAGGCTTTACTCAAAAATCATTTCTAAACCAAAAACAATATTTTTATTTGACTAGAAATGTGCTAATTTAAATATTTATTCCTTAACTTCACAAATTACATTTTTAAATCCATAAGTTGGTTCCTATGGTCAGTATGTTCAAAACAATCCATTGAGCAAATATTTCACCTTAAAAATATATCTAGAATAATTTTTATATTCAAATTATGCCTACACAAGTTTCTGCAATTTCAACCAATTTTCTAGAAGCAAAACATTAAAAAAAGTGCATGGTTGGAAATTACTTGTTCTTCTGATTCCATTGATATAAAATTTGCAAAATTTGGACGTGTAGAATTAAAGTTATGAATTTTGCAAGTTTGCAAATCTAATAGATCAAATTTCTATTTTAAATCCCGAGTCTGGCCACGTGTCTTATTCTTACTGGCGCGTACCGATTCATGCGGATTGAGCTCTGAGGATCGTTGGATCTAAATAAGATCGTGCGGCATAGAGCACACGATACCCCTTCGTTTATAATCTAATCTTAGCCACAAGATTAAGATCCAACGGGCATAGCGCATCTGACCAAGGACTGGCGGCGCCGGCGGCGGCGGACGGCGGCACATGCTCGCGCGGTGAGCTTGGCGATGATTCAGGAAGCGAGGGAGGGGAGGAGTAGATCACCGTGCTGGTGGGAGTGCGTAGAAGCTCGAGGTGTGGCCGACTTGTCGAGGGGCGCACCGGAGCAGAGTGGATTGCTCGCCGGAGTCAGTGGCGGGGTCGGTTGCTTCGGTTCGTCGTCGGGGGCGAGGTTTGAGGGCGCGCTAAGACAAACAGAGCATGCAGTTAGACGCGGACGAGTGTGGGGATTACAGGAGGAGCATCGGGAGGGTTCGGGGCGGTCTGTGCTTACCAGGGAGTTCGTCGGAGCGTTGGCAGATGCGGCGGCGCTCAGGTGTCGAGGTTGCGTAGCCTACGGTGCTCGCGCGGGCTAACGAGCGGCACTGAGAGATGCACCAGGAGATGGGAAGCAGGCTCGCGTGCAGTGGTAGGCGAGGGGCGACTGGTCGGCGTCGGAATTGACCGGAGAAGTTCGTCGGGCAGAGAGGTTCGAGCCTACGATTCTCGCAGCCTGGAGGCAAAGGAAAGGTGTGGCTTGGGGGAAATGGAAGAGGAGAGCGTGGCGTTTAAAGGTGCGTGGTCACTGGCGAGTTTAATCCAACCATTAACGCGAATTCATGAGGATTTAAACGCGGCAGAAACAGCGGTGAGCAAGGGGGAACGGTTGACGCGGGTGAAGACGACGACCTGGCAGGTGGGGTCCGGCTGTCTATGTGAGAGAGAGAAGGGTGGGGTCCACTGATCAGCGACGGTAAGCGCTCGGGTGAGAAACGTTTCACCAGAGGGGGTTTAGTTGGGTTGCGCTGCTGGGCTTGCTGGGCTGGGCAAGATGGGTTGGGTTAGTTTCAATTTTTTTATACTGAATGCTTTTTCTTTTTCTGTTTTGAATTTCTGTTTTGATTTTATTTCAAACAATTGAAACTCCATTTGAATTCAAACCACCACCAAACTTATGGGTATAATTCAATTCTGTTTATCAACATATTCCAAAGTCCAAAATAGAACAATTATTTTTAGGGTTTATTATTTATTAAAAATAAATAAATAGTCTTTAGTCTTTATTTCAAATAGAATTAAAATATGTTTAAAACTCTATTTGACTTTCTAAATTCCTACAAAAATCTTTTCATTAGGTTTTATCTGAAAACTAAAACACCTTGAAATAACATACTTTATTAAGTTTTAATGCTTAATCAAAATAGGAAAAATGTCTTTACTTAAATGAAATTTGGATATAAATAAATCCTCATGGTTTTATTTAAATAAACCTTTACTATTTTTATCAAACAAAATATTTTATTTTAAATTCTTGGCCAAGATTAATTTGGCTCTTTTTATAAATAGTCCTTATTCATTATTTCTACCTTTGCTTATGAAAACCATATCTTTTTATTTAAAGATCCAAAAATGGTGATTCCAACTATTATAACTTTATTTATTATTTGTTTATCTTTTTAAATCCCTTTAGGATTCTATTTGATCAAAATAGGTTTTGATGTTTCCAATTGTAAATCAAAAAGTTTCTTTTCACCCTAAATTTCAACAAATTTTATTTTGTTTATTTCTTTTTCACATTTCAAAATTTGGAAAATTTTGGGATGTGACAGGCTACCACCCTTAAAATAAATCTCATCCCGAGATTTGGGAAGGCTAGGGTTACAAGTTGGCTTGAAGACAACTATGGTACTACCACCCTTAAAAGAAAGCCTCATAGGGTTACATTGATGGTTCACTTGAATATGGGTTCAACACTTGATATCCAGACAAGGAATTCCTTATTTGACTCTTCTAAGTTAACTAGTTCCTGACATCCACTTCTTCTATCTCTTCAAAGTTCCCATCCATGTCAATGTGGTTCACATGTCCTTTCTGGGTCACATTGGAGTCATTTCCATTGGAGTTTCTAGCATCCTTTTTCTTTTTCTTCTCAGGACAGTCTGATGCATAGTGTCCAAGTTCCTTACAATTATAGCAAGCAATCGCTAATGTCTTTCTTCCTGAAAGTGTCATGTTGGTTCTGACCAAGGTCATCTCCATTGTCAGTATCATTTCCATTATTATCACTTCCATTGTTGTTGTGATGATACTGATGTGGTTCAGAATCTTCATCGATCTTTTTGAATGAACGCTTCTTTTGTGATGATCCTGAGTGATACTTGAGGCTATGCTTCCTCTTTCTGTTCTCAACTTGATTCATATTGTTTTCCAAAATGGTGGCTTTGTCATAGAGTGATTGATAAGTTGGGACATAGGCTACAGCTAGCTGCAGGTTCAACTCATCATTAAGTCCTTCAAGAAATTTCTCCTTTCTCTTAGCATCGGTATCAACTTCATCCGGTGCATAGCGTGCCAGATTGTTGAATTCTTCAATATACTCAGCCACACTGAGGTGATGCTGTTTTAGATTGTGGAACTCTTTTTTCTTCAAGTTCATCACTCCAGCTAAGATGTGAGCTGTACGGAAACCATCCTCAAAAATACCCCATGTCACATCCTCAAGGGGAGTAGTGATCTGAAAGTTGTCCCACCATGTTGCTGCTGGTCCTTCAAGCAGATGTGATGCGAACCTAACTTTTTCTTCATCGGTGCAGCCAACAGTCACTAAGTCCTTATTCACCGAACGTAACCAATCATTGTCTACCATTGGGTCAGTTGTTCTAGAGAACCTTGCAGGCCTTACTTTCAGAAACCTGGTGAGCATATCATGTGCTGGAGGATTATTCTTGTTGTTGTTGTTGTTGTTGTTGTTGTTGTTGTTGTTGTTGTTGTTGTTGTTGTTGTTGTTGTTGTTGTTGTTGTTGTTGTTGTTGTTGTTGTTGTTGTTGTTGTTGTTGTTGTTGTTGTTGTTGTTGTTGTTGTTGTTGTTGTTGTTGTTGTTGTTGTTGTTGTTGTTGTTGTTGTTGTTGTTGTTGTTGTTGTTGTTTATTTATTTGTTGTTGTTGGTGTTGTCGTTGTTGTTGTTTTTGCTGTTGTTGTTTTTTGTTGGTGCTGTTGTTTGTTGTTGTTGTTGTTGTTGTTGTTGTTGTTGTTGTTGTTGTTGTTGTTGTTGTTGTTGTTGTTGTTGTTGTTGTTGTTGTTGTTGTTGTTGTTGTTGTTGTTGTTGTTGTTGTTGTTGTTGTTGTTGTTGTTGTTGTTGTTGTTGTTGTTGTTCTTGTTGTTGTTCTTGTTGTTGTTGTTGTTGTTCTTGTTCTGTATGAACGTGGTCATCATGTGCATCAGCTGTGTCTGAGCTGTCATCATCTCCTGCATCTTAGGAGTGAAGTTGTTATTGTTGTTTTGGTTGGGGTTGGCACGACGGGGAGGCATCTGTCGGTTTGATATGGATAAGTAATGATGGATAGGTCTAAATAAGTTCTAACACACCATCCAAAACAATCAAGTTCAAATCAAACAATCAAGCAATCATCAAACAACTATTTACTTAACAACTCATGAGCTTAACCCATGAGTTGAAGGAAACAACAAGTTTTCTTAAAATAATTAACTTAGTATAGTCATACCTCATAGGTCAATATGATCCATACACTAACATGATATCAATGTTTTGGTAGGCAATCTAATGTCTCTTGGTTCTCACTTGTAGTCCTTAGTGATGTCTAAGTTGAAGTCCTTGGTGAAATTAAAGTTGAAGTCATTGGTCATGGTGGAGGCTTTATCCATCAAGTTGAAAAGGAAGAGATGTAGAATCAAAACCAAAAGGTTGAGGAAAGAGTTTACAAGATTGTTTGTAAATAAGTTTTGGAACAAATACAACTCCTATTTTTCTAAGGGGTTTTGTCCAATCCTAGGGTTACAATCCTACAGGCAACCTGGCTCTGATACCATCTGTAAGTTTCCCAACCTTTAATAAGGTAGAGATCCCTGTGTTTACAATGCTAGTCCCTGGATCAATAGCTAGCATCCACAGTTAAGATGTAATATCAAGAAACAAAGGTCATAATACAACTTATAACCAGGAATAAAATAATTCATTACATCTTACATAGCTCATTTGGCTATCTCATTACAATGCAGCAGAAATAACTATAGCATGGGGTCCTTCATCTTCAAAGTGCCACAGGCAATCATGTTGGTTGTAGACTTGTAATCCTATTCAACACACTTCACTAACATCAAACAAACCTGCAACATAATAAGTTGCAGCCACAAGGGTCAATACATTTGAATTGTATTGGCAAGTTTCACTACTATGTAGAAATAAGTGGATCCTGTCATTACATGCATATTTGGCTAAGTAGTGGTTTAGGCTCTTTTGCAGAAAGAAATATAGTTTTATCCTATCTTTTCAAAATAGTTTTGATCTTTTTTGTCAAATCTTTATGAACTCCTTGGAAAACTCCAAGTGCTTCTAATCCCTTGTTTTCACCATCAAGTTTTACTTTGAGAAATTGGAATGTCGAGATCTTCCATAGCTTCAGGCCTTAGTTGCTCAGAGTTGTCCGTAACCGGGGACATGACTAAGTACTTAGAATTTGATCTTCTGCAGAAGTTGTACACTTTAACCACATGACACAATCTCGTCTTGATGCCACTAGTGGCCGCTGGATAAGTACTCACCAAGTGGGGTACCGGCAGATCGAGAATGTAGCAAAGTCTTTCCATAGGAGTCCTCCCAATACACAATGCTAGCTTGTCTACCAGGCACCAATGTAGGGATAGATTTCCCATACACAATTCTAGTTAACCTGAAGATGCCAATGCATGGGTCTTCCACTATGTAGTTGACTAAGCCAGAGCCCATTTAGCATGTGGCTATACACGAATGGTACTGTACGAGAAACATGTTCAATCTCTAAGTCCCTGGGTGGTTTTCTTCTAGTGCACACACAAAAAGATAGCCATATAAACATGGTTCCCTTTGTTGCCACCTTGTCCAATCTTGAGTATCCTTATCCACCCAGGTGGTTCATTGAGTACTTGTTTTATTATATAAAACATATATCTTTCCAACACTTCATATAATCATATCATGTATCCCATCCCAAATATATAGCAGGGCTAAGCATACTACAACTACAATGTTTTCACTAAGGAAGATATAAGGATATCCTAATAGGATTTAGCATAGCATAAAATATAGTAGTCTTATCATGCATGCTACAAAAATCCACTAAGTGTAATGAAAATAGTAGGACTTGGATGATAGTGTCACTTGCCTTTTTAGTAGAGAATGTTGGTTCACTTATTGATCTTGCAAATATCACACTCTTCCAACTTCAGTACAATTCAATCAAGCAAACACAAATTTAACTAGCATTCAAACCATTTCTCCACATAAAATATAAAAAACATGGCCATGCATGTAAGCATGCAAAAGATGGTTTTATTTGGAGAAGTGGTTTCTACTAGGCTCTAAACATTTTAAAGCTCATATTGGTCTATTACAAAAGTGGTAAAACCATTTGCAAAAGGTTTCATCTCATAAACCAAATTTCATGCTAAGGTGATATTTTATGTTGTTGAAAATATCTTTTAGCAAAGTAATAACTTCATATGGTTCATCAAATATGTTCTTAAATCACAAAACTTGGTGTTTAGGGTCAGAAGGTTTGAATCACATCATTTCCCAAAGGCTTTACTCAAAAATCATTTCTAAACCATAAACAATATTTTTATTTGACTAGAAATGTGCAAATTTAAATATTTATTCCTTAACTTCACAAAATACATTTTTAAATCCATAAATTGGTTCCTATGGTCAGTAGGTTCAAAACAATCCATTTAGCAAGGATTTCACCTTAAAAATATATCTAGAATAATTTTTATATTCAAATTATGCCTACACAAGTTTCTGCAATTTCAACCAACTTTTCAGAAGAAAAACATTAAACAAAGTGCATGGTTGCAAAGTACTTGTTCTGATTATTCCATTGATATAAAATTTGCAAAATTTGTACGTGTAGAATTAAAGTTATGAATTTTGCAAGTTTGCAAATCTAATAGATCAAATTTCTATTTTAAATCCTGAGTCTGGCCACGTGTCTTATTCTTACTGGCGCGTACCGGTTTGTGCGGATTGCGCTCTGAGGATCGTTGGATCTAAATAAGATCATGCGGCACAGAGCACACTATACCCCTTCATTTATAATCTAATATCAGCCACAAGATTAAGATCCAACGGGCACAGCGCATCTGACCAAGGACGGCGGCGCACGCTTGGGCGGTGAGCTTGGCGATGATTCAGGAAGCGAGGGCGGGGGAGGAGTATCTCACCGTGCTCGTGGGAGTGCGGAGAAGCTCGAGGTGTGGCCGGCTTGTCGAGGGGCGCACCAGAGCAGAGTGGATTGCTCGCCGGAGTCAGTGGCGGCGTCGGTTGCTTCGGTTCGTTATCGGGGGCGAGGTTTGAGGGCGCGCTAAGACAAACGGAGCATGCAGTTAGACGCGGGCGAGTGTGGGGATTACAGGAGCATCATCGGGAGGGTTCGGGGCAGTCTGTGCTTACCAGAGAGTTCATCGGAGCGATGGCAGACGCGGCGGCGCTCAGGTGTCGAGGTTGCCGAGCCTACGGTGCTCGCGCGGGCTAACGAGCGGCACTGAGAGATGCACCAGGAGATGGGAAGCAGGCTCGCGTGCAGTGGGAGGCGAGGGGCGGCTGGTCAGCGTCGGAATTGACCGGAGAAGTTCGTCGGGGCAGAGAGGTCGAGCTCACGATTCTCGCAGCCTGGAGGCAAAGGAAAGGTGTGGCTTGGGGGAAATGGAAGAGGAGAGCGTGGCGTTTAAAGGCGCGTGGTCACTAGTGAGTTTAATCCAACCATTAACGCGAATTCATGAGGATTTAAACGCGGCAGAAACAGAGGTGAGCAAGGGGGAACGGTTGACGCGGGTGAAGACGACGACCTGGCAGGTGGGGTCCGGCTGTCTATGTGAGAGAGAGAAGGGTGGGGTCCACTGATCAGCGACGGGGCGGGTGCGCTTCTGGGTGAGAAACGTTTCACCAGAGGGGGTTTAGTTGGGTTGCGCTGCTGGGCTTGCTGGGCTGGGCAAGATGGGTTGGGTTAGTTTCAATTTTTTTATACTGAATGCTTTTTCTTTTTCTGTTTTGAATTTCTGTTTTGATTTTATTTCAAACAATTGAAACTCCATTTGAATTCAAACCACCACCAAACTTATGGGTATAATTCAATTCTGTTTATCAACATATTCCAAAGTCCAAAATAGAACAATTATTTTTAGGGTTTATTATTTATTAAAAATAAATAAATAGTCTTTAGTCTTTATTTCAAATAGAATTCAAATATGTTTAAAACTCTATTTGACTTTCTAAATTCCTACAAAAATCTTTTCAGTAGGTTTTATCTGAAAACTAAAACACCTTGAAATAAAATACTTTATTAAGTTTTAATGCTCAATCAAAATAGGAAAAATGTCTTTACTTAAATGTAATTTGGATATAAATAAATCCTCATGGTTTTATTTAAATAAACCTTTACTATTTTTATCAAACAAAATATTTTATTTTAAATGCTTGGCCAAGATTAATTTGGCTCTTTTTATAAATAGTCCTTATTCATTATTTCTACCTTTGCTTATAAAAAACATATCTTTTTATTTAAAGATCCAAAAATGGTGATTCCAACTATTATAACTTTATTTATTATTTGTTTGTCTTTTAAAATCCCTTTAGGATTCTTTTTGATCAAAATAGGTTTTGATGTTTCCAATTGGAAATCAAAAAGTTTCTTTTCACCCTAAATTTCAACAAATTTTAATTTTTTATTTCGTTTTCACATTTCAAAATTTGGAAAATTTTGGGATGTGACACCTAATGCGGCAGGTGGGGGTCGTGGAAGGCTCACCGGGGCTCGGGCGAGGGTCGGCGATTGGGGCGAACAACGAAGTTGACGATGACAGTTCTCCTGGTACCGGTAACTCCTCCTGGGCGGCTCCAATCGACGGCTCCCTTCTTCTCCAGCAGCGGTGGGCTCCGGCCAAATTCCGGCGATGCGCTGCTCGCCTTGCTCCGGGAGTGAGGTGGGGTGGTTCTGGGTAAGAGGGGAGTGAACTGGTGTGGAGAAAACAAGCGGTTGAGGCCTATATTTATAGTGGAGGAAGGGGACCAATGGGCGCGGGCTGAGCTCGTCATGGTCGACGACACAAGCATCTACTGGCATGGGCGACAGTAGAGGGCGGTGCTAAGCTCCCTGGCAAAGCTCAACGGCGTGGTTGCGAGGCGTGGGGCGGTGCTGATTGGTCGGAACCCTTCGACACTCTGGGCGGGTCCGACGGAGGTTTTAATGACGCACAACGCGTGTGGGCCGCGCGCTGGCTAACGGGCATGTCTGCGGGATTGCTGGGGTGCTGGTGATCATCCCTGCAAGCGGCAAGGGCGGCGCGCGGTCTGTGGGTGCTGGTCGATCGTGGCGCACGGGCACGCTCTCGGCATGGTCGCAAAGAGGTTTGGCATGGGCATGTCGTGTGGTCCAGGGGCTGGCATTGCTCGAGGCTGGGACAGAGAGTGGCGGTGGACGGTGCTGCATGTCCCAGACAAGGTTGGCGAGCCTAGTGCGGCCTCTAGCTCACTGTCGACACTGGGGTGGCAATGGTGCTCTCGGCATGCTTGCCATTAATGGCTAGGCTTACTCACAGTGGTGCTAAAGATAGTTAAAGGGGCTAGATGATCTACTAAGGGCTGGTTGCAACCAGAGAGGGAACAAGTTAGGCCAATTTTACTGCACACTATAGTGTTTGTTGTTTGTTTGATTTGTATCTGCAAGGTGTTTAATGAAATGGCCGCAAGAACTTTAAATTTGAATTTTGAATTCAAACTTGGTGGGTTTGCAAGGCACATACTATGGAGTGTCTGGTTAGTTGGATTAGTCAAGGGGCATTGGTTTGGTTGGGTTTTGAAAATGGATGATCTTCACATATGAATACCATTCAATTTTGAATTGTGATTTGAATGGGGTTGCCAAATGTTTCTGCAAGTTTGAAAGGTGGGCCTTGATTCACATTTACTAGTTGTATCAAGGGGTGAAAAGAATTGGGAAAGCTTATGTTTGAAATCTTGGACTAGAAACACTCAAAGTGACCTAGTGAGGAAGATTGGCAAAAATGACCATTTGCTTTATTTGCTTTGTTTTTTATTTTCTTTTGATTTTTTTCTGTATGGAAATGTTTTATATGATGTTATTTTCATATTTAAACTATTTCTTGCTATTTAGATTAATCACACAAGTCCATTCATGCATTTGTCAAATCATTTCATTCACACATGCATTCATATGATTTTAATTAATCAAAGTTTTTGTTAACCCTAATTTTAGTGATTAGAGTTTGATGATCCTTGTTTTATATTTTTGGGATGTTACAGTGGTTCTCTATGATATGCAAATACTTACAATGACAATAACTTACAGGTGACTGAAGTTGAGTAGCATGAGGTGTGGCCCTCGTATTCAAGGGACTTGAGATTGCCAACTTATACTTCGTCAAGCATATACTCCATAGTTTGTTCATTTTAACCTTAACCACTCAAAGATGCTTATGATAGGGGCAATGAGGGCTGAAAGCTAACAAGTACCATAATTTTTGGAAACTCTTTTTGAAACTTGAAATCCCTGCTTCCTTTATAAAAGTTCTTTCTTCCACCACTATTGAGTCTCCACCTTCTACCTTTAGGCACCATTAAGAGAGCATAGTTGCCATTCTGTGTGCATTGTCCCAAAACTTATTGATTGATGCATATTGTTGATATTACTTGTTCTTGTGGTATTTGTATCTAAGTCACTCTTATGAACTTTGAAGGTGTCATATGCATCTATTTGCTAATCTATGAGGGACAAGCTGAATGCCACTATGCTATGTTTTCTGTCTGTGAAACAAACAAACGTTTTTCAATGCATGTTATTCATGATCTTTGTTTGTAGCCTTTCATGTTGCATGCATAGTTACTATGTCCTATTGTTAGAACTCCATCTTTCATGCACATGCTTAGAGTTCTTTGATCCTAGCTTTCAATGCTTGCAAATGGTTTGATCTTGGTTTTGATGGTGCATGTCACCTCAAAAATTATTCTTTTTTATCACTTACCTACTCGAGGACGAGCAGGAGTTAAGCTTGGGTATGCTTGATACTTCGGAAACGTATTTATAATTTTTGATGCTCCATGCTTGTTTTGTATTATTTGTCTTATGTTTTGTCTACACTTTAAGGTATTTTTATACACTTTCTGGAACTAACCTATTGACAAGATGCCACAGTTCCAGTTGCCTATTTTCTTCTGTTTTTGGTTCCAGAAAGGCAGAAAATCAATATTCTCGGAATTGGACGGGACAAAAGCCAAAGTCATTATTTTCCCAGAGCAACACAGAACCACGAAGCAGAGCCAGAGGGGGGCCATAGGGTGGTCGCACCCCCTAGGCGCAGGCAAGCCCTGGAGGCTCCCATAGGGGGTGTGGGCCCCCTAGACCCCCACCGACCTTGATTCCTACGCCTATAAGAAGCCTCTGACCCAAAAAACCTAGGACAAAAACCTCTGTAGCACCGCCGCCACCGAATGGGAGATTCGGGGGACAGAAAGTCTCTGTTCCAGCACCCCGCCGGGACGGGGGAGTGCCCCCAGAGCCATCTCCATCGATCTCCACCACCATCTCCATCACCGTTTCTAATTCCCATGATGATGAGGGGGTTAGTTCTTCCTCGAGGTTAAGGGCTCTACCGGTAGCTATGTGTTCACCTCTCTCTCTATGAATGATCTTGTGGTCATGAGCTTTGTAATCAAGTAGATCTACCTTTCTACTCAAGTACTTCATTAGATCTCTTCTCTCCCCATGCGTGTGAAAGTGACAGCGTGCACTCCATGGTGGCACTTAGGCTTGAGTCTACATAAATACTCTTTGTGCTTTAATAGATCTATACCTTTCCCCACGTGTTTGAAAGTGACAGCGGGCATACGTGTGTGGCACTTGGGTTAGATTGAATATTTGGTATGAGTTATATTTGGAGTTGGATGTCTCTATGAAACTGTGGTGTTTGTTGGAACCATCTAGCGCTCAAGGTGACAGTGTGGGGTTATCTAGATTGGGGAAGGAGGACTTTGAGGTGTGCTATTATAGCCCTACCATGGATTAGAGTGTCCAACGAGAGAGCAGTTAAGAGTAGTATCATGAAGAGAGTATATTTGTATGAGAGAGTGTTCACTAGTGAAAGTATGATCCCTAGGCCTTGTTTCTAAACATTGAAACACCATTTGCTACTAGATCTGTTGCATGTTTGCTTGCTTCCTTCAGTTTGCCTTTAGTCTGTTCCTCCACGCCATCAGCTATTTTCTGGCACCGTTACCCCACGTCAATAACAAGCCAGAAGCTCTTTTATAGCACCGTTACCACTTGTATTTTACTATCTCTTCGCTGAACTAGTGCACCTATACACCTGAAAAGTGTATAGGGTGTGTTGGGGACACAAGAGAGTTCTTGTATCTTGATTGTAGGATTGCTTGAGAGGGAATACCTTTGACCACTTCCCCCTGAGTTCGATAAACCTTGGGTAATCCACTTAAGGGAAACTTGCTACTGTTCTACAAACCTCTGCACTTAGAGGCCCAACAACTGTCTACAAGAATAGAAGTGCGTAGACATCAGATGCAGTTGGATGGCGGTCTATGTATCTTGTTGTATTGCCCAATCAAATCTCATAGGATCATGAATGTCTAGTATTGCATTGTTATGCCTTGATATGTCCTGTCAATTGCCCTGCTGTAATTTGTTTACCCAGCATGCCATGTTTTTTTATCTTAAGGAGAACACCTCTAGTGAACTATGGACCCCGGTCCAATCTTTACCATTGATACATCTTCCACTGTTACTGTTTACTTTCTACAAACCACCATTACCTTCCACACCATACAGTTAACCTTTTGTTTTCAACAAACCGATGAGATTGACAACCACATTGTTCGTTGGGGCAAAGTCTTGAGTTTGTGTTGTGCAGGTTTCCAAGTTGCTAGCAACACCTTTGGGTCATTTCCTTCCTCCTATTGGTTCGATAACCTTGGTTTCTTTCTGAGGAAAGACTTGCTGCTGTGTTCATCATACCTTCCTCTTGGGGTCTCCCAACGAAGCTCTACATTGATCTGAGCGCATCAATGCTATATAGGTATGTATGGTGTACGCTGTTGGAATTGGTTTTAAGGGTATTTGGATATACTAGATTTATTTTTGGGCTAGAAAAAAGATCTACAAGTATGCCATTAGATCCATAGTGCCCAACATTATCACAATGATCCTTACTATTAAAAATTAATGTATATGAGCAAAAGGTAGCACTAAATAAGGCATTATCAAATTATCATTCATTAAAGTATATGAGCTAGCAAAACATCATGGGATAGATTGTTTCATTAGATATTTCCTAAGCATGCAAAACATCTATAATGGTGGTTTTATTTATCCTCAAGGCAGCATGCAAAAGTAGACATAAAACTACACAAAGATGCTCCAAGTTTCTACGATCATTCTATGTTGCTCAAAAAACAAAGTTTAGAGGTTTGCAAACCAAGAATTTGATAGGTACATTGGGGTGCCTTGGGAATCCCCAAGATTATGGTCTTCACCATTCTTGGATAACTCTTAGTGTGGTGTTCCTCCATTTCCTGTCAAAAAACTTCAACACAAAACTTTCTCTCATTTCTTTTTTATGGGGTGACATTAGTGGTACAACGATATAGTGCAAGATGTGATAAAATCCCCAAATAAAATTTGGTTTTAAATGTCCAGAGAGTTATTTAAGTGGCCAGTATCCATAAAATATCAAAAGACTAAAAAATAATCAAATCAAAACTCAAAAAGGCCACTCTTGCAACAAAAGACAGATTCCATCTAAAAAAATAGCAGTTGTAGAATATTTTTTTGGCCTACTTAAACATGTCAAGAATTTTAGCCAATTTTTGTGCGTATAGAGGATTAAAACTTGTAACCGAAGTAGAAAATTTAGCTCAATCGGAGTTACAAAAAAAATCATAAAAACCGTATGGTAAACAACAGCGTGCAAAAATTTTCAACTCCAAATATATGTTTCAACTTTTAACATCCAAAATGGATAAAACTTGGTACTTTATTTTTGTAAATATGAAAAAAATATAAAACCTTTATTTTAACACAGAACAAATGTCCAAAAACCAAAAACTTAAAAGAATCAAAAATAACCAAGAAAGAATCAAGAGAAGCAAACAAAGAAGAAACAAAATCTTTTTGTTATTTTTGTTTTATGAAAGATGAAAAGCAAGAATCAAACAAAAATAAAAAAGAATAAAATATTTTTGTTGTTTGGGTTTAATAAAAACAAGAACAAATGAAAAAAAGCATAAAATCTTTTGTTGTTTTTGTTTTAAGGAAAAACAAGAAGCAAATAAGAACCATAAAATGTTTTAAAGTTTTAAAAGCAAAAGGCAAGAAGAAGCAAAAAGAACCAAAAAAACATAATTTTTTTGGTATTTTGTTTTTATAAAGAATATGCAAAATAAGATCCAAACAAAACAAAAAGTGAATTCAAAAATGGTTTCCACAAACATACAAACAAAAACATGAAGGTAAAACTAAAACATGAGTTTGGAATGATATTACTTGAAATACTTGAAAGAAGAGGGGGATTGGTAGGCATCCCCAAGCTTGTGTTATTCATAGTTATTTCTTCTACTTATTTCTCATCATACCATGTTACTCATCTCGAACAAACAAATATTTTCATCTTCATGTTGCCTACAAAATGGTTAGTTCTCCAAATAAATGATATAATAGTTTCTACCATGATGCAAACTATAGTAATTATTGGGAAACCATTTTATTCAATAAGCTAATATATTAAAAAAGATTCACTATTTTTATTTTGTTTTTATGTGGGTAAACTTTTAATGATATAGGCTTTGCAATGGTTCCATTGGAATGAACAACACATGCTCAAGGTCAACCTCAACTTCTCCATTGCTAATCCTTCTCATTTGCTCTCCCAAATTTTATATTTAGTTAAAATCTTAAACTAATTGTAAATAATAGTATATGAAGTTATTTTAAATATTACATGGATATCAAGGTGTGCTCAAATAGAATAGTATTTGAAAGCATATGGAGAACACCACAAAACACATAGACTTTAACATTTGAGTCTAACTTTCTTCCTATGCATTGGCATTTTATATATGAATAAATAGCAGCAAGGTTGTGGTATCCAATGCACATAATGATCAGTATCTTGCATTTTAAATAGAATGGAAACATCAAGAGGATTTTTAACTCTTCCTCTTTCATAATTTTTGTAAGCATCAAAAGCAAACTTAATCTCATAGTTTTGAATAGATTCACCATATAAATACAAGTCATCTAATGAGCATAATGGATCATCTAACTCAATTATATCACTTTCATCCTCCCATATATTAGATACAATTATATCACATAGAGGATCATCATCAATAGTATAAGAAGGGATGTTCTTAGGAATTTGTGTGTTACCATTGTTGGGAGTTGGAGATGGGTAGCTACTCCATTCTTCCTCCACTTGTTCTTCTTTGTCCTCCTTCTCCTTTTATTCGGTATGCATGGGTTTCCCCAAGCTTAGCCTTTTGTCATCTTATTCCCTAACACTTTCATCATGATTTCTTCCATTCCAAAAGTTAGTGTCCAAGGGAATATTCAAACTATCAACATATTTGACTATCATATCATACACATCATTTTGAGAATTTTCCGTTATAATTTTTGGGTTTTAATTTTATATGCAAGGTACTAAAAATAAACTAGAAATGCAAACAAGAATAGAAGCCTAGCGCTACTCTCCCTGGCAACAGCGCCAGAAAAGTATCTTGATAAGCCCTAAGGGCAGGGGATCACCATAGTACAATTCGATAAGTATTTTAGTATCGAACCCACGAGGAGCTTAAGGTAAACTATCTATTCACTAAAGCCCTATAACCCACTTGTATGGCCTTCTATGCAAAGCTAGGATCTAAAGTGTGTGTGTGTGTGTGTGTGTGGTTGTTTTTGGTATTAACTAGAAAACAATAAAGTAGTTGAAATAAATACCATAAGTAAAATAATGCAAATGAAGTGGAGCAAGCGGATTGGATGTGGATAATCTATAGGAGAAAATGTTTAGTAAACTTGCTATTTCATTCATTTGGTTGTCACAATTAGTGAAGCACATATATAGTATTTTTGTTGTTTCTTCTAGGAGGAACCATGATGGCTTTGAAATTTTCCATCTTTCTCTGCGTTTAAACATTGCTTTTAGTCAAAAAATTGATAAAAAAAACTCTCAATCCTTGCCACTAGTGACTAATAATTGCAAAGATATGCAAAACCTTGCTTTGAATTATGTTGCGCAGGAAATCACGGGTTTTAATGCGAAATCAGGAGTCATAATGAAGGAATTAGAGGAAATACACACGTCCTAGTAACTGAGAAGAAAATTCCACGCATCAGTGCGCGTAACGACCATCAGTATGGGCGGGGCCCGCCCGTATCGCCCACCCGTACGGGGTGCCGACAGCTTCGTCTCATCAAACCCTAGAACTTTTGTGAAGACGCCTATATTATTTTGAGGCTCCAGTCGCCGTCTAGAGGCCCAACATTCTCAGATTTCATCACAACACCAACAAAAGAGATCCACACCATTGTTCATCCATGCCACCATCTATCCCTCCACTAGACATAGCCATTTCTTTGTACTTTAGATCTCCTTGTGATTTGGCGACCATTATAAGAATATTTGATTTCAGTCTAAGTATTTTTCACAATGTTTTCTATCCTTGATATATTTATTATGATTGAATAGTCCTCATGGGTTGCGGGTCGGGGAAAAACCTCGCAACAATTATGTGCATCTAATCATGGGAATATTGTATTTTGTTTGCAATTGATATTTGTATCTTTTGTTTCTTTGTCTCTTGTCTCGATCTATGGACTTGTAGGTACCCAAGATCCCATAGGTTAATAAAGGCTTGAGGTGAGATAATTGTCTAGCGGCGATCTCATAGGAACCCAGTGAAAGAAAGGGTAGTATGGTCTTCGTTTAGAGACTCATTCGGGATCACAACAACATCACCACTTAATGCTTTAATCTGTGTTCTTCACTTAATAATCGTTTGTAGCTCGTGACTTCGGTGTGCACTCAGTTGGATTAAAAGGCTATTGATATGCCCGTGATACGTCCAAAATGTATCTACTTTCTCGAACACTTTGCTATTGTTTCTCCTCTATACTTATGTGATTTGGATACAACTAACACGGACTGGCGCTATTTTCAGCAGAATTACCTTGGTGTCTTGTTTTTGTGCAGAAAATGAACTATCAGGAAAAATCCTGGAAAATATGCCAAAAAATATATTTCACTAGAAGATCCACGGAGCCAGAAGAAGAGAAGGAGAGGAGGCCTGGGGGGCCCACAACCACCCCAGGCGTGGGCCCACCACTGGCCGCGCCTGGAGGGGGTGCATCCACGCCAGGCACCCCCTCGGCCTCCCTCTGCGCCTATAAGTTGCCTTTTGACCTAAAAACCGAGGGGGGTTCGATAGTTTTCTAGAAGGAGTTCCGCTCCGCCGCCGCTACCAGAAACCAAGATTTGGATCCAGAAACTCCGTTCTGGCACCCTACCGGGACGGGGAATTTGGATAGGATCATCACCATCGTCATCACCAACGCATATCCATTAACCACCGATGTTTCCCTCATCCATGAGTGAGTAATACCCCACTGTAGGTTTGGGGATGGTAGGGATTGGATGAGTTATATCATGTAATCAAATAATATTTGCTAGGGCATAGTGCCTAGTATCTCTATTAGTGCTATTTGACTTTGTTGCAACTTGTTGTGCTTAATGCTTGTCACTAGGGCCCGAGTGCCATGATCTCAAATATGAACTTATTATTGAATCATTATGATAGTATTGTTTGTGATCTTATCTACAAGTTGTGTAAACATATCATTGTCCGGATCCAAAGGTCCCAACGTGACAATAATTGGGACAACCGGAGGGGATGGCTGTGGTGTGAGGATCACATGTGTTCATAGAGTGTTAATGCTTTGCTCCGGTGCTCTATTAAAAGGAGCACCTTAATTGCCAGTAGTTCCCTAGAGGCCCCGCTGCCATGGGTCGGGCCGGATGTAAGATGTTGTGCAAGTTCTCATTGCGAGCACGTATGACTATATTTGGAGCACATGCCTAGGATTGTTTAGTACTTGGATGCTCGTTATTATTCATCTGCAATGCCCTAGGTCTTGAAGTTACATGTTTAGACTCGTCCATGCAACGCCCGTCCATCCATCCCTATGCCTACCGCACTCGAATCCCATCATATCAAGTATCATTATTGCTCTGTTTCCTTTCATTCGGTTCTTTGTTGCTTTGCTGTTTCTACTACCAAACTGTTGCTACTGATAAAATTTTGTGATCAAGAACTATTTCCAGGTGCAGCTAAACTTACAACTCAGATTTTAAGGCTTGCAAGTATTCTTTGGCTCCCTTGTGTCGAATCAATAAATTGGGTAATACTACCCGCGAAGACTGTTGCGATCCCCTATACCTGTGGGTCATCAAGACTATTTTCTGGCGCCGTTGCCGGGGAGGATAGCTTTATTTGTAAGTTCACTTGTATCTATTATTGTTCATTGCTACTCCTTTCATCATGGGGAAGTCTCGTGATGGAAAGTTCCCTATTTTACCATCCACTACAAGAAGAGGTACTGTCCTAAACACCTGTGCTGCTCTTGATTCACCGTCTGTTATAAGTAAGCTTGTCACACCACCACCACATACACATGCTACAAACACTGCTACTACTGCTGAGTCTGAAACTGCTTTTGATGCTCATGATGTTACTTCTACTGTGCTTGCTGTGAGTGGTTCATTAGGTCCTTTTCTAGATGCTACTATGGCTGGTCTAGGAAATACCAAAACTCCTAGTGAAGACACTGTTACACCTGTTAGCTCACCTAAGGCTAGTGAGATTTATGATATTAATGGTGGTTACATTGAGTTCACTGATGATTTTGTTGAAGAGTGCCGAAACACACATGGTACTAGTGCTATTAAGAGTCTCCTTGCTAGACGTACTATTATGCCTAAGTTGTCCTCTGATCCTAAGTTTTCCATTTATCTCTTGATTTATATTATTTAGATATTGTTGATAAAGAACCTTTTTGTGGGACTGAAAATGAGAGTGATGTGGCTCATATGAATGAGCTTTCTACTATGAGTGCTTTGTTCTCTAATGATTTTAAGATGCACAAATACTTTGTTGCTAAGATCTTCCATTTTTCACTAAAAGGAGAAGCTAGGGATTGGTTTAATAGATTACATCCTGGTTCCATTGATAGCCCTGATTGCTTGATTGCTTCTTTCTTCCAGAAATATTTTCCTCCCAGTGCTAGACATGCTTCTTTGCAGAGACTTTTTTATTTTAAACAGGGAGAAGAAGAGAAATTTCCTGAGTCATGGATAAGGTTATGTGCCTTGATTCATGCACATCCTGGATGTCGATTACCTAAGAATGAGATTTTTGATCTTTATTATAATGGACTTACTGATGATTCTAGGACATACCTAGATATCTTTGCTGATTGTGTTTTCAGGAAAAGGACTCCTACAAATGCTGAAGAATTAATGGCTAAGATAAGCAAGAATTATGATGATTGGACTTCAACTAAGATGAATGCACCTGAGCCTATTACTCCTGAACCAGTTATGCCTGAACCAGTTCCAACACCAACAACAAAGAAGAGGGGAGTTATTGCATTAAATGATGAAGTGATGAAGGAAGCTAAGAAGTGTCTAAAGGAGAAAGGATTAGAGCTGAAGATGTGAAGAATCTACCTCCTATAGAAGAATTATGTAAGCCAATTCCCCACTCATCTACTATTGAGGTACACTCTCTCCAACACTTTGATGAAGGTGATATTCCTTATGGTAAGCCTCCTGATCAATGTTTAGAGGAACTTGACATTTTTTTGTTAAGCAAGGGTATTTTAATAAGCAAGTTCAGAATCATTTATTGGAAAACTCTAGAGCTATCCATGAGTTGAAAGATATTGTGGAAAGAACTTCTAATGATATTAAAATGCTTTGTAAACACTTTCAAATGGTTCAAACTCAACTTGATCAACTTGCTAAGGTGCAAAAGGATATGCTAGTTAATGCTTCAGGAGATAAACATGCTTATTAAATTAGAACTAGGAGTGGTATAGATACTCAAGATCCTTTATATCCTGAAGGACACCCTAAAAGAATGGAGCAGGATTCCCAACAAGGTGAAGATAGTGGTAGTCGTCGTAAGAGGAATAAAAAGAAACATAAGAGAGTTGAGGAACCACTTGAACCTACTGTAGATCCTAATAGTATATGTGTCTCTGATGCTGAAACTGAGAATGGTAATGTTAAAAATGAGTCTCCTGATAAGGAGGAAGGTGAGGAAGAACCTGAGAAGCACACTAAGAACACTAGGTACACCAAGGAAGATTTTATTGCTAATAAACATGGTAAAGAGAGAGAACCTTGGGTGCAGAAACCTATTCCTTTTCCAGGTAAGAAACACAAGTCAAAGGAGGAGGAACACTATAACAAGTTTTGTGAGTGTCTGAAACCTTTATTCTTGCAAATTCCTTTGACTGATGCTATTAAGTTGCCTCCTTATTCAAAGTATATGAAGGATATTGTCTCTAATAAAAGGAAGATTCCCAATGAGGAGATTTCTACTCTACTTGCTAATTAATACTTCAATGGTAAGGTTCCAAATGAACTTGGTGATTCAGTTATACCAACTATTCCTTGCTCCATTAAGAATAACTATGTTAGAACTGCTTTATGTGATTTGAGAGCTGGAGTTAGTGTTATGACTTTTTCTCTCTACAAGAGACTCTAGCTAGAAAAGTTGATACCAACTGATATTTCTTTGCAAATGGCTGATAAGTCAACTACTATTACTATTGGTATATGTGAGGATGTTCCTGTTCAAGTTGCTCATAATTGCTTGGTCTTAACTGATTTTGTTGTGCTCGAAATGCCTGAAGATGATAATATGTCTATTATTCTTGGGAGACCTTTTCTTAATACTGCATGTGTTTTCATCAATTGCAATCAAGGAAAAGTAACATTCAATATTAATGACAAAGAGCACACTGTCTATTTCCCCAAGAAGGTTGTTAAGAGCTATTCCCTGAATTCCATTGAAATTATTGAGGGCATCAAGGTTGGAGAAATATATTGTCCCATTCCACAAGAAAATTTTGAAACTATTATGATTGAGACCATTGCTATGAAGTATGAGGTAACATCATCACCTTGTGGAATGCAAAGTTTTGTTTCATATAAGATTGTTTTGTTAACAAGACTTGATCAACCTTGTTAACAAAAGGATTTTAATGAACAAAATAATGTTTCCGATGTGCTTATACTTGCTTTCTTTTTCCTTTCTCCTTCCTAGTCTTTGCTTTAGCTTTAGTTTTGCTAGTTGTTTGCTTGTTTCAGTTTCTTAGAGCTCCTGTAGTTTGGCTTTTGGTTTGCTTTTGCTTCTTCTGAAAAACCTATTTCTACGAGAAAATCAATTTTCATATCCTAAAAATTGGCCAAAAATAAAGTTTCCCGAAAAATCCCAGAAAATTCAAAATAAATCCCAGAAAATCAATCTTTGCGAAGCTTTTTCTTATGTCAAGTATTGTATTCCTTAGACCATGAGATAATACAACTCCCTAGTATCGGAAGAAAGCTTTGAGGTCATCAAACATCATCCTCTGTGAGGGTGATCATAAAGGTGTCTCTCAGGTGATCGGAAAGACCTTGTTGGGTTGTATGTACTGAGATGGAATTTGTCCCTCCCGAGTTGGAGAGATATACTTCGGTCCCACTAGGTAATCGATATCAACACCGCTTGCAAGCATGTGGTTAAGGATTTAATCACAAAGTGATATCAGATTACGGAACGAGTAAAGTACTTGCTGTGAATGAGATTGAACTAGGTATACCGATACCAACGATCGAATCTTGGGCAAGTAAAATATCGCGTGACGAAGGGAATATATATATGGGATTAATTGAATCCTGGCATCGTGGTTCATCTGATATGATCATCGATGAATATGTGGGAGTCAATATGGGTTTCCAGATCCCGCTATTGATTATTGATAGAAGATCATGTCTGCATATTCTCGAACCCGTAGGGTCACACACTTAACGTGCCTTGACGCTAGGATAGAATGGATAATTGGTTTATTAGTTTTTGTTCGGAGTCTCGGATGAGATCCAGGACATCACGAGAGGTTCCGGAATGGTCCGGAGAATAAGATTCATATAAAGGAAAGCAGTTTTTGGATTTTGGAATCGTTTCAGAGTATTTGGTATTGTACCGGAAGGTTCTAGAAGCTTTCGGAGTGGGACCAACGTGGCCCCACTTGTCGGAGGGCTGCGTGGGCCTATGAGGGAGTGCCCTGGCCGCTTTGGGCCAGGGGCACAAGGCCCCATAGGCCCAGCCGGAAAAACCCTAGGGGAAACCCTAGGAACCCTTCTAGAATGAGGGGGGAATCTTGCCCCCCACTCCAACCCTTGGGGCCGCCGCCCTAGGGCTTGGAGGAGGGGCCGGCCAGCCCCCTATATAAGGTGGGAAGGGGCGCACCCCTCCCCCCACTCCTACAACCCTAGCCGCCGACCTGTTGCCCTCCACCTCTCTCTCTCTCTCTCTCTCTCTCTCTCTCTCTCTCAGGCTGGCGTGGCCTGCATGAAACTCTCCACCATAGCACCACGCCGTCGTGTTGCAGATCCAATCTATCTCTCCACCCCACTTGCTGGACCAAGGAAGGAGGAGACATCGCGGCACCGTACGTGTGCATCTCTCTGAGGCGGCGCCACTTGCGGCGTAGGATCGGATCGCGAGGAGGAGACGGCTAGTATGACTACATCAACCATGTTCTGTTGAACGTTTCCGCTGTGCGATTTCTTCAAGGGTATGAAGATATCATCTATCCCTCTCGTTGATTGCATCTCCTAGATTAGATCTTGGCTTTCCCGTTCGCATCCGTAGAATTTTTTTGATTTACTATGCTGCAAAACCCTTCAGTGGTATCAGAGCTAGATCTATGCATAGATGTGTTTCAGGAGTAGAACGCAACATGCTTGTTGCGGGCGTTGATGTTTTCTGTTGCAAGCCTCTTGTTGTGTACTTCTTATGACGCGGGATAGTGAGATCGAAGCGGTCCAGGCCAACTTTACGCGACCTCGTTCGCGAGACCGGCTCCGCACTTGATGTGTGGCTTGTTCCACACACGCGGCTGGTGGATGCCAGTTTCTCTCACTATAGTAGTCATGGGATTTACACCGGATGTTGGCAACCATAATATCACCGTTGTGGCTTTCCGTAGGTAAGAATCATTCTTAGCTTGTTATTCCCATAAGCCACGTAAAATATGCAACAACAAAGTAGAGGCGTCTAACTTGTTCTTGCAGGGAGTGTTTTGTGATATGGTATGGCCCAAGATATGATGTGTATGTTGTATGCAATGATCATGTTTTGTAATATTTCACGACTTGCATGTCGATGAGTACACAACCGGCAGGAGCCATATGGTTGTCTTTATAATTGTGTATGACCTGTGTGTCAACTTCTTATACGCCATGTAATAGCTTTACTTTATCGCTAAGTAGTTAGTAATAGTTGTAGTTGCTATTCGTGGTGGAGGCAATCATGGTGGAGTGATGGAGATCATGCTGGTGCGCACAAGATGGAGATCATTGCGTGGAGATTGGCTATACCATGTCACATAAAATTATATGCATGTGATGTTTATCCTTTTATGTATCTTATTATGCTTAGATCGCGCCGGTAGCATTATAAGATGATTCCTCACTTCAAGATCAAGATAAAATTGTGTTCTCCCCATGTATGCACCGTTGCGAAAGTTCGTCGTGTTCAAGCACCTCGTGATGATCGGGTGCTATAAACTCTACGTTCACATACAATGGGTGCAAGCCAGTTTTGCACACGCGGAAATACCTGGGTTTGACTTGACGAGCCTAGCATGTACAGACATGGCCTCAGAACACACGAACAGAAAGGTTAAGCATGAGTCATACGAATGCTATGATCGACACTTGGTGTCCACCATTGAAACCACATCTCTTCTCGTGAAGATCGGATTAGGTGTGGTGAATTTGGATCGTGTTCACTAAACAAATTGAGGGATGTTGAATTTAGTGGGAGTTCATCTAGTAATTTGATTAAGTTGAACTAGTTATCATTAACATAGTCTAAATTGTATTTGCAAATTGTGTAGATCAAATGGCTAAGTCCAACTTCAACTTCAACATTTTTGCTGAGAAAGAAAAGCTTAAGAACAATGGGTCTAACTTCACCAACTGGTTCCGCGATCTGAGAATCATTCTCGCTGGCGGACAAAAGGACTATGTCCTTGAGAAAGCGCTAGGTGACGCCTCTATAGATATAGATCGCTTACCGATGAAAAGCTGTTATCGATCGCGCAAGGATGATTATGGAGTGATTAAGAGTACCATGTTGTTTGCTATGGAATCGGACCTTCAAAATCGTTTTGAGGAGTTCGCCGGGCCCTTTGAGATACTTGAGGAACTGAAAACCATGTTTCAGACTCAGGCCCGTTCTGAGAGATATGAGATCTCTGAGAAGTTCTTTAACTGCAAGATGGAGGAAGGGAGTTCCGTTAGTGAGCACGCCATTAAGATGTCGGGCTACACTCAACGTCTTGAGCAACTGGACTGCAAGATTCCAGAAGAGCTCAAGATTGATAGAGTTCTGCAATCACTCCCTCCTAGCTACAAAGGTTTTGTAGTTACTCACAATCAGATTGGTTCCACTGATACGATCACTGAGCTCTTCGCTAAGCTGAAAGCTGCGGAGGTGGATATCAAGAAAGATAATCATGTGTTGATGGTCAACAAGACCCTTAGCTTCAAGAAAGTTAAGGGTGCAAAGAAGTCCTTCAAGAAAGGCAGCGGCAAGTGCGTTGCCCCTGCTAAGAAGAAGCTCAAGTCTGGACCTAAGCCAAACACTGAGTGCTTCTATTGCAAGGACAAGGTTCACTGGAAGCGCAACTGTCCGAAGTACTTAGCGGACAAGAAGGTTGGCACCATTAAAGGTATATTTGATATACATGTTATTGTTGTTTACCTTACTAGCGCTCGTTGTAGTGCCTGGGTATTTGATACTGGTTTAGTTGCTAATATTTGTAACTCGAAACAGGAGCTACGGAATAGACGGCGGCTAGCAAGGGATGAGGTATGCGCGTTGGCAACGGATCAAGAGTTGATGTGATGGCCGTCGGCACGCTCTCCTTAGTTTTACCTTCGGGATTAGTTTTCAACCTTAATAAGTGTTATTATGTGCCTGCGTTGAGAATAAACATTATATCTGGATCGTGTTTATTGAAATACGGTTATTCATTTAAATCGGAGAATAATGGTTGTTCTATTTATATGAGTAACATCTTTTATGGTCATGCACCTGCTATGAATGGTTTATTTCTTCTGAATCTCGAAAGCAATGAAACACACATCCATAACATTGAGGCTAAGAGATGCAAAGTAGATAGTGATAATTCGACTTATTTGTGGCACTGCCGTCTAGGTCATATTGGTGTAAAACGCATGAAGAAACTCCATTCTGATGGAATTTTGGAGTCTCTTGATTTTGAATCATTTGACACGTGCGAGCCGTGCCTCATGGGCAAGATGATCAAAACCCCGTTCTCCGGTATAATGGAGCGAGCAACGGACTTATTGGAAATCATACATACCGATGTATGCAGACCAATGAGTGTTTCGACGTGCGGTGGATATCGTTATTTTCTCAATTTTACTGATGACTTAAGTAGATATGGGTATATATATTTAATGAAACATAAATCTGAAACGTTTGAAAAGTTCAAAGAATTTCAGAACGAAGTGGAAAACCATCGTAACAGGAAAATTAAATTTCTATGATCCGATCATGGAGGTGAATATTTGAGTTATGATTTTCTCACGCATCTTAAAGCAAGCGGAATCTTTTTGCAACTCACGCCACCCGGAACACCACAGCGCAATGGTGTGTCTAAACGCCGGAATCGAACTCTATTAGATATGGTGCGATCGATGATGTCTCTCACAGATTTGCCGTTATCATTTTGGGGTTATGCATTAGAAACTGCTGCATTCACTTTAAATAGGGCACCATATAAATCCGTTGAGACGACACCGTATGAACTGTGGTTTGGTGCTAAACCTAAGTTGTCGTTTCTTAAAGTTTGGGGATACGAAGCTTACGTCAAGAAGTTGATGCCGGACAAGCTCGAACCCAAAGCGGAGAAATGCGTCTTCATAGGATACCCTAAGGAAACAATTGGGTATACCTTCTACCACAGATCCGAGGGCAAAGTGTTTGTTGCAAAGAACGGATCCTTTCTTGAGAAGGATTTTCTCTTGAAAGAAGTGAGTGGGAGGAAGGTAGAGCTAGACGAGGTTATTGAACCTTCTCTCGAGTTGGATAGTAGCGCATCACCTGAAATTGTTCCAGTGCCGTCTACACCAACAAGAGAGGAAGCTAATAACAAGGATCATGAAACTTCGAAAAATGCTACTGCTGAACGTCGCAGGTCGACAAGGTCGCGTGCCCCTCCTGAGTGGTGCGGAAACCCTGTCTTAACTGTCTTGTTGGTAGACAACAGTGAACCTGCGAACTATGATGAATAAATGATGAGACCACACTCTGAGAAATGGCTAGAGGTCATGAAATCCGAATTGGGATCCATGAGCGAAAACCAAGTATGGACTTTGGTGGACCCTCCTAGAGACCGTAAGGCCGTTGAGTGCAAATGGATTTTCAAGAAGAAAACGGACGCGAATGGTAATGTTACTGTCTATAAATCTCGTATTGTCGCAAAAGGTTTTCGACAAGTCAAGGTGTTGACTACGATGAGACTTTCTCTCCCGTAGCGATGCTTAAGTCCATTCGGATTTTATTAGCAATTGCTGCATTTCATGATTATGAAATATGGCAGATGGATGTCAAGACCGCGTTCCTCAATGGCAACATTGATGAAGAGTTGTATATGATGCGGCCCGAAGGTTTTGTCGATCCTAAGGATGCTGATAAGGTGTGCAAACTTCAGCGTTCCATTTATGGACTGAAGCAAGCATCTCGGAGTTGGAACCTTCGTTTTGATCAAGTGATCAAGAGCTTTGGATTTTTTCCAAATTGCTACGAAGCTTGTATCTACAAGAAAGTGAGTGGGAGCTCAGTGACATTTCTTGTACTATATGTGGATGACATATTGATTATTGGAAATGACATTGGTATGCTTAACGATGTGAAGAGTTATTTGAATAAATGTTTTTCAATGAAAGACCAAGGATAAGATGCTTATATATTGGGCATCAAAATCTATAGAGATAGACAAAGACGCCTAATAGCTTTAAGCCAAAGTACATACCTAGACAAAGTTCTGAAAAGGTTCAGAATGGATAAAGCAAAGAAAGGTTCATTGCCCATGTTGTCAGGTAAGATATTGAGCAAGGCTCAGTGTCCAGCTACGGTAAACGATAGAGATACTATGAGCAAAGTGCCTTACGCCTCGGCCATAGGTTCTATCATGTATGCCATGCTGTGTACTAGACCGGATGTGTCTAATGCTCTTAGTTTGACGAGCAGATACCAAAGTGATCCAGGAGTGGAACACTGGAAAGCTGTGAAGAACATCCTAAAGTATTTAAATAGGACTAAAGAAATGTTCTTGGTCTATGGAGGTGATGAGCAGCTTGTCGTAAAAGGTTACGTCGACGCTAGTTTCGACACCGACCCGGATGATTCTAAATCTCAGACAGGATACGTTTATATTTTGAATGGAGGAGCTGTGAGATGGAGAAGCTGCAAGCAAAGCGTGATCGCGGGATCTACAACAGAAGCGAAATACATGGCTGCTTCAGAAGCGTCAAGTGAAGGAGTTTGGATCAGGAACTTCATCACTGAGCTTGGTGTGGTTCCAAGTGCCTTGGACCCACTGGAGATATTATGCGACAACACTGGTGCCATAGCACTGGCTAAGGAACCAAGATATCATCCAAAGACCAAGCACATCAACCGCCGTTTTCATATAATTCGAGATTATATAGCAGATGGAGATCTGAAGATTAGTAAAGTACATACGGATCTGAATGTCGCAGATCCGTTGACTAAACCTCTTCCACGAGCAAAACATGATAAGCACCTCAATGCCATGGGTGTTAGATTATTGCCAGATGTAAACTAGATTATTGACTCTAGTGCAAGTGGGAGACTGTTGGAATTATGCCCTAGAGGCAATAATAAAGATGTTATTATTATAATTCTTGTTCATGATAATGTTTATATTCCATGCTAGAATTGTATTAAGCGTTGATACTTGTGTGGTTTATGAACAACACCGTGTCCCTAGTACGCCTCTATGGACTAGCTCATTGATTAATGATGGTTAAGGTTTCCTAACCATAGACATGAGTTGTCGGTTAATAATGAGATCATGTCATTAGGAGAATGATATGATGGATAGACCCACGTGTTCATCTTTGCGAAGCTTTTTCTTATGTCAAGTATTGTATTCCTTAGACCATGAGATAATACAACTCCCTAGTATCGGAAGAAAGGTTTGAGGTCATCAAACATCATCCTATGTGAGGGTGATCATAAAGGTGTCTCTTAGGTGATCGGAAAGTACTTGTTGGGTTGTATGTATCGAGATGGAATTTGTCCCTCCCAAGTCGGAGAGATATACTTCGGGCCCACTCGGTAATCGATATCAACACCGCTTGCAAGCATGTGGTTAAGGAGTTAATCACAAAGTGATATCAGATTACGGAACGAGTAAAGTACTTGCTGTGAACGAGATTGAACTAGGTATACCGATACCAACGATCGAATCTCGGGCAAGTAAAATATCGCGTGACGAAGGGAATACATATATGGGATTAATTGAATCCTGGCATCGTGGTTCATCCGATATGATCATCGATGAATATGTGGGAGTCAATATGGGTTTCCATATCCCGTTGTTGATTATTGATAGAAGATCATGTCTGCATATTCTCGAACCCGTAGGGTCACACACTTAACGTGCCTCGACGCTAGGATATAATGGATAATTGGTTTATGAGTTTTTGTTCGGAGTCTCGGATGAGATCCAGGACATCACGAGAGGTTCCGGAATGGTCCAGAGAATAAGATTCATATAAAGGAAAGCAGTTTTTGGATTTCGGAATCGTTTCGGAGTATTCGGTATTGTACCGGAAGGTTCTAGAAGCTTCCGGAGTGGGACCAACGTGGCCCCACTTGTTGGAGGGCTGCGTGGGACTATGAGGGAGTGCCCTGGCTGCTTTGGGCCAGGGGCACAAGGCCCCATAGGCCCAGCCGGCCAAAATCCTAGGGGAAACCCTAGGAACCCTTCTAGAAGGAGGGGGAATCTTGCCCCCAACTCCAACCCTTGGGGCCGCCGCCCTAGGGCTTGGAGGAGGGGCCAAGGGGGCCGGCCAGCCCCCTATATAAGGTGGGCAGGGGCGCACCCCTCCCCCCATTCCTCCAACTCTAGCCGCCGACCTGCTGCCCTCCACCTCTCTCTCTCTCTCTCTCTCTCTCTCTCTCTCTCTCTCTCTCTCTCCCGACTGCGCGTAGGCGAAGCCCTGCCGCAGAAACTCTCGACCATAGCACCATGCCGTCGTGTTGCAGATCCAATCTATCTCTCCACCCCACTTGCTGGACCAAGGAAGGAGGAGACGTCGCAGCACCGTGCGTGTGCATCTCTCGGAGGCGCCGCCACTTGCGGCGTAGGATCGGATCGCGAGGAGGAGACGGCTAGTACGACTACATCAACCACGTTTTGTTGAACGTTTCTGCTGTGCGATTTCTTCAAGGGTATGAAGATCTCATCTATCCCTATCGTTGATTGCATCTCCTAGATTAGATCTTGGCTTTCCCGTTCGCATCCGTAGAATTTTTTTGATTTACTATGTTGCGAAACCCTTCAGCCACCCCAGGCCAGCACACCCCTGGTAGGCGCGACCTACCAGGTGGCGGCGTCTGAGGGGGTCTAGCCCACCTGGGCCCCTCCATGCTGCCTCCTCAAATCCACCTTCTTTATCTCTCCCAAAAACACAGGAAAACTTGCTCAAGCTCGAGTTCTTGCTGTTCTTGCTCGCGATTTTCGATCTCCTTGTTCAGCCCATCTCAAGTGCTAATTTTTGGAGGGATTGCTCCTTGGTATGTGCCTCCTCCACTTGTCCAATTAGATTTGTGATTGGTAGATTGTATCTTGAGTATTTTGCTGCTATAGGTGACAGGTTGTTTGAGATTTCATGCTTGTTCTTTGCTTATAAACTTTGTTTTGATGCATGTGTAGTCCTCTAGCAAGTTCCTATAGTAGTTGCTCATCATTTATCAACTTAGAAATCACTTGGGTTGCTGGTTGTTTAAAATTTCAGAATAGGGAAGTCATGGACCACCACACGTTTGGTGACATATTTGAGAGTGAATCACCTAGAAGGGCAAGGATTCCAAGGTCCTCTACCAGTACTAAACCCTCATACAATGAGTATCTCATCACTCCGCGATTTGGTGACGAGGAGATGAAGGGGATGCACACCCCTCCACCTGTCCTTGCCAAACTTTCTTGCAAGCTGTTGGGATTCTTAATGATTTTATGACTTTGGTGCAGAGGGCTAGACTAACAAGTTACATGCAGGATGAGAGTGCACAATATGCTTTGCTTACTAAAACATTTGTGGAGAGTTTCTCCTTTACTAATAGTATTTTCAAGCCTTATGTGTCTTTCAAAATTTATGGCAGGGATCATTCTATGACTTTGAAGCAATTTTGCAAGGCCCTGGGACTTGGTACAACTGGGTCATCAAAGAAGATTCAAGCTCTACCAGCTGATTTGTTAGAGCTTTACCGAGGAATAACCAATGATGATGACCGTAGAGCTCAGCGAGGGAAGATAAAGAACATTCAACTTCCAGCCATTAGGTATTTTTCCTACTATCTTGCCACCAGTGTTCTTGGTAGGGAGAACACTAGTAATATTTCTAACTATCAATTGGCCTTCTTAGCTGTTGCGCTCAACAATGAGGATAAGTATAATCTTGGTTCTCTCATTGCTTGTCGTCTAGCCGCTAAGAGACCCATTTATGGGGGAATTATTGCTACTCATGTTGCTGCTGCCTTGAACATTGCTGTTGATCCACATGATACAGTTTTGGCTCCTCGGAGGCTTGACTTGCTGCCATGAAGGCGCACCACTTTGTCACCACTAGCTCTGCTCTTGAGAACTTGGTTTATATAATGTTGTTTACTGACGGGGAAGAGAGAGATATCCCTATACCCCAAACCACTTTGTTCAGTATTTCTCAGGGACCGTGGTCATGCTCGAAGGCGGAGATGGACGACAACCTGCGTTCTCTTAACTTCCATGGGCACTATCAGGAGGAAGCACCATCATACGATCCCCCCTGCGTATTACACAGGGGAGGCCTCGAGCTCATACTAGGACGAGGGAGCTTCCTCAACATACTACGGAGGTGCATCTACTTGGGCACCATGGGATTGAGCCCCACTTAGGCCAAAAGCCTAAGCTTGGGGGGAGGTATACCGACATCACACACTCATTTATATATATATCACGTTCGGTCGGTTCTTTGTATATCCATTGTTTCGCTTTCTTTTTGGTTTTTGTTGCTTCTTTCTAAAAACCCAAAAATACCAAAAATATTTTCGTTGTTTCTCTTGGTTTGTTTCTTTGTTTCTTTGCTTTGGTTTGCCTTAAAAGAAACATCCAAAAAGATTTTGCTTTGTTTGGTTTGCTTTGTTTTTGTTTGTTGTTTGCTTGTTTCTAAAAAAATCGAAAACACCAAAAATATTTATTGTTCTTCTTTGGTTTTGTGAGTTCTTTGCAGGGTTCAGCCATCCTCAGTGGATTTTGGTTTCATGTTAATTATTCAAGTCACACAAGTGAAGGGCAATAATGAATATTAAGACAACTCTAGGTATGGTAAGATGCTGGTAACGAACTCTATTTGTTCCATTTTTGTACATATACCCATCATTGTGAGCATGCTTAGCCTGTTTGTGTAAGGTGTATGTCATTATGGATGCTTAGTAGTTCTTGCTTGTCTATGATTAGCTCCAGCTTGCTAATATTTTGTAGCATGTCATATGAATGTTTGCTTGCATTGTTTTATTCATACTCTGGTATGATATTGTGGTATCCTCCTCTGACTGTTCATGTGAATCGACTTGGCACATGCTCACGCATGCATATGACTAATCAATAGTCAGTAAGCCTCGATGATTTATTTTGCCTCGGAGTTCTTGTATCACTTTCATGCCATAGTTAGTCATGTTTTGTTGCAAGCATGATTATGACAGCTATTGCTCTCTCTTTTGTTGCTCCCTCTCTATTGCTAGCCTTCACTTGCACTAAGTACGTGCTCTACCTGTGCTTCCAACTCCCCAAAACCAATATTGCCAGCTGTGTCCACCATACCTACCTATTAGCATCATTTGCTATTTCAGTGCATATTCCATATGTCGTGTTTTCTTCCAAAATAAAATGTTTGTTTGTTTTGAGGAAGTTAGTTAGTAAAGCTATGACGAACTTGATGGCACACTTTATTCCTTGCGATTAATAATCCTGAACCATTGTGACTAGTCCATGAAAGTTATATGCTTGCTAATTATATACTGGGAGTCAGCAGAACCGTGCTATCACGGGGAACACTTTCAACACTTTTTGGATATCTCATCCAGTTGATTCCTTGCTCTTTTGTTTATGGATGTCGATGATGTGAAATAAAAGGGGAGGTTGTGAGTTCATGGAGTTTATACATTGTGTTATAGAAATGCCTGGGCCGCTAGCCTAAGCCATGGTTAATCATGGTGGAAACTTGCAGCATCACCATAATGAGCATCTATGAAGCGTCCTCAATAAAAAGCTATGCATATGGTAAATAAAAAGATTGTTGAGATGCTCATTATCTGCTTGCCTTGTCATTTTGGTTATGGGAAAGCTCTTGTACCGTGTGCAAGGGGTACCCATTTGGCGGTTCTCGATGATATGCATGTATTTACAATGCTAAGATATTTCAGGTGACCAAAGTTGAGTAGAATGTGGAGCGTCCCTCGTACTCAAGGGACTTGGGATTTACAGTCTATGGTCTGTCAAGCATATGATTCAGAGTGGACCTCACTTTCACCTTAACCACATGAAGATGCCTATGATAGGGGCAATGAGAGCTCAAAGCTAATGAGTACCTTCCTTTCAGCATTGGGAAGCCTTTCAAACCTTCATAAAACCGTTTTTCACAATCTTGTTGAGTCATCACTTATTCTATGAGCATCTTCTTGAGAGCATAATTGTCATTTTTGTGTTTGTTCCAAAACTTGGTTAATTATGTCATGACTTTGATGCTTGTATCTCTGATATCTTTATCTCTAGTCTTCATGTGAACTTCAGAGGTGCCTTGGCATTTATATTGTGCTCTTCAAACAAAGGCAAGCGAGATACCACTCTATCATACCTTATTATGAGCATTGCAATGTTGCTTATGTTTATGTTTCATGCTACTTATTATTATTGAGTTGGTTTGTCTTTGCATACTCCTTATTATGAATTGTCTAAGCATCTACTCCTGTGCTAAGAATATTTACATCATATGAAGCTAAGTGTTCGTGAAAGTTCTTTTATCGCACTCAGTTTTCAACTGAATTGCTTGAGGACAAGCAATAAGCTAAGCTTGGGGGAGTTGATACGTCCATAACGTATCTACTTTCTCGAACCCTAGGATCTGGCGACTATATAAGTCGGGCCTATGGGAGCCTTTAGGGCACAATCTCATACACAACTTAGTACAGATTCATACAACCTCGCACAGCGAACCTATCTCTGTAACTCGGCATATTGCCCTTATAGTGATTTATAGCAGGAGTAGGATTCCGCCACCGTCGTGGGATCTGAACCTGGGTAAGCTGTGTTACCTCGTACCTGTCAACCGTCCGCCTTACCCACGTCTCTAAACACGCACTGTGAGGACCCCTCCATGGAGTACTCGTCGGCAATACCGCGACAGTTGGCGCCCACCGTGGGGCAAGAGGCGCTTCAGGCTCTTCAGCGGGCGAGAACCAAGATCTTCACAGGAATCGGCGAAACCGTAGCCATCGGCCGTGTTCTCTTCTCCGGCAATGTTCCGATCGTCCCCCATGACGAGTTCTAGATCCCGGCGAAGACGAACCCTACGCGGTGTTCGATCGTTCCTATCGGAGACATCCACCTCTTCATTGGCGAAACCGACTCGGGCACTAGTTCCCTGGGAGTCGGAGAAGCATCAAGACCTGCACGGACCGCCTACGGGCAGGATACGCTCGCGGAAGGATCGATGTCGGATCTCTCCTTGGAGTTTGCCAGCAAAGATCGGAAAGCATCAAGACCCGCACGGACCGCCTACGGGAAGGATACGTTCACGGAAGGATCGATGTCGGATCTCTCCTCGGAGTTTGCCGACAAAGATCGGAAAAATTCAAGACCCACCCAAACCGCCCCTGTGCAGGATATAAAGGTGGAAGATCACTGCAAATCCGCCGGCTTTATCCGCGCGTCTGGACAACAGAGATCCAAGTTCGTCGGCGTGGTTACCATCTTTGACCTGGCGCGCTGCGTTCAGAGAGAGGGCGAAAACCCCCGCGACTACCTCGCCAGGTGGCTCCGTATACGGGCAGACCTGGCCAATTACCCCGATGATAACACTTTGTATCACTTCGTGGAAGGACTGGACCGTGGCATGCTTCTCCAACATTCTTTACGTCGGCAGCAGGCAACAGGACGCCTTACCCTCGAAGAGATGGTGAGCACCGTCAACAGCTCCGCGGCAGCTGACGCGGCAGCCCAGATGGACCTTGCGCTCAGAGACGGAGAACCTCCGGTTCCGAAGCCGCCGCCACCGCCTCCGGCTGCCATCGTCGTAGCAGCACCACCACCTCCAGTCATCGTCGAGGCCGTTGCACCTCCACCTCCCGTCATCGAGGAAGTCCTGGCACCCTCCGACTCTGTCATTGATGCGCTTTATGATGATTTCGGTGCAGATTCAGAGGAGGTAGACTTCAGTCCAGAAGAGCTAGACTGCGCTATGCAGGAGATGGAGGAGGAGTACTCGCGCGACGAGCAAGCTAACAACACCGTCATGTCTCGAGGGGTGTTCGTCACCATTGGGACAGCGATGGATGAAGATCAACCTGGGCAAGCTCCGCCTACCGCGCTGGAAAAGGGGAAGGGGCCACTAATTTCCGCCGACGATGATCGCGCAAAGGTCATGCCTCCTCCGCCTAACCCAGTGCAGCAGCCACAGGAACTCGGCACCGGTCCGAGCAACAACAACACCACAAACTTGCCGCCTCCAGCATCCACGTCGGCAGCAGCCCATGTTACTCCAGATGATAGAGTGATGTACGACAATATCCTCGTCGAGCCACTAACCGTTGATCATATCCGGAACGTGACTCAGCTTGAGGAGAAGCGCCAGCAGCTGCTGGAGGAGGCACAAGCCATCGCGGAGCAAGGCGCTAAGCTAGATCGAGATCTGGTCAACGCGCAGAAGTCCATAGAGAAAGCTAGAGCAATGGAGGCCGAGTACAAGACTCTGCAGCAGCAGCAGAAGGCTAAGAAGGCTTCGGCTCGCGTCATCAACGATCCTGGTGTACGACGCAACCTAGGATGGGCTCCCTCGAAGCTGGCACATGCCAAGCCATACATTGATAGTGAAGGCAAGCAGGTGATGCCCACCCCACTCCTTAACCTCGCCGTCGCCAAGACCCTTCTGGAGCAGGATAGATCGCCTGAGGCAGTAGAACAGGTCTATGACCTAGTGGCCAAGGCGGTAAAGCAGCAGGAAAAGGCCACCTCTCAGAGGCTTGAGTCTGACCCAGCGCTCTGCCGATCTAGCCAGTACAAACCGCCAAGGGACAGATCTCCTTAGGATGTCGGATCACATATGGGTTCATCAGAATGAAGACGGAGGGATGCGCGCAACAGGAAGGACGCTATCCCCATATCCTCCGACCACGGAGAAAAAGCCCTACCTCGCCGCCCATCGCCACCGCCCTGATCCCCCCGACGTCAGGAAGACTACAAGGCTCACCATCGCACGGATATGCCCCCTCCAAAGCAGTGTGGCATCGTCATCCGCGACAACGCGGCGCAGACCCGTCATGATGAAGAGCGCCACCAAGGACACAAGAGCAAGTCACACCACGACCCTCCGCGTACGACAAGCAACCGTGACAAGCGCGAGGCGTCGCAGGAGGGTAACAACAAGAAGGCTAACCCACCGCCACCTCCGCCTCCGTCGCCGCCAAGCAGTCACCATGGCGGAAGAGGCCCGCGTCATTCACGCAGCCCATCCCCTGTTGACAACAAGAAGAAGAACCCGAGCCGTACGATGCACGTTCGCGGATCGATAAGATCCACGAGGCCCGGGAAGGACCATACCTGGGACCACGTTGTTTTGGACCTGCAATACGGTCCGCAACTTACCCCAAAGGTTTCTGGATCGACAAGACCATCAAGCCCTATGACGGCACCGCCAAACCTGCCACATGGTTGCAGGACTACGGCAACGCGGTGGAGATTGCCGGAGGCAACCCCAACGTCGATGTTAAGTACCTCCCATTAATATTGGCAGGCATGGCCCGTCAATGGATCGACGACTTGCCGGAGAAATCTATCTACAACTGGCTGGATATGCAAGAAGCATTCACCAAGAACTTTGAAGGTACATACAAGCGTCCCTGCACTGTGGGCGATCTACATCGGTGCGTGCAAGAGAAAGACGAGACATCTCGCGCCTACCTCTCCCGCTGGCTGGACATGAATAATTCCTGCGCAGGAGTGCACGCTCAGACCGCCATGGCCGCCTTCATTGATGGGTTGGAAAGGGGCACGTTGCTCCGACACAAGCTGAAGCGCTTCCAGGACAATCACCAGCTTGACTTGAACCAGATGATTCAGTTGGCTAGTGAGTCCGCAGCTGCCGACGACGATGCTCGTGGCTCATTGCCGGCAACAACCGTTCCAACTCAAGCTCAGAGGAACAACAGTACAAAGCGGAAAACCACTCCAAAAGAAAAGCAATCTACCGACATGGTCGCTATGACTTTTGCAGGACGAGGAGAAGGCGGACAACGTGGCCGAGGAAGGGGAGCGGGCCACGGGCAGCAGCGAGGAAGTGAAACCACCTCGGCGCTGCTCCGCGTTCCCCAAACCTACAAGGAGTACCGCGATATGCCGTGCCTCGTACACCTCGACGCTAACGGCAAGGCCACCCATACCAATCGACACTGCAAGTTCGTCAACGACCTCAAGGAAGACCCGGAGTCCGGCTACAAGCGAATTTGGAAGAACAGACCGCGAGGCAAGGGCAAGGGGAAGAAGAAGGAGGAGGAGTCCAATGATTCAAGAGACATGGACGAGGACGTTGACCCCAAGAACGCCGCCAAGAGCGACGACAAGGGCAAGAACCCCTTCGCAAAGAAGGCCCCAGTCTACCACACTTTCCTTGGCACCCCCACCGTCTAACAACAGAAGACCTCTCTAAGGATCCTGATGGCCACTCTCCCCCAGTTCCCCAATACCTGCGCTGGTCGGAGGTTCCAATAACTTGGGACAGGACGGACCACCCAGACCTTGTGCCCACGGAGAACCAGTACTCCATGGTCATCAACCCATTGATTGACGGCGTGGAGTTCACCAAGTGCATGGTGGATAGTGGAAGCAGCATAAACATCATGTACCTGGATACACTGCAGAAGATGAACTTGACGGAGGCAAACCTAAGGCGGACCAACACCGTGTTCCATGGCGTAGTTCCTGGTCGGGAGGCTCGGTCCCTTGGGTGCATCACACTTCAGGTATCCTTTGGCGACGTTAATAATTACCGCCAAGAGCGCATGACCTTTGAGGTGGTCCCCTTCAAGAGCGTGTACCACGTCATATTCGTCCGCGACATATTCCACACGTTCATGGCCAAGCCATGCTTCGTCTACAACAAACTCAAGATACCCGGACCAAACGGTGTCATCACCGTATCCGGAAGCTTTACCAAGGCAAGGGACTGCGAGATCTACGAAGCAGCCATTGCAGAAGCTGTCCTCTACAGCGAAGAATTCAAGTAGATCTAGAGCAAGGTCAATGACTTAGAGATGCCCGCGTCGAAGAAGCATATCTCCGACTCCACTCCTGCGTTCAAGGCCTCCATCGAGACCAAGCCGGTGGAACTTGTGGTAGGCGATGCCTCCAAGACCATCGCCATTGGGACGAACCTGGATCCCAAATAGGAAAGCGCGCTCCTCGAGTTCCTCCGTGAGAATAGGGACATCTTTGCCTGGCAACCTGCCGACATGAAAGGTGTACCTAGGGAACTTGCCAAGCACAGCTTAAACATAGATCCAAAATATAAACCAGTGAAACAACCTCTACGATGCTTCGGAGAGGAGAAGAGACGCGCCATTGGCAAAGAGATAGCTAGGTTACTTAAGGCTGGGTTTATCCGAGAAGTCCTTCACACCCGATGGGTGGCCAATCCTGTACTTGTCCCCAAAAAGGGAACCAATGAATTAAGAATGTGCGTTGATTACACCGGCTTGAACAAAGCATATCCCAAATATCTGTTTGCTTTGCCTCGCATTGACCAAGTCATTTAATCGACGGCTGGCTCGGAACTTTTGTGTTTTCTCGATGCATACTCACGATACCACCAGATAAAGATGAGGAAGTTAGACCAATTGGCCACTTCGTTCACTACTCCATACGACATGTTTTGCTATGTCACGATGCCCTTTGGGATGAAAAACGCAAGTGCTACCTACCAGCGGACAATGCAACGTTGCCTTCACGACCAAATTGGTCGGAACGTTCACGCCTATGTGGACGATATCGTGGTGATGTCTAAAAAGTCAAACGACTTAATCTCCGACTTAAAAGAAACCTTTGATAATCTCCAAAAATACAACATGATGCTCAACCCTAAGAAGTGCGTCTTCGAGGTTCCAGCCGGCAAATTGTTGGGCTTCATCGTTTCCCAGCGCGGAATCAAGGTCAACCTGGAGAAAATCAAGGACATCTTAAACATAAATCGTCCGACATGCCTACAGGACATTCAACGACTAACAAGTTGTGTTGCAGCCGTTAGTCGGTTCGTCAGCCGACTTGGAGAGAAGGCTTTGCCGTTGTACAAGTTGCTGAAGAAGGCAGACAAATTCACGTGGACAGACGAGGCAGATGCAGCATTGAAGCAGCTCAAGGAGATTCTTTCCTCAGCGCCCATCCTTGCAGCACCCGAACCTGGAGAGCCCCTGTTAATTTACATGGAGGCAACCAACCGGGTTATCAGCATCGTCGTCGTGGTAGATCGGAAGGAACCAGGCTACGAGCACGGAGTTCAACCACCAGTTTACTATGTGAGCGAGGTCTTGACGGAGTCCAAGCAGCGTTACCCGCACTACCAAAAGATAGCTTATGGAGTATTCCTTGCTTCGCGGAAGCTGAGGCATTACTTTCAGGAGCACCCAATCACAGTAGTGAGCAAGACTCCACTATCCAACATTATCAACAACAGCGACGCTACAGGAAGGGTCGCGAAGTGGGGTATTGAACTTGCCGCCTTCGATATCACCTACAAGAGACGCAACACTATCAAGTCACAAGCTTTGGCGGATTTTATTGCAGATTGGACGGAGATTCCAGATGCTACTCCGTTGCCAGAACTAGAATACTGGGTGATGCACTTTGACGGATCAAAGTTGCTCAACGGCTCGAGGGCTGGTGTACTGCTACAGTCACCAAAAGGAGACAAGCTACACTACGTTCTGCAGATCCACTTCGAGGCTACAAACAACATGGTGGAGTATGAAGCACTCATTCACGGACTACGTGTAGCCAAGGATATTGGCATCAATAGTTTGCTGTGGAGATTCCGACATGGTGGCCCAGCAGGTGGCTGGCACCTGGATGCGCGGAACCCTATGATGGCAGCATAATGACACGAAGTGGACGAGATAGCCAAGAGCTTTTTGGGCTACGAAGTCAAGTATGTACCTAGGGAACAAAACAAGGCGGCTGATCTGCTATCTAAACTTGGATCAGGGCGCAAGCGGATTCCGCCAGGAGTTTTCCTAGAGCATCTACGCACACCATCCGTGAAGGGCGCCGACATCGATAACCCGGATAGAGCTGACTCTTTCGTCAACATGGTGACAAAGATCATTCCGGCTTGGACAAAACCATTCATGGATTATCTCGAGCACGGAACTTTGCGCGACGACGAGGTCGAAAGACGACAAATAGTACGACGAGCAAAGGGTTATACCATAATCAATGGGCAACTCTATAAAAGGAGCACTAATGGTGTATACTTAAAGTGCTTTTCCCAGCTAGAAGGTATGGAAATCCTACGCGAAATCCATCTCGAAGATTGCGGGCATCACGCCGCTCCTCGATCATTGGTCGCGAAAGCCTTCCGGCAAGGATTCTACTGGCTGGCCGCGAAGGCGGACGTCGACAAGCTGGTTGAGACATGCACGGGATGCCAGTATTATGCCCGACAACCACATGTTCCTGCTGAAGAATTGCGAACAATACCAATAACTTGGCTGTTTGCAGTCTGGGGGCTAGACATGGTGGGACCGTTACAGACGGCACCGTGTGGATTTACGCATCTCCTTGTAGCAGTTGACAAATTCACCAAATGGATAGAAGCTAAACCCATTAGAAAGCTTGATGGGGAAACTGCCCTTCGGTTTGTCCGGGATCTAGTGGTGAGATTTGGTCTCCCACACAGCATCATCACCGACAACGGAAGCAACTTGTCACTCGGAGAAGTGGAGGCCTATTGCTAGGACAAAGGCATCCGACTTGACCTTGCATCTGTGGCACACCCACAATCCAATGGTCAGGTTGAGCGAGCCAATGGATTAATTCTGCAGGGAATCAAGCCACGTCTTGAGGCACCGCTACACAGAGCAGCTGGAGCCTGGGTGGAAGAATTGCCATATGTGTTGTGGATTTTACGAACCACACCCAACAGATCCACCGGCTACACCCCTTACTTCATGGTATATGGAGCAGAAGCCATCCTACCTTCCGACATCCTCCACGACGCACCAAGAGTTGCCGCCTACGACGAAGATGATGCTGAAGAATCCAGACGCCTAGATGTGGACCTTCTCGAGGAGGAGCGCGATTTGACATGCCAAAGATCCGCCATCTACCAGCAGAAGCTACGCAGCTACCATAGTCACCGCGTTCGGCATCGCTCGTTTAAAGATAGGGATTTAGTACTCCGACTTAAGCAGAAGAAGTCACACAAATTATCCTCGCCATGGGAAGGACCGTTCATCATAAGCAAGACGCTGCTCAATGGGTCTTACTACCTTGTCGACAATCGGGAACTCAAGGATAGACCCAACAAGGATCATAAGCGTAAGCGACGTGACCCGGATGATGACTACCCGGAGCTTAATCGGCCATGGAACATAGCACAGCTACGTCCTTTCTACACTTAGCATGTTTTATCTAATTGTGTACCTCTTATATGATCAATGAAATAAAGCTCTTTGGTTCACTCATATTGCTGAGTCTTTTACCTCCTTTAGTGTTCATTTTTGGATCATATAAAACCTTTATGCACAAGTCTTGCGATTGCACTTGTGAAAATTCCGCCTACGGGCGTTAGCTTAAGTTTTCTGGTCTACACATTCTTTGTCGTTTTTATGTGGATTATGGAGTAGTGACTTTTGGCACTTATTGTTGGCGATTTTGTGCTCAGGTTATTGACGGTGCCATTGGGAATCATCACCTAAGCGCATGGTTCCGATAACGAGTCTTCCGACTCACGAAAAGTCAAGCATATGAACCAGAGTAATGGATAAGCCAGGACTTGCTTAAAAATATATACATACTGGGAATTAGTTCTTAAGTCGCAGGACTTAACAATCATTGTTTTCCGCCTTAAGATTACATCACCAAGTTTCTTCCGTGCACACACCGAAGGTGAAACAGAAATTACAAAGTGTTTTTCATTCTTTGGGCGCAGGAGACTTGGAGGCCGCATCATCAACAGCCGGAGAATCACCCTCAACATCGGCGCTGTGATGAGACTCAGAGGAATCTTGGTTGACGCTATCAATGGTGTTCCTGGGCACGAAGATATCAACATCCACCAACTCGGCAACCCTGGTGTCATAACCCGCGAGTGATGACATGATGGCTTCGTGATCGATCTCCTTGCCGTCATCATCTACGTCGGGGATGCCAGAGGTCACCGTGTCGATGTCTTCATCTTCATAGTGTGCCTTCACCATAGACAGCGCCATCCTTGCGCCAGCCCGTGCGCATGAAGCTTTCCAGCTCGCGACACGCTCGGGGGCTCGGCGTAGAATCTCCGAGTACTTCGCCACGGAGTCCGAGGCCTTGATATATATCTGGAGGGGTTTAGCAATCTCCTTGGCTTGGGTGATGTCGATGTTGACGAAGTTGCCGGCAAGAACCATGCATTCCTTGTTCGAAGGAGGCGAGCGGGTTAAACACATAGGCGCTGAAAATTCCGACAAGGATCGCATGAGTTCAATAAACTCTAAAGTATCCAGACTACAGAAATATAAGGCGGAGAAAACTTACTGAAGATGCTGGCCTTAGCCTGCCAGACGGTGTCCGCCAAGGATTCCTTCTCTTGTTGGAGGAGCTTAAACGCCTCGCTATGGCGATGGTTTTGCTCATCAGCAGCTTGCTTCTGATCTTTTAAGATCGCAAGCTCCTCCTTCAAGCGACTGATCTCAGCGGAGGCGGAATCTTGCAGGGCTTTCATGGAATCCTAGTGCATCTTCAGCATCTCCTTCCTCTCCTCCTTCAGGATCTTGTTCTCGCTATCCAGCTGCTGGATATGCTTGGACTGCTCGACAATGTCCTTGGCCTTGGCAACATGTTCTGCAAGTCGGAGAAAACAAAGTACACAGTGAGTACTCGGAGATTATGGGCACAAAAGTAAGACGGAAATGCGCAAAAAGAAAACAGACTCTTGTTTTTGATGATCTGTTACTTCAAGATGGCAGTTTTACCCTTTTCGGCTTCAAGATCTGCGCGCATCTTCTGATACTTGTCGTTGGCCATGCCCCTCTGAGCATTCTCATTCTATGGAAACAAGTACAAAGTTAAATCATTGTTTGGTCTTCTTGGAGCTTCTAGTCGGACATTTTCCACCTAGATGCTCGGGGGATACAGCGAGAGTTTTTAACTTATCAATATGCTTTTCTTTTCTTTAAGCATCTAGTCGTAACTAATTCAGTTACAACTAGAGGCTTGGGGGCTACAGCATTGAAAATTATGAAGACTGTGTATGCTACTCTTAAAGTATCTAGTCGGAGTAATTCATTCCATCTAAATGCTTGGGGGCTGCAGTGAGAGTTCTTTCTAACTTAGTCACTCTTAGAGCATATAGATGCAAAACCTATGGTTTTCCTTCTACATCCTCGGGGGCTACAGTGGGATACTCATATGAAATGCAGAAGGCAAAGTAAAAACTTACAAGTGCAATGATCTTGAGGTTTGTAGCGCTCTCGGCCAGCAGCTTGCCAAAGGAAATGCTATTTCCTCGCAAGATATCCGCTTGTCGGAGTAGCTCCTCGAGACCGCACGTCGGAGATGACAACACTCCTCTAGGAACCATAGTTGTGTTACTCGGCAGGAGCGCCGGGTAAACTATCTTCGGGAACTCGAAGGGTTTCTGGGGAGTAGGGGCGCCCGCCTTCGGCAGAGGTACCAGCTCCCACCACCGCCTTGCCGCTACCGATGGAATCCTTAGCCGGAGCTTCAGCCATTTGACGAGCAGCGCTCTCCTGTGTCGCCTGCTTGCCGAAAACAGCGAGTTCGGTAGAGGCGCCAGAATCCACTTCCATGGCGGAATGGGCTGGTGCCTCCTGGACTTGAGAGCTTGTCGGAGCAGAGGAGGGCTTGACGGCAGGAGTAGCAGGGGCGATGACGGGGGAGGAGTCGCGATGCAGCATATCTTTGATATTTCTAGAAGCCCCAAGAGTCTTGGAGGACTTCTTGAGGCTGGTTGTGTCTTTCTTCCTGAAACGTGCAAAATGCATAAGTACAGGAATAAGACAGATAAATAATACAATGTCGGAGAATGAGAGGCTTACTACACTAGGGGGGGCGCTTTAGCAAAAACCCCGGTGGCTTTTCTCTTTTCTGCCTCCAGGGCGCAGTACTCTTTTTGGAGGCTCCACCCTCCGTCTTCTTCTTATTGCCTCTGTTGGCAGCATCAGAGGTGGAACTCTTACGCTTTCGCGCCAACGGGACATCTTCGTCGGACACGACCGTGACTTCCTTCATCTCTGGATTGTAGATTTGGGCAGCCAGGTTGTCCTCATCTAGATCGCTAAGCTTTTAAGTGAGAAATCACCGTGTTAGATAAGATGGCACTGGCAAGACGGAGAAACTGGAGCAATGTCATATACGGAAAATAAATACCTGTCGATGTACATGTCGCACGTGATGGTGAAGTCGCGCTTCTTATCCTTCACCTTGACGATGTCCTTCAGACGGAGCTTGACGGAGTCGCTCGAGAAGTTATCAACGGAGATCCGGAGGGGTATCCCTTCGATCACTGGTGTACTCGTGCATGAACTTCACGCGGTGCTGCAGAGGTTGGATTCGCCTGATGAACCAACACATGGCTAGGTCCAAGCCGGTCAAACCCGTCTCTACGAACCACTCGATCCGCCTTATTGCGCGTGAAGCGTCGAGGTCGGAGGAAAGAGAGGCATGGGATCTCCATGTGGAAACTTCAGCGGCGGATCCATCCACGAAGTCCGAATACGTCACTTCTCGGCCCGCCAAAGGAATGTCGGGGCCGAGAAGTACGTCTGCTGCCAGTTTTTGCACGACTCGTGGCCGATGATGTCGAGGAACCGCCGGCCAGGTCGGATCTTGAAGCTTATGGTGCCGCAGTTCCTAAGCTCCTCCCTACTATGTCCGGCTTCACGTTTGACGATGAAGAAGTACACGAAAAAGTCTAACCTAGGCCTAATCCCTAGGTAACCCTCACAAAGTGCCGCGAAGTTTCTAAGCACTAAGATACTATTGGGGGAAAGGTTATGGGGTTGAACCTTGAAGTGGTTCAAGACGGACAAAAATAAGTGGGAGATGGGCAGGGAAACGCCGCGTACCAGCTGAGCCTTGAGGTACACCTTTTATCCGGCTTGGGGAAAAGGTGTCACCTCGCCGGCCGGCACCGCCCTCCAGGAGAGCCCCTCCGTTGCGGGGAGGTAGCCTTCGGCGACCATCTCTTGGATGTCGCGGCCGGTGATGTCCGAGTCGCGCCAGTCGCCCTTGTGCGAGTCTGGCTCTTCTTCCAGAGGCTCTAGCGCTGCCAGATTGTGGTCACCGCCGGTGGTTTCAATCACCGCCGACGCGGGGATGACCAGGCCCTCTGGGGGCACGACGACGGAGCTCGCCGGTTTCACCGTGGCTTCGCTCGACGCCACCATCGACGGGGAGGAGCTGCTGCTGGCCATGGAGGACTGGGAGGATGCGACTGATGCAAAGAGAGGCTAGGGTTTCTTCGAGGTTTTCCGTGGAAAGCTCGAGGAGGCGTGCGGCTGGAGGAAGAAGATGATGACGCGAGAGAATGGGGTGAAAAAGTGGCAAGTGTCCCACGGTTACTATTTATCTTACTCTGCGTCAAGATTCGTGCAGCTAATCGGACGGTTGCCGCGTAGACGACGTGTTCGCGGACGTGCGTGGTAATTTCGCCACGTCTCCAACCGCCGCCGCCAACGGTTCGTATCGCTCGCGCGGGAAAATCGGATATGATTGTGTTCTCTGCATGTGTGAGTTACGAGGCGTCACTGACCTAAGCCTACGTCGTCATAACTGACATGGTAGATGAGCCGTCACATCGAAGATTTTGGCATGGACGGATTTAATCCGACTACGGAAGAGTACGATGGAAGATTCAGCATTTCTCCGACTTACTCATAGAAGACGGAGAAACCTTTGCAGGGTTCTTTGGGAGGACTACAAGATATTGCTTGACGATTTGCCGACATCCATCTAGACGGAGCATTCCACGAGAAGAGGCAAGACGGCGCAAGATCTTGGAGTTCTCCGGGGGCTACTGTTGGGGACATGCTATATGGGTATCCTCATAGCATGTCTCTTATCCGACTAACCCGGGTGGCCCATAGTCGGTAGCATGGCCTGTGGCCTGCTGGGCGGCCCAGTTAGGTGGATCCAAAAGGGAGGCCCATGCCGGATAAAGGAAGGCTACGGTGGAGTCACCAGCGTACCCGGAGCCTTGGAGTGCAAGATACACAAGACTAGTGATAGACGGTGTAGGACTCTATAACCTGTTCATCTAGGACTTTTCCCTATAACCCTAGGATCTGGCGACTATATAAGTCGGGCCTATGGGAGCCTTTAGGGCACAATATCATACACAACTTAGTACAGATTCATACAACCTCGCACAGCGAACCTATCTCTGTAACTCGGCGTATTGCCCTTATAGTGATTTATAGCAGGAGTAGGATTCCGCCACCGTCATGGGATATGAACCTGGGTAAGCTGTGTTACCTCGTACCCGTCAACCATCCGCCTTACCCCACGTCTCTAAACACGCATTGCGAGGACCCCTCCATGGCGTACTCGTCGGCAATACCACGACAAGGATCATCGCCATCGTCATCACAAAAGCATCTCCATCAACCACCAATGTTTCCCTCATCCATGAGTGAGTAATCCCCCGCTGTAGGCTTTCGGATGGTAGGGATTGGATGAGTTCTATCATGTAATCGAATAATATCTGTTAGGGCATAGTGTCTAGTATCTCTATTAGTGATATTTGACTTTGTTGCAACTTGTTGTGCTTAATGCTTGTCACTAGGGCCCGAGTGCCATGATCTCAGATCTGAACTTATTATTGAATCATTATGATAGTATTGTTTGTGATCTTATCTGCAAGTTGTGTACACGTATCATTGTCTGGATCCAAAGTCCCCAAAGTGACAATAATTGGAACAACCGGAGGGGATGGCTGTGGTCTGAGGATCACATGTGTTCACGGAGTGTTAATGCTTTGTTCCGGTGCTCTAATAAAAGGAGAACCTTAATTGCCAGTAGTTCCCTAGAGGCCCCACTGCCACGGGCTGGCTGGATAGAAGATGTTGTGCAAGTTCTCATTGCGAGCACGTATGACTATATTTGGAGCACATGCCTAGGATTGTTTAGTACTTGGATGCTTGTTATTATTCATCTGCAATGTCCTAGGTCTTGAAGTTACATGTTTAGACTCGTCCATGCAACGCCCGTCCATCCATCCCTATGCCTACCGCACTCGAATCCTACTGTTACCGTTAATGTTACTGTTGCTCCTGTTTCACTATTGTTGTTGATGTTGCTGTTGCTACTACCAAACTGTTGTTACTGATAAAACTTCTGTGAGCAAGAACTATTTCCAGGTACAGCTGAACTGATAACTCAGTTGTTAAGGCTTGCAAGTATTCTTTGGTTCCCCTTGTGTCGAATCAATAAATTGGGTATTACTATCCGCGAAGACTGTTCCAATCCCCTATACTTGTGGGTCATCAGCCCGCTACATCACGGGGTTTAGTATACTAGGATGTGTTGCATACAAGAGATTGTCTATGTTCAAACATTACACATGACTATGATTATTATTATCTTTTATCCCATATGATGTGCAACTGCAGGTGGATCTTTAACTCTGGCATATCTCCAGCCATTGAATCAACCCACTATAAAAAGTAAACTAGATTGGTCCGGTAAACTAAGGTAAAACAAATAAAAAAGTCTTATAGACGTGTCCTTATATATTTCCTTTTAGAATTGCTTTCCAAGGTTCGATTAAACCTAGGTCTTCTAGGCAAAAAGCTATTATACTACATCCATGAATCCAGATCGAAGGTATAAATCGTTTTTCTGGCACCGTTGCCGGGAAGCAATTTCGCTATCCTCGTGAGGTTACTAGAGACCTTGTTATTAGTTTTATTAATAGTTTGTAGTTTTATTATTGTTGTTAGTTTACTTTCTTGTTGTCTATTTGAAAACCCAAAAAAATTTAGTTACCTGTTATTTGTTTTCACAACTTAAAAATTACCAAAAATATAAGAGCCATGGCTCAAAAGAGACTTGGGGAGTATGCTACTCCCACTGATGACTTTATTCGGGCACCTATCACTTAGCCTGCTGTTGATGCAGAAACTTATGAAATTAAGCCCAAGCTTTTAAGCTTGGTTCAACAAAACGAATTTCGGGGATCATCCTCTAAGGATTTGGGTTTGCACTTAAATACTTTTATTGAAATTTTCGACATGATGCGTATTATGGATGTAGATCCAAATGCTGTTAAATTGAGGTTGTTTCCTTTCTCTCTTAGAGGAAAGGCTAAGGATTGGTTGCTAGCTCTACCAAAGGACACTGTTAAATTTTGGGAGGAATGTACTAATTTTTTTATGACTAAATTTCCCCCTAGATAAGACTATGCAGCTAAGATCCAATATTACAAGCTTTAGACAAGAAGGCCGTGAGCCACTAGCGCTTTCATGGGAGAGGATGAAGGAAGCCGTAATGAACTTTCCTAGACATGGGATAGAAGAATGGCTTATATTACATTTGTTTTATAATGGTCTTAATCCAATTTCTGAGTCTATGCTAGATACCACAGCAGGAGGAACAATCATGGGAAAGCAAGTGAGTGTTGCAAAGAAACTTCTTGATGATATGCAAAACAACCATGCCCAATGGCATGTAGAAAGAACCTCGAATAGAGTAAGTTCAATTACCGAGGTAAATAATAAAGAGCTTACATCTAAGGTAGACGTGTTGCTAAGCATAGTAAAAGGTAAAGATGATACCCAAGTTAATGTTATTGCTACTGATGTTAATGATGTTAATTTTATAGCTCGTACTCCTTTTAATCCTGCATGGAAAAATCATTATTCTTCTAATGTTTAAAAACATTATCCAAATCCTGCAGGAGCTCCTTATAATTGTTATGATAATAATAAAGGAGCAAACCATGGAAATCTCTTGTTGGAACAAACTATTAGAACATTTATTCAAGCCCAAACCGAGCAAAACAATATTCTTATTAAAATAAAGGAGAGCCATGAGAGTAGTATATGAAAATTATCTAACCAGGTTGTTGAAATTAGAAATGATGTGCATGCTCTACAGGAAAGAACAAAGATCGTGGAGGCTCAATTGGGTAAAGTTGCTGAGAGCCAAGCTCTCATACTAGCAAAATTTGCTGGAAAACCCGAGTCAAATCCGGTAGAAGACCTCAAGATATGAGGGTTGTAACCAATGAAGAGAAACCTAAAGAGGTAGACTATAGCAATGCGCCAACACCGCAGTATACCGTGGAAGATCTATTGAAGATGATCACCATAAAGAATGCCAGTATAGAACAAGGTAACGATGCTATATATGTACCAACAATTTATATAACAAGTAGCATCTAAAGTTTGTGAGCTAGAGTTGGAGTACAAAAGACTAGCTGATAAGCTTCCTGCTAAGCTAGATGATTTGATCCTACTATTAAAGTTAAGTTGGGAGTTAATGAGATATCTGCACTTTGTGATCCTGGTGCAAGCGTCTCAACAATTTCCAAAAGTTTATTTGACAATTTAAATTTGAGGCCATTTATTACCACTGAATTAAGACTCCACCTTATCGGCTTAAACTTATAAACAAGCTATTGGGATAAAAGAAAATATAGTTGTTGAAATAAAAGGTAGTCCAACACTTATTGATCTTGTTATTGTGGACATTCCAGAAGATCCCATAGCACCTATAATTTTAGGTAGTCCATTCCTAAGAACTATTAAAACTTTGATTAATTTACATGAAGGGAATGTAAGAATTGGGCTACCATATAGAGATCCTTTTATAGTCCATTTCCCTAGGAAAAAGAAGGCCAAGCCTAATGATGATGATGGTATATTTACTTTGAAAGCCAACTATTTTGGAGTGGTTATTCCACTCCTCAAACCTAAATGATTGCCATCGAGGTCAACCTAATTGATCTTAATTAGAAGCGCTTCATGGGAGGCAACCCATGTGAAATAAAATTTTAAATTATGTTAGTCTTGTTAGTTTTACTTTTTGTCTGTTTAGTTTTAAATAAAGAGTATGTTCAAGAAGACCTTTGCGGAGATGATAAGAAATAAGGTAATCCTCGATCTCTATTTTTACTAACATATGGCCTAAAGTATTGCTGAATTTTTTATAAAGTATGATTTTTATTATTTTACTATTGATGAGATGTGCAAAGATGCATGGAGCTATTAAACAAAATTTTAAAGTTTTTGCATTTGAAAGTACCCGTAACGACCTCTGGTACGGTCGGAAGGGACCGTACCATGCGCCCGTACCACATCAAGTTGAAGAAAAATAGAAACTTTGATTTTTGCCATAGTGAATAGTGTTGATAACGACTTGTGATAAGGTTGACGCGCCAGTACGGTGCATCCGTACCGTATCTTTGAGCAAAACATCAGATTTCAAGGAACCATACCGTATCGATATCGACCAGCAATATGGACACATGTGACCGTACCGCACGTCCGTACCGAGTGCACCGCCTGGGAGAAGCCGTCGCCCCAAGGTAAGTCAACCGGTACGGGCGGGGTCCACCCGTACCACGAGCTCGGCCAGCATAACCACCTTGAGGAAGGTAGTTTAGAAATCTCTCTTTCTTGTTCCTCCAAACTACCTCCATTGGATCTTCAAATTTACTCAATGTTTTTTTGATTCCTCGCACTCAATCGATCTAAGGTATGATTATCCTCTGATCATCAAGTTATTTTTTCAAATGCTTCACTCAACCATTCACCATTGTCGATCAAGACTTAGGTCTTGTTTTTATTCAATCTTGATATTGAGAATGCTTAGCATTGTTTTAGAGGAGGATTCTTTTGTAACTAGTGTAGAGGATCACATATGCTATGTTTCTATTAGATCAAGATTTATTATTAGCAGTTTTTATTATTTCTCATTTATGCAATCTTATTATTTTTAGATGAACATGAGGAGCCGTACACGTGCGGTGGCTGCGGCATATTCCGCACCACCCGTTGATATGCTGACCCCCGAGTCGCTTTATATCAAATTCACCGTGGAGTTACACTTGAACCGTTTCAACCATGTGAAGCTTCGGGAAATTAAGTCCACCAAGTGGGTGTGTCCCTATATCCTGAACCAACTTGGCATTTGTGCTGATTATGATTTACTCTGCAACAATGTTGGTTTGTATAACTTTGTCTTTCAGGATGCCATCACGTATCGTCGCTTGACACTTGAGGTCTTTAGCACCTTGACGCGTATGGAGGATCATTACTATTGTACTGAGGAACAAAGGACTGGAGTTGATCGCGTCAAATTCCGCCTCATGAACCGTGAGTACATCCGAACACTCGACTAATGGGCTCAATGTTTTGGGTTTTCCAACAATGCCACTGGTGTACGCACAACTACTTTTGTCTTAGACCCTACACCTTGACAATATTTTAACCTGATGAGAATATGTGGAAACACGCCTAAGGAAAAAAATTGATCACCCTGCTATCCGCTATTTATTTTATATGATTTCTAACACTTTATAGGCGCGTGGTGAGTTTACTAGATTTAATAAGGAGGACATGTTGATCCTCGCCAAGGCTGCTATTGTTAATTATAACTTAATGCCAAATTTGGGCGCTTTGCTTGTGTTTTACCTTAAGCAACAGACTCTTCAATATTGTGGACCCATATGTGGAGGGGGAGTTGTAACCGTTCTTGAACGCGCACTGCACGTCAACCTAGGTAATATCCAACCGTTGGTAGGAAGTAATCGTCTCGGTCTCTCTACTCTATGAGCATGTGGTATGGTCTATAAAACTCATGTTAGATATTTTCTCGATATACCTGGGGCGGATCACTTGATCCCATCTCCTTTGCCTAATGGTCTCTTGTCCATCGAGGAGGGATGTTTGCGTTATGATGTGCAGGTTGAGGCTAATCTACCCCAACAAGAGATACCCATGGGAGGAGGAGAAGATGAAGAAGTAGAACAAGAAGAGCCTGAACAAGATGAGCATCCACCAAACTACTACACCACCTGTGAAGATATCTATGCACTCGAAGGAAATATCCAAAACACGAACAACCTCTCCATCAACCTTTGAGATGCTACTGCAAGCCTCAACACCCGGTTCCAAAATTGGCATGGCCAATGGAACTTGGGATATCATCCACCGCCACCACAATGAGCAACAAAAGGGACTTGCAAAAGTCTGAGCTTGGGGATGTGTTATCCTTGCAAATTTATTTGTGTAATAATGAGGTTGTACTTCAGCTCCTTGGGAGCTTTGAAACACCTCTTTTGGTTTGTTCCAACACTTTGCCTTTTTCCTTTGCTTTTACTTTGTGTTTGTTTTATTCGTTTGATTTTATTTTCTTAGAACCCTTGCTTGGTCGCAAGATCCTTTCTATTCTTTAATCCCCTTTCTAAAAAGTAGAAAAAGAATTTTCCGTTTTTCCTTTTTTTGTAAATGTGGATTTGCAGTTTGCCTCTTTGCTTTTATATTATTATGAGAGTAATCGTGTTTGAGTTTTTAAAGGAACACATCCCTATAAGGAAGAGAATCATGAAGTCGCTTATGAGAGGTATGTCCTATGTCTCCCACTTTTGAAGTTTGAGTTGTTTATCTTAGTTGGTAGATTTGCTAAGATGCTATGCATGTGGGAGTAATTTAATTTAGTTAAGTCTTGCCTTGGAAATAATAATGCCAAACAAGTACAATAAGAAATTTTTTGAAATTTACGACTTGTTTGATGAATGATTGTCTTGAGAATATACCCTTGAAGATACTTAACCCCATAGTTATTTTGATAGTCTCCACACTCATGAAAGTAGTTGTTGTTGGAGATATGCCCTAGAGGCAATAATAAAAGTTGTTATTATTATATCTTTGTGTTTATGATAAATATTTACATTCATACTATAATAGTATTAACCGGAAACATTAATACTTGTGTGATTTGTAAACTAAATTAGATTCCCCAGTAAAGCCTCTTTATAATACTAGCTTGTTGGTTAATAGATGATCGTGGTTTCTCGATCATGAACATTGAGATGTTATTAACACCAAGATCATATCATTAGGAGAATGGTGTGATGGACATACTCCTATAGATAAGCGTAGCATAAAGATTAAGTCATTTTAATAGTTCGTTTGCTATAAGCTTTCTGATACATAGTAACCTAATTCCTTCGACCATGAGATCATGCTAATCACCATCACCAGAAGGATGCTTTGATGGTGCAGCAGTTAGCTGGATACGTATTTACTTTGAATGGTGCAGCAGTTAGCTGGAGGAGTGCAAAGAAAGCGTTGTGGCGAGATCTTCAACTGAATCGGAATACATAGCTGCTTCGAAGGCTTCACAAGAGGGGATATGGATGAAGGAGTTCATTACAGAGCTCAGTGTGGTTCCAAGTGCGCTGGACCCAATGTCTATCTACTGTGATAACATGGGCGCCATAGCCAATGCGCAAGAACCAAGTTCACACAAGAAGCTGAAGCACATCAGGCTATGTTTTCATGCTATTCGAGAGCACGTCCAAGATGGTGACATAAAGATTTGCAAAGTACACACATATCTGAATGTGGCGGATCCGTTGACTAAACCTCTCCCGAGGGCAAAACATGACCAGCACCAAACCTCCATGGGTGTTCGGTATATTACCATGTAATCTAGATTAGTTGACTCTAGTGCAAGTGGGAGACTGTTGGAGATATGCCCTAGAGACAATAATAAAAGTTGTTATTATTATATCTTTGTGTTTATGATAAATATTTACATTCATGCTATAATAGTATTAACCAGAAACATTAATACTTGTGTGATTTGTAAACTAAATTAGATTCCCTAGTAAAGCCTCTTTATAATACTAGCTTGTTGGTTAATAGATGATCGTGGTTTCTCGATCATGAACATTGAGATGTTATTAACACCAAGATCATATCATTAGGAGAATGGTGTGATGGACATACTCCTATAGATAAGTGTAGCATAAAGATCAAGTCATTTTAATAGTTCGTTTGCTATAAGCTTTCTGATACATAGTAACCTAATTCCTTCGACCATGAGATCATGCTAATCACCATCACCAGAAGGATGATTTGATGATATCAAACACCACACCATAACCGGGTGGCTATAAAGGTGGCATTGAGTGTTTGGAAAGTATGGGTTGAGGCACATGGATCAAGAGTGGGATTTGTCCATCCATATGACAGATAGATATACTCTGGGCCCTCTCGGTGGAATGTCATCCAATTGGCTTGCAAGCATGTGACTGGCTCACAAGGTATCACATATCACGGGAACGAGAAAAGAGTACTTATCGGTAACGAGGTTGAACTGGGTATGCAGAGATACCGACGATCAAAACCTCGGATAAGTAAACTACCATGAGACAAAGGGAAATTGGTATCGTATGTAAGTGGTTCATTCAATCGCAAAGCAATCATAGAAATATGTGGGAGCCATATGAATTTCCAGATTCCTCTATTGGTTATTGATCGGAGAAGTCTCTTGGTCATGTTCGCATAATTCACGAACCGTAGGGAGACACACTTAAGGATTTGATGTTATTTAGTAGATATGGAATGTTAGTAGGGATACCGAATGTTGTTCGGAGTCTCGGATGGGATCCGGGATATCACGAGGTGATCCGGAATGGTCCGGAGAATAAGATTCATATAAGGAAAGTCCTATTTTGGAGTTCGGGAAAGTTTCCGATGTTTTCATCGGAGAGGTTCTAGAAGGGTCTAGAAGGTTCACCGGTCCGGAAGGAGAATGGTCCATGAATGTGTCATGGGTAAGTGGAATGATTGGATCATATCCTAGGTCACATGGTGTGTGCATTTGTAAGAGAGAATTAAATCTCTAAATTGAAAGTCAAACGGGAGTTTGAAAAGTCAAACTAGAACAATGGCTTCCTAGTGGGAGAAGAAACAAGTCCTTATCTCAATCCAACTTGGGTTTGGGTTTGGATTCAAACCCACCCCTCCCAAGGCTGCCCCCCTCTCATAAGTAGAGGGGGAGGGCTGCCCAAAGCACATAAGCCCTAGCCCTCCCTCAGACACGAGCCGCCCGCCTCCCAGCGCCGCCGTCATTGCCGCCCCTAGCCGCCGACACCTCCTCCTCCTCCCGGTCATCTAATCCCTAGATCTCCGGGAAACCCTAATCCACCATAACTCGCACCGGCTTAGGCGAAGACCTGCGGGATCTTTCCTCTACTTCTGACACCACGCCGTCGTGCTGCCGGAATCGCGAGGGAGAACTACAACCTTCGCTGCCTGCTGGAACAAGGGAGAGGAAGGTCTTCATCGAGTACCGAACATATGACCGACTGCGGAAGCGCTGCCAGAACGCAGCGCCGGAAGGATCGTCTATGCGATCTTGAGATCGGCAAGTGTACGACTATATCACCCATGAGAATCTGCTCTTGTTAACCGCTTTGGAATCTTCAAGGGTGAGTGCTTCTATCGAATCGTTGCTACAATCTAGTAGATAGATCTTGGCTTGTTTGTGTGCATGCGGTAGAAATTTTTTGTTTTCCATGCTACGAACCCCTACAGTGGTATCATAGCCGTGTCTACATGTAGATCTGTTGCACGAGTAGAACACAATGGTCATTATGGGCGGTGGTGCTTTTATTATCAATTGCTTTTTGTGTACTTTGCATCTTGCGATATGATGGGATGAAGCGGCCCGAGCTAACCTTACATGACATCGTTCATGAGACTTTCTCCATGCTCAACATGCAACTTGTATTGCATAAGTGGCTTTGCGGGTGTCTGTCTCTCCCATCATAGTATAGATTCAATTTACAACGGGCACTTGATAGTTTAAACATCAACGTTGTGGTTCTTGTTCGTAAGTTAGAACAACACTTATTGAAAGCCCCAAACCACGTAAAATATGCAAAGAAAATTAGAGGCGTCTAACTTTGTTTTGCAGGGGTGTGCTGTGATGTGATATGGCCATGATTGTGATTATATATGATGTATGCAATGTTCCTTATTGTAAGTTGGCAACCGGCAGGAGCCATATAGTTGTCTTTTAAATTCCGTTAAGACCTGCGTGTCTATTCAAAGTAGTTGTAATAGTTGAAGCTAGTGGACGAAAACCATGAAACGACGCCATTAACCTTGACGCCATACCGGTGATGATGGAGATCATGTTCGTGCTTGAAGATGGAGATTGGAACCACAAAGAAGAAAGGCCATATCATATCACATATTATGAATTGCATGTGATGTTAATCCTTTATGCATCTTGTATTGCTTAGTTCACGACGGTAGCATTATAAGATGATCCCTCAAGCACAAAATTTAAAGTTTTAAAGTGTTCATCCTTAGTAAGCACCGTTGATAAAGCTCGTTGTTTCGAAGCACCACATGATGATCGGGTGTGTTAGATTCTGCGAGTGTATACAACGTGAGCAAGCCAGATTTGCTCATGTGGAAGCTAAGGTTTGATCTTGACGAGCCTAGCATGTACAGACATGGTCTCGGAACACGGATCACCGAAAGGTAAAGCATGAGTCATATAGTAGATATGATGAACATGTTGATTGTTCGCCATTGAAGCTACATCAACTCTTGTGATGATCGGTTTTGATGTGGTGGATTTGGTTCGTGTGATCACTAAAACAATTTGAGGGATATTGTTTTGAGTGGGAGTTCACCTAGATTAATTTAACTATTAATTAGAACTCAATTTTCATAAACTTAGTATAAACTATTGCAAATATGTTGTAGATCAATGGCGGCCCCTACCATCAATTTAATGCGTTCCTAGAGAAAGAAAAGTTGAAAAACAATGGAAGCAACTTCGCAGATTGGTTCCGCAATTTGAGGATTGTCCTCAATGCTGGTAATTTGACCTATGTGCTGGATGCACCGCTGGGTGACCCGCCTGCAGCTAATGCTAAAGATGAGGTAAATAATGTTTTCCTCGCCTGGAAGAATCAGTACTCCACAGTTCAGTGTGCTATCTTGTATGGTTTAGAATCGGAGCTTCGGAAAAGGTTTGAGAATCATGACCCACATGATATTGTCCGTGAACTCAAAATGATATTTGAGGCTCACGCGGTAGTTGAGAGTTATGAGGCTTCTGAAAAGTTCTTTAACTGCAAGATGGAAGAGGGTAGCTATTTCAGTGAGCACATGCTTAAGATGTCTGGGCACGCAAGCAAGCTTCAAAGCTTGGGAATAGTGATTCCTAATGCTTTGGGGATTCACCGTGTCCTCCAATCACTACCACCAAGTTACAAGAACTTTGTGATGAACTACAACATGAAAAACATGGACAAGTCATTGCCAGAACTCTTCTCCATGTTGAAATCTGCAGAAGTGGAGATCAAGAAAGAGCACCAAGTGTTGTTGGTCAATAAGACCACCAAATTCATGAAGCAAGGCAAGTCTAAGAAAAAGGGAAACTTCAGGAAGGGCGGTAAGAAAGTTACCGCGTCGGCGAAGAAGACCAAGGCTGGGCCTAAGCCTGATACTGAGTGCTTTTACTGCAAGGGAGAAGGTCACAGGAAGCGGAATTGCCCAAAGTACTTGGCGGATTTTAAGAATGGCAACATCAAGAAGAAAGGTATATCCGATATACATGTTATTGATGTGTATCTCACTAGTACTCGTAGTAGTGCCTGGGTATTTGATACTGGTTCGGTTGCTCATATTTGTAACTCGAAACAGGTACTGTAGAATAAACGGAAGCTAGCGAAGAACGAGGTGACGATGCGCGTAGGAAATGGATCAAAGGTTGATGTGATCGCGGTCGGCATGCTACCTCTTTATCTACCATCGGGATTAGTTTTATACTTCAATAATTGTTATTTGGTGAATACGTTGAGCATGAACATTATATCTGGATCATGTTTATTGTGAGACGGTTACTTGTTTAAGTCCAAGAATAATGGTTGTTCGATTTATATGAGTAATATGTTTTATGCACATGCACCTTTGATAGATGGTCTATTCTTATTGAATCTTGATTATGGAAATACACACATTAATAACATTGAAACTACACGTTTGAAATTGAGCGATAACTCGACCTATATGTGGCACTGTCGTCTTGGTCATATTGGAGTGAAGCGTATAAAGAAACTCCATTCCGATGGACTTCTTGAATCATCGGATTTCGAATCACTTGAAAGATGCGAAGCATGTCTGATGGGTAAAATGACTAAGACTCCATTTTCTCGTATGATGGAGAGAGCTACGGACTTATTGGAAATCATACATATCAATGTGTGTGGCCCAATGAGTGTAGCATCGCGCGGTGGTTATCGTTATGTTCTTACCTTCACGGATGAATTGAGTAGATATGGGTATATCTATTTCATGAAACATAAGTCTGAAACTTTCGAGAAGTTTAAGGAATTTCAAAGTGAGGTAGAGAATCAACGTAACAAGAAGATTAAATTTCTACGATCTGATCGTGGAGGTGAATATCTAAGTTACGAGTTTGGCGAGCATTTGAAGAAATGCTAAATACTTTCACAATTGACACCACCGGGAACACCACAGCGTAATGGTGTGTCCGAACGTCGTAATTGAACTCTCTTAGATATGGTTCGTTCTATGATGTCACTTACAGATTTACCGCTATCGTTTTGGGGTTATGCATTAGAAACAGCCGCATTCACTTTAAATAGGGCACCATCTAAATCCATTGAAACAACACCATATGAATTGTGGTTTGGGAAGAAACCTAAATTGTCGTTCCTTAAAGTTTGGGGTTGCGAAGCTTATGTAAAGAAGTTACAGCTAGACAAGCTTGAACCCAAAGCGGAAAAATGTGTCTTCATAGGATACCCGAAGGAAACTATTGGGTATACCTTCTATCATAGATCTAAGGGCAAAACCTTCGTTGCCAAGAATGGATCCTTTCTAGAGAAGGAGTTTCTCTCGAAAGAAGTGACTAGAAGGAAAGTAGAACTCGATGAGGTTGTTGAACCTTCTCTCGAACTTGCGAGTAGCGCAGCACCGGAAATTCGTGTGGCTCCTACACCAATAAGAGAGGAAGCTAATGATATTGATCATGAAACTTCGGTTGAAGTTGCTACAGAACCTTGCAGGTCGACGAGAACTCGTACCACTCCCAATTGGTATGATCCCGTTATGAGTGTCATGTTGGTGGACAACACCGATGACCCTGCGACATATGAGGAAGCGATGATGAGCCCAGATTCCAATAAATGGCAAGAGGCCATGAAATCCGAGTTGGATCCATGTACGAAAACCAAGTATGGACTTTGGTGGACTTACCGGATGGCCGGAAGGTTGTCGAGAATAAATGGATTTTCAAGAAGAAAACAGATGGTGAGGGTAATGTTACTGTCTATAAAGCTCTACTTGTCGCAAAAGGGTTTCGACAAATTCCAGGAGTTGACTACGATGATACTTTCTCACCATTAGCGAAGCTAAAGTCTGTGAGGATTATGTTAGCAATCGCTGCATATTATGATTATGAGATATGGCAGATGGATGTCAAAACGGTGTTCCTCAATGGAGACATTGATGAAGAGTTGTATATGATGCAACCCAAAGGTTTTATCGATCCTAAAGATGCTAACAAGGTATGCAAACTTCAATGGTCCATATATGGATTGAAGCAAGCATCCCGAAGTTGGAATCAACATTTTGATAAGGTAATCAAAAGTTTTGGTTTTATACAAACTAATGGAGAATCTTGTATTTACAAGAAAGTGAGTGGGAGCTCTGTAGTATTCTTAATACTATATGTAGATGACATATTGTTGATTGGGAATGATGTAGACCTTATTAATAGTGTCAAAGGTTATCTGAATAATAGTTTTTCAATGAAAGATCTTGGCGAAGCAGCTTACATAGTAGGCATAAAGATTTATAGAGATAGATATTTGTCACAGAGTACATATTTGGACAAAGTTCTAAAGAGTTTTGTAATGGAACATAGCAAGAAAGGGTTCTTGCCCATGTTGCCCAATACGACCTTGAGTAAAACTCAAAGTCCTGCAACGACAGAAGATAGATAAAGGTTGAGTAAGACTCCCTATGTATCAGCCATAGGATCTCTTATGTATGCCATTTTATGTACTAGACCCGACATTGCATATGTTGTTAGTTTGACTAGCAGATATCAAAGTGATCCAGGAGTAGATCATTGGACAGCGGTCAAAAACATCCTTAAGTACTTGAGAAGAATTAAGGATATGGTTCTTTCTTATGGAGGTGATGAACAGCTCGTTGTTAATGGTTACACTTATGCTAGTTGGAACACCGATCCGGATGATTCTAAATCTCAATCTGGATACGTATTTACTTTGAATGGTGCAGCAGTTAGCTGGAGGAGTGCAAAGCAAAGCGTTGTGGCGAGATCCTCAACTGAATCGGAATACATAGCTGCTTCGGAGGCTTCAGAAGAGGCGATATGAATGAAGGAGTTCATTATAGAGCTCGGTGTGGTTCCAAGTGCGCTGGACCCAATGTCTATCTACTGTGATAACATGGGCGCCATAGCCAATGCGCAAGAACCAAGTTCACACAAGAAGCTGAAGCAAATCAAGCTACGTTTTTATGCTATTCGAGAGCACGTCCAAGATGGTGACATAAAGATTTTCAAAGTTCACACATATCTGAATGTGGCGGATCCGTTGACTAAACCTCTCCCGAGGGCAAAACATGACCAACACCAAACCGCCATGGGTGTTCGGTATATTACCATGTAATATAGATTACTTGACTCTAGTGCAAGTGGGAGACTGTTGGAGATATGCCCTAGAGGCAATAATAAAAGTTTTTATTATTATATCTTTGTGTTTATGATAAATATTTACATTCATGCTATAATAGTATTAACCGGAAACATTAATACTTGTGTGATTTGTAAACTAAATTAGATTCCCTAGTAAAGCCTCTTTATAATACTAGCTTGTTGGTTAATAGATGATCGTGGTTTCTCGATCATGAACATTGAGATGTTATTAAGACCAAGATCATATCATTACGAGAATGGTGTGATGGACATACTCCTATAGATAAGCGTAGCATAAAGATCAAGTCATTTTAATAGTTTGTTTGCTATAAGCTTTCTGATACATAGTAACCTAATTCCTTCGACCATGAGATCATGCTAATCACCATCACCAGAAGGATGCTTTGATGACATCAAACACCACACCATAACTGGGTGGTTATAAAGGTGGCATTGAGTGTTTGGAAAGTATGGGTTGAGGCACATGGATCAAGAGTGGGATTTGTCCATCCATATGACGGATAGATATACTCTGGGCCCTCTCAGTGGAATGTCATCCAATTGGCTTGCAAGCATGTGACTGGCTCACAAGGGATCACATATCACGGGAACGAGAAAAGAGTACTTATCGGTAACGAGGTTGAACTAGGTATGCAGAGATACCGACGATCAAAACCTCGGATAAGTAAAGTATTGTGAGACAAAGGGAGATTGGTATCGTATGTAAGTGGTTCATTCGATCGCAAAGTAATCATAGAAATATGTGGGAGCCATATGAATTTCCAGATTCCTCTATTGGTTATTGATCGGAGAAGTCTCTTGGTCATGTTCGCATAATTCATGAACCGTAGGGAGACACACTTAAGGATTCGATGTTATTTAGTAGATATGGAATTTTAGTAGGGATACCGAATGTTGTTCGGAGTCTCGGATGGGATCCAGGATATCATGAGGAGATCCGGAATGGTCCGGAGAATAAGATTCATATAAGGAAAGTCCTATTTCGGAGTTCAGGAAAGTTTCCGATGTTTTCATCGGAGAGGTTCTAGAAGGGTCTAGAAGGTTCACCGGTCCGGAAGGAGAATGGTCCATGAATGTGTCATGGGTAAGTGGAATGATTGCATCATATCCTAGGTCACATGGTGTGTGCATTTGTAAGAGAGAATTAAAGTTCTAAATTGAAAGTCAAACGGGAGTTTGAAAAGTCAAACTGGAACAAATGCTTCCTAGTGGGAGAAGAAACAAGTCCTTCTCTCAATCCAACTTGGGTTTGGGTTTGGATTCAAACCCACCCCTCCCAAGGCTGCCCCCTCTCATAAATAGAGGGGGAGGGCTGCCCAAAGCACATAAGCCCTAGCCCCTCTCCCCGCACATGAGTCGCCGCCGCCGCAGCCCCCCCGCCGCCGCCACGCCGCCTCCCCGCGCCGTCGCCGCCCTAGCCACCGCCGACACCTCCTCCTCCTCCCGGTCATATAATCCCTAGATCTCCGGGAAACCCTAATCCACCATAACTCGCACCGGCTTAGGCGAAGCCCTGCGGGATCTTTCCTCTACTTCTGACGCCACGCCGTCGTGCTGCCGGAATCGCGAGGGAGAACTACAACCTCCGCTGCCTGCTAGAACAAGGGAGAGGAAGGTCTTCATTGAGTACCGAACGTATGACCGACTGCGGAAGCGCTGCCGGAACGCAGCGCCGGAAGGATCGTCTACGCAATCTTGAGATCGACAAGTCTACGACTACATCACCCACGAGAATCTGCTCTCGTTAACCGCTTTGGAATCTTCAAGGGTGAGTGCTTCTATCGACTCGTTGCTACAATCTAGTAGATAGATCTTGGCTTGTTTGTGTTCATGCGGTAGAAATTTTTTGTTTTCCATGCTACGAACCCCTACAGTTGTATGATTGAAATAAATTCTAGTTGTAATTGTGATTCATGCCAAAGCTAACCTTGTGGATCACCGTGGTACTAGCTCATGAAAAATAAAGAAAGAAAAATTCTACTATTTATGATCCTAGTGCACACCTTTGGGATGCCAACAACTCCGCTAGCTTTTGAATGATATATGGTATAACCCCGGATTTTGGCTATGAGTTGATGACAGGATTGGCATCAGTGTCAATGTATGGTAAAAAGTTTTGGTATTCGCAAAGGTTGTGTAAACACTTGCAAAAAGAAACAGCCAGCAATCCTTGAAAAAAGTATGAAAATAAAAAGATATCTTCGAAGATCCACATAATAAGTCCTTGGCATGGTCTCATTACTACTTTATAAGTATTTTTTGAAAATAAATGATTGGATTAGAAGTGTTTTTGATAGACTTTATTCATTGATGTGGGTGTTAATGAGACACTTCATTGTTATATTACTTAGGACATGAAACTCTCTTACTCAATAATGCTATTTAAACATCCTAGTGTTCGTTGGAAAGATGAGAGTTAACTAGAAGGATTAGATTGATTGCTACACTGTTATTTATTCATATTGATATTAAACTCTACTTTGATTGTCTTAAATTACCAAAGCTTGTATTGTACTCTTGTCATCTCTCTAACTTTGATAAGCCTCGCAAATGAATGAAGTGTTACGCACATATGACTACCAAACGTAAGTGAATTCTTATTCTCGTTGTTTCAAGTTTAAACACTGAATTCCTTATGGTTCTTTTGTTTCTTCTTGCTCGAGGGTGATCAAGATTTAAGCTTTGGGGAAGTTGATGGCTCTAAAATTTTCCATCTTTCTCTGCATTTAAACATTGTTTTTAGTCAAGCAATTGACAAGAAACTCTCAATCCTTGCCAATAATGACTAATAATTGCAAATATATGCAAAACCTTGCTTTAAATTATGTTGTGCAGGAAATCAAGGGTTTTAATGCGAAATCAGGAGTCATAACAAAGGAATTAGAGGAAATCCACACATCCAAGTAATTGGGAAGCAAATTCCAAGCGTTAGTGCGCGTAACAACCATCGGTATGGGTGGGGCCTGCCCGTACCACCCGCTCGTACGGGGTGCCTACGACTTCGTCTCATCAAACCCTAGAACTTTTGTGAAGACGCCTATATATTTTGAGGCTCTAGCCGTCGTCTAGGGGCCCGCCATTCTCAGGTTTCATAACAACACCACCAAAAGAGATCCACACCATTGTCCATCCATTCCACCATCCATCCCTCCACTAGCCATATCAATTGCTTAGTACTTTAGATCTCCTTGTGATTTGGCGACCGTTGTAAGAATATTTGATTTCAATCTAAGTATTTTGTACAATGTTTTCTATCATTGATCTATTTATTATAAGTGAGTAGTCCTCACGGGCTACGGGTTGAGGAGAAACCTCGCATCAATTTTGTGCATCTAATCATGGGAGTATTGTATTTTGTTTGCAATTGAGATTTGTATCTTTTGTTTCTTTGTCTCTTGTCTCGATCTGTTGACTTGTAGATACCCAACATCCCATAGATTAATAAAGGCTTGAGGTGAGATACTTGGCTAGCGGCGATCTCATAGGAACCCTAGTGATAGAAAGGGTAGTACGGTCTTCGCTTAGAGACTCATTCGGGATCACAACAACATCACCACTTAATGCTTTAATCTGTGTTCTTCACTTAATAATCGTTTATAGATCGTGGCTTCGGTACGCACTCGGTTGGACTAAAAGGCTATTTCTATGCCCACTACATCACGGGGGCTTTAGTATACTAGGATGTGTTGCCCACAAGAGATCATCTTCGTTCAAACATTACACATGGCTATTTTTATTATTATCTTTTATCCCATATGATGTGCAGCTGCAGGTGGATCTTCAATCCTGGCCTATCTCCATCCATTGATTCAACCCACTATAAAAAAATAAACTAGATAGGTCCGGTAAACTAAGGTAAAACAAAGAAACAAATTCTTGTAGACGTGTCCTTATTTATTTCCTTTTAGCATTGCTTTCCAAGGTTCGATTAAACCTAGGTCTTCTAGGGAAAAAGCTATTATACTACATCCATGAATCCGGATCGAAGGTATCAAGCCATAACTAGGTGTAGCCATATATATGAGCAAATACACCACTAGTGATTGATCCCAAGGACAATTAAGAACAAACACGGGAACATTAAGACATAAAGTCCAACCACCACATTTAGATCTAAGGTCCTCATGATAATATCCATGTTGATTAACCCTGAATTAATACTACATATATTTCTAAAACTTGGGATTTAGCTTCTGTCAAACTCCATTTATCCCTCATCCTATCAACATACAACGGTGACAACCTTGTGCATTCCCAACATATGTGTTCACTCATATGTTAGTGCACCAAGATCATCATAGAAGATAACATATACTTGTATACAACCAAAACAAACTAGATCACAATTTCCATAACAATTCACTACTCAAACATCGACATAGTCATACAATAGATCATGGGAAAATAACATATTGCATCATACATCATGTTTGCTAAGATAAAACAACGGGGTATGATGAGATATTGCAGTAGATGGTGATGGAGATGAGCCTCCCCAAGGGGGAGAGGCGGCGCCAACAGTGGAAGGAGGCGGTGTCGGCGACAGGGAGGCCCGACGCCCTCCTATGGCGGCGGCTGCCTTTGGGTGCACCATCCCTTCGCCCCTTCTTCTTCCTTGGAGATGGTGCTGGTGTGGAGGAGATTCTCCCCCTTCTTGGGGGCTGCTAAGGAGGGGGAATTTCGTGGCTATGGGTGGATGCCTCCAAAAGTAGGGTAATATATAGTGGTGGAGATGCAATCTTGGTCATAGGATGGATGCCCATTGGATCCAAGGGCTCTTGGGCATCTCTAGAACCTTCCTAGGAGTCTCCTCTGTCCTTAATGAGTCCATAAAGTCGTGGTTGGACCGAAATCATCAATGATGGAAGGAGTTTGAGTCAACCACATCATATATTTTTGGAGTCCTGAAACTGCTTCTGTCCTCCGCAGTAATATAGATATAAAAAATACATACATACTCCGATTGGAGCGAGTTGTATATCTAAATTGTTGCACATAAAATTCCCCACAACTTTCCTTTCTACACGTTTCCATTAGACGTCATCTTCGGGGTCGTTTATGGCAATCTTCGAAAAGAGTTATGTAGGGACAGATTCCAGGAATTTCCAGATTTCTCCATAATGAGCGGTTTCCTTTTATATTTGTGTACTTACTATACAACAAAGTATAACCAAGAACTTGTGTACTTTTGCAACTATTAGTAGGTTAGTCCCAATAAATATAATAATGTTGCCAATAATAATGATTTCGAAGCAATAAATGACAAAGTTCATGGATGCATTTTACATGCATCAGGGGCACGGCTGGGAACCGATGCCCTCCCCACGTGCAGAATTTCCGCCGGCGCCCCCACATATTTGTACCGACAAATTACCTAAGGGGCGCCAGCGTCTAGAGATTCTCCTATCTCTATTTTTAGTCTAGGGTTATCCCAATGAGGTGGAGGCATATACATAGCGAGGAATGCAACAAGGGTATTCTAGGGAATAAAAGGGGGTTCCAAGGGGTTACATGGGCCGGGTCCTAGATCTTATGTGCACATGCACTGTCAAGTCCGGTAGTACCGAACTTGGATCTGGTAGTACCGTACTTGGATCCAATATTATCAGGGTCGGCGGTAGCACAGAGACGGGGAGGTAGTGACGGTCTTTAGATGATCTTTGTTGTGGCTTTAGATCCGGCAGTACCGGTTTCTTGGGATAGTAGTACCGGTGTTGGCGGTAGCAGAATCGAAAATGCCAGAGTTTAATGTCGAGGTGTACAAGAGCTCAGGCACTGGGTGACCTTCTAGGTCATATGAATTGCATCAGTAGTACTGAGCCTTGGACCAATAGTACCAGGGTTTTTTGGTAGTACTGCTGCTAGGGTCCGGTAGTATCGGGCATGGGACTCTTCCAGCCTTCTCCTTGTGTCATTCCTTGATGCCTTGGTTCACTGGATGCAGTTCATGTGGGTCGTACCTTGTTATAACCAAGACAAGAAAAAATAAGAACGAAAATGAAGCATGTAGGGGACAAAACAATTTAACGTGGAAGACCTCTTCAACATAGAGAAGAAAAAAGCACGAATGATAGCCAACAAAATTCACTATAATGTGAGTGTTTACACAACGACGATGATTATTATATGTGAATTATCCCAATCGACGCCTTACAAGACGTATATATTCATCAATAGAATGGCAAAAACCTTGAACTAATGCACAACATCACAAATCCCCATAATAACACAATAGCATGCATCAATGGTAGCCACCAACCGTAGCAACTTCACCAACTGGGCACTTAACTTGACGATTCTCCTTAATGCCTCTAGGTAACCCGCCTGTAGAAGATGCTTCCGATAAAGAGAAAAATGTTTTTTCGACTTGTAAGGAGGACCATAGTTTAGTTCATTAGCATATTGTATAGACTTGAGACAGAGCAACGAATTTTTTTGATAACGGCAACGCTTATGATAGAATGGGAGAGTTGAAACTGATTTTTGACTCCCATACTGCCATAGAGAGTTATGACGCTTCAGAAAATTTCTTTAGCTGCATGATGGAAGAGAACATTTCCATTAGCGAGCACGTACTTAAAATGTCTAGATACGCCGATAAGCTCATATATCCAGGAATAATGATTCCCAATGAGCTAGGAATTCATCGGGTTCTCTAATCTCTCCCACCAAGATACAAGAGCTTTGTGATGAACTACAACATATAGGGAATGAGGAAGTCTCTCCCCGAGCTTCTCTCAATGCTGAAGACCACAGAAGTGGAGATTAAAAAGGAAAATCAAGTGTTGATGGTCAATAAGAGCACGAATTTCAAGAAAGGAAAGAAGGATAAGTCCAAGGGTAAAAATGAGAAGGAAGGAAAATCTGTTGCCAGTTCTGAGAAGCAACCCAAGGCTGGTCCTAAGCCTGATACTGAGTGCTTTTACTACAAGGGCGCGGGCACTAGAAGCATAATTTTCCAAAGTATCTGGCAGATAAGAAGAACGGGAAGATTAACAAAGATATATATGATATACATGTTATTGATGTACTAGTAGTCGCAATAGAGCCTGTGTATTTGTTACTAGTTTAGTTGCTCACATATGTAACTCGAAACAGGGGCTAAGGAATAAGCGGAAACTTGCAAGGGATGAGGTCATGATGTGCATCGACAATGGATCAAAGGTTGATGTAATCGTCATCGGGACACTGCCTCTTCAATTACCATACGAATTAGTTTTAAACCCGAATAAGTGTTATTTGGTGCCTATGTTGAGCATGGACATTATTTCCGAATCTTGTTTAGTGCGAGACGATTATTCATTCTAGTTTGAGAATAATGGTTGTTTAATATATATGAATAATATTTTTTATGGTCATGCGTCTAAGAAGAATGGTTTATTTCTTTTGAATCTTGATAGTATTGAAACACATATTATAATGTGAATGCCAAAGTAATTAAGTTAAATGATGATATTGCCGCATATGTGTGTTACTGCCATTTAGGTTATATTGGTGTTAAACACATGAAGAAACTTCATTCAGATGGACTTATAGAATCACTTGACTATGAATCATTTGAGACATGTGAGCCATGTCTTATGGGCAAGATGACTAGAACTGGATTTTCTGGTTCAATAGAATGGGCGACAAGATTATTAGAAATCATACATGCCGATGTGTGTGGACCAATGAGTGTGCCAGTGCATCGTTATTTCGTTACTTTCACTGATGACTTAAGTCGATATGAGTATCTTTACTTAATGAAACACGTGTGAAACTTTTGAAAAGTTCAAAAAATTTCAAAGTGAAGTATAAAATCACCGTAACAGAAAGATTAAATTTCTATGATCTGATCATGGAGAATATTTAAGTTACGAATTTGGCACACATATGCGAGAATATAGAATAGTTTGACAACTCATTACCACTGGAACACCACAACACAATGGTGTATCCGAGCGTCATAATCATACTCTATTAGATATGGTTCGGTCTACGATGTCTCTTACCGATCCGTCGCTATATTTTTGGGGTAATGCGTTAGTAACAACCACAGTCACTTTAAATAGGGCTCCATCTAATCCGTTAAAACGACACCAGATGAATTTTGGTTTGAAAACAAACCTAAGTTGTCATTTCTAAAAGTATGGGGATGCGATGTTTATGTGAAGAAACTTCAAACTGATAAACTCGAACCAAAGAGGAAAAATGCGTCTTCATTGTATACCCAAAAGAAACAATTGGGTACACCTTCTATCACAGATCCGAAGGGAAACCTTTTGTTGATAATAACGGATCCTTTTTTGGAGGAGTTTCTATCGAAATGTGTGAATAGTATGAAGGTAGAACTCGATGAGGTTGTTGAACATCCTCTTCATGAATTGTTTAGTGGCCTATCACCAAAAACTATTTTAGTGGTGACATCACCAAATGAAGTGGGAGCTGATGATGAAAATCATGAAACTCCAAAAGAGGATACTACCGAACCCCGTAGGTCAACAAGAACACACACCGTTCCTGATCGGTACGGTGATCTTGTTTTAAATGTCGTGGTTGAGAACGATGACTCTGCAACGTATGATGAAGCGACGATGGGCCTAAGACATGAAATCTGAATTGGACTCCATGTACGAAAACCAAGTATGGACTTTGGTGGAACTTCCCAATGACTGTAAGGCATTGAGAATAAGTGGATTTTCAAGAAGAAAATAGACATTGATGATAATGTGACCGTCTATAAAGCACGATTTGTCGCAAAAAGGTTTTCAAAAAAATTAAAGACTTGAAAACGATGAGATTTTCTCACTCGTAGTGATGCTAAAGTCTATTAGGATTATGTTAGCAATTGCTGCATTTTTCGATTATGAAATTTGGCAGATGGATGTGAAAACCGCGTTCCTTAATGGTAATATTTAGGAAGAGTTGTACATGGTGAAACCCAAAGGTTTTGTTGATCCTAATGATGCTGACAAGGTATGCAAACTTTAGCGATCCATTTATGGACTGAAGCAAGCGTCCTGAAGTTGGAACCTCTCTTTTGATGAAGTAATGAAAGGGTTTGGATTTGTCCAAACTTATGAAGAAGCTTGTATTTACAAGAAAGTGAGTGAGAGATCTGTAGAATTTTTAATATTATATATGGATGAAATATTGCCGATTAGAAATGATATGGAACTTTTGAAGAGAATGAAAGATTACCTAAACAGTAAATTTTCAATGAAGGACCTTGGTGAAGCTGCGTATATCTTAGGCATCAAAATATATAGAGATAGATCGAGCCGCTTAATTGGGCTATCACAAAGTACATACCTTGACAATATTCTAAAGAAGATTAGAATGAACAAAAGTAATAAAAGGTTCTTACCTATGTTGCAAGGAAAGACATTGAGCAAGACTCAAAGTCCAGCTACAACAAAAGATAGAGAAGTAATGAATAAGATTCTCTATGCCTCTGCCATAGGATCTATCATGTATGATATATTATGTACAAGACCAGATGTGGCACATGCTATTAGTTTAACTAGTAGATACCAATCTGATCCAGGTTTGGAACACTGGACGATGGTCAATAATATCTTGAAGTACTTACGAATGACTAAATATATGTTTCTCATGTATGGCGGTGAAGAAAAGCTCGTCGCAAAGTGTTACGTTGATGCTAGGTTTGACACTGATCCGGATGACCCTAAGTCTCAATTCGGGTACATATTTGTAATGAATGGAGGAACAGTGAGCTAGAGGAGTTCCAAGCAAAGCGTAGTAGCAGGATCATCTATAAATGCAGAATATGTTGCTGCTTTAGAAGTGGTGCAAGAAGCGGTTTGGATGAAGGAGTTCATACCTGAATTAGGTATGGTTCCGAGTGCATTGGATCCAATGGTTATCTATTGTGACAACAATGGTGCCATAGCCAATGCCAAATATCTAAAGTCTCGCAAGAATTCTAAGCATATGAAGTGTCAGTTTCACTCCATCTGTGAACATGTAAGGATGGTTATATAAAGATTTGCAAAGTACACACGGATCTAAATGTGGAAGACCCACTGACTAAAGCTCTCCCCAAGGAAAACATGATCAACACCAGAACCCAATGGGTGTTAGATTCATCACTATGTAATCTACATTATTGACTCTAGTGCAAGTGGCAGTGTAAAAGTAATATGCTCATGAGGCAATAATAAAGTGGTTATTATATTATTCTGTGTTCATAATAGATGTTTATTTCTCATGCTAGAATTATATTAATCGGAAACGTTAATACTTGTGTGTTTAATAAACAACCAAAATGTTCCTAGTAAAGCCTATCTTTTAACTAGCTCATTGATTAATCGATGATCAAGGTTTCCTGATCATGAATATTGGATATTTTTAATAACAAGGTCACATCATCAGAAGAATAATGTGATGAAAACTTACACCCATAGTAAGAATAGAAATACACATCAAGTCATCAAGTTTCATTGCTATATCAAACTCATACGAAGTAGTCCTAATCCTTAGACCATGAGATCATGTCAATCACTGATACCCGAAGGGTACTTTGACGTTATCAAATGTCACTCCATAACAGGATGATTATAAAGGTTGATTTGGATACTCTGAAAGTATTAGTTGAGGCTCATGGATCAAGAGTGAAATTTGTCCGACCTGATGACGGAAAGATATAATCTGGTCCCTCTCGGTGATATTGCATTGACATCGCTTGTAAGCATGTCACTAGGTCACAGAATGTAATATCATGGAATGAGTAAAGATTGCTTATCGGAAACGAGATCGAACTAGGGATGTATGGTACCAAATGATTGGATCTTGGAAAAGTAATATATCATGAGACAGAAATAATTCGTTACAACATTAATGGTTCACACAATCACTAGATTATTTTCTGAGTAAGTGGGAGTCATCATGAATTTCTAGATCCCGCTGATGATTATTGATCGGAGAGGTGTCTCAATCATGTCCATGTTATTCACGAACCATAGGGTGACATACTTAAGTTTCGCTAACGCGTTTTTAGTGGTATTAGAGCCTCCTTATTCTCCCTCCCTTGTTGCTCCACCATTGGCATTGATTAGCGAAGCTCTGTCGCAAAATAGTTCGAAGTCTACACTTAGAGAAGTGGAGTAGGAGAACCGGCGGATCCCTTCTTCCTCTGCCCCGCTGGACCGAGGGCGTGGAGGACATCAACAAGCCGCACGTGTGACCGAGTACGGAGGTGATGCCGGTTGTGGTGCCTTGAGTACACGATCTTGAGATCGTCGCGTGTACACCTTCATCTTCACCGACAACGCTTGAGCGGGAACGTAATCCCGCTTACGGTCTTCGAGGGTGAGTTACCTGTTGCTACCATATCGTAGATGATCTTGGCTAGATAGTGGTTCGCGCGTAGGAATTTTTTGTTTTCCATGCTATGAACCTATCAACTGGGCATCCGAAGTCCATCACCATAGGAGGGTATCCGGCTCGACACACAGCTCGAAGTCCCGAGTCTGTATCCAAAGTTGCACGTACTGCCATAGCGCAAGAAGGCTCATCATGCCCTAAATGTCAGTAATCCATCGACGCTCTAGGAGCGCCTCTCTCGCCGTCCTACGCTTCCTAGCACGACTGGGAATAGGCGTGAAAAGCGCTAGCACCATCTCCTCGATGGTCCGCCCGTCTGCCAATGGTCCAGCCAGAATAGCGCTGTGGCCCCATCACCGACCCTCATATTGGTGAAGGCGTCGAACACCTGCAGCCCCTTCTAGGAGAAGCACATATCCAGGTCACGCCAAGGTCGCAGCTGGTCCGTTCGCATCCTCGAAATCCAGCGGATGCGGAGACTGATCGCGATGCGAGCAAGGTTAGGGAACCCCAGGCCTCCCAGGTGCTTTGGTATGCATACCCTCTCCTAGTTGACATGACAGTGCCAACCTTTGGCTTCTTCCCTCCCGGCCCAAAGAAAGCTCATTGCTATATTATGAATCTGCCTGGAGTCTGCTTGTTGAGCCCCAGCACTATGATCTGGTGTAGGGGGGTCACCATTAGGACCGATTTGACCAGTGTGAGGCTCCCCGCCTTTGTCATCATGGCGGCTTTCCAAGTTAGCAGTCTGTTTGTAATGCTATCAACCAGGGGTTGGAGTGCTGCCGCAGATACCCGTTGAAGCGATAAGGGTATCCCCAGGTACTTGACTGAGAAAGGCACCAGCCGGCAGCCCATGACCACCGCAACTCGCAGGGCCTCCTCGTGAGAGCATGCAATCGGGGAGATCGGGCACTTATCATAATTAGTGCGAAGTCCCGAAGCCTCTCCAAAGAGTGCCAGGAGCGCGCGTACCGTGCGTAGCTCCGTCTCCGGGTGGCAAAAGATTACCATGTCATTTGCGTAAAGGGAGACCATCGTCACTAGGTCATGTGAGGCGACTCGCTTTAGCATGCCGAGCCCTAGGGCTCTGGCCATCACCCGGTTGAGCGTGATGATGAACATCACGAACAACATCGGCGACGGGGGGTCTCCCTGTCTCAGGCCTTGTCGGTGCCAAATCGGGGTGCCTGGCTTGCCATTGAGCATCACCCAGGAGCTCGCCGTCAAAAGTAGAATGGCCACCAGCTCGCGAAATCTGCGGCCAAATCCCACCTTACACAGCGCCTCAACTATTGATTATTTACAATGAATTCATCTTAGCGGACCACATCCTTTATCGGCTGCTCGATAGGCACAAAGTTATGAGAAGGCTCTGACAATATGCAGTGCAACAAGTATAGAAATGGGTCTACGGCTTGCTAAAACTAAAACAAACTGAACACGACATATGTTCGGAAGACTACTACAAACACTCTGTACTTTGCGGGTGCCCGTACTAACTTGCTAAAACTAAAACAAACTGAACACGACATATATATATGGTAACGGGAAGCATATTGACCTCTGTACTTTCGCGGATGTCCATCCTAACTTGCTTGCAGTCACTAGCTACAGCAACTCTTTGAATGGAGAGATCAGCCGCGAGAGACGGTGCTTCTGATCGATCGGCACGCAAGAGCTGAGCTTCAAGAGTCGCATGATCAGTAACCCCTGGAACACTAACGCCGATTAGCCTCTGTAATGGCCATTATTGCTATCCCGAAGGACTACTGCAACAGAGCCAATACTCAAGTTTCGGGGCACAGCACCATCAGAGGGAGGTATCCACTTCGGAGATATGGTACATGCTTCTTAACTAGAGGGTAGCTCCTCTAGGAATTTACAAACAAAACAATACGTAGAGAGTGGGCTCTGAAACTCCCCTTCATGGATAGCCTTCATACTCGCTGTCCGAGTGGGCGATTTGAGTTAGCTACAACAGTAGGACGAGATTTAGACCCGGCCGTGAGCAGGCCGTGCACTTGCTCTTGCCAAACTAAGGACGGCAATTTTATCCATGGATCCGGGTATCCACGGATATCCGACCCGGTGGGTAAGGGTATGGAGGCCTAATTACATACACGAATTTTATGGGGCGGATATCCGCTAATTCATGGTGCGGGGATGGATAGTGGTTTCACTCCATGGAGATCCAACGGATACCAGGCTGACACGTGGGACCGACATGTTAGTGAGATTGTTTTTTACATGTGTAATATTTATTCAATATAAAAGGCCCCAACTTTCGAGCCGCAGGTCCAAAAGCCCACCTAAATAGTAATCGTAATTAACCCTAATTGGCTAATTCCCCTCATTACTCTACGGCGGTCGTTTTTCTCTCTCCCCACACGCTGAACCCTTATTTATGCCGAATGTGGTTATGATTATGTATATGGTGTGTAAACCAATGGATATCCATGGATACATGGATAACCGGCGGGTTTGGATCTGGAGCGACATTCATGCCCATGAATGTCTTCGTGGGCGGGTTAGAGTGACGTTCGTGAATTTGGATTTGGATTTGATTTTGGTATATCCATCCAAACCCGCTCTATTGCCATCCTTATGCCAAACCGGCCGTCTGGGTTATCTTTGGCCCAGTACTACTGTCTCTAAGGAAGAACTGTTGTAGAACAACGCTGCAGAACATGGTGAGACTGTGGAAGATTTTATTTCTGTTTTTGACACTGCAAGCAAGGGCTTAAAACATACGTAAACCACATCTCAACCAAAAAAAAACTGGAAAACGAGGAGATTGGAGAGTGCGTACGTGTAGCAATTCGGGATCGGTAGCATGAGTAGTATGTGGCAAGCTGACAAACTGATCGGTGAGCAGCGTAACGTACCAAATCAATTCAGCTCGAGAAGTGAGAAGACGTCCAATTCTTCTAGTAGTACCGTAAAGCAAAGCTTTTGTGTGCTCTTCGTGCCCGACCACTAGCTAGCTCTGACACTGGCCGCTGCATAGCTGACGCATGCATGCACACTCACATATATCTGGACTTATTTAACTGCTAGTACTTGCTTCTACAGATTCGGAGTTCCGGATAGGAACGGACGCGACCAAGTGCCGGGTGACTCGGTGTGCAATTGAGAGAGAGAGAGAGAGAGAGAGAGAGAGAGAGAGAGAGAGAGAGAGAGAGAGAGAGAGAGAGAGAGAGAGAGAGAGAGAGATCTTGCTCTCGTTCTCTTTATAAAGCATAGGGGATTAGGGAAGCAAAGTGAGGTAATGTGACGACTGATCATTCGCTAATTGATGATAAGGTTGAACCTAATTAGAGCATCTACCTGCAGGATTTGGTTCCCAGGTTCATAACCTAAAACGTATTGTATAATGTTGTCCATACACATTTCCGGTTCCCGGGATTTTTCACCAACTGAAAAGCTTAGAGAAAACACTTGAACTTAGGGCAGTTCTAGAATAATACTACTTTCTAAAAAGTATAACAATAAGAGAGATGAGTTGCTTGTGCGAAGATCCCAGCGCAGTTTACGGATTAGTTTGGCAATACACATTGGGGCATATATAATTTAGTTAGGTCAGGGCCTACTATGTGGTGGGTTCCATCTTATGGATTGGTTTTTGGCTATAAACATGAGGGATTCCCTAATGCACATATAAAATAGCTGCTCTAAACCATGCTATCTATTGTCCGACACACTTCTATTAAAAGCTAGCTTGGCTTCATGAAGATACCTGATGCACCTACACAAAGGTTTGCAAATAGAAGAAATAGTTCAACTAACTCTTGCAAAAGTGGAACAACAATACCATGTCCCAAATAGGATAATCTATTTCCAATCGGAGCAAAATCACTTATTTCCCACCTAAAAAGGAAGAAGAAAAACTTTTATGTCTATGTCGATGATCTCTAGATGTCATCTTTTTTCATCTTTTTTTTTCAAAAAGAAGGATAGCTGCAGTCTCTGTGTATCGATTGATACATTCAGCCATATAGTTTATTACGTATTGAACACTATCAAGCAAAATCAAGCATTGATGTGAAAATATCAGCTCACAAAAAAGGAAAACAAAAGACAAATCCGAGCCCAGCGTTAAAACACTGTCAAGCAAAGTCAAGCACTGATGTCGAAAAAATCGACTTACCAAAAGGAAAAAGAAAAAAAAGAAAAATCTGAACCCAGTCTAGCTTCTCTCTACATTCGGGAATTACGTGCAAGTCTAGCTATGTTTACAGAAGTGAAATAAGCACTTTGCGCACGCTTCTACTCCTAAAGTTATACACAAATTTCCATGCAACTTTAAGCGCTGTAGCATGTGATTAAGATACTATGAAAATTCACCAGACAAGTGAGCGTCAGCTGCAGAACCAGGTAAACGCCATATCTTATTATTTCATAACTATTTTTCTGAGAACAGAAAATAGTATGCAACATAATTAATTAGTGTGTTAATTGCACTCATTACATATATGCTCTCAGCAACAGCCAATCTCCACAATACCACAACATCGCATCGTCGCGCCTCGCAAAACTACTAATTCACGAGAAAAAGGAGGTAGAACATCTATGAACAAAATCCAGCGCGAGAGAGCCGTCTCATACAGTTAGCTAGCTACACGGCGGCGTCGTCCAGCTTGGGGCCGCCCTTGCACTGGCAGTAGGGCCGGTGCACCTTGCCGGCGAAGGCGAGCGGCGTGGCACTGGCGAGGAACGACGGCGCGTCGTCGCCGGCCATCACAACCACCACCTTGGGCGACTCTCTGTCGAGAGGCGCCAGCACGCGCACGGACATCATCCCCGCCTGGACGATCACCTCCTCCTGGTCCTCCTCGCGGCGGCCCTCCTTGCGGCGGGAGCACAGGAGCACAGCCAGCGCCACCGCGATGAGCGCCATCACAATACCGAAGCCGATGAAGAGGTACGGAGTCGGCGTCGACCAGAACGGCGGCGGCTGGACTCCACCGCCGGAGCCGGAGCCGTAGGCCGGCACGACCATCGGCGACGACGAGGCTCCGCCGCCGTTCATTTGCATGCCAGCTGCTGCAATCCTCATGGTTTGTGTTGTGCTTGTGTTGTACTTGTACTGTTGTGTACTTGTGTGTCTGCGCTCTGCAGTGAGAATGGATGGAGGTGTGTGTGATGATGCTTGCTGGGGTAGGAGGCGCGGTGGATTTATAGCGAGGGAGAGAGTGCGTGGAAGCTGAGTGGGACGCAATGTTGGCCGAGCTGTGTGCCCCCAGGTTTGTGCCCACAGGCCACCATAAACCAACTTGGTGGATCACTTGGGCACTGATGGGATTGGTATATTTGGACATCATTATTTTGGCGAAGTCAGCAAGAATCCCACAAAAAGGATGTTTGGCAGAGGCAGAAGGGACATTGCCCATGGCTTTGCTTTTTCTGGGATAGGGGAGCTGATCTGAATTTGCAAAGTTTCATCATCAACAACTAGCTAAAGAATATAGTTGATGCGAATACTGTTTATTATTCCTATTTTAAACTCTCTCCGTCTAGAAATAACTGATTTGAATTTGTCTAAATTCAAATATATCTATATATACTAAAATAAGTTTAGATACATTCGAATCTAAACAAGCCCAAGTCAGTTATATTTCTGGACAGAAGGAGTAAAAGAGCTAAAAAAGGAGGAAATGGTTAGAAAAATGGTAAAATAGAAAAATGATAAGCCAGGCAAACAAAATTATCGTACTATGTAATTTCTAAATTGTGGCAAGTCTCTTGACACTTGTCCCGTATAGCTACCCATGCAGGCCTAGATATAATCTTGACTTGATTTACCACTAGTACCTTCCACATATTCGGAATTATGGATGGGAACGGACAGACTAGTGTCTAGTGACTCAGTGTGCAGAGAGAGTGAGAGCGAGAGAAATTCCTTTGTGGAGAGCAGGGGTGAGAGATATCTTACTTTCGTTCTCTTTAAAAAGAAAAGAAATTAGTGTTAAGTAAAAGAGCAATTTACCAAGCGAATTACCCATAATAAACGCTAGATAAAACATGATTAGAATAATAGACAACACACTAATCATGTGAAATAATGAATACATATTAAGACAGAAAATCAAACAGTCTTGTGCAAGACGTAGAACTTGAGTGTAATCAGAGCAAGATTGAGACGGAAAATATATACATCAGCAGCAGAGGAACCGCCGGTGTACGCATTTGCACCATCGTTAGCCATGTCGTCGAGGATGTTTGGCAGAGGCAGAAGGGACATTGCCCATGGCTTTGCTTTTTCTGGGATAGGGGAGCTGATCTGAATTTGCAAAGTTTCATCATCAACAACTAGCTAAAGAATATAGTTTGATGCGAATACTGTTTATTATTCCTATTTTAAACTCTCTCCGTCTAGAAATAACTGTTTTGAATTTGTCTAAATTCAAATATACCTATATATACTAAAATAAGTTTAGATATATTCGAATCTAAACAAGCTCAAGTCAGTTATATTTCTGGACAGAAGGAGTAAAAGAGCTAAAAAAGGAGAAAATGGTTAGAAAAATGGTAAAATAGAAAAATGATAAGCCAGGCAAACAAAATTATCGTACTATGTAATTTCTAAATTGTGGCCAGTCTCTTGACACTTATCCCGTATAGCTACCCACGCACGCCTAGATATAATCTTGAGTTGATTTATCACTAGTACCTTCCACATATTCGGAATTATGGATGGGAACGGACAGACTAGTGTCTAGTGACTCAGTGTGCAGAGAGAGAGGGACAGAAACTCCTTTGTGGAGAGCAGGGGTGAGAGATATCTTACTTTCGTTCTCTTTAAGAAGGAAAGGAAATTAGTGTTGAGTAAAAGAGAAATTTACCAAGCGAATTACCCATAATAAACGTTAGATAAAACATGATTAGAATAATAGACAACACATTAATCATGTGAAATAGCGAATACATATTAAGGCAAATAATCAAATAGACTGCAAGACGTAGAACTTGAGATGCAATCAAAATAAGATTGAGACAGAAAATATTCACAGCAGCAGTAGAGGAACCGCCGGTGTTCGCATTGGCACCATCGTTAGCCATGTCGTCGAGGAAGAGGGTGTTGATGTCGGGGAAAAAGTCCTCGTTGGGGAAGACGTCGGCGCAATCGCTATCCGTGAGGGAGTCCGTGATGAAGTTAGTAGTCGCGCCGATAGCACTCCTCAAAAACCTTATCGCCCTTCTCCCGTACAAGACTCGAAGCAACGGGGTCTCGGAGGCCTACTGTCCCGGCTCGCGGTGCACGCCACAAAACGGGATGGGAAAGATCTAGGTAGCGCAGTGCTCTGGAACTGGAGGCGCAAAGGAGTATGCGATAATGTGTGGAAGTGTGTCTGAGAGGAGGCACGACCTCTCTCTTATATAGGCACAGAGGGGAAGGCAAACAGGCTGCGCAGAAGATGAAACGAATGGACTGAAGTTGAAGTGAACAGGCGTCAGCCCACTGGACAGCCTCCACTCAGTTCGTATTCATTTAGCTCATATTAAAAGTCCACTCGAGAAAAAACATTTCAGCTTTTGTACAACTGTTCATATACCATTCATGCGTGGCAAAATAAAGCTCGACTCGGCGAGATTCCCGCAACCCGCAGTGCGCGCGTCATGACGAGGCGTGGCGTGGCGAGGCGAGGAGGAGGAGGAGCGCGCATGTATATGTCTTCTCTTCTCAAGCTCGTACAAGTGGTGGAAGAGCTCTCCTTATAAGCTGGTCCAACTGCCACTCAACTAGCAACGTGGGACTAAACATTTGTCCCAACTCTTGCCTTGCATGAATGGGCCAAATGGGCCTCTAGGATTTCAAGAATTTATTGGCATATAATAAATAGGCTGTGACTATTTAGGAAAAAATTCCAACAATCCCCCACTAGATCCCAGAGGCACATGAAGTTTGCCTTTGGTTCCAAAATATTGTTTATATACCGGTACTGTAGAGAAGACTGTTAAGTTGAACTTCCACCTAAAGCTTTATGTTATACTAGGCTGCAACTTGTACAGTGGACTATGCCTTGAACTGCAAGTTTGCTGCAAACCTAGCTTCACAAAAAGTCTTGGCCGATACTAGGCTACCGTGGGACTTCCCCGCAGGTGGAGCTTATGCGTCATACTCCATGACCTTTCATGAGTTTATTAGAGAGCACCCTACTCTCATAGACTGCGACGTTTAAACAGTCGGACTCATATAGGTGTGTTCTTGAAAAGATGTTCTGCGGGACGATATCTTTGCTTAGGATAAGCCACTTAGAACACATTAAGATAATAAATCAACCTGCCGTGCAGAATAGGAAAATATTGCATCTTTATGGAAATGGTGTTCATTAAAGTAAGGATACTTTTCTCTCAGCTAACCAACAGCTTGTCTCCCAATTCTAATTCACGGGATCTTTGATCACATAGAGTGGTTTACCACTGTGGAAAGCTCAAATTGTGGGTCTCATACCCATCTCCTTCGATGCATTTTATATCATGTTCCGTGATAGACCCTTTGTGAAGGGATCTGCCAAGTTTTTAGATGTTTGGATATAATCCAATGCAATAACTCCGGAGTTTCTCATTTTCCTGACAGATTGCAGTCTCCTCTTCACATGTCTTGATGACTTCATATTATCCTTAGAACTATTTACCTTGAAAATCACAGTTTGATTATCGCAGTTCATAAAGATTGCGGGTATTGGTTTTTCAACCACAGGTAAGTTCATCAAGAGTTCCCGAAGCCACTCTGCTTCAACAGTGGCTGTGTCTAATGCCGTGAGTTCTGCTTCCATAGTTGACCTCGTTAAGATGGTCTGCTTGCAAGACTTTCAAGAAATAGTGCCACCAGCAAGTGTGAATACATATCCACTCGTGGCCTTTATCTCGTCAGCATCAGATATCCAATTTGATTCACTATAACCCTCTAGTACGCTCGGATACCCGGTATAGTGAATGCCATAGCTCACAATGCCTTTTAGATAGCGCATAACTCTCTCAAGAGCATGCTAGTGATCATCTCCTGGATTTGAAACAAATCGACCGAGTTTGCTTACAGCAAAGGCGATGTCAGGCCTCGTGGCACTAGCTAAATACATAAGCGAGCCAATAATTTGAGAGTATCTCAATTGGTCTCTAGCATTTCCTCGATTCTTCCGAAGCAACACACTAGGATCATACGGTGTAGGAGAAAACTTGAAGTCGCTATACCCGAAACGACTCAAGACCTTTTCCACATAGTGGGACTGAAGCAAAGTAATCCCACCGTCATAATATCTCAATAGCTTGATGTTCGGGATGACATCAGCTACTCCCAGATCCTTCATCTCAAAGGAACGAGATAAGAAATCTTTAACCTCCATGATTTCATTAAGGTTGGTTCCGAAAATCAGTATGTCATCAACATACAAACAAAGGATGACTCCCTCACCCCCACCATGGTGATGGTACACACATTTATCAGCTTCATTTACAACAAAGCCTGCAGTAGTTAAAGTTCTTTCAAACTTCTCATGCCACTGCTTAGGGGCTTGTTTTAGGCCATATAAAGATTTCAACAACTTGCACACCTTTCCTTTTTGACCATTTACCACAAAGCCATCTAGTTGATCCATGTAAATTTCCTCATCCAACTCTCCATTAAGGAAAGTTGTCTTAACGTCCATTTGATGAACGAGAAGACCATGAGAGGCAGCCAATGAGAGTAATACTCGAATGGTGGTCAATCTGGCAACGGGTGAGTAAGTGTCAAAGAAATCTTCACCTTCTGTTTGAGTATTTTCAACACCCGGATTTTTAATCCCAGATGCCTGTTATGCCATACATTGCAATCCCAGGATTACCATTTTATGAGACATAACTTATTGGATACTGTTATGCCATACATTGCAATCCCAGGATTACCATTTTATGAGACATAACTTATTGGATATCACAGTACATCATCCATTAGAAACCATACATAAGGTCTTACACAAATAAAGGATATCATGACCCAGTGTTAATACAATTCAAGCAGCGGAATAACGTAATAATAACGGTAGCGTGGGCGAAGCTCCATCTTCATGGTCACAGGCAATGATGACAATGGGAGATGATCCTAGTTGTCGTAACCTTCCTGCTGTCCGTCCTCCTGATAGTCCTCTTCATAGTCTGGCAACGGGAATAGCCAGGGACAAAGCCATGAGTACTCTTTAAGTACTCGCAAACTAATACTAACAGGTGAAGTGGTTTTTGAGTAGGTAATACTAAGCTCTAGGTTGTTTTGCAAAAATCCAGATTTATCTCTACTGAGTTCAGAAGCAAAGAAAGCTAGTGGGAACTTGAATTTCATGTCACAACCCTGTTGTGGTCAAGTCAAATCACAAATCATTTCACAAGTCAATTTGAAAACATCTGACGACGGAACATTATGGCCACTCCAACTGTCCATAACCGTGGACGCGGCTATTCGAATAGTTTGACACTCTGCAGAGGTGGTACACTTTCACCACAATATTCGATACATCCGTCGGGAAAAATCCTGAATTCACCATACTCAGTATGCGGATAATCAATCCTAACCTTTTAGTTACACGCCCTAGTATATCCACCTCTCCTGTCATCTTGGGAACTATACAGGTGGACAATCTTCACAAGGTAGCCTCAGCTCAAACCTTGGCCGCAAGGGAACCCATACTAAGGTATATAAAGTTCCAGTCAAGCCCTACCCAATTTTTGGGTATTGTGGTTGTACGGTAAAATTGGAATGGTATCGTATCCAGACAACCATCAGTTTTATAAAGGTCTAAGGCTCATGCCTTAACATTTTCATCATCAAAATCATCTGGTGTTCAAGAACACATGTCAAAACATTTCATTAGAATGACTCGTCGTTCTAAGGTTTTCATAACCATTTTCACCAAGTATTTCCATCTAAAGTGATCAAGTTTTATGCTTAGCACTAGCATCTACAAGTGGGGGTAAATACTAATGAGGGGTGGTAAACAAGTGTATCTTATCTAATTTCAATCTCATGCCTCAGGATGACATCAAGATTTATCTAACTTAGGCCAAGTTTTATGCTCTTTATGCTACCTTAAAAATCTTTCTAGAATCTACAAGTTACCAAGTAACCTTAACTAGAAAGCTTTGATAAATAAATAAAATACTAAGATTGCAAGTAAAACTAGGATTGGGTATCAAGGGTGTAAGCTTGCAAGTAGAACTTGCATGGTTTAGCTTGCTAAGATAGTAGCTTGCTAAGATATTATTATAAGATTGCAAGTGTTAGATTGCTGAGTTAATAGCTTGCTAAGTCAACTTGTATAGTAAGGCTTGCCTTGTGCAGAGTAGTGGTTGAAGTTCTCCTCGGCTTCTTCCTCGTAGTATTCTCCTTCCTCCTCATATCCTTGGTCGGTACTAGCGTCTATAAATAAATACGAGGTACACAATCACCAAACAATACCTAACTACTTCTATTTATCACACCAAGGTTTTCACTAGATGATCTAGCATCATCACAAATATTACAATCATCAAAGCACTTTTCTTATTTATTTTATTTTGGAAAAGTAATTTCTACCCATTGAAAAATTTCTTAAGATTTAATATTCTCCGACTAAAACATAGGATCATGTTGACACATGTCATCACCACATATTTCAGTACTTGGGAATATGATTTAAAGTGGTGTCACAATTTAATAAGGTTTAACCTTGTTATTTTAATTAATTAAAGTGACTAGAATGGCCTATGAGGCATTCTTTTATTACTTGTCCATTATTTCTGCAAGTAAACCTAGATATTTTTATATATTAAGAAAGGTCTAGTTAAATGTGATTTTTGAGAGTTGGAATCAACTCAAAAGCTTTTGTGGTTGAATTTTGAAAAATGTTTGAATGCAGAAAAGCTCCTGCCTTGTTATTTTTACTATAGGTGATCTACAAATCCAAATGAATTGAATCAAACGGGCTTGGATTAAGAATTCTAGCACCTTCCTAAAAAAATTGGTTTCATGCAATTTGGTTCAGGGAATCGAGCTGGATTGATTTTTGAATCTAGGTACAGAACTAGGTTTGACACTAAATTGGAAAATATAAATTCAAACTAACTGGGTTGCGCGGGATGTTAACTGGGCCGGCCCACAGTGCACAGCGCACGCGCGGGTGGGTTTAAGTGAATGACCCTACCAGTCAGCAAGATAGGGGGTGCAAAGCGATACGAGGTGATCTAGACCGTGCGATCAAACTCTAATCCAACGGCTGAGACCTATCGTCTCCGTCGGGCAACGTCGGCGAGACAGAACCCTAGCGCGGCCAGTGGGGGTCTACGGGGCTCACCGGGGCTTAGGCGAGGGTCGGTGATGGGGGCGAACGATGAAGTCGATGACAGCGAACCTCCTGGTACCGACGGCTCCTCCTGGGGCGGCTCCAATCAACGGCTCCTTTCTTCCTCCTCCGCGGTAGACTCCGGACAAATTCCGGCGATGTGCCGATCGCCTTGCTCCGGGGGTGAGGTGGGGTGCTTCTGAGAGAGAGGGGATTGAGATGGTGTGAAGAAATCGATCGGGGGTGGCCTCTATTTATAGTGCAAGAAGCGGGCTAAGCTCGTCGGTGTCGTCGGCACAGCAAGCTAAAGGAATGGGCGACAATAGGGGTGGTGATGTGCTCCCTGGCGATGCTCAACGGCATGGTTACGCGGCGTGGGACGGTGCGAGACGGTCGGAATGTCGCGGTTCTCTGGGCGGGTCCGACGATAGTTTTAATGGCGCACCGCGGCTACGGGTCGTGCAGCGGCGAACGGGGATGTCTGGCGGTCTCCTGGAGCGGTGGTGATCACGCTTGCAGGTGGCGAGGGCGGCGCGTGGTCTGTGGGCGTGTGTCGCGGGTGGCGCTCTGGCGCGCTCTTGGCATGCTCGCAGAGAGGCTGCACACGCTCAGGTTGAGTGGTCCAGGGGCTGGCAGGGCTCGAGGCTTGGACAGGGGGTGGCGGTGGACGGTGGAGTGCCTGGTAGACAAGGTTGGCGAGGCTAGTGAGGCTCCTAGCTTGCTGTCGACTGAGGGATGGCAAGTTGGGCTCGGCATGGTCACCATTGATGGCATGGCAAGCTCACAGTGGTTCTAGAGCTTGTTAATTGGCCTATATGATCTACTAATAGCTTGTTGTGAACTAGAGAGGGAACAAGTTAGGCCAACATCACTGCTCACAATAGTGTTTGATGTTTGTTTATTTGGTGTTTGCAAGGTGTTTGATGAAATGGCCAAAAGAGATTCAAATTTGAATTTTTGATTCAAACTTGGTGGGTGTATTAGTTACATACTCAGTAGTCTCTGGTTAGTTGGAAAGGTCAAGGGAAATTGGTTTGGTTGGTTTTTGAAAATGGGTGATCTTCACATATGTTAAAGATTCAATTTTGAATTGTCATTTGAATCAAGTTACCAAATGTTTCTGTAAGTTTGTAAGGTGGGCTTGGGTTCACTTTTACTTGGTCTAGAAAGGGGTGAAAAGAAATGGAAATGTTTCTGTTTGAAATCTTGGACTAGAAACACTCAAAGTGGCCTAGTGATGAAGACTGACAAAAATGACCATTTGCTTATTTTGTTTGTTTTTTATTATTTTTCTTGATTTGTTTCTGCTTGGAAATGTTTGAGATGATGTTGTTTTCATCTTTAAACCATTCCTTGCTATTTATATCAATCACACAAGTCCATTCATGCATTCATACAATCATCACATACACACATGCATTCATATTGATTTTAATTAACAAAAGTTTTTGTTAACCCTAATTTTGGGTGATTGGAATCTGATAACCTTGTTCAATATTTTTGGGATGTTACAAGTATATCCCTTGGCCACAAGTCGTGCCTTGTACTTCTCAATAGTACCATTAGGTCTAAGCTTTTTCTTAAACACCCACTTGCACCCTACAGGTTTGCACCCATAAGGGCGATTAGTGATCTCCCATGTTCCATTAGCTAAGATGGAATTCATCTCACTATGGACGGCTTCCTTCCAATAGTCAGCATCAGGAGATGCATATGCTTCTGAAATGGAAGTGGGAGTGTCATCCACAAGGTACACAATGAAATCATCACCAAAGGACTTTGCAGTCCTCTGTCTCTTGCTCCTTTTAGGAATTTCATTATCCTCCTCCTTAGGACTTTCAGAGTGTTCAATTGGAATGGTAGGTTCAGAAAATGTAGCAAATTCCTGATTAGATGAATTAGGTGTATCCGGATTTGATGAGTTAGGTTTATCCTTCATAGGAAAGTTATCCTCAAAGAAAGTCGCATCAGTCGACTCCATGATTGTACCGACATGAATGTCAGGTACTTCAGATTTTACTATCAAGAATCTATAACCAATGCTATGGAAAGCATAGCCCACAAAAACACAATCAATGGTTTTTGGTCCAAGCTTGCGCTTCTTGGGGATTGGTACATTAACCTTTGCCAAACAATCACAGGTACGTAAGTAAGAGAGTTTTAATATTTTCTTCTCCCATTCTTCAAATGGAGTAATTTCTTTGTTCTTTGTGGGAACTCGGTTTAGGACATGACACGCAGTCAATAGTGCCTTCCCCCACCATTCCTTGGAGAGACCCGATGTGTCTAATATGGCGTTAACCAAATCTGTTAGAGTACGGTTCTTTCTTTCGGCTACTCCATTTTACCCGGGTGAGTAAGGAGGCGTCCTCTCATGAATTATGCCATGTTCCGCACAAAATAAATTAAACTCGTTGGAAAAATACTCTCCACAACGATCAGACCTAAGCCTCTTAATCTTTCAATCAAGTTGATTTTCTGCCTCGTCTTTATAGATTTGAAAAAACTCAAAGCCTCATATTTTGATTTAAGAAGATACATATGACAATACCTCGTAGAGACATCGATCAAAGTCATGAAATATTTCTTTCCATCTTTTGTCAATACACCATTCATCTCACAAAGATCAGAATGTATGAGCTCTAGTGATGTTAATTTTTTCACTTCTGCAGTCGTATGTGACTTGCGAGATTGTTTAGCTTGCACGTAGACTTGGCACTTAGATCCCTTAATAGTTGTGAAATTAGGGATTAAATCCATTTTGCCTAGCCGCGTCATACAACCAAAATTAATATGACAAAGATGAGAGTGCCAGACATTTGATACAAAATTCGTGTAAATATGATTAACAACTTTATGACAAATGTCTGACAGAGATAAACGAAACAAGCCTCCACACTCATAGCCTGTACCAACAAAGTTTCCATACTTCGAAATTACAAATTTATTGGACTCGAATACAATCTTGTAGCCATCTCGACATAGAAGAGATCCACTAACAAGATTTTTATTTATTGAGGGAACATGATGCACGTTCTTCAGGCGCACGGTCTTTCCCGAAGTGAACTTCAGATCGACCGTACCAACACCATGAACAGAAGCATGCGAGTCGTTCCCCATCAGCACGGTTTGAGTCCCTCTGACCTGATATGAAGAAAACATGTAAATATCAGAACAGATATGTACATTAGCGCCCGTGTCAATCCACCAATCAGGAGAATGACATAATGAAAGAACAGTAGGTAATATACCATACCCAACATATTTCATCTCAATGTCGTCCATGAAAACATTAGCAGTCTTGTTACCCTTCCCTTGCTGGCGCTTGTCAAAGCGGTTGGGACAAGCAGGAGCCCAATGACCAGGATCACCGCACACATGACAAGCATCTTTCTTCTTATCAGTCTTCTTCTTGAAGCTGGTAGACTATAAGGCCTTGTTCTTTCCATCAAATTCGTTTGCCGTCAAACTTGCCTTTGTTCTTGAACTTGTGAGGCTGGAAGTTCCTTCCCTGTACCATATTGGCATTAGAACCTCCCTCGATACCTCGAGCGCGTGTGTCTTTTGCTCTCGCCATCTCTTCCACATCAAGAGTCCCAATGAGATCCGTCACGGAGAACTCTTGTCTCTTGTGCTTCAGATAAGTAGCGAAATTCCTCCATGACTGGGGAAGTTTGGCAATAATGCCTCCGACAACAAACTTTTCCGGTAACACACAAGTGAAGTGCTCAAGGTCCCTGGCAAGTGACTGTATTGTAACATCCCAACATTTAGGAACCAACGAAGGGTAGATTTAGGAATCTGTGATGTTGCATGCACTCATCTGTAAAAATATGGGTAAAATTTTTGCCAAATAAAAACCAAAAGTGATCAAAGTTTCTTTCATGCTTTGATAGTAGGTATAGTCTTGGAGGATGATTGTTATAGACTTTGATATGAGCTTTGTGGATTTGTGTGTTTTGGGAAATGAAATTTGAATTTAAATTTGAATGTGGGATTTATAATGTAAAAGGATTTAGAATTAGGTTTGGCTGATTTGATTTAATCAAGAGTTAACAGTTAATAACTCAAACTTTAAATAAAATAAATTAATCAATAAAAATAATATTCATTCCATAATTTTATTGAATAAATAAGTTAGAAATGTAACTTATGGATTTGATCAAGAATCTTTACAATAGTAATGAAATAAAAGAAGAATCTTTATATATTGAGTAATAGTACAATCTTTATTACAAAAGAATAAAATAAAAATTACAAAAGAATAAAAGAAATATTACATGTGACTATTATATAAAGAAAAAGAAAATCTAAACTAAAGTCTTGATCTTCAAGTCTGGTACCTGCAAAACAAAACACAAACTAAAGAAAGAAAATTAAGGATTAGAACATATACTCTCAGAATTAACAGTGAGTTGCACTGTTCACTTTTTCATCATTGAGTAATCTTTAAAGGGGCAAGTTTCACCAATATGAAAGAATTATATCTTTCATAATTTTAAGCCATAAGTCAAATAAACAGCAAGGAGGAGCAAGTTTCACCAGACAAGTAGATGTAACCAGATAAAAGTATCTTTCATATCCAGAGCATATCCATAAGGTGTGCAGCCGGCACACATGCAGCACACACACACCAAACTGCATGGTGTGTGTTGTCAGCACAACATCAACAAGCCACACACACAAAACTACACAGCACAGCCGTGGGCAAGCCAACCCCACACTATTTCCTTGTTATTTCACACCAAGCACAACAACCAAACTAAAACAAACCAGAGTACATCAACCACAACCTTGATCATCTCATCAAGATGGTGACATAAGGAGGGGTAGATCAGGTGGATGGCAAGGACAAGATCAAGCCACCAGGACTAGGAGGTGGAGAGCTAGATCAAGGACAAGTCCAGGAGCTGGAAGTATCAGGAGGAGCATCAGATCAAGATAGCCACAAGATCAACAACTTGCAACCCCAACAACAACCAAGTGTGGTGAGTAGAAAAGACCATCACATGATTTATCTATCTAAGTTAGACAAGCATCCATGAGTTGTCTCATACTCAAATTCTTAGAAAAACACCCAAGTGGGGTGATTCCATCATTGAAGTTTTAAACACTAAAAGCAATCAGAAAACTATAAAGATACAACTAGGATCTTAGGACAACATCATTGATCCTAGATGTCAAGCTATATTTAAATTCCAGGAATGAATATAGCCAAGATCTGAACTTCTAGGCACACCTCTTAAATAGGAGTAGCACCTTAGAATTTCATCCTATGGATCCATATAATTTATCAAGCCTACAAATCATTTTTTCCCCAACTTTGATTCAAGAAGCAGTAGCTGGTATCACTACCAGAACCAATCCATGAGAAATAACAAGATAAGGACCTAGAGCCTAAACCTCATACCAACATCATAGGTTTTAGGAATTCAGGGAAAGAAGTTCCACTTATCTCTGATGCCAAGTTAAGCTTAAGCAAAAGCAAAAGCAAGCTAAGTAATAGAACCTAATTCTTGTGTGCCATACTAGGATGGTGTCACAATAACAACTTCTAAACTAAGCAGGTTAAGCATTCAACTTTTACAGATACACTCACATCCAAATATAAATCATTTTACTAATACTAATCACAGGAATCATTTCTAAGAATATCCATATCTATATATCATCCCTGTAAGAGACCATTTGATCTCAAGCTATATATGAATTCTTAAGTCAACAGTACAGATATAGTGACTTCATCACACAAAAATCACTGTCATTTACCAAGCAATGAAAGTGGTGAAATCTTAAACCACTAGAATTCCCAAGTAATGATTACAGAAGCAACCTTATCATCTGAAACATATCAAATTAACCAATGGAATCATCTGGTAAACCACAAGCATCATCACAGCTAATCATAAGCAGCAATCCATAGCAAACCACCACTCATCATGCTTAGGGATCATCAATACATGATCCAACTAGTCAGTTTCCTAATCCACAGAGGGATATGAACCCTAAGCAGGACAAATAATCCTAGGATATAACACTAGCCAGGAGACAGCACCAACGCCACCCTAAACCCTAGGGTTCGGGACGGATCTAGTCTGGTCACGGGGAAGCTCCAGATCCAAATAGAATTGGACAGGAAGGTAAAGCGTGGTCGACGACCTTGCCCTGCACCACGACACCGGCCAGGGAGGACCACAGCGGCAAGCAGCGCACGGCGGCGGCGCCATCGACCACGGGGTCGAGGAGGAGAAGAGAGGTATGAGGTCGAGAGAGTAACAGAGGGAGTGGGCTAGAATGGGCTGGAATGGCGCAATAATGATGTTTTTGTAGACATAAAAGCTCAAGGTCCAGTTTGCAAGCATCAGACTTCACTACCTTGCAATCACAAGGCAAGTTCATCACTTGCTCATGTCTTTTGAAGAGTCTTTATCAAGTAATTACAAATTGTGTGTTATCATCAATATTCTAGAAAAAGGAAATATTATTTTACCAAAATAAATAAATCTTAGATATCATCCTAAGTGATGATATGATGGAGCAATAGAACTTAGGTTTCTATTTGCAATAATGATAAACCATTAGGGATTAATAACCCATGACATCAGTGATTCTAGCGCCGTATATTACGCGTTAGCCATGAGATTTGGAATGGGACAGAGAAGTCAGCTGTATCCTTTTCCTCTTGTATGGAGGCAAGGCGACCTTAACGTGACGTTGTGATTCCTTGTGCGGATCTAACATATGGGTGGGAACCCTTACGCCCCACACTTTTGGTGTCTAGATTATCTATTAATGGTGTTTAGGGATATAGTCCCTTTAAATGGTACTCGTCCGGACATCACCAGGTCATAGAGTCTTTGGGAACTCATCAGGGTTGTAGCCTGCCCGAAAGGGGGCTTAACAGAGGTGAGCCGGCACCGAAGGATCGTGCAGACATATGAGGTCGCGGAGAGGGCAGTGATTGGTTGGACCAACTACTGGGCCCCACATCATGGAATTGTGGACGGGAAAGTACGCCCGGTTGTGCAACAAGGAGTTGATCTCTCATGGGTAAAGTAACGCACATCTGCAGAGTGTAAGAACTATAACTTGTTACTCCCTGTTCCGGGAAGGAGCTACGAACGCGGCAGGAAAGGAACTCCATGAAAGTTCTGGTTAACCTATGAAGGCTGATGGTCATAGATTTTTGTAATAAAATCAATCTTTGAAGAAAGATTTACAAAAACTGCATTGTGCCTAGGACTTATAGTCCGAGGTGGTAGTTAGAGCATCAAACTTCCTACCTTGCATATAATGAATTTGCTGGGTAATGCTATTACTCATCCTTTCCTTTGAACCCTTGCTTAGACTCTGAGAATCCCAAAGATACTCCAATGTATGCAACTGAAAGCCAGGAGGAGGTCTTCTATGAAGAGACCAACCTGTATGGAGCTGTAGAAAGGGAGGACTACGATATCGTCTACGGAGGAGAGTTCCAAGAGTCCGAATAGTTACTATAGTTTTAGTAGACACTTGAGCCGAGCAACATGAACAATATATAGCAATAAGTTGTTGAGCTCAATTTGGAGTTTAAGATTTAAATTCGAAACTTCCTCTAGAACACTTATATTTTGGTTTGTAAGTTGAATCTTTTGGAAGTCTTGAACTTCCGGTACTGTAATAATAATAATGTGTGTATGTTTGTAATATGGACTCGCAATGTTTCTGTTGTACCACTCTGAGGGATGTGATATTTACAGAACGATGTTCTGTGGATGTCATGTCAACGAATATAGTGTACTACACATGCAGTGGTATGCTGGGTCACCGCAGTTGGTATCAGAGCAAATTGCTTTGACCATAGGTTGGAAACCTAGTAAAGGGTATTACCTGTAGGAGAGTGTAGCAACGATAAAGAATTCTCTAAAAAAATATAATGGGTATTCAAATGAGAATATTCTGTTATATGTTTTAGTGCGATAATTCTTTGTTATGATGCAATATATTATTGGTTACTAATAAAAATATTTTTCTGATATACAGAGCTATGGCACCAAAGTTTCCAAAACAGACTTTGGTAAGGAAAGAGGAGACTCTTGATGATTATAAAGGATCATTCAGTGACCAACTTCGTCAACTTTTAAAAGTTATTAGTTGTCCAACTAGAATTCCAGTGAACACCATAAACTATTATGATGGACGGATATTATCCAAGTATCGTGTGAGTATTCAAATCCCAGAGGAGATTGGATTATATCACGATTTACCTATAGGTTAAGGTAGGAGTCACTTAGCAACATATCATGTTGCTGTTGTGGAGGCGATAGCTAATATCCGGGAGCATAAGGCCAAGGAGTTAGAAGGTAGCACATTTTCTGTGACACCTCATGATTCTATAGACTCGGAGCCTGTACCAGATCATCTTACTTTAGTTAAGAAGCATCCTAAGTTAGCTTCCAAGTTTACGGATAGATACCGAACACTCGTTGCGTCTTTTTATAAGACACATCAAGTGATTGTTGAATATAAAAATGACATGTTAGAGGATCTAACTGATCCGGAAAGGAGAAAGCAGTTAGCATTCCAGTTGGAGAAGGAAGCAAGTAGTAGTGCAACACCTATCTTTAAGGATATACCTATAGATCCTGAATATTTTACACCATATCCTTATTCACCAAGTCCTGAACCTATACATGATCCTACTATGGATATGAGGAATGCAGTACCACAGGGTTCATAGGATGGTTCTGATTCAGAACTTCCTATTGATAATTCTGATGGTTGGAGAAGGGGATCATATGAAGGATCTCATGAACACCAGATGTCCACAGATGGTTCTGACAGAAATGTTGGACAATCTAGCTGGATGGGTGCAAGAATTAACCCTAGTAACCGTAGTAGAAATGCCATGTCCATAGATAATCAGGATGAAGAAGAAGATCCTGAGGAAAGAGTGTTTGAATCATCAACATCTTCTCAAAACCCAGGGAATATACATTATCCAGTGTTTAACTATCTTTCCCAAAGGAGCACCTGGGGATCAGCAGGATCTGCGTATTCTGTTGACAACTCAAGGAATGAAGCTCAGGGGATGCAAGTGGGAAATAATGTTGAAAATGTTTCTGGAGACTTTTCAGCTGAGCTGGAGGGAGTCAATGCGCTCAGGTTGAGTAATGACTCAAGTCCCGACACTTCAGATACTGAGTATGTTCCTTCTGGAAGGCCATTTGTTCCACAAATTGTGCGACAAACGTCACGTCATCACGGTTGCACGTCAGGCATGTATGATGAGCGTAGTTACTACTAGAAGTAGGCAACTATTTAGGGGTATCGAGTATTGTGTATTGTAATCCGAGAAATAAGATAGTGATGTAATTATACCTATAGGGTATATGTTGGAATGGCTTTGTATTATTAAGATATTGTAATGTATAATATGTGACATGCATAGTTGGATTTTATTTGGATTTTCATTGTGTGACTAGTTCTGTGCGTAAAGTCGAGCTCAGAACACATGTGCATGATGTAATTATGAGTATTCGCTTTATGTTGCAGGACTAGGGGTCATGGATACGGGTGTAGAGACCGAATCTGAGCACCAACGGATGGAACGTGAGGCCAAGGAGAAGGCCGATGCAAATGCAGCAAATCAGGGAGCATTACCACCACCACCACCACCACCAATGAGGCCGTTAATGGAGCAGAACGTTATGCAGTGTATGCAAATGATGCAAGAGACCCAGAACAAGTTCATGGAGGAGTTGCTGGGACGAGCAAATCAGAGGGCACCTAAAGGTGGAGGAGTGAGTCTTTATGACTTCCAGAATGCAAGGCTGTTACCTTTTGCATCAGCCCTTGAACCAATGGATGCAGAAGATTGGCTAGCAGATGCAGAAAGAAGTTGAAGACTATAGGTTGCAATGATGAGGAGAAATTGAGGTATGCAACTCATCTTCTCATTGGACCTGCAGCATCATGGTGGGAGAATCAGTTAGCCATGCAACAGCCAGGTAGGGAGTACACTTGGGAGGAGTTCAAGCAGAGATTCCGTGAATATCATGTTCCAGAAAGTGTTATGGAGTTGAAGCGGAGAGAATTTGAGGAGCCGCAACAGGGATATACTAGTGTTATGAAGTATATCCGTGAGTTTAGTCAACTGTCTTGATATGCGGAGGAAGAAGTTAATACGGAGGAAAAGAGAAAGAAGTGTTTCCTGCGTGGATTAAATCACTTTGTTAGGATGCAGTTGAGGTTGGCTAATAAGCAAACTTATCAGCAGTTGCTGGATGCAGCTATTACTTTCGAAGATGACTACAAGAATGTCCAAGAGGATAGAAGGAAGAGAGCTAAGAAGGAAACCAAGAGGATACAAGCAAGCAAGCCCAAGCCCAACCTGGAATTCAAACCAAGGAATAGGCCCTATAACAGCAACAATTCCAATCGGAGTGCAAATCCAAACATGAAGAATATAATATGTCACAATTGCAAACTCCCAGGGAATATGAGCAGGGATTGCCCAAAACCAGTAATTGTATGCCATGCTTGTGGTCAGAGGGGTCACATAAAGCCCAATTGTCCAAGCAAACCACAAGGAGGTTGGCCGGTTAGAGATGGAAGGCAAGCCAGTGGAGGAAATGGACAACCCAATAAAGGAGGGAATAATGTCAACAACAACAACGGAAAGAGGAACAGACCTACCGGGAAGCTGAATTATGCAACCCTAGAAGAGGTGGATAACTCGGAGCATGCAGTGATAGGTACGCTCAATATCCTTACCAATCCCAGAAAAGTTCTATTTGATACTAGTGCAACTACTTCATTCATTTCTGAAGAATTCTGTGATAAGTTCGGGATTAGAAGGGCAACGTTAGAAAAACCTATGACCGTAGTTATGACATGGGTAAATGTGATTGTACGCCACATTAAACAAGATCAAGTGATCTCGACATGTGGTTGTACATACTTTCCAGACCTTTATGTGATTCCTTTGAAGGGAATTGCAGTAGTGCTGGGGATGGACTGGATGATGGAACATGGGGCTCAGATAAATTGTGAGGAGAAAACTGTCTCAATCAAAACTCCAAGTGGAGCAAGGATAGTTTACCAAGCAGATAAGCACAGTCATATCATGGTGGATCTATATTTGAACTCAATAAAAGAGGTCAAGTTGGAAGATATTCCTATAGTAAATGAATTTCAAGATGTTTTTCCAGCAGAACTACCTGGAATGCCACCAGATCGGGAGATAGAGTTCACTATTGATCTAATTCCCGGTACAACACCAATAGCTCAAGCACCATATAAGATGGGACCAAAAGAATTAAAAGAACTCAAAGAGCAAATTGATCAGTTAGCCAGAAGAGGATTTATTTAGGAAAGTGTACCCCCTGGGGAACACCGGTAATTTTTGTGGATAAAAGGGATGGTGGAAGAAGGATGTGTGGAGACTACAGAAATCTGAACAATGTTACCATAAAGAATAAGTATCCTTTACCAAGGATTCAAGATTTGTTTGATCAAGTGAAAGGAGTCGGAGTATTTTCAAAGATCGACTTAAGATCTGGATACCATCAGATAAAAATCAAACCTGAAGATGTTCCAAAGACAACATTCGTCTCAAGATATGGACACCATGAGTATCTGGTAGTACCATTTGGTTTGACCAATGCACCAGCAATATTCATGAACCTGATGAACAAAATCTTCATGCCATATTTGGATAAGTTCATCATAGTCTTCATTAATGATATTCTGATATATTCCAAGGATAAGGAAGAGCATGCTGATCATTTGAGAATAGCATTGCAGACTCTAAGAGAACATAAACTTTATGCTAAGTTCAGTAAATGTGAATTTTGTCTAGATGAGGTAGAATTCCTCGGCCATGTGATCAGTAAAGATGGAATTGCTGTAAATCCATCTAAAGTTTAGTCGATACTAGATTAGAGTGCGCAACCAATGTGAAACAAATTCGAGGTTTCTTGGGGATGGCTGGTTATTATCGGAGATTCATTGAAGGTTTCTCCAAAATAGTTGGACCAATGACCAAATTGCTAAGAAAGAATATACCATTCAATTGGTATGAGAAGTGTGAAGCAAGTTTTCAGGAGATGAAGACCAGGTTAACCACAGCTCCAATCTTAGCAGTTCCAGAAACAGGGAAAGACTTTACAGTATAATGTGATGCATCTAAAGAAGGTTTGGGTTGTGTGATAATGCAAGATCGGAAAGTGATTGCTTATGGTTCAAGACAACTGAAACCACATGAAGTCAACTATCCAACCCATGATTTAGAGTTAGCAGCAGTAGTCTTTGCGCTGAAAGGATGGAGGCATTTTCTTTATGGAGCCAGATGTGAGTTATACACTGATCATAAAAGTCTTAAATATTTCTTCACCCAAAAGGAATTGAATATGAGACAGAAGCATTGGTTGGAACTAATCAAACATTATGATTTAACAATCAACTATACTCCAGGAAAAGCAAATGTTGTAGCAGACGCTTTAAGCAGAAAGAGTGCAGACATTTAGCCTAGTAATCAGGAGCTACCAAAAGAGTTATAAATGGACTTGGAAAGATTAGAGCTTCAATTCATTAGAATAGAGGTTCTTGGACGATTAGCTACTATGCAGGTAGTTGCAGAGCAGGACAGTGATCTTAAGCATGAAATTTTTAGACATCAAGCATAAGATCCTTTCATTGCTTAGGAAATTCGGAGGATATCTCAAGGGGAAAAAACAGTTTTTCACCTTGGAGATTATGAGTCTTTGTGGTTCCAAGATCGTCTTTGTGTTCCAGATGTGACTGAGATTCGAGATTTCATACTCAGAGAAGCACATGAAACACCATATTCTATACATCCAGGAAGTACTAAGATGTACATGGATTTGAAAGAAATATTCTGGTGGAATAAGATGAAAAGAGACATTGCTAAATATGTATCTGAATGCCATACTTGTCAAAGGGTGAAGGCTGCACATCAAAGTCCAGCAGGACCATTGCAATCCTTGGGAATTCCTAAATGGAAATGGGAGGAAATTGGTATGGACTTCATCACAGGATTGCCCATGACACCTAAATGGAAGGATATGATATGGGTAATTGTGGATAGACTCACTAAAAGTGCACATTTTATTCCGGTAAATCAGAAAGATAATGCCGAGAAGTTAGTAGAAGTTTACATCAAAGAGATAGTAAGTAAGCATGGACTGCACCAAAAGATCGTAATTGATAGGGGATCCGTGTTTACTTCAGCATTTTGGAAGCAATTACATGAAGTAGTTGGTTCCAAATTAGATTTCAGCACAGCCTATCATCCAGAGACAGGGGGTCAAACAGAAAGAACAAATCATATACTAGAAGACATGTTAAGATCTTGTGCATTATATTTTTTAGGTACACGGGAAGATCATCTACCATTGGCAGAATTTTCCTACAATAATAGTTATCAGGGTAGTCTGAAGGCAGCTCCATATCAGGTTCTGTATGGAAGGAAATGTAGATCACCAATATGTTGGTATGAGCCTGGAAGAAGCAAGGAGTTTGCGCCAGACTATATCCAGGAAAAACAAGATATCATTGATAAGATCAAGGATCGACTGAAAATAGCTCAGAGTACGCAGAAAATTTATGCTGATCAAAGTCGAAGATCATGGCATCCAGAAGTTGGATACATGGTATATTTGAAAGTAATTCCAATGAAAGGGGTTAAAAGGTTCGGAGTTAAAGGAAAATTGAGTCCAAGATATATCGGGGCATTCAAGATACTAAGTCAGAACAGAACTATAGCCTATGCTTTAGAGTTACCATCAAGATTGGCTCAAGTGCATAATGTTTTCCATGTGCGACAACTTCGTAAATGTTTGAAAGTTGCAGATGATGTAATCGCACATCAAGAGATAGAATTACAAGCAGACTTGACTTATGTTGAAAAACCCTGTAAAATTTTGGAAGAAAACTAGAAAAGGTTGAGGAATAGGGCAATCAAATATTGCAAGGTACAGTGGGAACATCACCCTGAGAGAGAAGCCACTTGGGAAAAGAAGAGGATTTCAGAAAAGCCTATCCAGAACTGTTCAGGTACACTTCAGCAAACTTCGAGACGAAGTTTAATTTAAGGGGGGAAGTCTATGACATCCCAGCATTTAGGAACCAACGAAGGGTAGATTTAGGAATCTGTGATGTTGCATGCATTCATCTGTAAAAGATGTGGGTAAATTTTTTGCCAAATAAAAACCTAAAGTGATCAAAGTTTCTTTCATGCTTTGAGATTAGGTATAGTCTTGGAGGATGATTGTTATAGACTTTGATATGATCTTTGTGTATTTGTGTGTTTTGGGAAATGAAATTTGAATTTAAATTTGAATGTGGGATTTATAATGTAAAAGGATTTAGAATTAGGTTTGAGTGATTTGATTTAATCAAGAGTTAACAATTAATAACTCAAACTTTAAATAAAATAAATTAATCAATAAAAATAATATTCATTCCATAATTTTATTCAATAAATAAGTTACAAATGTAACTTATGGATTTGATCAAGAATCTTTACAATAGTAATGAAATAAAAGAAGAATCTTTATATATTGAGTAATAGTACAATCTTTATTACAAAAGAATAAAATAAAAATTACAAAAGAATAAAAGAAATATTACATGTGACTATTCTATAAAGAATAAGAAAATATAAAGTAAAGTCTTGATCTTCAAGTCTGGTACCTGCAAAACAAAACACAAACTAAAGAAAGAAAATTAAGGATTAGAACATATACTCTCAGAATTGACAGTGAGTTGCACTGTTCACTTTTTCATCATTGAGTAATCTTTAAAGGGGAAAATTTCACCAATATGAAAGAATTATATCTTTCATAATTTTAAGCCATAAGTCAAATAAACAGCAAGGAGGGGCAAGTTTCACCAAACAAGTAGATGTAACCAGATAAAAGTAACTTTCATATCCAGAGTATATCCACAAGGTGTGCAGCAGGCACACAGGCAGCACACACACCAAATTGCATGGTGTGTGTTGTCAGCACAACATCAACGGGCCACACACAAAAAACTACACATCACAACCATGGGCAAGCCAACCCCACACCATTTCCTTGTTATTTCACACCAACCATAGATGCCAAAGTAAACCAAACCAGAGTACATCAACCACAACCTTGATCATCTCATCAAGATGGTAACATAAGGAGGGGGTATATCAGGTGGATAGCAAGGACAAGATCAAGCCACCAGGACCAGGAGGTGGAGAGCTAGATCAAGTACAAGTCCAGGAGCTGGAAGTATCAGGAGGACCATCAGATCAAGCTAGCCACAAGATCAACAACTTGCAACCCCAACAACAACCAAGTGTGGTGAGTAGAAAAGACCATCACATGATTTATCTATTTAAGTTAGACAAGAATCCATGAGTTGTCTCATACTCAAATTCTCAGAAAAACACCCAAGTGGGGTGATTCCATCATTGAAGTTTTAAACACTAAAAGCAATAAGAAAACTATAAAGATCCAACTAGGATCTCAGGAAAACATCATTGATCCTAGATGTCAAGCTATATGTAAATTCTAGGAATGAATATAGCCAAGATCTGAACTTCTAGGCACACCTCTTAAACAGGAGTAGCACCTTAGAATTTCATCCTATGGATCCATATAATTTATCAAGCCTACAAATCATTTTCCCCAACTTTGATTCAAGAAGCAGTAGTTGGTATCACTACCAGAAAAAATCCATGAAAAATAACAAGATAAGGACCTAGATCCTAAACCTCAGACCAACATCATAGGTTTTAGGAATTCAGGGAAAGAAGTTCCACTTATCTCTAATGCCAAGTAAAGCTTAAGCAAATGCAAGCTAAGTAATAGAACCCAATCTTGTGTGCCATACTAGGATGGTGTCAAAAGAAAAGCTTCTAAACTAAGCAGGTTAAGCATTCAACTTTTACAGATACACTCATAGCCAAATATAAATCATTTTCCTGATACTAATCACAGGAATCATTTATAAGAACATCCATATCTATATATCATTACCGTAAGAGACCATTTGATCTCAAGCTATATATGAATTCTTAAGTCAACATTACAGATATAGTGACTTCATCACACAAAAATCACTGTCATTTACCAAGCAATGACAGTGGTGAGCTCTTAAACCACTAGAATTCCCAAGTAATGATTCCAGAAGCAACCTTATCATCTGAACCATATCAAATTAACCAATGTAATCATCTGGTAAACCACTAGAATCATAACAGCTAATCATAAGCAACAATCCATAGCAAACGACCACTCATCATGCTTAGGAATCATCAATACATGATCCAACTAGTCAGATGCCTAATCCACAGAGGGATATGAACCCTAAGCAGGACAAATAATCCTAATCAGGATATAACACTAGCCAGGAGTGGCCACTACCAACCCATAGCACAGGGTGGCCTAGCACAGAGGACATGAGGGGGAGGAGGTTTACTTACTGAAGGTTGTCGCTGTGGGCGAGAAGAGGAAACGGAGGTCGATGACGAGCACAGCGGCATGGGGAGCACCCCCAAGGGGGCGCTGCGACCCCCACCACGCCGAGGCGGTGACCATAGCCACGCCTGGAGGCGAGGAGCACCACCACAACACACGGCAGCAGCGGCGGCGACAACACCAACGCCACCCCAAACCCTAGGGTTCGGGACGGAGCTAGTCTAGCCACAGGGAAGCTCCAGATCCAAATCGAATTGGACAGGAAGGTAAAGCGTGGTCGACAACCTTGCCTTGCACCACGGTCTCGGCCAGGGAGGACCACGGCGGCAAGCAGCGCACGACGGTGGCGCCATCGACCACGGGGTCAAGGAGGAGAAGAGAGGGATGAGGTCGAGAGAGTAACAGAGGGAGTGGGCCGGAATGGGCCAGGACCCCTTCGGGGTATCGTTTTGGTTCTGCTCTATTGGGCCACAAGGGCCCAATAAACCAACAAAGGCATCCCATTTACCTAAAGGCAGTTTTTAATAAATCAGAAAAGACCAAAATGCCCCTGAATTTAAATAAATTCTAGAAAATAAAATAAAAATCCAAAAATTATAAATAACATATTTTTGGATTCACAAAAATCCAAACTATCCAAATAAATTAAGAAATAAAATTTTAGACATATAAATTTTATTAAGAATTTTGTAATATATATATTCTTATGGAATTTTATAAAATTATTGAGAGATGATAAAAATAAATAAAAATCACTTTCATTATATATTAATATTGTGGTATTTTATAAAAATACTAAACAAATATTTAATATCAATTTTGGGTATTCAAATGATAATTCTTAAAGGAATTATTAAATAAATAAAATTCAAATAAAAGGAAATAAAATAAAAGAATACAATACTCAATAAATAAAAAAATTATTAATATTTATAAATCCTTTATTACTAAAAAGAATTTTTATAATGGGGGAGAATACACATAAAGCTAAGTCATGCATTACATTACTATGCATAATCATTTTGCTTCTTTAAATATTGTCCTTAGCGGGCAATAATGATGTTTTTGTAGACATAGAAGCTCAAGGTCCAGTGCAAGCATCAGACTTCACTACCTTGCAATCACAAGGCAATTTCATCACTTGCTCATGTTTTTGAAGAGTCTTTATCAAGTATTTACAAATTGTGTGTTATCATCTATATTCCAGAAAAAGAAAATATTATTTTCCCAAAATAAATAAATCCTAGATATCATCCTAAGTGATGATATAATGGAGCAATAGAACTTAGGTTTCTATTTGCAATAATGATAAACCATTAGGGATTAATAACCCATGACATCAGTGATTCTAGCGTCGTATATTACGCGTTAGCCATGAGATTCGAAATGGACAGAGAAGTCAGCTGTATCCTTTTCCTCTTGTATGGAGGAAAGACGACCTTAACGTGACGTTGCGATTCCTTGTGTGGATCCAACATATGGGTGGGCACCCTTACGCCCCACACTTTTGGTGTCTAGATTATCTATGAATGGTGTTTAGGGATATAATCCATTTAAATGGTACTCGTCCGAACATCACTAGGTGTAACTACCTCGGTGAACTACGCTCCTAGATACAAGCCTGGATGAGTGGTAGTGGTTGAAATAGTACGGTGGGGCCCCAAAAGCCACTCACTGGTAGTCCTTTCAGACGTCCCAACCACTACCCTCTCAACGGGACCTGTGCAGGCGGGCGTGGTCGGCGAAGGATCAACTACGTACACAAGTGGGTATGTCATGCAAGCCACCATACAAGAGTACATCGAGCCATACCATCTAGAAAGAAAGGAAATATAGCAACGCATACGGCAAGATTCAAATGACCTAAATAGATCTATATTTTAGGATACTTCCTCATACAACACACATAGTATCATGCGGGCGGCAAACAAAATCAGTGCGGATAAGAAGCAAATCGGCATAAGATGCCATAGAAATAAGCACATCCCAACTACAGGTCTCACGGATCCCGTTCCGGAATCTCTACACGAGCGATCGTTGCCCACATCTTGACTTCTTCCACGATGTCAGATCCTGCGAAGGTACTGTTCATCTGAAGCAAGAATTTATCGTGTGAGACCCTAAGGGTACTCGGAAGTCTTAATGCCTCTAAAGGGACACAACACAGGGTGGCGCAATTGCAGCGAAAGATAAACCCTAGCAATTCTACGGATAAGCGCTAACCATCCGCCTAACCAATGATGAGCGGATGTCCGTGAATTAAGAACAACAGATTATAATGGTAATCTCATCCGATCCATCCTCCTCCTGCTTACCAACAAGGAAGCGGACGAACAACCCCATCCGTTGGCAATTTTATTAACCATTCAATGAGTGTTGTACTATTTACTAGTCGAGTTACTTAGTCGATTAAAGCGGTACTTTAGTTATGCTTGTCTATGATCAAGAAACTGCTCCAAGTCGTCCATATCCATGGACACGGCTTTGAAAGTTTTACCGGCGGTGCACCAATAGCAACACACGCTCGATCAACCTCGGAAAAACCAAATCAAAACCCAACGAGGCTTTCACGGTGAACAATCAGATTCAGAAATATTTGAGGCACCCTTAAGTAGATCCATAGCGGAGATAGATGACTCAGACGGACTCAAGGTTTGGGTGGGCGGTTTGTGAGCATCGGGAACCCAAAGCTGGGCTTGTCGACACAGCGGAATCGTGTCCCGATCCTAATGATCAGTGTGCTATCTGTCGCACAATTTAAATACAGAAAGTAGCATGGCATAAGTACATGATAGTAAATAAAACCTCAAACTAGTTTGTGGCCCCAAGAAATAAGACGGAATCAAGCTCTGGCTCAGGGGGGTCCCATATACCTCCCGGATGTGTATAGCGCGATAAATCAAGGAACAGGAATCAAGTACTCGGGGTCTTACGGGACACAAGTGAGCAGGAAAAACCAAATAGCAGATGTTGCTCACCGGTGCCACTTTCTTTAGTTATCCCATACTACTCAGGTTAAGTTGTTTAGGTACCTCATTATCCAACAGACACTCACATACCCTACACATGCTGTTCTACGACTCGCATGGCTCAAACAACTCCTATAGTAGTGGCTCATGGGATGGGGGAACAAGCTTGGTGGGGTTTAAAAGTAAAGGCTATGCATACTTGGGATTCAATTTAATGCAATCGCGACTCAATGATGCAAGAATAAGATAGAGGCAATAGGTACTGTATGTATGCAAGCATGTGGAAGTGCTTGCCTGTTAACTCAGTTGAAGCGAGGGACGGATCTGGTAGTGCTCACGGTTCTCTTGATACAACCCACCAGGTTCTATCCGAGAAAAACCAAACAAACAAGGCCAACATGAATATAGAGCACAAGCATATGAATAAGATGCGTCAAGCAAACAATCATGCCATGATGAATGATGCACAATTTACATGGCAATAAGGTAGCATGGCATGGGTGAGGTGTGGAATACAAGAATATAACATTTTATTGGGTTTTAGTCACATTTTATTGTCAAATTAGTTGCTGTATATTATATATTTACATGATGCATGCTTCAATTCAAGTCATGGATAGCATAAACAGAAAGGTCTCGTCGAGCTGATCATTTTAGACATATCATTTGCTTAATTTGGAATTATAAAACAAAAGTTATTAATTATTTAAATTCTAGTGGCATTAGTTGTAATTTAATTAAACTTGGAATTTTACTTGTGCAAAAGGCAATATGGATGGCATATTTGGAATCCTCTCATTTTGTTGATATCCAAACATATATTATTTGCCCAATTTGGATTTAGTATGGAAAAGTTATTTGAAACTGAATTGAATTTGAATTTTTAAATAATTTAAACTATATTTGAATGTTAAACAGGCTCTGGGACGTTTTATACCTATCCTTTTCCAGCCTGGGTCGCAGGTGGGGCCAGAGTTTTGCTGGCCCACACACGATGTCTGGGAGCAGGAGGGACATGGTCGACAAAAGAAAAACAGAGCCTTTTGCAAAACTACCTGAACGGACACCTTTGGGCCAGTGGACCGCGGGTTGAGACAAAAGGGGCCGGGGTTATTCGCAAAGCGACCCAGTGCTGTGGATCTTCTGCACTGACGGAGCAGGGCCTGGCACAGTAGCCTGTGGGGGGTCGAGCAGTGGCCATGGCGCTCTGTGAGACAGGCTGCTGCAGTGGGGTTGGGTAGTTGAGGAGGAGGGTTAGGCGGCTGGATAAGGTGTGCTTGTGAGGCGAGAGGGGCCGAGCGACCACGCCGTGCGAGGCGCTTCGTCCGTGACCCTTCAACCAGAAGCGATCAAGGGAGGGGCGGTGTCTAGGAGGACGAGGACTCACCGCGTGGCGTTGGCGGCAGTGGCGAGGCTGGGGTGTAGGCGATCAGCGAGGCTCGCGTGAAGTGCTAGGGTTTCGACAGGCGGCTGGCGTGCTCTTGGGCTCCTCCTCCTCGCGTCTGGCTCCAGGCGTCATGAGCGAGGCTTCCTCGACACCCGCTACTCCGCTCCCGCCTCCTGGATGTGTATGTGCTGGCGCGGTGAACGGCGTGGCCGGCGAGAGGAAGATGGGCGGTGGAGAAGAGGGGCAGAGGAGGGGAGCGAGGCTGCTGGCGGATCTGGGGAGAGAGGGAAGGGGAGGATAAGAACGAGGGCGAGGAGGGGCTAGCGTGGGGGAGGGGTAGATGGCCAGGTTGGCGTCGGCCACCTTTTCCTCTCACGTGCTCGGCTCGGTCGAGGCAGGCAAGCAGGGCACTAAGCGGCAGTGGGGTGGGCGGCGGTAGGCGGGGCAGGTGGACACAGGCGTGGGCAGGTGAGGCAGAGAGGGTGAGAAAAAGAGGGGAGGGGAGAGGGGCCGGCTCGGCTAGGGCTAGGGTTCCAGGACGTGTGGGGTGGAAGGGTAGCTGGGGTGGGGCCTGCATGGAAGGGAGAGAGAGGGGCCGAGAGAGAGGGAAGGGGCATGGGTTGAGCCTAGGGTTTAGGTGAGGGGTGATCATGCTAGGTAGGAAAGGGGAGGTGGCACCTTGTGTTTTGCTTAGAGAAAGGTGGGGATTGGGGCTTTAGTTTAGCTAGGATGGATGTATGGCAAGGTAGGTCCTAGGGTCTAGCTAAGAGAGGGGGAAAGGATAGAAGGGTGGCCCCTTGCACTTGATCATGCATGCTCCAAACAAACTAACTAGAACAAGGCAAGAAAAGGAGAGATAGGGAGAGAGAGAGAGAGATGAGCATGTGATGAAGGGGTTTGAATCATGCATGTTCCATTCAAAGAACAAGCAAGAAAAAGAGAAAGGTGGGTTTGGTTGGTGCATGCCTCATGAGAACATGTATGTGCATGGGCATGGGGGTAGAGGTTAAGCTAAAGGGGGATAGAGATAGATGATATGGTGAAGGAAAAACTACAAGCCAACAAAAGATTTGAGCAAAAGAGAGATGATCCACTTAGAAGTCAAGCAAAGACCAAAACTAGAAAAGGTGGCACTTGCATGGCCCATGCAAAATAATTAATGCCAAATGGTTATATTGTGAAAACAACATTATTTCATGTGGCTTTAATCCTTGCATTCCCAAAAAGTGGGCAAAGGCCAAGCAAAAGATGATGGGTGGATCCAACCAACAACATGAGCTAGAGATACTCAAAACTAAAATGCCAAGCTCATATTAATTGGATGGTGGAATTACAAGGTGGTGAAAGAAAAGGTGGTGGAGTCAATAAGAGAGATGCCCTCAACTCAACTTGGGCATTTAACAATATATTAAGAACCAAATACAATATCAAGAGGCAACTACAATTAATCATGCACATGAGATAAGAACCAAACGAGAAAAGGGTTTTATATGATACTCAAATGCAAGGTGACATGATGACATGAGCATGATATAATGATGATGCAACAATTATATGTTGGAAGTGGCTCTTTTTATTATTATGACATGTAGCATTACAGGGGTTAGACAACTGGGATGCTACAACTCTCCCCCACTAAACAGGAATCTCGCCCCGAGATTCTAGGAAGAAGAAGAAGATACAAAGAGGGAAGGATGGTTGGCACGGAGTTCATCTTCACGCTCCCATGTGGCTTCCTCAACAGAATGGTGTGACCACTGCACCTTGCAAAACTTGATGGACTTGTTGCGCGTCCTTCGTTCTGCGGTCTCAAGGATTTTGGTGGGGTGTTCTTGATAAGACAGATCTTCTTGGAGGTCGATTAGCTCATGGTCCACGGTCTTGCCGGGGTCTTTGAAGCACTTCTTGAGCTGAGAGATGTGGAAAACATCATGGACTTTGAGTTTTTCCGGAAGCTCTAATGCATAAGCAACTTCTCCTCTTCTACCACGTATCTTGAAAGGACCGATGTATCTAGGAGCCAACTTTCCTTTGATACCAAAGCGGTGTGTTCCTCTCATGGGAGTGACACGAAGGTAGACGAGATCACCAGGGGCATATACCATATCCGTGTGTTTCCTGTCATAGTTGCTCTTCTGACGACTTTGAGCAATCTTCAGGTTCTCCAGAATGATATGCACCTTCTCCTCTGCTTGGGTTACAATGTCAGGGCCAAACCAGATCCTTTCTCCTGCACCTGACCAACCAATCGGAGTTCTGCACTTGCGACCATAGAGAGCCTCAAATGGTGCCATCTTCAGACTCTTCTGGAAGCTGTTGTTGTAGGAGAATTCAGCATATGGAAGGCATTCCTCCCACTTCATGCCAAAAGAGATGACGCAAGCCCGAAGCATATCCTCCAGAATCTGATTGATCCTTTCCACTTGTCCTTGAGACTGAGGGTGGTAAGCAGTGCTGAAGTTCAACTTTGTTCCCAAAGCTTTTTGGAAACTCTCCCAGAACTTAGAGGTGAAGATGCTCCCACGGTCTGAACTGATTTCAAGTGGAATCCCATACAAAGAGACAATCCTGTTGATATAGAGCTCAGCCAACTGAATTCCAGAAATTGTTTCTTTGACTGGGAAGAAATGAGCCACTTTAGAAAGCCTGTCGATGACAACAAAAATTGCATTGTTGCCCTTCTGCGACCTTGGAAAGCCAGTGATGAAGTCCATCTCTACTTTCTCCCATTTCCATTCCGGAGGTTGCAATGGCTGTAGAAGACCAAATGGTTTCTGATGGACAGCCTTGACTCTGCGGCAGACATCACATTCTGAGACATACTTGGCGCAATACCGTTTCAACCCCGGCCACCAGTATTGTGTTTTCAAGTCCATGTACATCTTTGTGCTGCCAGGATGGATAGAAAGAACCGAATCATGTGCCTCCTTGAGAACTTGGTCTCTCAGAACCGGGTAGTTTGGAACAAACATCCGGTGTTCAAAGAAGAGCGTGCCTTGATCATCCACGTGGAAGGACTCATACTTCGGAAGGTCAAGCTTAGCGATGAGCTTTTTGGTGTGCGGATCCCCAAGCTGACGAGAGCGAATCTGTTCTTCCAAGAGAGGAGTAGCCAGAAGGTTCAGGAGATGTCCTTGTTCCACAATTTCCAGGTTGAGCTGACGGAATTCCTCGCACAAGAGAGGCTGTTGCTCTTCCACCATGAGGTTGTTGACATAAGCTTTACGGCTAAGCGCATCTGCCATGACATTTGCTTTGCCTGGAGTGTAGTTGATGGTCACATCAAAGTCATTGATTTCTTCAATCCATCTCCTCTGCCGAAGGTTGAGATCCGGTTGAGTGAAGATATACTTCAAACTCTTGTGGTCCGAGAAGATCTCACAACGGTTACCAAGCAAGTAGTGCCTCCATAGCTTCAACGCAAAGACAACTGCTGCTAGCTCGAGGTCATGTGTGGGATAGTTGATCTCATGCGTCTTCAACTGACGAGAAGCATAAGCAACCACCTGTCTCTCTTGCATAAGGACCGCACCCAATCCTTGCAAAGAGGCGTCGCAGAATATCTGGAAAGGCTTAGATGTATCCGGAGGAACCAAGACTGGTGTGGAAGTGAGCTTCTCTTTGAGTGTCTCAAAACTTTCTTGGCAAGCAGGAGTCCACATGTACTTCTTGCCTTTCTTGAGGAGGTCGGTAAGAGGCTTTGCTATCTTCGAGAAGTTCTGCACAAAGAGACGGCAATAGCTAGCCAAGCCGAGAAAACTCCGCACTTCCTTGACATTAGCAGGAGGAAGCCATTCAACTATTGTCTTCACGGTTTCCGGGTTGACTGCAATGCCCTTTGCAGAGATGACATGGCCCAGATATGTTACTTCAGGCAGCCAGAACTCACACTTTGAGAACTTTGCATACAAGCGGTTCTCACGAAGCTTGTTCAGGACACACCGCAGGTGTTCTTCATGCTCCTCCTTAGACTTGGAATAGACCAGAATGTCATCCAGATATACCACCACAAACTTATCAAGGTACTCCATGAAAACGGAGTTCATCAGCCTCGAGAAGGTAGCAGGTGCGTTGGTGAGGCCGAAAGACATGACCGTGTACTCATACAGGCTATAGCGGGTGGTGAAAGCTGTTTTGGGCACATCTTCTTTGCGAATTTTGATTTGGTGATAACCACTTCTCAAGTCCAGCTTAGAGAACACCACAGCTCCGCCGGTGATCAAAAGATCATTTATCCGAGGAGAGGATATTTGTTCTTGATGGTTTTAGCATTTAGAGCCCGGTAGTCAACACATAGCCTATCGGTTACATCACGCTTCTTCACAAAGATTGTTGGGCTACCCCAAGAAGAAGTCTTGTGTTGAATGAAACCCAACTTCTCTTGTTCATCAAGTTGTCGTTTGAGTTGACCAACTCGGAAGGACCCATTTTATATGGCCTCTTGGAGATAGGAGCCGTTCAGTTCAAGCTCAATCACGAATTCAACCTCGCGATCCGGAGGCATACAGCAACTCTTCAGAAAGACATCCGAACTCACGGACCCTGGTACTCTCTGAATAGCTTCCATAGCATCATCATTGAGCAGCCAAGGAATAGAGCGACGGCAGAGTCGGACTTGGAGAAAAGACTATGTGGCCTTGAGGATCTTCGAGAGACAGCGGCGTTCAAGACAATCAATCACAGCTGCATTTGTCAACCAATCCATGCCCAAGATGACATCAATGTCGAGTTGCCCAGAACAATCAAAGAAGCCAAGAATGAAGAACCACCAATCTCAACTTGGTTGCCATGGTGATGTGAACAGCCCTCATGTTTGCTCGGGAGAAAGAACCATTAACCGCTTTTGGAGAGGAACCATGACTAACTCATTCTCATTTGCAAACTTGTGAGACACAAAAGAATGCGATTCACGAGAATCAAAGAGAACTCGTGCGAGGCGAGTTAGCGAAAGCATACCCATTACAACTCCAGTGCGAGCTCGGCTTGAGGCGTTAGCGGTTAGCGCGAACAACCGCAGAACCGGGCTTGGTGTTGATGTTGAGAGCCCGGCGGTGGTGCACGAACCGAAGGAGAGCTTGTTGCAGATCTTGGCGGGGTTGAGGAGAGCTTTGTTCTTCATTGGAGTTCGATGGGGATGTCCAGATCTCCACACGTGAAGCGAGCACCGGTGGGCGTGGGCGAGTAGCCGAGGACTCCGCCAGCGCTCGGTAGTGGTTGTTGTATCCCACAGGAGCCGATGGTGAAGTTTGATGGCCTTGGCGCGAAACTTGCAGGTCTTGGTGGGCCGGGAGGCGGTGGGTGTTAGGAACGGACACGCCGCTTAGAAGGAGCTGCCATAACTCTGAGCTTGATGCGTCCTGTTATGTTTCTTGGACTCCTCGAACATTTGCACCTTGCCTCCTCTTGCGGTCTTGTGTTGTAGTTCAGGAAGGTTGCGGTCTTGCATGCGTGATTGCATACTTGATCGGCATTGAGCCCTTACTGAACCTTTTACGCTTTTTCTTGTCATCGAGATACCTCATCACCACCATAGCGAGACAGGTTCATGAAGTTCACGATATATGTGTTGGCGTTATCATTTCCACCTTGGTTGAGGAAAGCCTCCTTCATCCTTTCCATCACAATCTCGAGAGCTGCTCCTTGAAAGCGGTGAACCTCTCCCAAGTTGGCTGGAACCCGGTCGCTTGCCTTCAAGTAGTTTTCCCACCAAAGAGCTGCATCTCCCTTGAGAAGGTGAGTAGCACACTTTACCCACTCTGCTCGGAACATCGCCAGTCTCGAGCAACCTTGAGATCTCGCAGCCAATCATCCGCGTCGAGGTCGGTCGGACACATCAAACGGCGAGGTTGAACTTGAGGAAGCTCTTGATGTCACCACGCTTGGGAGGTGGAGGAAGTGGAGCAAATTCGTTTCTTCGACGCTCTCCTCAAAGCGCTGGTTCTCTTGCATGGCTGCCAAAGCATTTGCAATGTTTGACAATGAGCCCGATTCGGAGGATGTCCTCCTCGATCCGTGGGGAGCCATCCATCATTGATATAAAACTCAAGTCAGTACTATAATGGAGAATGATAATAATCCAAAATAGTACCAAGATGGAATTAACCAAGATTAAAGGATACAATTTACTGAGATGATATTAAAATATCAACAAAGTTCATAGCACCTAAAAGATATTAAGCATATTGCACACGACTGAAAAGGAGTGTGGTACACAAATATATCAAAGAAAAAATTTCCACAAATTCGGCATTAGAATACCAATAGATGCGCAAAATTACTTAATGAATCAAGATTAGTGACTCTACCGATTCAATATACAAAAGCGAATGATAAAAGTAGTGGTATGGTCGCGACTCCATCCCGCACTCAAATCATTACTCCGCACATGAACAAGTGGAACACATATCCTAACCCCTTCTTCTCACGACGAAACCTAAGATTGGTAACTACGGAAACGAACACCCCAAACAAGATAGCGTCGGATACCAAGAGGAAGATAGATTGCGTCGGTTTGCAAAAGTCTGTCGGTATGGAATGTACCAACAGTTGATAACCAAAGGCAGATAAGATAACAACTTGGATGCAACAGATAGACAAGGGATTACATACACACACACACAACCTATGGTACTACGGAAACCCAGAACACGTGAATCCTAGTTTGAACTTTGAGAAGAGGATTGAAAACGTTGCACTTCCTTACCAGAAAAGGGTGGGTGGGAGGGTAAGAAGAAAAGTGGAAGCAGTCCTACTCTCGCGTTTTGTTTTTCCCTAATATACATAACTACCAAAATATTTGCTAGACTGACAACGACCGTTTGGTTGAGACCCTGAAGGTCGGGATGGCTCTGATACCAATTGTAACTACCTCGGTGAACTACGCTCCTAGATACAAGCCTGGATGAGTGGTAGTGGTTGAAATAGTACGATGGGGCCCCAAAAGCCACTCCTTTGGTAGTCCTTTCAGACGTCCCAACCACTACCCTCTCAACGGGACTGTCTGGCGGGCGTGGTCGGCGAAGGATCAACTACGTAAACAAGTGGGTATGTAGGCAAGCCACCATACAAGAGTACATCAGAGCCATACCATCTAGAAAGAAAGGAAATATAGCAACGCCATACGGCAAGATTCAAATGACCTAAATAGATCTATATTTTAGGATACTTCCTCATACAACACACATCAGAGTATCATGCGGAAGCGGCAAACAAAATCCGATACGGATAAGAAGCAAATCGGCATAAGATGCCATAGAAATAAGCACATCCCAACTACAGGTCTCACGGATCCCGTTCCGGAATCTCTACACGAGCGATCGTTGCCCACATCTTGGCTTCTTCCACCGATGTCCGTCTGCGAAGGTACTGTTCATCGAAGCAAGAATTTATCGTGTGAGACCCTAAGGGTAATTTTCGGCAAGTCTTAATGCCTCTAAAGGGACACAACTGGGGTGGCGAATTGCGCGAAAGATAAACCCTAGCAATTCTACGGATAACGCTAACCATCCGCCTAACCAATGATAGGCGGATGTCCGTGAATTAAGAACAACGATTATAATGGTAATCTCATCCGATCCATCCTCCTCACCTTACCAACAAGGAAGCGGACGAACAACCCCATCATTGGCAATTTTATTAACCATTCCATGAGTGTTGTACTATTTACTAGTCGGGATACTTAGTCGATTAAGGCGGTACTTTAGTTATGCTTGTCTATGATCAAGAAACTGCTCCAAGTCGTCCATATCCATGGACACGGCTTTGAGAAAGTTTTACCGGCGGGTGCACCAATAGCAACACACGCTCGATCAACCTCGGAAAAACCAAATCAAAACCCAACGAGGCTTTCACTGAACAATCACGAATTCAGAAATATTTGAGGCCACCCTTAAGTAGATCCATAGCGGAGATAGTGACTCAGACGGACTCAAGGTTTGGGTGGACGGTGTGAGCATCGGGAACCCAAAAGCTGGGCTTGTCGACACCGGAATCGTGTCCCGATCCTAAATAAGACATGTGCTATCATCGCACAATTTAAATACGAAAGTAGCATGGAATAAGTACAGGATAGTAAATAAAACCTCAAACTAGTTTGTGGCCCCAAGAAATAAGACGGAATCAAGCTCGCTCGGGGTCCCATATACCTCCCGGATGTGGATAGCGATAAATCAAGGAACAGAATCAAGTACTCGGGGTCTTACGGGACACAAGTGAGCAGGAAAAACCAAATAGCGGATGTTGCTCACGGTGCCACTTTCTTTAGTTATCCCATACTACTCAGTTAAGTTGTTTAGGTACCTCATTATCCACAGACACTCACATACCCTACACATCTTTGTTCTCGACTCGCATGGCTCAAACAACTCCTATAGTAGTGGCTCATGGGATGGGGAACAAGCTTGGTGGGGTTTAAAAGTAAAGGCTATGCATACTTGGGATTCAATTTAATGCAATCGCGACTCAATGATGCAAGAATAAGATAGAGGCAATAGGTCTTGTATGTATGCAAGCATGTGGAAGTGCTTGCTGTTAACTCAGTTGAAGCGAGGGCGGATCAGGTAGTGCTCACGGTTCTCTTGATACAACCTTTCGGTGTCTATCAGGAAAAACCAAACAAACAAGGCCAACATGAATATAGAGCACAAGCATATGAATAATATGCGTCAAGCAAACAATCATGCCATGATGAATGATGCACAATTTACATGGCAATAAGGTAGCATGGCATGGGTGAGGTGTGGAATACAAGAATATAACATTTTATTGGGTTTTAGTCACATTTTATTGTCAAATTAGTTGCTGTATATTATATATTTACATGATGCATGCTTCAATTCAAGTCATGGATAGCATAAACAGAAAGGTCTCGTCGAGCTGATCATTTTAGACATATCATTTGCTTAATTTGGAATTATAAAACAAAAGTTATTAATTATTTAAATTCTAGTGGCATTAGTTGTAATTTAATTAAACTTGGAATTTTACTTGTGCAAAAGGCAATATGGATGGCATATTTGGAATCCTCTCATTTTGCTGATATCCAAACATATATTATTTGCCCAATTTGGATTTAGTATGGAAAAGTTATTTGAAACTGAATTGAATTTGAATTTTTAAATAATTTAAACTATATTTGAATGTTAAACAGGCTCTGGGACGTTTTATACCTATCCTTTTCCAGCCTGGGTCGCAGACAGGTGGGGCCAGGAGTTTTGCTGGCCCACACACCAGTGTCTGGGAACAGGAGGGACCGCGGGTCGACAAAAGAAAAACACAGGAGCCTTTTTGCAAAACTACCTAGACACAGACACTGGGCCAGGCTGGACCGCGGGTTGAGGCAAAAAGGGGGCCAGGGGGTTATTCGCAAAACGACCCACTGGTACTGTGGATCTTCTCTGCACCTGACGGAACAGGGCACTGCTTGGCGCCTGACAGGAGGGTGGGGGTCGAGCAGCGCTGGGCGCTGCTTGTGACGCAGGAGCTGCGGTGGGGTTGGGTAGTTGACAGGAGGAGGGTTAGGCGGCTGGATAAGGTGTGCGCGCGCGGGAGCGAGAGGACGCCGACGACCACGCCGTGCACTGAGGGCGCTCGTCGCCGTGACCCGCTCAACCAGGAAGCGATCAAGGGAGGGACGGTGTCTAGGAGGACCAGGGACTCACCGCGGTGGCGTTGGCGACGGTGGCGAGGCTCGGGGTGTAGGCGATCAACGGCGAGGCTCGCGGACTGAAGTGCTAGGGTTTCGACGGGGCGGCGCCGGCGTGCAGGCTGCTGGGGCTCCTCCTCCTCGCGTCTGGCTCCAGGGCGTCGCAGGCGAGCTTCCGAGGCTTCCTCGACACCCGCTACTCCGCTCCCGCCTCCTGGATGTGTATGTGCTGGCGCGGTGAACGGCGTGGCCGGCGAGAGGAAGATGGGGCGGTGGAGAAGAGGGGCAGAGGAGGGGAGCGAGGCAGGCTGCTGGGCGGATCTGGGGAGAGGCCAGAGAGGGGAAGGGGAGGATAAGAACGAGGGCGAGGAGGGGCTAGCGTGGGGGAGGGGTAGATGGCCAGGTTGGCGTCGGCCACCTTTCCCTCTCACGTGCTCGGCTCGGTCCAGGCTAGGGCAAGGCAGGGCACTAGCGGGTGGGGTGTAGGCGGGGCCAGTAGGCGGACAGGTGGACACAGGGGCGTGGGCGGGTGAGGCAGAGGGTGAGAAAAGAGGGGAGGGAGGGGCTCGGCTACTAGGCTAGGGTTCGGGGCGTGTGGGGTGGAAGGGTAGTGGGGGGTGGGGCCTGCATGGAAGGGAGAGAGAGGGGCCGAGTGAGAGGGAAGGGGCATGGCTTGAGCCTAGGGTTTAGGTGAGGGGTGATCATGCTAGGTAGGAAAGGGGAGGTGGCACCTTGTGTTTTGCTTAGAGAAAGGTGGGGATTGGGGCTTTAGTTTAGCTAGGATGTATGTATGGCAAGGTAGGTCCTAGGGTCTAGCTAAGAGAGGGGGAAAGGATAGAAGGGTGGCCCCTTGCACTTGATCATGCATGCTCCAAACAAACTAACTAGAACAAGGCAAGAAAAGGAGAGATAGGGAGAGAGAGAGAGATGAGCATGTGATGAAGGGGTTTGAATCATGCATGTTCCATTCAAAGAACAAGCAAGAAAAAGAGAAAGGTGGGTTTGGTTGGTGCATGCCTCATGAGCACATGTATGTGCATGGGCATGGGGGTAGAGGTTAAGCTAAAGGGGGATAGAGATAGATGATATGGTGAAGGAAAAACTACAAGCCAACAAAAGATTTGAGCAAAAGAGAGATGATCCACTTAGAAGTCAAGCAAAGACCAAAACTAGAAAAGGTGGCACTTGCATGGCCCATGCAAAATAATTAATGCCAAATGGTTATATTGTGAAAACAACATTATTTCATGTGGCTTTAATCCTTGCATTCCCAAAAAGTGGGCAAAGGCCAAGCAAAAGATGATGGGTGGATCCAACCAACAACATGAGCTAGAGATACTCAAAACTAAAATGCCAAGCTCATATTAATTGGATGGTGGAATTACAAGGTGGTGAAAGAAAAGGTGGTGGAGTTAATAAGAGAGATGCCCTCAACTCAACTTGGGCATTTAACAATATATTAAGAACCAAATACAATATCAAGAGGCAACTACAATTAATCATGCACATGAGATAAGAACCAAACGAGAAAAGGGTTTTATATGATGCTCAAATGCAAGGTGACATGATAACATGAGCATGATATAATGATGATGCAACAATTATATGTTGGAAGTGGCTCTTTTTATTATTATGACATGTAGCATTACAGGGGTTAGACAACTGGGATGCTACACTAGGTCATAGAGTCTTCGAGAACTCATCAGGGTTTTAGCCTGCCCGAAAGGGGGCTTAACAGAGGTGAGCCAGCCCCGAAGGATCGTGTAGACATATGAGGTCGCGGAGAGGGCAGTGATTAGCTTGGACCAACTACTAGGCCCCACATCATGGAATTGTGGACGGGAAAGTACGCCCAGTTGTGCAACAAGGAGTTGATCTCTCATGGGTAAAATGCTTTGTCTGCAGTGTAAGAACTATAACTTGTTACTCCTGTTAGGGAGCTCTGAAGCGCAGAAAGGAACTCCATGAAAGTTCTGGTCAACCTGTGAAGGCTGATGGTCATAGATTTTTATAATAAAATCAATCTTTGAAGAAAGATTTACAAAAACTGCATTAACGCTGTTACTCATCCTTTCCTTTGAACCCTTGCTTAGACTCTGAGAATCCCGAAGATACTCCAATGTATGCAACTGAAAGCCAGGAGGAGGTCTTCTATGAAGAGCCCAACCCGTATGGAGACGTAGAAGGGGAGGACTACGATATCGTCTACGGAGGAGAGTTCCAAGAATCTGAATAGTTACTATAGTTCTAGTAGCCACTTGAGCCGAGCAACATGAACAATATATAGCAATAAGTTGTTGAGCTTAATTTGGAGTTTAAGTTTTAAATTCGAAACTTCCGCTGGAACACTTATATTTTGGTTTGTAAGTTGAATCTTTTGGAATTCTTGAAATTCCGGTAATGTAATAATAATAATATGTGTATGTTTGTAATATGGATCCGCAATGTTTCTGTTGTACCGCTCTGAGGGATGTGATATTTACGGAATGATGTTCTGTGGATGTCATCTAAACGACTATAGTGTACTACACATGTAGTGGTATGCTGAGTCACCGCATGTATCTCATGATCCTGCTCCACAATGGGGAAGTCATCAACCATCTTATAGTCATAGAATTGTTCTATGACATACAGTTCACTACCAGCATCGGAGACTCCAAATTTTCTCTCGAGCGCATCCCACATATCCTTGCCATTGCTAAATGACATATATGAATCGACAATATTGTCGTCAAGAATGCTGATCAAGGCAGCCTTGAAAGTGGTATTAATTTTTTGGAACGCCTCTTCCTGAGCGGGATTAAGTTCTCCCTCAGGTGCGCCATAGATGGTGTTATAGCAGCTCATGATCAGAAACAAGAGCACTGCTCTCGCACGCTATCGTTTATAATTGACACCTTCGAACACATGTGGCTTCATAGAAGCAACAAAGCCACTTGGGGCAAATTGCCTGAAATAAGGTTTTTGGATTGGTGAGTAAAAGAGCAATTTACCAAGCGAATTACCTATAATAAACGCTAGATAAAACATGATTAGAATAATAGACAATACACTAATCATGTGAAATAGCGAATACATATTAAGGCAGATAATCAAACAGACTGCAAGACGTAGAACTTGAGATGCAATCAAAACAAGATTGAGACAGAAAATATACACAGTAGCAGCAGAGGAACCGCCGTTGTTCGCATTGGCACCATCGTTAGCCATGTCGTCGAGGAAGAGTGTGCTGATGTCGGGAAAAAAGTTCTCGTTGGGGAAGACATCGGCCCAATCGCTATCTGTGAGGGAGTCCGTGATGAAGCCAGTAGTCACGCTGATAGCGCTCCCCAAAAACCTTATCGCCCTTCTCCCGTACAGGACTCGAAGTTGCGGGGTCTCGGAGGCCTACTGTCCCGGCTCGCGGTGCACACCACAAAACATGATGGAGAAGATCTAGGTAGCACAGTGCTCTGGAACTGGAGGCGCAAAGAAGTATGTGATGATGTGTTGCAGTGTGTCTGAGAGGAGGCGCGATCTCTCTCTTATATAGGCACAGAGGAGAAGGCAAACAGGCTGCGCGGGAGATGAAACGAATGGACAGAAGTTTAAGCGAACAGGCGGCAGCCTCCACTCAGTTTGTATTTATTTAGCTCATATTAAAAGTCCACTCGAGCAAAACATTTCAGCTTATGTACAACTGTTCATATACCATTCATACGTGGCAAAATAAAGCTCGGCTCAACGAGATTCCCGCAACCCGCGGCGCGCGGCGAGCCGTGTCGAGGCGAGCGAGGAGGAGAAGGAGGAGCGCGCGTGTATATGTCTTCTCTTATCAAGCTCGTATAAGTGGTGTAAGAGCTCTTCTTATAAGCTGGTCCAACTTCCACTCAACTAGCAATGTGAGACTAAACATTTTTCCCAACTCTTGCCTTGCATGAATGGGCCAAATAGGCCTCTAAGATTTAAAAAAATTATTGGTATATAATAAATGGACTGGCATATTTAGACAAAATTTTCAACAACTAGATCTTCCGACGACTGATCATTCGCTGATTCATGATAAAGCTGAATCTAATTAGATCATCATGATTTGGTTCACATGATATTAACTACTCCCTCTGTTTTATAATATAATATAAGATGTTTTAGTTTTATGAAAGAAGTATATCTAGATCCCTTTTAATATGTATATCCGTAATAAATCTATGTACTAAAAGAGCGTTAAGTATACCTCTTTTATAAAATTAAAACATTTTGTAATATAAAATGAAGGGAGCATGAAGTACTCGATCCGTCCATAATCTCTGTCGTGAATTTAGTTCAAACGGATGGAGTACCAACCCATGCTATATACAATTGTCGGCATTTCTCTAATAGTCTAAGGACACCCACAGTGCGAGCAAAAGACTTTCAATAACCTAAAACTTGTTTTTACGTGTTGTCCATATATATTGTCTAAATTTCCACCAGCTAGAAAGATTAGAGAAAACATTTATATTTGCTACAGGAAAGGACGCAGGCTATGCCGACGGGAGCTGGCGCATGATTACCGGCGTAGCGCCTCCAAGGCCCACATCGACGGTTGACGGCCGTTTGGTCTGATAGTAGTTACGCCAACAGCATTGCAGTCTATCTACTTTTTTTTCAATTGTTTGACTCGTTAATCTTATAAGCGTCTTTTTTTTAATTATTTGACTCGTTAATTTCATAAGCTTTTTTAACTCTAAGTATGATTAATCTCTGGTAAAAAATTGCATACATGGTCAAATTTCTCGATCGGTCACCCATCGTCACACTGCTCCAGCCCACTCGTTAATCTCACAAGTGTCTTTTTAACTCTAAGTATGATTAGTATCCGATCAAATTGCACTCATGGTCAAACTTTCTAATCGATCCTCTCTCCTCACACTACTCCATCCTCACACACTTAACTTCTCTGTATCGATGAGCTTCTAATAAAGAAATTAAACTTTATTTATAATACTATCATATCAATCCTATTATCCCTTGGACCTTGGTGTCACACGTCTTTACTTTCAAAATTTCGAATAATTATTTCAGTAAACAAAAATGAATAAGTAATAATAATCTTAAATTCAAATAACAATAAAATGATTTTTTTTGCCTTTTTCTATTTAATATGGAATAATTCATATTTTTAAATCCGTAAATCGGAATTCGAAAAAAATAATATGTCTAAATCGATTAGAAAAATAAGAAGAACCCAAACATCATATTTTTTTAATTATGCAACATGTCTTTTAAAATAAAATTTATTTAATAGTGTCCAAATCTTCAAAAAATTATATCAAAAATTCCCTTTTGAATTTGAAGATTCTAAAAAATCCTTAGCTCAGGGCCGAGCCTCGCTAAACTTGTAGTGGATCTCTTACGAAATAGCATATTGTGAATCCGAAAATGATTTTCCAAAAATCATGAGCATCAGATCATGTATCTGTAGTTCAAATCTGACCCACTTCCTACCGATTTGATAGCAATTTGTCTTTTTTATGAGGGTTGAACGGAAAGGTTTAAGATACTCCGGTTAGGATATTGTCCGTGCAAGGTGGCCTAATATTTTTGAAAAATGGGGTGTACCATTTTGAAACTTTTATTTGGTTCTTGCTTCATAAAACACTCCGTCTTTGGGACTCAAAAAATAGAAAATGTCTTTTTCGTGCGCAAAAAGTAAAACTTTATCCTTCAACATTGTTCGTCATCACATGATGCACAATATGGGGACATTATCATAAACTATGCCATGATTCTAGTCATAACATTGGTCGTTTGGGTTGAAAACCATGAAACCTCGAACATGATAGCTCATTTCTGAGAAGGTTTTTTAAGATGCTATCAATATATCATGATTGATATTTTTATTTGCAACTATGTCACATAATATGAAACCATGTGAAGGTTCACATTGTTTGGATCGATTTTGAATTTCTTTTGCCCGTCTCAAACAATGGTCAAAACGTCGGGCATGAGGATTCTTAGCTCGGGGTTAAGTCTCGCTAAATATGCAATGGATCTATGATGAAGAGCATATTGTGAACCTAAAAATGATTTTTCCAAAAAATCACGAGCATAAGATCATGTACTTATGTAGTTCAAATCTGAGCTACTTCCTACTGATTTGACAGAAATTTGTCCTTTTCACGAGGGGTGGACGGAAAGGTTTAAGATATTCCGGTTGGGACATTGTCCATGCAAGGTGGCCTACTATTTTCTAAAAATGGGGTGGTACCATTTTGAAACTTTTATTTGGTTCTTGCTTCACAAAACATCCTGTTTTTGGCACAAGAAAATGAAAGCTTTTTGGTGCGACGAAAAGGAAACTTCCTCCTGTAATATTGTTTGCCATCCCATGATACACATGGGTGCATAATATGGACATGTTATCACAAAATATGCCACGATTCTAGCCATAACATCTATCGTTTGACCTGAAATCTCGAACATGATAGTTCATTTCTGAGAAGGATTTTTTAAGATGCAATCAATATACTAAGTTTGATACTTTTCCATGTAACTATGTCACATAATATGACACCACGCGAAGATTTTACATTGTTTGCATCATTTCAAAAGTTTTAAAATGGCAAACATTAAGATTCTTAACTTGGGACTGAGCCTCGCTAAACTTTTGGAGATATGCCCAAGAGGCAATAATAAAATTATCTTCATACTTATGATAAATGTTTACATATCATGCTATAATTGTATTAACCGGAAACATTAATACCTGTGTGATTTGTAAACATAAAAGAGTCTCTAGTAAAGCCTCTTGTTAAACTAGCTTGTTGGTTAATATATGATCATGATTTCCTGATCATGAACATAGAGATGTTATTAACAACAAGTTCATATCATTAGGAGAATGATATGATGGACATACTCCTATAGTTAAGAGTAGCATAAAGATCAAGTCATTTAATATAGTTCATTTGCTATAAGCTTTCCAATACATAGTAACCTAATTCCTTCTACCATGAGATCATGTTAAATCACCATCACCGGAAGAATGCTTTGATGACATCAAACACCACACCGTAATTGGGTGGCTATAAAGGTGGCATTGAGTGTTCGGAAAGTATGGGTTGAGGCACATGGATCAAGAGTGGGATTTGTCCATCCATATGACGGATAGATATACTCTGGGCCCTCTCGGTGGAATATCATCCAATTAGCTTGCAAGCATGTGACTGGATCACAAGGGATCACATATCACGGGAACGAGAAAAGAGTACTTATCGGTAACGAGGTTGAACTAGGTATGCAGAGATACCGACGATCAAAACCTCGGATAAGTAAACTATCGTGAGACAAAGGGAAATTGGTATCGTATATAAGTGGTTCATTCGATCGCAAAGTAATCGTAGAAATATGTGGGAGCCATATGAATTTATAGATTCCTCTATTGGTTATTGATCGGAGAAGTGTCTCGATCATGTCCTCATAATTCACGAACCGTAGGGAGACACACTTAAGGATTCGATGTTGTTGAGTAGTTATGGAATGATGAGTAAGAGACCAAATGTTGTTCAGATCACGAGGAGATCCGAAATGGTCCGGAGAATAAGATTCATATAAGGAAAGTCCTGTTTCGGAGTTGGGGAATGATTCCGGTGTTTTCACCGGGAATGTTCTAGAAGGGTCCGGAAGGTCCGGCACTCCGGAGGGAAAGGGTACATGAATGTGTCATGAAAATGTGGAATGGTTGCATCATGTACTAGGTATCATGGCTGGGCAAAATAAAGGGAGAAATCAAATCCTAGTTTGAAAAGTCAAACGCCAATTTGAAAAGTCAAACGACAAGTTTGCTTGGTGGAGGGAGAGTAGGAAACCTACTTGGGGAGGAAGTCCCTCTACCTCCCACCCGCCGGCCATGAGGAGGAGTTGGAGGAGGACTCCCTCCTTCCCAAGCCGCACCCTCCCACCTATATAAGGAGGGGTAGGGCTGCCCCTCTCCCTCACACCTTAAACCCTAGCTTTGGCGCCTCCACCTCCAAGTGCAGCCGCCGCCGCTGCCTAGGGTTTCCCCTCCAACTCGGCCACTTGGGCCTTCCCCAAGTCCTAGCCACCGACCAAGCCCTCCCCTTGGTGCCTCTAAACCCTAGATTGCCAAGGCCCTCTCTCATACTCCACCATACTCGCTCCAGCTTAGGCGAAGCCCTGCGGGATCTCCCCTCTACTTCCGACACCACGCCGTCGTGCTGCTGGAATCACGAGGAGAGTGCTACAATCTCCACTGCCTGCTGGAACAAGGGAGAGGAATGTCTTCATCGAGTACCGAACGTGTGACCGATCATGGAGCGATCTTGAACGCAGCCGGAAGGATCGTCTACGCGATCTTGAGATCGGAAGTGTACGACTATATCATCCACGAGAATCTGCTCTCGTTAACCGCTTTGGATCTTCGAGGGTTAGTATTCTATCGACTCGTTGCTACAATCTAGTAGATAGATCTTGGCTTGATCATAGATTAGATCTTGATTGTGTGTTCATGCGGTAGAATTTTTTTGTTTTCTATGCTACAAACCCCTATAGTGGTATCAGAGCCGTGTCTATATGTAGATCTGTTGCACGAGTAGAACACAATGGTCATTATGGGTGTTGATGCTTTTGTTGTCGATTGCTTCTTGTGTACTTTGCATCTTGCGGGATGGTGGGATGAAGCGGCCCGGGCTAACCTTACATGACATCGTTCATGAGACTTGCTTCATGCTTGACATGCAACTTGTATTGCATAAGTGGCTTTGCGGGTGCCTGTTTCTCCCAACATAGTTAAGATTCAATTTACAACGGGTGATTGACAATACTAGTATCAATGTTGTGGTTCTTGTTCGTAAGTTAGAACGACACTTATTGAAAGCCCCAAACCACGTAAAACATGCAAAGAAAATTAGAGGCGTCTAACTTTGTTTTGCAGGGGTGTGTTGTGATGTGATATGGCCATGATTGTGATTATATATGATGTATGCAATGTCCCTTATTGTAATTTGGCAACCGGCAGGAGCCATATGGTTGTCTTTTAAATTCCGTTAATACCTGCATGTCTATTCAAAGAAGTTGTAATAGTTGATGCTAGTGGACGACAATCATGAAGCGGCGCCATTGACCTTGACGCCACACCGGTGATGATGGAGATCATGTTCGTGCTTGAAGATGGAGATCGGAAGCACAAGAAGAAAGTCCATATCATATCACATATTATGAATTGCATGTGATGTTAATCCTTTTATGCATCTTGTATTGCTTAGTTCACGACGGTAGCATTATAAGGTGATCCCTCAAGCACAAAATTTCAAGTTTTAAAGTGTTCATCCTTAGTAAGAACCGTTGCTAAAGCTTGTTGTTTTGAAGCACCACGTGATGATCGGGTGTGTTAGATTCTGCAAGTGTATACAACGTGAGCAAGCCAGAATTTTCTCATGTGGAAGCTAAGGTTTGATCTTGACGAGCCTAGCATGTACAGACATGGTCTCGGAACACGGATCACCGAAAGGTAAAGCATGAGTCGTATAGTAGATATGATGAACATGTTGATTGTTCGCCATTGAAGCTACATCAAATCTCGTGATGATCGGTTTTGATGTGGTGGATTTGGTTCGTGTGATCACTAAAACAATGTGAGGGATATTGTTTTGAGTGGGAGTTCAACGGCAATATGATTAAAAGTTGAACACTATTTATCATAAATTAAATCAAAGTGAATTTGCATAATTGTTGTAGTCATTGGCATCCGTTTACCACCTTGCGCTTAGTTATAATTGAGATGATAGAACTATAGAATTCTGGTTAGTTACTTTATGAACTGGTATCGTATTGTTTTGAAGTGTTAATCTAAAGTTTGAAAGTCCTATTGCAAACTTTCAGTAAGTTTCGGTTACTCCATGAAGTTTAATAATTGGTATTAAATCAAGAGTGACAATTCCAAGTGTTAGTATATAAGTATCATGTTTATCTCCATGATTCTTGATATTCGAAAGATAGTTTCAATATCAAGGTAATCTAGGAGTTGAAAGAGTTGTTTCAGAAACGATCATGTATGGAAGATATTGCGATATCTTAAATGATGTTTTGGTTACAACATGATAGAGTATAATATGGCAAAGTTTATGTTCTCATATTTGATGAGAATTTGCAAGAGGTTGGAGACACTAGTTGTCCTAATCCTCCAAAAGGTTTTGGAGAGCAACATTATACTCGCGATTCACCGTTATAAGCTAAAGTAGCTTGATCATGAATAATTCCATGATAAGGGTGAATATTTGATGTAGGTAAAATGTTTACTACACCAAGAGATTACTAAAGAAAGGAATTTGAAAGAACACCAAACATTTGATGATGGTGATCTACTTCAAAGTGCAAATCCAAAGACATTGGTATTTTACTATACATGCTTTGGACCATGTGTCATGTATATGGCTCCACTATTGATGTTGATAGATTCTTTCAAACAGAAAAAAATACTGAAAGAGAATCTCATAAATATATGGCAGAAAATAAAAGACTAGAATTGTTCAGCTTAAGTATATAGAGGATATGCGCGTTATGGCTGTATTCTTTGCTTGTTAAATAATGTGGTTCTTAAGTATTGGATACTGAATTTGTTGGTATGAATCGTCATACGAAACAATAGAATTCATGAACTACAATGGCCCAAGTAACTAGAAAAAGAATATGTGATGATGTTCATCGAGAACAAATAAAGGGTTATTGTGTTGCTCGTTAAACATCAAAGCTTGCCTTCAAGATTTGTTTTGTCAGGTATTATGAGAACAAAAGGGTTGTTCAAATACTTGCCGTAATCCATAAAAGATGGATGATTTACAAATCTCGTTGGAGAAATCACATCCATAAAACTAGTGCTAAAAATGTCGAAAGACAAATTGATTGAAAGATCACTTACGAAGTGACATCGCCGTTTAAATCATATTGGAAAGAAAACATGAAAGAACTCCATGTGGATGGAATTTTGGAGTCTTTTTTATTTTGATCAAATGACGCTTGTGAAACTTTCCTAGAGATAATTAAAACTTTGTTCATAGGCCAAAAGGGAACGAATGACTGGCTTATTGGAACATGTACATATTGTTGTATGAAGTCCATTATGTGTAGTCAAGAGCGATGGATTTCAACTTCATATGCTTTCTCCGAAAATTTGAGTGAATATATGAATATGTACTTAATAAGGATGAAGTATGAAACATTTGAAAAGTTCAAAGACTTTCAAGATGAAGTGCAAAATCATTGTAACAAGAATATAAATAGTTTATGATAAGATCATAAAGGAAGATATTTGAGTTACAAGTTTAGCATAATATCTAAGATTTAAGGAATCATTCCGTGTATTTGCATTTCCCGAAACACCATAAGAGTATGGAGCGTTCGAGATATGTAATTAAACCTTGTTTGACATGGTAAGATCAAAGGTGTAATTCATAAAACTGCCATTATATTTTAAAGATTAAAAGCTTTAGAGACTACCGTTTTCCACTGAAAAGAGCTTCATCATAATCCGTTGAAATGACACCATATAAAGTTATGGTTTGGGATAAAACCCAAGTTGTCCTTTCTTAAACATTGGTATGCTATGCATAAGAAAGATGTTTGCAACCAAAGTCGGATGAACCTGTCTTTGTATGTTATTTCGAATAATTGTTCCTCCATAACATCGGAGACAAAAGTGTTTGTCGCTTAGAACGTCAAGTTTCTTTGAGAAGGAATTTTTCGTGAAAAGTTAAGTGGGAGGACAATAGAACTTTGATAAGGCTAAAAGAACCTTAGCTATATGTGTAAAGTTGCACAGCGCCGAAAAGTGTTCCGGAGGCAACAACAATGCTCATGGCTCACGTGCCTCAAAGGTTGTGGTTACGGAGGTCAAAGTTTCTATTGAACCAAGTAGGTCGAGTAAACAATCAAATACCAAGATTTGAGGGTTGAATCATTATTTGAGAATAATGAACGGACTACATGCAAAGAAGCGATGATGGGCCCTAACTCCATAAAATGGCTTGAAGCCATAAAATCCGCGATAGTTCCATACACGAGAAATCAAGTTTTGAACTTGAAGGACCCTCGAGAAAGGTGTAAGACCTTACAGTTGTGTTTGGATCTATAAAGAAATATACATGGATGTTTCACATATATGAAATAGTCGACATGTTGGGAAAGAGTTCACAACAATGTTCAAAGGTTGTATATGACAAGATTTGATCTTTCATAGAGATATTTAGTCTAGACGTATTAATGTAGCAACCACTACATATAATTTTGTTATGTGGTAGTTGAATAAAGAAAACAAGTTCTTCTAATAGAATTGTTACCTAGGACATGTGCATAAACACGGTCCATAGGGTTTTGTTAATTCAAAGGATGCTAAAAGCATATGCAAACTTCAATGGTTGAAGTAAGCATTGCAAAGTTGGAATCTTCACTATGATGAAACTGTTAAAGGAGTTTAAATTCATCGGAGATGATGAAGATGCTTGCATTTGCAAAAAATTAAGTGGGAGCGCTAAGACATGTTTCTAATACATTATGTGGAAGACATATTGTTTATTGGAAATGATGTATCTTTAATTAACACATATTAAGAATTTCATCCCGATGAAAGACTTAGGCAAAACCCAACTATTTGGCATCAATAGACGCTAATATGGTTGTGCCGAAAGTACATAGATGATGTATTGAATGAGTTCAATATATAAACTACAAGAAAGGTTCTTGTTGCACAGAAAGAATTGAATGAGTTCAATATTGATGATATATTCAAGTGTATTGACACTTGGTAAATGAAACAAAGATTCAAGTATAGATTGATACTTGGTGTATGAAATCACAAAGAGTATTTATATCAATCATACTGTGATATGTACAAATCCAGATATGTCCTATGCTCTAAATGTTATGAGCATATACCAGAATGATTCATAAGATGATTATTGGACGATAGTAAAGATATTCTTATGATCTTGTAAAATAACTAAGAATATATTATTTTGTAGAAGTGACAAATAGATGGTTAGTTCATTGTAAATGAATTACATTGATACTAGTTTTGTCACGAAGTACAAATTAAGTTTATCTCAATCTAAACTAAGGGTGGCACAATATGATGGAATGTGAGTTCCATAATGAATTTGGATGAGTTCCAAAGTTAAGACATTATGACAGATACTACAACAAAAGGCTAAGTATATAACTGCTATTATAGCAGCAAAAGAGGTCATTTGTGTCAAGTAGTTTGCTATCAAACTAGGTGTAGTTCACAGCAGGGATAATACTATGAAGATATATTGTATGACAATATTATCAACATGTTTTAACCCCAAAGAACTAAAGGTCACACCAAAGGACAAAATTTGTACAAAGTCATCTCATTAAAGAATGAGTGATGCGTAGAGACGCAAAGACATGCAATTACACACAGACCTGAAAGTGTCAGATCCGGAGATCAGTTGACCACTAGATATCGTGTACATACGACACCAGAAAGCCATAGGTGTTGAATACACAAAGGTTTGAAACTAGATTATTGACTCTAGTGCAAGTGGAGACTGTTGGAGATATGCCCAAGAGGCAATAATAAAGTGGTTATTATTATATCTTCATACTTATGATAAATGTTTACATACCATGCTATAATTGTATTAACCGGAAACATTAATACTTGTGTGATTTGTAAACATAAAAGAGTCTCTAGTAAAGCCTCTTGTTAAACTAGCTTGTTGGTTAATATATGATCATGGTTTCCTGATCATGAACATAGAGATGTTATTAACAACAGGGTCATATCATTAGGAGAATGATATGATGGACATACTCCTATAGTTAAGCGTAGCATAAAGATCAAGTCATTTAATATAGTTCATTTTCTATAAGCTTTCTGATACATAGTAACCTAATTCCTTCGACCATGAGATCATGTTAAATCACCATCACCGGAAGAATGCTTTGATGACATCAAATACCACAGCGTAACTGGGTGGCTATAAAGGTGGCATTGAGTGTTCGGAAAGTATGGGTTGAGGCACATGGATCAAGAGTGGGATTTGTCCATCCATATGACGGATAGATATACTCTGGGCCCTCTCGGTGGAATGTCATCCAATTAGCTTGCAAGCATGTGACTGGCTCACATATCACGGGAACGAGAAAAGAGTACTTATCGGTAACGAGGTTGAACTAGGTATGCAGAGATACCGACGATCAAAACCTCGGATAAGTAGACTATCGTGAGACAAAGGGAAATTGGCATCGTATGTAAGTGGTTCTTCGATCGCAAAGTAATCGTAGAAATATGTGGGAGCCATATGAATTTACAGATTCTTCTATTGGTTATTGATCGGAGAAGTGTCTCGATCATGTCCGCATAATTCACGAACCATAGGGAGACACACTTAAGGATTCGATGTTGTTGAGTAGTTATGGAATGATGAGTAAGAGACCGAATGTTGTTCGGAGTCTCGGATGGGATCTGGGATATCACGAGGAGATCCGAAATGGTCCGGAGAATAAGATTCATATAAGAAAAGTCCTGTTTCGGAGTTGGGGAATGATTCCGGTGTTTTCACTGGGAATGTTCTAGAAGGGTCCGGCACTCCGGAGGGGAAGGGTACATGAATGTGTCATGACAATGTGGAATAGTTGCATCATGTACTAGGTATCATGGCTGGACAAAATAAAGGGAGAAATCAAATCCTAGTTTGAAAAGTCAAACGCCAATTTGAAAAGTCAAACGACAAGTTTGCTTGGTGGAGGGAGAGTAGGAAACCTACTTGGGGAGGAAGTCCCTCTCCCTCCCACACGTCGGCCATGAGGAGGAGTTGGAGGAGGACTCCCTCCTTCCCAAGCCGCACCCTCCCACCTATGTAAGGAGGGGTAGGGCTGCCCCTCTCCCTCACACCTTAAACCATAGCTTTGGCGCCTCCACCTCCAAGTGCAGCCGCCGCCTAGGGTTTCCCCTCTAACTCAGCGACTTGGGGCTTCCCCAAGTCCTAGCCACCAACCAAGCCCTCCCCTTGGTGCCTCTAAACCCTAGATCGCCAAGGCCCACTCTCATACTCCACCATACTCGCTCCGGCTTAGGTGAAGCCCTGCGGGATCTCCCCTCTACTTCCGACACCACGCCGTCGTGCTGCCGGAATCACGAGGAGAGTGCTACAACCTCCGCTGCCTGCTGGAACAAGGGAGAGGAAGGTCTTCATCGAGTACCGAACGTGTGACCGACTGCGGAAGCGCTGTCGGAACGCAGCGCCGGAAGAATCATCTACGCGATCTTGAGATCGGAAGTGTACGACTACATCATCCACGATAATCTGCTCTCGTTAACCGCTTTGGATCTTTGAGGGTTAGTATTCTATCGACTCGTTGCTACAATCTAGTAGATAGATCTTGGCTTGATCATAGATTAGATCTTGATTGTGTGTTCATGCGGTAGAATTTTTTTGTTTTCCATGCTACGAACCCCTACATAAACTTGTAGTGAATCTTTTATGAAATAGCATATTGTGAACCTAAAAATGATTTTTTTTTTCAAAAAATCATGAACATCAGATCATGTACCGTAGTTCAAATCTGACCCACTTTTTACTAATTCGGCGGGATTTGTCCTTTTCACGAGGGGAGGACGAAAATGTTTAAGATACCTTAGTTGGGACATTGTCCATGCAAGATGGCCTATTATTTTTGAAAAATAGGTTGACACCATTTTGAAACTTTTATTTGATGGTTGCTTCATAAAACATCCCGTTTTTGACAATCGGGAAATGGAAAATATGTTATACGAAAGTATATGTAATGTTTTTATATTTTATTCAATAAAAACATGTAATATTTGAGTTTAGATAGATATATCTTATTTTTCTACATTTTTTTATATATTATACCTATTTTTCTGAATTAGAATGATTTAGTTATGATATTTTTAGGATTAATATGTCAAAAAGGGAAAATAGTTGTACCAACGGCTTTGGCGTCGGCCTAGTTTTTTTAGGATTTTTTTCAAAATTTTAAATTATTTGACTCGTTAATCTCACAAGCGTCTTTTTTTTAACTCTAAGTAGGCTTAATCTCCGATTAAATTGTACTTATAATTAAACTTATCGATCGGTCACCCATCCTCATACTACTCCAGCACCATCATATTTAACTTCTCTAATTCTTCCAGATTAGCTCCTGATAAAGAAATTAGATCTTATTGATAATACTTTCTCCTGCAACGAAAATGTAAATAGTTTTTTGGCACTCGGAAAATGATTAAAAAAATGTACCTAGCAAAGGTTGATAGTTTAACTTCTTTGTTCCATTTCCATTTTCCTTGTTGCATGAGGAAGAAATTCAAAAATGATCCAAATAATATGGCATTGAGCCTCGCTAGGGGTTAAGCCTCGCTAAACTAGCATTGGATTTATGATGAAATAGCATATTGTGAACCTAAAATTATTTTTGTGAAAAATTATAAGCATCAGATAATATACCTGTAGTTCAAATCCGACCCACTTTCTATCGATTCGGCAGAAATTTGTCTTTTCACGAGGAATGAACGAAAAGATTTAGGATACCCGGTTGGAACGTTTTCCATGAAAGTTGGTCTAATATTTTTATAAAATGGGGTGATACTATTTTGAAACTTTCATTTGGTGGTTGCTTCACAAAACACTTGTTTTTGACACTCAAAAAATAGAAAATGGCTTATACGAAAGTATATATAATATTTTTATATTTTATTCAACAAAAATTTGTAATATTTGAGTTTAGATAGATCTTATTTTTCTGCCTATTTTGATATATTATATGTATTTTTCTGAATTAGAATGATTTAGTTATTATTTTTCTAAAATTAATATGGCAAAAAGACAAAATAGCTATGCCGTCTCGACGAATCCAATACCAACGGCCCGTCTACGCCGACGGGTGCCATCGACCTATTTCATTCTACGTCGACGGCCGGTCTGATCGGCTGCTCGCCTTGGGGCCTACACGGACGGTCCCAACATATAGCCGTCGACGTCCTGATTTGTTTCGGTAGCGAACCAGATACGCATCGTTTGGTAACTTTCTTTCTGAGAACAGAAAATAGTATGCAACAAAATTAGTGTGTTAATTGCACTCGTTACATATATGCTCTCTCAGCAACAACCCATCTCCACAAGACCACAACATCGCATCGCTGTGCCTCGCAAAACTACTAATTAATTCACGAGAAAAAGGAGGTAGAAAATCTATGAACAAAATCCAGCGCGAGGGAGCCGTCTCATACAGTTAGCTACACGGCGGCGACGTCCACCTTGGGGCCGCCCTTGCACTGGCAGTAGGGCCGCTGCACCTTGCCGGCGAAGGCGAGCGGCGTGGCGCTGGCGAGGAAGGACGGCGCGTCGTCGCCGGCCATCACGACCACCACCTTGGGCGACTCCCTGTCCAGAGGCGCCAGCACGCGCACGGACATCGTCCCGGCCTGGACGATCACCTCCTCCTGATCCTCCTCCCGGTGCCCCTCCTTGCGGCGGGAGCAGAGGAGCACGGCCAGCGCCACCGCGATGAGCGCCATCACAATACCGAAGCCGATGAACAGGTACGGAGCCGGCGTCGACCAGAACGGCGGCGGCTGGACTACGCCGCCGGAGCCAGAGCCGTAGGCCGGCACGAACATCGGCGACAACGAGGCCCCGCCGCCATTCATTTGCATGGAGACGACTGCCGAGTTCCTCATGGTTTTGTGTGTGTGACGTGCCGTGTGTGCTTCTGTAGTTGTGTGTCTGCGCTGAGAACGGATCGACTGATCGTGGTCTGTGCGATGCTGGGGTGGAAGGACCGGTGGTGTGGTAGATTTATAGCGAGGGAGAGAGTGCGTGGAAGCTGAGTGGGACACACTGTTGTCTGAGCTGTGTGCCCCCAGGTTTGTGCAATTGTGCCCACCAGAAACCAACTTGGTGGATCACTTGCTTGGGCACTGATGGGATTGGTATATATTTGGACATCATTATTTGGGCGGAGCCAGCAAGAATCACCAGAAAGGATGTTTTGGGGAGGGAGAAGGGAACGTTGCCCATGGTTTTGCATTTTCATGGAGAGGTCTGAATTTGCAAAGTTTCATCAACTAGCTAGAGAATATAGTTGATGCGAGACTTTTTATTATTTATGTTTGAAACGGGGATGTAAGCTAGGTTGGTGATGTCACAATTCACGCATAAAGGATGCAACGATCGGGATGCATGTTCCTTAATCCAACTTATCTGATTTTGAGGTTATTAATAGTGTACAAGTTTTATGTCTCAGCTTTATGTATCTCCTTTAGATGGGTCTCAACCTTGAGATGGGCCCCTGGCTCTCATCTTACCCTTTAGATGTGTCAGTTTTATGTATCTCATTTAGATGGGTCATTAGAACAAGGAAGTGTCTAGATTTCAGGCGTCTGAAAATTAGTTATGTCTAAGTCGTTGATGTCATCCTAATATTTCTGATAAAATCTCAGTTGTAACCTAGTTGCAACTCATAATATTTATACTAATTCTCAGTTGCAACCTAGTTGAAACTCATGTATAACTTTTACTTTGCACGAATCACGAGATAAATCAAACGGTGAAAGAGACGACTAAGACCTAAGAAGTTCTCAGACGTCTGAGAATTAGCAAAACCGTTAGAACAAACATTTAGCTTGGAGGAGGACGGAGAGTTTGAGACCCTACGAGGAACTAGCGCCCTTCCCTGTCACCAGTTTTCTCAGTCAGTTTGGCCTAATGGGCATTTTTTCAAGGGCCCAAGCTTCCTTGAACGATTCTCTTTCAAAAGCCCCATTGCCTTTGATTCTTAAGATTTTTGTGTGGCAGCTTCTACGGGATCGCCTATCCTCCGGGGTTAAAGTGGCCAAGCGGCATGGGTCTAGGAATGGCCTTTGTCCGCTTTGTGGGACCCTAAAGATAGTGACCCACATTATGTTCATCTGTACCACTGTCCAATTTCTATGGAGTTTTTTCGAAGAGACTCTTGGGTCTGCCTGACAACCCATGACCTCGGTGAGTTGCTACAGAATGAGGTAGGAGGCCCAGTCTCTTTTGGTTAGGTGTATGTCGCGGTGACTTGGACCTTTTGGAATGTGTGAAATAAGATGGTTATTGAACACGTGTTTCCGTAATGTGCCTCTATCTCTTTTTAAATCCCTGCTTATTTCCAGCAGTTCTGTCCACTCTCTAGGTAGGAGAACATGAAGCATCTGGATGGTCTTCTTGAGACTTTGGCAGCGGCCGTCCACCTCCTTGCTCCTCCGCAGGCTCCCTGAGTAGACCGTCTTGGAGGTGGTCTCTTGTTTTCTCCCCTCTTTTAGTTTTCCTCTTTAGGCTATGTTGTGTTGCTTCCCTAGCAGAAGCCAACGTGTTTTTTTTCTTTTTAGGCTTTATGAATTTGTGTGAAACTTGGGTGGAACTCGGTGGTTGTTGATTTATTTATAAAATGAGACGAAATCATGTTTCGAGAAAGTGGTTGAATTATGCTATGGTCATATATTTTATAGTAAAGTAGCTATTAAAAGAAGAGGAAAATGGTAAAATATACGAACGATAAGCCGAGGAAACATAATTATCATACTACGTAATTTCTAATATCTGATCAGTCTTACACTTGTCCGCTGTATAGGTTACGCATATAATCTGGAGTTGATTTACTACTGGTAGCTTTCACAGATGGAATAATTATGGATGCATTTTTGCTTTGGTGTCTCTTTTTTTAAAACTTTAACAATAAAAACTCGATACCGATTCGATTTGAAGACCATACGAACCCACCTGAAACCCATATGGTCTTCTTAGACTATACTCACCGTATTCACATGCCTGCGGGAGGCGGAAATTGAAAGTTATATAGCATCAATAACAAAATTTTGAAACATGACATGCAAAGACGTAGATCACGATAACGAGATGTGGGATCAGCCGGTAAGAACATGTAGTATACCCAGCTTGATCGAGTACAACTATACGAAGGTATATATGGCCTGGATATGAATTTCTGCGGGTCAAAAAAATTGGCTCATACAAACTTAAGTTTAGAGCGAAAAGACACCGACGCACATCTCGAATGGATGAGGACGGACATGCTAGTGCCTAGTGAAAAAAAAAGATGAAAAAGTGTCTAGGAGAAACTAAACACTACTCATATATATATTATAGGAGAAGGTGAGATTTCAACTTGGGTTGTCTATCACACCAACTTATATGCTAGCCAAAAGACCTACAAGTCTTTCTCTCTAGTTCCTAGTGACTTCGTGTGTAGTGGAGAGAGAGATCCCTTTGTGGAGAGACAGGGGAAGATATCTTCCTTTCGTTCTCATTAAAAAGGAAAGGAAAGTAATTGAGATCATCTGACGACCGATCATTCGCTGATTCATGATAAATCTGAACCTAATTAGATCATCAGAGCATTTCCACTAGCATTTTCAAGAGGCCATTTTTATTTTATTTTTTTCATTTAAATTGCAAAAAACGCGTCAATAGTGTTTTCAAAAGTCATTTCTAGACGATTTTGGTCCCAAATACATCCGGCGTTCTTAGGCCGATCCCAGATAGCCAGGAACCTGCTAGGAACGCCGGATGAAACAATTCGCCAATCCCTCTCCCCCACGACCACTCTCTCTCTCCCCTCTCTCCCCTCTCTCCCCCGTCGGCGACGTCCACGACCTTGGGAACGGCTGGTTTCCTCTCGCGCCAAGCCCACTTCCTGGAGCAGGGCGGCGGCGACCGACGAAGAACATGCCCCAGCACACGCCGGTGCCCTGCAGGGCGAGGATGAAGAGGTGGGTGTCGCTCGATGTCGGCGAAGGCGGGGTCGAGGATGGATCGGGCGTCGGCTTCGGGGAAGACGGAGAGGACGCCGGCATACGAGGCGACGGTTACTCGTGCAGCGGGGAGGCTGTTGTGGCTTCGGGGAAGGCGGAGAGGGCGGCAGCTTGTCCTTGAGCTGGTGCTTGGAGAAATCGTAGAGGCGCGGCGAGGAGGCCCAGCAGGCGTCGTCGTCGTCCACTCCAGGGAAGCCGAGGTGGTCGTCGGCTTTGGCGCGGCGGCACGGGACGGCGTGGATGGTGGCGTCGATTTGAGAGCTCCGCGGTGTCCTCCTTCCTGACGAATGGAGGCGAGACATGGACGGGAGCGGCCGGCGTCGGGCTGCATCGGGCGCGGCGTGGCGTGCGCGAGCTGGGAACGTGGCTGGAAAAGGTTCATTCCCGGGCAAAAAATCATCCATCCGGATCACTTTTGCATTATCCAAAGTAAAATTTTAGCCCAGGAATGCCATTGGAGATGCTCTTAGGATGTGGTTCACATGATATTAACTATGAAGCACTCCATCTGTCCATAGTTTTTGTCATGGATTTAGTTCAAACGGATGAAGTACGAACCATGCTATATATAATTGTCTATATTTCTCTAATAGTCTGAGGGCACCCGTAACGTGAGCAAAAGACTTTCAGTAACCAAAAAAATTGCTTTTACATGTTGTGTATATATATTGTCTGGATTTCCACCGGCTAGAAAGATTAGAGAAAACATTTATACTTATGGTAGTTCTATAATAATATTTTCTCAAACCTATCATATTTTTAGTTACAAAACTATGAGTTGGTTAGTATCTATCTGAGGCAACAGCTAAAACACAAAGAAATCTTATTTGAGGATCCCATAAGCAGTGTGAAAGCCCGTTTTGAGAGGGATATTTGCATATTTGTAACATTTTTTTTCTCAAATTTGCATATTTTTTCACATGACCACCACATGTCGGTAACATATCAAATGACAAATATGTAAGTTGCAAAATAAAACATAGAAATTATGCAAATCCCCCGCTCAAGGCCTACGATGTGGCTTCCAAAATCTTAGGGACATGTTTTTTCACAATATACATGACGGATTCCCTAATGCACCTACAAATTAGTTGCTTTAAGCCAGGCTACCTACAATCTGACACAATTCTATTAAACTGGCTCCATGAAGATATATAATACAGTATAATCCACCTTACACAAAGCTTTCAACTACAAGAAGCAGTTTAACTAAGTCTTGCAAAATTGGAACAACAATACCGTGTCTCAAGTAGGATGATATGATTCTAAATTGAACCAAAAAACTCTTATTTTCCATCGCAAAAAGAGAAGAAAAATCATCAATGTTTTACCTAACAATGTTTTTAAAGGAGGATGACTCTTGTATCGATCTACATCGACTGATGTAGCCACCTCGAAGCAAAGACAGACATTAATGTCAAATAAATCGGCTTAAAAATGAAAGGAAATACAACCACGAGAATAGCGTAATTCTTTAGATTTCGATATTATTTATAAGTCTACCTAAGTTATGCGCAAATCGGGGCTTTCCACACTTCTACCCCTAAAGTTATGCGCAACTTTTGGTGCAACTTTAAGCTCCATGGCCTTATTTGGCATGCGATTAATTTGATCCAGCTAGAATTTGCAATTCGAAAGAAATTTCAACAAAGTGGACTCATCCATTGCAGGACCAGGTAGACCCAGATCTTATCATTTCACATAAGTGAAAATATTACGCAACAAAATCAGCCTTAGCCCACAACAAATTGCATCTCCACTACATCTCCGACATTGGGTAAGTGATTAATTTTCTATTGCTCGAAATGTGGAATTGTACCAGCTAGGGTTTGTTGTTCTCTAAAATTAGTTCTGTTATTGGTCCCACTTGCTAAAAATGCATACTTTTGAACATAGGCCAGACTCAGAGATGTGGGAGATTTTTTATTCAGTTATATGGTGTGAATGATTTCCAGAAAATCAATGCCTAGGTCTGACATTAGGTATCCGAATCTATTGCCTCTAATGGAGAAGGAGGAATATGGAATATGTGACATCATGTCTTATGTTAAATAAGAGGTGAGGCATTGAATGGGTTAGATTTAGTGCACAACAATTATAATAGGAAGAGATGATTAGGAAATATGGAAATAGCAAGAAACTGGTACCAACTATCATAAGGGATAAAAGAAGAAACAAAGATATTGTTTTGTCACCTTTAAAGAGGAAAAATGCAAAGACTATGCTAGCTAAATCATGCCTAATTCACAATAATATTGAGCATGAGACTTTTCCTTATCAGATACAGAAACATGAAAGTGTGTACTGCGATATCTTGCACACACACATGATTATAATGATATGCCTAAACAAGAGGAGGGTGATGACGCACAAGTATAGGGGACCGCAACAGTCTTCGAGGGTAGTATTACCCAATTTATTGATTTGACACAAGGGGAGCCAAAGAATACTTGCAAGGCTTAACATCTGAGTTCTCAATTCAGCTGCACCTGGAAATAGTTCTTGCTCACAGAAGTTTATTAGTAGCAACAGTTTGTAGTAGCAATAGTAAAGTAACAACAGCAGCAAAACAGGAGCAATAATAACAGTAGTATCAAACAGTAGGATAGAAGTGCGATAGGCATAGGGATGGATGGACGGGTGTTGCATGGATGAGTCTAAACATGTAACTTTAAGATCTAGGGCAATTGCAGATAAATAAGAATAAGCATCCAAGTACTAAACAATCATAGGCATGTGCTCCATATATAGTCATGCATGCTCGCGATAAGAACTTGCACAACATCTTTTGTCCTGCTAGCCCATTATTGTCAAGGGAACTACTGGCAATTAAGGTGCTCTTTTTAATAGAGCACCGGAGCAAAGCATTAACACTCCGTGAACACATGTGATCCTCACATCATAGCCATCCCCTCAGGTTGTCCCAATTTTTGTCACTTCGGGGCCTTTGGATCCGGACAATGATATGTGTACACAACTTGCAGATAAGATCACAAACAATACTATCATAATGATTCAATAATAAGTTCAGATCTGAGATCATGGCACTCGGGCCCTAGTGACAAACATTAAGCACAACAAGTTGCAACAAAGTCAAATAACACTATGTAACATCCCAAAAAATTTCCTATTTTGGAATGTTATAAATAAAATCAATAGCTTGATTGATTGTTTGACTTTGTTGAAAATTCTCAAAGAGAAGAAACTTTTTGAATAGAAAATCCTCTCAACCTTGAATTCAAAATCTTATATTCTTTTGTTATGACCTAAGTAGCCATATAAGCAAAAGGGCATGGATTTATTATGGATTATAGAATTGGTGTGCAAGATTTAAAAATGAAAATCATGAAGCATTCATAAGCATTTCATTACATCCATGCAAAGTTCTCACAAACTAGATCCAAATCCTGGTATCCAAATCCTATAGTTGATTCGCCCAAATGTTCCTAAAGGTAATTAAATTGACTTTATAAAATCCACTATTGCTAAGGCATAAATTATTGATAATTATAGCCTAAAAAGATCCAATGAATATTACAAAATTTTAGAAACAAAATTGAGCTCATTTGGAGCTAGTATGAAAAAGTTATCGAATAAATACAAACAAATAAAGATATAAATAAAATGAATTATACAAGGATTTATAAACCTGCTACTTGAAAACTAGTAAAAAGATTACAAATATGATCCTACAATAATCTATTTAATTTTAAAAAAATTTAGAAACAAGAATCATGTCATTTGGAGTTCGTATGCAAAAGATATAATGGAAACAAGTAAATAGAAAAGGAAAAAGAAAAAAAGAAAAAAACTAATGGGCCAGTGGCCCAGGCGGACCGAGGCAGCACGCAGTACACACCAGAGGGATCGATCGGTTACCTGCTTTAATATCCGTGCAAAACCTGTTTTTTCAAACCTATCTCTATTCAAACTCTTATAACTTTTTATCTACAACTCCGAATCGACTTCCGTTTGTTTCTACTTGTTCCCTACTCCAAGGCCTATCTCTACACCATCCTAAATCTCCATATAAACTCGTGGAGCCATAGTTGTACGAGTTTCTATTCTCGAAATCCCGAATCTACACATGTCCGAATCTGATTTCGTTTTTTGACTCATCTAGACTTCGTTTTTTGCCTTCGGCCAAAAAACGAAAGTTGTAGAACTTGTCGAAATCTTTCAATCCCGACAAATCTCACCTCTTTTGATCTACCACAGCCGGAGAATTTCGCACCACAATATTTCAGATATGGTGTAAATCCAAGATGTACTCGCGCTCGTTTCTTCAAATCCAAATTCCTTTGGTGAGAATGTAGGACTACTGATTCCCCACAACTTTAATGTTCTAAGTTTTTCAATTTGACCTACGGATTTGTCTCTCTAACCCAGATCTGTTTCTTGTCTATTCTGAGCCAAAATCGGGTCAATCTACTCTCCTAACCACTGGATCTCATCCCAACGGCCAAGATTAGATCGATTCCGCGAAGAGGTACGCGCCAACCGGATCTCGCCATGTGTCAACGTTAGGTCATCATCTAATCCCAGTCAGCATGCAAAGTCAACATGTCCAGTCAGCGGAATATTCTCTGGAATATTCCGTTCGAATTTAAAATTGCACATTATAGATCTAACTTGTAAAATTCATTAGAAATTCATACCACGTCCAAAAATTGCGTATAATATATCAAATTGAAGATAATTTTACGTATAATCATCTTATCAAAATAGATCCAACTTTTACTGTACGTGGTTAATGCAGTAATTTAATTAGTTTTAATGGTCTTTTAGGTTAATAAATTCATAGGAAATTATCTGTAACTCCGAAAAATATGAGCTATATATCAAATTGAAGCTAGTGTAATGTAGATTAATAATATCTTGTTGGATCCTGCATTTTAGGATTATTTACCCCGTAGTGATTTAATTAGTTTTAATGGATTTATAAATCATTAAATTCATAGCAAATTATTTGCATATCACAAAAATATAAATAATATACCGATGGAAAGCTGGTTCCATGTAGATCATCAATATGCAATTAGTTCAGCATTTTACTGTAAGGTTTTTCCGTGAAGATTTAAATGTTTTAATGGCCTATTTAGAGTAATAAATTCATAAGAAAATAAATACTGCTCATAAAATTACAAATAATATGTCCCTAGAATCACAATTCCATGGAGATTACAGATATAATTTTATTTTGATTTTTAGGTAACAGAAACTGTATGAATCATTTAAAACCCATTAAACACTATTTAAATCATACAAAAAGATCTATAACTCCGATTAGGGTGAATCCAACACCTACTGGTTCGTATTAACGTCCTCTATCCAGTAAACCCAAGAAACAAATTTAATTCCACAGTTAGAACAGGCGTTAGAACAGAACTGTCAAAACCCTTATATTGGCAAGTAATTATTAATAACAAGTACCCTGTTGCTTTAATTGATCTCATACATGCATCATATGATTTATTAATGCTCACAAAACTAAATGTAATCATTGTAACATATTAAACCATCATGCATGTTTTTGATCATCCTTGTTGTGTTTGCTATGTTTGCAATTGTTTTGATTGGAACTACCTTGTCCTCGTATTAGATTGTTCGGAGAGTGCGATTGCTGCGGAGAAATACAATCAACACCCATATTATCAACATAAGGCAAATTACACCACTTGTTCATAATTTTTGTCCCAGTTTTGATTCTATGCATGTGATCTTCAAAATTCTGTAGTATGCATGTGTAGGATGTTCTAGTAGAATTTTTCCTTAGTATTATTTTGCAAGTGCGATGATTTCGTAGTATGCCATGAGTAGCTCTATACTTAGAATTTTCCCTCCTAATAGGTTACCCCTGTTTTTGCTAAGTATTGCTTGCTATGCTATATATACAAAGTACCGTTGGGGGGTTCGAAAGACAAAGAATTTTTCTAAGCATAAAGGCTCTCTAGAGCAAACTTTTCTTCTCAAATCCACTTCAAAATAAAACTAAGTTTTCTTCTAGGCGGAATGGTTGTCGGGTCAACGAGTGAGATTTTGGTGGAGGACGGCCGCCCAGGAATCAAAGAAGTCTGCCATGTTTGAATTGAAGCTTCCAAAGGCAACCACAATACATATGGGCTCTGTCTTGGCCTAGTACTTAGTGGGAAACCTCACCTGGGTACCAACATTTGGAGGTTCTTGGCACGGTTGGATCCAGAAGGTAGAGGGGCTACTAAGGGAAAGCCTCGCCATGGTCTTGTCTGTAAAAGGACTTGATCGTGGATTGTGGGTAAAGTGCACAAACTCTCGAGAGTATTGCAATCTGATCGATCAGCCGTGTTCACGGAAATAGAACAACATTGAGCATCTGAAGTATGGAGCCTCTGAAGGATCTTCCTCTCTCTTTTATAAACAAAGTTTTGAAACCCCATGGCGTGAGTAATATCGCCAATGGGTGGGATTTTGGGAACTTGGTGTGTAATATCCAAGTGTAACTTGGTGCGTAATATCTAAGTGTCTCTTGGTGAGTAATATCCAAGTGATTGGTTGTTTGGAAACTTGGTGAGTAATATCCTCGTGTGCCATTCGACCCTATTTTATCTAAGCAAATGTTTACAAAGTAGGGTAAAACTCTGTCTCTCTCTTTTCTCCATACTTAGAGAAAATTAGCTTTATGCAAATGAACTCCAAAGCCTAAACTAGCCTTGCATGTAGAGTTAGTCTTTCCTTCCTTGGTGTAATTTGCCAATACATTCAAAGTATTGACCCAACATGTTGGTTGCACGTTTCATGTGCAGAATTTCGGAGATCGTTGAAAGGTGCGCTAGGATCGCGGGTCTTCACTCAACCTTCCTGTGGCATTGATGGGACTCCAAGTTGTATTTATATTGCTTCTGTTGTAATAATGTAAACTCTGGATTATTCGATTCATGTAATAAAGACTTGTGTTTTACATGATATTTCATCGATTGTGAGTGCTAGCTATTGATCCAGGGACTAGCATGTTAATCACAGGGACTTAGGATCTTACTTGATCCGAGGTCACTACACACTAATAGAGATACTAGGCACCATGCCCTAACAATCTTATTCGATTACATGATAGAACTCATCCAATCCCTACCATCCCCATAGCCTACAGGTGGGGATTACTCACTCATGGATGAGGAAAACATGGATGGCTGATGGAGAGGCGTTGGTGATGACGATGGCGATGATCCTCTCCAAATTCCTCATCCCGGCAGGGTGCCAAAACGGAGTTTCTGGTTCCGAATCGCCGTTTCTGGTGGTGGCGGCGCAGCGGAACTCTTTCTAGAAAAACGTCGACCCCCCCCCTCGGTTTTTAGGTCAAGAGGCATCTTATAGGCGAAGAGGGAGGCTGAGGGGGTGCCTGGGGCAACCACACCCCCTCCAAGCGTGGCCTGGGCCCACCCACGCGGCAGGGGGTGTGCCCCCCTTAGGCCTCCCCTCCATCTCGTACTCTGGCTCCATGAGTCTTCTGGTGAAATATAATTTTTGGCATATTTTCCGGGATTTTTCCTGATAGTTGATTTTCTTCACAAAAACTAGACACCAAGGTAATTCTGCTGAAACAGCGTCAATCCTGTTAGTTGTATCCAAATCACACAAGTTTAGAGGAGAAACAATAGAAAAAGTGTTTGGGAAAGTAGATACATTTTGGATTTATCAACTCCCCCCCAAGCATAGATTCTTGCGTGTCCTCAAGCAATTCAGTTGAAAACTGAGTGCGATAAAAGAACTTTCACGAACACATTTGCTTCATATGATATAAATATTCTCAGCACAAGAGTAGATACTTAGACAATTCATAATAAGAAGTATGCAACCAAGTCTACTCAATAGTCATTGCAAGCTATGAAGAGAAACCAACTCAATAATAAGTAGCATGAAACGTAAACATAAGAAACAATGCAATGCTCTAAGTTCGTGAGAGCTTTACTAACTAACTTTCTCAAAATAGTCAAACATTTTATTTGGAAGAAAACAAGGCATAATGAATATGCACCGAGTTAGCAAATGATGCTAATAGGTAGGTATGGTGGACACTGTTGGCAATAATGGTTTTGGGGAGTTGGATGCACAAGTAGAGCTCATACTCAGTGCAAGTGAAGGCTAGCAATAGAGAGGGAGCGACAAACGAGAGAGCAATAACTATCATAATCATGCTTGCAACAAAACAGGACTAATTATGGCAAGAAAGTGATGCAAGAACTCTGAGGCAGAATAAATCATTGAGGCTTACTGACTATTGTTTAGTCATATGCATGTGTGAGCATGTGCCAAGTCGATTCACATGAAACATTTAGAGGAGGATTCCACAATATCATACCAAGTTATGAATAGAACAATGCAAGAAAACATTCATATGACATGCTACAAACTATTAGCAAGCTAGAGCTAATCACAAGAAAGCAAGAACTACTAAGCATCCATAAATAACATACACCTTACATGAACAGACTAAGCATGCTCACTATGATGAGTATATGTCCAAAAATGAAAACAAATAGAGTTCGTTTCCAGCCTCTTACCACACCTCAATTTGTCTTAATCTTCATTATTACCCTTCACTTGTGTGGCTTGAATAATAACATGAAACAAAACTCTACTGAGGACGGCTGAACCCTGCAAAGAACTCACAAAACCAAAGAAGAAGAACAAATATTTTTGGAGTTTTCGATTTTTTAAAGCAAGCAAACAAATCAAAAACAAACAAAGAAAAAATATTTTTGGATTTTTCTTTAAGTAAAACCAAATCTAAAAACAAAGAAACAAACCAAGAGAAACAACAAAAATATTTTTGGTATTTTTGTGTTTTGAGAAAGCAGAAACAAAAACCAAAAATAAAGCGAAACAATGGATATACAAATAACCGATAAAACATGATATATAGATGAGCGTGATGTCGGTATACCTCCCCCCAAGCTTAGGCTTTTGGCCTAAGTGGGGCTCAATAGCGCAGGTAGTAACCCCAAGCTGGTGGGTCATCATAGGAATGATCATAGTTAGGCACTTGCGATGAAGAAGAAGACGCACCCCAATCATAGGAGGGCTGCTGGTATGAAGACTCCCCCAAGTTGGCGGGCTAAACCGAATCATCTTTGGCATCCTCTCAAACATTATCCTCTTGTTGGGAGAGATCCACCACGTATGTGTCAAACTCCTCCTCCGTCAGCGACCATCCTTGCATGTTATCAAAATTAAACAAAGCAGGTGCAGGTAAATAAACTACTTTCTCAGTCCTACCCCCTCTCCAACCACGCTTGACAAAGGATAACTGAAATGGTAAACTTCTCACAGTATCCCATGGAGAAACAAAATTATGCTGAACCATGGAATCAAGATCAAGCCTCTCTATGGGAAACCGATAATCTGAATGGTGAGGCTCTAAACCATGGAAAGCTAGCAATATAGAGGCAATGAGACCTCCACAAATTCCACCCCTCTCACGGTTAGTGGTAATACGGTAAGCTATCAAAGCACCCAAGTTATAAGTCCTATCCCTATTCAAAGCCGCTGAGATAAAATCTAGATCAAAAGAAGATAATTTTCTAGCAATCTTTCTAGCAAGAACACACTTGGTAATGAAATAGGAAAAATATCTAATGGATGGGAACTGAATGTTCCGAATTTTACCACTTTCCTTTGAAAAGTCAAAACCTTGGCAAATTTTAGTATATAAATCCATAAGTGACTTAGCCCTCTCCTTGATCTTCTCACAAGATCCCCAATAGGGCACTCTAATAGCTGCACAAAAATCAGCAAAAGGCAGGTCAACAGCTATATTGTATATTTTATAATGGACCATGGGATTAGACGAGGACCAAGTAAACCGGAAGTACTGCACCACACCCATGGTTAGTTTAACATACTGATATGATTCCTCTTCAACAAAGTGTTCCAACCCTGCATTAGTAATCATAGTCTAGAAATCCTGGAAGATTCCCGCAGCTCTCATAAATTCAGGGCATGGATATATGGAAGGGAAGACTCCTTCCTCACGATAGACTTTCATTGGCTCAGGTATCATCAAATCACGCTGATGCAATGGGTATGCACTCATCTTATTTTCTGAAATTTTAGACAAAAATCAAAACAAGTGATTTCCAAGTTGATAAATGATGAGAAACTACTATAGAAACTTGCTAGAGGGCTACACATGCATCAAAATGAAATTTCTAAGCATAGAACAAGCATGCAATCTCACACAACCTGACACCTATAGCAGCAAAATACTCAAGATAAAATCTACCAATCACAAATCTAATTGGACAAGCGGAGGAGACACATACCAAGGAGCAATCCCTCCAAAAATTAGTAGCAAAGATGGGCTGAGCAAGGAGATCGAAAATCGAGAGAAAGAACAGCAAGAACTCGATCTTGAGAAAGTTTTCCGATGTTTTTCGGGAGAGATAAAGAAGGTGGATGGGAGGAGATAACTTGGAGGGCCTCAGGTGGGTCCCACCCATGCCAGGTGCGCCCCTGGGGCTGGCCGCGCCACCATGGGGTGTGCTGGCTTGGGGGGCACTCCAGGTGTCCCTCTGCCCCTTTTTTTGAGGAAATTTATTATGAATTTTCTGGAATTGATGTCTACGCACTTCTATTCTTGTAGACAGTTGTTGGGCCTTCAAATACAGATGTTTGTAGAACAGCATCAAGTTTTCCTTAAGTGGATTACCCAAGGTTTATCGAACTCAGGGAGGAAGTGGTCAAAGGTATTCCCTCTCAAGCAATCCTGCAATCAAGATACAAGAAGTCTCTTGTGTCCCCAACACACCCAATATAGGTGCACTAGTTCGGCGAAGAGATAGTGAAATACAAGTGGTAACGGTACCAGAAAAGAGCTTGACGGTGAGGTAAAGACTAAAGGCATCAAGAAGGAAGCAAGCAAACATGCAACATATCTAGTAGCAAACGGTGTTTCAATGCTTAGAAAGAAGGCCTAGGGATCATACTTTCACTAGTGAACACTCTCTCATATAAATATCCTCTCTTCATGATACTACTCTTAACTACTCTCCGGTTGGACACTCTAATCCACGGTAGGGCTATAACAACACATCTCAAAGTCTGCCTTCCCCAATCCAGATAACCCCACACTGTCACCTTGAGCGCTAGACGGTTCCAACAAACACCAAAATTTCATAGAGACATCCAACTCCAAATATAACTCATAACAAATATTCAATCTATCCAAAGTGCCACACACGGTATGCACGCTGTCACTTTCACACACGTGGGGAAAAGCATAGATCTATTAAAGCACAAAGAGTATTTATGTAGACTCAAGCCTAAGTGCCACCATGGCATGCACGCTGTCACTTTCACACACATGTGGAGAGCAGAGATCTATTGAAGCACTTGAGTAGCAAGGTAGATCTACTTGATTACAAAGCTCGTGACCACAACAAGATCATGCATAGAGAGAGAGAGATGAACACGTAGCTACCGGTAGAGCCCTTAGCCTTTAAATTAGGCTTGATAGTTTGAGAAGATGCTCACATAAGAAATATGAATTGAAGTAAAAGAGAGCATCAAGAAGCAAATTGAAAACACATTTAAGTCTAACCCACTTCCTATGCATAGGAATCTTGTAAAGAAACAATACATGAAAGCACAAAGCAACAAGCATAGGAAATCAAAACAAGTGCAACTTCAAAACTTTCAACATAAAGAGGGGAAACTTAATATTTTTGAGATGCATAAAACCATGTTTTCCTCTCTCATAATAACTTTAAGTAGCATCATGAATGAAATTGACAATATAGCTATCACATAAAACATTCTTATCTTGATCCACATGCATAAAATGATTATTAATCTCCACATAAGCATAGTCATTCTTATTAACTATAGTGGGAGCAAATTCAACAAAATAGCTATCATTACTATTCTCATCACCATAATCATCAAATATAGGAGGCATATTGTAATCATAATAAATTTTCTCCTTAATAGTAGGTGGACTGAAAATATCATACTCATCATTGTAATCATCATATATTGGAGGTTTGGTATCATCATAAGCAAAAGAATAGCTATCTTTCCAAGTGTGTTCATTTGTAAACATATCATCATTGGAAGGAACATGGATAGCACTAATAGCACAACAACTATTAATATCATCATTTTCAGAATTGGTACCAAAGAGATTTTCAATATCAAAAGTGGTGTGCTTTTCCCAATCATGATCACTACTATAGGTAACAGGCATAGGAACATCATCTAGTTCAGACTCATCAGCAAAAACTATGATAGGAGCAACATAATTAGAGGAAAATACCATTTACTCTCTCCTTTTACTCCTTTTATTCTTCTTCTTCTTCTCCTATTTAGGAAGGAGAGGCTTGAAAGGAAGCTTCTCCACATACCCTGGTTTATTGTTAGAGACAATAGAAGAAACTTTGGAGGATTCCTCCTTTTCATTAATAAGAACAAAACTCATATCAGTCCTGTCATATTTTGGTAAAATATCATCTTTTATAAGATTTTGTATGTAAGTATTCGCGTGGAAATTATCAACACAATAAAGATGACACCCATGCAGGGCGCAATTCATACCAAAAGCACTCATGTCTACCAAAGAAGTTTTTCTTGATAAATCTTCACACCCCAAAAATAATGTAAGTTCATCATGTTGGTTATCAGTGATCGCGTTATCGCAATACAAGATTGCAGTACTCATATGGCCTGAGCATTGAAAATTTAAATGACCCACTTCATAGCAGAGTTCACAAATAAAAGGGTAGAGGGCACAATTTTTTTACCAAGATCATTTAGAGCCTTATAACACGTTCTGGTTTTTCATTCTAGTGGGTGATACAATATTATTCTTCTATTTGATTCTTCTTACAAGGTCTATGCATACCACAAAAATTAACATGCTTATAAGAAATAGTACTTTCAAAAGTTTGAGCATGTTTATTGCAATCATTAATAACATTTTCATTTTCCATGCAAGTGTCTTTAAAAGGTTCATGATACATGTCCCATTTTCATTAGGAGCATTAATATGGGAAGAAAAGTCTCTATAGTATCTAACAAGAATTTGAGGATCAAGACCATATTTAGCACTAAGCTCTTGAAAATCAGCAGTTTCAGCGAAAGACTTAATGAAATCATACTCATAGTTTATACCTGGTTCTTTACCTTTGTCGTTATCCCAATCTTCAGTATTGCTTTGAATTGTTTCAAGAAGATCCCACTTAGCTTTGACCTTCTTAATCGTGAAGGATCCCTTTGAACAGGTATCTAGATAGTCCTTGTAATGTCCTGAAAGCCTTGCATAAAAATTATTGATAATAGTATTAATGGGGAGCTCATGAATGGGACATTTGAGAATTAGTGACTTCAATGTCCCCCAAGCTTTGGCAATACTTTCTCCCTCATGAGGATGAAAATTATAAATATAGTTCCTATCTTTATGAATTTCATGAGGAGGATAAAATTTAGAGTAAAAGAGAGATTCAAGTTCCCTGCACTCCAAATGATGAGGATCATCTTGTAGCTCATACCACTCCCTTTCTTTGTCCCTAAGTGATAAAGGGAATAACTTCATCTTAACTTGGTCCATTGAAATACCCACACACTTGAACAACTCGCATATTTCATGTATAAAGAGTAAATGATCACTAGGATGGACAATTCCATCTCCAAAATAGCAGTTATCCATAACACGTTCAACAATTTCAATAGGTATTTTAAAATGGACACTTTTAGTATGTGGATTTAAAATATCACAAGTATCATTAGAATTACCACATATGGGAGATAAAGTATCATAAGAGAAAATTTTCTTCCCTAAAGCTGGGGAACTAAAAAGATCCTTCTCATAAAAACTAGCTTCCCCAAGCTTAGACGTTTCCACACCATTAGTAACAATGGTGTTCAAAAAATTCATGCTAATAACATTGCTATTAGCATGCAAATAAAGCTCTATAGGTTTTTTAATTTTCTCTTCAAACACTTTGTGTCCTAACTCAAGATTAATGCTATAAAGCTCTCTATTTTTTTTGTTGTTTTCCATTAAGCCTAACTAGTGAAAACAAGAAACAAAAAGACAAAACTGTAGAATCTAAAGGAAATAACTTCGAGCACTCACACCGGAGGATGTGAGTACCTTTTACCTTACCTCCCCGGCAACGGCGCTAGAAAAGAGATTTCTGGCTTGCTGTTGTCGTGGGGTAACGTGTGTGAGTACCTTTTACCTTTCCTCCCCGGCAACGGCGCCAGAAAAGAGCTTGATGTCTACGCACTTCTATTCTTGTAGACAGTTGTTGGGCCTCCAAGTGCAGAGGTTTGTAGAACAGCAGCAAGTTTCCCTTAAGTGGATTACCCAAGGTTTAACGAACTCAGGGAGGAAGTGGTCAAAGGTATTCCCTCTCAAGCAACCCTGCAATCAAGATACAAGAAGTCTCTTGTGTCCCCAACACACCCAATATAGGTGCACTAGTTCGGCAAAGAGATAGTGAAATACAAGTGGTAACGGTGCCAGAAAAGAACTTGACGGTGAGGTAAAGACTAAAGGAAACAAGAAGGAAGCAAGCAAACATGCAACAGATCTAGTAGCAAACGGTGTTTCAATGTTTAGAAACAAGTCCTAGGGATCATACTTTCACTAGTGAACACTCTCTCATATAAATATCCTCTCTTCATGATACTACTCTTAACTACTCTCCGGTTGGACACTCTAATCCACGGTAGGGCTATAACAGCACACCTCAAAGTCTGCCTTCCCCAATCCAGATAACCCCACACTGCCACCTTGAGCGCTAGATGGTTCCAACAAACACCACAATTTCATAGAGACATCCAACTCCAAATATAACTCATAACAAATATTCAATCTAGCCAAAGTGCCACACACGGTATGCACGCTATCACTTTCACACGCGTGGGGAAAAGCATAGATCTATTAAAGCACAAAGAGTATTTATGTAGACTCAAGCCTAAGTGCCACCATGGCGTGCACGTTGTCACTTTCACACACATGGGGAGAGCAGATATCTATTGAAGCACTTGAGTAGCAAGGTAGATCTACTTGATTACAAAGCTCATGACCACAACAAGATCATGCATAGAGAGATGAACACATAGCTACCGGTAGAGCCCTTAGCCTCGAGGAATAACTACTCCCTCCTCATCATGGGAATCAACAACGCTGATGAAGATGGCGATGGAGATTGATGGAGATGGCTCCGGGAGCACTTCCCCATCCCGGCAGGGTGCTGGAATAGAGACTTTCTGTCCCTTGAATCTCCCCTTTAGTGGCGGCGGTGCTACAGAAGTTTTCGTGGATTTCTTCTGGATGCCATATGGTTTTTGGGTCGGAGGCTTCTTATAGGCGCAGGAATCAAGGTCGATGGGGATCCAAGGGGCCCACACCCCCTGTGGGCGCCTCCAGGGCTTGCCCGCGCCTAGGACGGTGCGGCCACCCTGTGGCCCCCCTCCGACTCTGCTTCGTGGTTCCATGTTGCTCCGGGAAAAATAATGACTTTGGCTTTTATCCCGTCCAATTTCGAGAATATTGATTTTCTGCCTTTCTGGAACCAAAAACAGAAGAAAACAAGCAACTGGCACTGTGGCATCTTGTCAATAGATTAGTTCCAGAAAGTGTATAAAATACCTCAAAGTGTAGACAAAACATAATACAAATGATACAAAACAAGCATGGAACATCAAAAATTATAGATACGTTTACGACGTATCCGGATTTTTTTGGGAAACTTTATTTTTGGCCAATTTTCAGGGTATGAAAATTGATTTCGTCTTTCTGCTAAAGGGGATCTATTAAACTCATAATTCATTAGATCCTTGTTATCAATGCCAACTAGGTATCATAAGTAAATGGATCCCGGTTGTTCAATCCTTTGATAACCAAGGTCATTCTTTGCTAAAGAGAAATGATCACTATGAGTCAGACTCAATAGAATTGGATCCGTCTTAAATAAACCGGTGAATCCAGAATCAAAGTAAGGAGAACAGGATATGTTATGAGAAGAGTGACGTGGGAATAGATTGCATTTCAAAAAGAATCTATACACTCAATAAGCCAGAACGGGAAGATTCAACTGCAAAAAGAACTGGTACGGTGTGAGAAGAGGCCTATTCTCAATAATGAACAAGATGATGCAGCTCTAGTTGCTGGAGGCAGAGGACGTGGACGCGGCAGGAATAGATCCAGGGGGAGGACGCGAATCAAAAAGGCTATGAGGATCATCAAAATGGAGGTGGAGGGAGATTGTATAACTAAGGATCGAGTAGAGGAAGACGTCAGTCTTTCAGTTGTAGATGATCATTACCGAAAAAGATGTACATTCGAATGAAAAAAGAGGGCCTGTCCGAGAGGAAATAAAGAATATTCATTTGCGGTCCGAACAAGTAACGGATTTTGGAGCGCGAATAGAAAAGATTTTTTTTAGAAGAAGCAAAAGCAAACAAAAACCAAAACTACAGAAGTTCTAAAACACTCTAACAAGCAAACAACTAGCAAAACTAAAGCTAACAAGAGGAAAAGCAAAGACTAGGAAGGAAAAAAATAAAAGTGAGCGAGTATAACCATAGTGAAAACATTATTTTGTTCATTAAAATCCTTTTGTTAACAAGGTTGATCAAGTCTTGTTACCAAAACATTCTTATATGAAACAAAACTTTACATTCCACAAAGTGATTATGTTACCTCAAACTTGATAGCAATGGTCCCAATCATAATAGTTTCAAAACTTTCTTGTGGAATGGGACAATATATTTCTCCAACCTTGATGCTCTCAATATTTTCAATGAAATTCAGGCAATAGCTTTTAGCAACCTTCTTGGGGAAATAAATAGTATGCTCTTTGTCATTAATATTAAAAGTTACTTTTCCTTGATTATAATTGATTACAACACCTGCAGTATTAAGAAAAGGTCTCCCAAGAATAATAGACATATTATCATCTTCAGGCATTTCTAGCACAACAATATCAGTTAAAACCAAGCAATTATGAGCCACCTGAACAGGAACATCCTCACATATACCAATAGGAATTGTAGTTGACTTATCAGCCATTTGCAAAGATATATCAGTTGGTATCAATTTTTCTAGCTAGATTCTCTTGTAGAGAGAAAAAGGCATAACACTAACTCCAGCTTCCAAATCACATAAAGCAGTTCTAAAATAATTATTCTTAATAGAGCAAGGAATAGTAGGTATACCTGGATCACCAAGTTTCTTTGGAACCTTACCATTGAAGGAATAATTAGCAAGCAAAGTAGAAATTTCCTCATTAGTAATCTTCCTTTTTTATTAGAGACAATATCCTTCATATACTTTGTATAAGGAGACAACTTAATAGCATCAGTCAAAGGAATTTGCAAAAATAAAGGTTTCATCCACTTATAAAACTTGTTGTAGTGTTCTTTCTCCTTTGACTTGTGTTTCTTATTTGAAAAAGGCATAGGTTTCTGTACCCAAGGTTCTCTCTCACTACCATGTTTTTTAGAAATAAAATCTTCCTTAGTGTACCTAGTGTTCTTAGTGTGCTTCTCAGGTTCTTCCTTATTAGGAGCATCATTTTTATCATTACCACTCTCAGTTTCAGCATCAGAGACATATATACTATTAGGATTTACAGGAGGTTCAAGTGGTTCCTCAACTATTTTATGTTTTTTTCTTTCTCTTACAAGGACTACCACTACTTTCACCTTGTTGAGAGTCCTGCTCAATTATTTTAGGGTGTCCTTCAGGATATAAGGGATCTTGAGTATCTATACCACTCCTAGTTCTAATTCCATAAGCATGTTTATCTCCTAAGGCATTAACTAGCATATCTTTTTGTACTTTAGCAAGTTGATCAATTTGGGTTTGAACCATTTGAAAGTGTTTACAAAGAATTTTAATATCATTAGCAATTCTTTCCACAATATCTTTCAACTCATTAATAGCTCTAGAGTTTTCCAATAAATGATTATGAACTTGTTTATTAAAATTACCTTGTTTAACAATAAATGTGTCAAGTTCATCTAAGCATTGATCAGGTGGCTTACCATAGGAAATATCACCTTCATCAAAGTGGAGAGAGTGTACCTCAATAGTAGATGAGTGGGGAATTGGCTTACATAATTATTCTATAGGAGGTAGATTCTTCACATCTTCAGCTCTAATACATTTCTCCTTTAGGCATTTCTTAGCTTCTTTCATCACTTCATTATTTAATGCAATCATTCCCCTCTTCTTTGGTGTTGGTGTTGGAACTGGTTTAGGCACAACAAGTTCAGGACTAATAGGCTTAGGTGTATTTATCTCAGTCGAAGTCCAATCATCATAATTCTTGCTTATTTTAGCCTTTAATTCATTAGCATCTGTAGGAGTTCTTTTCCTGAAAACGCAATCAGCAAAAATATCTAGGTATGTCCTAGAATCATCAGTTAGTCCATTATAATAAATATCAAGAAGCTCATTTTTAGGTAATGGACCTCCAGGATGTGCATGAATCAAGGCACAGAACCTTGTCCATGACTCAAGCAATTTCTCTTCTTCTCCCTGTTTAAAATCAAAAAGTTTCTGCAAAGCAGCATGTCTAGCACTAGGAGGAAAATATTTCTGGAAGAAAGAAGCAATCAAACAATCAGGGCTATCAATGGAACCAGGAGGTAATCTATTAAACCAAGCTTTAGCTTCTCCTTTTAGTGAAAAAGGGAAGATCTTAGTAACAAAGTACTTGCGCATCTTAAAATCATCAGATAATAAAGTATTCATAATGGAAAGCTCAATCATATGAGCTGCAACACTCTCATTTTCAGTCCCACAAAAAGGTTCTTTCTCAACAATGTCTAAATAGGATAAATCAAGAGAGAAATCATAATATTTATCTTTAATATCTATGGGAGAGGTGGCAAACTTAGGATCAGTGGACAGTTTAGGAATAATGGTACGTCTCTCAAGGAGACTCTTAATAGCACTAGCACCATGTGTGTTTCGGCACTCTTCAATAAATTCATCAGTAAACTCAATGTAACCATCATTAATATCATATCTCTCTCTAGACTCAGGTGAGCTAACAGGTGTAATAGTGTCTTCACTAGGAGTTTTAATATTTCCTAGACTAGCCAGAGTAGCATCTAAGAAAGGACCTAAGGAACCACTCGCATCAACCATAGTAGAAGTAACATCATGAGTATCAAAAGCAGTTTCAGATTCAGCAGTAGTAGCAGTGTGTGTAGAATGAGTATGTGGTGGTGGTGTAACAAGCTTACTTATAACAGACGGTGAATCAAGAGCAGCAGAGGTGTTTAGGACTGTACCTCTTCTTGTAGTGGATGGTAAAATAGGAAACTTTCCATCATGAGACTTCCCCATGATGAAAGGAGTAGCAGTGAACAATAATAGATCCAAGTGAACTTACAAATAAAGCTATGCTCCCCGGCAACGGTGCCAGAATATAGTCTTGATGACCCACAAGTATAGGGGATCGCAACAGTCTTCGAGGGTAGTATTACCCAATTTATTGATTCGACACAAGGGGAGCCAAAGAATACTTGCAAGCCTTAACAACTAAGTTGTCAATTCAGCTGCACCTGGAAATAGTTCTTGCTCACAGAAGTTTATCAGTAGCAACAGTTTGTAGTAGCAATATTAAAGTAACAGCAGCAGCAAAACATGAGCAATAGTAACTGTAGTAGCGAACATTAGGATAGGAGCGCGGTAGGCATAGGGATGGATGGATGGGCGTTGCATGGACGAGTCTAAACATGTAACTTCAAGATCTAGGGCAATTGTAGATAAATAAGAATAAGCATCCAAGTACTAAATAAGCATAGGCATGTGCTCCATATATAGTCATGCGTGCTCGCGATGAGAACTTGCACAACATCTTTTGTCCTGTCAGTCCGTTGCAGCGGGGCCTCAAGAGAACTACTGGCAATTAAGGTGCTACTTTTAATAGAGCACCGGACCAAAGCATTAACACTCCGTGAACACATGTGATCCTCACATCACAGCCATCCCCTCAGGTTGTCCCAATTTCTATCACTTCAGGGCCTTTGGATCCGGACAATGATATATTTACACAACTTGCAGATAAGATCACAAAAAATACTATCATAATGATTCAATAATAAGTTCAGATCTGAGATCATGGCACTCGGGCCCTAGTGACAAGCATTAAGCACAAAAAGTTGCAACAAAGTCAAATAGCACTAATAGAGATACTAGGCACCATACCCTAACAATCTTATTCGATTACATGATAGAACTCATCCAATCCCTACCATACCCATAGCCTACAGCTGGGGATTACTCACTCATGGATGAGGAAAACATGGATGGTTGTTGGAGAGGCATTGGTGATGACGATGGCGATGATCCTCTCCAAATTCCCCGTCCCGTCAGGGTGCCGGAACGGAGTTTCTGGTTCCGAATCGTCGTTTCTAGTGGTGGCGGCGTAGTGGAACTCTTTCTGGAAAAACGTCGACCCCCTCCCTCGGTTTTTAGGTCAAGTGGCATCTTATTGGCGAAGAGGGATGCCGAGGGGGTTCCTGGGGCAGCCACACCCCCTCCAAGCGCGTCCTAGGCCCACCCACGCGGCTGGGGGATGTGGGCCCCTCAGGCCTCCCCTCTCTCTCTCTCGTACTCTGACTCCGTGAGTCTTATGGTGAAATAGGATTTTTGGCATATTTCCGAGATTTTTCCTGATAGTTGATTTTCTGCACAAAAACTAGACACCAATGTAATTCTCTTGAAAACAGCGTCAGTCCTGTTAGTTGTATCCAAATCACACAAGTTTATAGGAGAAACAATAGCAAAAGTGTTCAGGAAAGTAGATACGTTTTGGACATATCAGAGGGGCAGTCATGTGAGGAAAGTGACACTTGGTATCAATATGGCTAGTATGATCATGTATATGTAGAGGAGATGAGGAAGAAAGAGGATGGGTGGATGCACAAGACCCTTGCAGAAATAAAGATGAAGAGGGATGAGCCTTTGACACATTGTGAGGGTGAGATTGATGTTGAGGATATATTTTTATGAAGAAGTGACTAAACACATCCCAATACAAGAATCTGTCAAGAAGAAAATAAAGAATCAGGGCCCAACTTTGAGATCAAATTTTCAAGTAGAAAAGCAGGTGTTGCCAGACTAGGTCCCTTCTAATGATGAAGAAGAAGACCTTGGTTTTCTGAATGAGGATAGTGTTGATGGCTTTGAGGCCCTTCCATTTGTACAACCTAAATAAAGGGATAAAGAGCAGAGCCAAGAGAAACAAACCAAGGATTTGGTATGATGGGAGTAGGGAAAGTCCAGAGCATTAGTTCATGTTGAAGCTATGTTTAGATATGTATACCAGTTTAGACAGGTTCTTGCTAGGATGCACATTTTGCAGGTCAGAAATTTTCATTGCCACGGAAACTGCAGAGATAGGATAACTGTGCACTACAAAGAGAGGACGAAGTTTGGCTATGAATTTTATGTGTCAGCCTCTCAAATAAACCATGGGAATACTTTTTGCATTAATAAAATGCAGCTAAAGCACACATGCCGAACTGATCCTGCTGGTACCAGGGTCAACTCAAAGTGGCTAAGTATTGCATATGTTGACAAATTCAGGTCTTACCCCAGTACTTGATGTACATCTTTGCGGGACAATAGCAAATAAAGACTTTGGTGTCGAAGTGCCCAAGAGGATGGCATAGAGGGCAAAGAGAAAAGCCATATAGAGGGTGTTGGGTGATCATAGGAAGCAGTATCATAGAATCAGAGATTCCCTCCAAATTTTAATTGATGAAAAAACCTGGATCCAGATGTATTATGACAACTATCACCTATGCATGTTAGAGGTTGATGCTTCAAGATTCTTCTTAATCTCCAATTTAGCCCTTGCATCAATCAATGCTTGTTCAACTTTGGCCTCGGGGGCTAGTGTCAGCTGCTTCTGCTTCACCACTTTCTTAAGCTCATCTTGGGCATTCATTAGGTCAATGTCGAGGTCAAGCTTTGCAATCTGATCATAAAACTTGAAGTTTGTTTTAAGATTATCGAAGTCATCACGAACTCTACCATATTTGACTTCAGAATAAATTTCCCATAGATTTGATAGAGACTTGTTCAGTGCATCATCCAGCCACATAGAATCAACCCAACGCACAAAGTCGCATGTTTCTCCAAACTACAACCAAACTACAATACACATAACGGAGCATAATTTGCAAGAAAATTATACAGTATGATCTTTCATTTGAATGACTGTTAGTAAGTTCATTATTTGCGTAGACCTGCCCTATAGGCCAATAACCTCCTACCAGTCCAGCATCCCTCAAAAGCAACAATTTTGGAGACCACGACATTACATTTACAACGGATAGGGTTATTTTTATTGTCAGCTAATCTGTTATAATTCGAGTCGTACGTGGTATTTGCATACTAACAATGCAAATAACATTGTAACTACACGAAAATTGACATCAAAAAAATCCCCAAATCAATATGAACTCTAACCCTAGATATAGGAGAATGCAAACTTACCTCGGTGCCAAGAGAACTCCCATTGTTGGAAGATTCCTCGCCATCGCCCCAGGAAACCATGCCGTCGTCGGGCGGCCATGGGAGATCTACGGAAGAGAAGTGACTTGAGGCGACAAGCAATGTCGACATGAGAGGCAGCAGGAGCTAAGGTTTGGAAAATGACGGTGTCTTAAACGACTATTTTAAACCGATTCATGCCCCTAAGATTCAAACCTAACATGAACGTCTCCGTACGTCAAGCAAGCGCCACGTAGAAGACATCAGGCTCTAGTTGCCAGAAAACTAATTAAGCCCAGCACAACGAGCAATCAGTGCTCTCTGTGACAAACCTGTATGTCAAAATGGTGACGAGTGATGGTTATGTGACAAAACTATAAGAAACATGAAGTGCAATGTGATATTGTTCTATTATCATACGCTAAAGATTGCAGGGAGTTGATAGCATAAAACTACCATTTTGTATGTTGATTTTCCCAAATCATACCAGGTGTTGTTTCAATTACAAAAACTACCAAATCGAAATCAAGTTTTCGCAAAAAGTACTAATCCATGTTTAATCGTGAATTGACACCGTTTCTGATAGCGAGACCCACATGTAAGGAGAAAATTTGCTGACGTGGACTGGCCCCACCTGTCAGCTCTATTAAAAATAGTCAAAATATCAAAAAAGAAAAGAAAAAAGGGGACGTGTTGACCCATCTCCCGCTGCTGCCCTCCCCTGCCTATCTCCATGGCCACTATCGCACTCCGGCAAACCCCTCCCGCCGTCGCCTCCCCTCTCTTCCCTACCCCCCGCGCACGGTGAGCCTGGCCTCCCTCTTGCTCAAGCTCTCTCTCCCTCGCCCTTGTCTTCTTCCCTGACGCACCAGAAACCCTAGCCATGGCGGCCGCTGCAAGTTGCCGACGCTCCGAGCCCTGCCGAGCCTCGTTGAGCACTCCATCCATTGCACCTCAACTTCGTCTTCCTATGCTCGTAAGTAATCAAAGCCGAGAGTGCCAAAATCGGCCGAATCGACCCGTCTTCCGTGCCTCCGGCCGCCGCTCCTGGTATCCATGGTGTCGCCAGTCTCAACCACAATTGCAGGACCCGTGTCGTCGGCGGAGTTGGAGGTGCTGCAGACGCGCTCGAGGAGGCACGGCATCCAGAGGCACCGCACGAGGTCCCGGAACCGCTGCCCGCCGATGTCGCACCCAAGGCATGGTGTCCGCGTTCGCCGGCTCCGCTTCAGGGGCCCGCAACACGGCGGCGACGGCCTTCTTCCGTCGGAACGCAATAGGCTCGCCGTAGTGCGACGGGGTCATGGGAGAGAGGGAGGAGAGGGCGGCGGGAGGGGCTGCCCGACGACGGGGAGATGGGGGTCAACGGGCCCCCTTTTTATTTTTATTTTAATATTTGAATTATTTTTTAATAGAGCTGACATGTGGGGCCGGTCCATGTCAGCAATTTTCTCCTTACATGTGGGTCCTGCCGTCAGAATCGGTGTTAATTCGCGATTAAATATGAATTAGTACTTTTTGCGACAAGTTAGTTCCGATCTGGTAGTTTTTTGCGATTGAAACAACACCTGGTATCATTTAGAAAAATTGACATACAAAATAATAGTTTTAGAGGGTTTTTACGGTACCCTTGTACTCCATAATTATGGGTGGCGTTGATGGATGTATGGTGACCTCTTGAAAGGGACGGCGGCGGCGGCCTGATGATAGCCGCGAGCAGCGCGGAGCAGTTCACTCGCGACATAGATGCACGGATTTGATTCACGATTAGATAAACTACCCTTCTATATGGACGGTCAGATTTAAGTGGCATCCGATTTTTCCTTGCATTCAGTGTTACGAATCAAACAAACCATGGCTACAAGGTTCTGGTAAACTCAAAACTGCAGAGATGAGAGATGGGCACCGGAATTCTAAAAAAATCGATCGCGTAATGGAACACAGATCAAATGTCAGCCAATCTTCATCTAGCTTTCTCTTCTGTAGTGCGTATTAAATATATGACGTAAGGATCGATCCCAAGCATCAGGCTGTTGCGTGCGTCGTACTGGTCGGTGACCATGGCCGACGCTCCGAAGGTCCATGGATCAAAGGCCGCCGTCCTCCAGCACACGGTGGCCGCCATCCACCGGTACCAACGAACGGGAGATTAGGGTTCGTGGAATAACTAGTGGGGAAACCAAGATCAACTCGATTTCCATAGCAACCGGTCTAATATCTGAGGAGAATGATAATAAAGTTACAAATAACAGTGTAGATTGCGATTTTACCCCTAAACTTGAGGTACTCCCTAGGTTTATTAGCCGGTACTCTCTTAGCCTCACGGTGGAGTATCTGGCTTCATCGAATTTAGGTGTAGCTTGGAGATTGATTTTATCTAGTCTCGGCCGTATGCTGATTTCCTTTTTGAGATGTGGTAGCTGCTTACTGCGGAAAAGCAGAGTTTCAGGGATGCGCTGAGTACTCTTTAATTTTTGCAACCAAGGCTGAGTTTGAACCGAATATACGATTCTTGGAAGAGCAGTATTTCGAGATCTTCGAGCAGATTCGAGGGTTCAACCCTTCTTGGATAGCATTGGTGAAAAGACGGCTGAAGAAGCCAAAGGTGTCGATCATGCCCTACGTTAGACATGGAATGAAACCCAAGACATATCATGATTATGCGAAAAAGAATCTCCACGTGACAAAGCAGTTCATGGTCACACCCTGAAGCAGGGGTTTGGAAGCAAAGAAGGATAGGAAACTATGGGCTGCCAAGACATCTATTTACCATATATATGTACTTCAAGATTCAGTTCATGTCCTGTCGAGCTTATATAGTAGTGAGGCACATCAGTTAATGTTAAGGCATTGCGCGGTGATTGGCCGCGCATTGTTGCTGAAAAAAAAAAGCATCGTTGCACCTCGCAAATCTGCTAGTACTTCACGAGGGGGAAAAAGAGGCAAAATCTATGAATAAAATCCAGCTCCTCCCGTTTAACTTGATCGACACATATGCACGGTGGTGTCGATCGATCGGCGGGAGAGAGCCGTCTCGTACAGCTAGCTACACGGCGGCGACGTCCAGCTTGGGGCCCCCGTGGCACTGGCAGTAAGGCCGCTGCACCTTGCCGGTGGCGAAGGCGAGCGGCGTGGCGCTGGCGAGAAAGGACGGCGCGTCGTCGCCGGCCATAACCACCACCACCTTGGGCGACTCCCTGTCCAGGGGTGCCAGCACGCGCACGGACATCATCCCCGCCGGGACGGTCATCTCCTGGCCCTCCTCGCGGCGCCCCTCCTTTGGGCGGGAGCAGAGGAGCACGGCCAGCGCCACTGCGATGAGGCTCATCACCACCGCGAAGCCGATGAACAGGTACGGCGTCGGGGTTGACCAGAACGGCGGCAGCTGGACTCCACCGCCGCCGCCGTAGGCCGGCACAACCATCGGCGACGACGAGGCCCCGCCGACGTTCATTGGCATGGCAGCTGCTGCAATCCTCATGGTCTGTGCTGTGCTTGTGTTGTACTGTTGTTGTGTTGTGTGTCTGCACTCTGCAGTGACAATGGATGGATGTGTGTGTGTGTGTGTGATGATGCTTACTGGGGTAGGAGGCGTGGTGGATTTATAGCGAGGGAGAGAGTGCGTGAAAGCTGAGTGTGACGCCATGTTGGCCGAGCTGTGTGCCCCCAGGTTTATGCCCACCAGAAACCAACTTTTTTTTTTTTGAACGGTACCAGAAACCAACTTGATGGATCTCCTGGGCAGTGATTGTGGGATTGGTATATTTGGACATTATTTTGGCGGAGCCAACCAAGAATCTGAAGAATAAAAAACTTTGGTAGAGAAAGAAGGCAACGTTATCCGTGGCTTTGCTTTCTTTGCAGGAGTGGGAGGAGTAGCTGATCTGAATCTTGCAAAGTTTCAGCAACTAGCAAGGGAATGACTTGATGAGAGACTTATTATTATTTTTAAAATGGGGGGAGAGAGCTGGACTGGTGATGTCACACTTCACTTATAAAGGATGCATGTTCCTTAATCCAACTTATTTGATTTTGACGTTCTAAGCCTGTAAGTTCATAGCTTATTACCTGTGGGTGATCACTTGTCAGAAAGATATATAGACAGAAAGAGTAAACAAAGATATTAAGTGGAATTGCCATAATCTACCTTAATATAAAATGCCCTCAGTGTCGTGTCGAGCCTTCATAGCGTACCAATGGGTGGTCACTTGCTAGCATGATGTTGGTTCCTAGATTTGCAGGTTTAATAAAAATTGTTACATAATCATTTTTAAACAAACTGCTTTGTTTTGTTTATAGTGAAAGTTCATTATGTTTTTGTTAGGTCGTTCGGATATAACGATACATTATTAGGCTCAGAGGACTTAAAACTGGACGCTATGGTCAAATTCCAGTATAAATTTATTCCCGGTTCAAAGACTCTTGGCAATGCTTAAGGCATTTCACAATGCAACGTATGTATTATATCATATAAGATATAAATACGTAAGAAACAACTTCTTCAATGCATTGTATCTTAGATGAGCACACGAATGGAAACGATACACCTAGCAATCTTCGGCTAACATCCAACCGTATCTTCCTTTTTTACCCGAGTCACACATACTTTTGCAGTTTTACTTGAATACATACGTCTCTCGTGGGTCGTGGCACACATTTTCCATCTGTACAACCGACGTGCGGTGCATTTTGCATAATAATTGCAATGTTTTAGTGTGAAGTCCAAGTCAGGCAGACAAGCACGATTCTTTCCACCCACAAGTAGACGTCGAGACTTGGCTTCCTGCGCGGCAAATCGCAAATGGTTTCTGCATCAGCAGCATCTGCCGGAATGCCGCATGCATCACCCCCCAACACGGCGCTGATGCATGCCGTGCAAGCGCGCACTAGCCCAGCGAGGTGGCCCAGCCGAAAGCACTGTGAAAGGGATAAGAACGACGTACTAGCCCTTCGTTAAAGAGGCACTAACACGATACCAAGCTTAACCCTAACGATAAATCCTCTACGTACGAGCAAGTGTAAAAGCTAGTTAACCAGGTGAGATGAACGTTTATTTCGGTTAACCTGCGCACGTAACGTACCAACTGATCCGGAACTTTCTTTTCGAATTTCTTTATTTATTCTCAAACTGTTCAAACGGTGCGAAACAACAGCAACTTTGCAATTTGTAAATGGACATGATGGTAGGGCATAGGTTCATGAAAAAAAAGAGGAAATGTGATCTAGGGGTGATTAGGATTTCTGCCCCCTCTCTGCAACACTGTCGGTCCCAGGGACGGAGCTGGTGTACAGCTGTTGGGTTCAGGTGAACCCAATGGAATTGCTAAATTCTTTCACTAGCTTAGTCTATGAACACTACTAATTTTGTGAAATATTACGTCCAACAGATGAAGCTGACCTGAATATATAGTTTGATCTTCTAGATTCACCATTAGCTAGTTCGCACAGTTTCTGCCGGCCCTTTATGCCTTGGAGGTGTGGCAAAACAAAGCCACTAGCGGGCGGGAGGTTTCTCATCCTTTTCTTAGGTAGTTTTATTTCCTTCGTCGGGCGGTGAGGCGGCGATGACATCCCAGAGTCAAAATAAGTCCCCCTCCCCCAATATCATTGCTTTGGCGGTGTGCCTGGCACCGTCAGAAAGGGTGTGAGCTTATGTTCCTCATGGATCTCTGTGATCTGATCGGTGTTGGCTTCCCGTGGACCTGCTTGGATCCGGCAATGTTCGTGTTCATTGGTTTGGTTGCGGGTATGGACCATCCGATCTGTATTTGTCATCGTCTGTGTCGGTTGCTTCTTTGGTATGCTAGTCTTTTGGACAGGGGCAAGCAGGGGCTAGACCCCTCCTAACGATCGGCCCCCCTCAACATTTTATGGCGTATACTGGTACTAGTAGATGAACTAATGGATGTATATAAGTTTAAGCCCAAATTCAGCGCTAATCCATATAGTATATAAAACAAAGCCCAACCGGCAACAAACCAGAGCCCATCTGCACATGTTTACCATCGCTCGAAGTCGTGATTTTATCGTCCGTTCCTTTGGTCCCTATCAGATGAATGAATCGATCTAGCCAGCTGCAAACTCGGCATGCCCTACCTCGAAAAAAACATGCTAGGGCGCCGCCGCCACTCGGATACTCGCTACTTTGGCTCACCTGTCGCCGGCCAGGTGCTAGAGGACCACTCAGATTAGCACATGGGTTATTTTAATTCTGTATGCAACCGCTAACCAAGCTGTACCGTCCAGTCCATCGTCATAGCTATAGATGATCATGCATTCGATTTTCAAGGTATATAATATACCCAGTTTATTCTATAATTTTTAATTGATTATTACTCATAATAATCAAGCTAATTAGAGGACACTGTAATTTCACTTCTTCAGGGAAATATTTTACAAGTTAATCACCTCTTTTACCTGATAATAAGACTACATAATTGTTAAATGTGTGCTGATTACAAATGGAATTATAAAAATAACCGATGGTACAGTTCAATACATTAGTTTATGGGTACTCTCTCTTATCACTTTATACCCGTATATCATACTACCATTTATCTCTCACTTCAGTTGGCCTTAGGATTTACAAAAGTGGACATGTCTTACATGAAAAACAAATCGAGCAAGTCTACTTACTATATACTTACTACCTGATAAGGCTGCCATTTTTTAAAATTTAAACTCGCCCCCCTTATGTTTGAATCCTGGCTCCGTCCCTGCTTTTGGAGACTTGGGCATATGTACATATAGTGTTGTAGTGTTGTAGATGATTATTAATAAATGAGGGGACCTTCTTTCAAAACACATTGCAACACACAATTTATGTCCCTTTAGGATTTCAAATCAGTGCTCGTAAACCTCTAACAACTCACAATAATGTTTTCTCTCTCAATTTGTATATATTTTTTGCGAATGCTCTCTCAAATTTGTAGGGAATGTATACTTTCATAAAGAAAAGCTGCATGAACGAACATATAAATATTCAGGTGACGCAGCTAGCTAGCCGGTGGTGGTAGACAGCATCGTTTTCGTGCGAAATAATCCCTACCACGCACACACATCGTTTTCGTGCGTGTACGTTATTCTGCAAGCGACACACCACATTTCTGGTGCGTAACATAATGCAGGTAATGGCCCTGCTTTGCTAGCTGGTGGTGGAGACAGGCCATCATGCATGCTCCGCCTCTTCTTTCTTCTTCGTCGTCGTTCCTCTTTTGCAGCTGGCTATTGGCGCGCGCAACAACTTTAATTTCGTCATAGCCGGCCGGTGCGCCTACGGTTCTCGGCGAATCCGACAGCCGTCGCTCTCCTCCGGCCGGCTGGCCCCGGACGTACACGCCCAACCACCGTCGATCCACCGCTGAGGCCATCTCCGTCCGGCCCCGGAGATTCGCTGGCCAATCGCGTGCGCGCGTACGCGGCGCGGCCCGCCGTGCATCGCGTGTAGCTGGATTGTACTGGACAGGGGAGGCCACACCAGCACATGCATTGCAGATGACTTGTCCATAGTAGCGCTGAAACAGAACCAGATCAGTGTCTTGATTAAGCCGGTCAGTTCAGGCCACACACGTGTGTGGCTCTCGACACAGCTTCGGACTGATAGTTTGAGAGAATAAGAGCATGTCCACTCTCGTTGGCCGAACCCAGGCTGCTGAAATTCTGATCTTTTTTCGGTCGGACGGCGCAAGTTTTCGGTTTGGGTACGTCTAGTTTTCCACTCGGCTACCCAGGCCGAGTATCCAGGCGGACAAAAAACGGCTATATATTTGAATATGTATAGTTCCTGTCGGCGAGTGCTCGGTCACAAGGTGTTCGACAGACGCGTCTACATGTTCGGCGACATATTTTTATTACATAACAGGGGAAGCAACGATCAGTCGTCGATGGGGATGGGCTCCTGAGGCGTGGCCGACGCGGCGTTGTCGTCCGTCTCGCCGGCGAAGGCCCCCGGGTTGGAGGAAGTCGAGGCAGAGCTCGGCGGGAGCCGTTACCGCACGTTCGTGTGAGCTTCGGCGTGAAGGTAGAAGTCGTGGTCATGCCTTCCAGATGGCTCGCTGCGCCATGTACCAGGCCTTGACCGGCGAGCTCATCTTCGACGTGTCCTCGCCGCCCATGAGAAACTTGAGGTCCGTGTGGCGCTTCTTGGCGGCGTAGTTGGACTTCTTCTCGGCGAGGCTGGCTTTCTTCTCGGCGAGACTGGTCTTGATGAGTGCCACCTTTTCCCCTTGTGTCTCCATCAGCTTCTTCCAGCGCTCCTCGCTCTTCTCAGCCCTCTTGTCAGCCTGCGCCCTCGTGTCGGCGAGGCATTTCTCGATCGAAGCCTGGAGACGCTCGGCGGGAGGTCCGGCGGCCTTGAGCATATTCGCCTTCTTCTGGCCGAGCTCAGGTCTTCCTTCGCTGGCAGCAGCCGCCGGGGCCTCGGGATTGTAGACGCCATCCTTGCTCTTGGAGAGACTCAGCCGAGTGTCCCGCCACTTCTCGCAATGCTCGATTTTCTCGAAGACATGATGGAACTTGAACTCCATCTTCATGTCCTCTCGAAACAGAAGAAGTGCACGACGCAGCTACAAAATGGAAGTGTGTCAAGTTGTCCATGTTAGCGAGAGTGTCAAGAGAATGCACGACAAAGTTAATGTTCACGAGTACCTTGTTGTCCATGTTCTCCCCACTGGCTTGTGTGCGGTTGACTTCTTCCACGCAACTGTGCCACTTGCTGCACGCTGTTTGGATGATCGCCCAGTGGTTCGTTATTGCCTTCTCCCCTCGCTCCATGTGGATCTTGCGATACTTTGGGTCGCACATGCTTCGCTCGCCGAATGCTGCCTTCACGCGCCGCCAATAATTGTCGAAATTTTGGTTCGCACCCGTTATCGGATCCATGCTCACCGTCTTCCAAGCCTCGGCGAGACAGGTGTCCTCGGCCACGGTCCATTTGAGCCGAGCGTCCGCCGTCTTCTTCCCCTTCTTGCCTTTCGCCTCAGTCTCGGCGTCCTCTAGCTGCGTCTGCTCGGCCTGGGTCTCCTCGGCATCGACATCGACGAGGTCCTAGGACTCGATGCCGCGCTCGACGTCGGCCCGGGTCTGCTCTTCCGTGAAGAAGGAGGGATGGTTGGAGGCCGAGCCTGTCGCGATCAGGTCCTCCATGTAGGCCTCGAGCGTCATGCCGGCCGGAAGTGCGCCCGGCATTCCGCCGAACAGGTTATGCGCGTCGGCCTCGCCGAAGGTTGCCAAGCTTCCGCCGAAAGGCAGCGGTCCGCGGCGCAGAGCAGGGCTTGCGTACGCCGGAGAGGTCGAGTAGGGGACGTTGATGTCCACGCCGAACAGCGAAGGGTGGCGCGGCGCCGGGCAGGGGAAGAGCACGTTCGGGTTGAAGCCGCCGTCGAACTCCGGCGACGGGGAGTACCTCTGCCGAGCGGCCTCCTGACTCTCCTGGAAGTTGGCCAGAGAGATCGGCGAGAAGCCGGCGGGCGAGCCGACGCTCGCCTGGCTCCCCCAGTGTGGTGGGTACGGCGTGGCCATCAACGCCGAACGCGTCGCCGCCGCCTGCTTCGCCTTCGCCATCGCCTGTTCTTCCGCCGCCGCCTTCACCATCGCCTTCTCCTCCTCCACTTGCTGCTGCCGGAGCTTGGCCCTCTCCTTCCTGTCCTTCCGCTCGGCCGACAAGATCTGCCTGACCTGCTCCCTCTTCTCCCACTCCGCCGAGGACATGCCCTCAGGTTTGGTCGGCGGCGCTCTCGGCTTCCTCGCCTTCTTCTCCGCCGGACCATCGCCGAGGATCGATCTGGGTTGGACGAAACTCTTGGGAGGCATGGCGGGCGCGGTGGTCGGTGGAGCTTTGGCGTGGGGAATGGGGGAGAAAGGCGGGAGGGGGAAGAAAAGGGCAGGAGAGCTCGGCGAATTGGCGGGAGTGGTGCCTTCTCTCGGCCGAGCAGCCGCCACGCCCGAGTCCGGCGTTCCAGGCGTGCCGGATCTTGGGTACGGCCTGGGTAGGCCGGACCAAAACATGTCGAAATCCGGACAAAAACAGGTCCTTGGGTACGCGACTGGGCCAATTTTTGGCGTCCGGACCAAAATTCGGCGTTCGGATCGGCGTCCTGGGTAGGCGAGTGGAGATGCTCTAATGACTTGTATTGATTTCAACCACGGTGAGTTGTTTATATAGATTACAACTGACTTGGACTCCAAGACTAATAGAGATAGAGTTACAATTCAAATAGGGGGAGGAGAGGTGCCCGGTGCCCTAGCCGACCTATACTCTAATATCCCCCGCAGTCTCAACGTCAGGGGTAACGATGTTGAGACTGGAGCGAATGTCTGTAAATGAAGAAGTGGGGAGTCCTTTAGTAAAAATATCATCAAATTGTGCAGTAGTAGGAACATGAAGAACTCGAACGTAGCCAAGAGCCACCTTCTCACGAACAAAGTGAATGTCAATCTCAATATGCTTCATGCGCCGATGCTGAACGGGATTGGACGCCATGTAGACCGTAGAAATATTATCACAATAAACAATGGTGGCTCGCTCCAGGGGACGATGAAGCTCGACGAGTAGCTGACGCAGCCACACCGCCTCCGCCACGGCATGGGCAACCGACCTATACTCAGCCTCAGCAGAAGACCTGGAAACTGTTACCGGCCTTTTAGAACACCAAGAAACAAGATTATCTCCTAAATAAACGCAAAATCCAGATGTGGACCGTCGAGTATCTGGACAACCTGCCCAGTCTACATCAGAATAAACTGTCAAGCTTGTAGGAGAAGAAGAGTTTAGAAGAAGATCGTGATCAAGAGTGCCTTTTAAATATCGAAGAATCCGTTTTACATGAAAAGACAGGCTTGCTGAACTTAATAAGAAATGTCAGGACGAGTGAGAGTGGCGTACTGAAGAGCACCGGTGATGCTACGGTAAAATGTGGGATCGGAAACAGGATCATCATCGGTCGACAGTTTGGCACCTATATCGAACGAAGTGCGAGAGGGTTGACAATCGGACATACCAGCCTGTGAAAGCAAATCCAAAAGATATTTTCGTTGAGAAATAAAAAGCGAGGACTTTGTGCGAGAAACATTAATACCAAGAAAATGATGGAGAGATCCTAAATCAGTCATGAAAAATTCACGATGAAGTGAAGAAATAATATGTTGGAGAAAAGAGTCAGAGTTAGCAGTAAGAATAATGTCATCAACATAAAGGAGAAGATATGCAGTATGTTCGGAGGAACGAAAAATGAATAGGGAAGAATCAGATTTAGAAGAGATAAAGCCAATGGTTTGAATGAAAGTAGCAAAACATTGAAACTAGGCACGAGGATCCTGTTTGAGACCATAAAGAGATTTTTTGAGTAAACAAACAAGATTGGGAGAAGAGGGATGCTCAAAACCAGAGGGTTGCTAACAGTAGACAGTTTCATTAAGAGTACTATGAAGAAAAGCATTTTTAACATCAAGTTGATGAATCGGCCACGAAGAAGAAACGGCAAGACTAAGAACGACGTGAATAGTGCTTGGTTTGACAACGGGGGGAAGTCTCGTCGAAATCAATGCCATATTGTTGTGAAAAACTGCGACAAACTCAGCGAGATTTGTAACGAGCAAGAGAGCCATCAGAGTTAAATTTGTGTTGAAAGACCCATTTACCAGAAACAACATTAACACCAGAGGGTTTGGGAACGAGAACCCATGTATTGCTTTGTTGAAGAGCATCAAATTCATCAGCATAGTTGAAAACCAAAGAGGATCAAGAAGAACACGTTAGTAGGATGTGGGTATAGGGGAAATTGTGGTGGTCGATGTGAGATTGAGACGTTTAGAAGGGAGAAGAAAGCCACGTTTTCCATGAGTGCACATGACGTGATCATTTGTAGGTGGTTGAATAGAAACGACATTAGGTGGTAAGGTGGTTGTGGAGGAAGACCTCGACAGTAGGTGCTGGTGCATCGGGTGATGGGGTAGATGGTTCGGTGGTAGGGGTAGGGGAAGTGGTGCTACGAGGAGTGGACACGACAGTGGTGGGAGTGGTGACAGGTTCCTGCCGTGGCAAAGAATTGGGTGAAAGTTCTGCCGTGGCAGGCTGCCGCGGCAGAGAAACGGGCGAAAAGTCTGCCGCGGCAATGAACGGAAAAATCTCGCATGAGAACGGGCAAAAATCTGCCGGCGAGGCGGCATGGGTTGAACAAAGGGTGTTTTGGTAGTGGTAGGGATTGGAGGTTCAGCTTTGGGAGTGAGTTTGGTGGCAGCATAAGGAAAAGTATTTTCATCAAAAGTAACATGGCGAGAAACAATAACACGACCAGAAGAGGTATGAAAACAACGATATCCTTTGTGATCATCAGAAAGTCCAAGATGAATGCAAGGTAGGGAACGTGGTTCGAGTTTATTGGATGGTGTAGAGGCAATGTTTGGAAAACAAAGGCAACCAAAAACACGCAAGAAAGAATAGTCTGGGTGAGATAAAAATAAAGATTGAAAGGGTGAATAAAGAGGACACGTTTTGGTGGGGAGAACATTGATGAGGAAAGTGGCAGTGCGAAGAGCTTCAGCCCAAAAACGAGAAGGAAGAGAGGCTTGCAAAAGTAAAGTGCGAAGAATGTCATTTATAGAACGAAGAGAACGTTCGGCTTTACTGTTTTGGGGAGAAGTATAAGGACAGGAAAAACGAAGAAGGATTCCTTGAGAAAGAAAGAAACTGCGGTTTGTAGTGTTGTCAAATTCTCGTCCATTATCACATTGAATAAATCGAATAGGCAAGCCAAAGTGAGTAAGAAAATACTGCCGAAAATTTATGAAAATTGTATGTACATCAGATTTTGTACGAAGAGGAAAAGTCCAAATATAGTGAGAGTAGTTATCCAGGATCACAAGATAATATTTATAACCAGAAACACTAGGAACTGGATATGTCCATAAATCACAATGAAGAAGCTCAAATGGAAAGGTACTAATGGTGGTTGAGGTGCCAAAAGGTAATCTAACATGTTTGCCGCATTGACAGGCATTACAAAGAGATGGATTGTGAGAGGAACTAGAACTAGGTATACAAAAATCTTCAAGAAAAGACGACAGAGTAGTTTTATTTGGGTGGCCTAGACGACGATGCCATAAATCAACAGATGCAAGCATGGCGCGGGGGGTGGATATGGGTGCACCAGGAAGTGGATAAAGATCGCCCGTGCTATTGTACTGTAACACCCTCAGAATCGACCGTATGCAAGTTTTAGCGAAACCCGCCAAACCCGCATAGAAACGATTCAAAGGTGCCCACCAGGCACTTTCGTGCGGGTGGAAAACAAAGTAATAACATTACACAACAGTCCTCGATGGGACCCACAGAACAGAGATATATAACAGTGACTCCACGAGTCAAGAATACAGATATAATGTACAAAGATCCAAATCACCTTGAAAATGATAGAGCGTCCGACTACGGACAAGATGCAAATGGGGCTAAGAGCCCTGAAGAATAACCAATGGCGTCCATAACCCTGCCCAGGCCAAGCCGGAAGGGTAACCCTGCTAACGGCGTCGATCTCAAAACCTGCTTAAACAAAAGGGGTGCCGACAAAGGGCACAGGAAAAAGAGGAGCTTCAAGATCGAGGCCAAGACACGGCGAGGCTAGAATTGGGTCCTCGCCTACATAGGTATGGTGGATCGAGCGGCAAAGATGCACTAAACAACCTATAGAGACTCGATATAACTATCGGCTATCAGAGAGGGATAAGAAAGACCTATTCGGAACCAACCTGATGCTACCATCAGACAAACCCATCCTGGTGTTTCCCCCTCGAGACCAAACGAGGAAGTCAACCGAGGAACTCACACAGTTGGCAGTTTTATTTATTCAGTTATCGTTGCAGCAATTACTAGTCAGGTATAGATAATCATCCTGATAAAATAAGGAGTGGGCCATTTTAGTTAACCATTCCGTTGTAGTTGCAACACTTACTAGTCAGATACAATTAGCATGAGATAACCCAAAATCCAGCAGTTGTTGGTACTTTTATTTAGCCATTCCGTTGTAGTTGCAATACTTACTAGTCAGATACAATGGTCGCAAGCGACAACCCAAGCAAGCAATTGTTGGCACTTTTATTTAGCCATTCCATTATAGTGAAGCTGATTACTAGTCATTATAAAGTCAAATTTATAGCACTACTTTAGTTATAGTTGTCTATGATCGAGATACTGTGCTGCAAGTCGTCCATAACCGCGGACACGGCTTTCAGAAAGTTTTACCCTGCAGGGGTGCACAAATAGCAACACACACTCGATCAACCTCGGAAAAACCAAATCAAAACCCAACGAGGCCTTCACGACAAAGCAATCACAGGATTCAGAAATATTTCAGGGGCCACCCATTGAGTAGACCCAACGAAGTTAGCCGACTCGAGACGGACTCAAGGTTTTGCGTCAATGGCTATAAACGATGGGAACCCAAAACTGGGCTTGTCGACATGAAAACACTCCGCTTACCTAAACAGTACAGTGTGCTCCTCGCACAATCGTAATAAAGCAGTAAAGCATGGCATAAGTACAGGATAGTAAATAAAACCTCAAACTAGTTTGTGGCCCCAAGAAATAAGAATGAATCAAGCTCTGGCTCAGGGGGGTCCCATAATCCTCCCGGATGTGGATAGCGCGAAAATTCAAGGAACATGTATCAAGTACTCGGGGTCCTACGGGACACAAGTGGACGGTTAACAACCAAATAACAACTATTGCCCACATGTGCCTCTGCTTACTTACTTCAATTTTAGTTGTTAAACAGTAATTAAAGTCTTGATCATCTCCAACAATAAACATGCGGCAAATACTCCAACAACTGTGGTACTTGGCGACACGCAACAGCACTTGAGCAAGCGACTACGACGCGCGAGTCCTACTATCTACCAAACAACAGGTAATAGGATGTGTCCAAGGCAATATAAGGCTGCAAGGGATATCACGGGTACGAAAACTAGAGCAACGCAACACAGATAGCAATAGATCAACAGGAGGGAATAAATACTATAAAAGTAAGATAGGTTGAAAGGGGGAGATGCTCGCCTAAAAACATTGCCGAGGGTTCATCCGAAGAACGGGCGTCACTCGCATCAACTCAACGGCCTTATCCGCGAAGAACCAAAACACTAGAAGATACACCAGATGCGCTATTTAACATTATGACAGAAGATCGGCATGATGCATGTATGATGTATGCCATGGCAAAGATGCGATGCAATTAGGTCATATTAAGCGGAACCGGGGTCCCGACAATTAATTAGGTGGTTCATGTTGTTTAGATCCCCGCAATTTAATTGTTGTCTTAACATGGCAAAAGATAGCACCGGTTCGCTACACAAATTTAAATGAGGCCAATATGAGACTAGATTTTCCCGCATATGGATCCCATATTTAATTATAAGGTGAATCGGCATAAGGCCCCCAAACCACAGACAAGTATGCATGCATGAACAATTAAATATGCAACAATTTAATATTACATTTATAAAATAGGGCTCGAGAAAAGGGTCACACATCAGGGTTCGGCAGATCTTGGGGTTCGAGGGGTTCGGGGTCGGTCTTAGGGTTCAGGGTTCGACGGGATCGGTCTTCGAAGGTCGGTTGCAAGACGAAGAGCTTGGCGTTCCGGGGGGAGGACTTGGTGTGGCGTCGGGGCGCATCGGACCCGCCCTGGTCGGTGCCGATCTGTCGTCGATGGCGAACTTGAGCGGATCGGGTACCGGGGTCTTCGAATCTGTGAAGTAGATCTTGTTGCACGGTATCCGGGGTAGACGAACTTGGCGTATCGGGTTCGGTCTTGAATCCATGTAGTAGACCTCGTCAGTTCCATGTCGACGACCTTGGGGTCTCGGTGTCTTCGGGTTCTGGGTAGGAGGCCTTGGCGTCCGTGAAGGAGTTCATGGCGTCCCAAGATCGGTCTTCGGGTACCGCGAAGGAGAGCTTGGGGTTTCGAGGCTTCAATTGTCGTTGGCGAACTTGGACTTAGCAGCGCATGTTCGGGTGGCTTAACGGGGTACTAGTCCGGCTTGCAGCTCTTGTTCACCGGAAGGATTGTATGCAGAGTTACCATCTTGCAGTACCATCAAAACCACCGAGACCCCTGACATCACCGTGGAGGTGCCCGTGCGGCTTGTTGCTGCACACGCACGGCAGCAGTGCGGCCCAGGGGAAGGCCGAGATCGACCGTCGCGGCTAGGAACGCGCAGGAACACGGGCAGCGGGGCCGAGGCGTCTGCGCAGGCGCTCGATGCGGGCTTGAGGAGGCGGAGCAGGGCGGGGAGGAGATACGGCGGCTGCCAGGTTCCGGGAGGAGGTGTAACACCCTCAGAATCGGCCCTATGCAAGTTTTAGCGAAACCCGCCAAACCCGCATAGAAACGATTCAAAGGTGCCCACCAGGCACTTTCGTGCGGGTGGAAAACGAAGTAATAACATTACACAACAGTCCTCGATGGGACCCAGACAGATATATACACAATGACTCGAGTCAAGAATACAGATATAATGTACAAAGATCCAAATCACCTTGAAAATGATAGAGCGTCCACTACGGATAAGATGCAAATGGGGCTAAGAGCCCCAAGAATAACCAATGGCGTCCATAACCACCCTTGCCAAGCCGGAAGGGTAACCTCGCTAACGTCGTCGATCTCAAAACCTGCTTAAACAAAAGGGTGCCGACAAAGGGCAAAGGAAAAGAGGAGGTCAAGATCGAGGCAGATGCAGCGAGGCTAGAATTCGGCGGTCCTCGCCTACATAGGTATGGTGGACTGAAGCGGCAACGGCAGCATGCACTAAACAACCTATAGAGACTCGATACAACTGGCGGCTATCAGAGAGGGGTAAGAAAGACCTATTCGCAACCACCCTGATACTACCACCAAATAAACCCATCCTGGTGTTTCCCCCTCGAGACCAAACGAGGGAGTCAACCGAGGAACTCACACAGTTGGCAGTTTTATTTATTCGGTTATCGTTACACCAATTACTAGTCAGGTATAGATAGTCATCCTGATATAATAAGCAGTGGGCACTTTTAGTTAACCATTCCGTTGTAGTTGCGACACTTACTAGTCAAATACAATTAGCATGAGATATCCCAAAACCCAGCAGTTGTTGGTACTTTTATTTAGCCATTCCGTTGTAGTTGCAATAATTACTAGTCAGGTACAATGGTCGCAAGCGACAACCCAAACAAGCAATTGTTGGCAGTTTTATTTAGCCATTCCATTATAGTGAAGTTGATTACTAGTCATTATAAAGTCAAATTTATAGCACTACCTTAGTTATAGTTGTCTATGATCGAGATACTGTGCTCCAAGTCGTCCATAACCGCGGACACGGCTTTCAGAAAGTTTTACCCGGCCGGGGTGCACAAATAGCAACACACACTCGATCAACCTCGGAAAAACCAAATCAAAACCCAACGAGGCTTTCACGACAAAGCAATCACAGGATTCAGAAATATTTCAGGGGGCCACCCCATTGAGTACACCATAGCGAACGGTTAATGACTCGAGACGGACTCAAGGTTTGCGTCAATGGTCAGAAATTCGGGAACCCGAAAATGTGATGGGCTTGTCGATACGAAAACACTCCGCTTACCTAACAGACAGTGCTCCTCGCACAATCGTAAATAAAGCAGTAAAGCATGGCATAAGTATAGGATAGTAAATAAAACCTCAAACTAGTTTGTGGCCCCAAGAAATAAGAATGAATCAAGCTCTGGCTCAGGGGGGTCCCATAATCCTCCCGGATGTGGATAGCGCGAATATTCAAGGAACAGGTATCAAGTACTCGGGGTCCTACGGGACACAAGTGGACGGTTAACAACCAAATAACATCTATTGCCCACCTGTGCCTCTGCTTACCTACTTCAATTTTAGTTGTTAAACAGTAATTAAAGTGAACGATAAGTAGATCCATGATCATCTCCAACATCAAACATGCGGCAATGCTCCAACAACTGTGGTACTGGACGACACGCAACAACACTTGAGCAAGCGACTACGACGCGCAGGTCCAACTATCTACCAATCAACAGGTAATAGGATGTGTCCACGACAATATAAGGCTGCAAGGGATTTCACGGGGACGAAAATTAGAGCATCGCAACACAGATAGCAATAGATCAACAGGAGGGAATAAATACTATAAAAGTAAGATAGGTAGAAAGGGGGAGATGCTCGCCTGAAAACATTGTCGAAGGTTCATCAGAAGATCGGGTCGAAGATCACATCAACTCAACGGCCTTATCCGCGAAGAAGCAAAACACTAGAAGAACACCGGATGCAATATTTAATACTACGGCAAAAGATCGGGCATGATGCATGTATGATGTATGACATGGCAAAGGTGCGATGCAATTGGGCAATATTAAGTGGAACCGGGGTCCCGCCAATTAATTAGGTGGTTCATGTTGTTTAGCTACCCCGCAATTTAAATGTTGTACTAACATGGCAAAAGATCGCACCGGTTCGCTACACAAATTTAAATGAGGCGAATATAAGGCTAGATTTGCCCGCATATGGGTTCCATATTTAATTTAGGTGAATCGGCATAAGGCCCCCAAACCACACAATATGTATGCGAGATGAACAATTAAATATGCAACAATTTTATATCATTTATAAAAATAGGGTCTCGAGGAAAGGGGTCACACATAAGGGTTCGGCAGATCTTGGGGTTCCGGGGTTCGGGGTTCGGTCTCAGGGTTCAGGGTTCGACGGGATCGGTCTCGACGTTCGGAAGCGTCCTCGTGGCGATCTTGGCGTTCTTAAGGTTCGGGTTTTAGCGTCCGAGGGAAGTGCTTGGCGTCCCGAGGGATCGGTTTCGGGGTCTCGGACAACGGCCTTCGGCCTCCGTGAAGAAGAGCTTGGCGTGTCAGGGCTTGACTTCGCCTCCGGGAACGGGGTCTTCAACGTCTCGGCCATCGGGTTCACGATGGCATCATCGCCGTGTCGAAGGCATCGGGATTTCCGTGACGAAGATCTTGTAGAGGGTTCGTCTAGAGCCACCGATGCAGTACGGTCTTGAGCACGCGGGTTCTCGACGTGGTTCATCGGGCTCGAGATCTTGTCACATCCTCGGTTCAACTCTTGCGAGTTCCATCTTGTAGCCCGGACAACAGCTTCATGTTCAACTTCTAAGTGGAGACATCCACGCCCAACACGAATGTCGGAGAAGGGCGACGAGGAGGTGCTGACGGAGGCTCGGGCAGGGCGACGCAGACCCAGCGGCAGCGATGTTGTCCACCCCGGGCGTGAGCTCGCCGGTGGAGGCGAGGCGGGGCAGCAGGCAGAGCAGGGCGCCTGCAGGACTCGGCTCGAGGCGACGCCGTGGACTCAGGTGAGGCGACACTGGCGAGATGGGGAGGCACGAACGCCGGGGAAAGAGGGCGGTCGGTGGAGGCGGCGCGGCGCTGCTAGGATCTGGTGGCCGCCGTGAGCGGGAGGCGCGCAGCGACAGCGGAGGGCAGGGCAGCGGCAGGAGGGACCCGGCAAAGTGAGCTTGGCGCGGGAGGAGGCCGGCCAGGAGAGGTCGCCGCGGGCGTGGCGCCTGGAGAGGAGCCCGGAAGGAGAGGAGGCCGGAGGTGGTGGCGGGTCACGCGGCGCCGGCTCGGCGGCAACGGCCGAGTGATGGGGAGACGGCGGGAGGAACGGTGGCGCGAGAACGGGTGGAAGGTGGAGGCAGCATGAGCGTGGCGGGGCCGGGAAGAGGCGGGCGGTGGTGGAGGCCGAGCTCAAGACGGGCAAGGCATGAGGCGAGGCGAGAGAACTCATGGCGGCCGTGGCGGAGGCAGCGAGGTTGGCCTTGAGAGGCGCTGAGGCGCGGCTGGGGCGAGAGGGACGACGAGCATGGAGGGCGACGGAACATGCCTGGGAGGCGAGGCGGTCGGCCAGACAAGGAGGCCTTGGCCAAAGTCGCTGGGCTCCGGGATGGCGAGCTTGGCGGAGAGCGGAGGCGGAGTGGCGAGGTGGGGCCTGGGGCGAGCGGCGGAGGCGGTGAGGACGCGAGGGAGGGCGGCGCGTGCGGGTGGTCGGGGGGAGAGGTGAGGGGAGAGAGAGGAGGAGGAGGGCCTGGTCGGGTGGGGAGGCCACGCGCGTGGGGACGTCGGCTGGGTGTGGGACCCAGGCGGTGGCGTGGGCAGGCGTGGGGTCGGTTGGGGGAGAGGGTGGTCCGGGTCCAGGGTGGGGCCAGAGGGACAGGGAGAGAGGTGGCTGAGTGGGTGGTGTTGTGTGTTTGCTGTGTGTGTGTGGCGTGGGGCCAGGGTGTAAGAGAGAGAGGGTAGATGGGGCTGTGTGAGAAAGAGGGAGAGGGGGGGAAAAAGAGGGGGATTGATGAGGTGGCAAGGTGGGTAGGGATTGGGGCCAGGGGTGAGGTGGCGAGCTAGGATAGGTGGGTAGGATAGGATTGGGTGGGAATAGATTTAGGTTCTAGGTGGACCGATTTATTCTGGGGGTGGCCAACTGGGTCGGATCGGCCCGGTTCGGCTGCCCCCTAAAAATAATTAAATATTTTATTTATTTCAAACAGGGCTTTTGCAAGCCGATAGCAGACAAAACAAAATAATCCGGAGACCCGGGTTTTGCGTTTGGAACAAAGACGGGGCGTTTAGAAAACAAGAACAGGTTTTTCCGCGAATAGTTTTATGCAAGCAAATGCAAGATGATGACGATGCTCAAATGTAATGTGGCATGATGACATGAGCATGCGGTCATGATGATGCAATGCACAAAAACAACGCGATTTTCTAGTAGTGGTTTTGCGGGATGCCACAATTCGACACCACTAACAATGGATCTCGCCCTCGAGATCCGCCTCATGGTACCGGAAGGAAGGTCGGTGTTCTGCATCTTCTCGCTTAGTGTAGATCCTCGCGACACCACTAACGAGGGTTCCTTCTACATCTTGAAATTGGCGACACCACCAACAACGGTCGGGGCCCACGTCCATTGAGAGAACACTCCGGAGAAACAAAGGACGGAGGTAGAGGTATCAAAAGATAAAGGCCACTTCTAACTTCCGTGGAATGAGTGAAATCACATTAATTCACCAATTCAATGTTCAAGAGCGAATGATAAGAGTAGTGGTATGGTAGCTACTCCATCCCGCACTCAAACCATTACTCTGCACACGAATAGGCGGCTTATGCAACCAACTCTCGGAGTTAGACTGAAGATCTCGACAAACGAGGGCCGGAACAACATACTGAAGAACGGGCGTCACTCGCATCAACTCAACAGCCTTATCCGCGAAGAACCAAAACACTAGAAGATACACCGGATGCGCTATTTAACATTATGACAGAAGATCGGCATGATGCATGTATGATGTATGCAATGGCAAAGATGCGATGCAATTAGGTCATATTAAGCGGAACCGGGGTCCCGACAATTAATTAGGTGGTTCATGTTGTTTAGATCCCCGCAATTTAATTGTTGTCTTAACATGGCAAAAGATAGCACCGGTTCGCTACGCAAATTTAAATGAGGCCAATATGAGACTAGATTTGCCCGCATATGGATCCCATATTTAATTATAAGGTGAATCGGCATAAGGCCCCCAAACCACAGACAATTATGCATGCATGAACAATTAAATATGCAACAATTTAATATTACATTTATAAAATAGGGCTCGAGAAAAGGGTCACACATTAGGGTTCGGCAGATCTTGGGGTTCGAGGGGTTCGGGGTCGGTCTTAGGGTTCAGGGTTCGACGGGATCGGTCTTCGAAGGTCGGTTGCAAGACAAAGAGCTTGGCGTTCCGGGGAGGGAGGACTTGGTGTGGCGTCGGGGCGCATCGGACCCGCCCTGGTCGGTGCCGATCTGTCGTCGATGGCGAACTTGAGCGGATCGGGCACCGGGGTCTTCGAATCCGTGAAGTAGATCTTGTTGCACGGTATCCGGGGTAGACGAACTTGGCGTATCGGGTTCGGTCTTGAATCCATGTAGTAGACCTCGTCAGTTCCATGTCGACGACCTTGGGGTCTCGGTGTCTTCGGGTTCTGGGTAGGAGGCCTTGGCGTCCGTGAAGGAGTTCATGGCGTCCCAAGATCGGTCTTCAATTGTCGATGGCGAACTTGGACTTAGCAGCGCATGTTCGGGTGGCTTAACGGGGTACTAGTCCGGCTTGCAGCTCTTGTTCACCGGAAGGATTGTATGCAGAGTTACCATCTTGTAGTACCATCAACACCACCGTAGGACCCTTGTTGACATCACCAGGAGGGTGCCCGTGCGGCTTGTTGCTGCACACGCACGGCAGCAGTGCGGCCCAGGGGAAGGCCGAGATCGACTGTCGCGGCTAGGAACATGCAGGAACACGGGCAGCGGGGCCGAGGCGTCTGTGCGCCGATGCGGCTTGAGGCGGAGGCGGGCGGGAGGGATACGGCTGCAGGTTCCGGAGGAGGACCGATGGAGGAGGTGGCCGGTGGCGGGCGAGGGACCAAGCGGCGCGGAGGGGAGGAAGAAGGCGACGCCGGGCGAGGATGGAGCTCGGGGCCGCAGAGAGGGTGGCGGCCTTCGCGGGCAGTGGGGACGGACGGGCGGCTTGGGTCGGCACGCAGAGGAGGCGGCAGGAGGGCGAAGAAGGAGGAAGGGCGTCGGGCGTGGCGGGCGAGCTCGCGGCGACAGCGAGAGGAGGTCGGGACGCAGGCGCTGCAGGCCGGACGAGGGAGAGGCGTCGTTAGGCAGGAGGCGGGCGGAGGCGGACAGCAGGCTCGAAGGGTGGCCGCGGAGGAGGCGCGGAGGCTGGCCGGGCGGCAGGCGGGCGACGACCGGCGTCTGAGGCGCAGCTCGACCACGGCTAGAGGAAGAGGCGGGGCATGCGCGGGGAGCGGCGCCAAGGGGAGGCGAGGTCGGTGGAGGCCGGCGCGCACGGGTGGTCGGGGGAGAGAGGAGAGGGGAGAGAGGAGGAGGGCAGGCGGTGGGAGGCGGGCCAGCGTGGGGACGTCAGTGGTGGGTGTGGGGCGGTGGGGCAGGGGAGCGGGTCGGTCGGGTGGGGCCCAGGGACAGGGAGAGGGTGGCTGAGTGGGTGCGGTATGAGTACCGCGGGTGGGGCCGGGCTGGCAGTGTGGGTTGCTGCGGGTGGGCCAGGGGACCGGTGGCGTGGGGCCAGGGTGGAAGGGAGAGGGGGTAGGAGTGGGGAGTGTGAGAGAGGAAGTGGAGGAAAATAGGGGGATTGGTGAGGTGGCGGTGGGTGAGGTGAGGTGGAGGGAAAAGGAGGTGGCAAGCTGGGGTTGGTGGGTAGACTAGGATTTGGTGAATTTAGGACTAGAAATTTAGACTAGGGTTTTCTTTAAATAAATTTTGTAAATAGTTTTAGACAAATAAAAGACCTGAACCGACCGATGTTTTAATTTGAAATAAGACGGGGGCTATTTAGAAAACAAAATTAGGCGTTTCGAAATAGTTTCAGACAAACAATGCATGATGATGACGATGCAATGCACAAAAACAACGCGATTTTCTAGTAGTGGTTTTGCGGGATGCCACATGTACCAAGCGAGAACCTCCTCCGTTTTCAGATCCTTCACAAACAAACCAAAAGGGTCAAAAGCCAGAATAAATTTGTTGTCAATACAGAATTGTCGAACAGAAATAAGATTTTTGATTGAGGAAGGAACAACAAGAATATTACGTAGAAGAAAATTAGCATAAGATGAAGAGATGTGAGAATTTCCAGCGCAAGAGACAGGAATTGTGGATCCATCGCCAATAGTGATTGTGGAAAAGGGAGAGGGGAAACAAGCTGACAACAAATTCATATTTGAAGACATATGCGGGGATGCACCAGAATCGAAAATCCAATATGTACCTTCGTTATTTAGTGTAAAGTTGTTCATGGCGTTGATGAAGGCGGCTTGGTCATAGTTCGGCTGCAGGGAGGAGCAGAGGAGCCAGGAGCTTGCATGTTGACGTAGGGGAGGGGCGGTAGCTGGTTGTACGCGTACGGATCTTGCATGGTGCCATAGGAGCCCGGGATGTGTTAGTAGGGCACGCCAGATGGTGGTGTAGTAGTCGCAGTGTAGACGTGAGCCGGCGGCCGAGGACCGAGGAGTGCGGGAGAGCCCGTGGCTGGACGAAGACCGGGACTCCATGCGCCTGTGTATGCAGGAGGGGCGCCATACGGAGACAGGGCCGACCAAGCCTGCACAAGGCCAGTCCAAGGGTCGTGAGGAGGCCTAGACGGTGGCGCAGGCGATGAAGAAGCAGTCGATGACGAAGCAGGTGCAGGGTCGAAGGAGCGCGTCATGGGAGGCCTGTAGGTCGGGTTCTTGCCCTTGTAATTAGGGCTCAGGCTCCATCCAAGAGGCGGGGTCGGGGCCGCAGCTGGCGCGACAGGAGGTGGGTGCGCGGACGGCTGCTGCAGAAGCCTAGAGGGCGGATTCCCTACCGCGGCAGGAGCGGTGGCGTGGAAGACATGTGGCGCCCGTTGTGCCTTGCGAGCTTGATTCTTTTCTTCTCGCTGGAGAAGGGAACGCACCTCCTTGAAGGTGGGGTAGGGATTTAGCATGGGGATGAAGGACTGTTGTTTCTCGAACTGATCTCCGAGGCCGACGAGGAGGGCGTTGATGAGGGTACGGTCGTCGACGTGATCACCAAGCTCACGGAGTTTGTCGCCGATGGCCTTGATCCGCTGACAGAAGACGGTGACCGGGGCATCTCCCTAGGTGGTCGTGTGAAGCTCCATATTGAGCGTGTTGATGCGCGCGTCGGAGTTGTCCTGGAACAGCAGTTGGAGAGAGGCCCATAGATCGGCGGCGGTGGCGTCGTCGGAGGAGACCAGGTTGAAGAGCTCCGTGGAGATGCGTGTGTAGATCCACTGGATGATGGCGAGATCATCCTTGATCCAATGGGGATCGGCAGGGAGGGTAGGAGGGATCTATATGATGATAGAGGTCGCAGCTGCCGAGATGGATGGTGAAGAGGTGGCGCCAGTGGTAGTAGTTGTGGGCGCCGAGGTCGAGCGAGATCGTTATGAAGGGGGAGACATCGGCGATGGTGTCAGCTAGAGAGATTATCGGAATTTGGGGAGGTGGTGGTTGGGTGGATGTAGTTGTGGAGGAGGAAAAGGGAGAGGGAGGAGCGCCGGCATCACGGAACTCGGCCATGGAGAAGAGGGGCCGAGTTGGGGGCGGCGGCGGCTTTGGCGGCGCAGGTAGAGGCGCCATCCCAGTTGCGGAAAACCTAGGCGTCTGCTACCATGATAGTTTGAGAGGATAATGACTTGTATTGATTTCAACCACGGTGGGCTGTTTATATAGATTACAACTGACTTGGACTCCAAGAGTAATAGAGATAGAGTTACAATTCAAATAGGAAGAGGAGAGGCGGCCAGTGCCCTAGGCGACCTATACTCTAATACGGACCTTTGCTCAAGATTATTCTCTTACTACTACTCCATTCGTCCAAAATTAACTGACGCGATAGAAACATACAAATATAATTTATAAAGACATCCTCTCTAATTCAAAATCTAACTGCCGGTCCCCTATCTCCAGATCAAATCTAGCTGTAGGAGACCGGCAGTTAGATTTATAAAGACACCCTCTCTAATTCAAAATCTAACTGCCGGACCAAATCTTCACCAGCACACTCAACTAGCCGGGACACTCCATCTGATCAATCGCCTCTAATGCCGCATCCAGTCGCGCCACTCCGGATGCGTAGGTCGACGAGAAGAGCCGGATCTCGGCTCACCAACAACATCGGTAGCTCGTCCCCAACACCCCGAGTGCATCGGATGCAATGGCAATAGCTTCGGTAGCTCGCCCCTGACGTCTCGGCTACGCACGACGACAAGGAGAGCTCTGACAGCTCATCCCCAACCTAGCTATATTTATCCAAATCAAACACATCCCAATGCATGACAAGGTGGATCTAGCTATCTTTAAAGATGGCAGAACCAGACTAGCTATCTTTAGCCGTGGATTTGGAGTTAGTACTGGTCACACACACTAGGTATCTTAGAGCATCTCCATTCGTTGGGCGAACCCAGGCCGAAATCCGGACCTTTTTTTGGCCGGACGAAACTCGTTTTCGACTTGGATACGTCGAGTTACCCGCTCGTATTCCCAGGCCGAGTTCCCAAGCGAACATAAAACGACGACATGTTTGAATATTTATCGTTCCCGCTGGCGAAAGCTCGGCCAAAAGGTGTTCGACAGAATTAACGCCCACAAGTTCGACGACAGATTATTACAGAAAAGGGAAAATGACTCGGCCATCTCTCAGTCGTCGATAGGGATGGGCTCCTACGGCGTGGTTAATGCGGCGGGGTCGGTCGTCTCGTCGGCGGACACCGACTGGTTGGAGGAGGTGGAAGCGGAGCTCGGCGTAGTGGTGGCGTCGTTTGGCGCAGCGGAAGGCGTGATCTCGCCTTGGAGGATGGCCTGGCATTGCGCCATGTACCAAGCCTTGACCGACGAGCTCATCTTTGACGTGTCCTCGCCACCCATCAGGAACTTGAGATCCGTGTTCCTCTTCTTCGCGGCGTAGTTGTCCTTGAGGAGGGCCACCTTTTCCCCTTGGGTCTCGATCAGCTGCTTCAACCGCTTGTCACTCTTCTCGGCCCTGTTCCCGGCGTGCGCCCTCGTGTCGGCAATGAATTTCTCGATCGAAGCCTGGAGACGCTCGGAGGGAGGTCCGACGGCTTTGAGCATCTTCGCCTTATTCTCGCCGATCTCTGACCTTCCTTCGCCGGCAGCAGCAGGAGAGGCCTCCGGGTTGTACACGATGTCCTTGGTCTTGGAGAGGCTCAGGCTAGTGTCCCGCCATTTTTTGCAGCTCTCGATCTCCTGGAACACATGGTGGAACTTGAACTCCGTCTTCATGTCCTCTCGAAACAAAGCGAGTGCACGACGAAGCTGCAAAATGGAAGTGTGTCAAATTTTGCTTGAGCATGTCATAACTACAGCTAGTGTTCGCGAATACCTTGTTGTCCATGTTTTCCCCACTGGTTTGTGTGTGTTCCACCTCTTCCACGCAGTTGTGCCACTTGCTGCATGCAGTCTGGATGATCGCCCAATGGTTGATAATAGTCTTCTCCCCTCGCTCCATGTGAATTTTGCTATACTCTGGGTCGCAAATGCTACGCTCGTCGAACGCTAGCTTCACGCGCCTTCAATAGTTGTCGGAATTCTAGTTGGCACCAGTGATCGGATCCATGCTCACTGTTTTCCATGCTTCGGCGAGACAGGTGTCCTCGGCCATGGTCCACTTGATCCGCGCCTCCGACGCCAAAGTGCCCGGATTCTTCTTACCCTTCTTTCCTTTCGCCAGAAGCACGACTTCACCCTTGGTATCCTCTTCCTGCTTCGGCTCACCCACTACTAGAAAAACGCCTATTCGTGGTGCACCTGAAAAGGCCTTCCGTGGCGCACTAGCAGTGCGCCACGGGCCTCGCGCTACGGCTATCTCGTAGTCGTGGCGCACTGCATGGTGCGCCACGGTTATATCGAGATAGGCGTGCGCCACGGGTAGGGGTACAGGTGCGCCACGGATGTTTTTTTCAAAAATCAAAAAAAAAATGCAAAAAACACCCTCGTTTTGAATTGCAAAAGCAATCGGGTCTGCATCGCCGCCGTCGTGTCGCCTCGCTGGAGCATGGTGGCCGTGGCCACGACCTACCACCGCAGGGAGGTGCGGGAGGCCGTGGTCGTGCTACTCCTCGCCGGCATCGAGGAAGAGAGGGAGAAGAAGGTGTGGCTGGAGAAGGGAGGAGGTCGCCGCAAGGAGAAGGAGGTCGTCGGCGGTCGTCGGAGCTCATCGTCGCTCTTCGTGACTGCAAGGAGGAGGATGCTGCAAGGAAGGGGGTCATCGCCGTCGTGACTGCAAGGAGGAGGAGAAGGTCGCCGCCGCCATCGCCATCGTCACTGCAAGGAGAGGAGGATGCCGGAGCAAGGAGGAGGAGAAGGCCACCATCGCCATCGTCAGTGCAAGGGAAGGAGGAGAAGGAAAGGAGGAGGAGGAGAAGAAGAGAGAAGGAAAAGGAGGAGGAGAAGAGAGAAGGAAAAGGAGGAGAGAGGAGAATGAAAAGGAGAAAAGGGAGGGAATAGGGGTAGGTGGGCGGGGTGGGGATTCAAATTTTTAATCCTGCCCAACTTACTCGTAGCGCACTAGGTGGTGGTGCGCTACGGGTAAGTTACCCTCTATTTTTTTCTGCAGGAAAAAACGGTCTTTTGACCATAACTTTTTACTCTTTTCGAATTTTGAAAATCTAATTAATCTCTAAACGACCGTAGGTGGTTGCGACCGGATGCGAAATCTCGTTCTCGTCATTTTGGTATATTATACGATTTTTTTCGACATCGTATGCAAAAGTTACGGCCATTTTACCGTGGCATGAATTTTTTTTGCAGAAAAGGTGGAAAATCATGTTTGTTAATTTTCCTAAAAACTATACCACATTACCTACCTACATATGAAATGATTTAATTTTTTGAAGTGTTTATCATTTTTTTGCAAAGCCTAAAAAGGCGATCCGGGGGGTGGAGTTGGTGCAGGATAGTTAGGCGTAGGGCACTAGGACAAGGTGTCCTACTACTAAGTTTATACATCTGTGGCGCACATGGCATAGTGCGCCACAGAACTTGCCACAACCGTAGCGCACCTACCCCATGTGCGTTGTGGGTACGTGGCATGCGGCTGGCAGACCCCTGGCCCATACATATCATGGCACATGTATGCGCCACGGTTGTTCTAGTTACTAGTAGGGCACTACCCACAGGTGAGTCACGCCTATTTTACCCGTGGGGCACTTCAACCATGTGAGCCACGGATGTGCGGATTACCTATAGCCCTTTTCCTAGTAGTGGCCCTAGGTCTCCTCGGCATCGAGGTCGGCGAAATCCTGAGACTCGATGCCATGCTCGGCATCGGCCCGGGACTGTTCTTCCGGAAAGGAGGGGTTGGAGGCCGAGCCTTGGGTGATCATGTCCTCCATGTACGTCTCGGCCGACATGCCGGTCGGCAGGCCGACCGGCATTCCGCCGAACATATTGCGCGCGTCGGCCTCGCCGTAGGTTGCTTGCGCCGAGCTTCCACCGAAAGGCAGTGGGTCGTGGCGCAGCGCAGGGCCTACGTACGCCGGAGAGGTGGAGTAGTGGATGTTGATGACCATGTTGAAGGCCGAAGGAGGGCACGACGCTGTGAAGGGGAAGAACACGTTCGGGTTGAAGCCGTCGTCAAACTCGGGGGGACAAGGAGTATCTCTGTCGAGCAATCGCCTGGCTCTCCTAGAAGCCGGCTGGAGAGATCGGCGAGAATCCGGCCAGCGATCCGACGCTTTCCTGGTTCCCCAGTGGGGGGGAGGGGATAAGGCACCGCCATCAACGCCGACCTCGTCGCCGCCGCCTTCTTCGCCCTCATGATCACATGCTCTTCCGCCACCGCTGCCTCTTGTTCTTGCTAGAGCTTCGCCCTCTCCTTTCTTCCCTTCCGGTCATCCGACACGATCTTCTTGGCGTGCTCGTTGGCCGCCCACTCGGCGGAGGACATGCCCTCCATCTTCTTCGTCGGTGCTCTCGGTTTCCTCGCCTTCTTCTCCGTTGGAGGCTCGCCGAGGATCGATCTGGGTTGGACGAAACTCTTGGGCGGCATGGTGGGCGGGAGCTTGGCGGAGTGGCGGGAGTGGGGGGAATGGGGAAGAAAGGCGGGAGGGGAGAAAGAAAAGGGCGGGAGCTCAGTGAAGTGGCAGGAGTTCGGCCTTCTCGGCAGTGAGCTGGCCCACGCCGTTTAACCGTCAAGGCATCCCTAGGGCGTTCAGGAACTGGTACACGGAAGCCCGGACCAAAGTTCGCCCAAATCCGGATGAAAAGAGGTTCCTGGATATGCGACTGGGCCGATTTTCGGCGTCCGAGCCTAAATTCGGCGTCCGGATCGGCGTCCTGGGTAGCCGAGTGGAGATGATCTTAGTCCGTCTAGAAGACAAGGTGCCTGAAGTGGCATTTACAAAAATAAACCATTTTTTCCTCAAACAAAATCCTTACTTCTATAGTAAACGCTACTAGAAGAGGCTAAGAGTCGGGGAAGAAGCTGATGTCTCATCGGCCTTTTGAGGAGACCATGAAAATGGAGCCTATGTGCTCTATGGCAAGGGAGGATGCGGTGAAGGAGGGTACCCTCTCACCAACGATTATTGGTCCCTCCCGTGTCGTGAACCTGATGGATGGCGAGGGCCCTAGGGAAAAGATCGAAGCTTGCCGGATCTTGAGGATGCTGACACCGCCGTGGATGCCCCATGGGCCCAGCTCCAGAGACCGACACCACCATTAATCCAAAAAGAACCTTGCAGAATCCTGGGCTAGGGTTTGTGGTGGGGCTTTGGATCTACGCTCCACACCATGGGATCGAGAGAGGTAGAATGAGGTGGTTCAAGGGCGGTGGTCGCGCAGTGTCAGGAGTCGTAGGAGAAATCGAATCGTTTGAGGACATCGATGATAAAGAATACAGAGGGAAACGAGGCGAGTCGAGATAGGGGACAGGAGGACAGGGACAAGGAGAGCAGGGACTACGTGTTTTAGGTGAAAAAAATGAGGAAGTTTTTTCAAAAAATATAACCGTGTCAATATTTATGGATAGAAGGAGTACTTCTTTTTGAAGGTGACACCGGGAGTCCTTTATTTTGGTGGCACGCACAAATGGTAATAGCTACCTATTTGCCTGACCTATGATCGTGGTGTTGTGGATTTTTGTTGTTGTTGTTGTCAAGGGAAAGATCTCAATTCAATTATGCCATGGGTGATTATTATTACTTTTTGACTTGCGATCTGACGCGACATGCATCTTGTTGGCCACCTTGGGCTGCTTTCTTTCCGGAAATGGGGGCAAGCGGAAAGAGACGATCGATCGAGATGCTTGCTTGCCTGTGGATAACGATGGAGTCGGAGAGAGACACTGATACAGCTTCACGTCCGAAGCTAGCTCCACCCCGCCTAAAACCACACCGATTCCTGACTCTGGCTGAATCCGTGACGCGCGTAGGCCTCATGGGGCGATTGACGTTTTAGAACTCGGACGGAAGCGGCCCAGCGGAATCATCGCGCCGAGGCGTGGTACTGGTAGCCGAGAGCTAAGGAGCGGCTTGCGGGCCTGTCGTTGGCCCGCCAAGAAAGGGCCTGGCACCGTGTTGCCTGGGTGGTCCGCCTGCACCGTTGGGCCGCTGCGGAGCGGCCCAATAAAAGATACTGTTTTTTTTTTCCTTTTCTTTTTTACATTTTCTGTTTTCTTTTTTCTGGATAATAAAAGCCTAGCGATTAAAAAGTTCAAATTTTTTTAAAAAAATAGGAAACTGACATTGTATAAAATTGAAAAAATGTTCAAAACCTTAAAATGTTTGAAATTTAAAAATGTTCAAATTAAAAAAAATGTTTAAATGTAGATAATGTTTGAAATTTAAAAATGTTCAAATTAAAATAATGTTTTGATGTTAAAAAAGTTCATATTTAAAAATATTCAAATTTTCTTATTTAAAAATATTCAAATTTGAAAAGTTTGAATTTGGAAAACAGAAAATAAAAAAAACAGAAGTCAAAAGCCGACCAAAACAACCCGAAAAAGCCTCAGAAAATCACCCCCAATAAGAACTAGAAAAGAACTGTGCTAACGGGCTAGGCCCAGATTAATCCCACTCACGGGCAAAAGGGATTGCCTCCCGCTTAGGGCGAAGAATAGGGTTGACCGTCCGTGTTGCGCAGTGCTAACTGCCACTGGACGCGGCGCTTCCCGCGCACGCCGCCTGAAGCCAGCTATAACTGCACTGGCCCAGTTAAGCATGGCTCCTTTTTATTTTTTTATTTATTTTTTCTATATCTTAAACTGTGAACATTTTTATAATTGTTATTAAAAGCAGTGACCATTTTCTGAATATTTCTGAAGGTTTTGAAAATTATAAACAGAAAAACAAAATTCATGAACAAAAATTTTAAAAATCATGATTTGTATTTGATAATTCATGAACAATTTCAAAAACTCATGAACCAAAATCATAAACCATAAACCAATTTTGAAAAATTTGAATTTTACCAAAATATAATGAACATTGTTCGTGAAAAAGTAAAACGAAACCAAGAAAGAAAACTAAAAACTGAAAAAAATAAGAAACAAAAAAAGGAAAAAACCTCACCACGCGAAACGGTCAGTCCCAATAGGGAAGTGCCCTTGCGTGGCGTGGGCGGGCGGCGCCGGACGGCAATTAGCATTTTTGGTCTATATTCCACGGTCCCCGAACACGAACGAGAGTAGCTGGGTCCTACTTATTTGCCGCTCGAGGCGAAACTTATTGTGCTCCCACGTACGCAGCAGGGTTAAATGGCCCGGGTCAATTAGCTTATTGTTTTTTTCCTCTCTGGTTTGGTTTATGCTCCTTTCGGTTCGTTTTTTTTTGCGGGTCGTTTTTTCTTTTCCAATTCGGTTCTTTTCTGTTTTTCTGTTTATATTTAAAATATTTATTTATTTTTCTATATTTTTTATTTTTTGACAAAGTTTTTATGTATTTATGATAGAGGTACAATCCTCACTAAGTTGACTCCCAATCTCCCGAGTGAAATTACCCAGCCAAACTGCCGATTTTGGGCCCTACTATGCCAAATTTTGCCAGTTCACATTTTCTTTCCTATAAATTCTAGCAACTCTAGTTAATCGCACCAATATGCATATGCCGGCTCATAGGTTTCATATCAATTGTACAAAACGAAAGATATATTTTTTTCCATACGATAAAGATTGGCCAAGTTTCAATAACGGAGCAATGAAAGGTTAACACATGAGAAAATGATATACTAGCAATGTCCTCGTCAAGTCCAACCAGGAGGTTGGTGTCAAACCGTGGCCACACTGTGTATACAGGGGTCTCTGAGCTTATTGATCCGATCACCAGATCATTGGATGAAGATCATTGGACGAACAGCGTCTACACTCCCTATATTTTAGTGGATGTTAACAGTATTCTCAGAATTCCCTTGACGGTAGGGATAATAATGGAGGATTTTGTTTCTTGGAATAGCACAAAATCTAGAATATTCACAGTTCGTTCGGCTTATTATACTAAGTGGGATCATCAACATGGGAGAAAGATTATTCGAACAAATGATCAAGGGTCTGAAGCTATAAACCCTGTTTGGACTAAAGTGTGGTGGATGAAGGTTTCAGCCAAAGTCAAAATTTTCTCTTGGCGTCTTCTACATGGTACTTTGGTGTGTAATTGTGTCTTGGCAAATCGCCATATCATTGAGAGGATACCCTCCACGCTTTTTTCTTATGTCCAAGAGCTCAAGAGGTATGGGATCACCTAGGCTTGACTCAGCTGATTGAGGAGATGATAGTGGTTGACAGAGCGGGGTCTGTAGTTTTTGAGGCTCTTCTTCGTCAACCTGATGGAAGTGTGCCTGACTACAATCTATTGGGGTGAGGGAGTTGATCGCTACAACCTTTTGGTACGTATGGTGGCAGCGAAGGTAGATTTCTCATGATGAAAAGTGTCATCTCCATCAAGATTGGACTGTTAGCCTATTAGCCCAACAAGTTACTATTGATAAAAATGTTATACTGTTAGCCCAACTTCATGCTAAGTGGGAAAGAGAAGCTGAAATGGAAAACAATATTGTGTGCACCATCACCACCACCCATGTGGATGCCACCAAACCACAAGAAGTCCCTATTCCTCCTCTTACAATGCCTAAGCCCATTGAGTATACTACTAGTGATGCTAAGTTTGATTTTGATCTTGATGGTTGCAATATTTCTAAAGTGATTATGTTCCTGCAAAAGCTTGCTAGAAGTCCTAATGCTAGTGATATGCATGTTTCTTTCACCAAACACATTATAGATGCTCTTGTTAAAATTAATAAAGAGAAGTTAAAACACAAAGCTTCTATTCCTAGGAAAGTAGAAGATAGTTGGGAACCCATTATTAATATGCAAGTGAATGACTTTTATCTCAAAGCTTCATGTGATCTTGGTTCTAGTGTCTCTATTATTCCTAGGGAGATTTATGAAATGCTTGATCTGTCACCTTTGAAAGATTGTTATTTGGATGTCCCACTTAATGATAATGCTAAGAAGAAACTCATGGGGAGTGTTAATGATGTTCTCATTATGGTTAACAATGCTTATGTCCCTGTTGATTTCTATGTTTTGGATGTTGAATACAATGCTTCTTGTCCTATTATTTTGGGAAGACCTTTTCTTAGAACTGTTGGTGCCATCATTGATATGAAAGAAGGCACCATTAAATATCAATTTCCATTCAAGAAAGGTATTGAACACTTCCCTATGAGGATAGATAAGTTGCTTTTTGATCCTCCTTTGAAAGCAAGGATATGCTTCTTCATTCAAAAATACTTGATTTCTTGCTTCTTGTGCCTAACTTAAAGGCGTTAAAGAAAAGTACTTGTTGGGAGATAACCCAAGAGTTTTCTTGAGTCTTGGAAGTTATTACTTCAGTAATGACCTCTCATTATCCTTTTTGTTTGCTTTTTGTGACAAGAATGACCTCTAATGAGAGGAAAGTAAGATTTGGGGAGTTGCTGTCCCAAAACAGATTTCTGTCCTCCACCATAAAAATTCGTGAGGAGTCTCTGTAAGTCGGATTGAGCTGAAACTTTACGAATAAACCCCCCCAGTATGTTAGATAACTTTCGTTAGTTCAACACTTTTTGATTTGAGCAACATAAGGTCTTTGAAAAAATGGGTTTCTACCTGCTGGTCCGTTTTGACAAATTTCTGCCATTATTTGCATTTGCTTCTTATTGATTCCTTTTTGGGTTCTTTTGGGAAATTGAGATTTTTGAAGGATTTGCTACAATAGCTTGTGTTTTTAGTGAAAAGTTTTGTTGTTCCAAAGGTAAACCCAAAGGTATATTATATTTTGAATACACTAATGTTGCTAATGAAGATTGTGTGAAGTTTTGTATCAAGGAAAATTTCATATGTGTAGAGAGAATGATGTAATGAGATGAAGAATGGACAAAAGCTCAATCTTGGGGATGCCACCCCGGTGTCACCCCAAGAAATATTCAAGAGGTACAAGCGTCAAAGCTTGGGGATGCCCAAGGCATCCCCTTCTTCATCAATAAAAAGCTAAGGTCTTTCTAGACACTTCTTTTTTTGTTTCATGCACTCTTGTGTTGTTCTTGGAGCGTCTTAGTTTTCGTTTGCTTTGCTTCGTTTGTTTAGTTTGCTTGAATAAAGTAGTTTGGACCCCCGTTCTCGCTGTGTTATTTCAAATAAGTCAATTGGTGTTGGAAAGGAGTAGAAAGTTCTTGCTTGATAGTGCAAGAGGAGCTTGCTTTGACTGTGACTTAGACTTTAGCATGTCATGCTAGGTGTTGTTTTGACCTTATGCTTAGTTATTATTGTTGTAGCATGACTTGTTCCATACAATTGGGATTTCTTAGTGTGCCTTGAAGGAATCATGTGTTGTTTTAGCATACAAAAGCATAGTATTGTGGTATTCTCCTTTGATGCTTTGTTTGGGTACTTGGCACATGCTCACACCATGTTATGACTATGAACAAGTCATCATAGCCTCTATGATCATTTAGTCCTTGACTTGTAGTACCACTCTATGCTTTGATTAGTAATGTTTTGTCGCTCTACATGATTATGGCCATTATCGCTCTCTTAGTTGGTCGCTCCCAGTCTTTTGCTAGCCTCCACATGTATGAGTAAGTTATACTCATGCTTCCAACTTCCAAGAAACCAAGTTATTCCAAAGTGTCCACTATAAATTTCTATGCATGGTGTGTTACACCATTCCAAGTATATTCTTGTTTTCAGCTATCTTCCAATTAAAAAGTATTTTGTTATGTGAAAAATTAGTGATTAAAGCTCTCACGAACTTGATGGCACACTTATATTATTTGCCCCTAATAAACTTGAACCATTGTGTCATCTATGTTGTATATGCTTGCACTTAAATGTTGGAATTAGCAGAACCATGTTTTCATGGGGAACGCTTTCAATATTGCACTTGTACTTTGTACACAGTTGATATCATGCTCTTTTGTCTATGGATGTCGCCGGTGTGAAATAAAAAGGGAGCTTGTAAGTCCATGGAGTTATGTATTTTGTGTTAGATAAACGCCTGGGCTGCTAGCCTAAGCCATGCCTAATCATGGTGAAAACTTGCAACATCACCATAATGAGCAATCTGTGAAGCATCCTCAATAAAAACTTATGCAAATAGCAAATAAAAAGATCGCTGAGATGCTCATTATCTGCTTCCCTAGTCATTTTGGTTATGGGATAGCTCCTGTACCATGTGCAAGGGGTCCCCATTGGCGGTTCTCTATGATACACATATACTTACTATAACAAGAAATTACAGGTGACTAAAGTTGAGTAGCATGAGGTGCGACCCTCGTATTCAAGGGACATGAGATTGCCAACTTATACTTTGTCAAGCATATACTCCATAGTTTGTTCACTTTAACCTTAATCACTTCAAGATGATTATGATAGGGGCAATGAGGGCTGAAAGCTAACAAGTACCATAATTTTTGGAAGCTCTTTTTGGAACTTGAAATCCCTGCTTCCCTTTATGAAGGGTCTTTCTTCCACTATTATATTGAGTCTCCACCTTCTACCTTTAGGCACCAGTTAAGAGAGCATAGTTGCCATTCTTAGTTCTATGTGAATTGTCCCAAAACTTATTGATTGATGCATATTGTGATATTGCTTGTTCTTGTGCTATTTGTATCTAGTCACTCTTATGAACTTTGAAGGTGTCATATGCATCTATTTGCTACTCTATGAGGGACAAGCTGAATGCCACTATGCCATGTTTTCTGTATGTGAAACAAACAAACGTTTTTCAATGCATGTTATTCATGATATTTGTTTGTAGCCTTTCATGTTGCATGCATAGTTACTTTGTCTTATTGTTAGAACTCTATCTTTCATGCACATGTTTAGATTTCTTTGATCCCAGCTTTCAATGCTTGCAAATGGTTTGATCTTGGTTTTGAAGGTGCATGTCACCTCAAAAATTATTCTTTTTATCACTTACCTACTCGAGGACGAGCAGGAGTTAAGCTTGGGGATGCTTGATACGTCGGAGACGTATCTATAATTTTTGATGTTCCATGCTTGTTTAGTATCTACTTTGCTTTGCTTTGTCCACACTTTGAGGTGCTTTTCATATGTTTTCTGGTACTAACCTATTAACAAGTTGCCACAATGCTAGTTGCATGTTTTCTGCTCTTTTTGGTTCTAGAAAAGCCATTAAGGAAATATTCTCAGAACTGGATGGGACCAAAGCCAAAGTCAATATTTCACCGAGGAGAACACGGAGTCTAGAGGAGAGATGTAGGGGCGCCACAAGGTGGCCACCCCCAGGCACGACATAGTGTGGGCCCGCGCCTGGGTAGAGTGTGGGCCCCCTGGACGCCTCCCAGCCTCGCCTCTTCGCCTATAAGAAGCCCCCGATGCCTAAACCCTAAGTACCCGATCAATATTCCACAAAACCGTTTGTAGCCGCCGCCACCATCGTCCCTAGATCGGGGGGATCTAAAGCTCTTCCCAGCACCCTGCCGGAGGGGAGATCATCCCGGAGGCCTTCTTCTTCATCATGCCAGCCTCCGGTATGAAGCGTGAGTAGTTCCACCTTGGACTACGGGTCCATGTAGTAGCTAGATGGTTGTATCTCCCCCTTGTGCCTTCATGTATAGATCTTGTGAGCTCCGTTCATGATCAATATCTAATCTATTTGTAATCATGCATGTTGTGTTTGCGGGGATCTGATGGATATTGAGATTACTATGTCAGGTTGATTAATGGTTTTGTCTTATTTATTCTATCATGTCTTGTTGTTTGTGATCTTGCATGCTCTCCGTTTTTAGTTGCTATCTTGGCCAAGTAGTTGCTAGTGACTCCAAGAGGGGGTATTTATGCTCGATAGTGGGTTCCTGCCTCTACTTAATCAAGGGAAGTGGCAGAAATCTCTACGGTTGTAGATGTGATGTTGCCACTAGGGAGAAAACAACGGTCTCTTGTTCATGGAACAATTGGATTGTTTATGTTACACACTTTGATTAAAGCAGTTGTCTGTTTCTTGCAACTTAATAGTGGAGGGGGTTCGGATGACCTGAAGGTGGACTTCTAGTCATAGATGCAGTTGGATGGTGGTCTATGTATATTGTTGTATTGCCCAATCGAATCTCATAGGATCTTGATGTCTAGTATTGCACTGTTATGCCTTGCTCAATCCTGTCAATTGCCCTGCTGTAATTTGTTTACCCTGCATGCCATGTTTGTTTATCTAAGGAGAACACCTATCGTGAACTATGGACCCCGGTCCAATCTTTACCATTGATACATCTTCCAATGTTACTATTTACTTGCTACAAACCATCGTCACCTTCCACACCATACAGTTAATGCTTTGTTACAGCAACCGGTGAGATTGACAACCTCCCTGTTAGTTGGGACAAAGACTTTAGTTTGTGTTGTGCAGGTTTCCACGTTGCTTGCAACACCTTTGAGACATTTCCTTCCTCCTACTGGTTCGATAACCCCGGTTTCTTACTAAGGGAAGACTTGCTGCTGTGCTGCATCATACCTTGCTCTTGGGGTTTCCCTGCGAAGCGCTCCATGTGGACGCAGCGCCACCAAGGCCTCGGAATCATTGGATTTGCGCTCCACGACGATGCTCCTACGGAGACGAATAAAAAGGCCGCGGTCAAGTTCAACCGAAGCCCTACACCCTCATCCGAGGAGGACAAGCACAACCTGCCCCGGAGGCGCAAGAGCCCGCGGCACCGCAGCAACAACTACGATGCTCGCAACGAGCTCACCCAATGCAAGATCGACAAGGCACGTGCCAAACACGTGTGCTCAACCGAGTCCAAAGAAGAATACGAAGGAGAGCTATGTGGAGCCAGATGCTTCAGCAGATCCGTTCGGCGAACACGGATGCCAAAAAATTTCAAGCTCCCTTCGGATGACCCGAAGTTCGACGACATGCAAGAGCTGAAGGCCTAGCTCGATGATCACCAGTAGTTGGTCAAACTGCACGGCGGAAACAAGAACACTGCCTTACAATGCCTTTAGCTGCAGCTGACAGGCGCGACCAGGGTCTGGCTCAGCAGCCTATCCTCCGGCTCCATCCGAAGCTGGGAAGAGTTGACATACAACTTCATCCGCAACTTCAAGGGCACCAACAGGAGGCCAGATTCAATCGAGGAGTTGCGGGCCTGCACCCAACGTGCCAGCGAGTCCATCCGCTTGTACATACTCCGCTGGTCCCACATCAAGAACTCCCCCGCGCATATCTCCGAGGAAAGAGCAATCGATGCCTTCAAGGATGGTGTCAGGCGCCCGGTTTTCAAGGAGGAACTTGGGAGCATCAAGCCCAAGACGCTCGACCACCTCATGGAAATCGCCGACTGATGGGAAGATGGCGAAGATTCCGTCAACCCGAGCGCATTTGGATGACGAAGACGACTACGGATGCAAGCGTGAATGCCGTAGCAAGAGAAGATCACGCGTCTACGTCGATCACAATGGAGTCGACATCGTTGCAGCTGGATACGCCGATCGACGCGATGACGGCAACTGCAACTGCGGATACCGCAGAAACAACTAGCGCGATGGAGGGCGACCCACGCAAACGTGGCAACGTCACAACCGCGACGACGAGCCTTCGGCATACGAAAAGCTGTCTGGTCTCTGCACCATCCACTTCTACATCGACAAACAAGATGGTAAGAAGAAGGCCAGCCACATGCTCAAGGACTGCCGAGAGTTCCAGAAACTCAGCGAGGGCTTCACCCAAATGCGGCGCTAGACCGTGAACCCTGGATTTGGCCCGCACCCGTACCGGGTGACATCGCCCACAGAGCTCATCCACCACCATCTGTCGGACCATCGCAGCCTCCGGTCGCACCAGCGCCAAATAACGGTGCAGGAGGGTACCCGCCACCATCTAGAAGGGACGCCCAACCAACAAAGTGCAGAAGAAGATCACCCGCCAAGTCAACCTGGCCGTAACCTCTCCACCAGCCATACCTGCGTACCTCAGTGGCTCGGAGTCCTGCATCAAGTTCGATCGTTCGGATCACCCACGCCAGATCCCTTGCCTAGGTCATGCTGCCCTGGTGCTCGAGGCCTAGATCGGGGGATTTGAGATGAGCCGTGTCTTCATGGACGGCGACAGCGGCATCAACCTGATGTTTGTTAGCACACTTGCAGCGATGCGAATCCCGTTGTGCAGCCTCGAGCAATCAGACACGACATTCAACGGCATAGTCCCAGGGAAGGGTATATACCCCCTGGGCAAGATATGGCTCGATGTCATCTTCGGCCAGCCCGAAAACTTCAGGCGCGAGCGGCTAGAGTTTGAAGTGGTGGACTGGCCATGACGGTACCATGCCATCCTCTGGCGCGTGGCGTTCGCAAGATTCCTGGCAGTACCGCACTACGTGTACCTGATACTGAAGATGCCAGGACCTAGGGGCATCATCACCATCCAAGGAAGCTTCACCAGGTCTGGTCACTGCGATAGAGACTTCAACAAAATCTCCAAGTCGTTCGGCATGCAAGAGGAGCTCACGAGGCTCAGAGAGGTGACGGACAACGGGCACCCCCGGTCAGTAGGAAAAACGCACCTGATATGTCGTTCGACTCCACGGTCAACACGAAGAAGGTGCAGGTCCACCCCACCGACGCCTCCAAGACGACATTGATCGCCAACAACCTCAGTCCCACATAGGAAAGCGCGCTCATCAAATTCCTCCGTGAGCACTGGGAAATTTTCGCCTGGTGTTCCGCGGACATGCCAGGAGTTCCTAGGGAATTCGCCGAGCAAGCACTCTATGTGTTTCTGGATGCAAAGCCAGTCAAGCAGTCGATCCGACGATTGTACAAACCAAGAGCCGAAGCCGTTGGAATCGAAGTAAATAGTCTGCTTGATGCCAACTTCATCAGGGAAATCAAGGAGAGCGTGTAGGGTTCGCAGCATAGAAAACAAAAATTTTCCTACGATGGGAACATCTATGTACCAAGATCTATCTACTAGATACAAGCAACGGGTGGATATACATCCATAGAATACATACCCTCGAAGACCAAATAGCGTTAACGAGGTTATACTCATGGATGATGTAGACGAACGCTTGCCGATCTCAAGATCGTGATGAAGTCCATCTGGTCCAGCCGGTCCAGCACGATCAAGTCCAGGACCTCAAAGCAGTGGTGCATTCGTGATCGCACACACGTACGGGTACCCCGACAACCTCCGCGCCCTCGCTCCAGCGAAGCATCAGAAGCAACAAATCCTTTCAGAAAAAGCCACCGGGAACATGTATCTCGCTGATCCGAGACCATGGGGAAATTCTAAAGGGGGGAGAGAGATCCTTCGCGAGGAGGTGTGCTTTGAGAGGAGGAGAGGGGGCCTTTTATAGGGGAGAGGGGGGGCACCCAAGGGGCATGGTGCCCAGCCATGGGGCTTCCCCCACCTCTTCCACATTCATGTGGGTGGAGCTCCCACTCAAAATGAAAAGCCTCCACTCCTATTAAAAAGCCTCCACTCAAAAATCCACTCACATGCATTAAATTTCCACCAAATTTAATGCAAGCTCTCATTTAAATAAAACTCTTTTATTTATTTATTAAGAATTTTGTTAATTACTTTAATTAACAAACATTCACATAAAACCCCTTACAACATTTCAATTTCACATGCAGAACCAGTTTCAGCAATTTCAACCGAAACAGTTTCGGTGTCTAGTGAAATAAATTCCTGCGCTTTCCTTTTTCTTTCTCTGGCATATCATTTGCTCCAAATGGTGTCGGTATCCCTTAAGTGTGTCACCCTACGGTTCGCGAATAATGCGGACATGATCGAGACCCTTCTCCGATCAATAATCAGTAGCGGACACGGAGATCCATCGACTCCCACACATTCAACGATGACTTCTGTGATCGTGTGAACCTTTTACGCTAGTATCTTAATCCCTTTGTTTCACGATATATTACATGTCCGAGATTCGATCGTCGGTATCTCCATACCTAGTTTGATCTCGTTACCGACATGCACTCTTTTCTTGTTCCCGTGATATAACATTCTAGTGATCAAATCACTTGCTTGCAAGCTAACCAATGTGATATCACCGAGAGGGCCTAGAGTATATCTATCTGTCATCGGGATGAACAAATTACACTCTTGATCCATGGGTCTCAACATAACACTTTAGTAGTTCTGAAGCCATCTTTATAATCACCCAGTTACGGTGTGACGTTTGATGTCATCGAGAAACTCTTCCGGTGTTAGTGATTGACATGATCTCATGGTCTAAGGATTAGGATCACTTCGTAAGTTGTTATAGCAATATAAACTCAATGACTTTGATCGTAATTCTATACTTCGGATGAATGTTCATCACATCATTACACTAATGTTGTGACCTCGTTATTAACAACATCCAATGTCCATGACCAGGAAATTTTTATCATCTTGTTAATCAACGAGCTAGTTTATAAGAGAGGCATAACTAGGAACTTCCTTTTTGTTTATTAAACACACATGTATTAAGTTTCCGTATTAATACAATTATAGCATGCAAAATAAACATTTATCATAAACAAGGAATACGATAATAACCACTTTATTATTGCCTCTCAGGCATATTCCCTTCAGAGCGAGTGGCTGGCCAACACCGTGATGGTCCCCAAAAAGGACACGGACACCCTGCGGATGTGTGTGGACTTCACATTGCTCAACAAGCACTGTCCCAAGGACCACATCCCTCTACCGCGGATCGATCAAATCATTGATTCGATTGCAAGATGCGAGAAACTCTCCTTCCTTGATGCCTACTCAGGCTACAACCAGATTCGGCTGAAGGTTGAATATCAGGATAAAACGGCGTTCATCACGCCGTTCAGAGTGTTCTGCTACAACACCTTGCCCTTCGGGCTGAAGAATGCAGGTGCCACATACCAGAGGTGCATGCAGGCGTGCCTAAAAAACTAGATCGGTCGCAACATTCAAGTCTATGTCGATGACATAGTAATCAAGACCAGGAAGGCTAAGACACTGATCGACGATCTCCGCGAGACATTTGATAACCTTGATCGCTACAAGATCAAGCTAAACCCAGACAAGTGCGCCTTCAGCGTCCCGTCTAGCCAGTTGCTCGGCTACTTCATCTCCTAATGGGGGATTGAGGCAAATCCGAAGAAAATCAGGGCCATACTGGCCATGGAGAAACCAAAGAACCTCAAGGGCGTCCAGCAACTAGATGGGCGGATCGCGGCGCTAAGCAGATTCATTAGCCGAATGGGCGAGAAGGCCCTACCCTTTTACCAGCTGCTGCGCAAGGTGGACAAGTTCGAGTGGACACCCGAAGCAGACGACGCGTTCGAGGACCTCAAGCGGCTGCTCTCCACCTCGCCTGTCCTGGTCACACTAAAGGAACGAGAGCCTCTGCTGCTATACATCGCAGCTACACATCAGGTGGTAAGCACCGTACTCGTGGTCGAGCAACCCGAAGATGGAAAGACCCACGGGGTCCAACGCCCAATCTACTACCTCAGCGAGGTACTGACCCTTACAAAGTAGAGGTACCCTCACTACCAGAAGCTGGCCTACGGCATATTCATGACGGCTCGTCGGCCGAGCCACTACTTCCAAGAGCATCAGATCATGGTCATCAACGGCGCCCCGCTATTGAACATCCTGAACAACCCTGAGGCCACAGGCCGCGTAGCTTTATGGGGCATCGAACTGTCCCCTCTAGACATAATCTACGAGCGGCGCACCGCCATCAAGTCTCAGGTCCTCCCTGACTTCCTCGTCCACTAGATGGAACTCCAACTGCCGGATACTCCGGACATGTCGCAGTCCTGGACGATGCACTTCGACGGCTCCAAGCGCGAGACGGGAGTAGGGGCCGGCATCGTACTGACGTCCCCTCAAGGCGACAAGATGAATTACGTCCTTCGGATGAAATTTCGCACCTCCAACAACGAGGCCGAATACGAGGCCCTCATCCATGGCATGAGGATGGCCATGGTGTGCGGCGCAACGCGCCTAGTCATCTATGGCGACTCGAACCTTGTCGTGCAGCAGACGATGGACGACACCCATAGCGCCAACATGATTGCGTACCGCACACTCTACAACTCACTCGAAGGAGACTTAGACGGCTGCGAGCTTCGGTACGTTGGCAGGGAAAGCAACGAAGAAGCTGTCAGGATCGCCAACATTGGCTCCACCTGCACATGGGTGCCACCAGGTGTGTTCCTCGAACAAATCTGCGTACCCTCTATCAAGAGGAAATTCCCAAAAGGCTCAGCCGAAGAAGCAGAACACTCGGGGCTGCACTACCCACAGGCCAGGAAGGACCCGAAGAGCTGGACATAGAGGCCAAGATGGTCAGCTTGATGCAGGTCATGGCAGTTTAAGAGATGTGGACGCAGCCGTACCTTCTGTACCTCATAAACAATCAACTGCCTGATGACCTGACAGATGCCCGACACATATCTCGCCGGTCAAAAGCCTTCACCATCATCAATGGAGAGTTGTACAAGCGCAACATTTCGGGTGTGCTCCAACGGTGCGTCACCATCGGTGACGGCAAAAGCATCCTCCAAGACATCCATGAGGGTATCTGCGGCCATCACGCAGGCAGCCGCACCCTTGTCGCCAAAGCTCTACGAGCTGGGTTCTACTGGCCAACCGCAATGAACAATTCCAAGGACATTGTCTAGAGGTGCAACGACTGCCAGAGGTACGCGGACAAGCCGCACGTGCCAGGATCCGAGCTAAGTCCTATACCGCTGGCCTGGCCCTTCGCCCAGTGGGGCCTCGACATGATAGGAAAAATGCCAAAGTCCTCGATAGGAGGCCACGTCTTCCTCCTGGTCGTAGTCGAAAAATTCACCAAGTGGATCGAGGCCATGCCCGTCACCAACCAAAGCGGCAAAACTGCTGTCAAATTTTTTGAGTCCATTGTCTACAGGTTCGGCGTTCCTCATAGCATCATAACAGACAACGGCTCGAACTTCATCTTGAAGGAATTTCGAGACTTTTGTGGCAACCTCGGCATCAACATATCATACGCCTCCGTGGCGCACCCGCAGACCAACGGTCAGGTCGAAAAGGCCAACGGCCTCATAGGCAACGGCATCAAGAAGCGCCTGCTATGCCCACTCTAAAGGCTTGCGGGAGCCTGGGCAGACGAGCTACCTTCGGTTCTCTGGAGCCTTCGCACAACTCCAAACAGCTCAACTGGCTTCACACCTTTATTCATGGTGCATGGAGACAAAGCCGTGCTACCCGCCGAGGTACGCCACAAGGCCCCACGGGTTGTCACTTACAGCAAATCCAAATCATCGGTAGCACTCGAAGACGCCGTCGACACACTCGACGAAGCACGCGACATCGCCGCGGCTTGCTCAGCGGTCTATCAGCAGAGCCTCCACAACTACCACAGCCGCCGGCTGTGCCCAAGGTCCTTCATCGAAGGAGACCTCATCCTGCGACTCAAGCAAGAAGGACACAAGAAGCTCGAGTCACCCTGGGAAGGACCCTACATCGTCACCGAAGTCCTCCCCAGGTGGCGCCTACCGCCTCATGGATGTCACATCAGAAGTCAAATACTCTAACCCCTTAAACGTTGCACGACTGCGATGCTTCTACCCCTAGTTACCCTTTACTTTCAATAAGGCTATTCAGCCAAGTCTACTCAGCCGAACAATGTACCTCCTCGTTTGCAATGAATAAAAGCTAAGTTCCTTGGCCCAAAAAATCTTTTACTTTACATTATTTCTCGTTAATTACGCTTGGGGGCTACGCCTCACGACTTCGTCGACTGCAAATAACACATACAACCCGAGTAGCTGACCATGTCAGGCTAACAAAAGGGACATGTACATTACAAAGCACCACGTGCCAATACATATAAACTTTACAAAGGGCATTACAAGCCCACTCGATCAAATACAAATTTTACATCATCTCGTTTTCTTTATAGGACCTAATTGTTCTGGAGCATTACATTCGCCCACTGCTCGAAAAAATCTACAATCTCTTCGGCGTGCTGCGCCACAAGTGCGTAATGAGGGCGCATGTCCCACAAGCTGTCATCTGGTCGAAGGGGTGGTCCGGTCGCCACCTCTACAATATTAACATCACGACGATGCAATCGAACAAGATACAAGGAAGCCTTGACCCCCGCAATCAGCTGATGACGCACCAACTCCTTTACATGGCCCACACTCCGAAATTTACCAAGAAGACCCAGGAAATTAGAAGGCGCAGCTTCCAAGGGGAACATGACGGACCAAAAGGCCGCAAGTGATGACCTCACCTGCCTCAGCACCCAAAGAACCTGGTGTACGCGATCTTGCACCGTCGCAAGGACAATGGCTCAATCACGGTCCATCAGAAGAAGCCACCAGCCTCCAGGTCTTGTTGCGTCAGGCAGTTCATCCGAATTGCAATGCGCTCCTTCTCTTCCCTTGGAATGAGATTCACATCTGCACAAAGCACGGAATGAGCCAGCATACAAATATGATGCACCAGAAAGAACATCGGTTCATGAATACTAACATTGAAGTTGCTCACCCATCTGCCGCAACTCCCCAAACAAGAACTCCTCCCTTATAGTGGCTCGCTCAGCCTTGGAGTTCCACACATCCGCGTGGCCTCGAATGCTAAGGATATCCTTTTCTAGGCTACGGACGCGATCCGACGCATCATCCAAAGATGGTCGCGGCTCAGGAGCAGTCGGAGTGACAACTGGAGCCTCACCCGAAGGATCCTAAAGGCAAATAAGCAAGCATGAACATCACAAGCATTTTTGGCATCAGCTCAAAGATAGACTTATATACATAAATAAAGCCACCTCATGGTAAAGTTGGACTTGTTCATCCGCAAGATGTTACAAAAAGCAGCAAAAGAAAAAGCTACACTAGCTACAGTACAAAGGCCTAAGCATCCGCATCCGGAGCAGCCTCGGAACCAGATTGCATGCTCTTGGACTCCTGTTGCTGCTTCGCCGCATACTCAGCCAGTAGGTCGATGAGCTTAGGCCCATAACGCTTACAACAGGAAGCAAAGAGGGCGAAAGCTACCTCGAAGCCATCTACCGCCGTCGGCATCCGGGACGTGACCTGAGGCAGGTCAAGCTCGGCTCCGGACGCCATCGCCAGCGCCATGGAAGCGTCGATACCCTTATGTTTGCGCTTGTACTCCGCTAGAGCTTCCTCTAACAGAGCATCCGCAAGGGAGTCGACGTCGTCGAGGGCAACTCCCTTGGGGATGACCTCCTTGTAGAAGCGCGTGAGCACTTTCTTGGCTTTCTCCAAGGAGCCAGCGACAGTGGAGCAGCGATCCTCGATCGTAGCAGCAACATCAACAAAAGCATCTCCGTGCTCTAGCGCACCACGATAAAACATGATGCCAGAAGCATATGACAAGACGAAGACAAGAAGACTCGAATGAGAAAAGGACAAAATGCACTCAAAAATCAGAATACCCAAAGGGAAAAAAGAAAAACTTACCAAAAATAACTTTGGCAGCATGTAACACCCTCAGAATCGGCCCTATGCAAGTTTTAGCGCTTCCCGCCAAACCCGCATAGAAACGATTCAAAGGTGCCCATCAGGCACTTTCATGCGGGTGGAAAACGAAGTAATATCATTACACAATAGTCCTCGATGGAACCCACAAAACATATATCCAACAACGACTCAATGAGTCAAGAATACAGAGGTACAATACAAAGATCCAAATCACCTTTAAAACGATATAGCGTCCGAGTACGGACAAGATGCAAATTTGAGCTAAGAGCCCTGAAGAATAACCACTGGCGTCCATAACCCTGCCCAGGCCAAGCCGGAAGGGTTACCATGCTAACGACGTCGATCTCAAAACCTGCTTAAACAAAAGGGGTGCCGACAAAGGGCAAAAGAAAAGAAAAGAGAGAGAGCGGTCAAGATCGAGGCCAAGACTGCAGCGAGGCTAGGTCGGTGGTCCTCGCCTACATAGGTATGGTGGTGAAGCGGCAGCATGCACTAAACAACCTATAGAGACTCGATACAACTGGCGGCTATCAGAGAGGGGTAAGAAAGACCTATTCGGAACCAACCTGATACTACCACCAAACATACCCATCCTGGTATTTCCCCCCTCGAGACCAAACGAGGAAGTCAACCGAGGAACTCACACCGTTGGCAGTTTTATTTATTCAGTTATCGTTGCAGCAATTACTAGTCAGGTATAGATAATCATCCTGATATAATAAGCAGTGGGCAATTTTAGTTAACCATTCTATTGTAGTTGCGACACTTACTAGTCAGATACAATTAGCATGAGATATCCCCAAACCCAGCAATTGTTGGTACTTTTATTTAGCCATTCCGTTGTAGTGAAGCTGATTACTAGTCATATCGGATACAAGTCAAATTATAACAGTAAACTTTAGTTATAGTTGTCTATGATCGAGAACTGTGCTCCAAGTCGTCCATAACCGCGGACACGGCTTTTCGAAAAGATTTAACCCTGCAGGGGTGCACCAAAGTATCCACACGCACTTCGACCCTTTTGCGGATCGGTTAACATACACCCATCGGTATGTCGGGGCCTAAGTCATGACGTTCCCGGACCCAAAGCAAGTACATGGGGGCCACCCACTAAGCTACCAACGAAGTCGGCCGGTCTCCGATCACGGACTCGGGGTTTGTGGAGACGGTCAGAAACGATCGGGAACCCGAAAAGATGATGGGCTTGTCGATACAATAACGTGTCACGGACCTAAATAGTACAGTGCGATGCACAACAATTTAAATAAAGCATGGCATAAGTACAGGATAGTAATAAAGCCCCAAACTAATTGTGGCCCCCAGTACAGTACTTGGAATCAGGTACTAAATCGATGGGGGTGCCCATACACCCCACCTGTGGTTAGCGCGCTCGATCTACGGGACACAAGTGGACGGTTAACAACCAAATAACATCTATTGCCCACATGTGCCTCTGCATTTACCTACTTCAATTTTAGTTATTAAACAATAATTAAAGCCATGATCATCTCCAACATTAAACATGCGGCAATACTCCAACAACTGTATCGATTTGACGCAACAGCACTTGAGCAAGCGACTACGATGCGCAAGTCCAACTATCTACCAAACAACAGGTAATAGGATGTGTCCAAGGAAATATAAGGCTGCAAGGGATATCACGGGTACGAAAACTAGAGCAACGCAACACAAATAGCAATAGATCAACAGGAGGGAATAAATACTATAAATGCAAAATAGGTAGAAGGGGAAGGGATACTCGCCTGAAAACATTGCCGAAGATTCATCCAAGATCGGGTCGATACTCGCATCAACTCATCGGCCTAATCCGTAAAGAAGCAAAGCACTAGAAGAAAACACCGAATGCACTATTTAATACTACAGCAGAAGATCGGGCATGATGCATGTATGATGTATGACATGGCAAAGGTGCGGTGCAATTAGGCAAGATTAAGCGGAACCAGGGTCCCGACAATTACTTAGAGGTTTCATGTTGTTTAGATACCCCGCACTTTAAATGTTGTCTTATCATGGCAAAATATATCACCGGTTCGATGCACAAATTTAAATGGAGGCAATATTAGACTAGATTCGCCCGCATATGGCCTCCATATTTAATTTAGGTGAATCGGCATAAGGCCCCCAAACCACTCAAATATGTATGCAAGCATGACAATTTAATTTGCAACAATTTATATCATTCATAAAAATAGGGGTCTCGGAAAATAGGGTCACACATCGAATGGCGATCTTGGGGTTCCAAGGGTTCGACGGGTGGTCTTCGGACGTCGGGATCAGGCTTCGGTTTCCATGAAGGGGAGCTTCGGACTCCGAATTTGTGGTCGATGGAGAACTCGGATGGCGCCAGGGGGTTCACGGATCTGCCTGATCGATGTCGATCTTGGCGGTTACTTGTCCATGTTGTTGTTCTGTCGACGGGAATGCGCCATGGAAGTTTGATATCGACCCGCATGGAGAAATTAGTTGATCGGATACATCAAGACAAAATGGATCAGAGGTCGCCTATGTGGTAACATCACGGCCGAATCAACACCACGCTGAAAAATCAGAGCACACGTGCACAGGAGACACAAACACGTGCCCTGGATGCTTGCGAGAGAACCTGCGGCCAAGATCTGGTGCTCGGCTTCAGGACGAGGCAGGACACGGACGGAGGGGCCACGCAGCCGAGGACGATGACAGAGAAGGGCGGTGATGCGGCCTTGAAGCAGATGAAGGCAGGCTCTCACGACGGCGAGGTCGAGTCCAGGGCAAGGAAGGGCCAGCGGGCAGTGCTACGCGCGTTCGGGCGACGGCGACGTGCAGAGGACGGTGGCGGTAACTCGGTGAAGAGGAAGGAGAGCGGAGGGAGTGCCTGGTATCGACGCGGGGCCGACGAGCTCAGCAGCGGGGAGGGGTCGATGGCCTCTAGGGCGGCGAGGGTGGTCGCTGGTGAGCGTGATGGGGGCGACACCGGGAGGAGAATGGTGGAGGCGGGGGTTGAGGGAAGAGGGGCGGCTCGATAGGACGGTAGCGGCAACGGGGAGGCGCGAGCGGAGCAGAGGAGGGAGGAGGCGGTGGCGGACGGTGGGGCGAGCCCGAGCGGCGGGAGGAGGAGGAGGCCGGGGGCCGCGAGGAAGCAGAGGCGCATCCGCGGGGCTCGCTCGCGGGCGGACGCAGGCGACGCGGGGCGGCGCTCCCGCGCATGGCGGAGGCGGTGGCCGGAACAGAGGGGCCGGGCTCGAGGCGGCCGGAACGCGGAGCTTCGGAGCGGTGGCGGTGGGGATTGCGGAGGAAGCGAGGTCAGGGGTGCCGGGCTCAATGGCTCATGGAGGAGGCGCCGGCGGTGGTGGAGGAGGCCGGCGGGCGCGGATGAGCAGGGTCGGGGAGGCGAAGAAGAGCAAGTGGAGGGATCGTGAGCGAGGCGAGGAGCGGGGATCGGGAGTGGTGGGGGGCCGGGAGGCGTCACGGTTGTCGGTGTGGGGCCCGCACGGGAGTGCGTGCAGGTGGGCGGGGTGGGGAGCGTGCATGCGTGTGTGTGGGTGTGGTGTTGTGTTGTGTACGAGGGTGCGTGCGTGAGTTGAGTGCTGCCGCTGCGTGCGTTGTGTGAGTTGCCAAGGGTGCGGCGGCGGCTAGGAGGAAAAGGTGGGGTTGGGGTAGATTAGGGTTTGGTCTAGATGTAGGGCTAGGATAAGGTCTAGGGTTTGCTGGGTGTGTTGGGCCGGGTGGTAGGTAGTCTGGCCCGGTTGACTGGCTGGACTGCCTCCCTGGAACAAAAATAGTTTTATTATTTTTATTTAGTTTTAATTATAAAACCTTTTATAAATAGTTTTTAGGTGAAATAAAAGATCTAGACAGATATAGGGTTTGGTTTGAAAGGAAGAGGGAATGTCTAGAAAACAAAATAGGATTTTTAGAAAATAGTTTTAGGCAAATAGATGCAATGATGATGTCATGATGATGCATAGAATAAAAACAACATCGATTTTCTAGTAGTGGTTTTTTGCGGGATGCCACAATTCGACACCACTAAGAATGGATTTCGCCCTCGAGATCCGCCTCATGGTACCGGGAAGAAGGGCGGCGATCTGAATCTTCTCACATCGTGTAGATCCTCGCGACACCACTAACAAGAGGTCGCTGTCCGTGATCGTCGAGGGAACACTCCGGGAACAAAAGGTCGAAGGTAGAGGTATCAACAAATAAAGCCACCTCTAGCTTCGATGGAAGGAGGGAACCGATGCATTCTCATCCACTTCAATGTACATAAGCGAATAGAGTGAGTAGTCGGCATGGGGGCCAATCCATCACGCACCCAAACTATTACTCTGCACAATCAGTAGAAAAGCGTGCAACCATTCTCGGAATCAGACTGAAGATCTCGACAATCGAGGTTCAGAAACAAAGGAGTGATGCAGACTCTGCATCGGATCTGGCGTAGATGATGTCGTCGCGTCGGAAAACACCGGAAGGCACGAGAAGGAACAAAGAGAAGTACACCAGACGAAGGATTCCTCGGATAGCATGAAGACCAGATGTAGCAACACCGTTACCAAAGGAGGAAGCGAAACCCTGAAGGTACGATGGAACCCAACCACAAGAAATCCTGGACTTGAAAAAATAATAAAAAAAATAAGAGAGCAGATCCAAAACACGCAGAGGTAAGAGGAGAATAGCATAGGGGTAAGGAGTAAAATCAGACCTAATCAGAACTATCCAACCGATTTTGCAAAAATAGTTTTGACACTCTACTTCGGCCGTTAGATAGGTTATCCTACAGGCTGGACTTGTGGGGTATCACAACTGCTGAGCTCTGATACCACTCTGTAACACCCTCAGAATCGGCCCTATGCAAGTTTTAGCGCTTCCCGCCAAACCCGCATAGAAACGATTCAAAGGTGCCCACCAGGCACTTTCATGCGGGTGGAAAACGAAGTAATATCATTACACAATAGTCCTCGATGGAACCCACAAAACATATATCCAACAACGACTCAATGAGTCAAGAATACAGAGGTACAATACAAAGATCCAAATCACCTTTAAAACGATATAGCGTCCGAGTACGGACAAGATGCAAATTTGAGCTAAGAGCCCTGAAGAATAACCACTGGCGTCCATAACCCTGCCCAGGCCAAGCCGGAAGGGTTACCCTGCTAACGACGTCGATCTCAAAACCTGCTTAAACAAAAGGGGTGCCGACAAAGGGCAAAAGAAAAAAAAGAGAGAGAGCGGTCAGTACTGAGGCCAGTACACGGCGAGGCTAGAATTCGGTGGTCCTCGCCTACATAGGTATGGTGGACTGAAGCGGCAGCGCAACATGCACTAAACAACCTATAGAGACTCGATACAACTGGCGGCTATCAGAGAGGGGTAAGAAAGACCTATTCGGAACCAACCTGATACTACCACCAAACATACCCATCCTGGTATTTCCCCCTCGAGACCAAACGAGGAAGTCAACCGAGGAACTCACACCGTTGGCAGTTTTATTTATTCAGTTATCGTTGCAGCAATTACTAGTCAGGTATAGATAATCATCCTGATATAATAAGCAGTGGGCAATTTTAGTTAACCATTCTATTGTAGTTGCGACACTTACTAGTCAGATACAATTAGCATGAGATATCCCCAAACCCAGCAATTGTTGGTACTTTTATTTAGCCATTCCGTTGTAGTGAAGCTGATTACTAGTCATATCGGATACAAGTCAAATTATAACAATAAACTTTAGTTATAGTTGTCTATGATCGAGAACTGTGCTCCAAGTCGTCCATAACCGCGGACACGGCTTTTCGAAAAGATTTAACCCTGCAGGGGTGCACCAAAGTATCCACACGCACTTCGACCCTTTTTGCCAGATCAGTTAACATACACCCATCGGTATGTCGGTGGGGCCTAAGTCATGACGTTTCCCAGACCCAAAGCAAGTACATGGGGGCCACCCCACTAAGCTACCCGCAACAAAGTCGGCCGGTCTCCGAGACGGACTCAGGGTTTGTGTAGACGGCTGTAAACGATCGGGAACCGAAAAGATGACTGGCTTGTCGACTGATAAAACGTGTCACGGACCTAAACAGATCTGCAAGATTGCACAATTTAAATAAAGCGAAAGCATGGCATAAGTACAGGATAGTAATAAAGCCCCAAACTAATTGTGGCCCCAAGACAAAGACTTGGAATCGGTACTAAATCGATGGGGTGCCCATACACCCCACTTGTGGTTAGCGCTTGACCTCGAACAGTGTGTCAAGAACTCGGGTCCTACGGGACACAAGTGGACGTTAACAACCAAATAACATCTATTGCCCAATGTGCCTCTGCATTTACCTACTTCAATTTTAGTTATTAAACAATAATTAAAGCCATGATCATCTCCAACATTAAACATGCGGCAATACTCTAACAAGCGTGGTAATCGACGACACGCAGCACTTGAGCAAGCTTATCACGACGCATAAGTCCAACTATCTATCAAACAACATGTAATAGGATGTGTCCAAGGCAATATAAGGCTGCAAGGGATATCACGGGTACGAAAACTAGAGCAACGCAACACAGATAGCAATAGATCAACAGGAGGGAATAAATACTATAAATGCAAAATAGGTAGAAGGGGAAGGGATACTCGCCTGAAAACATTGCCGAAGGTTCATCCAAGATCGGGTCGATACTCGCATCAACTCATCGGCCTAATCCGTAAAGAAGCAAAGCACTAGAAGAAAACACCGAATGCACTATTTAATACTACGGCAGAAGATCGGGCATGATGCATGTATGATGTATGACATGGCAAAGGTGCGGTGCAATTAGGCAAGATTAAGCGGAACCAGGGTCCCGACAATTACTTAGAGGTTTCATGTTGTTTAGATACCCCGCACTTTAAATGTTGTCTTATCATGGCAAAATATATCACCGGTTCGATGCACAAATTTAAATGGAGGCAATATTAGACTAGATTCGCCCGCATATGGCCTCCATATTTAATTTAGGTGAATCGGCAAAAGGCCCCCAAACCACTCAAATATGTATGCAAGCATGACAATTTAATTTGCAACAATTTATATCATTCATAAAAATAGGGGTCTCGGAAAAGAGGGTCACACATCGAATGGCGATCTTGGGGTTCCAAGGGTTCGACGGGTGGTCTTCGGACGTCGGGATCAGGCTTCGGTTTCCATGAAGGGGAGATTCGGACTCCGAATTTGTTGTCGATGGAGAACTCGGATGGCGCCGGGGGGTTCACGGATCTGCCTGATCGATGTCGATCTTGGCGGTTACTTGTCCATGTTGTTGTTCTGTCGACGGAAATGCGCCATGGAAGTTTGATATCGACCCGCATGGAGAAATTAGTTGATCGGATACATCAAGACAAAATGGATCAGAGGTCGCCTATGTGGTAACATCACGGCCGAATCAACACCACGCTGAAAAAGCAGAGCACACGTGCACAGGAGACACAAACACGTGCCCTGGATGCTTGCGAGAGAACCTGCGGCCAAGATCTGGCGCTCGGCTTCAGGACGAGGCAGGACGCGGACGGAGGGGCCTCGCAGCCGAGGACGATGACAGAGAAGGGCGGTGATGCGGCCTTGAAGCAGATGAAGGCAGGCTCTCACGACGGCAAGGTCGAGTCCAAGGCAAGGAAGGGCCAGCGGGCAGTGCCACGCGCGTTCGGGCAACGGCGACGTGCAGAGGACGGTGGCGGTGACTCGGTGAAGAGGAAGGAGAGCGGAGGGATTGCCTGGTATCGACGCGGGGCCGACGATCTCAGCAGCGGGGAGGGGTCGATGGCCTCCGGGGCGGCGAGGGTGGTCGCTGGCGAGCGTGATGGGGGCGACGCCGGGAGGAGAACGGTGGAGGCGGGGGGTTGAGGGAAGAGGGGCGGCTCGACAGGACGGTAGCGGCAACGGGGAGGCGCGAGCGGAGCAGAGGAGGGAGGAGGCAGTGGCGGACGGCGGGGCGATCCCGAGCGGCGGGAGGAGGAGGAGGCCGGGGGCCGCGAGGAAGCAGAGGCGCATCCGCGGGGCTCGCTTCGCGACGCAGCGACGCGGGCGGCGCTCCTGCATGCATGAGGCGGTGGCGAACAGAGGGCCGGCTCGAGGCGCTGAACGCGGGCGGTCGGAGTCATGAAGGCGGTGGCGGTGGGGATTGCGGGAGGAAGCGAGGTCGCGGGGTGCCCGGGCTCCAGCGGCGGCCTGCGGAGGGAGGCGCCGGCGGCAGGGTGGTGGAGGAGGCCGATGGCGGCGGATGAGCAGGGTCGGGGGACGAGGAAGAAGAGCAGGGGAGGGGATCGTGAGCGAGGCGAGGGAGCGGGGATCGGGTCGGGGTGGGGGTTGCGGGAGTGGTGGGGGCCGGGGAGCGTGCGGTTGTCGGTGTGGGGCCCGCACGGGAGTGCGTGCAGGTGGGCGGGGTGGGGAGCGTGCATGCGTGTGTGTGGGTGTGGTGTTGTGTTGTGTACGAGGGTGCGTGCGTGAGTTGAGTGCTGCCGCTGCGTGCATTGTGTGAGTTGCCAAGGGTGCGGCGGCGGCTAGGAGGAAAAGGTGGGGTTGGGGTAGATTAGGGTTTGGTCTAGATGTAGGGCTAGGATAAGGTCTAGGGTTTGCTGGGTGTGTTGGGCCGGGTGGTAGGTAGTCTGGCCCGGTTGACTGGCTGGACTGCCTCCCTGGAACAAAAATAGTTTTATTATTTTTATTTAGTTTTAATTATAAAACCTTTTATAAATAGTTTTTAGGTGAAATAAAAGATCTAGACAGATATAGGGTTTGGTTTGAAAGGAAGAGGGAATGTCTAGAAAACAAAATAGGATTTTTAGAAAATAGTTTTAGGCAAATAGATGCAATGATGATGTCATGATGATGCATAGAATAAAAACAACATCGATTTTCTAGTAGTGGTTTTTTGCGGGATGCCACACAGCAGCCATGAGCTTGTCGGCCATTTCCTTCTCCCGCGTGGCTGCAACGGCCGTGAGCTGCTACTCGCGATCTCCAGCCTCCTTCTGTAGGCGCTCCTTGGCCTCTGCAACATCCGCAGCCTTCTTTTCTACTTGACCGAGACTGAGAGCAATCAGCCTTCGGAGCGCAGCATTATTATCATCTATAGCATGAAGAAGTTTCGGGTGAACACAAACAACACACTTGGAAAAACTCAAACAACAACCAAAAAGACAGCTACGCACCTTGGAGCTGCTTCAGCTGACTGTTGGCTGCGCTGAGTTGATGTAGGAGCGCTTCATTGGGAACCCCAAGAGCAAGGTGTGAAGCAGCACATCAGCAAGTTTGCCCTCAGTAAGAAACCGAGGTTATCGAACCAGTAGGAGGAAGCAAACGTCATACATTTGTTGCAAGCAACGCGGAGACCTGCACAACACAAACTCAAGACTTTGCCCCAACAAATCAGTGAGGTTGTCAAGCTCACCAGTTTGCTATAACAAAGGATTAAACATATGGTGTGGAAGGTAATGGTGGTTTGCAGCAAGTAAACAAGTAACAGTGGAAGATTTATCAATGGTAAAGATTGGACTGGGGTCCATAGTTCACTAGAGGTGCTCTCCTTAAATAAACAACATGGCATGAAGGGTAAACAAATTACAGCGGGGCAATTGACAGGAACTGAGCAAGGCATAACAATGCAATTACTAGCCAGAAAGATCCTATGAGATTGATTGGGCAATACAACAATATACATAGACCGCCACCCAACTGCATCTATGACTAGAATTCCACCTTCAGGTTATCATCCGAACCCCCTCCGGTATTAAGTTGCAAGCAATAGACATCTGCTTTAAGAAAAGTGTGTAAGGTAAACAGTCCACATGTTCCATGAACAAGAGACCGTTGTTTTCTCCCTAGTATCAAGAACATCTACAACCGAAGAGATTATTTTCACTTCCCTTGGAAACTAGAGGCATGAACCCACTATCGAGCATAAATACCCCCTCTTGGAGTCACTAGCAACTACTTGGCCAAGATAGCTACTAACAACGGAGAGCATGCAAGATCACAAACAACACAGACATGATAGAATCATAAAGACAAAACCATTAATCAAACCAACATAATAATCTCAATATCCATCAGATCCCCGCAAACACAACATGAATGATTACAAATAGATTAGATCTTGATCATGAACGAAGCTCACAAGATATATACATGAAAGTACAAAGGAGGAGATACAACCATCTAGCTACTACATGGATCCATAGTCCAAGGTGGAACTAGTCACGCATCATACCGGAGAGAAGGCCTCCGGGATGATCTCCCCTCCGACAGGGTGCCAGGAAGAACTTCAGATCCCCCCGATCTAGGGACGATGGTGGCGGCGGCTACAGACGGCTTCGTGGATTTCTAATCGGGTCCTCAGAGTTTCTGCATCGGGGGCTTCTTATAGGCAAAGGGGGAGGCCGAGGCGGCCGCCAGGGCTGGCAAACCCTAGCCAGGAGCGGGCTAGGGCCCACCCGCGTCTAGGGTGGGTCTGGCCCCCTGGCTGGCCCCTCCGTCTCTCCTCTGGACTTCTTGTTCCCCACGTAAAGTAATTGACTTTGTCCTTTGTCCTGTCCAATTCCAAGAATATTTCTTTACTAACTTTTCTGAAACCAAAAAAGCAGAAAACAAGCATCTGGCACTGTTGCAACTTGTTAGTAGGTTAGTACCATAAAACATGTAAAAAGCACCTCAAAGTGTGGACAAGTAAAGCAAAGTAGATACTAAAAAAGCATGGAGCATCAAAAATTATAGATACGTTTCCAACGTATCAACATCCCCAAGCTTAACTCTTGCTCGTCCTCGAGTAGGTAAGTGATAAACAAAATAATATTTTGAGGTGACATGCACCCTCACAATAAAGATCCAACCATTTGCAAGCATTGAAATCTGGGATCAAAGAACTCTAAACATGTGCATGAAATATGGACTTCTAACAATATGACATAGTAACTATGCATTCAACATGAAAGGCTAAAAACAAAGATCATGAATAACATGCATTGAAAAACGATTGTTTGTTTCACATGCAGAAAACATAGCATAGTGGCAATCAGCTTGTCCCTCATAGAGTATCAAATAGATGCATAGGACACCTGCAAAGTTCACAAGGGTGACTAGAAACAAATAATACAAGAACAAGTAATAACACAATATGCATCAATTAATAAGATTTGGAACTCTGCACACAGAATGAAAACTATGCTGTCTTAATGGTGCCTAAAGGTAGAAGGTGGAGACTCAATAATGGTGGAAGAAAGGCCTTTTAGTAAAGGAAGCAGGGATTACAAGTTTCAAAAAGAGCTTCCAAAAATTATGGTACTTGTTAGCTTTCAGCCCTCATTGCCCCTATCATAAGCATCTTGAAGTGGTTAAGGTTAAAGTGGCAAAGCTAGAGTATATGCTTGACGAAGTATAAGCTGGAAATCTCAAGTCCCTTGAATACGAGGGCCACACCTCATGCATACTCAACTTTGGGTCCAGGTAAGTTCTTGTCACTGTAAGTATTTGCATATCATTGAGAACCGCCAACGGGGTACCCCTTGCACATGGTACAAGAGCTTTACCATAACCAAAATGACAAGGCAAGCAATCAATGAGCATCTCAGCAATCTTTATTTACCATATGCATAGCTTTTTATTGAGGATGCTTCATAGATAGCTCATTATGGTTATGCTGCAAGTTTCCACCATGATTAGGCATGGCTTAGGCTAGCGGCCCAGGCGTTTCTCTAACACAAGAATACAAACTCCATGGACTTACAAGTCCCCTCTTTATTTCACACCGGTGACATCCATAGACAAAAGAACATGGTATCAACTAAGTACAACAAGGTACAAGTGCAATGTTGAAAACGTTCCCCGTGACAGCACGGTTCTGCTAATTCTAACTTATAAGTGCAAGCATATACAACAAAGTGTCACAATGGTTCAAGTTTATTAGGGGAAAATAATAAAGTGTGCCATCAAGTTCGTGAGGGCTTTAATCACTAAGTTTTCACATAACAAAATAGTTTTTAATTGGAAGATAGTTGAAAACAAGAATATAATTGGAATGGTGTAACACACCATGCATAGGAGTTTATAGTGGACACTTTGGAATAACTTGGTTTGTTGGGAGTTGGAGGCATGAGTACTTATACAAGTGGAGGCTTGCAAAAGACTGGGAGCAACCAACTAAGAGAGCAATAATGGCCATAATCATGCAGTGCAACAAAGCATACTAATCAAAGCAAAGAGTGGTACTACAAGTCAAGGACTAAATGATCATAGAGGCTAATGGTGACTTGTGAGAGTCATAACATGGTGTGAGCATGTGCCAAGTCAACCCAAGCAAAACATCAAAGCAGAATACCACAATACTATGCTTTTGCATGCTAAAACAACGCATAATTTCTTCAAGGCACACTAAGCAATCCTAATTGTTTGGAACAATACATGCTACAACAATAATCACTAAGCATAATTCTAAAACAAAACCTAGCATGTCATGCTAAAGTCTAAGTCACAGTCAATGCAAGCTCCTCTTGCACTTCAAGCAAGAACTTACTACTCCTTTCCAACACCAAGCAAACTTATTTGCAAAACAACACAACGAGAACGGGGGTCCAAACTACTTTATTCAAGCAAACTAAACAACCTAATCAAAGCAAACAAAAACTAAGACGCTCCAAGAACAACACAACTGTGCATGAAACAATAAAAACGAAGTGTCTAGACAGACCTGAGCTTTTTATTAATGAAGAAGGGGATGCCTTGGGCACCCCCCAACTTTGACGCTTGTACCTCTTGGATATTTCTTGGGGTGACACCATGGTGGCATCCCCAAACTTGAGATTTTGTTCATTCTTCATATCATTGCATCATTCTCTCTCTACACCTGAAATTTTTCCTTCATACAAAACTTCACCCAATCTTCATTAGCAACATTTGTTTATTCAAAAGATATTAGACCACTGGCAAAGCTTTAGAACAACAAGGATTTTCACTAAAAACACAATCTACTGTAGTAAATCCTTCAAAAAGCTCATTTTACCTGAAGAGAACTCAAAAAGGAATCAATAAGAAGCAAATGCAAATAATGGCAGAAATCTATCAAAACAGACCAGTAGGTAGAAACCGATTTTTTCGAACATCTTATGTTGCTCAAATCAAAAAGTGTTGAACTAACGAAATTTAGCTAACATACTGGGGGATTTATTCGTAAATGTTGAGCTCAATCCGAGTTATAGATCCTCCTCACGATTTTTTTTGGTGGAGGATAGAAATCTGTTTTGGGACAGCAACTCCCCAAATCTTACTTCCCTCTCATTAGAGGTCATTCTTGGTACAAAAAGCAAACAAAAAAGGATAAGGAGAGGTTATTACAGAAGTAATAACTTCCAAGACTCAAGGACACTCTTGGGTTATCTCCCAACAAGTACTGTTCTTTAACGCCTTTAAGTTAGGCATAAGAAGCAAGAAGAATCAAGTATTTTCAAATGAAGAAGCATTAACATTCATACTTTCAAAATCTTCAACTATGAAAGGTATCTCATTCAAATGGGTTTTGGAGGATCCTTTCTCATCTCTCTTTGGTCTACTACCTTCATCAAAAAGATTTTCAGGGGCAATCAAATCAAAATTCTTTTCAAAGGCTTCATGCATTCCAACAAGCTTAAAAGGTATGTGTATATTGAATTCCTCTCTAGGCTTAGTTTTATTAGAAATACCCACAACATCTACACTTGAACCTAGCATATTTAAACATTCAAAAACCTTTTTGTCCTCCCTAGCAACATCATGGAATTCTTTTGATAAACTTTCAAGGATGAATTCCCTTTTTTCAGCATTCTTCTCTTCTTTTAGTTTTAGGAATAAAAATTGTATGAAGGGGTTAAGGCTAACAAACCCGGCCTCCAAAATATGAACTAAAGAAGCTGCAACAATCTTATAATTAGGAGCAAACTCTGCTATAGATTTATCCTCAATATCCTCGTGCTTGCTAACATAATTAAAGAATTCTTCAATATTATCTTTCCCAATTATGGAACCACTGCCTATTGCAAGATTTTTCATAGCGAACTGGGGGAGCAACATGGTGAGCTAGAGCAAGGACTAATTTTTTTGTGTTTTTGAAAAGAGGCAAACAAAACCAAGAAAAAGAAACAAAGCAAACTAAAAACAAAGTAAAGAGAAAGGAAGTGAAGGACTCCCCTTGTGAAGACGTCCTTAGCCTCCCCGAAAACGGTGCCAGAAAATCTTGTTGGCTGCGCTGAGTTGATATAGGAGCGGTTCGTTGGGAACCCCAAGAGCAAGGTGTGAAGCGGCACAGCAGCAAGTTTTCCCTCAGTAAGAAACCAATGTTATCGAACCAGTAGGAGGAAGGAAACGTCACACAGGTGTTGCAAACAACGCGGAGACCTGCAGAACACAAACTCAAGACTTTGCCCCAACGAATCAGTGAGGTTGTCAAGCTCACCGGTTTGCTGTAACAAAGGATTAAACGTATGGTGTGGAAGGTAATGGTGGTTTGCAGCAAGTAAACAAGTAACAATGGAAGATGTATCAATGGTAAAGATTGGACCGGGGTCCATAGTTCACTAGAGGTGCTCTCCTTAGATAAACAACATGGCATGAAGGGTAAACAAATTACAGCGGGGCAATTGACAGGATCTGAGCAAGGCATAACAATACAATTACTAGCCAGAAAGATCCTATGAGGTCGATTGGGAAATACAACAATATACATAGACCGCCATCCAACTACATCTATGACTAGAAGTCCACCCTCAGGTTATCATCCGAACCCCCTCCGGTATTAAGTTGCAGTCCACATGTTCCATGAAAAAGAGACCGTTGTTTTCTCCCTAGTAGCAATAGCACATCTACAACCGAAGTGATTATTGTCACTTTCCTTGGAAACTAGAGGCATGAACCCACTATCGAGCATAAATACCCCCTCTTGGAGTCACTAGCAACTACTTGGCCAAGATAGCTACTAACAACGGAGAGCATGCAAGATCACAAACAACACAGACATGATAGAATCATAAAGACAAAACCATTAATCAAACCAACATAATAATCTCAATATCCATCGGATCCCCGCAAACACAACATGCATGATTACAAATAGATTAGATCTTGATCATGAACGGAACTCATAAGATCTATACATGAAAGCACAAAGGAGGAGATACAACCATCTAGCTACTACATGGACCCATAGTCCAAGGTGGAACTATTCACGCATCATACCGGAGACAAGGCCTCCGAGATGATCTCCCCTCCGGCAGGGTGCCGGGAAGAACTTCAGACCCCCCCTAATCTAGGGACGATGGTGGCGGGGGCTATAGATGGTTTCGTGGATTTCTGATCGGGTCCTCAGAGTTTCTGCATCGGGGGATTCATATAGGCGAAGGGGGAGACCGAGGCAGTCGGCAGGGCTGGCAAACCCTAGCCAAGCTAGGGCTAGGGCCCACCCGTGCCTAGGGTGGGTCTGGCCCCCTTGGCTGGCCCCTCCGTCTCTCCTCTGGACTTCTTGTTCCCCACAGAAAGTAATTGACTTTGTCCTTTGTCCCGTCCAATTCCGAGAATATTTCTTTACTAACTTTTTTGAAACCAAAAACAGCAGAAAACAGGCATCCGACACTGTTGCAACTTGTTAGTAGGTTAGTACTATAAAACATGTAAAAAGCACCTCAAAGTGTGGACAACTAAAGCAAAGTAGATACTAAACAAGCATGGAGCATCAAAAATTATAGATACGTTTCCAACGTATCACTGACCCTCCAGCGCCAGATGCTGCTAGCTGAGGAGGTTGGCGCTATGCACAAAAATCTACAGAAGAAACAAAAATAAAGCCGATGAATAATGGACTCGGGGGCTCCCCTACAAAGGGAAAGACCAACAGGTCAGACAAAAAGGACTCGGGGGCTCCCCCACGAAATAAAAATGCAACACTTATGTGTTCAGGTGTGGACTCCGATGGTTTGCATGCTTCCTTTCGACTTACGACTGCCCTCTTCTCCCGCCTAACAGGGTTTGGGTCATCGTCCTCGGAGTCGGCCACCACTGGGGGGATAGAATCCGTCGGCTTCGATTCCGCCATAACTTATTGAGTGTCCCCGTCAAGGGACTCCTCCGAAGGATTGCTGCAAGCAACTATCATATCAACAACAACTAACACTAAGCGAACGAACAATATAAAAAAGCTTCAAGCAGGGTGACTTACGACTCCGACAAATTGAAGACGCGATCCTCCTTCTCCTTCTTCTTCTTGGCTGTCGGCTGCGGAGCCACCACCCAAATAGGCACGGCATGGTAAGGCGCAGACGACGCACCTTCTTCCTTGCCATGCTGCTCGAGGAACAACGGACCCCTTGGAGTTGGTGGGGGTAGACCCATCCAAAGATTCACTCCGGGTGCGCTTTCGGGTCCGCCCTTCGCTCAGCTCGGGGGCTTACAAGGTAGGAGATTGCGCCGGGGGAAGCTCGGATTCAGAATCCACAACTTCATTATCCGACGCAACCGGAAATTTCTCAGGTAGAGGGGGCATCATCCCAGCTGCCTTGAGGTCCTGCAAACAAAAGACGCAAGAGTATGATTAGTGACACTAACAAGAAGCAAAAGAACTCGAAGAAGCGCAACATGTAAGCTACAAATTTCCACCTGCGGAACTGCATTTTTAGCGCTGAACGGAGAGGTCAATGATTTCCCCGGGAGGTCCTCGTCGGCTTTGAACTTCAGCAGGGTCCGAAGGGCTCTATCAAGGTCACCCTTGGACAACTCCTCAGGTGAAACCCTTGTAGGATCGCTGCGGCCAACATAAAGAAAAATCAGATGCGCCCTCGCTTGGAGCGGCTGCACCAGACGCTTGAGGAAGGTGCGAATAATATCGACATTGTTGACCTCCTTGTCGACCACCAGCTGGAGTGCCTCTACGTGACGGTAGAACTCCCCCACCTCCGGTGTTTCACCCTCCAAGACGTGGTGCGTCCAATTTGGCGTCGCGGATATAACACCACTTCTTCCGCCAATACTGGACGGACTCGCACATGGAAAAGAAGAAGAAAAGGATAGAAGAACGAATGGAGATGATGCAGCCGCCGAGAGGATAAACACCGCCGGTGCCGGACTGCCTCTTCACGGAAGAGAGCTTCCGGAAGAGGCCAAAGTGCGGCTCGATACCGAGCCACTACTCGCACAAGGTGATGAAACACGCAATGTGCAGAACAGAATTGGGAGACAGATGATGTAGCTGAATCCCATAGAAGAAAAGGAGTCCACGTAGAAAATCATGGACAGGAAGAGAAAGACCTCGGACGATGAAAGCGTAAAACATCACCCGAAAACCTTCGGGTGGGCGAGGAATTACCTCATCGCCGGGGAGGATGGCGTCCTATTTGTTCTCGGGGATCAACCCAGCATCGCGCATCTTGCGCAGATCCCCATCGCACATGTCCGTGCGCTTCCACCCACCGTCAGTGGCACGGGCCGTAGCAGCGACCTTCTTACCGCCGCCGGCGGCGCTCGAACCAGCTCCAGCAGTGGTCTTCTTCGGCTTTCCCATCTTGCAGCAGCGAGTGCGGCGGCGAGAACACAAGAAAGAGGAAGGAAAAGTGTGGAGAATGTCCAGCGCGCAACAGAGGGCAGCAAAGCTCGCGAAAATGGAGGCAAGGAAGATGAGCAAATGGCAAAGGTAAAAAGAAATCACTGTTCCCCTGCAGTATAAAAGGACGAAGACAACGCACATGAGCCGTCGATTGAAAAGCCCTAGCGTGCCACTTAGATCTCAACGTACACATGTCAGCATTACATCGAACCGTCGCTAGCACGCCGTCCACTACGTGCGGAAACCGAGGAGACGCCGTAATTTTCACCACGTCTATGCATGACTATTCAACTTCAAGTTAGGCAGTGGGACCCACGATCGTCTCGTCGCATCATCTCTACTGCCGCAGACGGTTGAGAAAACCAATCATCAGCACTGACATCATCAAGGCAAAGCCAGCAACGGCTCGAAGATTTAGGCTGATCAATCAAGTACGTACTCGAATCTACGATTCGAGAAACTACTCGAGGGCTACTCCTATCAGGAGCGTTGGCCGTGCACCTGAGAACTTACTAAGGTAACATCATCTCGGCATTATTTTCAAGTCCTACGTCGAGTCTACAACTCCACTACGGACTCGGGGGCTACTCCCATAGGGAGAGTTGTTTAAGCATCCGAAAGCAATTGTGTCCTTCGGACTTATACTGAAAACGACTAAACAAAAGTCTTTGCTTGAGTCTACGACTCGAACAGACACTCGGGGCCTACTCCCATAGGGAGAGCTGGTCGCGTATGAATTCTTCGACTGTGATCCTTCAGGTCAAAATACAACAAAATCTTTTTGGCAACTTTTCCCAAATCAATGCTAAGTGAGAAGCAGTCTCCTTGGCCACCCGAAACACCTCTGCGGTGATAAAACTTCGGATGTTGTGTCTACGACGCAAAGATAAGACCTACAGATATCATCTGATGGCCTGGTAACGCACCTGACTACACTATGCCAGTAAACTTCCGTGTCAACAGGCACGATGAAAATCCCGATGGATGCGTTGGGTACATCACTTGAAAATCACAGGGATTCGGTTCCTGTAAGACCACAACGGCCTGAGTTGAATCACACCAGCAATCGTTCTGAATTCGAGTCCGGGGACTCGAGTTTGATGAAGATCGTGTTGTTTTGTCCTATGACAGTTAACTGGCCCTGATATGTCGGGTGATCCAGGCACATGCATCAACAATACCTATGAACTAAAACATTTCTCCTTGAAATAGTAGGCTCAATTGCACCCGAAAGATTGAAGAGTCCTCAGCCAAATCTACGATTCGACTGAACACTCGGGGGCTACTGACATGGATATACCCCCACGGGTACATGACATTGGTATACATGGTCCAGTTCGAGGAAAGCCCACATCAGGACACACGGCCCATGAAGACTTCGGGTGGCCCAAGCCCATGGCAGTTTCGAATCCTTGGAGGACAAGTCTAGATTAGATAGAATTTCAAAGAGTGTCAACCCTAATATGTAACCGACTTGACCTAACCCGGGACCTGCCTATCTGTATAAAGGCCATGAGGGTACGACAAGAAGGATCTCTCGACTCAGTGCATACACACCTCCACGCCAGTTTGCATCTGCGCACCCCTATAACCGTCGGTTTCGCCATAATCAAGAGCAGACAAACATGAGTAGGGTTATCCCTCCGGGGGCCTGAACCTGGGTAAATCTCGTGTCCGTGTTGCTTGTCTGTTAACCGTTCCACGACTTCCAGCATCCCCATCTTCTCCAAACCCAAGTCCATAACAATGGGCATTGACAAGATCGAACCTCGTCAGAAGGGAAACTCTATTAATTAAGGAGCCAAAGTACTCTCATCACGGCACAGTGTCGTAACTTCGCCCAGGCATGAATGAGGCCAAGTCTAGGTCTTGGAGCTAGTTGATATGTCGGAAACGTATCTACAATTTTTGATGTTCCATGCTTGTTTAGTATCTACTTTGCTTTGCTTTGTCTACACTTTGAGGTGTTTTTGTATGTTTTTTTTGGAACTAACCTATTAACAAGTTGCCATAGTGCCAGTTGCTTGTTTTCTTCTGTTTTTGGTTCCAGAAAGGCAAAAAATCAATATTCTCGGAATTGTACGGGACAAAAGCCAAAGTCAATATTTTACCGTGGGCAACACGAAGCCAGAGTACGAGACGGAGGAGGGCGTCGAGGGGGACACACCCCTGGCCACGTTGGTGGGCCCACCCCGCGCCTTGGGGGGGGTGCAGCCGCCTCGGGCACCCCCTCGGCCTCCCTCTTAGCCTATAAGAAGCCCCCGATGCAGAAACCCTAGGCACCCGATCAAAACTCCACGAAATCATCTGTAGCCGCCGCCACCATCGTCCCTAGATCGGGGGGATCTGAAGCTCTTCCCGGCACCCTGCCGGAGGGGAGATCATCCCAGAGGCCTTCTTCTCCGGCATGAAGCGTGAGTAGTTCCACCTTGGACTACGGGTCCATGTAGTAGCTAGATGGTTGTATCTCCTCCTTTGTGCTTTCATGTATAGATCTAGTGAGCTCCGTTCATGATCAAGATCTAATCTATTTGTAATCATGCATGTTGTGTTTGCGGGGATCCGATGTATATTGAGATTACTATGTTAGACTGATTAATGGTTTTGTCTTATTGATTATATCATGTCTGTGTTGTTTGTGATCTTGCATGCTCTCCGTTGTTAGTAGCTATCTTGGCCAAGTAGTTGCTAGTGACTCCAAGAGGCGGTATTTATGCTCGATAGTGGGTTCATGCCTCTAGTTTCCAAGGAAAGTGACAGAAATCTCTTCGGTTGTAGATGTGCTATTGCCACTAGGGAGAAAATAACGGTCTCTTGTTCATGGAACAAGTGGATTGTTTACCTTACACACTTTGCTTAAAGCAGTTGTCTGTTTCTTGCAACTTAATAGTGGAGGGGGTTCGGATGATAACCCGAAGGTGAACTTCTAGTCATAGATGCAGTTGGATGGCAGTCTATGTATATTGTTGTATTGCCCAATTGAATCTCATAGGATCTTTTTGTCTAGTATTGCATTATTATGCCTTGCTCAGTTCTTGTTAATTGCCCTGCTGTAATTTGTTTACCCTTCATGCCATGTTTGTTTATCTAAGGAGAGCACCTCTAGTGAACTATGGACCCCGGTCCAATCTTTACCATTGATACATCTTCCACTGTTACTGTTTACTTGCTGCAAACCATCATCACCTTACACATCATATAGTTAATCCTTTGTTACAGCAACCGGTGAGATTGACAACCCCACTGTTAGTTGGGGCAAAGTCTTGAGTTTGTGTTGTGCAGGTTTCCAGGTTGCTTGCAACACCTTTGAGGTGTTTCATTCCTCCTACTGGTTCGATAAGCTCAGTTTCTTATTGAGAGAAAACTTGCTGCTGTGCTGCATCATACCTTGCTCTTGGGGTTTCCCAACGGGGCGTTCAACACGCATCACTAGTATGACCAAAGTTTGCTAGGACATGGCTTACATTATTAAGCTCTCTACCTGTGGAAATAAGTTTCATACAAATTTTAGATGCCAGAAGGTGTTTAATGTCCTGAACTAAACCTCTGAAAGGCGACCGATCAATATCATCTAAACATATCATCCTCATAGCTTCTGAGCAGTCCATCTCAATCCTGACAAGGAGAAGTAGACCAATCCAAAGCCAAGGTTATTCGTTTACGGCATGCTTCAAGCTCTGCTTCAAGAGGACTGCTACATGCTTGCAAGTAATGAAAGTAGTTACAATGATCGAACTAGCTTCATCACGCATCATCATACCTGCACCTCATGTTCTAGTAGCCATACAGAATGAACTATCCACATTTAGCTTGACATAGCCTTCAGGTGGCTTCCTCCATGGACGTATAGGGACACCACCTGACATCCTCTGTTTATTCAGCAGTACAGTAGCATTGTCCCAATACACCACCGACTTCCCCTTCACAGGGTCCGCATTGGGGAATTGCTTGATAGTTAGGATGGACTCCAAGTAGCTGCACAGAAACCTCTTGGAGCTCTCAATTGCTGGTGCTGGTTTTAGGTGTATGACCTTGTTACGAATAATCGGGATGTATAGTTCCGAACTTCTTCTTTTCTCTTACGCAGGCGTATGGAACAACAGCGTATTCATTCTAGTTTTCAAGATTTCGACATTGCAGCAACATTTCCCCTTGAATAGTTGTATGTACTTCTGATACTAACAAAGTTCGTCAAAGATTTCATCATTTCAGCAACATTCATGTTGATCATTTGCAAAAGATAGAAACGAATGTTTCAACAAGTAGCATGGAACAAAACTCTCGGTCTATGCACTAAAGAAAAGCTGAAACTTCTTCCAATTTTTTACAGTACTATAATGTATGTTTCAATCTTGTATGAATTCTTCACATCGCGTAAATATGGTAAAACCTGGAAAAAGATAGTAAAAAATCTTTCTCCTTGCAATGACGAAAACAACACAATACTTGTATCTCCTTCTAGATTTTGTCACTGCAGCAACATTAAAAACAATAGTATTACAAAATCATTTGCAAATAATACACCAATATGGTGAAACCTAGCAAAAAATGTAATTTTATAAGAAGGAAGAACTTATCATATAGTTCATTCGTGAGAAAAAAAGAAAGAATATTTGAGGAGGAAAATGCATTACAATGACATTTCAAAGTTCAGGAAATGAAACTTTAAAACAAGGATGAACCAATAGAAAACATGAACCTAAAAAACAAGAGGAACAAGTTTGACTACGGTTTAAGAAACCATGTACAACATAAGCACTGAAGATATCATGATCGTGGTTTTAGGAAAAGCCCAGCAGGAATATGAAAAATGTAACATAAACTATTTATTTAAACCAGAACAAAAAATGTTGGTCAGCTTGTAAAAATAAATATTTGGGAGGTAGAACAAAAGTACTAACAACACTAAACTACTATTTGAAAAACAGAACATGACTAGTTATATATGATAAATTTGGAACGAATTCATGACAACAGAAAACAAAACTTGGGAAAAATAATGAACTCGCCTTGACAATTTCTCTTTTGGGAACAATCAAAGAAAGCAGTAAAATCATTTTTTGAACCTTAACCATAGGTTGTGGTGAAAAATTGAGTTTACAAGCATCGCTGGGAAACACAAAAAGAATAAATTAGCTAAAAATGTGTATAGATCATAAGATTAATTAAATGAGGAAACAAGTGGAACTAAAGTTGTACTGAAAGTAACAAATATATATCGGCAAAGGAACAAATGAGTATTAGTGCAATAATAAGAAAAGGTTAAGCTAGAGGAAAATACAAAATGCAGAGGTGTGTAGGAACAAAGTTCTTATTAGTGCATGAACATATATTTATGTAAACATGAACAAGGATGAATTGTGTAAGAATGGAAAAAATTGAGTATGTGAAACAAGATTTAAGCATGAGGAACAAATGCTTAGGAATGAAAAAGGAAGAAAATCTAATGGAATATGTTCGGAGGAAACAATTAAATGATAGAGTATAAGATATATTTTAAAGGAACAAGTAGGAACAAAATAACTATTTGAGTACATTTCATTGAATAAGTGTTAACTTCAACACAATATATATTCTAAACTTTTTTGTACGAGGAACAAGATATAAGCTATGAAGGAACTGGATAGTAAGAAAGATGGAACAATTATTGGTGAGAGATGGAAAAATTAAAAATCAAAAGAAGAACAAAATCTAGTAGGTAGAGAAACACTATTTTGCTGCTATTAGGAACAAATCACATAAACTACTGAAACAAAAATTAAGATTGTGTGCCAAAAAAATTAGAACTAGAACTAATTTAAGTACAAAAGTCTAGATAAAAATTGGTCAAGTTGAGGTGAAGAAAAATTTATTACATTAGAGGAACTACACCCCGAGTGAAATTTGAGTACCAAATCTATGCTAAATGTGAAATTTCAATACCAAATGGAACAAAATACCGTTGTTAACGGAACGACATGTAACCATGCAAAGAACAAAATATAGGTGTTCTAAAAGGGATGTAACCATTTATCGTCATTTTAAACCCAGAATCGTGATTGATAAACAAAGTGCTAGAGTATTAATCAAGCTAATGAACATTGAGTAGTACTACTAAGAAAAGTCATCACCTTGTAGTACCCAAGCTATGAAATACATGCAAAGGTATTAATTCTAATTGCATACACAACATAATAAATGGAAGAATTCCAAGGAAAAGAACTCTAAAACGGATATTTGTACAATCTACTTCTCATGAAATCAAACCCTATTCAAAGGTCATGTATGTGTCACATTCGAAAAAAATAAGGAGGTCGAGAAATTAGAACCTCTGTTGCAGATGCCAGTGACCGAACATATAAGAAAAGTGAGCTGGTTCAGGGAAGAAGACTGAAGAACAAGATTAGATGTGAGCGACAACGTAGCACCCTAGTTCACCACAGCTGACAAGTGAAAAAAAAACCGTTGCCGGGGAGAATAAGATGGCAAATCTCCGCTCTAAAGGAGAAGGCGGTGGCTGAATCGGCTCCTAGAAGGCAACTTGGCGGGAAGGGGAGATGGGAACACCAGCGGTGCCGCTAATGTGAAACCCTCGACCAAGGGAACGAACAAACATAAGAGGAATGGAGGACTAGCTACGGTTTCTCTCTCATAGCTATCAAGTAGAAGGAAACATCCTAAACGGGCTAAGTCCATGTTGAAACCCCTTCAGCAAAACAATGCTAGGAAACGCTCGGGTGCTACCGAGTCGTTTCCAGCAACTCCGCTTGTGATGTTGGGCCAGCCGTGACGCGCGACATGCGGGTAAAAGGCCACGTGTGACACACGGTGGGACATCTGAACGATCTTGTACATCCATTCTTGTGGTCCGATGGCCGAAGACTCCTGGTCATTGTGGTAGCTGCTGGCTAGATAGCTCAGTTTTAATGTTTATTATTTAATAAAAATATAGTAGACACATGGGAGCGGGGTCATGGCCCTCCCTAGCTCCACCCTATTTCTTCTTTTCTTGATATGTGCTTGTAAGATGGCAACTCTTTCTTAAGTCGGAATTTGTTTTTTACCAAGACTCTGAAATAGGTGCTTATTGAATTTTTTTGGCGGTAATATTGAGTTGAATACATGAGTTGCCCAACAACTTGTCAAGATGTGCAAATACATTCACAAAGGTTCAAAATGCGGTGGAGTGGCCTGTATTATACAGTGTAAAAACACCAAATTAGTCTGAAATGACACCGGTCAAGGGAACAAGAAAAACAACTACGGTACATAGGAAATGTTTGGATTTAGATGGGCCTGGTCTTAAACATGTTTGGACTTGTTGTGGTGGCTAGCGATTGGGCTGAGCTGGTGTTCAGTGGAATCGTGTGTTCTATCTCAATAGAAGAAGAAAAAGGAACGAGATTTTAGTTAACCACACCAATGCATATGCTGGCTCATTGGTTTCATGTCAACCGTACAAAGTGAAACGAAAATACTTTTTTTCTTCCACACAAGGAAGATTGGCCATATTTTACTATCTTGATATGTAGCAATAAAAGTTGAACACGTCTTCGAAACAGGCTTTTGTCCCACTATATTAATATAGCAAACACATCATACAACCACGATAGTCTAAAAAACAAAGACAATGCTTTGGCAGCAACAAACACACGCTCAAAGAAAACAAAAAAATAAATAAAATAGAGATAAGATGTATCAACTAAACAAATATGACCGGCAACCGCTGCGTCCTCCAGAGAAGTACCACTACTCTCCTAATACCGAATCATCAAACACCAGGCAACACCTTCAAAAAAGAAAACGAACATTTCTGCTCGAACCAGAGCAGTAGCCCTAGAGCACTTGTTCTAAGGTTTTCTCCGATCGGCAGAGGGAAGTGGATAGGGTAGCGACGACATCCTCTAGGAGGAATGGTGCCACCGAGGGAGGGAATGACCCTATCCACTGTTAGCTTAATCTTGGTAAGGGAGTCTAAGTGGTATTAGTCTATGTCCGAGTAGCACTAGGACTATGTGTGCCTGTGGTATGTGTGGTGTGTACGTGTCTTGGTCTAAGGAGGTTTCCTAGTTAGACAAGTGTATATGTGAGTCCTAGTACTAGTAGTATCCGTACGTGTGTACGTGATGGTTTAGATTTAATATTAGTCAGGTCTAGCTTGCATATATAAGCAAGGGTAGACCGTGAGTCTTGTAACACATTGAGTGAGTTGATAAGAAAATAAAAAAAAAGAACGGGCACGACACGTGCCCTTGGCCATAAGATTTTTTGAGCATGTTTGTTTGTCTAGTTTGATATAGTCAATCTATGGGAAAATTCTAACAATTGGTATCAGAGCAAGGTCGAAGATTTAAAGCCACGCTTGCCCCGGGGAGGCGACCCGTACTAGCGCCTCGGGGCAGGCGATCGTCGTTCGGACGGGCGACCAGGTGAGGCGGCGAACATGCCGTCATTGGTGAGGCGGCGGGCGGTAGTCGCTCGAAGGAGCAACAAGGAAGAAGAAGGCGGGCGAGGAGTCCTCGGCAAGGTGGTGGATTGGGATGATCGTTGATGAGTGCGGTGGTACCGGGGTGCGGTGCCGGGAATCTTGTCAAGATCGTCGTCCGGGAGAGTATGAGTCAAGTAGTCATGGTCGTGCGGGTTAGCACATTAAGTCGGCGTCGTGTTTGTGAGTCGCTGCCGTGTCCAAATGCATGTATCTGTGAGGATCCGTTGCAGCTGAAGCGAATGAAGGTTGAGGGATTGTTCATTATATGGACGAAGACACAATTTGCGTGTCTCGATCAGGTCGTCTATGTGTCTCGACGAGAGGATCAATTTCAAGTATGAAGGGGGCGGTAAACCAGTGAAGGTGAGTCTCTTCAATGAGGTCATGTCTCTACATGAGGCCGAAGTGGATGGTCTAGTCCACGCCAGGAGGTCGGCATGTATTGCGCTAGGGTGAACGGTGTGTTCCACGGGTGGTGCGATTCCACAAGGTTTGCTAGCGTGGCTGGGTAGTCCGGATCATACTTGAGTTGTTTCGTAAATTCCCCAAGTCAAAATTGGGGAGATCCAATTAGACTTGTCGTGGTGCGAGACATAGACAAGACGTGGATCTACAAGGATTCAAGATCAAAGAAGCATGAAAGATGAAGAGTAGTCAATTAAGATTAGAGAGAGATTGTTAGCTTAATCTTGGTAAGAGAGTCTAAGTGGTACTAGTCTATGTCCGAGTAGCACTAGGACTACGTGTGTCTGTGGTATGTGTGGTGTGTACGTGTCTTGGTCTAGGGAGATTTCCTAGTTAGACAAGTGTATATGTGAGTCCTAGTACTAGTAGTATCCGTACGTGTCTACGTGATGGCTTAGGTTTAATATTAGTCAGGTCTATCTTATATATATAAGCAAAGGTAGACCGTGAGTCTTGTAACACATTGAGTGAGTTGAGAAAAAAATAAAGAAAAAGAACGGACACGACACGTGCTCTTAGCCGTAAGATTTTTTGAGCATGTTTGTTTGTCTAGTTTAATGTAGTCGATCCGTGGGCAAATTCCATCATCCACAACCCGGGTTATCCATTGCAAAGATGAACCATAACCGATGATATACTCCGATATCCTCATCTCGAAAGAAATAAAAAAGATATGCCTACGTCCTTATCCATGTACTAGCCGACTGCCCCTCGTACGAATATATGCCACCATGTCTGCATATTTGGACAGGACGCCCCGATCACTCCATCCAGGATAAAGAAGCCAGGAAAGTTCAGTCCAGAGTCCGCAAGACGCAGCCTGAAATCGTCAGTACAGAACGCACCTGCAAAGCAAAACAAGTCTCTCCGCCGGTTCCATATTTGACTATTCGTCTCTGCATTCCGTGGACAACAGCTTGAGATCACTCGCTATATGCAATTCGAGTGACAGAGCTGTTCGCCGGATGCACCGAAGCTAGCCATTGGTTGGAAGCGCCGAAGTTTCCTCTCAGGAGGAGGGCTACCACCTTTCAGAGTCTTCCCTTCCAAGATGTTGCCAAGTCCAGTTTCGGAACCGATCTCTCTCGATCGATCGGCAGGCTAGGTTCTCGGCGAGCACTACTGCATACCGGCAACAGCAAACTTAGCCAGGAATTACGTTGCTGTCAGGCATGGTCAAGCGGGCACCGCGTACTAACAATGGCAAAATATGGAGGCAGAATCTGCTTACGGTCCGAAGGTCGATTGTTCGCGCCGCCGCTTTCAGAACCAGGAAAGCGGCGTAGTAGTAGCCGTGTAAATTCTTCTCGGTACCTTGATTCCGTACGCTTCCGGGGCTCTATCACGAAGACCTACTAAAATTAATCCTGCACGTTTCACAGGCCGAGCTTACTTTTCTTGGACAGTTAGTTACCGAGAATAATCTCCCGGCCAAATTCGTTACGAAGCTGCTGCAGTTCCAAGGCCGAATGTACATTGTTCAGCAAGTTATCAGGTACGACTTTCTGGACCTCTAAATCTACCGCCAATCCGCCATGATTTGATAGTAATTAAGCACGATGGGCAATCATGGGTATACAGCTTTTCTTCTCAAGAAAGAGCACAAAAGAGGCAGAACAGCAAGTACTTTCCAAGTACACGAAAGGTCCCCTTTCTCTTTCTCTGCGTCGTAGAAAGATCTGCTGTTCAGCTTGCTTCTACGACACAGGAAATCAAACCCTATTCAAAGGTCATGTATGTGTTACATTGGGAACAAAAATAAGGAGGTCGAGAAATTAGAACCTCTGTTGCAGTTGCCGGTGAAGGAACATATAAGAAAAGCGAGCCGGTTCAGGGAAGAAGACTGAAGAACAAGATCAGATGCGAGCGACAAACGCAGCGCCCTAGTTCACCGTGGCCGACAAGTGAAAAAAGATGGGCAAATACAACCAGCATTATGGCACCGGTGATGGGAACAGAAAAACAACTACAGTACAAAGGAAACGTTTCGATTTAGATGGGTCCGATTCTAGACATGTTTGGACTCGTTGTGGTGGCTATCAATTTGGGCTGAGCTGGTGATTGTGTTTTCCATCCCAAAAAAAAGGAAAAAAAGGAACGATATACTAATTAACCACGCGCCAATGCATATGCCGGCACATAGCTTTCATGTCAATGGTACGGAACAGAAATACTTCCTTCGATTGTCACTAAAATAGATATATCTACATATGTTTTAATGCTAGATATATCTTTAACGACAAAACGACAAGTAATATGGATTAGAGGGAGTATATTTTGTCCACACGATGAAGAATGGCGAGATCTCACTGTCTTTTTTTTTTGAGAATAACGGTACAATGAAAAAGGTGATGAACACGTAGCAAGATGACACATAATCCGTACTATCGGTCTATCGCTGTCCTCGCCTTCTTGAAAGAAAAAGACAAGATATGCCTACGCCCTTATCCATGTACTAGCCGACTGCCCCTCGTAGAATATATGCGTCTTCGTATTTGGACAGGACGCCCTGATCTCTGCATCCAGAATAAAGAAGCCAGGAAAGTTCAGTCCAGAGTCCACAACACGCACTCTGAAACCGTCAGTACAGAACGCACTGGCACTTCCCAGAGCCAAAAAAAAAAGGAAAGGCTCTCCGCCTGGTTCCACATTGAGTTATTGACTACTCGTCTCTGCATTCCATGGATAACAGCTTGAGGTCACCCACTATATGCAATTCGAGTAACAAAGCTGTTTGCTGGATGCACCGAAGCTAGCCGTTCGTCGGAAGCGCCGAAGTTTCCTATCAGGAGGCTGGCTACCGCCTTTCAGAGTCTTCCTTTCCAAGATGTTGCCAAGTTCAGCTTCGGAACCATGCTCTCTGGCAGGCTACTAGGTTCTGGGTGAGCACTACCGCTTACCAGCAACAGCAATCTTAGCTGGGAATTACGTTGTCAGGCTGGGTCAAGTGGGGACTACCGCGTGTTATCTAACAACGGCAACTCATGGAGCCAGGGTCGATTGTTCGCGCCACCGCTTTCAGAATTCAGAACCAAGAAAGGGGTGTAGTAATAACCGGGTAAAATTTTCTCAGTACCTTGATTCCGTACGACGTTGGCTTCCGGGGATCCATCACTCACGTTTCACAGGCCATGCTTACTTTTCTTAGACAGTTAGTTACCGAGAATAACCACCCCGCCAAATTCGTCACGGAGCTGCAGTTCCAAGGCCAAGGTACATTGTTCAGCAAGTCAGGTAGTACGACTTTCTGGACATAAACTGCCGCAATGATTTGGTTACGAGGTCTGCCAGCGAGTAATTAAGCACGTTGTGGGCAACCACCTCTCAAGAAAGAGAAAAAAAGGCATAACAGCCCGGAAATCCCTTTTTGACTCACGGGTGCATTTGCACCCATTATGAGAAAATATATTTTAAAAACATTAGAAAATTTGAAAAAAAATGTCTACATCTACATTCAAACATTTTATGGTCGTTCACAAGTTTTTTGGGACAAAAGAAAATTTTATGTGTAATTTATAAAAAAGACAAAAAAACTCGCATGAATAGGACTATTCACATAACATTTTTTTCTTTTTTTTGCACGGGACACGTAGAATGTTGTTTCAACCCGAAAAAAAACTTATGAATGAACATCTTCGAATGTATATGTAGATATTTTTTATTTTATTTTTTGACATTTCAAAATATGTTTTCTCACAATAGGTGCAAATGTCATTGGTGGAAACAGGCCTATAGGTCTCGGTTGGTACGGGGCTTTAGTCCCGGTTGCCCAACCGGGACGGGGCAATCGGGACTAAAGCCCTAACCTTTAGTCCCGGTTGCCCCACCGACCGGGACAAAAGGGTAAACACGTGGCAGCGGCATAGAGCGAGGGGGGTGGAGCATTCCGGGACTAATAACCTTCTGCCGCGGCAGAGATTTGGCCCATTTCTCTGCCGTGGCAGAGAATTCATTTTAGCACATTTTGTTGCCGCGGCAGCATTTTCGCCACATTTTGTGCCGCGACAGAGAATTCATTTATGTTGTTTTATTGTTTATTTAGTGTTTTGCACTTATCAATGAAGGAACCTTATATTACACAAGATCATCATGACAATATTACATTCAATACACGGATCGAGTTCATGCACTACATACAAAAGTTGCTATTCGATGCTACCGGCCAATTCCTATTGTCTATACAAAATCGAATAGTATTCCCCTTTTGGGTTTAGGACTTCTGCATCCAAGAATCCTGCCAATTCCTTCTGAATTGCTCGTACGCGATCCTTTGGCAGAAGACCGTCCCGTAGACGTTCGATCTGATATTTAAAAAAGGAGTCAGTCTATATGAATGAAACTAAACACAATTTGATTGTAATTAAAAACTATAGAAATTGTTTACGTACGTGGAGTTGCTCTAAATTTCTGCCCTTCTCATCGCACGTCTGCCGGATGAACTCGCAAACATAGTATCCACATAGATTGTTAACTGATCCCTGCGTCAGGCACTTTACGAGAACAGAGTTCAATAAAAAATAGTAATCAAGCATGATAATAGCTGTATCAAAACTAGAATCAAAGAGATGCGCGGATATAGCTAGTGGTGCTTACATTTAGTGGTTGAAATGTAAGCTCCTCTTTCCAAACACCCCTAGCCTTGTTGATAAACCGTTCCAAGCGCTGCCCGGCGTAGAAAACGAATAAAAGAAGTTATTAATTACTTGATATCATAAAATTCACGAACATGCCGATATAGTGTCGTAATGATTAGAATTACCGCTGGAGAAGCATCTGCATGTCCTTCCACGTCTCAAGGGGTTTATGTTTCGAGTCCATGACTAGTACACGCATTGAATGATTAACAGAATATAGTGGAAGCTGCGAATGCATAACTAATCAATTATATACTTAACATCGAGTAAGCGAAATAGAAAGTGTATACAAGACAATAACACTCACTCGAAGTTGTAAGGAAAAAGTATTTCCCTTCTGGTTTCTTGAAACCTTAACGCGTGTACTATATTATCCTCCGTATCCTGGGGGCTTGTTTTGAGATTAGCTTCATGAACCCAATATAGGTCAATGAAGCCAATGTCATAGATTTTTCCTCTGCTGCATTCGAGAATCTTCATTCTGCATATTACAGTATGATTATATACATGCAATAAACAAGGTGAGATAGCTGGAGACTAAATTAATTATAGAATTAGTACTTACAGACAATAGGCACTGACGATCGATTTGTCCAAGGCGTCTTGATTGAATAACTGAAATAGTTCATCAAATTCAATGGATATCATGTCATCCTTTTCTTTCCCATGATGCTTTTTTGTAACCCTCAGCACTATCCATTTAGCCCCGGCCTTTGTGGCATGCATGTACCAGTTATGCAATCTTCGCATTTTTGTTGGAAGATTGTTTACCTCCTTAGGTTTGACGAGAGGTTTACCGTACTGGTATTTGTATGCTACTTCACTCACGGGGAAGAACTCTAACTGGGATAAGTACTGGGCAATACTCATACCTTGAGCAGCGGCAGCTTCTCCGTATTGTGCAACTACCTCTGGACCATACTGCTCTTCGGCCCCATATTTGCTCGACCCCACATTGGTTTGGGAAATCACCTTGAGAGGGGTGCAAGTCTGTTTTGCTTGTTCTCCGAGCTGGGCAACAGATTTCTCGCTTGCATCAGTACTGCTCTTCGAGGCTTTTTGTGCCGCATGTGACTTGACAATAGAACGCTCATAGTCTGATGACATCTTTGGATCGGGTTGATGAAGAGTCTTTAGCATTTTCAACACTTTGGCTTTTTCTTCTTTGGTGCTGGGGAACTCTGGCTCTTTCGGCCGCCTCAGCTTAACGAAAAACACTGTCGTTTCCGCATCAACGATCGCCGCAGTCTCCTCTTCAGTACAGTCGTAAGCTCTCTTGGGAGGAACCTTTGGTACTTTTGGAAGAGGCTCTTGTTTACATTTCGGCGATCGCTACCACGGCACGATGGCAGTGACGCTTTACGCTTTTTATCCCGAGGCGCGGCGATGGCTCCTTGGCGATGGCTGCGGGAGATTGGTGAGGCGGCGAAGACGGTTGCTGTGGCGGCGACCTCGGCGGAGACGGGTGAGGCGGCGGCGAAGATGGCCTTGGCGTGTGATTTGAAGCACGATACATTCCTTCGCCATAGAATGGTGACGTTTTGCGTCTCCCAAGATCCACATCCCCTTCACCTGCAGGGTAGTGAAGATCCAAAACTTAAAAGGTGGGCATGATTTCATCCACCCTGACAACAGCGTAGCCCTCTGGAACTGGACGACAGTGGTAAGTTGGTGTGGGTCCAATTGGTAAGGCATAGCCGACCGCCACCTTCATTGATATGTTCACAACTTTGACATGTAGCTCGCAGTGGGTCATCTCTGTGATGTCATCCACTGGGTAGCCAATAGGAGCCATTGTCGGTGCACCATCGTCATCGCCATTGTCATCACCCGGGACCTCGGTGGAAGCCACACTGCTTTTTCGATTATTCGATAGGCCGGTAGCATCGAATGCAGTGTGATGCTGAGATGGGCCGGTAGTACTTTGCTCTTTAAGTGCGTTAATTTCATCTTGTTGTTGCTTTAATCGTTCTTCAATTAAACACATTTGCTCTTTCTGACTATCTGCTTCAACTTCCGCCCTGTCCTTTCTCCTCTAACGGCTTCTATCAGGATATTTCTTCCTCTCTTCGAGAAACCCAGTCCTCCATGGTTGGGAGCCTCTTGTGCCTCGTGTTCGTCCATCATGTTCCTTATTTCCAAGGGCGAGTGTGAGCTCATCATTCTCTCTATCGGGAATGAAGTCCCCATCTTTAACAGCCTTTACTGCTTTTCTCATCCTCTCGATTGGCAAGGGGTCTTCTTTATGTCGTATGTTATATATACACCTCCCTTCAGAGTCCAACGTGCCCCCATGCCCGTAAAACCAATTCCTTGCACGTTCTACCCAATCGTCTGTCTCTGGTGTGATCTTTTTATCACACAGTTCATTCTCAAGTTTCTCCCACTTAGGAATGCCAGCCCTGTAGCCACCTTGCCCCATAGTATGGTGATACTTCTTGTTAGCAGCATTCAGCTTATTCGTTGTAGACATTTTCTTAGCTTTTTCTGATGTCTTGTATTCCACAAACTCAGCCCAGAATGGTTTTATCTTCTCAAACTGAATATTCTTGAAATCGGGAGTCTTCTCTTTCACGACATAGTCAAGGTGCAATCTTTTCTTCCAGATGGTGAAACACTGGGCCATCTTCTTCAAAGCCCACTCCCTGACCTTAGCCTCCATGGCTCTCCCATGTTGTAAGGCGTCCTCAACTGGATCCTACGCATTTGGATCCAGCTCTATATTCGGTAGTTTGAAATTAACCATGAGCCTCTTCCACAGTAAATCTTTGGCGTGGTTAGGGACAAATAAACATGTTCCCTCTTCATCCGCATTAGCAGGCCTATTCCAATTTCTAATGGTGATCGGGATTAAGTCCCTAACGATTACTCCGCATTGTGCCACAAATTTGGCTGCGACAACTTCGGGAGCCGTCGGTTTGCCGTCTTCAGCGACATCTTCGATCCTGAACCTCTCATGGTCTTGCAACTTTTTGGTTGGGCCTCGTCTGCTCTTTTCAGTAGATTCCTTCGATCCGGAGGGCTAAAAGAAGAAAGATCGTCATTATTATTTCTATATAGATAGCAGATGATTAATTAATGAATTGATTATATTACATGCACCTCGCCGGAGCGGTCGTCTTCTCGATTACACAAGGCATCGCCTTCTCCCTCGCGGAAGGCAACACCTTCAACCTCAAACAAGTCGTCTATTCCGGTAAAAAGAGTATCACCCTCACCAGAGTTGTTCAGAAATGTTGATACGTCTAAATTTTCTTCCCCACGGATCACACCTTGGATCAATTCTTCCTTTTCTTCGTCTCTGACGTGTGGGTCCATATTTTCTGCATAGGTGGAAAAACGAATAAGTCAAAGCGGCTAAAGGAGAAAGTTAGGTACAGTGTTGAGAGATATAAACCCTAATTCAGAGAAACCCTAATATATACATACACAATAATAAAAATGAAGAGAAACCCTAAACCTAGCTACAATGTGAATTGGGTCTGGGGCTACCCAAGTGACTAACCAGTGGGGCCGAAGACCAATAATACCAAAGTTTTAATAAACCTAATAATACCTAACTAATAAGAAACCTAGTAATGCAAACACCGAAAAGAAAGGGAAACAATCAACACATGGCATCGATGCAATGCTCAAGCAAGTATGATGATATGACAAGTTAATTTGCATTGGAATGTAACCCTAATACATGTTCGACGATTTAATCGGGGCTCCGAGGGGTGAAAACCCTAACTCGGGGAAACTCCGGAACATATGAGAGGGATGCATTTCTTCTAATTATACTTGTCATTTAAGTTGTTGAACAATGCATGATTATAGGTTAAATAGATAGGTTTCATTTTTCTAAACAATTTGATATATTATTTGTATTTTTCTGACTTATAAACAATAAGTTATTGATTTTACAATATTAAATCATTTTCCGGAATTAAAAAAAAGGCAAATAGTTTTTACACCGGGGAGACCCCTAGCCAGTGAGACTGACAGAAGGGCCCCAGTGCCAACTCAGCCTCCACGCATACAGATCATTTTTATACCACATAGGAGCCTACCCACTGAGGCTAACTGATGGGCCCTAGGCCACATCAGCTGCCACGTGAGCAAGGTGACGCACGAGTGACGTCAGCACGACGTCACGCTGGCGGTGAGCTCCCAGGCAGCGGCAGCGACGGCGATAGCGGGCACGCCTGGACGCGCGGATGGACGCTTTAGAGAGAGCGCGATGCAGGGAGAAAGAGAGTGGTAGCGCCGCTCCTTGTTGGTCACCGGAGCGTCGCCTCCGTCGAGCTCGAGCGGCGGCGTCGTCGGGCACACGCGGGGAGAATAGTACAGGAGGAGAGGGAGAGAAAGAAGAACACCGTGAGGATCAGCAGCTCACCAGGAACACGACAGAGGTGGTGGCGAGGACGGGCGAGCTCGAGAGACGCCAAATCGACAGAGACAGACGGCGGACGGAGATTCCAATCCAGGCGATTGAGGTCACACGCGAGGGGGAAAAGTAGCCGGGACACGCGTGGACGGAGGCAGCGGTGGTGGCGGACGGAACGCGCGGGTGGCGACGAGCTCGGGCAGCCTGCCGGCGTCGGTTCTGTCAGGCGTCGATGAGAAGCAGTGAAGTGAGATGGGGAAGAAGAAGAGGAGGCGCGTCAGTTATAAACGAAGGGCCTTTTGTCCCGGTTGGTGGCTCCAACCGGGACTAAAAATCCTCTGAACAGTTGGAGCCACCAACGGGACGTATACTCAATTTTTTCGCAGACCAAGGGTTGGCCTAGGGTCTTTAGTCCCGGTTGGTGGCTCCAACCGGGACATATTCCCCTGTTTTCAAATTTTTTCAGGTATTTTCTCTCTGTTCCCGCCTTATTTTTTATTTTGGGGTTTAAATTTGTATTATTTTTTAAATGATAATTAATTTGGAATTATAAAAACTTTCAACATAAAAAGTGTTTGGATTTGAATAAATAATTCAAAACCATTTTCTGTTTTAAAAAATAATTAATGTAACCAATTAAAATATGAACAATTTATAATTAAAAATGAATTAACTTATATTTTTTTAATATCAATTTGGAATTTAGAAAAACTTTAAACATAAAAAGTGTATGGATTTGAATAAATAATCCAAAACCATTTTGTATTTTTAAAAAATAATTAATGTAACCATTTAAAATGAATTAACTTATATTTTTGAATATTAATTTGGAATTTAGAAAAACTTTAAACATAAAAAGTGTATGGATTTGAATAAATAATCCAAAACCATTTTCTATTTTAAAAAATAATTAATGTAACCATTTAAAATATGAACCATTTATAATTAAAAATGAATTAACTTATATTTTTTTAATATCAATTTGGAATTTAGAAAAACTTTAAACATAAAAAGTGTATGGATTTGAATAAATAATCCAAAACCATTTTCTATTTTTAAAAAATAATTAATGTAACCATTTAAAATGAATTAACTTTATTTTTGAATATTAATTTGGAATTTAGAAAAACTTTAAACATAAAAGGTGTTTGGATTTGAATAAATAATTCAAAACCATTTTCTGTTTTAAAATAATGGGTGGAAAGAAAATTTGATTAGGATAGAACTGGAATTAAAGTACATAACACAACTAACACAAAGTTACATAGAAGAACTGAAAATTAAGATACATGGCCAGATTAAGCCACAATCGGCCGAACTTGTTTTGCAATGTTGGAATAATTGGTCATGCTCCCGCCACACCTGTAATACTACCCATTGTAATGGTAAATCGTACTACATGCCGTCGTCTCTATAAATTGGTCGCCGTAGTTGAACCTTGAAGGTTGAGTACGAGTGGGCTTGGACTTGAGGGTAGCGTGAGGCTAGAGTCGGCGGTCGTGTCGTAGGCCATGACGCTCTAGAGAGTCCGGTCGCGCCACCACAGCCGACGGCCTGTCTCGTTGAAGTTCGGAGGAGGTGGGCCCTCCTCCTCGTGCCTGGCGATTGCCCTCTTACGCCGATCCACGAAGAAGGCTTCCCAAGTCGGGAAATAGTCGGGATGCCATCTGGGATTCCTCATTGCTCGGCGTGAGCTCAGTAGTAGTGGTTCGTGATGGCCATCCGACGCGCCACACCTAGAGGGACAGGAGGAACCGGCACGCCTCAAGGCCAAAGATCCGTAAGCGGGGACACAAGATGGCGGGCAGGGGTAGTTCGAGGCGCAAAGCGCCTCCGCCTCCCTGGGAGTTAGTGCTACGGTGCAAGCCATGGGAAAGAGTGATGAGGTTGCAGATATGAGTCTAGAGATGTGCAATGACAATGGAGGCCAACCCTACATATATATATATAGTGAAGAACTGGCGGGAAGAACTGGAGGGAAGAACTGGCGGGAAGAAAAATGGCGGGAAAAATGGCGTGTCGACATTATGTCGTGTGGCGTGTACCTTGTCCCGGATGGTGTCACCAACCGGGACTAAAGATGAACCTTTAGTCCCGGTTGGAGACACCAACCGGGACAAAACACCCACTTCCTGCCGATTCGGCAGACATTTGTCCTTTTTACCCGGGATGGACGAAAAGGTTTGAGATGTCCCTGTTGGGAGATAGTCCATGTAAGGTGGTCTAGTATTTTAGGAAAATGGGACGGTGGCATTCTGAAACGGCATTTTGGTGGTTACTTCACAAAACAACCTGTTTTTTGCGCTCGGAAAATGGGAAAGGGCTTTTCCGTGCGACAAAAAGGAAAACTTCCTCCTGCAACATTGTTCTCCATACCAATGTCCACACACATGCATAATATGGGCACAACATCACAAACTATGCCGTGATTCAGCACATAACATCGGTCATTTGGACCGAAAGCCATGAAACCTCGAACATGATAGGTCATTTTGTGAAGGTTTTTTCGAAACATGATCAATATACCAAGTCTGGTATTTTTCCTTTCAACTATGTAACATAATATGACACCACGCGAAGGATTTTCATTGTTCGGATTTTTTTTGAATTTATTATGCCCGTTTTTAATTATATGAATTTCTAACTATTGTCGAACCGGTGTGCATGAAGATAGAGGACGAGCATCGTTAGAACTTGCATTGGATCTCTGAAGAAACCACATATTGCGAGTCTAAAAACGATTTTTTCAAAAAATCACGGGCGATAGATCATGTACCTGTAGTACAAACCGGACCCACTTCCTGCCGATTCGGCAAACATTTGTCCTTTTTACCCGGGATGGACGAAAAGGTTTGAGATGTCCCTGTTGGGAGATAGTCCATGTAAGGTGGTCTAGTATTTTAGGAAAATGGGACGCTGGCATTCTGAAACGGCATTTTGGTGGTTACTTCACAAAACGACCCATTTTTTGCGCTCGGAAAATGAAAAAGGGCTTTTCCGTGCGACAAAAAGGATGGTGTCACCAACCGGGACATTATGTCGTGCGACACATGCATAATATGGGCACAACATTATGTCGACATTATGTCGTGCGGCGTGTACCTTGTCCCGGATGGTGTCACCAACCGGGACTAAAGATCAACTTGTAGTCCCAGTTGGAGACACCAACCGAGACAAAACACGAGTCAGCACTAATGATAGGGGTGAGTGTCGACATTATTTCGTATGTGTCGACGCGATGCCAAGCTGCTTGTACTATAAATAGGCATCCTTGCGAGTCCAGTCCTCCAGCCAGTTTGAGGCATCTCCAAGATGGTTTTCGAGCGAGGACACAATGCGGCGATTTGAGGAGATGCCGACGGATCCCAGTCCTCCGGCATCTCCGAGAAACTGGTCATAGAGGCACTCCCTAATATGTAAAATTAGTTAGCTCCGAGGCGTATTGATCTAGTTAGAGAAGTTACAAGCTGCAAGATGGTTTTCGAGAGCTGGGACACTCTGCCAGTTTGAGGAGATGCCGAGCGGGATCCTCCGCATCTCCGAGAAACTGGTCATAGAGGCACTCCCAAATATGTGAAATTAGTTAGCTCGAGGTATTGATCTAGTTAGAGAAGTTACAAGCTGCAAGATGGTTTTCGAGGCGGGGACACCACTGACCAGTTTGAGGAGATGCCGCGGATCAGTCCTCCGGCATCTCCAAGAAACTGGTCATAGAGGCACTCCCTAATATGTGACTACGCGCGTTTGGAGATCAGATCTTAATGGTAAGTACGAATCGGGACAACTTCTTCATAGTCCCGGTCCAGCCACAAAACGGGACTAACACTCAAGACATTTATTAATATTAAAAACTGAGACTACAAAACCGGGACTAAAGGCTACAAACCGCGAAAGATATCCTTCGGTCAAGCCACAAACCGCGAAATACATGAACTAGAGTTATATAATATGAGCATGAACTTCTTGGCATATGTCCTTCCTTATGATCGCTTCAGACGTAACCATGGAGCATCTTCTTTACTTAACGGAATGCTTGGGTCAGTTTTGACTGTGAAGGGAGGAATTTCATCAAACTTATTATAATCTTCTGGCATGTCTGTCTTGTCCTCGATTCCCACGATGTTTCTTTTCCCTGAAAGAACTATGTGACGCTTTGGCTCATCATATGATGTATTCGTTTGCTTATTTTTTCTTTTTTTCGGTCTGGAGGTCATGTCCTTCACATAGAAAACCCGAGACACATCATTGGCTAGGACGAATGGTTCATCTCTATAACCAAGATTGTTGAGATCCACTGTTGTCATTCCGTACAACTGGTCTATCTTTACCCCTTCCCCATTCAGGTTGACCCATTTGCAGCGAAACAAAGGGACCTTAAAAGAGACTCCATAGTCTAGTTCCCATATCTCCTCTATGTAACCATAATATGTGTCCTTTTGTCCATTCTCGTCTATTGCATCAAAGCGGACACCACTATTTTGGTTGGTGCTCTTTATCTTGGGCGATCGTGTAGAATGTATTCCCATTTATTTCGTACCCTTGGAAATTCAATACAAGAGAAGATGGTGGCCGCCAACAAGTATAGCGATCTCCAACGGTGGTGTCATTCAAGAGATGTGTCGCATCCAACCACCGAAAGACTTCATGTGTTCATCAGTAATCCATGATTCAGGCTTCCCGGGTTTTGGGCGTATAATATTCTTGTTTTCCTTGATATCTGGAGTCCAAGGTGGAATTATGTAGAACTGTAGTGTGCTTTAGTGAAAGAATCCCGTCCCTACATATCATTGCTTTCTTTCCCAGTGCCTTTTCCACTTAGTCTTCCCTCATGCCGCGAGTCGAAACACCAATCGGCTTAAGGTCGGGAATAAAGTCAACACAAAACTCAATGACCTCCTCATTCCATATCCCTTGGAGATGCTTCCTTACAGTCTAGCACGGTTATGAACATATTTCTTTAAGACTCCCATGAACCTCTCAAAGGGAACATATTGTGCGAAATACTGCATCGAGAATGGCAATCTCTTCCACTAGATGAACCAGGAGATGCGTCATAATATTGAAGAAGGATGGTGGGAACACCAATTCAAAACTAATAAGACATTGTACCACATCCTTCTATAACCTTGGCAGAATATCTGGATTGATTACCTTCTGAGATATTGCATTGAGGAATGCACACAGCTTCACAATGGGTACTCGAACATTTTCCGGTAGAAGCCCCCTCAATGCAATCGGAAGCAACTGCGTCATAATCACGTGACAGTCATGAGACTTCAGGTTTTGGAACTTTTTCTCTGCCATATTTATTATCCCATTTATATTAGATGAGAATCCCAACGACACCTTGATACTGTAAAGGACTTCAAAAAAGATTTCCTTCTCTGCTTTGGTAAGAGCATAGCTGGCACGACTTAAGTGACGCCCTTTATCCGTCTTGTTATGTGTATGCATGTTCTTTGGGTCTTTCATAATTTGTTGGTCCTCCCGTGCTTCTGGTGTATCTTTTGTCTTCCCATACACGCCTAGGAATCCTAGCAGGTTCACGCAAAGATTCTTCGTCACGTGCATCACGTCGATTGAAGAGCAGACACGCATGACTTTCCAATATGGCAGCTCCCAAAATATAGATTTCTTCTTCCACATGGGTGCGTGTCCTGTAGCGACGTCGTTCGGCTCGATTGACCGGGACCCTTTCCAAAGAGTACTTCTATGTCCTTGACCATACCAAATACATCATCACCAGAGGAGTTCGGGCTTCTTGGTGATCGCCTCACCTTTGAAATGCTTGCCTTTCTTTCTTACGGGATGATTGGTCGGAAGAAATCGTCGATTCGCCAGGTACACAACCTTCTTGCATTTATGAAAATATGTACCTTCGGTCTTATCTAAACAGTGGGTGCATGCCTTATATCCCTTGTTTATGCGTCACGAAAGGTTACTAAGAGCAGCCAATCATTGATGGTTCTGAATAACAACCCTCGTAGATCAAATGGCTCCTGTTGTTCTCATCCCACGTACACACTGGTTTGCCCCAACTGTAAGAGTTCTTCAACTAATGGCCTAAGGTACACATCAATGTCGTTGCCGGTTGCTCCGGGCCTTGGATGAGCACTTGGCATCATAATGAACTTACGCTTCATGCACAACCAAGGAGGCAGGTTGTAGATACATAGAGTCACGGGCAGTCTTTGTGGCAGCTCTGCTCCCCAAAAGGATTCATGCCATCCGTACTTAGACCAAACCATAAGTTCCTTGCGTCACCGCAAAGTCCGGGAAGTCTCTCTCGATTTTTCTCCACTGTGACCCATCCAGCCAGGTGTCTCAACTTCCGTATTTCTTCGGTCTTCTTTGTGCCATCGCAACAACCTGGCATGCTCTTTGTTTCCGAACATGCGTTTCAACCTTGGTATTATAGGAGCATACCACATAACCTTAGCAGGAACCCTCTTCCGGAGGGGCTCTCCCTCAACATCACCAGGGTCATCTCGTCTGATCTTATACCGCAACGCGTTGCATACCGGGCATTTATCTAAATTCTCATACTCCTTATCATGTAGAGGATGCATTAATGCATGTATGTATCTTTTGCACATCTAATACCAGAGGACAGAGAGTCTTCTTTGCTTCGTAGGTACTCTCTGGAAGTTCGTTATGTTTTGGAAATTTCGGCTTCATTATTTTCAGCATCTTTTCAAATGAGGAGTCAGTTAGACCACACTCTGCCTTCCATCGCAACAATTCTAGTGTGGTACCGAGCTTTGTGCTGCCATCTTCACAATTTGGGTACAACAATTTCTTGTGATCTTCTAACATGCCCTCTAACTTCAACTTCTCATTTTACATTTCACGGTCTCGCTTTGCATCGAATGACCCTACCAAGTTCATCGGTGGCTCATCGATGCCCGTTCTTCACCTCTTTCCTCTCCATTGTCTTCCATTGCGGTATCCGTATTCAGGAAACATATGATGATAGTTGTTATCATCATCTTCTTCTTCACCATATTCCATCATAATCCCTCTTTCCCGTGCTTGATCCAGCAATTATAGTTGGGCATGAAACCTTTCATAATCGGTGGCGAATGATTTTCGAGGAAGAGTACTCCTTGTTGTTCCATCATTGAACACATGGACAACGTAAAACCATTCTCTTTGTTTGCGTAGCCACATCGATAAATTTATCCACGCCTTTCATATACCCGGCCACGTCACCGTACATCCATTCCCCGTTCATCTGCATCATATAAGTAAGTTTATCAAAAAACAGGACATCATAAATAGTGAAATAACCAATTCACATCGACACATGAATTGTATCAATGACAGAGAAAAGATAAGATTGCTAACCTCGATCGAGGGAAATAAAGAGGATAAAGCTCAAGTGCGTCTCGGACACCTTCTATATTTTTATTCTATGAGAAATTGAACGGGATTATTCACTCAAACATTTCATCAAACACCTTCAATGCATGCATAGAAGAGAAAAAACTAGCACACCCCTCACACCTTCCACCAAAAAGCAGTGGAGGCGGAGGGGTCATGCATTTATAGAGGGTGGGAGAATACGTCCCGGTTGGAGCCAGCAACCGGGACTAAAGGTGTGTGTGCCACGCCACATGGCTGTGGCCAAACCTTTAGTCCCGGTTGGTGGCTCCAACCGGGACGTATTCCCCCTTACCAACCGGGACGCATACCCCCTGGCCCCGTGCCCGCTCGAACCGGGACACGCGTGCTAGCATTAGTCCCGGTTGGTGGCGCAACCGGGACTAATGCTCTGAGGGGGCGCAAACGGATGGCCCTTTTTCCACTAGTGTGTACATGTGAGCCGAATAGCCAAGAACGTGTTTGGTTGCTCGTGGATTTTACTTGAAGTGTTGGAATTTTTGTCTAAATAGACCCACCCCATATTATATGCCAATAAATTCCTGAAATCCTAGAGACCCATTTGACCTATTCATGCAAGGCAAGAGCTGATACAAATATTTAGTCTCACATTGCTAGTTGAGTGAAAGTTGTACCAGCTTATAAGGAGAGCTCTTCCACCACTTGTACGAGCTTGAGAAGAGAAGACATATACACGCGCACTCCTCCTCCTCCTCGCTCGCCACGACGCGTGTGCGCCGCAGGTTGCGGGTTGCGGAAATCTCGCCGAGCCGAGTTTTATTTTGCCACGCATGAATGGTATATGAACAGTTGTACAAAAGCTGAAATGTTTTGCTCAAGTGGACTTTTAATACGAGTTAAATGAATACAAATTAAGTGGAGGCTGCCGCCTGTTCGCTTCAACTTCAGTCCATTTGTTTCATCTCCTGCATAGTTGTCTGCCTTCCCCTTTGTGCCTATAAGAGAGAGGTCGCGCCTCCTCTTAGACACACTGCCACACATCTTTTGCGCCTCCAGTACCAGAGAACTGAGCTACCTAGTCTTCCCTATCCCGTCTTGCGGCGTGCACCGCGAGCTGGGACAGTAGGCCTCCGAGACCCCGCTGCTTCGAGTCCTGTACTGGAGAAAGGGCGATAAGGTTTTTGGGGAGCGCTATCAATGCGACTACTCGCTTCATCATGGACCCCCTCACGGATAGCGATTGCGCCAACGTCTTCCCCAACGAGGACTTCTTCCCCGACATCAGCACCCTCTTCCTCGACGACATGGCTAACGACGGTGCCAACGCGAACACCGAAGGTTCCACTGCTGCTTCTCCCGTGTATATTTCCTTTCTCAATCTTATTCTAATCGCATCTCAAGTTCTACGTCTTGCAGTATGTTTGGATATCTGTCTTAATATGTATTCGCTATTTCACATGATTAGTATATTGTCTATTATTCTAATCATGTTTTATCTAGCATTTATTATGGGTAATTCGCTTGGTAAATTGCTCTTTTACTCAATAATCCAAAAACCTTATTTCAGGCAATTTGCCCCAAGTGGCTTTGTTGCTTCTATGAAGCCACTGTGTTCGAAGGTGTCAATTATAAACGATGGCGTGCGAGAGCAGTGCTCTAGTTTCAGACCATGAGCTACTATAATGCCATCTATGGCGCACCTGAGGGAGATCTTAATCCCTCTTAGGAAGAGGCGTTCCAAAAACTTGATACCACTTTCAAGGCTGCCTTGATCAGCATTCTTGGCGACAATATTGTCGATTCATATCTGTCATTTAGCAATGGCAAGGATATGTGGGATGCGCTCGAGAGAAAATTTGGAGTCTCTGATGCTGGTAGTGAACTGTATGTCATGGAACAATTCTATGACTATAAGATGGTTGATGACCGCCCCATTGTGGAGCAGGCTCATGATATACAGTCACTTGCCAGGGAGCTTGAGCACTTGACTTGTGTGTTACCGGACAAGTTTGTTGCCGGAGGCATTATTGCCAAACTTCCCCAGTCATGGAGGAATTTTGCTACTTCTCTGAAGCACAAGAGACAAGAGTTCTCCGTGATGGATCTCATTGGGTCTCTTGATGTGGAAGAGAAGACGAGAGCAAAAGACACACGTGCTTGAGGTACCGAGGGAGGTTCTAATGCCAATCTGGTACAGAAAAGGAACTTCCATCCTAATAAGTTCAAGAACAAAGGCAATTTGACGACAAAGGAAAGTTCGATGGAAAGAACAAGGCCTCACAATCTACCAGCTTCAAAAATAAGACTGATAAGAAGAAAGGTGCTTGTCATGTGTGCGGTAATCCTGATCATTGGGCTCCTGCTTGTCCCAACCGCTTTGAAAAGCGCCAACATGGAAAGTGCAGCAAGACTGCTGATGTTGTCATGGACAACATTGAGATGAGAGATGTAGGGTATGGTAAATTACCTACTGTTCTTTCATTATGTCATTCTCCTGGTTGGTGGATTGACACGAGCGCTAATGTACATGTATGTTATGATATTTCCATGTTTTCTTCATATCAGGTCAAAGGGACTCAAACCGTGCTGATGGGGAAAGGCTTGCATGCTTCTGTTCATGGTGTTGGTACGGTCGATATAAAGTTCACTTCAGGAAAGACCGTGCGCCTGAAGAACGTGCATCATGTTCCCTCAATAAATAAAAATATTGTTAGCGGATCTCTTCTATGTCTAGATGGCTACAAGATTGTATTCGAGTCCAATAAATTTGTAATTTCGAAGTATGGAACATTTATTGGTAAAGGCTATGAGTGCGGAGGCTTGTTCTGTTTATGTCTATTAGACATTTGTAATAAAGTTGTTAATCATATTTACACGAATTTTGAATCGAACGTCTGGCAATCTCGTCTTTGTCATATTAATTTTGGTTGTATGACGCGTCTAGCCAAAATGAACTTAATCCCTGATTTCACAACTGTTAAGGGATCTAAGGGCAAAGCCTGCGTGCAAGCTAAACAACCTCGCAAGTCACATACGACTGCATAAGTGAGAAATTTAACACCACCGGAGCTCATACATTCTGATCTTTGCGAGATGAATGATGTGTTGACAAAAGGTGGAAAGAAATATTTCATGACTTTGATCGATGACTCTACGAGATAGTGTCATGTGTATCTTCTGAAATCAAAAGATAAGGCTTTGAGTTTATTCAAAATCTATAAAGCTGAGGCCGAAAATCAACTTGATCGAAAGATTAAGAGCCTTAGGTATGATCGTGGTGGAGAGTATTTTTCCAACGAGTTTGATTTCTTTTGTGCGGAACATGGAATAATTCATGAGAGGACGCCTCCCTACTGACCCCCGTCAAATGGAGTAGCCGAAAGAAAGAACCGTACTCTAACAGATTTGGTTAACGCCATGTTAGACACATCGGGTCTCTCCAAGGAATGGTGGGGGGAGACACTATTGACTACGTGCATGTCCTAAACCGAGTTCCCACAAAGAACAAAGAAATTACTCCATTCAAAGAATGGGAGAAGAAAAGATTAAAACTCTCTTAATTACGTACTTGGGGTTGTTTGACAAAGGTTAATGTACCAATCCCCAAGAAGCACAAGCTTGGACCAAAAACCATTGATTGTGTTTTTCTAGGCTATGCTTTTTATAGCATTGGTTATAGATTCTTGGTAGTAAAATCTGAAGTACCTGACATTCATGTCAGTACAATCATGGAGTCGACTGATGCGACTTTCTTTGAGGATATCTTTCCTATGAAGTATAAACCTAACTCGTCAAATCTGGAGATACCTAGTTCATCTAATCAGGAATTTGCTACATTTTCTGAACCTACCATTCTAATTGAACACTCTAAAAGTCCTAAGGAGGATGATAACGAAATTCCTAAAAGGAGCAAGAGACAAAGGACTGCAAAGTCCTTTGGTGATGATTTCATTGTGTACCTTGTGGATGACACTCGTACTTCCATTTCAGAAGCATATGCATCTCCTAATGCTGACTACTGGAATGAAGCCATCCATAGTGAGATGAATTCCATCTTAGCTAATGGAACATGGGAGATCACGGATCGCCCTTATGGGTGTAAACTTGTAGGATGCAAGTGGGTGTTTAAGAAAAAGCTTAGACCTGATGGTACTATTAAGAAGTACAAGGCACGGCTTATGGCCAAGGGATATACTCAAAAAGAAGGTGAAGACTTCTTTGACACTTACTCACCTATTGCCAGATTAACCACCATTCGAGTATTACTCTCATTGGCTGCCTCTCATGGTCTTCTCGTTCATCAAATGGACGTTAAGACAACTTTCCTTAATGGAGAGTTGGATGAGGAAATTTACATGGATCATCCAGATGGCTTTGTGGTAAATGGTCAAGAAGGAAAGGTGTGCAAGTTGTTGAAGTCTTTATATGGTCTAAAACAAGCCCCTAAGTAGTGGCATGAGAAGTTCGAAAGAACTTTAACTGCTGTAGGCTTTATTATAAATGAAGCTAATAAATGTGTGTACCATCGCCATGGTGGGGGTGAGGGAGTCATCCTTTGTTTGTATGTTGATGACATACTGATTTTCGGAACCAACCTTAATGCAATTAAGGAGGTCAAAGATTTCTTATCTCGTTCCTTTGAGATGAAGGATCTGGGAGTAGCTGATGTCATCCTGAACGTTAAGCTATTGCGAGATGATGATGGTGGTATTACATTGCTTCAGTCCCACTATGTGGAAAAGGTCTTGAGTAGTTTTGGGTATAGCGACTTCAAGTTTTCTCCTACACCGTATGATCCTAGTGTGTTGCTTCGAAATAATCGAGGAAATGCTAGAGACCAATTGAGATACTCTCAAATTATTGGCTCGCTTATGTATTTAGCTAGTGCCACGAGGCCTGACATCGCCTTTGCTGTAAGAAAACTCAGTCGATTTGTTTCAAATCCAGGAGATGATCACTAGCATGCTCTTAAGAGAGTCATGCGCTATCTAAAAGGCACTGCGAGCTATGGCATTAACTATACCGGGTATCCGACGATACTAGAGGGTTATAGTGATTCAAATTGGATATCTGATGCTGGCGAGATATAGGCCACGAGTGGATATGTATTCACATTGTTGGTGGCGCTCTTTCTTTGAAGTCTTGCAAGCAGACCATCTTAACGAGGTCAACTATGGAAGCAGAACTCACAACATTAGACACAACCACTGTTGAAGCAGAGTGGCTTCATGAACACTTGATGAACTTGCCTGTGGTTGAAAAACCAATATCCGCAATCCTTATGAACTGCGATAATCAAACTGTGATTTTTAAGGTAAATAGTTCTAAGGGTAATATGAAGTCATCAAGACATGTGAAGAGGAGACTGAAATCTGTCAGGAAAATGAGAAACTCTGGAGTTATTGCATTGGATTAAATCCAAACATCTAAAAACTTAGCAGATGCCTTCACAAAGGGTCTACCACGCAACGTGATAGAAAATGCATCAAAGGAGATAGGTATGAGACCCACAATTTGAGCTTTCCACAGTGGTAAACCACTCTATGTGATCGGAGATCCCGTGAATTAGAATTGGGAGACAAGATGTTGGTTAGCTAAGAGGAAATTATCCCTACTTTAAAAAACACCACTCCATAAAGATGCAATACTTTCCTATTCTGCACGGCAGGTTGATTTATTATCTTCATGTATTGTAAGTGGCTTATCCTAAGCAAAGATGTTGTCCTGCAGAACATCTTTTGAAGAACACACCTATATGAGTCTGATTGTTAAAATGTCGTAGTCTATGAGAGTAGGGTGCTCTCTAATAAACTCATGAAAGGTCATGGAGTATGACGCATAAGCTCCACCCGCGGGGAAGTCCCATGGTAGCCTAGTATCGGTCAAGACTTTTTATGAAGCTAGGTTTGCAGCAAACTTGCAGTTCAAGGCATAGTCCACTATACAAGTTGCAACCTAGTATAACATGAAGGTCTAGATGGAAGTTCAACTTAACAGTCTCCACTACAGTACCGGTATATAAACAATGTTTTGGAACCAAAGTCAAACTTCATGTGCCTCTGGGATCTAGTGGGGGATTGTTGGAATTTTTGCCTAAATAGGCCCAGCCCATTTATTATATGCCAATAAATTCCTGAAATCCTAGAGGCCCATTTGGCCCACTCATGCAAGGCAAGAGCTGGGGCAAATGTTTAGTCCCACATTCCTAGTTGAGTGGAAGTTGGACTAGCTTATAAGGAGAGCTCTTCCACCACTTGTACGAGCTTGAGAAGAGAAGACATATACACGCGCACTCCTCCTCGCTCGCCTCGCCACACCGCAACACGACGCGCGCACGCCGTGGGTTGCGGGAATCTCGCCGAGCCGAGCTTTATTTTGCCACGCATGAATGGTATATGAACAGTTGTACAGAAGCTAGAACATTTTGCTCGAGTGGAATTTTAATACGAGTTAAATGAATACGAACTGAGTGGAGGCTGTCCGGTGGGCTGCCGCCTGTTCGCTTCAACTTCCGTCCATTCGTTTCATCTCCTGGGCAGTTTGTCTGCCTTCTCCTCTATGCCTATAAGAGAGAGGTCGCGCCTCCTCTCAGACACAATGCCACACATCTTTTGCGCCTCCAGTTTCAGAGCACTGAGCTACCTAGTCTTCCACATCCTGTCTTGCGGCATGCACCGCAAGCCGGGACAGTAGGCCTCCGAGACCCTGCTGCTTCGAGTCCTATATAGGAGAAGGGCGATAAGGTTTTTAGGGAGCGCTATCGGCGCGACTACTGGCTTCATCATGGACTCCCTCACGGATAGCGATAGCTGCGTGCAACATATCAAAAGGGCCTTTCATTTGGTTCCATATATTCTTATTTCCCTAGGAATTGAGAAGCCAAGCCCAGTCATTTGGTTCCATGCATTCTAGGATTTCATCAAATTAGTACTTGTTAGGCTAGCTGTATTGTTCCTGCTAGCCTTACCTCCTGGCTAGTGAGGTGAGCTTACCCAAAACCATTAAGTCAGAGAACAAAGTTCAGAAAAACGCCATTCAGAGAACTATTAGCTTATATTAAAGCAGGTTTGACATAATAGGTCGTGGCGTGTGTGATGCAGCACGAGTTCATGAGCAATTTCCCGTGATGCAGCACTAGTTCATCACATACGAAGGGGTTATAACCGAATACCACCTCCCAAAATATACAGACCAAAGTCCAGGTGTCACCGCAACCATAGTTCATCAGCCTAGCTACTCCTAAAATACACATCATAGCCATCATCATCAACACCGCTACCAGCACCTCCTCGAACAGCTCGGTCCACTTCTCAGAGTTAGTGCTTGTTCAAGAAGGCTGTGAACCAGCTAAACATGCACTCAGGGGTCATGGCAAGATGCCTAGTCGTCTGTCCGCTATGCTCCATCAGGTGGATAAGAGCATGGTGTATCGCCATCATAGAGACGGGCGCAACGGGAATGCGAGGACCGTAGATCATCTTATATAAGCATAGTTCTCAATGGGGAATATTGTGTTTCTAGAATGCTAAGAAGAGGTATAGCTGGGCGGTCAGTTAGAAGAAGAGAAGGAAGCCCTACCTACTAGAACTCCACTAATGCTTTTCTCAATTCAATACGCGTCTTCCTACTTACTGGTTGTTTGCTTTATCGGCTTGTTGATCAACTTGGTGTCCGATGGCTGAGCCTATATGAGAATCACAGTTAGTTCATGATATGTAGTTTGATGAGTGCATATTTGCATCATGTTTTATATTATTATTTTGCACTGTAGTGGTAGGATCTTGCTATTTATGGCATTCACGCGCGCATCTTTTATGTTTATTCTCACTAGGATCAGGAAAAATGATAGATACAATGGACACAATTCTTGGACCAGTTGTATTGGAGCAAAAAAGAGTCAAAAATAGGGTAAATCGCTAATTTGGGAAATATCAATAACACCAGAAGAAAACCCGAGGCGATCGCAGCAACCAGAAGGTTTAACGACCAACTATATAGCGAGAGTACTTTTTTCGGTCATATAGTTCCCTCCATATAGTTGGCGCCGCTACCGCCTCCTCAAATAGTTTCGCTCCATGCAATCGGATCGAGGAGATGACATACAAAACAACCAGAAATTGCAGAAACCTAACCTCCGGAAAGGATCTGGAGGGGGAACTCATCCACCAGTGATTCATCTTCACCCTACTCGAATCCGGGAGGCTAAGGCATCGATCTTCATCATCAATCGCTGCATCACCATCATCTCCATCCATCTCATCTACATATCGTCTACATCTTGTTGTAATTTCCGTACTCATTGTGGATTTATACAAGTATTATTCATCTATGATAGATTCCATTGTCTTTGCCATGATGTTGATTGCCTCCATGTCTGAGTATGTGGCAACCCCGGATTTATCATCCGGGAATACCTTTTATTCATACCACCATGATCCCATGATCAGTGTATCGTGGCGCATAATCGAAAAATATCAAAGTGTACATCCATTACAATATCGATTACAACAATGTTTACATACATAAACTTACATAAGGCCTATAAGGGCTCAAATACATAATAGCAATAGAACTTCTACTCGTGGAGGACCTGAGTCAAGCCATAACCCAAAAGGGTGCCTGACTCGGAGATACACCCTAGCTCGCATAGATGTCAGCTTCTTCCTCATTCCTCGAGCTTCTGGAAATCTGGCCAAGTAAATAGCCAGGAACAATATCGGTGAGTACTTTGAATGTACTCACAAACCACCTTATTAGAACAATAGTACAGGACATGCATTATGGCTGTAGTAATAGGAGGGTTACATGAGAAGTTCATTTCTAAATTAGTTTCTCTTGTAGATATCGCATATACAAGGTTTTATTGAAATTTCTTGTAAAACATTTTGGAAACCTTTTGAAATACTAGGATTGGGTCACCCTATAACATCGCCATGGTTTTCAACTGACCGGGTTATCCTCCTCCTTCTCTGGTGTCCCTCGGACCACCGGGTTTTACAAACACTTTTTTTAGAAAACAGTTTCGAAAACAAAATCCAGCACCGCTCTACAGCAACCTTCCCAACCATCCATGACCGAGGATTCAGCTATTCGAATAGATTTACACTCTGCTGAGGTTGTACAGTTTACCCACACCATCCGGGTACCCTGCCCTGATCTACACCGATCGTGGGTTGAGTACTGGTCAAGACCATCCGGATGCCCACTCTAGTATAAATGCCTACCCTATGAGTGTTAATCCCCTCAAAACCGGGACGCCCTATATAGTTCCCAAGGCAACCGAAGCGTGTTTTGCACCTCAACGGGTGTGCGCTTTCAATGAGGGGCTCATAGTATCGCGTGGAGGTCCATAGACCCTTAGTTGCTCCTCCCAGTCTATTTCTTACATGGACCGTTGAAATGGAGCAAGACCCACCCTCTAGGGATTGATTGCCCCTGTAGTAGTGTGAGGCACCTATGCCAGAATAGACAAACTTCCAGCCCAACCATGTCCCGTTCCAGAGTAATGTGGTTGCACGGGTTAATTGTTCTGGCAAAACTACAAAGAACCGAGTGCATTTTCATAAACATTTTTTCTCCATCTTTCTTCCAACCTTTCTGCAAAACCAAAACCTTTCTCATTTTTCAAACCTCTCTTGGTGGGTCAAACCTCACAAAGGTTTTCTTCATAAAACATTTTATAAACATCTCCCTGAGGTCTTCCCATTCTATTCTTTTGCTTAGGCTAAAAATGGTGTCTTGATACGTCATAAATGTATCTATTATTTTTGATGTTCCATGCTTGTTTAGTATCCACTTTGCTATGCTTTGTCTACACTTTGAGCTATTTTTATACATTTTCTAGGACTAACCTATTAACAAGATGTCATATTGCCATTTTCCTGTTTTCTACTGTTTTTTGTTTCAGAAAAGCTAGTAAGGAAATATTCACGAAATTGGACGGGACCAAAGCCAAAGTCAATATTTCACCGAGGAGAACATAGAGACCAAAGGGCGACCAGATGGGAGCCACGGGGTGGCCACCCCCACACGCGGGCCCACCCTAGGCTGCACCTGGGCAGGGTGTGGGCCCCCTGTCCGCCCTCTTGTCTCGCCTCTTCGCATATATAAGCCCCCTATGCCAAAACCCTAAGTACCCGATAAGATCTCCATGAAACAGTCTATAGCCTCCGCCACCATCGTCCCTAGATCGGGGGGATCTAAAGCTCTTCCCGGCACCCTGCTGGAGGGGAGAGATCATCCCGGAGGCCTTCTTCATCACCATGCAAGCCTCAGGTATGATGCGTGAGTAGTTCCACCTTAGAATATGGGTCCATACAGTAGCTAGATGGCTGTTTCTCCTCCTTTGTGCTATCATGTTTAGATCTTGTGAGCTCCATCATGATCAAGATCATCTATTTGTAATCATGCATGTTGTTTTTGCAAGGATCTGATGTATATTGAGATTACTGTGTCAGATTGATTAATGATTCTATCTTGTCTTTATGATTGTTGATTCTATCATGTCTATGTTGTTTGAGATCTTGCATGCTCTCCGTTTCTAGTAGCTATCTTAGCCAATTAGATGCTAGTGACTCCAAGAGGGAGTATTTATGCTCGATAGTTGGTTCATGCCTCTATTGAATCTGGGGAAGTGACATAAATCTCTTAGGTTGTAGATGTGCTATTGCTAGGGAGAAAACAACAATCTTTTGTTCATGGAACAATTGTATTGTTTACTTTCCACACATTGCTTAAAGCAGTTATCCGTTGCTTGCAACTTAATACTGGAGGGGGTTTAGATGATAAACTGAAGGTGGATTACTAGTCATAGATGCAGTTGGATGGCGTTCTATGTATATTGTTGTAATGCCCAATCAAATCTCATAGGATCATGAATGTCTAGTATTGCATTGTTGTGCCTTGCTCAGTCCTGTCAATTGCCCCGCTGTAATTTGTTTAGCCAGCATGTTATGTTGTTTATCTTAAGGAGAACACCTCTAGTGAAGTGTGGACCCCGGTTCAATATTTACCATTGATACACCATTCGCTGTTACTGTTTACTTTCTGCAAGCTACCATTACCTTCCACACCATACGTTTAATCCTTTGTTTTCAGCAAACCGGTGAGATTGACAACCTCACTGTTCGTTGGGGCAAAGTCTTGAGTTTGTGTTGTGCAGGTTACAAGTTGTTAGAACCTTGGGTTGTTTTCTTCCTCCTACTGGTTTGATAACCTTGGTTTCTAACTGAGAGAAGACTTACTGCTGTGCTCATCATACCTTCCTCTTGGGGTTTCCCAACGAAGCTCTACAGTGATCTGAGCCGCATCAAGACTTTTTCTGGCACCGTTGCCGGGGAGTTAAGGAAGGCTTCACAAGGGGAGTCTTTCACAACCTTTCTCTTTAATTTGTTTTTGTTTTGCTTAGTTTCTTTTGCTTTGTTTTGCTTGCATCTTTTTATCAAAAAATCCAAAAAAATCAGTTTCATTTGGTTTGCCTTTTCTTATAAAAAAAAAACCAAAAACTAGTTCCTACTCTAGTTGCTGTTGGTTTGCTCCACCTTTGCAAAAATGAATTCTGTTGAGAACACCAAGTTGCGTGACTTCACTAGCACAAACAACAATGATTTCCTAAGTACACCTATTTCTCCACCTGCTCCTAATGCTACCTTTTATGAAATTAAGCCTGCTTTGTTGAATCTTGTTATGAAATAGCAATTTTCTGGTGCTAGTTCTGATAATGCTGCTGCCCACCTCAATAAATTTCTTGAACTCTGTGAGATGCAAAAATATAAGGATGTAGATGGAGATATTATTAAGCTCAAATTTTTTCCTTTCTCATTGAGTGTAAAAGCTAAAGAATGTTGTTGTCCTTGCCTAGAAATGGTATTAATTCTTGGATTAAGTGCAAAGTTGCTTTTATTGGAAAATAGTATCCTCCTGCTAAGATTATATCTATGAGAAGTGAAATAATGAAATTTTAAACAACTTGATAATGAATATGTTGCTCAAGCTTGGGAAAGAATGAAATCTTTGGTAAAGAATTGTCCCACTCATGGACTGACTTCTTGGATGATTATCTAGAATTTTTATGCAGGGTTAAACTTCTCTTCAAGAAACCTATTGGATTCAGCTGCTTGAGGTACCTTTATGACCATTACTTTGGGTGCTGCAACAAAGCTCCTTGATAATATGATGGTCAACTATTCTGAATGGCACACTAAGAGAGCTCCACATGGTAAGAGGGTAAATTCTGTTGAAGAAACCTCTTCCTTGAGTGATAAAATTGATGTTATCATGGCTATGCTTGTTAATGGAAAAGCTCATTGATCCAAATAATGTTCCTTTAGCCTCTTTGGTTGCTCAATAAGATCAAGTTGATGTGAACTTCATTACAAATAGCAATTTCAGCAATAATGCCTATATGTATAATTTTGGTAATAATAATAATTATAGGCCTTATCCTCCTAATAATGGCAATACTTATGGAAATTCCTACAACAATACTAGAAGTTCTCCCTCTGAACTTGAAGTCATGCTTAAAGACTTTATTAGTAAAGAAACTATTTTCAACAAACTGTGGAGGAAAAGCTTTTGAATGTTGAGAAAAATATTTCATCTTTGTCTGAAGCACAGTCCTCTTTGATTAATAAAATGGCTGCTAAACCTGAAACCTTGGAAAGTACCTTTGCTGCTACTCATGCCATACAAGTTACTATTGATGAAAATGTCAGAATGTTAGCTCAATTACATGCCAAGTGGGAAAGAGAAGCAGAAATTGCTAGAAACAATAGTGTTTTTACTATTACCACCACCAATATGGATGCTAGCAAACCACAAGAAGTCCCCATTCCTCCTACAACAATGCATAAAACCAATAAGTCTACTACCTGTGATGCTAAGTTTGATTTTGATCTTGATGGTTGCAATATTTCTGAAGTGATTATGTTCCTACAAAAGCTTGCTAGCAGTCCTAATGCTAGTGATATTCCAAACACATTACAGATGCTCTTATTAAAATTAAGGAAGAAAAATTGAAACACAAAGCTTCTATTCCTAGGAAAGTAGAAGATAGTTGGGAACCCATCATTAATATGCAAGTGCATGACTTTGATCTCAAAGCTTTATGTGACATTGGTTCTAGTGTCTCTATTAAGCCTAGAAAGATTTATCAAATGCTTGATTTACCACCTTTGGAAGATTGCTATTTGGATGTCCCACTTGATGATAATGCTAAGAAGAAACTCATAGGGAGTATTAATGATGTTCTTATTATGGTTAACAATTCTTATGTCCCTATTGATTTCTATGTTTTGGATATTGAATGCAATGCTTCTTGTCCTATTACTTTTGGAAGACCTTTTCTTAGAACTGTTGGTTCCATCATTGATATGAAAGAAGGCACCATTAAATATCAATTTACATTCAAGAAAGGTATTGAACACTTCCCTATGAGGAGAGATAATTTACCTTTTGCTCCTCCTTTAAAAGCAAAGTTTGATCTTAATGCTTCTTCATTTGAAAATACTTGATTCTTGCTTCTTGTGCCTAACTTAAAGGCGTTAAAGAAAAGTACTTCTTGGGAGATAACCCAATAGTTTTCTTGAGTCTTTGAAGTTATTACTTCTGTAATAACCTCTCCTTATCCTTTTTGTTTGATTTTTGTGTCAATAATAACCTCTAATGAGAGGGAAGTAAGATTTGGGGAAGTGCCGTATCGAAACAGATTTCTGTGCTTCACTGTAAAATTTCGTGAAAAATCTCTGTAAGTAGGATTGAGCTGTAATTTTCTGAAAAAAATCCCCCAGGTTGTTAGCAAACTTTCGTTAGTTCAACATTTTTTGATTTGAGTAACATAAGGTCTTCTAAAAAATTGGTTTCTACCTGCTGGTCTGTTTTGATAGATTTCTGCCTTTAATTGCATTTGCCTCCTATCGATTTCTTTTTGGGTTCTCTTTGGTAAATTGAGATTTTTGAGGGAATTGCTACAGTAGCTTGTGTTTTTAATGAAAGTTTTTCTGTTATGAAACTAAACTCAAATGTCTATTACTTTTGAATACACTAATGTTGCTAATGAAGATTGTGTGAAGTTTTGTATGAAGGAAAAATTTTAGGTGTAAGGAAAGATGGATGTAATGAGATGAAGAATGGACAAAAGCTCAAGCTTGGGGATGCCACCCCATGTCACAAAAATAAATATTCAAGAGGTACAAGCATCAAAGCTTGTGGATGCCCAAGGCATCCCCTTCTTCATTAATAAAAATCTCAGGTCTTTTTAGACACTTCGGTTTTATTGTTTCATGCACTGTTGTGTTGTTCTTGGAGCGTCTTAGTTTTTATTTTTGTTTTTTGTTTGCTTAGTTTGCTTGAATAAAGTAGTTGGATCCCCGCTTTCACTGTGTTGTTTCAAATAAGTTGATTGGTGTTGGAAAGGAGTAGGAAGTTCTTGCTTATAGTAGTACAAAAGGGAGCTTTCTTTGACTGTGACTTAGACTTTATCATGTCATGCTAGATGTTGTTTTGACCTTATTCTTAGTGATTATTACCGTGGGATGACTTGTTCCAAACAATTGAGATTGCTTAATGTGCCTTAAAAGAATCATGCGTTGTTTTAGCATACAAAAGCATAGTATTGTGGTTTTCTCCTTTGATGATTTGTTTGGGTTGACTTGGCACATGCTCACACCATGTTATGACTATGAACCAGTCATCTTAGCCTCTATGATCATTTAGTTTTTGACTTGTGGTACCACTTTATGCTTTGATTGATAATGTTTTGTCGCTCTGCATGATTATGGCCATTATTGCTCTCTTAATTGGTCGCTCCCAATCTTTTGCTGGCCTCCACTTGTATTGAGTAAGCTCTACTCATGCATCCAACTACCAAGAAACCAAGTTATTCCAAAGTATCCACTATAAATTCCTATGCATGGTGCGTTACACCATTCCAAGTATATTCTTGTTTTATCTATCTTCCAAATTAAACTTGTTATGAGAAAATTAGTGATTAAAGCTCTCAAAAACTTGATGACACACTATATTTTTCTTGCCCCTAATAAACTTGAACCATTGTGTCATATATGTTGTATATGCTTGCACTTATAAGTTGGGAATTAGCAGAACCATGCTGTCATGGGGAACGCTTTCAACATTGCACCTGCACATGTTACCTAGTTGATATCATGATCTTTTGTTTGCGAATGTCGGCGGTGTGAAATAAAAGGAGATCTTGTAAGTCCATGGAGTCATGTATGTGTGTTAGAGAAACGCCTGAGCCGCTAGCCTAAGACATGCCTAATCATGGTGGAAACTTGCAACATCACCATAGTGAGTAATCTATGAAGCATTCTTCTTATAAAAAAAGAGATTGAGAAAAAGAAAAAAAGAGATGAGAAAAGAGGAAAGAGAGAAAAAAACACCATTTTCCCATGGTAAATAAGAAGATTGCTGAGATGCTCATTGCCTTCTTGCCTTGTCATTTTGATATGGGATAGATCCCGTGTCATGGGGCAAGGGGTACCCCGTTGGCAGTTCTTTATGATACACATATACTTACTATGACAAGAACTTATCGGTGACTAAAGTTGAGTAGCATGTGGAACGGCCCTCATACTCAAGGGACATGAGATTGCCAACTTATACTTTGTCAAGCATATACTTCATACTTTGTTCACTTTAACCTTAATCACTTCAAGATTCTTATGATAGGGGCAATGAGAGCTGAAAGCTAACAAGTACCATAATTTTTGGAAGCTCTTTATGAGACTTGAAATCCCTGCTTCCCTTTCACGGGCCTTTCTTCCACTTTTATATTGAGTCTCCACCTTCTATCCTTAGGCACCAATTAAGAGAGCATAGTTGTCATTCTTAGTTCTATGTGCATTGTCCCAAAACTTATTGATTGATTCATATTGTTGATATTTCTTTCTCTTGAACTATTTGTATCTAGTTACCCTTATGAACTTTGAAGGTGTCCTATGCATTTATGTTTTGCTACTCCATGAGGGACAAGCTGAATGCCACTATGCTATGTTTTCTGTATGTGAAACAAACAAATGTCTTTCAATGCATTGTTATTCATGAATCTTTGTTTGTATCCTTTCATGTTGCAGCATAGTTGCTATGTCTTATTGTTAGAACTTCATCTTTCATGCTCATGTTTAGAGTACTTTGATCCTAGCTTTCAATGCTTGCAAATGGTTTGATCTTGATTGTGATGGTGCATGTCACCTCAAAAATTATTCTTTTTATCACTTACCAACTCGAGGACGAGCAGGAGTTAAGATTGGGGATGCTTGATACATCGTAAATGTATCTATAATTTTAGATGTTCCATGCTTGTTTAGTATCCACTTTCCTATTCTTTGTCTACACTTTGAGGTATTTTTTTACATTTTCTAGGACTATCCTATTAACAAGATGCCGCAGTGCTAGTTGCCCGTTTTCTGATGTTTTTGGTTTCAGAAAAGCTAGTAAGGAAATATTCTCGGAATTGGACGGGACAAAAGCCAAAGTCAATATTTCGCCGATGAGAACATAGAGACCAAAGGGCGACTGGAGGGGAGCCACTGGGTGGCCATAGCCCCCCCCCACACGCGTGCCCACCCTGGGCCGTGCCTGGGCAGGGTGTGGCCCCCCTGTTCGCCCTCCTGCCTCGCCTCTTCGCCTATATAAGCCCCCCGATGCCAAAACCCTAAGTACCCGATCAGATCTCCACGAAATAGTATGTAGCCGCCACCACCATCGTCCCTAGATCAGGGGGGGTCTGAAGCTCTTCCCGGCACCCTGCCGGAGGGGAGAGATCACCCCGAAGGCCTTCTTCATCACCATGCCAGCCTCCGGTATGATGCGTGAGTAGTTACACCTTGGACTATGGGTCCATACAGTATCTAGATGGTTGTTTCTCCTCCTTTGTGCTATCATGTTTAGATATTGTGAGCTCCGTCATGATCAAGATCATCTATTTGTAATCATGCATGTTGTGTTTACGGGGATCTGATGGATATTGAGATTACTATGTCAGATTGATTGATTAATGATTCTATCTTGTCTTTATGATTGTTGATTCTATCATGTCTGTGTTGTTTGAGATCTTGCATGCTCTTCGTTTCTAGTAGCTATCTTTGCCAAGTAGATGCTAGTGACTCCAAGAGGGAGTATTTATGCTCGATAGTGGGTTCATGCCTGTATTGAATCTAGGGAAGTGTCAGAAATCTCTAAGGTTGTAGATGTGCTATTGCTACTAGGGAGAAAACAACAATCTTTTGTTCATGGAACAATTGTATTGTTTACTTTCCACACATTGCTTAAAGCAGTTATCCGTTGCGTGCAACTTAATACTGGAGGGGGTTTAGATGATAACCTGAAGGTGGATTATTTGTCATAGATGCAGTTGGATGGCGGTCTATGTATATTTTTGTAATGCCCAATCAAATCTCATAGGATCATGAATGTCTATTATTGCATTGTTGTGCCTTGCTCAGTCCTGTCAATTGCCCCGCTATAATTTGTTTACCCAGCATGTTATGTTGTTAATCTTAAGGAAAACACCTCTAGTGAACTGTGGACCCCGGTCCAATCTTTACCATTGATACCCCATCCACTGTTACTGTTTACTTTCCGCAAGCTACCATTACCTTCCACACCATACGTTTAATCCTTTGTTTTCAGCAAAAGGGTGATATTGACAACTTCACTGTTCGTTGGGGCAAAGTCTTGAGTTTGTGTTGTGCAGGCTCCAAGTTGTTAGCAACACCTTGGGATAATTTCCTTCCTCCTACTGGTTCGATAACCTTGGTTTCTAACTAAGGGAAGACTTACTGCTGTGTTGATCATACCTTCCTCTTGGGGTTTCCCAACGAAGCTCTACAATGATCTAAGCCGCATCAGGTCTCCAAAGTGTCATGGTGCTATGCACCATCTACAAAACTAGGGAAAGATAGGTGTCATCAAGGGTTTTGTACTTAGTAGTACAAATGGGTAATAGTTTGGAGGATCCAAACATTCCCCACCTAAAACATAACATAATAAAACCATGCAGTTTTGTAAACAATATATAAAACATGCATAAGTAAAACCGTAGGACAATGGCTTATGAGCAAGAAGGTGGCCTTCCTGTGACCAACAGATGTCCCTGGATATCTTATTTTAGAAAACCAAAATACCACAATAATAATAATAAGAATACACTGATGCTTCCTTCTTCTCGACAGCTCGCAAACGCAACTATCGCCGTTATCGAGCATACATGCAAACAAGAAAGGCCACAATCAACCAAGGCATACAATCATAATAGCATACTACAAACAAACAAACAAACAAGGAGGACATGCTATATTTCAGTAGGTATTGGGAGGAAAGGATCTGAAGGATTGGGATATGTCTTAGGATATTTGAAGGAAACCCATATAAGTTTTAGAGTCTAGAATCTAGGTATGAGAGGGGTTTTAGAACAAGGTCCCATTCAGTATGATATAATTTTATAAAAATGATATCAATAGATAGGTATTGATTAAATGAAACCAACAAAAGTGGTTTCACTATTTTATCAATTACCTTTGATTTATAGTGATTTTTATAGTGAATAAAACTCTAGTTTTAGGAAATAATTCACTAGAATAGTTCTGGAGTTACAAAAGTTATTTCTGTAACATCCCAATTTCAGCAACTCTGATTAACTGTCCAGAAGGCAAAAATCAGGGGGAACAAAAACTTTTTCTTGCAATGTTTGCTTACTTGTTTGCTTGTGCTCAAGCAACTGTTGGTGTACTAGTTGTGTACTCCTCATCTCAACCCTAGTTTACAAAAACTATTTTTACAAAAGAGATGTCTTGGCTCCTCTTTCATATTCTCAAATGTTCTGGCATTTCAAAACCTGAGCCAAGACGACTTCGACACAACCAAATATTTTACTAGATTCTATTGCCAAAACTATGGAGACCTATATATTATCTCCTTATGTTTCCAAGACAGAACTTCAACTACTCTTATCTCTAGGTTTTCCCAAAACCTTTATTAAAACCTTTTCATCTCAATCTTGGTAGAAATACCATGATGGTACTTATCCTACTTCAAAATTAAACCCCTTCTGAACATACCCATCCTTACCTCAAGTTAGACTTGATGGTAACCCTTGTAGTAGTTAGATAAGGATAAGATGAATTGCCTTGATATGTTGTCTAATGAATTGCCTTGATCTGCTGTCTAATGAATTGCCTTGATCTGCTGTCTGATGAATTGCCTTGATCTGCTGTCTGATGAATTGCCTTGATCTGCTGATTGCATGGTTTGCTTAGGATCTAGAGTAATCTAGTCTAGTAGCCCATCCATTAGGACCCAATCCTTGCTTGTGATCATCCATCTCAAGCCAAGATTCCAAAGATGGATTTATCCTAAAGCCCCTATGGCAATCATCTCATCTCATGTTTATCTCAATCTAAGGATAATCCCTCTGGGTGGTTTCCAACTCAGTGGGGACCCCATCTAATCTTGAATCCCATCTACTTAGTTAGTAACTCAACATCATATCCTTGATCATGAGTGTGGAACCTAGCATCCTCTCAAAATCATCTACACTTACACTCTAGTCTAAAACCCTAAATCTGCCAAAATGACTGTCTAGATTTCTTATCTAGATACCATTTTTGGATCTCTACCTTTTCCAACCTATGTGCATTCTGGAAAATGTACTTGAACCATATTGTAGTATGTATTTAGTACTACCAAGGCCCACTCTTGCCCTGGGCTAAGCCATTCTATCTCCCACTCATCCATGATGGTTTTGTAGTCAAAATAATAATCTTTTCTGCAAATCTTATCATCTTGCCTACTTTGGTAGATGCTCACATATATATGACACCTCCCCTTGACCCACTCCTTACCTGGTTATGACCTACTAACAATGGCCTATCAACCCCCACTTCACTTGTTTCCATTGGAGCCTTGTGCTTCTTAAAACCCACATGGTTTAGGAGGCTAACTGATGTGTCTATTATGGCAGCCTTATTTTCAACGAAGTTTGCCATCACTCCAAAACCATCTCAAATCCAACCAAAACCAACTATTGATTCCATGATCATCTATATGACTTTGTATATCCATCCATATATCTCTTGTACCAAGGTGAGCTCTGAGCTCCCTAATCCTACCTTGTTTAGGTGGTATCAAGATAACTAAACCCTAGATCCTTCCCCTATCTAGTTTCCATTCTTTTCAACACTTTTCTTCAAAACCAAGGTTGATCTTGATGCCTACATAAATTTTATATCACCTACCTTGGATATAAGCATCCCCAAATAATTCTCCCAATTATTTGGATTATTAAAACTATTTAATTTCCTTTATCTACCAATTTCTCAAAACCCTTGTCTTCAAAGACAAGTTTGTTTTTCTCCAAATCACCTTGCCATCTTAAGGCACATTTGATGCCTAATTATCTTATCATATCCTCCCGACTCAAAAATAAATATTTTGAGATCCTTTATTATTTCCTTTTGCCCTTTTTCTTAAAAGGGCAGAAACAAGAAATAATTCCTTAAAAATACTTCCCTTCTTAATAAATTCCAAATAAATTCTCCAATGTGTAATATGGTATTCAGAACCATTTCACATAAAAAATTAACCTTTCCTAATGTAAAAATATTAACTTAGCTTCCAAAATCCAATTCTGCACTTTTTGATTAGACAAGTTTAAATGAACTTTTAATCTTCTGAAAAATCCCAAACAATTCCTGGTGGTACAAAATGACCCTATCTAACTTCCAGTACCTTTTCCCCATCTTGGACAATGTAAAATTTTGGACTTCTTTCACAACCCAAGCTTTGATAAAATATGGCAAACTAGTTAAACCTTGCCTCAAACCAAATCCAATCCTCCCCCAAACTTGTCCAGCACTTCTCTCCACTACTCAACACTCCCCTGGTCGACACCACTGTAGCACTTCAGTGCCCCACCCCCTTTCCGCTTGTCTTTTATGCTTGTCCATGAGAGGGACAAATGCCTTGTATTTTCAAGCCAATGAAAAACCTTGCAGCTGCTGCACCCCATCACTCCACCCTTCCTGCACGACTAGAGACCCCTCTCCATCACCCTTCTGCCCAATGGATGGCCCCCACCCCTCTCTTGCTTTCCCCCATGGGCATAGTTCGCCCTAGACCACACCACCTTGGTTTATAACCCTCCACCCACCCCAGCTCCTCTCTCGCTGGCCTCATTTCTCCCCCACACTCCCACCTATCCTCCCCAGAGCATACTCCCTCCCTCCCCTCCTCTGCCTGGCTCAAAGGAAAAACAAGAACAAGCTTCGACCTCTACAAGAAATGGAGCAAGACTTCCTCCCTACATCCCCTCTCCCCCTGCATGTCACTCTACTAGCATCCCCTTGACCCCCTCTTTCTAACCCCTCCTCTTTTTCCCACATGCAGGATCTCTGGAAGCCACTCCAGTGAGCTCCGACGAGCCCCGTCCCAGGCGTCCCCACGCGAGCATCACCCAGAAGCGGAACCTACCGCTGCTGCCCTTCATTCTACTCCCCGTGACGACCCACGTCCCCTCCGTCGCCTCCCAGTCGCCAGAGAGCCCCTGGTAAGCCCCTCGATCCCGCCAACCTCGAGCTAGGGTTTTGGCCGCCGTCGCCCAGTCTCACCGAAGGAGACGATGGGGCACCGTCGGATTGACTCTAATCCGGCGGCCCTCCTTCCTCCTTACCCCTTCGCCCTCTCCCGCACTGCCATGCGGGCCTAGGCCGGCCCAGTCGCCACCTCCCCCGCGCAGGCCGCTTCCCTCTTGGGCCGTATATCCTTGGCGCGGCCCAGTAGCCAGCCGACCCCAGCCCTTTTCCTCTTATTTCTTTTTCTAGTTTATTATAGATCTGCAGGATGCAGTATGGTTTAGTTGTAAACAAAAATGGAAAAGACCCAAACAATTTAAGATAGTATTTTTCCCAGGTGCTCAAGCCTCTTACCCATCATATAGGCCAAGTTTTGACTTAATTAGATGGTTAAAATAAATATGATAAATCTTCTATCAAGATCTATCCATATCACTGAATAATACCTCCACAAAGTTTTACACAACCAAATGGAGTAACTAAAATTGGTGGTGAAAGGTACTAACCATACCTTTCCATTCCTATAGGTCCCATAGTTATTTTCTTCCTAGTTCTCCCATAACAAAATTAACAAAAACAACATCTTTTGGACTTTAAGAATTTCCCTAGGTTAAACCATATGAGATTTTGACCTAAATCCAACTCCCAGTAAATATATACCCCAATATGTACGAAAACCCAGGAGCCCCAGATTTATTGAGCTTTTATTGAATTATGGTGAATTGAACATTTCTGTGCATTGTTTGATCACCAATAAATTCACCATTTGAGTTCTCTGAATCCAAAAATGTTATTTCTAATTTAAACAATGTAATTGGAAGAACATCCAAATCTTCTATAGGTTTAATCTGGTGAAAAAGACAAATCCCATCCAGAGCTGTCCTTGGGAATTTATCAAGGGCATTCTGATAATCGTTCTAGGGTGAATCCAAGTCTCAGAGAATCAGTCCACTAGATACTACCTAATCATCCGAGGAAATAATTTTTGGAGCTCTAGAAGTTATCTGGTGAATTATTTCCTAAAACTAGGGTTTTATTCACTATAAAACCCATTATAAAGCAACATAATTTGATAAAATAGTGAAACCACTTTTGTTGGCTTCATTTTATCAGTACCTATCTGAGGGTATCATGTTTTCACATTGACCTTACACAGATCAAGCCCTTGGTCAAAAACCCCTCCCTTTGGTAGTCCCTATACTATAAATCCAAAGGGATCCTCTCCATAATGCCTCCAAATTTTCTCGCAATCCAATCAAATCAAACCTCCAACATCCTACTGATGTATATATTGTATTTATCTTTGTCTGCTATTTGGTTTGATGCTTGTATGCCTTGTATTGATTGTGGTGTTGTTTGTTCGCATGTATACTCGATAACGGTGATAGTTGCGATTGTGTGACGCCGAGAAGAAGGAAGCATCGGGTTTCTCTTTTTATTAATTGTATTGGTTTTCTGGTGTTCTAAAGAAGTCACAGAACATCTTATGGTCACAAGCAAGCCACCTTCTTGCTCATACGCCTTGACCTATTATTTTATCTATGCATATTTTATCTACCCATTTATGAAAATTGCATCGTTTTACTATATTATACTATGTGGGGGAATGTTTGGCTCCTCCAAACCCTTTACCCTTAGTACCATTAGGTACAACCCACTTTGATGATACCTACCTTCCCCTAGCATGATAGATGGTGACTTAACACCATAACCCTTTGGAGACCCCGGTTAGCCTAAAACAAAAGTGTAGGATGGGAAGACCCCGGGAAAAAGGTTTAAAAAATGTTTTATGGGAAAACCTTGGTGTAACATCCCAAAAAAATCATAGTTTCAAAACTCATTCATATCATCTTTGCATCATTCATCCATTTAGGGTTTTCTCAAAAATCATTTAGAGACAGATGTCTGAGCTATGATTTCATGTGAACAATTTGTCTCAAATGGCCATCACCCTTTGAAATTTGAATGTTTAGGTACTGGTTTACTTGCCTCCATTGATGGATAGATTAGGTGAAGCTTTTAACCCAAGTTTCCAAATTTGGAAATGGTTTCAAAATCCTTTTTCAAATATTTGCAAAATAGAGCAAGCCTCTGATTACTTTGAAACCCAAGCTTGACCAAGCCTTGCAAAGTAACCACTTAGTTAATATGACTGTTTTTGAATCCACAAAACCCTGCAAAAATTCCCAAGGCAGTTTGGTTTCAAAAGGATTTGAATTCATATCAAAATTCATACCAGAAAATGATTTTAGAAAAAGAAAAGGGCACTTCAATAGAAAAGGCAGCGGCCAGAATCTGCCCAATGAAACGAGCCTGTAAAGCCCACCCGGGGTCTTCTTATTCTACTCCCACGCGCAAGCGCACGCACCGAGCCGCTGACAGGCAGACCCCACCTAAACTCCGCGCACCTCGCTGACAAGCGGGCCATCTCCACGTCGGCGTCGTCTCCACCCGCACGACCCGTTCGTCCCCAAATCAACGCGAGCATTTCTGGTTTTAATTCGCGGCGTCAATTCGAGTTATTGGCAGAGTGATTCTCGCTCGCGACCAGGCTATAAGAATCCCCTCTGTCCCCTCTCTCTTCTCCCCCAACCCGAACCAGGCGCCACCAGGTGTGAGCATTACCCTCTGCAACCCCCGTCTCCGGCGATCGCTCCGCAAATTACGGTGAGTTCTGAGCTTCCCTCTGCCTCTCGTTCTTGCAAACTAGATCAGTGAGCCTCTGTGCTTCTTTTGACACCTTTCGTTTACCCTCGCATGTACCGTAGCTCCGGCAACATCGTCAACTGGCCGCCACCGTCTTGATCGAACTCCGCGAGCTCTAGTGGTAAGCCCGACCCCGTGACTTCTAGTTCAAACACGACCACCTGCCTTGACTCTGTGAATCTAACGTGTCCTCGTCTTGCCTTGGGGTGGTTCACGGCGTCCTGACGACCACGACACCGACGCCGTCCTCCACTCCGGCGAGAAATCGCAACGTGCGGGCGCCTTGACCAACCATGAGTACGAGCTTCGCCAAGACCTCTGAGCACGGTGAGCTACTCCTCGTTCTCACTTACCCCTGTGGCGCGCCCTTCGTCGATGGCCAGCGGTAGCCACCGCTCGCCGCCAGATCTTGGTCGATTACAATAGCAGCCGTCGGATCTTTATCGTGGCGCTAGGATAGATTCACTTACTCGAAGCGGTACGATCGAGCCGCGATTTCATTTAGATCCTATGGCTGGAGTTCGATCCGGTCTTGAACGGTATGGGCGAATAAGAACATGACGTGGCTAGGTTAGATAAAAACAGATTTAAAAACCAGAATTTTGATCCAAATTCAAATGCTCATAGCTTTCAAATGCCACGTTAGATTTTTGCAAACTTTATACCGTTGGATTCAGTGAAACAAGGCCTTTCTGAATATCCAATTTATTTAGCATATAGTAACAGTTAAAATGATTTTATTTGTGGAACAAGTTTAGGGCTATTTTAAGATATAGATTTATTTTTGTAAATTATTTTGGGGCCAAATAAGTTTAGTTGGCAAACTTGTGACATGTTAAGTTTCTGTAGACATGAACATACTTGGTAGAATTTTCAAAAACACCACTTAGTAAATTCTTGCATGCATGCATTCATATTATTTTTGGTTGTATATAATTATGTGTATTTATGCTTTAATTTCTTGTGTAGATTTTGCTAGTGATTGTGATTGTGAAGAGTGCTACTCTCCCCACTACCAAGGCAAGTGATATTTTCATGAATATTCCTATCCTAAGTTTTTGTACTAGCATTAGATATTTTTGCTAAGTTATTGCATGATAATTTGCCTAGTGCTAAGATGGGAAATCCTAAGTAGAGTGAAATAGTAGAATTGCTAGGGAAGTTATCATAAGTTAAGTTATCATATTCTGCTTAGCCTAGCTACTTAGTAAACAAGGGTGGTGAACATCTATATGGTTTATGATAAAAATATTCTAAGTCAGGAGACTTATATTTTCTTAATAAAAAAACTAAGACAAATGAACCTCCTGGGTGGAATGGAATGATTGGGTTATGTTGAGTGGTTACACAAGGCCATGGACTTGGGTTGTGTATCTCACTTGTGGTATGCCACCCAGGCACAAAGGGATTTGGAGGCCAAATGTGGAGAAAGCTTACAGTGCAACCACTTGGCAATATGGGCTCTGCCATGATCATATAAGTAGCTAGAACTTAGTCATTTGGACAGTTGGTGGTAGATGGGATGATAGGTTGGAACGCGTCCATTTGACTAAGGAAAGGCTTGAAAGGTCTGTCTTGGGAAACCAAGTGCAGTGGGAAAGTGCACAACCTCTGCAGATGGAAAACCTAAGTACTTAGCCTTGTCCAAGGCAATGGACACTTTTGAGCATCAAGACATGGAAGCTACAAGAATCTCATCACTCCAACTTATAAATAAAATTTGTGGGTGAACAAGGGTGAAGGACCCCAATGACTATTGGTGGTTTTCTTGGGAATGTTTTGACAAAGAAAAACTTAGTGATTTCAACTAATAGGAAAAACTTATTTTCAAGCAAAGCAAGCCAAGCTACACTTAGCCAAAATGCATATAGTATTATAGTCCACTTAAAATATACTAAGGTATCACTTGCCAATACTATTCCAAAGTATTGACCCTCTGTGGCTGTAACTTGTGATGTTTACTCCGATGATGAATAGGAGTCATGAGTCTACACTCAACATGCTTGCCTGTGGCACATGAAGATGAAGACTTGTGTTTATTTACTTATTCCTTAAACTCTTGTATTAGGCCTATGGCCCTGAGTTGTAAAAGACTATGTTTTATCTCTGGAATGAATGTAATAAACGACCTTTGTATCTGTGTACTTCATCTTAAACTGTGGATGCTAGCATTGATCCAGGGACTAGCATTGCAATCACAGGGATCCTTTCCTTTATAAAGGAGGGGTTTAACACTTGGTGAGGCTTGGCCTACAAAGTGGTTTGGAAAATGGGAAGTATTTTTGTTTTACAAAAAGGTGGACAAAAGAGGGAGGAAAAATGTTTACGAAAACAACCCGGCTGTACAGTTCCTAATGCTTCCCGTGCAACCACATTACTCTGGAATGGGACGGGGCTAGGCTAGAAGTCTGTCTAATCCAGTATAGGTGTCAAACTACTACAGGGAAGAACAAATTCCCGGAGTCTGGGCCTTACCCTTTAAAGGCCCATGTGAAACATTGGTCTCGGGTTGGTAAATACCGTCTATATGGCGGCCAGACGATACTATGAGCCCCTCATTGAAAGCGCACACCTTGAGGGGTGCAAAACACGCTCCGGTTGGCTAGTGAACTATATAGGGCGTCCCGGTTTTGAGGGGATTAACCTCATAGGGTAGACACTTGTATCGGAGAGGGAATTCGTAAGGTCTTGACCGGTTAGTCGACCCCCGATCGGTGAAGATCAGGGACGGGTAATCAGATGGTGTGGGTACAGTGTAAAACCTATGCAGAGTGTAAATCTATTCGAATAGCCGAGTCCTCAGTCATGGACGGTTGTGATGGCTGCTGTACGGGGGTGATGGTTTTTATTTCAAAAAGGACTTCGAAAAAGCAATGGCTTGGAAATGATTTGACCATGGGATGGCCGGAAAAAGGAGGAAGGAGTTTGGTCATGAGATGACCGGAAGGAAAAACAAATGGGTGACACAAATCCTAGTATTTTCTAAAAGCTTTTCAAAAAGGGTTTCCAAAATGTTTACAAAAGTTTTTCAACAAAGATATAGAGACATGCTATATCTACAAGAGAAACGAGTTTATAAAAGAACCTCTCTTGGAGCCATCCTACCACGGTCATATTGCATATCCGTTACTATTGTTATCCTAAGGTGGTTTGCGAGTACATTCAAAGTACTCACTGGCATTGTCCCTGGCTATTTACTTGGCCAGATTGCAGATGTTAAGAAGAAATGAAGGTGCTGACGTCTATGCGAGCTAGGCCGTCTTCCCAGTCAGTTGCCTGTAGGTTAAGGCACGGGCTCTACGCTAAAGACTTCCGCTATTTGTGTTGCATTCGCCATAATGGCCACTTCGTAAGTTTTGTACTCGTTACTATATGGATGGTGTAATGATACTAGTCGGTTATGCTCACGGCTCACTGATCATGGGAACGTGAATTGTATGCATAACGGGTATCCTCGGACCGTAAATCTGGGGTGTCACAATTTCCTTTGGTGGTTAAGTAGTATTTGATGGACTAATTCAGTGGGAGTTGTAATCATTCCAAAATAATTACTAGAATGACCTTAGGAAATTCCCAAAGACAGTACTGGATGATATTTGTCTTTTCACCAGATTAAATCTATAAGGGCTTTTGATGTGATTCCAAAGACACATGTTAGGTACTTTTAATACCTTGTAGAAATTGGAATCACTCTTTTTGGATGTACAGATCTAAATTGGTGAATTTATTAATGAGTAAACAATGCATAGAAATGTTTAATTCATCATAAATCAAGAAGAGCTCAATAAATATTGGACTCCTGGGGTTTGAAGGGTATAGGTATGCATGTATAATGAGAGTTGGAATTAGGTCAGGACCATTATTGGTTCGACCTATAGAAATTATTAAAGTCACATAAGTGCTATTTTTGTTATTTTCACTATGTGTAATCTAGGAAGCAAAAGACTATGGGGTCAGGTTTTCATGAAGGTTATGTCCAATACCTTGTAGTACAAATAGGGTTTAGGTCATTTGGAGTTTTCCAACTCACAGAAGGTTTTCCTTTGTAAAAAGGATACATTTATGTAGATGATTTATTGAGACAAAGCTAGAAGTAGTTTGGGTCAAACTTAGGCACTGCAGGTTCAGGCAGACATGTGAGTTTAGGGTAAAAAATCCTCTAGCCGCATATAGGTATTTTCCATTTTCTTTGGTAAATAAAGTAGACAATCGAATATAGAGATAAAGGAATTAGTTAAAGGATAAAAGGGAGAAGTAGTGTTGGGCCAGATCTGGGGCTAAATGGGCGTCTTCGCGGGGTTCTAGCCCACCCGGCCATGCCCTGCACGGGAAGTGTGGTCAAACCAGGCCGACCGGGGCTCGTGCGTCAGCCTCCCGACGACTGGGAGTTGTTTTCCTCCTGTGTCCAGTGGCGATGGGGTCAAACCCTAGCAGAGGTGAGGCAGGACTGGGGAGAGTCATCTGGGCAGCGTCGGTGTCGGAGAAGAGGCTGGGGAGACGCGGTTCATCATAGGGGTCTGAACGAGGAGCGGCAGTCGATGGTTCAACGTCAGGAAGATCCCACGTGGGATGGACCTTGGCGATCTCGTTGGAGCTCGCCGGTGTTGGCCTCTAGGGTGGTCCTAAGCAAAAACAGAGAAGAGTGAGATGCAGAGTGAAGGGGATATTCCGTTAGGGTGTCGTTCAAAGAGAAAATGAGAGGGGAGGAGAGCACCCTAGGTAGATCTTTAACCGAGGTCGAAAAATGGAGGTTCTTCTTCTTTTGGGTGATACAACTCCTAGGATGAGCTCTGGTTCTTGGGGAGGGTTGATATGTCGGAAACGTATCTATAATTTTTGATGTTCCATGCTTGTTTAGTATCTACTTTGCTTTGCTTTATCCACATTTGAGGTGTTTTTATATGTTTTGTCCAATGACCTAGCAACTGGCACTGTGGCAACTTGTTAATAGGTTAGTACCAGAAAACATATAAAAACACCTCAAAGTATGGACAAAGCAAAACAAAGTAGATACTAAACAAGCATGGAACATCAAAAATTATAGATACGTTTCCGACGTATCAAGCATCCCCAAGCTTAACTCTTGCTCATCCTCGAGTAGGTAAGTGATAAAAAGAATAATTTTTGAGGTGACATGCACCATAAAAACCAAGATCAAACCATTTGCAAGCAATGAAAGTTGGGAACAAAGAACTCTAAACATGAGCATGAAAGATGGAGTTCTGATAGTAAGACAAAGTAACTATGCATGCAACATGAAAGGCTACAAACAAACATCATGAATAACATCCATTGAAAAATGTTTGTTTGTTTCGCATACGGAAAACATAGCATAGTGGCATTCAGCTGGTCCCTCATAGAGTAGACAATAGATGCATAGGACACCTTCAAAGTTCATAAGAGTGACTAGATACAAATAGCACAAGAACAAGTAATATCAACAATATGCATCAATCAATAGTTTTGGGACAATGAACATAGAACTAAGAATGGCAACTATGCTTTCTTAACTGGTGCCTAAAGTGTCGTGGTATTGCCGACGAGTACGCCATAGAGGGGTCCTCACAGTGCGGGTTTAGAGATGTGGGGTAAGGCGGGCGGTTGAAGGGTATGAGGTAACATAGCTTACCCAGGTTCAGATCCCATAATGGTGGCGGAATCCTATTCCTGCTATAAATCACTATAATGGCACACGCCGATTCTGAGGATCGATTAAACGAGGTATGACTTGAGTTATGCCCTAAAGGCTCCCATAGGCCTGACTTATATAGTCGCCAGGTCCTAGGGTTACAGGGAAAGTCCTAGCCGGACAGGTTACAGAGTCCTACACAGTATACAATCAGTATAACGTGTCTTGCACTCCAAGGCTCCGGGTACATCGGTGACTCCTTCGTATCCTTCCTTTATCTGGCATTGGCCTCCCTTCTGGATCCATCTAACTGGGCCGCCTAGTAGGCCATGGGCCATGCTACCAACTATGGGCCACCTGGGATATCCGGATAAGAGACATGCTATGAGGATACCCATATAGCATATTCCCAACAGTAGGCCCCGGAGAACTCCGAGATCTTGCGCCGTCTTGCCTCTTCAGGTTGAATGCTCCGTCTAGATGGATGTCGGCAAATCATCAAGCAATATCTTGTAGTCCTCCCAAGAACCCTGCAATATTCTCCGTCTTCAACTTGTAAGTCGGAGAAATGCTGAATCTTCCATCGTACTCTTCTTGTAGCCGGACTGGATCCATCCATGCTGAAATATTCTGATGTGATGGTTCACCTGCTCATGTCAGCTAGAACGACGTAGACACAGGTCAGCGACGCCTCGTAACTCACACATGCAGAGAACACAATCATTTCCATTTTTCTGCGCGAAGGATGCGAACCGTTGGTGGCGGCGGTTGGGAACGTGGCGAAATTTCCGCGCACGCGCCTGCACACGTCGTCCACGCGCCGACCATTCAATCACTTTGCACGAATCTTGATGCCAGAGGTTATAAATTACATCTGCGGTGGATTTTTTACTTTTCACCTCATTCTCCTCCTGCGTCATCGTCTTCCTCCTACGAGCATCTCCACGAGCCCTCCGCGCGCATGCGGAAAACCCTAGCTTTCCAATCTCCCCAGCCATCTCCTCTTCCATCCCAATGGAGAGCAGCAGCACTAACCCATCCATGGCGGCAGCGGCTAATGCTGTGACGAAGTCGGCGATCGCCATCCACGTGCCCCTAGAGGGCCTGTTGCTGCCCAAGTCCGCGGTGGTCGAATCCACCAGCGGCGACCATAACCCAGTGGCGCTGGAGCTGCTGGAATAAGAAAGCGATTCCCACAAGGGGATTGGCGTGGCTCTGATATTACTAACAATGATATTAGGGAGATGCTCGTCGAAGGCTACCTCCCCGTATGGAGGGGCTTGTCTGGCGGGCGGTGCCGGCCGTCGAGGTCACCCCTTCTCCCTAAGCCAGAGAGAAGGTGTACCTCAAAGCTCAGTTGGTACACGGTGTTTCCCTTCCCATCTCCAACTTCTTCCTTTCTATCCTCAATCATTACCGGGTTCAACCTCAGAACCTTTCCCCCAATAGTATTCTCGTGCTTAGCAACAACGTGACGCTTTGCGAGGGTTACCTAGGGATTAGGCCTAGGTTAGACTTGTTTATATACTTCTTTACCATCAAGAGGGAAGCCAGAGCGAGCAAGGACGAGCTCAGGAATTGTGGGACAATTAGTTTTAAGATCCGGCCTGGCCGGCGGTTCCTCGACATCATCAGCCACGAGTCCTGCAAGAACTGGCAATAGACGTACTTCTATGGCCCAGATATCCCTCTGGCTGGCCGAGAAGGAACGTATCCGGACTTCGTCGATGGAGTCGCCACCAAAGCCCCGACATGGAGATCCCAAGCTTCCCTCCCCTCCGACAACGATGCTTCCCGCGCTATAAGGCGGATAGAGTGGTTCGTAGAGACGGGTCTGACCGGATTGGACCTGGCCATGTGATGGTTCGTCAGGCGGATCCAGCCTCTGCAGCACCGCTCGAAGTTGATGCATGAATATACCAAGGAGAGGAAGGATAGCCTCCGCATCTCCGAGGACAACTTCTCTAGCGACTCCGTCAAGCTCCGCCTTAAGGACATCGTCAAGGTGAAGGATAGGAAGCGTGGCTTCACCATCACCTAGGACATGTTCGAGGAGGGCAAGTGCCCAGAGGTACCTGTTTATTTTCCGTGTATGACATATACTCCAGTTCTTCCGTATAGCCCTTATCATCAAATCTAACACTTTTGGATTTCACTTAAGAGCTTAAAAGTCTAGAGGAGGACGACATGGCTATTCGAATCTATGACCCTAAGATGAAGGAAGTCACTGTCGTGTCCGATGACGATGCTCCATTGGTGCATAAGCGGAAGAGCTCCACCTCTAACGCTGTCGACGGAGGAAAGAAGAAGAAGACGGAGGGTGGAGCCTCCAAGAAGACTACCGTCGCCCCGGAGGTGGAGAAGAGAAAGATCACCAGGATCCCATTCACCAAAACACCCACTGTTGTGTAAGTCTCTCATCCTCCGACATTGTCCATTGCTCGTCTTATTCCTATACTTATACTTTTTGCACGTTTCAGGAAGAAGGCTAGTATTAGTTTGAAGAAGACCTCCAGAACTTTGGGGGCTTCTAAAAACATCAAAGATATGTTGCACCAGATGTGTCACACCAAGAATCTCCCGCCATCGCCTCTACCACTCCCAGTGTCCAGCCTGCCGTCGCTCCGACAAGCTCTCCAGCCAAGGATGCATCTGGCCCTTCCGCCATGGAAGTGGACCCAGCTGCCTCCGCGGAGTTCGTCGTTGCCGGCGAGCAGGCGACACAAGAAAGTAATGCTTCCAAAATGGCTAAAGCTCTGGCTAAGGATGCCGTCGGTAGCAGTAAGGCGATGGTGGTAGGCGGAGCGTCACTCGAAGGCGGCGCTTCTTCACCCAGGACAACCACAGAGCTCCCGAAGATAGTCTACCCGGCGCTTCCGCCGAGTAGCTCAACTCTAGCTCCTGGTGCGGCGCCAACCTCTCCGACTTGCGGTCTTGAGGAGCTCCTCCGGCAAGCTAATATCTTGCGAGGAAATAGCCTTTCCTTCAGCAAGATATTTGCCGAGAGCGCCACCAATCTCAAGATCATCGCACTTGTAAGTTTTATTTGCCTTTTACATTTTATACGAGTATCCCACTATAGCCCCCGAGGATTTAGACGGAAAACCATAGGTCTTTGCATCTGAATTTTCTAAGAGTGACTAAGCTAGAAAAATTCTCACTGTAGCCCCCAAGTATTTAGTTTGAATGAATTATTCCGACTAGATACTTTCAGAGTAGCATGCGTAGTGCTTGTAAAATTCCATACTATAGCCCCCAAGCTTCTAGTTGAAAACTGAATTGGTTCCGACTAGTTGCTTTAAGGAAAGACTAAGAATACTTGCTGAATTAAAAACTCATACTGCAGCCCCCAAGCTTCTAGTTGAAAACTGAATTAGTTCTGACTAGATGCTTAAAGGAAGACTAGGCAACTTCTGAGTTAAAAACTCTCACTATAGCCCCCAAGCCTCTAGGTGAATAGCTATCCGGCTAGATGCTCCAAGTAGACTAAGTGGTTCTGATCTTCTTTCCACAGAATGAGAATGCTCGGAGAGGCGTCACCAATGAGAAGTTCCACAAGATGCGCGCAGAGCTGGAAGCCGAAAAGGGTAAAACTGCCTTCTTGAAGGAATAGATCACCAAGAGCAAGAGTCTATTTTTCTATTCGTTTTCATACTCCAACTTGGTCTTGTGCCGTCATTCTCCAACTACTCACTATGTACTATTATTTTTCCGACTTACATAAGCCGTCGCTAAGGCCAAGGACATTGTTGAGCAATCCAAGCACATTGAGTTGCTGGATAGCGAAAAAAAGATCCTTAAGCAGGAGAGGACTGATACCTTGAAGATGCATGAGGACTCCATGAAATCCTTGCAGGAGTTCGCCAACACGGAGATGAACCGCTTGAAGGAGGATATTGCGATGCTGAAAAAATAGAAGAAAGCTACCTATGAGCAAAATCAGCACAACCTTGAAGCATACAAGATCCTCCGACAAGAACGAGACTCCATGGCAGAGACGCTCTAGCAAGCCGAGGCGAGCATCTTTGGTAAGTGATTCTCCGTCTTGTACTTCTGTAAGTTGGGTACTTTGAATTTTTGTGCTATTGAACTCATGTGTTCCCTTGTCCGAATTGCATCTCCTATTGGTTTAACCCAGTTGCCTCCTCCGCCCAAGGAATGCATGGTTCTCGCCGGAAACTTTATCAGTAACACCATCAGGCAGGCCAAGGAGATATCCAAGCCCCTCCAGATCAATATCAAAGCGGTGGAATCCATGAGGAAGTTCTCGGAGATCTTGCGCCAAGCCCCCGAGCGTATCGTAAGCTGGAAAGCTTCATGTACACGGGCTGGTGCTAGGATGTCGCTGGCGATGGTCAAGGCGCACGATGAAGATGCCGACATCAACGTGGTAACCTCAGGTCTTCCTGACGTAAACGATGAAGGCTAGAAGATCGACCATAAGGCTATATGGGCATCTCTCGTGGGCTATGACACAAGGGTTGCCGAGTTGGTTGACCAAAACGTCTTCGTGCTGCTCGAGATCATTGACGGCGATCATTAGAGCTCCTCCAAGTACCTCAAGACCACCGACTTCGAAGAGGATGGCTCACCTGCTACCGACGACGCTGCTTCCAAGTCTCCTGCGCTAGAGGAATGAAAAAACACTATGTAATATTTGTTTCCTCTAGAATTTGTGTATGCGGAAAAACTACTCTATTAACTTAAGGCGGAAAAAATAGTTGTAATTTCCTGCTACTCAAGAACTGGTTCTAGCATGTAATTATTTTTTAAGCAAGTGCTAGATTATCCATTACTCTGGTTTTTATGCTTGACCTTTCGTGAGTCAGAAAACTCGTAGTCGGAACCATGCGCTTAGGTGATGACGCCCAATGGCGCCGTAAAAAACCTAGTCACAAAATCGCCGACAACAAGTGCCAAAAGTCACTACTCCAGGATCCACATAAAAACAACAAAGAACGTGTGGACCAGAAAACTTAAGCTAACGCCCGTAGGCGGAATTTTCACAAGTGCAAATGCAAAGCTTGCGCATAAAGGTTTTATACGATCCAAAAATGAACACTAAAGGAGGTAAAAGACTCAGAAATATGAGTGAACGAGAGAGATTTATTTCATTGATAATTTAAGTGGTATATAGTAGATAAAAATATGCTAAGTGTAAAAAGGACGTAGTTGTGCTATGTTCCATGGCCGATCAAGCTCCGGGTAGTCATCATCCGGGTCACATCGCTTACGCTTATGACATCCACAGGGTCTATCCTCAAGTTCACGATTGTCAAAGAGGTAGTAAGACCCATTGAGCAGCGCCTTGCTTATGATGAACGATCCTTCCCATGGCGGGGATAATTTGTGTGACTTCTTCTGCTTAAGTCGGAGCACCAGATCCCCCTCTTTAAATGAGCGATGCCGAACGCGGGGAATATGGTAGCTGTGTAGCTTCTGCTGGTAGATGGTGGATCTTTGGCATGCCAAAACAAGCTCTTCCTCGAGAAGGTCCACATCTAGGAGTCTGGATTCTTCAGCGTCATCTTCATCGTAGGCGGCAACTCTTGGTGAATCGTGAAGGATGTCGGAAGGCAGGATGGGTTTTACTCCATATACCATGAAGTAAGGGGTGTAGCTGGTGGATCTATTGGGTGTAGTTCACAAACTCCATAGCACAGATGGCAATTCCTCCGCCCAGGCTCCAGCTGCTCTATGTAGCGGTGCTTCTAGACGTGGCTAGATTCCTTGCAGAATTAATCCATTGGCTCGCTCAACCTGGCCATTGGACTGTGGGTGTGCCACAGATGCTAGGTCAAGTCAGATGCCCTTGTCCCAACAATAATCTTCAACTTCTCCGAGTGACAAGTTGCTGCCATTGTCAGTGATAATGCTATGTGGGATACCAAATCTCACCACTAAATCCCGGACAAACCTAAGGGCAGTTGCCCCATCAAGCTTTCTAATGGGTTTAGCTTCTATCTATTTGGTGAGTTTATCAACTGCTACTAGCAGATGCGTAAACCCACATGGTGCCATTTGTAATGGACCAACCATGTCTAGCCCCCAGACTGCAAATGGCCAAGTTATTGGTATTGTTCGCAATTCTTCCGCTAGAACATGGGGTTGTCGGGCATAATACTGGCATCCCATGCATGTCTCAACCAGCTTGTCGGCGTCCGCCTTCGCGGTTAGCCAGTAGAATCCTTGCCGGAAGGCTTTGGAGACCAACTATCGAGGAGCGGCGTGATGCCCGCAATCTTCGAGATGGATCTCACATAGGATTTCAATACCTTCTTGCTGGGAAACACACTTAAGTTATACATCAATGGTGATTCTTTTGTAGAGTTGTCCATTGATTATGGTATAGCCCTTTGCTCAACGTACTATTTGCTGTCTTTCGACCTCGTCGTCGGGCAAAGTTCCGTGTACAAGATATTCCATGAACAGTTGTGTCCAAGACGGAGGGAACTTTGTCACTGCGTGAACGAAAGAGTCAACTCTATCTGGGTTGTGGATATCTGCTTCCTTCACGGATGGTGTCTGTAGATGCTCCATAAAAATGCTAGGCGGAATTCGTTTGCGCCCTGATCCAAGCTTAGACAGTAGATCAGCCGCCTCGTTTTGCTCCCTAGGTACATACTTGACTTCGTAGCCCAAGAAGCTCTTGGCTATCTCGTCCACTTCATCTCGATATGCCGCCATCATAGGGTTCCGCGCGTTCTAGGTGCCAGCTACCTGCTGGGCAACCAAGTCGGAATCTCCACAACAAACTATGCGCTTGATGCCAATATCCTTGGCTACGCGTAGTCCGTGAATGAGTGCTTCATACTCTGCCATGTTGTTTGTAGCCTCAAAGTGGATCTGCAGAACATAGTGTAGCTTCTCCCCAGTTGGTGACTGTAGCAGTACACACCAGCCCCCGAGCCATTGAGTAGATTTGATCCGTCAAAGTGCATCACCCAGTATTCTGGCTCCGGCATAGGGGTAGAATCTGGCATCTCCGTCCAATCTGTGATAAAATCCGCCAAGGCATGTGACTTAATAGCGTCGCGTCTCTTGTAGGTGATCTCGAAGGCGGCAAGTTCAATGCCCCACTTTGCGACCCTTCCTATAGCATCGCTGTTGTTGATGATGTCGGACAGTGGAGCCTTGCTCACAACTATGATAGGGTGCTCCTGGAAGTAGTGCCTTAGTTTCCGAGAAGCAAGGAATACTCCGTAAGCTATATTTTGGTAGTGCGGGTAACGCTGCTTGGACTCCGTCAAGACCTCGCTTATGTAGTAAACTAGTCGTTGAACTCCATACTTATGCCCTGGTTCTTTTCGCTCTACCACGACGACGATACTGATTACCCGGTTGGTGGGTGGCATGTAAATTAACATAGGCTCCCCAAGATCGGGTGCGGCAAGGATAGGCGCCGAGGATAGTATCTCCTTTAGCTGCTTCAGTGTTGCATCTGCCTCGTCCGTACATGTAAATTTGTCCGCCTTCTTCAGCAACTTGTATAATGGTAGAGCCTTCTCTCCAAGTTGGCTGACGAACCGACTAACTGTTGCAATGCAACCTGTTAGTCATTGTATGTCTTTCAGGCATGTCAGACAATTTATGTTTAGGATGGCCTTGATCTTCTCCAGGTTGAGCTCAATTCCACGCTAGGAAATGATGAATCCCAACAATTTGTCGGCTGGAACCCCGAAGACGCACTTCTTTGGGTTAAGCATCATGTTGTATTTCCGGAGATTATCAAAGGTTTCTTTTAAGTGGGAGATTAAGTCGTTTGACTTTTTAGACATCATCGCTATATCGTCCACATAGGCGTGAACGTTCCGACCAATTTGATCATGTAGGCAACGCTGCATTGTCCTCTGGTACGTAGCACCTGCATTTTTCATCCCAAAGGGCATTGTGACATAGTAAAATGTGCCGTAAGGTGTGGTGAACGAAGTGGCCAATTGTTCTGACTTCCTCATCTTAATTTGGTGGTATACTGAGTATGCATCGATAAAACACAAAAGTTTTGAGCCAGCCGTCGAGTCAATGACTTGGTCAATGCGAGGCAGAGCAAATTGGTTCAAGCCGGTGTAATCAACGCACATTCTTAATTCTTTGGTTCCCTTTTTGGGGACAAGTACATGATTGGCCACCCATCGGGTGTGAAGGACTTCTCCGATAAAACTAGCCTTAAGTAACCTAGCTATCTCCTTGCCTATGGTGCATCTCTTCTCATCTCTGAAGAGTCATAGAGGTTGTTTCACCGGTTTGCATTTTGGATCAATATTCAAGTTGTGCTCGGCAAGTTCCCTAGGTTCACCTTTCATGTAGGCAGGTTTCCAGGCAAAGATGTCCCTATTATCACAGAGGAACTCAACGAGGGCGCTTTCCTATTTGGGATCCAGGTTCGTCCCAATGGCGGTGGTCTTGGAGGCACCGCCTACCACAAGTTCCACTGGATTGGTTTCGATGGCGGCCTTGAAAGCTGGGGCGGAGTCCGAAATCTGCTTCTTCAACGCCGGCATCTCCGAGGCATAGACCTTGCTCTAGATCTCCTTGAATTCTTCGATGTAGAGGATAGCTTCCGCAAAGGCTGCTTCTCTAATCTCGCAGTCCCTTGCCTTGGTAAAGCTTCCAGATACGGTGATGACACCGTTTAGTCCGGGTATCTTGAGCTTGTTGTAGACGAAGCATGGCTTGTCCATGAAGGCGTGGAAGATGTTGCAGCCGAATATGAGGTGGTACACGCTCTTGAAGGGGAACACCTCGAAGGTCATGCGTTCTTGGCGGTAATTATTAGCATCGCCAAAAGCGACCTGAAGCGTGATGCACCAAGGGACCGAGCCTCCCGACCAGGAACTACGCCGTGGAAGATTGTGCTGGTCCGCCTTAGGTTGGCCTCCATCAAGTTCATCTTGTGTAGTGTATCCAGGTACATGATGTTGATGCTGCTTCCACTATCCACCATACATTTTGTGAACTCATTACCGTCAATCAGGGGGTTGATGACCATGGCGTATTGGTTCTCCGTAGGGATGAGGTATGGGTGATCCTTCCTGTCCCAAGTGATTGGAATCTTCGACTAGCGCAGGTACTGGGGAAATGGGGGTAGAGTGTCCATCAGTATCCCCATAGAGGTCTTCTGTTGTCGGACGGTGGGGGTGCCAAGGAAAGTGCAAAATGGCCGCCTTCTTCTCGAAGGGGTTCTTACCCATGCCATCGCTCTTGGTGGCGTGCTTGGGGTCAACATACTCATCCATGTCACTTGAATCCTTGGACTCCTCTTCCTTCTTCTTCCCTTTGCCCTTGCCTCGCGGTCTATTCTTCCGACTTTGTTTGTAGTCGGACTCCGGGTCCTCCTTGAGATCATTGAAAAACTTGCAATGGCGATTGGTGTGGGTGGCCTTGCCGTTGGCATCTAGGTGTACGAGGCACGACATATCACGATACTCCTTGTAGGTTTGGGGAACACGGAGCGCTGCCGAGGTAGTTTCACTACCTCACTGCTGCCCACGACCAGCTCCCCGTCCTTGGCCACGCTGTCTGCCATCACCTCGTCCTGCAAATGTCATAGCGACCATGTCGGAGGTTTGCTTTTCTTCTGGCGGGCTCTTCCGCTTGGTGCTGCTGTTCCTCCGAGCTTGAGTTGGAACGGCCGTTGCCAGCAGGGAGCCACGAGCATCATCATCGGCAGCCGTGAACTCACTGGCTAGCTGGATCATCTGGTTGAGATCTAGCCGGTGATTGTCCTGCAGGCGCTTCAACTTATGTCAGAGCAACGTACCTTTATCCAACCCATCGATGAAGGCGGCCATGGTGGTCTGAGCGTGCACTCCTGCAGGAATTCTTCATATCCAGCTAGTGAGAGAGGTAGGCATGAGATGCCATGTGTTTCTCCTGCACGCACCGCTGTAGATCGCCAATAGTACATGGACGCTTATACGTAGCCTCGAAGTTCTTGGTGAACGCTTCTTGCATGTCCAACCAGTTGCAGATGGATTTCTCTGGAAATTCATCAATCCATTGCTGGGCCAGGCCTGCCAACATCAACGGGAGGTTCTTGATGGCGATGTTGGGGTTACCCCCGACGATCTCCACCGCGTTGCCATAATCCTGCAACCATGTAGCTGGCTTGGCGGTGCCGTCATAGGGCTTGATGGTCTTGTTAATCCGGAAACCTTTGGGGTAATTTGCGGTCCGTATTACAGGTCCAAAGCAACATGGTCCCAAGTATTTTCCTTACCGGGCCTCGTGAATCTTGTCCAAGCGTGAACGTCCGTCGTATGGCTCCAGGCTTCTTTTCTTCTTTTTTTCCATCCGGGGATTGGCTGCGTGAACGACACGGGCCTCCTCCGCCATGGTGGCTGCTAGGGGGTGACGGAGGCGGAGGTGGCAGTGGGTTAGCCTTCTCGCTGTTACCCTCCTGCGACACCTCACGCTTGTCGCGGTTGCTTGTCGGACGCGGAGGGTCATGACATGACATGCTCTTGTGTCCTTGGTTGCGCTCTCCATCATGACGGGTCTGCTCTGGGTTGTCGCGGATGACGATGCCGCTCTGCCTTGGCGGAGGCATATCCATACAACGGTGAGTCTTGGGGTCTTCGCGGTGTCGGGGAGAGCGAGGCGGTGGAGATGGGCGATGAGGTTGAGCCTTGCCTCCATGGTCGGAGGATATGGGGATAGCTTCCTTCCTATTGTGCGCATCCCTCTATCTTCGTTCTGACGAACCCGTCTGGGACCCGACATCAAGAGGAGATCTGTCCCTTGGCGGCTTAGGCTGGCTAGACTGGCAAAACGCTGGGTTAGACTCAAGCCTCTGAGAGGTGTCCTTTTCTTGATGTTTCACCGCCTTGGCCACAAGGTCATAGACCTGATCCACAACTGCGTGTGATCTATCCTGCTCCAGAAGGGTCTTGGCAACGACGAGGTTGAGAAGAGGGGTGGGCATCACCTGTTTGCCTTCACTATCAATGTATGGCTTGTCTTGCGCCAGATTCGAGGGAGCCCATCCTAGGTTTCGCCGTACACCAGAATCGTGGATGATGCGAGCCAGAGCTTTCTTAGCCTTCTGCTGCTGTAGCAGAGTCTTGTACTCGGCCTCCATGGCTCTAGCTTTCTCTATTGACTTCGGCGCGTTGGCAAGATATCGATCCAGCTTAGCGCCTTGATTTGTAATGGCCTGTGCTTCCTCCAGCAGCTGCTGGCGCTTCTCATCAAGATGGACTATGTTACGAATATGAGCCACAGTCATGGGCTCGACGAGTAGGTTGCCGTACATTACTCTATCAGCTGGAGTGACTTGGGCAGCAGTAGATGTAGATGCCGGAGGCGGCGGGTTTGCGGTGTTATTGTTACTCGGACCGATGCCGAGTTCCTGCGGATGCTGCACTGGGTTAGGCGGAGGGGGCATGACCTTTGCATGATCATTGTCGGCAGCAATAGGTGGTCCCTTCCCTTTGTCCAACACTATAGGCGAAGCTTGTCCGGGTTGATCTTCATCCATCGCGGTCCCAATGGCGACGAACACCTCTCGGGACATGACGACGTTGTTGGCCTGCTCGTCGCGCTTGTAATCCTCCTCCATATCCTTCATGGCAGAGTCTAGCTCCTCTGGGATGATATCTATCTCCTCTGAGTCAGCGCTGATGTCGGTGTAGAGCGCGTCAAGCACGGAGTCGGAGGGTTCCGATGCTTCCTCGATTACGGGCGGTGGTGGTGCAACAGCAGCGACCATGACTGGACGTGGTGGTGCAGCGGCAGCAACGATGACTGGAGGGGGCGGTGGCGGTGGCTGAGGCGGAGGGGCTCCGTCAAGGAGCGCAAGAGCTGCCTGAGCTGCCTCCTCAGCCTCCGCGTAGTTGTTGACGTTGTTCACCATGGCTTCAAAGGTAAGGCGTCCTGAGGCCTGCTGCCGCCTTAGCGTGTGTCTGAGAAGTATACCTTGGTCCAGTCCTTCCACAAAGTGATACATGGCATCATCATTCGGGTAATGTGCCATATAGGCCCGTATACGGAGCCACCTGTCAAGGTAATCTCAGGGGTTTTCACCCTCTCTCTGCATGCAACGCGCCAGATCGAAGATGGTCACTACTCCGACGAACTTGGATCTCTGCTGTCCAGACGCACAGGCGAAGACGATGGACTTGCAGCAATCTTCCACCGTTATATCCTGCACAGGTGTCGTTTGGGTGGGCCTTGAATTTTTCCGATCTTTGTCGGCAAACTCCGAAGAGAGATCCAACATCGATCCTTCCGCTAACGTGTCCTGCCCGTAGGCGGTCCGTGCGGGTCTTGACGTTCCTCCGACTCCCAGGGAACTAGTGCCCGAGTCGGTTTCGCCGATGAAGAGGTGGATGTCTTCGATGGGAACGATCGAGCATCTGGTAGGGTTCGTCTTTGCCGGGATTCAGAACTCGTCAGGAGGGACGATCAGAACATTGCCGGAGAAGAGAACACGACTGATGGCTACGGTTTCGCCGATTCCCGCAAAGATCTTGGACCTCACCCGCTATAGAGCCTGAAGCGCCTCTTGCCCCACGGTGGGCGCCAACTGTCGTGGTATTGCCGACGAGTACGCCATGGAGGGTGTTTAGCCACGCAGAGATAAAACAAAACTTTTTCCTCTAACGTGCTGATCCCAAGATCTAGCTGAGGTAGAAGGCCACGAGGTTTACCACTAGACGCGCGGTTGCGGATTCTGCGATGCGCGTCGGTTGATGCGGTCAGATCCTCACGATCCGATCGTCACGGTGTTGATCGCGACACCTCTGCTGGTATCCACCGCATTACAAGGAGGGCGCGTGGCGCTAGGTTCGTTCTGGTACGGACTGCTATGGAGCTAGGGTTTCCAACACATGGAATGACCTAACCGAACAACGATTAACCTTTTTTGGGTAAAGGTGCTCCACTATATATAGGGAGTGAACGTGGGCTCTGCTTTGCGCGACCCATTCACTAAAGCCCATATAACACTAGTCAGCGTGAGTCCAACTCACTAACTCAGCCCTAATCTGGTTTAGGTCCAACCCAACCAGATTACAGGTTCAGATCCAATCCGAACTTGCTCCCGCTCTTAAGTGTGTGACTCCGCAGGCTCATGGCTACTTGGACACGATTGGAGTCCGACTCTCAATCGATCAGTCGGTAGCGGCTCCTAGCAGAACGTGCCGACTCCCAAGTACCAAAGAGTCATGACGACTTGCATTTCCAATGCGACTTTCGTCCGAGTCCCTTTTGCCTCACGATATACCTTGTCAGACTATAGGCGAATATATGTCATCCCTTAAATAGTCCGACTCTCTTCTCGATCCGATAAGTGATTCACCCGACTAACTCTTAGTCGATCGCCTCGGTTAAAACTTAACCGAGTCGTGCATGGCCATGCTTTCCGAATCATATCTCACGAGAGGGCCCCGAGAATATCTCTCCGAGTGGAGGGGCAGAATCCCATCTTCGTTATTCACATCACGCAGCTTGATTCTCAGTCGACCCGAACCCTGCCTTTATAACTGCCTAGTTACGGATCAGCGTTTGACAGAACCTAAGTCGGTGATCCTCAACTCGGACTATGCAACAACCTCAGGTCTAAGGATTACATTGATTGAGATATACAAATGACAGCTAGTTCGTTGTACCTCAATATGGGTCAATTCGACTCGCTAAACTCTTTATCCGAGTCTGTGTAAGTTGGAATAGCATCTCCATGCCCATGACAAGTGGAACCGAGTCATCAAGCCAAATTTCACATTGGTGTAAGTTGTGTGTCCAGCACAACCTCAATGACAAAGGATATTTAGTACAAACAACATGAATGCGTAGTTCCACAAACGAATCACATATTCAATGATACACATCAGATGTTTATACAAGGACTAATATCTTTATGAATACAATGGGAAATATCATCATACATGATTGCCTCTAGGGCATATTCCCAATAGTCTCCCACTTGCACTAGAGTCAATCTTCCGACATCACATGTCTAAGCATCTAATGCCCATGGCTCTCAGGTGCGCCTCATGCTTCGGCTGTGGTAACGGCTTTGTCAACGGATCCGCAATATTTGCATCCGTGTGTACCTTGCATAACTTGATATCACCACGATCCTGTTGGCGAATCGGGTGGTACCATGAGTATGTGCTTGTTCTTACGGTCTGTCTAGGTTCCTTGGATTGTGCAATAGCACCATTGTTGCCACAATACACGTCCAACGGATTGGACGAGCCCTGAACCACACCAAGATCCATGAGGAAATTCCTCATACAAACAGCTTCCTTTGCTGCCTCCGAGTGACAATATACTCACCTCTGTTGTGACGCAGACACAATCTCTTGCGTGTAACTCTTCCGACTCCAGCACCTCCGTTTATAATAAACACGTATCCGGATTGCGACGAGAATCATCAGTCGGTAAGATAACTCGCATCCGTGTAACCCTTTACCGAGTTCATCTTCACCACCATAAACCAATAACATATCCTTAGTCCTTCTCAAGTACTTTAGGATATTTTTAGTCATTGTCGATGGATCTCTCTAGGATCGACTGATATCGCTCTCAACACTTAGAGCATAGGAAACATCCGCCTAGTACAAATCATGGCGTACATGATGGATCCATTGCGAAGCATATGGAATCACACTCATCCGACTTCGCTCATCAGTTGTCGAAGGACACTGAGTCTTGCTAAGTTTTACACCATGGGACATCGGTAAGAAACCCTTCTTAGACGATTCCATGTTGAACTTCTTCAACACTTTGTTCAAATAAGTACTCTGACTCAATCCAATGAGCCTCCTTGATCTATCTCTATAGATCCGAATTCCGAGGATGTATGTTGCCTCACCCAAGTCTTTCATTGAGAAACTCCTTTCCAATGATTCCTTGGTTTCTTGCAACATCTGGACATCATTTCCAATCAGTAATATGTCATCCACATATAAGATTAGAAAATTTACTTTGTTCCCACTAAACTTCTTGTACAAACAAGAATCATGATCACTCTTCATGAAGCCAAACGATTTGACTACCTCATCAAAGCGAATATTCCAACTCCGAGATGCTTGCTTCAACCCATAAATGGATTTCTGAAGTTTGCACACCTTGTCAGCATTAGCTGGATCGACACAACCCTCGGGCTGTATCATATACACGTCCTCGGTTAAATTTCCGTTAAGGAAAGCCGTTTTGACATCCATCTGCTAACATGATCCGAACTAGGCCGAAATAGGCCGCTATAGCTAACATGATAGCATCGCTACGGGCGAGAAAGTCTCGTCGTAATCAACTCCTTGAACTTGTCGGAACCCCTTCGCGACAAGGCGTGCTTTATAGACGGAAACATTCCCATCCATATCAGTTTTCTTCTTAAAGACCCATTTTCACTCGACGGGTCTTGCACCGTCTGGCAGATCAACCAAGTTCCAAACTTGATTTTCATCCATGGACTTTATCTCGGATCTCACGGCTTCAAGCCATGACTCGGAATCAGATCCCACCATTTCTTCCGAATAATTTGCCGGCTCATCACTGTCTAACAGTAACACATCACGAACACTTCGTAATCTTGCCGATCTTCGTAGTACAGGTGCTGCTGCCGGCTCAGCTGCCACGACCGGCTCAACCTCCAAGGTTTTTGCCGACTCCCTACTAGCCAGTTCCTCTCGAATTTCTTCGAGTTGCACCGTGCTCCCACTTACTCCCCGACCGAGAAACTCTTTCTCAAGGAAGACACCATTCCGAGCGATAAAAACTTTGCCCTCTTCTCGGTTGTAGAAGTAGTAAACCAAGGTTTCCCTCGGATACCCCACGAAAATACACTTATCCGACTTGGCTGTAAGCTTGTCCGACTGGATTCGCTTGACAAAAGCTTCACAACCCCAAATCTTAAGAAAAGACAAACTCGGCTTTTTGCATGTCCACATCTCATGCGGTGTCTTCTCTACCGATTTTGATGGTACTCTGTTTAGTGTGAACGCCGCTGTTTCTAGACAATAACCCCAAAATGATAAAGCAAGATCTGTCCGACTCATCATTGATCGTACCATGTCTAACAAGGTCCGATTCCGCCATTCCGAAACACCGTTCCTTTGCGGCGTTCCTGGCGGAGTAAGTTGAGGAACTATTCCATAACTTTTTAGATGGTCATCAAACTCATGGCTCATGTACTCGCCTCCTCGGTCCGACCGAAGAAACTTTATTTTCTTGCCGAGTTGATTCTGTGCTTCATTCTGGAATTCTTTGAACTTTTCAAAGGCTTCCGACTTATGTTTCATCAAGTAGATATATCCATACCTACTCAAATCATTAGTGAAGGTAATGAAGTACTCATAACCACCCCTGGCTGTCGTGCTCATTGGTCCACATACATTACTATGTACTAGTCCCAACAAGTCGGACGCCCTTTCGCAACTCTTTGCAAAAGGTGTCTTGGTCATTTTGCCGAGTAGGCAAGACTCGCATGTCTCGAACGACTCCAAGTTGAACGAAGTTAGGAGTCCATCATCATGGAGCTTCTTCATGCGTTTCCAATTTATATGACCAAGCCGACAGTGCCAAAAGTAAGTCATATTAAGATCATTTGGTTTCAACCTTTTAACATTTATGTTATAAACCGACTCACCATCAAGATTCAAAATAAATAACCCGTCATGGACGGGTGCAAAGCCGTGAAACATATCATTCAAATACAAAGAACAACCATTATTTTTGATATTCGACTCATAGCCTTGCCTCATCAAACATGAAGCATAAATAATGTTTCGACTGAGCACTGGAACATAATAACAATTATTCAGTTCCATAATGAATCCGGAAGGTAAATGAAGTTGCATCGTGCCGACTTCCAACGCAGCAACTCTTGCTTTGTTGCCGACTTGAATATCAACCTCGCCTCTTTCTATGCTCCTAGTTCTTACCAGTCCCTGCAACGAGTTACAGATGTGAATAACTGATCCGGTATCATATACCCAATAACTATGAGGTGCATCAGCAAGATATATGTCTATAACATTGCAAACAAGTGTACCTGAGTCAGAAGTCATACCTCCACTCTTGGCTTTGTCGGCCAAGTACTTGCTGCAGTTCCTCTTCCAGTGGCCATCCGCCTTGCAGTAGAAGCAAGTGGATCCGGCTGAAGGAGATGGTTTAGTCCCTGAGGAAGCGCTTGGGACCGGGTCCTGAGCCTGCTTTCCTCCTGACTTAGCCTTCTTCTTAGTCCAAGAACTCTTCTTGAACTTAGCCTTATTCTGCACCATCAACACTTGACTGGTGCCCTTCTTGAGATCCGCCTCTGCCTGCTTGAGCATCCCATGAAATTCAGTGAGCTTCTTATCCATACCATGCATGTGGTAGTTTGAAATGAACTGCCCATATGCACTAGGAAGAGAGTTCAGAATTATATCTGCAGCGAACTCTTCGCTAATGGGGTAGCCAAGCCTCTCCAGAGACTGCACGTAACCAACCATTTTGATCACATGAGGACTCAGTGTATCACCATCCTTAAGCTTGCAACTCAGCAAAGCCTGAGATACTTGATACCTCTCAGTCTTCGCCTGAGCATGGAACATACTTTTGAGGCTTTCGATCATATCGTAGGCCTCAACATGCTCGAACTGCTTTTGCAAATCCGGTTCCATGTGAGCAAGCATAAGAGAGCTAATATCCGTGGACTCATCCTTAGCCCGACGGTAGGCATTGGTGGCTCGACGATCGCATTCTCATTCGGCTCATCTCGAAGTGGGTTGTCTAGGACATGGTCCTTCTTTTCTTGTTTGAGAACAATTCTCGATTTCGATACAGTTGGTAAAATTAGTGTCGTTCAGTTTATCTTTCTCAAGAATGGTTCTCAATGCAAACCGGATATCTGAGAGTGGCTGCTCCTTGGTGCCATGATCTACAAATGGAAAATATGCAAAACACTTAAGACATGTATTCATAAAAGAGCAAGCATATTAAACATTTTAATATTTTATGCTCCCACTAGAACCAACACCCCTCCGATGGTTGCTTAGTGATTCAGGATCCTAAATAAGCAAGTCGGCTAGTGAGCTTTAGCATCACCGCTAGCCGCCAAGTGATCTAGGTAGACAACTCCTTGTCAATCGCATCTCATGCGACTCCTGTTGGATGGGTGGCATCACATGCCCCGGCTCCCATCCGACTTTTCCCCGAGTCCCACAACGGTTGTGATAGACCCGTCTAGCTTACCGAGTGTTTCTGCAATAAGAGTCCGACTCGAACCCACCTAGTCGGAAAGAATTGGCAGCACCTCAATTTTATGAGCCCACTACCAAAAATGTCCGACTTGTGATGGTGCAAACACCAAGGGAAAACCGACTAGACCTTCTTTGAGGGATTAAATTTTACCGACTATCTAATAGAGGTAAAACTGAGACATAACAATAACACAAAATAAAGCAATTATAATGTGAAATGGTATGGCTCTCTTCATGGCGATCTCCATCTCCACAAAGCCTGTAATCCGACTCGTGCCAACTCTTGTCACTTGCCGTCTTACTCCATGTCGCCAACATGTACAACGCCTTGCATGCCTTCCGGGTTCTCCAAACAGCTACACTAGCTTAGTAAAGTAAATTACAAGGAGAATCCGACATGCATGTCATTATACAATAAAATGACAGCACCTAGGCTCCATCCGGCTGACAAAAAACTGTGATTCGCAGATCATGTATGGATTACACACAGACATCACATGCACATGAACCATACCATTCACAACTTCCTGCAAAAACAAGTTATGCATAGATACAATATCTACCGGCGTTGTGAAACTCGCAACGGCATCTAAGCGCTGACGAGGCGGCAGCGGTCCTCATGGTGCGAGCGGTACCGACGCTTTCAGCGTAGATCTCATCTACGATCCGGACATGGATTTTGACCATCGTTCCGATTCGATCAAACTCTTTGATCTTCGATCACCTCTTCTGGATTTACGTGTCATAGTCTACCCCGATGTCGGAAGCCGACCGGTAGGGGTATGTCGTTCCACGACCTCAGCAGTATGATCACGGAAATCAGATCTACCATTCCCCGAGTACAGTTGATCCAATCAACCTCGTACAAAACCGATCTATCTCATAGATCGACCACCAAAACAGCACATAGATCTTATCTACATCCTACCGCATATCACATATGCGAGATCTCGATCCTAAAACCAGAAGCTATCGCTCTGATACCACTGTTTAGCCATGCAGAGATAAAACAAAACTTTTTCCTCTAACATGGTGATCCCAAGATCTAGCTGAGGTAGAAGGCCACGAGGTTTACCACTAGACGCGCAGTTGAGGATTACTGATGAAGCGCGTCAGTTGATGCAGTGAAGTCCTCATGATCCGATCGTCCTGGTGCTGATCGCACAGCTGTAGCATCCCAATTATCTAACAATTGTAATGCTACTTGGTTTAGTAATATAATGGCTACTTCCTATATATAATTGTTGCATCATAATTATACCTTGCTCATGTCATCATGCCACCTTGCATTTGAGCATCATGTAAAACCCTTTTCATTTTGGATCTCCTCTCATATGCATCATTAATTGTATTTGCCTCTTGATATTGTATTTGGTTATTGATATATTGTTTAAATGCCCAAGTTGAGTTGGGGGCATATCTTTTATTCCACTCCACCACCCTTTCTTTCACCACCTTATAATTCCACCATCCCATTATCCATGAGCTTGTATTTTATTTTCTCTTGGTATTTAATCTAGCTCATGGGAGATAGGATGGATCTACTTCTACAAATTCTTTTGCTTGGCCTTTATTCCACTTCTTGGGAATGCATAAGGATAATGCCATGCTATTATTTTGTTTTCACAAGAATTAATCATGGCATTTATTAAATTGCATGGGCCATGCAAGAGTACCTCCACCTTTAGCCAATTGTTTCTCTCTTGGTTTTTAATGGGTTTTCTCTTTTTGGGATCATCTCCATCCCTCACCACCATCTCTCTCTCTACCCCCTTCATGCTTGATCTTGTTTGGTTCATGTTAAAACCCTACCACCATCCCCCATCCATGCAAGCCATGTGTGGGCATATTCAATCCTTAACTCAAAACCCTAAGCCATCACCCCCTCTCTTCTCACCCTCTCCTCCAACCATGCCGAGTTGTCCCCTCTCCCTACCATGCAGGCCCCACCTAGCCACCTACTCCCCCTGGCCGAGCTACCCTCCTACCCCAACCCTAGCACCAGCCCTAAACCGAGCCACTACTCCCTCCAACCCTAGCTCTAACCGAGCCTCCCTCTCCCTCTCTCCCTGCCGTGCGACCCCACACCCGAGCCAGCCACCTTGGCCACGGCCTGACCCCACCCTGCGGCCCCTGCACCCCCTGCCGAGCCGGACGAGCACACGAGGGCGAGGTGGAAAGGTGGCCGAGCCACCTTTTTACACCACCGCGTCCCCCACGGCATCGCCATCCTCTGGCCTCGCCCTTATCCCCTTCCCCTCCTTCCTCTGCCTCACCAAAACCCCCTGGCCTCGCGCCGCACCTACCTCTCCTTCCCCTTTACTTTTTCTCTCCACCGGCCGGTGATCCGTCGGTCTCCGCCGTTCCCCCTCTTGCAGCCGGTGGCGAGGCGATGTGGTTGTCGAGGAAGGACGAGTACCAACCGCTGCTTCGCCCTGTACCCGCCAGCGAGGAGGAGGAGCTCCACTTCCGCCAGTAATGCAGGGCGCCTGCGAAACCCTAGCCGCCGTTCGTGAGCCTCGTCGACGATCCCCTGCTTCCCGGCTCGATCTGACACCACCGCCCTCCCCACGGTGAGCCAACCGTCCCCGCTGACACCCTCTCTTTCTTAGTCGCGTCCTAGTCTCGCCGGACCCCAGGACGAACGCCCTCTGGGCGTGTCTGCGCCTGCACGATCCCGTGACGCCCCGCGTTAGCTAGCCGTGTTACTCCCTCCTATCATCAACCACATCCTACCGCGCTGGTTGCCGCCTCCGAGCGCGAGTCCTACGTCCCCAGTTCGAGCCCCGCGCTCCGCGCGGGCGAACACCGTTCGGTCGCCAGCAACGCGGAGAAGATCCACAGTACGTGGCGTCCTTTTTGCAGTTAGCCCCCTCTGTTAATCTCTGCTCAACCCGCGGTACCACCGAGCCCCACCGTCAGCCTCTCTGCCCGTTTTGCAGAACACCCCCCCAAGTTCCACCGCCTCAACCCGCACTCCCCCGGATCCACCACGTGTCGCCTACCGGCTGGCCGCGCGCGCCGTGGACCCTCAGCCCCACCGGCCCCACCTGTCAGCCGCATGGGCTAGCCCAGCTCGCGGTGAGAAAGGTTTCTCTGCGTCGTTTTTCCGCCAGGTCAGCACGGGCCCGCTTGTCACTGTCTGTGGCTATATCTGGGCTGAGTGACAAAAGTATTTTCTGGCTGTCTGTTTTAAATAAACCTTTTCCAAAAATGTTTTAAATTCAATTTCAAATCTGGTTTCAAATAACTTTTAAAATATAACTCCAAATTAAACCTGTAATATATGTTTTGAAATCAGAAAAATGTGAGGAATTCAAATCTTCCATCCAAAATATATTTTGAACACTTTAATTTTCAAGTTGATTAAAATTACACTAAAATGCCCTTTTTCCTTAATTAATTAATAACTTTTGTTTTATCACTCCAAATTTAACAAATGATATGTCTAGAATGATCAGCTCGACGAGACCTTTCTGTTTATGCATTCCATGTTCTGTATTGTAGCATGCATCATATAGATATAAAGATTACAGCAACTTATTTGAGGATAAAATGTGACTAAAACTCAATAAAATGCTTTATTCTTGTATTCCACACCTCACCATGCCATGCTACTTTATTGCCATGCAAATTGTGCATCATTCATCATGGCATGATTGTTTGCTTGTCGCATTTTATTCATATGCTTGTGCACTTTATTTATGTTGGCCCTTGTTTGTTTGGTTCTTCTTCAAATAGACGCTGAGCAGGGGATATATCAAGAAACCCAGGAGCACTACCTAGATCCTTCTCTCGCTTCAACTGAGCTGCCAGGCAAGCACTACCACATGCTTGCATACATATAGTACCTATTGCCTCTATCTTATTCTTGCATCATTGAGTCGCGATCGCATTAAACTGAATCCCAAGTACTGCATAGCCTTTACTTTTAAACCCCACCGAAGCTTGTTCCTCCATCCCATGAGCCATTACTACATGAGTTGTTTGAGCCATGCGAGTCGTAGAACAGCATGTGTAGGGTATGTGATTGTCTGATGGATAACGAGGTACCTATACAACTTAACCTGAGTAGTAATGGGATAACTAATGAAAGTGGCACCGGTGAGCAATATTTACTATTTGGTTTTTCATGCTCACTTGTGTCCCGTAGGACCCCGAGTACTTGATTCCTGTTCCTTGAATATTCGCGCTATCCACATCCGGGAGGCTTATGGGACCCCCCTGAGCCAGAGCTTGATTCATTCTTATTTCTTGGGGCCACAAAGTAGTTTGGGGCTTTATTACTATTCTGTACTTATGCCATGCTTTACTGCTTTATTTAAGATTGTGCGAGGAATGCACCTGTCTTTATTTAAGCGGAGTGTTTTCGGTATCGACAAGCCCATCACACTTCGGGTTCCCGATCGTTTCTGACCATTGACGCAAAACCTTGAGTCCGTCTCGGGCCAACCGTTGCGGGTAGCTTAATGGGGTGGCCCCGAAATATTTCTGAATCTTGTGATTTCTTGTCGTGAATGCCTCGTTGGGTTTTGATTTGGTTTTTAGGGTTGATCGAGTGTGTGTTGCTATTTGTGCACCTGCAGGTAAAACTTTCTCAAGCCGTGTCGCGGTTATGGACGACTTGGAGCACAGTTTCTCGATCATAGACAAGTATAACTAAAGTACCGCTTTTAATTTGACTAAATGGCGACTAGTAAATAGTGCAACACTCATGGAATGGATAATAAAGCGCCAGCGGATGGGGTTGTTCGTCCGCTTCCTAGTTGGTAAGAGCGGAGGAGGCTGGATCTGTTAATGTTACTGTTAGTAATGTTGTTATTAATGCACGGACATCCGTCTATCTATGGTTAGGCGGATGGTTAGCGAGTATCTATAGAATTGTTAGGGTTTATCTTTTGCTGCAATTGCGTCACCCCAGGTTGTGTCCCTTTAGAGGCATAAAGACTTCTTTGAAACCCTAGGGTCTCACGATAAATTATTTGATTCGGATGAACATGTACACTCACAAGATGGATCTTTGGGTGGAGGAGACGATGTGGGCAACGATCATTTGGTGTAGAGATTCCGGAACGGGGATCCGTGAGATCGTGGGCGGGATGTGTTTATTTATGGGGCATCTTATGCCGATTTGCTTCTTATCCGTACTCGGATCTTGTTTTCCGCTTCCGCCTGATACTCTGATGTTTGATGTATGAGGAGATATCCTAAACTATATATCTATCTAGGATATTTGGATCTTGCCGTATGGCGTTGCAATATTTCTATTTCTTTTAGATGGAATGGCTCTGAGGACTGTTGTATGGTGGCTTGCATACATAGTCATTTGTGTATGTAGTTGATCCCTTCGCTTGCCGATTACGCCGCCCGTTCTTGTCCCGATGTTTGGAAATGGTTAGGACGGCCGAAAGGTCTACCTGTGAGTGGCATTTGGGCCCCACCGTACTATTTTAACCATTTCTGCTCGTCCAGGCTTGTAACTAGGAGCGTAATTCACCGAGGTAGTTACAACAGCACCTCTGCTAGTATCCACACGTACAAGGAGGAGCGCCGGCGGCGAACTGCTAGGTTTGTTACGGCGGCTGGACTGCTGTGGAGCTAGGGTTTCCAACACATGGAATGACCTAACCGAACAACGATTAACCTTTTTGGGTTAAGGTGCTCCACTATATATAGGGAGTGAACGTGGGCTCTGCTTTGCGCGACCCATTCACTAAAGCCCATATAACACTAGTCAGCGTGAGTCCAACTCACTAACTCAGCCCTAATCTGGTTTAGGTCCAATCCAACCAGATTATAGGTTCAGATCCAATCCGAACTTGCTCCCGCTCTTAAGTGCGTGACCCCGCAGGCTCATGGCTACTTGGACACGATTGGAGTCCGACTCTCAATCGATCAGTCGGTAGCGGCTCCTAGCAGAACGTGCCGACTCCCAAGTACCAAAGAGTCATGACGAATTGCCTTTCCAATGCGACTTTCGTTCGAGTCCCTTTTGCCTCACGATATACCTTGTCAGACTATAGGCGAATATATGTCATCCCTTAAATAGTCCGACTCTCTTCTCGATCCGAGATAAGTGATTCACCCGACTAACTCTTAGTCGATCGCCTTGGTTAACACTTAACCGAGTCGTGCATGGCCATGCTTTCCGAATCATATCTCACGAGAGGGCCCCGAGAATATCTCTCCGAGTAGAGGGGCAAAATCCCATCTTGGTTATTCACATCACGCAGCTTGATTCTTAGTCGACCCGAACCCTGCCTTTATAATTGCCCAGTTACGGATCATCGTTTGACAGAACCTAAGTCGGTGATCCTCAACTCGGACTATGCAACAACCTCAGGTCTAAGGATTATATTGATTGAGATATACAAATGACAGCTAGTTCTTTGTACCTCAATATGGGTCAATCCGACTCGCTAAACTCTTTAGCCGAGTCTGTGTAAGTTGGAATAGCATCTCCATGCCCATGACAAGTGGAACCGAGTCATCAAGCCAAATTTCACATTGGTGTAAGTTGTGTGTCCAGCACAACCTCAATGACCAAGGATATTTAGTACAAACAACATGAATGCATAGTTCCACAACCGAATCACATATTCAATGATACACATCAGATGTTTATACAAGGACTAATATCTTTATGAATACAATGGAAAATATCATCAGACATGATTGCCTCTAGGGCATATTCCCAACAGAGGGGTCCTCACAGTGCATGTTTAGAGACATGGGGTAAGGCATACGGTTTACGGGTACAAGTTAATACAGCTTACCCAGGTTTAGATCCCACAATGATGGCAGAATCCTACTCCTGCTATAAATCACTATAATGGCAATACACCGAGTAACAGGGATCGGTTCGCTTTGCGAGGTATGAGTTGAGTTATGCCCTAAAGGCTCCCATAGGACCGACTTATATAGTCGCTAGGTCCTAGGGTTACAGGGAAAGTCCTAGACAGAAAGGTTAGAGAGTCCTACACCGTATACAATCAGTCTAACATGTCTTACACTCCAAGGCTCCGGGTACGTCGGTGACTCCTTCGTAGCCTTCATTTATCCGTCATGGGCCTCCCTTCTGGATCCATCTAACTAGGCCGCCCAGTAGGCCATGGGTCATGCTACCAACTGTGGGCCACCCGGGTTATCCGGATAAGAGACATGATATGAGGATACCCATATAGCATATCCCCAATATAAAGGTAGAAGGTGGAGACTCAATATAATAGTGGAAGAAAGGCCCTTCATAAAGGGAAGCAGGGATTTCAAGTTTCAAAAAGAGCTTCCAAAAATTATGGTACTTGTTAGCTTTCAGCCCTCATTGCCCCGATCATAAGCATCTTGAAGTGATTAAGGTTAAAGTGAACAAACTATGGAGTATATGCTTGACAAAGTATAAGCTGGCAATCTTATGTCCCTTGAATATGAGGGCCGCTCCTCATGCTACTCAACTTTAGTCACCTGTAAGTTCTTGTCATAGTAAGTATATGTGTATCATAGAGAACCGCCAACAGGGTACCCCTTGCACATGGTACAGGAGCTATCCCATAACCAAAATGACAAGGCAAGCAGACAATGAGCATCTCAGCGATCTTTTTATTTGCTATTTGCATAGGTTTTTATTGAGGATGCTTCACATATTTCTCATTATGGTGATGCTGCAAGTTTCCACCATGATTAGACATGGCTTAGGCTAGTGGCCGAGGCATTTCTCTAACACACATACATAACTCCATGGACTTACAAGCTCCCCTTTTATTTCACACCAAGGACATCCATAGACAAAAGAGCGTGATATCAACTGTGTACACAGTACAAGTGCAATGTTAAAAGCGTTCCCCGTGACAACACGGTTCGGCTAATTCCAACGTATAAGTGCAAGCATATACAACATAGATGACACAATGGTTCATGTTTATTAGGGGCAAGAAATATAAAGTGTTCCATAAAGTTCGTGAGAGCTTTAATCACTAAGTTTTCACATAACAAAATACTTTTTAATTGGAAGATAGCTGAAAACAAGAATATACTTGGAATGGTGTAACAGACCATGCATAGGAATTTATAGTGGAAACTTTGCAATAACTTGGTTTATTGGGAGTTAAAAGCATGAGTAGAGCTTACTCATACAAGTGGAGGCTAGCAAAAGACTGGGAGCAACCAACTAAGACAGCAATAATGGCCATAAACATGAAGAGCGACAAAACATTACTAATCAAAGCATAGAGTGGTACTACAAGTCAAGGACTAAATAATCATAGAGACTATGGTGACTTGTTCATAGTCATTACATGGTGTGAGCATGTGCCAAGTCAACCTAAACAAAGCATCAAAGGAGAATACCACAATACTATGCTTTTGCATGCTAAAACAACGCATGATTCTTTCAAGGCACACTAAGCAATCCAAATTGTTTGGAACAAGTCATGCTACAGCAATAATCACCAAGCATAAGGTCAAAACAACACCTAGCATGACATGCTAAATTCTATGTCATAGTCAAAGCAAGATCCTCTTGCACTATCAAGCAAGAACTTTCTACTCCTTTCCAACACCAATCAACTTATTTGAACCAACACAGCGAGAACGGGGGTCCAAACTACTTTATTCAAGGAAAATAAGCAAACTAAGAAAATCAAACTAAAACTAACACGCTCCAAGAACAACACAATAGTGCATGAAACAATAAAATGAAGTGTCTAGAAAGACCTGAGCTTTTTATTGATGAAGAAGGGGATGCCTTGGGCATCCCCAAGCTTTGACACTTGTAACTCTTGGATATTTCTTGGGGTGACAGCGGGGTGGCATCCCCAATCTTTAGCTTTTGTCCATTCTTCATCTCATTACACCATTCTCTCTCTACACCTGAAATTTTTTCTTCATACAAAACTTCACACAATCTTCATTAGCAACATTAGTATATTCAAAAGATAATAGACCCTTGAGTTTAGCTTTAGAATAGTAAAACTTTCAATAAAAACACAATATATTGTAGTAATTCCCTCAAAAATCTCAATTTCCCAAAAAGAACCCAAAAAGGAATCAATAAGAAGCAAATGCAAATAATGGCAGAAATCTGTCAAAACAGACCAGCAGGTAGAAACCGATTTTTTAGAAAATCTTCTGTTGCTCAAATCAAAAAGTGTTGAACTAACAAAATTTTCTAAGTTCAATCTGACTTTCAGATACTCCTCACGAATTTTTATGGTGGAGCACACAAATCTGTTTCAGGACAGCAACTCCCCAAATCTTACTTCACTCTCATTAAAGGTCATTCTTGGCACAACAAGCAAACAAAAAGGATCAGGAGAGGTCATTACTAAATTAATAACTTTCAAGACTCAAGAAAAATCTTGGGTTATCTCCCAACAAGTACTTTTCTTTAACGCCTTTAAGTTAGGCACAACAAGCAAGAAATCAAGTATTTTCAAATGAAGAATTAAGATCAATACCTGCAATCTCTTCAACTAGGAAAGGTATCTCATACAAATGAGTTTTGGAGAATCACTTCTCATCTCTCTTTGGTTCAGTACTTTCATCAAAAGTATTTTCAGGAATAATCCAATCAAAATTCTTTTCTAAGGATTCATGCATTCCAACAAGTTTAAAGGGTATGGGTATCCTAATTTCGTCTCTAGGTTTATTTTTATCTAGAGTACCCATAATATCTACACATGAGCGTAGCATATTAAAACACTCATAAACTTTTTTGGCTTCCTTAGCAACATCATTGAACTCTTTCAGCAAAGTTTCAAGGATAAATTCTCTCTTTTCAGCATCATTTTCTTCTTTTAGTTTGAGCAACAAAATTTGCATCATGGGGTTAAGGTTAACAAACCTAGCCTCCAACATATGAACTAAAGAAGATGCAACAATTTCATAATTAGGAGCAAGTTCTGCACAGATCTATCCTCAATATCCTCATGTTTGCTAACATGATTAAAGAATTCTTCAATATTTTGTTTCCCAATTATGGAGCCACTACCTATTGGAAGGTCTTTCAGGGTGAACTTGGGGATCAACATGGTGAGCTAGAGCAAAGTGACAACTAGAGTGGGAACTAATTTTTTTGTGTTTCTGATAAGAGAAAGCAAACCAAACTAAACTATTTTTTTTTTGAGTTTTTGATAAAAATAGGCAAACAAAACCAAGCAAAAGAAACTAAGCAAAAAAAAAGTAAAAAGAAAGGTTGAGAAGGACTCCCCTTGTGAATACGTCCTTAGCCTCCCCGGCAATGGCGCTAGAAAACTTGTTGATGGCGCCTAAGAGCGCTTCATCGGGAAACCCCAAGAGCAAGCTATGATGTTGCACAACAGCAAGTCTTCCCTCAGTAAGAAACCGAGGTTATCAAACCAGTAGGAGGAAGAAAATGTCTCAAAGGTGTTGCTAGCAACTTGGAGACCTGCACAACACAAACTCAAGACTTTGCCCCAACGAACAGTGAGGTTGTCAATCTCACTGGTTGCTGTAACAAACGATTAACTGTATGGTGTGGAAGGTGATAGTGGTTTGCATAAAGTAAACAGTAACAGTGGAAGATGTATCAATGGTAAAGATTGGACCGGGGTCCATAGTTCACTAGAGGTGTTCTCCTTAGATAAAAAAACATGGCATGCTGGGTAAACAAATTACAGCAGGGCAATTAACAGGACTGAGCAAGGCATAACAATGCAATACTAGACATCAAGATCTTATGAGATTCGATTGGGCAATTGTCACATCCCAAAATTTTCCAAATTTTGAAATGTGAATAATAAACAAACAAAAGAAACAATTGTTGAAATTTAGGGTGAAAATAAACTTTTGCTTCTAAATGGAAACATCAAAACCCTACTTGAACAAAATTTGAATAAAAAAAGCAACAAAGAAATATTCCAAAGATCAAATGCATCCCTTCATGGAAAGAATCTTGAATTTAAAACACTTGAAAATGTTAAACCAAAACCCTAAACCCTAATGAAAGAAATAATTTCCAAAGTCACTCTAAGACTATGGTTTGTCCCATATAAAAATTCAGCAACAAACACTTATAAATGATAAAAAATGATAAACACAAATATTACAAAACCATGGAAATTGGTTTCACTCAATTTGGAGCCATGGATAAAAACTTATGATTTTAATAAGATAAAAGAAAGTAATTCCAAGGATAATAAAGCTCCTAACAATAATCAACACTAAATTGTGAGCAAAGTAATCCAAAAAGGATTTTTTTTAAGATAAATAAAAATTAAGTAAAATTATACAAATTGGAATCACCAATTTTGGAGCTATAAGTAAAAAGATATGAATTTTATAAGACAAAGAAAGAATTAAATAAATAAGAAATAAATAAAAGCCAATTTAAATCTTGGCCAAATCCATAAGAAAATGGAATAAAAGTTTACTGAATAATTAAAAGGAATAAAAGACTATTTCAATAAAATCATATGGGTTTGAACCATATTCAATTTTTTTTGAATAAAGACAAAATGCCTAATCTAAATAAATATTAAACCATAAGAGAATATTTGAAATATTCTAAAATGGATTTTTAAACACACTTAGTAAATGGTATAAACCTACTGAGAAAGTTTGGAAAAGATTTGAAATCAAATGGATGTTTAAATCATTTGAATCAAATGAAAACAGAAAATAGAAATGGAAAAAGGAAAAGAATCAGAGAAGAAAAAAATAGAAAAGAAACGACCCAACTAAACTAAGCCCAACACCTAGCCCAACTTGGCCCAGCACAGCCCACCCAGCTTTATCCCTCTCTGCCTCGTTTCTTTTCTCACCCCAAGTGACACCCAGGCCCCACCCTGCCACCTCATCGTCGTCCTCCCCACGCGCTGACCTCGCCCTTCCCCCTTGCTGTTTTTTCCTGCGTTTAATCCCATTGAATTGGCAAAAACGCACAAGTTAGTTCCTCCCCTGACCTGGCCTTCATAACCGCATCGCCCTCCTCTCCATTTCCCCTCAGTCACCACACCAGCAGAGCCCCTAGGCTGCTCGAATTACCTCTCGCACCATCACTGGCTCCGACGTGCTCCGGCGCCAATTCCGGCAAGCCCAGACCCCCTACCCCCTAGCTCCCACTAGCTCACTTGCCATCGTCATGTGCATCTGCCTACAACCTCCACTTGATCGCATGCGCCCCAGAGGCTCGGCAACGACCACGCCTACTTGCACTGTCGTATGCCTCAACTCCGGCGACTTCTCCGGGTGAACCCTGACCGCCCCTCTCCCTCTTGTTGACCTCTCGCACTCACCTCTGTCTTGCGCATCTAACGCCATCTTTATTTTGCCTTAGCGTGCTCTGTAGCTTTGTCCCCGACGACGACAATACGTGCCTGACACCGACGCTAGCTCCGGCGAGGAATTCACGTCGTCCCAGTGCGCCCCTTCGCCAACCATGGCCATGTTGAGCATCGTCCCGTTCCTGCGAACCTGGTGAGCCACCGCATCCTCTTCCTTTCTTCCTAGATTCGCCGGAACACCACCACCCGATGTGCCGCCGTAGCGCACCGTCGCCAGCGCCGCCAGATCTTGGTCAGTGCGCAGTGAGCCGTTAGATGGAGATCCAGAGGCTGTGATAGAATCATTTAGCGAAGGGGTATGACTTTATCTGTGCCGTGCAATGCAACTAAGATCCTATGGACCATGTAACTCAATCCATGCGAATCGGTATTGACCAGTAAGGTTAAGATACGTGGCCAGTTTATCTGTTCAAAATTCTAGAAAATGTTTTTGTATGTTTAAACTTGCAAAAATCATAACTTTTGATATGTATGTCCAAAAATTACAAATTTTATATCAATGGATTCATAAAAGTGTAAGATGTTCAAATATGGCCTTAGTTTGGTCATTTGATTATGTAAAATTAGGTGTTTTTGCAGAAACATTATTAAGACTATTTTGGATATAAAAATTGTTCTAAACATGTTTTTTGAGTGAAACCTTTTGCAAATGGATTTGATTTGAACCCTCTGACCATAAACACCAACATTTTAGTTTAAAAATATATTTTGTTAACACTAGGAATTATAATTTGACTAAAAAGCATTTCTAGTAAAACAAAAATGATTTAAAAGGACTATTTTCACTAACTTGTTTTCAAATGATTTTTCCACTTTTATAAAAGACCAGTAGGTGTTTTGGAATGTTTAGAGCCTTGATACAAAACAATTTTTCAATAAAAAACAACTTTTTGCATGCTTGCATGCATTTCCTTGTTTTATTTCATTTTATGTGGTGATTTGTTTGAATGCTAGTTTTGAATGTGTGCCCTTCTTAATTGAATTGTAGTGAACTTTGAAGAGTGTGACAAATTCAAGATCAAGGAGTGTACCTAGATTTTCTAAAGAAGGGCAAGTGATACTTTGGTCATCAAAAGTCCTATCTTTTCAATATTGCATTAGTGATATTTTTGTAGTATGCACGATATGACTATTTTATATATTGCTATGCTATAGTAGGTCCTACAGAATATATCTTGGTAGGAATATTCCTAAGTTAAGAGACAAGTTATGCTAGTATTCTTAGCCTAGCTAGTAGAATACAAGGGTTTAATATACATTCTATGATATTATACAAAGTCTATGACCATGTTTTTGATTAATAAAACAACTATGTGAATGAATCACCTGGGTGGAATGGTAATTGCTTGGATGGATTTTTGTTGAGTGGTTACCCAGGGACCATTTCTATGGTTTACCCTGGTGTATCTCACTTGTGGATGGCCACTCAGGAACAAGGAGATTTGAGATGCTTTGTGTTGAGAAGCTTGTAGTGTAGCCACATGGAATATGGGCTCTGCCTTGACTACATAGGTTGCAAGAACTCAGACAGTTGGTGGTAGTGATGTTAGGTGGAATGCGTTTGTGCTAATCTGAGGGATTGTTTCTGAAAAGTCTCGTCTCTATGCATGTCGAGTCTTGTGGGAAAAGTGCACCACCTCTCGAGAGGGTAAAACCTAAGTACTTAGTCGTGTCCCCGACAAAGTACAATTTGAGCATCAAAGACATTGAAGCTATCAAGGATCTCCTCATCCCAATTTCTCTAAGTTAAAACTTGTTGGGTCAATGTGGTGACCCAGCATACTACTGCATGTGTAGTACACTATAGTCGTTGACATGACGTTCACAGAACAGTGTTCCGTAAATATCACATCCCTCAGAGTGGTACAATAGAAACATTGCGGGTCCATATTACAAACATACACACATTATAATTATTACAATACCAGAAGTTTCAGACTTCGAAAATATTCAACTTACAAACAAAAATAGTAAGTGTTTTAGCGGAATTTAAAAGTAACAACTTCAACTAAGAGTTGAGCTCAACAGCTTATTCTATAGGGTTCATGATGCTCGGCTCCGTCGGTTACTACTAACTAGAGAACTAGTTCGACTCATCGCCATCTACTCCATAGCGGATTTCGTAATTCACTCCTTCAACACCTCCTGATAGGTCAGGCTCCTCATAGAACACATCTTCTTGGCATTCAGCTGCATACATAGGTGTGTCTTCGGGATCTTTAGAGTCTAAGCAAGGGATCAAAGAAAAGGATGAGTAACAGCGTTACCCAGCAAGTTCATTACATGCAAGGTGGGAAGTTTGATGCTCTAACTACCACCTCAAACTATAAGTCCTTGGCACTATGCAGTTTTTGTAAATCTTTCTTCAAATATTGATTTTATTATGAAAATCTATGACCATCAGCCTTCACAGGTTGACCAGAACTTTCATGGAGTTCCTTTCCTGCCGCGTTCGTATCTCCTTCCCGGAACAAGGAGTAACAAGTTACAATTCTTACACTCTGCAGAGGTGCGTTACTTTACTCATGAGAGATCAACTCCTTGTTGCACAACCGGGCGTACTTTATTGTCCACAATTCCATGATGTGGGGCCCAGTAGGTGATCCAAGCCAATCCCTGCCCCCCTTCGCGACCTCGCATGCCTCCTTGGTGTACACCATGCCCACATATTGAATTACGGCAATGGTCTATACAGACCGTTAGATGCCAGAACTATCGTGGGACGTTGAGGGTTCCCACCCATATGCTGCATATCCTCTACGAATTACCAATTAATATGCATGCTAGGAGTGATAACAACCACGACATGCACATCCGGCTACATGCGAGAGGAAGAAGATATAGCTGACTTCTTTGTCCCATTCCAAATCTCATGGCTAACGCGTGATATACGGCGCTAGAATCACTGATGTCATGGGTTATTAAGTCCATAATTGATCATCATTTTTGCAAATATAACCCTAAGTTCTATTTCTCCATTATATCATCACTTAGGATGATACCTAAGATTTCTTTATTTGAGAAAATAATATTTTCTTTCTTTGGAGTATATATGATAACACACAATTTGCAAATACTTTGATAAAGACTCTTCAAAGGACATGAGCAAGTGCTGAACTTACCTTGTGATTGCAAGGTAGTGAAGTCGGATGCTTGCACTGGACCTTGAGCTTCTATGTCTACAAAACATCATTATTGCCCGGTAAGGACAATATTTAAAGAGGCAAATGATTATGCAAAGTAATGTAATGCATTATTTATTTTTGTGTGTTCTACCCATTATTTTAGTTTCAAACATTCCTTTAAGTATTTATGGATTTATAAATATTGATTATTAATATTTATTGAATATTATATATTTTTTATTTTATTTCATCTTATTTGAATTTTATTTCTTTAATAATTCCTTTTAAGAATTATCATTTAAATACAAGAATGATACTAAATATTTATTTAGTATTTTCTAAAATACTAAAATATTAATATATAATAACAAGGATTTTTATTTATTTTTATCATTTTTCTTTAATTTTATAAAATTCCATAAGGAATATATATTATAAAATTCTTAATAAAAATTACATACATAAAAATTTATTTAAATAGATTGGTTTATTGTGAAACCAAAAATATTTTATTTATAATTTCTAGATTTTTATTTTATTTTCTAGAATTTATTTAAGTTCAGGGGTATTTTGGTCTTTTCTTAATTATTAAAACTTTCTTTAGGTTAATGGGCTAGCTTTATTGGGATTATTGGGCTGTTTTGGCCTAAGTGGTTCTGACTAAAAGGGCTCCTCGAAGGGGTCCTGGCCCTCTCATCCCACCCCCTTTGTCTCTCTCTCGTTCTCATCTCTCCTCTCCCTCGACCACGTGGGGTGCTGGCGCCGCCGCTGAGCGATGCCCGCTGTCGTGGCCCTCCCTGGCCACTGCCATGGTGCAGGGTGAGGTTGTCGACTATGCTGGTTCATCTCCTATGCTTCGATTTGATTTTGGAGCCCTCCTGTGGCCAGGCTCGCAACGTTCCCGAACCCTAGTGTTTGGGGTTGGGTGCTGCCACCGCCGCTATGGACCCTCCTATGGTGGTGTGCAGTATTCGCGTGCTGATGTGGCCACTGCCGTGGCTGGTGCGGGTTGCAGCGCCCTCTAGGTGCTCCCCGTGCCGCCGGGAGCACGTCGACCCTTCTGCTTCCTCTTCTATTCGTCAGCAAGGACCCCGAGTAAGTTGTGCCTCTGTGGATCCTAGTTCAGCTTATCACCTCGAATCCCTCTATGTATATCTAGTGGCCAGTCTTAGTTTGTGCTTGTATTGTTACTAGGGTTCATCTGTGGTGCTTGTAAGATGCTCCTATGGTCTGGTCATGATGTTTAGTGAGGATTTGGGTGCTCTTGTTGGTTTGAGGCTAATGCTGGATTAAATGCTAGGGTTGCCTAGTATTGACTCTGGTTGGTACTCTGGTGACTTGATGTGTTTATTTGTTGTCAGTATCTTGATACTGACAGTGATCCAGTCAGTGATGATTCACTGCCCTAGTTATTGTTGGCTTTTCAGATTATACTTGGTCTGAATTTTATTCAATAGAATCAAATGATTCTTTGAACATGAATAGATAAATAGGATATGATTCCTATATCTGGTCTCAGGGAAATGATTTGATATTTGATTTGTGTAGATTGGACTATTTGATTATCTTAGTGTTGAGATCAGTGCTTATGAAACCTTCTTAGAATGGTACATAAGTAGATCTTGTTGCTGACTTTACTTATGTTCATTTCTGGAATTTGATGGATGTTGATAGATAAGGTGGGAAGCTTATTGTTTGATCAAGCCTATGATGCTGGTCCAAGGCTCTAGGAACTAAGTTCCTATGCTGCTGTCATTTTCAAAATTGACTAAGGCATCAGTTGCTTACTAGATCTTGGATCCTAGTTAATTAAGTGTATGGTTTTTTTTGTGTCTTATAAGATCTGAGGTGCTACTCCTTCTTGGAGATGTGCCCAGATCTTGTAAGAACAAATAATAGAATATAGAAGTTGCCTTTGGTATCACCAATTCCGTGAGGCTGGTCTGAGAATTTGGTGTTTTTAATAGAGTTTGGTTCAGATCTTTATATTTAAAACCTCTAGGATAGATTCACCCCACTTGGGTGATTATTGAGAGGTTGTCTTATGCATCAGCACATATATTCTGTTTCGATAAGATAAATAGATCATGTAGATGTTTATGATACTCACCACAAAATTTATGCTTGTGATGGCTTGATGTGCTGGTGGTGTTGCTGGTCTGATCCAGTCCTTCACCTCTTGATGTTGTTCTTGTTTTCCCCTGATGCTTGTACTTGGTCTTGATCAACTCTGCTCCTCCTAGCTCCTGTGAGTTTGGCCTTGCTGTCCACCTGATCACCCCCCTCCTTATGTCACCATCAGGTGATGTGTGGCTTGATCTGGTGTGAGATTGTGTTGGCTGGTTTGTTTGGCTCTGGCTGAACTAGTTGTTCTTGTGTGGTGTGAGAAGTGGAGAGATGCACTAGTGCTTCCCCATGGTTGTGCTTGATCCTTTTTGCTTGCTTGGACTGCTGGGGTTGTGTCGACAACACACCCATGCGGTTAGATGACTGAGCTGCTTGTATGCCTGCTGCATAGTTGTGGACATGCTCAGTGGATGATCTACCTTTTTACCTGATTACATTTATCTTCTTGGTGAAACTTTGCCCCTCTTACTGATTGAAATCATTTGATTTGTGGCTTATGTATTATTAAAGGTTTGATTCTTTCATATTGGTGAAACTTATCCCTAAAGATTTACTCAATGATGTAAAGTGGAACAGTGTATCTCACTGTCACTACTGAGAGTAAAATTAACCTAATCTCTATTTTATTTATTTTTGTTGTTCTTTGTTTTGCAGGTACAAGACTTGAAGTTTCCAGATTTAGAATAGGTTTCTTTTTCTTTATAGAATAGTCCCCTTGTAATATTTATTTTATTCTTTTGCAAATAAAATGTACTAGATAAATAAAGATGTAATTATACTCTTGTAAAGATTCTTTATTAGTTTTGTAAGTTACATGTTGTAACTTATTGATGAATTGATTGAATGAAATGAATATTCATTTATTTAATTGTCAACCTTATATAAAGTTTCTGGTTACTATGTATTGTTTCTTTATTATCTTCATAAGTTACATTTTGTAACTTATTCATTGAATAACTATATGAAATAAATATTCATTTACTTGATTGTGTTATATTATTTAAAGTTCGAGTTACTAAATATCATTTCTTGATTAAGTAATATTCTCACACATAATCTTAATTTTTTAAAAATACGAATCCAAATCTCAAGTTTAAATTCAAATTCCTTTCCCCAAAATACACTAATCCATAAAGATCATGTCAAAGTTTATAACGATCATTCTCCAAGGCTACTCCTAAACTTAAAGAGTGAAAGAAACTTTGATAACTTTAAGTTTTGATTTGGCGAAAAATTTACCCACATTTCTTTATAGTTGAATTCATGCAATTGCAAATATTCCTAAATCTACCCTTCGATGGTTCCTAAATGATGGTATGTTACAGTGAACAAGGGAAGCACCTGGTGTGACTCCAGTGTGCCATTGTGTGAAGAAATGTTTTGAAAAAGAGAAAACTATTTTTCAAAGGATAGGGAAAGCTTATTTTATGCAAAGGCCAACCAAAACTCCACTTAGCCAATATTCATGTAGATGATAGATTCTTCATATCAAAATGTTATCACTTGCCAATACAATTCAAATGTATTTACCCTTGTGGCTGTAACTTATTATGTTGTAGGTTTGTTTGATGTTAGTGAAGTTTGTTGAGTAGGGATTACAAGTCTACAACCAACATGATTGCCTGTGGCATATGAAGGACTCCATGCTATATAGTTAATTCTGCTGCTTTGTAATAAGATAGCCATATGAGTTGTGTAAGTTGTAATGAATTATTTTATTCCTGGTTATAAATTGTAATATGACCTTTGTTTCTTGATGTTACATCTTAAACTGTGGCTGCTAGCTATTCGATCCAGGGACTAGCACTGTAAACATAGGGATCTCTACCTTATCAGGTTGGGAACTCTACAGATGGTATCAGAGCATGGTGTTGCCTGTAGGATTGTAACCCTAGGGTTGGACAAAACCCCTTAGAAAAAAATAAGAGTTGTATTTGTTCAAACTTATTTACAAACAATCTTGTAAACTCTTTCCTCAACATTTTTGTTTTGATTCTACATCTCTCCCTTTTTCAACTTGATGGACAAAAACTTCATCATGAGCAAGGACTTCAACATCACCAATTACTTCAGCTTCAGTTTCACCAAGGACTTCAACTTGGACATCAGTAAGGACTACAAGTGAGACAAAAATATTACTCAAGACTTGGAGACTAAGGAAACACAACTTAGGAGGAACCATTATAGACATCACCTTTGAACCTTGCGACTAAGAAGCAAGAAATTTCTTCCAAGGATACCATGATATTGTTCATGATGTATCAACTAAGAAGAAATGGAATGATCTCAAGTGAACCCCATAGTTGGACCACCACACTAGTGTTTAATTTAATAAATTTATTGATCACACCAACTTACGTGGTGTAGCAAAAATATTTTGTTGCCTAAAATAAACTTGAATCTTGTTGTTTGAGTGGAATGCATGATTGTGATTGCTTGCACATTGCTTTGTGTTATTTGTTGTGTGTGAGCATAATTCTTCCTATAGAAATCTTATGCCTAATCTAATCCCAATCCAACCCAAGCAGAAGAATTCTCCAAGGGACTCCAACATCAAGGATGGTAACAACAACCAAGAGATGCATATGACAGAACAACTGCTAGCAACCCAAGCCTAGTTGAATCAAGTGACAACTCAGTTTTTAGCCAACAACATTGAGTTTGACCCAGCCATGCTAAAATTCTTGGAATCCCAATCTCAATTGTTGCAAAGGATGTCCAATCAGATGATCAACATGAGAAGCAACCCTTCCCAAGGAGGTTGTGACAACAATGATATCAATGATGATATTATAGAAGGAACTCAATCCTGCAAAATCTGTGGAGACATAGGACACACTTATAAAGATCATATGGACCAATGCCTTAATTGTGAAGAGAAACATCCAACTAGACAATACCCCACATCTCAAGTTTCTTATTTCCTATGTGAAGGAAATGATCATGTCCCTGTTCAATGCCATATCTATCCTATAGTTCAACAGATGAAACAATATGGAAAACATCAAGTATTTGGAAACATTCATGAAGGAATAATTTCTACCAATAAGGATGAGAACAAAGTCAAACCTCAGTATGCACCTCAATACATTGTAACTCACTATGGTGGACAAATTAGGGAACATGGATGTTATCCTAGGAACCGTTCTAAGAATCGAGGAAGTTTTCCCACATTTGTGGTGAAATATGAAGAACATGAACTAAGAGAACTTCTAGCTTTGGAGAAACCCAAGAACAAGAAGAAATGTCCCAATGATACGTTGGAAACGTATCTATAATTTTTTATGCTCCATGCTTGTTTAGTATCTACTATGCTTTACTTGTCCACACTTTGAGAGCTTTTTACATGTTTTCTGGTACTAACCTATTAAAAAGTTGCAACAGTGCCAGATGCCTGTTTTCTGCTGTTTTTGGTTTCAGAAAAGTTAGTAAAGAAATATTATCGGAATTCGATGGGACAAACGTCAAAGTCAATTAATTTCCGTGGGGAACAAGAAGTACAGAGGGGAGACGAGGAGGCGTGCCAGGGCGGCTAAACCCCCCCTAGGCGCTGGTGGGCCCTACCTCGCGCCTGGGTAGGGTTTGCCCCCTCTGGCCGCCTCCTAGGCCTCCCCCTTCTCCTATAAGAATCCCCCGATGCAGAAACCCTAAGAACCCGATCAAATCTCCACGAAACTGTCTATAGCCGCCGCCACCAACATCCCTAGATCGAGGGGGATCTGAAGTTCCTCACGGCACCCTGGCGGAGGGGAGATCATCCCGGAGGCCTTCTGTCTGATATGATGCGTGAGTAGTTCCACCTTGGACTATGGGTCCATGTAGTAGCTAGATGGTTGTATCTCCTCCTTTGTGCTTTCATGTATAGATCTTATGAGCTCCGTTCATGATCAAGATCTAATCTGTAATCATGCATGTTGTGTTTGCGGGGATCCGATGGATATTGAGATTATTATGTTGGTTTGATTAATGGTTTTATCTATATAATTATATCATGTCCGTGTTGTTTGTGATCTTGCATGCTCTCCGTTGTTAGTAGCTATCTTGGCCAAGTAGTTGCTAGTGACTCCAAGAGGGGGTATTTATGCTCGATAGTGGGTTCATGCCTCTAGTTTCCAAGGGAAGTGACAGAAATCTCTTCGGTTGTAGATGTGCTATTGCCACTAGGGAGAAAACAATCGTCTCTTGTTCATGGAACATGTGGACTATTTACCTTACACACTTTGCTTAAAGCAGTTGTCCGTTGCTTGCAACTTAATACTGGAGGGGGTTCGGATGATAACCTGAAGGTGGACTTCTAGTCATAGATGCAGTTGGATGAGGGTCTATGTATCTTGTTGTATTGCCCAATCGAATCTCACAGGATCTTCCTTACTAGTAATTGCATTGTTATGCCTTGCTCAATTCCTGTCAATTTCCCTGCTGTAATTTTTTTACCCTTCATGCCATGTTGTTTATCTAAGGAGAGCACCTCTAGTGAACTATGGACCCCGGTCCAATCTTTACCATTGATACATCTTCCACTATTACTTGTTTACTTGCTGCAAACCATTACCTTCCACACCATACGTTTAATCCTTTGTTATAGCAAACCGGTGAGCTTGACAACCTCACTGATTCGTTGGGGCAAAGTCTTGAGTTTGTGTTGTGCAGGTCTCCGCGTTGCTTGCAACACCTGTGTGACGTTTCCTTCCTCCTTTTGGTTCGATAACCTCGGTCTCTTCTGAGGGAAGACTTGCTGTTGTGCTCGTCACACCTTGCTCTTGGTGTTTCCAATGAAGTTCTAACCAACACCATCAAACATATAAAAACACCTCAAAGTGTGGACAAAGCAAAGAAAAGTAGATACTAAACAAGCATGGAACATCAAAAATTATAGATACGTTTCTGACGTATCATCCACTTTTGCCAAAATGAACTCTGCTGAGAACACCAAGTTGTGTGACTTCACTAGCACAAACAACAATGATTTCCTAAGCACTCCTATTGCTCCACCTGCTCCTGATGCTACCTTTTATGAAATTAAGCCTGCTTTGTTGAATCTTGTGATGAGAGAGCAATTTTCTGGTGCTAGTTCTGATGATGCTGCTGCCCATCTCAATAACTTTGTTGAACTTTGTGAGATGCAAAAGTATAAGGATGTAGATGGAGATATTATTAAGCTCAAGTTGTTTCCTTTCTCCTTGAGAGGAAAAGCTAAATAATGGTTGATATCCTTGCCTAGAAATAGTATTGATTCTTGGATTAAGTGCAAAGATGCTTTTATTGGAAAGTACTACCCTCCTGCTAAGATTATATCTATGAGAAGTGATATTATGAAATTTAAACAACTTGATAATGAACATGTTGCTCAAGCTTGGGAAAGAATGAAATCTTTGGTTAAGAATTGTCGCACTCATGGACTTACTGCTTGGATGATTATCCAGACATTTTATGCAGGTTTGAACTTCACTTCAAGAAACCTGTTGGATTCAGCTGCTGGAGGTACCTTTATGACCATAACCTTGGGTGCTGCAACAAAACTCCTTGATAATATGATGGTTAATTATTCTAAATGGCACACTGAGAGAGCTCCACATGGTAAGAAGGTAAATTCTGTTGAAGAAACCTCCTCTTTGAGTGATAAGATAGATGTTATTATGGCTATGATTGTTAATGGGAAAGCTCATTTAGATCCAAATAATGTTCCCTTAGCCTCTTTGGTTTCTCAAGGAGAGAAATTTGATGTGAACTTCATTAGAAACAACAATTTCAACAACAATGCCTATAGGAATAATTTTGGTAGTAACAACAATTATAGAACTTATCCTGCTAATAATAGCAATACCTATGGAAAATCCTACAACAATGCTAGAAGTGCCCCCTTTGAACTTGAAGTCATGCTCAAAGACTTTATTAGTAAATAAACCACTTTCAACAAGACTGTGGAGGAAAAGCTTTTGAATGTAGAGAAAAAATATTTCCTCTTTGTCTGAAGCACAGTCCTCTTTGATTAATAAAATGACTGCTAAACCTGAAACCATGGAAAGTACCTTTGCTGCTACTCATGCCATGCAAGTTACTATTGATGAAAATGTTAGACTGTTAGCCCAACTTCATGCTAAGTGGGAAAGGGAAGCTGAAATAGCTAGAAACATTAGTGTGTGCACCATCACCACCAATATGGATGTCACTAAACCGCAAGAAGTCCCTATTCCTCCTCCAACAATGCCTAAGGTCAATGAGTATACTACTAGTGATGCTAAGTTTGATTTTGATCTTGATGGTTGCCATATTTCTGAAGTGATTATGTTCCTGCAAAAGCTTGCTAGAAGTCATGATGCTAGTGATATGCATGTTGCTTTCACCAAACACATTACAGATGCTCTTGTTAGAATTATGGAAGAGAAGTTAAAACACAAATCTTCTATTCCTAGGAAAGTAGAAGATAGTTGGGAACCCATTATTAATATGCAAGTGAATGACGTTGATCTCAAACCTTCATGTGACCTTGGTTCTAGTGTCTCTAATATTCCTAGGAAGATTTATGAAATGCTTGATTTGCCACCTTTGGAAGATTGTTATTTGGATGTCCCACTTAATGATAATGCTAAGAAGAAACTCATGGGGAGTGTTAATGATGTTCTCATTATGGTTAACAATGTTTATGTCTATGTTGATTTCTATGTTTTGGATGTTGAATACAATGCTTCTTGTCCTATTACGTTGGGAAGACCTTTTCTTAGAACTGTTGGTGCCATCATTGATATGAAAGAAGGAAACATTAAATATAAATTTCCATTCAAGAAAGGTATTGAACACTTCCCTATGAGGAGAGAGAAGTTGCTTTTTGTGCCTTTGAAAGCAAGTTTTGATGTTAATGCTTCTTGATTTGAAAATAATTGATTTCTTGCTTCTTGTGCCTAACTTAAAGGCGTTAAAGAAAAGTACTTGTTGGGAGATAACCCAAGAGTTTTATTGAGTCTTGGAAGTTATTTCTTCAGTAATGACCTATCCTTATCCTTTTTATTTGGTTTTTGTTCCAAGAAGGACCTCTAATGAGAGGGAAGTAAGATTTGGAGAGTTGTTGTCCCAAAACAGATTTTTGTGCTCCACCATAAAAGTTTGTGAGGAGTCTCTGTAAGTCGGATTGATCTGAAACTTTACGAATAAATCCCCCAGTATGTTAGATAACTTTAGTTAGTTCAACACCTTTTGATTTGAGCAACATAAGGTCTTTGAAAAAATCGGTTTCTACCTGCTGGTCTGTTTTGACAGATTTCTGGCATTATTTGCATTTGCTTCTTATTGATTCTTTTTTGGGTTCTTGTTTGGAAATTGAGATTTTTGAGAGAATTGCTACAGTATATTTTATTTTTCGTGAAAGTTTTGCTATTCCAAAGCTAAGCCTAAAGGGTCTATTATCTTTTGACACTAATGTTGGTAATGAAGATTGTGTGAAGTTTTGTATGAAGGAAAAAATTTAGGTGTAGAGAGAGAATGATGTAATGAGATGACGAATAGAAAAAATCTCAAGCTTGGGGATGCCACCCCGGTATCACCCCATGAAATATCCAAGAGGTACAAGCGTCAAAGCTTGGGGATGCCCAAGGCACCCCTTCTTCATCAATAAAAAGCTCAGGACTTTCTAGACACTTCGTTTTTATTGTTTCATGCACTGTTGTGTTGTTCTTGGAGCATCTTAGTTTTCGTTTGCTTTTCTTAGTTTTTTTAGTTTGCTTGAATAAAGTAGTTTGGACCCCCCCTTCTCGCTGTGTTGTTTCAAATAAGTTGATTGGTGTTGGAAATCTTGCTTGAATAGTGCAAGAGGAGATTGCTTTGACTGTGACTTAGACATTAGCATGAGTAAGATATACTCATGCTTCCAACTCCCAATAAACCAAGTTATTCCAAAGTGTCCACTATAAATTCCTATGCATGGTGTGTTACACCATTCCAAGTATATTCTTGTTTTTAGCTATCTTCCAATTAAAAAGTATTTTGTTATGTGAAAACTTAGTGATTAAAGCTCTCACAAACTTGATGGCACACTTTATTTTTCTTGACCCTAATAAACTTGAACCATTGTGTCATCTATGTTGCATATGCTTGCACTTATACGTTGGAATTAGCAGAACCGTGTTGTCACGGGGAACACTTTCAACATTGCACTTGTACTTTGTGCACAGTTGATATCATGCTCTTTTGTCTATGGATGTCGCCGGTGTGAAATAAAAGGGGAGCTTGTAAGTCCATGGAGTTATGTATGTGTGTTAGAGAAACGCCTGGGCCGCTAGCCTAAGCCATTCCTAATCATGGTGGAAACTTGCAGCATCACCATAATGAGCAATCTGTGAAGCATCCTCAATAAAAACCTATGCAAATAGGAAATAAAAAGATCGTTGAGATGCTCATTGTCTGCTTGCCTTGTCATTTTGGTTGTGGGATAGCTCATGTACCATGTGCAAGGGGTACCCCGTTGGCGGTTCTCTATGATAAACATGTACTTACTATGACAAGAACTTACAGGTGACTAAAGTTGAGTAGCATGAGGAGCGGCCCTCCTATTCAAGGGACATGAGATTGCCAACTTATACTTTGTCAAGCATATAATCCATAGTTTGTTCACTTTAACCTTAATCACTTAAAGATGCTTATGATAGGGGAAATGTGGGCTGAAAGCTAACAAGTACCATAATTTTTGGAACCTCTTTTTGAAACTTGAAATCTCCGCTTCCCTTTATGAAGGGACTTTCTTCCACCATTATATTGAGTCTCCACCTTCTACCTTTAGGCACCAGTTAAGAGAGCATAGTTTTCATTCTTAGTTCTATGTGCATTGTCCCATAACTTATTGATTGATGCATATTGTTGATATTACTTGTTATTGTGCTATTTATATCTAGTCACCCTTATGAACTTTGAAGGTGTCCTATGCATCTATTTGCTACTCTATGAGGGACAAGCTGAATGACGCTATGCCATGTTTTCTGTATGTGAAACAAACAAACATTTTTCAATGCATGTTATTCATGATCTTTGTTTGTAGCCTTTCATGTTGCATGCATAGTTACTTTGTATTACTATTAGAACTCCATTTTTCATGCTCATGTTTAGAGTTCTTTAATCCCAGCTTTTAATGCTTGCAAATGGTTTGATCTTGGTTTTGATGGTGCATGTCACCTCAAGAATTATTATTTTTAGCACTTACCTACTCGAGGACGAGCAGGTGTTAAGATTGGGGATGCTTGATACATTGGAAATGTATCTATAATTTTTGATGGTCCATGCTTGTTTAGTATCTACTTTGTTTTTCTTTGTCCACACTTTGAGGTGTTTTTATATGTTTTCTGGTACTAACCTATTAACAAGTTGCCACAGTGCCAGTTGCTTGTTTTCTGCTGTTTTTGGTTCCAGAAAAGCTAGTAAGGAAATATTCTCAGAATTGGACGGGACAAAAGCCAAAGTCAATATTTCACCGAGGAGAACACGGAGTCCAGAGGAGAGACGGAGGGGAGCCACAGGGCGGCCGCACCCCCCAGGCACGGGCCCACCCTAGGCCGCTCCTAGGCAGGGTCTGGGCCCCCTGGCCGCCCTTCTTCCTCGCCTCTTAGCCTATAAGAAGCCCTCTATGCCTGAACCCTCAACACCCGATCAATATTCCATGAAACTGTCTGTAGTCGCCGCCACCATCGTCCCTAGATCGAGGGGATCTGAAGCTCTTCCCGGCACCCTTCCGGAGGGGAGATCATCCCGGAGGCCTTATTATTCATCATGCCAGCCTCCAGTATGAAGCGTGAGTAGTTCCACCTTGGACTACGGGTCCATGTACTAGTAGCTAGATGGTTGTATCTCCTCCTTTGTGCTTTCATAGATCTTGTGATCTCCGTTACCGATCAAGATCTCATGTATTTGTAATCATGCATGTTGTGTTTGCGAGGACCCGATGGATATTGAGATTACTATGTCAGATTGATTAATGGTTTTGTCTTATTGATTCTATCATGTCTGTGTTGTTTGTGATCTTGCATGCTCTCCGTTGTTAGTAGCTATCTTGGCCCAGTAGTTGCTAGTGACTCCAAGAGGGGGTATTTATGCTCGATAGTGGGTTCATGCCTCTATTTAATCTAAGGGAAGTGACAAAAATCTCTAAGGTTGTAGATGTGTTGTTGCTACTAGGGAGAAAACAACGGTCTCTTGTTCATGGAACAAGTGGAGTGTTTACCTTACACACTTTGCTTAAAGCAGTTGTCTGTTGCTTGCAACTTAATACTAGAGGGGGTTCGGATGATAACCCAAAGGTGGACTTCTAGTCATACATTTGGATGGCGGTCTATGTATCTTGTTGTATTGCCCAATCGAATCTCATAGGATCTTGATGTCTAGTATTGCATTGTTATGCCTTGCTCAGTCCTATCAATTGCCCTGCTGTAATTTGTTTACCCAGCATTCCATGTTTGTTTATCTAAGAAGAACACCTCTAGTGAACTATGGACCCCGTTCCAATCTTTACCATTGATACATCTTCCACTGTTACTGTTTACTTTCTGCAAACCACCATCACCTTCCACACCGGTGAGATTGACAACCTCACTGTTCGTTGGGGCAAAGTCTTGAGTTTGTGTTGTGCAGGTTTCCAAGTTGCTTGAAACACCTTTGAAGACGTTTCCTTCATCCTACTGGTTCCATAACCTTGATTTCTTACTGAGGGAAGACTTGCGGATGTGCTGCATCACACCTTGCTCTTGGGGTTTCCCGATGAAGTGCTCCCACATCAACAAAGCGCCATCAACAAGGGTAGATTAGGGGTAGGTGAGCACTGGTAAGCCACATGCAGAAGGGGAGGTATGGGGGAGGGGGAGTTAGGCTAGATTCTTCACCATGGCCGAAGCTCCTTCTCTTCTCTCCACCGGGCAAGTTAGAGGAGGAGGATAGGAGAGGGGTTACTGGGGGGTAGGTGGAAGTGAATGGGTAAAATGAGAGAAATAGGAGGGGTAGAGATGGGCTCTACCCTCATATACCAAGTGACAAGGGTCCATGGTAGACATGGTGTATTTGAGAGCTTGGGGAGAGGTGAAACCATGGTTTGGAAGTGATGTGGGCATGGGGAGATGTGGGAGGGTGGTTTATGGTTTGGTGTAGGTCGGGGAGGTGGAGTGGTATCAACTAGAGATAAGGATAAGTTTTACATGTGGTATTTTTTAGCTCAAACAAGCACTAAGGACAAAGGCATAAGTTTTTTACAGTGCTTTCTACATTGGTGGTCAACCAGAGGGCGAGGGATGTGTTGTGTAAGATTGTTTGACCAATTTGGGGAAGATTTGGTGGGGGTTTGGATGGTTACAAAACCTTGATTTCAAATATTGGCAAGAGGGAAGGTTTTGAAGCAAGTTTAGAAACTTGGTCTTGGCAAGGTGGGATAAGGGTGTTGGTAGATGAATATGGTCAAGGTACTTCCCTAGGATTTATTTTGGATTTTTCCAATTATTAAAATTCCACTTAATGTCATTTATTCAAAAAGTGCAGAAGTTATTTATAGAAGCTAAGGTGATTTTTTTATAATGGGAAATGTGAGTTTTTGGTGTGATATGGTACTAAATACCATATCACACATTGGAGAGTTTTATTGGAATTTGTTTGAGATATAAAAGTATTTTTAATGAATTATTTCTTGTTTCTGCCATTTAAGTAAAAGGGAAAAAAGAAATAGTAAATGATCTAAAAAATATTGATTTTTAAGTTGGGAAGATAGCATAGGATATATAAGCATAAAAGGTTCCTTGATTTGGAAAAGTAGTTTCGAGAAAAACAAACTTGCCTTTATAAAGATGGTTTTGAAGATTTTGCAATTAAAGGAATTTAAATAGTTTAGTAATCCAAATAATTATGGGAATTATTTGGGGAATATTTATATCCAAGGTGGATGATGTCAAGTTGAAGTATCTATCATAACCAACCTTGGGTATTGCAAGACAAGATTGATTTTAGAAAAGATCAAGGATTAGAGGATCTAGGGGTTTGTTATTTTTGTGCCACCTAAACAAGGTTGGATTAGTGAGCTCAGAGCTCACCTTGGTACTAGGGATAGATGGATGGATATACCATGTTATATAGATGATAGTGGTGCCAATAGTTATTATTGGTTGTGTTTGTGGTGGTCTAGAAGTGATGGCAAACTTTGTTGAAAACAAGGCTGCCATAACAGGATTGTCATGATGTCTTATAAACCATGTGGGTTTGAGAAGCACACTGCTCCAATGGAAACAAGTGAAGGATGGGTTAAAATACCATGGTTATTAGATCATAACCATGAAAATAGTTGTTCAAGGGGAGATAGCACAAGGAGGTGAGCTTCTGCCAAAGTAGGCATATTGACTAGATTTGCAGAAAAATATTATCATGATGTCTATAAAACTATAAGGTTCCCCACCTTTAATAAGGTAGAGATCCCTGTGTTTACAATGCTAGTCCCTGGATCAATATCTAGCATCCATAGTTAAGATGTAATATCAAGAAACAAAGGTCATAATACAACTTTATAACCAGGAATAAAATAATTTATTACATCTTGCATAGCTCATCTGGCTATCACATTTCATTGCAGCAGAAATCTATAAAGCATGGGGTCCTTCATCTTCAAAGTGCCACAGGCAATCATGTTGGTTGTAGACTTGTAATCCTATTCAAAAAACTTCACTAACATCACAGAAACCTGCAACATAATAAGTTGCAGCCACAAGGGTCTATACATTTGAATTGTATTGGCAAGTTTCACTACTATGTAGAAATATGTGGATCCTATCATTTACATGCATATCTGGATAAGTGGGGTTTAGGCTCTGTTGCAGAAAGCAATATAGTTTTTTCCTATCTTTTCCAAAATAGTTTTTGATCTTTTGTCAAATCTTTCTGAACTTCTTGGAAAACTCCAAGTGCTTCAAATCCCTTGTTGTCACCATCAAGTTTTACTTTAAGAAATTGGAATGTCGAGATCTTCCATAGCTTCAGGCCTTAGTTGCTCAGTATTGTCCATAACCGAGGACACGGCTAAGTACTTAGAATTTGATCTTCTGCACAAGTTGTACACTTTACCCACATGACACAATCTCATCTTGATGCCACCAGTGGCCGCTGGATAAGTACTCACCAAGATGGAGTACTGGCAGATTGAGAATGTGACAAAGTCTTTCCATAGAAGTCCTCCCAATTCACAATGCTAGCTTATCATCCAGGCACCAATGTAGGGTTTCAAGTTCCCTTACACAATTCTAGTTAACCTGAAGATGCCAATGCATGGGTCTTCCACTATGTATTTGACTAAGCTAGAGCCCATTTAGCATGTGGCTGTACACGGAAGCCACTATACGAGAAACATGTTCAATCTCTAAGTCCCTGGGTGGTTTTCTTCTAGTGCACATACAAATAGAGATAGCCATATAAACATGGTTCCTTTTGTTGCCACCTTGTCCAACCTTGAGTATCCTTGTCCACCCAGGTGGTTCATTGAGTACTTGTTTTATTATATAAAACATAAGTCTTTTCAAATCTTCATAATATCATATCATGTATCCCATCCCAATATATAGAAGGGCTAAGCATTCTACAACTACAATGTTTCCACTAAGGGAGATATAGGGGTATCCTATTAGGATTTAGCATAGCATAAAATATAGTAGTCTTTATCATGCATGTTTCAGAAATCCACTAAGTGTAATGAAAATAATAGGACATGGATGATAGTGTCACTTGCCTTTTTAGTAGATAATGTTGGTTTACTTCTTGATCTTGCAAATATCACACTCCTCTAACTTCACTACAATTCAATCAAACAAACACAATTTCAACTAGCATTCAAACTATTTCTCACACACAAAATAACAAAAACAAGGTCATGCATGCAAGCATGCAAAAGATAGTTTTATTTGCAAAAGTGGTTTCTACTAGGCTCCAAACATTATAAAGTTCAAAGTGGTCATTTACTAAAGTGGTAAAACCATTTGCAAAAGGTTTTATCTATAAACCATTTTTAAATCAAATAAATATTTTATGTGTTTGAAAATGCTTTTTAGCAAAGCAATATTCTTTAAAGAGTTCACCAAATATATTTTAATTCTCAAAACTTGGTGTTTAGGGTCAGAAGGTTTGAATCAATTCATTTCCCAAAGAATTTACTCATAAATCATTTCTAAAACAAAATCAATATTTTTATTTGACTAAAAATGTGCTAATTCAAATATTTATTCCTAAACTTCACAAAATACATTTTTAAATCCTTAAGTTGGTTCCTTGGGTCAGTAGGTTGACAACAATCCATTTTGCAAAGAATTTACATTAAAATTATATCTAGAACAAATTTTATATTCATATTAATCCTACAAAAGTTTCTGCAAATTCAACCAATTTTCGAGAAGCAAAAAATTAAACAAAATGCATGGTTGCAAAGTACTTGTTCTACTGATTCCATTGATATAAAATTTGCAAAATTTGGACATGTAGAACTAAAGTTATGAATTTTACAAGTTTGCATATCAATCAGATTCAAATTTCTGTTTTAATCTAAACCTTGTCCACGTGGCTGTTTCCTATTGGACGGTACCGTTTTGTTTGGATCGAGCTCTCTGGACCGCAGGATTTCATTTAAATCGCACGGCGCTGATCAACTCGTACCCCTTCGGTTTAAGATCTAATCACAGCCAGACGCTTTGCATCTAACGGTTCACAGCAGCCAGACCATTTCTGGGCGGCGCTAGCGGCGGCGGCTGGCGGCGCACGCTCGGGCTGCGGCGGAGCCAGCGATACAGGAAGCAAGGAGGGTAACGGAGATGCTCACCGTGCTCATAGGGAGATTCTGAAGCTCAACGTGTGGTCGTCTTGGCGAGGGCGCCGATCGACGGGATTCCTCGCGGAGTGCTTGTCAAGGCGGTTCCTCTGGTCGTCGACGGGGGCGAGGCTAGAGGTCATGCCGAGGTAAACGGAAGGGGGCATTAGATGCGTACGAGCATGGGGAGTACGGGAGTGTCAACAGGAGAGCTTGGGGCGGTCGGAGTTACCGGGGAAAGGTCGCCGGAGCAATGGCAGACGGCGGTGGCGAGTTGAGCTTGTCCTTGCCGACGCTCTGGGAAAGCGCGGGCGAACGAGTGGCATGGGGAGATGCTCCAGGAGTTGGAGTGCAAGCTCGTGTGTAGTGGGAGGCGACGGGCGGCCGTGGTTCGCCGGAATTGGCCGGGGAAGCTGTCGGAGACAGAGGGGTTGGAGCTCTCGATTCGCTCAGCCTGGGGGCAGAGAGGGAGAGGCGAGTGAGGGGAAAGAGAGAGGAGGAGCGGGCGGTTATCTACGCGTGATTGCATGGGGGGTGATGGCTGCTGTAACGCGAATTGATCGCTGGAGTAAATGGCAGCAACGGCAGGGCGACATGGTCATGGGGAAGACGATGCTGAGGTGGCCAGTGGGGTCCGTCTGTCAGCGAGGTGGGGAAAGAGGGAGTAGGGCCTGCCTGTCTGCGTCTGTGTGGGTGCGTGTTCACGTGGAAAACGTTTCGCTGAGGGGGGAAGAGTTGGGCTGCGAGTTGGGCTTAGTGGGCCAGATGGGTTGGGTCTGTTCTTTCATTTTTTTTATACAGAAGCTTTTTCCTTTTTCTATTTGAATTTCTGTTTTGATTTTATTCAAACAATTCAAACACCCAAATGAATTTAAACCTTTGCCAAAGTTTGTGTAGCTTTTAATTCTGTTTAACAACATAAACCAAAGTCAAAATAAAATAATACTTTTATTCTTTTAGGATCTATTTAATAATTAAATAAAATAGACCTTAGTCATTAATTCAAATAGGGTTTAATTTATTTAAAAACTCCATTTGAAATCTAAAATAAACCAAAACCTTTTCAGTAGGTTTAATTTGAAAATATAAAACACTTGAAACCTTATTTAAAATAAATTAACAAGTTTTAGTGTTTAATTAAAAAGGAAAAGCCTTTACTTTAATAAAATTGGATATTAATAAATCCTCATTATTTTATTTAAATAGACCTTTATTCTTTTTATCAAATAGAAATATTTTATTTCAAAAGCTTGGCCAAGATTTAATTTGGCTCTATAAAAATAATCTCTATTTATAATTTTACCTTTTCTTTTGAAAACCAAATCTTTTTATTAAAAGATCCAAAAATAGTAATTCCAATTATTATAACTTTATTTATTATTTGTTTATCTTTTTAAATCCCTTGAGGATTTATTTGATCAAAATAGGTTTGGATGTTTCCAATTGGAATAAAAAAGTTTCTTCTCACCCTAAAAATCAACAATTGTTTATTTTGTTTATTTATTTTTCACATTACAAAATTTGGAAAATTTTGGGATGTGACAAAAACCATCATGGATGAGTGGTTTATGGAAGTGTTTAGCCAAGATAAAAAGTGGTCTTTGGTAGTAATACTCATGTACTACAATATGGTTCAAGTACATTCTCAATAATGCACACAGGTTGGAATAGGTGGAGCTCCAAAGATTGAATCTAGATAAGAATTCCAGACTTGCCCATTTTGGCAGATTTAGGGTTTTAGACTAGATTACAAGGGTACATGATTTTGGTGGTGATGCTAGGATCCAACTAATGATAAAGTAGATGACGTTTATTGATTGATTGAGTAGAGAGTATCCATGCTTATACTTGGTCTTCATGGAGTTGAAAACTATCAGAAGGGATTATATCTAGATTGATCTGATTTGGAGATGAGAGGGTCACTTAGGATAGATCCAGCTTATGATACTTGGTTTAGGATTTGGTGATCTTAACTTTAGGGGTGATCCTAATTTATGAGCTACTAGATTAGCTCACTCTAATTCCTAAGCACCTAATACAATCAACAAATCAAGACAATTCATCTAACAGCAGATTAAGGAAATTCATCTTATCCACTATTACTAAGGTTACCATTAAGCTTAGATTGGGGTAGGGATGTGTAGTTTGAATTGGTTGTGCTTTTAAGTAAGATAAGGACCTCTTGGTATTTCTATCAAGATTAGAATGAAAAGGATTTTAGAGAAGGATTTTGGAAAATCTGGAGATGAGAGTAGTTGAAAGTTCTGTCTTGAAAATATAAGGAGATTATATGTAGGCCTCCATAGTTTTGTTAATAGAACTAATAAAATATTTTGTTTGTCAAAGTCATCTTGGCTCAGGTTTGAAATGCCAGAACATTTGAGAATATGAAAGATGAGTCAAGACATCTCTTTTGTAAATTAGCTTTTGTCAAATAGTGTTGAGATAAGAAGTATTTCACCTAATACATAATCAATTTCATGAACATAAGCAAACAAGTAAGAAATCATTTAAACAAGTAACAAGAAAAAGTATTTGTTCTTTCTGATTTTTACCTTTTTGACAAAAGATCAGTGTTGCTGAAATTGGGATGTTACAGACCTTCCCCCTTAAAATAATCTTGTCCCAAGATTAGGGAAGAGTAGGGTTGGGTGATAACATCCGCTTAACAATTTCAGTGGTGGAATTGTTAGATTGCAACAGGTTTTACAATAAACAGGCGTGGTCAGTTCACCACTAGGAAACATGTCGTTTGTGGCGCACCTGTAAACAACATTTGTGGCACACTATATGTGCGCCACTAGCCTCGTGCTACGGCTAAAACTTACTCGTAGTGCACTGCCTGGTGCGCTACAGGTATCTAGAGACAGTAGTAGCGCACCTGCCAATGCGCCCTGACAAGGAAGGCAGGTGCACTTCCACTATGTTGCATGTGGTGCACATGGCAGTGCGCCACTGATGGAAGGCATGTGTGCTTTAGTTGTAGTGCGCCACTAAAGCCATGCCATGTGCGCCACGGGAAATTTTTTTGTTTTTTTATTCTGAGCCAGATGATATACAATATAGATTATATATAATATTCAAGTCAGATATACACACAGATATAAGATATACAGTTATATATATTAATACACAATTTGCAAAAAAGATTAAAACAAATACATATAGATAAGTCTCATACATGAATACATAGTATAAGTTACATTGTTTCGATCAAGTTACAAAGTAGTTGGTGACATGCGAATACATGTGTCTCGAACAAGTTAGATCTCGGAAGCTCGCCTAGACATCTAAACTAGAAACAAGCGCGAGATAAACAACCAAGGACGATAAGCATCACCGCGACGAAGGTGTAGGTATTAATCCGGTTCCTCGTCCTAACTCCCGCTAGATAGCGCGTGTATCTAGCTTCCGCCTCCGCCATAGTGTTTTATCCTTTGTAGCTATTGCCGCTGAAATGGTGCACCTGTCTCCGACAGTCTTCCCAATCATCGTAGACTCCGAGAACCTGTCCCTTGTACACGACGTACCATGTCATCTACAAGTTGGCAATAATAATTAACCGGTGATTGAAAAAACAAGTATAATTAAAGTCGCATATGAAGATACACTTATAGAAAGTACTCCCAACTCAAAAAGACCAAAGTAACTCAAAAAGAATGGCTCATATATAACTAGGTTGTTGGACATAGAAATATGCTACGATGGAACTGTACGCGAAGTAGGATGCACAACACCTGGACTTGTGCATAGCATAACGCGTACAATCCTGTCGCAGCACATTCACATATATAGTGTGCAACGACATTTCAATCATCAGCATTCTCGAAAAAGACCAAAGTAACTCAAAAAGAATCCCTCATATATAACTAGGTCGTTGGACAAAGGAATATGGTATGACAGAACTGTAAGCCAAGTAGGATGCACAACATCTGAACTTGTGCATAGTACAAGGCTTACAATCCCGTCATAGCACATTCACATATATAGTGTGCCACGACATTTCAATCATCGGCATTATTCTTGAAAATACCAAAGTAACTCAAAAAGAATGCCTCATATATATATATATACATAGGTCGTTGGACATAGGAATATGCTACAACAGAACAGTAAGCCAAGTAGGATGCACAACACCTGGACTTGTGCATATCACAAGGCTCACTATCCCGTCGTAGCACATTCACATAGATATAGTGTGCCACAACATTTCAACCATCGGCATTCTCGAAAAAAGGCCAAAGTAAGCAAAGGACCAAAGAGTACGCAAAAAAACCAATCATTGATTCATATATAATAATAATGAGCAAAAGAAATAGGCGATGATTCATAAACCTAATAAGCTAAGTAGTAGCATGTACTTGTCCACACACAAAAAGGTCATCTATAGTTTGGAACTACAACTAGGCTAACATCAAGACTTCTGACTCGTCTCAAGGAACAGGAGGACGCCTTGTCTCGTCATGAACTTCCTATAGTCACCCTGTATCTCTAGGAGATCTTCTATGTCACGGTTATTAGGGAGATTTCCTCTGTAGAAGACCCCCCCCCCCAAGTCATGACATCACGAAAGATGATTGCCCCAAACTGCTGCTGGATGTGATACATCTTGTAACATCCCAAAAATACTAAACTTGGATCATCAATTTCTAATCATCAAAATTAGGGTTAACAAAAACTTTGTTAAATAAAATTATGAATGCATGCATATGAGTATGCATTAAATTTGAAATTCTTTTGAACCACCTTGTTTGTGTGTTTCCTTGCTTGTAAAATGTTTCTTAGGTGAAATAAACATCATCTAAAACATTTCCCAAACTTTTCCTAAGGACAAATAAATAAAAACCAATAAAATAAAGGAATGGTCATTTTGACCAATTTAACTCCCATGCCTACTTTGGCTGCCTCAAACTTTCAGAACCTAACAGAAAGTTTTCTGGATCTTTGCACCCCTTGATTGTGCTCATAACAAAGTATCAAGGCCCACTTTGTGATCATCCAGAAACTTTCAAATGCATAGTTTAAATGACAATTAAAAATTGAATCTTTATCATATGAGAAGATCCCACTTTTTCAAAAACCACTCAAACAAGCTCAACTTTCAAAACCCAAGCATCTGCAGACTCACCAGCACTAATCTAGCAAACCCACCAAAAATCTTTTCAAAATTCAAAACTTGATTTCATGCGGCCATTTCATCAAACAGGTTGCAGACACAAATCATCAAAATCCTAAACACTATAGTGAGCAGTGATTGAAGCCTAACTTGTTCCCTCTCTAGCTCACAACCAGCTCAGTAGATCATCTAACAAGATTAACTAAACACTAGCACCACTGTGAGCTTGGCATTACCATCAATGGTGAATAGCCGAAGCCAATCTTGTCACCCCGATGTCAAAAGCAAGCTAGGAACAGAAGCAAGCCTATCCAGCATGTCTGGGAGGCAGCCCACCGTCCACCGCCACCCCCTGTCCCAGCCGTGAGCGTTGCCAAGCCCTGGACCACACACACGAACCATGCCAACCTCGCCAGCAACCATGCCGAGCATGCGCCAGAGCGCCACCCTCGACCGAAGCCCACAGACCGCTTGCCGCCCTCTCAGCGTGCATACACAATCCCCACCGACCCAGGAGATCGCCAGACATCCTCGTTCGTTGCCCCGTGCCGAACAGCCACCGCTCGCCGTCGAAGACACCGCCTCTGCCGCGCAGAGCGTCGCATGTTCCAGACCAAGCCACACCGCCCCACCCCTCAAAACCATGCCGTTGAGCATCGCCAGGGAACACCGCACCGTCCCCTACCGTCGCCCATGCCAATTTCCGCCTGTAACATCGCCCCGACAAGCTCACTGTGCGCCCCGTCGGTCCCCTCGCTCGACTATAAATAGAGGCCACCCCCAGTCGATTTCTTCACACCACCTCACTCCCCTCTTCCCACTAATCGTGCCACACCGTTCCCGGAGCAAGGCGAGCACCACCTCGCCGGAATTTCACCGGAGCCCGCCGCCTCTGGAGAAGAAGGGCGCCATCCATTTCGTCCACCCCAGGAGCTGCCGCGACCACCCCTGAGTTCGCCGTCATCGACTTCGTCGTTCGCCCGCCTCGCCGACCCTCGCACACGGTGAGCCCCGGACCCCTCACTGGCCGCTAGGTTTCTTTCTCGCCGGCGTCGACGATGACTCCCGATCGTTGGATTAGAATCGGATCGAGCGACCCACGTTGCCCTGCATCGCCGCCTCCCATCTCACCGACGAGTGGGGACACCCACTTAAGCGATCATGAGCACTGCGCTTAGCAGGCCGGCCCGTTAACTCTTCCCGCACAGCCCAGTGATTTGAATTAAACTTTTTTCATTTTATTTCAAACACACTTCTGTACCCAACTTCAAAAATCAACCCAGATCGATTCAGTGCAGCAAATTGAATGAAACCAATTCTGTTAGAAAGGTCTGGGAATGCTTAATCCAAGCCCGTTGGATTCAAGTCATTTAGATCTATAGATCACCCATGGTAAAAATAACAAGGCAGAAGCTTTTCTGCATTCAAACATTTTTCAACTTTAAACCATAATATCTTTTGAGTTGATTCCAACTCTCAAAAATTACATTTAACCATACCTTTCAGAATATATAAAAATATATAGGTTTACTTTGCAGAAATAATGTTCAAGTAATAAAAGAATGCCCCATAGGCATTTCTAGTCACTTTATTTAAATAAAATAAAAGGGTAAAACCTTATTAAATTGTGACACCACTTTAAATCACATTCCCATGGACTAAAATATGTGGTGATGACATGTGTCAACATGATCCCATGTTTGGTTTGGAGAATATTAAATCTTAAGTAGTTTTCAATGAGTAGAAATTACTTTTCTAAAATTAAAAGGAATTAAACCAAGCCTTAACCTTGTAATGTTAGAGATGATGTTAGATCATCTATAGGACCCTTGTGTATGATGATTGCAAGTAGTTAAGTATTGTTTGGTGATTGTGTACCTCGTATTTATTCATAGATGCTAGTACCGACCAAGGATACGAGGAGGAAGGAGGATTCTACGAAGAAGAAGCCGAGGAGAACTTCAACCACTACTCTGCTCAAGGCAAGCTAACACTTGCAATTATGAAAGTTAGATAACCTATGCAATGCACTAAGCATGCTTGGTTAGACATATTGGATGATACCCAATCCTAGTTTTATTTACAAGCTTCTTACTTTAATTCTTTATCAAAGCTCTTACCTAGATTTTCCTTAGTGAATGGTAGATATTAGAAAGATATTTGAAGGTTGCATGAAGAGCATAAAATTTAGCCTAAGCTAGATACTCTTGATGTCATCTTAAGGCATGAGATTGAACTTAGTTAGAACTCCCCTAGTTTACCAACCCTCATTATTGCTTACCCCCATCTGTAGATGCTAGTGCTAAGCATAAATCTTGATCAACTTTAGATGGGAATACTTGGTGGAAAAATGGTTATGAAAACCTTGGAATGATGGATCATTCTATTGAAATGTTTTGGACATGTGTTTCCGAACACCTGATGATTTTGGTGATGAAAATGTTGAGGCATGAGCCTTAGCCCTTTTTAAAACTGATGGTTGTCTGGATGCGATACCATTCCAATTTTATCGTACAACCACAATACCCAAAGATTGGGTAGGGCTTGACTGGAAACTTATATACCTTAGTATTAGTTCCCTCATGGCCAAGGTCTGAGCTGAGGCTACCTTGTGAAGATTGTCCACCTGTGCAGTAACCAAGATGAAAGTTGGTCATGGTTGGGAGGCCAAACTCACAGGAGAGGTGCTTATACTAGGGCGTGTAATTGAAAGGTTAGGATTGATTATCAGCATACTGATTATGGTGAATTCAGGATTTGTTCCTGACGGATGTATCGAATGTTGTGGTGAAAGTGCACAATCTCTGCAAAGTGTCAAACTATTCGAACAGTCGCGTCCGCGGTTATGGACAGTTGGAGTGGCCATATTGTTCCCCCGTCAGACTTTTAAAAATGACTTGTGAAATGAAGTGAGACTTTGACTTGACCACAACAGAGTTGTGATATGAAATACAAGTTCCCATTTAGGAGTTATAAAATTGTGACTAGCTTTGGAACATGGTAGAGATAAATCTGGCTTTTGCAAAACAACCCTAGAGCCTAGTGTCCTATTATCCAAAAACCCCTTTTACTTGTTAGTATTAGTTTGCGAGTACTTAAAGAGTACTCATGGCTTTGTCCCTGGCTATTCCCATGGCCAGACTATGAAGAGGAGTACCTGGAGGATGGACCCTAGGAAGGTTACGACAACTAGGATCATCTCCCATCTTCAGCATTTCCAGTGACCCCGAAGATGGAGCTTCGCCTAAGCTACTGTTATTATTACGTATTCCACTGCTTGATGTTGTCTTAAGAACTGGATCATGAAATCCCTATTTGTGTAAGAACTTATGTATCGTTTGTAATGGATGATGTACTGTGGTATCCAATTCTTGTATGTCTCGCAAAAATGGTAATCCTGGGATTGTGACGTATGGCATAACAGGCATCTAGGATTGAAAAATCCGGGTGTTGACACATCTCTCTAATATATGAATCAGTGATCTTAGCCTTGGCTTCGGCGCACTGTTTGAGATGATCTGACAGCGTAGAATTCTGCTGGTCTAGTAGGAACGCCCTCATGTGATGGAGTGCATAGTAGGCTTGCTTCTTACTACCTTCCAGCTGCTTCACGCAGGGGAACTCTGTTACGTGGTTGAAGACATGCCTGCCAAACTTGACTTTCTTACGCACGAAGGTGGTGCCTTTCGTCGAGGCATAGCCAGTGAGAGCATCATCCAGAACTTCCTTGATCTTGTCGTAGTTTTTCTTCTTTTCTAGACTCCCCGAGTCGAAATACGTGGCGTGCGAATTCTTCGGCGATAAGGAGATGAGTGTGTAGTGTTCATATCTGCACAAAAAAATCAAATGGAATGTGTTGGAAAAATAATGATGATAATCTAGTAAAGCCAATCGATGGTGGCGAGTGAATAATGACTTACTCGGGAAAGTAAGGCACGAGAATGTATTCCTTAGTCTTGTTCGCCATGAAGATTCCTTTTAGGTATGAGGCCACGAATCGTCATTCAACGGCTCTTCCCAAGCAGTCGTCACACATGTAGTAGGGGTCCACTACCGCGATGCCCGAGGTGTTCTCTCTAATGATCTACATGGCCAGGCTGAGAGAAAATAAGCAGACCATGGTATAGTGCATCGGGTACAGGTGGAACATATTGAAGATATCGTCAAACCGCAGGAAGGACAGATCCGCGAGGGCATTGTCGACAAATCCCAAGCCTGGTGACACCTTAACCACGAATACTGGGTGTGAGGGATCTTTCTTCGCCAGAAGGTGTCTCTCTACCGTCAGCCACCGTCATGCACACTCTTCATTTCCGAACTGGCGAGCCTCCGCAAATTCTTAGTTAGCATGAGCTCACCCGCCACATGAATCCTCCACATAATACCCTTGGGTCTTGGTGGCCCGTCCCAAAACCTGATTGGATTCACAGTTGACGCCACCAGCTGGCTCGAGCTGCTAGATTTTCTTCTCCTGGCCTTTTTTCCTTTTGGAGAGCTGGCAGGCACCGCAATCTGAGAAATCGTCCGCCCTATGTAGTGTGTCAGGGATTACAATAAAGGGCCGGTTGGTTGTATCAGCTGGCTCGGTGAAGGCGCAAGCTGGAGGCATCTCCTGAGAACCAAACAGACGCTTGGTGATAGTGGGTTTCTCTGTGGGGCCACCAGCTGGGTCTTCATTGCAAAACTGAGTGTTGAAGTACTGATTGAAGTCTTCATCGTCCTCATCTGGATCCTGCGCCATGTGCATATCATCAAAATAATCATCCGAACCACCACGTGGAGGTGACGGCGGGGGCAGTAAGGGGGCCTTGCCACTACTTGTCGCTGGCACAACAGGCGATGCTATTGTCTGTGGGGTCATGGCCCCCGCCATCCCCAAATGAATCATGCTATTTGTCAATTGCAATAATAAACCAAAGCAAATTCTGAGGACAGCCGGCTCTTCTTCATCCGCTCCTGGGGTTGAATGGGAGGTTCCAGGTCGTCGTAGCCCCTTAGCACCCGACTAATTTTAACCTTGTGCACGCTATCTGGCATCGACCTTGAGTGGAACATGCGCTGCAAGGGTTGAACGATGGTACCCTTGGCAACATCCCTTAGCTCATTGTTCACGTAGCGTAAGAGAGTGCAAGGACCATCCATCTGCGGAAAACATGTACGGCGTCAAAGAGATGCCATCAGAGTAATAGATGGCATGAAAGGCGGTAAAGTAATTTGTTTACCATGATGGCGTCGAGATCGGCTAATGTCGAGGCACTGCATACGACGGCAGGCGTGCAAGAGACAGAGTGGCTGCTTGATGGCACGGTGCCGGCCGCAGGTGTATTCTCCCTACTGGGTGCTTGGACCTCTGGTGCCGCCGTGACGATGGCAGGGAGTGACCAACATATCCAGTGCCACGGTGATGGCAGGGGGAGTCACCAACACTTTCGGCGCTGTGGTGCTAGCTAGCGGAGTCACAAACACATAATTCGCCTGATTCGTTGGCGTCGCGTTGTTCGAGTGGATGCTGACCATGCTTGGAATCGGGCATGGCCCTTGTCGACCGCCCACACTCCAGTTTGCTATTGACTCCACCAAGGTAGGCAGGATGGACGTGAGGGTGATTGCTAGGTTGTCCTAGACGATTTGCGGGATCCGCGCCACTTCTTCCTTAAGTTCTTGAACCTCGCGGTTTTCCTCCTCGCTCCTCCCCGACGGTGCCACATGCGTCCTCGGCAGTGGACCAAAATGATCCACCCAATTCTTACCCCCGAGGCCGGCCAGACGGCCAATTGACTTCTTTGTAACGGCGTGATTTTCTTGGCTTCGCCATACATTAAAAGGGTTATCCCACCGGGTGGCCGCCATCGACCCCTGGGATGAGGAACCCTAGGATCCATCACTGGCAATTTCCTTGTCACATCCCAAAATTTTCCAAATTTTGTAATATGAAAAATAAATAAATAAAATAAATAATTGTTGAAATTTAGGGTGAAAAGAAACTTTTTGTTTTAAAATGAAACATCAATTCCCATCTTGAACAAACTTTGAATAAAATTTGAATCCAACTAAATTCAAATCAAGTGAAATGCATTCTTCTTAAATGCATCTTGAAATTTAAACATTTGGAAAAGTAAACCAAAACCCAAAACCCTAATGGAATAAATCATTTCCAAGATCTCTCTAAGACTATGGATTTGATTCATATAAATATTTGTCTACAAACATTTATAAATGATCAAGAATGATAAATAAAATATTATAAAACCATAGAAAATGATTTCACTTAATTTGGAGCCATAGATAAAATCTTATGAACTTAATAAGATAAAAAAATTAATTTTCAAAGCTAATAAAGCTCCTATATAAAATCCATACCAAATTGTGATCGAATTAATCCTAAATGGATTTAAAAATATAAACAAATATTAAATAAGATTTTACAAATTGGAATCACCAATATTGGATCTATAAATAAAAAGTTATGGATTTTATAAGACAAAGGAAGAAATAAATAAATAAGGAGTATTTAAAAGCCAAATATAAAACTTGGCCTAATCCATAAGCAAATGGAATAATTATAATACAAATACAAATAAAATAATTGGATAAAGAATATTCCAATAAAATTATATGGCATTAACCAAATTCCATTCTATTAAATAAAGACAAAATCTCTAATAGAAATGATTAATTAAATCATGGGAAAATAATAAATGGAATTTGCCCAAGAGAAATAAAAGTTATTTAATTCATCTAAATGGGATCAAAGAATTATTTGAATAAAAATTTATATAGGAATAAAAGCATATTTAATTTGATTTGAATAAAGACAATCTACCTAATTTAAATGATTAATAAATTATAGTAAAATACTTTAAATAATTCAAAGAGAATTATTTGCCCTATTAAATAAATAAAACCTACTAAAAAGGTTTGGGGAAATTAGAATTCAAATAAAGAGTTTGAAAATATATTTAATCTTATTTGAATAAAGGCAAGTGCTTTTTTTAATAAAGAATAAAACCATAAAAAGAATAAAGAAATTATTCTAAAAATGGTCTTAAAAAATACATGTTTAAACAGAATAGAAACCTACTAAAAAGTTTGAAAAGATTTGAAAAGAAAAAAGGTTTGAAATCATTTGAATAAAATCAAAACAGAAAATCTAAATAGAAAAAGAAAAAGGGTTCAGAATAAAAAAAAGGGAAACAACCCAGCCCAACCCACCTAGACCATCTAGACCAGCAGGCCCATTTCCCCTCTCCCCCCGCAGAAAAAGGTTTGCACCGTAAACCCTACGCCCAGAACCACTGACGAATGGACCCCGCATGAAAATCCTCACCTCGCTGACGCCGGGCCTCACAGCCAGGTCATCATTGTCTTCACCCCGCAATGAACTCGCCCTTCCCTCTGAATGTTTCTTCTGCGTTTCAATTTGAATCAATACGAGTTATTCTACGAATTAAATTCCCCTGCGATCACGCTCATTTAACCACCTCCCTCTCCCCTGCCTTTCCCCTCAGACACCGCTACAAGAGAGCCCCCAGGCCGTCCCTATTTCCGCTTGCACCATCGCTGCCTCCGACGCACTCCGGCGATGATTCCGGCTGCTCCCTGGCTCCCCTTGCTCCCTGGAGCATTCAAGCTTACTCCCTAGCCTCTGGCGCATCTCCCAGTGCCACCCGTTCAGCCGCGCGTGCCCTGTATCATCGACTCCGTCTTCAACCGAGCAGCGCTGCCGTCTGCCTCCGCTCCGACGAACACTTCCGGTATCATCTGACCTCCCCTCTCCTCCTCTTTCTCACGCGCATACTCGCCACGACTCCGCACATCTAACAGTACCCTCCATTTTCTCTAGCATGCACCGTAGCCTCGCCATCGTCTTCAATAGAGAACACCCGACGTCGTCTTGATCTCCGGCGAGAAATCAGCATCGACCTCGTGCGCCCCTCGACAAACGGCGAGTACCTTGAGTATCACCGCCACCCTACGAACCCGGTGAGCCCCTCCACACCTCTTATCGCTTCCTGTATCGCCGGCACAGTCCATGTCTGACCATGCCGCCGCCAGCCACCGCCGCCAGCTTTGCTCGTTTGTGGTCGATTCAATTTGCACTGTTAGATCTTGATCCATCGGATGAGATAGATGACTAAAGTGAAGGGGTACGAGACCATCTGAGCCGTGCGATGCAACTTAGATCCAACGCACCGCGTAGGCCGATCCGTGTGAACCGGTACCAACGAATGAAAACACGACGCGAGGCTTGTGTGTTGTTTTTAAAAACAGATTTGATTCTATTAGATATGTGATTTTGTAAAATTCATAACTTTAAATCTACACATCCAAATTTTACAAATTTTATATCAATAGAATCAGCAAAACAAATACTTCCAAAATGCACTTTTTTAGTGATTTGCTTCAGAAAAGTTAGTTGTCTTTGCAGAAACATGAGTAGGCATATTTTGAATATAACATTCATTCTAAAATTATTTTTGTGATAAAATCTTTTGTAAATGTATTGTTTTGAACCTACTGACCATAGAAACCAACTTTTGGATATAAAAACATATTTTGTAAGGCTAAGGAATAAATCTTTGAATCAAAGCATTTCTAGCTAAATAAAAATATTGTTTATGGTTTAAAAATGATTTTTATTGAAACATTTTGAAAATGACTTGAATTAAACTCTCTCATCCTAAACACCAAGTTTGAGATTTAAAAATATATTTGGTGAACCCTATAAATTATTACCTTGCTTAAAGGCATTTCTAACAAATAAAATATTGCCTTGGTATAAAAATGGTTTATAGGTAAAACCTTTTGCAAATGATTTTAATGTTAAACACTTGACCTTAAAACACTATCATTTGTGTTTAAAAATATATTTGTCAAACACTAGAAAATATTACTTCGATTTAAACCATTTCGAGCAGAACAAAAATGACTTAAAGTGGCCATTTTTCACTAACTTGACTTAAAATGGTTTTGCCACTTTTGTAAATGACCAATAGATGTTTTAGAATGTTTATAACCTATTAGAAACCACTTTTCCAAATAAAACAATCTTTGGCATGCTTGCATGCATTGCTTTGTTTTTATTATTCTATGTGATGAATTGATTGAATGGTAGATTGAATTTGTGCCTTGATTGAATTGTAGTGAAATTTGAAGAGTGTGACTATTGCAAGATCAAGGAGTTAACTTATATTCTCTACCAAAAAGGAAAGTGGTACTTCATACTTTTGTCCTATTATTTTCACTGTGCATTAGTGATATTTCAAAGTAGGACTTGCATGGAATTTTACTAAGTGTGCTACGCCATGGGAAATCCTAGTAGTTGATGCCTTAGTAGAATTTGCCTAAGTTAAGATTCCTACTACTATCATGCTTAGCCTAGCTACTAGAAAACAAGGGTGGATTATATTCATGCTATGAAATATTCCTAAGTCAAGGACTTGTGTTTTGTGTAATAAAACAACTATGTGAATGAATCACATGGGTGGAAAGGGACTTGCATGGATGGATTTTTGTTGAGTGATTACCAGGGCCCATTTTCATGGTTTACGCTGTGTATCTCACTTATGGAATTCCACCCAGGAACAAAGAGATTTGAGATGTCAAATGTTGAGAAGCTTCAAGTGCAGCCACTTGGCATTATGGGCTCTGCCTGGATCATATAGGTTGCAATAACTTAGCCAAATGGACAGTTGGTGGTAGGGGATGATAGGTTTGGAGCGCGTCCATATTGGTCTAAGGGAAGGCTTCTGAAAGATCTTGTCTCGATGCATGTCGAGTCTTGTGGGGAAAGTGCACCACTTCTGCAGAAGGAAAAATCTAAGTACTTAGCCGTGTCCCCGGCAATGGACAATTTGAGCATCAAGACATGGAAGCTATCAAGAATATCCTCATCCCAATTTCTAAGTTAAAAACTTGTGGTTGAACAAGGGTTGAAGGATCACCAATTTCTATTGGGAGATGCCTTGGGTGATTTTGACAAACAAAAACTTAGTGTTTCAAATGATAATGAAAATCTATTTTGAGCAAATCAAGCCTAAGCTCCACTTAGCCAAATGCATATAGATGATAGTTACCACTATACTACCATAGTATCACTTGCCAATACAATTAAAATGTATTGACCCTTGTGGCTGTAATTTATTATGTTGCAGGTTTGTTTGTTGTTAGTGAAGTGTGTTGATTAGGATTACAAGTCTACAACCAACATGATTGCATGTGGAACTTTGAAGATGAAGGACTCCATGCTATAATTATTTCTGCTGCATTGTAATGAGATAGCCCAATGAGCTACGTAAGATGTAATGAATTATTTTATTCCTAGTTATAAAGTTGTATTATGACCTTTGTTTCTTGATATTACATCTTAACTGTGGATGCTAGCTATTGATCCAGGGACTAGCATTGTAAACACAGGGATCTCTACCTTGTTAAAGGTTGGGACCTCTACATTCCTGCTCCTGCAGAAGAAGTGACAGTGAAACGTTTAGAAATTCAACTTCACCAATTAGAATGTAATCGAGTTGATCTGCGATAATTAAATTACTTACCACAATTTCCTCGTAGTCCTTCACCGCAAGATCCGTGGTGAGTTTTATGGTTTTTGGGTCCACATGGTAATGGGCCCTGATGAAGTTTCGAAGCTGCCCCTTTCGAATTTTGCAAAGGAGTTAGCTATCCCCTTAGCTCTATACTCGTCGTCCTCCTTATCCCATTTGCCTCCGCGGTTCTCTATCCACCAGATCCAAGATGGTGGTGACCTATATGCATCGCCTGAAGCACCTTTCCCCTATTACTCGAGGCCTGGGCTCTTTCCGATTCACACCTCTCCTTGAACTCCCAGTACTGATCTTCGGTGATCTGCGGGTCAATCTTCTAGATCTCCTCGAGACTTTTTCCTTCTTTATAGATCTTCTTCTTTATCCGGGTTCTCCAGCTAGCCAGGGCGGTGCTCATCTTTGTGATGGCGAATTTGTTTACTTCATTCCCATGATAGTTTGTGTTCCGATACTCAGTGGGGAACTTGTATCTTGCGTGCAGCTTCTCGAAGAGGAGTGCGCAAATGGCCATTATCTTTATGTTGGAGATTCTCGGTGTTGATCGAGATGGTGGTTCGGGTGATAGCCGTCACTTGCCCACCGTACCCTCTGACGACAAGGTCGGGCACCAAAGGAACCCCTGTTGGGCTCACTTTGGTAATTTCCTCTCTGATGGTGTCGACCGTGTTTGAGCGCCATTCCTTCGTCTTCTTCTTCTTAGGAGGATTGTTACCACTCGTTGTGCCCTCGCTGCCATCAGTGGTTTCATCATCCGTCGTTCCTTTGGATTCTTCTTCCTCCGTGTCTCCCATCTCATCATCCTTGCTCTTCGAAGGATGGTATTCTTCATCTTTTTCTAGCTGCTGGGCCTCCTCCCAGAATGACAATTGTTTATTTGGAGGTCTGACTTCTCCTTCAGCGCTGATGCGCTTAGAAAAGCCAGCCTCGTTGTTGTCACACATGTTTGCACTAATAAAAAGCAAATAATGGTTAGTAATAAAGTGCCCGGAAAAATCTGGCATGACCTTTGCTAATTTTCTTAAACTAGAAGTGCCCGATTTCTGCCGAAACGGAAGTTAATCAACATTCTAGCAAAAATCGGGATTCATTTAATACAAGCACCGTCATACAGATCATACACCTCCATCATGGCCTTGCCATTTCAGAACTGATAGCAGTATAGACAGCAGCTTTGCACAACAGTATATAGCAGTAAAAAAATCAATGTATACACAGCTTTGCATAGGAGATTCACAACATCTTTGCACAGTAGTAAAAAAAGCAACTAACCCATTTCTTGACAGCAAATACACAACCTAATGCTTGGTAACAGTAACCTACTTCTTGACAGCAACTAACTAAACCTAAAAAACTAACCTACTGCTAACTAAAAAAAGATAAAGGAGCAAACTAGGGGATAGAAGAAACACAATAGTGCAGAGTTTACTTAACTATTGTGATAGCATGAGAACACAGAATATCAATCAAGTCCTCGTGGTTCTTAAGCAAACAGAATTACCATTATAGTTCATCTGTTATATATGGTTCTTTATTTTGAAGCTTAGACTTGAAATATACTACCTCCGTTTCAAGGCTTAAGGCGCGCACGCTTTCCAAAGCAAAGTTTGACCGAAAGAATTGAGCAACAAAATCTTGATCATATTGTATATAATTAGTACCGTTAGATTCGTATTGAAAAATACTTTCCAGTGATACTAGTTTTATACCAAAACTCTTTACGTATTTAGAGTAATTCTTGGTCAAAGAAAAAAACACGCAAAACGAGGACGCCTTAAGCCCTGAAACGGAGGGAGTATTAGTTTGAGTCAATTTATTGTTTTCTGATATTCAAACTAGCAACAAAATTCTATGGTCCATTCAGAATTTTGAACAAAATTAGACCATTTGCATATAAGATGCAATTACCATAGAGTTCTACAATTCTTCCTGATCTACCTCTTGTGAATAAAGAGGGCAAGATACAAACTGAACCTATTGAAGTTCTCGAGAATAGATCCTTGCCAAAAAAACGGAGTTCCTATCAACTCAATGGCTCATTCATGGAAGAATTTTACACCATATAAGTCATCTTGGCAGGATGCTCATTTCATCAAAATGGTTTTTCCTTCCTTATTTGCAGATACATTGAAAGCGAAATTTACTTGAGGAAAAGTGTGATTTCAAGGGCGAAGGAGATAGTGTCAGATACATGGCAACCATGGCACTATGCAAAAAAATTGAACCATGGAAACCATGGCAACCTGTTGCAACCATGGCAGTATGCAAAAAAACCTATTGCAGAAGCAACCATGGTTGTAAGTGTTGTCTGATAAAATGGATTCTAGGAGTGGATACTGACCATATTCAGTGCTCTATCCTACATGGCCACTAATGGCAGATCCTATACCTAGCTATCTGAACCCTAGCTTCTGAACCGTAGCTTCTTGTACACTAATCTGAATCCTAGCTTCTTGTCGCCTACAGAGAGAGGGGAGACAGGGAGAGAGGGAGAGAGGGAGAGAGGGAGAGAAGGAGAGAAAGAGGGATAAAGAGGGAGAGAGGGAGTGTCGTGGTGTGGAACAGTTCAGAGCCATCGGGGATGGCAAAGAAGGGACACACGGATGCATTCGGTGGCTCAGGCAACGGGTTGGGCACGGTGCACTGCAAACACAGGGACGTACCCAGGTTCGGGGCCCTCTTGGCGAGGTAACACCCCTACTCCTGCAAGATGAACTATGTATGGGAGCTTGATGCTCTGTACAGATGCTCCTTGATCTGTTACCTTAGCTACTATCGGAGGCTAGAGGAAGCTGGGAACTTGATGCTAACACTTCTATTCTTATATTGTTGCCTACCTAGAACCCTGGCTCTGCCCTCCCTTATATACTGGTCTGGGGGGCACATTACAGATCGGGTCCTAGGGTTTACTGTTTGGATATGGGTTTACAAGGAAGGGCCGGCTGCAGGGCTCAGCCGGTGGGCCAAGACCCAGTCCGCCCTTCTTTTAGAATCATCCTTCTCTTTAGAGGTCACCCGGACTTCCTTTGGGGCATCACCCCTACTTTAAAAGTCAACTGGACTGCTTTCGCCAGTCCAACCAACCGTCTCGCTTTATCTTCATTAGGTAGCGCTGGTCATGATGGCATGCCAGCTTCCTTGATGACGAGGGAGAGCCAGAAGCGTACCCCGCACGGAGCGTCAGTCCTTCCGTGCTCTCCATCGAATCCGAGGTGAGCCGGTGGGAACGTCCACCCGGCCGGTTCTTCTGGCCACCGGCTAGTCGGGCCAGCCGGGAAGGTTATAAGCCCAGTAGGGCTTGCTTGCCAGTCGGCTAGAGTTGTCTTTCCTGGAGGCCAGGCGTCCTGCTTCTTCTGGAGCCGGCCTACTTATGACTGGCTTTCCCCACCCGGGGGTTATCCCCCCGACACGGCTTTTGCTTTTGCTTTCCGGCTGGAATTAACCGACTGCGGAATCGATGGCCGTCCACTGGGTGTAAACAGCGAAGGAAGGTACCGGATGGCGGAGCTGAAGATGAAACGTTTGGCTAGATGACCTTGTTGATGTCGTCACCCACGACTGTGGCTCTGGAGCACGTCGTGTCAGTTTAACTTCCGCGTTGCTGCGTCAGTTTTTGGCAACTGCGCACGCAAACTTGCCGCAGTGTTTCCTCGGGAAAAGTGTGCACGCCTCGTCTCCTGCTAATGCCCGGGGATCTTCTGTGGAAGTTATGACGGTGCAGAGGATTTGGAGCCAAAGCGTCGTACGGTTGTTGTTCCGTGACGCCACGCGTCACGCAGAAGCCGAAGGGGCGACGATGCCGCTTGCGTGGACAAATAGAGCTCTGAGGGGGATCGGTTCCCACACTTGTCCATCCTCCGGGTCATCTTCCTCTCGTGCCCTAGCGTTCCTTGTTCTTGCACGCCTTCTCCTTGTCGCCGCCGGCCACTTTCTTTGTCGCCGCCGACCACATTCTTTCCGCCCACCACGGCCTCCTCCTCTTCCGAGATGCTGCCGGAGCAATGCGGCGGCTGGTGCGGTTCCTTCATGACCGACGAGCTCATAAACAAGTACCGGCGGGGAGGTTTCTTCCCTCGTCGATTCTTGTGAAGCGCCGTCTTGCACCGGAGGGGGAGCGGGTGCCGAACCCTCGGTCGGGGGAGCGCGTCGTCTTCCTCGCGCATTTCTCCCGTGGCTTCGGCCTCCCCGTCAGCCCTTTCCTCCTCTGAAGGAAATATGCCCTAGAGGCAATCATAGAGATGATTATATTTCATATATATCCATGAGTTATTGTAATGTTCCTTGAATATCCATATCAGGCAACTTGTATTGATTGGCAATTATGTGAATTGTTTGTGAAACTCTTTACTTGTATGGTTATTTAATAGTTGTCCCTAGTCGGAGTTCATGTGAGGACACACGTGAATATTAGACTAGCACATCGATTGGTTGATGACTATGTTTCGCAAGTCATAGACATGGAGATGTCAAACCAATGATGTGGACACATGTTATCAACATGGGGTTGGACTGACCCAACTTGAGACTGGCAATTAGTTGCAGCTCTCTCTCTACACATCGTGTACGTTTTGTCCTTAGACCTGAGATTGTCGCATGTACTTGAGATGTGGATTGACCTACTTTAGGGCTATCAAACGCTGCACCGTAACTGGGTAGTTATAAAGGTAGCTTTCGGGTTTGTCATGAAGCATGCTGCAAGGCATGGTCAATCAAGATGGGATTTGCCCCTCTCTACTTGAGAGAGACATCTCTAGGCTCCTCGAGTGATTGGATCCAGAAATGCATGGCCATGATACATAAGGTTAAGAGTTAACCTAGTAAAGGGATTCCGAGTTACGGTATCGAGAAAGAGAGGTAAGCTTGGAGCTAGACCAAATATCGTGAGGCAAAGGGAAAGACATGTACTAAACCTTGTGATGGTTCGTCCGATATGATCTTTGTATGCGTTTAGGAGTTGGCACGTCTTGCTAGAGGCCACTACCAACTATTGGCAGAATAAGTGTATTCGTGTCATGTCTATACGTATATGAACCTATAGGGTCACACACTTAAGGGGTTGGAAGCCTAATGAGGATTGGATCCGAATTAGACCAGGCTTAGGCTACTAATGGGCTCCTAATGTAGAAGCCCACTAGGGAAGCCTATATAAGGGAGGGTGGGGCGAGCTGACCAGGGTTATACCATTCCACCCAGCCGCCACTCCTCATGCCTGTGTTGCACGCGCAGACCTAGCAGTCCGGCGTCTGACGCTTCCACCCTGTACGTGTGGATACCTCGGAGGTGCTGCATCTGTGGCACTTGGATGAGCCACGCAAAGGGAGCTTCTCGTTGGACGAGGAAGAGGAGGAGACGTGGAATGTCTGCACCGCCTCGACGCACTTCATCAATTCCGCAACTGCGCGTCTAGTGGTAATCCCGTGATCTATGAAAACATTAATCCTGGTTTACGCGGTAGAAAATTTTGATTTGCGCTAGTGTAGCCTACCCGTATCCCTACAGTGGTATCAGAGCCGATGCCGTTCAGTTATAGGTTCGGGATGTTTGCATATGGTGATATGCAGATTGATATGAATGATGTGATCGTTTATATGGCGGTGGTTCAGGATTGATCTATGATCTTGCTTTCCGTGATCGCGATTCTGAGGTTGTCGAACGACTTACCCCTACCGGTCGGCTTCCGCCATCGGGGTAGACAGTGACACATAAATCATATTGAATCACGCGAAGATCAATATGATTGATTGAATCGGAACCTAGATCTAAAGTCTATGTACCGTGATCAAAGGAGTTTGATTGAATCGGGACAGGAGTCGGTTTATGGTAAATTTGATTTGCCGATCAAAATCCTAAAAGAAAATTGTGAAGATTCGATCTCTCATACCGTGATCTTTGTATGTGAAGATACCGCGAGGGGCGCTGCCCCTTCGAATGCCGCAGGGGGAGACCCCCTAGTCGTAGAACATTTTTTGTATCTCATTAAGGTAACTAGGTGCTGCAAGGTCACATGATCCGGTAGAATGCGGTTCTATGCATAACTTGTTTTTGCAGGATGTATGTGATCAGTATGGCCCATATATGTATGTGATGCATGTATGAAATTTTTCATGACATGCGTGTCGTGATTAGGGCAACACGGCTGGAGCCATATGTGTTGTCATTTATTGTAATGGTCTGCGTGCCAACTTCTGATGATCCCAATACTATGTAATTTTGATTACTAGATGTTAGAAGTAATAGCTTGTATTAGTTCGTGGAGGACTCATCACTTGGAAGATGGCTCACATGGAACATGAAGATGGAGATAATCATGGTGGACAAATTCTATGGCGATGGAGATCACCATGAGAAAATGGGCCATACTGTGTCACAGCTATGTGAATGCTATTCTTATGTGTTTTACTACTATGCATGCTTAGATGATAGAAGTAGAACGATCCCTCACAAAGTTTCAGTTAAACCATGCCATCCCAACTAAACCTTGCACCATCCTATGCCCTGTACAATCGTTGGTGGGCCTATGAAATTAGGGTGCCACGGTTTTCCTTGGCTGGATGGGTTTGTATCGGATACCTACACGCATAAGGGTTGGTGAGATTGACAAGGTCATCTTAACAATTAAGGACCTTGGGGCATAAAGGTTGGACGCCTAGTTTTGACATAGAGATGTCACCCAACAACAAGAGTCATATGTGATATGATTAGCAAGTGTTGCTTACCGATTTACCTTGTCTTCTAGCAGTGATGCTAAAGCTCACTAGTCGACTTGTTAATTGTGGATCTTGAATCACTTAGTATCAATAGAGGGATATTGATTTAAGTGGGAGTATATGCTATTAAATTGTTTAATATGTTTTACTCTTTCATGGTTACATGGCTTAGTATTTTGCATGTTTTCTGTTGTAGATCAATGGCACCGAACACTGCATCACCTTTTTATTTGCCTTCGATTCTTGACAAAGATAAACTTAATGGAACAAACTATACGGACTGGGTCCGTAACCTGAGAATTGTTCTCAGGTCTGATAAAAAGGAAACTATTCTGGATACCCCAATCCCCGATGAACCTACTACTAATGCATCTGCTGCCCTAAAAAAGGCCTACAAGAGAGCATGTGATGATTCTCTTGAGGTTAGCTGCCTTATTCTTGCATGCATGGAACCTGAACTCCAAAAGAAGTTTGAGGATCAGGATGCGTACGATATGATCGTGGCGCTTAAGGACATGTTCCAAGATCAGGCAAGGACTGAGAGGTACAATGTTGCCAAGTCCTTTGTCGAATTCAAGCTAGCAGAGGGAGCAGCTGTAGGCCCCCATGTTATCAAAATGGTTGGTTACAGTCAGACTTTGGAAAAGCTTGGTTTTCCACTAGGCCAAGAGTTGGCCACTAACTTCATTTTGGCGTCTCTTCCATCCAGCTATGGGTAGTTCATTTTGAACTACCATATGCATGGGGTGGAGAAGGGCCTTAATGAGTTATGCGGGATGCTAAAAACAGCAGAAAGTGACATGAAGAAGTGTGCAGGGCATAGCCATGTGATGGATGTGCAGAACAAGCCTAGCTTCAAGAAAAAGGGTACTTCTTGGAAGAAGAAGAAGAAGAAGAAGAAGAAGAAGGGCAAGGCTAAGGATACGATCCCAAAGCCTGCACCCAAGCAAAAGGCTGGACCTGTAGAAGACACTGAGTGCTTCTTTTGTCATGAACATGGCCACTGGAAGAGAAACTGCAGCAAGTACCAGGGTTCTTTGAAGAAGAGTGGAAGTAAGAGTACTTCCCACTCAGGTACGCTTGTTGTAAATGTTGTGGACATTCTTCTCGCTGATTCCTATGTTAACTCTTGGGTATTTGATACCAAATCGGTTGCTCATATTTGCAATTCGATGCAGGGGCTAATAAGGACTAGAGAAGTGCAGAAAGGCGAAGTGGATTTTCGCGTCAGAAATAAAGCAAGGGTTGCTGCATTGTTCGTTAGCGTCATGCAACTTCACCTTCCGTCAGGATTTATTATGGAGTTAAATAATTGTTTACATTCCTAGTATGGGTTGAAACATTTTATCACCTTCATGTTTGATGAGGGATGGTTATTCATTCGCGAGTGCAAACAATGGTTGTGTAATCTCTAAGAATGATATGTTTATGGCTAATGCTCCCATTGGGAATGGGTTATTTATTTTAAATCTTGATGATGCATTTGTTTACAATGTTAGTTCTAAAAGGCTTCGGCCTAATGATTTGAGTCCTACCTATTTATGGCATTGTCGTTTGGGGCATATAAGTAAAAAGCGCATGAAGAAGCTCCATGGTGATGGTCTTCTAACTTCGTTTGATTTTGAATCATACGAGACATGTCAAGCTTGTTTACTTGGAAAGATGACCAAGTCGCCTTTTTTGGGTTTACCCGAGAGAGCGACAGACTTGTTGGAACTCATACATACTGATGTATGTGGACCAATGAGAACGACAGCCAGAGGAGGATATCACTACTTCATTACTTTCACTGATTATTTCAGTATATATGGTTATGTCTAATTGATGAGGCATAAGTCTGAAACTTTTGAAAAGTTCAAGGAGTTTCAGAATGAGGTAGAGAATCAACGTGGCAAGAAAATAAAGGCCTTGCGATCTGATCGTGGAGGTGAATATTTGAGTCACGAATTTAGCGATCATCTTAAGAGTTGTGGAATTGTTCCACAACTTACGCTGCCTGGAACGCCTCAAAGAAATGGGGTCTCCAAACGACATAATCGAACTTTGTTGGACATGGTTCGATCTATGATGAGCTAGTCGGATTTACCATTATCATTTTGGGGTTACGCTCTAGAAATGGCAGCTTTCACACTTAATAGGTTACCATCTAAATCCGTATTTAAGACACCATATGAGATGTGGACTGGAAAGAATCCCAGTTTGTCTTTTCTAAAGATTTGGGGTTGTGATGCATTTGTCAAGCGACTTCCGTCGCACAAGCTAACACCAAAATCGGATAAGTGCATTTTCGTGGGATATCCGAGGGAAACCTTAGGTTATTACTTCTACAACCGAGAGGAGGGCGTATTTGTCGCACGTAGCGGTGTTTTCCTAGAGAAAGAGTTTCTCACAAAGGGAACAAGTGGAAGGTTGGTGCGACTTGAAGAAGTTCAAGATGAGCCAGTTGGGGATGCTTCTACGAGTGATGATATTGTATCATAACAAGTTGAGGAACCCGTGGCAACAGAAGCACCACAACCACGAAGGTCGGCGAGGCTCCGCGAAGCGCGAGAATTATTATTATTAAATAATGAAGAGCCTGCGACCTATGCAGAAGCGATGGTGGACCCATACTCTGAGAAATGGCTGATCACCATGATATACGAGATAGAATCCATGGGAGACAATCAAGTTTGGAACTTGGTTGACCTGCCTGATGGTTTTAAAGCCATCGAGTGCAAATGGATCTATAAGAAGATTGATATGGATGGAAATGTTCACATCCATAAAGATCGACTTGTTGCAAAAGGTTTTCGACAAGTTCAAGGAGTTAACTATGAAGAGACTTTCTCTCTCGTAGCGATGCTTAAATCTATATGGATTATTCTAGCCATTGCTGCACATTTCGACTATGAAATATGGCAGATGGATGTCAAGACGGCTTTCCTAAATGGAATCCTAACTGAGGACGTGTATATGATGCAGCCCAAAGGTTTTGTCGATCCAAACAATGTTGGAAAGGTATGCAAACTTCTGAAGTCCATTTATGGGCTGAAGTGAGCATCTCGGAGTTGGAACATTTGATTTGATGAAGTTGTAAAGGAGTTTGGCTTCATCAAAAACAAACAATAACCTTGTGTCTACAAGAAGGAAAGTGGGAGAGCGCTGGTATTTCTAATCTTATATGTAGATGACATATTGCTGATTGGAAATGGCATTCTTATGCTCGAGTCTGTTAAGACCTCATTGAAAAATAGTTTTTCGATGAAGGACTTGGGAGAAGCAGCATATATTCTGGGCATCAAGATCTATAGAGATAGATCAAGGAAGCTATTTGTATTAAGCCAGAGTACATACATTGACAAAGTGTTGAAACGGTTCATCATGGAAGAGGATAAGAAGGGGTTCTTGCCCAAGTCTCACGGCATAAAACTCAGCAAGACTCAGTTTCGTTCGACTACTAATGAGTGTGAACGCATGAGTAGGGTTCCATATGCTTCGGCTATTGGATCCATCATGTATAATGATATGTACTCGCCCAGATGTTTCCTATGCTCTAAGTGTTACGAGCAGATACCCGGCTGATCCAGGTGAAGGTCACTGGACAACGGTAAAGAACATCCTTAAGTACTTGAAAAGAACTAAGGATGTGTTCCTAGTTTATGGAGGTGAGGATGAACTCAGTGTAAAGGGTTACACAGATGCGAGTTACCTTAACGACTCAGATGATTCAAAATCGCAATCAGGTTATGTGTTGTCTTGAATGGTGGTGTTGTGAGCTGGAAAAGTTCCAAGCAAGATATGGTGACCTCCTCTTCAACAGAAGCTGAATATATTGCTGCCTGGGAGGCCGTAAAGGGAGCTGTTTGGATTAGGAATTTCCTGATCGCTCTCCGTGTGGTTCAGGGCGCGTCCAATCCCTTGGACGTTTATTGTGACAACAATGGTGCTATTGCACAAGCCAAGGAACCTAGACAGCACCAGAAGAACAAACATATTCGCATGCGTTACCATCATATTCGTGAGTTCGTTGAGGATGGTAGTGTCATGATATGCAAAATACATACAGACTCAAATGTTGCTGATCCATTGACTAAGCCTCTCTCGCAGCCCGCGCATGAAGCGCACACAAGAGCAATTGGTATTAGATACATTTTAGATTGACTCTAGTGCAAGTGGCATACTGAAGGAAATATGCCCTATAGGCAATCATAGAGATGATTATATTTCATATGTATCCATGAGTTATTGTAATGTTCCTTGAATATCCATATGAGGCAACTTGTATTGATTGGCAATTATGTGAATTGTTTGTGAAACAATTTACTTGTATGGTTATTTAATAGTTGTCCCTAGTCGGAGTTCATGTGAGGACACACGTGAATATTAGACTAGCACATCGATTGGTTGATGACTATGTTTCGCAAGTCATAGACATGGAGATGTCAAACCAATGATGTGGACACATGTTATCAACATGGGGTTGGACTGACCCAAATTGAGACTGGCAATTAGTTGCAGCTCTCTCTCTACACATCGTGTATGTTTTGTCCTTAGACTTGAGATTGTCGCATGTACTTGAGATGTGGATCGACCTACTTTGGGGCTATCAAACGCTGCATCGTAACTGGTAGTTATAAAGGTAGCTTTCGTGTTTGTCCTGAAGCATGCTGCAAGGCATGGTCAATCAAGATGGGATTTGCCCCTCTCTACTTGAGAGAGATATCTCTGGGGCACTCAAGCGATCGGATCCAGAAATGCATGGTCATGCTACATAAGGTTAAGAGTTAACCTAGTAAAGGGATTCCGAGTTACGGTATCGAGAAAGAGAGGTCAGCTTGGAGCTAGACCAAATATCGTGAGGCAAAGGGAAAGACATGTACTAAACCTTGTGATGGTTCGTCCGATATGATCTTTGTATGCGTTTAGGAGTTGGAACGTCTTGCTAGAGGCCACTACCAACTATTCAAAAAATAAGTGTATTTGTGTCATGTCTATACGTATATGAACCTATAGGGTCACACACTTAAGGGGCTGGAAGCCTAATGAGGATTGGATCTGAATTAGACCAGGCTTAGGCTACTAATGAGATCCTAATGTAGACGCCCACTAGGGACGCCTATATAAGGGAGGGTGGGGCGAGCTGACCAGGGTTAGACCATTCCACCCAGCCGCCACTCCTCACGCCTGTGTTGCACGCGTGGACCTAGCAGTCTGACATCTGACGCTTCCACCCTGTACGTGTGGATACCTCAGAGGTGCTGCATCTGTGGCACTTGGAAGAGCCGTGCAAAGGGAGCTTCTCGTGGGACGAGGAAGAGGAGGAGACGTGGAACGTCTGCACTGCCTCGACGCACTTCATCAATTCCGCAATTGCGTGTCTAGTGGTAATCCTGTGATCTATGACAACAGTAATCCTGGTTTACGCGGTAGAAAATTTTGATTTGCGCTAGTGTAGCCTACCCGTATCCCTACATCCTCCAGCTTCATCACTTGGGCGCCAACGCCATGGCGCAGCTGTCGCATCATGCGGCCTGCTACGATTCATATCTTGGGGTGTGGCCCGAGGTGGCGAACTTTCTCATGTTCTTCCACTTCAAGGCCCAAAACATCACCAAGGGTGGCTTGCTGACGCGGACGGGCTGCTGCGCCGTCTACCCACAGTCGTCCTCGTCGATGCCGCGGTTCGAGCTCCCCGACACCGTCAAGTTGTGGCAGCGCTCATATTTCTATGTGAGAAATGCCACGGAGATTGACTGGATCTGCCTTCCACCCTTCGCCGACGTGCCCTCGACGCAGAAGGGCTGGACGATGAAGGGCATGGGAGCGGTGGCGGACCTCGATCGTATGGCCACCCGGCTAGAGACGATGGTGGATACGGAGACGCTCACCACTCGGGACATCACCTTGTCGTGGATGGTGTGTCGCGTGGTTCCCTGCAGAGGCGGTCGCACAAGATGTGCCACCTTTCGACCGCCAACGATCTGACGAGGACGTCGCGGAAGGATGTGCCCAACCAGGACCTGTGGAACTGGGTCTCCATGATCTCCAAGTTCCGCATCGAGGCCAACTGGGCATACTCCTGCCCCCCCCCCTCCCGTACCATCGCGGTCGTCTGCCGCCTCAGGTAAGTTTTTCTCTGGTTGTTTTGCGTCTCGCTTCTTGTTATTGCTAGCTTTCCGTGGTTGCCTTATGCCCTCCTTTTTGATTAGTTGTTCACGATGCAGCTAGCTGAGGATGGCATGGGTGACTTCCCGCTTCCGTCCTTCTTGGAGGACAGGAAACCGAAGAAGTACCCCCAGAAGGAGCCCGAAGGGTTTCCCATCCGGGCGGACGACGGCCCCTCGGATCCTCATGGTAGGTTGCTGACCGTAGATTTTTCTTTCTCCTTTGTTTTTGAGTTCATGGTTTTTACTCTGCTTGTGCCACAGTCAATGTCACTGACGAGGAGGGTGGCCAAGAGAAACCCGCGGCGAGAGACCGGGGAAAGAGGGCGGCACCTGTTGCCGCTCCCGCTCTAGTTGAGACCAAAAAGACGCGCCGAGGGCGTCAGGTTGTTTCTCCACCGTCCGTCGCTGGGTTAGTATCTCTCTTGCCCTTGCTTGCTGCTCTGCGGTTTTGCTGGTTTCTCCTTTGACTCTTCGTTCCGCGCAGCGAGGCCATGGTGCTTGGCGATGGTGGTCCCGCCGTCATTGCTCCTCCGCCTCCTCCGCCGGTTGAAGAGGTGGCGAGGTCGCCGGCTGCGCCCGCCCCGGATGCGGCTGGCCCGGCTATGACCAGCCCGTCTGCGTCAGCTGTGCCATCTCCGCCCAGGGCGCCTGAGGGCTCTCCAACCACGGGGCTGCTACACCAGGCGCCTGCGTCCTCAGGGTTGGGCCAGCTATTTGCGGCTGCGCAGGACCCAGAGACCCCCCTCCTTCGTCTCGGGGCTGGCGTGAACCCAGTTTGGAGCGATGCTCCAAGAAGCTCCACCAAGCCCGTCATTACGGAGGTGACGGAAGGAGTTGGGGCCGCGCAAGCGGCTGCGGCGGATGCCGGCCAGCTGGATGGTGATCAACCGGTTGGGAGGGAGTTGGTGGTGGTTGCGCCTTCGGGTGTGGCTGCCATGATGATGAGGTTATCGTCACCGGCTCGAGGCCAGCTCCGGCTGTGCTGACACTGGGTGCGATCCTTGCCCAGCTCTCCAGCTCGGCGCCCGTCGCACTTAGCCAGGTTCGCCACCTGGTTGAGGGAATGGAAAAGGTCCTTTTCGTTCTTTCATCCGGTTTTCTTCTCTGTTGCTCATTTTCTTTCTTGCTGCAGAGAGCGTTTATGGAGTCTGTGAAGAACACTCGGGACCTTGGCCGTAACATTGCTTCTTCAGATCTGTCTTGGCGATTGGCTCCTTTTTCCCGTTTTTTGTTGACCATCGGGTATCCTCCTACAACCATGATCCAGGACAATGAGAGGGAGGTGGAACGCCTCAAAGATGAGGTTGCCCGGCTGGAGGAATCGAACAAGGCACGACAAGCGCAGTTTGATCAACTTGCCGCGGCCAAGCACCAGCTTGAGGTTAGCATGGAGCAGGGCAAGAAGACAGTTGACATCCAGGCGGAGGCACTGAAGAACTTTGAGATGATCTCCACCCAACAGGAGGAGACAATCCAGGTTCTTCGCCGTAGGGAGGAAGAGCTTACTCAGCACCTCCAGAACATCTCGGAGATGGTCATCAGTGAGTTCTTCAGCTTCCTTCTTTTGTTGTGCCGTGACTTGCTCGATCTTGTCCGTTTATTTTGCTTTGTCCCTGGTTGCAGCTCATTATCCTGAGGCGACCGAGATGGCCATGGAGAAGCTGCCCGTGGAAGAGGTTGGGCGTGACCTGACTGCCCTCGACTTGGTCAAGGTGGTGGCGGAGGAGAGCAATGGCTTGCGTGCCGTTGGCAAAGATCTCTTCCAGTACATATGGCTGGACGCGAGCGATGTGCACGACATGGCCAGCCTAGCTGTGGCTCTGTCCAAGGGCATCGACGTGTTGGACGTGCACAAAGAGTGGGCTGCTCGAGGCAAAGTGGAGATGGCACTTGCTCTGGTGAAGTCGTGGTACCCGGATGCCGACCTGAGCATGCTCACCCGCGGCTTCTGCCTTGGGACGACCTACGAGGGTCTTCACGCCAGCATTCCTGCACTCCAGTCCTGCGGGGTGAATATTGGCACCTACGTGGACTTGGAGCGTGACTTCAGCGCCCCCGGAGAGCCACGGTCGTTCCACTGGGTCTCGACGCCTTGGAATCCCCTTGACGTCGCCTCCAGCAGCCAGCCTCCTTCCACTAACGCTAGTGCCGCCCGTTTTGACCCAGCCCCTGCTCCTGCTCCTTCTACTTTGCTAGCTCCGGACTCTTGATCCCCAGGATGCCGGGTGTATTTGTGAAAGTTGTTACTTTACTGTGCTACACTTCGGCTGACTTCTGTCGCCGACTTTTGAATCTACGTGGAGCCTTCGCGCTCCGCTTTATGGCTTGGTGCCTTTTGCTTATCTTTGTTTATGTCTCCGTCATTTGCGGTCTTTTATGCTCGCGCCAGCTGGGATAGCCAACCGGGTGCGAGCTCTTTTGCCATCCTGATTTGATTTTGTGGGTGCGCGGGAGCGTGTCCACTGGGTGTAGTCCCTGAGGTTCGGGCCGGTTGGGGTAGTCAGCCGGGGTGAAGCTCTTTTGGCTACCTTGACTTGAGTTTGTAGGTGTGAGGGAGTGCGTCCACTGGGTGTAATCCCCGAGGTTCGGGCCGGCTGAGGTAGCCAGCTGGGGCGAAGCTCTTTTGGCTACCTTGACTTGAGTTTGTGGGTGCGCGGGAGCGCATCCACTGGGTGTAGTCCCCGAGGTTCGGGCCGGCTGGGGTAGCCAGCCGGGGCGAAGCTTGTTTTGGCTACCTTGACTTGAGTTTGTGGGTGCGCGGGAGCGCGTCCAGTGGGTGTAGTCCCTGAGGTTCGGGCCGACTGGGGTAGCCAGCCGGGGCGAAGCTCTTTTGGCTACCTTGACTTGAGTTTGTGGGTGCGTGGGAGCGCGTCCACTGGGTGTAATCCCCAAGGTTCGGGCCGGCTGGGGTAGCCAGTCGGGGCGAAGCTCTTTTGCCACCTTGTTTCCTGCCAACTTGTGGCTCGGGCCGTGCAAGAAAAAGCATTGCTTTGGGTTAGTTTTCTGGTGCATATGCTCATGCGTTAGTTGGTAATTATCGTAGAAGGAAAATAGATATGCGCCCCTTCGAGTTAGGTCTCTAACAACTCCCCTTTTTTCAGCGAGTATTGGACCTTCGAGCATTTTTCCTTGCCGGCTATCAGCCGGGTTGCGGTCTGCAGCCGGAACCGAAGGACTGGCTATGTTGGCATGCCTCGCGATACTTTGGTTCGCTGTTGTTGGATTAACTCTTGTAGAGCGCGGCCGGTTCGCCTGGACGCCCTTGCTTTCTACGCCGGCATCTTCTTGCCACGTGCGCTTTGAGTTTTTGCTCTTGCCAGATCGACAGCCGACATGCGTACTGAAGCCGGAACCGAAGAGGTTACTCTAGACGCCGCGTGCAATATTATGCCGACTGTAGAAATCGTGGGGCCTAGGCCAGCCAGTACGAAAATGCAGATGGTGTGCGGAATTGGGACAAAGTCCTTAGCGCTACACTAAGGCTCTCAATATTGTTCGCTTGTTACATAAAAAGGAAAGATACATACACTTTTATAAGTGTAAAATTGGCGGAGCAGGCTGGCATTCCATGGGTGCTCCGTCTCCTCGTCTGAGTGATCTGCCTTGTTCTTCGTCGGCTGATATGCGTCGATCAGATAGTATGAATTGTTGTGGAGTGCTCGGCTGACGATGAATGGTCCCTCCCATGGCGGGGACAGCTTGTGCATTCCTTTGGTGCTCTGGACCAGGCGCAGCACCAGGTCTCCCTCGCAGAAAGAGGTGGGCCGGATCCTGCTGGCGTGGTATCGACGCAAGTCTTGTTGGTAAATTGTTGATCTGGACAGAGCCATCTCGTGTGCCTCCTCGAGCAATTCCACGCTGTCCTCCCTTGCCTCCTTGGCTTCTTGATCCGTGTAGAGCTGCTTGCGAGGTGCGTCGAACTGGATGTCTGTGGGGAGAATGGCTTCTGCCCCATAGACGAGGAAGAACGGCGTGAAGCCGGTTGAGCGATTGGGTGTGATGCGTAGGCTCCAGAGCACTGCTGGAAGATCCTCTATCCAGCATCTGGGTGATCTGACGAGCGGTTTGATGAGCCTCGGCTTGATTCCGGCTAGCACCAAACCATTAGCGCGCTCACATTGTCCGTTGGACTGTGGGTGTGCGACCGATGCCAGATCCAGGCAGATCCCTTTTTCCCCGCAGAAATGAGCGAAGACTCCTTTCGCAAAGTTGGTTCCATTGTCAGTAATGATGTTGTGCGGGTAGCCGAATCGGATGATGATGTATGTGAAGAACTTGATCACCGTCGCTCCATCCAGCTTCTTGATTGGCTTCGCCTCGATACACTTGGTGAACTTGTCCACGGCTACGAGTAGGTGCGTCATACCGGATCGAGCTGTCTTGAATGGCCCGACCATGTCCAGGCCCTAGACCACCAACGGCCAGGTGATCGGTATTGTCTTGAGCGCCGCAGACGGCGTGTGCTTCAACTGTCTGAATCGCTGGCAGCCGCTGCAAGTCTTGACTATTTCTTCGGCGTCCTTCAGCGCCGTCGGCCAATAGAAACCATGTCGAAGGGCCTTGGCTGCTATTGCCCTTGACAAGGCATGGTGGCCACACTCGCCCTTATGTATGTTCGCTAGAATCTTGGCTCCTTCCTCCCGACTGACGCATCGCTGGTAGATGCCTCCGACGCTGCGCTTGTACAGCTCATTGTTGATGATGGTGTAGGTGCTTGCCCTTCGTCGCACTTGTCGTGCTGCCACCTCTTTTGTTGGAAGTTCACCCTTGGCCAGGAAATCCATGTATGGCTTTGCCCAGTCGGGCGCCTCCCGTATGGTGTGCACCGTCTGTATGATGAACTTGATCTCCTCGCGGACGGCCGACTACAGAGCGTCGGGAGGCCTGTCGGGTGGAAGGGTGTTGATGTCGACCGCGGGTTGCGTCGTGGTAGTTTTCGGATGCGGCAAGGCAGTCCTCGGGTGCAGCACGGCAGTCCCTGGGTGCGATGTAGCAGTCCCCGGGTGCGATACAGCATACCATGGGTGCGGCGCGGCATTCCCCGGGTGCGGTGCAGCAGTCCCCGGGTGAGACGCGGTGGTCCTCGGGTGTGCCGCGGCACCAGCTGTTCCTGGGTTCGCGCTGAGTACGATGGAGTCGGACTCTGATGAGGGAGTGATGGAGGGCTTATGCAGGTGCTCGAGGGAGACTCCGGGCGGTATGGATTGTCTTGTTGACCCGACCCTGGCCAAAGCATTAGTGGCTTCATTGTTGGCTCTGGGTACATGGTGAAACTCACATCCTTCGAAGCAGGCGCACAGCTGCTGGACGAAGAAGCGGTAAAGGGCCATATTCGCGTCCCTGGCGTCCCATTCGCCAGATGCTTGTTGCACCACCAAGTCCGAATCTCCGAAGCACATCACCCTCTCAATGCCTATCTGCTTGGCCATTTTGAGCCCATGGATGAGTGCTTCGTACTCGGCAATGTTGTTGGAAGCTTTGAAGTGGATCTGGAGAATGTACTCCAATCGGTCGCCTTTGGGAGAGGTTATCACGATTCCGGCTCCGAGTCCTCCCCTCATTTTCGATCCATCGAAGTGTAGCTTCCAGTAAGTTGAGTCCGGCACTGGGGGCATGTATTGTGTCTCCGCCCAATCGACGATGAAATTAGCCAATGCTTGCGACTTGATTGTTGTGCGTGGCTCGTACTGTATGTTATGCGCAGCGAGCTCGATGGCCCATTTCGCCATGCGGCCAGTGGCATCTTTGTTGCCGATGATCTCCGCCCGTGGGGCCAATGCTACCACCCGGATGGAATGCTCCTGGAAGTAGTGCTTGAGTTTCTTGGCGGCCATGTACACGTCGTACACCAGCTTCTGGTAGTGAGGGTAGTTCTGCTTGCATAGCGAGAGCACCTCACTCAGGTAGTATACGGGGCGCTAGACCATCTGAGCATTTCCTTCCTCTGGTCGCTCCACGACCAGTACCACGCTGACCACTCTATTTGTGGCAGCGATGTACATCAGCATGGGCTCCTTTGCGGCTGGCGTCGCCAGGACGGGTGGCGAGGTGAGCATGCGCTTGAGATCTCGGAAAGCTTCATCCGCCTGAGCTGTCCAGACAAATTTTTCTGTCCTCTTCATTAGCTGGTACAGGGGAAGAGCCTTCTCTCCCAGCCGGCTAACGAACCGGCTGAGTGAAGCAAGGCATCCGGTGAACTTCTGTATGTCGCGCAGGTTTTGTGGCAGCTCCATGCGCTCGATGGCTCCGATCTTCTCCGGGTTCGCCTTGATTCCACGCTCGGAGACGAGAAAGCCCAAGAGCTTGCCGGATGGGACACCAAACACGCACTTTTTCGGGTTCAGCTTGATCTAGAAACGGCGGAGGTTGTCGAATGTTTCCTTCAGATCCTCAAGGAGTGTGCGCCGTTCCTTGGTCTTGATGACAACGTCGTCGACGTAGGCGTGTATGTTCTTTCCAATCTGCGTCTGCAGGCATTTCTGCATGCAGCGCTGATAGGTTGCGCATGTGTACTTCAATCCGAAGGGCATGGTGGTGTAGCAGTATGCTCCATACGGGGTTATGAACGATGTATTTATTTGATCGGTTACAATTGAGCTTGATCTGGTGGTAGCCCGAGTAAGCGTCCAGAAAAGACAACAAATCGCACCCAGTGGTGGAGTCGATGACCTGATCAATTCGCGGCAGGGAGAAAGCATCTTTGGGGCAAGACTTGTTGAGACTGGTATAGTCGACACACATGCGCCATGTCTTGTTCTTCTTCAGTACCGGCACCGGGTTGGCGAGCCATTCCGGGTGGAAAACTTCCATGATGAAGCCGGCTGGGAGCAGCCATGTGATCTCCTCACCAATGGTTCTTCTTTTTTCTTCTGCGAAGCGGCGTAAAGATTGTTTAACCGGCTTCGCGTCCGGTCTAACATGAAGGGAGTGCTCTGCGAGTTCCCTCGGGACACCTGGCATGTCTATAGGGCACCATGCGAAAATATCCCGATTTTCATGGAGGAAATCGATGAGAACACTTTCCTATTTGTTGTCCAGGCTGTCTCCGACCAGGACAAACTTGCTTGGGTCCTCCTTGTTCACCAGGATCTTCCTTGTCCCATGCGAGGGCTTGAACTGCGATTCTCCAGCCGGTTTGGGCTCTCCAACCGACATGTCCTTCTACAGAGCCGCCATGTTCTGCATTATGACGCGCTTCTCTTCAGCGATGATCATTGCTTCGGCCAGCTTAGAGCCGTCTGAAGCGCATTCGATCGAACGCTTGTAGCATCCATCGACGGTGATCACTCCCTTTGGGCCCGACAGCTTCATCTTGAGGTATTCGTAGTGCGGTACTCCCATGAACTTGGTCAGAGCTGGGCGCCCTAGTATGGTGTGGTAGGCACTGGAGAGATTCATGACCCCAAACCAAATTGGCTCGCGGGGGAAGTTGTTCTCGCTGCCAAAGATGACGTCCAGCCGGATCTTGCTGATTGGGGAGTGTGATGGCCCGGTACTGCTCCGTGGAATGAAGTGCTTGAGGGTTCCAGCTGGGACTCACTGATGCCCAGCCTCTCGAGGCTGCTCCGGTAAAGGAGGTTGATGCTGCTCCCTCCATCGATCAGTTCCCGAGAGAAGCGGCATGAATGCTTCTTGGAGATGATGATGGGGTCCAAGACCAATGCGTAGCTGCCAGGGCTTGGTAACACGGCCGGCTGATCCTCCTTGCTCCAGGTGATCGCCTGATCGAACCAGTGCAGGTACTGGGGAACGGGTGGGACAATTGCGTTCACCTCCGCTTCACGTCTCCGTTTGGCATGCTTCGTTTCCGGCTCCGCCAGGAATATGTGGTAATTACCCACCTACCGCAGGTAACCATCCTCGTCGTCCTCGCGGTGGTTGCGTCGTTCCCTGTTATCCGGTGGGCCTCCGGCTGACGGTGGAGGTGGTGGTGGGAGTCCACCGGCTTCGGCCATTTTCTTTGTCTAGCTACATTGGTGCGTCGTGTGATTCGCAGGCTTGTTGCCACCGCTGTGAAACTTGCACGGCCCGTCGAGCATGGACTCCATGGTGTACTTAAGCCGAGGTGGCCTGTCGTCCGGCCTTTGCCTCCGACTGCCCCCTGCAGCCGGATCCTCATGCACCGCGGCTACTTGTTTGGTACCGTACCGGCTATCTGGCTGATCGTATTTCCTCTTGTCGTGGCGGTTGTCGTGACCGTGCCGCCTGGGATGATGGTCGCCCGACTAGCGTCGCTCCGCCTGCTCGTCCGTGACGATTTGGCCTTGGTCGTCCACCACAATTGGCTTCTTCATTGCTGCGTCCGCGGTGGCATACTTGTCTGCGATGGCCATGACCTGAGCCATGGTTTCCGGGTCTGCCCTGCTGATTTTTTGCTTTAGCATGGTGCCGTCTCGGCAGCCGTTGGTGAAGAAGTCTATCGCCTGGTGCTCAAGCACCCCTTCACACGAATTGTGCATGCTGGTCCACCGGGTGAGGTAGGCGCGATCAGACTCGTCCTTGCCTTGTACACAGAGGGCGAGCTCGCGAGTCTGACCCGGCCGCTTGTATGTTCCGATGAAGTTGCGGATGAACGCCTCTTCGAAGTCCAGCCACATATTGATGTTGTTGTCAGGGAGGCAGTTGAGCCACGTCCTTTTCGAGTCGACGAGCATGAGGGGGACGTAGCGGACGACCAGGCGGAGGTTGCCATTGGCGATTCCCACCGTGGTGGTGTAATCGACCAACCAATCCTCAGGCTTGACGGTTCCGTTGTACTTTGGCGTGTCTCTTGGGAGCGAAAATCCTTTCGGAAACGGCTCGTTCCGGATGCGCGGGCCGAAACACTTTGGGCCAGCCGGACTTTCCTCCTCCAACGTGCGTGACTGCACCAGGAGGTCGATGTGCTCCCGCACATCAGCCGGTTCTCGGGGACCGAGCCAGCCCTTCAAACGTGACGCGGGTGGGTCCTTGTTCGCGTCTGCTTCCTCCTCCAGTGCTCGCGTCTTTTTCCCCTAGGAGGCTCCTCCTGCGCGACTAACGCTAGAGGCAGCGGCGTCCCGGTTGTGGCGACCGCGGTTGCCAGATTCGCCACGTGGGCGGCTGTTTTGCCCGACCCCTCCTGGAGAAGAGGCTTGTTTATGCTTGCTTCCTCCATGTGTCGTCTAGTCTGTGCCTTTGCGGACGACGATGTCGCGGGAGTTGCCCACCTGGCTAGGGATGCCCTCGGCCTGTTGCTTGTTAGTAGTGGCCACGAGGAGTTGCACACGCTCCTGCTGGCGACGAAGTTCCTCGCTCTCTAGGTGCTTTAGCTCCGCGGCAGCCCTCATGTTCTTGGCGGGTGTGCTGTAGACGGGCCGTGCCACACCTGCCCTCCTGTTCTTGGCGGGTGTACTGTAGACGGGCCGCGCCACACCTGCATGTGAGTCAGCGGCGCGGTCTAGTTCCGACGCCAGGTCGCGCCCTCGATGCTGGATCTTCCTGACGAAGTCGTGAGCTGCGTTGTACTCGTGCATGGTGGCGTTCACCCGACACTGGTTAGCCGCGACCTTGGTGGCTTCCTCCACGAGTTTTTGGCGTGTAGCTTCGAGTGTTGCCGCCGCAGCCACTGGATCCATCTCGACGACGACCGGAGCGCGCAGGTGCTGGATGGAGGCGGTGATCGGGTCTTTCTCTTACTCGAGCGCGGAGTTTTCTTCTCCTGCCCGACGTTCTTGAGGCTGCCGATGGTTTTCGCGAGCGTTTACCATCATGACTTCGACGCGACCCCTCCCTACAGCTGGGACACGAGCGAGGGGCACGTCGAGGGCAGGGGTGACCACGCTGGGAAAACCCTCAGCGATAGTGGCGATGTAGACGCGAACGTTTCCAAAATTCATGATGGAGCCGTCGGTAGGGAAAGTGTTCCCAGCAAAACATGTTGCGTTGTCGATGACGCAGTCGAAGGCACCGAGCGTGAGAATGAGGCCAGAGGACACGCGTTCGCCGGCGACGAGCGGAAGTCCCGTGCGGAAGATGATCCCAGCCGAAGCGTTGTGCCCCACGGTGGGCGCCAACTGTCGTGGTGTGGAACACGGCAGAGCCATCGGGGATGGCAAAGAATGGACACACGGATGCATTCGGTGGCTCATGCAACGGGTGTTGGGCACGGTGCACTGCAAACACAGGGACGTACCCAGGTTCGGGGCCCTCTTGGCGAGGTAACACCCCTACTCCTGCAAGATGAACTATGTATGGGAGCTTGATGCTCAGTACAGATTCTCCTTGAGCTGTTTCCTTAGCTACTATCGGAGGCTAGAGGAAGATGGGAACTTGATGCTAACACTTCTATCCTTCTATTGTTGCCTACCTAGAACCCTAGCTATGCCCTCCCTTATATACTGGTCTGGGGGCACATTATAGATCGGGTCCTAGGGTTTACTGTTTGGATATGGGTTTATAGGGCAGGGCCGACTGTAGGGCCCAGCCGGTGGGCCAGGACCCAGTCCGCCCTTCTTTTAGCGTCATCCTTCTCTTTCGCGGTCACCCGGGCTTCCTTTGGGGCTTCACCCCTGCTTTAACGGTCACCCGGACTGCTTTCGCCAGTCCAACCAACCGTCTTGCTTTATCTTCGTCGGGTAGCGCTGGTCATGACGGCATGCCAGCTTCCTTGATGACGAGGGAGATCCAGAAGCGTACCCCGCATGGAGCGTCAGTACTTCCATGCTCTCCATAGAATCCGAGGTGACCCGGGTGGGAACGGCCACCCGGCCGGTTCTTCTGGCCACTGGCTAGACCGGACAGCCGGGAAGGTTATAAGCCCAGCCAGTCTTGCTTGCCAGTCGGCTAGAGTTTTCTTTCCTGGAGGCCAGGCGGCCTGCATCTTCTGGAGCCGGCCTACTTATGCCTGGCTTTCCCCAGCCGAGGGTTATCCCCACGACAGGGAGAGAGGGAGAGAGGGGAGGGGCTCACCTCTAAGACGAGGACGACGATGGTGGGCGGACGATGGCGGCCTCCTCCTCCTCCTCAAACGTGTGTGGGCCTCCTCCTCAGACGCGGGCGGGCCTCCTCCTCCTCGGCCTCCTCCACGAGCAGCGGCTGCTGGCGGGGCTGGCGAGCCGGCAGATAGAGAGCGGAGGCGGCGGGTGCTCGGGCTCGGGCTGAGATGGGGAGATGGGATGAGAGAGGGGGGCTCAGGTGCACGTGTGGATAAAGCCGAGATAAGCGTAGCGCACTTGGGCATAGTTGGCTCGTTGGCGACTCCATCCATTCGGATGATGTTTCTTTTTCCTCTCCTCACAACAACACGGCTAGGCTTTGTCAGGTCGGTAATAAAAAACATTGGTCCACTTTGCTAGACAGTACCCACGGTTCATTTTTCGCGTCCACGTTCGCACCGGCGGCCTTGGATTTGGATGCTTCGGGTATAACCATGGTTGCGAAACACCGGTCTTCTCTTTTGACGCTCTTGGCCCATCTGACACGAAACATCGACACCTCGTAGAATATTTCCTTCACGTTGTCATCGGTGTAGAATTCCTACATTACGCCTGAGTTCTGATAATCACACTTGTTGTCCTTTTCCTCTGTGTAGAATGTGTAGCCGTTGATATCATACGCGTGATAGGTCACCAGGTTTTGCATGGGTCCCTGCGACAAGGTGAATATGATATTTTCTGTGTCAGAAGAATGTGATCACGGGGGATTATCAAGGAGTGTCTGCCTAAACCAATGCGTGAAATCTACGTTGTGCTCTTTGATTATTTCTCCCTGCGTCCTTTGTATGCCCCGATCACTTTACTTCTTCTCGATTAACCTTTTGTGCTTCTGTACCCAAGGATCGACCAGTTCTAAATGCTATAGCGTGACAAGGTTTGATCGATCAAAGTCTGCGCTTCGGCAATGGAAGTCTGCATGTACTACGCGATGACCCTCTCGGTGACCAGATCCGTCGAGCTTGCCAACATGCCTGTTGACGGGAAGACCGACAGGGTTCTCGACGTCTAGATAATTCGTGCAGAAAGAGATGCACTCTTCAGCCACAAAGACCTTGGTTATGCTTTCATCTGGATGGGACCTGTCACGGACGTAACCTTTGATGTGTTCGTTCATCCTTTTGAATGCCATCATGCTGTGGAGGAACATCGGCCCGAGTTGGACGATGTCCTCCACGACATGGACCAGCAGATGCACCATAATGTCGAAGAATGCGGGCAGGAAGTAGACCTCAAGCTTGCATAGTATCACCACGATCTCCTCCTGTAGCCTCCCGAGATGATTCATGCCAATCGACTTTCGAGAGATGACGTCGAAAAACTTGCAGTGCCCAAACAACATTTCACGAACGTGCTCGTCCATTATCCCTCTTAGTGCAACCGGAAGTACCTACGTCATTAGCACGGCACGGTCGTGAGACTTCATGCCATTGAACCTCTGCTTCGCCTCGTCTAGGTATCTGCTTATCTTTCCACGTAGACGTAAGGAAATTTGACTCCTAGAAGGCACTTGAAAAACGGTTTGATCTCATCCTGGCTTAGAGTGAAGCAATAAGGAGGGCGGTAATATTCGTTCTTCTTGACCTTCTTACCCTTCCGACGACCTTATGTCGCCTCCGACTCATGATCATCGTCATCTTCCCGATCATCAGGAGTAGTGCGTCCTCCGTGAAGCTCCTTCTGGATGCCCATCAATATCAGGTTGTGCCTTGCTTTCGGACCATATTTCGTCCTATCTAGCATGTTGATTATGGTGGCGACCAGAATCTCGCACACGTTTTTCGTGATGTGCATGATGTCAAGGCTATGAGGCGTGCGGAGAAACTTCCAGTATGGCAACTCCCAGAAAATAGACCTTGTTTTCCATACCTTCAGCAGTGGCTTGTCTTGCTGCCTCTTTCACTTCTTTCTAGGATGAGGACAATCTTTCCAGTTTTTCAGCAATTCTTCCACTTCTTCGCTGCTCCTCTGCTCTGGGATTCCTCGGGTCTCGGATTTGCAATCGAATAGATCTCCACATTTTCTCCATGGATCATTCTTGCCGAGCCACCTCTGGTGCGGCATGAACACGGTTTTTGAAGACCCTAGATCTTTCTCTAGTTGGAGATAGCTTGTGTTATCTATGCACCTAACGCATGCAGAGAATCCTTGGATAACCTGCCCGAGATATACCCACAACCTGGATAGTCTTGCAACATAGTGACCAACGTGGCTCTCATAGTGAAATAATCTTGTGCGACGGCATCGTACGTATTGGCTCCAGATTCCCATAACGTGGCTAGCTCCTCTTTCAACAGCCCGAGATACAGATTGATGTCGGTACCGGGTTGTTTCGGCCCTTGACACTAATAGGAAAACGATCGTCTATGGCGCACCTGTAAACATCATCTGTGGCGCACTAGGGGTGCGCCACGGGCCTGGCGCTACGGCTATCTCCTAGCCGTGGCGCACTGCCTGGTGCGCCACGGTTATGTCGAGATAGGAATAGCGCACTTGCTAGTGCGCCACATATATGTTGGCAGGTGCGCTACGCTTTGGATCTTCTGTGGCGCACGTTGCAGTGCGCCACTAAGCTGCGCAGGTGCGCTTTAGTTGCAGTGCGCCACAGAAGCTGTGCCATGTGTGCCACGGGTGTATTTTTTTAAATTTCAAGGCCAGACGATATACAATACAGATTATATAGGGAGATATACACACAGATATAAGATATACAGTTATATATATAAATACACAATTCGCAAAACAAGATTGAAACAAATACATACAGATAAGTCTCATACATGAATACATAAGTTATACATTGTTTCGATCAAGTTACAAAGTAGTTGGTGACATGTGAATACATGTGTCGATCGAACAAGTTAGAGCTTGATCGGAAGCTCGCCTAGACATCTAAACTAGCTAGACACAAACGCGGGATAAACAACCAAAGAAGATAAGCATGATCACCGCCGCGACGAAGGTATTGGTCTTCATCCGATTCCTCGTCCTAACTCCCGCTAGATAGCGCGTGTATCTAGCTTTTGCCTCCGCCATAGTGTTGTACCCTTTGTAGCTATTGCCGCTGAAACGGTGCACCTGTCTCCGGCAGTCTTTCCAATCATCGTATACTCTGGGAACCCGTCCCTTGTACACGACGTACCACTTCATCTATAAGTTGACAATAATAATTAACCGATGATTGAAAAAAAACATATATAATTAAAGTCGCATATGAAGATACACTTATATAAAGTACTCCTAAATCAAAAAGACCAAACTCAAAACGCATTCCTCATATATAACTAGGTTGTTGGACACAGGAATATGCTACAACGGAACAGTTAGCCAAGTAGGATGCACAATTCTTGGACTTGTGCATATCACAAGGCTAACTATCCCGTCCTAGCACATTCACATATATATTGTGCCACGACATTTCAATCATCGGCATTATTCTCGAAAAAGACAAAAATAACTCGAAAAGAATGCCTCATATATATATATATATACATAGGTCATTGGACACAGGAATATGCTACGATGGAACCGTGAGCCAAGTAGGATGCACAAGACCTGGACTTGTGCATACCACAAGGCTCACAATCCCATCGTAGCACATTCACATATATAGTTTGGCACGACATTTCAATCATCGGCATTATTCTCGAAAAAAGAGTAAGGAAAAAAAGAAGGACCAAAGTGAGCAAAGGACCAAAGAGTAAGCAAAAAAACCAAGCATTAATTAATATATAATAATAATAAGCAAAAGAAGTAAGCGATGATTCATAAACCTAATAAGATAAGTATAGTAGTGTGTACACTTGTCCACACACACACAAAGGTCATCTATAGTTTGTAACTACAACTAGGCCAACATCAAGCCTTCTGGCTCGGCTTAGGGAACGGGAGGACGCCTTGTCTCGTCATGAACTTCCTATAGTCACCCTGCATCTCTAGGCGATCTTCTATGTCACGGTTATACGGGATACTTCCGTGAGAAGATCCTCAAGTCATGACATCACGAAGATGATTGCCCCAAACTGCTGCTTTGGATGCGATACATCTCTTGTCTAATATCTGAATCGGTGATCTTGGCCTTTGCTTCGCCCTTCGCTTGAGATGATCCGCAGCGTAGAATTCTGCTGGTCAAGTAGGAACGCCCTCATGTGATGGAGTGCGTAGTAGGCTTCCTTCTTACTGTTTTCTGGCTGCTTCACGCAGGGGAACTCCGTTACATGGTTGAAGACGTGCCTGCTGAACTTGACCTTCGTACGCACGAAGGTGGTGCCTTCCGTCGAGGCAAAGCCAGTGAGAGCATCATCCAGAACTTCCTTGATCTTGTCGTAGTTTTTCTTCTTTTCTAGACTCCCCGAGTCGAAATACGTGGCGTGGGAATGCTTCGGTATTAAGGAGATGAGCGTGCAGTGTTCATATCTGCGCAAAAAATTCAAATGGAATGTGTTGGAAAAAGAATGATGATAATCTAATAAAGCCAATCGACGGTGGCGAGTGAATAACGACTTACTCGGGAAAGTAAGGCACGAGAATGTATTCCTTTGTCTTGTTCGCCACGAGGATTATTTTTAGGTACGAGGCCACGATACATTATTCAGCGGGGGAACCCAAGCAGCCGTCATGCATGTAGTAGGGGTCCACTATAGCGATGCCCGGTGTGTTCTCTCTAATGATCTGCATGGCCAGGCTTAGAGAAAACAGACGGACCATGGTATAGTGCAGCGGGTATAGGTGGAACATATTGAAGATGTCGTCGAACCGCAGGAAGAATAGATCCACAGGGGCATTGTCGACGAAGCCCAAGCCTGGTGGCACCTTAACCACGAATACCGGGTGCGAGGGATCTTTCTCCGATAGAAGGCGCCTCTCTATCGTCAGCACACCGTCATGCACACTCTGCAGTTCCGAACTAGCGAGCTTCCGCAAATTCTTAGGTAGCATGGGCTCACCCGCCACATGAATCCTCCACATAATACCCTCGGGTCTTGGTGGCCTGTCCCGAAACCTGATCGGATTCGCAGTTGTTGACGCCACCGGCTGGCTCGAGCTGCTAGATTTTCTTTTCGTGCCCTTTTTTCCTTTTGGAGAGAGGGAAGGCACCGCAATCTGAGCACCGGCCACCCTATGTAGTGTGTCATGGCTTAGAATAAAGGGCCGGTTGGTTGTATCAGCTGGCTCTGTAAAGCCGCAAGCTGGAGGCGTCTCCTGAGAACCAAACAGACGCTTGGTGATAGTGGCTTTCTCTGTGGGGCCACCAGCTAGGTCTTCGTTGCTAAACTGAGTGTTGAAGAAGTGATCATTCCAGTCTTCGTCGTCCTCGGCCGGATCCTACGCCATGTGCATATCATCAACATGATCATCCGACCCACCGCGTGGAGGTGACGGCGAGGGCGGTAAGGGGGCCTTTCCACCGCTTGTCGCTGGCACGACAGGCGGTGTTGTTGTCTGTGGCGTGATGGCCCCCACCGTCCCCAAACGGATCATGCTCTTTGTCCATTGCAAGAATAAGCCGAAGCAAGTTCTGAGGACAGCCGACTCTTCTTCATCCGCTCCTGGGGGTTGAATGGGAGGTTCCAGGTCGTCGCAGCCCCTTAGCACCCGACTAATTTTAACCCTGTGCACGATATCTGGCACCGGCCTTGAGTGGAACATGCGCTGCAAGGGTTGAACGATGGTCCATTGGCAACATCCCTCAGCTCGTTGTTCTCGTAGCATAAGAGAGTGCAAGGAACATCCGTCTGCGGAAAACATGTACGGCGTCATCAGAGATGCCATAAAAGTAATAGATGGCGTGAAAGGCGGTAAAGCAATTTTTTTATCGTGATGGCGTCGAGATCGGCTAATGTCGACGCACCGCATACGACGACGGGCGTGCAAGAGACGGAAGGGCTGCTTGATGGTGCTGGCTGCCGGTGTATTCTCCCTACCGACGGGTGCTTGGAGCTCCGGTGCCGCCGCGACGATGGCAGGGGGCACCAACATGTACTTCGGCGCCGCGGTGATGGCAGGGGGAGTCACCAACACTTGCGGCACCATGGTGCTAGCGGGCGGAGTCACGAACACGTAGTTCGCCTGATTCGTCAGCGCCGCGTTGTTCGAGTGGCTGCTGACCATGATTGGAATTGGGCACAGCCCTACTCGACCACCCGCACTCCAGTTTGCTATTGACTCCACCAAGGTAGGAAGGAAGGACGTGAGGGTTATTGTCTTGGACGATCTGCGGGATCCGCGCCACTTGTTCCTTAAGTTCTTAAACCTCGCGGTTTTCCTCCTCGCTCCTTCCCGACGGTGCCACATGCGTCCTCGGCGGTGGACCAAAATGATCCACCCAATTCTTACCCCCGAGGCCGGCTAGACAGCCAGCCGACGATGGCTTCTTCGTAACCGGCTCTATTTTCTTGGCCCGGTTCATCGCCCTGTTAAAAGGGTTATCCCACCGGGTGGCCGCCGTCGACCCCTGGGATGAGGAACCCTGGTATCCATGATTAGCAACAATTTCCTCCTCCTGCAGAAGAAGTAACAGTGAATCGTTTAGATCATCGATTAGATTGCAATCGAGTTGATCCGCGGTAATTGGATTATACATACCACAATTTCCTCGAATTCCTTCACCGCAGGATCCGCGGTGAGTTGTTTGGTTTTTGGGTCCACATGGTAATAGGCCCTGATGAAGTTTCGAACCCGACCGGGTTCGAATTTCGCAAAGGGGTTTTCTATCCCCTTGGATCTATACTCTTCGTCCTCCTTATTCCATTTGGCCTCCGCGGTTCTGTATCCACCAGATCCGAGATGGTGATGACCTATATTCATCGCCTGCAGCACCTTTCCCCGATTACTATTGGCCAGGGCTCTTTCGGATTCACACCTCTCCTTGAACTCCCGGAACTGATCTTCGGTGATCTGCGGGTCAATCTTCTGGATCTCCTCGAGACTTTTGCCTTCTTTATAGATCTTCTTCTTTATCCGGGTTCTCCAGCTGGCCAGGGCGGTGCTCATCTTTGTGAGGGCGGATTTGTTTACTTCGTTCCCATGATAATTTGTGTTCTGATACTTAGCGGGGAACTTGTATCTTGCGTGCAGCTTCTCGAAGAGGAGTGTGCGCAAGTGGCCATTATCTTTATGCCAGAGATTCTCGGTGTTGATCGAGATGGTTGTCCGGGTGATCGCCACCACTTTCCCACCGTACCCTTTGACGACAAAGCGGGCTCCAAAGGAACCCCTGATGGGCTCACTTCGGTAATTTCCTCCCTGACGGTGCCGACCGTGTTCGGGCGTCGTTCCTTCGGCTTCTTCTTCTTCTTCTTAGGAGGATTGCTACCACTCCCTGTGCCCTCGCCGCCATCAGTGGTTTCATCATCCGCCGTTCCTTCGGCTTCTTCCTCCGCGTCTTCCATCTCATCATCCTCGCTCTCTGAAGGATGGTATTCTTCATCGTCTTCTAGCCGCCTCCCGAATGTCAATTATTTATTCGGAGGTCCGAGTTCTCCTTCAGCTGATGCGCTTAGAACATCCAGCCTCGTCACACATCTTTGCACTAATAAAAACAAATAATTGGTTAAATGCGGACGGAAAATCCGCATGACCTTTGCTAATTTTCTTAAACTAGGAGTGCCCGATTTCTGCCGAAACGGAAGTTAATCAACATTCTGGCAAAAATCAGGACTCATTTCATACAAGAACCTGCATACACGACATAATAAAGTGCTTCATATACAAGCACAAGCACAATTTCAAGTGCTACAATTATATCACCATAGATCAGTACTACTAGACCATCACCAGCAAGCAAACCAGTACTAAAACCATCACCAGGATCAGTACTAACACCATACAACATAACTAGGATTTCAGCATGAGCATTTCATCAGTATATACACATTTTTCATCAGTATATACATCATAACTAGGATTTCAGCAGGAGCATTTCATCATTATATACACATTGTTTCATCATAACTAGCATTGCAGTAACAATATAAGATGCACTGCATCCCAGTGGCAGTGCTCGACAATGTCTCTGCTTGGTAGAGTCTTGACACTCTGTTAGGTGGAGGAGTAGTAGTACTGGTACTCTGGTAGGGTTACTAGGGTCTGTAGTATATATTGTTCAGGTGTTTTTTTAGGAGATGTTAGCCATGGGTGTTCGGTATATTACCATGTAATCTAGATTAGATGACTCTAGTGCAAGTGGGAGACTGTTGGAGATATGCCCTAGAGGCAATAATAAATGTTGTTATTATTATATCTTTGTGTTTATGATAAATGTTTACATTCATGCTATAATAGTATTAACAAGGAAACATTAATACTTGTGTGATTTGTAAACTTAAATTGAAGTCCCTAGTAAAGCCTCTTCATAATACTAGCTTGTTGGTTAATAAATGATTGTGGTTTCCCTATCATGAACATTGAGATGTTATTAACAACAAGATCATATCGTTAGGAGAATGATATGGTGGACATACTCCTATAGATAAGCGTAGCATAAAGATCAAGTCATTTTAATAGTTTAATTGCTATATGCTTTCTGATACATAGTAACCTAATTCCTTCGACCATGAGATCATGCATATCACCTTCACCGGAAGGATGCTTTGATTACATCAAACACCACACCGTAATTGGGTGGCTATAAAGGTGGCATTGAGTGTTCGGAAAGTATTGGTTGAGACACATGGATCAAGAGTGGGATTTGTCCATCCATATGACGGATAGGTATACTCTGGGCCCTCTCGGTGAAATGTCATCCAATTAGCTTGCAAGCATGTGACTAGCTCACAATGGATCACATATCACGGGAACGAGAAAAGAGTACTTATCAGTAACGAGGTTGAACTAGGTATGCAGAGATACCGACGATCATAACCTCGGATAAGTAAACTATCGTGAGACAAAGGGAAATTGGTATCGTATGTAAGTGGTTCATTCGATCGCAAAGTAATCGTAGAAATATGTAGGAGCCATATGAATTTCCAGATTCCTCTATTGGTTATTGTTCGGAGAACTGTCTCGATCATGTCCGCATAATTCACGAACCGTAGGGAGACACACTTAATGATTCGACGTTGTTTGAGTAGTTATGGAATGATGAGTAAGAGACCGAATGTTGTTCGGAGTCTCGGATGGGATCCGAGATATCACGAGGAGATCCGGAATGGTCCGGAGAATAAGATTCATATAAGGAAAGTCCTGTTTTGGGGTTGGAGAATGGTTCCGGTGTTTTCATCGAGAATGTTCTAGAAGGTTCCGGAATGTCCGGCACTCTGGAGGGGAAGGGTACATGAATGTGTCATACCAAGTTGGAATGACTGCATCATGTATTAGGTGTCATCGCTGAACAAAATAAAGGGTTTAATCAAATCCTAGTTTGAAAAGTCAAACGCCAATTTGAAAAGTCAAACGGCTATTTTGGAAGGTGGAGGGGAAGTAGGAAACCTACTTGGGGAGGAGTTCCTCCCCTCCACCGCCGGCCCACTTGGGACCCGAGTTGGGAGGACTCCTCCTCCAGCGCCTCCCTCCACCTATATAAGGAGGGGCAGGGCTGCCCCTCCATGTACACAACACCTCCACCCAAAACCCTAGCTCCTAGCCTACGCCGCCCTCCATAACCGCCGCCGGCCTAGGGAAACTCGCCGCCGCCTAGGTCAAACCCTAGCCGCCGGCCTTGCCCCCTTCTTGGTGTGTCTAAACCCTAGATCACCGAGGGCTCTCTCATAGTCCACCATACTCGCTCCGGCTTAAGGCGAAGCCTGAGATCTCCCTCTACTCCGGTACCACGCCTGTCTGCCGAATCGCGAGGAGAGTGCTACAACCTCCGTTGCCTGCTGGAACAAGGGAGAGGAAGGTCTTCGTCGAGTACCGAACGTGTGACCGACTCCGGGAGCGCTGCCGGAACGCAGCGCCGGAAGGATCGTCTACGCGATCTTGAGATCGGGAAGAGTACGACTACATCACCCACGAGAATCCGCTCTCGTTAAACACGTTGGAATCTTCGAGGGTGAGTTATTCCATCGACTCGTTGCTACAATCTAGTAGATAGATCTTGGCTTGTTTGTTTTTATGCGGTAGAAATTTTTTTGTTTTCCATGCTACGAAACCCTATAAATTATATTACACAAAAGGTGGTATGTTACACAAAACCTTTATCATTTTTCAAACCTCTCTTGGTGGGTCAAACCTCACCAATGGTTTCTTCATAAAACATTTTATAAACATCTCCCTGGGGTCTTCCCATCCTATACTTTTGTTTAGGCTAAAAACGGGGTCTCCAAAGGGGCATGGTGCTATGCACCATCTACCAGACTAGGGAAAGATAGGTATCATCAACGGTTTTGTACTTCTTAGTACAAATGGGTAATAATTTGGAGGAGCCAAACATTCCCCACCTAAAACATAACATAATAAAACCATGCAGTTTTGTAAACAATAGATAAAACATGCATAAGTAAAACTGTAGGACAATGGCTTATGAGCAACAAGGTGGCTTGCATGTGACCAGCAGATGTACTTGGAATTCTACTTTTAGAAACCCAGAATACCACAATAATAATAATACCCTGATGCTTCCTTCTTCTCGACATTTCGCAAACGCAACTATCGTCATTATCGAGCATACATGCAAACAAGAAAGGCCACTGTCGTGGGAATGGCCACGGCAGATGCTGCAATCGGCAGCGAGTAGTAGAACATGGGGCAAGGGCGGACAACCATCTGCAGTGCGCGACGAGGGCGGAGACACAAGGGTTTACCCAGGTTTGGCCCCCGGGAGGGTAAAGACCTACTCCTGCTAGATTGTATTGTGGAGAGAGCACAAGGGCGAGCTCGACGATTAGGCGGCGAGTCGTTGGGGTGTATGATGGAACGTCTCCCCTATGCGTACCCTAGGGAGGTTTATATAAGCTCACCTCGCTAGGGTTTACAGATCTACAACCGAATTGGTTAAGGATTCGGAGGGTCTTTGACCTAGTCCGACTAGGCCTAGCTACACTTCTAGGCCTCCAGCTTCCAGTCGCCTGAGTCCTCGCCAAGTCTCGATCCAGTCGTCGTCCTGTAGGCCCACTCGCTGGCAGCTTGGGCCAATAGGAAACGTCCTGCTGGGCATACCCTGGTAGGCATATCCCCATCAGTAGTCCCCGAGGACATCGTCGATTCGTCGCAGGTGTTTGTTGGCAGTCGGAGTATGCGAGTCCAATTCGGATGCCCAGTCGAATCGGTGGTGGACTCCTGAACAAAGGAAAGAACTAGTCATTTTAGTCGCAATAACGGCGACCAATCAAATCGCAGCTTGGCGAACGGGTCGGCGAATAGTCAAGTCACTATTATAGTGACCAGGTCGGTGAATCATCGAGTCGCTGAAGATAGCAAGTCGAGTGAATGAAGTTGGACCGTCAATTTGGGCAAACTAGCCGTTGGGTAATCCAACGGTAATATCGGCGTAATTACCGCGTGGTAACGGCTCCCCGAAAATGGCGGATAACAACCACTATATAAGGAGAGTGACGAGTGAGGGTAAATGCTTCCCTCACTTCCTCCAAACTCGTGCATTCTCGTTCCTCCATTCCGCGCAGCGACCAAAGCGACCGAGAGCGATTTGCAACCCCCGATCCCCCAGCCGATGGCCCCTCCTACAGAACCATGGGGCAGATCCAAGTGCACGAAGGCGCTTCTGAAATCGTTTGAGGAGGCAGGAATCCTCCGCGTCGGGAGATGGCGCATCCCCGCGGCCGGAGAAGTGATTCCAGATCCGCGCGATGCTTCACCAGCCACCTGGAACAGGGGCTCAGATTCCCCACTTCCCTCTTCTTCCGCCACTTTTGTGCCTACTACGACATCTAGCCGTCGGACCTGGTACCGCACAACATCGAGCAGCTCTCCATCTTCGTGGCGTTCTGCGAGTGCTACCTGGGCTGTCGGCCATACTTTCCCCTATGGCAAGATCTGTTCCATGGGAGGATCAGCCGCGAAGAGGCGGGCGGCCCAATGTTAGCCGCGGGCGGCCTGACCTTCTAGCTGAAGTCGAAGGCATCGTTCTTCGATCTGATGCTGCCCGCCAAGGCAGCGAATGAGTGGAAGAAGAGCTGGTTCTACGTAATCGAGTCGACGTTAGGCGACGAGGTGGCGCTTCCAAGCTACTCCGCCAACCGTCCCGAGCCGCGTCGGCTCCAAGTCACCAAGATTCCGCTGGACCAACGAATGGTCGTCGATGATATGTTGCAAACCATCCACAACTTGAAGAAGAAAGGCCTTCAAACCATCAACCTCTACAATTGTTGGCTCGGGCGACGGCTTGTGCCTCTGGCCAGCCGATCCCACTATATGTAAGAATACACGGGCAAGGACGACCCGACGAAGTCCTACTACAACGAGTGGAGACTCAACGACTACACCCAGACCCTGAAGAAGATCACCCAAGCAGTGTATCTTGACGCAAAGGCCGGGGTCGCGCCTTATACCACGAAGCACCCAGCTCCAACAGTGAGTTTTCATTTCCCTTGCACTCGTCGCAGTTTGTGCATTCGCGGTCGTGCTAATGTCATTTGATTGTTGCAGCTATTCCAAGTGGTGGAAGGTTGGCTTCCAACGCAGATGACGAGAACTCGAACTCGTCCGCCGAAGACGAGAGCGAGTCATTGCCTGACAAGGGCGGTGTTAGGAGTGATGGGGGCAGCGATGGCAAGGACGACGATGATGGAAACGAAGCCGTGGAGGTCGCTGCCCCCACGGTCCGCAAGACTCGTGGGCAGCACCAGCGTGAACACAAGGCCAGCAAAAGCCTCGAGGCTCATGACAACGACGATGAGCTCCCCGAGCACACCTCACAGCATGAGGCCACGCCGTCAAAGAAGAAGAAGCCGCCTCCATCCAAGAAGAAGACGAATCCGTCCAAGACGGCTTCTCTGCCTCGGTTCGTGAGTAGCTCTCATGCTACCAGCACAACCGAAGAAACAGCGGTGCACGCGGCGACAGCGACTGGTGCGACCGTCATGGAAGACGAGGAGCCACTGGCATCACTGCCGCCGATGTTCACCCCAGTCACCGGGTTGGTGGCCGCTCCAGCCGCTGGGTCCTCGCCGTTGAGAAGAGCTCCTACGGCAATCGCCATTGAACCTCCTGCCGCGGACTCGTCCTCGAAGAAGCCGTCGGTGTCTTGGGCACAGAGCGTGTTCGAGACGGGCCTCAGTCGGAAACTAGGGCTAGAACTGGAAAAGCTGGCCAGCATTCGCACTGACCTTCGATTTATCCCAGTCGCCAAGTGAGTATTCCTCAACCTTTCATCTGTCTGTTTGATTCGTGTTTTGATTGGAGAGTGTTATTAATGGAGTCGTTTTGCAGGACTGGAGTAAAGAAGATAGGTCACCCTTTAGTGGCCAAGGTTCCATCGGTCGCCGCGGAGGCGTCGGCTGATGCCTCGAAGAAGAGGAAGGGCGACGAGATGTAGGCTCCCGCTGAAGGCACCAAGAGAACCAAAGGCGATGAAGTCGTCACAATCTCGGACGAGCTAGCGACCGCCCCGAGTGAAGCCCCGATTGCGGTGGACGTAGCTCTGAAGGCGTCGGAGGACGCGGGGTCGCAGCAGGCAGGCCCCATGGTTTCGATTGAGACGACCGGGCCGCCTTCGGGTGGCACGGGGGCCACAGTGGCGATGTTCCATCGCTTTGTAGCGAGGGCCACCACGGCGAGTGCCTCGGTGCCATCGAGCCAACTTCCTGGGGCCGCGGGTATGGAGGTCGAACAGCGGCGCGGGCACACTCCGCTCGTGCTTTCGTTGGTGGACGCGATGGATCTCCATGGCATGCTAGGTGCCGTCATCCAGGTATGTATAGTCCCCGAGGATCTGGCCACTGGATTTCAGTGGTCGGATTCTTACTGTTGTTTTCGTCTTCCAGTCCCTGAGTGTCTAGTCGCTGAATTTCAGCGGCTGGGCACTTAGGAATTTTGTCATCTGGTCCCCGAGTTTCTAGTCGCTGAATTTCAGCGGCTAGGCACTTAGGAATTTTATCATCCAGTCCCCGAGGGTCTAGTCGCTGAATTTCATCGGCTGGGCACTTAGGAATTTTTTCATCCAGTCCCCGAGTGTCTAGTCGCTGAATTTCAGTGGCTGGGCACTTAGGAATTTTTGTTGCTGACGCTGTGTTTGTTGCACAGGGCTTGCAGCGTGAATTAGACGAGCGGCTTGCCGCCAAGCACCATGTGGAAAAGGAGCTTCCCGCTGTTCAGGATACAAACGAAAAGCTTCGAGCGACTGCAGGTGAGTATTTGTCTTGTTTGACGCTTGGCACGAACTTGTGGCGTTTGTGACCGTTTTGTTGTGGAAGCAGAGGATAGTGCGATCGCAGTGAAGGAGGCTCGTCAGGGCTTTGTTCCGGCTGGTGAGTTGACGGCGGCTCAATCTTCCTTGAGCGCCGTGGAGAAGCGAATCACCGAACTGGAGCGTGAGCTCAAGGAGGCGAAAGCGGAAGCGAGCTTGGCGGAAGGACGAGCCAAGGCGGCCGTCGCTTCTACTGCTGAGGAGCGGAAGGTGTCAGACGCACTCGTCGCCGGGTTATAGAATGACTTCTCAGCTCTTCAAAATTTCATCACGGACCTCTGCCGCCCGCTGATTGGTGAGTTTCCCTTCAGCCACTCCTCGAGCGCGCGTACCACATTGTTATTTTAGTGATACACTCATTGTTTGCTTGTGTGTTGCAGGTCGGATCACTGATAACGCCAAAGAGGCGCAGTCGTACGACGCGCGGCAATGCGTCACCACCCTGGTCAATTCAGCCGCGCTGTCAGCGACCTGCCTCCGGGCATATCTTCAAGAAATCTCACCCACGAAGGTGATCCCCGGCGACCTCGTTGAAGTATGGCGCTATCTGGAGAAGGCCCCGTCGGTCGTGGAGTTCATGACGCGGTCGGCCTTCCGTCATGGAGCAGCGACTGCGCTGAGCCTTGGGCTCGCGCACTTTCCGGATGATTTCGACCTTGACGACGTCACGAGCGGGTACCCCTCGTCGACGGGCTCGGTCGAGATTTCCGAGGTGTTGAAGCTGACGGTTTGAGCCGCGGTGTACTCCGACCGTGTGTGGGCGATGGGCGACCTTATTCCCTATCAGGAAACGGTCGTCTCCCCCAATGACCCTGAACCGGCACACCGTGAATTCAAGGTGGAGCAACCTTTTTGTGTGGCGATGGCGGGTGAGATCACGACGTACCCGTCGAATCCCTGGGTTCCCTTTATCCGCAGCCGCAAGGATGGTGGCGCCTCCTCTTTGAAGCCTGCGGAATAGAGTGTTTTGACATTCGGCGTTAGCATAAGATAAACATGTAATTATCCTTGTATGCGAACAAATTTTGCTGCTATGAAGGAATGCGCGGGTTATTTTGTCATTGATTTTGTGGTTTGAGCATTGGTTGTACGAGTCCCCGAGCGCGTCCGCCCTTTTTATGGGGTTAACCTCGTTTTTATATGTTGTGTGAACTGTTAATGAGTTAGGGTCGACTCGCCGTGGCTCGGAAAGCCAGTCGCATGGCGACTCCCAGGGGTGCTCTTTACTTGGCCGTTTAACCGGGCGCGAATGGCGTTGGGTCGCCGAGTCCCCGAGCGTGGTACTTGGTCGTTCTAGTCGCGTGCCCGAGGTAGGTGAGGACTAGGCGCGTTGTGGTAAGCGCGTCACTCCGCCTAATCCGTAAGACCAGTCGCATGGCGAGTCCTGGGCGTGCTCTCTTACTTGGAGTTTTTCCCTGGCCGCTCTTCTTTGGGCTGGTGTCAGTCCCCGAGCGTGGTAATTTGTCGTTCGAGTCGCTGCGCCGAGGATGTGGAGGACTGGGTCGTTGTGGGAAGCGAATGCAGTCGTCTTGGCTCGGAAAGCCAGTCAAGCTAGGCGACTCCAATGGGGCTCCGGGTTAGCTTTTTTCGTGGACGGTACAAGGCCTGAATTTTTCCAGTGCCCTCGTACTGCACTACTTGGCCGTGCCGGTCGCCTTACCAAAGGTTGACTTCTGCGAATAGCGTAATGCTGTTATTACGAGTGCGAGTGGCACAAGGCATGGAGAGTAGACGCAATTTGCGCAAATCGATCTGCTTTATTTCCTAGCAGGTAGGGATACATGTCTGGAGTTCTAAGAGTAGAAATTCCGTAGGAGGTTTACATTCCATGGCCGCTTGACGTCGAGTTTTCCATTACCTCAGACGTCGGTGAGGTAGTAGGCGTCATTGCCCAGGACTCGCCCGATGGCGAATGGTCCCTCCCAAGGGGGAGAGAGCTTGTGCATGCCCTTCTTGTCCTAGATTAGACGCAGTACCAAGTCGCCTTCCAGGAAAGTGTGGGTCCGTACTCACCGGATATGGTAGCGGCGAAGCCCTTGCTGGTAGATGGCGGTGCGGGAGCGAGCTAGGTCGCGCGCCTCGTCGAGCTGGTCAACTCCGTCCTAGCGTGCGAGCTCGTTGTCAGCCTCCATGTAGTTGACCACCCGAGGTGAGTCGTGCTCGAGGTCAGTTGGCATGACTACCTCGGCACCATACACCATGAAGAAGGGGGTGAACCCCGTCGACCTGTTGACGGAGGTGCAGATGCCCCAGATGACGGAGGCGATTTCTTCGACCTAGCGGTGTGCTCGAGTGGGACTTGTAGTCGTGGCTTCAGGCCATGGAGGATGCTCTGGTTAGCGTGTTCCGCCTGGCCGTTGGACTCCGGGTGGGCGACTGAGGCGAGTTCGAGTCGGATGTTGTGCTCCTCGCAGAATTCGGCCATGGCTCCCTTGGCGAAGTTGGTGTTGTTGTTCGTAATGATGATGTTTGGGAACCCGTAGCGATAGTTGAGCTCGCGTAAGAATTTTGTAGCGGTCTTCCCGTCAAACTTGCGGACTGTCTTGGCCTCCACCCATTTTGTGAATTTATCGACTGCTAACAGGAGGTGGATGAAGCCAGAGGGGGCCTTCTTGAAGGGGCCTACCATGTCCATGCCTCATACGGTGAACGGCCAGGTGATGGGGATTGTCTTGAGCGCCAAGCTCGGTACGTGAGTCTGGTTGGCGTACTTCTGGCACCCAATGCATCACTGGACGATGTCGACCGCGTAGGCGTGTGCGGTGAGCCAGTAGAAGCCATGTCGCATGGCCTTGGCGACCAGTGAGAGGGCGCTAGCGTGGTGGCCGCAGTCGCCGGAGTGGATGTCCTGGAGGATCTTGCGTCCTTCAGCGGGTTGGACGCAGTGTTGGAACACGCCGGTCATGCTTCGCTTGTGGAGCTCGTCGTTGATGATGACGAAGGATTTGCAGCGATGTGCTATCATCCGGGCCTCCGTCTCGTCTGTGGGTAGGGTGCCTCCCTCCAGGTAAGCGACATATGGCGTGGTCCAGTCGCTTGTCTCGGTGATTAGTGCGACCAAGGCTGCGTCTGGTTGCAGCGGAATTCCGATGTCGATCTCCCTTGGGGGAGATACGGAAGGCTTGGTGATGGTGTCGAGGAAGACGCTGGCTGGTAGGGCGAGTCGAGCCGAGCCGATGCGGGAGAGTGTGTCGGCCTCCTCGTTCTTTAGCCTATCGATCCATTCGACGGAGTAGCCTGCGAAGTGGCCTCCCAGCTGGTCCACTGCTTGGCGGTATGCCGCCATGGTGGGGGAGACTGCGTCACAGGTGCCGGCGACTTGCCCGGCAACGAGGTCGGGGTCTCCGTAGCAGCGCAGGCGATTGATGTTCATCTCCTTGGCTGCCCGCATGCCGTGGAGTAGTGCCTCGTACTTGGCCATGTTGTTCGTGCAGGGGTGAAGTCGAGGTAGAGGACGTAGCGTAGCTTGTCGCCCTTCGGGGATGTTAGCACGATCCCCGCTCCTGCACCATCTGCGTTCTTGGAGCCGTCGACGTGTAGGCTCCAGTAATGGAGGTATGGCAGCTTCTCTGGCTGCTGGGCCTCCTCCTAGTCAGCGAGGAAGTCTGCGAGTACCTGATGTTATGGACACCGATCTCGACGGCCCACTTGGCGACTCGCCCGGTTGCCTCACGGTTGCGGATGATGTCCTGTAACGGTGCTGAGGAGATGACCGTTATTGGGTGCTCTTGGAAGTAGTGCGGCAGTTGCCGCTATGCTCCGAAGACCGCATATACCAATTTTTGGTACTGCGGGTAGCGCTGGCACGACTCGGTGAGGACTTCGCTGATGTAGTATACTGGTCGCTCCACTGGGCGCTCCTTGCCTTCCTCTGGTCGTTCGACGACCATGACGGTGCTGACGACGCGCTCGGAAGCCGCGACGTAGACGAGCATGGGCTCCTTGTCGACGGGGGCGGCGAGTAGCGGTGCTGCGAGTAGCACCTCCTTGAGAGCGTGGAGCGCGTCGTCTGCCTCCTTGTCCCACTGGAAGGTGGGGTTCTTGCGCATTAGGCGGTAGAGGGGCATCGCCTTCTTTCCTAGCTGGGGGATGAAGCGACTGAGAGCCGCGACCCACCCGACCAACTTCTGGACATCGCGCAGGCACTCGGGTCTGCCGAGCCAGGAGATCATGTTGATCCTTGCGGGGTTCGCCTTGATCCCGTGCTTGGAGACGACGTATCCCAGCAGTTGTCCGGTAGGTACACCGAAGGTGCACTTTCCTGGGTTTAGCTTTATCTTGTACCTCCGCAGGTTGGCGAAGGTTTCTGCCAGGTCAGCGAGTAGATCGTCCTGGTGAGTGGATTTTACCACCATGTCATCGATGTAGACATGGATGTTGCGGACAATTTGGCTTGCAAGGCACTCATGCATGCACCTTTGGTAGGTTCCCCGGTGTTCTTAAGGCCGAAGGTCATGGCGGTGTAGCAGAAGGCTCCGAATGGCGTGATGAACGCCGTCTTCTCTTCGTCCTCGACTGCCATTTTGATCTGGTTGTACCCAGAGTAGGCGTCGAGGAAGCATAGCCACTCTGAGCCCGCGGTTGAGTCGATGATTTGGTCGATCCGTGGGAGGACGAACTGCTCCTTCGGGAAGGCGCTGTTGAGGTTTGTGTAGTCGATACACATTCTCCAGGTCCCGTTTTCTTCTCGACCAGAACTGGGTTTGCCAGCCATTTGGAGTAATTGATTGGCCGGATGAAGCCTGCAGCGAGTAGACGCTGCACCTCCTCGGCGATTGCTCGGCGGCTCTCTTCATTGAAGGGCCGCAGCGACTGCTTGACGGGTCACACTTTGGGGTCGGCGTTGAGTTTGTGCTCGGCGAGTTCCCTCGGGACACCAGGCATGTCGGATAGCTTCCATGCGAAGATGTCGCGATTCTCACGTAGGAACTCGATGAGTGCGCCTTCCTATGCTGGGTCATGCCCGTCCCGATCGTTACCATCTGGCTGGAGTCGCCTGGAACCAGCTCGACGGTGCGAGTGTGCATCGTTGCCTCAAAGGCGGTGGAGCTGCCACCCTCCGAGTTGGGCTTCTTGAGTATGGTGGGGTCGTCGGTGTTAACCCCGCTCGCATACTTGGCGAGCTCCTCGGCATGGTTGGCTTTCGCCACGATGATGGCATCAGCGAGTCCGGCGCCTTTGGCCTCGCATTCTGTGGCCATGTTGGGATCGCCATGGACAGTGATGATGCCACACGACCCAGGGAGCTTCATCGCGTTGTAGGCGTAGTGGGGCGCTGCCATGAATTTGGCGAATGCCTAGCGCCCCAAGACGCAGTGGTAGGGGTTGTTGAATGGCACCATCTCGAAGACGATCCGCTCGGTGCGGAAGTTTGCTGGTGTGCCGAAGGTGACTGGCAGCGTCACCTTGCCGATTGGGTATGCCTTCCGACCGGGGACGATATCGTGGAAGGTGGTGTAGGTCGTCTCGATCATCGACTGCGGGAGCCGCAGTCGCCTGAATGTGTCCAGGTATAGGATGTTGATGGAGCTTCCGCCGTCCATCAGCGTCTTGGGGAGCCAATAATCCCCCACCTTGGGCTTGACCACCAAGCCGACTCGTCCCGGATATTCGATCCGTGGCGAGTGGTCCTTGCGGCTCCAAGTGATTGGTTGCTCGGACCAGTTAAGGAACTGGGGGATGTCTATCTAGGACACCGCGTTGACGGCGACGGCGCGGGCGATGACCTTCTTCTCGCGCTTCGTGTTGAAGCCTGTGAAGGTGTGGAGCGAGCCGGCAACACTGCCTAATTTTCCGCTGTTTGGCGGGTTGTTGTCGAGGTCTTCCCGTGCGCGTCGTGCCTTCTCAATCTCCTTGAGGGAGTGGCAGTCAGCGGTCGTGTGCGTAGCGGGCTTCCCTTCCCTGTTGTGAAACACACAGGGTTGATTGAGGAGAGCCGTGGGGTCGAACCTCGGCTTCGCCTTGTAGTTGCCGCCATCGCGGCGCTGGCCTCCGTCACGGCGGAAGCTCTTGGGTTCGCGCGGCGCGTATCCGGCGTTGGCGACAAAGTCGACTCGCCCATCACCGCGGCGCTTGCCGGTGAGGCGAGTGTTGCTGTAGTGTAGCTCGGGTCGCCTCCCGTTGTCGTGGCCGCTCGTGTGGCGATTCCCTCTCGACTCGTCGTCGGTTTCTTGGTTTGGGTCCTCTTCCGCGTACCGCTTGGCGATCTCCAGGAGGTCCAGTATGTTATCGAGTGTTCTGTACACTCGCTTGAGCTTGGCGACTAGGGGCTCATAGTGGCACGAGGTCTTGAAACAGTGGATCGCGGTGTCCGGGTGGATTCCGGTCGCGTTATACCACAGGTCTTGCCACCGTTGGACCCAACTGCGGGTCGACTCGCGGGGTCCCTGGACGCATCTCTCCAGGTCCTCGATGGTGGTGGCGCTGGTGTAGGAACCCTCGAAGTGCCTAACGAAGGCGCAGCGCATTTCCTCCCAGGAATCGATGTTGTCCGCATGGAGGGTGTTGATCCATTGCCTACACGCTCTCTCCATCATCAAGGGGAGGTAGCGGGAGGCAAGCAGGTCGGTGTGGCCAGTGATTCCCATTGCCATGAGGTAGGTATCCAGCCACATGGACGGGTCGTACGAGGGATCGTACTTCTCGATCTCCTTCGGCGCCTTGAAGTTCGCTGGGTATTTTTCTCCTCGGATCATTGGTCTGAAGCACTGGGGTCCGACTCGACTCAGCGATCCCCTTGGTTCGCCGTCACGGCGGTTGGTGAGGGTATGTCGCAGGTCGTCGGGCTGGCGTACGCGCCAGCTCTGGTTGTTGATGATGTGGGTGCGCGCTTTGACTGGCTGCCCGTTGGCGGCGACGAAGTTGTTCGCCGGCCGCGGATCGTTGGTGGAGAGTGCCACGTGCGCGGGTCGATGTTGGAGCTGCAGGGGCTCAGGTGGTGGGCAGTTGAGGGTGTTCGCCACCATTGGGCGGCCGCTTGAGGCCGCCTTGTTGCCTGAGGAACGCGAGTACATGCGACCCTGTGAGTCGGCACCTGCATTTTGTTGCTCGACCACCTTGGCGAGTAGAGCCTTGGCGTACTGGATCTGCAGGGCACCTTCCCCGGTTACGTTTATGTTGTCGACCATTGCTCGGCTCGCGACGACATTGTCCATCGGAGTGGAGAACAGCGGGAGGACATTTGCGTATCGCTCCCGCGAGGAGACCATGATTCTTGGTTGCTAGGGGGCGCGCGGTTGGGTGGTGGTGGGGCGCCGTTGGCCTTCGCGCCTGGTGGGGGCCAGGAGCTCCCTCCTGGCGGCGCGTTCTCGCAGATTGCACGCTCGGCTGCACGAGCCGGGTCGTTCTCGTCATTGAACTTCAGGGCGCGTCCCTGAATGGTGGGATTCAGGCGTGACCTGATTCGGAGTTGGTGGTAACGCGAGAGTTCCTGCGCTGTCATCTGCTCGAGGCGAAATTTTTCTCGCTCGGCTTGTTCTTTGCGGACCGCCTCCACCAGCCGCAGGCGGAGTTTCTCGACCTCCGTTGCTGTTGCGTTTGGTGGGATCAGCGTAGAGAAGGGGTCTGGAGGGGGGTCAGCGCCATTTTCCATGTAGGTCGCGACGTGGCGACCAGACCCGTCGTGGAGGTCGACGGAGTTCTCCGACCCAGGGTCAAAGTCGAAGATCCCAAGGATGGAGGGGTCCTCGAAGTCTCCCACGTTGGAGACCTGGGTGATGGAGCCCGCGGGCGATGCGGCGATGATGGATCCGGCAGCCGACGCCGGGGTCGCCGAGTCGGCGTTGTCGTTGAGGGCCGCGTCGTCCGCGACCTTGGTGGTTTCGGCCACGTTGTTGTGGGTTGAGTCGTACTCGGAGGAGAGTCGGTGAATCGTGCGGACCTAGCTCTCAGAGAGCTGGTCGCGTGGTGGTGACTCACGGATGCGAGCCGAGTCCTCCGAGACGATGACGTTGGTAAAGTCGACGAAGAGGTTGATCGTGACGACCGGCATGATCACGCTGTGCGTGACGGGGCGTGCCGCCGGGACGTAGCTGCTCGGCAAGATCTGGAGGATCTCGCCGATCGTGATCATGCGGCCGGTAGCGATCGTCTTGTTGATGGGTAGATTGGATCTCGCCACAGAACACCGGCCTGGCCAGCCAGGCCCCACGGTGGACGCCACTGTCGTGGGAATGGCCACGAAAGATGATGCAATCGGCAGCGAGTAGTAGAACATGGGCAAGGGCGGCCAGCCATCTGCGGTGTGAGATGAGGGCGGAGACACAAGGGTTTACCCAGGTTCGGCCCTCCGGAGGGTAAATACCTACTCCCGCTAGATTGTATTATGGAGAGAGTACAAGGGCGAGCTCGACGACTAGGCGGCGAGTAGCTGGGGTGTATGATGGAACGTCTCCCCTATGCGTACCCTAGGGAGGTTTATATAAGCTCACCTCACTAGAGTTTACAGATCCACAACCGAATTGGTTAAGGATTCGGAGGGTCTTTGGCCTAGTCCGACTGGGCCAGCTAAACGCTGGGCCTCCGGCTTCCGATCTTTGAGTCCTCGCCAAGTCTCGATCCAGTCGCCGTCCTGCATGCCCACTCGCTGGCACCTTGGGCCAATAGGAAACGTCCTGCTAGGCATACCCCGGAAGGCATATCCCCATCAGCCACAATCAACCAAGGCATACAATCATAATAGCATACAGTAAACAAACAAGGAGGGCATGCTATTTTTAGTAGGTATTGGGATGAAAGGATTTGAAGGATTGGGAAATGTCTTAGGATATTTGAAGGAAACCCATATAAGTTTTAGAGTCTAGAATCTAGGTACGAGAGGCGTTTTAGACCAAGGTCCTATTCAGTATGATATCATTTTATAAAAATGATATCAGTAGATAGGTATTGATTAAATGAAACAAAAAAAAGTGGTTTCACTATTTTATCAATAACCTTTGATTTATAGTGATTTTTATAGTGAATAAAACTCTAGTTTTAGGAAATAATTCACCAGAATAGTTTTGGAGTTCCAAAAATTATTTGCTTGGGTGGTTAAGTAGTATTTGATGGATTGATTCAGTGGGAGTTGTAATCATCCCAAAATAATTACCAGAATGCCCTTAGGAAATTCCCAAAGACAGTACTGGATGATATTTGTCTTTTTCACCAGATTAAATATATAAGGGCTTTTGAGGTGATTCCAAAGACACATGTTAGGTACTTTGAATACCTTTATGTAGATCTGAATCACTCTTTTTGGATGTACAGAACTAAATTGTTGAATTTATTAATTAGTAAACAATGCATAGAAATGTTTAATTCATCATAAATCAAGAAGAGCTCAATAAATATTGGACTCCTGGGGTTTGAAGGGTATAGGTATGCATGTACAATGAGATTTTAATTAGGTAATGACCATTATTGGTTCGACCTAGAGAAATTATTAAAGTCACATAAGTGCTATTTTTGTTATTTTCACTATGTGTAATCTAGGAAGCAAAAGACTATGGGGTCAGGTTTTCATGAAGGTTATGTCCAATACCTTGTATTTCAAAAAGGGTTTAGTTCATTTTAAGTTGTCAAACTCACAGAAGGTTTTATTTTGTAAAAAGGATACATTTATGTAGATGATTTATTGAGACAAAGTTGGAAATGGTTTGGGTCAAACTTAGGCACTTCAGGTTCAGGAAGACATGTGAATTTAGGGTAAAAATATCCTCTGGCCACATATAGGTATTTTCCATTTTCTTTGGTAAATAAAGTAGGCAACGAAATATAGAGATAAAGGAATTAGTTAAAGGATAAAAGGGAGAAGCAGTGTTGGGCCATATCTGGGGCTAAATGGGCCTCTTCGCGGGGTTCCAGCCCACTCGACCGTGCCCTGCACAAGAAGTGTGGTCAAACCAGGCTGGTCGGGGCCCGTGCGTCAGCCTCCTAGAGGGCTGAAGGGGTATGGGAGAATCATCGCTGTCGGATATAGTTGAAACCAACGACTGGGAGTCGTTTTCCTCCTGTGTCCAGCGGTGACAGGGTGAAACCCTAGCAGAGGTGAGGCGGGACTAGGGAGAGTCATCTGGGCCGTGCCGGCGCCGGAGAAGAGGCGGGGAGACGTGGTTCATCGCAGGAGTCTAAACTAGGAGCGGCAGTCGATGGTTCAACATCGGGGAAGATCCCACGCGGGATGGACCTTGTCGACCTCGTCGGAGCTCGCCAGCGGCCTCTAGGGCGGTCCTGAGCAAAAACGGAGAAGAGTGAGATGCAGAGTGACAAGGAGATTCCATTAGGGTGTCGTTCAAAGATAAAATGAGAGGGGAAGAGAGCACCCTAGGCAGATCTTTAACCGAGGCCGAAAAATGGAGGTTCTTCTTCTCCTCGGCTATACAGCTCCTGGGATGAGCTCTGGTTCTTGGGAGGGTAGATCAGGGGTAGCTGAGCACTAGTAAGCCACATGCAGAAGGGGAGGTATGGGGGAGGGGGTTAGGCTCAATTTTTCACCATGGTCGAAGCTCATTCTCTTCTCTCCCCCGGGCAGGTTAGATGAGGAGGAGAGGAGAGGGGTTACTGGGAGGGGGTAGGTGGAAGTGAATGGGGAAAAAGAGAGAAACGGGAGGGGTAGAGATGGGCTCTGCCCTCATATACCAAGGGACAAGGTTCCATGGTGTACATGGTGTATTTGAGAGCTTGGGGAGAGGTGAAACCATGGGTTGGAAGTATTGTGGGCATGGGGAGATGTGGGAGGGTGGTTCTGTTTTGGTGTAGGCCGGGGAGGGGGAGTGGTATCAACTAGAGATAAGGATAATTTTTACATGTGGTAATTTTTACCTCTAACAAGCACTAAGGACAAAGACTTAAGTGTTGTACAGTGGTGGTCGACTAGAGGGTGAGAGGTGTGTTGTGCAAGATTGTTTGACTAGTAAAAGGGAAAAAGAAATAGTAAAGGATCTCAAAAATATTGATTTTTCAGTTGAGAAGATAGCATAGGATATATAAGCGTCAAAGGTGCCTTGAGTTGGAAAAGTAGTTTGGAGAAAAACAAACTTGCCTTTATAAAAATGGTTTTTAAGATTTTGCAATTAAAGGAATTTAAATAGTTTAGTAATCCAAATAATTATGGGAATTATTTGGGGAATGTTTATATCAAAGGTGTATGATGTCAACTTGAAGTATCTATCATAACCAACCTTGGTTATTGCAAGACAAGATGGATTTTATAAAAGATCAAGGATTAGAGGATCTAGGGGTTTGTTATTTTTGTGCCACCTAAACAAGGTTGGATTAGTGAGCTCAGAAATCACCTTGGTACTAGGGATATATGGATGGATATACCATGTTATATATATGATAATGGTGCCAAGAGTTTGGCTTGGTTGTGTTTGTGGTGGTCTAGAAGTGATGGCAAACTTTGTTGAAAATAAGGCTGCCATAGCAGGATTGTCATGATGTCTTATAAACCATGTGGGTTTGAGAAGCACAATGCTCCAATGGAAACAAGTGAAGGATGGGTTGAAATACCATGGTTAGTATATCATAACCATGAAAAGAGTTGGTCAAGGGGAGATACCACAAGGAGGTGAGCCTCTTCCAAAGTAGGCATGTTGACTAGATTTACCGAAAAATATTATCATGATGTTTATAAAACCATCATGGATGAGTGGGTTAAGGAAGGTTTTAGCAAAGAGAAAAATTGGGATTTGGTAGTAATACTGATGTACTACAATATGGTTCAAGTACATTCTCAAGAATGCACATAGGTTGGAATAGGTGGAGCTCCAAAGATTGAATCTAGATAAGAATTCCAGACTTAGCCATTTTAGCAGATTTAGGGTTTTATACTAGATTACAAGGGTAGAGGATTTTGGGGGTGATGCTAGGCTCCAACTAATGATAAAGTAGATGATGTTGACCGAATGATTGAGTAGAGAGGATCCATGCTTAGACTTGGCCTTCATGGAGTTGAAAACTATCAGAAGGGATTATATCTAGATTGATCTAATTTGGAGATGAGAGGGTCACTTAGGATAGATCCAGATTATGATACTTGGTTTAGTATTTGGGGATATTAACTTTAGGGGTGATCCTAAGTGATGAGATACTAGATTAGCTCACTCTAATTCCTAGACACCTAATACAATCAGCAAATCAAGGAAATTCATCTAACAGCATATTAAGGCAATTCATCTTATCCACTATTACTAAGGTTACTGATGGGGATACGCCTACTGGGGTAATACTCAGCGGGACGTTTCCGACTGGCCCAAGGGCTGGCGAGTGGGCCTGCGGAACGGCGAGTGGATTAAAGCCCAGCAAGGTACCAAGCGACTGGAAGCTGAAGGCCCAGGCGAGTAGATAGGCCCAGTCGGACTAGGTTAAACGATTACCAAAGCTGTAACCGAATCGGTTGAGATATGTAAACCCTAGGGGAGGTGAGCCTATATAAACCTCCCTATAGGGTGAGTAGAGACACGTTCCCTCATACACCCAAGCGACTCGCTGCCTAGCCGCCGAGCTCGCCCATTGTAAACACCTCCATAATACAATCTAGCAGGAGTAGGTATTTACCCTCCGGGGGGGCGAACCTGGGTAAAACCCTGTGTCTTTGCCCTCATCTCGCACCGCAGATGGCTGGCCGCCCTTGCCCCTCGTTCCAATACTCCCTGCCGCTTGCAGCATCTGCCGTGACCATTCCCACGCCAGTGGCGCCCACCGTGGGGCCTGGCCGGTCTGGCCGGTGTTCTGCGGCGAGATCCAATCGACCATCAACGAGGCGGTGCGCCACCGGTCGCATGAGAGCGATCGGCGAGATGCTCCAGATCTTGCCGAGCAGCTACGTCCCGGCGCGACCCGTCACGCCTGGCGTGATCCCGCCAATCGGCACGATCGGCCTCTTCGTCGGCCTCACCGGCGTCATCGTCTCGGAGGACTCGGCTCGCATACGCGAGTCGCCACCACGCCGATCGGCTCTCCGAGAGCCAGGTTCGCACGATCCACCGCCTGCGAGTACAACTCGCCCACAACGTGGCGGGAACTCGTGCCGCAGAAGATCTGGCCCTCACCGGCGACGCCGACTTCGGCGACCGGCGTCACTCTCCGGATCCATCACCAAGGCCTCATCCGCGGGCTCCATCGCCAGGTCTCCAACGCGAGACTTGAGGACCCTCCACCCTGGAATCTTGGTCGATTCGGGTCGGAGAACTCCGCCGACCTCAGCGAAGGAGCCAGTCGGCTTACACCGATCCGCCGGAGGATCCTTTCTCCACCCAATCCTCCTAACGCCACGGAGGTCGAGGAACTCCGCTGAAATCGGGCGGAGGCGTGAAGGCGAGGGCCGAGAAATTCCGCCTCGGCGGTGGCGGCACAGGCATCACGCTACCACCAGCCGGATCAGGTCATGTTTGAACCCCACCGTTCAGGGCGTGCCTGAACCCGACAGCAACGACCCTCGCGATAGCCGCGCGATCTGCGAGAACGCGCCACGAGGAAGCGCCGCCCCGCCAGATCGACGGCGGCGGGTGCCCCACCACCACCCAACCGCACCCTCCCGGACCAGCCGCGATAGTTGTCTCCTCACGGAGCGAGGCAAACGGCCTCCATTGTTCTCCACCCGATGGACAACCTCGTGGCAGGCCGAGCGGCAGCCGATAGCATCACGGCCACCGGCGACGGCGCCTTCCAGATCCAGTACGTCAAGGCCCTGCTTGCGAAGGCAGTGGAGCAGCAAAGAGCGGGCGCCGACTCGCAAGGTCGAGTATACTCGCGTTCCTCAGGAAGCAGAGCGGCCTCAAGCGGCCGCCCAACGGCGGCAAACACCCTCAATTGCCCGCCACGAGCCACCGCAGCTCCAACACCGACCCGAACGGCACTCCACCACCGATCCGGGGGCGACCAACCGTCGCCGCTAACGAACAACCCATCGGCGCCCGCACACACATCATCAACAACCAAACTGGCGCGACGCCAGCCGACGACTGCGGCACACCTAACTAATCGCCGCGATGGCGAGCCCATGGGTCGCTCGGTTGACTTGGGCCTAAGTGCGGACCAATGATCCGAGGAAGTACCGCCAAACTTCAAGGCGCCAAAGGAGATAGAAAATACGACTCCTCGTGCGACCCCGATGCGGCTTGACACATACCTCATGGCAATGGGGATCGCGGGTCACACCGACCTACCGCCGTTACCTCCCAATGATGATGGAGGGGCGTGCAGCGATGGATCAACACGCCCCGGGACAGTATAGACTCGGGAGGAAATGCGAGACGCCCGTCGAGCACTTCGAGTGCTCCTACACTGCGCCACCACCATCGAGGACACGAACGATGCGTCCGGGGACCCATGATCGACCCGCAATCGGGTCCAACGGTGGCAAGAGCTTTGGTATAACGGTCGGCATCCACCCGACACCGCGATCCATTGCTTCAAGACCTCATGCCGCCACGAGCCACTAGTCAAGCTCAGCGACACGCCCGCACACTCGACAACATCCCGACCTCCTCGAGATCGCCAAGCGATGCGCCGAGGAGGATCCAAACCAGGAAATCGACGACGAGTCAGAGGGCAACGCCGCAGGCGGCAACGGCGGCGACGCCGAACCGACCTACGCTACCGGCACCGCCTCACAGGCAAGCGCGCGAACGACGGGCGAGTCGACTGTCGCCAACGCTGGGCACGCATAACGCGAGCCAAGAGCTACCACAGCGACGGAGGCAGCAACGGCGATGGCGGCAATTACAAGAACAAGCCAAGGTTCGATCCGCGGCCCTCCTTAACCAACCATGTGCGTTCCACGGCGGGGAAGGAAAGCCATAGCGCACACCACCGCCGATCGCCACACCTCGTGGAAATCGAGAAGGCACGCACGCGGGAGGACACCGACAACGACCCGCCAAATGGCGGAAAATTCGCAAAGTAGCCGCTCGCTCCACCTTCACAGGCTTCAACACGGCGCGAAGAAGGTCATCGCCAGCGCCGTCGCCGTCAGCGGTGGCCCAAACAGACGTCCCCGGTTCTGAACTGGTCGGAGCAACCCATCACGGAGCCGGCAAGACCACTCGCCACGCATCGAGTACCGGGGCGAGTCGCCTTGGTGGTCAAGCCCAAGGTTGGCGACTCACGGCTCCCCAAGACACCGATGGACGGCGGCAGCTCCATCAACATCCTCTACCTCGACACCTTCAGCGGTTGCGGCTCCGCGATCGATGATCGAGACAACCCACACCACGTTCCACGGCATCGCCCCCGGTCGGAAGGCGTACCCGATCGGCAAAGTCACGCTACCGTCACCTTCGGTACTCGGCAAACTTCCGCCGGCGGATCGTCTTCGAGCTGGTGCCCTTCGACAGCCTTACCGCTGCGTCTGGGCGCCAGCGTTCGCTAAATTCATGGCGGCCCACTACGCTGCATAACGCGATGAAGCTCCGGCCGCGGCGGCGTCATCACCATCAACGGCGACCCGACATGGCCGCGAATGCGAGGCCAAAGGAGCCGAACTTCGCCCGGCATCATCGCGGCAGAACTAATCACGCCGACGAGCTTGCCAACACGCGGCGGGGTCAACAATGACGACCCCACAATACTCAAGAAGCCCAACTCGAGGGCACAAACACCTCAACCTTTGAGGCCACGACGACACCCGCACGTCGAGCTGGTCCCAGCGACCCCAGACGGTGACGATCGACAGGCATGAGCCCAGCATAGGAAGGCGCGCTCATCGAGTTCGCCGTGAGAATAGGGACATCTTCGCATGGAAACCCTCCGACATGCCCGGTGTCCCTAGGGAGCTCGCGAGCACAAACTAAACGCCGACCCCAAAGTGCGACTGTCAAGCCGCCACGGCCCTTCAATGAAGAACGCCGTCGAGCAATCGCCGAGGAAGTGCAGCCTTTGCTGCCGCTTCATCCGCCAATCAAATACTCCAAGTGGCTGGCAAACCCAGTCCGGTCGAGAATAAAAGCGGGACACGGAGAATGTGTATCGACTACACAAACCAACAGCGCCGCCCAAAGGAAGTCATTCCTCCCGCGGATCGATCGATAATCGATTCAACAGCGGGTTCGAGTCGCTATGTTTCCTCGGCGCCTCCGGTACAACCAGATCAAAATGGCTGTCGAGGAGGAGAAGACGGCGTTCATCACGCCATTCGAGCCTTCGCTACACCGCCATGACCTTCGGCCTCAAGAACGCCGGGCAACCTACCAGGTGCATGCAAGAATGCCTCGCGAGCCAAATTGGCCGCAACATCCACGTCTACATCGACGGCGTGGTCGTGAAATCCGCTCGCCAAGGCGACCTACTCGCCGACCATGGAAACCTTCGCCAACTGCGAAGGTACAAGATAAAGCTCAACCAGGCAAGTGCACCTTGATTGTACCGGACAACTCTTGAGGTACGTCGTCTCCAAGCGAGGGATCGGCGAACCCAACAAATATCGACACGATCGCCCGGCTCGGCAAACCCGAGTGCTGCGTGGCGTCGAAGCTGGCGGCGAGTGGCTCTCGTCGCTTCATCCCCCAGGCGAAAAGCGATGCCCTATACCGCTGATGCAAGAACCCCACCTTCGATGGGACAAGGAGGCGACGACGCGCCCGCGACCTTAAAAGGTGCTACTCGCCGCACCACTACTCGCCACACCCGACAAAGAGCCTATGCTGGTTTACGTCGCGGCGTCGAGCGCGTCGTCGCCATAATGGTTGTCGAGCGACGAGGAGGAAGGAAAGGCGCCCGGTCCAGCGGCCGGTGTACTACATCAGCGAGGTCCTCACCGAGTCGCGCCAGCGATACCCACAGTACCAAAAGCTAGTATACGCGGTCTTCAGGGCTCAGCGGCGCCTGCCGCACTACTTCCAGGAGCACCCGATCACGGTCGTCTCCTCAGCGCCACTACAAGACATCATCCGCAATCGCGAGGCGACCGGGCGGGTCGCCAAGTGGGCCGTCGAGATCGGCGTCCACAACATTAAATACGAGCCACGAAGGGCGATTAAGTCGCAGGCACTGGCAGACTTCATCGCCGACTGGGAGGAGGCCCAGCAGCCAGAGAAGCCGCCGTACCTCCATTACTGGAGCCTGCACTTCGACGGGTCCAAGAACGCGGACGGTGCAGGAGCGGGGATAGTGCTGACTTCACCAAAGGGCGACAAGCTCCGCTACATCCTCCGCCTCGACTTCACGCCCTGCACCAACAACATGGCTGAATACGAGGCCCTACTCCACGGCATGCGAGCCGCAAAGGAGATGAGCGTCAATCGCCTCCGATGCTACGGATACTCCGACCTCGTTGCGGGACAAGTCGCCGGCACCTGCGACGCCATCTCCCCTACCATGGCGGCGTATCGCCAAGAGGTGGATAAGTTGGGCGGCCACTTCACGGCTACTGCAGCCGAGTGGATCGACAAAGGAAAACGAGGAGGCTGACGCCCTCTCTCGCATCGGGTCGGCTCGACTCGCACCACCCGCCGGCGTGTTCCTCGACACAATCTCCAAGCCATCAGTCTCTCCCCCGAGGTAGATCGACATCGGAGTCCCACTCCAACCAGAGGCAGCCTTGGTCGCACTCATCACCGAGCCAGACGACTGGACCAAGCCCTACATCGCCTACCTGGAAACCGGCACCCTGCCAGCAGACGAGACAAACGCTCGAATGATCGCCCGCCGATGCAAGTCCTACACCATCATCGACGGCTAACTACACAAGCGCAGCGTCACCGGCGTGTTCCAACGTTGCGTCCAACCAGCTGAAGGACGCAAAATCCTCCACGACATCCACTCAGGCGACTGCGGCCACCACGCCGCCGCTCGCTCCCTGGTCGCCAAGGCTATGCGACACGGCTTCTACTGGCCCACCGCACACGCCGACGCTGTCGACATCGTCCAGCGATGCGCCGGGTGCCAGAAGTACGCCAGCCAGACGCACGTACCGAGCTCGGCGCTCAAAACGATTCCCATCACTTGGCCATTCGCCGTATGGGGCATGGACATGGTAGGCCCCTTCAAGAAAGCCCCCTCCGGCTACACCCACCTGCTAGTCGCCGTCGACAAATTCACCAAGTTGGTGGAGGCCAAGCCAGTCCGGAAATGCGACGGGAAGACCGCCACTAAATTCCTACGCAAGCTCATATATCGCTACGGGTTCCCAAACAGTATCATCACGGACAACGGCACAAACTTCGCCAAGGGAGCAATGGCCGAATTTTGCGAAGAGCACCACATCCGGCTTGACCTCGCGTCGCCACCCGAATCAACGGCGGCGGAACGCCAACCAAAGCATCCTCCACGGCTGCCGCGACTCCAAGTACCACTCGAGCGCACCGCTGGATGCTGGGTCGAAGAGTTGCCCTCCGTCATCTGGGGAATCCGCACCTCGGTTAACAGATCGACGGGATTCACCCCCTTCTTCATGGTCTACGGCGCCGAAGCAGTCATGCCCACCGACCTCGAACACGACTCGCCGCGGGTCGTCCACTATACGGAGGCCGCAAACGAGCTGGCCCGCCAAGATGGGCTCGACCAGCTCGACGAAGCACGCGACCTCGCTCGATCGCGCACCGCCATTTATCAGCAAGGACTCCGCCGCTACCACAGCCGACGGGTGAAAACCCGCACCTTCCAGGAAGGCGACCTGGTGTTACGCCTCATCCAGGACAAGAAAGGCATGCACAAGCTCTCCCCTCCGTGGGAAGGCCCGTTCTCTATCGGGCGCGTACTCGGCAACGACGCCTACTACCTCATCGACGTTCGCGGGGACGGCGAGCTCGACGTCAAGCGACCATGGAATGTAAACCTCCTCCGGAAGTTCTACTCCTAGAACCCCACACATGTACTCTCCAGTCGCTATGAAATAAAAGAAACGGTTACCGCAAAATTGCGTCTACTCTCCATGCCTTGTGCCACTCGCACTCGTAATAACAGCGTCATGCTAAATGCAGAAGTCAACCTTTGGTACAGCGATCGGCACGGCTAAGTAGTGCGATGTAAGAGCACTGAGTCATTTCAGGTCTTGCGTCGTCCACGAAAAACGCCAATCCGGAGCCCCATTGGAGTCGCCTAGCTCGACTGGTTTTACGAACCAAGACAACTGCCCTCGCTTCTCACAGCGACCTTGGTCCTCCGCATCCTCGGCATAGCGACTCGAACGGCTAAGTACCACGCCGGGACTGAATACCAGTTAAATCGCGATCGGTCGGAAAACGCCAAGTAAGAGAGCATGCCCAGACTCGCCACGCGATGACCCACGGGCCAGGCAGGGTAGCGCTCACACCAACGCTAAGTCCTCAACCACCTCGAGTCGCGCCTTGAACTACCAAGTACCACGCTCGGGGACTCCACCCGACCCGTCACAGACGGGAAAACGGTGAAATCTGAGCACTCAAGGGAGTCGCCTTGCGACTGGCTCTCCGAGCTCGGGCGAGTCGACTAAACTAACAAAACACATGATAACAACAAACATCATATACGAGGTGAACCCCACAAAAGGGCGGACGCGCTCGGGGACTCGTCCAAAATCAATCCAAAACACACAAACAAATAGCAAAACGGACACGACGTCCCATTCAATCGCATATTGCATTGTCTTATATTACAAATTATGCCCGCGTGGCAGAACTGCTGCTAACACATCCAGGCAAAACTACCCTATTCTGCAGGCTTCGACGACGACTCGCCAGAATCCCGGCGCCTACGGATGAACGCGGTGTACGGGTTTGACGGATACGTCGTCAGCTCACCCGCCATCGCCCGGCGAAAAGGTTGCTCGACCTTGAAGTCACGGCGCGGGCGGCTCGGTCGTTATTGCGACGACCGTTTCTGGTAGGGAAGGAGGTCGCCCATCGCCCAAACACGCCCGAGCTGGCGGCACGCTCCGCAACTTGAGAACCTCGGACAGGTCCACCGCGGTCATCGACGAAGGATACCCACTCGTCACATCGTCGAGGTCGAAATCCTCGGGAAGTGGGCGAGTCCAAGGCTCGCTTGTCGGCGCTCACGCCAACGCCGACCGCGTCATGAACTCAACGACGGGCGCCTTCTCCAAATACTCCCACACCTCAACGAGGTCGCTGGGAATAACCTCCGTGGGCGACATTTCTTGAAGGTAGGCGCGGATGCACGCCGACAGCAGGCCGAGTCGACGAGCATGCTTACGCACTGCCTCGCGTCGAGCAAGCTCGCTTCTTCTTGGCTACCAATAACGCGACCTGCAAGAAGGAGACAATGATGAGCGTGACGGACACCGCAACACCCCAACTAACGGAAAGGGAAGATGCACTCACCAAGCAGCGGGCGGGCGAGCCCCGTGATGAAACACTGAAGCGACGTGTGGTCGTCCTGAAGCCCAGCAATAAGAGCGTCCGACACCTTGCGATCCTCCGCCGCGGCTGCAATGGTGGCCTTAGCCCGCCCGTCCGCCGAGCTAGCTTCTTCCCTCGCCTCCCGCAGCTCGCGCTCGAGGTCAGCGACCGCTGAACGCCAACGCCGAGCAGCGCGCGCCAACTCACCAGGACAAGCTCTGGCGACCTTCCTCTGCCTTCAGCAGCAACTGAAGCTCTTTGTTCGCCTCCCGGATTGTGGTCAGCTCCTTCTCAGCACGCTGTTGCGCGGCCAGTCGGTCCGCCGACTCGAGCCGCAGACCCTGCATATCATCAAAAAAGTCAGTAAAAACGAACTTCCTAAGTGCCCACCCGCTGAAATTCAGCGAGTGCGCGCCGGAGGACTAGCGATCAAGAAACTTCCTAAGTGCCCACCGCTGAAATTCAGCGAGTGCGCACTCGGGACTAGCGATCAAACTTCCTAAGTGCCCACCGCTGAAATTCAGCGCTTTTCGAGGACCGCGATCAAGAAACTTCCTAAGTGCCCACCCGCTGAAATTCAGCGAGTGCGCACTCGGGGACTGGCGATCAAGAAACTTCCTAAGTGCCCACCCGCTGAAATTCAGCGTGCGCACTTTCGAGGAGATCGATCAAGAATTTCAAGTGCCCACCCGCTAAAATTTAGCGTCGCCTCGGGGACTGGATAAGAAAGTAAAGGCGAGAAAATAATAAGAATCAAGCGGCGCAAAGCACCGACATGATCCTCGGGACTGGATATACGGATGGCTGCGCCAAGCATGCCATGAAGTTACATTGCGTCCACGGATGCGAGTAACTGGCTGGTGCCCACGACGCTGGTCGACTTCGCATCGATGGTCCCCGGAGCGAGGCCGGGATGCCCGCTCGCCGCGCCGCCTTGGTCACAGCGAGGAAGGTGGCGATAGGCACCCGCTCAAGGAAGTCGCCTCCGCCGTTCGCAAGGAAGCGCCCTCGCCGTGAGCGGTTGCCTCCACGCAGGCCGGCGGGCCGACCGCCGTCGAGAGAGGCGATGGCGGCGTCGTCGCCTTGGCCTTCTTACTGCCCGCCGAGGCAACGACCTCGTCGCCTTCCTCTTACGGAAGGATCTTCCTCGCTAGCGGTGGAGGTACAGGCCCGCGGTCGGGTGGCCCATCCTTTTCCTCGGTCACGCACATCGGTCGAATCGGTAAAGACAATCAAAACAGCTATTGAAAATAGAAGGCCGAATGCACTCACTTGGCAGTGGGATGAAGCGTAGCCTGCGAAGGCCGGCGGTTTTTCAGCTCGGGCCCGTTGGCGGCGAGCCTAGTTCCATGACGCCGTGCCCAAGACACGGGCGGCTTCTTCGTCGTCGAGGCTGCGGTGGCGCCTGGGATACCTTCGGCAGGCGAGGGCTGGAGCCGCGGCCGGAGCCTCCTTGCGGGCGCCGCCACGGAACCTCCTTGCGGCGGTCGCAGTGGTGGAGCCTTCCCCAGCTCAGAGACTGGTGAAAATGGTGGGGGCATCGAGGCCAGCGGCACTTCCACAGTCGGCGCATCTAGCGCGGTTGTCGCTGGGGCTCCACCGTCATCGGTCGAGCTGTGAGCATCAGAGCTGCTCGTCGAGTGCGGCGGCGAGGCCATCCTCGGCGGCTTCGCTTTCCTCTTCGGGGGGGCCCTCGCCTCCTTCTCCTTCTTCTTCTTCTTCGAAGGAGTGGCCTGGCGGCGCGAGGTGGTCTCTAGGAGCTCGTCGTCATCATCATGACGCTCGAGGCTCCTGCTCGCTTCGATTTCGCGCTGACGTTGCCCGCGAGTCTTTCGGACCAGCGGGGCAATTTCCTCTTCGGACTCGTCCTCGTCGTCCCCGTTGCCCTTGGCGGGTGGCGATTCGCTTGTATCCTGGGCGGATGGCCCCGGGCTCTCGTCATCAGCGGGTGGGAGCCACCTTCCACCACTTGGAACAGTGCGATGAATAAACAGAGTTAGAATTACCTTGATCGCATACTGCATTGCGAACAAGATAAAGAAATTACCGTGGGCCGGACGCTTGGCGGTGTAAAGAGGACCGCCTGCGCATCCGTATACCGCTGGTGATCTTCTTCAACGCTGGAGATAGTCCTCCAGCTTCCACTCGTCGAGGCAGGCTTCGTCGAGTCTCCCGCCCGATGTCTTGATATGTAATGGTCGCGTTGGCGGCGGAGCGAGCCGCCGCCCAAGCCAACAATTGTACAAGTTTATCGTCTGAGCCCTTCTTCTTGACCACGGATGGTGCGGAGCATCTCATCGGCGACCATCCGCTGGTCGTCGGGAAGCTTGCCGACACGGAGATGGCGTGGCTCGAGCGGTTGGCCGAGTACCGCGGGATCGCGCCTCGTCCTCGAGTCGCCTCGGTCACGTAGAACCATGACTTCTTCGACGCCGCTGCTTTGGCCGGCATCGGATCGAAGAAGGAAGCTTTGGACTTGAGTTGGAGCGTCGGGCCGCATGGCTAGCATTGGGCCGCCTCCTCGCGGTGATCCGTCCATGGAAGATCTTGCCACAGGAAAGTAGGGCGGCAGCCAAGTAGCACTGCGAGCGCCATGAAGATGGCGAGCTGCTCGATGTGGGGGACCCGGATCGAGGGCTGGATCCGTAGTAGGCGCAAAACGCCGGAAGAACAAAGACGGGAAACCCTAACCCCGCTCGAGATGATTGGTGAAGCAGACGAACTCCCTCTCGCGGGTTCGGGTCGTTTCTCCGGCTGCGGGGATCGCCAACACCGGCTCGCGATTCCGGCCTCCTCGAAGGAGGCCAGCCCTCGTGCACTTGGACCTGCCCCATGGTTCGGTGAGAAGGGCCATAGCGAGAGGTTGGTTGGAGGTCGGAGGATTTGGTCGATTGGATCAAGGAGCAAAGGAGAGAGAATGCGCACTCGGAAGAAGTGGTGGGCGATTGGCTCTCGATTGCCTGCCATTCCTCTTATATAGCGGGAGTTACCCGCCAAATCAGAGCCGTTACGCGCGATGATTCGCCAAAAGTTACCGTTGAGTTACCTTAACGGCTAGTTTGACCACGCTGACGGTCCAACTCCAGCCACTCGGCTCAGGTCACTTTCGCCGACGCGTCCCGTGGCTCGACTCGCCCAAGACGCGACTCGGTTCACCGGATTTCCTCCTTCATACAGGAGCCCGCCGACGATTCGACTGGATGCCTACTTTGAAGCCGTATACTCCGACTGCCAGCAGCCACTTATGCCTAATCAACGACGGCCTCGGGGACTACTGATGGGGATCGCCTCTTTGGGGTATACTTTCGGGGACGTTCCGGTAGCCCAAGTCTTTGGCGAGTGGGCACGAACGGCGAGTGGATTAAAGCCCAACAAGGTACCAAGCATTTGGAAGTGAAGGCCCGTAGTAGATAGGCCCAGTCGGACTAGGTTAAACGATTACCAAAGCTGTAACCGAATCGGTTGAGATATGTAAACCCTAGGGGAGGTGAGCCTATATAAACCTCCCTATAGGGTGAGTAGAGACATGTTCCCTCATACACCCAAGCGACTCGCTGCCTAGCCGCCGAGCTCGCCCATTGTAAACACCTCCATAATACAATCTAGCAGGAGTAGGTCTTTACCCTCCGGGGGGCCGAACCTGGGTAAAACCCTGTGTCTTTGCCCTCATCTCGCACCGCAGATGGCTGGCCGCCCTTGCCCCTCGTTCTACTACTCGCTGCCGATTGCAGCATCTGCCGTGACCATTCCCACGACAGTTACCATCAGGCTTAGCTTGGTGTGGCATCCCGCTAAAACCACTACTAGAAAATCGCGTTGTTTTGTGCATTGCATCATCATGACCGCATGTGCATGTCATCATGCCACATTGCATTTGAGCATCGGCATCATCTTGCATTTGCTTGCATAAAACTAATTGCAGAAAAACCTATTTTGTTTTCTAAAACGCCCCGTCTTGTTTTCAAATTCAAACCCGGGTCTCCGGATTATTTTGTTTTGTCTGCTATCAGGTTGCAAAAGCCCTGTTTGAAATAAATAAAATATTTAATCATTTTTAGTGGGGCAGTCGAACGGGCCGATTCGACCCAGTCGACCACCCCCGGAATAAAATCGGTCCACCTAAACCAGCCCACCCGAATTCCTATTCCTACCCAAACCAAATCTACCCACCAATCCCCTCCCTCCACCTCACCTTCCCTCCACCTCATCACAGCCACCGCCACCTCATCAATCCCCCATCCCCTCTCTCTCTCTCTCTTCTCACCACAGCCCCATCTACCCACCCTCTCTCTCTCCCCACCGACACCCTGGCCCCACCACCCACCCACACACCCAGCGGCCCACCTTCCCCCAGCCGACCCACCTCTCCCTCTCTCACTGTCCCCCGGGCCCCACCCCCACCTGCCTATCTTACCCCCCACCTGGCCCCACCAGCCCGTAGCACCCAACCTGACGCGCAGCGTCCCCCCCCGCTCGCGAGCCCCGATCCCCACCCGTCCTCTTCCTCCCTCTGCCTCCGGACCTCCTCCCCCGCCGCCTTCGGTACTGCGGCCGGCCGCCTCTGCGCCAAGTAAGCCCACGCCACCGCCGTGCAGGCCCCGACCTCGAGCTCCTGCTCTGGCCCGGCCCCGTGTCTCCGGCGCGCCCCATCCCTAGCTCGCCAGCACCCGCCACCGAGCTCGCCGCCCAGGACCAACCCCACCGCCGGGGTCGCCCTCCGTCTGCAGCAGAGCACCGCCAGACCTCCTCTGCAGCGCTGGCTCCTCCCCCCCACCAAGCACATCTCCAAGCCCGCCCTCTGCGATGCGGCCACCTCCCCGGCCCGCGTCCGGCCCGCTTGCTGCCGCCTGGTCTGCGTCACCGTTTGGTCGGCATGCTCTGCCCTCCTCTTGAGCTCGACTCCCCGCTGCCGGCTGATGGCCACCCATCCGGGCCGCCCTTTTTCTCCGCGTCCATCGCTGGCCACGTCAAGCTCGTCCGCAACGGCCTCTGCTTCCTCTGCTATGGTAGCGTGTCCGAGTCCCTGATTGTTCTGCAGGACGTGGTGCATCGGCACTGTGTTGTGGTGATAGTTGACGTTGTGGGGATGTTTTGGTGAAGGCATAGTGGTGCCGTGAGTATGCATGCTGGTGTACCAGGCCTAAGTTCAGACAAGGTTCCCCTACCCACCAATAAGTTCTTCTATCATCGTCGCTTGAACCCCCAAGAACCGCCCCACGACTATTGCCGATTCGAAGATCACGAAGACGTACATGTAGTCCGAAGACATGTACTTCTACTTCACGGACAACAAGATCGCCTTCTTGGACTGGTGATTCAAGGTCTCCTTCCGAAACCACCAAGCACTCTCTCGGATCCGAGGACCGAAGATGCCCGGAACGCCAAGATCGCCTTTCGGACCCTTGAAGACCGATCACGGCGTCCCCCCCCCCCCTCTCGGACCACAAGACCGACACGAGTAGAGACCCGGAAACTATGCAAGACCATGGCGGACCGAAAACCAACCTCGACACTCCAAGTTCGCGAGACTCCGTGCCGAAGACCCCAGACGCGACAAGTACTTCGTCCCGGATCTGATGACCGCGAACCCTGACGCCAAGATCGCCACCGGAACGCCAAGTTCTCCACTTTGAACGCCATGACCGTCTACGCGGACCCGAAGACCACGAATGGGACAAGATCGACACCGACCAGGGCGAGACCGATGCGCCCCCGACACTGAACCAAGTCCTTCTTCCCGGATGCGCCAAGATCTATTCCGTTATCCGAGAACGCTCCCCCTGAGACCGAACCCCGAACCCCGGGACCAAGACCGTCGAGCCCTAATGTGTGACCCTTATCCGAGAACCCTATTTTATAAATGGTCCACTATATAAATTGTTGCATATATAATTGTTCATCTCGCATGCATCTTGTGTGGGTTGGGGGCCTTATGCCGATTCACCTAATAATTAAATATGGAGGCCCTATGCGGGCGAAACTAGTATTATATTGGCCTCATTTAAATTTGTGTAGCGAACCGGTAACTTATCTTGCCCTGTTATTACAACATTTAATTTGCGGGGTAGATAAATAACTTGAACCGTTTAATTAAATGTCGGGACCCCGGTTCCATTTAATATGACCTAATTGCATCGCATCTTTGCCACGCCATACATCAAACATGCATCATGCCCGATCTTTTGCCGTAGTATTAAATAGTGCATCCGGTGTTTATTCTAGTGTTTTGGTTCTTCGCGGATAAGGCCGTTGAGTTGATGCGAGTGTCGACCGATCTTCGGATGAACCTTCGGCAATGTTTTCAGGCGAGCACCTCCCCCTTTCTACCTATCTTACTTTATAGTATTTATTCCCTCCTGTTGATCTATTGCTATCTGTGTTGCGATGCTCTAGTTTCCGTACCCGTGATATCCCCTTGCATCCATATATTGCCTTGGACACATCCTATTACCTGTTTTTTGGTAGATAGTTGTACTTGCGCGTCGTAGTCGCTTGCTCAAGTGCTGTTGCGTGTCGTCAAGTTCCACAGTTTTTGGAGTATTGCCGCATGTTCAATGTTGGAGATGATCATGGCTTTAATTATTGTTCATTTTAATTACTGTTTAACAACTAAAATTGAAGTAGGTAAGCAGAGGCACAGGTGGGCAATAGATGTTATTTGGTTGTTAACCGTCCACTTGTGTCCCGTAGGACCCCGAGTTCTTGACACTTGTTCCGAGATCGAGCGCGCTAACCACAGGTGGGGAGATATGGGCCCCCCATCGATTAGTACCTGATTTCAAAGTATTGTACTGGGGCCACAAGTAGTTTGGGGCTTTATTACTATTCTGTACTTATGCCATGCTTTACTGCTTTATTTACGATTGTGCGAGGAGCACACTGTACTGTTTAGGATCGGGACACGATTTTGCGGTGTCGACAAGCCCAGTTTTGGGTTCCCAGTCGTTCACAGCCGTCTACCCAAACCCTAAGTCCGTCTCGGAGACCGGCCGACTTTGTTGCGGGTTCGACTTAGTGGGGTGGCCCCCCGTGCTTGCTTTGGGTCTGGAAACGTCGTGACTTAGGCCCCGCCGACATACCGATGGGTGTATGTTAACTGATCTGGCAAAAAGGGTCGAAGTGCTTGTGGATACTTTGGTGCACCCCTGCAGGGTTAAATCTTTTCGAGAAGCCGTGTCCGCGGTTATGGACTTTTGGAGCACAAGGTTGATCATAGACAACTATAACTAAAGTTTCTTGTTATAAATTGACTTGTATCCGATATGACTAGTAATCGGCTTCACTACAACGAATGGCCAAATAAAAGTACCAACAAGCTTTGGGTTTTGGGGTTATCTCATGCTAATTGTATCGACTAGTAAGTGTTGCAACTATCACGGAATGGTTAACTAAAAGTGCCTTTGCTACTTTATCGGGATGATTATCTAAACCTGACTAGTAATTGCTGCAGCGATAAGCGAATAAATAAGCGCCAACTGTGAGTTCCTTGGTTGACTTCCTCGTTTGGTCTCGAGGGGGAATACCAGGATGGGATTGTTTGGTGTTAGTATCAGGTTGGTTCCGGATAGTTCTTTCTTACCCCTCTCTGATAGCCGCCTGTTTCATCGAGTCTCTATAGGTTATTTAGTGCATGCTGCGCTGCCGCTGCAGTCCACCATACCTATGTAGGCAAGGACCGCCGAATTCTAGCCTCGCGTGTCTTGGCCTCGATCTTGCTCCTCTTTTCCTTTGCCCTTTGGCACACCCTTTTGTTTTAGCAGGTTTCGACGTCGTTAGCGGGTTACCCTTCCGGCTTGGCACAGGCAGGTTATGGGCGCCATTGGTTATTCTTCGTGGCTCTTAGCCCCATTTGCATCTTGTCCGAGTGGACTGTAGCGTTCTGGTGATTTGGATCTTTGTATTGTATATCTGTATTCTTGACTCTTGGAGTCGTGTTGTATATATATATCTACGTGGGTCCCATCGAGGACTCTTGTGTAATGTTATTACCCGTTTTCCACCGCACGAAGTGCTGGTGGCACCTTTGAATCGTTTCTATGCGGGTTTGGCGGGTTTCGCTAAAACTTGCATAGGGCCGATCGAGGGTGTTCTGAGTGGTATCGAGGCTCGGTTGCGATACCCCACAAGTACAGCCTGTAGGATAACCTAGCTAACGGCCGAAGTAGAGTGTCAAAACTATTTTTGATAAATTGGTTGGATAGTTCTGATTAGGTCTGATTTTACTCCTTACCCCTCTGCTATTCTACTCTTACCTCTACGTGTTTTGAATCCCCTCTCTTCTCTATCTTCGAGTCCAGGATTTCTCGTGGTTGGGTTCCGTCGTACCTTCAGGGTTTCGCATACTCCTTTGATAACGGTGTTCTACCATCCGGTGTTCATGCTGTCTGAGGAATCCGTCTACTGTGGTACCATCCTTTGTTCCTTGTTTGTGCCTTCCGGTGTTTTCCGACGCGACGACATCATCTACGCCAGATCCTATGCAGAGTCTGCATCACTTCTTTGTTCCTGAACCTCGATTGTCGAGATCTTCAGTCTGATTCCGAGAATGGTTGCACGCTTTTCTACTGATTGTGCAGAGTAATAGTTTGGGTGCGTGATGGATTGTCCCCCATGCCGACTACCCCTTCTATTCGCTTGTGTACGTTGAAGTGGATGAGAATGCATCGGTTCTCTCTTTCTATCGGAGTTAGAGGTGGATTTATTTGTTGATACCTCTACCTTCGACCTTTTGTTCCGGAGTGTTCTCTCGACGATCATGGGCAACGACCTCTTGTTAGTGGTGTCACGAGGATCTACACGAAGCGAGAAGACGCAGATCGCCGACCTTCCTTCCGGTACCATGAGGCGGATCTCTAGGGCGAGATCCATTGTTAGTGGTGTCGAATTGTGGCATCCCGCTAAAACCACTACTAGAAAATCGCGTTGTTTTGTGCATTGCATCATCATGACCGCATGCGCATGTCATCATGCCACATTGCATTTGAGCATCGGCATCATCTTGCATTTTCTTGCATAAAACTAATTGCAGAAAAACCTATTTTGTTTTCTAAAACGCCCCGTCTTGTTTTCAAATTCAAACCCGGGTCTCCGGATTATTTTGTTTTGTCTGCTATCAGGTTGCAAAAGCCCTGTTTGAAATAAATAAAATATTTAATCATTTTTAGTGGGGCAGTCGAACGGGCCGATTCGACCCAGTCGACCACCCCCGGAATAAAATCGGTCCACCTAAACCAGCCCACCCGAATTCCTATTCCTACCCAAACCAAATCTACCCACCAATCCCCTCCCTCCACCTCACCTTCCCTCCACCTCATCACAGCCACCGCCACCTCATCAATCCCCATCCTCTCTCTCTCTCTCTCTCTCTCTCTCTCTCTTCTCACCACAGCCCCATCTACCCACCCTCTCTCTCTCCCCACCGACACCCTGGCCCCACCACCCACACACACACCCAGCGGCCCACCTTCCCCCAACTGACCCACCTCTCCCTCTCTCACTGTCCCCCGGGCCCCACCCCCACCTGCCTATCTCACCCCCCCACCTGGCCCCACCCCTGGCCCCGCAGCACCCCAACCCGCACGCGCTCCGCGTCCCCCCCGCTCGCGAGCCCCGATCCCCACCCGTCCTCTTCCTCCCTCTGCCTCCGGACCTCCTCCCCCGCCGCCTTGATCTGCCGGGCCGCCTGCGCCAAGTAAGCCCACGCCACCCTGCAGGCCGACCTCGAGCTCCTGCAGCCCGTGTCTCCAGCGGCCCATCCCTAGCTCGCGACTGCCACCGAGATCGCCGCCCAGGACCAACCCCACCGCCGGGGTCGCCCTCCGTCTGCAGCAGAGCGCTGCCAGACCTCCTCTGCAGCGCTGGCTCCTCCCTCCCCCCAAGCACATCTCCAAGCCCGCCCTCTGCGATGCGGCCACCTCCCCGGCCCGCGTCCGGCCCGCTTGCTGCCGCCTGGTCTGCGTCACCGTTTGGTCGGCATGCTCTGCCCTCCTCTTGAGCTCGACTCCCCGCTGCCGGCTGATGGCCACCCATCCGGGCCGCCCTTTTTCTCCGCGTCCATCGCTGGCCACGTCAAGCTCGTCCGCAACGGCCTCTGCTTCCTCTGCTATGGTAGCGTGTCCGAGTCCCTGATTGTTCTGCAGGACGTGGTGCATCGGCATTGTGTTGTGGTGATAGTTGACGTTGTGGGGATGTTTTGGTGAAGGCATAGTGGTGCCATGAGTATGCATGCTAGTGTACCAGGCCTAAGTTCAGACAAGGTTCCCCTACCCACCAATAAGTTCTTCTATCATCGTCGCTTGAACCCCCAAGAACCGCCCCACGACTATTGCCGATTCGAAGATCACGAAGACGTACATGTGACGTAGTCCGAGAAGACATGTACTTCTACTTCACGGGACAACAAGATCGCCTTCTTGGACCTGGTGATTCAAGGTCTCCTTCCCGGAAACCACCAAGCACTCCCTCTCGGATCCGAGGACCGAAGATGCCCGGAACGCCAAGATCGCCTTTCGGACCCTTGAAGACCGATCACGGCGTCCCCCTCCCTCTCGGACCACAAGACCGACACGAGTCGAGACCCGGAAACTATGCAAGACCATGGCGCCGGACCCGAAAACCCAACCTCGACACTCCAAGTTCGCCGAGACTCCCGTACCCGAAGACCCCAGACGCGACAAGTACTTCGTCCCGGATCTGATGACCGCGAACCCTGACGCCAAGATCGCCACCGGAACGCCAAGTTCTCCACTTTGAACGCCATGACCGTCTACGCGGACCCGAAGACCACGAATGGGACAAGATCGACACCGACCAGGGCGAGACCGATGCGCCGAATCGAACCAAGTCCTTCTTCCCGGATGCGCCAAGATCTATTCCGTTATCCGAGAACGCTCCCCCTGAGACCGAACCCCGAACCCCGGGACCAAGACCGTCGAGCCCTAATGTGTGACCCTTATCCGAGAACCCTATTTTATAAATGGTCCACTATATAAATTGTTGCATATATAATTGTTCATCTCGCATGCATCTTGTGTGGGTTGGGGGCCTTATGCCGATTCACCTAATAATTAAATATGGAGGCCCTATGCGGGCGAATCTAGTCTTATATTGGCCTCATTTAAATTTGTGTAGTGAACCGGTAACTTATCTTGCCCTGTTATTACAACATTTAATTTGCGGGGTAGATAAATAACTTGAACCGTTTAATTAAATGTCGGGACCCCGGTTCCATTTAATATGACCTAATTGCATCGCATCTTTGCCACGCCATACATCATACATGCATCATGCCCGATCTTTTGCCGTAGTATTAAATAGTGCATCCGGTGTTTATTCTAGTGTTTTGGTTCTTCGCGGATAAGGCTGTTGAGTTGATGCGAGTGTCGACCGATCTTCGGATGAACCTTCGGCAATGTTTTCAGGCGAGCACCTCCCCCTTTCTACCTATCTTACTTTATAGTATTTATTCCCTCCTGTTGATCTATTGCTATCTGTGTTGCGATGCTCTAGTTTTCGTACCCGTGATATCCCCTTGCAGCCATATATTGCCTTGGACACATCCTATTACCTGTTGTTTGGTAGATAGTTGGACTTGCGCGTCGTAGTCGCTTGCTCAAGTGCTGTTGCGTGTCGTCAAGTACCACAGTTGTTGGAGTATTGCCGCATGTTCAATGTTGGAGATGATCATGGATTTAATTATTGTTCATCTTAATTACTGTTTAACAACTAAAATTGAAGTAGGTAAGCAGAGGCACAGGTGGGCAATAGATGTTATTTGGTTGTTAACCGTCCACTTGTGTCCCGTAGGACCCCGAGTTCTTGACACCTGTTCCGAGATCGAGCGCGCTAACCACAGGTGGGGAGATATGGGCCCCCCATCGATTAGTACCTGATTTCAAAGTATTGTACTGGGGGCCACAAGTAGTTTGGGGCTTTATTACTATTCTGTACTTATGCCATGCTTTACTGCTTTATTTACGATTGTGCGATGTGGCATCCCGCAAAACCACTACTAGAAAATCGCGTTGTTTTTGTGCATTGCATCGCCATCATCATGCATTGATTGTCTGAACTATTTCGAAAAACCTAGTTTTGCTTTGTACAAATACCCCTCTTTATTACAAAGGCAAAATCCCGAGCGTATCGGATATTTTATTTCCCTAAAAACTAATTGCAAAGTGGCCTTGTTTTAAAATAAACAAAACCAAACAAACACATATTTGCAAAACCTACACTCTAAATCCTATTCCCACCCGAATCTATCCTACCCACCTCTCACAGCTCGCCACCTCACCCCTCTCCCAACTTCCTACCCACCCCGCCACATCATCAATCCACCAGCCCCACCCTCTCTCCTTCTCTCACCCTAGCCCATCCTACCCACTCTCTCTCTCCCTCACTTACACCCCTGGCCCACTCTTCCTGGGTCCCACTCAACCCACAGCCACTCTCTCTCCCCACCCCACCGACGCGACACACGCCACACCGCACGCACCCGCCAGCCCCACCCAACTCTCCCTGCCCTATGGGTCCCGCCCCTGACCCTACTCCCCACTGCCGCTTCCTGCCCTGCCCACCATGGGTCCCACGTCCCCACGTTTTCCCCACGCGTCCCCCGCGTCCTCCTCCTCTGCCCGCCGCAGCCTCCTCCTCTCTGGCCGCGCTGCCCCATCGCCGCCTCAACTGCCCGCCTGACGCCGGCCAGCCGCCGCCACTCCTTGTTGCCGACGCTCGCCGCCTTCCTCCTCCGTTCCCCTCGTCGCCGGCCCGAGCTCCTCCACCGCCTCTCTTCCCTCCCCACCCGCTCTCTTTCCCTCCCCGACCACCGCGCCTCGACCCTGCCGCCCGGCGCCATCTCCCCGGCGTCGCCCCGGCGCCCTCCACCTCGCCTCCCGAGCCGCCGCGCATCCCCGCATCCACCGCCCGCCCTCGGCCTCTACCACCGCATCGCCGACGTGGCGACCCCGACCTCCCTTCCTCCTCCCGGCGCCGGCAGCGCCCAGCCGCAGGGTCCCATCGCCGCCCGCCCGCTTGCCGGAGACCGCTCCACGCCGCGCTACCCCTGCCTCGTCGTCTTCCCGCCTCGGCCGCACCGAGCCACCTCTGGCGCCCGGCCGTCAGCCACCCTCTCTGCCCTGAGCCCTCCTCCCCCAAGCCGACGACGTGCGGCGACCCCCTCCTCCGCAGCCGCTCCCGGCTGCCTAGGCTCCTCCGATCTCCGGTCCCGCCGCCTCCGGTCGCGACTCCCCTTGCCTCCACCGAGCTCCGTTGCCTGTCCACGTGAGCCGCCTTGGCCCGCGTGCGTATCCCCGTCGGCGACAACCGTGCCACCTGCTACATCACGCGCCTGTTCGTTTTCTGTCGGCATCGTTATTCGTTTGCTGCCACCTGCCGAGATCCTTCGAGAGACCGAGACCGACCGAGGCGAGGACCCGAAGAACCGCACAAGGTCGATGCCTAATTCAAGTTCGCCGTCGACAACGGGACCGTGATACCTCGAGCTCTCCATCATGGACATCCAAGCCGGGACATCAAGGCTGTCTACATGGAACATCAAGACCCCGATCCCTCTCGGATCCGAGGACCGAAGATGCCCGGAACGCCAAGATCTTTCGACCCTTGAAGACCGATCACGGCGTCCTCCTCTCTCGGACCACAAGGCCGACGCCACGAAGTAACCGCCGCGATGCCAAGCTCGGGCGGCGACCAGAAACCGACGACGAACGAGAAACTATGCAAGATCGGCGCCGCGCACCAGAGAATCCCGCAAGTTCTTCTACGGACCCGAGATCTTCCCAGCGACGACAAGGGCGGCAGCAACCAGGCGAGCCGAAGCCCCGACGGGACCAAGTACTTCCTCCCGAACGCCAAGATCTCCGTGTGAGGCGACAAGACCGACAACATGGCCCGACCACCGCGGATGCGACAAGATCTACCTCAGTTGTCCGAACCCGTCGAACCCTGAACCCTGAGACCGAACCCCGAACCCCGGAACCCCAAGTTCGTCGAGACCCTCTAAAGTGTGAACCCCTTCCTGAAACCCTATTTTATATTATAATACAACTTGTTGCATATAAAATTGTCATTCTCGCATGCATATTTGTCATGTGGTTTGGGGGCCTTATGCCGATTCACCTCATAATTAAATATGGGGCCCATATGCGGGCAAATCTAGTCTTATATTGGCCTCATTTAAAACTTGTGTAGCGAACCGGTGCTATCTTTTGCCATGTTAAAACAACATTTAATTTGCGGGGGTTTTAGATAACTTGAACCGTTTAATTAATTGTCGGGACCCCGGTTCCGCTTAATATGACCTAATTGCATCGCATCTTTGCCATGCCATACATCATACATGCATCATGCCGATCTTCTGCCGTTGTATTAAATAGTGCATCCGGTGTTTATTCTAGCGTTTTGCTTCTTCACGGATAAGGCCTTTGAGTTGATGTGAGCTTCGTCCCGATCTTCGGTTGAACCTTCGACAAAGTTTTTCAAAGAGCATCTTCCCTTTCTACCTATCTTACTTTTATAGTATTTATTCCTCCTGTTGATCTATTGCTATACGTATTACGATGCTCTAGTTTTCGTACCCGTGATATCCCTTGCAGCCTTATATTGCCTTGGACACATCCTATTACCTGTTGTTTGGTAGATAGTTGGACTCGTGCGTCGTAGCCGCTTGCTCAAGTGCTGTTGCGTGTCGCCATGTACCACAGTTGTTGGAGTATTGCCACCTGTTTGATGTTGGAGATGATCCGGCTTTATTTATTGTTCACTTTAATTCCTGTTTAACAACTAAAATTGAAGTAAGCAGAGGCAGGTGGGCAATAGATGTTATTTGGTTGTTAACCGTCCACTTGTGTCCGTGGGACCCCGAGTACTTGATACTGTTCCTTGATTTATCGCGCTATCCACATCCGGAGGCTTATGGGACCCCTTGAGCGAGCTTGATTCCGTCTTATTTCTTGGGGCCACAAACTAGTTTGAGGTTTTATTACTATCTGTACTTATGCCATGCTCTCGCTTTATTTACGATTGTGTGAAGAGCACATCTGTCTTGTTTAGGATCGTGGCACGATTCATGGTGTCGACAAGCCCAGTTTTGGGTTCCCGATGCTCACCGTCCCCACAACCTTGAGTCCGCCTCGGAGCCGGCCGGCTTCGTTGCGGGTCTACTTTAAGGGGTGGCCCCCTGAAATATTTCCGAATCCTGTGATTGCTTTGTCGTGAAGGCCTCGTTGGGTTTTGATTTGGTTTTTTCCGAGGCTGATCGAGTGTTGCTATTAGTGCACCCCGGCCGGGTAAAACTTTCTGAAAGTCGTGTCCGCGGTTATGGACGACTTGGAGCACAGTATCTCGATCATAGACAACTATAACTAAAGTAGTGCTATAAATTTGACTTTATAATGACTAGTAATCAGCTTTACTATAATGGAATGGCTAAATAAAACTGCCAACAACTGCTTGTTTGAGTTGTCGTTTGCGACCCTTGTACCGGACTAGTAAGTATTGCAACTATAACGGAATGGCTAAATAAAAGTACCAACAACTGCTGGGTTTTTGGGTTATCTCATGCTAATTGTATTTGACTAGTAAGTGCTGCAACTACAACGGAATGGTTAACTAAAACGGCCCACTGCTTATTTTATCAGGATGATTATCTATACCTGACTAGTAATTGCTGCAACGATAACTGAATAAATAAAACTGCCAACAGTGTGAGTTCCTCGGTTGACTTCCTCGTTTGATCTCGAGGGGGAAACACCAGGATGGGTTTGTTTGATGGAAGTATCAGGTTGGTTCCGAATAGGTCTTTCTTACCCCTCTCTGATAGCCGCCAGTTGTGTCGAGTCTCTATAGGTTGTATAGTGCATGTTGCCGCTGCCGCTTCCGTCCACCATACCTATGTAGGCGAGGACCGCCGAATTCTAGCCTCGCCGTGTACTGGCCTCAGTACTGACCGCTCTCTCTTTTTCCTTTGCCCTTTGTCGGCACCCTTTTTGTTTAAGCAGGTTTTGAGATCGACGTCGTTAGCAGGGTTACCCTTCCGGCTTGGCCTGGGCAGGGTTATGGACGCCATTGGTTATTCTTCAGGGCTCTTAGCCCCATTTGCATCTTGTCCGTAGTGACGCCTCTATCATTTTCAAGGTGATTTGGATATTTGTATATTATATCTGTATTCTAGACTCTTTGGGTCACTGTTATGTATATCTGTTCTGTGGGTCCCATCGAGGACTGTTGTGTAATGTTATTACTTCGTTTTCCACCCGCACGAAAGTGCCTGGTGGGCACCTTTGAATCGTTTCTATGCGGGTTTGGCAGGATTCACTCAAACTTGCATAGGTCTGATTCTGAGGGTGTTACAGAGTGGTATCAGAGCTCAGCAGTTGCGATACCCCACAAGTCCAACCTGTAGGATAACCTAGCTAACGGCCGAAGTAGAGTGTCAAAACTTTTTTTTGCAAAATCGGTTGGATAGTTCAGATTAGGTCTGATTTTACTTCTTACCCCTCTGCTATTCTCCTCTTATCTCGACGTGTTTTGAATCCGCTCTCTTCTCTTTCTTCGAGTCCAGGAATTCTCGTGGTTGGGTTTCCGTCGTACCTTCAGGGTTTCGCTTCCTCCTCTGATAACGGTGTTGCTACATCTGATCTTCGTGCTATCCGAGGAACCCTCCATCTACGGTGGTACCATTCTTTGTTCCTTGTTTGTGCCTTCCGGTGTTTTCCGATGCGATGACATCATCTACGCCAGATCCGATGCAGAGTCTGCATCACTCCTTTGTTTCCGAACCTCGCTTGTCGAGATCTTCAGTCTGACTCCGAGAATGGTTGCACTCTTTTCTACTGATTGTGCAGAGTAATAGTTTGGGTGCGTGATGGATTGGCCCCCATGCCGACTACCCCTTTTATTCGCTTTTGTACATTGAAGTGGATGAGAATACATCGGTTCCCCCTTTCCATCGGAGCTAGAGGTGGCTTTATCTGTTGATACCTCTACCTTTGACCTTTTGTTTCCCGGAGTGTTCTCTCGACGGTCACGGACAAAGACCTCTTGTTAGTGGTGTCGCGAGGATCTACACGAAGCGAGAAGATTCAGATCGCCGCCCTTCTTCCGGTACCATGAGGCGGATCTCGAGGGCGAGATCCATTGTTAGTGGTGTCGAATTGTGGCATCCCGCAAAACCACTACTAGAAAATCGCGTTGTTTTTGTGCATTGCATCGCCATCATCATGCATTGTTTGTCTGAACTATTTCGAAAAACCTAGTTTTGCTTTGTACAAATACCCCTCTTTATTACAAAGGCAAAATCCCGAGCGTATCGGATATTTTATTTCCCTAAAAACTAATTGCAAAGTGGCCTTGTTTTAAAATAAACAAAACCAAACAAACACATATTTGCAAAACCTACACTCTAAATCCTATTCCCACCCGAATCTATCCTACCCACCTCTCACAGCTCGCCACCTCACCCCTCCCCCAACTTCCTACCCACCCCGCCACATCATCAATCCACCAGCCCCACCCTCTCTCCTTCTCTCACCCTAGCCCATCCTACCCACTCTCTCTCTCTCCCTCACTTACACCCCTGGCCCACTCTTCCTGGGTCCCACTCAACCTGACCACTCTCTCCCACCCCACCGACGCGACACGCCCACACCGCACGCACCGCCAGCCCCTCTCCCTGCCCTATGGGTCCCGCCGACCGCTACTCCCCCACCAGGCCCTGCCCCTTGCCCACATGGGTCCCACGCGTCCCCCACGCGTTTTCCCCACGCGTCCCCCGCGTCCTCCTCCTCCCGTCTGCCCCGCAGACTCCTCCCTCCTGGCCGCTGGCCCATCGCCGCCTCCAACTCCGTCCGCCTGGCGGCAGCTGTCCGCCCGCCACCGCTCCTCGTCGCCAGGCTCGCTCGCCTTCCTCCTCCGTTCCCCTCGTCGCCGGCCCGAGCTCCTCCACCGCCTCTCTTCCCTTCCCACCCGCTCTCTTTTACTCCCCGACCACCGCGCCTCGACCCCGCCGCCCGGCGCCATCTCCTGCGCGTCCCGCCCGGCGCGCCCTCCACCTCGCCTCCCCGAGCTGCCGCCGCACCTCCCCCGCATCCACCGCCGCCCGCCTCGGCCTCCCTCTACCACCGCACATCGCGCATGACCCCGACCTCCTTCCTCCTCCGGCCGGCCGCCCGCAGCGCAGGGGTCCCATCGCCGCCCGCCCGCTTGCGGAGACCGCCCATCGCCAAGGCCGCTACCCCCCTGCCCCTCGTCGTCTTCCCCGCCTCGGGCCGCACCCGAGCCACCTCCTGGCGCCGGCCGTCGCCTGGCCACCCCTCTCTGCTCCGCGGAGCCCTCCTCCCCCAGGCCGACGACGTGCGGCGACCCCCTCCTCCGCAGCCGCTCCCGGCTGCCTAGGCTCCTCCGAGCTCCGGTCCCGCCGCCTCCGGTCGCGACTCCCCTTGCCTCCACCGAGCTCTGCTGCCTGTCCACGCGAGCCGCCTTGGCCCGCGTGCGTATCCCCGTCGGCGACGACCGTGCCACCTGCTACATCACGCGCCTGTTCGTTTTCTGTCGGCATCGTTATTCGTTTGCTGCCACCTGCCGAGATCCTTCGAGAGACCGAGACCGACCGAGGCGAGGACCCGAAGAACCGCACAAGGTCGATGCCTAATTCAAGTTCGCCGTCGACAACGGGACCGTGATACCTCGAGCTCTCCATCATGGACATCCAAGCCGGGACATCAAGGCTGTCTACATGGAACATCAAGACCCCGATCCCTCTCGGATCCGAGGACCGAAGATGCCCGGAACGCCAAGATCGCCTTTCGGACCCTTGAAGACCGATCACGGCGTCCTCCTCCCTCTCGGACCACAAGGCCGACGCCACGAGAAGTAACCACCACGATGCCAAGCTCGGCTGACGACCAGACCGACACGAACCGAGACCCGGAAACTATGCAAGATCGGCGCCGCACCCAGAGAATCCCAGGACGGCAAGTTCTTCTACCCGGACCCGACAAGATCTTCGCGGCGACAAGAACGGCAGCAACCAGGGCGAGCCCGAAGCCCCGACGCCAGACCAAGTACTTCCTCCCGGAACGCCAAGATCTCCGCGTGAGACGACAAGACCGACAACATGGCCCGACCACCGCGGATGCGACAAGATCTACCTCAGTTGTCCGACCCCGAACCCGTCGAACCCTGAACCCTGAGACCGAACCCCGAACCCCGGAACCCCAAGTTCGTCGAGACCCTCTAAAGTGTGAACCCCTTCCTGAAACCCTATTTTATATTATAATACAACTTGTTGCATATAAAATTGTCATTCTCGCATGCATATTTGTCATGTGGTTTGGGGGCCTTATGCCGATTCACCTCATAATTAAATATGGGGCCCATATGCGGGCAAATCTAGTCTTATATTGGCCTCATTTAAAACTTGTGTAGCGAACCGGTGCTATCTTTTGCCATGTTAAAACAACATTTAATTTGCGGGGGTTTTAGATAACTTGAACCGTTTAATTAATTGTCGGGACCCCGGTTCCGCTTAATATGACCTAATTGCATCGCATCTTTGCCATGCCATACATCATACATGCATCATGCCGATCTTCTGCCGTTGTATTAAATAGTGCATCCGGTGTTTATTCTAGCGTTTTGCTTCTTCACGGATAAGGCCTTTGAGTTGATGTGAGCTTCGTCCCGATCTTCGGTTGAACCTTCGACAAAGTTTTTCAGGCGAGCATCTTCCCCTTTCTACCTATCTTACTTTTATAGTATTTATTCCCTCCTGTTGATCTATTGCTATCTGTGTTGCGATGCTCTAGTTTCGTACCCGTGATATCCCTTGCAGCCTTATATTGCCTCGGACACATCCTATTACCTGTTGTTTGGTAGATAGTTGGACTCGTGCGTCGTAGCCGCTTGCTCAAGTGCTGTTGCGTGTCGCCATGTACCACAGTTGTTGGAGTATTGCCACCTGTTTGATGTTGGAGATGATCCTGGCTTTATTTATTGTTCACTTTAATTCCTGTTTAACAACTAAAATTGAAGTAAGTAAGCAGAGGCACAGGTGGGCAATAGATGTTATTTGGTTGTTAACCGTCCACTTGTGTCCCGTAGGACCCCGAGTACTTGATACATGTTCCTTTATTTATCGCGCTATCCACATCCGGGAGGCTTATGGGACCCCCCTGAGCCAGAGCTTGATTCCGTCTTATTTCGTGGGGCCACAAACTAGTTTGAGGTTTTATTACTATCCTGTACTTATGCCATGCTACTGCTTTATTTACGATTGTGCGAGGAGCACACTGTACTGTTTAGGATCGTGGCACGATTCCGCGGTGTCGACAAGCCCAGTTTTGGGTTCCCAGTCGTTCACAGCCGTCCCCACAACCTTGAGTCCGCCTCGGAGCCGGCCGGCTTCGTTGCGGGTCTACTTTAAGGGGTGTCCCCCTGAAATATTTCTGAATCCTGTGATTGCTTTGTCGTGAAGGCCTCGTTGGGTTTTGATTTGGTTTTTTCCGAGGCTGATCGAGTGTGTGTTGCTATTGGTGCACCCCGGCCGGGTAAAACTTTCTGAAAGCCGTGTCCGCGGTTATGGACGACTTGGAGCATAGTATCTCGATCATAGACAACTATAACTAAAGTAGTGCTATAAATTTGACTTTATAATGACTAGTAATCAGCTTTACTATAATGGAATGGCTAAATAAAACTGCCAACAACTGCTTGTTTGAGTTGTCGTTTGCGACCCTTGTACCGGACTAGTAAGTATTGCAACTATAACGGAATGGCTAAATAAAAGTACCAACAACTGCTGGGTTTTTGGGTTATCTCATGCTAATTGTATTTGACTAGTAAGTGCTGCAACTACAACGGAATGGTTAACTAAAACGGCCCACTGCTTATTTTATCAGGATGATTATCTATACCTGACTAGTAATTGCTGCAACGATAACTGAATAAATAAAGCGCCAGCAGTGAGTTCCTCGGTTGACTTCCTCGTTTGGTCTCGAGGGGGAAACACCAGGATGGGTTTGTTTGATGGAAGTATCAGGTTGGTTCCGAATAGGTCTTTCTTACCCCTCTCTGATAGCCGCCAGTTGTGTCGAGTCTCTATAGGTTGTATAGTGCATGTTGCCGCTGCCGCTTCCGTCCACCATACCTATGTAGGCGAGGACCGCCGAATTCTAGCCTCGCCGTGTACTGGCCTCAGTACTGACCGCTCTCTCTTTTTCCTTTGCCTTTGTCGGCACCCTTTTTGTTTAAGCAGGTTTTGAGATCGACGTCGTTAGCAGGGTTACCCTTCCGGCTTGGCCTGGGCAGGGTTATGGACGCCATTGGTTATTCTTCAGGGCTCTTAGCCCCATTTGCATCTTGTCCGTAGTCGGACGCTCTATCATTTTCAAGGTGATTTGGATATTTGTATATTATATCTGTATTCTAGACTCTTTGGGTCACTGTTATGTATATCTGTTCTGTGGGTCCCATCGAGGACTGTTGTGTAATGTTATTACTTCGTTTTCCACCCGCACGAAAGTGCCTGGTGGGCACCTTTGAATCGTTTCTATGCGGGTTTGGCAGGATTCGCTCAAACTTGCATAGGTCCGATTCTGAGGGTGTTACATGCGAGGAGCACACTGTACTGTTTAGGATCGGGACACGATTTCGCGGTGTCGACAAGCCCAGTTTTGGGTTCCCAGTCGTTCACAGCCGTCTACCCAAACCCTAAGTCCGTCTCGGAGACCGACCGACTTCGTTGCGGGTTCGACTTAGTGGGGTGGCCCCCCGTGCTTGCTTTGGGTCTGGAAACGTCGTGACTTAGACCCCGCCGACATACCGATGGGTGTATGTTAACTGATCTGGCAAAAAGGGTTGAAGTGCTTGTGGATACTTTGGTGCACCCCTGCAGGGTTAAATCTTTTCGAGAAGCCGTGTCCGCGGTTATGGACGACTTGGAGCACAGTGCTTGATCATAGACAATTATAACTAAAGTTTACTGTTATAAATTGACTTGTATCCGATATGACTAGTAATCAGCTTCACTACAACGAATGGCCAAATAAAAGTACCAACAACTGCTGGGTTTTGGGGTTATGTCATGTGGCATCCCGCAAAACCACTACTAGAAAATCGCGTTGTTTTTGTGCATTGCATCATCGTGACCGCATGCTCATGTCATCATGCCACATTGCATTTGAGCATCGTCATCATCTTGCATTTGCTCGCATAAAACTATTTCGGAAAAACCCAGTTTTGTTTTCTAAACGCCCCGACTTTGTTCAAACACAAAACCCCGGGTGCTGCCGGATACTTTGTTTGTCTAAAAACTATTTGCAAAAGTTCATTGCAAATTAAATAAAAGTTTGAATTATTTTTAGTGGGGCAGTCGAACGGGCCGAAATGACCCGAACGACCACCCCAGGAAAATAAAACGGCCCACCCTATTAATCCTACAGCTACCAACTAACCTACCCAGCCTCCCCTCCACCTCACCCCCACCAATGGCCTCCCGACACCTCACCCTCCTCCCTCTCCCTTACCCACTCACACGCCGCCACGTCACTCAACCTCCTCTCTCTCCTCAACCTCCTCACCCCACTCTCTCACCACACAGCCTCACGCCACGACGCAGCCTCGCCCCTGGACCCACCCGCACCGACGCAGCCGTCTCCCACCTCCCGTTTTCTCTCTTCCTCTCCTTCCCCGCAGCCCCTGCTCTCGCCTCTCCCCGTGCCCGCTCTCCCCACCCGAGCTCGCTCCTACCCGCCTCCCTCCGTCTCTCCCGCCGTCGCCCGCCCCTTCTTCCTCCTCCGCGTCCGCGCCGTCAAGCTCCTCTCGCCCGAAGGCCCGCTGCCCGCCGCCCGGCACCGCCGCCCTCGCCGGCGCGGCCCTCTTCCACCGCGACCTTCGCCGCATGCATCCTCCGCCTCGCCGCCTCCACCCACGCTTCGCCTCCGCCTCCGGCCGCCCTCGCCACCGCTTTCCTCCTGCCGGCTCGAGCTCATCGCCGGCCGCCACCACCTCTGCCTCGCCTCGTCCGCTGCCGCTTCTCCCCGCCGCCACGAGCGCCACGCTGACGCTTAACGCCACCGCCACCTCGCCGACCGCCACCGCCTGGCCAGCCTGCCGCCTCTCTCCAGCGCGCGCCCCGCCCGAGCCACCAGCGAGCCCCGACCCGCCGCCAGATCTCTGCGCGCCGCCGGCCGCCAACCCGTGTGCCCGACCGCGTGGCTGTTCCCCGTCGAGCTTCGCCGCGTATCTTACGCTCTCCGGCGAAGGCGTCGCGCTGACCCTGGCTCGTCGCCAATTATGTGTGGCCTTGTTGATGTGATGCGGAGCCACACTCCTAGTGAAGGATCGACATTAGCCCGCGATGAATCACCGACCAAGACCTAGCACTCCGTCCACACATGCGACCATACCTCCGTCCGGATGCGGATAGCATGTACCACGACAAGATCGCCACCTTCCAAGATCATCGGCGGGGGTTACGAACATTCCAACAGAAACTCCAAGGTCTACTTCCGAATCAAGACCGAACCCTCGTCGATCCTCGGACGGCAAGATCTTCTTCCCGGATACGACGAGCACTGCACCCCGAACGCCAAGACCGTCCCGACTCGAGGACCCGACAAGACCCACGCGACGACAAGACCGGCACCGACCCGGAAGAATTCGACGCGCCCCCGACGCCGAACCAAGTCCTGCTCCCCGGAGGCGACAAGTGCTTCATCCCAAACGCCAAGACCGACAACATGGCCGACCACCGCGAATGCGCCAAGATCTACCCCGTTACCGAGAACGAACCCGTCGAACCCTGAACCCCGAGACCAACCCCGAACCCCGGAACCCCAAGTTCGTCGAGACCCCTCAATGTGTGAACCCCTTCCCGACACCCTATTTTATAATCTAATAACAACTTGTCGCATATTGAATTGTCATACCCGCATGCATATTGTGTGGTTTGGGGGCCTTATGCCGAATCACCTAATAATTAAATATGGGGCCCATATGCGGGCAAATCTAGTCTTCTATTGGCCTCATTTAAACTTGTGTAGCGAACCGGTGCCATCTTTTGTCTTGCTAATACATCATTTAATTTGCGGGGGATCTAAACAACTTGAACCATCCAATTAATTGTCGGGACCCCGGTTCCACTTAATATGACCTAAGTGCATCGCACCTTCACCATGCCATGCATCATACATGCATCATGCCCGATCTTCTGCCGTTGTATTAAATATTGCATCCGGTGTTTCTTCTAGTGTTTTGCTTCTTCGCGGATAAGGCCGTTGAGTTGATGCGAGTGTCGACCCGATCTTCGGTTGAACCTTCGACAATGTTTTCAGGCGAGCATCTCCCTCCTTCTACCTATCTTGCTTTTATAGTCTTTATTCCCTCCTGTTGATCTATTGCTATCTGTGTTGCGATGCTCTAGCTTCGTTCCCTGGATATTCCCTGCAGCCTCATATTGCCTTGGACACATCCTATTACCTGTTGTTTGGTAGATAGTTGGACTTGCGCGTCGTAGTCGCTTGCTCAAGTGCTGTTGCGTGTCGTCCAGTGCCACAGTTGTTGATGTATTGCCGCATGTTGTTGCTGGAGATGATCATAGTTTTACTTATCGTTCACTTTAATTCCTGTTTAACAACTAAAATTGAAGTAAGCAGAGGCATCGGTGGGTGATAGATAATATTTGGTTTCCGAACGCCCACTTGTGTCCCGTAGGACCCCGAGTACTTGATACCTGTTCCTTGATTTATCGCGCTATCCACATCCGGGAGGTATATGGGACCCCCCTGAGCCAGAGCTTGATTCAGTCTTATTTCTTGGGGCCACAAACTAGTTTGAGGTTTTATTTACTATCCCGTACTTATGCCATGCTACTGCTTTATTTACGATTGTGCGAGGAGCACACTGTACTGTTTAGGAACTGTGACCCGTTTACGCGGTATCGACAAGCCCAGTTTTGGGTTCCCAGTCGCTTACAGCCGGCCCCACAAACCTCGGGTCCGTCTCGGAGTCAGCTAACTTCGTTGCGGGTGTACTCCAAGGGGTGGCCCCCTGAAATATTTCTGAATCCTGTGATTGCTCAGTCGTGAAAGCCTCGTTGGGTTTTGATTTGGTTTTTCCGAGGTTGATCGAGCGTGTGTTGCTATTGGTGCACCCCGGCCGGGTAAAACTTTCTGAAAGCCGTGTCCGCGGTTATGGACGACTTGGAGCACAGTATCTCGACCATAGACAAGCATAACTAAAGTTTATTGCTATAAATTTGACTTTATAATGACTAGTAATCAGCTTCACTATAATGGAATGGCTTAATAATACTGCCCACAATTGCTTGTTTGGAGTGTCGCGACCATTGTACTGACTAGTAAGTTTGCAACTTCTACGGAATGGCTAAATAAAAGTACCAACAACCGCTTTGGGTTTTGGGTTTTATCTCATGTTAATTGTATCGATTAGTAATTGATGCAACCATAACGGAATGGTTAACTAAAAGTGCTCACCGCTTATTTTATCGGAGGATTATCTAAACGACTAGTAATTGCTGCAACGATAACGAATAAGTAAAGCTGCCAGCGGTGTGAGTTCCTCGGTTGACTTCCTCGATCGGTTTCGAGGGGAAACACCGGATGGGTTTGTTTGATGGTAGAATCGTTGGTTCGAATAGGTCTTTCTTACCCCTCTCGATAGCCAGGTTGTATCGAGTCTCTATAGGTTGTTTAGTGCTGCCGCCGCTTGATCCACCATACCTATGTAGGCGAGGACCGCTGAATTCTAGCCTCGTGTCTTGGCCTCGATCGACGCTCCTCTTTCCTTTGCCCTTTGTCGGCACCCCTTTTGTTTAAGCGGTTTTGAGATCGACGCCGTTAGCGGGGTTACCCTTCCGGCTTGGCTGGGCGGGGTTATGGGCGCAATTGGTTATTCTTGATGCTCTTAGCCCATTTGCATCTTGTCCGTAGTCGGACGCTCTTCCATTTTCAAGGTGATTTGGATCTTTGTATATTATATACGTATTCTTGACTCATGGAGTCGTGTTGTATATATATCTACCTGTGGGTCCCATCGAGGACTGTTGTGTAATGTTATTACGCGTTTTCCACCCGCTTAAAGTGCTGGTGGGAACCTTTGAATCGCTTTATGCGGGTTTGGGAATCGCTGAAACTTGCATAGGTCCGATTCGAGGGTGTTCTGAGTGGTATCGAGCCCAGCGGTGCGATACGCCACAAGTCCAGCCTGTAGGATAACCTAGCTAACGGCCGAAGTAGAGTGTCAAAACTATTTTGCAAAATCGGTTGGATAGTTCTGGTTAGGTCTGCTTTTACTCCTTACCCCTCTGCTGTTCTCCTCTTACCTCTGCGTGTTTTGAATCTACTCTCTTACCTTTCTTCAAGTCCAGGAATTCTCGAGGGTTGGGTTTCCGTCGTACCTTCAGGGTTTCGCTTCCTCCTCTGATAACGGTGTTCTACCATCCGGTGTTCATGCTGCCTGAGGAATCCGTCTTTTGTGGTACCGTTCTTTGTTCCTTGTTTGTGCCTTCCGGCGTTTCCCGACGCGACGACATCATCTACGCCAGATTCGATGCAGAGTCTGCATCCCTCCTTTATTCCGAACCTCGTCTGTCGAGATCTTCAGTCTGATTCCGAGAATGGTTGCACGCTTTTCCACTGATTGTGCAGAGTAATAGTTTGGGTGCGTGATGGATTGGCCCCCATGCCGACTACCCCTTCTATTCGCTTTTGTACATTGAAGTGGATGAGAATGCATCGGTTCCCTCTTCCTACCGGAGTTAGAGGTGGCTTTATTGTTGATACCTCTACCTTCGACCTTTTGTTCCGGAGTGTTCTCTCGACGATCACGAACAACGACCTCTTGTTAGTGGTGTCGCGAGGATCCACATGAAGCGAGAAGATGCAGACCGCCGACCTTCCTTCCGGTACCATGAGGCGGATCTCGAGGGCGAGATCCATTGTTAGTGGTGTCGAATTGTGGCATCCCGCAAAACCACTACTAGAAAATCGCGTTGTTTTTGTGCATTGCATCATCGTGACCGCATGCTCATGTCATCATGCCACATTGCATTTGAGCATCGTCATCATCTTGCATTTGCTCGCATAAAACTATTTCGGAAAAACCCAGTTTTGTTTTCTAAACGCCCCGACTTTGTTCAAACACAAAACCCCGGGTGCTGCCGGATACTTTGTTTGTCTAAAAACTATTTGCAAAAGTTCATTGCAAATTAAATAAAAGTTTGAATTATTTTTAGTGGGGCAGTCGAACGGGCCGAAATGACCCGAACGACCACCCCAGGAAAATAAAACGGCCCACCCTATTAATCCTACAGCTACCAACTAACCTACCCAGCCTCCCCTCCACCTCACCCCCACCAATGGCCTCCCGACACCTCACCCTCCTCCCTCTCCCTTACCCACTCACACGCCGCCACGTCACTCAACCTCCTCTCTCTGCTCTCAACCCTCCTCACCCCACTCTCTCACCACACGCCTCACGCCACGCAGCCCTCGGCCCCTGGGACCCACCCGCACCGCAGCCGTCCCCACCTCCCGTTTTCTCTTCCTCCTCCCCGCAGCCCTGCTCTCGCCTCCCGTGCCCGCTCTCCCACCCGAGCTCGCCTACCCGCCTCCTCCGTCCGCTCCCGGCCGGCCGCCGCCTTCTTCTTCCTCCTCCGCGTCGTCGTGCGCCCGTCAAGCTCCTCCGCCCCGCCTCCGTCATCCCGCCTCCGGGCACCGCTTCGCCGCTGGCGGCCCTCTTCCACCTGCCGACCTTCGCCGCATGCATCCTCCGCGCCGCCCTCGCTTCTCCACCACGCTCGCCTCCCGCTCCAAGGCGCTCCTCTCCTCTCGCCCCTCGCCACCGCTTTCCCCTCGCCGGCTCGAGCTCGCCGTCGCCGCCACCACCTGCCCTCTGCCGCCTCGTCCGCTGCCGCTTTCCCCGCCACGCCACGAGCGCCGCCGACCGCACGCTAACGCCACCGCCACCTCGCGGACCGCCCGCTTCAAGCTGCCGCCGCCGCTTCTCTCGGTAGCGCCGCGCCCGCCGCTGAGCGAGCCACCAGGCGAGCCCGCCGCAGAGGCTCTGCGCCGGCGTCGCCAACCGTGTGCCCGACCGCGTGGCTGTTCCCGTCGCCGAGCTTCGCCAGTATCTTCGCTCTCCGGCCAAGGCGCGTGCGCTGACCTGCTCGTCGTGCCAAGTATGTGTGGCCTTGTTGATGTGATGCGGAGCCACACTCCTAGTGAAGGATCGACATTAGCCGACGATGAATCACCCGCATCAAGACCTAGCACTCTGTCCACACATGCGACCATACCTCCGTCCGGATGCGGATAGCATGTACCCGACGACAAGATCGCCACCTTCCAATATCATCGGCGGGGTTACGAACATTCCAACGAAACTCCAAGGTCTACTTCCGAATCGAAGACCCGAACCCTCGTCGATCCTCGGACCGGCAAGATCTTCTTCCGGATACGAGCACTGCACTTCAACGCCAAGACCGTCCCGACTCGAGGACCCGACAAGACCCATGACGACAAGACCGCACCGACCGGAAGAATTCGACCCGACGCCGAACCAAGTCCTGCTCCGGGCGACAAGTGCTTCATCCCAAACGCCAAGACCGACAACATGGCCGACCACCACGAATGCGCCAAGATCTACCCGTTACGAGAACGAACCCGTCGAACCACGAACCCGAGACCAACCCGAACCGGAACCCCAAGTTCGTGAGACCCTCAATGTGTGAACCCTTCCCGACACCCTATTTTATAATCTAATAACAACTTGTCATATTGAATTGTCATACCCGCATGCATATTGTGTGGTTTGGGGCCTTATGCGAATCACCTAATAATTAAATATGGGGCCCATATGCGGCAAATCTAGTCTTCTATTGGCCTCATTTAAACTTGTGTAGCGAACCGGTGCCATCTTTTGTCTTGCTAATACATCATTTAATTTGCGGGGGATCTAAACAACTTGAACCATCCAATTAATTGTCGGGACCCCGGTTCCACTTAATATGACCTAAGTGCATCGCACCTTCACCATGCCATGCATCATACATGCATCATGCCCGATCTTCTGCCGTTGTATTAAATATTGCATCCGGTGTTTCTTCTAGTGTTTTGCTTCTTCGCGGATAAGGCCGTTGAGTTGATGCGAGTGTCGACCCGATCTTCGGTTGAACCTTCGACAATGTTTTCAGGCGAGCATCTCCCTCCTTCTACCTATCTTGCTTTTATAGTCTTTATTCCCTCCTGTTGATCTATTGCTATCTGTGTTGCGATGCTCTAGCTTCGTTCCCTGGATATTCCCTGCAGCCTCATATTGCCTTGGACACATCCTATTACCTGTTGTTTGGTAGATAGTTGGACTTGCGCGTCGTAGTCGCTTGCTCAAGTGCTGTTACGTGTCGTCCAGTGCCACAGTTGTTGATGTATTGCCGCATGTTGTTGCTGGAGATGATCATAGTTTTACTTATCGTTCACTTTAATTCCTATTTAACAACTAAAATTGAAGTAAGCAGAGGCATCGGTGGGTGATAGATAATATTTGGTTTCCGAACGCCCACTTGTGTCCCGTAGGACCCCGAGTACTTGATACATGTTCCTTGATTTATCGCGCTATCCCCATCCGGAGGTATATGGGACCCCCGAGCGAGCTTGATTCGGTCTTATTTCTTGGGGCCACAAACTAGTTTGAGGTTTTATTTACTATCCGTACTTATGCCATGCTCTCGCTTTATTTACGATTGTGCGAGGAGCACCTGTCTTGTTAGGAACTGTGACCCGTTACGCGTATCGACAAGCCCAGTTTTGGGTTCCCGAGCTTCTGACCCGGCCCCACAAACCTCGGGTCCGTCTCGAGTCACTAACCGTTCTTGGTGTACTCCAAGGGGTGGCCCCCTGAAATATTTCTGAATCCTGTGATTGCTCAGTCGTGAAAGCCTCGTTGGGTTTTGATTTGGTTTTTCCGAGGTTGATCGAGCGTGTGTTGCTATTGGTGCACCCCGGCCGGGTAAAACTTTCTGAAAGCCGTGTCTGCGGTTATGGACGACTTGGAGCACGGTATCTCGACCATAGACAAGCATAACTAAAGTTTATTGCTATAAATTTGACTTTATAATGACTAGTAATCAGCTTCACTATAATGGAATGGCTTAATAATACTGCCCACAATTGCTTGTTTGGAGTGTCGCTTGCGACCATTGTACCTGACTAGTAAGTTTGCAACTACAACGGAATGGCTAAATAAAAGTACCAACAACTGCTGGGTTTTGGGTTTTATCTCATGTTAATTGTATCTGATTAGTAATTGATGCAACCATAACGGAATGGTTAACTAAAAGTGCTCACTGCTTATTTTATCAGGAGGATTATCTAAACCTGACTAGTAATTGCTGCAACGATAACTGAATAAGTAAAGCTGCCAACGGTGTGAGTTCCTCGGTTGACTTCCTCGATCGGTTTCGAGGGGGAAACACCAGGATGGGTTTGTTTGATGGTAGAATCAGGTTGGTTCCGAATAGGTCTTTCTTACCCCTCTCTGATAGCCGCCAGTTGTATCGAGTCTCTATAGGTTGTTTAGTGCCTGCTGCCGCTTCAGTCCACCATACCTATGTAGGCGAGGACCGCCGAATTCTAGCCTCGCCGTGTACTGGCCTCAGTACTGACGCTCCTCTTTTTCCTTTGCCCTTTGTCGGCACCCCTTTTTTTTAAGCAGGTTTTGAGATCGACGCCGTTAGCAGGGTTACCCTTCCGGCTTGGCCTGGGCAGGGTTATGGACGCAATTGGTTATTCTTCAGTGCTCTTAGCCCATTTGCATCTTGTCCGTAGTCGGACGCTCTTCCATTTTCAAGGTGATTTGGATCTTTGTATATTATATCTGTATTCTTGACTCATGGAGTCGTGTTGTATATATATCTGTTCTGTGGGTCCCATCGAGGACTGTTGTGTAATGTTATTACTTCGTTTTCCACCCGCACGAAAGTGCCTGGTGGGAACCTTTGAATCGTTTCTATGCGGGTTTGGCGGGAATCGCTGAAACTTGCATAGGTCCGATTCTGAGGGTGTTACATGTCATGCTAATTGTATCTGACTAGTAAGTGTTGCAACTATCACGGAATGGTTTACTAAAAGTGCCCACTGCTTACTTTATCAGGATGATTATCTAAACCTGACTAGTAATTGCTGCAACGATAACTGAATAAATAAAACTGCCAACTGTGTGAGTTCTTTGGTTGACTTCCTCGTTTGGTCTCGAGGGGGAATACCAAGATGGGATTGTTTGGTGTTAGTATCAGGTTGGTTCCGGATAGTTATTTCTTACCCCTCTCTGATAGCCGCCTGTTTCATCGAGTCTCTATAGGTTGTTTAGTTCATGCTGCGCTGCCGCTGCAGTCCACCATACCTATGTAGGCGAGGACCGCCGAATTCTAGCCTCGCCATGTACTGGCCTCAGTACTGACGCTCCTCTTTTTCCTTTGCCCTTTGTCGGCACCCCTTTTGTTTTAGCAGGTTTCGACGTCGTTAGCAGGGTTACCCTTCCGGCTTGGCCTGGGCAGGGTTGTGGACGCCATTGGTTATTCTTCAGGGCTCTTAGCCCCATTTGCATCTTGCCCGTAGCCGGACGCTGTAGCGTTTTACAGGTGATTTGGATCTTTGTATTGTATATCTGTATTCTTGACTCTTGGAGTCGTGTTGTATATATATCTGTTCTGTGGGTCCCATCGAGGACTGTTGTGTAATGTTATTACTTCGTTTTCCACCCGCACGAAAGTGCCTGGTGGGCACCTTTGAATCGTTTCTATGCGGGTTTGGCGGGTTTCGCTAAAACTTGCATAGGGCCGATTCTGAGGGTGTTACACTTGGGGTAAGGATGGGTAGTTTGAATTGGTTGTGCTTTGAAGTAAGATAAGGATCTCTTGGTATTTCTACCAAGATTAGAATAAAAAGCATTTTAGAAAAGGGTTTTGGAAAATCTAGAGATGAGAGTAGTTGAAAGTTATGTCTTGAAAATATAAGGAGATTATATGTAGGCCTACCTAGTTTTGTTAATAGAACTAATAAAATATTTTGTTTTGTCAAAGTCATCTTGGCTCAGGTTTGAAATGCCAGAATATTTGAGAATATGAAAGATGAGCCAAGACATCTCTTTTGTAAATTAGCTTTTGTCAAATAGTGTTGAGATAAGAAGTATTTCACATAACACACAATCAGTTGCATGAACATAAGCAAAAAAGTAAGCAAGCATTTCAACAAGTAACAAGAAAAAGTTTTTGTTCCCCCTTGTTTTTGTCTTTTTGACAAAAGATCTAGGTTGCTGAAATTGGGATGTTACAAAGTAGATCATTAGTTCTTGGGGAGATGGAGAAACCCTAGCATGAGATTTGAAATAAGATAAAGTTTATTATGATATTCATCGCTATGATCATGTGTTAGATTGTCTTTATCTTGATGTTGAGAGAAGTCGACCTCTCAATATTTGCCTCTTGTGGGGACTTGATGGAGGGAACTACTTGTTGGTAGACGGAGGTGTGCTAGCACTTACGGTGACTATAAAGTTGTTAGCACCCCTTACATATCAATTTGGGAACCGAGGAAACTCACGGAACATGGTCCATGTCAACGGATACATCCTATGGGATAAAGTCCCTTAAACACGCCCCACATGGTTCCACACCATATCCCCCATAACGTGTTCCCAACAAGCCGGCTCCACGCAGTCCAACATGGCACGGCCCCACACGTCAGCATAACGCATACCTAACCAACTGGTCCCACTTATCAGCATGTAGCGGCGAGGGTCCACTATGGGACCCGATTGAACGCGGCCCCACTCGTCAGCATGTAACAACAAGGCTGACGAACATCGATTTTCAGACCGTGTGAGAGTTTCGTAGTAGGAGATGGACAAAAGCGAGGAAAAATTAAACGGCTAGAAAAAACTAAGTACAGCTAACGAATCAGGAGCACAAAAATAAAAATCCCAAAAAACAACTATAGAAGCGTTTCGATATAGATGGGACCGATTTTAAACATGTTTGTACGAGTTGTGTGTTTCATCTCAATAGAAGAAAAAAGGAACGAGATTCTAATTAACCACACCAATCCATATGCCGGCTCATAAGTTTCATTTCAATTGTACAAAACGAAACAAAAATACATTTTTCTCTTCCATACGACGAAGATTGGCCAGATTTTACTATCTCGATATGGGAAAGTAAAAGATGAGCACCTCTTGGAAACAGGTTTTCATTCCACTATATTTATATAGAAAACACACCATACAACCATGATAGTTTCGAAAAGAAAGACAATGTTGTGACAACCACATGCCCATAGAAAAATAAATAAATAAATAGAGATAAGACGGATCAACTAAACGAATGTCCATAGGCCACCACCTCTTACCCGACCCCTCTCCCTGACCTAACCCTAGGAGCCGCCATCGCCTCTTCTCCTTCCTCGCCGCTGCCGGAGGGGCCGGTGGGCAAAGCCTAGGCGCCCCAAGGAGGGTGGCGGAGGGGATCCCTCTCCCCTGGCTGGTGGTGTGGCACGAGCCGTTGTCGTCGGGAGTGCAGGCTGCCGCCAGCGTGGCAGGCATAAGTGGAGGCTGGTGGTGGGCGACATGGCGGACGGCGGGGATGGGATGACCGGTGGATATCTGGTGGGTGTTGTCGTCTGGCCCTTGGCCCAGATGCGCCCACCCCCACATCCGATCTTCAGATTTTGAAGGATCTTTGCGGGTCTCTTGCCGCCAGGTAGCGGTCGCGGCGGCCCGGGCTGCCTACTCCTCTGTCGGCCTAGCTGGTGGGGATTTAGGAGGCCGGTCCCATGGGGAGCCGGCGGGTGGCGACGCGGGGGGCGACGATTTGCCTAATAAAGGTGGCGGTCCTTGATCCCTCTCAAGCCAAGACGAAGATCCGTCTGATATTTCTCTATATTGATCTGGTTACTGTGTCGTGTTTCGGAAGGCTCCACCGGCGTACTCCATAAGTGCGATCATATCAAGAGATTGCTGGATCGGATAGGATTCGGTCGTGCGCATCCATGTTTTACTCTGACTGTTTTGTTTCAGAGGATGCGCTTCAAAGCTTTGTTCCATGGTGCTAACGAAGAATATCGTGGAGACCAAGATCTGTGAACTGACAATGGTGGTTCGAGTCTGGATGGTGATGAGAAATTGGCTTGGTGATTCGTGACTTGGAGTAGTGGCATGCAAGCGGGGGCGGTTGCACACGAGAGGTTTACGGTTCTATCTTTCAGGGTGAAAACCCAGGGTCTGGCCTTAATTGGTTGTGCCTGACAATGGCCTTGTTGAATGCATTGTTTTGAGATTGTGGACTTTTTCAGGATGAAAACCTAAGATCTTTGATCGGACGATGACGGTGTTTGTGCACTATTTTCTTATTCGAGGCGTTGTTTTTAGAAGATGGACTTTTGATGCTATCTTGGTGGTGGTAGTACCGCTGTTCTAATAAATGGGTCACTGTTGCGGGACTTATTTTTTGTAATTTTTCTTTCTTTTTTTAGATGTGTTCGTCCGTATGGCCACTAGGGCAATGCGTTGTTGAGGCTGGGTGTAATTGGTATCTTTTGATATTAGTATAGGCTTCTTTCTAAAAAAACGAATGTCCATAATCGTTGTGTCCTCTAGAAAAGTACCGCCGCGCTTTTAACACCGAATCGTCAAGCACGAGGCAACATCTTTAAAAAAAAAAATTGAACACTGCTGCTCGGACCAGAGCAATGGTCCTAGGATTTTTCGGTCGAAAGAGGAAAATGGATATGGTAGCCACGACATCGTTCATGAAGAAACGGTGCCACCCAAGAACAGCACCACATTGGTGTAGTATGAGCCGACAAGGATTTATCTGGGAAACCCTATCCACAACCCGAGCTATCCATTGCAAAGGTGAACACATGACAAGATGATATACTTCGATGTCCTCATCTCGCCAGAAATCAAAAAAAAGATATGCCTACACCCTTATCCATGTACTAGCCGACTGCCCCTCGTACGAATATATACCACCATGTCTGCATATTTGGACAGGACGCCCCGATCACTCTATCCAGGATAAAGAAGCCAGAAAAGTTCAGTCTAGAGTCCACAAGACGCGCTCTGAAACCGTCAGTACAGAACGCAATGGCGCTTCCCAAATCAAAAGAAAGGCTCACCGCTTGAGGTTCCACATTGACTACTCGCCTCTACGTTCCGTGGAGAACAGCTTGAGGTCACTCATAATATGAAATTCGACAAAGCTGTTGGCTGGATGCATTGAAGCTAGCCTGCACTGCACCTGAACTGAAGTTTCCTGTCAGGAGGAGGCTACCACCTTTCAGAGTCTTCCCTTCCAAGATGTTGCCAAAAGTCCAGCTTCGGAACCATGCTCTCTCGATCGTCGGCAGGCTAGGTTCTCTTCTCGGTGATCACTAGTACTGCTTACCAATAACAGCAAACTTAGCTGGGAATGAATTACGTTGTCAGGCTGGATCAAGTGGGTACGGCAAGACATGGAGGCGGAATCCTTTTGCAGTCCGAAGGTCGATTGTCCGTGCCACCGCTTTCAGAACCAAGAAAGGGGGTGTAGTAACCGTGTAAATTCTTCTCGGTACTACTCCCTTGATTCCTCCTGCAAGTTTCACAGGCCGTGCTTACTTTTCTTGGACAGTTAGTTACCGAGAATAATCTCCCAGCCAAATTCGTTACGAAGCTGCAGTTCCAAGGCCGAAGATACATTGTTCAGTAAGTCAGGTAGTACGACTTTCTGGACATAAACTGCCGCCGTGATTTGGTTACTAGCTAGGTCTGCCAGCGAGTAATTAAGCACGTTGGGCAACCATGATTACGAGCTTTTCTTCTCAAGAAAGGACGCAAAAGAGGCAGAACAGCCGCCACTTTCCAAGTATACCAAAGGTCCCCTTTCTCTTTCTCTTTCTCTGCGCGGACAAAGATCTGCTGCACAGCTTGCTTCTAGTACGACACAGTCCGCGGACGGCTCTCCTCCGTCCAAAGCCCCGCGCGTCTTGTTCCCTCTCCACTTCCTTCCTCTCCCCGGCCCGGACGGAAAGAACGTACGAACCCGCGACCCTTTGAAAATGTGTCTCGTGGATGGGATTCTGCTGTGTGTTGTGTGCTGTGTGCATGTGTGATTCTGCTGGAGCCTGGAAGTTAGCTACGTTAGGAGCATTTGTTGAATATATATGAGCTTCTCGCCACCGGTTTAGCCTTAACAAGTTGTCAGATTCGTTAACCAAAGTCGCCGATAGAAGCTACTGGGAACTTCTTCAAGCTTAGAAAAAGGGCGCAGTGTCGTTACCGTGTGCCTATGAATAGAATAGCTTGTGGAGAATTGCAGGAGCAGGATGCCATAGATTGCGGACCGTAATCTCTCAAAAAACAATAAAGATTGCAGACCGTACGTAAAAAAGCCTGGGAAATAAAATGGAAGTATATATCATGCCAAGTGTCTTCCAGATCCTTCTAAGAAGAGTGTCCTAGCTCCTAGCTATAGGGAGAGTATCTTGTGCAGTGACAGATCTTGCCCGATCAACGAGCGCTCGCCACTTCAGCTAGCCACAGTGAGTCGGATCGATGGAATCGTCACACGATCTGCGCAGAACCCTGACATAGTCGCAGCCCCTGTACCTGTAGGTACACAGAGGCCGCTTGCAGCTGCAGACCAAAAAAAAAAGAACGATCTGGGAGAAAGATTCAGACCACCAAACCAGCATTCGCAGCTTTGGTAATCTGTGGATTGGACAGTCAAAATCACACAAATCAGCCTAAGCACACCAACGACACAAATACCCCGCCACTAGCGACCCACGATTCCGATCTCCGGGCAACTGGCGCGCGCAAATTCCTCTTCCCGACCCCAGGCAGGTCCAGTGAATAGCCGCACATCATTGTTGGCTTGTTCTTATCTATCAAAAGCGCCGGTTGCCGTAGGGGAAAAGGGGTGAGGGAGAAGGCTCGTCTGCCTGTGCCTGTTGCCGGAGGGAGGATTTGATGCCCTGTCTCATGTCCCCCCTAGGTCGCTAGCGAACCCTTTTTTTTTCCTCAGGAGCACGAGGGATCCGGGGAAAGAAAGGAGGAGAGTTCAGAGACAAGTTCATGTGATCATTATTGGCTTGCCGGGAAATTTTTGAATCTTCGTAGGTCTAAGCTGCTTCTAGATAGGAGGGGCTAGATCCAAAATCGTCGTTCCTCAGAGAGCCAGGGAAGAACGGCGCGACCATCTGCAACGAGTGGGGCGCGCATCATTATTGGTGGACACGAAATTGCTGAGGCGATGCCATCATGATTCATGGTAAGATGTTGTCTCGTTTGAAATTGAAATGGTGGTGCTAAATCTTACAGTAGTATTTTTTTTTTTTGGATAAACGGCTTATTATTTTTATTTAAATAGTTTTAAGCATTACATCCAGTCTTTATATAGTTTAGTTAGGATGTACACATCTGACACAAGTTCAAAAGTCTCAAAAATAATAAAATAGGAGAATTAATATCAATGATCAGAAATTGCAAAAGGCATATGGTGATGGAGGACAGATCCAAAGATTACGCTGTCATCTATGTTGGATAAAAAAAGTCGTTTACCGTGTCCTCCGGTATCCATAAATAGGTCTTGAAACTCCACACGTTGTAGAGACGATTATTAACAGAACGTATTGGTTCACACATGTAGATAACCTGCAAAAAAGTACTTGATTTTTACCACTATTTTTTTTATTATTTCTACATAGCCAAATCGATCAAATAATGGCGAACGGTTTCCATCCTAAAAATAATTTGGAACCTGTAATCTATACGATATAGCCAATTCCTAAAATATTGGCAATACTAGGTAGTGAATACAAGTTTAAACCTACTTGAATGATTAAACAAATAAAATGGACAAAATTATATTAAAATTATAAATGTTTAATCGCCTCATCATGGTGACAACATATTTTGTAATCCCATACCAATTCCACATGAAAAGGCGCCGCCACCATCCCCACGCTGTTCGCCTCCCTCTTCCCCTCCCTTCCCCCTCTCCCGGGCCGCCTCGCGCTAGCCAACTTTTTTTCTTTCCTCCGGGGCACAAGGGATCCGGGGAAAGAAAGGAGGAGAGTTCAGTGACAAGTTCATGTGATTATTATTGGCTTGCCGGGAATTTTTTGAATCTTCGTAGGTCTAAAGCTGCTCTGGCTAGGAGGATAGATCCCAGATCATCGTTCGTCGGCCGAGAGCCCGGGAAGAACGGCGCGACTATTTGCATGCAGTGGCGCGCGCATCATTGGTGGACACGAATTTGCTGAGGCGATGGCATCATGATTGGTGATAAGATGTTGTCTCGTTTGAAATTGAAATGCTCGTGGTAAAATATTACAGTAGCTTTCACTTGTTTTAATCCATACTAGTATTACTGTGTCCCAGTTAGACAGTTACCTAAAGTCCCAAATAGTTGTCATTGTGTGCAATGAAGAAAAAAACCATACTCCTAGTGGGCCGCCAGAGGTATAATTTCCTAGATATCAATGGATGAAAGAGATATTGATCTATCTAAGTCCAGATGGACAAGTGATTTCTTCTCCCTGTTGAGTACCCGTAATTGGACAAAGTTAAGTGCTCAAGATAAACTGAACCGAAACAAAAAAATCTGAAGGGCACTCTAATTTCAAAACAAAATTTCAAATGCACACCAAATCGAAGCAAAACTTGTAGAAACGCACCAATTGCAATTTCTGTGGGCCGATTTGTCAATTAGCGAGTGATCGGGTAGTACTAACTGAGATTTTTTGCCCTGACTTGGACTTGGTTTCTTCCCTTTTCCTTTTCCCTTTATGCAAAGTGTCATGCATGCAACTGGCACTTTATTTAATTAATTGTCATTAATTTTTTTTAAGTGGGCTATTCTTATTTATTAGTCACTTGATCAAAATTTCCATCTCAGAAGGCCACGCGTAGCTAGCTCACTTATGAACTGAATCTTCTTGTGTAAGAACAAACACGTGGTTAATTCTCTTGGGTAGTTCTAATTCACTCTGCTAGTTCCATAATAAGTGATTACTCCAGTAACCAGGTTTCAGATATTTCACTCCTTTGATGGTCTGTAAGATCACCGTTTTCTCCACGTAACATATATAAGAAGGGAAAATTAACGTTGCGACAGATCCATTTATCATAGCAATTTTGCAATTATTTTCGCAGGAAACTCGAAGCATAAGCATTGCGTAAAAATCGATCGAATCCCAGTGGCAAAGCATAGTCTCATATATTCCTTGATCTCGAATTTACATACATGTACATCATAGTGCATCAGTTACTATCGATCGACGGATATATATAAGTCCCTCGATTATTCATTAGGAGCTCGATCACCCTCAGGTCTAGCCGCGCGCGCGCAACGTGAACAAGGGAACTAAGCGAAAGAACGAACGCGCACACCAAACCAATAACCAACCCATGGAAGCGGAACCATCTGGCTCCGGTCCGCCGTTGCTCGATCAGCTACCGATGGTGGTGAGGCCACGGGCGGCGGCGGAGGAGGGCGCGGGCGTCTGCGGCACGACCTCGGACTGGTAGCGGTGGAACTTGGCGATGTAGACGCCGGCCTTGTTGTCCACGTCCCGCTCGCCCACGTAGTAGAGGCCGTCCTCGTCGCTCGGCCGCACCCGCTGCGGCCGCCGGCACGAGTGCTCCTCGTGGGAGTAGTACGCGCCGCCGGAGGACGTCGTCGAAGAGAAGCACCCGCCCATTGCCTTTCTTCTTCTTCTCTCTTGCTGCTACCTGCTACCTCGCAGCTTCGATCTTGGCACGGCGGGTAGGAGATGGGGGTGGTTCGCTGCAGGTTCGAGTGGCAGCCGAGGGGCGCGCGTTTTATAGAGGAGTTTCGGCTCGAGAGCTAGCTGTAACGCCGTACTTGGCTGCTTGGCCGTGCGGTTCAAGCGGCCGTCCGGAAAGAAGGAATCCGCACCGCACGGTTCCTATAATATTCGCTGCAAGTTGCAGCGCGTCTCCGACGGTCAGGATTGGTCTTCGTCGAGGGAGGAAGCGTGTGATCTGTTTTACACTCTAGCAGAGGCTTGCACGGTTTGTGCCTGCATACCCCTGCCCGTGAGTGATTTACTGGTGGGGAGATTCTTCGGGAGGAGAGGACGATGCGATCCGGCCGGACAGTTCTTTGCTGGTCGAACTGCCGGCTGAACCATTCTTTTCCCTGCCCGGAATGCTGTGAAAACTGTGATGCGTCTTGTCGCGGAGACTACGATCGAGGAACTCAATTTTGAGGAGCAGCTCGGTATAATAATCCAAATTTGGTCCAAACACTGATGAAGAGTATGGAGAAAAGGAGGGATTTGAATAGTGCCAAACTCACGAATTTCCTTTGATCGGGTACTACATATAATCACATAAGGACATTTTTCTTTTATTGCTTCCTTGTTTCCTGGCATATTTGGATTTAAAATTGCTCAATGGCCTATTTGTAATTTTTATTATTTTTAGGCCTCTTTGTACAAATGTTGATGATTTTTAATAGATCGGTAAAATTTTGCACAGAAAAATTAACGTATAAGTATTTGAGGTGCTTCCCCTCAAAAGAAAGGAATTTCGGAAAAACATCTCTGTGTCTACTATACGTTATTTCTATCATTTACTCTCTATTATTGTCGTTGCATGCTTGCTTGTCATATAGGTTCTCGTAACTAGTTGTCTACTGAAACTGAAGTCCAGCGACTCCAAAACCTCTCTCTCCTCGACCCTCTCCCATCTTCCCCCCCCGCCCCCTTCCCCTGGAGATGACCGCCGCTCTCTCCCCCACGCCCCCCCGCCTTTTCCCCTCTCTCGTGTGTGATCGTCAATCGGGAGAATAGGCGCTATCACGGAATGAATCAGATGTTCCCATCTCCCTAATCCGTGGAATAGGAAGAGTTGGCAAAGGATTGATGGGCATGCCAATGATTTGTTCATCTAGAATTTCCCCGATCTGGAAGGCCCCTTCTGATCTCAGCCACTAATACTTCCTTTCGCCCAAGGATCATCAAACAGTGTTCCCGGTTTTTTGATCCCCCAAAATTTGCATCGTTCTACTATCTTTCAATATCTTGATCGTACCATCTTCGTCCTTCAATATCCGTTCATCATTGGGCAGCTCTCCCCAATCGATGTTCATCGATCTTCAACGGACGCCCTTCACCTCCATTCAATGCTATTCACCGGCTGATCCGATTTCTGATTGCTATCAATAATCGATCTCAAGTTTTTTGATCATTTCATCGATCAACGAGAAATTCATCCCATTCAAGTTCCGTCACGTTTGTTTGGTCCTCTTTTTCCTTTTTTCTTGTTGTTTCGGCGCAAGTCTTTCAATCGAGAATCCGATTGTGGCTTAAGTCTTTGCCTTTTTCCGATTCCCGAGCCATCGATCCGAAGAATTGAATGTCCAAACCTAATTGAGAATTAGAATAATAATGGGCCCAAGAAGCTAAAGCCAGATCAGTCTGATTCAAAAGGCATAAAAAAAATTTTGAACATTTTAATATCTATTATTAAAATTGAAAAAATATTTTACAATGATTAAAATAATGATGAAAATTTATATGTCAGAAAAAGTTTAAAGAATTAATTTTTAATTTTATTATTTAAAAATACATTTATATTATTTTTTTTTAATATTTTAACTAAATTTTAATTTTACATTTTTACCTGGTTACTTTAATAAGTTTCATTTATTTTTTCGCTTTTCTAATTTGTTTCTTGTTTTTAAATTATATTCCATTAAATGTTTTACCGATGACAATTATATTATAAATTTACTTTGTGTGTCAATAAATATTTTCTTATTGCTGTCAATTTTAAATCACCACTCTTCATTTATCAAGTTATCTAATTATATGCCAAATATTAATTATAAAATCGATAATTGAATCTCAATATTAAAAGAAGATATAAAATTAATTTTTTTTATCAGAAATTAATTTGTAAAAAGAAATATGAATTGAATGATATCGTGTAATAATATTTTAGAGTATTAATTAATTTAATTATTTTTTTAAAGTAATAGAGGTCCGTTAGCAGAATTAGATGTAAATCAATAGGTAAGTGTGTTGTATTATTTTAGGAGGTTAATTTAAATGGGTGGTAAAGTGAGTGATCAATCATCCAAAGGTGCTGTGTTCTTGGAGAGATTTATGGTTTGATTCTTCCTTGTTTGTTCTTTTGTTCATTTCTCGAAAAACCTCCTTGATTCTTATCCCTCTCTTTGATGCTTGTCGCTTCAACTCTTTGATTCTTCTCCTCCCAACTGTAGTTCTTCCTTTAATCTCTTCATAATCCCCCGTGATTGCATGTTTGCGCCTCCCGATTTATTGAAGAACCTGTTAGGAACTTGTCAGTGTGCAAACAAAATTAAGATTAATTCATAATCAATTTTGACTCCAAAAATTTGCTTCAATTTTTTATTAATAGAATTATACTTTATGATTCAGAGGATTTTCCTCTTTTGCTATTTTTTATTTTCCTATACTTTTTATCTTCGTTCTCGTATAATATTATTTCCTTTATTCTTTATCTTCTTTTTATCAGCATCTTTATCTTATTCTTAATTATTTATCATTTTTTATTTTTTATTATTTTATTTATAATTTTCTTTATTTTTATTTTGGATTTTTTTTTTGGTATATTTTATTTATTTTTTTAAGGTTATATATTTTATATATTTTTTGCTTTTTTTATTTTGATATTTTTGAAGCATACTCTTTTTAGAATTTTTTATAAAACTATATTACTCATATTTTATGGTAGTACTTACTCATATATTGGGTTTTTTGTTTAGTTTTAAAGTTGTAATTTTATAGACTTACAACAATTTCAAAAAATAGAAAATTCTAAAATGAAGAGATTAAAAGGCGAAAAATAAAAAAAAATTTCATTTTTCCAAAAAAAAAAAATTCAAATTGGTTGAAAAATTCTTATTAAGAGCCAAAAATAAGTTTTTTTTTTAAAATCATTTTAATTTTTTTTTTTTAATTTTAAAAATTTAAAATGTTTCCAATAATTTTATAATTTTAATTCCCTATTAAAAATTTTATCCCTCCGAATGTAATTCCCCTCCGCCATTCCCCACAATCCCCTACCCTGATCTGACTGCCCCCCGCCACACTCCCCAAGCCAATCCTCCGCCACCTCCGCCAGGCCACCCCAAACACCCGCGACCAACACCGCCAGGCAACTCCACCGGCCCGCCTCCCCGATCTGCTGCCCTCGAGCCACCCGGCACCCAAGATGCAGCCCTTGCATGGTTGAAGATGGTGGCTATGCACGCCCCTCGAGGACGAGGGAGGGAAGAGCTCGGCTATGGGTGGAGAGATATGGAAGCATTGAGAGAGGGCCTATCGACTGAATGGATGTTCCAGCTCAAGGCTCTTTGATTCTTTTTTTTCTTTGATTTTTGATTGAAAATTGAACATTGCTTTTGCTCTTTTGTTTTGAAATGTTTCTTCTTATGATCTCCAAATTGAGGATTGAATGGATTTATCTTCTAATGGATATGATGCTCCAAAGAGTATATAGAAGGCTATACCGAAAGTATGATCCATTAAACTAAGCGACGACCAGGTCATATAATATTTAGTATTATTTATTATTTTATGATTCGACAAGATCTTATAGAGTTTTTAAATTCACATTATTTTTTATTGTTTAAAGTTTTATTTAAAGCGATTGGTATGGGATAGAATAGCTTGGATAGATCAAGTTTAGCTTCTAGTGTTATGAGATGGTACTTTAAGACATTGAGATGTGAAAACAAGACATTTAGAAAATACCATATGAAGATAGAACTGATTCTCAGATGTATATCAGCCGTGTGGAGAAATGGAATAAAATGGTTTACATGAGTACAAGTTGATCTTTTCCTTCAAGTTTGGGTTTCATGGTAGCTCTTGGTTGGCCCTCATGCAGCCTATGTCTCTCAGCCTCATCTCTATTCCTCATCTCTATCTCCATCTCCTCATCTCCTTCAACTCAATTTATTGTCTTTTTTCTCTCTTTTTTTATTCTATTTTTTTTTTCATTTTTTTTTTTTTTTAGGGAGAACAGGTAATCATGTTTTTTCAGTAAATGGTAATCATTTGTTATAAGATATTTTAATCATGTTTATTATTTAGATAGCTATTGCATTTATCTTCGCGATTATTTTTCTTTTATTTGCTCTTTTCTCCTTATCATTTTTAATTTATAGAAATTGACAATTAAAAAGATTAAATTTTTCTCATTTGCTTTTTTTAAGTTTATGAATTGACATCAACCAAAACAATCTCTATCAAGAAATCATTAAAATCAATATAAACTATGAAATTTTATGAATGTTTATTGAATTTAAATATTTTTTAATTTTGCAAATCAAAAATTTTAGATTCTTCTCATAATTAGGTATATTAATATTTAAACAATTCAAACAAACCAAACCCCATTACTTAAATTATTTTTTGTTTATTTTTTTGTTTGTTTTTTTTTTATTTTTGTTGTTTTTTGTGTTCAATTGCTTTTCTTGGGTTGACTTTCATGGTGTCTCTTTTACATGCAAAATCCTGCAAACAATCTGCTATTCTTATAACATCTTTTTTTCTGTCACCTTTCTTCCCCATTCTGTATGCATGGACCTCAATTTCAATTGGACTTTCTCATCCTATGCAAAATTGCTTATCATAATTTTTTTTTCAAATTTTTTTTTTCAGCTTTTCTTTTAACTTCTTATTTTTTTCTTTTTTCTGCTTTTTCTTTCTTTCCAAGGTCTATCTTCTGCTCATTGTTTATAATATTTCTTTTTATATATTGTCTTGGATATTATATATTTGTCTATAATGCCAGAAAAAGAAAGTATCAAATTGAATAATTTTAAAATTTTAAAATATTTTTTTTGAATTTTATTTTTTTTATGAATGTTTATTTTTATTATGTTTTTGTGATTTCATTTTTGTATATCATGCATTTTTACATTTTCTCACGATTATTACATTATGCATTACATGTCATGCATTTGACAACATCCATTCTCTTATTTTATTTTTTAAGTTGTATGATGCCCATCTTATTTAAACTTATGCATGATATCATCTTGTTTTTTGATTTCTCTGTCTTCTTTTTTCTTACTTTGTTTGCTTTTCTTTTTTTGAGTGCATCAAGTGTAAGAAGGTGTAGTTAAAAAGTTTTAGAAAAAAGTTATTTAAAAACTTTTTTAATCTTTAGTTTAAATCAAGGCAGCAAACATACACAACAACACAACCACAACAAAAAGGTTGTAGGATAGGGATAGGGAGGTTTGAGGGATAAATTAGGATGAAGATTAGAGTTGAGGAAGAAAATTGAAAAGATTTTTTTGGCTAAGCTTTGCATTGTAGAGAATTGAAGAAAAGAGCTTTACTACTACTGAAAATTTTTGTGAAGGCAATAAGGAAAAAAGAAAGTGAAGGAGGAAGGAAGGGAAAGTGGAAGGGACAGGTTTAGAATTCAAGGAATCACAAAAATTAATGGACATTGTAAGGTATTCAGACAAAGGAGAGTTGTAAATTTATTGTAATATTTTGCATGGTTTTTTTTTTTGAAATTTTACAAAATATCTTTTAAATAGAAGAATTCAACAAGAAGTTCAAAGTCACTTTTGTAATTTTGTATTTTGATTTTTGTGATTTGTATGTGGACAAAATAACATCGTTTATCGCACAAGAAACCTAACTTTACCACCAAATTTTTACATTAAACTTAAACTGAGATAAAGAAAAGATCTTCTTCTCATGACACACACCACATCACACACACCAGTATCACACACAGATCTATCTTTCTTTTTTATATTTTTTAATATAATACCATTGTACTGATATGATGATTATGGATTGATATGATTGAATTGATTGAATTATTTTTTCATATACAACATTATTTTTTTTATTAGCTTTTTTAATTTATTTTTTTTTTATTACTATACTATTTTATTAGATTATATGATATATATTTTATATGAATATATTTTTATGTCATTGTATTGTTGTTTGGTTTTGTTTGTTGATGTATTGTGAACTTTTTTTTTATTTGATTTTGATGAATTTAAGGTGACATAAGGGAGCTCATGAGGTGTTTTTTTCGTGTTTTTTTTTTTTCAATTTGAGCTACTATAGATATATGATAGAATATGTGAAAGAGTAGAGTAGAGATAGAGATAAAAGAGATAAAAGAAAATTAATTATGATCTTAACCTTTATATGCAATATATAATAATAAATAATTTTTTTTTTTTTTTACATTTTATTTTAAAAAATCTTATTGTTTTAAAATACTAATATCAATTTTATTTCAATTTTATAAGCTTAGCCGGGTGGGTGTAAAAAGAAAAGGAAAAACCTTTCATTTTTATAGTAGTTAGTTTTTAGGTTTAAGTTAGTTCAAAAACTAAAAAACTAAAACCACAACTAGAATTATGAGATGGATGGAGTATCATTTATGTCACATAAATTTTTATATGCATCATGTTTAATATGTTGTATAAAATTAATAGAGACCGTAGCAACGCACGGGCACTCAACTAGTATATCTAAAGAACTTACTTTGTGGCAGGCCTTAATTTGAAAAAAGTTAAAAAAAATTGAGTAGCGCCTATTCACCCTCCCCCCCCCCTCCTCTAGTCGCTTATACCGATATTTCACCTAGGATCATAATCTCGCTCTTATCGAAGTTGATATTCAGACCTAACATGAATTTAAAGCAGAGGAGCAGAAATTGGAGGTTGATGATGTCATGATCCGAGCCCTGCATCATAATCATGGTATCGTCCGCATATTGGAGGTGCGAGATACCACCTCCGGGGATCAGATGCCCAACCACACTAGAGATGTGTCCAGTGATTTTTGGCTCGATCCAAAATCTCTACAAGGACATCCACCGTCGAGTTAAACAGGAGGGGCGAGATGGGATCCCCACATCTCACTCCGTAGGATGATCTAAAGTAGGGACCAATCTCTTCATTGACATTAATCGTGGTATTAACACTCATAACGAACTGCATGATTCGGGAGGGCCCATGGAGATATCACTTTCGAGAGGATTGGGACTTCTACATACTTTTGAACATTGGTGGCAAGGATGAAAGAGATTGACACTCCCTATAGAGTAAAAAGACACCGAGAGTCACACAACTTGTTTAGCATGTGCATTTAAGTCATAGAACTTGCAAACTGAACTATAACAAGTGACACAACTTGTGAACCCGTGCACTCGTGGTCACAAAACCGGTCAACTGGATGATTTTTGACCAAAACCAGATAAACAGACTTCAAAAATATCTGGAAAAAACCATGCACAAAAATGTATACATTCCTAAGGTACGTAAAAAATTCCAGACAAAAAATACGTTTCATTTTGTGAAATATAAAAAAGACAAATATCTAACAGAAATACATGCTTTTTTATAGTATATATAGTTGGGAATTTATTTTTTTTTGTAGCCAAAAGAAAACGAGTTTTTCACCGAAGTTTGCCACATTCATTCAGCCCGCACATATGTATTCCCGAAATAATTTTTGGATTTTTTTGAAACAAAAAAGTACGGATTTCAAAATTTTCAAATACCGAGATCACTGGACCTCGAAGCCACAAATCCTCTCTCATGCTCACGATGCATAAATAGTAAACATAACACGTTATTCCAGGATATGCAAATTTACAAATGTATGATGTATTATAGATCTACACATTTGTTACATATGCTCGTACGGTGTGCCAATATTTGTTACTAAAATTTGTACTTGTATATATTTACTCCATTATTTAATTATGATTTAATACTTTTATCTCGAGTTGAATATCTTTAAGATAGACCAAGTCTACAGAAAAACATGCTAACATCTAGTTTTACCTATATAGGATAAAAAATTGTTCTATAGAAGTATGTGGGGGTTATTGTAAAATTTAGTCTGCCTATGGCCGGTTTTGGTTAAAAGCTACCCAATTGACTGGTTTTGTGACCACGAGTGTACAAGTTCACAAGTTGTGTGACTTGTTAGTTTAGTTTATAAGTTATGCGACTTAAGTGCACATACACGATAAGTTATGTAACTCTGAGCGCCATTTACTCCTCCCTAAGTCCATGTGAACCTGGGATTTCTTCTCTCTGTTGAATCAATATTTTTTTTACCTATGATTGGACAAAGTAAGTACTCAAAATAAACTGAACCGAAGAGAAACATTGTAAAACCACACTAAGGTCAAAACAGTTCTGCAAAATTGCACACGAAATTCAAACGAAACTTCTGGAAACACACCAATTGCAGATTGGGTTAGATCTTTTGGTCCATTGATTTTCGATTAATCAGAGAAATCCGGTTGTACCGACTGAGATGTTTTTGCCGTGACTTTGGACTTGGGTCTTTTTTTTTCTTCTTTCTCCGTTACCTTTATGCAAAGTGCCATGCAACTTGCACTTTAATTAGTTACTACTTACTAGCTTAATTGATCAAAATTTCCATAGGTAGGCCACGCGTAGCTCACGTATGAACTGAAGAATCTCCTCGTGTAAGAACCCAAAACGTGATTAAATCTCTTGGTTAATGGCAGAAATCTTATTTACTACTCTTTTAACAACTGAAGTGGTGTACTTACTCGGTTAATCCTGATTAGGTTGACGATCAGCAACCTCAATGTTTGTTTTGTTTAACGGTACGGTTCACCTCGCAGGCATCAAGAGCATGCCCGAACACGTCTGAATCAGCAAACAGCGCATCACTTTGGGATCACCAACCTTCATCGATCATGAACAAATTTACATGCATATACATACTACTACACACACTGATATAAGTACCCATCGCTATACTAGCATAGTAGCATTAACCGTTCCTCATCTTAATTACGACTGTACTGATTATTCCTTACGAGCTCGCCCTCAGGATCTAGCCGCGCGCGCAAGCTAAACAGAGGAACTAAGCGAAAGAACCCACACACCAATAACCAACCCCATGGACTTGAATCTTGATTTCACGTCGCAGCTCGGAATCTGGTCCGCCGTGCTCAGCCGGCGATGACGGCTCGTGCGGCGGCGGAGGACGGAGCGGGCGTCTGCGGCACGACCTCGGACTGGTAGCGGTGGAACTTGGCGATGTAGACGCCGGCCTTGTTGTCCACGTCCCGCTCGCCCACGTAGTAGATGCCGTCCTCGTCGCTCGGCCGCACCCGCTGCGGCCGCCGGCACCCGGCCGCCGAGTACTCCTCGTAGTACGCGCCGCCAGAGGACGTGGACGAAGAGAAGCACCCGCCCATTGTCTTGCTCTCTTCTTCTTCTTCTTTGAAGTCTAGCTTCGATGGTCTTGGCACTGGGGAGTTGTTAGCCTGGGATTCACTGCTTTGAGTGGCAGGCGAGGGGCGCCCGTTTTATAGCCGTGGCGGCCTGGCGGGCGGTCGAGCTGGCCAGGAAGGCGCCATGAAGCGAGCGAGCGGGAGAGCTAGCTGGCTGTACCGCCCGTGCGGCTCGAGTCCAGCGGCCGGAACGGAACGGAATCCGCGCGATATATTCGCCGCAAGTTGCAGCGCGTCTCCGACGGTCAGGATTGGTCTCCCTAGTAGGAGTAGTAACTAGCACGCGCACGCCGGTGGCCTTGGCCCGTGGGTCAGTTACTGACTGGTAAGATTCTCGGCGCGACGACGATGCGGTCCCAATTGTTTACTGAAACGTCTGAACGACCCGGCGCGGTGAACCATTCTTTTTCTTCGTGGACCATCCTGCAGGTCCAGGTCTGTCTGGCCGCAATGCTGTGAAAATTGCGGTATGTCTGCTGTCCTGTCACGGAGAGTACTGAACTGGATTTCCCAAGAGCAGATTAGTATTCCAAATTTTATCCACCCATAAGATGTGTACTGAGAAGTGCCAAATTTTCAAAAAGAAAAGGGTGAACAATAGTGCTGCATTTGGCCGAAGACTTTTGTTCCGATGCCCCTTCTTCCAAACTGAAAACATAAGTACGCTTAGGATTGGCCGATACCTCTTCATGCTCTTGGTCAAAAAGAATATGAGAGAATACAACTGACTTCTCACTTGGAAAAAGAAGATGAAGCAAAGCAGAAGAACGATATATAGGCGGCTACAAAGAAAGGGATAGAGCTCGGCGTCAGATATTTCATCGACTCAACCAAAATAGAGGTCTTTAGCTTCCATCTTTATTCTTCTCGAAACAGGCTTTCACCCCGCTTTATAAATAAAGCACTAACCAAGCAAGTTAGAACTGTCCCGAGTGTTGGTCGTATGGTTGCCACCGGATTACACCCCCCAAAAGAGTGGGTGTGGTGTCGTATGCGAACGAGATGATCCAACATGGGTCACAAACCTGCTAATCTAGCTTCAGACAATTAAAAAAAGGCTTTGAATGTGCTAAAAGTAATGAGTTTGGAACAGTGCCAAATTCAGGAATATTTGCCCTTTCGTGCTATTCACAGTAAGTTTTTCTAGAAAAAAATCTCAGTGTAGATCAGATTTGGATTTAAATTTCGGTGGCATTGTAAATTTTCTTGTCGTGCCAATTTGTTGTTTCAGGAGTTTTCACACTTTAGGGGAGTTTTCTGGCATGGCTTAGGTGAAACTCCAGTCCGGGCACAGGATACACGGTCGCGAAAGCAGATAGACTGGAATCTTTTTTTACCTCTAGCTTAGCATCACAGCTACCCTCTCTCATTGACTGGCCAATCGACCGGGGATCATTTTGGTCTTTTGAACTGTAAAAAGAACAGTTATTAATCTGCAGCACAAGTGTGGTACACATGTTCTACTGTAAAATGCATTTTTCCAAAAGGAGTCTTCAGACTTCTACCGCGGTTTTTCCTGGACAAATGTGGCTGCGCACAACACATTATTCCTCGGATGTGAAATGTCATGAATAAATAACTGCTGAGCAAAATCCCAGTTGAGCTCCCACAGGAATGACCTCTGTGCACTGCACCATCCAAGTTGAACATCTCTGAAAGTAAATTCAGATAAGGGAGGAGACTGTTCAGATAAGGAAAGCTTACGGCGATAAGCCAGCATCTTAAGAGTCACTAATACGTTTAGTCACTTCGGTGCCATTTTATAATCAGGCTTGGCCAAGATTTGGTCTACCTCTGAGCCAATAGTACAGCCAGACTCCTGTTTAGAAGAACCTCAAGACAGACACACAGACAAGTCCTGATTAGCACGCCATTCCGTGATCTCCTGCCACTAATCAAAATTCCAAAAGAAACAGAAGAAGACTGAGATAAAAGGTACCAGCATTCACATTGATCCGAAGCTCTACCATGTTTAGTGCCTAACAAGTAGGCAAGCAGAAGTTTCATCAAAATTATTCCTACTTCCTTTACCTTCACCACATGCCATATATCTGTGTCTATGTATACATACATTATGGTTTAAATATCAGTATACCACTGACTAGAACGAGAAACCAGTCAAAAAGGAAGTTAATTATGGCATGCAAATGATTCCAATCACAGAAAGATCTGGCCTAATCTGTGCAATGCACAGTGCAGGATGTGCTGCCTACAACTGCCAAGTCTCCTACTGCCGTCCACAGCTGGCTTTTTTTGCCTAGTTCAGATGGCCAGGGAAGCCTGCAAAATGCAGGATACCATCCCTTTTAGCCCGTTGCTTCATTACTTAATTTAGACGTAATGCGCGCTTGCTGTAACCATAGCGTCAAATCGACATAACAACGAATTTTAGGCAGAATCCCAATGATGTGCAAAGATCTCCAGGGTTGTTAGGCAAGGGCTAAGAATTTAGATTAGATACATAGATAATGATCGATCTGGCCCTAATATCTGTTATATTAATCAGATGCCCCGTGCAGTAAAGCTGAGCCATCTCTGTCTTTCTGTCAAGCTGGCATTGGAAGGAGTAGCTAGAGATGGGTATTAGCTTAGGAAGTTCATGGCTTCAAAAGAAAGATTGCAATCATATAGAAAAGAGAGGATATCGAAATATTTCTACTCTTTAGAGGCCATGTTTTGGTAAAGCGGGGTATTTATTTAACCCTTTCGATCAGACCCGTACTAATTTATCACCTCCTTTCCTTTTTGTGTGTGTGTGTGTGTGTGCCAAACAGACGAAGAATAATAGAATCTTACAAATGGAATAACTACTTAGAGAACCTAGAAAGCAAGAGATATCTCTACTTAGAGGATATGGAAGGCAAGAAATATCTTAACGTCGATGTTCTGGCGTAGATGTGCAATTTGACAGGAAAGGCATTTTTAAGAAGTTAGTGATATTTTTTATGGTGAAGTAAGTATAATCAACTGCCAGATTTAGTAAAATTTTAATTTATAGTGATCTCTCTGTAAGTTAAATTTTAATCAACTGCCAAATCCAGTAAATTCTAATCCACTCTGCAATGCAGTCTAGCTATATAGGCAGCATCTAATATGTAGGCAGGCAACATGGATTTTCATTGGCATCACCACAATTGTAAAATAATACTACAAGTCATTTTCAAAACAGCTATAACATCAAGTGGAAGTGGTTTAATGGAGCAGCTTTTCTTAAAGCTATTGCATTACCGGACATACTAATGAGTGATATGAAGCAAGTTGAATGCTTGAATAAACTCCTACAGTAAGATTGTACCTTATCAACCACATATGTTGCAAGAAGGATGCCTTTATGAACACTAAACAAAAAGCACCCCACAGAAAAAGAATGAAAAACAATGAGTTAGGCAGTGAGCCTTTCTCATCTTCCAATTGTTTCCAGAGCTTTCACTTCTACCTGCCCTAGGAAAAGCTTCTCATCTTTTCATTTCTATCTCTTCTGATCATGACCTCCGGTTTGTACCAAGTTCAAACTTGAGACAGTATAGGACCTATTATATTCCCCTGTGCATAGAGTTGGAACCATTTCAGTCTTTTATGTTCTGCTTTCTGCAAAGGTTGTATGGATTTATTCTGCTCAAGTCCTGTTAGAGGCTTAGAGCCATCAACACAGCAGTAGTGCGGCACCAAGAATTTCGGCTGGAATTTGAAGACTTGGTCCTGAGATATTTTCCTGTGAATCCAGGACCATCGAAATAATCGCCACAGTGGATTTTCCCTGTGATTTCCCCCTGATACACTGCACTAGTCTGGATTCATGGTATATTGTCAACAAATGGGGATGTAAAATGTTCCGTTCAATCTGTCATTCTGCTGCAACTTGTGAATTAACAGATGGCTATTGCGAATGTTTGCACTCTGTTCATCAAGTTGGATCACAGAACATAAATCGGTTAATGTCTGTCTTTGCAGGTAAATAATCCATAGTGATACTTGGATGACACACAAAATATTCTGTATGCAGGCATGGCTTCTAAAATTTCATCTCATTTTCAAACAATCATGGAGGATCGCTCCAGGAGGCTGCAACCATATTCAGCAAAGCAACTTTATAATATGAGATTCAACAGACTTTTTTTTTAAACGACTTCTACAGACTTCTGATGATTGATATACAAGAGAAAGCTTGTAGCCTGTCAAGAACTGAGAAAATGTAACAAATGACTTTTAGAACCATAACAACAATGAAAATATGTTTCTAGAAGCACAACCATGTCAGAAACAAGTGCTTGCACATATAATCTCTTACAGATTGCAAATTAGATTTGTATCAGACCAGGAAAACAACAGTTTAATATTCTGGTAGCTGCAGAAATGAAACTGGACTCCGGTAAACAAATCGGCACCATGTCTCTTTTGCCAATAACATCACATCAAAGTACACATATCGCCAGTTTATTTTCGTCCATGTGGAGCTTGATAAGCACCGCCAGTATTAGGTGCTGCTTGCCCAGATCCATAGGCTGGAGGTTGTGCAGCGAACCCATAGGGTGATGTCCCTTGTGTTGGCGCAAAGTGTGATGATGCCTGTGCTAGTCCATAGGATGGTGGCATCTGTGTGTATGCATACGAAGATGGGGCCTGTGTTTGTCCATATGACGATAGTGCCTGAGCTGAGCCACGAGGATGCGCTGCTGTTGCGCCATATGATGAAGATGGGACTGGCCCAGATGCATATGATGGTGGCACCTGTACAGATCCATAGGTGGGTGCACCTGGTGCCCATGCATGCGAAGGTGGAGTGGCCTGACTTGATCCATAGTAACCAGCACCACCAGTACTCCCATGCGCAGTTGGAGCAGCTGCCTGAGCTCCAAGTGCAGATGTTCTAGAAGCATCATATCCAGCAACTTTTAGAGAATCATAACTAGTAGCACCCCTTGACGCATCATTGCCTCCAGCTTTTGAAGAACTGAGGCTAGCAAGACGAGAAGGGTCATACGCATTGCCTCTTGATGGATCAAATCCAGAACGAACAGCAGCTCCAGCTGGGCTTCCGCTTAAAGGATCTGTCATACCAGTAGGGGGTGTCCTAGCCTGGATTGACGTAACAATTCGATTGTTAGTAATATATATACAAAGCTAACTCCAGCAGTTAGCTAGAAAATCTGAAGACAAAAATTTATACTATATTACTATCAAAATGAAAGGAAAGTAGAATAGTTTCCATTTAATCCATTTTTTGCACATCAAAATAAGCATACTAACTTCAAGCTAGAAAAGGAAGGCATCCAGAGGATAAGACTGCTAGTCCAGCTTTCATTTACATTATTTGAATGCTCATGGGAAAACAGGGGTTGATCCAGATCCTTGATTCAACAGTATCTACATCATGAAACACTAACTGGTGGGCATGTGACTTCTTTGATTTAAATGGTATAATTCCTAAAACTGGGTACCATACTTCAAGTTCCAAATGAAATGAAACCAGCTTAGTAAGAACAGGAGATCTCGCGTGGGCTAACAAATGCAATGTAATTACTAATCAGTGAATGAGAACTATAAGAGTACTCCTCCGTTCCAAATTAATTGTCATAGATTTAGGCAAAAAGTTCAATGAACCTGCAACAACTAATTTGGATCAGACGTAGTATATCAATATGTAGCTTTTTCTTAACAAGATGCTGGTTTTGTATTTGTCAGTACTTCCTTATAATCCTATCCGTGTGGTCATAAAAAATATACTGTGAAGAAATTAACGGTAGAAGTTCAATTTAGGGAAAAATGCAGAAATCAAGCCATGTCTTCTAAGGATCAACAAAGTAAAAAAATATGAAAATCGGTAGACATCATATGGATAACAGGCAACTGTATAAACAAAACATTACCTGCAAAAGTTACAAGAAGAACAAATAAATGTCTGGAACATTGTATGTCATGACTAGCATAAGGTGAATTTTTTTTCGAAAAATTGCATACGGCGAATATGGGGACAAAGCCTTATGTTCTTTAATTTAGTGAGCTACTGGCCTACATACTGTAACTAAGTACTTAACTTGTTAGGTACATCCTCTGTTCCATAATGTAGTATGTTTTGGTTAACTAAATTGGTTTGCCAAAACATACTACATTATGGAACAGAGGGAGTTCTAAGCATGGCAGATACATGCATAAACATAAACTGTGAATTTTAACTGCTCCTATGTTGCAAATCATAAGGCATATTTTGAGCGGCCACAAAAATTAAGGAGATTTCAGGTTTTGAAACCAGGGGAATGGAAAGAATAATTGACCATAATATCCCTACTTAATGCGTTGGAAATACTCGAAAGAGTCTGTAAAGTATGACTTGTAAGTGCAGGAGAAAGGATACACGATAATTCTAGAAAACAACCAAAAACGTCAACAAATTCGCATGCATGCTTTATCTTATGCAATACGATGGAGAAAATTAATGTGTTACAAGTATGTAGCGCTACATTCAAATTAAACCCTAACTGAGCCGAGGTCAAGCTCAGCTCGCCGAGAGTTTGAGACCAGGTCTAGTCTCGAGCTCGGATCAACTAGGCTCGAACACAAACAATCCTCTAAGACAATACAATAAATACATACTTCAGAAAATAATAAATTTCTCAGTTTGTGGGGTATCCATCTGGGAGGAAAGGTGCTCACCTGTGCAACCCCGTAGCCACCATCATAAGCAGTTTGTCCAACAGATTGTCGGCTAGATGTACCACCATCCTTCTGAGCAAAACTAGGATTGTACAAAGCACCTACATATAAAAAATGGTTCATGGTAACCTAAACATAACTGCAACTGCAAACGGTAGATTTCTACTTATAACAGTCAACAGAGTAATAAAATGAAATGGCATACCGCTTTTGTCATGATTAGCTGTGTTTGTCATTTCAGCACGAAGCTTCTCCAACTCTGTAACCATGGAGTCATAGTTTTTCTTCATTACCTGAAGTGACTCAGAGTGGTCCATCTTCAGTTTCCTTTCATACTCATAAGTAGCCCTACAATTTAAACAGTGTGTTGCAAAGTTCAGGTCAATCGCATATTTAAGAAAAGACATGCTAGAGAACAATTACAGCGCACGTGGACACACACCTGAGGTGCTGATATTCCTGTGTAGCAGCGTCTCGCTCAGCCATGAGCGCCGGAAGCTGCTGTGCCTCACCAAAGTTCCTCTGCAGGTCTTTGCTCAGCTTCTGCGCATCCGCGGCCAAATGCTGCCTTGCCGCTAAGAGGTTCTGCGCCTCCGCATGCGCCTGCTGCAGCTCTGCCTTCACAGTATCGTAAGACTTCAGGTCAGCCTCCATCTTCGCAGCCTTATCAAGGAGCCCCCTTATCTCCTGCTCCTCAGCGGCCCTGGCCGCCTCCCCTTGCGCCTGCAGCCTCTGCAGCTCCTGCTGTGCGGCGGCCAGCTCCTTCCTCAAAGACACATGGCTCGTGGCGAGCCGTTCGTTCTCCACCGCCAGCTTCTGCATCTCTCCTAACTGCGCCGCGAGTTTCTGCTCCAAGATCTCCGGCCGCGTCGGCAACATATCGTAGGGGAACGGCCCTGGCCCTGGTGGCTGGTGCATTCCCGGTCCGTACGGATCACGGTGCATCATGCCGTGTGACGGACCCGAGCCGAGCCCTGGGAGCGGCCGGTGGTGGTAAGGCGGCATGCGCCCCTTGCTCTCCATGGCGAATCGTAGCCAGGACAACCTCCGATCCGCGATTAGTGGTCAGCACATACGTTCGAGCTCTTGATTTAGCCTGCCATCATGAACCCTAGAACGGCCGGGACACGGAACGTATTGATTAGGCACAAAAGGAGCTGCGAAATTGAGGCGTCAGGGCGAGGAGGAAGATGATTAGCACCTCGCGGTGGTCGGCGGCGGTGGAGGAACGTCGAGAGGAGTCGCGCCTGCTGCTGTTTCTCCACCACTTTTTTTTTCTAGGGTTTGTGAGAATTGGATTTGTTCGTCGTCTTCGTTGCCGAGGGTGGCCGGTGACGGTGGAGGGCTCTCTTCCTTGGTCCGCGAGTGCGAGGGGATAATTTTGCACGGTGGCCCCTGGGGGTTTCGACGTTCGATTAGTACTCTCTCCTACAACAGCCTCTTTCGGACGGAGAGTAGTTTTTATCTCACTCGCTGAGTTTTGAAGAAATGGAATGACCATGTGTCGGCACTTGGCACATGTTTAGGTTAATGGAGTGGGTCAGTATTGCTGCCTCCAAATCATGTGTTGCGTTGGCGTATTGATTTATTTAGTACTTCCTTCGTCTTGAAATAGATGTCTTGAAATTTTTAAAATTTAGATATTATTTAATATATAGATTTATTTAATTTTAATAAACTTGAGACATCTATTTTAAGATGGAGGGAGTACATTAGTTTTTTTTAAATATATATATGACAATATTAATATAAATTGAAGCTATCTCGACACAGTATCATCTCCGTGATGACTAGTCATGCTACACACGCTCTCATTTTCATACATCATAAGGCTATGTCCGGTTAATCCACCTTTAGAGTGAAATGGAGTAGATTGAATGGGATTAGAGGATATTTTGAGTTAGATGGGATCTAAACCGCATCAATCCACGTCAAACCAGGTCAATCACAGGGAAACCGAATAAGGCCTAATGGCGCAGCCACCATGTTCATGGAGTTGCTAAAAAACCTCTTAGGGCATGTACAACGTCGACGCTAGCATCGGGCTCTATGCTAATTTTCCCAGCGGTTAGACTCAAATCTCGTTCGATACAGGGAAATTCGTCGACGTGAAACTAGACGTCGGCGCTAGGACTTTTTTTTGTCCACAGACGCGAGATTGATTAGGCATCCCTGGTGTCGCTAGCGACCCAGCTTAGCGTCGCCCGTTGCAAGCCCAGGCGCTCAACCCATAATCCAAATTACTAGTGTTATTTTTTCTACACTTAAGCGACATCTTCAAGCGACTAGCATAGTACATGTCCTTAGGGCTCAGGAAAACCAAAAGAAAAGAAAATAGATAGGATTGGATTGCCCCGCCAAGTGGATCCTCGACACATGACGATTGCAACAAATAATTTTTCCCTAAATTCAGACTTCATGCAATTTTTCCTGCGAAATTGCACTACCGAGGTACTACATGATTAACTACTATAGGATTAGTTCCTGTGAATCAAACAACTCCAAATGGAAAAAATCTACATGTTCCCGATCCTATAGAAATCCCGAGAAAATCCTATGAGTCAAAGTAGACCTTAAGAGGAAACAAAAGAGGAAAGTTAGACAAAGAGATAACTCATTTTAAGGTTCAACTCTAACTTTAAATTTGAATGCCAAAGTTGGGGGTGGCGATTTTATGTCGGTTCAGCTGACTCCATAAATTTTTTAAATACAACCATATTATTTATCGTATTTGTGGAAATAGTATGATGCTCTAGAGACTTAGTCACTTAGATGTATGACCCAAAAGACTTCTTGTCTCTGTGTCACCGTTTATTCAGGGGCATGTGATGGTATGAGAGTGAAAATACACCAAGGTGATAATGCGCCGTGAGGTAGGTTTCATTTATCTTCCATTGTCTACGACACTAAAAAGACACATGATGATGCATAAAACCAAAATGATTCTAACATAATTTTTTAGTTTCCATTGTATGATTTTAAATATTTACGACATATAAGTATATATTCTCTATTGTACAGCGGTTTAGAAAAGTTTGAAATTAGATCCTTCTAACATATCTCTTCTTCCACTTGAGTATAATACAATGCTGGGATGTCTAAAAGGATGTTGAAAATGGCTTCTTTCAAAAAGTGTTGCCTGCGTGCTTAAATAGGTTCAACTAGTTTTCTCCTAAGAATACAAATAACGATAACAACCATATTCACATGTATGCTAAAAGGAAAAAAAGTGATTGTTCAACCTTTTGAAAGTTGTACAAGGGAAGTTTTTCGTGAAGTAAAAGTTTGTAAGAAAATAGATGAGCTAAAGTAATAAAAGGAGTTTTTTTCAATACATGTACATGGCTAGAAGAAGATAATATTTGCTTGGTTCATAAAGAATGCACTAAGATGCATTCGCCATAAAAAATGCAGTAAGATGCATTCTTCGAAAAAACACACCAAGATATTTTAGCATTTACAGAAAATAGATAACACAAGACTTGGAATTTTTTTACTTTTTTTAGAATCGGAAAAGTTTTTACCTGATTGCTACAAAATGAGATCTTGGCTCCTTTTTTAGCCCATGAGAGTCCTTTGGGAAAGGCCTGCAAGGACTCAACTGCAATTATACAGTCCAATTCAGCCCACGGAAGAAGGACAAGATTGTAATTCCTTCTTTGCGGAAGGACCTGATATTTTTCCCAGCCTAGGGTGCGGGTGTGCACGAGCCCACATCGGCGACCAGTCCCTGCGCTGAAACCCTAGCCGCACGGTCGGGTCGTCGGCGTCGTGGCGCCCTGTCGGGGGTCTCCGGTAGCCACCCGCCGTCTTCCCCGCTCGATTCGACCTCGCACCTCACCTGCCGGTTTAGTAACCCTAGCGCGGCACCGGCGGCAGGCGCGAGCGTGGGGCAGCAGGCTTCAGCCGTGAGTGGGTCGGGGGAGCTGTAGTTGCGCGGCGCGTGGCGGCATCAAGCTCGACTGAGCAGCGGACCGGCGGCAGTGTCGATCAAGCTAAGCTCAACTTCAAGGTTCGATAGCAGGTTTGACTACTTCTGGTTCCCATTTTGTGCTCTCTTTATCACCTGTTGGTCTTTTACTGTTTTACAGCAATGTGTATTTCTCCGCTGACCATAGACGAGCTAGTCAAAAGTACAGTACTACATTCCAAGTGAATTTGTGCCTTAAAACGGCTCCTAGGATCCTAAGGTCGCAAAATTGCAGCCAATATTATTGTGGTGGCTAATGAGCTGCCGAATGCAAGAGCCATGGCTTCCCAGATGCTCCTGTGTATGTTTTATCATAGTTTTTTAAACAGATATGCACTTGTAGGGATTTCTTTCATAAAAATTCCATGTCTTCATGTATGTTCAATGAGGCCCCGAAATTTATGTCCTGGGTCATGAATTTTACACCTCTACATGATACATGGCAATGTTTTACTAATAATGAATTCTTAAACCATTCCACCCATCAGATGGTCACAATGGTGCAAAATCATGAACCCTCACATAGTGGGTATTTCTGTGACAACCAAGTGAAATTCTTAAGAAACAAAGGACTAGTGATAATATCTCTTTACCAATCATAAGTCTATATAGTTAGGTAGGGGAATTCCGGGACCATACAGGGAAGACATTTAAAGAATTAGAGCTTACATGTGAAGTCCTTTCGAGCAACATTAATTTGTTGTTTGCTACCAAGGCCAAATTAATCAAAACTAGCTAGGAATGGTATATCCAAAAATTTAAATTTGTTTGGGAGGATGTTGTGTTAGTAAAGTGCTTTATCATACATATCAAGCACTCAATAACTGAATACTCTAAATGAGCCATCTGAACTGTATTGCAGTTAATTAGGATAAACTGTCTAAAGTTTATTTCTTATTTGTTTTGATTATTTAAACAAAATCGAAGTTTTGGAAACTCAGTCAAACTAATGCTCAAATTTTTATGCCGTGCTATTATGTTACTCTATATTTAGTCCAAGCATTCTCTATTATATTTAATTGGCTCTTTCGATGATGGCCTGCTAGTTTTAGGAATAAGTTTATCACTGTGCAGTGTTGTAACATAATTGTTTCTTGAACTTGAAGCCTTTTCTTTAACTGGTTGAATAAGTACCCACTGAGCAATTTTTAATAAATTGCCATAAGTGGTTTCCATTCTAGGCTACCTTATTAAGCATAGATCTTATGAATTCTGCAGGTCATCTTAGGGATCTTTGGATTTCCTGTATCGTCTTAGGGACAAGTAAGTCATGGGGAGCAGACAAATTGTTGCTGTTCTTCAAATTGGTGGAGAATTCACAACTGATGATGATGGGCTTATGACTTATTCTGGTGGAGAGGCACATGCGATGCATGTGAAAAGTAGTTGGACTTTTAAAGCATTTAAACATGAGATATCTTCAACGCTCAATAACCTCAAACTTGATACCTATGTGTTCAAGTATTTCCTTCCAAGAAATAATAAAACCTTGATTTCGATTTCCAATGACAAAGATCTTAAGCGCATGGTGGAATTCCATGCGGACTCGGAGACAACATACATATATGTCATTAAGAAGGTTGACAACAGGTAGCCTTCTTACTGATATGAACATCCATCTAAGCGTATTCTAGAAATAATATGATATATATTTACAGGGTAATAAAGAGCTCCCTAGCAGACTCCAGCACCCCTGCAGATTCTGCGATTACAGGGACTACTCCAGATGGATCTAAGCGGCAGAAGGTCTGTGCAAGTTGGGAGAATGCGATTACTGGAGTTGGCCAAGTGTTTGAAGGTCCAAAGGAATTTCGTGATGCATTACACAAGTATGCCATTGCACATAAGTTTCATTACAGATTTATCAAGAATGACTCTTCTCGTGTCACCGTGGAGTGTACTGATGAAGGATGTCCCTGGCGCATACATGCCTCCAAATCTCCTGCAAAGAAGGAGTTCATGATCAAGAAAGTGGTTGGGAGTCATACGTGTGAGTCTGAGACCGTCAAAAGTCATCGTCTAGCTTCTCAGAAATGGGTTGCTAGTGTTATTAAGGAAAAATTACGTGACAGTCCGAACTACAGGCCAAGAGATATTGCGAATGATCTCCAGCGTGAATATGGGCTATCCCTGAATTACTCTCAAGCTTGGCGAGGCAAGTTAATAGCTCGAAAAGAACTTTACAGCCCACATGAAGAGGCATGCAATCAGTTACCTTGGTTTCGTGATAGAATTTTAGTAACAAACCCTGGTAGTCTGGCAACAGTAGTGGCACTGGAAGATTCAAAGTTCCGCTTCTTTGTTGCATTCCATGCCTCCCTTCATGGTTTTGAGCATGGCTGCAGGCCTCTTCTCTTTCTTGACGTGGTATCTGTGAAACCAAATAAGCATTGGAAACTATTGGCTGCTACTTCTGTTGATGGTGAAGGGGATGTGTTCCCCGTTGCGTTGTCTGTAGTAGATGATGAGAGTCAAGAAAACTGGCATTGGTTTCTTGAACAGCTGAAGGCTTCATTGCCTATGCCTGGAGAAATAACATTCATATCAACTGGAAAAAGTGGTCTGTGGGATGATGTTTCTTTAATATTTCCAGAAAGTTATCATGGATACAATGTCAACTTTTTTATCGAAGAATTCAAAACACAACTGGATGACAGTTGGAGTGAAGAAGTAAAAGATATGATGGTTGAGCATCTTAAGAAAGCCATATATTCATGCTCAGTTGATGAATTCAATCGCTATGTTGATCTCATCAAAGCTGAATCTGGTAAGCTTGCTGAATGGCTTATGGAGGCTAAACCTGACCGGTGGTCAGATGCCTTCTTCAAAGGATCACGTCTGGGCCAATACACATGCAGTATTTCTGAGACAATTGCTGAGTGGATCCCCAACAGATACGAGCTCCCGGTAGTGCAGTTGCTTGATACGATCAGATGTAACCTGATGGAGACGATCTATATACGCAGGGAAACTTCCAATACATGGTCAGAAGTATTAACACCATCGGCCAATGAGAAAATTCATGAAGAGATGAGCAAAGCTCTTTCACTCAGCGTTGTTTGCTCAGCTGAAGGTGATGGAAACAGTAATGTGTTTGAAGTGTGTGATGGTTCTGTCTATGTTGTCAACATCGATACATGGGATTGCAACTGCGGAAAGTGGCGTGTGTCTGGGATTCCTTGCCTGCATGCGCTCGCCGTATTTGAGCAAACCGAACAGAATCCACTGGACTACTGCGCCAAGTATTTCACCACGGAATGCTACCGCATGACCTACGCCATGTCGATCAACCCGATACCTGATGTTATCGTGCCTCCTACGTCGACTGACGTATCACAGAGCGTGGGGTTGCAACCATGCCCCATCCTTACGAGACGGCAGGTTGGCCGACCAAAGGAAAAGCCGGCCGATCCTCGTATTGCGATCAAAAGGGCAGTACGCTGCAGCAGGTGCAAGGGCTATGGGCACAACAAAGCAACATGCAAAGTCCCTCTCACAGTTACAGCTGCTGTCAGTTCCGTCAGTTCTCAGGTGTAAAATATGTTGATTAGTTTCCTTTCGTGGTCCTTTATGAGAACCTTTTGTGTGGAATCGTTTATCGGATGTGGAACATTGCCATGTCTGTTTGATCATCGCCTGAACTGTGTTGTACCGCTGCGTCAGTAGGTTACATTATATTGAATGCCTAGATGAAACATTCTCCAGTAGACAGGACAGGGGGAAGCTTTTTGAAGGTTGTATGAACTGATGCACATTGTTATCCATCTCTGTATATTCCCCAAAGTCCTGAGTTTCATGATCGTTGTTTTGTCACCAAAGCTGCTTTACGTTCTCTTTCATTGACCTTAACCAGTGGTCTAAAGCACAGTTCATGGTTTCTAAAAACACCAATGGTTCTTTCCAGTAACATCTCTTTTTCTGTAACTTGCAGTGGGAACTTGGTTTAACTGGCATTCTGTGGACTGGGTAAACTGTGCGTATTCTCGGCCTGGTCCGGTAGTCTGCACGTGATTCTCGGTCTGGCCTGATCCGGCAGTCACAGCAGGAGCAGAGCCAGCGCCGAGAACACGAATTGGGCCAACATTTGCAGCCGTTTGGTAGTATGTGTCGCATAGGTTGGGCCGAATTTGCAGCATGTTTGGTTGTTTGTTTTTTCTAGCCGATGCAACCAACGCTTGTTTGGTTGTCATTTGACAAATAAGATACACTCACCACTTTCAAATATGGTGAGCTTACACACAACAACCATAACAGGTAAACATAACATGTTGCAACCTGATCGGTGCTTCATTTCAGGGATACACACCCCTGAACCAAAAGGACTGGTTCACATACTACAGCCAGTTTAAGCTGAGAGCTAACATGTACAACAAGTCCATATACTTCATCTTCACCTGGCAGTAGAGGAAGATCATTATAGCAGCATGTCGCGAGTGATCGGCTACTGGGTGCTGCTGAAAGCCTTGGAGAGTGTGATCTTGAAGCCCCCTGCTTATTGATGAACTTGAAGGCTAGGACGTCGCCCACCCACGGCTTGAGCTTCTTGACGAACACTCTACACCCTTTCAGGAAGTAGACCTCTCCCTCGTGCATCTCCAGCTGGACACCATACTCTTAGAAGGTGGAATCTTCAGCAGCACAATGTAAACTTGACGCTTAATCTGCAACACCTTCACCACCAATGGCTTCATTACCGGGGGTGCTGTAGAGCTGACATGTCCGAAGCTTTGATCTAAAGGTAGAAGCGGTGAGGGAGGTCGTTGATGGGGTGGTGTCCAATCTGAGGACGGTGACCTTGCAATGACTTGTTTTCCTTGGCTGCAACAACATCAAACAACTGAAATAGATTGGGCCTCGCCTACACAGCGTCCATCTCTGGGATGAAGTCCTCATACCCCTACATTGGAACAGGCGTGTTCCTACAGAGGGTGTCCTATTCCTGTTTGGGTACCTTGCCATGGACAACTGGTCGGTGGAAAACATAGACCAGTGACATGACATCTAAAATTATCTTGCATTTCTAATGAACATACACCAGTGACATATGTAGGCAAAAAGATGTAGATCATACAGAAGCAACTGACAAAGATAATAAAATTCTAACAAGGGAACTAGAATGATCTTGATGAACATAGATCAGTGACATGTGTAGGCACAAAGATGTAGATCATACACAAGAAACTGACAAACATAAGAAACTACTAACATGGGAGCTGAAATGAACTTGATGAACATAGATAAGTGACATGTTGATGTCTCCAAAGTGCAGGAGATCTATTGTAGTACCTTTCAATAAGAAAAAGTTGCCAAACCCACAAGGATATGAATGTATTGGTTAGTAAGTCTGACAAGTAAAACAATAAAAGATGCAAAGTTTTGGTGTTTTGGGGTTTATAGTTTGTAGAAAATTAAATTACTGTAAATTAATTGCAAGTAAGATAAATTGCAAGTAAAGTAAATTTTATTTTCAGAGAAAGCCCAATACTATATGCAGCAAGAGTACAAACTCAAGTTTGTATTCTTATATATATGTGGCAAACATTTCCGAGGATAGCATGAATTTACTTACAATAGAGATTTTTACAGCAGCATGTGAATATCTTTTTAAATTTTATTCTCTATGTACAGAGCCTAAAATAGGTGCAACCTTGTACATGAGAAAGTGCACCCCTTATGGTTGGTCCTAAGGCCTTTTTCATGAGCAAACAAAAGATTTATTAAGACATAAAATCCAACCACGACATAAAGTTCTAAGATCACCAAAATAAAAAAACCCTTTCTACAACTTTAAGACTTAGGACGCGGTTTATGTTATTCTGTCCCTCCTTACTCTGTTCACTACACTAAGATGAAGCCCTATGATCCCATACAGGTGAAGTGCTATGCAGTCGACTTTCGCATAAGACCATGAACCACATAAAATATTAAAATTTAACCAAACTAGACTCCTCTTTGCACCCCGCACACAACCGTTAGACAAAACATTTTATGATATAAGCGCACTACATCTACGTGCAATAGAAAAGATGGAACTACCAAAATGAGAAGCAAAACACCATAAACACGTCAATTTAAAAAATAGCTGATGATCAAATCGTTTGAAACCATCAATCAAACTGGTATACAACGGGTACACGTCTAGAAAAAGGTAAAAAGATATAAGAGGCAGTCTTGCACACGTTCGTTGTACAAGACCATACGTACGAAAAAACGCGTACAAAGATATAAGAGCTAGTCTCGCACACGTTCAATAACCATGAAACGACCTCTGTGTCTCAAACCGGACATTACGATATCCGACCCCGAGTGCAAATGAATCCACGCGAGTTATACACGTGAACGTGCAAAATAAACACGTACAAGCTTACATACATGTCGGGAGGATAACCCTCGGTAGGATCATGAGAGGGGAAACATAGCGCGACTGGGTTGGCTCCGAGTGAAAAATGAACCAGGCCGGATAAGAACGGCCGGGTAAGATAAGCATGAAAGCCGAGATACAAACTATCTCGGTCCGTATAGGAAAAAGTTGTAACCCTTGCAGGTACCAACGAGCCGAGTCAAGAAGGACGCGTGGCACCTTTCCGAGTAAGGTTCGGGAAGGACCATGGTAAAGCATGGTCAAAAGAGAAGGGCGACGCCGGGATGACACAAAAGAAGCCGGGTGACGCCCAAAGCAAGCGCTGACGTACAAAGTAACTGCGTGACGCCAAAAAGAACAAGAAGCAGTGTACCAGAAGACCGTTAGCTGTCAAGCTTTATGGACCGGGCCTATGGGCTTAAGGCAAGCCCATAACCCGGCCCATATTGTAGGGACCAAGACCCAAACAGTAAACCCTAGAACCCAAAGGGGTATTAGCTAGCTAGCACTGCCTATATAAGGGAGGGCATAGCAGAAGTAGAAGGGGGTTGGACTAAGTAGGGAATAGGTGCTGCGTACTCAAGCCAATACAGCTCAAGGAGCACTTGTAATCTTTGGGGTATCAATCAAATTCTCAAGTGTGGAGAGTTCTTGTTCTTCGTGCATGGCTCGACCGTGCACTCCCTCCCTGGTGACCACAAGCACCCATTCGGCCCCCAACTTAAGCCTACCCATGGCATCTGCCGTGCCACCACCACGACAGTTGGCGCCCACCGTGGGGCAGAAGCGGGTGCTTGATGGAGTCTTCATCCGGACGGGCAACATCATCGCCAAGACCGGCGGGCGCGTCTACTCCGGCCTCATCCAGAGGTTTGGAGCGCTCAACTTCGTCACGACAACGCGGGATGCTTCGGGACCAGGCCGTTCCCTAGGGGCGGTCGCTTCATCAAATTCGGCGAGCACCAGGTCTACGTCGTGGTGCGCGTGGAGCGCGCATATCCTGAGCACGTCGTCCTGACGCCGGATCCCCCAACGGCACCAGTCGCTGGGAAACCTCTCCAACTCGTCTCCATGGAGGTAATGATGACTGCCCCAAACCCCGTAGATCCCACAGTAGTTCCAGTGGTAAATGAAAACACAGAAGGAGAAAATCATGAGGAAACGCCAAGGGCTGCAAGAACAGCAAAGGCGCCGCTGGAGAAACCAGAGAACATAGCTAGGAGCAAAAGAGCTAAGGAGCTACAGGAAGCGATAGACAAGTTGGTAGAGCTAGTGGCACAAGCAACTGACTTGGCGCGTGTGCAAGCCGAGTTGGAAGAAACCAGGATAAAAGTCCTGGAGAAAGCAAAGGAGCTAGCACAGTTACAGCAGGATGTGGATATCACTATCCGAGAGCTTAACTCGGCAAATCGAGTCAAGGGCGCAAAGACCCGGCTTGATGCAACGAGATTGAGAGGAAGGAACCTCAACGAAGAGCTGGAAGATGCGACATCAAAGATAACACCAAAGAAGAACAATGAGACGGCCATGCGCCCAACGTACAACACAACGGCAGCTAATCTGCGAGCGGCAGAAGCAGCAATGGTAGAGTTGCCCCACTTGGAGGGGGAAGCAAAGAAAATGCAGCAAGAACGGGTCAATGAGTTAGTAAAAGCAGCCAGCATGCTGAATGAGGCATATTACAGAGCAAATCCGGGTATAGCAGGGAGATCATAGCTGGTTCACTCGGCAACTCCTGTTCTGGCAAGATCGGCTGGGCACACGGCATCCTCACCCGGAGCAGCACCCAGGCCGAGAAAAGAAAAAAGTGTGGATTCTGGAAGAAACAAGCAGATGGTCGCCTATGATCCGGCAGTAGTTCAAGAAAACCCGGCGCATGCGCAAGGGGCAAAAAGAAATAATCCCCGAGAAAATAAAAACCAGGAAAAAATTGGACAGAGAAATGACAACGGAGGGCAAAATTTTGCGCCTCATACTCGACGCGCAACTCACTCGGCAGGAGGAGGAAATCCAGCTCCGAATAACGCACCAGCTCCGAATAACGCACCAGCTCAGCCGGAAAGAAGACAGCAGAGCGCGGGAAAAGCAGTTCAACATCCAGCTGACCCGAACACGAATAAGTATAATGATGGTTACTCGGCTATGGTAAATGACGGGTATGAGCTGCCGGATCATGCATATCAAGCAATGGGAGCGAGATACGGAGGTAGGAACCTTCAGCCGGATGATGCCAGGTTGAAGCTTGACCGCATAAAAATGGCAGAGATAATTGAATCACAAGGTCCGCAGGGTCCACCATGTTTTGGCCCAAGGATCATGAAGGAGCCACCGGTGCCGAATTTCTAGCTGGCCAGAGGGACAAAAACATATGATGGAAGCACAAAGTCATAGGATTGGCTCATAGATTATGGAACCGTTGTGAAGATCGCGCAGGGAAACTTGAGATGGACAGTACGTTACGTACTGCAGATGCTGGAAGGACCAGCTCGGGTATGGTTGAACAATCTGCCACCCGGAAGCATCAACAGTTGGATTGATTTTCACGACGCCTTCGTGAGCAATTTTACGAGCACTTACAAGAGCCCGAATCGCGCACAGCAACTAGCAATGTGCAAGCAAAGACCGAATGAGACAGACAGAGAGTTCCTCACAAGGTGGTGTACGATGCATAACTCGTGTGAAAGGGTAATCGAGTCACAAGCAATCGCATGGTTTGCACAAGGATGTAGACATGGGAGTATGTTGTGGCAAAGGTTACAAAGAGATATGTCGGCAAGCCTAGCAGAGACGATAAGAATCGCCGACTCGTATGCGTTAGGAGATCCGACTCAGCCGCTGCTCATGTCGGCAGACGGGATGACTAAGACTCAGATCTATGACGCTGCCGGGTCGCAAAGGCGCCAGGAGAGATCCGAATACAGAAGCAAGAGAAGAGACGAGAGGCCGAATTACAGGTATGGTTCGCTCAGGTTGCAGCAGTGAGTCAGGATAATCCAGATGCTGGAAGCAGTCAGCATCAAAGGACAAATGGTCAACAGTAATGGGTGCCAAAGAATGACGGCAAAAGGCCATACGATCAGAGGAAACAGTATCAAGACCGACAAAAATACACCTATGAGATGATGCTGGATCAGCCCTGTAAGTTTCACACGCCAAGTCCGAGTAAGCCGACAAATCACTCAACAAGGCAATGCACTTGGTTTCAGAAAGGAGACAGAGTGGACTCACTGAATAAGCAGCTTCCACCACCTCCCCCTCCTCCACTTACAGGAGGAAATGCTCAAGCAGTAGGATCAGATAACAGATATGAAAACAGGCAGCCAAGGTATCAGAATAAAGAAAGAAGAGAAGCTGTGCACCAAGTGCACAATCCAAGAGGTGACGATACCCATGTCGGCCATGGAACCAAAAATGAGTACAGAGAACATCACCAGAGCCATGTTGTCTTTGTCACAGAGCCAAATGACAAGAAGATCCAGCATCGACGAATGATGGAAGTGAATGCCACGATGCCGGCAATTCCCAAGTACATGCATTGGTCTGAGCAAGAGATAACTTGGAGTATAAAGGATCACCCCAAAATCATGCCAACCCGGGAGGATACGCCCGTTGGATCCAACGTTCATGGGCCCAGATATCAACGTGAAATTTTCAAAGGTGTTAATCGATGATGGCAGTAGCATCAACATCATGTACAAGGATACTATGCTCAAGTTAGGCATTACCATGAACATGCTGGAGCCGACTAAGACCAGTTTCCACTGGATTGTGCCGGGATTGTCCTGTGAGCCAATTGGCAAGATCTGGGTCGACGTCTTATTCAGCAAAAGAGAAAATTGTCGCACTGAAGCCATAGAGTTCGAGATAGTAGATTTGGTCAGCTCATATCATGCCTTACTCGGCAGGCCGGCTATGGCAAAGTTCATGGCTACTCCTCACATCGCTTACTTGAAGATGAAGCTGCCAGGCCCATGTGGGGTGATCACAGTTGAAGGAGATTACAAAAGATCTATTGCTTGTGCCTCAGCCGGATCTTCACTAGCTGAGTCACTCGTCATAGCACAAGAGAAAATTCAAATGCTGGAGGTGGCAGCATTGGCCAAAGCAGCACAAATGTCCATGCCGGCACTCACCAACCCGCATGGCAATGTGTCATTTCAAGCTACCAAGGAAACCAAGAAGGTGTAGGTGGATGAAACTTTCCCAGAGCGCACAGTAACCATTGGGGCTGGCCTTACAGATAAATAGGAAAGCGAGCTCACCAGTTTCCTCCGTGAGAATCGGGACATCTTTGCATGGTCCACTCAAGATCTACAAGGAGTTCCGAGGGAGCTGGTTGAGCACTCTCTTCATGTAAGACCAGATGCAAGGCCGGAGAAGCAACCCCTCCGCCGCTTCGCCGAAGATAGGGGGAAAGTAATAGCGGCCGAGATTGCAAGACTTTTAGCTACTGGATTCATCATGGAAGTCTTTTTGCCCAGACGGTTGGTTGTCAAATCCAGTCCTGGTCGAGAAGAAGAAAGATGACCCGAACGTGGCAGTGGTATGGCGCATGTGTATTGATTACACGAACCTCAATAAGGCGTGTCCGAAAGATCCATTTCCTCTACCTCGGATCGATCAAGTCATAGATTCTACTGCTGGTGTGAGTTTTTGTCATTTGTGAATGCATATTCAGGATTCCATCAGATTCCACTGAATCCAAATGATCAAATAAAGACAGCTTTTATCACCCCGTACGGGGCTTATTGCTATCGCACCATGCCATTCAGATTGAGAAATGCAGGCACAACATATCAAAGATGCATGCAAAAATGCTTGCAGGATCAATTGGACATAAATGTTCAAGTATACGTCGATGACGTGGTAATAAAAACCAAACAAAGTCATATTTTAATTGAGGACTTGCGTCAAACATTCGCAAACTTGAGAAGATTCCGGATGAAACTTAACCCGGAAAAATGTACATTTGGTGGCCCGGCTGGAAAGTTACTCAGATTCCTTGTATCCAGCCGAGGAATTGAAGCTAACCCGACAAAGATCAGGGCCATCGAAAGAATGGAATTGCCAAAAACCCTCAATGATGTCCAGAAGTTTACTGGATGCCTGGCTTCATTGAGCAGGTTTGTTAGTCGGCTAGGCGAAAAAGCCCTACCACTATATCAGCTGATGAAGAAATCAGACAAATTCACATGGACACAGCAAGCTGATAGCGCTTTCCATGAATTAAAGAAAATGTTGGCAACATCACAAATATTAGCGTCAGCACTATCCAAGGAGCCAATGCTGATCTATGTCACCGCAACCAACAGAGTTGTAAGTGCAGTAATAGTGGTTGAACGTGAAGAAGGGGGCAAATCAGTCCAAAGACCAGTATATTACTTGAGCGAAGTGCTCTCTGTCTCGAAACAGAATTACCCGCATTATCAGAAGATGACATATGGGGTATATATGACAGCAAAAAAGCTGAAACATTATTTTCAAGAACACCCAATCCGGGTAATATGCGAGGCACCTATCTCGGATATATTGGGCAGCAAAGATGCCAGCAGCCGAGTATCCAAATGGGCCATTGAACTAGCACCATACACTCTACAATATGATAGGCGGGATGCAATAAAATCTCAAGCCGTTGCAGATTTCTTTGTAGAATGGATGGAGATACAAGATCTGACCACCCGCCGGATCCAAATTACTGGAAAATGCATTTTGACGGGTCCAAGACGAGAATGGGTCTGGGCGCCGGGATAGTGCTCACATCTCCAAAGAGGGATCAACTGAGGTATGTCTTGCAGATTCATTTTGCCGCTTCTAACAACGTTGCCGAGTATGAAGCACTCGTCCATGGCATTAAAGTGGCCAAGGAAGTTGGTATCAAAAGGATCATGTGTTTTGGCGATTCAAATTTGGTGATTCAGCAAGTGTCTGGACATTGGGACGCACTGGACGCAAACATGGCATTATATCGCTTTCACGTGCAGCAAATTTCGGGATATTTTGACGGTTGTGAATTTCATCACATTCCTAGAGCAGAATGCTCAAAGAACTGGATCACGGAACTCTCAGCCCTTCGCCCCAAGGCTACGAAAACATTTCTACTCATGAGGCAGCAAACGTGTTATCCAAGCTAGGATCATCTAGAAAAGCAATACCACCAGGGGTAGCATTGGAGCATCTCAGGAGGCCATCGATCAAGCCGTCACCAGAGTCCGAATCAATCAGGGTCATCCCGACGAGTCAGGAATCAGAGGCAGTGCCAATGGATATCGACTCAGGGGTAGGTTCGAGTCACTCGGGGACTGATCCGTTCACCCCAGGGGTAGCCGAATCACACTCGGGGACTCCTCAGGTTATGTCGGCAGAGCATATCTCGGCGGAACCAATGGACATTGATGTTGAAGCAGACCCGAAACCACTAATACCAACGTGGGCACAACTAATATTCAGTTATTTGAAAGATGGAACCTTGCCGAGTGATGAAACACTGGCAAGGAAAACGACAGGAAGAGCAAAAGCATACACCATAATCAACAAGGAACTCTACAAGCGAAGTGTGACAAGTGTACTGAGCGTTGCATCAGCTCAAAGCAAGGCCAGGAGATCTTGTTGGATATCCATCAGGGAGAGTGCGGGCACCATGCGTCATCAAGAGCGTTGGTAGCCAAGGCATTCCGACATGGATTCTACTGGCCAAGCGCATTGGCACAAGCGCAAGAGTTAGTCGGGAAATGCAGTGGTTGTCAAAACTATGCGTCCAAGTCACATTTACCAGCGTCTGAATTGAAGACTATACCAATCACTTGGCCGTTTGCAGTATGGTGCCTAGATATGGTAGGACCATTCAAACCAGCAAGGGGAGGCATGACTCATATCCTGGTCATGATTGATAAGTTCACTAAGTGGATAGAAGTGAAGCCAATCAAAAAACTGGACGGCAAAACAGCTGTTACATTCTTAAGGGATATAATCCTCAGATACGGTTACCCGCACAGTGTGATCACGGACAATGGCACAAACTTTTTCGAAGGAGCTTTTGCTCGCTTTTGTGGGGAACACCGAATAAGACTCGACGTAGCGTCAGTCGCCCATCCAGAATCAAATGGACAAGTTGAACGGGCTAATGGCTTAGTTCTATCCGGGATAAAACCCCGCTTAATGGAACCACTTCAGAGATCACCTGGTTGTTGGATAGAGGAACTACCCTCGGTACTGTGGAGCTTAAGAACGACTCCGAATCGATCAACTGGTTATACGCCATTTTTCCTTGTATATGGGGCTGAAGCAGTTTTGCCTGCCGACATAGAATATGACTCGCCAAGGATAAGGCAATACTCGGAAGCCGAGGTGAAAGAGACCCGAGAAGATGGAGTAGATTTACTCAAAGAAGCAAGGGAACTGGCATTTTCCAGATCTGCTATATATCAACAAAATCTCCGACGCTGCCATAGCCAGAAAGTGCAACCTCGTGTTTTCCGAGAAGGAGATATGGTGCTAAGGCTAGTGCAGCGCACAACCGGAATTCATAAATTATCGCCTCCTTAGGAAGGTCCATTCATTGTAAGCAAAGCATTGCACAATGATTCCTATTATCTCATAGACGCTCGTGAAGCGCAAAAGAACAAGGCGGACAGGTCAGGAGATGAAACCAAAAGGCCATGGAATGTGGCACTGCTTCGTCCCTTCTACACTTAGGAGAAGCAGTGCATGTATCACTCGAACTCTCATATGTCGGATGTGTTTGTCGGCTATGTGCTAATAATAAAATGGTATGATTCGAAAGACTGACTCAAGGACTACCCCTTAGGATTTCCATTTCACTTATTTTACGTCGGCTGGCGTGATACCCGAAATTTATTTAGGAACAAGTAGTGTTTACTCGGAAGAAATCAACTCTTCGACTATGCTGTTGTCCGAAAACACGACTTCATGGCAAGCAAGAGAAAAAGATCTAAGACGGGTAAACACGAACGCCGGATAAGTACAAGGGAGAAACGTGAGTCGGCTTTAGTTTGTGTCTAACTCTCTGCAGGTTGTGTTATACTATGTGTCGAGTAATCTCGGCCAAGTTATCCAAGTTTCATATCCGCTAATTAAATCCTTCGTACTTTGAGATCCTAATGTCGAACGGCGAAAAATGGTAGACAAGGGCCAAAGGCAAGGAAAGGTGACATGACAAAATGAAACTCGGGGACTTGTCCTTGAGTGATTCGCACTCAAAGCATAACGCAAATATATAAAGCCTATCGCAAGGCACATAGTCAAACTTCAAGTGCAATGTACGTTACATCTGTACCCGGCATACCGGGTATCTAATAAAAGTTCGAGTATTTGTTGGCCTAAGGAGCAGGAGAACTCAGAGGAGCATTCTCGGAACTAGGAGTGCTTGGAGCATCGGCCGGGTGAGGGGCATCTGCGGCCGGGTCATCTAGATCATCTGACTCGGTCGCCTCACTGTCGCCACCTTCTTCAGCAGGAACTTCGACGAGCGGATCGCCAAGGTCGAGGAAGCTGGGCCCTTCACACCAAGCGTGCACCATGGTGTACTCGATCATAGCATAAGCTCGCTCCTGGCGCTTCTTGATCAGCTCCGGGTCATTCAGCCATTTGCCATCTCCCCTTATACGAGCAAGAACGTCGAGGTTGATGTCCTCGTACCATGAAGCCCGGCCGGCCGATTCACGCCATTGATCCAGCCGGTCTTCAGTAAGGAGTAGTCTCTCGGCTAGCGGCTCAATTAGTTCGGGTGGGTCTTCATCCGGCCAGAGCATGCAGAACGCATGGATAGCCGCTTTGAGCAAGTCCACACTGCAGGATTTGAGGTTCTTGACCCGTTCAGACACCGCTGCGAGCAGCTCCTCCATGGACACCTCGCCGTCAGCAGGAGCACCAACCTCAGCTCTCACTTTATTCATGGCTCGAATGGCAAACATGTTGGCCTCAGGAAAGTTCTCTGCAAGCAAAAAGAGAAAGTTAGCAAATAGCAAGGGCAGATGGAAGAAATCCAGCAGGACTTGGACAATGCGTAAAGAGTAAGAACTCACTACCGAGAAAGAAGTTGATGGCAGCGAGCTTGCTATGCCAAGTCTTGGTCTTGGCTTGAAGGGCGTCGAGGTTCATATTGGTCGACTCGACCAATGACTCGGCCTCATCGAGCAACTTCTTAGTCTTCTCGTCTTTGGCAGCCTCGCTTTCGTTCTTCTCGGCAAGCTCCTCCTTCAGCCCTTTCACCTCGGCCAAGTGCTTCTGCTCCGTCTCGGCCATTAATTCCTTCAGCCGAGTCACCTCATCTCGCTCCTTCTGGAGTTCGTCTTGGTGCTTATCTTCTTATTCAGAACAAATATTTTTCAGTACCAACAGAAAAATTTCAGCAATCGGCTTAGGGAGGTAAGAAATTTACTCTCGGCCTCGCTGATTTGCGAGTGAAGTTCATTGATGGTGGAATGAGCAGTGGCTGTGAGACAAGAGTGAGAGTAAAAATGAAAATATGAACCAAGGAGAATTACACCAAAAATAGAAAAGGGAAAAGCAAATATATTACCTTGGACGAAGGTGTCAATCTGTAGCTTCTCATACGCAAGTTCAAGCTTGCGATGCGCCAGGAAGAGAGCTTGGTGCACCTTGGTGCGCTCGTTATGCGTAAGCTAATCAAAGAAGACAGATAACAAAGAAAGAGTCAAGTCAGGCGACCTGCCGAATAAAAGAGAACCTCGAGAGCTAGGGATCGAAGTTCTAACATACAATCTTGGAGTAAAGGATTTGAAGGCTAAGTGACTATTGAAGAGCTTACAGCCGAGTAAGTTTCTTACTCGACTGTAACCTCGGGGACTAGGTGATATGTATAAAGGAAATACTCAATGATACAAAAGAGTAAGAAGCTAATTTACCTCATTCACTTCGTCGGCGCGGGCCATCAGAGAAATGGCCTGCTAGGTCATGTTGGAGACAGCCTTGGGGCCCATCTTCAACTTCTTCCCAGCACGAGTGCTGACCTCCTGCTCGCCTGCTGCATTCCATGCCACAGCATAAGGTTCAGCCGAACCAAGGCTCTTGACATTGAGCGTCCGAGTAAGAACTCGACCCGTTTTCAGGGCGGTTCCCACAGTGGCACGGGTTGTAGCGGCAGAAGTATGGAGGGTAACAGCCCTGGAGTCATCACCTGACCTGGCAGCCGCATATTCGCCCCCTTACCTGTTGAAGCGAGCTTTGTCGCCGACGCCGGAGGCCGGATCTAAGGAGCAGAACCCGGAGCGCAAACTAGAGTTGTTTTCTTGGAAGAGGTGGATTTGCCAGAAGAGGGGCGAGTAGAACCAGAAGCCTTGGGCTGGTTCTGGCCCTTTAACAGAATTTGAGAGCGAGCAGGAGAATTTGGAGAGGATCTTGGAGCCCCCTGACTGGGTTCAACAATTTTGCTGGCTCCAAGATCAGGAAGTTGTTCATTCACATCAGCTTGAGGGCTGATGCCAGAGTAACTGGTGGCAGAGGGTTTCTTGGCGCCAGACTTGTGGGCACCAAGATCAGGAAGTTTTTCCTGGCCAGCGCCAGGAGCGCTAGCCGAATGACCCACCGGGTCTGACTGACACCGAGAAGCGTGAGCCTCAACAGTGCTAGCCTCAACCCGGACGGGACTCGGCGCCGAGTCACCGGAGGAGGTGAGCAAGGGCGAGGCAATGCTAGAAGCAGCCTGACTCGCCACCAAAGGTGCAACACTAAAAATAACAAGACATATATAAGAGAACAGCAGTGATGAGAAAGGAAAGAACAGAAAAGGCAAGGTGCGAAACTTACCCGGTGACGACCGGGTCGCGGGCTACTCGGTGAATGACTCGGCGCCCAGCAGCTTGACGAGTCTCACCCAGGCTGGCAGCAGCAGAGGCAGCATGAGCTGCCGGACTGGGCTTGTTCTTCTTAGCCGGCTGAGTGCTGGAGGAGGTTCTGCGTCGCTTCGGCTTAGCGACGGGAATCTTGCCGACTCTGCCCACGGCAAGAGGAGGGATGTCATGTACCTGGCCAGCTGCAAAAGTAAATAACGAGCTTACTCGGATAAGCAAAAAGGTTAAGCTCACAAGGCATATACCTTCAAAATTGTACAATCATCATCCTCATCATCGCCAGACCAGTCTTGTAAGGGATTGCGAGATTGACTCTTACCCGAAGCAGAAGCGGCTGCAGTGTGCGGGATCGGCATGAAGCACTCCAGGTCATACTCGACCTCATCCGAGTCAGAGCAGTCCCCATGATAACCAGCAGGAGGGACAGTACTGTCATCAACCTGGTGAAGGAGATTCTACGAAAGACAAACATAATGAGAGACTAAAAACTAAGCTAAGAGTGGCAAAAGAGCTAAAGCCTACTCGGCGAGAAAGTAATCCGGAAACTTACCCTACTCGGCGAGAGTTCACCGCATCATATTGGTCGCGCGGGTCAAGCTGCCAGTGCTTCTTCTGGGGGACCTCGTCCGAGAAAGGGGGAAGCCGGATGTTATCAGTGGACCCGCTATTTTTGACATAGAAAAAGGTTCTATGCCACTTCTTGCAAGAGTCAATACCAGCAACCCGAGGAAAGATGGAATCCTCTCAGGCGTGATCTTGGCAGACCGCACTGAGTAGGCTTCTTCTCGGCACGGGGAACTTCAGGCTGGGGGACAACCTGGACTTTGAAGCGAAAATACTTGGCCCACAGAAGAACTGTAGGCCAAATTCCAAGATAGGCCTCGCAGGCAGAGATGAAACAAGAGAGAGAGCCAATTGCGTTGGCAGGAAGATGGTGGGTCTGTAGACGGAAGGTAGAAAGAAACGAGGAAAAGAAAGTGCTCACAGGAAGAGAAAAACCACGTTCAAAGTGGGAAATAAAAACCACCCACTCGCCAGCTTGAGGTTTGGGGGAGATCTCACCGGCGGGGAGGCGGCAATCCACTTGCAGTGGAATGCGTCTGGTGGACCGGAGCCACTCCACTTCTCCGGTGGAGACCTCCGAGCCTTCCGCCCACCACACGCCACGGCTGGGACCTCCTGCTCCTCAAAGACCGCCGGTCATGAAGGCGTCCATAAGGTCGTCGGAGTCTGTCTCCTCCTCGGTAAGGAGAGGCTTGGAACAACGAGGACCCGTGCTGGAATCGAAAGAGGACAGGGGCAATCGCAGCACAGGAGCAAGAGGGAGAAGGAACAACAAAGGGGGCAGTTCGATCTTGCAGGCACGAGGAGGAAGAAAGGCTAAGAAGCGAGCAGGCGTGGGGAAGTGGAAACCCCAACCCCTACTTAAGGGCAAGAAAACCCCGTAGTGGGATCTAATCGTCGTGGCGCAGCGGTGGCCGTGTACCACGCCGGTGAGCCGGTCGAGCGCCACGTAGCCAAAGATACACGAAGAATCGATTACGCCACGGCCGGAAGGACAAGAGGCGCAGATCGATGGGACCGCCACGGTGACGGGAATAATCACAGCCATCGTGCCGCCAGAGCTTGGAACAAAAATTGAGGCAAGTAATCATGATTACTAGTTGTCAGTGACTGAAGTGCGCTGAAATGACCCGGAATTGGCCAAAATAACTCGCCTCAAGGCAAGAATGAGCCAAGAAGTCAAGAATTGACCCGAAATTGTCAGACTAACCCGGCAAGATGCAAAACTGAGGTAGATAAAAGACAAAAACTAAGTTCCATTCACACAAAAGGTACCTGGAGACGCCTAACATCTTGAACTGCTAGACCTCACCAGCTTCGGGGAATAATGTCGGGGGGATAACCCCCGGTAGGGTCATGAGAGGGGAAACATAGCGCGGCTGGGTTGGATCCGAGTGAAAAATGAACCAGGCCGGGTAAGAACGGTGGGGTAAGATAAGCATGAAAGCCGAGATACAAACTATCTCGGCCCGTATAGGAAAAAGGTGTAACCCTTGCAGGTACCAACGAGCCGAGTCAAGAAGGACGCGTGGCACCTTTCCGAGTAAGGTTCGGGAAGGACCATGGTAAAGCATGGTCAAAAGAGAAGGGCGACGCCGGGATGACACAAAAGAAGCGGGGTGATGCCCAAAGCAAGCGCTGACGTACAAAGTAACTGCGTGACGCCAAAAAGAACAAGAAGCAGTGTACCAGAAGACCGTTAGCTGTCAAGCTTTATGGACCGGGCCTATGGGCTTAAGGCAAGCCCATAACCCGACCCATATTGTAGGGACCAAGACCCAAACAGTAAACCCTAGAACCCAAAGGGGTATTAGCTAGCTAGCACTGCCTATATAAGGGAGGGCATAGAAGAAGTAGAAGGGGGTTGGACTAAGTAGGGAACAGGAGCTGCGTACTCAAGCCAATACAACTCAAGGAGCACTTGTAATCTTTGGGGTATCAATCAAATTATCAAGTGTGGAGAGTTCTTCTTGTTCTTCGTGCATGGCTCAACCATGCACTCCCTCCTCGATGACCACAAGCACCCATTCGGCCCCCAACTTAAGCCTACCCATGGCATCTGCCGTGCCACCACCATGACAATACATGTCTAGAAAGCATTGTATACTCGGCACGTGGATCTAGGATTGAAGATATGTAATTTTTCAAACGCAACCTAAGGGAGGCGTAGGTAACACAATTTTACATAACACTATAACACGGAGGTCGGACGCTGGCACTTATAGACGCCGAGGCGCAACCTTAGTTGCCACGCTGGCGCTAACGCGGTAAAAAAACTCGTCATGGATAACTACATCAGGGATTGTGCAACGGCGACAGATATTTTGGCACGACACAACATGATCCGCCGACCTAGAGCTTCCGGGGAAGCAAGGCGTTTATGCCCCGGCCCATTGAAAGGGCATGTATGTCCATATATGGTTTTGATAATTAATGACAATCTCTATGGACTAATGTGTAAATTGAGTTTCACTTGTAGATTTTGTCCATTGACATCTCTTGGGACATGTGTTGGTCTCAAGGTTGAAAGATGAAGAAATGATGTGCAAGCTCAAGCTTCTCTAGAAGATCTCATGCTTGAAGGTTGCCATCCTCGGTGATCATGGAGTGATAAAGACAAGTTCAAAGAAAAGGTTTCCCCGTGAAGTATGGGGGAGCAATTTGCAAATCTTCATCAAGTAAGAGCAATCAAAAAAGGTTTTACATCTTGAGAAGGACAAGACGGTCTACATAAAACTCAATTGGAATGCTCAAGGCAAAGTTTATGATCTTGATAGGGTTTCTCTTTTTCCGGTCTCATGTTGTTTGTTGGGAAACCGGGTTTAGGATAGATAGTCGCACTATCAAGAGGGGCTCTTGAGTAAGTGATTCGATCATGTCTTTCGGTGAGAGCTCAAACCTTTGCATTCTTGCATCATATTTCTTGGTTGTTGTTTGATCTTGTCCATGTGAGGATCTAGGGCTTGTGGTTATATTCATAACAAGCTCTAGTTCATCAAAACGGATTTCCCTTGCATATCCTATTGCGTTTTTGATCTTGCGGGTTTTCCAGCTACACACCTTGGGAGGTATCTCACATATTCATACTTGATATTTTATCCCTTTTTGGTATCCAATATTTATACCTTTCTTTGGATTATACTTGGTTTTATCTTTCCAACAAAATTTGTTCATCCCAATCGGAGTTTCCAAACTCAACTTCTTGTGTTTTGGGTTTTAGAGGTTTTACTGGCTCTTCACTTCTAGAGAGGTCATACCTTTATCCATTTGGTTTTACCCTTCCATGTTGGACTACAATATTTCTTTGTATAATCTTGTATAGCTTGTCGTTCTCTTCAAAAAGAGCCTAAAATCATAAAAAATGGAGTCCGGAATCAAAAGTTATTGAAATTTCTGTGCAATGCTGTCCAACGTTTTTGCTTGAGTGGAAGTTCCGGTCCAAATTCTGACCCAACTTTCGGTGAAGGCCAGTTTTGTTCAGTAACTTGTTTTTCGATTTAACGGTAGTTCTGATGGAGCACCGGAAGTTCTGGTGGCGTGCGAAACTAACCCAAACGAGCATATTTTTATTGCCCTATTTAAGGGCCCCCTCTTCCCCAATGTTTCCTCAACTTCTGAGGCCATTTTTGCTAGATCTTCAACTCTCTCTCCTCCATTGTTGACCTACAAAATCTTGCCCTCTCCCCTCCTACCTCCCATGATTATTGCATCTCTTTGAGGGATTTGAGAGAGGAGATCTAGATCTATAACCCCACCTAACCAAATCCCTTCTTTGCGAAGGAATCCTTGGGATCTAGATCTTGGAGAGTTTTGTGTTCTCCTCTTGTGTTCTTCCTTCCTTATTCCCCTAATACATTTTGTATCTTTGTTGGAATTTTGGAGTGAAGTACTTGCCCTTTCATTTGTTGCATAGGTTTGAGTTCTCCACGGAGATTCGGCGAGTACAAGCTTGTGGGCTTGTTTCTCTTGGGTTCTTGGAACCTTAGATGGTTGTGTGGTTGGTATGTTGATTTCTTGAGGCCTCCATTGTTGAGTGGCCTCAAGCTTGTGGCCTTTTGTGGCTTTGTTGTTGGGAGCTTTCAATTGAGTTGTGGAGATAGCCCCAACATTGTACGGGTTCGGTGACTGCCCTCTAGTTTCCCTTAGTGGAGATAGCCCTTTGTGGTGAGCTCACAAGAGAATAGGGTGAGCCTTGTGGAGTTGGTGAGTAGTGTGCCTTCTTATATTGGGGTGAGGCCTTGTGTGGTTTTGGGTGAGCATGGAGTTGGTGAGTAGTGTGCTTGAAGTATTTCATCTTGTTATCCCTTGTTGCTTGTCTTGCTTAGCATAGGTTGTAGGTGCACTTAGTTGAACCTAGTGGTTAGGTTTTGTGCTTTATAAATTAAATGCTAGTTTTTATTCCACATTTATTAGATCCTAAACCATAATAATTTTAAAAGCCTATTCACCCCTCTAGGCGACATCCGTTGCACTTTCAGTTGGTATCAGAGCGAGGTCTCTCGGTTATTAGGCTTCACCGCCTCGAGAGTAAATATGTCTCCTAGGGGTTTAGTGCATGATCACTAACATGGGTATGACCAATGAGGTCCCTATGCTTAGTCACCCTAGGCGCATAAAAGATTATGGCCCACAAAGGCCCAATGAAGTCCAAGAGGAACCCGACGGAATAAAGACTTATCTTGACCGACAAGGAATATCCAGGAACCGACATAGAGTTTGTATTAAGAATATTAAACTTGTAACCTCTCCGGCTATGGATCCAGGACCCAACCTCTCATATAAAGGCTGTGAGGACCCGGCGGAGAGGGTGCCTTAGTTTTCCTGCAATCCGTCGTGAGCTAGACACAACTAGCGAACCCGACGACTTTGTAACTGAACTTTTTCAATAATCAGACTACATCGACTTCCTTGTTTGTTTGATCAGCTGACAAAATACCCAACACTATATCTTCCACGAAACCCTAAACCCTAAACCCTAAACCATAAAGTGTAGGGTTTGTTGCATGGAAAACAAAAAATTCTACTGCAAGACCATATAGAACCAAGATCCAATCTATGGCAAAGCCAAGATCTAATCTACGAGATAGGTGCAACGATATTGCAGAGAACTAACCCTCATAGATCCAATGCATTTAACAAGATCAGATCTCGTGGTCGATGTAGTCGATCACTTGCCGATCTCAAGATCGCGATGACGATCCTTCCGGCACCGTGTTCCGGCAGCGCTTCCGCACTCGGTCACACGTACGGAGTCGATGAAGACTATCATCTCCCCGTTCTAGCGGGGAGTGGAGGTAGTACATCCCCTCGGAATCCCAGCAGAACGACAGTGTGGTTGTGGTGGTCGAGATATTTCTGCAGGGCTTCACCTAAGCTGGATCAGTCGATGGAGGAGAGAGGGGTGGTGGCGCCTGGGGTTAGGAGGCACAAGGACAAGGGGCAAGGGGCTACGCCCCACCCCTCATTACATAGTGGGGGCAGCGTCCAAGGGGGTTCCCAGCCCTAGCCAAGTTTCCCCTAACTCGGCCACAAGGGTAAGAGTTGGGGACTTGGCCCCCAAGTCTCCCCTCTTACCAAACTAGGGTTTGACTTTTCAAACTAGGGTTTGACCCCAATTCTTTTGGTAGCCGGATTTCCCCCCTTGGGCTTTGGTGTGGTTGGACCTAGTGCCCCCCTGCGGCATGCCTCAGCCCAAGTGGCCCCTCCCGGGGTGGTGGACCCAATGGTGTTCCCTCTAGAACATTCTAGAAGCTTCCGATCAAAATACCGAAAACATTTCCGAACCCCGGAAAATGACTTTCCTTATATGAATATTATTCTCCATACCATTATGGATCTCCTCGTAATGTCCTAGATCCAATCCGAGACTCCGAACAACATTCGGTGTCAAACTCATATTCCATATCTACTTAAACAACATCGAACCTTAAGTGTGTAACCCTACGGTTTGCGAACTATGCAGACATGATCGAGACACTTCTCCGGTCAATAACCAATAGCGGGATCTGGAGATCTATATTGGCTCCCACATATTCAATAATAACTTTGTGATCGAATGAACCATTCACATACGATATCGATTCCCTTTGTCTCGCGATACTTTACTTATCGGAGGTTCGATTGTTGGTATCTCCATACCTAGTTCAACCCCATTACCGATAAGTACTCTTTACTCGTTCCACGATACATCCCTTGTGACCTAGTCACATCCTTTTAAGCCAATTGTATGACATTCCACCGAGAGGTCCCAGAGTATATCTATCCGTCATTTGTATGGACAAATCCCACTCTTGATCCATGCGCCTCAACACATACTTTTTCAGTATACCTAATGCCACCTTTATAATCACCCAGTTATAGAAGTGGCGTTTGATGTTATCAAAGTACTCATCCAGTGACAGTGATTAACATGATCTCATGGTCGAAGGATTAGGTTACTATGTATCCGAAAGCTTGTAGCAAAACGAACTTAATGACTTGATCTTATGCTATGCTTACTATGGGTGTGTGTCCATAACATCATTCTCCTAATGATATGATCTTGTTATTAATAACATCCAATGTCCATGATCAGGAAACCATGATCATCTATTAATCAACAATCTAGTTTCAACAAGAGGCTTACTAGGGACTCTTTCATGTTTACAAAACACATAAGTATTAATGTTTCCTGTTAATACAATTATAGCATGGGATGTAAACATTTATCATAAACACAAAGATATAATAATAACTACTTTATTATTGCCTCTTGGTCATATCTCTAACGGTCTCCCACTTGCACCAAAGTCAATACTCTAGTTTGAAAAACTTTGTGCATTCAACACCTATGGCTTTCTGGTGTTGTATATACACGATTTCTAGTGGTAAACATAATCTTCGGATCTGACACTTCCAGGTCCATGTGTATTTTCATGTCTTTGCGTCTCTATGCATCACTCATTCTTCAATGAGATGGCAAAATTTGGTCCTTTGGTGAGACCTTTAGTTCCTTGGGGTTAAAACATGTCGATACAATTGTCTTACTGTGAGACCTTGGCTCATGGCTTAATAGGATTGATAGTATACCCATACAAACAAGTTGCAACTTCTTACGGAAGCTCATCTGAAAAAACTCTAAGGTTAAGCGTGCTTGGCCTAGAGCAATTTGAGGATGGGTGATTGACCGAGAAGTGGGTACCGAGTGCGCACGAGTGAGGACAAAGTGCGTAGAAAAGACTAGTGTTGGTCTGTGGGGTTAGTCTAGAGATCCTATTGAGCTGCCAGGAGTAACAGCCGCCAGTCCGGAGAGGCCAGGGTGTTACAAGTGGTATCAGAGCCGACCCTCACGGTTACACGGGCGTGTGCGGGTCAGTGGCGTAGATGTGGAGCATGGCGCATGTGGCCCGGAGTGGACACGACATGGCACATGTGCCGGCATTGGACGCACAGATGTATGCCAAGAGGGGATGTTCCTGGCTTGTGGTGATCAACGAGGGCGTCGATCTTCTAAGGGTGGGTGTATGTGAGACCCTAGCGCATGGCTTAATAGGATTGATAGTATACCCATACAAACAAGTTACAACTTCTTTTCTGTAAGCTCTTCTAAAAAACTCTAAGGTTAAGCGTGCTTAGCTAGAGAAATTTGAAGATGGGTGACCGACCAGGAAGTGGGTACCGGTGCGCACGAGTGAGGACAAAGTGCGTAGAAATGACTAGTGTTGGTATGTGGGGTTAGTCTAGAGATCCTATTGAGCTGACAGGAGTGATAGTCACCAGTTCGGAGAGGCCAGGGTGTTACACTTAAAATATATATTTATAGTACTATCCCGTTGTGAACAACACCTAGTTTGATAACAAACTAGTTGACACAAATGCCCTCTTTTTCTTCTACAATAGCAGTCATATACTTAGCCTTTTGTTGTAGTATCTGTCACAATTTATTAACTTTGTAACTCATCCAAATCCGTTATGGAATCTCCTTTCCATTATATTGTGCCACCCATAGTTTAAATTGAGATAAAATTAATTTGTATCTTGTGACAAAACTAGTATCAATGTAACACTTTACAATGAACTATTTATCTATTTGTCACCTCTACATAAATAACATGTTCTTAGTTCTTCCAAATATCATAAGAATATCCTTACTATCGTCCAATAATCATCTTATGAATCATTCTAGTATATGATCATAGAATTTAGAGCATAGGACATATCTGGATGTGTACATATCACAATATGATTGATAAAAATATTCCAGTGATTTCACTTACCAAGTGTCAAAACAATTGAATCTTGTTTCACTTACCAGGTATCAAAATACTTGAATTTTGAATCAGTCCTTCATGCACGACAAGAACCTTTATTGTTGTTTCTATATTGAACTCATTCAATATCTCATCTATGTACTACTGGCACAACCACATTAGCGCGTTAATCTATCCACATAGACATTGATGCCTAATATTTGGGTTATGCCTAAGTCTTTCATCAAAAACAAACTTTTAACGAAATCCTTAACCTTGTGTCAATAAAAGATACATCATTTCCAATCAACAAGATGTCCTTTACATAATGTATTAGAAATATGTCTTAGCGCTCCCACTTAATTTCTTGCAAATTCAAGCATCTTCATCGTCTCTTATGAAATTAAACCTTTTAACAGTTTCATCATGATGAAGGTTGCAACTCCGCGAAGCTTACTTCAACCATTGAAGTTTGCATGCGCTTTTAGCATCCTTTGAACTAACAAAACCCTTTGGATCGTGTCATGTACACTTCTTAGAAGAACTTTTTTTGTTTGTTCAACTACCATATACCAAAATTATATGTAGTGGTTGCTACATTAATCCGTCCATACTAAATATCGCTATGAAAGATAATATCTTGTCATAGTCAACTTCTTGAACATTGTCGTAAATTCTTTCCCTACATGTCGACTATTTCATAGGTGTGAAACATCCATGTCTATTTCTTTATAGATCCAAATACGACGGAAAGATTTTACACCTTTCTAGAGGGTCTTCCAAGTTCAAAACTTGATTTCTCGTGTATGGAACTATCACGGATTTTATGGCTTCAAGCCATTTGACGGAGTTAGGGCCCATCATCGCTTCTTTGCATGTAGGTGGTTCATCATTGCCAATCAATAATGATTTACTCTCAAATCTTAATATTTGATTGTTTACCCGACCTACTCGGTTCAATAGGAACTTAGACCTCCGTGACCACAACCTTTGAGGAACATGAGCCATGAGCATTGTTGCTGCCTCCAGGACACTTTCCGGCGCTTCGTAACTCAGCACATATTATCTAAGGTTTAATAACTTATCAAAGTTCTATTGTCCTCCCACTTAACTTTTCACAAAAAATTCCTTCTAAAGAAACTTGACGTTCTAAGCGACAAACACTTTTGTATTTGGTGTTATGGAGGAATACTCAACGGTTATTCGAAATAATATACAAAGACATGATCATCCGACTTTGGTTGTAAACATTTTACTTATGCCTAGCATACCAAAATTTAAGAAAGGACAACTTGGGTTTTATCCTAGACCATTCTATATGGTGTCATTTCAACGGATCACGATGATTCTCTTTTCAGTGCAAAAGCGGTAGTCACTAAAGATTTAATCTTTACAATACAATGGCAGTTTTATAACTGAAATCTTTGATCTCACCATGTTAAACAAGGTTTCATTGCATATCTCGAACACTCCATACTCCTATGGTGTTTTGGGAAATGCAAATCCATGGAACGATTCCTCAAATCTTAGGTGTTATGCTAAACTTGTAACTCAAATATTTTCCTTTATGATCCAATCATAGACTCTTTATTTTCTTGTTACAATGATTTTCTACTTCATCTTGAAAGTCTTTGAACATTTTCAAATATTTCACACTTCTTCCTCATTAATTAAACATACACATGTATTAACTCAAATTTCCGAAGAAAGCATATAAAGTTGAAATCCATCGCTCACGAGTACACATAATGGACTACATACATCAATATGTACAAATTCCAATAAGTTATTCGTTCGTTCTTCTTTGGAATTTGAACGAAGTTTCAATTATCTCCAGAAAAATCTTACAAGTGTCATTTGATCAAAATCAAAAGACTTCAAAATTCCGTCAACATGGAGTTTGTTCATGTTTTTCTTTCCAATATAATTTAAACGTCGATGTCACTTCATAAGTGATATTTCAATCATTTGTCTTTCGACATTTTTAGCATTTAGTTTTATGGACGTGATTTCTCTAACTAGATTTTTAAATCATCCATATTTTATGTATTACAACAATTATTTGAACAACCATTTTGTTCTCATAATACCTAATCAAAATAACAATTATTGAAACAAATCTTGAAGGTAAGATTTGATGTTAACGAGAAACACAACAACACTTTGTTTGTTTTCGATGATCATCATCACATATTCTCTTGCTGGTTACTTAGGCCATTGTAGTTCATGAATTATGTTGTCCTGTATGACATTTCACACCAACCAATTTGGTATCCAGTACCCAAGAACCACATTGTTTAACAAGCAACAAATACAACCATAACATGTATATCATCTATATACCTAAGCTGGACATTTCCAATCTTTTCTGCCAAATATTTCTGTGATTCTCTTTCAGCATTTCCTTTGCCTTTTAAAAGAATATATCAACATCAATAGTGGCGCCATACATATGACACATAGTCTGAAGTGTGTATAGTCAAATACTAATACCTTTGGACTTGCACTTTGAAGTAGATCACCATCATCAAATGTTTGGCGTTCTTTCAAAATCCATTCTTTAGTAAACTTTTAGTGTAGTAAACATTTTCCCTACATATTCTATTCATCCTTATCATGACAAATTTCATGATCAAGCTACTATAGCTTATAGAGGTGAATCGCGACTATAATGTTACTTTCCAAAACCCTTTTGGAGGATTAGTACGTCTAGCGTCTCCAACCCTCACAAACTCTCATACAATATGAGAACATGTATTTTGCAAAATCATACTCTATCATATTGCAACCAAAACATTTTTTTAGATATCACAATATCTTCCACACATGATGGTTTCTGAAACATTTCTTTCAGCTCTTAGATAACCTTGATTTTTAAACAATCTTTTGAATATCAAGAATCATGGAGGCAAACATGATACTCTAGATACTAAAGCTGGAATTGTTACTCTTGATTTAAACCAATTATTAAACTTCATGAAGTAAACGGAGTTTGCTGAAAGTTTGCAATAGGACTTTTAAACTTCAGATTGACACTCAAAACAATATGATACCAGTTCGTAAAGTAACTATCCAGAATTCTATATTTCTATTATCTCAATTATAACTAAGTGTAAGGTGGTGAACGTGTGCCAATGACTACAACAATTATGCAAATTCACTTTGATTTAATTTATGATAAATTGTGTTCAACTTTAATCATATTACTTTTAAACTCCCACTCAAAACAACATCCCTCATGTTTCCTTAGTGATTACACGAACCAAATCCACTACATCAAGTCCGATCATCACGAGAGAAGATGTAGCTTCAAAGGCGTACAATCAACATGTTCATCATATCATCCATATGATTCATGCTTTACCTTTCGATATTCCGTGTTCCGGGGCCTTGTCTATACATGCTAGGATCTTCAAGGTTAACCTTAGTATTCGCATGTGCAAATCTGGATTGCACTCGTTTTATGCACACTAGAATTTATAACACCCAATCATCACATGATGCTTCGAAACGATGAGTCTTAGCAACGGTGCCTACTAAGGACAAACACTTTATTACTTGAAATTTAGTGAGAGGGATCATTTTATAGTGCTACCGTCGCGATCTAAGTAATACAAGATGCATAAAAAGGATTAACATCACATGCAATTCATAATATTTGATATGATATGGCCTTTCTTCTTGTTCCTTTGATCTCCATCTCCAAAGAACGAACATGATATCCATCATCACCAGCATGGCGTCAAGGTCAGTGGCGCCGCTTCATGGTTGTTCATCACCAACAACAACTATTACAACTACTTGGAATAAAGCTATTACATGATGAATATACACACAGGTCTTAACGAATTTAAATACAACCATTAGGCTCCTGCCGGTTGCCATATTACAATAAGGATCATTGCATACATCAAATATAATCACAATCACATCATGGCCATAACCATCACATGCCCTACAAAAACAAGTTAGACGCCTCTAATTTTCTTTGCATGTTTTACGTGGCTTGGGGCTTTCGAATAAGAACCGTTATTACCTACGAACAAGAACCACAACGCTGATACAAGTGTTGTCAAGTGCCCATTGTAAATTGAATCTTAACTATGGTGGGAGATACAGACACCCGCAAAGCCACTTGTACAATACAAGTTGCACGTTGAGCATTGAGCAAGTCTCATGTGCGATGACATGTAAGGCTAACCCGGGCCGCTTCATCCCACCATACCGCAAGATGCAAAGTACACGAAAAGCAAGCGACAACAAAAACATCAACGCCCACAAAACCATTGTGTTCTACTCGTGCAACAGATCTACACATAGAGTCGGCTATGATACCACTGTAGGGTTTGTTGCATGGAAAACAAAAATAAAACCAAGATCCAATCTATGGCAAAGCCAAGATCTAATCTACAAGATAGGTGCAACGAGATTTGATAGAACTGACCCTCATAGACCCAAAGGGTTTAACAAGATCAGATCTCGTGGTTTATGTAGTTGATCACCTGCCGATCTCAAGCTCGTGGATGATCCTTCTAGCACTGTGTTCCAGCAGCGCTTCTGCACTCGGTCACATGTACGGAGTCGATGAAGACTATCCTCTCCCCTTTCCAGCGGGCAGCGGAGGTAGTATATCCCTTTGGAATCCCGGCAGCACGACAGTGTGGTGGTGGTGGAGGAGAGATTTTTGCAGGGCTTCCCTAAGACGGTGTAGTCGATGGAGGAAAGAAGGGTGGTGGCGCCTAGGGTTAAGAAGCACAAGGACAAGGGGAAAGAGGGGGGGGGGGTTTCACCCCCACCCCTCATTATATAGTGGGGGCGGCGGCCAAGGGGGTTCACAGTACTAGCCGAGTCCCCCCAACTCGGCCACAAGGGGAAGAGTTGGGGACTTGGCCCCTAAGTCTCCCCTCTTACCAAACTAGGGGTTGACTTTACAAACTAGGGTTTGACCCCAATTCTTTTGTTAGCCGGATTTCCCCCTTAGGCTTTGGTGTGGCTGGACCTAGTGCTCCCACGTGGCATTCCTAAGCCCAAGTGGACCTCCCGGGGTGGTGGACCCACCGGTGGTCCCTTTAGAACATTCTAGAAGCTTCCGGTCAAAATACCGAAAACATTTCCGAATGCTGGAAAATGACTTTCCTTATATGAATCTTATTCTCCGAACCATTCCGGATCTCCTCGTGATGTCCTGGATCCAATCTGAGACTCCGAACAACATTCAGCCTCCAACTCATATTCCATATCTACTTAAACAACATCGAACCTTAAGTGTGTCACCTTACGGTTCGCGAACTATGCAGACATGATCGAGACACCTCTCTGGTCAATAACCAATAGCAAGATCTGGAGATTCATAATGGCTCCCACATATTCAATGATAACTTCATGATCAAATGAACCATTCACATATGATACCGATTCCCTTTGTCACGCGATAATTTACTTATCCGAGGTTCGATCGTCGGTATCTCCATACCTAGTTCAACCCCGTTACCGATAAGTACTCTTTACTCGGTCCGCGATATGAAATCCCTTGGGACCTAGTCACATGCTTGCAAGCCAATTGGATGACATTCCACTGAGAGGGTCTAGAGTATATCTATCCGTCATTTGGATGGACAAATCCCACTCTTGATCCATGCGCTTGAACACATACTTTTAGAATACCTAATGCCACCTTTATAACCACCCAGTTACAGAATTGGTGTTTGATGTCATCAAAGTACTCATCCGGTGATGGTGATTAACATGATCTCATGGTCGAAGGATTAGGTTACTATGTATCTAAAAGCTTGTAGCAAAACGAACTTAATGACTTGATCTTATGCTATGCTTACTATGGGTGTGTGTCCATCACACCATTCTCCTAATGATATGATCTTGTTATTAATAGCATCCAATGTCCATCATCAGGAAACCATGATCATCTATTAATCAACAAGCTAGTTTCAACAAGAGGCTTACTAGGGACTCTTTCATGTTTATAAAACACACAAGTATTAATGTTTCCTGTTAATACAATTACAACATTGGATTTAAAAATTTACCATAAACACAAAGATATAATAATAACCACTTTAGTATTACCTCTTGGTCATATCTCTAACACTAAGTCCATAACAATGGGAATTGCCGAGGTCACCTGTCGTCAATTGGCGCTATCGATGGGAAATCTGAGCGTTGGATTAATGGAATCGGCGGCTTCCCCCTCATCAAGCAACAACCCGGCGATCAAGGTTGGTGAGGTCCACATCGATCCCGCTAAACTACGCCCGCCCATCCCTATGTCGGATCTCGCCGAGTTCGACCAGGAGACCGATATCATGATTGGAAGTTTCCACTTCCGCATGGGAGAACCTGAGAACATGTGCCTTTCGGCTCCGCTCAGCATGGATCCTTCGGCTACACCAGCATCGCTTACGGCGAATCCAACATCATCTATTGTCCCAACACGAAAGGCTATCTTTGATCCGACGAACATCGAAGAAATTTGCGGAGACTCTGCAGATCTGCAAGATCTGGCTGACTGATATGATAGCCTCTCTTTCGGCTCGATCTCCTAGTCCACACTGCTGTGCAGCCTAAGTTCATCTAGCTCAATTCCTGACGATGCCGAAGAAAGCACTGACTCTGGAATCAAGAAGGGGGGATCATACCCAGAACAGGACCCCTGGGACTTCGCTAGATCACAAAACAGCGTCTCCTGAGTTTAGCAGCGATGACAACCACTCAAATATGAGGCACCTTCAAATGTGCATGATCCAGGATGAAGGAACCTCATCACTATGCGATGCCAAAGGTAACCCGATAATTAGCCCTGATAATATTTTGTCGGATGATGCGCCAAGACGCCTTGAGGACAGGGATACTCCGCCAGAAGGACAACGTCGAGTCGTCAATAGAGGAGGAGAGTGCACTGAACGCCTAACATTCCAATTCGTGCATGTGGTCTGGCAGAAAGCTCGAGACACGATATCGGGTGCGGTAACCATGACAACAGATGCCACGAGAGAGTAACTAATGGAATAACAGTAGTTGTTGCATCCCCAAAGAAAAGATCTGTAGTGACTGCAGCGGTCCCTGGATGAAAGGAAAAGGCTGGCCGATGAATCCAGCTTGCGTCGGCCGTAGCTCAGCTCCACTCGAAACTCAGGCAGCATCACAGGAGGACCACAGCCCAGGCGAAGCGCTTCGCGACTACAGCGTATCCAAGAAGCCGAAAGGCGCGACATGGCGAGAGACTTGGATTTATCATTAATGTCAGTTGATTCTGCGGGTAATATCAAAGCAAAACAGCATTGGCCGCTCTCGTTGCCGCTCAAACCTACCTCCTGACTACCCAGCCAGCAGCCGATGATCCACTGGCAGCCATTCATCGCTCCGCCCTCATGGGGGGATGGTAGGCGGCACTCTCGCACAAGGAGAGCATGGAACCATACAACGAGCCGACAAATCACCACGCCATCGCAGCATCCCTCGGCATGGAGGGACCACCCGATGATCTAGCTCCCCCCATCATGTTACACAAAAAAGGGTGGATAGATCCAGAGAAGAAGCACAACATCTGACGATATTCTGACGGAGAAAGCAATGGCGAGCATGAATCTTGTGGGGCCTGCTGCTTTACCTATCGGGTTTGCAAGATTCCGGTACCCAAGGATTTCAAACTCCCTCATGACCGCCAAAAGTATGATGGACTCCAAGAACCATCAGCATGGCTGGCTGATTATTTACAAACCGCCAAGCTCTGGGTGGCTCCAAGGCTGTGGCAATGCAAAGCCTTCAGTTACACTTAAGCGGTGCAACACGCTCGTGGCTCAGACAATTACCCGCAGAATCAATCAGCAGTTGGAGCGATTTGGAGGACACGTTTATCCACAACTTTAATTCCATGTTCAAGCGACCCGCATTTATTGATGAGTTAAGGGCCTGCAAGAAGAAACCCGGAGAATCTATAAGGGCATACATACAGCGGTGGAACATCATCAAAAATTCCACGGAGCACATCTTGATGAAAGGGCGATAGCCGCCTTAAATGACGATTTGTAGAAGAAATATTGCATCGAAGAGCTGGGACAGGTGAAGCCAAAAATAATCTCTCATCTGATGGATATGGTGAACCGTTGGGCTGATGGCGAAGACGTCATCCACAACAAACATAGGCGCTCACCATAAGAGGACCACGACAGGCGAAATTATGATAATAGAAGGAGGCACAATTTTGACGGCTACAGCAAGCCCAACTACGTAGCAGCTGGTTTCGTTGGGGAGGACAACAGAAGGAACAAAAACCATGGCAGCGGATATCGCGGCAGGCAAGAAGAGGCAGGAAAAAGTAGGCCAAGCCAGCCGTATCGACCAAGGGAACCTTCGATTTCCCCAATGCAACTACTATAGGGGCTGTGCAACATGCATTTTTACGTTGATGTTGAGGGAATATGACGATCAACCCACCTCATGAAGGATTGCCGTACCTTCCTCGGAATGCAGGCAGTAATAAACAATGCCACAAACCATGGCCACACCACGACTCCATCCTCCAGGAACTCTAGCTCTTGCAGCCCCACCACCACCTCTAGGACTAGCACCTCCGGGGCAGCCGCAACCTGCTAAGAACAGAAATCAGGACGATGAGTACCCGAGATCCAAGGGATCAATGTCGATGATTCAAAAAGGAGCCTATCCAATAGGATCCAAAAGTTTATCACCCGACAATTTAATATGGCGGTAACAACACCGCCCCTAACACCTGAGTTCCTTCACTGGTCGGAGCAGGAAATCACCTTTAGCAGGGCTGATCACCCTCTTCGAGTACCTCGACCGGGTCATTCAGCCCACATCGTTGACGCACAAATCAGCGGATTTGACATGAGTAAGGTCTTCATGGACGCGGGGAGAAGCATCAACCTTATCTATGACAAAACCCTACGGGCAATGAATATCTCCTTGACGAATTTGGCACCAACCAAAACGTCTTTTCACGGGATAGTCTCAGGTAAACCCGAAATTCCTTTAGGCAAAATCTACCTTGATGTTGTCTTTGGATCAAAAAGTAATTTCAGACGAGAAAAGCTCGAATTCGAAGTTATGAACTGGCCATCGCAGTACTATGCGATCCTGGGGCGCCCAGCTTCTTGAGATTCATGGCAGTGCCACACTACGCGTATCTCATGATGAATATGCCAACGCCCAACGGGATCATAACTCTCAGCGTAAGCTTTACTCGATCCAACAATTGCGATCGAGAGTTCGACAAAATTTCCGAATCCTTCGGGATGGTGACAGAATTCGAGCAGCTGAAGATATCAGTAGACACAGAGCTTTTGCCCGAAGTCCGGTCTATGACGGACCTAGCGTTTGATCAAGCAAAGGATACAAGGGAAGTGTAGGTCCACCCAACGGACCCAAGAAGACGTCCCTGGTGTCTGATACGTCCAAAACGTATCTACTTTCCCGAACACTTTTGCTATTGTTTCTCCTCTAATTTGTGTGGTTTGGATACAACTAACACGGACTGACGCTGTTTTCAGTAGTATTGCTTTGGTGTCTAGTTTTTGTGCAGATAATCAACTTTCAGGAAAAATGCCGGAAAATATGGCAAAACTCTTATTTTACCAGAAGACTCCAGGAGCCAGAAGATGAGACAGAGGAGGGCCACGAGGGGCCCATACCCCCTGGCCGAGCGGGCCAGGCCAGGCCACGCCAGGGGGAGGTGTGGCCACCTCGGGCACCCCCTCGGCCTCCCTCTTATCCTACATAAAGCCTTCTGACCTAAAAACAGAGGGGGGTTCGACATTTTTCCAAAAGGGGTTCCGCTGCACCGCCACCACCATAATCCGTGATTCGGAACCAGAAACTCCGTTCTGGCACCTTGCCGGGATAGGGAATTGGAGAAGATCATCGCCATCATCATCACCGATGCCTCTCCATCAACCATCCATTTTTCCCCCATCCATGAGTGAGTAACCCCCGCTGTAGGCTATGGGGATGGTAGGGATTGAATGAGATCTATCATGTAATCGAATAAGATTGTTAGGGCATGGTGCCTAGTATCTTTGTTAGTGCTATTTGACTTTGTTGCAACTTATTGTGCTTAATGCTTGTCACTAGGGCCCGAGTGCCATGATCTCAGATCTGAATATGTTATTGATTCATGATGATAGTATTGTTTGTGATCTTATCTGCAAGTTGTGTACACATATTATTATCCGGAACCAAAGGCCCCGAAGTGACAGAAATCGGGATAACCGGAGGGAATGACTGTGATATGAGGATCACATTTGTCCATGGAGTGTTAATGCTTTGCTCCGGTACTATATTAAAAGGAGTACCTTAATTTCCATTAGATTCCCTTGAGGCCCCGCTGTAACGGGCTGGCAGGACAAAAGATGTTGTGCAAGTTCTCATTGCGAGCACGTATGACTATATGGAACACATGCCTATGATTGTTTAGTACTTGGATGCTTTATCTTATTTATCTGCAACTTCCCTAGATCTTGATATTACATGAATAGTATCGTCCATGCAACACCTGTCCATCCATCCCTATGCCTACCGCACTCAAATCCTACTGTTTGCTACTATTGTTACTACTGCCCTTTGTTTTACTACTGCTGTTACTTTGCTATTGCTAATACAAAACTTTGCTATTGATAAACTAGTGTGAGCAAGATTATTTCCAGGTGCAGCTGATTTGACAACTCGATTGTTTAGGCTTATAAGTATTCTTTGGCTCCCCTTGTGTCGAATCAATAAATTGGGTTATACTACCCTCGAAGACTGTTGCGATCCCCTATACTTGTGGGTCATCAAGCCTATTTTCTGGTGCCGTTGCCGAGGATCATAGCTTTATTTGTAAGTTCACTTGGATTACTATTGTTCGCTGCTATCCATTCATCATGGGAAAGTCTCGTGATGGAAAGTTTCCTATTTTACCATCCACTACAAGAAGAGGTATAGTCCTAAACACCTCTGCTGCTCTTGATTTACCGTCTATTATAAGTAAGCTTGTTACACCATCACCACATACACATTCTACATACATTGCTACTACCGATGAATCTAAAATTGCTTCTGATGCTCATGATGTTACTTATACTGTGCTTGATGAGAGTGGTTCATTAGGTCCTTTCCTAGATGCTACAATTGCTAGAACTATATTGGGAAACACTAAAACTCCTAGTGAAGACACTATTACTCCTGTTAGCTCACTGGGTCTAGAGAAAGCTATGATATTAATGATGGTTATATTGAAATGACTGATGAATTTATTGAAGAATATGGAAACACACGTGGTGCTAGTGCTATTAAGAGTCTTCTTGAGAAACGTACTATTATACCTAAACTATTTCCTAATGCTAAGTTTGCCACATCACCCATAAATATTAAATATAAAGATTATAATTTCTCTCTTGATTTATCCTATATAAACATTGTTGAGAAAGAACCTTTTTGTGGGACTGAGAATGAAAGGGCAGTGGCACATATGACTGAGCTTTCTACTATGAGTGGCTTGTTTTCTGATGATGTTAAGATGCACAAATACTTTGTTGCTAAAATTTTCCCCTTTTCACTAAAAGGATAAGCTAAAGATTGGTTTAATAATTTGCCTCCTGGATCCATTGAAATAGCCCTGATTGCTTGATTTCTACTTTCTTTCAGAAATATTTCCTCCTAGTGCTCGACATGCTGTTTTGCAGAATATTTTTGATTTTAAACAGGGATAAGAGGAGAAATTGCCTGAGTCTTGGGCAAGGTTCTGTGCTTTGATTCATGCACATCCTGGATGTCCGTTACCTAAAAATGAGCTTCTTGATATATATTATAATGGACTAAATCTAGGACATTCCTGGATAGTTGTGCTGATCGTGTTTTCAGGAAAAGAACTCCCGTAGAAGCTGAGGAATTAATGGCTAAAATAAGCAAGAATTATGATGATTGGACTACATCTGAGCCAATTACACCTGAGCCAATTATAGCTGAAACACTTGTGTCTGAACCAATCCCAACACCAACACCTAAGAAGAGGGGAGTGATCGAATTAAATGATGAAGTGATGAAAGAATCTAAGAAATGTCTTCAGGAGAAGGGTATTAGATCTGAAGATGTGAAGAATTTACCTCCTATAGAATAATTATGTAAGCCAATTTCCCACTCATCCACTGTTGAGGTAAACTCTCTCCAACATTTTGATGAAGGTGATATTCCTTATGGTAAACCTCCTGATAAGGAAGAAATTGAAGAAGAGCCTGAAAAGCACACTAAAAACACTAAGTACACTAAAGAAGACTTTATTGCTAATAAACATGGTAGTGAAAGAGAACCTTGGGTGCAAAAACCAATGCCTTTTCCTAATAAGAAACACAAGTCAAAGGAGGAAGAACACTATAATAAGTTTTGTGAGTGGATGAAACCTTTATTTTTGCAAATTCCTTTGACTGATGCTATTAAGTTGCCTCCTTATTCAAAGTATATGAAGGATATAGTCTCTAATAAAAGGAAGATTCCTAATGAGGAGATTTACACTTTGCTTGCTAATTATTCCTTCAATGGTAAGGTTCCAAAGAAACTTGGAGACCCAGGTATCCCAATTATTCCTTGTTCTATTAAGAATAATTATGTTAGAACTGCTTTGTGTGATTTGGGAGCTGGAGTTAGTGTTATGCCTTTTCTCTCTACAAGAGACTTCAACTGGAAAAATTGATACCAACTGATATATCTTTGCAAATGGCTGATAAGTCTACTACTATCCCTGTTGGTATATGTGAGGATGTTCCTGTTCAAGTGGATCATAATTGCTTGGTATTAACAGACTTTGTTGTGCTTGAAATGTGTCGTGGTATTGCCGACGAGTATTCCATGGAGGGTTCCTCACAGTGCGTGTTTAGAGACGTGGGGGAAGGCAGACGGTTGACGGGTACAAGGTAACACAGCTTATCCAGGTTCAGATCCCACGACGGTGGCGGAATCCTACTCCTACCATAAATCACTATAAGGGCAATACACCAAGTTACAAGGATTGGTTCGCTGTGCGAGGTGCGTCGTAATCGACACTAGGTTGTCTGAGATTGTGCCCTAAAGGCTCCCATAGGCCCGACTTATATAGTCGTAAGGTCCTAGGGTTACAGGGGAAAGTCCTAGCCGGACAGGTTACAGAGTCCTACACTGCTTACAACTAGTCTAGCGTGTCTTGCACTCCAAGGCTCCGGGTACGTCGGTGACTCCTCCGTAGCCTTCCTTTATCCGGCATGGGCCTCCCTTCTGGATCCATCTAACTGGGCCGCCCAGCAGGACATGGGCCATGCTACCAACTGTGGGCCACCTGGTTATCCGGATAGGAGACATGCTATGAGGATACCCATATAGCATATCCCCAACAGTAGCCCCCGGAGAACTCCATGATCTTGCGCCATCTTGCCTCTTCACGTTGAATGCTCCGTCTAGATGGATGTTGGCAAATCGTCAAGCAATATCTTGTAGTCCTCCCAAAGAACCCTGCAAGGTTATCTCCGTCTTCAATTTGTAAGTCGGAGAATTGCTAAATCTTCTACCGTACTCTTCCGTAGCCGGACTGGATCCGTCCATGCCGGAATCTTCCGATGTGATGGTTCACCTGCTAGTGACAGCTATGACGACGTAGACGTGTGTCAGCCACACCTCATAACTCACACATGCAGGGAACACAATCATGTCCATTTTCCCGAGCGAGCGATACAAATCGTTGGCGGCGACGGTTGGCAACATGGTGAAATTTCTGTGCACGCTTCCGCACATGTCGTCCACGTGTTAACCATTCGATCGTCTTGCACGAATCTTGACGCTGGATGTTATAAATTGTAACAACGGTGGAAATTTTACTTTTCACCTCATTCTCCTCTGCGTCATCTTCTTCCTCCAGCGAGCGCCTCCTCGAGCTCTCCGCGCCATAGCGAAAAACCCTAGCCCTTCAATCTTTCTCAGTCACCACCTCAACCTCTCCAATGGCCAGCAGTAGTTCCATCCCTTCCATGGCGGCGTCAGGCGATGCTGCAGCGAAGCCGGCGAGCACCTTCATTGTGCCCCCAGAGGGCATGGTGATCCCTAAATCCGCGGTGGTTGAAACCACTGGCGGTGACCATAACCCACGGCACTGGAGCTGCTAGAGGAGGAATATGACTCCCACAAGGGCGACTGGCACGGTTCGGATATCACGGACCGCGACATCAAGGAGCTAATCATCGAGGGCTACCTCCCTGTGACGGAGGGGCTCGCCTGGCGGGCGGTGCCAGCCGGCGAGGTCACTCCTTCTCCCCAAGCCGGAGAGAAAGTATACCTCAAAGCCCAACTGGTACGCGGCGTCTCCTTGCCCATCTCCAATTTCTTCCTAGCTGTCCTCAACCATTACCGAGTACAACCTCAGAACCTTTCTCCCAATAGCATCCTCACGCTTAGCAACTACGCGGCGCTTTGCGAGGGTTACTTTGGGATTAGGCCTAGGCTAGATCTCTTTATATACTTTTTCACCGTCAAGCGTGAAGCCGGAGCCGGCAAGGACGAGCTCAGGAACTGTGGCACTATTAGTTTTAAGGTCTGGCCTGTCCGGCGGTTCCCCGACATTGTCGTCCATGAGTCTTGTAAAAACTGGCAACATACGTACTTCTACGGCCCAGATATCCCTCTGGCCGGCCGAGAAGTGACGTATCCGGACTTCGTCAAAGGAGCCGCCACCGAAGCTTCAACATGGAGATCCCAGGCCTCCCTTCCCTCCGACATCGACGCTTCCCGCGCGATAAGGCGGATAGAGTGGTTCGCAGAGAGGGGTTTGACCGGATTTGACCTGGCCATGTGCTGGTTCGTCAGGCGGATCCAGCCTCTACAACACCGCTCGAAGCTGATGCATGAGTACACCAAGGATAGGAAGGATAGTCTCCGCATCTCCGAGGACAATTTCTCGAGTGACTCCGTCAAGCTTCGCCTCAAGTACATCGTCAAGGTGAAGGATAGGAAGCGAGGCTTCACTATCACCTACGACATGTTCGTTAACGGCACGTGCCCAAAGTTATGATGTTTATTTTCTGTGTATGACATATACTCCAGTTCTTCCGTCTAGCCATATCCATCTCATCTAACACATTGGGATTTCACTTAACATCTTAGCAGTCTAGAGGAGGATAGCATGGCTGTCCAAATCTATGACCCAAAGATGAAGGAAGTCACCGTCATGTCCGACGACGATGTCCCGTTGGCGCGAAAGCGGAAGAGCTCCACCTCTGACGCTGCCAACGGAGGCAAGAAAAAGAAGACGGAGGGTGGAGCCTCCAAGAAGACTACCGTCGCCCTAGAGGCAGAGAAAAGAAAGGTTACCGGGATCCCCTTTGCCAAAGCACCCCCTCTTGTGTAAGCTTCTTTCCCTCTGACATTGTCCATTGCTTGTCTTATTCCTGTACTTATACTTTTCGCACGTTTCAGGAAGAAGGCACTACCAGTTTGAAGAAGACCTCCAAAAATTTGGGGGCTTCTAGAAACATTAAGGATATGTTGTATCGTGACATTTATCCCCACGCATCTCCTGCCATCGCCCCTGTCACTCCTAGCATCCAGCCTACGCCTGCTCCGACAAGCTCACAGGCCAAAGATGCAGCTGGCCCTTCTGCCATGGAAGTGGACTCAGGTGCCTCTGCAGAGCTTGCCATTGTCGGCGAACAAGCAACGCAAGAAAGTGTCGCAACCCAAATGGCTGAAGCTCTGGCTAAGGATGCCATCGGTAGCGGTAACGCGGTGGTGGAGAGTGGTACGTCTGCCGAAGGCGGCGCCTCCGCACCCAAGAAAAATATAGAGTTCCCAAAGATAGTCTACCTAGTACTTACGCCGGGTAGCTCCGTTGTGGTTCCTGGTGCGACACCGACATCTCCAACATGCGGTCTTGAGGAGCTTCTCGGGCAAGCAGAAATCTTGCAAGGAAACAATTTATCCTTCGGCAAGTTGCTTGCTGAGAGTTCTACAAACCTCAAGATCATCGCACTTGTAAGTTTTATTTGCCTTTTGCATTTCATATGAGTATCCCACTATAGCCCCCAAGGATTTAGACGGAAAACCATAGGTCTTTGCATCTGAATGCTCTAAGAGTGACTAAGCTAGAAAACTTCTTACTGTAGCCCCCAAGCATATAGTTTGAATGAATTATTCCGACTAGATGCTTTCAGAGTAACATACGCAGTGTTTATAAATTTCAATACTGTAGCCCCCAAGCTTCTAGTTGTAATTGAATTAGTTCCGACTATATGCTTAAAGAAAGACTAAGCATATGACTGAGTTTAAAAACTTTATACTGTAGCTCCCAAGCTTCTAGGTGAAAACTGAATTAGTTCCGACTAGATGCTTAAACAAAGACTAAGCATATTGCTAAGTTAAAAAACTCTCACTGTAGCCCCCAAGCCTCTAGGTGGATATTTATCCGGCTAGATGCTCCAAGTAGACTAAACAACGTTAAACTTTTCCTTTCCACAGAATGAGAATACTCGGAGGGGTGTGGCCAACGAGAAGTACCAGAAGATGCGCTCGGACTTGGAAGCCGAAAAGGGTAAAACTGCCTTCTTGAAGGAACAAATCACCAAGAGAAAGCGTTTATTGCTCCTTTCTTTTTCGTATTCCGACTTGGTCTTGTGCCAACATTCTCCGAGTACTCATTGTGCACTATTCTTTCTCCGACTTGCAGAAGCCATTTCCAAGGCTAAGGATATTGTTGAGCAATCCAAGCATATTCAACAGCTGGATAGCAAAAAAAAGATCCTCAAGCAGGAGAGGAAGGATATGCTGAAGATGCACGAGGACTCCATGAAAGTCCTGCATGACTCCGCCAACGAGGAGATGAACCGCTTGAAGGAGGAAATCGTGATCCTGAAAGATCAGAAGAAAGCTGCCGATGAGCAAAATCAGCGCCATCTTGAAGCGTACAGGATCCTCCGTGGCAGAAACTCTCCAATAGGCTGAGATTAGCATCTTTAGTAAGTGATTCTCCGCCTTGTACTTCTGTAAGCTAGATACTTTGAATTTTTGTGTTATTGAACTCATGCGCTTCTTTGTAGGAAATTTGCAGCTCCTATTGGATTGACCCAGTCGCCTCCTCCGCCAAAGGAATGCATGGTCCTTGCCGGCAAATTTATCAACATCGCCATCACGCAAGCCAAGGAGATAGCCAAGCACCTCCAGATCAACATCAAAGCGGTAGATTCCATGGAGAAGTTCTCGGAGATCTTGCGTCGAGCCCCCGAGCGTATTGCAAGATGGAAAGCTTCATGTACACGGGCTGGTGCGAGGATGGCACTGTCAATGGTCAAGGCACACTAAGAAGATGCCGACATCGACACGGTGACCTATGGTATCCCTGACGTAGACGACGAAGGCCAAAAGATAGATCACGAGGCTATCTTGGCGTCGCTCGCGGGTTTTGACACTAGAGTCGCCAAGTTGGTCGATCCTAACGTCTTTGTGCCCATGAAAACCATTGACGGTGGCAACCAAAGCTCCTCCAAGTCCCTCAACACTGCCGACTTCGAGGAGGGTGACTCTCCTGCTGCTGATGACATTTCGTCCAAGTCGCCTGCACCAGAGGAATGAAAAACAATTATGTAATATTTGTTTCCTCTGTAATGTGTATGCGGAAAAAACTACGTGTTAACTTAAGGAGGAAAACAATGGTTGTTATTTCCTGCTACTCAAGAACTGGTTCCAGCATGTATATATTTTTTAAGCAAGTGCAGGCTTATCCATTACTTTGGTTTTTGTGCTTGACGTTTTGTGAGTCGGAAGACTCGTTGTCGGAACTATGCGCTCAAGCGATGATGCCCAATTGCACCGTCAATAACCTAAGCACAAAATCGCCGACAATAAGTGCCAAAAGTCACTACTCCAGAATCCACATAAAAACGACAAAGAACGTGTAGACTAGAAAACTTAAGCTAATACCCGTAGGCGGAATTTTCACAAGTGCAATCGCAAAGCTTGTGCATAAAGGTTTTATACGATCCAAAAAATGAACACTAAAGGAGGCAAAAGACTCAGAAATATGAGTGAACCAGAGAGATTTATTTCATTGATCATATAAGAGGTACACAATAGATAAAAAATGCTAAGTGTAGAAAGGACGTAGCTTTAATATGTCCCATGGCTGATCAAGCTCTGAGTAGTCATCATCCGGGTCACGTCGCTTACGCTTATGGTCCTTGTTGGGTCTATCCTTCAGTTCACGATTGTCAACGAGGTAGTAAGACCCATTGAGAAGCGCCTTGCTTATGATGAACTGTCCTTCCCATGGCGGGGATAATTTGTGTGACTTCTTCTTCTTAAGTCGGAGCACCAAATCCCCCTCTTTAAACGAGCGATGCCGGAAGCGGCGACTATGGTAGCTGCATAGCTTATGTTGGTAGATGGCGGATCTTTGGCATGCCAAAAGGCGCTCCTCCTCGAGAAGGTCCACATCTAGGTGTCTGGATTCTTCAGCGTCATCTTCGTCGTAGGCGGCAACTCTTGGTGAATCGTGAAGGATGTCGGAAGGAAGGATGGCTTCTGCTCCATATACCATGAAGTAAGGGGTATAGCTGGTGGATCTGTTGGGTGTAGTTCGTAAACTCCACAACACATATGTCAATTCTTCCTCCCAGGCTCCAGCTGCTCTACGTAGCGGTGCCTCAAGACGTGGCTTGATTCCCTGCAGAATTAATCCATTGGCTCGCTCAACCTGACCATTGGACTGTGGATGTGCCACAGATGCGAGGTCAAGTCGGATGCCCTTCTCCCAACAATAAGCTTCCATTTCTCCGAGTGACAAGTTGCTGCCATTGTCGGTGATAATGCTATGTGGGAGACCAAATCTCACCACTAGATCCCGGATAAACCTAAGGGCAGTTGCCCCATCGAGCTTTCTAATGGGTTTAGCTTCTATCCATTTGGTGAATTTATCAACTGCTACTAGCAGATGCGTAAACCCACATGGTTCCGTCTGCAACGGACCAACCATGTCCAGCTGACTCATGACGGCCAAGTTATTGGTATTGTTCGCAATTCTTCAGCAGGAACATGTGGTTGTCGGGCATAGTACTGGCATCCCATGCATGTCTCAACCATCTTGTCGGCGTCCTCCTTCGCGTTCAGCCAGTAGAATCCTTGCCGGAAGGCTTTAGTGACCAATGATCGAGGAGCAGCGTGGTGCCCGCAATATCCAAGATGGATTTCGCATAGGATTTCAATACCTTCTTGCTGGGAAACACACTTAAGTATACACCAGTAGTGTTTCTTTTGTAGAGCTGTCCATTGATTATGGTATAGCCCTTTGCTCGACATACTATTTGCCGTCTTTCGACCTCGTCGTCGGGCAAAGTTCCGTGTTCAAGATACTCCATGAACAGTTTTGTCCAAGACGGAGGGACCTTTGTCACCATGTGAACAAAAGAGTCAACTCTGTCCGGGTTGTCGATGTCTGCTCCCTTCACGGATGGTGTCCGTAGATGCTCCAGGATAACTCCAGGTGGAATTCATTTGCGCCCTGATCCAAGCTTAGACAGTAGATCAGCCGCCTCGTTTTGCTCCCTAGGTACATACTTGACCTCGTAGGCCAAGAAGCTCTTGGCTACCTCGTTCACTTCGTCTCGATATGCCGCCATCATAGGGTTCCACGCGTTCCAGGTGCCAGCCACCTGCTGGGCAACCAAGTCGGAATCTCCATAGAAAACTATGCGCTTGATGCCAATATCCTTGGCTACGCGTAATCCGTGAATGAGTGCTTCTTACTCAGCCATGTTGTTCGTAGCCTCGAAGTGGGATCTGCAGAACGTAGTGTAGCTTGTCCCCAGTTGGTGACTATAGCAGTACACCAGCCCCCGAGCCGTTGAGCAACTTTGTTCCGTCAAAGTGCATCACCCAGTATTCTGGCTCCAGCATTGGAGTAGCATCTGGCATCTCTGTCCAATCTGCGATAAAATCCGCCAAGGCTTGTGACCTAATAGCGCCGCGTGATCTCGAAGGCGGAACATTCAATGCCCCACTTTGCGACCCTTCCTGTAGCGTCGCTGTTGTTGATAATGTCAGATAGTGGAGTCTTGCTCACCAATGTGATGGGGTGCTCCTAGAAATAGTGCCTTAGCTTCCGGGAAGCTAGGAATACTCCATAAGATATCTTTTGGTAGTGCAGGTAACGTTTCTTGGACTCTGTCAAGACCTCTCTTACATAGTAAACTAGTCGTTGAACTCCGTACTCATACCCTGGTTCCTTCCGCTCTACCACGATGACGATGCTGATTACCCGGTTGGTGGCCGCCATGTAAATTAACATGGGTTCTCCAGGCTCAGGCGCTACAAGGATAGGCACTGAGGAAAGAATCTCCTTGAGCTACTTCAATGTTGCATCTGCTTCGTCCGTCCACGTGAATTTGTCCGCCTTCCTCAGCAACTTGTACAGCGGTAGAGCCTTCTCTCCAAGTCGGCTGACGAACCGACTAACTGCTGCAACACAACCTGTTAGTCGTTGTATGTCCTTTAGGCATGTCGGAAGATTTATGTTTAAGATGGCCTTGATTTTCTCCGGGTTGACCTCGATTCCACGCTGGGAAACGATGAAGCCCAACAATTTTTTGGCTGGAACACGGAAGATGCACTTCTTAGGGTTAAGCATCATGTTTTATTTCTGGAGATTATCAAAGGTTTCTTTTAAGTTGAAGATCAAGTCGTTTGATTTTTTAGACATCACCGCTATATCGTCCACATAGGCGTGAACGTTCCAACCAATTTGGTCATGTAGGCAACATTGCATTGTCCGCTGGTACGTAGCACCTGCATTTTTCAGCCCAAAGGGCATCGTGACATAGCAAAACATGCCGTAGGGTGTAGTGAACGAAGTGGCCAATTGGTCCGACTTCCTCGTCTTGATCTGGTGGTATCCTGAGTATGTATCGAGAAAACACAAAAGCTCCGAGCCAGCCATCGAGTCAATGACTTGGTCAATGCGAGGCAAAGCAAATGGATCTTTGGGACATGCCTTGTTCAAGCCGGTGTAATCAACGCACATTCTTAATTCTTTGGTTCCCTTTTTAGGGAAAAGTACAGGATTGGCCACCCATTGGGTGTGAAGGACTTCTCGGATAAAACTAGCTTTAGTAACCTAGCTATCTCTTTGCCTATGGCGCGTCTCTTCTCATCTCCAAAGCGCCGTAGAGGTTGTTTCACTGGTTTACATTTTGGATCAATAGTCTAGCTGTGCTTGGCAGGTTCCCTAGGTACACCTTTCATGTCGGCAGGTTGTGAGGCAAAGATGTCCCTATTCTCACAGAGCAACTCGACGAGCGTGCTTTCCTATTTAGGGTCCAGGTTCGTTCCAATGGCGATGGTTGTAACATCCCAACATTTAGGAACTAATGAAGGGTAGATTTATAAATTTGTGATATTGCATGCATTCATCTGTGAAAATGTGGGTAAATTTTCCGCCAAATAAAAAAACCTAAAGTGATCAAGGTTTCTTTCATACTTTGAGATTAGGTATAGTCTTGAAGGATGATTGTTATAGACTTTGATATGATCTTGGTGGAATTATGTGTTTTGGGAAATGAAATTTGAATTTAAAAACTTGAGTGTTTGAATTATAATTCAAAAGGATTTTTGAATGATGTTTGAGTATTTTATTTAATTAAGAGTTAACCAATAATAACTCAAACTTTATATAAAGAAAGCAATTAATAATAAGAATCTCCATTTCATAATTTTATTTAATAAATAAGTTACAAAAATGTAATTTATGAAAATCATCCACAATCTTTACAATAGCAAATAAATAAAGAATAATATTTATTTATTGATGATAGTACAATCTTTATTACAAAATAATAAAATAAAGAGTACAAAAGAATAAATTAAAGATTACAATTGAATATGAGAGTTATTACAAGTGACTATTCTGTAAAGAAAATAAAAGCCTAAACTAAAATCTTAATCTTCAAATCTGGTACCTGCAAAATAAAAAGAAACTTAAAAGAAAAAGAAGGTTAGGATTAGAATTATTTTACTCTCAGAGTTGACAGTGAAGTGCACTATTCACTTTTTCATCATTGAGTATTTAAGGGGCAAGTTTCACCAATATGAAAGAATATATCTTTCATAATTTTAAGCCATAAGTCAAATAAACAGCAAGGAGGGGCAAGTTTCACCAGCCAAGTAAAAGTTAACCTGATAACAGTAACTCTCAAAATTCAGAACATATCCACAACTGTGCAGCAGGCACACAGGCAGCACACACACCAAACTGCATGGTGTGTGCTGTTAGCACCACAACAACAACACAATCAAACAAAACCGTCCGCACAGCCGTAGGAATACAACCCCACACCATTGCATAGTTCATACACACCAAGAACAGCAGCCAGCAGCTAAAACCAGCCAAAGCCAAGCTAAATCACACCAATCAAAACCTTGGATCACACCACCAAAATGGTGACATAAGGAGGGGGTGGATAGCAAGACCAATATCAAGCCATCAGGACCAGGAGATGAAGGGCTAGATCAAGGACAAGCTAGGAGATGGAAATATCAGGAGAGCATCAGATCAAGTTAGCACAAGATCAACCACAGGAAACCCCAACATCAAGTGATAGTGGTGAGCAAAATAGACCATCACATGATCTATCTGTCTAAGATTAGACAAGCATACATGATCTGTCTTTTACTCAAATTCTCAAAAAACACCCAAGTGGGGTGAATCCATCACTAAACTTTAAACACTAAAAGCAATCAGAAAACTATAAAGATCCCACTTAGATCTCATGAAAACATCATTGATCTAAGCTATCAAGCTATATTTCAATTCAAGAATGAATATAGCCAAGAATTAAACCTCTAGGCACATCTCTAAGACAAGAATAACACCTTAGAATTTAATCTTATGGATCTATACAAGTGATCAAGCCTACCATCATTTTCCCCAAACTTTGATTCAAGAAACAGTAGCTGGTACCACTACCAGAGCCATCCATATGAATCAACTAGATAAAGCTTAATCCCTAAACCTCAGACCAACATCATGGGTCTTAGGGATTTAAGAAAAGAAATTTCTACTTATCTTTAATGCCAAACTCATCTTAAGCTTGATCCAAACCAAACCAAGAAATAGAATCTAATCTTGTGTGCCATACAAAGATGGTGTCACAAGAATAGTTCTACACTAATCAGGTTAAGCATTCAATATTCACGGATTCAACCAACCAACTACAAATCATTTTCCTATCATCACAGGAATCATAATTCAGAAAATCCCTATGTATATCTTCACTATTTGAAACCATTTGATCTCAAGTTACAGATGAATTCTTAAGCCAACAGTACTAATACAGTGACTTCATCATATAACACTCATTGTCATGATAGTGGTGAATTGTAAAAACAACTAGATTTCCCAAGTGTTGCCTCTAGAGCAACTTCACCATCTGAATCATCTAAAATTTAATCCATAGAATCATCTAATAAACCACTAGCATCCCACAGCTAACCATCTGCAATAATCCATAACAAGTCACACTCAACAGATTCTAGGATCATCAATACATGATCCAATTCATCAAATATCTAATCCACAGCAGGGTATGAACCCTAGGAAGAACAAACCATCTTAATCAGGACAACATCTAGCATAGGATGGCCTAGCACAGAGAGCAGAAGGGGGAGAGGAACTACTTACTAGAGGTCCTCGCTGTAGATCAGAAGAGGAAGCAGAGAAGCCCGATGACCACGGCGGCACGGGGAGCACCCCCAAGGGGGCGCTGCAACCCACGCAACGCCACGGCGGCGACCATAGCCACGCCTGGGGGTGAGAAGCATCTCCACGGCACACGATAGCAGCGGCGGCATCAGATCCACGCCAACCCCAAACCCTAGGGTTCAGAACGGCATCGATCTGGTCGCAGGAGGGCTCCAGGTCCAAATCCAACTGGACAGGAAGGAAAAGCGGGGCCGGCAACCTCATCCCGCACCACGGTGGCGGCCAGGGAGGTCCACAACAGCGTGAATCACCGACAGTGACACCGCTGACCATGGGGTCGGGGAAGGAGAAGGAGAGAGGTAAGCTCGAGAGAGAGACAGAGAGTGATGGGCTGGAATGGGCCAATACCCCTTCGGGGTGTTGTTTTGCCTTTGCCCTACTAGGCCACGAGGGCCCAATAAAACGAAATAAGCCAGCCCAAATCATTTAGAGCCTGTTTTAATAATTGGAAAAAGACCAAAATGCCCCTAAACCTAAATAAATTCTAGAAAATAAAATAAAAGTCCAAAAATTATAAATAAAATATTTTTGGATTCACAATAATCCAAATTATCCAAATAAATTAAGAGATAAAATTTTAGACATATAAATTTTATAAAGAATTTTGTAATTTATATATTCCTTATGGAATTTTACAAAATTATTGAAAGTTGATAAAAAATAAATAAAAACCACTTTCATTATATATTAATATTGTAGTATTTAAGAAAAATACTAAACAAATATTTAATGTCAAGTTTTGGTTATTAATGATAATTCTTAAAGGAATTATTAATTAAATAAAAGGAAAATAAATTAAATTAAAATAAAAAGAATACAATATTCAATAAATATTAAAAATAATAATATTTATAAATTCTTTCTCATTAAAAGAATTTTTATAATTTAAATCAATGGGGGAGAATACATATAAAGCTAAATGATGCATTACATTACTTTGCATAATCATTTTGCTTCTTTAAATATTGTCCTTACCGGCAATAATGATGTTTTTGTAGACATAGAAACTCAAGGTCCAGTGCAAGCATCAGACTTCACTACCTTGCCATCATAAGGCAAGTTCATCACTTGCTCATATCCTTTGAAGTGTCTTTATCAAAGTATTTGCAAATTGTGTGTTATCATATATACTCCAAAGAAAGAAAATATTATTTTCACAATTAAAGAAATCATAGATATCATCCTAAGTGATGATATATTGGAGCAATAGAACTTAGGGTTCTATTTGCAACAATGATGACCAATTAGGGACTTAATAACCCCTGACATCAGTGATTCTAGCGCCGTATATTACGCGTTAGCCATGAGATTTGGAATGGGATAGAGAAGTCAGCAGTATCTTCTTCCTCTCGCATGAAGCCGGATGTGCAGGTCATGGCTGTTATCCTCGTAGCATGCATATTAATTGATAATTCGTAGAGGATATGCAACATATGGGTGGGAACCCTCAACGTCCCACGATAGTTCTGGCATCTAACGGTTTGTACAAACCATTGTCGTAATTCATTATGTGGGCATGGTGTACACCAAGGAGGCATGCGAGGTCACGAAGGGGGTAGTGATTGGCTTGGACCAACTACTGGGCCCCACATCATGGAATTGTGGACCGGAAAGTATGCCCGATTGTGCAACAAGGAGTTGATCTCTCATGGGTAAAGTAATGCACCTCTGCAGAGTGTAAGAATTGTAACTTGTTACTCCCTGTTCCGGGAAGGAGCTACGTACGCGGCAGGAAAGGAACTCCATGAAAGTTCTGGTCAACCTGTGAAGGCTGATGGTCATAGATTTTTATAATAAAATCAATCTTTGAAGAAAGATTTACAAAAACTGCATAGTGCCAAGGACTTATATTCCGAGGTGGTAGTTAGAGCATCAAACTTCCCACCTTGCATATAATGAACTTGTTGGGTAACACTGTTACTCATCCTTTCCTTTGATCCCTTGCTTAGACTCTGAGGATCCCGAAGACGTGCCAATGTATGTAGCCGAATGTCAAGAAGATGTGTTCTACGAGGAGCCTGACCTGTCAGGAGGTGTTGAAGGAGTGGATTACAAAATCCGCTATGGTGTTGATGATAACGAGTCCAACTAAGTATCCTCGTTAGTAGTAACCAACAGAGCCGAGCAGCATGAACTCTATGGAATAAGCTGCTAAGATCAACTCCTAGTTGGAGTTGCTACTTTTAAATTCCGATGAAACACTTTATATTTTGGTTTGTAAGTTGAAACCTTTTGAAGTCTGGAACTTCTGGTATTGTAATAATAATAATGTGTGAATGTTTGTAATATGGACCCTCAATGTTTCTATTGTACCACTCTGAGGGATGTGATATTTACGGAATAGTGTTCTGTGGTTGTCATGCCAACGACTATAGTGTACTACACATGAAGTGGTATGCTGGGTCACCGCAGTGGTCTTGGAGGCATCGCCTACCACAAGTTCCACCGGTTTGGTCTCTGAGGCATCTGGGGCGGCCTTGAAAGCTGGGGCGGAGTCAGAAATCTGTTTCTTCGACACGGGCATCTCTGAGGCATCGACCTTGCTCTGGATCTCCTTGAATTCTTCGCTGTAGAGGACAACTTTTGCGTACGCTGCTTCTCCAATCTCGCAGTCCCTTGCTTTGGTAAAGCTTCCGGATACGGTGATGACACCGTTTGGTCCGGGTATCTAGAGTTTGTTATAGACGAAGCATGGCTTGGCCATGAAGGTGTGTAATATGTCGCGGCCGAATATGACGTGGTACACGCTCTTGAAGGGGACCACTTCAAAGGTCATGCGTACTTGGCGGTAATTATTAACATCGCCAAAAGCGACCTGATGTGTGATGCACCCAAGGGACCAAGCCTCCCGACCAGGAACTACGCCGTGGAAGATGGTGTTGGTCCGCCTTAGGTTTTCCTCCGTCAAGTTCATCTTCTGCAGTGTATCCAGGTACATGATGTTGATGTTGCTTCCACTATCCACCATACATTTGGTGAACTCATTGCCGTCAATCAGGGGGTTGATGACCATGGCGTATTGGTTCTCCGTAGGGATGAGGTCTGTGTGATCCTTCCTGTCCCAAGTAATTGGAATCTCCAACCAGCGTAGGAACCGGGGAACTAGGGGTAGAGTGGTCATCAGTATCCTCATGGAGGTCTTCTATTGTCGGACGTTCTGGGTGCCAAGTGTGGAAAACTGCCACCTTCTTCTCGAAGGGGTTCTGCCCTTGCCGTCGCTCTTGGCGGCGTGCTTGGGGTCAACATCCTCGTCCATGTCACTTGAATCCTTGGACTCATCCTCCTCCTCCTCCTTCTTCCCCTTGCCCTTTCCTCACGGTCTGTTCTCCCGACTTTGCTTGTAGTCAGACTCCGGGTCCTCCTTGAGGTCATTGACAAACTTGCAGTGGCGATTGGTGTGGGTGGCCTTGCTGTTGGCATCGAGGTGTATGAGGCACGACATATCACGGTACTCCTCGTAGGTTTGGGGAACACGGAGCGCTGCCGAGGTAGTTTCACTGCCTTACTGCTGCCCACGACGATCTCCCCGTCCTCGGCCACACTGTCCGATATGACCTCGTCCTGCAAAAGTCATAGAGACAATGTCAGGGATTTGCTTTTCTTCTGGTGTGGATTTCCGCTTTGTGCTGCTGTTCCTCCGAGCTTGAGTTGGAACGGCCTTTGCCGGCAAAGAGCCGCGAGCATCTTCGTCGGCAGCCGCGAACTCACTGGCCAACTAAATCATATGGTTCAAGTCAAGCTGGTGATTGTCCTGCAGGCGCTTCAACTTATGTCGGAGCAACGTGCCCCTTTCCAACCCATCGATGAAGGCAGCCATGGCGGTCTGGGCGTGCACTCCTGCGCAGGAATTCTTCATATCCAGCCAGCGGGAGAGGTAGGCGCGAGATGTCTCGTATTTCTCTTGCATGCACCGCTGTAGATCGCCAACAGTGGAGGGACGCTTGTACGTACCTTCGAAGTTCTTGGTGAACGCTTCTTGCATGTCCAACCGATTGCATATTAACCTTTCCGGCAAGTCATCAATCCATTGATGGGCCGTGCCTGTCAACATCAATGGGAGGTACTTGACAGCGACGTTGGGGTTACCCCCGGCGATCTCCACCGTGTTGCCGTAGTCCTGCAACCATGTAGCTGGCTTGGCGATGCCGTCATAGGGTTTGATGGTCTTGTCAATCCGGAAACCTTTGGGGTAAGTTGCCAACCGTATCACATGTCCAAAGAAACGTGGTCCCAGGTATGGTCCTTCCCGGGCCTCGTGGATCTTGTCCAGGCGCGGACGTGCATCGTATGGCTCCGGGCTTCTTTTCTTCTTCTTGCCATCAGGGGATGGGCTGCGTGAGCAGCAGCCTCCTCGCCATGGTGTCTGCTAGGCTGACGGAGGCGCGGAGGTGGCGGTGGGTTAGCTTTCTTCTTTGTTGCCCTCTTGCGGCGCCTCACTTGTCGCGGTTGCTTGTCCACGACGGAGGGTCATGGCGCGACCTGCTCTTGTGTCCTTGGTTGCGCTCTCCGTCATGCCAGATGCGCTCGTGTTGTCACGGATAGCGATGCCTTCTGCCTTGGCGGAGGAATATCCGTCTGACGGTGAGCCTTGGTGTCTTCGCGATGTCGGGGTGAGCGGGGCGGTGGCAAGTTTGGGCCTTACCCATGGTCGCCGGAGATCGGGATGGGGAGCATCCTTCCTGCGCGTATCTCTCGCGTCTTCGTTCCCGGAACAGACCCGACCCGAGAGACAGTAGGAGACGGGAGATTGGCGGCTGGTGGCTTGTGGGCAGCAAGCGGCAATGCCTGGGTCGGCGAGTCTCCGACGAGGTGGGTGGCCTTTTGTTCACTGTTTCACCGCCTTGGTCATAGGTCCTAGACCTGGTCCCAAGTGATCTATCTCCCTCCATAAGGGTCTCGGGCGGCGTGGAGGAGAGGGAGAGGAGTGGGCATCGCCTTCCTTGTCAATGTATGCTTGGCTTGTGCCGGCTGAGGAGCCCATCCTAGGTTTCCCGCACACCAGGATCGTTGATCGTTGAGGATGAGCTTCTTGGCCTCTTGGCTGAGAGTCTTGTACTCGGCCTCCATTGCTCTAGCTTTCTCTATGGACTTCTGCGTGTTGGCCAAATATCGATCTAGCTTTGCGCCTTGCTCTGTGATGGCCTACACTTCCTCCGGCGTTCTTGGCTTTCTCGTCAGGACTACATTTGAATATGAATATGAGCCATGTCATAGGCTCGACGAGATTGTCGTACATCACTCTATCAGCTGGAGTAACTTGGGCAGCAGGGCGTAGATGCGGTGGCGGCGGGTTTGTTGTTTGTTGTTGCTCGGTCGATGCGAGTTCTGCAAATTGTTACCTTTGGGTTAAGCGGAGGGGCATGTCCTTTGCACTATCATTGTCGTGCAGCAATATGAGCCTTGCAGTTGTCGGCCGGTGATGGCGGCGGGAGGCGGTGGTGGCGGTTGCTGAATCGGAGGGGCTCCGTCAATGAGCGCAAGCGTTGTGTGAGCTGACTCCTCGGCCTCCGCGTAGTTGTTGACGGTGTTCACCATGCTTTCGAAGGTGAGTCGTAAACCTTTCGTCGCCTTAGAGAAAGAATAAGAAGCGTACCTTGGTGAGTCCTTCCACAAAGTGATACATGGCATCATCATTAGGGGCGCCGCATCGCGATATCGTATATGTGGAGCCGGCAAAAAAAAATCGGGGCTTCTCCTCTCTCTCTCTACGCGCGGATCGAAGATGGTGGATGGTAACGCCCGATGAACTTGGATCTCTGTGTCCGCGGCAGAGGCGAAGGCAGCAGACTTGCAGTGATCTTCCAACGTTATATCCTGCACATGGGTGGTTTGGGTGGGCCTTGAATTTTTCTGATCTTTGTCGGCAAACTCCGAGATCTTCCGATCGATCCTTCACGCGTACCTGCCTGCCCGTCGGTCCATTGAGGTCTTGATGAGATATCGATCCATCGATGAACGATGTATACACGCTCCCGCCGCCGGGCCGGGTCTTGATGCTCCTCCGACTCCCAGGAAACTAGTGCCCGAGTCGGTTTCACCGATGAAGAGGTGGATATCTCCGATAGCGACGATCGAGCACCTCTTAGGGTTCGTCTTCGCCGGGATCCATAACTCGTTGGGAGGGATAATCGGAACGTTGCCAGAGAAGAGAACACGGCCGATGGCTACAGTTTTGCTGATTCCCGCGAAGATCTTGGTCCTCGCCCGCTGAAGATCCTGAAGTGCATCTTGCCCCACGGTGGGTGCCAACTGTCGTGGTATTGCCGACGAGTACGCCATGGAGGGGTCCTCACAGTGTGTGTTTAGAGACGTGGGGGAAGGCAGATGGTTTACGGGTACGAGGTGTTGGAGATATGCCCTAGAGGCAATAATAAATGTAGTTATTATTATATCTTTATGTTTATGATAAATGTTTACATTCATGCTATAGTAGTATTTACAAGGAAACATTAATACTTGTGTGATTTGTAAACTAAATTAGAGTCCCTAGTAAAGCCTCTTCATAATACTAGCTTGTTGATTAATAAATGATTGTGGTTTCCCTATCATGAACATTGAGATGTTATTAATAACAAGATCATATCATTAGGAGAATGGTATGGTGGACATACTCCTATAGATAAGCATAGCATAAAGATCAAGTCATTTTAAATAGTTCAATTTCTATAAGCTTTCTGATACATAGTAACTAATTCCTTCGACCATGAGATCATGCTTATCACCATCACTGGAAGGATGCTTTTATGACATCAAACACCACACCGTAACTGGGTGGCTATAAAGGTGGCTTTCCTTAAAGCGTGGAGGTACTGCGCTTCGGCTTCCTCCAAGTTACGCAGTCGCTGAACTCTACGCTTTTGGGTGTGTCTGAGCCCATCGGGACACCACCTTGGACGGTGATATCTGTCTTCTTCTTTGTCATCCATTGGCTCCTCGAGATCTTTTGCTCGTGGCGGACTCCTGTCGGCTCCGAGGTGGGAGAGCCCTAGGCAGCTTGAACACTGGCGGCCCGTGTCCTCCTCTGCTGTCCACATTCCGGGCAGTTATCAATTGTAGGCAATCGGCTCATTCCCGCATCCCAGCAATACTTGAAGAAAGGACAATCCCAATGCTTGTCTACGCCTTCCTTTTCTTTTGACGTTCCCCTAGAGAGGTGCTCATATCCTTCACCGTCTCTATCGCGCCGGCGACGTCGGTCATACTGACGCTCATACTTGTTAAGGAGATGTGTGGAGTGTGGCTTCTGATATCGCACGCTCCTCACCTGCTCCTCAGTTAAATACCGCCTATCATCGTAGCTGGGCCGGTCGCGTGGACCAGCCTCCTCTCTTTCTTTGCCCCGAGAGCAACTGCCTTCCTCCTTGTATGTGCCATGGTGGTACACAGATCCTGCCATATTAACATCGAACGAGAAATCCAGCTGACGCCTCGTGGAGTGACTGTGTTCTACCAGGTTGACGCTGGGAAATGGGTTTGTGTCTACTTTCATGGCGAACTGCCCAAGGATCAGACGGCCCTGTTCTATCGCCGTTTGGATCTGGCGACGTAGCTCTTTGCAATCATTGGTGGTGTGGGTGAACGAGTGATGCCACTTGCAGTATGGTCTCCCGTTCATCTCCTGAGCCGTAGGGATTTTGTGGCCTTCGGGTAACTTCCGGTGCTTTTCTTTCGTGATAAATCGAATATCTGCTCAGCTTTGCTCACATCAATCGAACCCTTTTGCAGGCCTTTGCTTCACCCATTCTTTGGACAGGATCTGCCCCGAGCCCATTCAGCCACGGCCACCTCCTGGTCTTGTGTAGGATCCTCTTCTTACTGTCGACCAGGCCTATCGGACGTTTGAACTTGTCTTGGTACAACTCGGTGGCGATGTTCATACATCGTTAACCACGGGGCATGTGCGCCAATGAGTTGTACTCTACTTGAAAGCGGATCCTTGACAAGTCTTTGAGACCCAACACCGCCAGCTCATTGCTTCTTTCTCGATTAAGCAGGCGAATAACATCGGTTCTTGATAGTCTGAAAGCTGGATGTACTCGGCTCTGATTTCTCCCGCTTTTGCCGCTTTGTGCAGTGCAATGCCGACCTCGGTAACGAATGATCTTGAATGTGGAACTGCTCTTCCGATTGCTTCCAGTCTGGATCGAATCGGTGGCAGCGGTGTACCACCAAAAGCTGGTCTGTCGAGATTGCGCAAAGAACCTCACGCAATCGATCCGATCTGAAATCATGCCTAATCGCGCGGTATCGGCTCACGTGCTCGATCGAGCTCGACCCTCCGATCCGCTAAACCTTGAGAACTCGGGGGCCGATACTTGGGCGGAATCAGATCAAACTCGTTAAGTGCGGCTTGGAATAGCCGATTGTCCTTCTCTTGACACGGCCAAACTGGTCTCTCAAGATGGTACGGATTTTCTCCACTGTTTGAGCTGCGGGGCTAAATTCTCATGACTCGTTCGGTGGCATACTTGGCTAGCCACTTTGTTTGTCGGCGTCCATCCTGACACCTGCTCGAAATACCGCTCGAAGCCCCTGCCCAGAACTCCCGCCAGAAATCCTGCGGTTGCAATCTGGTTTATCTGGCGTCAGTTATTGCAGTCCGACGTGGGTGCACACATATCCATGTGGGATTTCTTTAGGTGGTTCAAACAGGCGGCAATCGCTGGTCGCCTCCGACCTTGTGACGACGTCGTCGCTGCCTGGTGGCTCCGGAGCTGCAAGCGTGAATGGCGGTGTGGCACAGTGCAGGCGGTCTTTCTCCTGGTGAGTCCTAGAGTAGGCCCCGGAGAGTACGATGTTTCATGATCTCTGACTACGCGAACCGCGATCCGCTTCAGCGTTCACGGGCTCTCGAATGGCGGTGAAGAGAATGCGCCACCATGTAGTTGACTTCTGTCGTAGAGCTCAGTGCGCTCCTGCGGAAGAGCAGACAGATCCACCTCATCAAGAGCACCTTGGGTGAAACCTTTCCACGATGCCATGCTTACGGGTCCTCTCAAAAGAGCCGATGAGATCGGCTTCAAAGAGAGCTTTGATATCATCATCGTCGCCTTGTGCTCCTCGGGCAGATCGTCAGCGTGACCGGTCTGTCCCCATATCGTCGGATGTTGATGCAGATCTTGAATGTCCCACCGGCGTGCGAAATGTGTTGCTGTCAAAACCCACCGAGCAGCGACGAGCAACACGAGCCGGGAGGCTCCAGAACGCTGGTGGGCCTGGTCCCTCGGGCAGCCCGCAAAACTCCGCACACGTCCCGGCTTGGTTCAAATGCGTGCCACCGACCTATACCTGGTCGAAGGTGATGGATTGCTTGATCAGTTTCCTGCATGGTAAACAAGTGTACGTAAAATTCGAGCCGTGACCGGCTCCTGGTTTCCGTGAATCGGATCTGGAGCCGATTGTCCCATGGTTACGCATTAGATCTACGATAACATGGGGTTTTGCTTCATCAATATAAGTTAAATCGATCTCTGACGGTTTAACGTTCTCACGTAATCGAACGTCCTACACGTGATTGAGCTGGTAGATACAAAGATAATGGAAAACTAACCCTAGAAGGCCTAACAACCGACGTAAAGTCAATTCCCGGAACAACTCCTCTCGAATTGGTAAACCACATCCTCACGTACTACTGGATCGTTCAACCCGTTTGCAAGGCCTGACAACGTGGATATCAAACTACACCTTGGACAACAAGGCATAACTATAACAGATCAAATCAACTGAATAAAGATCAAGCAAGATGCTACCCTCACACCCGGGAAAAGGTGCAAAGGCAGCGAGATAACTAGAGGCAGCATAACTAAACAATTATAGCAAAAAGGTACCGATGCTAGCCTCAACAAAACTATGATAATAGTATTACTCGCCATCAACAAGGCTTCAGTACGAGTAACACCAAATAACGCATAAGTAGATACTGCCTAGGCAGCATGGCACTTACCCGAAAGAAACCCTAGAAACAAGGGGTGGCGATGCGCCGAGATTGTGTTTGTTGTGAACGTGATTGTCCTCCTTTTCTCAATAACCTTAGGTACATATTTATAGTACGGAGACTTTCTATCTTTGGAATAACTCTACAACTCTATCTCTTACCTAAACCGAAACGGAACCTACTACAATATATAGATACACGGGCAATTTAGCCCAAATCCACGCACAAGGCCGACTCAACAACACGTTGCATATACGTATCTTCCAAGCCCATCTTGATTACGGCCCATCTCCTCCTTTGGCCAAAATATGGCGATAACACATGCCCCCCTGGTTTTGGCAATAATAATTCCAAAACCACTCTGCTGATGTTTTTCTTCCCCCCTTTTTTTTACATCGGGTTACGCGTTGCAGAGCAGAATCGTCACGCCACCCCCTCATCATGATGCCCTGTCTTCTCAGCTCCTCCGCAGTGCATGATTTGACAATTTTGGCACCACATTCTGGGAAACCGCTATGGCATTGAACCGCCTCCCACTATTCCCCTTATTTAAATTCATCTGAGCAGTTTGCAGTCCCCATCTTCCTCCAGTATCCAAAAAACCCTCTTCCTCCGTCGAAAAAACCCTCTTCCTCCGCCATGGCCTCCTCTTCTTCCGCCCTGTCCTCCTAGTCTTCCAACACGATTAGCGGCCGAGCCGGCCGAGCACCCACCAACGTGGCGTCTGAGACTCTCGCCGCAATGGTGGGACGAGAGGATTGAACTAGCCGCTGGTCGGAGGGACGCAGTCCTTGACCGACGGCGAGGAGGCCTGCGATTCCTCGTCGACGGGAACTGAGGCGAGAGCATCGGCGATGCACGGTCACAGGATGGCGTCGAATCCTCCGACGAGGAGGAGTCGGAGAAAGACACCTCCTCCGGCAGTACCCACCGTGAAGCGCTTCGCGTCCGGGTCCAGCGAGGACACGAAGGCGACGAGGGCCCCCCAGCATCTTGACAGCAGAGGCAGCCGGGGAGCAGCGCTGATGACAGCGAACAAGACGACGGCGAAGACAGCGGCGACGACATCGGCCTCTAGATTAGGAACTAGTAGTAGTAGTAGTAGTAGATTTCCTTTTGTAAGCAATCAGCTCCATTGTAAACAATCGTCTTTTGAATGAACGAAGATTGCTTTTCCAACTCGAAGATTGCTTTTCCGACTCAATTTTGCCGATAGTCAAAATAGGTCGATGCTCCAGAAGCCGATAATACTGTATCGGCTTTCACCACACTGCGCTCATACAGTCAACCAAGTCAAAGCTCAAAGAGCCGATGGTAAAACATCGGCTTTCCCAAAAACGTTGACAAGGTCAAATTTGGTCGCGTACTTAGACAAATCTGAGCGGCCACTTTCCAGTTTCAAACGGTAGCCTGCGACCTTCTTCAAAAAAGAGCTACCCAGATCTCCAATTGCTCACCGATCAGATCGAGCCCACAGCGACAAGATCCCTCGATCCCCAACCGCATAGATCCATCTCCGCCGGCAAACTAGATGGCGGAATTGTCCAACACCAACCCAGCGGTCTCTGGTCTGAAGGTACGCCTACTCCTCGCAGTCTGAACACGATGCTAGAATTAATGGCAAACACCTGAATTAATACTTTATTCCACCATTAAAATTTTTAGGTTTCAGACATTCTGCTGCCGCATCCTTCTCTCCCAAATTCTCTCTGTCTTGGACCCGTCTGAGAATCTAGTCCTGCCCATCCGATCTCTTGAAGCAAGCAGAATCCTTCGTAAGCCAAGACCTAGATTTGAACTCTTGGGCCGATCGCCTTGCAGCCTGGCCTAATCCCCCGAACATTGGGTCTCTTGGTTCAGGGTAGCTAGAGCTTACCAATCCCAATGGGAAACCACGGAATAGCCGATGCCTTGCATTTGTCATTGTCTCCCCTTGAGAAACACGAAAATCTTCGAAAACCATCGGCTACTTCAGTCCGACGCTGCTTTATGTTGGTCACGGCCCCATGACACCAACTCTGTTAGACGTGCGTGATGATGATTACTGGTCCGGATGTTACATCACCCAGCCCTCCGCTTTTAAGTGACCAAGGTCCCCTACAAGTCTTCCAAAAGCAATTTGCACGAACCGGGTGCCTACCTCCAACGCCATATGAAAACTAAAGGCCACATCAGAGAAAGAACACACAGCCTTTCTCAACTTCTGGCTGGAACATTTCATATTCTGTGGCCCTTCCCTTGCTCCAACCAAGAATTATCTCTCTTTGGCCTACGATCTTGCCAAAGGCACTCAACTTGGCATCGGCAAACTGTTCCTTGGAGAGGTCTATCGATATCTCCAGTTGATGTCTGTCAAACTGTTCTCTGGCATAGCAGTCAAAACAGGAGGTCCTTGGTGGTTCATTCAGCTATGGGCTCAGCTGTATTTCCAAAACCACGTCCCAAACTTCCCCCTTTTGGCGAGTTGCACCTTTCCAGATGTCAAAGGGAAGCAGATCAGATGCACCATCTACGGCCAAGCTTTGTATAGACTGCCAGGTAGTAAACTGATCCCTCAGGAAGCATCCAAGTGGTTCCGCACTTTCTTTCAAGGCCTGGACAACCCTATCTTCTTTCCTTACATGGAAGAATCGGAACATTTTGAAAATCCACTCTCCTTCAGGCTAGACAACTTTCGATGACACCAAAGACTTTCGTGCTCTTTTCCACTGTGATCCGTCCCTGTTTCCTTCCAGTTGGCATGAGTACATCCAACAGAATAATCAAGCCTGGGTATGAATTCTACCAGCCGGTCGTAGTGGCTCGGCAGTTTGGCCTTGGACAAGTACCTCCCCATTTCTTTCTCCACCACCTTACAGAGAGCAGAGCCGACCTACCTGATCCTCTCACCAGTCAAAGGTGTTATTCCTTCTTCGATGCTCCGACCATCCCAATTCCTAACGACCTCATCTTCGCTTCATCAACCGATGGCTTTGAAAAATGGTGGTCGATGTGGAAGACTCATGCCTTCAGGAGAGCTCTGGGACCGTTGCTGAAATAGCTCGATGATGATTATGACATCCCCGTGGAACAGGTACCACTACTTGTACATTTTCTTGATGCAGCTCACAAATGATTCTTCTACTAACCCACTCTCTCTCTTTGCAGCAACAAGATGGTCCTGAACCTACGCACAGTGATGGCTCCCCCTTCGAGTTCTTCCCTTGACTCCTGTGGTTCTTTTCTGCAAAAACTCGCCACCTTTGAAAAAGGTCATGATGCAGAATCAGCCGATATCCCCACAATCGGCTTCCAGGAACCAAGCAACTTCTAAGTCAGCTGCCTCTCGAGTTCCAACTAAAACAAGAACGACGGTGAGGAAGGTAGCTGCTAGGAAGACCTTGAGGCGCCGGAGCCCCTCTCCAGAAAGTTCGCATGTACGCTGATCCATGATTTGGCTGATCTCTTTCATTCTTCCATTCTTGCAGACATGCTCGTGCTTACTAGCTCTCCTTCTCTTGCAGGCTTCCGTCGAAGACACCTCCAGCGAGGACACTCAAACCAATCAAGGAGAATTGGGCCCAACAGACTCTGAGAGGACCATTACACCGAGCCAGCAAGATTTACCACCATCGGCTTCCAGGAAACGGTCGGTTCCTGAACCTACTGCCCCCCGAGCACCAGTCGAGGCAGGGCCAGCTGTGAGTCCCAAGAGGGCTCGCAAGGGACTGCAAACTTCTTCGTCGAGCCAGGAGGTTTCGAAAATCATCACCCTTCATGCTCTTACCACTTGTTTCCTTTTATCTGCCGATTCATCATTATTTACATCGGCTAAACACCTTCCATGCAGACGACTGAAGCTTCTAGTGGGAAAGCCGGGGTAGTGCCGATGCCTCTAGCCAAGCCGGATCTAGCAATCCCCGAAGGTGCAGATGAAATGGCTACCACTTTGGCCAAGCCCCCAGCAACCACACACAAGCCGATTGTCTCGTCATCTGCTAACCCCTTGACCTTAGGAGAGGTACGTCAGCTTCTTTCGGCTCATCCTTACATGTTGGACGCATACTGACGCCTTTCCGGGCTGCCAGGGTTGTGATATTTCAGGCTTGCTGACGTTCGACCCTGAATCCATCGAACCAACTCCCTCTGTTGCCATCGATGAACCACGAGCCAGGGCTGTTCTACCTCAATTCCAGCGTCTTAAAGCCTTGCTGTCCTCCCCGATCGAAGAGTTGATCGAGGGTTCTGAGGAGGTGAAGAGCGTTCTTGCTGAAATCAAGGATCAACTCCCAGTAGCATTGCAGGTGAAGCTTTGGCCAGTTGTAACTCTGTCTTTCTACGGGTCAAGGGTGAAGTTAGCTCGTGAAAGGATCAATCTGCGCCGCGCCCAACTTCCATCAAGGCCAATATCGCGCATGATGTCGAGCTCAACGAGAAAAAGGCGTCTCTGGATGCCAAAACTGACACCTCCGTCAGTACCGCCGAGCTCGCATCCTTGAAAAGGGAGTTGGAAGATCTTGAAGAGAAGGTCCGGGCGACTAAACAGCTCATTCGCGACAAGGAAGAATCCATCGCCCGCTCCCAAGACGAAGCGAAGGCCTCAAAGCTCAGCGAAGACCGATCGGCAAAATACGTGCCTGAACAAGCAGCTAGTGACGGGCGAAGATGACGGCCGAGATCGCCGAGGTGGATCGTGTCCATCTTGACGCCCTCCACGCCTTTGAGGCATTTCTTGATGCTCGTTCATGTAACCGGTACACTTGTAACAGTTTGAACCTCTAGAGTCGATGACCGTGCATCGGCTATATATTTGTTTTTATTTGGCCGATTTCATGTATCGGCCCCATTCATGTCCATCATCCCACATGCTTGGGAAATATTTCTTGAGATGTTGACCGTTGACAGCCACTGGGAATTTCACGCCGTCCAGCTCCTCAAGCATGTACGCGTTCCCTCTTAAAACTTGATCGACCCTGTATGGCCCGTGCCAATTTGGAGACCATTTACCATATGTTGCATCCTTAGTCCCTAATGGCAACACAGCTTCCCATACCAGATCGCCAACGTGGAACTCCTTTGGTCTCACTTTCTTATTATATGCACGAGCTACCTTGGCCTTGTTCTCTTTGATTTTCTCAAGCGACCACAGCCTAAGCTCCGTTAAATCCTCAACACTGTCACTCATCAAGGCCGCATATTCTTCGGTTGTTAGATCGTTCTGAAAAGTGACACGTCTCGATCCAGCCGTAATCTCCCAGGGCGATACGGCTTCTTGTCCATAGACTAGATGGTATGGCGAGGTTTTTATCGCTCCATGGCATGACATGCGATAAGCCCATAAAGCCTCTGACAAAACCTCGTGCCAACGCCTAGGGTGCTCGTCGACTTTCCTCTTGATCAGCTTGATAAGGCTCGGTTGACGCTTGACTTGCCCATTTGCTTGAGCATAGTATGGAGATGATCGAATCAGCTTAATCCCGTGTCCTCGCAGAACTTTCTAAACTCGTGAGAAATGAAAACGAACCTCCATCGGTCGTGATAGTTTGGGGAATCCGAATCTATGAATGACATGTTCTTTCACAAAATTGATAACATCCTTTGAGTTCACTGACTTCATCGGGACAGCCTCCACCCATTTAGTGAAATAATCAGTAATGGCCAAAATCCACATGTGGCCTTTGCTTGATGGAGGATTGATCTTGCCAATCATATCCATGCCCCAACCTCGGAATGGCCAAGGTTTGATGATGGGGTTCATTGCTGACGCGGGTACCATCTGAATTTTCCCAAATTTCTGACATGCTTGACACCCTTTGTAGTACTTGAAACAGTCCTCAAGCATGGTGGGCCAATAAAACCCTGATAGCCTGATCAACCATTTCATCTTGTGAGCCGATTGGTGAGTTCCACAGGCGCCTTCGTGTACCTCGTGTAAGAGCCGATTGGCCTCGGTTGGCCCCAGACATTTGAGCAGTAACCCCTCCAGAGTCCTGTAAAACATGTCGTCCCCAATAAGCACATACTTCATGGCCTTGTACCTTATCCGTTTAGGTGCCCCCCGAGCCGAATCCTTCAAGTAATTGAAGATATCGGCTCTCCAGTCGTTGGCTTCCAGGAACTGTACCTGAACATCAGCTCCCTCTGCTACGTCCTTGTAGCCTGAAGCCATTTGTGCAAGATCATTCGCCTCGGTATTCTGCGATCGCGGGATCCAGGTGAAGTTTATGTACCGGAACTGTGCCATCAGCTCGCGGCATTGCAGCCACAATGGGAAGAGCGACTCGCTATCACACTTGTATTCGTCCGTGAGTTGGGAAATCACCAACTTGGAGTCTCCAAAAATTTCCACTGCTTCTGCTCCAGCTTCAATGAGCAACTCCATTCCCTTGCATATCGCCTCATACTCAGCGACGTTGTTGGTGCGAGGGGTAGATAACCTGATGGAGAAGGAAAATGTTGCCCCCCGGGGTGACACGAGTAGAATGCCGATGCCGCAACCATCGTCACAAACCGATCCATCGAAAAACATAGCCCACGCTCGTATAGACAGCGCTGCTATATCAGTTTTGATTCTTTCAAAGAATAAGGTCGGCCAATGCGACCCTTAACGCTTCGCGGGTTGATACCGGATGTCAATTCGATAATGCAAACATCCATTTGCCGAGTCGGCCTTTCAACATAGGAGCCGACATGTGCTTTATGACATCGATTTGCATATGATGATAATCTCTGCGAGAGCAAGATGTGGCGCAGCTTAGTGCGGTGAAAAAGCGAGCAGGCACAACTTATCGATCTCAGGATACCTTGTCTCTGCATCCAGCATCCTTCTGCTTATGTAAAACACGACTCGCTCCAGACCATCATAAACTTGCACTACCACCGAGGCGATGGACGTGTCAGCTACTGACAAGTAAACGTAGAATGGCCTATCCGGCTGGGGCGGAACCAACACTGGCGGCTTCGTCAGATATTCTTTGATCTCGTCGAAGGCTCGTTGTTGTTCTGCCCCCCAGCGGAATTCCTCGTCATATTTAATTTTCACCAGTCCCATGAACGGCTCTATTCTTCCCAGCAGTTGGAGATGAATCTTCTGACGAAGTTGATCTTGCCGATGAGAGACTGCAGTTCTTTCTTCGTGGTAGGTGGCTACATTGTTCGCACTGCCTCCTGACTTTTCAGGCTGATCTCAATTCCGCGTTCATGGACCAAGAAACCCAAGAACTGACCGGCCGTCACCCCGAAGGCACACTTTTTTGGATTCATCCGTAGCCCGAATTTCCTTGTTCGGTCCAGGACGCGTTGCAGATCGTCCAAGTGTCCTTGTACTGAAGCAGACTTGACCACCACGTCATCGATGTAAATTTCCACCAGCTTGCCGATCAGATCATGGAAAATGTAATTCATGGCTCTTTGATACGTGGCGCCGGCATTCTTCAGTCCAAACGTCATGACTACATATTCAAACAACCCCACCAAACCTGGGACTCTGAATGCAGTCTTGTGTATATCTTCCGGAGCCATAAAAATTTGGTTGTAACCGGCATTGCCATCCATGAAGCTCAAGATCTTATGACTAGCCGCTGCGTTGATTAACGTTTCTGCTACCGGCATCGAATACTCATCCTTTGGAGTAGCTCTATTGAGATCCCGAAAATCTATGGCAACACGCGGTATCATCCTTTTTCTCTCTGTGCGATACTAGAAATCCACTCAGCATACCTGCATGGCCTGATCAACTTGGCTGTCAACATTTTCTCGACCTCTTTCTTGACTTCTTCCAAAATTTCGGCCTTCATCTGTCGTGCTCGCTGCTGGAATGGCCGAAATCCTTTTTTAAGCGAGTCGATGCTCAATGATGCTCTGTCTAACCGGGCATTTCAGTATAGTCCTGTGCAAAGCGATGCGGATATTCTTTAACAAAGCTATCATTGGACCCGCAAATTCGGGTCTAACTTCTTGCGATAAATGTTGTCCGTGGCTTATCCCGGGACCGTGTCAATCTCCTCTAGCTCATCGGATGTAAACCCATACCCTAGCTTTCCGTCACCGTTAAATCGATGCTAAACAGGCAAAGCAGTTGGTGAGGACAACAAAATAATTTGGGCGATTGCCTGAATCGGCCCTTTGATTGCATTAGTCAAGGACGGTTTACACCTTATTTGTGCTTTACAATGGCAGGGTATCTCCCTACTACGATCGCATGACCCGCTTGTCGAAAGATTATCGCTTTTATTTTTGTGGCGATCGCAGGGATCGGCCATACCACGTACGATCGTGGACTTTGCTACTCTGTCAGGCCAGTGGATAAGACCAGCCTCACCCCTTTTTTGTAGCTTCAATGCCCTCACAGCCGTCTAGACTGATTCCAGAGATCGGCTCTTGGTCTTCTGCTTCCCAGATGTTCATGCCAGCTATGGAGATCTCGATCGAATCATCTGCATGAATGACCTCCACTTCATCTCCATCCCATTGTATTAGGCATTGGTGCATCATGGATGGAATGCAGCATTTAGCGTGAATCCAATCTCTCCCTAGCAAGACATCGTAGGTGCTTTTGCTGTCCACGACGAAGAATGACGTAGGGATGGTTTTTCTGCCCACGGTCAGATCCACGTTCAGTACGCCTTGTGTTTCTGAAGTTTGGCCGTTGAAGTCGCTTAACGTGACGTTGGTTTTGATCAGATCTGCAGTGGAGCGTCCCAAACGCCGTAGCATGGAGTATGGCATTATATTGACTGCCGCTCCGGTGTCGACCAACATCTTCGACAGTTGCCCATTGATGTAACCTCATAAGTCAGGCTTTCGGATGTTTGTAGCCCTTCTCACGTGGCTTTTCAAAGATAACGGCCGTGGGCGCGATCAAACTGCCTTTGGTAGCTCGTTGGTTCTTGAGCGCAGAACTCTGACGGAAGTATGAACACCATGTTTGTGCCAGCCGATGTCTTCGCATCGGCTTTTACTGGCTTGGGGCGCCACTCTTTCCTTTTCGGACGATCTTCCGTTTCCAATGTCTGCCGAATTTTCGCGGCTAGATCGGGCCGTGCTTTCCTTAAAGCGTGGAATCGCGCTCGCTTCCTCCAAGTTACGCAATCGCTGAACTCTACGCTTTTGGGTGTGTCTGAGCCCATCGGGACACCACCTTGGACGGTGATATCTGTCTTATTCTTTGTCATCCATTGGCTCCTCGAGATCTTTTGCTCGAGCGGACTCCCTGTGTCGGCTCCGAGGTGGGAGAGGCCCTAGACGCTTGAACACTGAAACTGGCCCCGTGTCCTCCTTCTGCTGTCCACATTCCGGGCAGTTATTGATTGTAGGCAATCGGCTCATTCCCGCATCCCAGCAATACTTGAAGAAAGGACAATCCCAATGCTTGTCTACGCCTTCCTTTTCTTTTGACGTTCCCCTAGAGAGGTGCTCATATCCTTCACCGTCTCTATCGCGCCGGCGACGTCGGTCATACTGACGCTCATACTTGTTAAGGAGATGTGTGGAGTGTGGCTTCTGATATCGCACGCTCCTCACCGCTCCTCGATTAAATCCGCTGTCATCATAGCTGGGCGGTCGCGTGGACCAGCCTCCTCTCTTTCTTTGCCCCGAGAGCGATCGCCTTCCTCCTTGTATGTGCCATGGTGGTACACAGATCCGGCCATATTAACATCGAACGAGAAATCCAGCCGGCCTCGTGGAGTGATGCGTTCTACCAGGTTGACGCCGGAAATGGGTTTGTGTCTACTTTCATGGCGAATCGCCCAAGGATCGACGGCCTGTTCTATCGCCGTTTGGATCTGGCGTAGCTCTTTGCAATCATTGGTGGTGTGGGTGAACGAGTGATGCCACTTGCGTATGGTCTCCGTTCATCTCCGAGCCATAGGGATTTTGTGGCGTCCGGGTAACCGGTGCTTTTCTTTCAAAGATAAATCGAATATCTGCTCAGCTTTGCTCACATCAAGTCGAACCCTTTTGCAGCCCTTGCTTCACCCATTTGCAGGACACGGATCGCCCCGAGCCCATTCAGCCACGGCCACCCCCTGGTCTTGTACAGGATCCTCTTCTTCTATATCGACCAGGCCTATCGGGCGTTTGAACTTGTCTTGGTACAACTCAGGGTGGCGCTGTTCATACATCGTCCGGGCCATGTGCGCCAATGAGTTGTACTCTACTTGAAAGCGGATCCTTGACAAGTCCGAGAGACCCAACACCCACCGCTTCTTTCTCGATTAAGCAGGCGAATAACATCGGTTCTTGACAGTCTGAAACGCTGGATGTACTGCCCAGTTTCTCCCCGCTTTTGCCGCACCTGTGCCAGGTCTGCAATGCCAGCCTCGGTAGCTTCTGAATGATACTGAATGTGGAACTGCTCTTCCAGTTGCTTCCAGGTCTGGATCGAATCAGGTGGCAGCGAGGTGTACCACCCAAAAGCTGGTCCTGTCAGAGATTGCGCAAAGAACCTCACGCGCAACTGATCCGATGCTGAAATCATGCCTAACTGCGCCAGGTATCGGCTCACGTGCTCGATCGAGCTCGACCCTTCTGATCCGCTAAACCTTGAGAACTCAGGGAGCCGATACTTGGGCGGCAGCGGAATCAGATCAAACTCGTTGGGGTACGGCTTGGAATAGCCGATTGTCCTTCTCTTCGGCACGGTTTAACTGGTCTCTCAAGATGGTACGGATTTGCTCCACTGTTTGAGCTGCAGGGGCTAAATTCTCATGACTCGTTCCGGTGGCATACTTGGCTAGCCACGCCTGTTTGTCAGCGTCCATCGATACACCTGCTCGAAATACCGCCTCAAGCCCCCCCGGGAACTCCCCGCAGAAATCCTGCGGTTGCAATCTGGTTTGTGAGCGTCAGTTATGCAGTCCAAGACGTAGGTGCACACATATCCATGTGGGATTTCTTTAGGTGGTTCAAACAGAACTGCAATCGCCTGGTCGCCTCCGACCTTGTAGACGACGTCGCGCCCTGGTGGCTCGGAGCTGCAAGCGTGAATGGCGGTGTGGCCTGCGAGCGATCTTTCTCCTGGTGAGTCCCTAGAGTAGGCCCCGACGGAGAATCGATGTTTCATGATCTCTGGACTACGCGAACCGCGATCCGCTCGAAAGCGTTCACCAGGCTCTCAGAATGGCGGTGAAGAGAATGCGCCACCATGTAGTTGACTTCCTGTCGCAGAGCTCTGGTGCGCTCCTCTGAAGGAACAGACAGATCCACCTCATCAAGAGCACCTTCGGGTCAGAAACCTTTCCACCTGATGCCATGCTTACGGGTCCTCTCAAAAGAGCCGATGAGATCGGCTTCAAAGAGAGCTTTGATATCATCATACTTCGCCTTGTGCTCCTCAGGCAGATCGTCGTACGTGACCGGTCTGTCCCCCATCTCAGCGTCGGATGTTGATGCAGATGCTATTGAATGTCCCACCGGGCGTGCCAGAATGTGTTGCCTGTCAAAACCCACCGGCGAGCAGCGACGAGCAACACGAAGAGCCGGGAGGCTCCCAGAACTGCTGGTGGGCCCTGGTCCCTCGGGCAACGGCCCGCAAAACTCCGGCACACGTCCTGGCTTGGTTCAAGGGCGTGCCACCTGACCTATACCTGGTCAGGAAGGTGATGGATTGCTTCGATCAGTTTCCTGCATGGTAAACAAGTATACGTAAAATTCGAGCCGTGACCTTCTCCCAGGTTTCCCTGTGAATCGGCTCCTGGAGCCGATTGTCCCATGGTTCTGCATTAGATCTACGATAACATGGGGTTTTGCTTCATCAATATAAGTTAAATCGATCTACGACAGTTTAACGTTCTCACCACGTAACTGGAACGTCCTACACGTGATTGAGCCTGGTAGATACAAAAGATAATGGAAAACTAACCCTAGAGAAGGCCTAACAACCGACGTAAAGTCAATTCCCGGAACAACTCCTCTCGAATTGGTAAACCACATCCTCACGTACTACTGGATCGTTCAACCCGTTTGCAAGGCCTGACTACGTGGATATCAAACTACACCTTGGACAACAAGGCATAACTATAACAGATCAAATCAACTGAATAAAGATCAAGCAAGATGCTACCCTCACACCCGGGAAAAGGTGCAAAGGCAGCGAGATAACTAGAGGCAGCATAACTAAACAATTATAGCAAAAAGGTACCGATGCTAGCCTCAACAAAACTATGATAATAGTATTACTCGCCATCAACAAGGCTTCAGTACGAGTAACACCAAATAACGCATAAGTAGATACTGCCTAGATCGCAAGATGCGATCTAGGCAGCATGACACTTACCCGAAAGAAACCCTAGAAACAAGGGGTGGCAATGCGCCGAGATTGTGTTTGTTGTGAACGTGATTGTCCTCCTTTTCTCAATAACCTTAGGTACATATTTATAGTCCGGAGACTTTCTATCTTTGGAATAACTCTACAACTCTATCTCTTACCTAAACCAAAACGGAACCTACTACAATATACAGATACACGGGCAATTTAGCCCAAATCCACGCACAAGGCCGACTCAACAACACGTTGCACATACGTATCTTCCAAGCCCATCTTGATTATGGACCATCTCCTCCTTTGGCCAAAATATGGCGATAACAACTAGGTATACAGAGATACCGACGATCAAAACCTCGGATAAGTAAACTATCGTGAGACAAAGGGAAATTGGTATCATATGTAAGTGGTTCATTCGATCACAAAGTAATCATAGAAATATGTGGGAGCCATATGAATTTCCAGATTCCTCTATTGGTTATTGATCGGAGAAGTGTCTCGATCATGTCCACATAATTCACGAACCGTAGGGAGACACACTTAAGGATTCGATGTTGTTGAGTAGTTATGGAATGATGAGTAAGAGAACGAATGTTGTTCGGAGTCTCGGATGTGATCCGGGATATCACGAGGAGATCCTAAATTGTCCGGAGAATAAGATTCATATAAGGAAAGTCCTATTTCGGAGTTGGGGAATGATTCCGATGTTTTCATCGGGAATGTTCTAGAAGGGTCCGGAAGGTCCGGCACTTCGGAGGGGAAGGGTACATGAATGTGTCATAACAATGTGGAATGGTTGCATCATGTACTAGGTATCATCTCTGAGAAAAATAAAGGGATAAATCAAATCCTAGTTTGAAAAGTCAAACGCCAATTTGAAAAGTCAAACGACAAGTTTGCTTGGTGGAGGGAGAGTAGGAAACCTACTTGGGGAGGAAGTCCTCCTCCCTCCACCGTCGGCCAAGGAGGCCGACTTGGGGGAGGACTCCCTCCCCCTTGGCCGCGCCCTCCCACCTATAAAAGGAGGGGCAGGGGTGCCCCTCTAGACCTACACCTCTCTCCACCAAAACCCTAACCCTAGCCGCCGGCCACCAAGCCGCCGCCGCCCTAGGGTTTGCCCTAGCCACTGAGTTGGGGCCCTCCCCAAGCCCTAGCCGCCGGCCTAGCCCTCTATCCTTGGTGCCTCTAAACCCTAGATCACCAAGGCCTCTCTTATAATCCACCATACTCGCTCCGGCTTAAGGCGAAGCCCTGCGAGATCTCCCCTCTACTTCTGGTACCACGTCTGCTCAGGAATCGCGAGGAGAGTGCTACAACCTCCACTTTCTTTGGAACAAGGGAGAGGAAGGTCTTCATCGAGTAGAACATGTGACCATTGTGGAAGCGCCAGAGCTAACGCGCGTGGAAGGATCGTCTACACGATCTTGAGATCGGCAAGAGTACGACTACATCACCCACGAGAATCTGCTCTCGTTAAACACTTTAAAATCTTCGAGGGTGAGTTCCTCTATCGACTCGTTGCTACAATCTAGTAGATAGATCTTGGCTTGTTTGTTTGCATGCGGTAGAATTTTTTTGTTTTCCATGCTACGAACCCCTACACGAGGTAACACAGCTTACCCAGGTTCAGATCCCACGACGATGGCGGAATCCTACTCCTGCTATAAATCACTATAAGGGCAATACGCCGAGTTACAAGGATTGGTTCGCTGTGCGAGGTGCGCCGTAATCGACACTAGGTTGTCTAAGATTGTGCCCTAAAGGCTCCCATAGGCCCGACTTATATAGTCGTCAGGTCCTAGGGTTACAGGGGAAAGTCCTAGCCGGACAGGTTACAAAGTCCTACGCTGCTTACAACTAGTCTAGCGTGTCTTTCACTCCAAGGCTTCGAGTATGTCGGTGACTCCTCCATAGCCATCCTTTATCCGACATGGGCCTCCCTTCTGGATCCATGTAACTGGGCCGCCCAGCAGGTCATGGGCCATGCTACCAACTGTGGGCCACCCGGGTTATCCGGATAGGACACATGCTATGAGGATACCCATATAGCATATCCCCAACAAAATGCTCGAAGATGATAATATGTCTATTATTCTTGGGAGACATTTTCTTAATACTGCAGGTGTTGTCATTAATTGTAATCAAGGAAAGGTAACTTTTAATATTAATGACAAGGAGCATACTGTATATTTCCCCAAGAAGATTGATAAGAGTTATGGCCTAAATTCTATTGAAAATATTGAGGCCATCAAAGTTGGAGAAATATATTGTCCCATACCACAAGAAAGTTTTGAAACTGTTATGATTGGGACTATTGCTATCAAGATTGAGGTAACATAACCATTAATGCAAAGTTTTGTTTCATCTAAGATTGTTTTGGTAACAAGACTTGATCAACCTTGTTAACAAAGGGATTTTAATGAACAAAACAATGATTTCACAATGATTATCCTTGCTCACCTTTATTTTTCTCATTTCCAATATTTTTTTTCCTCTTGTTAGTCTTAGTTTTGCTAGTTACTTGCTTGTTAGATGTGTTAGAACTTCTGTAGTTTTGGTTTTTGGTTTGCTTTTGTGTCGTTCAAAAATCTTTTTCTGCGAGAAAATCAATTTTCATAACCTGAAAATTGGCCAAAAATAAAGTTTCCCGAAAAATTCTATAAAACTCATCTTAAATGTTTTTTATGAAAAATGGGGGAGAGGGGCACCTAGAGTGACCCAGGGGGACCCACCAGGATAGCATACCCCCTGGTGGCGCGGCCAGGACTAGATGGCGCCTGGCCCAGGTGTGGGCCACCCCTGGCCCTCTGATACGTCCAATTTGCATCACCATTCTATATCATATTTTGACTCTATTCATTGATATGTGTCTTATTATGAGGTGTTACTCATGTCTTTTCCTTTGTTTTTGCATGTTGGATGATTCTTGGAGGATGAACTGCTGGAGTCAGGATTCTGATGGAAAAAGAGGTCTTTTGATGCAATTTCGCGAAGATCAGAAAAATACCAGAAAAATATTGGAAAATTATATTTTCCTAGAAGATGAAGGAAGCCAGAAGGGGAGGCGTAGCTGGTCCACAGAGGGCCCACACCCCCCAGGCGCGGGTCCCCCTGCCCCACGCCAGGAGGAGGTGTGGCCCACCTGCCGGCCTTCGACTCCGCCCTCTTGCCTATATCTTCCTCTCGGAACCCTAATACCAAGGGAGCGACCACAGAAAGATTTCCGCCGCCTCTGCGGGGCGGAAAACATCAAGAGAGAAAGATCTCTCCGGCAGACAAATTTCTGTCGGGGAAATTCCTTCCCGTAGAGGGGAGATCGTCGCCATCAACAACGTCTTCAAGCTAGGCTTCATCGGGATCATCATCATCATCATCCACACCATCATCTCCACCAGCACCATCATCACCACTCCATCCCGCTGTAACAATTGTGTTGGATCTTGCATTAGTTCCCGGTGTTGATTACTATTGTAGTTGATGCTTGTGAGTGGAACCATTGGATTATTGTTTATGTTTAGATTGTTATCCATCACCATATCATCTTTGATCTTGATCCATATGATTTCTTGTGAGTAGTTCATTTAGTTCTTGATGACATGGGAGAAGTCATGTTGTTAGTAATGGATTTGTGTTGAGTTATTATTCAATGGTTTAGTATTTAAGTTGTGGTGTTATTCTTCTAGTGGTGTCATGTGAACGTCGACTACATGATACTTCACCATTTATGGTCCTAGGGGAATGCATTGTGTATTTGGCTACTAATTATGGGGTTGCCGGAGTGACAGAAACCTGAACCCCCGTTAGGACACCATTGCATAAGGGAGCGTAGGATCTCAGAGTTTAAGGTTGTGGTTAGGTTTATATCTTAATTGCTTTCCTGTAGTTTGCAGATGCTTGCATGGGGTTTAATCACAAGTATGTATTAGTTTAAGTAAGGTCGGTACATTAGCACAAGTTCACCCACACAACACTTACAACACCAAAGAAGAGTACTTAGCTATATGAAGCGAAAGCACTTGACAGAATTCCCATGTGGTCCTTATAAGTATTTCCACCGGCTTGTCCTTTGCTAAGAAAGGATTGGGCCACTTGCTGCAGTTGTTCGTTGTCTTTATTACTTGCACTTTGTTTCTTTGCTTTATTAGAAAACCCCTAAAAATCTGTTTGCTAAGTATTTACAGATATTTCCTGTTCCATACCACTAGTCAACACCTTCTGCTCCTCGTTGGGATCGACACTCCTATTTATCAAAAGTACTACGATACACCCCCTATACTTGTGGGTCATCAAGACTATTTTATGGCGCTGTTGCCGGGGCTTGAAGCGCTATTGAAGAGTGGAACTGGTAAAGGAAACTTCTACTGTGAGTATTGCTTTTTGTTACTGCTTGTTACTCTGTTTCCAATATGGATAACCCACTAGGTTTTATATTTGGGAAAACTACTACCACTGTTAGGGTAGCAGATGAACCACCACCTATTGAGATAGATCCTTTTAAGATACCTACAAGTATTGTTGATCGTGTTATGGATAATTATTATTTTGGAGATGGAACTGTCCATCCTAGGATCATTTGCTCTTTATCCAAGAATTATGCGGGTTGTTTAAGTGTGAAGGTATCACAACTGAACAGGTGAAGAAGAAGTTACTCTCTATATCCTGGAAAGGGAGAGCTGAAGAATGTTATAAGCTGCTGAAGAATGGACAATCCATGGAATGGGAGGAAATGACTTCTCTCTTTTATTCTAAATTCTATCCTCCCAGTGAGATTCATAAGGATAGGAATCTGATATATAACTTTTGGCCTCGTGATGGGCAGAGTACAACTCAAGCTTGGGAGAGATTGAAGTTACTAATGCTTAAATGTCCTATTCATGAACTCCCTAACAATATCATTATTAATAACTTGTATGCTAGGATTTCTTTTCATGATAAAGATTTACTAGATGCTTCTTAATGTGGATCATTCACACGTATGAAGGAAGAAGCTAAATGGTATCTCGTAGACCGTATTCAAGAGAACACTTAAGCTTGAGAGAATGACAAAGGAAAAAAGTCAGGTATAAATTATGATTATGAATGCATAAAATCTTTTATGGGAACTGATGACTTCCGTGATATTAGTAATGAGTATGGTCTTGATTCTCAAGTTCTTGCGAAATGTTTTAAGGCTTTTGCCTCTTACCTTGAAATTCCCAAGAAAGAGTGGGACAAGTACCATGCTCCTTATAAAGACATTGTTACCCATGTTCCTGCTAGCATAGAAGTTTGTAATGTTGATCCTATTTTGCCTGAACCTTATGTTGAGAAAATCCCTTTTCCTACTAAGGTAAAGGAACATTCTATCATAGCTAACATGGTTAGCAAAATTACAAATAAAACTGTAGAACCCGATGAGCAAATAAATATTGAACCTATGGTTGCTATTGTGAAAGATCTTGTTACTAGAAATATAGAGGATGAGCATATTGTCTTCTGTGAAGACGCTTCTAATATTGTCTCCCATCCTAGAAAAGCTAGTGTCCCTGTGCTTTCTGTTAGAATTGGTGATCATTGCTATTATGGTTTATGTGATATTTGTGCTAGTTCTAGTGCTATTCCTTATGATCTTTACAGGGAAATTATGCATGAAATTGGTCCTTGTGAGCTTGAGGACATTGATGTGGTTATTCACCTTGCTAATAGAGAGACAGTCTGTCCCATTGGCATTATAAGAGATGTGGAGGTTCTTTGTGGTAAGATTAAATATCCTGCTGATTTTCTAGTACTTGGTTCTAAAGATAGTGAAACCTATCCTATTATCTTTGGTAGAGCCTTCTTGAATACATGCGAGGCTATCATAGATTGTAGGAAGGAAAAAGTTTTGACTAAGTTTGATGGAGAGTCTTATGAGTTTAATTTTTCCAAATTTGCTAAAACTCCTTATGAAAATGAACTACCTAATGAGGATTTCAGGGTTGAATAGCTTTCTGCTATTTCTCTTGCTCCTAACAATGCCTTGCAGTAGTTTATGGAAGATCATGAAAGCGATGTCTTCATGAAGGAAAGATATGAGATTGACGAGGTTTTCCTTTGTCAGCCTGAGCTACTTAAGCATAATCTACCTGTGGAAGATTTGGGTACCACACTACCACGTAAAGGGGACCCTGTTTTGAATTAAAACCTTTACCTGATGATCTTAAATATGCTTATCTTGATGATAAGAAAGTATATCCTGTTATTATTAGTTCTAAAATTCCAGGAAAGGAAGAAGAAAGGTTATTGGAAATACTGAAGAAACACCGAGGAGCTATGGGCTATACTCTTGATGATTTAAAAGGAATTTCTCCCACTATATGTCAGAATGCTATTAATATATAACCTGATGCAAAACTAGTTGTTGAGCACCAACGCCGTCTAAATCCTAAGATGAAGGATGTGGTAAGTAATGAGGTATTAAAAATCCTTGATGATGGTATTATTTACCCTATTGATGATAGCCAATGGGTTAGCCCTGTTCATTGTGATCCCAAGAAAGGGGGCATAACTATTGTGCCTAATGTAAACAATGAGCTTATACCCCAAAGAGTAGTGGTTGGGTATAGGATGTGCATTGATTTTAGAAAGGTTAATAAAGTTACTAAGAAAGATCATTATCCTTTGCCCTTTATTGATCAAATGCTTGAGAGGTTGTCCAAAAAGACTCACTTTTGTTTTCTTGATGGTTACTCTAGGTTCTCTCAAATTGCTATGAAATCACAAGACCAAGATAAAACCACTTTCACTTGTCCTTATGGCACTTATGCTTATAGGTGTATGCCTTTTGGTTTATGTAATGCTCCTTCTACCTTTCAAAGATGTATGTCTGCTATCTTTCATGGTTTCTATGAAGAAATTGTGGAGGTTTTCATGGACGATTTCTCCGTCTATGGAATTTCTTCTGATAACTATTTGCACAACCTTGATAAAGTTTTGTAGAGATGTGAATAAACCAACTTTGTTCTTAATTGGGAGAAATGTCATTTCATGGTCAATGAAGGGATTTCTTGGACACAAGATCTCTGAAAGAGGCATTGAAGTTGAAAGAGCCAAATTTGAAGCAATTGATAAGATGCCTTGTCCTAGAGATATTAAAGGTATTCACAGTATCCTTGGTGATGCTGGTTTCTATAGGAGGTTTATTAAAGATTTCTCCAAAATTTTAAAGCCCCTTAGTAATCTTCTTCAAAAGATGTACCTTTTGTTTTTGATGATGATCGTAAGGAAGCTTTTGAAACTTTGAAGAAAGCTTTGACTACTGCTCCTACTTTTCAACCACCTGATTGGAGTTTACCTTTTGAAATTATGTGTGATGCTAGTGATTTTGTTGTGGGTGTTGTCCTTGGGAAACGTATTGATAAGAAGTTGAATGTTATTCATTATTCTAGCAAGACTCTAGATGCTGCTCCAAAGAATTATGCTACTACTGAAAAAGAGTTTTTAGCTGTAATCTTTGCCTGTGATAAGTTTAGACCCTATATTGTTGATTCAAAGGTCACTATTCATACTGATCATGCTGCTGTTAAGTACCTTATGACAAAGAAGGGCACTAAGCCTAAGCTTATTAGATGGGTGTTGCTTTTACAAGAGTTTGATCTACATATTGTAGATAGGAAAGGTGCTGAACATCATGTTGCTAAAAATTTATCTCGTTTGGAAAACATTTCTTTTGACCCTTTGCCTGTTAATGATAGTTTTACAAATGAGTAGTTGGCTGCAATAAGGGTAATTCCGCATGAGAGTCCTTGGTATGCTGATTATGCTAACCTTATTATTTCCAAGTATTTGCCTCCAACCTTTATAGCTCAGCAAAAAAGAAAATTCTTTTATGATCTAAGGCATTACTTTTGGGATGACCCACACTTATATAAAGGAGTAGATGGTATTATGCGAAGATGTGTTCCAGAATTTGAACAACAAGAGATTGAGAAAATGTCATGGAAGCGCTTATGGAGGAAATCATGCTAGGGATAGGACTGCACAAAAGGTTTTACAATCTGAATTTTATTGGAATACCCTTTTCAAGGATGCAAGGAAGTTTGTCTTATCATGTGAGGAATGTCAACGAGTTGGTAACATTTCTAGACGCAATGAAATGCCTATGAATTATTATCTTGTTATTGAACCTTTTGATTGTTGGGGATTTGACTTTATGGGTCCTTTTCCTCCTTCAAAAGGGTATACTCATATTCTTGTTGATGTTGACTATGTTACAAAGTGGGTGGAAGCCATACCTACAAACATCGCTGATGGTAAGACCTCTTTAAAAATGCTTAAGGATGTTATTTTTCCTATGTTTGGTGTGCCTAGATATCTCATGACTGATGGAGGCTCTCATTTTATTCATGGGGGGTTTTAGAAAAGCTCTTGCTAAGTATGATGTAAACCATAGAATTGCTTCAGCCTATCACCCCCAAACCAGTGGGCAAGTAGAACTCTCCAATAGGAAAATTAAATCTATATTGCAAAAGACTGTTAATGATCTAGGAAAAATTGGGCTAAAAAGTTGAATGACGCTTTATAGGCTTATAGAACTGCTTATAAAAATCCTATGGGGATATATCCTTGCAAAATGGTCTATGGGAAAGCTTGTCACTTGCCTTTAGAATTAGAACACAAAGCTTATTGGGCAGGGAAAGAGTTGAATAGAGATTTTAAACCTGCTGGTGAGAAAATATTGCTTGACATGAGTACCTTAGATGAGTGGAGAAGTGAAGCTTATGAAAATGCAAGACTCTATAAGGAAAAAGTAAAAAGATGGCATGATAGGAGAATTCTCAAAAGGGAGTTCCATGTTGGTGAGAAAGTTCTTTTGTATAGGCCTCGTCTTAGATTTTTTGCAGGGAAACTACTCTCAAAATGGGAAGGACCTTTTGTTATTGAGGAAGTATATTGTTCAGGTGCTATAAAAATATCTTCGTTGAAGGAGAACACTACACAGGTGGTGAATGGCCAAAGGCTCAAACATTATATTTCTGGAGATTCTTATAATGAAAACGTTGACATTATTCAAATGGTGACTCCGGAAGAATTTATTAGAAACCAAACACCAGAATATGCAGAGTCCGTCTTTGAGTAGGTAAAAGTGGTGAAAACAGAAGGTTCGTGAAAGCCCAATATTTTTATATTTTTGATGTTTTTATTACATACGGGAGGCTATGAAACGAAATAGAGGAGGAAACGGAGGCCGGGGTGGCCACACCCACCCCAGGCGCGGCCCCTAGCTGGCCGCACCTAGTGGGGGTGTGAGCCCCCCGAGCTTTGTCTCCGCCTTGTTTTCATACATGTACCTTCCTTATGCATTAAAACTTCATAATATATAACCCCATGGATCCCCTGAGATTCGTGTATCGTATTCTCATCTTGTTTCTATTTCGATCTGTTTCTGTCAGGCAGATTCTCAGTTTTGGAGTCACAATGTCTTCCTCTAGATCACCCATGGAGAATTCTCCTCCGCGAATGTCATCAACCCGTACATGTATGAGTTGAGGATTCATCCCAAGGAGTTGATTCTCAAGGATGGGAAGGTGTAGATGAAATAAGTTCAAGGCCCTAAAGGAGAAGGCAGTCTGGAAGACAGGATGGAAGCATTGGAGCAGGAATTTTTTAGGTACAAGAAGATGGAAGAACGCGAAGTGGATGTTATTCATAAGATAAGTTCAGAACTCATCGCCAAGCACGAGGTGGAGGTTTCTGAGCTCCGAGACGAAATCTTCTCGCTCCGTCAGACCACCAACCAATTACAAGCACAACTCTACGACATACAAAATCAAAACTATGAGTATGAGGCTAGATTTAATCGTATAAGCTCTGCTGCTAGTTTCAGGATTGCGGAAACTAGGAAGTCCTTTTTGGATGGGGAACCTTTGCCCTGGAAGTTTGTTGATGACAAGAGAACACCACTACTGAAGGAGTAATTCGTCATCAGGTTTGGCATCCCCTTGGCTTGTTCCAAGCTTGGGGAGTGCCGCGGTATCACATCATTATCTTTTATCTTTACCTTTTTAGTGGATTCATATCTTTGGTAGAGAAGTTATCTTATAGTTGGTTTGCATGTGGAAGTATCTATCCTTTAGTTTATTATCTATGCATCCCTTGGTGTGAGTGCCTTTATGGAATATTAATGAGAACTTTCATCTTTTACTTTTTGCACTTCTTATTTTAGTTCGGAATCTCTATTATATGATTGATCTTGTTGATCAGTATTGGCATCACTTTGGGAGCATCAAGTAAATCTAAATTGGTTTTGGCAAACCGAGCTCTGGTTAGTGGCAACACTTTTTGAGGTTTGAAAGAAAAAGAGAAAAAGCTTACATGTATTTTGTATCATTTATTTTCTTTCTTGGTTGGCTCATAAGCTTAGTATTCTTTATTTAAGATATTGTGTGTCTTCAAGGAAGATGGCATGTTTGGCTTTATCACTTGTAGGTTTGCTTGTTTCTTTCAACTCTTTTGCTTGCTACCCAGCCTTGCTAGCCAAAAACCTTTTTTGAGAAGGCTTACTTCTCATGTTTCCAACCCCTTTGAACCAAACCTGTGCCATTTGTATCCACCATATCTACCTATTAGCATTATTGCTATTCCAAGCAAATTCTCAAGCTTCATCTATCTTTCGAATTAAAAACTATTTTGTTATGAGAAAACTAGTTAGTAAAGCTCTCACGAACTTGATGGCACACCTTATTTCCTTGCCCCTAATAAACTTGAACCATTGTGTCACCGAAGTTATATATGCTTGCATCTATACGTTGGGATTAGCAGAACCATGCTGTCACGGGGAATGCTTTCAACACTTATGGATACACATCTAGTTGATATCATGCTCTTTTGTTTGCGGATGTTGTCGGTGTGAAATAAAAATGGAGCTTGTAAGTCCATGGAGTGATGTATGTGTGTTAGAGAAACGCCTAGGCCGCTAGCCTAAGCCATGCCTAATCATGGTGGAAACTTGCAACACCACCATAGTGAGAAATCTGTGAAGCATCCTCAATAAAAATCTATGCAAATAGTAAATAAAAATATCGTTGAGATGCTCACTGTCTACTTGCCCTGTAATTTTGATTATGGGATAGCTCCTGTATCATGTGCAAGGGGTACCCTGTTGGCGGTTCTTTATGATAAACATGTACTTACAATGACAAGAACTTACCGTTAACTAAAGTTGAGTAGCACGAGGAGCGACCCTCGTACTCAAGGGACTTGAGATTGTCAACTTATATTTCGTCAAGCATATACTCCATCCTTGTTCACTTTAACCTTAATCACCTCAACATTCTTATGATAGGGGCAATGAGGGCTCAAAGCTAGTAAGTACCATAATCTTTTGGAAGCTCTTTATGTCTTGAAATCCTTGTTTCCCTCTATGAAGGGACCTTTCTCCTATTTTTGAGTTGAGGCAGTAAACCTACTTCCTTTCTATCTCCAACAAGCATTTGAGTTATTGTGTTTCAAGCATTCATATGATGATTTATTCAATCATGTTCTCTATCTTCCTTGTTTGCACAAGAATCTTATCTATTGAGTATTACTTTGAAAGACATCATTGTGAAAAACCTTTTTGAGCAAAGAATGCTCTTGTTGTGAAAACTTCTACAAAAGCTTTTTGTGAAACTATTTGCCAGCTATTCTCTGACTAGGAACAAAGTTTTCCAATTCCAATTATGATTTATCTTTATGAATCTCTATTGTGACTCATGTACTGGTTGCAAGCTAAGTTATATATTGGTGAGTTGCCTTCTTCTATGAGTTGTGTAATGGTAAGTGTGATGCTTCTTGTCCATATTCTTTTATCGACACTTCACTCCATAAACCTGTGGACATGTTTACTGAGCTCAGTTTTCGCTTTGGGACAAGCGAAGGTCTAAGCTTGGGGGGAGTTGATACATCCAATTTGCATCACCATTCTATATCATAATTTGCCTCTATTCATTGATATCTGTCTTATTATGAGGTGTTCTCCGAGTCAGGATTCTGATGGAAAAAAGAGGTGTTTTGATGCAATTTCGCGAAGATCGGAAAAATACCAGAAGAAAATTAGACGAAGGAAGCCAGAAGGGGAGGCGTAGCTGGGCCATAGGGGTCCCACACCCCCCAGGCGCGGGTCCCCCTGCCCCGCGCCTGGAGCAGGTGTGGCCCACCTGGCCGGCCTCCGACTCTGCCCTCTTGCCTATATCTTCCTCTCGGAACCCTAATACCAAGGGAGCAACCACAGAAAGATTTCCGTCGCCTTTGCGGGGCGTAAAACACCGAGAGAGAAAGAGCTCTCCGGCAGACAGATTTTTGCCGGGGAAATTCCTTCTCGAAGAGGGGAGATCGTCGCCATCAACATAGACATCAAGCTAGGATTCATCGGGATCATCATCATCATCCACACCATCATCTCCACCAGAATCATCATCACCACTCCATCCCGATGTAACAATTGTGTTGGATCTTGCATTAGTTCGTAGGGGAAAATTTCCCGGTGTTGATTACTATTGTAGTTGATGCTTGTGAGTGGAACCATTGGATTATTGTTTATGTTCAGATTGTTATCCATCACCATATCATCTTTGATCTTGATCCATATGATGTCTTGTGAGTAGTTCGTTTAGTTCTTGAGGACATGGGAGAAGTCATGTTGTTATTAGTGGATTTGTGTTGAGTTATTATTCAATGGTTTAGTATTTAAGTTGTGGTGTTATTCTTCTAGTGGTGTCATGTGAATGTCGATTACATGATACTTCACCATTTATGGTCCTAGGGGAATGCATTGTGTATTTGGCCACTAATTTTGGGGTTGCCGGAGTGACAGAAACCTAAACCCCCATTAGGACACCATTGCATAAGGGAGCATAGATCTTAGAGTTTAAGGCTGTGGTTAGGTTTATATCTGTAACATCCCAAAAATCATGATTTGTGAAAGTTTGCATATCATTCATGCATTCATAGCATTTGGTCTTCTAAACAAAATTTCAAATAAGAAACCATGTTATGCCTATTATTTTATGCAAATAAGGCAATGGTTTTATTTTTTATTTTCAAGGTATGAAAGTGCTTTGCATTGATAAGTAAATGTTTTAAAATGGATGCAAAGCTTGCACAAAACTTTCAAAAACAAAAGCATTTATATGCCTAATATATATATATATATATATATCAATAAAGGCATGGTTTTATTTTTCAAAGTGTCAAAGTGTTTTTGACTAGGCAGTAGTGTTTTAAACACAATTAGATGCAAATATTTCACTACAAAATCTAGAGGTGGCTTGAATTCAATCTTATTTGAAAATGGTTTGAAATTGGTTCCTGAAAATCAAATAGAAAAAGGAAAAGCAAAAAGAAAAAAAATAAAACCAGTCGTTGCCCATTTGTCCCAGCACTAGAAGAGGCCCAATAAGCCCACCCGGGGCAGCCCTTTCCCCTCTCTCTATCTCACGTGCGCAAAACAACCCCGCTGGCACTGCCCGGTGGCCCTGTCCAGCTCAGCACCTTCTTCCCCACCCCGCGCGCGCAGACACAGTCGCCGGTCGTTTCCTCCCCATTCACCGCCGCGTGATTGCGGTCTTGATTACCATTGATTCGCAGCACGATTTCCTCGCTCCCGCTGGCTACCTAAACCACACAGCACCACGACCATTTCCCCCAACCAATTTCACCCAATCGCCGCGAGGCTGCTCGCTTTTCAACTCGCACCGCCGCTTCCCGAGCAACTCCGATGAGGTATTCCGGTAAGTGGCATGCTCGCGACCACCCCTCATTCATTCGAGGATGATCCTCTACTTCTTGTGCACCCTCTCATACCCTTGGTTCATCTACTCATGACCCAGAATGTCGGCTTCGACAAGCACCGTGAGCATCCGACGCCGTCTCCAACTCCGACGAGAAATCTCGGTGAGATACGACCGCCCCTCGCCTCCTGGTTCATGCTAACTTGTTCGCAAGCTCTTTGTGCACACGCTGATGTCCTTGGCTTGAGCTAGGGTGGCCCAGTTCGTCGCCTACGTCTTCGTCCGAGCAAACCCGATGCTGCCCGCAACTCCGACGAGCCCCAGCGACCACTACAGCACGCCCCTGCCCACACCAGCGACGCCTTGAGCATCCTCGTGTCCTCGCGAGTCTGGTAAGCGTCTCCGCCAACCCCAGCCCTCTCTATAGCCGCCGGAACGCCACTGTCAGTGCGTCGCCGCCGCGTCGCCGCCTCCAGCGCCGCCAGACTTTGGTCGAGTGAGCCAGTACCGTTAGATCTAGATCGTAGGGTATAGATTAGATTTAGATCAAACCGTTTTATTTAGATCTAGCGCATTGGATCTAACTTGATCCAACAGCGCGGAAGCGTGATCCCGCGTGAAGAGGTGCCGCCCAATCAGAGCACGCCACGTGTTGGTGCTTTGTTTAAATAAAATTCGGAAAAGGTTTTGAATGTTTAAACTTGTGAAATTCATAACTTTTGATCTGTTTATCCAAAAAATGCAAATAATATGTCAATGGATTCACAAAAATAAATTCTACACTTCTGTGGGCTTAGTTTTGTATTTTGCTTCTGTAAAAATGGAATTTTATGCAGAGACAATTATAGGCTTATTTTGAATATATAAATTATTTAAAAAATGTTTTAAGGCCAAATTACGTTTATTTAGTCTATAAATGTTTTATTTTTGTGTTTAGTACTGTTTACTTGTATTTTTTAGTTTAAGAAAATCATCACATGGCATTTGCATGCATTCATGTATTTTGCTTGATTATTTTGAATGTAAATTTCGTGCTATCATTTTATGTGTAGATTTTGGTGCTAGTGGTGATTGTGAGGATTGTTGTTACTACCCCAACTACCAAGGCAAGTGGTTCTTCATCTATTTGTCCCATTATTTTTACTATGCACTAGTGATATTTTGTATAGGGCTTGCATGAAATTTTGCTAAGTATCTATATGCTATGCTATGGGAAATCCTAGTAGTTGTAGTATTGGTAGAATTTTCTCTAAGTTAAGATACTTGTTATTTGTCATGCTTAGCCTAGCTAGTAGCAAACAAGGGTGGATTATATAGATGCTATGGAAATTTTGTTAAGTCTTTGACTTATGTTTTTTCCTAATAAAACAACTAAGTGAATGAATCACCTGGGTGGAATGGTATGTTTGTTATGTTGAGTGGTTACACAAGGCCCATATCTATGGTCTACCTTGTGTATCAAACTTGTGGAAAGCCACCCAGGAACAAAGGGATTTGAGATACTTAGTGTTTAGAATATTCTAGTGCAACCACATGGCATATGGGCTCTGCCTTGATCATATAGGTTGCAATAACTTAGCCAGATGGACAGATGGTGGTAGGGTGATAGGTTGGAACGCTTCCATTTGGTCTAAGGGAGGGCTTCTGAAAGATCTCGTCTCGATGCATGTCGAGTCTTGTGGGGAAAGTGCACCACCTCTCGAGAAGGAAAAATATAAGTACTTAGCCGTGTCCCCGGCAACGGACAATTTTAGCATCAAGACATTGAAGCTATCAAGGATCTCCTCATCCCAATTTCTAAGTTAAAAACTTGTGTTTGAACAAGGGTAAAGGTTCACCAATGTCCATTGGTGGTTCCTTGGGAGTTCTTGTCAAACAAAAACTTAGTGTTTTTCAACTAATAGGAAAAACCTATTTGAGCAAAGCAAGCCTAAGCTACACTTAGCCAAATTCATATAGAAGCTAGAAACTATTATTCTACTAAGGTATCACTTGCCAATACTATTCCAATGTAATGACCCACTGTGGCTGTAACTTGTGATGTTGTAGGCTACTCTGATGAGGATTAGGGTTATGAGTCTACACTCAACATGTTTGCCTATGGCACATGAAGATGAATACTTTACTTTATTTACTTAAGTTTGAACTCTTGTACTAGCCTATGGCTATGGAGTTGTAAAAGACTATTTTATCTCTGGAATGATGATGTAATAAAGACCTTTGGATATGTGTACTTCATCTTAAACTGTGGATGCTAACATTTGATCCAGGGACTAGCATTGCAAACACAGGGACCTTTACCTTTACAAATGTGGGGTCTTACAGATGGTATCAGAGTACGGTGTTGCCTGTAGGATTATGACCCTAGTTTGGATTAGACTAAGAAAACCACTAAGGAAAAATGCAACTCTTCCCACACTTGTCTTTTTCCTCTCATAAACCTTTCCTAATATTTTTTCTCATCTCTATTTGTAGATGGCCGCCATCAACGAAGCCGTCAAGCAGGGACCACTCATGACCATGACTTTAGAATGTGAGACGGAGTTTCCCAAAGCACTCAAAACCCTTATAGTTAGCTTGGGAATATATGGTGAGGCCGTGTACAAAGGATTTCCAGTAATGGATGAAGGAGAAGAATATTGGTGGGTACAACTTCACTTGTACAAGAACAAGGGAGACAACCACAAAGAGACATGATTCTACATGGGCACCAACTCAGAAATGTATACAACATTCATTAACTCTGCAAAAATGCAGCATGGAATGCTATCAAGGAGCTTGGTGAAAGACTCAAGTGTATAATGCTCAACACTAAAAATGATCTCGAGGAGGAGGAGAATAGGTATACCCAAGACTTAGAGACCGCCATAAAACGTCTAAGGGAGGATATCATAGACTTAACATATGAGTGAGAATTGTAACGTACTCCGCTAGTTGGACCATCACACTTGTCGTTTTTTCTCGCAAAATTTTGTCTAAATTATGTTGAACCTTAGTGTTTGTATTGGATTTTTGTATGCCATGACTTGTGTGTTTTATGGATGATGTATGCTTTTGTTTTCATTTTTCTGTCTTGTTTCTTCTACTTGTGTTGTTCTAATATTTTTCTATCTTACCTTAGATGACTAGATTTGAGATCAGCACTGCCGGGGAGTTCAATGGAACTCATTTTGGTTCACGTATCGTGCAGTTTACTAGTGTGCTCAACCTTCCACTTCCTAGTATCAAGGCCTTTCAGCTCACCAAGTTTGAGAGGAAGGATCTTTGGGGTTTTAGAGTCTCGCAGCCGGGATGACAGACATAGCCACTCACGGAGGAGATTTCCTTCAAGCTGATGCACGATAACAAGGATAAGGGTCTAGATGTAGTCATGTAGGAGCTACTCGGATGCCTCTGCGGACGCCACTCCATTGAGGTTAGAGGACTCTACTTCCACCCGTTCGGGAGACGTGACGAGGAGGGAGAGGCATTGGTGTATGAGGGTTCTACTAGAGAGACGATTGAGCCAGTTCGTCTCTACCTCCAGGACCTAGAGGGCCTTATTAGACACCTTGACACCGATAGGACCAACGTCATGCTTAGCAATGACGAGCTCCAGGTTCAGTTGAGGGAGAAGGACAAGATCTTCGTGGAGCAAGACGAGATCGTCAAGGAGATGGAGGCCAGATTCGAGAGCCAGGACAAGAAGTTCAAGAATCAGGAGAAGAGAGTCCAGGACAGAAACAAGAAGATCAAGGACATGAAGGCTTAGATAGAGGCCAAGGACTTCGAGCTCTACACCCAGCAGGGAGTGATTGAGAGGCTTCGCTCACAGAAGAGGGCCTTCAGGGAAAAGATCGAGGCCTTGACCACTAGTGTAGAGGAGTATAAGGCCTCCATGGAGAATGCAGGTCTTGCTCTTGCTGACATGGAGGTCGACATGGAGTAGTAGTGTAGACTACTCGACTATCTTTTATCTATCATACTTTCATTATTGAGTCGCAATGACCATCCAACATGTGGATGGCTTGCTATGGTGTGTTTACCTTTCCAAAAACTTGCTGTTTACTTTGTTCAAACTCTATGTTATTTTTGAGCTTGGTTTTTATGATTGTTGTTATGTGATGTAATTTGCATGTTAAGCATCTATGGGTATTTCATTTCTTATCCTTATTGAAACCGCAGATGCCTCCCCGTCATGCCAACCCCAACCCAAACACCAACAACAACGTCACTCCCGAGATGCAGCAGTTGATGACAGCTCAAGCTCAACTGATGCAGATGATGACACAGTTCATGCAAAATTAGAATCAAAACAACAATAACAACAACAACAATCAAAATAATCCTCCAGCATTTGACATGCTCACCAGATTTCTGAGACTGAGGTCTGCAAATTTCACGGGAACCACTGATCCAATGGTAGCCAATGACTGGTTACGTTCAGTGAACAAAGACTTAGTCACCTATTGCACTGCACGAGGAAAAGTCAGGTTTGCAAGACATACGCTCGTCAAGGACCGGCAAAGAACTGGTGGGAAAACTTTCAGATCACCACTCCCCCTGAGGATGTGACTTGGGCTATTTTTGAGGATGGTTTCCGTATAGCTCACATCTCATCCGGAGTGATGAACTTGAAGAAAAAGGAGTTCCACAACCTGAAATAGTGTCACTGCAGCGTGGCTGAGTACATCGAGGAGTTCAACAATCTGGCGCTCTATGCACCAGATGAAGTTGATACTGATGCTAAGAGGAAAGAGAAATTCCTCGAAGGACTTAATGATGAGTTGAACCTGCAGCTGTCTGTTTCCTATGTCGCAACCTATCAATCACTTTGTGACAAGGCTACCATCTTGGAAAACAAGATGAAACAGGTTGAGGGCAGGAAGAGGAAGCATAGCTTTGATAAGCACAGCTCGAGATCGTCTCACAAGCATTCCCATCATGATGATACTGGAAGTTCTAGATTCCACAAACATGGGAAGTACAACAGCCACCATAACCACAACCACAAACGTCATCATGACAACAAGCATCATCGCAGTCATGACAATGACAAGTATAAGAACCACAAGAGTGGACACAAGGGCCACCACAGTGGAAGTGGTAATGGAAGTCATCTTGTAAAGATAGATCTCAGTCAGGTAGAGTGTTTCAAGTGTAAGAAGATGGGGCACTATGCAAACTAGTGCCTAGAAAAGAAAGTTGAAGGTGTCAACAAGCCCAATCCCTTCCAAAAGGGACAAGTGAACCACATTAATGTGGAAGAAATATATGAAGAGTCTGATGTTGTGGCTGGTAAGTTCAAGCTCAATTATTTTCCAGCACTTGTTCTTTTTGATACTGGCGCATCACATTCATTCATATCAAGAGCATTTGTTGATAAAAATGGACTTCCAACCGAAACTATTGGGTGTCCTATAAAAGTAAGCTCTCCCGGTGGAGAGATGATAGTGAACTTTGGATGTCATGATCTAGTGATAGAATTTGGGAAGTATAAGTTTCCCGTTAGTTTGATAATCCTAGATTCCCAAGGATTTGATGTGATTTTGGGAATGGATTGGATGACTAAGTATGAAGGAGTACTAGATTGTGCCAATCGTACTGTCACACTCACTACCCCGGATAAGAAACGGATTAGATTCAAATCTAACTTCGAGTCTAAAGGAAGTAAGCTAAATTCTCTAAAGGGGGTTAGCATGGACAGTGTACTAATTGTGAGAGAGTATACGGATGTGTTTCCGGAGGAATTGCCTGGAATGCCACCAGATAGAGATGTTGAGTTCCTGATTGACCTACTGCCAGGATCAGGACCAATAGAAAAGAGACCCTACAAGATGTCAGTTGGTGAGTTGAAAGAACTCAAGAAACAACTTAGAGAACAGTTGCAGAAAGGATTTATTCAGCCAAGTTCCTCATCTTGGGGTGCACCAGTTTTGTTTGTTGAGAAGAAAGATAGAAGCCAAAGGTTATGCATAGATTACCGTTCACTCAATGAGGTGACTATCAAGAACAAATACCCTTTGCCTAGAATCAATGATCCATTTGATCAGCTAGAAGGAGTCCGTGTGTTCTCAAAGATTGATCTCCAGTCAGGCTACTTTCAGCTAAAGATCAGGGAACAAGACATACCTAAGACTGCTTTCACCACTAGGTATAGTTTGTATGAGTACACCGTGATGCCATTTGGTTTGACAAATGCACCAGCCTACTTCATGAACATGATGAACAAAGTGTTCATGGAGTTTCTCGACAAGTTTGTTGTCGTATTCATCGCCGACATTTTGATCTACTCCAAGAGCAAAGAAGAGCATGAAGATCGTTTGATACTTGAGAAGCTCAGGGAGCATAAGTTGTATGCCAAATTCAGCAAGTGTGAATTCTGGTTGAATGAAGTGGGATTTCTTGGGCATATTGTGTCAGGAGATGGTGTAGCTATCGATCCCGCAAAAATGTCAGCTGTAACTGAGTGGGAATCTCCTAAGTCAATGAATGAAGTACGTAGTTTCCTCGGCTTGGCAGGATACTATAGAAGATTCATTGCGAATTTCTCAAAGGTAGCTATGCCGATGACGGAATTACTTAAGAAGGACAAGAAATTTGATTGGACTGAAGGATGTGAACTCAGTTTCCAAGAATTGAAGAAGCGACTAGTGACGGCACCAGTCTTATGTCTGCCATATTTGGAGAAGGATTTCCAAGTATATTGTGATGCATCTCACCAAGGATTAGGTGGAGTTTTGATGCAAGAAGGGAAATTTGTGGCTTATGCTTCGAGACAACTCAAAACTCATGAAGTGAATTATCCTACTCATGACTTAGAGTTAGCCTCTGTTGTCCATGCACTCAAAACATGGAGACATTATCTTTTGGGAAAACGATGTGAAGTGTTCACAGATCACAAAAGTTTGAATTATATCTTCACTCAGAAATAAATCAACATGAGACAAACAAGATGGCTAGAACTCATCAAAGACTATGACTTGAGTTTGCAATACCACCCCGGTAAAGCAAATATTGTAGCGGATGCTTTAAGCTGTAAAGTTAATGTGAATGGCCTCACTAAGGGAAAATTGCCAGATTATCTATGTGCTCAATTCAAAGATCTCAGACTGGAGATAGTGCCTGAGGGACATCTCATGTCATTGGATTTTCAACCCACTTTGTTGGACAAAATCAGGGAAGCCCAAAAGTTGGACAAAGAAATTGAAGAGATTAAGGGAAAAAATAGCAAAGGGAAAAATTAGCCAGCAAAGCCCATCTAGCCCAGCAGGACCATTCTCCCTCTCCCCCGCAGAAAACGATTCGTACCAATAGTTAAACCCACGCAGACACTGAACGCTCGACCCAACGTGCGACTGCCTCACCTCGCTGACAAAGTAGCCCCATGCCACGTTGGCATCTTCTTCCCCACAGCGACGACCACGCCCACTCCCCTAGCCTTTTTGCTGCCGATTCCTCTGATTAAATTCGCGTTAACGACGCCATGAAACCGTCCCCTGACCACACCCATTTAACCGCCCATGTCTCCCCTCCCTTTCCCCTCGGTCGCCAACTACCCTCTGCCTCCAGGCTGCTCATAATTTGCTCGGGACCTCCCACTGGCTCCGACAAGCTCTAGCTAGAATTCTGATGAACCTAGACCATGCCCCTTACCCTAGTGCATGCGAGATCACTCCCCAACGACGTGCGCACCTGCCAGCACCCTCAGCTCACTCGCGCACGCCCCAGAACCTCGGCAATGACGACAACCGAACGTCGCCGTCCACTGCCTCGACTCCGGCGAGTTCCCCCGGTAAATTCTGACCGCGCCTCTCCCCCTCGTTAACACTAGTGCACTCAACATTCTCCCATGCATCTAACAACACCATTTTTTGCCTTAGCATGATCCGTAGCCTCGCCTTCAACGACGTCTGAGCGCACCCGACGGTGACATCGACTCCGGCGAGCAATTGACAGCAAGCCCATGCGCCCCTTCGTCGACGGCGACCACCTCGAGCATCCCCACATCATGGCGAACCCGGTGAGCCCGTTCCCTTTCTCCCTTGATTCCTGGTTGTGCCGGAACGCCGCTGACAGAGCACCACCGCCGCGCGTTCGTCGCCAGCGCCGCCATTTAGTGGTCATTGCGTTGTGAGCCGTTGGATGCAAATCTTGTGTTTGTGTTAGATTCACTTAACGAAGGGGTATCCTTTGATCTGTGCCGCACGATCCTCTTTATATCCAACGCACCGCGTAGGCCGATCCGTGCGAACCGGTACTAACGAATCAGAACACACCACGTGGCCTGGAGTTTGATTTAAAGCCAGAAACTTTTCTATTAGATGTGTGAATTTGTAAATTGCAAAACTTTTGATCCACACGTCCAAATTTTGCAAATTTTATATCAATGGAATTAGAAAAACAAATACTTTCCAACCACGCACTCTGTTTAGTAAATTGCTTCTATAAACTTAGTTGTTTTTGCAGAAACTTGTGTAGGCATAATTTGAATATAAAAATTATTCTAGAAATATTTTTAGGGTAAAATCTTTCATAATTGAATTGTTTTAAACCTACTGACCATAGAAATCAACTTTTTGATTTAAAAACATATTTTGTGAGGCTAAGGAATAGATCTTTGAATAAAAGCATTTCTAGCTAAATAAAATTATTGAATAAGTTTTAAAAATTCTTTTTGAGTAAAACCTTTAGAAAATGATTTGATATAAACTCTCTGACCCTAAACACCAAGTTTTAGGATTTAAAAATATATTTGGTGAACTCTAGAAAATTATTACTTTGTTGAAAGGCATTTCTAATGAAATAAAATGTTGTTTTATTTAAAAATGGTTTATAGGTATAACCTTTGGCAAATAATTTTAATATTAAACACTTGACCATAAAACACTACATTTGTGTTTAAAAATATATTTGTCAAACACTAGGAATTATTACTTTGATTAAATCATTTCTAACAAAACAAAAATGATTTAAATGGCCATTTTCACTAACTTGATATAAAATGGTTTTTGCCACTTTTATAAATGACCAATAGGTGTTTTAAAATGTTTATAACCTATTATAAACCACTTTTCCAAATAAAACAATCTTTGGCATGCTAGCATGCATTGCTTTGTTTTTATTATTCTATGTGATGAATTGCTTGAATGGTAGATTGAATTTGTGCCTTGATTGAATTGTAGTGAAATTTGAAGAGTGTGACTATTGCAAGATCAAGGAGTGAACCTATAATCTCTACCAAAAAGGCAAGTGGTTCTTCATACTTTTGTCCCATTATTTTCACTATGCATTAGTGATATATCTAAGTAGGACTTGCATGGAATTTTACTAAGTGTACTATGCCATGGGAAATCCTAGTAGATGAAACCTTAGTAAAATTTTCCTAAGTTAAGATTCCTACTACTATCATGCTTAGCCTAGCTAGTAGAAAACAAGGGTGGATTATATTCATGCTATGGAATATTTATAAGTCAAGGACTTGTGTTTTGTTTAATAAAACAACTATGTGAATGAATCACCTGGGTGGAATGGTGGATTGATTTGTGTTGAGTGGTTACACAAGGCCCATTTCTATGGTTTACCTTGTGTATCACACTTGTGGAATGCCACCTAGGAAAAAAGAGATTTGAGATGTCAAATGTTGAGAAAGTGCAGCCACTTGGCATTATGCGCTCTGCCTGGATCATATAGGTTGCAATAATTTAGCCAAATGGACAGTTGGTGGTAGGGGGTGATAGGTTGGAGCGCGTCCATTCTGGTCTAAGGGAAGGCTTCTGAAAGATCTTGTCTTGATGCATGTCGAGTCTTGTGGGGAAAGTGCACCACATCTCGAGAGAGTAAAATCTAAGTACTTAGTCGTGTCCACGACAATGGACAATTTGGGCATCAAGACATGGAAGCTATCAAAAATCTCCTCATCCCAATTTCTAAGTTAAAAACTTGTGGTTGAACAAGGGTTAAAGGATCACCAATTTCTATTGGTAGATTCCTTGGGTGATTTTGACAAACAAAAACTTAGTGTTTTCAAATGATAAGGAAAAATCTATTTTGAGCAAAACAAGCCTAAGCTCCACCTAGCCAAATGCATACAGATGATAGACTCCACTATACTACCATAGTATCACTTGCCAATACAATTCAAATGTATTGACCCTTGTGGCTGTAACTTATTATGTTGCAGGTTTGTTTGATGTTAGAGAAATGTGTTGATTAGGATTACAAGTCTACAACCAACATGTTTGCCTGTGGCACTTTGAAGATGAAGGACTCCATCCTATAGTTATTTCTGCTGCATTGTAATGAGATAGCCAACTGAGCTATGTAAGATGTAATGTATTATTTTATTCCTGGTTATAAAGTTGTATTATGACCTTTGTTTCTTGATATTACATCTTAACTGTGGATGCTAGCTATTGATCCAGGGACTAGCATTGTAAACACAGGGATCTCTACCTTATTAAAGGTTGGGACCTCTACAGATGGTATCAGAGCACTGTGTTTGCCTGTAGGATTGTAACCCTAGGATTGGACAAAACCCCTTAGAAAAATGGGATTTGTATTTGTTCCAAAATTTATTTACAAACAATCTTGTAAACTCTTTCCTCAACCTTTTTTGTTTTGATTCTACATCTCTTCCTTTTCAAACTTGATGGACAAAACCTCAACCATGAGCAAAGTACTTCACCAACTCAAATGACTTCAACTTCAACATCAACAAAAGACTTCAACTTTAGCTTCATCAAGGACTTCAACTTAGACAACACTAAGGACTACAAGTGAGACAAGAAATATTACTTAAGACTTGAAGACTAAGGAAACACAACTTAGAAGGAACCATCATCACCTTTGAAGTCTAGTGACGAAGACACAAGAATTTTTCCAAGGAAACCATGAGCTTGATCAATAAGAAGCAACCAAGAAGAATGGAATGATCTCAAGAAAACCATATAGTTGGACCTCCATACTAAAGTTTAGATCAAACACACCAACTTATGTGGTGTAGCAAAAATATTTTGTTGCCTAAAATGTGCTTGAAACTTGTTGTTTGAGTGGAATGTTTGTTTGTGATTGCTTGCACATTGCTTGTGTGAATTTTGATGTGTGTAATTAGAATTCTTCCTTAGAAATCTTTTGCCTACTCTAATCCCAATCCAACCCAAACAGATGACTTCCCCAAGAGACTCCAACATCAAGAATGGTGACAACAACAACAACAACCAAGAGATGCACATGAGAGAACGACTTCTAGTAAACCAAACCCATTTGAATCAGATAACAAATCAGTTTTTAGCCAACAACAATGAGTTAGACCCAACCATGCAAAAGTTTTTGGGAATCCAATCCCAATTGTTGCAACAAATGACCACTCAAATGATCAACATGAAAGGCAATCCTTCCCAAGGAGTTTGTGACAACAATGATGTCAAGGATGATATTATAGAAGGAACTTAAGCTTGCAATATTTGTGGAGACATGGATCACACTTCGAAAGAGCATGAAGATCAATGCCCTAATTATGAAGAGAAACATCCAACTAAACGATGCCCCACATCTCAAGTGACTTGTTTCCTATGTGAAGGAAATAATCATGTGCCTATCCAATGCCCCATCTATTCTATAGTTTAGCAAAGGAAACAAGGTGGAGTGCATCAAAAGTTTGTAAACCCCTATGAGGAAACAACTCCTACCAAGAAGGATGAAGACAAAGGAAAATCTCAGCTTGCACCTCCATGCACTATGACTCACATTGATGGACAAAAGAGGAAAAATAGGTATTATCCAAGGAAACGATTAAGGAAACAAGGGGACTTTCCCACCTTTGAGGTGAGATATGAAGAGCATGAACTAGAAGAACTCCTAGCTTTGGAGAAACCCAATAAAAAGAATAATAAGGAAATTAGCCAAGTGTGGTGCAACAACTGCAAAGAGCTAGGCCATTATATATCAACTTGTCCACGGAAGATACGTGAAGAACTCAACCTTGTCACATGTTACAATTGTGGTGACCAAGGACATTATGCAAGCAATTGTCCAGAAAAGATGAGATACAAGACAAGCAAACCTATGAGGGATCTCAGCCTTGTCACATGTTTCAAGTGTGGAAACAAAGGACACTATGCAGATGTCTGTCCAGAAAAGTTTCATCAAGATCCCAAGCAAGCCAAGATGTAATCTAGTTGAAAACTTTTTAAGGGTGGTAGCCTGTCACATCCCAAAATTTTCCAAATTTTGTAATGTGAAAAATAAATAAACAAAATAAATAATTGTTGAAATTTAGGGTGAAAAAGAAACTTTTTGTTTTAAAGTGGAAACATCAAAACCCATCTTGAACAAACTTTGAATAAAATTTGTATCCAACTAAATTCAAATCAAGTGAAATGCATTCTTCATAAATGCATCTTGAAATTTAAACACTTGGAAAATAAACCAAAACCCTAAAACCCTAATGGAAGGAAATCATTTCCAAGATTTCTCTAAGACCATGGATTTGATCCATATAAAAATTTAGCAACAAGCATTTATAGATGACCAAGTATGACAAACAAAAATATTATGAAATCACAGAAATTGATTTCATTCAATTTGGAGCCATGGATAAAATCTTATGAATTTAATAAGATAAAGAAATTAAATTTCAAAGCTAACAAAGCCCCTATCTAAAATCCATACCAAATTGAGAGAAAAATAATCCTAAAGATATTTAAAAGGATAAAAAAAATATTAAATAAAATTATACAAATTGGAATCACCCAATTTGGATCTTTAAATAAAAGATATGGATTTTATAAGGCAAAGGAAGAAATAAATAAATAGGAATATTTAAAAGCCAAATTAAACCTTGGACAAATCCATAAACAAATAGAATAAAGATAACCCAAATCCATATAAAATAAAAGGATAAAGAATATTCAAATAAAATAAAATGGCCTTAACCAAATTCTATTCCATTTGATTAAAGACAAAATCCCTAATAAGAATGATTAATTAAATCATGGGAAAATAATAATTGGAATTTACCCAAGTGGAATAAAAGTTATTTAATTAACCTAAATAGGATCAAAGAATTATTTGAATAAAAACTTATATAGGATTAAAACCATATTTAATTTGGTTTGAATAAAGACAATCTACCCAATTTTAATGATTAATAAATTATATTAAAATACTTTAAATAATTCAAAGAGAATTATTTAACACCCTATTAGATAAATAAACCTACTGAAAAGGTTTTGATGAGAAAAACTGGAATTCAAATAAGGGTTTGAAAATATAATTAAATCTCATTTAATAAAGGAAAGTGCCCATTTTAAATAAAATATAAACCATAAATGAATAAAGGATTTATTCCTAAGGGCTTTAAATACATGTTTAAAACATATTAAAAACTTACTGAAAGGTTTGGAAGTTTATGAATTCAAATGTTTGTTTGAATTGTTTGAACAAAATCAAAACAGAAAAAAAAGAGAAAACGAAAAATGAAATAGAACACAAAAGGGAAAGAAAGCAGCCCAGCCAGCAAAGCCCATCTAGCCCAGCAGGCCCATTCTCCCTCTCCCCCGCAGAAAACGATTCGTACCAACAGTTAAACCCACGCAGACACTGAACGCTCGACCCCACGTGCGACTGACTCACCTCGCTGACAAAGTAGCCCCACGCCATGTTGGCATATTCTTCCCCACAGCGACGACCACGCCCACTCCCCCAGCCGTTTTTGCCGCCGATTCCTCTGATTAAATTCGCGTTAACGACACCATGAAACCGTCCCCTGACCACACCCATTTAACCGCCCATGTCTCCCCTCCCTTTGCCCTCGGTCGCCAACTACCCTCTGCCTCCAGGCTGCTCATAATTTGCTCGGGACCTCCCACTGGCTCCGACGAGCTCTAGCTGGAATTCCAATGAACCTAGACCGCGCCCCTTACCCTAGTGCACGCGAGATCACTCCCCAACGACGTGCGCACCTGCCAGCACCCTCAGCTCACTCGCGCACGCCCCAGAACCTCGGCAATGACGACAACCGAACGTCGCCGTCCACTGCCTCAACTCCGGCGAGTTCCCCCGGTAAATTCTGACCGCGCCTCTCCCCCTCGTTAACACTAGTGCACTCAACGTTCTCCCACGCATCTAACAACACCGTTTGTTTGCCTTAGCATGATCCGTAGCCTCGCCTTCAACGACGTTTGAGCGCACCCGACGGTGACATCGACTCCGGCGAGCAATTGACAGCAAGCCCATGCGCCCCTTCGTCGACGGTGACCACCTCGAGCATCCCCACACCATGGCGAACCCGGTGAGCCCCTTCCCTTTCTCCCTTGATTCCTGGTTGTGCCGGAACGCCGCTGACAGAGCACCACCGCCGTGCGTTCGTCGCCAGCGCCGCCATTTAGTTGTCATTGCGTTGTGAGCCGTTGGATGCAAATCCTGTGTTTGTGTTAGTTCACTTAACGAAGGGGTATCCTTTGATCTGTGCCGCACGATCCTCCTTATATCCAACGCACCGCGTAGGCCGATCCGTGCGAACCGGTACTAACGAATCAGAACACACCACGTGGCCTGGAGTTTGATTTAAAGCCAAAAACTTTTCTATTAGATGTGTGAATTTGTAAATTGCAAAACTTTTGATCCACACGTCCAAATTTTGCAAATTTAATATCAATGGAATTAGAAAAACAAATACTTTCCAACCACGCACTCTGTTTAGTAAATTGCTTCTATAAACTTAGTTGTTTTTGCAGAAACTTGTGTAGGCATAATTTGAATATAAAAATTATTCTAGAAATATTTTTAGGGTAAAATCTTTCATAATTGAATTGTTTTAAACCTACTGACCATAGAAACCAACTTTTTGATTTAAAGACATATTTTGTAAGGCTAAGGAATAGATCTTTGAATAAAAGCATTTCTAGTTAAATAAAATTATTGAATAAGTTTTAAAAATGCTTTTTGAGTAAAACCTTTGGAAAATGATTTGATATAAACTCTCTGACCCTAAACACCAAGTTTTAGGATTTAAAAATATATTTGGTGAACTCTAGAAAATTATTACTTTGTTTAAAGGCATTTCTAATGAAATAAAATGTTGTTTGATTTAAAAATGGTTTATAGGTAAAACCTTTGGAAAATGGTTTTAATATTAAACACTTGACCATAAAACACTAACATTTGTGTTTAAAAATATATATGTTAAACACTAGGAATGATTACTTTGATTAAATCATTTCTAACAAAACAAAAATGATTTAAATGGCCATTTTCACTAACTTGATATCAAATGGTTTTTGCCACTTTTATAAATGACCAATAGGTGTTTTAAAATGTTTATAACCTATTAGAAACCACTTTTCCAAATAAAACAATCTTTGGCATGCTAGCATGCATTTCTTTGTTTTTATTATTCTATGTGATGAATTGCTTGAATGGTAGATTGAATTTGTGCCTTGATTGAATTGTAGTGAAATTTGAAGAGTGTGATTATTGCAAGATCAAGGAGTGAACCTATAATCTCTACCAAAAAGTTAAGTGGTGCTTCATACTTTTTTCCCATTATTTCACTATGCATTAGTGATATCTCTAAGTAGGACTTGCATGGAATCTTACTAAGTATACTATGCCATGGGAAATCCTAGTAGATGAAACCTTATTAAAAATTTCCTAAGTTAAGATTCCTACTACTATCATGCTTAGCCTAGGTAGTAGAAAACAAGGGTGGATTATATTCATGCTATGGAATATTTATAAGTCAAGGACTTGTGTTTTGTTTAATAAAACAACTATGTGAATGAATCACCTGGGTGGAATGGTGGATTGGTTTGTGTTGAGTGGTTACACAAGGCCCATTTCTACGGTTTACCTTGTGTATCACACTTGTGGAATGCCATCTAGGAACAAAGAGATTTGAGATGTCAAATGTTGAGAAGCTTCAAGTGCAGCCACTTGGCATTATGGGCTCGGCCTGGATCATATAGGTTGCAATAACTTAGCCAAATGGACAGTTGGTGGTAGGGGATGATAAGTTGGAGCGCGTCCATTCTGGTCTAAGGGAAGGCTTCTGAAAGATCTTGTCTCGATGCATGTCGAGTCTTGTGGGGAAATTGCACCACCTCTCGAGAGAGTAAAATCTAAGTACTTAGCTGTGTCCCCGGCAATGGACAATTTGAGCATCAAGACATGGAAGCTATCAAAAATCTCCTCATCCCAATTTCTAAGTTAAAAACATGTGGTTGAACAAGGGTTAAAGGATCACCAATTTCTATTGGTAGATGCCTTGGGTGATTTTGACAAACAAAAACTTAGTGTTTTCAAATGATAAGGAAAAATCTATTTTGAGCAAAGCAAGCCTAAGCTCCATCTAGCCAAATGCATATAGACGATAAACTCCACTATACTACTGTCAACACCCGGATTTTTAATTCCAGATGCCTGTTATGCCATACATCGCAATCCCAGGATTACCATTTTTGCGAGACATAACATATTTGGATATCATAGTACATCATCCATTACAAACCATACATAAGGTCTTACACAAATAAGGATCTCATGATCCAGTTCTTAATACAACTCAAGCAGAGGAATAACGTAATAATAAAGGTAGCATAGGCGAAGGTCCATCTTCGGGGTCACAGGCAATGCTGACAATGGGAGATGATCCTAATTGTCGTAACCTTCCTAGGGTCCATCATCCTGGTACTCCTCTTCATAGTCTGGCCACGGGAATAGCCAGGTACAAAGCCATAGTACTCTTTCAGTATGCGCAAACTAATACTAACAAGTTAAGGGGGTTTTTAGTAGTAGGATACTAAGCTCTAGGGTTGTTTTGCAAAAAGCCAGATTTACCTCTACTAAGTTCAAAAGCAAAGAACGCTAGTTGAAGTTTTATAACACCTAAGTGGGAATTTAAATTCCATATCACAACACTATTGTGGTCAAGTCAAAGTCTCAATTCATTTCATAAGTCATTTTGAAAACATCTGACGGGGGAACAGTATGGCCACTCCAACTGTCCATAACCGCGGACACGGCTATTCGAATAGTTTGACAATCTGCAGAGATTGTACACTTTCACCACAACATTCGATACATCCGCCAGGAACAAATCCTGAATTCACCATACTCAGTATGCGGATAATCAATCCTAACCTTTCAATTACACGCCCTAGTATAGGCACCTTTCCTGTGAGTTTGGCCTCCCAACCATGACCAACTGTCATCTTGGGTACTGCATAGGTGGACAATCTTCACAAGGTAGCCTCAGCTCAGACCTTGGCCGTGAGGGAACCCATACTAAGGTATATAAGTTTCTAGTCAAGCCCTACCCAATTTTCGGGTATCGTGGTTGTACGGAGAAATTGGAATGGTATCGCATCCAAACAACAATCAGTTTTATAAAGGGCTAAGGCTCATGCCTCAACATTTTCATCATCAAAATCATCTGGTGTTCGGAAACACATGTCAAAACATCTCAGTAGAATGACTCATCATTCTAAGGTTTTCATAACCATTTTCACCAAGTATTCCCATCTAAAGTTGATCAAGTTTTATGCTTAGCACTAGCATCTATAAGTGGGGTAAGTGCTAATGAGGGGTGGTAAACAAGTGGATATTAATTAAGTTCAATCTCATGCCTTAGGATGACATCAAGATTATCTAGATTAGGCCAAATTTAATGCTCTTTATGAAACCTTCAATTATCTTCCTATAATCTACAAGTCACTTAAGTAAACTTTAAGAGAAAGCTTTGATAAAGAAATAAAGTATAAAGCTTGCAAGTAAAACTAGGATTGGGTATCATCCAATGTGTCTAACCAAACATGCTTAGTGCATTGCATAGGTTATCTAACTTTCATAATTGTAAGTGTTAGCTTGCATAAGTAGGGTATCTTGCAAGGGTTAGCATGCCTTGTGCAGAGTAGTGGTTGAAGTTCTCCTCGGCTTCTTCCTCATAGTATCCTCCTTCCTCCTCGTATCCTTGGTCGGTACTAGCATCAATAAATAAATGCGAGGTACACAATCACCAAACAATACTTAACTATTTTCAATCATCACACAAAGGTGAACTATAGATGATCTAGCATCATCACTAACATTACAAGATTAAAGCTTTTGTCTTATTTATTTTATTTCTAGAAAAGTAATTTCTACTCATTGAAAAACTACTTAAGATTTAATATTCTCCAACTCAAACATGGGATCATGTTGACACATGTCATCACCACATATTTCAGTACATGAGAATGTGATTTAAAGTGGTGTCACAATTTAATAAGGTTTAACCTTTTTGTTTTAAATAATTAAAGTGACTAGAAATGCCTATGTGGCATTCTTTTATTACTTGAACATTATTTCTGTAAGTAAACCCATATGTTTTTATATATTCTGAAAGGTATGATCAAATGTGATTTTTGAGAGTTGGAATCAACTCAAAAGCTATTATGGTTGAATTTTGAAAAATGTTTGAATGCTGAAAAGCTTCTGACTTGATATTTTTACCAAGGTTGATATACAGATCCAAATGATTTGAATCCAACAGGATTGGATTAAGAATTTCAGTACCATTCTAACAAAATTTGTTTCATGCAATTTGGTTCACTGAATCGAGCTGGGTTGATTTTTTAATATAGGTACAGAACTGAGTTTGAATTAAAAAGAAAAAGTCTAAATTCAAACGGTTGGGCTGCGCGGGAAAGGCTAATGGGCCGGCCCAGTGTCACTTCGCAGCACGGGGCTCAGCTGACAGGGGGTTCCACCAGTCAGTGTATCATAACACGTGAAGCGGTACGGGGCGGTGTGGTTCGTTGGATTAGAAGGGCGATCAACGGCTGAGGGTCGTCGTCGACGATGAACATGTCACCGGCGAGCTCGAACCCTAGCGGCTCAGTGGGGGTGCATAGGAGGCATACCAGGGCTCCAGCGACGACGGCGAGGTGGGCAAACGAACGAGTGGTCGACGGTGAGCTCAGGGATGGTCGAGGCAGCTCCGGGGGTGGTCGAAATCAATGGCTCCCTTCTTCTCCAGAGGCGGCCTGCTCCGGCGCAATTCCGGCGAGCTGCTGCTCCTCGTGCTCCGGCGAGAGGGTGGAATGATCAGTGAGGTGAGGGGAGTGGAATGGTGTGCTTCAAACGGTTGGGGGTCACCTCCTTTTATAGGATCGATGGCGAGACCGAGAGGGATGGGCAGGCGACGGTGGAGACACGGCAACGGGCGGCTAGAGGCATGGCTGAGGTTGGCGATCGACGGGCGGTCTCCTGGCGATGCTCTATAACTTAAATGCGTGCGTAGGGGCGGTGGCAATTGGTCGGGAACATGCGGTGCTCTAGGCGGCAGAGGCAGCGTCTTCGACGACAAGCGGTGGTTGTGAGGCACGGGGCGCCCCGGGAGTGTCTGGCATGTTCCTGGGATCATGGCGAAGCGGTGGGAACGGGCTGCGGTCGAGGGGCGGTGTGCGCACGCGTGCCAGGTGCGACGCTCTGGTGCATGCTCGGCATGTCGCAGTGGCACTGGGCGCGCGGCATTCCTGGTGGTCCATGGCTTGCGCTGTCTTGGGGAGGGGACAGTGGGCGGCGGTGAGGTGTTAGCTACCTCCCAGACAAGGTTGGCAAGGCTAGGGTTGCTGCTAGCTGGCCGGCGACAAGGGGGTGGCATGGTTAGGCTCGTCCTGCTCACCATTGATGGCAATGGCATGCTCAAAGTGATGCTAGAGGTTACTAACTAAGCTAGATGATCTACTAGATGTTTGCTGTGAGCTAGAGAGGGGACAAGGTTGGCCAAATCACTGCTCAAAATAGTGTTTGTGATTTGTTTGATTTGAATCTGCAAGCTGTTTGATGAAATGGCCGCAAGAACATGAGTTTTGAATTTTGAAAAGATTTTTGGTGGGTGTGCTAGGCATGTGCTGAGGATTCTGTGGGTGCTTGGGTTTTGAAAATTGAACTTGTTTGAGTGGTTTTTGAAATAGAGGGATCTTCCCATATGAGATAGATTCAATTTTTAACTGTCATTTAAACTTAGCATTTGAATATTTTTGGATGATCACAAGGTGGGCCTTGGTACCTTATTATGAGTACTAACAAGGGGTGCAAAGATCCACAAATGTTTCTATTGAGTTTTGAAAACTAGAGATAGCCAAAGTAGGCATGAGAGTTAATTTGGCCAAAGTGACCATTCACTTTATTTGGTTATTTTGGGTTGTTTGTCTTTGGGAAAAGTTTGGGGATTTTTTAGATGATGTTTATTTCACCTAAGAATCATTTTACAAGCAAAGAAACATAGAACCATGGCAATTCAAAAGAATCAAATTTTTGAATACACACATATGAATGCTTTCATATTTTTAGTTGGAAAAGTTTTTGTTAACCCTCATTTTGATGATTAGATTTTGATGCTCCAAGTTTAATATTTTTGGGATGTTACAAACCTTCCCGCGTTAAACAAAATCTCGTCCCGAGATTTGAAAAAGGACGAAAAAGTTTACCTAGGATTTGAAGAGATCGGGAAACTCCGTCCTAATGTGATCTTCGCGCTCCCAGGTAGCTTCTTCTATGTGGTTGCTCCATTGAATCTTGAGGAACTTGATGCTTTGGGTTCTGGTAGTTCTGAAAGCTTCTTCCAAAATACGGATGGGTACTTTAGGATAGGTCAGGTCATCGTTGATTTCTATGGTCCGGTGATCAATATTCTTGAACACTTTAGTCTTCTCCGGAACTTCGAGGAACTTGCGAAATAATGAGATATGGAACACATTATGCATGGCTGACATCTCTTCGGGTAGTTCCAATTGATAAGACACTTCTCCTCGACGGTTCAGAATCTTGAAGGGGCCGATATATCTGGGGGCTAACTTTCCCTTCAGTTGGAAACGCTGCATTCCCTTTAACGGTGACACTTTCAGATACACAAAATCTCCGATGTTGAAAGCGAGGTCTCGATGTCTCTTGTCGGTGTAACTCTTCTGTCTTGACTTAGCGGTCTTGAGGTGTTCACGAATCTTGTGAACCTTTTCTTCTGCTTCTCGTAGGATGTCGGGTCCGAAAATCTGACTCTCTCCTACTTCCGACCAGTTCAAAGGGGTGCGACACTTCCTTCCATACATGAATTCAAATGGGGCCATTTGCAAACTAGCTTGATAATTGTTGTTGTATGAAAATTCTGCGAATGGCAGATAGTCTTCCCATTTAGATCCATACTCTAACACAAATGCTCTCAACATGTCTTCGAGTATTTGATTTACTCACTCCGTTTGTCTGTCGGTCTGAGGGTGATAAGCTGTGCTGAAATCTAGTCGGGTTCCTAAACCTTCTTGGACTTTCTTACAGAATCTCTAGGTAAACTGAGTTCCTCGATCCGATACGATGTTCTTGGGGACTCCATGCAAACTGACGGTTCTAGCGATGTATAACTCCGCTAGCTTCAAACTCTGATACGTGGTCTTGACTAGTAAGAAATGGGCGACTTTGGACAATCTGTCCACTATGACCCAGATAGAGTCATTTCCCCTACTAGAAGTAGGCAATCCGGTGATAAAGTCCATTCCAACGGAATCCCATTTCCATTCCGGAATCTGCAGGGGTTGCAAAAATCCTGCGGGTCTTTGATGTCCCGTCTTGACTCTCTGACATATATCACACTTGGCGATATAGCTTCCGATTTCTCTCTTCATCTGATGCCACCAAAATTGCTCTTTCAAATCTTGATACATCTTCGTTCCTCCTGGGTGGATAGAATAAAGAGTATCACGAGCTTCCTTCAGAATCACTTCCTTTAACTCAGAATCTGCTGGTACACAAAGGCGTCCTTTGTACCACAGAACTCCTTCTTCGTCTTCGGTGAATCCGGGTACTTTGCCTGTACCGATATGACGCTTGATTCCATCGATGCTAGCATTTCCTTTCTGCGCCTCCTTGATCTGGCTGATCAAAGTGGGTTGAAGTTCTATGCTATCCAAAAATCCTTCACTCACTAATTACATTCGGAAATCTTCCATCTCCTTGTGCAAGCTTGGTTTCTCCTTCAAATTCATGGAGTTCAAGCGGCACGGCAATCTGCTAAGGGCATCTACTACCACGTTGTCTTTACCGGGGTGATAGTGAATGTCCAGATCGTAATCCTTGATTAGCTTAATCCAGCTTCTCTGTATATTCAGCTCCTTCTGATTGAATATATACTTCAGGCTCTTGTGATCCGAATAGATCTCACAACGGTTTCCCATCAGGTAATGCCTCCATGTCTTCAGGGCTAGAACTACTGCTGTGAGCTCGAGGTCATGGGTTGGATAGTTCTGCTCATGTTGTTTCAGTTGTCGGGATAGATAGGATATAACTTTGCCTTCTTGCATTAGCACACATCCGAGACCGATCTTGGATGCATCACAATACACGTCAAAGGGCTTCGTGATATCCGGCATGATTAGGATTGGGGCTGAAATCAATCTCCTCTTGAGTTCTTGAAAACTCGCTTCACATTTGTCCGTCCATTCAAACTTCTTGTCCTTCTTCAGCAATTGGGTCATGGGTCTAGCGATACTCGAGAATCCTTCTACGAACTTGCGGTAGTATCCCGCCAATCCGAGAAATGCACGAACTTGGGTTTGAGTGGTTGGGACTTGCCAATCTTCGACATCTTTCACCTTTGCAGGGTTAACAGCAATTCCTCCGGCTAATACAATGTGACCGAGGAATCCTACCTCCTGTAACCAGAATTCACATTTCTAAACTTGGCATACAACTGATGCTCTCTAAGGGTTCCAAGAATGGTCCTTAGGTTTAGCTCATGTTCTTCTTCCGATTTGGAATAAATCAGAATGTCATCGATGAAAACAATGACAAACTTATCCAGGAAGTCCATAAAAATCTTATTCATGAGATTCATGAAATAAGCGAGGGCATTGGTTAATCCAAAAGACATGACAGTATACTCGTATAATCCATATCTAGTGGTAAAGGCAGTCTTGGGAATATCCTCTGCGCGAATCTTGAGTTGATGATAGCCAGTTCTAAGATCAATCTTAGAAAACACTTTGGCACCGGTCAACTGATCAAACAAATCTTCTATCTTGGGCAATGGGTACTTGTTCTTGATAGTGACATCATTCAACTTTCGATAATCCATACACAAATGGTTACCTCCATCCTTCTTATCCACAAACAGCACAGGTGATCTCCATGGTGACGCACTTGGTTGAATCAATCCAATTTCCAACATGGCATCCAATTGCTTCTTCAGTTCTGCTAGTTCAGACAGGTTCATACTATATGGTCTATGGGCTATGGGTCCGGTTCCGGGGATTAGTTCAATGATAAACTCGATATCCCGATCTGGGGGCATACCAGGCAAAACATCTGGAAATACATCGGGGTATTCACAGACTATCCGGACTTGGTCAATGGTAGGTTGGGCTATACTCTTATTGCACTTGAATTGACGAGGTAAGGTTTTAGATACATGCTTGACTGATATTCCGGCTGTACTGGTCATGGTTATGTCTTTCTTGGCACAGTCAATTAATCCTTTATGTTTGGACATCCAATCCATTCCTAGTACTACTTACAAACCTTTAGTTCCGAGTACTATCATATTAGCATAAAAATCTATGCCATGGATTCGGATAGGGACGGCCTTGCAAATTTGCCTAGCTTTGGTGGTTGAACTGGGGATTTGAACAATCATAACATGCTTCATTTTGGTTGGTTGAATCTTACTAGTGCATGCAAATTCTTCGGTGAAAAATGAGTGCGATGCACCAGAATCAAACAACACTCTAGCAAGTACTGAATTAACAGAAAACATACCCAGCATGACATCTGGCGCTTCCTGGGCTTCTTCAGCATGCATGAGAAAAAGACGGCCGTTGCGGTTGAGCGAATTCCCTGGGGCAAACCTTCTTCCGGGCTGAACACGACGCTGCTGCTGAGCTGGGGCATTTGCATTGGGGGCTGCGGCATTCTTCTTGGGGCACTCATTGGAGTAGTGACCCTTATTTCCACAGTCATAACACGTCACTTCCGACTTGTCCTTTGCTGCAACAGGCACAGCATTGCTTCCAGTCCTCGGGGCAGTGTTGGTGTTGGCGGCAGCATTGTTGTTGTTAAACTTGGGTCGTGCACGGTTGAAATTGCCAGAGTTGCCGGGGTTGTTGTGATTTCCTCCGGGCCTTGGGTTTCCATGGTTGGGATAGGCCAGACGGTTCATCGGGGGTCTGTTGGTTCTCGGGGAAAATCCTGGAGATGGGTTGGGGCGATACTTCGGGGTATGATGGGTTCCTGGCTGATGCATCATGCGGCGCTTGCGGTTCTCATTGGCTTGGTTGATCTTTCCTTCCGTCTGGATGGCATAGTCGACAAGGGCTTCAATATCAGCAAAGGGGATATTGACTAACATCGTCTGCATCTCATCGTGCAGACCATTCAAGAATATTTCTTTCTTCTTGGCTTGAGTGTCGATCTCATCCGGGGCATACCTAGCTAATGAGAAGAATTTGTCACGGTATTCGACTACGTTCATCCTTCCTTGCTTCAGTTCTCTGAATTCATCTCTCATTCTCTTGATCAAACCCGGTGGCACATGGGTTCTGCTAAACTTGACCTTGAATTCCTCCCAAGTCATCATCTGTCCTCCGGTCATTGCACGAACGCTGTTCCACCATGCTCTTGCATCTCCGGCTAGATAGTGGGTGGCGAACAGAACTTTCTCGTTAGCTTCCACTCCGGCGACTTCCAGGTTATTCTCCATGGTTTGCAGCCAATCATCTGCATCTAGGGGCTCTTCTGACTTGGTGAAAACAGGTGGGTTGGTGTTCTAAAAATTCTTGAGCTTAGATCCATAGTTGTCTTGATTTCCTTGGCCTTGATTGTTGTGGGCCAGCTGAGCTATCTGCTGAAGGGTGGCTAAGTTGGCTTGACGTTTGGCTCTTTCAGCTTCACGGTCAGAAACCAACATTTGCAGGATCTGCAACATCGGGTCCGGGGATGAACCACTTCCTCCACGAGGCATCTGAAGATTTAGATAGATAATGAGAAAAGAGGGAAATTTCTAAGGTGCAGGGACTTTGAAAAGTTTTTAAAGTTTGACTCAGATTTTCTAGCAACTTGTTTTTCATTCATTCGTTCATAGCACACGATACAACACACACCACAACAAAGGAAAACATATAGTTTTAAGAACCATTCTGGAAACTACGATATAGTGGGACCGGATACAACTCACTACGCTAGTGCTCAAGTGCTACTACTCCTCGGAGTCGGTGTAATCATCATCCTCATCATCCTCATCATCATCGATGAAGACAAAATCATCCTCATCGGTGAAGAAGTCCATGGCCTGATCTTCCAGAAAATCATCATCACTGAGATAGGAGTAGGGGTCTCCACGAAGGTCTTCTCCGGCATTCTCCCTTTCCTCCAACTGCATGTCTCTCTCGTGGATGGTTTCCTCCAAATCCGAGATACGGTGGTGAAGAAGGGCAATGATGCGCTCCTTCTTGTCAAGATGACGGCAGCGAGACTTGCGGTCCTTCGCTAGCATGGCGATGGTCTGATCCTTCGTCCTGATGATGGAGGACTTGTGGTTGGAGTAGTCACGGGCATTGTCCAGTTCCTGCTGACGATCATACATCATGAAGCTAAGGTGGTCCAACTGAGTCTTCAGCTCGTGGTGATATGGGGCTTCCAGTGGTTGTCCCCTAGCATCACGCCTTGGACAAAACTCAAACGGGTACCCTTGATCTGGTTGATACTCTGCCCACACAGACGGGCAAGAGCTTCCTGCATGTCCCTGGCCAGTCCGTCGAGCCAGTTGTTCTATCTTAAGGTGAACTAAATTCCCTCAGCAGTGGGAGGTTCAATCTTTCCTCGGATACTTGCCACAACTAGCCACTACCGATCTTCTCCTTCCTGATCATTGAGCTAAGCTCTAAAGAACTCGGGGTGCGGATGCTCCAGAAGTTCCGAAAGCTGGTCCAAATCCTGCTCAAAGATGAGGTCTCCTCCATTCCCCAACTGATAAAACTTGTTGTACTTCACGTCCATCTATATGAATATAGGATGAGTAAGTTAGTAGAGTGATCAAGTGTGTCAAATTTTATGTATTTTGCAAGAGTTTTTGAGGAACATGGATTTTTTTATGAAATAAACAAAGTGATAAGAATGGAAATAATTTTTTGTAAATATTTGCTTCCTTTGGTTTTGAAACCAAGTTTTTTATTCAAACGTCCAGTCTAACTAGGGTCTCGTATGGTTAGGATGGCTCTGATACCAACTTGTCAACACCCGGATTTTTAATCCCAGATGCATGTTATGCCATACATCGCAATCCTAGGATTACCATTTTTGCGAGACATAACAGATTTGGATATCACAGTACATCATCCATTACAAACCATACATAAGGTCTTACACAAATAAGGATCTCATGATCCAGTTCTTAATACAACTCAAGCAGCGGAATAACATAATAATAAAGGTAGCGTAGGCGAAGCTCCATCTTCGGGGTCACAGGGAATGCTGATGATGGGAGATGATCCTAGTTGTCGTAACCTTCCTGAGGTCCATCATCCTGGTACTCCTCCTCATAGTCTGGCCACGGGAATAGCCAGGAACAAAGCCATGAGTACTCTTTAAGTACTCACAAACTAATACTAACAAGTTAAGGGGGGTTTTTGGTAGTAGGATACTAAGCTCTAGGGTTGTTTTGCAAAAAGCCAGATTTACCTCTACTAAGTTCAAAAGCAAAGATTGCTAGTTGAAGTTTTATAACACCTAAGTGGGAATTTAAATTTCATATCACAACTCTGTTGTGGTCAAGTCAAAGTCTCAATTCATTTCATAAGTCATTTTGAAAACATCTGACGGGGGAACAGTATGGCCACTCCAACTGTCCATAACCGCAGACGCGGCTATTCGAATAGTTTGACACTCTGTAGAGATTGTACACTTTCACCACAACATTCGATACATCCGTCAGGAACAAATCCTGAATTCACCATACTCAGTATGCGTATAATCAATCCTAACCTTTCAATTACACGCCCTAGTATAGGCACCTCTCCTGTGAGTTTGGCCTTCGAACCATGACCAACTGTCATATTGGGTACTGCACAGGTGGACAATATTCACAAGGTAGGCTCAGCTCAGACCTTGGCCGTGAGGGAACCCATACTAAGGTCTATAAGATTCCAGTCAAGCCCTACCCAATTTTTGGGTATCGTGGTTGTACGGTAAAATTGGAATAGTATCGCATCCAGACAACCATCAGTTTTATAAAGGGCTAAGGCTCATGCCTCAACATTTTTATCATCAAAATCATCTAGTCTTCGGAAACACATGTCAAAACATCTTAGTAGAATGACTCATCATTATAAGGTTTTCATAACCATTTTCATCAAGTATTCCCATCTAAAGTTTATCAAGTTTTATGCTTAGCACTAGCATCTACAAGTGGGATAAGTGCTAATGAGGGGTGGTAAACAAGTGGAGATTAATTAAGTTTAATCTCATGCCTTAGGATGACATCAAGATTATCTAGCTTAGGCCAAATTTAATGCTCTTTATGAAACATTCAATTATCTTCCTAGAATCTACAAGTCACTTAAGTAAACTTTAAGAGAAAGCTTTGATAAAGAAATAAAGTATAAAGCTTGCAAGTAAAACTAGGATTGGGTATCATCCAATGTGTCTAACCAAACATGCTTAGTGCATTGCATAGGTTATCTAACTTTCATAATTGCAAGTGTTAGCTTGCATAAGTAGGGTATCTTGCAAGGGTTAGCTTGCCTTGTGCAGAGCAGTGGTTGAAGTTCTCCTCGGCTTCTTCCTCGTAGTATCCTCCTTCCTCCTCGTATCCTTGGTCGGTACTAGCGTCTATAAATAAATGCGAGGTACACAATCACCAAACAATACTTAACTATTTTCAATCATCACACAAAGGTGCACTATAGATGATCTAGCATCATCACTACCTTTACAAGATTAAAGCTTTTGTCTTATTTATTTTATTTCTAGAAAAGTAATTTCTACTCATTGAAAAACTACTTAAGATTTAATATTCTCCAACCCAAACATGGGATCATGTTGACACATGTCATCACCACATATTTCAGTACATGAGAATGTGATTTAAAGTGGTGTCACAATTTAATAAGGTTTAACCTTATTTTAAATAATTAAAGTGACTAGAAATGCCTATGTGGCATTCTTTTATTACTTGAACATTATTTATGTAAGTAAACCCATGTGTTTTTATATATTTTGAAAGGTATGATGAAATGTGAATTTTGAGAGTTGGAATCAACTCAAAAGCTATTACGGTTGAATTTTGAAAAATGTTTGAATGCTGAAAAGCTTCTGACTTGATATTTTTACCAAGGTTGATCTACAGATCCAAATGATTTGAATCCAACGGGCTTGGATTAAGAATTTCAGTACCTTTCTAACAAAATTGGTTTCATGCAATTTGGTTCACTGAATCGAGCTGGGTTGATTTTTGAATATAGGTACAGAACTGAGTTTGAATTAAAAAGAAAAAGTCTAAATTCAAACGGTTGGGCTGCGCGGGAAAGGTTAATGGGCTGGCCCAGTGTCACTCCACTGCGCGGGGCTCAGCTTACAGGGGGTTCCACCAGTCAGTGGCTCATAACACATGAAGCGGTACGGGGCGGTGTGGTTCGTTGGATTAGAAGGGCGATCAACGGTTGAGGGTCGTCGTCGACGATGAACATGTCACCGACGAGCTTGAAGCCTAGCGGCTTAGTGGGGTGCATAGGGGGCATACCGGGGCTCCAACGACGATGGTGAGGCGGGCAAACGAATGAGTGGTTGACGGCGAGATCAGGGATGGTCGAGGCAGCTCCGGGGGTGGTCGAAATCAACGGCTCCCTTCTTCTCCAGAGGCGGCCTGCTCCGGCGCAATTCTGGCGATCTGCTTCTCCTCGTGCTCCGGCGAGAGGGTGGAATGATCAGTGAGGTGAGGGGAGTGGAATGGTGTCCTTCAAACGGCTGGGGGACGCCTCCTTTTATAGGCTCGACGGCGAGACCGAGAGGGATGGGCAGGCGACGGTGGCGACACGGCTATGGGCGGCTAGAGGCATGGCTGAGGTTGGCGATCGACGGGCCGTCTCCTGGCGATGCTCTAGAACTTAAATGCGTGCGTAGGGGCGGTGGCAATTGGTCGGGAACATGCGGTGCTCATGCGGCGGCGTCTTGACGGCGGCGGTGGTATGAGGCACGGGGCGGCGAACGGGAGTGTCTGGCGTGTTCCTGGGATCATGGCGAAGTGATGGGCACGGGCTGCGGTTGAGGGGCGGCGTGTGCACACATGCCGGGTGCGACGCTCTGGCGCATGCTCGGCATGTCATAGTGGCACGCGCGGCGTTCCTGGTGGTCCACGGCTTGCACTGGCTTGGGGAGGGGACAGTGGGTGGCGGTGAGGTGCTGGCTACCTCCCAGACAAGGTTGGCAAGGCTACGTTTGCTGCTAGCTGGCCGGCGACACGGGGGTGGCATGGTGAGGCTCGGCCTGCTCACCATTGATGGCAATGGCAAGCTCACAGTGATGCTAGAGGTTACTAACTAAGCTAGATAATCTACTAGATGTTTGTTGTGAGCTAGAGAGGGGACAAGGTTTTCCAAATCACTGCTAAAAATAGTGTTTGTGATTTGTTTGATTTGAATCTGCAAGCTGTTTGATGAAATGGCCGCAAGAACTTGAGTTTTGAATTTTGAAAAGATTTTTTGTGGGTGTGCTAGTGTAGAGGTCCCAACCTTTAATAAGGTAGAGATCCCTATGTTTACAATGCTAGTCCCTGGATCAATAGCTAGCATCCACAGTTAAGATGTAATATCAAGAAACAAAGGTCATAATACAACTTTATAACCAGGAATAAAATAGTTCATTACATCTTATATAGTTCATCTGGCTATCTCATTACAATGCAGCAGAAATAACTATAGCATGGAGTCCTTCATCTTCAAAGTGCCACAGGCAATCATGTTGGTTGTAGACTTGTAATCCTATTCAACACACTTCACTAACAACAAACAAACCTGCAACATAATAAGTTACAGCCACAAGGGTCAATACATTTGAATTGTATTGGCAAGTTTCACTACTATGCAGAAATAAGTGGATCCTATCATTACATGCATATTTGGCTAAGTAGGGTTTAGGCTCATTTGCAGAAAGCAATATAGTTTTATCCTATCTTTTCAAAATAGTTTTGATCTTTTGACAAATCTTTTTGAACTCCTTGGAAAACTCCAAGTGCTTCTAATCCCTTGTTTTCACCATCAAGTTTTACTTTGATAAATTGGAAAGTCGAGATCTTCCATAGCTTCAGGCCTTAGTTGCTCAGAGTTGTCCATAACCGGGGACACAGCTAAGTACTTAGAATTTGATCTTCTGCAGAAGTTGTACACTTTACCCACATGACACAATCTCGTCTTGACGCCACTAGTGGCCGCTGGATAAGTACTCACCAAAATGGAGTACCGGCAGATCGAGAATGTGACAAAGTCTGTCCATAGGAGTCCTCCCAATACACAATGCTAGCTTGTCTATCAGGCACCAATGTAGGGATATATTTCCCTACACAATTCTAGTTAACCTGAAGATGCCAATGCATGGGTCTTCCACTATGTAGTTGACTAAGCCAGAGACCATTTAGCATGTGGTTGTACACGGAAGCCACTGTATGAGAAACATGTTTAATCTCTAAGTCCCTGGGTAGTTTTCTTCTAGTGCACATACAAAAAGATAGCCATATAAACATGGTTCCCTTTGTTGCCACCTTGTCCAAAACTTAAGTATCCTCTTTCCACCCAGGTGGTTCATTGAGTACTTGTTTTATTATATAAAACATATATTTTCCCAACACTTCATATAATCATATCATGTATCCCATCCCAAATATATAGCAGGGCTAAGCATACTACAACTACATTGTTTTCACTAAGGAAGCTATAAGGATATACTAATAGGTTATAGCATAGCATAGAAATATAGTAGTCCTATCATGCATGCTACAAAAATCCACTAAGTGTAATGAAAATAGTAGGACATGGATGATAGTGTCACTTGCCTTTTTAGTAGAGAATATTGGTTCACTCCTTGATCTTGCAAATATCACACTCTTCTAACTTCACTACAATTCAATCAAGCAAACACATATTCAACTAGCATTCAAACAATTCACCACATAAAATAACAAAAATAAGGCAACGCATGCAAGCATGCAAAAGATTGTTTTATTTGGAAAAGTGGTTGCTAGGAATGATTTAAATCAAAATGATAATCCCTAATGTTTGTAAAATATTTTAAAAACAACATGTTAGTGTTTTAAGGTCAAGTGTTTAATATTAAAACCATTTGCAAAAGGTTTCACCCCATAAACCAATTTTATACCAAAGTGATATTTTATGTTGTTGGAAATGCCTTTTAGCAAAGTAACAGTTTTATAGGGTTCATCAAATATATTTTTAAATCTCAAAACTTGGTGTTTAGGGTCAGAGAGTTTAATTCAAATCATTTTCCAAAGATTTTACTCAAAGGTATTTTTAACACATAAACAATATTTTTATTTAACTAGAAATGCTCTTATTCAAAGATTTATTCTTTAACTTCACAAAATATATTTTTAAATCCATAAGATGGTTTCTATGGTCAGTAGGTTCAAAACAATCCATTTGCCAAAGATTTTACCATAAAAATATCTCTAGAATAATTTTTATATTCAATTTATGCCTACACAAGTTTCTGCATAAACAACTAAGTTTCCAGAAGCAATTCATTAAACAAAGTGCATGGTTAGAAAGTACTTGTTCTTATGATTCCATTGATATAAAATTTGCAAAATTTGGACGTGTGGATTAAAATTTATGGATTTTGCAAGTTTGAATATCTAATAGACACATTTCTGTAACAAAGCACTGACCACGTGGCGATTTCTTACTGGCTGAAAATGGTTCGCGCGGATCGCACTATGTGGATCGTTAGATCTAAGTTAGATCGTGCGGCACATAATGCTCCGTACCTGTTTGCTAAGTGGATCTATCTGGTCACTTGGATCAACATCCAATGGCTCACAACATCTCGACCAGGAACTGGCGAGCGGCGGAGCGCTCAGATGGGGAGGTTGCCGAGGCACTAGGTCGCGCGAGAGAGGAAGAGGATGCTCACCGTGCTCGCGTGGTTGCGGTGAAGCTCAAGGTGGGGTCAATTCGTCGAGGGGTGCACTCGAGCAGCGAATATTGCTCGTCGGAGTTAGCGGCGGCGGCAGGTGCTTCTGTTTGTCGTCGGGGGTGGAGCTACAGACCACCAGAAGGCAAGAGGAAGGTGTCGTTAGACGCGGGCGAGTGCGTAGATCACAGGAGCATCAACGGGAGGGACAGGGGCGGTCTGTACTCACCGGGGGGACTCGCCGGAGTCGAGGCAGGAGGCGGCGACACTCTGGTGTTGATGTTGCCGAGCCTCTGGTGAACGCGCGGGCTAGCGAGCGGCACTAGGAGATGCAGGGGGCGATGGGGAGCACGCATGTGTGGACGGGGAGGCAAGGGGTGGTCGGACGGCGCCAGGTTTCGCCGGAGAGGCTCGTCAGAGACAGAGGGGTTCGAGGTTGAGATTCGTGCAGCCTGGTGGCCGAGAGAAGATGGGTCCTGGGGGAAAAGAGAGAGGAGGGCGAGGCGTTTAAGATGGGGTCGTCATAGCGAGGGATTACTGTAGCATTATGGCGAATTAAGCGATGGTTTCAAAACCAGAAATGGCGATGGGGTTGGGGGAGAAAAGGTCACGGCGGGTGAAGAAGAAGGACTCGTAGGTGGGGTCTGGTTGTCTGCGAGAGGGAGAGAGAGTGGGGTCCGCAGCTCGGCGACTTTGCGGGTGAGTTTTGAGTGGAAAACGATTCGGGGGAGGAAAAGAAGATGGGCTGTGCTGCTAGGCTGGACTGGGCTTGCTAGTGGGTTGGGTTCGATTCATTCTTTTGTGTATAGAATGTTTTTCTTTTTCTATTTTGAATTTCTGTTTTGATTTTTATTCAAACAATTCAAACACTATTTGAATTCAAACCTCTAACAAACTTTGTGTATATTTTAATACAGTCATTTAGCATAATCTAAAGACCATTTTAGAATAATTAATTTAATCTTTTAGGGTTTATTATTTATTTAAAAAGAATAGACATTAGTCTTTATTTCAAAATAAGATTTAAATATGTTTTAAAACTCTATTTGAATTCTAAATTTTACCAAAACCTTTTCAGTAGGTTTTATTTAAAAATAATTCACTTTGAATTATAATTTAAAATACTAATGTTCATTTAAATTGGGAAATGTCTTTACTTAAATAAAAATGGATATTAATAATCCTTATGATTTTATTTAAATAATCCTTTACTCTCTTTATTAAACAAAAATATTTTATTTCAATTGTTTGGCCAAGATTTAATTTGGCTTTTTAAAATAGTCCTTATTTATTTATTTCTTCCTTTGCTTATAAAATCCATATCTTTTTATTTAAAGATCCAAAAATGGTGATTCCAACTTTTATAACTTTATTTATTATTTGTTTATCTTTTTAAATCCCTTTAGGATTCTATTTGATCAAAATAGGTTTTGATGTTTCCATTTGGAATCAAAAAGTTTCTTTTCACCCTAAATTTCAACAATTATTTATTTTGTTTATTTATTTTTCACATTTCAAAATTTGGAAAATTTTGGGATGTGATAGCTAGGCATGTGCTGAGGATTCTGTGGGTGCTTGGGTTTTGAAAATTGAACTTGTTTGACTGGTTTTTGAAATAGTGGGATCTTCCCATATGAGATAGATTCAATTTTTAACTATCATTTAAACTTAGCATTTGAATGTTTTTGGATGATCACAAGGTGGGCCTTGGTACCTTATTATGAGTACTAACAAGGGGTGCAAAGATCCACAAATGTTTCTGTTGAGTTTTGAAAACTAGAGATAGCCAAAGTAGGCATGAGAGTTAATTTTGCCAAAGTGACCATTCACATTATTTGTTTATTTTGGGTTGTTTGTCTTTGAGAAAAGTTTGGGGATTGTTTAGATGATGTTTATTCCACCTAAGAATCATTTTACAAGAAAAGAAACACAGAACCATGGCAATTCAAAAGAATCAAATTTTTGAATACACACATATGAATGCTTTCATATTTTTAGTTGGAAAAGTTTTTGTTAACCCTAATTTTGATGATTAGATTTTGATGCTCCAAGTTTAATATTTTTGGGATGGTATCACTTGCCAATACAATTCAAATGTATTGACCCTTGTGGCTGTAACTTATTATGTTGCAGGTTTGTTTGATGTTAGAGAAATGTGTTGATTAGGATTACAAGTCTACAACCAACATGTTTGCCTATGGCACTTTGAAGATGAAGGACTCCATGTTATAGTTATTTCTGCTGCATTGTAATGAGATAGCCAAAATGAGCAATGTAAGATGTAATGTATTATTTCATTCCTGGTTATAAAGTTGTAGTATGACCTTTGTTTCTTGATATTACATCTTAACTGTGGATGCTAGCTATTGATCCAGGGACTAGCATTGTAAACACAGGGATCTCTACCTTATTAAAGGTTGGGACCTCTACAGTGTGTCTGCATTGAGTACCCAAGAGTATTGTGTCTGATAGAGGAACTCAATTCACTTTGCATTTCTAATGACAACTACATGAGTCATTGGGAACAAGATTAGAGTTCAGTACAACTTTTCACCCTCAAACTGATGGACAGACCAAAAGGACCAATCAGATTCTGGAGGATATGTTAAGGGCATATGCCCTAGACTATGGTGGTAGTTGGGATGAAAGTCTACCTTACACAAAATTCTCTTACAATAACAGCTATCAAGCCAGCATTGAAATGGCACCCTTTGATTTTCTCTATGGAAGAAAGTGTACTACACCATTTCTATGGAGTGGTGTTGGAGAAAGAAATTTGTTCGGGCCAGAGTTAATCAAAGAGGCTGAAGAGAAAGTCAAATTGGTAAAGGACAGATTGAAGATAGCACAGTCCCGACAAAAGAGCTACGCAGACCCAAAGCGTAGAGAAGTCACCTATGAGGTAGGTGATAGAGCCTATCTTAGAGTCTCACCACTCCGTGGTGTGAAGAGGTTTGGAATCAAAGGAAAGTTGGCTCCAAGATATGTTGGACCATTGAATATCTTAGGTCACAAAGGAGAAGTGGCTTATGAGATTGAATTGCCTGAGTCACTGTCTGATGTTCACAATGTGTTTCACGTAAGACAGTTAAAGAAATGCCATCCGGAGATGGAAGAAACTTCTTTGAAGGATACTATACCTTTGGAAGAGGTTCAGTTGGAGAGAGATCTCACCTATCAGGAGAAACCTATCAAGATTCTTGAAACTGTAGAAAGAGTTACTCGGACTAAGACTATCAAATTCTGCAAAGTTCAATGGAATCACCATCCCGAAGAGGAAGCAACTTGGGAAGGAGAAGATGACCTTCGGAAATATCACCCTCACCTATTTGCTAGCCAATCCGAATCTCGAGTGCGAGATTCATCTTAAGAGGGGTAGATTTGTAACATCCCAAAAATCATGATTTGTGAAAGTTTGCATATCATTCATGCATTCATAGCATTTGGTCTTCTAAACAAAATTTCAAATAAGAAACCATGTTATGCCTATTATTTTATGCAAATAAGGCAATGGTTTTATTTTTTATTTTCAAGGTATTAAAGTGCTTTGGATTGATCAGTAAATGTTTTAAAATGGACGCAAAGCTTGCACAAAACTTTCAAAAACAAAACCATTTATATGCCTAATATATATATATATATCAATAAAGGTATGGTTTTATTTTATTTTTCAAAGTGTCAAAGTGTTTTTGACTAGGCAGTAGTGTTTTAAACACAATTAGGTGCAAAGATTTCACTACAAAAATCTAGAGGTGGTTTGAATTCAAACTTATTTGAAAATGGTTTGAAATTGGTTCCTGAAAATCAAATAGAAAAAGCAAAAGCAAAAAGAAAAAAATAAAATCAGCCGCGGCCCATTTGGCCCAGCACCAGAAGAGGCCCAACAAGCCCACTCGGGGTAGCCCTTTCCCCTCTCTCTCTCACGCGCGCAAACCTACCCCGCTGACACTGCCCGGTGGCCCCTTCTAGCTCAGCACCTTCTTTCCCACCCGCGCGCGCAGACGCAGTTGCCGGCCATTTCCTCCCCATTCACCGCCGTGTGATTGCGGGCTTGATTGCCATTGATTCGCAGCACGATTTCCTTTCCCCCGCTGGCTACTTAAACCGCACAGCACCACGACCATTTCCCCCAACCAATTTCACCCAAACGCCGCCAGGCTGCTCGCTTTTCAACTTGCACCGTCGCTGCCCGAGCAACTCCGACGAGGTATTCCGGTAAGTGTTGTGCTCGCGCCCACCCCTCACTCATTCGAGGATGATCCTCTTCTTCTTGCGCACCATACCCTTGGTTCATCTGCTCGTGACCCAGAACGTCCGCTTCGACGAGCATCATAAGCATCCGACGCCGTCTCCAACTCCGACGAGAAATCTGGGTGAGATACGACCGCCCCTCGCCTCCTGGTTCATGCTAACTTGTTCACAAGCTCTTGGTACACACGTTGATGTCCTTGTCTTGTGCTAGGGTGGCCCAGGTTATCGCCTACGTCACCGTCCGAGCAAATCCGATGCTTCCCGCAACTCCGACGAGCCCCAGCGACCACTACAGCACGCCCCCGCCCACGCCAGCGACCCCTTGAGCATCCTCGTGTCCTCGCGAGTCGGGTAAGTGTCTCCGCCAACGCCAGCCCCCTCTGTAGCCGTCGAAACTCCACTGTCAGTGCGTCGCCTCCAGCGCCGCCAGACTTTGGTCGAGTGAGCCGGCGCTGTTAGATCTAGATCGTAGGGTATAGATTAGATTTAGATCGAACCGTTTTCTTTAGATCTAGCGCGTTGAATCTAACTTGATCCAACAGCGTAGAAGCGTGATCCCGCGCGAAGCGGTACCGCCCAATCAGAGCACGCCACGTGTTGGTGATTTGTTTAAATAAAATCCAGAAAAGGTTTTTGAATGTTTAAACTTGTGAAATTCATAACGCTTGATCTGTTTATCCTAAAAATGCAAATAATATATCAATGCATTCACAAAAATAAATACTACACTTCTGTGGGCTTATTTTTGTATTTTGCTTCTGTAAAAATGGAATTTTATGCAAATACAATTATAGGCTTATTTTGAATATATAAATTATTTAGAAAATGTTTAAGGACAAATTAAATTTATTTAGTCTATAAATGTTTTACTTTTGTGTTTAGTACTATTTACTTGTCTTGTTTAGTGTAAGAAAATCATCACATGGCATTTGCATGCATTCATGTATTTTTGCTTGATTATTTTGAATGTAAATTTGGTGCTATCATTTTATGTGTAGATTTTGGTGCTAGTGGTGATTGTGATTGTGAGGATTGTTGCTACTTCCCCAACTACCAAGGAAAGTGGGACTTCATGTATTTGTCCCATTATTTTGACTATGCACTAGCGATATTTTGTATAGGGCTTTCATGAAATTTTGCTAAGTATCTATATGCTATGCTATGGGAAATCCTAGTAGTTGTAGTCTTGGTAGAATTTTTTCTAAGTTAAGATCCTTGTTATATTTTCATGCTTAGCCTAGCTAGTAGCAAACAAGGGTGGATTATATTAATTCTATGGAAATTTTGTTAATTCTTTGACTTATGTTTTTGCCTAATAAAACAACTGAGTGAATGAATCACCTGGGTGGAATGGTATGTTTGGGTTATGTTGAGTGGTTACATAAGGCCCATATCTATGGTATACCTTGTGTATCACACTTGTGGAAAGCCACCCAGGAACAAAGGGATTTGAGATACTTAGTGTTTAGAAGCTTCTAGTGCAACCACATGGCATACTTAGTGAATGGAGTGTTTGTTTGTGATTGCTTGCACATTGCTTGAGTGAATTGTGAAGTGTGTGATTAGAATTGATTCCTTAGAAATCTTTTGCCTATTCTAATCCCAATCCAACGCAAACAGATGACTACTCCAAATAACTTCAACATCAAGGATGGTGACAACAACAATAACCAAGAGGACAACATGAGAGAACTCATAGTAACCCAAACCCAGTTGAACCAAGTGACAGCTCAAATTTTTAGCCAACACCAGTGAGGTAGATCCAACCATGCAAAGGTTTTTGGAAACCCAAACCCAATTGTTGCATAAGGTGACAGAGCAAATGATCAACATGGGAGACAACTCTTTCCAAGGAGTTTGTGACAACAAGGATGTCAAGGATGGTATTCTAGAAGGAACCCAAGCTTGCAATATTTGTGGAGACAAGGATCACACTTCCAAAGAGCATGAAGATCAATGCCCCAATTGTGAAGAGAAACATCCAACTAACCAATGCCCCACATCTCAAGCTACTTGTTACCTATGTGAAGGAAATAATCATGTCCCTATTCAATGCCCCATCTATTCCATAATTCAACAAAGGAAACAAGGTGGAGTGCAACAACTAATTGCAGACTACCATGAGATAGCAAAGTCTACCAAGAAGGATGAAGACAAAGTAAAATCTCAGCTTGTACCTCCCAGCAATATGACCCAATTTAAAGGACCAAAGAGGAGACATATGTATTATCCAAGGAAAAGGTCAAGGAGACCAGGAAACTTTCCTACCTTTGAGATAACATATGAAGAACATGAACTAGAAGCACTCCTAGCTTTGGAGAAGCCCAAGAATAAAAGGTATAAGGAGATTAGCCAAGTGTGGTGCAACAACTGCAAAGATTTAGGCCATTATGTATCAACTTGTCCACAGAAGATACGTGAAGAACTCAATCTTATCACATGTTACAACTGTGGTAACCAAGGACATTATGCAAGCAATTGTCCAGAAAAGATGAAGCACAAGATAAAGCCTATGAAGGATCTCAGCCTTGTCACATGTTTCAAGTGTGGAAACAAAGGACACTATGCAGATGTATGTCCAGAGAGATTTCAACAAGATCCCAAGAAAACCAAGATGTAATTTAGTTGGAAAATTTTTAAGGGTGGTAGTACCCTAGTTGTTTTGAGCCAACTTGTAACCCCTAGCCTCCCCAAATCTCGGGACGAGATTTATTTTAAGGGTAGTAGCCTGTCACATCCCAAGATTTTCCAAATCTTGTAATGTGAAAAATAAATAAACAAAATAAACAATTGTTGAAAATTAGGGTGAAAAGAAACTTTTGTGTTTAAATGGAAACTTAAAATCCCATCTGGAACAAACTTTGGTTAATATTTGAATCCAACTAAATCCAAATCAAGTGGAATGCATTCCTCTAAAAATGCATCTAGAAATTAAAAACACTTGGAGAATAAATCCAAACCCTAAAACCCTAATGGAATAAAATCATTTCCAAGTTATCTCTAAGCCTATGGATTTGATACATATAAAAATTTGTCAACAAACATTTACAAATGATCAAGGATGACAAATGGAAATATTATAAGACCATATAAATTGGTTTCACTTAATTTGGAGCCATGAATAAAATCTTATGAATTTAATAAGATAAGGAAAAGTATTTTCCAAAGCTATTAAAACACTTATCTAAAATCCATACCAAATGGTGAGCAAATAATCCTAAAGATATTTAAAAGGATAAGATTTTACAAATTGGAATCACCAAGTTTGGATCTCTAAATAAAAAGATATGGATTTTATAAGATAAGGAAAGAATTATTAAATAAAGAATATTTAAAAGACCAAATTCAATCTTGGCAAAGACCATACGCAAATGGAATAAGATATAATCCAAATCCAAATAAAACATAAGGATGAAGAATTTTCCAAAATAAAATAAAATGGCATGAACCAAATTGAATAAAGACAAAATCCCTATTAAGAAATGGTTAATTAAATCATGGGAAAAGATATTTGGAATTTACCCAAGTGGAATAAAAGTGAATCAATTGACCTAAATAAGATCAAAGAAAACTTCCAAATAAAATTTATGGAATTAAAACTATATTTAATTTCATGAGAATAAAGGACAAAGTACCAAATTAAAAATGATTAATAAATATTTTCCAAATAGTTCTAGGTGAATATTTTGACACCCTAATAATTGAATAAAACTTACTGAAAAGGTTTTGTGGAAAAATGAAATTTAAATAAGGATTAAAATTATTATTAAATCTTATTTGATTTAAAACAAGGGCCTTTTTGAATAATTAAAAAGACCCCAAAAAGAATAAAATTTTATTCCAAAATTGACTTCAGAATATACTATTAATCAGTATTTGAGTCTTCACAAAATTTGGCAAAGATTTGAATTCAAATGAATGTTTGAATTGTTTAAACAAAATCAAATCAGAATAAAAGAAATGGAAAAAGGAAAAGAAACAGGAACAAAAAAAATGGACAAGGTCGACCCAGCCCAGCCGGCCCAACTGACCCAGCAGCAGCCCAACTAACCCTCTCTCCCCGAAACGTTTTCTCACTGCAGGAAAACCCACAGTGACGCTGACTGCATGGACCCACTTTCCCTTTCTCTCTTAAGCCGACCCACCGCCTGCCGTCTTCAACCCGCGGACTCATTCCTCCCCCTCACCCCGCCGGCCGTTTCTGGCTATAATCGCTCGCGTAAATTCGCGTCAATTCCTCAGCAATTCAATCCCGCGATCACGCATACTAATTCGCCTGCGCCCCCTCTCTCATTCCCCTCACTTGCCAGAACCTCTACGCCCCTAGGCCGCCCTGATTTGCGCTTAGAGCACGCTCTGCTCCGACGAGCTCGCAATCAAATTCCGACCGCCACCGTCAGCCCCACTGCCGCCTGAGCACACGAGCTTGCTCGCCAGCATCCTCTACACCTCCTAGCACTTTTCCCTCGCTCGCGCGTGCCCTAGAACCTCGACAACGACGACCACTGCACATCGCCACCGTCTGCCTCCGCTCCGACGAGCACTACCGGTGAGACCAGACCCCCCTTGCCCTCCTTTTGATGCACACATGTCCGTGACTCGCGTACGAAGATAACCGCATCTTCCGTTTGCTCCCTCGTGCTCCGTAGCGTCGCCCTCGACGATGACTGACCACACCCGACGCCAAGCATCCCTCCGACGAGCAATTGCGGTCAACCCCGAGCGCCCCTTCGCCAGCAAGGACCATCTTGAGCTTCCCCACGCCACGGTGAACTCGGTGAGCATCTCCCCACCCTCTCTCGCTTCCTGCATCGCCAGCACCGCCACTTGCCGCCGCCAGCGCCGCCACTAGTTGGCAAGCGTGCTGCGCGCTGTTGGATATTGATCCAAAGGACACTATAGAACCTTAGCCCGAAGGGGTAAGATCGATCCTGCGCCACACGATTCACTTTAGATCCTGCAGTCCACGTTGCTGATCCAGACGAACCGGTACCAGCGAATAGAAACTCGACATGTGGCCTGAAATCTGTTTTAAAAACAGAAACTTGTCTATTAGATGTTCAATTTTGAAAAATTCATAACTTTCAAACCACACGTCCAAATTTTGCAAATTTTATATCAATGGATTCAGCAAAGACAAGTACTTTCTGACCATGCACTTTGTTTAGTAAAATGCTTATGTTAAATTGATTGTTTTTGTAGAAACTTGTGTATGCATGTTTAGAATATAAAAATTGTTCTAAAATGATTTTTGAGATGAAACCTTTGGAAAATGGATTGTTTTGAACCTACTAACCATATAAAACAGTTTGTGGTTTAAAAAATGTATTTGGTGACGCAAAAGAATAAACTTTTGATTTAAACCATTTCTAGACAAATAAAAATAAGGTTTATTTAATTAAAAATGCTTTTGGCAGAAAATCTTTGGGAAATGTTTCAGAATAAACTCTCTGACCCCAAGCACCAAGTTTTACGATTTGAAAATGTATTTGGTGAACCCTATAAAAATTATTACTTTGTTAAGGCATTTTCAACCACATAAAATAATGATTTGGTTTAAAAATGGTTTATAGATAAAATCTTTTGCAAATAGTTTTGCCACTTTATAAAATGATCATTAGGTGTTTTCAAATGTTTATAACCTATTAGAAACCACATTTACAAATAAAACAATCTTTAGCATGCTTGCATGCATTGTTTTGTTTCCATCATTTTATGTGATGTTTTGAAATTGTGCCCTTGCTTGATTGAATTGAAGTGATTTGAAGAGTGTGATCATTGCAAAGACAAGGAGTGAACTTATATTCTATACCAAAAATGCAAGTGATGCTTCATACTTTTGTCCCATTATTTTCACTATGCATTAGTGATATTTCTAAATAGGACTTGCATGGAATTTTGCTAAGTGTAAACTATGCCATGGGAAATCCTAGTAGATGAAACCTTAGTAGAATTTCCTAAGTTAAGATTCCTACTACTATCATGCTTAGCTTAGCTAGTAGAAAACAAGGGTGGAATATATATTCATGCTATGAAATATTTCTAAGTCTGTGGACTTGTGTTTTGTTTAATAAAACAACTAAGTGAATGAATCACCTGGGTGGAATGGAAGGAATGGCTTGTGTTGAGTGGTTCACAAGGCCCATTTCTATGGTTTACCTTGTGTATCTCACTTGTGGATGGCCACCCAGGAACAAAGAGATTTGAGATGTCAAATGTTGAGAAGCTTCAAGTGCAGCCACTTGGCATTATGGGTTGCAATAACTTAGCCAAATGGACAGTTGGTGGTAGGGGATTGATAGGTTGGAGCGCGTCCATTCTAGTCTAAGGGAAGGCTTCTGAAAGATCTTGTCTTGGTGAAACCAAGTCTTATGGGGAAAGTGCACCACCTCTGCAGAGTGTAAAATCTAAGTACTTAGCCATGTCCCTGGTAAAGGACAATTTGAGCATCAAGACATGGAAGCTATCAAGAATCTCCTCATGCCAATTTCTAAGTTAAAAACTTTTGGTTGAACAAGGGTTAAAAGGATCACAATTTCTATTGGGAGATGCCTTGGGAATGTTTTTGTTAGTGTTTTCAAATGATAAGGAAAATCAATTTTGAGCAATGCAAGCCTAAGCTCCACTTAGCCAAATGCATATAGATGATAGACTCCACTATACTACCATAGTATCACTTGCCAATACAATTCAAATGTATTGACCCTTGTGGCTATAACTTGTTATGTTGCAGGTTTGTTTGATATTAGTGAAGTTTAATGATTAGGATTACAAGTCTACAACCAACATGTCTGCCTGTGGCACTTTGAAGATGAAGGACCCCATGCTATTGTTATATTCTGCTGCATTGTAATGAGATAGCCAAATGAGCTATGTAAGATGTAATAAATTATTTTATTCCTGGTTATAAAGTTGTATTATGACCTTTGTTTCTTGATATTACATCTTAACTGTGGATGCTAGCTATTGATCTAGGGACTAGCATGGTAAACACAGGGATCTCTACCTTATTAAAGGTTGGGAACCTTACACTATTATTCTACTAAGGTATCACTTGCCAATACTATTCCAATGTATTGACCCACGGTGGCTGTAACTTGTGTTGTTGTAGGTTACTCTGATGATGATTAGGGTTATGAGTCTACACTCAACATGTTTGCATGTGGCACATGAAGATGAAGACTTTACTTTATTTACTTAAGTTTGAACTCTTTTACTAGCCTATGGCTATGGAGTTGTAAAAGACTATGATATCTCTGGAATGACGATGTAATAAAGACCTTTGTATCTGTGTACTTCATCTTAAACTATGGATGCTAGCATTTGATCTAGGGACTAGCATTCAAACACAGGGACCTTTACCTTTACAAACGTGGGGTCTTACAATATCTTAATTGCTTTCCTGTAGTTGCGGATGCTTGCAGGGTTTTAATCACAAGTATGTATTAGTCCAAGTAAGGTCAGTACATTAGCACAGGTTCACCCACACAACACTTACAACACCAAAGAAGAGTACTAAGCTATATGAAGCGAAAGCACTTGAAAGAATTCACATGTGTCCTCGAGAACGTTTGTTCCTTATAAGTATTTCCACCGGCTTGTCCTTTGCTAAGAAAGGATTGGGCCACTTGCTGCAGTTGTTTGTTGTCTTTATTACTTGCACTTTGTTTCTTTGCTTTATCAAAAAAAACCTAAAAATCCATTTGCTAAGTATTTGCAGAGATTTCCTGCTCCATACCACTAGTCAACACCTTCTGCTCCTTGTTCGGATCGACACTCCTATTTATTGAAAGTACTATGATACACCCCCTATACTTGTGGGTCATCACCCTCCAACTTGCCTCCTTCCAGCCACTTATTTCTCTCTCCCAAAAACACCGGAAAACTTCTCAAAGCTCGAGTTACTGCTATTCTTGCTCCCGATTTTCCATCTCCTTGCTCAGCCCATCTTTGCTTCTGATTTTTTAGGGACTGCTCTTCGGTTTGTGCCTCTTCCGCTTGTCCAATTAGATTTTTGATTGGTGGATTGTATGTTGATTATTTTGCTATTGTAGGTGACTGGTTATGTGAGCTTGCTTGCTTGTTCTAGGCTTAGAGATTTCATTTTTATGCATGTTTAGCCCTTTAGCAAGTTCCTATAGTAGTTCCTCATCATTTATCAACATGGAAATCACTTGGTTTGATGTTTGTCTAAAAATTTCAGAAAAAGGGCCATGGACAACCATACCTTTGGAGAAGTGTTTGAAAGTGATGCACCTAGGAGGACAAGGCCTTCGAGATCAACCTCTCGAGCTAGGCCATCATACAATGAGGATCTTATTGCACCGCACTTTGGCAACGAGGGAGATGAGGGGGATGCGCACCCTTCTACCTTCCCTTGTTTTACCTTTTTGCAAGATGCAGGTATTATCGATGATTTCTTATAACTTGTTTGGAGGGTTTGTCTAACCGATTATATGCAGGATGAGAGTAAGAAATATGCTTTGTTCACCAAAACTTTTGTGGAGATTTTCACTAACACCCCTTTCAGGACAGATGTTTCATTCAAAATCTATGATAGGCCTATCACCATGCAACTAAAAATATTTTGCAGCATTATTGGGATTGGCATGGCTGGGACGGTGAAGAAGTTTTAGGGTCAACCCGCGGATTTATTGGAGCTCTACCGTGGGGTAACAAATGATGATGACTGCACATCCCAGCGCGGGAAGATAAGAAATATTCAACTCCCAGCTATCATATATTTTGCTTATTATCTTGCCACTAACATTCTTGGAAGGGAGAACACTAACAATATTTACAACTATCATTTGGATTTTATTGATGTTGCACTTAACAATGAAACCAGGTATAATCTTAGTTCTCTCATTGTTCGTCGCCTAGCTGCTAGAGGACCCATTTATGGGGGTATTATTGTTGCATGTGTAGTTGCTGCCTTAGACCTTTCTATTGATATGAATGACACAGTGTTGGCACCACAAAGGCTTGACCTAGCCGCCATGAAAGCGCATCACTTTGTTACTGCTAGCTCTAGCATTGAGATTTTAGTTTACAGGATGATGATTATTGACGGGGATGAGAAGGAAATTCCTTTGCCACATGCTAATTTTTTCAGTATTTGTAGGGGGCCTTAGTCACGCTCCAGGGAGGATATGGACGATCAGCTACGTGTGCTTGGTTTACACGAGCGCTACCAGGGGACGCACCCTCTTATGACGACTCTGTGCACTACACAGGGGCTTCCTCGAGCACATACCAGGACGAAGGGGCCTCTTCGTCACATTACAGAGGCACTCCTTCTTGGCCAGGCTGGGATTTGATCTCCACTTAGGCCAAAATCCTAAGTTTGGGGGGAGGTATACCGACACCGCACTCATCTATATATCATGTTCTGTCGGTACTTTGTATATCCATGTTTCTCTTTCTTTTTAGTTTTTGTTTCTTCTTTCCCAAAACACAAAAAGACCAAAAATATTTTCGTTGTTTCTCTTGGTTTGTTTCTTTGATTTTTAGCTTTGGTTTTCTTTAAGGAAAATCCAAAAATATTTTGCTTTGTTTTTTCTTTGAGTGCTTGCTTTTAAAAATCGAAAACCCAAAAATATTTGTTGTTCTTCTTTGGTTTTGTAAAGTTTGTTGTAGGGTTCAGCGGTCCTCAGTGATTCCTTTGGATCTTGGTTTCATGTTATTATTCAAGCCACACAAGTGAAAGGCAATTATGATTATTTATGAAAACTCTAGGTGTGGTAAGAGGCTGGTAATTAACTCTATTTGTCTTCATTTTTGTACATATACTCATCATTGTGGGCATGCTTAGTCTGTTCATGTAAGGTGTATGTTATTTATTGGATGCTTAGTAGTTCTTGATCTCTTATGATTAGCTCCAGCTTGGTAATAGTTTGTAGCTTGTCATATGAATATTTGCTTGCATTGTTCTATTCATAACTTGGTATGACATTGTGGTATCCTCCTCTGAATGCTTCATTTGAATCGACTTGGCACATGCTCACGCATGCATATGACTGAACAAAAGTCAGTTAAGCCTTGATGATTTATTTTACCTCAGAGTTCTTGTATCACTTTTATGCCATAATTAATTTTGTTTTTTGCAAGCATGATTATGACAATTATTGCTCTCTCATTTGTCGCTCCCTTTCTATTTCTAGCCTTCACTTGCACTGAGTATGAGCTCTACTCGTGCTTCCAACTCCCCAAAACCAATATTGTCAAAAGTGTCCACCATATCTACCTATTAGCATCATTGCTATTCTGAGCATATCTATTATGCCTCGTTTTCTTCCAAATAAAATGTTTGTTTGTTATGAGAAAATTAGTTAGTAAATCTCTCACGAACTTGATGGCACACTTTATTTTCTTGCACTTAACAAACCTAAACCATTGTGATTGTCCATGAAAGTTATATGCTTGCAAATTATAGTGTAACATCCCAGAATTAGAGCTTAGAAATAAGCTGAACACGGATGTGTGCATTGCATTCATGCATAGAAAATCCGAATAATTTCCGCGCCTTTGAACAAAACTTGTCAAAGCGATTGAAGCTTCTCTCAACTTGATGGAATTGAAGTAGATCATCAAGTTGACTGCGATAAGTTTCAATATGACCTTGTTAAATCCTTGACTTGGGTAAAGGATATTTGATCTAAGGGTAGATCAAATGTAATAAAAGTTAAACCCTAATATCTTACTTAATGGTTTTTATTTGATCCTTAAGTAATCATATCCTAGTATTCATTACACAACTCATGAATACCAATTTATAAATATAACTTAAGTAATAGGAATGTAACAACTAAATCCTGATCTATCTTAATCCCATCTACTTATACCATGAGTATCAGGGTAATACCCAACTTTAACCCTTTAGTTATATTGAGTAGTAAGGAAATCAAGTCAAGATCATTCACCATATATCTTTCTTTCCATATCAATCCTTATCATCTCTATTGAACCTTATTCTCATATCTGTTGTTCATCAATGTTGAGTAATCAACTATTGATCCACCAATTCTTAACCTATCAATTCTTGATCTATCAACTCTTGTCCTTATCATAACATTCACTATAAATCCTTTAGAGAAGGAAGTAAGAAGAGGTAAATAGTAATGCTAGTCTTAGATATCATCTATAGGATAGTTGATGGAGTTAACTCACTCCTGAAATGACAGGAGAGTTATTTGGAATATATAATTATATGGTGATAAATAAGATTACAAGGATGAATCCTGAAGAAAGTTACCAGGAGTAATCCTATTGGATCAAGTAGGTATAGTCAATGCATAACATCTCATAGTCCAATAGAGATAAACAGAAGATAATTATAATACAATTGTAATGTTGTATGAGTGAAAGCCTTGATTAGCCAACTGGAAAACTAAACCATAAAGGATCAAAGGATCATAATGATCATGCTTTAGTCGCCAAGATTGAATGCTTATATCATGTATAAGTGACATTGGTGGATAGAACATGATGAACCCTAGAATAGATATCTATCCTAGGTCAACCATGATAAGTCACCATGATAGGATGTGAAGTTTGAATATAAGCTACTGGAGTAAAGTAGATATAAGATAGTATGACTAAGCTAAATCTAGAGTAGCATGGAGTTATTGAAGTAGTGTTATTTCTCTTAAAGGATAGTAAACTTTTGAGGAGAGTAGTTTGATATATACATCTACTGGAGTAATATTAGTGGGGGATGATTAAGGAAGAGTACGAATGGAGTTAGAAGTAGCTACTTGTTGGATTGGAGATTATCAGCAATAGAGCAGTTGATATAACCAAGTATGGATATGAGAATATTATGAAAGCTTTAGTGTCAAGCTCATTGGATTTATAAATGGGTTTAGAGGAATAAAAGGTGGATAAGAATATTCTTGTGAAGTAAAGCTCATCATGTTAGCACATGATGATGGATATGAAGGAGTAGTATATCTAGGAAAGGAATTCCTTAATTAGAAGTTCAGGATTGTGAATTATGAAAGATAGGAATTCTTGGTAAATACTAAACCCTAAATCTTTAACCAAACATAATATCCATTTCCTCTAATTGATCTATCATCTGACTTCCACAAAGCTTAATAGGAATATTTTCTATAGCAAACAACTTAAGCATATCTTTGTCACTTCTAAACTTTAAAATCATATGTGCCTAGAGATTCTAATTATCAATTTCATCTCTAAGCCATCCTAGGAAACAACCCCACTAATTTTACCTTAGAGGGTGATATCATTCATGATCATAAACATAAAGACAATATGTCTTAACCATTCACCTTTATTCACAATTATAAAAGGATATGAAAATATTAAAACTCCTAGAATTCATGGTAGACATTTATAATTTCAAACCTTTTACTCTTATGTTAGTTATAATGAAATATATACTTTGTTATTTTCTAAATTTATGAGGAAAATATTAACCATATTAATTACTCAAAACTTTATGTATCAAATAATAATGAAGGACCATTATACATAAAAGCATCTTTAATATTATGATTTAATAAGAATCAAATTTCATGAGTTAATAATGGTGCATTCTTTAATGAGTTAATGGATATCAGATAAATTAAATTCATATGAAAAGACCCTACAAATACTAAGAGGAATAGTATATATATATAAAGAAAATAAAGAAATGATAACATTACACAATAAAAGTTCACAAAATAATACTAAATACATTTCAATATTGTTACAATTATTTAGCAAATAAATTCTATAAAGAAAGATTCCAAAACAAATGAACAATACAAATATGAAAAAATGAAACAGAAAATAGAAAACAAGAAGAAAGAAAAAGAATAGAGAAATCAGTTCTAGCGTGAGGCCCATTTTTCCTTTTACTTATCTATCGCCCACGAGCACCCCGCAATAGCCACATTTCGTCCCAACAACGAGCCCAACTCATCCACACAGTGACTAACGAGTGGGACCAGATGAAGGACTGCGGGTTGAGTTTGAAATTTTACCAGGGGGTTTTCTGCAAGAATGTGCATCGTCATCTTCCTCCAGCTGGAAGCAGCTCGGTGGCGATGCCAAGATTGTCCGCCGCCGTCCTTCAGTCAAGATACACACCGCCGTCACCCGGAGGGGATAAGGAGGTCGCGGCGACGTCCCTGCTCATCCTTATCTCCTCACAGTATCTCTCTCACTCTCTCTTTTCCTCCCGATTTCTTCCCCTCTCACTGAAACCCTAGCTCCGGGTCACCGTCGATTGCCGTCGCTGTGAGCTCTCCCGTTCTCCATTAATCAAGCACACGACTTCGCCTTGTTCCATTGAGCCTTCTAGTCAACGGAATCGAGGAGGGGCGCCAGGACTCGACGCCACAAGGTCATCTTCTCGAGATCCGGCCGTGCTCCGCCATGGTAGATGCCGATGACTCCGACCTCCCCTGTCCACACCGACCACCTCTACGCGTTCGTGGTGAGTAAACGAATCCCATCGTCCTCTCAAACCCCTCCTTTGCTTCTGCAATCGTTTTTTCGTCGTAGATCAACGTCCGCCGCCGCATAGCTCGTCGTCGACCATGTTCTAGCTACCAAATAGGAGCGGCGCCACTTCTAGTAGGTTCCCTGACATGTGATCTTTCGAACTGCAATGACCGCGTGTGCAAAACCTCGCTAAATCGTCGTCGTTGCTAGCCATCTGATCAACGCCGGCGAGATGACGTCATAGTGACGTCACGCTTGCCTCAAGTCAACCAGTCAAACCCTACGGGTCCTGCTTTGCTGAAGTGGTGTAGTACGTGGCAACGACCCCACTAGTCAGTGACTAGGGTAGATTCAGTCTGGGTGTCCAATGTAATTCCCTGTTTGCAATGTTTAGAAAATGATTTAGGAAATAATTAAATCTTGTTAAATTAATAACTTTTGTTTTATAATTCAGAAAAAAATATAATATATGAAAATGTTTAGAAAAATAAAATTTAGAACTTAAAACTATTATTATGCCAACAATTTAAATACTTATTATATAATAAAGATTTTATAAATTTTAATATTTTAAAATTCATATTTTAATATTGGTAAATGTTAAAAATATAAATAAAATACCAAAAATCTTAGAAAAATAAGAACAAAAATTTAAAACTATAATCATGAATTATTATTTCACTTAATTAAATATTTATTATTTATTAAGTATTTATATAGTAAGAAATCTTATAAAAATCATATCTTATTATTTATAAATCACAAAAATAAATGTAATATACCAAAATAATCAAAAAAATTATACCTACATGTTAAAAATGTAATATTACACTTTTGAAGTAAATAAAAATTTAAACACTTTATTAACTTGAATTTAAACCTATTTCCTTAGTTAATAATTCATATAAGGGTAAAAATTGCTAATATTCCTAGAATTAGCTAATTAAAGTCTAATAAATAGTATTAGTCTTAAATATTGATAATGTGAAGTCAAAATTGTTCAACACATTTTAAATACAATTTTATTTGAATTATCATTCAACAATAAGTGTATATTATTTTCCAAATGGAGTTATCAAATATTAAATTCTCAAAATCTTTTACCATTGTTTCAATCACAAAGTTATAAACATATCAAAACACTATAGTGAATCCATAAGTAGTTAAGTAATATTATTTCCTTATTTACAAACTATAACCACTCATTTATAAAAATATAAAAGATTTTATTCCATTATAAAATTAAGAAACCACTACCCAAATAGAAGTAATACCATTATTAAGAAACTTTAAGGAAATATTATGAAGTGAACAAAGTACAATTACCATAAGTTTTGTACCTTAAAGTCCATCTATGTCTTTAAAGTTAACTTTAGTCTACAAGACTTTAAATATAATGCTAAAGACTTTATTATATGCTTTATAGTTAAATTTGGTTTGTTATAGTTAAGTCATAAAGCATCTCAAGTCCAAACTATTCAAGTAAGCACAAACAACATCGAACACATTTGATTAACCACAAAGATTGTTTAGACCTTAGAAAAGAAATCTTTTCTTCAAATGTTATTCTTTTTGCCACTTCAATCAACAGATGACAACTAATCATAATCACATTACTTTATACTTTACTTGTATATTAGGATTGTTAATACTTAAGTTCCTTATAAATGACAATACTTGTAAAGTAAGATTTAAAGATAAGGCAATTCTTATATAAGTAATCTTTGAATAGCATTCCACAATTGTGTATCTTATTGTTCTATGATGTTATAATTACATATTGTTTCACACACACCCACAAGCCCTAATAAGAAGCACAAATGTGAAACTTATCTAAAAGTACCACACATTCTAAAGGAACCATTTCCTGCATCCAAACTCTAGATCAACGCTTATTCCGGGATTCGAGTTTATCAAATTACATTACATTACTTATGCATAATAGCATCTTGCTTCTTTAAACATTAGTCCTTACCGGACCAATGATGCTGATATCAGATATTGGATCTTATATTGTCTAGAAGACTGTGAGTGCATAATCTTGCAATCACAAAAGGCAATTTCACACTTGCTCATGTCCTTTGATTATTTTATGTAAAGCATTTTGCAAATCCAGTGTTGTCATCACCTGCATTTGAAAAAGGTCAGAAAACACTATTTTCATAATAATATGATTATAGGTTATTTACCATTAGGTAATAACCTACTATGAAAGTTCCGATGGTAAAGGAACATAGTTTCTAGGACTTAACAACCAATGTCGCCAGTGATTCTTGCGCCGTATATTACGCGTTAACCATGAGATTTGGAATGGGACGGAGAAGTCAGCTGTATCCTTTTCCTCTCGTATGGAGGCAAGACGACCTTAACGTGACGTTGTGATTCCTTGTGTGGATCCAACATATGGGTGGGCACCCTTATGACCCACACTTTTGGTGTCTAGATTATCTATGAATGGTGTTTAGTGGTATAGTCCATTCAATATGGCACTTGCCAGGGCATCGCCGGGTCATAGAGTCTTCGGGAACTCATCAGGGTTTTAGCCTGCCCGAAAGGGGGCTTAACGGAGGTGAGACAGCCCCGAAGGATCGCGCGGACATATAGGGTCGTGAAGAGGGCAGTGATTGGCTTGGATCTTAGTCTGGGCCTCATACCAAGGAAGTACGAACGGGTTGGCCACTCGTATATGCAACAAAGCTAAGATATCTGATGGGTAAAGTAACGCACATCTGCAGAGTGTAAGAACTGTAACTTGTTACTCCTTGTTCTGGGAAGGAGCTGCGAACACGGCGGGAAAGGAACTCCATGAAAGTTCTGGTAAACCCGTGAAGGCTGACTGACATAGCTTTTCAGAATAAAAGCAACCTTTGAAGGAATGTTTACGAAAACTTGCATTTCCTACGACCTATAGTCTCTGGCTGTAGTTATAGTGCATCAAACACTCCTTTTCTAGTGAACTTGCTGAGTACGATCGTACTCAACGTATCTTCTTAACCCTTTCTAGGTTCTAAAGCCAGTACAGACGATGTCTACATCAAGTTATGCTACAGGAATCATCACCAGAAGCTAAAGTTCTTCAATGAAGTAAAAAAGTCAACATATACATCAATTCAAGTGAAGACAAAGTTACTGATTAGATAGGAATATAACCACTAGCCATAAAACCTATTTCTGTAGTATATTGCAATAGCAGCAAGGCCAGACCAATAGTTCAGATACTAGTCTGATTATTATTATAGTTTTTGAGTTGTTTATTTCTGATTCTTCTTTGTAAGAAGTTTCTTTCTCTCTCTTTAACCTAGAGTGTTCTTTGGGTCTTGTGTAAAGAGTTTATTTGTAACTTATAGTCATATCTTGGACCTGGTGTGTTTCTGTTGTACCACTCTAAGGGATGTAATACTAGTGAACAGTGTTTCATTGGTGTTATCTCAACGACTATAGTGTACTACATCATGCAGTGGTATGATGGGTCACCGCAGATGGTATGAGAGCATATGCTTTGACCTTAGGATTAAAACCCTTTTAGGAAGATCTGTAGGTTGGACAGTGACTATAGGAGCCATCTTATCTAAACCAAATATTGTGATGACTTGTGAGAAGTATTCACTTGAGGATAACTTTGTAACTAGATACTTAAGTCATTCTTTCTTAGTAGTAATTATTTTATCTTTTCTCAGTATAGTGTTATTTAGAGTCTTTCGAAGGAGACATAACCCACCAAGATACTGTAGGAAAGCCAATTGGTCACAGTAGATTAGGATCAAGTGTAAGACATCAATTGAAGTAGTCCTAATGGTATAGCTTAACCCTAGAATTCATGTAAGAAAGTGGACTCTTACGGTTTGTTGATGACCAAAGACAACATGATGAATATCATTAGGATAAATGTTGATGTAATGAGTAGTAATCATGTGGGATTCACTTGAGGATTCTACGTGATGAAGTGAAATTATGCTAAGAATTAATGATAGTGTAATGAGAAATAAAGTCATCATGATGTGATTAGCTCTTAAATCATGATGTATAGGTAAAACATAACAAGATCATGGTGAGATTAGCTCCGAAACCATGAGGTAGGTGTAATAATTGGCAGGTAATTAGTAAATTATCTTGAGTTAGAAGTATAGAACAGGGTAGAACTATGATAGAACTCATAAGTGCTTGAAAATTCTAATAATCTTTGGTTTAAGTTAGTAATAGAATCTGGTTAGTCATTTGGAGAGATCATGTGAGGTTAGTTTACTAATAAAGGAAAAGTTAGTTATAGTTAGTCATTCCAAAACTGAGACGAAAGGTTAGACGAAACCAAATTGAGACCACCTTGTTTAGAATTATCCTGTTGCAATTGAGAAATTTGGGTAAATGTCGAGACATAGAATAGTTTGACCATTTAAGTGCTAAGTATCAAAATGTAAACCTATATGAGGAGGTGTCATATACTACACAACTAAGCCTGAATTCTAGAGATATTATACTCAACTACTATACTTTGGGCTTAGAATATTGTGTGTTATATGTACCACACTTGGATTTATTTGTTTTTCTTGGATCTTCTTGATTAACTAGATATGTACATGAAGTTTGACTTGGTGTGCAAATGCATGTTGCAACATCCAATTTACTTGATGTTATAGATCAAGATAGCAAAGGGAATTCGTGTAAGGGAGTGACGAGTTCCAAAGACCAAGATGGAGATTTACTTGAAGAATGAAGCAAGTATAAGGAGTATCAACACCAATTTAAAGGATGGATCAAGATCAGATGATTACTAAATAGTATTAAGAAGGAAGATTAATGTAGGGAATACATGGAGCAACGAGAATTAATGAATTTAGAGTTCACCCAAAATAGATGATGTTGCTAAGAAATTGATGAAGTAGTTGTCCCAAGTTCATGGAAGTATCATGAATGGGTGCAAATAAGAATTTTTGGAACCAAAAATGGTATTCAAGCTCCGACAATTCAGAGAGAATGCCAGAAGTGTGTCAGAAACCATAGGGAAATGCATACACCCTAGGATGGTTCGCAGCTCATATCTTGTCCGCAGCTGATATTTGGTTGACTTAGTTAACCAGATCCTCTTAAAAGTTGCATAAAGAGAATAAAACTTGGCCTAAGTTAAGTAAGACATAAAGGAGTAGAAGCATTAAAGCGACCGTCTTTCGAGACGCCTCGCGAAGTCAAGCCTATCCAAGCGAAAATGTCCAAATAATAGTAATACAAATCATGCTAAAAGATTCACTTCGGAGATCCACAATTGTGTGGATACATCGTACAATCTTTCATGAGACTCTAACTAGGTAGAGAATAAGCTAGACAAAGCCCTACATTCTAGTTATAAAGCCAATGTTACTATAAGGCAATTTAGAGACCATTAGAAAACCCTAAGGGGGAGAGTAAACAATAAAATGAAAGAGTTATTATATAATTATCCGGGTAAAGGTTGAAGAAGAAGTATTAACTTATAATAGTGATAAACCGTATTCTCATGAGGTTAAAAGAAGGCATTCTTGTAAAAGTACTTTAAGAAGTATGTCTAGATGAAAGACCGAAGTTACTTCAAGATAGTAGTGATCATACCTCAAGTTAATTGGAAGTTGAGGAAGTACTTAAGGTAATACCAAAAAATTATCTAAAGCTTGATAAGATAAAAGCTTGAAGCTGATAAAATAGATTAGTCCTAATAGACTAATTCTAAAGGAAATAACTCCCAAGTGATCCCTAAGCGGTAATAAAACACATCCAATTGGACATGTTTAGAGAAACAAGAAATTCCGATGGGTATGGACTAAATGTGTTCAACACCAATCTTCGGAGGAACTACTAGTACAACTTGTACAATGATAAATCAAAGATTAGTCTTTTGGCCACAACACTATTGACTAATAGAAATTTAAAACCTGTTTTAGTGAGACTTCCTAGACCTTATACAATATAGTAAGGAATTTCGGTGATCAAGTGAAGGAATTGAAATAGAATACCTAATCTGGGAAATCAACTAAAGAAGATACCCCAATTTAAGGAGTTCAGAATAAGAAAATATCTCTAAGGGAGTTAAGTAAAAGGAAATTTGGAGTATTGAAGAAAACTAGTTGAAGATTGCCAAGTACGGTGAGAATTCAAGGAAAAAGATCTGGATATGGGATATTACAATTATTCCCATTGAGGTTACCATGGAGCTGAGACGTATCGTAACCAATACAAAACAATTCCTTACTCCGTGAGAGTTTATGAACTTCGAGGACGAACTTTATTTTAAGGGGGAGAGTCTATAACATCCCAGCATTAGAGCTTAGAAATAAGTTGAACACAGATGTGTGCATTGCATTCATGCATAGAAAATCCGAATAATTTCCGCGCTTTTGAACAAAACTTGTCAAAGTGATTGGAGCTTCTCTCAACTTTATGGAACTCAAGTAGATCATCAAGTTGACTGCGATAAGTTTCAATATGACCTTGTTAAAACCTTGTTTTGGGTAAAGGATATTTGATCTAAGGGTAGATCAAATGTAATAAAAGTTAAACCCTAATATCTTACTTAATGGTTTATATTTGATCCTTAAGTAATCATATCATAGTATTCATTACACAACTCATGAATACCAATTTATAAATATAACTTAAGTAATAGGAATGTAACAACTAAATATTGATCTATCTTAATCCCATCTACTTATACCATGAGTATCATGGTAATACCTAACTTTAACCCTTTAGTTATATTGAGTAGGAAGGAAATTAAGTCAAGATCATTCACCATATATCTTTCTTTCTATATCAATCCTTATCATCTCTATTGAACCTATTCTCATATCTGTTGTTCATCAATGTTGAGTAATCAACTATTGATCCACCAATTCTTAACCTATCAATTCTTGATCTATCAACTCTTGTCCTTATCATAACATTCACTTTAAATCCTTTAGAGAAGGAAGTAAGAAGAGGTAAACAGTAATGCTAGTCTTAGATATCATCTATAGGATAGTTGATGGAGTTAACTCACTCCAGAAAAGATAGGAGAGTTATTTGGAATATATAATTATATGGTGATAAAAAAGATTACAAGGATGAATCCTGAAGAAAGTTACCAAGAGTAATCCTATTGGATCAAGTAGGTATAGTCAATGAATAACATCTCTTAGTCCAATAGAGATAAACAGAAGATAAATATAATACAACTGTAATGTTGTATGAGTGAAAGCCTTGATTAGCCAACTGGAAACCTAAACCATAAAGGATCAAAGGATTATAATGATCATGCTTTAGTCACCAAGATTGAATGATTATATCATGTATAAGTGACATTGGTGGATAGAACATGATTGAACCCTAGTATAGATATGTATCCTAAGTCAACCATGATAAGTCACCATGATAGGATGTGAAGTTTGAATATAAGCTACTGGAGTAAAGTAGATATAAGATAGTATGACTAAGCTAAATCCAGAGTATCATGGATTTATTGAAGTAGTGTTATTTCTCTTAAAGGATAGTAGACTTTTGAGGAGAGTAGTTTGATATATACATCTACTAGAGTAATATTAGTGGGGGATGATTAAGGAAGAGTATGAATGGAGTTAGAAGTAGCTACTTGTTGGATTGGAGATTATCAACAGTAGAGTAGTTGATATAAGCAAGTATGGATATGAGAAGATTATGAAAGCTTTAGTGTCAAGCTCATTGGATTTATAAATGGGTTTAGAATAATAAAAGGTGGATAAGAATATTCGTGTGAAGTAAAGCTCATCATGCTAGCACATGAGATGGATATAAAGGAGTAGTATATCAAGTAAAGGAATTCCTTAATTAGAAGTTCGGGATTGTGAATTATGGAAGATAGGAATTCTTGGTAAATACTAAACCCTAAATATTTAACCAAACATAATATCCATTTCCTCTGATTGATCTATCATCTGACTTCCACAAAGCTTTATAGGAATATTTTTCTATAGCAAACCACTTAAGCATATCTTTGTCACTGCTAAACTTTAAAATCCTATGTGCCTAGAGATTCTAATTATCAATTTTATCTCTAAGACATCCTAGGAAACAACCCCACTAATTTTACCTTAGAGGGTGATATCATTCATGATCATAAACATAAAGACAGTATGTCTTAACCATTCACCTTTATTCACAATTATAAAAGGATATAAAAATATTAAAACTCCCAGAATTCATGGTAGACATTTATAATTTCAAACCTTTAACTCTTATGTTAGTTATAATGAAATATATACTTAGGTATTTCCTAAATTTATGAGGAAAATATTAACCATATTAATTACTCAAAACTTAATGTATCAAATAATAATGAAGCATCATTATACATAAAAGCTTCTTTAATATTATAATTTAATAAGAATCAAATTTCATGAGTTAATAATGGTGCATTCTTTAATGAGTTTATGGATATCAGATAAATTAAATTCATATGAAAAGACCCTACAAATATTAAGAGGAAAACTATATGTATAAAGAAAATAAAGAAATGATAACATTACACAATAAAAGTTCACAAAATAATACTAAATACATTTCAATATTGTTACAAGTATTTAGCAAATAAATTCTATAAAGAAAGATTCCAAAACAAATGAACAATACAAATATGAAAAAATGAAACAGAAAATAGAAAACAAGAAGAAATAAAAAGAATAGAGAAATCAGTTCTGGCCTGAGGCCCATTTTTCCTTTTACTTATCTATCGCCCATGAGCACCCCGCAATAGCCACATTTTGGCCCAACAACAAGCCCAGCTCATCCAACAGTGACTGACGAGTGGGACCAGATGAAGGACTGCGGGTTGAGTTTAAAATTTTACCAGGGGTTTCTGCAAGAATGTGCATCGTCATCTTCCTCCAGCTGGAAGCAGCTCGGTGGCGATGCCGAGGCCGTCCGCCGCCGTCCTTGTGTCAAGATACACGCAACCGTCACCCGAAGGGGATAAGGAGGCCGCGTCGACGTCCCTGCTCATCCTTATCTCCTCACAATCTCTCTCTCGCTCTCTCTGTTCCTCCCGATTTCTTCCCCTCTCACTGAAACCCTGGCTCCGGGGCACCATCGATTGCCGCCGCTATGAGCTCCTGTTCTCCATTAATCAAGCACATGGATTCGCCTTGTTCCCTTGAGCCTCCTAGTCAACGGAATCAAGGAGGGGCGCCAGGACAAGCCGAGCTCCGGCCGTGCTTCGCCACGGTAGATGTCGATGACTCCGACCTCCCCTGTCCACACCGACCACCTCTATGCGTTCGCGGTGAGCAAACGAATCCTATCGTCCTCTCAAACCCCTCCTTTTCTTCTGCAATCATTTTGTCGCCGTAGATCAACGTCCGCCGCCGCATAGCTTGTCGTCGACCATGTTCTGGCAACCAAATAGGAGCGGCGCCGCTGCTAGTAGGTTCCCTAACATGTACTCTGTCACATCCCAAGATTTTCCAAATCTTGTAATGTGAAAATAAATGAATAAAATAAAACTTTGTTTGATTTTCAAGGCCAGAAGAAAATTTTTGAATCCAATTGGAAACTTTCAAAACCTATTTGGATCAAATGAAATCCTAAAGGGATTTAAAAAGTTAAATAAACAATAAACTTCAAAATATTTAAAATTACTATTTTGGATCTTTAATAAAAGGATTTGGTTTTCAAAAGAAAAGGTGGATTTATAAATAAGGATTATTTTATAGCCAAATTAAACCTTCGCCAATATTTGAAATAAAATGTTTTGTCTTGATTAAAAATAGTAAAGGTTTATTTAAATAAAATAATAAGGATTTAATATCCAATTTTATTTAAAGTAAAGGCTTTTCCCATTTTAAATAAAACACTAAAACTTATTTATTTATTTTAAATAAGTTTTCTAAAGTATTTTATTTTCTCCAATAAAACCTACTGAAGTTTTTTGGTTTTATTTAGATTTCAAAATAAATATTCTAATAAAACAAATCCAATTTGATTTAAAAACTAAGGTCCATTGTATTTAATTATTAAATGGACCCTAAAATAAAAGGTTATTTTGTGTTAAACAAATTTCCAAGTATTCTTTATTTCCAAATAAAACCTACTGATTTGGTTTTGAAAATATTTTGGATTTCAAATGGAAATTTTATTAATTAAATCAAACCCTATTTTATTAAATAACTAAAGATCCATTTTATTTAATTAATGAATGGATCCTAAAAAGAATAAAAATATTATTCTATTTTGGAATTTTGGATTATGTTACTGAACAGAACCAAGTTCAAAGTTGTGAAGTGTGGTGTTTGTTTGAATTGATTTGGTTGATTGAATTGTTTGTTTGAATTTCAAATCAGTAAATAGAAAATAGAAAAAGATAAAACAATCAGACAGAAAAAAAATGTAAGAACAAGTCGACCCAGCCCAGCCGGCCCAACTAACCCAGCAACAGCCCACCTCTCTTTCCCAGCGAACCGTTCTTTTCCACTCACACCCGCACCCACAGAACCAATGACCGGTGGACCTTTCCCCTCCCTCCCTTTCTCACTGACAAAGAGGACCCACAGCCACGTTGGCATCGTCTTCAAACCGTGCGACCAATTCTTTCCCCTCACTCCGGCCGTTTTCGGCGTCGATTGCTCGTGTTCAATTCGCCTAAATGACTCACTAATTCCACCCAGTGATGATGCTCGTAAACTCGCCTCCCTCCTCTCTCCCTTCCCTTCCAGTCATCACACCACCGGAGCCCCAGGGTGTCCACAATTTTTGCTCGAAGCCTCACTGCCACCGACGAGTTCCCTGTCAAATTTCGGCGAGCCCTGACCCTCTCCTACCTCCTAGCTCACACCAGCTTGATCCCCATCATCTCACGCACCTGCCCATGGCCTCCGTTCGCCCACGCATGCTCCACAGCCTCGTCTTCGTCTTCGTCTGAGCGCCACCGACGGCTAGGTCAACTTCGATGAGCTCCTCGGGTAATCCCTGACCGCCCCCTCCTCTCTAATTGACACTAGCATACTCTCCTTCCCCGTACGTGTCTAACGCTCCCTCTGTTTTGCACCGGCATGCCTTGTAGCCTCGTTCCCGACAACGACCGAACGTGCCTGACGGAAGCAGGGACTCCGGCGAGCAATTGTCGTCACCTCCGTGCTCCCCTTGGCCAGCCAAAGCAACAACGAGAAACAGTGCTTCATTGCGAACCTGGTGAGCAACTTCACTCTTCCCCTCGCGTCCTAGTTCACCGGCAGCGTCACCGTCAGAGCCGCGCCGCCGCATGCCACCGTTGAGCGCCGCCAGCTTCTGGTCGAGGCACTGAGAGCCGTTAGATCAGCATCCAGCGGCTAGGAAAGAAAGTGAGCGAAGGGGTAAGAGAGAAACTGAGCCATGCGATATCAGATAGATCCAACGGCCTGCAGCGCGTGATCCGTGCGAACCGTTTTCGTCAAATCAGAGTGAGACACGTGGCCTGTAGTTGAATTAAAAGACAGAATTGATCTATTAGGTTTCCAATTTTGTAAATTGCACAACTTTTAAACCACACGTCCAAATTTTACAAATTGTATACCGTTGGAATCAGTGGAACAAACCCTAGCCAACCATGCCTTTGGTTTAGCAAATAGTATCTGTTAGAGTGTTTGTTTTTGCAGAAACATTTGTATGCTTGTTAAGGATGTAAAAATTGTTTAAAAATGAATTTGGGGTTAAAATCTTTTGCAATTGGATTGCTTTGAACCTACTGACCCTAGGAAACACTTTGTGGACTCAAAAATGTATTTGGTGAAATAAAATAATAATTCTTTGATTTAAACCATTTCTAGTCAAATAGAAATGTGGTTTTATTTATTAAAAATGATTGGAAGAAAACCTTTGGAAAATGTTTTGTTTTAAACCCTCTGACCCCAAACATCAAGTTTTGTGGTTTGAAAACATATTTTGTGAACCCTATAGGTTAATGCCTTAGTAAAAATATTTCTACACCACATAAAATGATACTTTGTTTTGAAAATGGTTTTTGTAGTGAAACCTTTTGCAAATGACTTTGCCACTTTACAAAATGACCAATAGGTGTTATCAAATGTTCATGACCCATTAGGAACCAATTTTTCAAACAAAACAAAGCTTGGTATGCTTGTACGCATTACTTTGACTTTGTGATTTTATGTGATTGATTTGCTTGATTGGTAGATTGAGTTTGTGCCTTGTTTGATTGGATTGTAGTGACTTGAAGAGTGTGATTGTTGCAAGGACAAGGAGTGAACTTATACCCTCTACCAAAAAGGCAAGTGATGCTTCATACTTTTTGTCCCATTACTTTCACTATGCATTAGTGATTTTGCTAAGTAAAACTTGCATGGAAATTTTGCTAAGTGTAAACCTTGCTATAGGAAAACCTAGTAGATGAAACCTTAGTAGAAATTTTCCTAAGTTAAGATTCCTACTACTATCAAGCTTAGCTTAGCAAATAGAAAACAAGGGTGGAATATATATTCAAACTATGAAAAATTTCTAAGTCTGAGGACTTGTGTTTTTGTTTAATAAAACAACTAAGTTAATGAATCACCTGGGTGGAATGGTAATTGCTTGGTGGTTTTTGGTTGAGTGGTTCACAAGGCCCATGTTTATGGTTGACCTTGTGTATCTCACTTGTGGATGGCCACCCAGGAACAAAGAGATTTGAGATGTCAAATGTTGAGAAGCTTCAAGTGCAACCACTTGGCAATATGGGCTCTGCCATGATCATATAGGTTGCAAGAACTTAGCCATATGGACAGAAGGTGGTAGTGTTTGATAGGTTGGAACGCATCCATTTTGGTCTAAGGGAAGGCTTCTGAAAGATCTTGTCTTGGGAAACCAAGTCTTGTGGGGAAAGTGCACCACCTCTGCAGAGTGTAAAATCTAAGTACTTAGCCATGTCCCTGGTAAAGGACAATTTGAGCATCAAGACATGGAAGCAATCAAGAATCTCATCATTCAAATTTCTAAGTTAAAACTTGTGGTTTGAACAAGGGTTGTTTGAAATCTTCAATCTTTGATTGAGAGAAGCTTTGGAAAAAGATTTTGTCAAAACAAAAACTTAGTATTTTCAAATGTTAAGGAAAAATCTATTTTGAGCAATGCAAGCCTCAACCCCACTTAGCCAAATGCATATAGATGATAGGCTCCACTATACTACCATAGTATCACTTGCCAATACAATTCAAATGTATTGACCCTTTGTGGCTGTAACTTGTATGTTGCAGGTTTGATTGATTTTAGTGAAGATTGATTGATTAGGATTACAAAGTCTACAACCAACATCTGCCTGTGGCACTTTGAAGATGAAGGACCCATGCTTATAGTTATTCCGCTGCAATGTAATGTAATAGCCAAATGAGCTATGTAAGATGTAGTAAAATTATGTTATTCCTGGTTATAAAGTTATATTATGACCTTTGTTTCTTGATATTACATCTTAACTGTGGATGCTAGCTATTGATCCAGGGACTAGCATTGTAAACACAGGGGACACCACCTTATATTGTATTAAGGTTGGGCCACTCCCTCTACAAATGGTATCAGAGCACTGTGTTGCCTGTAGGATTTGTAAACCTAGGATTGGACAAAAACCCTTAGAAAAATAGGAGTTTACTTGTTCCAAAAACTTATTTTACAAACACACTTGTAAACTCTTTCCTTAACCATTTTGGTTTTCAACTCTACATCTCTTCTACTTCAACTTGATGGAAAAACCTACCCCATGGCCCAAGACTTCACCATGTGCAAAGGACTTCATCAACTCTAATGACTTCAACTTCTTCAACTCTAATGACTTCAACTTCTTCAACTCTAATGACTTCAACATCTTCAGCATGTTCACCAAGGACTTCCAACTTGGATATCACTAAGTACTACAAGTGAGATAAGGAAATCTTGCTCAAGATTTTGAGACTAAGGGAATGCAAAATAAAGAAGGAGCCATCAACAACTTTGAAGTATTAGTAACCAAGAGTTTTTCTCAAGGAAACCAAGATCTCATGCAAGAAGAAGCAACCAAGGAGGATGGAAAGATCACAAGTGAACCATATAGATGGACCACCATATTTTAGTTAAGTCAAACTCACCAACTTATGTGGTGTAACAAAAATATTTTGTTGCCAAAGTATGTGCTTGAACTTTGTTGTTTGAGTGAATTGTTTGGTTTTTGATTGCATGCACATTGCTTGTGTAAATTGTGATGTGTGTGATTAGGATTAACTCCTTAGAAATATTTTTTTGCCTATTCTAATCCCAATCCAACCCAAACAGATGACTACTCCAAGAAACTCCAACATCAAGGTTGATGACAACAACAACAACAACCAAGAGGACAACATGAGAGCACTTATAGCAACCCAAAACCAGTTGAGCCAAGAGACAACTCAGCTATTAGCCAACAACGATGGACTAGACCCAGCCATACAAAGGATTTTGAAACTTCAATCCCAATTGTTGCAAGGAATGGTTACTCAAATGATCAACATGGGAGAAAACTTTTCCCAAAGAGCTAATGACAACAATGATGACAAAGAAGCTAATCTAGAAGGAATCCAAGCCAGCAATAGTTTTAGAGACAAAGATCATACATCCAAGGAACATGAAGATCACTGCCCCAAGAAGAGAGAAAGATCTCCCACCTATGAAGAACATGAACTAGAAGAACTCCTAGCTTTGGAGAGACCCAAAAAGAAGAAGAAGGACATAAGCCAGTTGTAGTGTTACAATTGCAAAGAGATGGGACACTATGCCAGTGAATGCCCAGAAAAGGAGAAGAGCCAAGAAGACAAACAAAGGCTAGTGAAACCCAAGATGAGGAAGGATATTAGCCAAGTGATGTGCAAACACTTCAAGGAGTTAGGACATTATGCATCAAATTGTCCAGAGAAGCCACCTCAAGACCTCAAACTTATAACATGTTTCAAATGCAAGGAACTAGGCCACTATGCAAACAATTGTCCAAAAAAGATGAAGAACAAGTTAAACAATTCTATGAAGGATCTCAACCTTGGCCCATGAGTCAAGTATGGAAACCAAGGACACCATGCAAATTTTTGCTTAGAGAAATTTTCCCCAGGATCCCAAGAAGGACAATATGTAATTTTTGTTTGAAAATTTTTTAAGGGTGGTAGTACCCTAGTTGTTTTGAGCCTACTTGTAACCCTAGCCTCCCCAAATCTCGGGACGAGATTTATTTTAAGGGTGGTAGCCTGTCACATCCCAAGATTTTCCAAATCTTGTAATGTGAAAATAAATGAATAAAATAAAACTTTGTTTGATTTTCAAGGCCATAAGAAACTTTTTGAATCCAATTGGAAACTTTCAAAACCTATTTGGATCAAATGAAATCCTAAAGGGATTTAAAAATTTAAATAAACAATAAACTTCAAAATATTTAAAATTACTATTTTGGATCTTTAATAAAAGGATTTGGTTTTCAAAAGAAAAGGTGGATTTATAAATAAGGATTATTTTATAGCCAAATTAAACTTTAGCCAATATTTGAAATAAAATGTTTTGTTTTGATTAAAAATAGTAAAGGTTTATTTAAATAAAATAATAAGGATTTAATATCCAATTTTATTTAAAGTAAAGGCTTTTCCCATTTTAAATAAAACACTAAAACTTATTTATTTATTTTAAATAAGTTTTCTAAAGTATTTTATTTTCTCCAATAAAACCTACTGAAGTGTTTTGGTTTTATTTAGATTTCAAAATAAAGATTCTACTAAAACAAATCCTATTTGATTTAAAAACTAAGGTCCATTGTATTTAATTATTAAATGGACCCTAAAATAAAAGGTTATTTTGTTTTAAACAAATGTCCAAGTATTCTTTATTTCCAAATAAAACCTACTGATTTGGTTTTGAAAATATTTTGGATTTCAAATGGAAATTTTATTAATTAAATCAAACCCTATTTTATTAAATAACTAAAGATCCATTTTATTTAATTAATGAATGGATCCTAAAAAGAATAAAAATATTATTCTATTTTGGAATTTTGGATTATGTTCTTGAAGTAACCAAGTTCAAAGTTGTGAAGTGTGGTGTTTGTTTGAATTGATTTGGTTGATTGAATTGTTTGTTTGAATTTCAAATCAGTAAATAGAAAATAGAAAAAGATAAAACAATCAGACAGAAAAAATGTAAGAACAAGTCGACCCAGCCCAGCCGGCCCAACTAACCCAGCAACAGCCCACCTCTCTTTCCCAGCGAACCGTTCTTTTCCACTCACACCCGCACCCACAGAACCAATGACCGGTGGACCTTTCCCCTCACTCCCTTTCTCACTGACAAAGAGGACCCACAGCCACGTTGGCATCGTCTTCAAACCGCGCGACCAATTCTTTCCCCTCACTCCGGCCGTTTCCAGCGTCGATTGCTCGTGTTCAATTCGCCTAAATGACGCACTAATTCCACCCAGTGATGATGCTCGTAAACTCGCCTCCCTCCTCTCTCCCTTCCCTTCCAGTCATCACACCACCGGAGCCCCAGGGTGTCCACAATTTTTGCTCGAAGCCTCACTGCCACCGACGAGTTCCCTGTCAAATTCCGGCGAGCCCTGACCCTCTCCTACCTCCTAGCTCACACCATCTTGATCCCCATCATCTCACGCACCTGCCCATGGCCTCCATTCGCCCACGCATGCTCCACAGCCTCGTCTCCGTCTTCGTCTGAGCGCCACCGACGGCTAGGTCAACTCCAATGAGCTCCTCGGGTAATCCCTGACCGCCCCTCCTCTCTAATTGACACTAGCATACTCTCCTTCCCCGTACGTGTCTAACGCTCCCTCTGTTTTGCACCGGCATGCCTTGTAGCCTCGTTCCCGACAACGACCGGACGTGCCTGACGGAAGCAGGGACTCCGGCGAGCAATTGTCGTCACTCCGTGCTCCCCTTGGCCAGCCAAAGCAACAACGAGAAACAGTGCTTCATTGCGAACCTGGTGAGCAACTTCACTCTTCCCCTCGCGTCCTAGTTCATCGGCAGCGTCACCATCGAGCAGATGCCACCGCTGAGCGCCGCCACTTGGTCGAGAATCGAGAGCCGTTAGATCAGCATCCAGCGGCTAGGAAAGAAAGTGAGCGAAGGGGTAAGAGAGAAACTGAGCCATGCGATATCAGATAGATCCAATGGCCTGTAGCGCGTGATCCGTGCGAACCGTTTTCGTCAAATCAGAGTGAGACACGTGGCCTGTAGTTGAATTAAAAGACAGAATTGATCTATTAGGTTTCCAATTTTGTAAATTGCACAACTTTTAAACCACACGTCCAAATTTTACAAACTTTATACCGTTGGAATCAGTGGAACAAACCCTAGCCAACCATGCCTTTGGTTTAGCAAATAGTATCTGTTAGAGTGTTTGTTTTTGCAGAAACATTTGTATGCTTGTTAAGGATGTAAAAATTGTTTAAAAATGAATTTGGGGTTAAAATCTTTTGCAATTGGATTGCTTTGAACCTACTGACCCTAGGAAACACTTTGTGGACTCAAAAATGTATTTGGTGAAATAAAATAATGATTCTTTAATTTAAACCATTTCTAGTCAAATAGAAATGTGGTTTTATTTATTAAAAATGATTTTGGAAGAAAACCTTTGGAAAATGTTTTGTTTTAAACCCTCTGACCCCAAACATCAAGTTTTGTGGTTTGAAAACATATTTTGTGAACCCTATAGGTTAATGCCTTAGTAAAAATATTTCTACACCACATAAAATGATACTTTGTTTTGAAAATGGTTTTTGTAGTGAAACCTTTTGAAAATGACTTTTACACTTTACAAAATGACCAATAGGTGTTATCAAATGTTCATGACCCATTAGGAACCATTTTTTCAAACAAAACAAAGCTTGGTATGCTTGTATGCATTACTTTGACTTTGTGATTTTATGTGATTGATTTGCTTGATTGGTAGATTGAGTTTGTGCCTTGTTTGATTGGATTGTAGTGACTTGAAGAGTGTGATTGTTGCAAGTACAAGGAGTGAACTTATACCCTCTACCAAAAAGGCAAGTGATGCTTCATACTTTTTGTCCCATTACTTTCACTATGCATTAGTGATTTTGCTAAGTAAAACTTGCATGGAAATTTTGCTAAGTGTAAACCTTGCTATAGGAAAACCTAGTAGATGAAACCTTAGTAGAAATTTTCCTAAGTTAAGATTCCTACTACTATCAAGCTTAGCTTAGCAAATAGAAAACAAGGGTGGAATATATATTCATACTATGAAAAATTTCTAAGTCTGAGGACTTGTGTTTTTGTTTAATAAAACAACTAAGTTAATGAATCACCTGGGTGGAATGGTAATTGCTTGGTGGTTTTTGGTTGAGTGGTTCACAAGGCCCATGTTTATGGTTGACCTTGTGTATCTCACTTGTGGATGGCCACCCAGGAACAAAGAGATTTGAGATGTCAAATGTTGAGAAGCTTCAAGTGCAACCACTTGGCAATATGGGCTCTGCCATGATCATATAGGTTGCAAGAACTTAGCCATATGGACAGAGGGTGGTAGTGTTTGATAGGTTGGAACGCGTCCATTTTGGTCTAAGGGAAGGCTTCTGAAAGATCTTGTCTTGGGAAACCAAGTCTTGTGGGGAAAGTGCACCACCTCTGCAGAGTGTAAAATCTAAGTACTTAGCCATGTCCCTGGTAAAGGACAATTTGAGCATCAAGACATGGAAGCAATCAAGAATCTCATCATTCAAATTTCTAAGTTAAAACTTGTGGTTTGAACAAGGGTTGTTTGAAATCTTCAATCTTTGATTGAGAGAAGCTTTGGAAAAAGATTTTGTCAAAACAAAAACTTAGTATTTTCAAATGTTAAGGAAAAATCTATTTTGAGAAATGCAAGCCTCAACCCCACTTAGCCAAATGCATATAGATGATAGACTCCACTATACTACCATAGTATCATTTGCCAATACAATTCAAATGTATTGACCCTTTGTGGCTGTAACTTGTATGTTGCAGGTTTGATTGATTTTAGTGAAGATTGATTGATTAGGATTACAAAGTCTACAACCAACATCTGCCTGTGGCACTTTGAAGATGAAGGACCCATGCTTATAGTTATTCTGCTGCAATGTAATGTAATAGCCAAATGAGCTATGTAAGATGTAGTAAAATTATGTTATTCCTGGTTATAAAGTTATATTATGACCTTTGTTTCTTGATATTACATCTTAACTGTGGATGCTAGCTATTGATCCAGGGACTAGCATTGTAAACACAGGGGACACCACCTTATATTGTATTAAGGTTGGGCCACTCCCTCTACATGCTCTTTCGAACTGCAATGACCGCGTGTGCAAAACCTTGCTAAATCGCCGTTGTTGCTAGCCATCTGATCAACGCCGGCGAGATGACGTCATAGTGACATCAAGATTGCCTCGAGTCAACCAGTCAAACCCTCCGGTTCCTGCTTTCCTGAAGTGGCGTATTACGTGGCAACGACCCCACTAGTCAGTGACTAGGGTAGATTCAGTCTGGGTGTCCAATGTAATTCCCTGTTTGCAATGTTTAGAAAATGATTTAGGAAATAATTAAATCTTGTTAAATTAATAACTTTGTTTTATAATTCAGAAAAATATATATAATTATTTAGAAAATGATTTAGGATATAATTAAATCTTGTTAAATTAATAACTTTTGTTTTATAATTCAGAAAAATATATATATATATTAAAATGTTTAGAAAAATAAAATCTACAACCTTAAACTATTATTAAACATTATTATGCCAACAATTTAATATTGGTAAGTTTTAATACTTTAAAATTCATATTTTAATATTGGTAAATGTTAAAAATATAAATAAAGAACCAAAAATGTTAGAAAAATAAGAACAATAATTTAAAATTATAATCATGCATTATTATTTCACTAAATTAAATATTTATAATTTATTAAGTATTTATATAGTAAGAAATCTTATAAAAATCATATCGTATTATTTATAAATCACAAAAATAAATGTAATATACCAAAATGATCACAAAAATAATACCTACACGTTAAAAATATAATATTACACTTTTGAAGTAAATAAGAAGTTAAACACTTTAATAACTTGAATTTAAACCTATTTGCTTAGTCAATAATTCATATAAGGGTAAATAAAAATTGCTAATATTCCTAGAATTATCTAATTAAAGTCTAATAAATAGTATTAGTATTAAATATTGATAATTTGAAGTCAAAATTGTTCAACACATTTTAAATACAATTTTATTTGAATTATCATTCAACAATAAGTGTATATTATTTTCCAAATGGAGTTATCAAATATTAAATTCTCAAGATTATTATTTTGACTTAATAAAATCTTTTACCATTGTTTCAATCACAAAGTTATAAACATATCAAAACACTATAGTGAATCCATAAGTAGTTAAGTAATATTATTTCCTTATTTACAAACTATAACCACTCATTTACAAAAAGATAAAAGTTTTTATTCCATTATAAAATTAAGAAACCACTACCCAAATAGAAGTAATACCATTATTAAGAAACTTTAAGGAAATATTATGAAGTGAACAAAGTACAATTATCGTAAGTTTTGTACCTTAAAGTCCATCTATGTCTTTAAAGTTAACTTTAGTTTACAAGACTTTAAATATAATGCTAAAGACTTTATTATATGCTTTATAGTTAACTTTGGTCTGTTAAAGTTAAGTCATAAAGCATCTCAAGTCCAAACTATTCAAGCAAGCACAAACAACAGCGAACACATTTGATTAACCACAAAGATTGTTTATACCTTAGAAAAGAAATATTTTCTTCAAATGTTATTCATTTTGCCACTTCAATCAACAGATGACAACTAATCATAATCACATTACTTTATACTTTACTTGTATATTAGGATTGTTAATACTTAAGTTCCTTATAAATGACAATACTTGTAAAGTAAGATTTAAAGATAAGGCAATTCTTATATAAGTAATCTTTGAATAGCATTCCACAATTGTGTATCTTATTGTTGTATGATGTTATAATTACATATTGTTTCACACACACCCACAAGCCCTAATAAGAATCACAAATATGAAACTTATCTAAAAGTACCACACATTCTAAAGGAACCATGTCCAGCATCCAAACTCTAGATCAACGCTTATTCCGGGATTCGAGTGTATCAAATTACATTACATTACTTATGCATAATAGCATCTTGCTTATTTAAACATTAGTCCTTACTAGACCAATGATGCTGATTTCAGATATTGGATCTTATATTGTCTTGAAGACTATGAGTGCATAATCTTGCAATCACAAAAGGCAAGTTCACACTTGCTCATGTCCTTTGATTATTTTCTGTAAAGCATTTTGCAAATACAGCGTTGTCATCACCTGCATTTGAAAAAGGTCAGAAAACACTATTTTCATAATAATATGATTATAGGTTATTTACCATGAGGTAATAACCTACTATGAAAGTTCCGATGGTAAAGGAACTTATTTTCTAGGACTTACCAACCAATGTCGCCAGTGATTCTTGCGCCGTATATTACGCGTTAACCATGAGATTTGGAATGGGACGGAAAAGTCAGCTGTATCCTTTTCCTCTCGTATGGAGGCAAGAAGAACTTAACGTGACGTTGTGATTCCTTGTGTGGATCCAACATATGGGTGGGCACCCTTACGACCCACACTTTTGGTGTCTAGATTATCTATGAATGGTGTTTGGTGGTATAGTCCATTCAATATGGCACTTGCTAGGGCATCACCACGTCATAGAGTCTTCGGGAACTCATCAGGGTTTTAGCCTGCCCGAAAGGGGGTTTAACGGAGGTGAGCCGGCCCCGAAGGATCGCGCAGACATATGGGGTCGCGAAGAGGGCAGTGATTGGTTTGGATCTTAGTCTGGGCCTCATACTAGGGAAGTATGAATTGGTTGACCACTCGGATATGCAACAAAGGTAAGATCTCTCATGGGTAAAGTAACGCACCTCTGCAGAGTGTAAGAACTGTAACTTGTTACTCCTTGTTCCGGGAAGGAGCTGCGAACGCGGCGGGAAAGGAACTCCATGAAAGTTCAAGTAAACCCGTGAAGGCTGACAGACATAGATTTTCAGAATAAAAGCAACCTTTGAAGAAATGTTTACGAAAACTTGCATTGCCTACGACCTATAGTCTGTGGCTGTAGTTATAATGCATCAAACACTCCTTTTCTAGTGAACTTGCTAAGTACGCTCGTACTCAACGTATCTTCTTAACCCTTGCTAGGTTATAAAGCCAGTACATACGATGTCTACATGCAGTTATGCTCCAGGAATCATCACCGAAAGCTAAAGTTCTTCAATGAAGTAAAAAGTCAACATATACATCAACTCAAGTGAATACGAAGTTACTGATTAGATAGGAATATAACCTCTAGAAACAAAACCTATTTCTATAGTGTTTTGCAATAGCAGCAATGCCAGACCAATAATTTAGATACTAGTCTGATTAGTATTATAGTTTTTGAGTTGTTTATTTCTGATTCTTCTTTGTAAGAAGTTTCTTTCTCTCTCTTTAACCTAGAGTGTTCTCTAGATCTTGTGTAAAGAGTTGAGTTGTAACCTATAGTCATATCTTGGACCTGGTGTGTTTCTGTTGTACCACTCTGAGGGATGTAATACTAGTGAACGGTGTTTCATTGGTGTTATGTCAACGACTATAGTGTACTACATCATGCAGTGGTATGCTGGGTCACCGCATATAGGCTGGGAGTTAGCAAAACCATGTTGTCATGGGGAACGCTTTCAACACCTGTAAATAACTACCCAGTTGATATCATGCTCTTTTGTTTACGAATGTCGGCGGTGTGAAATAAAAGGGGAGCTTGTAATTCCATGGAGTTATTGATACGTCGGAAACGTATCTATAATTTTTGATGCTCCATGCTTGTTTAGTATCTACTTTGCGTTGCTTTGTCTACACTTTGAGGTGTTTTTATACCTTTTCTGGAACTAACCTATTAACAAGTTGCCACAGTGCCAGTTGCCTGTTTTCTTCTGTTTTTGGTTCCAAAAAGGCAGAAAATCAATATTCTTGGAATTGGACGGGACAAAAGCCGAAGTCAATATTTCACAGTGGGCGACACGAAGTCCAAAGGAGAGACGGAGAAGCGGACCAGGGCGTCTAGACTCCCCTAGGCATGGGTGGGCCTTGCCCCATGCCTGGGTAGGGTGTGGGGCCCCTGGCCACCTCCCAGCCTCGCCTCTTCTCCTATAAGAAGCCCCCGATGCAGAAACCCTAGGCACCGATCAAAACTCCATGAAACCTCTTGTAGCCGCCGCCATCGTCGTCCCTAGATCAGGGGGATCTGAAGTTCTTCCTAGCACCCTGCTGGAGGGGAGATCATCCCGAAGGCCTTCTTCTCCGATATGATGCGTGAGTAGTTCCACCTTGGACTATGGGTCCATGTAGTTCTAGATGGTTGTATCTCCTCCTTGTGTTTTCATGTATAGATCTTATGAGCTCCGTTCATGATCAATATCTAATCTATTTGTAATCATGCATGTTTTGTTTGCGGGGATCCGATGGATATTGAGATTACTATGTCAGATTGATTAATGGTTTTGTCTATTTGATACTATCATGTTTGTGTTGTTTGTATCTTGCATGCTCTCCGTTGTTAGTAGCTATCTTGGCCAAGTAGTTGCTAGTGACTCCAAGAGGGGGTATTTATGCTCGATAGCGGGTTCATGCCTCTAGTTTCCAAGGGAAGTGACAGAAATATCTTCGGTTGTAGATGTGTTGTTGCTACTAGGGATAAAACAACGGTCTCTTGTTCATGGAACAAGTGGATTTTTTACCTTACACACTTTTCTTAAAGTAGTTGTCTATTGCTTGCAACTTAATACTGGAGGGGGTTCGGATGATAACCTGAAGGTGGACTTCTAGTCATAGATGCAGTTGGATGGCGGTCTATGTATATTGTTGTATTGCCCAATCGAATCTCATAGGATCTTTTTGTCTCGTATTGCATTGTTATTCCTTGCTCAGTTCCTGTCAATTGCCCTGCTGTAATTTGTTTACCCTTCATGCCATGTTGTTTATCTAAGGAGAGCACCTCTAGTGAACTATGGACCCTGGTCCAATCTTTACCATTGATACATCTTCCACTGTTACTTGTTTACTTGCTACAAACCTTTACCTTCCACTACATACGTTTATCCTTTGTGAAAGGATATGGATGTCGCCTAGAGGGGGTGAATAGGCGATTAAAACTTTTCCTAGAGTGTCTCAACAAAGACGGAATAAAACTAGTGTTTACTTTGTTAAGCACAACCTAGAACAACTAAGGTTCACCTATGTGCACCAACAACTTATGCTAAGCAATACAAGCAACAATGTGATAGCAAGATATAGATTACTTCAAGCACGAAGGCTATCACAATGTAAAGTGCATAAGTAAAGAGCTCGGCTATAGAGATAACCGAGGCACGCGGGGACGACGATATTTTACCGAGTTCCTCCCAACATGGAGGACGTCTCGTTTGGAGAGGGGGTGGTATCAAACCACCAACGCCACAAAAGGCCTCCCTTATTCTCCGGTGAATCTCACCCCAATGGGATCGATCCACGCTTCCACTATCGGTGCACTTGTCGGTGGCAACCGGAACCTCTCACAAGGTTGGGGCACTTCTCCACAACTTAATTGGAGGCTCCCAACAAACGCCACCAAGGCCACAATGCCACCAAGGTCACAATGCCACCAAGGCCACAAAACCGTCTAGGGTTCCAAGAACCCAAGAGGGACAAGCTCCAAAGAGTCACACGAACCAAATCCTCCGAGGAGAACTCAAACTGATGCACCAAATGCAAATGGCAAGAACACCACAAAGGTGCTCAAATCCCTCACTCTCAAGTTCCAACAAAGCTACTAAAGCTATTGGGGGAACAAGAGAGGAGGAATCAAAGAGAGACACAAAATTCCCAAAATGTAGATCCCCAAAGATGCACTCACAAAGAGATGAATCGGTTAGGTCAAAACGTGGGTCTAGATCTCCTCTCTCTTCCACTCAAATATGGGCAAGAATCATCGGAGGGAAAAGATTAGGCAAGCTTCAAGATCTAGAGCAAGTGTGTACAAAGTTTAGCCTAATAGATAAGAGAGGACCAGTCTAAACTGAAAATGGGCAAAGCCTTAAATAGTGGCCCCAAAAATCTGGCTGTTGGGGCAATTTTTCAGACCGGTCCGGTACTACCGGATTTAACCGGTAGTATCGTAAGCTCCAAGAAAAAGGTTAAGCAGCAGCAGCGCGTGGGAGAGCGCGTGCGGCGGCAGCGGGGAAAGTACGGTGCCAGCACGTGAGCGAGTGGGGCCAGGCGAGGGGCACGCACGTGACGCAGGGCGTGCGGTCAACACGAGCGAGCGAGGCAGGAGAGGCAGCGCGCGCGTGCAGATCGGGTGTGCGGTCAACGCGGCAGCGACAAGGGCAAGGCAGCTGACATGAGCTGATATGAGCGGCGGCGACATAAGCTGCAGCGAAGCTTGGCGAAGCGCGAGGCAAAGTGGTGAAAGGGCAAGGTAGCATGCGGCAAGTAAGTGGCCGGGAGAGGCAAACCTACAGGCGGTGGTAGTACTGCCCACCCGGCGGTACTACGGCCAGGCGGTAATCTTGGACCCAAGAACCGGGAGGCAGTGGGCTGCAGCGCGCTGCCAGGCGCGAGCGGTACTGGCCCACGGTAGTACCGGTCGGCCCAGAAAAACTCTTTTTCTTTTTCAAACCGAATAAAGCAAATACAAACGGTGATAACTTTTGATTGGTAATTCCGATTGACCTGATTCCAGTTGCGTTGGATAGAGGACGACAAGGGCTTCCCAATAAAACTGCCACTTGGTGAGACACCAAGTGAGAGGACGACAAGGAAATATTGGTTATCACCAAGTGAGAATGTATCAAGTAATATGATGTGAGATACCTCACTTGGTGAGACACCGGAAAACCGCCAAGATCAAAATCGCAACAAGATATAAACGGAAGATTCGATTTTGATGAACAAGAGATTGTTATGGAAATTACCACAAGCTCTATACCCTCACATGGATAAGACCAAATAACAACCAGATATGATGATGCAAGTATGCAAAGGTTTGAGCTCTCTCCGAACGATGTGACCGAATTAATCATTAGAGAGCCCCTATTGATAGTACGGTTATCTATCCTAAACCCGGTCTCCCACACAAAACATGATACCGGCAAAAGGGAAAACCTATCAAGATTATACCTTTGCCTTGAGCATTCCACTTGAGATCGATGTAGACGATCTTGTCCTTCTCAAGATGGAACGCCTTTCTTAATTCCTCATCATCGATCCATGATCACCGAGGATGGCAAGCATCAAACATGAGATCTTCTATAGATGGCGCATTTTGAGCTTGCACAACATATCTTATTCTAATTTCATCGACCTTAAGCCGACACAAGCTCCAAGCGATGCCAATGGACAATTCCTACAAGTATAACTTAATACACACATTAGTCCATAAAGATTGTCATTAATTACCAAAACCACACATGGGGGCCCATATGTTCTTTCACTTTGTTATAGCAAACCGGTGAGCTTGACAACCTCACTGATTCGTTGGGGCAAAGTCTTGAGTCTGTGTTGTACCGGTTTCCGCGTTGCTTGCAACACCTGTGTGTCATTTCCTTCCTCCTGCTGGTTCGATAACCTCGGTTTCTTACTGAGGGAAAACTTGCTGCTGTGCTACTTCACACCCTACTCTTAGGGTTCCCAACTGGCTCCACGCCAGCCATCAAGTTATGTATATGTGTTAGAGAAACGCCTAGGCTACTAGCCTAAACCATGCCTAATCATGGTGGAAACTTGCAGCATAACCATGGTGAGCAATCTATGAAGCATTCTTCTTATAAAAAAGAGAGATATAGAAAAGAGGAAAGAAGAGAAAATAAGCACCATTTTCCCATGGTAAATAAGAAGATTGCTGAGATGCTCATTGTCTGCTTACCTTTTCATTTTGATATGGGATAGCTCCTGTATCATGGGGAAAGGGGTACCCCGTTGGCGGTTCTGTATGATAAACATGTACTTATAATGACAAGAACTTACCGGTAACTAAATTTGAGTAGCATGAGGAACGACCCTCATACTCAAGGGACATAAGATTTCCAGTTTATGGTTTATCAAGCATATAACTAAAATTGGACCTCACTTTAAACTTAACCACTTAAAGATGCCTATGATAGGGGCAATGAGAGCTCAAAGCTAATGAGTACCATACTTTCAGCATTTGGAAGCCTTTCAAACTTTTCAAAACCTTTTCACTTCCTTATTGAGTCACCACTTATTCTATGAGCACTTTCTTGAGAGCATAGTTGTCATTCTTAGTGTGATGTGCTTGTCTCAAAACTTGGTTAATTTTTTCATAACTTTGATGCTTGTATCTTTGATATCTTTACTTCTAGTATTCACTTGAACTTCAGAGGTGCCTTGGCATTTATGTTTTTCTCCACAATAAAAGTCAAGCGATATACCACTCTATCATACTTTCTTATGAGCATTGCAATGTTGCTTATGTTTATGTTTCATGCTTCTTATTATTATTGTGTTGGAACCTCTTCATAGCTTGCATGACTTTGAGTAGACTTAGTTGCATACGCCTTATTATGAATTGTCTAAGTATCTACTCATGTGCTGAGAATATTTACATCATATGAAGCAAATGTGTTTGTGAAAGTTTCTTTTATCGCACTCAGTTTTCAACTGAATTGCTTGAGAACAAGCAATAAGCTAACCTTGGGGGGAGTTGATACGTCCAAAACGTATCTACTTTCCCGAACACTTTTGTTATTGTTTCTCCTCTAATTTGTGTGGTTTGGATACAACTAACACGGACTAACGTAGTTTTCAGTAGAATTGCTTTGGTGTCTAGTTTTTGTGCAGATAATCTACTTTTAGGAAAAATCCCGGAAAATATGGAAAAACTCCTATTTTACCAGAAGACTCCAGGAGACAGAAGATCATACGGAGGAGGGCCACGAGGGGCCCACACCCCCAGGCCGCACGGGCCAGGCCAGGCCGTGCTTAGGGGAGGTGTGGCCACCTCGAGCACCCCTTCGGCCTTCCCCTTCGCCTAAATAAAGCCTTCTGACCTAAAAATAGAGAGGGCTTCGACATTTTTCTAGAAGGAGTTCCACTGCGCCGCCACCACAATAATCCGTGATTCGAAACCAGAAACTCCGTTCTAGCACCCTGCCGGGATGGGGAATTGGAGAAGATCGTCGCCATCATCATCACCGACGCCTCTCCATCAACCATCCATGTTTCCCCATCGATGAGTGAGTAATCCCCCGTTGTAGGCTATGGGGATGGTAGGGATTGGATGAGATCTATCTTGTAGTCGAATAAGATTGTTAGGGCATGGTGCCTAGTATCTTTGTTAGTGCTATTTGACTTTGTTGCAACTTATTATGCTTAATGCTTGTCACTAGGGCCCGAGTGCCATGATCTCAGATCTGAACATGTTATTGATTCATGATGATAGTATTGTTTGTGATATTATCTGCAAGTTGTGTACACATATTATTGTCCGGAACCAAAGGCCCCGAAGTGATAGAAATCGGGATAACCGGAGGGAATGGCTGTGATATGAGGATCACATGTGTTCACGGAGTGTTAATGCTTTGCTTCGGTAATCTATTAAAAGGAGTACCTTAATTGCCAGTAGATTACCTTGAGGCCCCGCTGCAACAGGCTGGTAGGACAAAAGATGTTGTGCAAGTTATCATTGCGAGCATGTATGACTATATATGGAACACATCCCTATGATTGTTTAGTACTTGGATGCTTTATCTTATTTATCTGCAAATTCCCTAGATCTTGATGTTACATGAATAGTCTCCTCCATGCAACGCCCGTCCATCCATCCCTATACCTACCGCACTCAAATCCTACTGTTTGCTACTATTGTTACTATTGTCCTTTGTTTTACTGCTGCTGTTACTTTTCTATTGCTACTACAAAACTGATGCTACTGATAAACTATTGTGAGCAAGATTATTTCCAGGTGCAGCTAAATTGACAAATCAGTTATTAAGGCTTATAAGTATTCTTTGGCTCCCCTTGTGTCGAATCAATATATTGGGTTATACTACCCTCGAAGACTGTTGCGATCCCCCATACTTGTGGGTCATAAGTGTCCACCAACCTCAGCCCTGCATAGGAAAGCACGCTCATCGAGTTCCTCCATGAGCGCTGGGAGATTTTTGCATGGGTACCATCATACATGCCAGGAATCCCCAAGGAACTCGCTGAGCATGCACTTAATTTATATCCCGATGCCAAGCCTGTGAAGCAGTCATGTTGGGGATATGCTAAATGGGTATCACCATTGCATGTATCTAATCCGGATAACCCGGGTGGCCCACAGTTTGTAGCAAGACCCATGGCCTGTTGGGCGACCCAATTAGATCGATCCAGAAGGGAAGCCCATGCCGGATAAAGGAAGGCTACGGAGGAGTCACCAGCGTACCCGGAGCCTTGGAGTGCAAGACACGTTAGACTAGTTGTGTACCGTGTAGGACTATGTAACCTGTCCGGCTAGGACTTTGCCTGTAACCCTAGGATCTGGGGACTATATAAACCGGACCTAGAGGAGCCTTTAGCGAACCAATTAACTCATATCACGCACAGCGAATCGATCCCTGTAACTCGGAGTATTGCCATTATAGTGATTTATAGCAGGAGTAGTATTCCGCCACCATCGTGGGATCTAAACCTGGGTAAGCTGTGTTACCTCGTACCCATCAACCTTCCGCCTTACCCCACGTCTCTAAACACGCTCTGTGAGGACCCCTCCATGGCGTACTCGTCGGCAATACCACGACAGTTGGCGCCTACCGTGGGGCAAGAGGCGCTTTAGGCTCTACAACGTGCGAGGTCCAAGATCTTCACGAGAATCGGCGAAACTGTAGCCATCAGAAGTGTTATCTTCTCCGGCAACATTCTGATCGTACCTCCCGATGAGTTCTGGATCCCGGCGAAGACGAACCCTACCCGCTGCTTGATCATCCCAATCGGGGACATCCACCTCTTCATCGACGAAACTGACTCGGGCACTAGTTCCCTGGAAGTCAGAGGATCTTCAAGACCCGCACGGACCGCCTACGGGCAGGATACATTCGCGGGGAGGATCGAAGTCGGATCTCTCTTTGGAGTTTGCCGGCTTAGATCAGAAAAATTCAAGGCCCACCCAAACCGCCCCTGTGCAGGATATAATGGTGGAAGATCGCTGCAAATCTGCCGGCTTCACCCGTGCGTCTGGAAAGTAGAGATCCAAGTTCGTTCGTGTGGTGACCATCTTCGATCTGGCGCGTTGCGTTCAGAGAGAGGGTGAAAACCCCCACGATTACCTAGCCAAGTGGCTCCGTATATGGGCCGATCTAGAACATTACCCCAATGATGATGATGTCTATCACTTTGTGGAAGGACTGGACCGCGGTACACTTCTCCGACATACGCTAAGACGGCAGTAGGATGCGGGTATCCTCAGTTTTGAGGGCATGGTTCACACCGTCAATAACTACGCGGCCGCTGAAGCAGAAGCTTAGACAGTGCTCGCAGCCGTACCCGGTGCCCCGCCGCGTCAGTCACCACCGCCACCGCCTCCAGTCAACATCCCTGCCGCCTCAGCATCTTACTCCGTCGTCGTGGAGGCCCCCGCACCCTCCGACTCTGTTCTGCATGCACTCTACGCTGACATCAGCGTGGAATCAGAGGAGATGACATCAACCCGGAGAAACTCGACTCTGCTATGCAGGAGATGGAGGAGGACATCAAACGCGAGGAGTAGGTCGACAAGGCCATCACATCCCGAGAGGTGTTCATTGCCATTGGGAGTGTGATGGAGGAAGATCAACCCGGATAAGCTCCGCCTAAAGCGCTAGACAAGGGGAAGGGATCACCTGTTGCTGCCAACAATGGTCGCGCAAAGGCCATGCCCCCTCCGCCTAACCTAGTGCAGCAACCGTAGGAACTCAACGACGGTCCGAGTAACATCAACACCACAAACCCGCCGCCTCCGGCATCTACGTCTGCAGCTGCCCAAATCACTCCAGCTGATAGAGTGATGTACGACAATTTACTCATCGAGCCCATGACTGTGGCTCATATACGGAACATAGTCTAGCTTGAAGAGAAGTGCCAGCAGCTGCTAGAGGAAGCGCAGGCCATCGCGGAGCAAGGCGCAAAGCTAGATCAAGATCTGTCCAAGGCGCAGAAATCAATCGAGAAAGCTAGAGCCATGGAGGTCGAGTACAAGACTCTGCTCAAGCAGAAGAAGGCTAAGAAAGATCCGGCTCGCGTCATCAACGATCCTGGTGTACGGCAAAACCTAGGATGGGATCCCCCGAAGCCGTCACAAGCCAAGCCATACATTGACAGTGAAGGCAGACAGGTCATGCCCACTCCTATTCTCAACTTAGCCATCGCCCAGACCCTTCTAGAGCAGGATAGATCACCCGCAGCTGTGGAACAGGTCTATGACCTTGTATCAAAGGCGGTCAAACAGCAGGAAAAGGCCACCTCTCAGAGGCTTGAGTCTGACCCAGCACATTGTCAATCTAGCAATCCTAAGCCGCCAAGGGACCGATCTCCTCAGGATGTCGGATCTCAGATGGGTTCATCAGAGCGAAGACAGATGGATGCACGCAACAGGAAGGATGCTATCCCCGTATCCTCCGACCACGGAGGCAAGGCTCATCCTCGTCGCCCATCTCCACCGCCCCGATCTCCCCAACATCGTGAAGACCCAAAAGCTCACCATCGTATAAACATGCCTCCGCCAAGGCAGGTCGGCATCGTCATTCACGACAACATGGTGCAGCCCCGTCACGATGGAGAGCGTAACCAAGGACACAAGAGCAGGTCACGTCATGACCCTCCACGTCCGACAAGCGTGAGGCGTCGCAGGAGGGTAACAGCAAGAGGGCTAACCCACCGCCACCTCCGCCTCTGTCGTCACCTAGAAGCCACCATGGTAGAGGGGGCCCGCGTCGTTCACGCAGCCCATCCCCTGGCGGCAACAAGAAAAGAGAAAGCCCGGAGCCATACGACGCATGTTCACGCCTGAACAAGATTCAAGAGGCCCGGGAAGGACCTTACCTGGGACCACGTTGCTTTGGACCCATAATATGGACCGCAACTTACCCCAAGGGTTTCCAGATTGATAAGACGATCAAGCCCTATGACGGCACCGCCAAACCAGCTACGTGGTTGAAGAACTACGAAAATGCGGTGGAGATTGTCGGGGTAACCCCAATGTTGCCGTCAAGTACCTCCCACTGAAGTTGACGGGCACGGCCCGCCAACGGATTGATGACTTGCTAGAGAAGTCCATCTGCAACTGGTTGGACATGCAAGAAGCGTTCACGAAAAACTTCGAGGGTACGTATAAGTGTCCCTGCACTGTGTCGTGGTATTGCCGACGAGTACGCCATGGAGGGGTCCTCACAGTGCGTGTTTAGAGACGTGGGGGAAGGCGGACGGTTGACGGGTACGAGGTAACACACCTTACCCAGGTTCAGATCCCACAACGGTGGCGGAGTCCTACTCCTGCTATAACTCACTATAATGACAATACGCCGAGTTACAAGGATTGGTTCGCTGTGCGAGGTGACTAGAGAGTCTAAGTTATCGTGCCCTAAAGGCTCCCATAGGCCCGAATTATATAGTCGCCAGGTTCTAGGGTTACAGGGAAAAGTCCTAGCCGGACAGGTTACAGAGTCCTTCACCGCTTACAACTAGTCTAGCGTGTATTGCACTCCAAGGCTTCGGGTACGTTGGTGACTCCTCTGTAGCCTTCCTTTATCAGGCATGGGCCTCCCTTCTGGATCCATCTAACTGGGCAGCCCAGCAGGCCATGGGCCATGCTACCAACTGTGGGCCACCCGGGTTATCCGGATAGGAGACAAGCTATGAGGATATCCATATAGCATATTCCCCGGAGAACTCTGAGATCTTGCGTCGTCTTGCCTCTTCAAGTTGAATGCTCCGTCTGGATGGATGTCGGCATATCGTCAAGCAATATCTTGTAGTCCTCCCAAAGAACCCTGCAAGGTTTTCTCCGTCTTCAATTTGTAAGTCGGAGAATTGTTGAATCTTCTATCGTACTCTTCCATAGCCGGACTGGATCCGTCCATGCCGGAATCTTCCGATGTGATGGTTCATCTGCCAGTGACAGCTAGGACGTCGTAGACATAGGTCAGCAACATCTCGTAACTCACAAATGCAGAGAACACAATCATGTCCATTTTTCCCCATGAAGCGATATTTAACTGGCGAAGGTTGGGAACGTGGCGAATTCACAAGACGCGCCAACACACGTCTCCAAAACGTCAACCAGTCGATCATCTTGCACGAATCCTGACGCCGGGGGTTATAAATTGTAACTGCAGTGTAATTTTATTTTTCACCTCATTCTCCTCCCGCGTCGTCTACTTCCTCCAGCGAGCGCCTCCTCGAGCTCTCCGCGCGATTGCAAAAAACCCTAGCCCCTCAATCCTCCCAGTCACCACCTCTCCAATGGCCAACAGCAGCTCTGCTCCCTCCATGGCGGCGTTAGGCGATGCCGCTACGAAGCCGGCGAGCACTGTCCTCGTGCCTCCAGAAGGCCTCGTGATCCCCAAGTCCGCGGTGGTCGAATCCACCGGCGTCGACCACAATCCAGCGGCACTGGAGCTGCTGGAAGAGGAAAATGACTCCCACAAGGGGGACTGGCGTGGTTCGGACATCACGCACCGCGACATCAAGGAGCTGCTCATCGAGGGCTACCTCCCTGCGACGGAGGGTCTCGCCTGGCGGGCGGCGCCGGCCGGCGAGGTCACCCCTTCTCCCCAAGCCGGAGAGAAGGTGTACCTCAAAGCCCAACTGGTATGCGGCGTTTCCCTGCCCATCTCCAATTCCTTCCTAGCTGTCCTCAACCATTACAGAGTTCAGCCTCAAAACCTCTCCCCCAATAGCATCCTCGCGCTCAGCAACTATGCGGCGCTTTGTGAGGGTTACTTAGGGATTAGGCCTAGGCTAGATATATTTATTTATTTCTTCACCTTTAAGAGGTAAGCCGGAGCCGGCAAGGGCGAGCTTAGGAACTGCGGGACAATTAGCTTTAAGATCCGGCCTGGCTGGCGATTCCCCAACATAGTCGGCCATGAGTCATGTAAAACTGGCAACGGACATACTTCTATGGCCCAGATATCCCTCTGGCTGGCCGAGAAGCAACGTATCCAGACTTCGTCGATGGAGCTGTCGTCGAAGCCTCAACATGGAGATCCCAAGCCTCCCTCCCCTCCGACATCGATGCTTCCCGCGCTATAAGGCGGATAGAGTGGTTCGTAGAGACATGTCTGACCGGATTGTACCTGGCCATGTGCTGGTTCGTCAGGCGGATCCAGCCTCTGCAACACCACTTGAATTTGATGCACGAGTACTCTAATGAGAGGAAGGATAGCCTCCGCATCTCCGAGGACAACTTCTCCAGCGACTCCGTCAAGCTCCGCCTCAAGGACATCGTCAAGGTGAAGGATAGGAAGCGTGGCTTCACCATCACCTACGACATGTTCGAGGAGGGCAGGTGCCTAGAGGTACCTATTTATTCTCCGTGTATGACATTTGCTCCAGTTCTTCCGTCTTGCCTTTGTCATCTAACACCTTATGATTTCACTTAATAGCTTAAGAGTCTAAAGGAGGACGACATGGCTGTCCAAATCTATGACCCAAAGATGAAGGAAGTCACCGTCGTGTCCGACGACGATGTCCCGCTGGCGCGAAAGCGGAAGAGCTCCACCTCTGACGCTGCTGACGGAGGTAAGAAGAAGAAGAAGACGGAGGGTGGAGCCTCGAAGAAGACTACCGCTGCCCTGGAGGCGGAGAAAAGAAAGGTTACCGGGATTCCTTTTTCCAAAGCACCCCCTGTTGTATAAGCCTATTTTCTCTCCGACATTGTCCATTTCTTGTCTTATTCCTGTACTTATACTTTTTGCATGTTTCAGGAAGAAGGCCACAACCAGTTTGAAGAAGACCTCAAAAACTTTGGGGGCTTCTAGAAATATCAAGGATATGTTGCATCGTGATCTGTCTCCCCATGCATCTCCCGCCATCGCCCCTGTCACTCCTAGCATCTATCCTACGTCTGCTCCGACAAGCTCACAGGCCAAAGATGCATCTGGCCCTTCCGCCATGGAAGTGGACTCAGGTGCCTCTGCGGAGCTTGCCGTTGTCGGTGAACAGGCAACGCAAGAAAGTACCGCAACACAAATGGTTGAAGCTCCGGCTAAGGATGACATCGGTAGCGGTAAGGCGGTGGTGGAGAGTGGTACGTCTGCCGAAGGCGGCGCCTCCGCGCTCAGTAAAACCGTAGAGTTCCCGAAGATAGTCTACCCAGCACTTACGCCGAGTAGCTCCGCTTTGGTTCCTGGTGCAGCGCCGACATCTCCAACATGCGGTCTTTAGGAGCTTCTCTGGCAAGTAGAAATCTTGCAAGGAAACAACCTTTCTTTTGGCAAGTTGCTTGCTAAGAGCGCTACCAACCTCAAGATCATTACACTTGTAAGTTTTATTTGCTTTTTGCATTTCATATGAGTATCCCAATGTATCCCCCGAGGATTTAGATGGAAAACCATAGGTCTTTGCATCTAAATGTTCTAAGAGTGACTAAGCTAGAAAACTTCTCACTGTAGCCCCCAAGCATATAGTTTGAATGAATTATTCCAACTAGATGCTTTCAGAGTAGCATACGCAGTGTTTGTAAATTTTGATACCGCAGCCCCCAAGCCTCTAGTTGTAACTGAATTAGTTCCGACTAGATGCTTAAAGAAAGACTAAGCATATGACTGAGTTAAAAAAAATTATACTTTAGCCCCCAAGCTTCTAGTTGAAAACCGAATCAGTTCCGACTAGATGCTTAAAGAAAGAACAAGCATATTGCTAAGTTAAAAACTCTCATTGTAGCCCCCAAGCCTCTAGGTGGATAGTTATCCGGCTAGATGCTCCAAGTAGACTAAGCAGCGTCAAACTTTCTTTCCAAGGAATGAGAATGCTCGGAGAGGCGTGGCCAACGAGAAGTACCAGAAGATGCGTGCGGACTTGGAAGCCGAAAAGGGTAAAACTGCCTTCTTGAAGGAACAAATCACTAAGAGCAAGCGTCTGTCTTTCCTTTCTTTTTCGTATTCCGACTTGGTATTGTGCCAACATTCTCTGAGTACTCACTGTGTACTGTTCTTTCTCCGACTTGCAGAAGCCATTTCCAAGGCTAAAGATATTGTTGAGCAATCCAAGCATATTCAGCAGCTGGATAGCGAAAACAAGATCCTTAAGTAGGAGAGGAAGGATATGCTGAAGATGCATGAGTACTCCATGAAAGTCTTGCAATAGTCCGCCAACACGGAGATGAACCGCTTGAAGGAGGAGATCGCGATGCTGAAAGGGCAGAAGAAAGCTGCCGATGAGCAAAATCAACACAATCTCGAAGCATACAAGATCCTTCGACAAGAACGGGACTCCATGGCGGAAACTCTCCAGCAGGCTAAGATTAGCATCTTCAGTAAGTGATTCTCCGCCTTGTACTTATGTAAGCTAGATACTCTGAACTTTTTGTGTTATTGAACTCATGTGTTCCTTTGTTGGAATTGTAGCTCCTATTGGGTTGACCTAGTCGCCTCCTCCGCCAAAAGAATGCATGGTCCTTGCCGGCAACTTTATCAACACCGCCATCAAGCAGACCAAAGAGATAGCCAAGCCCCTCCATATTAACATCAAAGCGGTGGATTCTGTGGCGAAGTTCTTGGAGATCTTGCGCCAAGCCCCCGAGCGTATTGTAAGCTGGAAAGCTTCATGTACCCGGGTCGGCGCGAGGATGTCGCTGTCAATGGTCAAGGCGCACTACGTAAACGCTGACATCGACACGGTGACCTCCAGTATCCCCGATGTGGACGAAGATGGCCAAAAGATAGGTCACAAGGCTATCTTGACGTCACTCGCGGGTTTTGATACCAGAGTCGCTGAGTTGGTCGACCCTAACATCTTCGTGCCCATGAAAACCATTGAGGACGACAGTCAAAGCTCCTCCGAGCCCCTCAACACCACCAACTTCGAGGAGGATGACTCTCCTACTGCTGATGATACTACGTCCAAGTCGCCTGCGCTAGAGGAATGAAAAACAATATGTAATATTTGTTTCCTATGGAATTTGGATGCGGAAAAACTACTTGTTAACTTAAGGCGGAAAACAATAGTTGTTATTTCCTGCTACTCAGGACCTGGTTCCAGCATGTATATATTTTTTAAGAAAGTGTTGGCTTATCCATTACTTTGGTTTTTATGCTTGACTTTTTGAGTCGGAAGACTCGTTGTCGGAACTATGCGCTCAGGTGATGATGCCCAATGACACCGTCAATAACCTAAGCACAAAATCGCCGATAATAAGTGTTGAAAGTCACTACTCCAGAATCCACATAAAAACAACAAAGAATGTGTAGACCAGAAAACTGAAGCTAACGCCCGTAGGCGGAATTTTCATAAGTGCAATCGAAAGCTTGTGCATAAAGGTTTTATACGATCCAAAAATGAACACTAAAGGAGGTAAAAGACTCAGAAATATGAGTGAACCAGAGAGCTTTATTTAATTGATCATATAAGAGGTACACAATAGATAAAAAATGTTAAGTGTAGAAAGGATGTAGCTGTGCTATGTTCCATGGCCAATCAAGCTCCGGGTAGTCATCATCCGGGTCACGTCGCTTACGCTAATGATACTCGCTGGGTCTATCCTTCAGTTCACGATTGTCAACGAGGTAGTAGGACCCATTGATCAGCTCCTTGCATATGATGAACGGTCCTTCCCATGGCGGGGATAATTTGTGTGACTTATTCTGCTTAATTCGGAGCACCAGGTCCCCCTCTTTAAACGAGCGATGCCGAACGTGGCAACTATGGTAGCTGCATAGCTTATGCTGGTAGATGGCGGATCTTTGGCATGCCAATATGCGCTCCTCCTCGAGAAGTATAACATCCCAAAAATATGAAACAATGATCATCAAACTCTAATCACTAAAATTAAGGTTAACAAAAACTTTGATTAAATAAAAGCAAAATGAATGCATGTGTGTATGTGATGATTTGATGAATGCATGAATGGACTTGTGTGATTAACCTAAATAGTAAGGAATGGTTTAAAGATGAAAACAACATCATCTAAAACATTTCCAAACAGAAACAAATCAAGAGAAAAATCAAATAAGGAAAATGGTCATTTTTGCCAATCTTGCTCACTAGGTCACTTTGAGTGTTTCTAGTCCAAGATTTCAAACAGAAACTTTTCCAATTCTTTTCACCCATTGCAAGACCAAGTAAAAGTGAATCAAATCCCACCTTTCAAACTTGCATAAACATTTAGCAACCCCATTCAAATGACAATTCAAAATTGAATCTTTAACATATGTGAATATCACACCTTTTCAAAACCCAACCAAACCAGTACCCCTTGACCAATTAAACTAACCAGATACTCCCTAGTATGTGCCTAGCAAACCCACCAAGTTTGAATACAAAATTCAAATTTGAATTTCTTTCGGCCATTTCATCAAACACCTTGTCAGCAGCAAACAAACAAACACTATAGTGAGCAGTGATCAGTGCCTAACTTGCTCCCTCTATAGCTCACTCTACACTCCCAGTAGATGATCAAAGTAATCTAACTAGCTTTATCAGCACTATGAGCAAGCCTAGCCATTAATGGTGAGCATGCCGAGAGCACCATTGTCACCCCCATGTCGCCAGCGAGCTAGAGGAAGAACTAGCCTCGCCAACCTTGTCCGGGACATGCAGCACCGTCCACCGCCACTCCCTGTCCAAACCCCGAGTGCAGCCAGCCACTGGACCACCCGCCAAGCATGCGCCCAGTCTCTCTGCGTGCGAGCCGAGAGCGCGCCAGTGTGCCGTCAGCAACATCACCCCCAGACCGTGCACCTGTAGGGATACGGGTAGGCTACACTAGCGCAAATCAAAAAAATTCTACCACGTATACCAGTATTACTGTTGTCATAGATCACGGGATTACCACTAGACGCAGCGATGAATTGATGAAGCGCCGAGGCAAAGTGCACGTTCCACGCCTCCTCTTTCCTCGTCCCCACGAGCAGCTCCCCACGCGCTCGTCCAAGCGCCATCAGATGTAGCGCCTTCGAGGTATCCACACGTATAGGGTGGAAGCGCCGACGTCGGATCGCTAGGTCCGCTGCGGCAACACAAAGCGTGAGGAGTGGCGGCCGGAATGATTCGAGGTCTAAGGTCTAACCTGGTCACCGCCCACCCTCTCTTATATAGGGCGTCCCTAGTGGGCTTCTACATTAGCAGCCATTAGTAATTAGTAGTAAGTCTAATTCTAATTGGATCCAATCCTCATTAGGCTTACCCCTTAAGTGTGTGACCTATAGGTTTATATGCGTATAGACATGACACGAATACACTTATTCTCGTCAATAGTTGGTAGCGACCTCTAGCAAGGCGTGCAACTCCTAAACGCATACAAAGATCATATCGATTTAACCATCACAAGGTTTAGTACATGTCTTTCCCTTTGCCTCACGATATTTGGTCTAGCTCAAGTGACCTCCCTTTCTCGATACCGTGATTCGAATCCCTTTACTAGGGTAACTCTTAACCATATGTAGCACGGCCATGCATTTCTGGATCCGATCACTCGAGGGGCCTAGAGATATCTCTCTCAAGTAGAGAGGGGCAAATCCCATCTTGATTGACTATGCCTTGCAAAGATGCTTCAGACAAACCAAAGCTACCTTTATAACTACCGCCATTCTTGCAGCGTTTGATAGCCCCAAAGTAGGTTGATCCACATATCAAGTACATGCGACAATCTCAGGTCTAAGGACAAAACGTACACGATGTGTAGAGAGAGAGCTGCAACTAATTGCTAGTCTCATGTTGGGTCAGTCCAACCCCATGTTCATAACATGTGTCCACGTCATTGGTTTGACATCTCCATGTCTATGACTTGCGAAACATAGTCATCAACCAATCGATGTGCTAGTCTAATATTCACGTGTGTCCTCACATGAACTCCGACTAGGGACAACTCTTAAATAACCATACAAGTATAGAGTTTCACAAACAATTCACGTAATTGCCAATCAATACAAGTTGCCTGATATGGATATTCAAGGAACATTACAATAACTCATGGATACATATGAAATATCATCATCTCTATGATTGCCTCTAGGGCATATTTCCTTCAGTCTCCCACTTTCACTAGAGTCAATCTAAAATGTATCTAATACCAATTGCTCTTGTGTGCGCTTCATGCGCGGGCTGCGTGAGAGGCTTAGTCAAGGGATCAGCAACATTTGAGCCCGTATGTATTTTGCATATCATGACACTACCATCCTCAACAAACTCTCGAATCTGATGGTAACGCATGCGAATATGTTTGTTCTTCTGGTGTTGTCTAGGTTCCTTGGCCTATGCAATAGCACCATTGTTATCACAATAAACGTCCAAGGGATTGGACGCGCCCTGAACCACACGGAGAGCGATCAGGAAATTCCTAATCCAAACAGCTTCCTTTACAGCCTCCGAGGCAGCAATATATTCAGCTTCTGTTGAAGAGGAGGTCACCGTATCTTGCTTGGAACTTTTCCAGCTCACGGCACCACCATTCATGACAAACACATAACCTGATTGCGATTTCGAATCATCTGAGTCGTTAAGGTAGCTCGCATCTGTGTAACCCCTTACACTGAGTTCATCCTCACCTCCATAAACTAGGAACACATCCTTAGTCCTTTTCAAGTACTTAAGGATGTTCTTTACCGCTGTCCAAAGGACCTTCACCGGATCATCCGGTATCTCGTAACACTTAGAGCATAGGAAATATCTGGTAGTACATATCATTGCATACATGATGGATCCAATAGCCGAAGCATATGGAACCCTACTCATGCGCTCACGCTCATCAGTAGTCGAAGGACACTGAGTCTTGCTGAGTTTTATGCCGTGAGACATGGGCAAGAACCCCTTCTTAGCCTCTTCCATGCTGAACCGTTTCAACACTTTGTGAATGTATGTACTCTGGCTTAATCCAATTAGCCTCCTTGATCTATCTCTATAGATCTTAATGCCCAGAATATATGCCGCTTCTCCTAAGTCCTTCATTGAAAAACTATTTTTCAATGAGGTCTTAACAGACTCGAGCATAGGAATGTCATTTCCAATCACCAATATGTCATCTACATATAAGATTAGAAATACCAGCGCTCTCCCACTTTCCTTCTTGTAAACACAAGGTTCTTGTTTGTTTTTGATGAAGCCAAACTCCTTTACAACTTCATCAAATCAAATGTTCCAACTCCGAGATGCTTGCTTCAGCCCATAAATGGACTTCAGAAGTTTGCATACCTTTCCAGCATTGTTTGGATCGACAAAACCTTCGGGCTGCATCATATACACGTCCTCAGTTAGGATTCCATTAGGAAAGTCGTCTTGACATCCATCTGCCATATTTCATAATCAAAATGTGCAGCAATAGCTAGAATTATCCGTATAGATTTAAGCATCGCTACGGGCGAGAAATTCTCATCGTAGTCAACTCCTTGAACTTGTCGAAAACCTTTTGCAACAAGTCGAGCTTTATGGATGTGAACATTTCCATCCATATCAATCTTCTTCTTATAGATCCATTTGCACTCGATGGCTTTAAAACCATCAGGCAGGTCGACCAAGTTCCAAACTTGATTGTCTCCCATGGACTCTATCTCGGATCTCATGGCGATCAGCCATTTCTCAGAGTCTGGGTCCACCATCGCTTCTGTATAGGTCGCAGGCTCATCATTGTCTAACAATAATAATTCCCGTGATTCACGGAGCCTCGCCGACCTTCGTGGTTGTGGTGCTTCTATTGCCACGGGTTCCTCAACTTGTTCTTCTACAATAGCATCACTCGTAGAAGCATCCCCAACTGGCTCATCTTGAACTTCTTCAAGTCGCACCGACCTTCCACTTGTTCCCTTTGTGAGAAACTCTTTCTCTAGGAAAACACCTCTACGAGCGACAAACACTTTTCCCTCCTCTCGGTTGTAGAAGTAATACCCTAAGGTTTCCCTCGGATATCCCACGAAAATGCACTTATCCGATTTGGGTGTTAGCTTGTCCGACTGAAGTCGCTTGACAAATGCATCACAACCCCAAATCTTTAGAAAAGACAAACCGATTCTTTCCACCACATCTCATATGGTGTCTTAACTACAGATTTAGATGGTACCTATTAAGTATGAAAGCTGCCGCTTTCTAGAGCGTAACCCCAAAATGATAATGGTAAATCCGATCGCTCATCATAGATCGAACCATGTCCAACAAAGTTCAATTACGCGATTCGAGACCCCGCTTTCTTTGAGGCGTTATGGCGTAAGTTGTGGAACAATTCGCAACTCTTAAGATGATCGCTAAATTCGTGACTCAAATATTCACCTCCACGATTAGATCGCAAGGCCTTTATTTTCTTGCCACGTTGATTCTCTACTTCACTCAAAACTCTTTGAACTTTTCAAAAGTTTCGACTTATGCCTCATCAAGTAGACATAACCATATCTACTGAAATCATCGGAAAGTAATGAAGTAGTGATATCCTCCTCTGTTGTCGTGCTCATTGGTCCACACACATCAAGATGTATGAGTTCCAACAAGTCTGTCACCTTCGGTAAACCCGAAAAAGGTGACTTGGTCATCTTTCCAAGTAAACAAGTGACATGTCTCGTATGATTCAAAATCAAACGGGTTAGAAGACCATAACCATGGAGCTTCTTCATGCGCTTTTCACTTATATGCCCCAAACGACAATGCCATAAATAGGTAGGACTCAAATCATTAGGTGAAGCCTTTAGCACTAATATTGTAAAATGCATCATCAAGATTTAAAATAAATAACCCATTCACAATGGGAGCATTAGCCATAAACATATCATTCTTAGAGATTACACAACCATTGTTTGCACTCATGAATGAATAACCATCCTCATCAAACATGAAGGTGATAAAATGTTTCACCCATACTTGGAATGTAATAACAATTATTCAACTCCATAATAAATCTGAAGGAAGGTGAAGTTGCATGACGCGAAACAATGCAAAGAACCCTTGCTTTATTTCCGACGCGAAAATCCACGCCTTTTCGCACTTCTCTAGTGCTTATTAGCCCTCATCGAATTGCAAATATGAGCAACCGATCCGGTATCAAATACCCAAGAGTTAACATAGGAATCCGAGAAGAATGTCCACAACATTTACAACAAGCGCACGAGTTGGAAGTACTCTTACTTCCACTCTTCTTCAAAGAAGCCCCGGTACTTGCTGCAGCTTTCTTCCAAAGGCCATGTTCATGACAAAAGAAGCACTCAATGTCTTCATGTCCAGCCTTTTGCTTGGGTGCGGACTTAGGGATCGTATCCTTAGCCTTGCCCTTCTTCTTCCAAGAAGTACCCTTTTCTTGAAGCTAGGCTTGTTCGCACAGAATCACATGGCTATGCCCGCACACTTCTTCATGTCACTTTCACGCTTTTAAGCATCCCACATAATTCATTAAGGCCCTTCTCCACCCCATGCATATGGTAGTTCAAATGAACGCCCATAATGGATGGAAGAGACGTCAATATGAAGTCGGGCCAACTCTTGCCCTAGTGGAAAACCAAGCTTTTCCAAAGTCCGATCAGAACCAACCATTTTGATCACAAGGGGCCTCAAATGCTCCCTCGCTATCTTGCATTCGACAAAGGACTTGGCAACATTGTACCTCTCGGTCCTTGCTCGATCTTGGAACATGTCCTTAAGCGCAACGATCATATCGACGCATCACGATCCTCAAACTTCTTTTGAAGTTCAGTTCCATGCATGCAAGCATAAGATGCCTAACCTCAAGAGAATCATCACATGCTCTCTTGTAGGCATTCTTTAGGGCAGCAGATGCATTATCGAGGTTCATAGGGGATTGGGGTATCCGTAACTGCTTTTTATCGCACGAGAACGATTCTCGTGTTACGACCCATCAATAGTTTGTTCCATTTAATTTATCTTTGTCAAGAATAGAACGCAAAGAGAAAGGTGATGTAGTGTTCGGTGCCATTGATCTACAACAGAAAACATGCAAAATACTAAGCCATGTAACCATGAAAGAGTAAAATTAAACAATTTAATAGCATATACTCCCACTTAAATCAATATCCCTCTATTGATACTAAGTGATTAAGGATCCACAATTAACAATTCGACTAGTGAGCTTTAGCATCACTGCTAGAAGACAAGGTAAATCGGTAAGCAACACTTGCTAATCATATCACATATGACTCTTGTTGTTGGGTGACATCTCTATGTAAAAACTAGGAGCCCAACCTTTATGCCCCAAGGTCCTTAACTGTTAAGATGACCTTGTCAAGTTCACCAACCCTTATGCGTGTAGGTATCCGATACAAACCCATCCAGCCAAGGAAAACCGTGGCACCCTAATTTCATAGGCCCACCAACGATTGTACAGGGCATAGGATGGTGCAAGGTTTGGTTGGGAGGGCATGGTTTAACTTAAACTTTGTGAGGGATCGTTCTACTTCTATCATCTAAGCATGCATAGTAGTAAAACGCATAATAATAACATTCACATAGATGTGACACAGTATGGCCCATTTTCTCATGGTGATCTCCATCGCCATAGAACCTGTCCACCATGATGATCTCCATCTTCATGTTCCATGTGATCCATCCTCCAAGTGATGAGTCCTCCAAGAACTAATACATGCTATTACTCCTAACAGCTAGTAATCAAAATTACATAGTATTGGGATCATCACAAGTTGGCACGCAGGCCATTACAATAAATGACAACACACATGGCTCCAGCCGTGTTGCCCTACTCACGACACGCAGGTCATGCTAATATTCATACATGCATCACATACATATATGGGCCATACAGATCACATACATCCTGCAAAAACAAGTTATGCATAGAATCGCATTCTACCGGATCATGTGACATCGCAGCACCTAGTAACCTTAACGAGATACAAAAAGGGGCTACGATTAAGGGGGGTCTAGGGGGTCTCCCCCTGCGGGGTTCGAAGGGGCAGCGTGAAAAATGAGAGATCGAATCTTCACAATTTTCTTTAAGGATTTTGATCGGCAAATCAAATTTACCATAAACCGACTCCTGTCCCGATTCAATCAAACTCCTTTGATCACGGTACATCGATTTTAGATCTAGGTTCCGATTCGATCAATCATATTGATCTTCGCGTGATTCAACAGGATTTATGTGTCACTGTCTACCCCGATGGCGGAAGCCGACCGGTAGGGGTAATTCGTTCGACAACCTCAGATCACAATCACGGACAGCAAGATCATAGATCAATCCTAAACCACCACCATATAAACGATCACATCATTCATATCAATCTGCATATCACCATATGCAACCATCCCGAACCTATAACTGAACAGCATCGGCTCTGATACCACTGTAGGGATACGGGTAGGCTACACTAGCGCAAATCAAAAAAATTCTACCACGTATACCAGGATTACTGTTGTCATAGATCACGGGATTACCACTAGACGCGCAGTTGCGGAATTGATGAAGCGTGCCGAGGCGGCGCACGCTCCACGCCTCCTCTTTTCCTCGTCCCACGAGCATCTCCCTGCGCTGCTCGCCCAAGCGCCAGATGCGGCCTCCGAGGTATCCACACGCATGTGGTGGAAGCGTGACGTCGGATCGCTAGGTCCGCAAGGCAACACGGGCGTGAGGAGTGGCGGCTGGGAATGATCTGAGGTCTAAGGTCTAACCCTGGTCAGCTCGCCCCACCCTCTCTTATATAGGCGTCCCTAGTGGGCTTCTACATTAGCAGCCCATTAGTACCATAAGCCTGGTCTAATTCGGATCCAATCCTCATTAGGCATCCAGCCCCTTAAGTGTGTGACCCTATAGGTTCATATGCGTATAGACATGACATGAATACACTTATTCTGTCAATAGTTGGTAGCGGCCTCTAGCAAGACGTGCCAACTCCTAAACGCATACAAAGATCATATCGGACGAACCATCACAAGGTTTAGTACATATCTTTCCCTTTGCCTCACGATATTTGGTCTAGCTCCAAGCTGACCTCCCTTTCTCGATACCGTGATTCGGAATCCCTTTACTAGGTTAACTCTTAACCATATGTAGCACGGCCATGCATTTCTGGATCTGATCACTCGAGGGGACCAGGGATATCTCTCTCAAGTAGAGAGGGGCAAATCCCATCTTGATTGACCATGCCTTGCAGCATGCTTCAGGACAAACCCGAAAGCTACCTTTATAACTACCCAGTTACGGTGCAGCGTTTGATAGCCCCAAAGCAGGTCGATCCACATCTCAAGTACATGCGACAATCTCAGGTCTAAGGACAAAACATACACGATGTATAGAGAGAGAGCTGCAACTAATTGCTAGTCTCAGGTTGGGTCAGTCCAACCCCATGTTCATAACATGTGTCCACGTCATTGGTTTGACATCTCCATGTCTATGACTTGCGAAACATAGTCATCAACCAATCGATGTGCTAGTCTAATATTCACGTGTGTCCTCACATGAACTCCGACTAGGGACAACTCTTAAATAACCATACAAGTATAGAGTTTCACAAACAATTCACGTAATTGCCAATCAATACAAGTTGCCTGATATGGATATTCAAGGAACATTACAATAACTCATGGATACATATGAAATATCATCATCTCTATGATTGCCTCTAGGGCATATTTCCTTCAGCGCTGCCCTCGCTGCTTGTAGACATGCTCGCCAGCATCCCAGTAACCCGCCAGACAACCTCGTTCGCCGCCACGCGGACCATGCGCACTATGCGCCATTAAAATTGCCGTCGGACCCGCCCAGAGCGCCGCGATGTTCCGACCATCTCGCACCGCCCCACGCCTCGCCACCATGCCTTTGAGCTTCTCCAGGGAGAACAACACCTCCCCCTATCGTCGCCCATGCCAGTAGCACTCTGTGCCGTCGACACCAACGAGCTTCACCCGCGCCATTCGGTCCCCTTCAGCCACTATAAAAGGAGGCCTCTCCCACTCGTTTTCTTCACACCAGTTCACTCCCCACCTCTCACTGATCACACCCACTCACTCTCGGAGAAAGGTGAGCACCAGGTGGCCAGAATTTCACCGGAGTTCGCCGCTGCAGAGGAGGAGAGGCGCCGTCGATTGGAGCCGCCCCAGGAGAAGCTGACGGTACCAGGAGAATCACCGTCATCGACTTCGTCGTTCGCCCCATCGCCGACCATCGCCTGAGCCCCGATGAGCCTCCCATGACCCCCATCGGCCGTGCTAGGGTTCTGTCTCGCCGGTGCTGCCCTACGTGGACGATGAACCAGAGCCGTTCGATTAGAGTTAGATCCTACGATTCTAATCGCCCTGTACCGCTTCGCCACTCGTTGTCTCACTGACGAGTGGGGTTGCTCACTTAACCAGCCCGCGTGCGCACTATGCGTAGTGCGCCGGCCCAGTAGACATCCCGCGCGACCCAACAATTCAAATTTAGTTTTATTCATTTAGTTCTAAACTTAGTTCTGTACCTAGATTCAAAAATCAACCCAACTTGATTCACTGAACCAAAATGCATGAAACCAATTTTGTTAGAAAGGTAATGGAATGCTTAATCCAAGCCCATTGGATTCAAACCATTTAGAATTATAGATCACCCATAGTAAAAATAACAAGGCAGAAGCTTTTCTGCATTCAAACATTTTTCAAAATTCAACCATAAGAGATTTTGAGTTGATTCCAACTCTCAAAAATCACATTTAACCATACCTTTCAAAATATATAAAAATATATAGGTTTACTTACAGAAATAATGATCAAGTAATAAAAGAATGCCACATAGGCATTTCTAGTCACTTTAATAAAATAAAATAAAAAGGTTAAACCTTATTAAATTGTGACACCACTTTAAATCACATTCCCATGTACTGAAATATGTGGTGATGACATGTGTCAACATGATCCCATCTTTGAGTTGGAGAATATTAAATCTTAAGTAGTTTTTCAATGAGTAGAAATTACTTTTCTCAAATAAAATAAATGAGACAAGTGCTTTAATCTTGTAATGTTAGTGATGATGCTAGATCATCTAGTATGAACCTTTGTGTGATGGTTAGAAATAGTTAAGTAGTGTTTGGTGATTGTGTACCTCGTATTTATTTATAAACGCTAGTACCGACCAAGGATACGAGGAGGAAGGAGGATATTATGAGGAAGAAGCCGAGGAAAACTTCAACCACTGCTCTGCACAAGGCAAGCTTATACTAATATCTTAGAAAGCCAATACTTGCAAGCTCTACTTGCAAACTTATACCCATTGGATGATACCCAATCCTAGTTTTACTTGTAAAGCTTAATATTTTATTTCTTTATCAAAGCTTTCTCTTAGAGTTTACTTAGTGACTTGTAGATTCCATAAAGATAATTGAAGGTAGCATAAAGAGCATAAAATTTGACCTAAGTTAGATAATCTTGATGTCATCCTGAGGCATGAGATTGAACTTAGCTAGTTTACACTTGTTTACCACCCCTCATTAGTATCTACCCCCACTTTTAGATGCTAGTGCTAAACATAAAACTTGATCAACTTTAGATGGGAATACTTGGTAAAAATGGTTATGAAAACCTTAGAATGATGAGTCATTCTACTAAAATGTTTTGACATATGTTTCCGAACACCAAATGATTTTGATGATGAAAATGTTAAGGCATGAGCCTTAGCCCTTTCCAAAACTGATGGTTGTCTGGATGCGATACCATTCCAATTTTACCATACAACCACAATACCTGAAATTTGGGTAGGGCTTGACTAGAAATTTATATACCTTAGTATGGGTTCCCTTGCGGCCAAGGTCTGAGCTGAGGCTACCTTGTGAATATTGTCCACCTGTGTAGTACCCAATATGATAGTTTGTCATGGTTGGGAGGCCAAACTCATAGGAGAGGTGCCTATACTAGGGCGTGTAATTGAAAGGTTAGGATTGATGATCCGCATACTAAGTATGGTGAATTCAGGATTATTCCTGACGGATGTATCGAATGTTGTGGTGAAAGTGTACAATCTCTGCAAAATGTCAAACTATTCGAATAGCCACGTCCACGGTTATGGACAGTTGGAGTGGCCATACTGTTCCATTGTCAGATGTTTTAAAAAGGACTTGTGAAATGATTTGTGACTTTGACTTGACCACAACAGTGTGGTGACATGAAATTCAAGTTCCCACTTAGGTGTTATAAAAATTTCAACTAGCTTTCTTTGCTTCTGAACTTAGTAGAGGTAAATCTGGCTTTTTGCAAAACAACCCTAGAGCTTAGTATATCCTATTCAAAACCACTTCACTTGTTAGTATTAGTTTGCGAGTACTTAAAAAGTACTCATGGCTTTGTCCCTGGCTATTCCCTTGGCCAGACTATGAAGAGGAGTATCAGGAAGAAGGACAGCAAGAAGGTTACAACAACTAGGATCATCTCCCATCGTCAGCATTGCCTGTGACCATGAAGATGGAGTTTCGCCCATGCTATCGTTATTATTACGTTATTCCGCTGCTTGAATTGTATTAAGAACTGGATCATGAGATCCTTATTTGTGTAAGACCTTATGTATGGTTTGTAATGGATGATGTACTGTGATATCCAATCTGTTATGTCTCTCAAAAATGGTAATCCTGGGATTGCGATGTATGGCATAACAGGCATCTATGATTAAAAATCCGAATGTTGACAAGAAGGTCCACATCTAGGCGTTTGGATTCTTCAGCGTCATCTTCGTCGTAGGCGGCAACTCTTGGTGAATCGTGAAGGATGTCAGAAGGAAGGATGGCTTCTGCTCCATATACCATGAAGTGAGGGGTGTAGTCGGTGGATCTGTTGCGTGTAGTTCGTAAACTCCATAGCACAGATGGAAATTCTTCCGCCCAGGCTCCAGCTGCTCTATGTAGCGGTGCCTCAAGACGTGGCTTGATTCCCTGTAGAATTAATCCATTGGCTCGCTCAACCTGACCATTGGACTATGGATGTGCCACAGATGCAAGGTCAAGTTGGATGCCCTTCTCCCAACAATAAGCTTCCACTTCTCCGAGTGACAAGTTGCTGCTGTTGTCGGTGATAATGCTATGTGGGAGACCAAATCTCACCACTAGATCCCGGACAAATCTAAGGGCAGTTGCCCCATCGAGCTTTCTAATGGGTTTAGTTTCTATCCATTTGGTGAATTTATCAACTGCTACTAGGAGATGCATAAACCCACATGGTGCCGCCTGCTGGACCAACCATGTCTAGCCCCCAGACTGCAAACGGCCATGTAATTGGTATTGTTCGCAATTCTTCAGCAGGAACATGTGGTTGTCGGGCATAATACTGGCATCCCATGCATGTCTCAACCAGCTTGTCAGCGTCCGCCTTCGCGGTCAGCCAGTAGAATCCTTGTCGGAATGCTTTAGCAACCAACGATCAAGGAGCGGCATGATGCCCGCAATCTCCGAGATGGATTTCGCTAAGGATTTCAATACCTTCTTACTGGGAAACATACTTAAGGTATACACCAGTAGTGCTTCTTTTGTAGAGCTTTCCATTGATTATGGTATAGCCCTTTGTTCGTCGTAATATTTGCCGTCTTTCGACCTCGTCGCCAGGCAAAGTTCCGTGTACGAGATATTCCATGAACGGTTTTGTCCAAGCCGGAGGGATCTTTGTCACCATGTGAACGAAAGAGTCAAATTTGTCCGAGTTGTCTATGTATGCTCCCTTCACGGATGGTGTCCGTAGATGCTCCAGGAAAACTCCAGGCGGAATTCGTTTGCACCCTGATCCAAGCTTAGACAGCAGATCAGCCGCCTTGTTTTGCTCCCTAGGTACATACTTGACCTCGTAGCCCAAGAAGCTCTTGGCTATCTCGTCCACTTCGTCTCGATATGCCGCCATCATAGGGTTCCACACATTCCAGGTGCGAGCCACCTGCTGGGCAAGCAAGTCGGAATCTCCACAGCAAACTATGCGCTTGATGCCAATATCCTTGGCTACGTGTAGTCCGTGAATGAGTGCTTCATACTCCGTCATGTTATTCGTAGCCTCGAAGTGGATCTGCAGAACGTAGTGCAGCTTTTCCCCGGTTGGTGACTGCAGCAGTACACCAGCCCCCGAGCCGTTGAGTAGCTTTGATCCGTCAAAGTGCATCACCCAATATTTTGGCTCCGGCATTGGGGTATCATCTGGCATCTCTGTCAAATCTGCGATAAAATCTGTCAAGGCTTGTGATTTGATAGCGTCGCGTCTCCTGTAGGTAATATCGAAGGCGGCAAGTTCAATGCCCCACTTCGCGACCTTCCTATAGCGTCGCTTTTGTTGGTGATGTCGGACAATGGAGCTTTGCTCACAACTGTGATAGGGTGCTCCTGAAAGTAGTGCCTCAGCTTCCGAGAAGCAAGGAACACTCCATAAGCTATCTTCTGGTAATGCGGGTAACACTGCTCGGACTCCGTCAAGACCTCGCTTACATAGTAAACTGGCCATTGAACACCGTACCCATGCCCTGGTTCTTTCCGCTCTACCACGAAGACGATGTTGATTACCCGGTTGGTGGCCGCCATGTAAATTAACATGGGCTCCCCATGCTCGGGTGCTGCAAGGATAGGCGCTGAGGAAAGTATCTCATTAAGCTGCTTCAGTGCTGCATCTGCCTCGTCCGTCCACATGAATTTGTCCGCCTTCTTCAGCAACTTGTACAGCGGCAGAGCCTTCTCTCCAAGTCGGCTGACGAACCGACTAACTGCTGCAACGTAACCTGTTAGCCGTTGTATGTCCTTTAGGCATGTCGGACGGTTTATGTTTAAGATGGCCTTGATTTTCTCCGGGTTGACCTCGATTCCATGCTGGGAAACGATGAAGCCCAACCATTTTCCGGCTGGAACCCCGAAGACGCACTTCTTAGGGTTAAGCATCATGTTGTATTTCTGGAGATTATCAAAGGTTTCTTTTAAGTTGCATATTAATTCGTTTGATTTTTTAGACATCACCGCTATATCGTCCACATAGGCATGAACATTCCGACCAATTTGATCGTGCAGTCAATGTTGCATTGTCCGCTCGTACGTAGCACCTGCGTTTTCTAGCCCAAAGGGCATCGTGACATAGCAAAACGTGTTGTATGGTGTAGTGAACGAAGTGGCCAATTGGTCCGACTTCCTCATATTGATCTGGTGGTATCCTGAGTATGCATCGAGAAAACACAAAAGCTCCGAGCCAGCCACCGAGTCAATGACTTGGTCACTGCGAGGCAAAGCAAACGGATCTTTGGGACATGCTTTGTTCAAGCCGGTGTAATCAACGCACATTCTTAATTCTTTGGTTCCCTTTTTGGGGACAAGTACAGGATTGGCCACCCATCGGGTGTGAAGTAATTCTCGGATAAAACTAGCCTTAAGTAACCTAGATATCTCTTTGCCTATGGCGCATCTCTTCTCGTCTCCGAAGCGTCGTAGAGCTTGTTTCACTGGTTTACATTTTGGATCAATATTCAAGCTGTGCTCGGCAAGTTCCCTAGGTACACCTTTCATGTCGGCAGGTTGCCAGGCAAAGATGTCCTTGTTCTCACGGGGGAACTCGATGAGCGTGCTTTCCTATTTAGGGTCCAGGTTCGTCCCAATGGCGGTGGTCTTGGAGGCATCACCTACCACTAGATCCACCGGCTTGGTCTCGATGGCGGCCTTGAATGCTGGTACGGAGTCAGAAATCTGTTTCTTCGACGCGGGCATCTCTGAGGCATCGACCTTGCTCTGGATCTCCTTGAATTCTTCGTTGTAGAGGACAACTTCTGCATAGGCTGCTTCTCCAATCTCGCAGTCCCTTGCTTTGGTAAAGCTTCAGGATACGGTGATGACACCGTTTGGTCCGGGTATCTTGAGCTTGTTGTACATGAAGAATGGCTTGGCCATGAAGGTGTGGAATATGTTGCGGCCAAATATGACGTGGTACATGCTCTCGAAGGGGACCACCTCAAAGTTCATGCGCTCTTGGCGGTAATTATTGACATCACCAAAAGCGACCTAAAGTGTGATGCACCCAAGAGACCGAGCCTCCCGACCAGGAACTACGCCATGGAAGATGGTGTTGGTCCACCTTAGGTTTGCCTCCGTCAAGTTCATCTTCTACAGTGTATCCAGGTACATGATGTTGATGTTGCTTCCACTATCCACCATAGATTTGGTGAACTCGTTGCCGTCAATCAGGGGGTTAATGACCATGGCGTATTGGTTCTCCCTAGGGATGAGGTCTGGGTGATCCTTCCTGTCCCAAGTAATTGGAATCTCCGACCAGCACAGGAACTGGGGAACTGGGGGTAGAGTAGCCATCAGTATCCTGATGGAGGTCTTCTGTTGTCGGACAGTGGGGGTGCCAAGGAAAGTATGGAAAATTGCCGCCTTCTTCTCGAAGGGGTTTTTGCCCTTGCCGTCGCTCTTGGCGGCGTGCTTGGGGTCAACGTCCTCGTCCATGTCACTTGAATCCTTGGACTCCTCCTCCTTCTTCTTCCCCTTGCCCTTGCCTCGCGGCCTGTTCTTCTGACTTTGTTTGTAGCCGGACTCCGGGTCCTCCTTGAGGTAGTTGAGGAACTTGCAGTGACGATTGGTGTGGGTGGCTTTGCCGTTGGCGTCGAGGTGTACGAGGCACGGCATATCGTGGTACTCCTCGTAGGTTTGGGGAACGCGGAGCGCTGCTGAGGTAGTTTCACTTCCTCGCTGCTGCCCACGACTAGCTTCCTGTCCTTGGCGACGTTGTTCGCCATCACCTCGTCCTACAAAGGTCATAGCGACCATGTCGGAGTTTTGCTTTTCTTCTGGCGGGGTATTCCGCTTTGTGATGTTGTTCCTCCGAGCTTGAGTTGGAACGGCCGTTGCCGGCAGGGAGCCGCGAGCATCGTCGTCGGCAGCTGCGAACTCACTGGATAATTGAATCATCTGGTTCAGATCTAGCTAGTGATTGTCCTTCAAGCGCTTCAGCTTATGTCGGAACAACGTGCCCCTTTCCAACCCATCGATGAAGGCGGCCATGGCGGTCCGAGCGTGCACTCCTGCGCAGGAATTCTTCATATCTATCCAGCGAGAGAGGTAGACACGAGATGTCTCGTCTTTCTCTTGCACGCACCGTTGTAGATCGCCGACAGTATAGGGACGCTTGTACGTACCCTCGAAGTTCTTGGTGAACGCTTCTTGCATGTCCAACCAATTGCAGATGGATCTTTCCGGCAAGTCATCAATCCATTGACGGGTCGTGCCCGCCAACATCAACGGGAGGTACTTGACGGCGATGTTGGGGTTACCACCGGCGATCCCCACCGCGTTGCCGTAATCCTGCAACCATGTAGCTGGCTTGGCGGTGCTGTCATAGGGCTTGATGGTCTTGTCAATCCAGAAACCTTTGGGGTAAGTTGCAGACCGTATCACAGGTCCAAAGCAACGTGGTCCCAGGTATGGTCCTTCCCGGGACTCATGAATCTTGTCCATACGCGAACGTGCATCGTATGGCTCCGGGCTTCTTTTATTCTTCTTACCGTCAAGGGATGGGCTGCGTGAACGACGCGGGCCCCCTCCGCCATGGTGGCTGCTAGGTGGCGACGGAGGCGGAGGTGGCAGTGGGTTAGCCTTCTTGCTATTACCCTCCTGCGACGCCTCATGCTTGTCGCGGTTGTTTGTCGGACGCGGAGGATCATGGCGCGACCTGCTCTTGTGTCCTTGGTTGCGCTCTCCATCATGACGGGTCTGCTCCGCGTTGTCGCGGATGAAGATGTCGCTCTACCTTGGCGGAGGCATATTCGTAAGACGGTGAGCCTTGGTATCTTCGCGATGTCGGGGGGAACAGGGCAGTGGCGATGGGCGACGAGGTTGGGCCTTGCCTCCATGGTCAGAGGATATGGGGATAGCATCCTTCCTGTTGCGTGCATCCCCCCGTCGTTGTTCTGACGAACCCGTCTGAGACCCGACATCAAGAGGAGATCTGTCCCTTGGTGGCTTATGCTGGCTAGACTAGCAAAACAATGGGTCAGACTCAAGCCTCTAAGAGGTGGCCTTTTCCTGCTGTTTCACCGCCTTGGCCACCAGGTCATAGACCTGGTTCACCGCTTCGGGTGATCTATCCTTCTCCAGAAGGGTCTTGGCGACGGCGAGGTTGATGAGAGGAGTGGGCATCACATGACTGCCTTCACCGTCAATGTATGGCTTGACCTGTGCCGACTTTGAGGGAGCCCATCCTAGGTTTCGCCGTACACCAGGATCGTTGATAACGCGAGTCGGAGCTTTCTTAGCCTTCTTCTGTTGCAGCAGAGTCTTGTACTCAGCCTCCATTGCTCTAGCTTTATCTATTGACTTCTGCGTGTTGGCCAGATCTTGATCTAGTTTTGCGCCTTGCTCCGCGATGGCTTGCCCTTCCTCCAGCAGCTGCTGGCGCTTCTCGTCAAGCTAGACTACATTGCGAATATGAGCCACGGTCATAGGCTTGACGAGGAGATTGTCGTACATCACTCTATCAGCCGGAGTGACTTGAGCAGCAGCAGACGTAGATGCCGGAGGCGGCGGTTTTATGGTGTTGTTGCTCGGACTGGTGACGAGTTCCTGCGGCTGCTGCACTGGGTTAGGTGGAGGGGGCATGTCGTTTGCGCGATCATTGTCAGCAGCAACAGGTGGTCCCTTCCCTTTGTCCAGCGTTGTAGGCGGAGCTCGTTCGTGATGATCTTCATCCATCACCGTCCCAATGGCGATGAACACCTCTCAGGATGTGACGACATTGTTGTCCTGCTCGTCGCGCTTGTAATCCTCCTCCATCTCCTGCATGGCAGAGTCTAGCTCCTCCGGGCTAAAGTCTATCTCCTCCGAATTTGTGTTGAAGTCGACATAGAGCGCGTCAATAACGGAGTCAGAGGGTGCCGGGGCTTCCTCGAAGACGGGGGTGGAGGCGCAACATCAAAGACGATGACTGGAGGCGGTGGCGCAGCTGTGGCGACGACGACCGGAGGCGGCGGCGGTGGCGGCTTAGACGGAGGGGCTCCGTCAATGAGCGCGAGGGCTGTCTGAGCTGCCTCCTCAGCCTCCGCGTAGTTGTTGACGGTGTTCACCATGCTTTCAAAGGTGAGGCGTCCTGAAGCCTGTTGCCGCCTTAGCTAATGCCGGAGAAGTGTACCTTGGTCCAGTCCTTTCACAAAGTGATACATGGCATCATCATTGGGGTAATGCGCCAGATCGGCCCGTATACGGAGCCACCTGGCAAGGTAATCGCGGGGGGTTTCGCCCTCTCTCTGAACGCAGCGCGCCAGATCGCAGATGGTCACCACTCCGACGAACTTGGAGCTCTGCTGTCCAGACGCACGGACAAAGCCGGCGGACTTGCAGCGATCTTCCACCGTTATATCCTGCACAGGGGCGGTTTGGGTGGGCCTTGATTTTTTCCGATCTTTGCCGACAAACTCCGAGGAGAGATTCGACATCGATCCTTCCGCGAACGTATCCTGCTCGTAGGCGGTCCGTGCGGGTCTTGACGCTCCTCCGACTCCTAGGGAACTAGTGCCCGAGTCGGTTTTGCCGATGAATAGGTGGATTTCTCCGATAGGGACGATCGAGCACCGCGTAGGGTTCATCTTCTCCAGGATCCAGAACGCGTTAGATATTCATTTCGTGCGCAGCCCCCCTTTAACACCGGTTCATGGCTGAAACCGGTGTTAAAGGGGGGCATTTATTTCGTACATTAATGGGGTGGGGGCATTTTTAATTCAAAAAATAGGATAGAATTTAGAAAATGCATATCTTTTTCATTTCAACTTAGAAAAATATGAATGATATATCATAATTTTCAGAAAAATAATATCTATCCATTCATATAAAAATATTTTATAGTTACTGTAGATGAAAATTTTCAAAATGATTAAAACACTTACATATAAATTTTGATTATTCAATTAAAACAAAAATAAAATAGTCAAACCCTAAAATTTTAAACATAAGAAATATTAAGCATCTGAAAAGGAATCTAACCCTATTTTATTAGAGCAAATCATATTTTATTTTGTATTAATATTTTTGAATTTTTTGGATATTTAAATTTAGCATCTTTTGTATACTTTGGAATCTGACAAAACTTTCAACATGATTTTATTTTTGCATTTGAATAATTAATCCTAAAACATTTTTTGTTTTTTTTTAAATCTAACTATTCAAACTAGTAACATTTTTTGAATTAGCCATTTGGTGGTTCCTTCACAAAACCGTCCGTTTTTATGCTCGGGAAATGGAAAATGCCTTTTTGGTGTGACAAAAAGGAAAACTTCCTCTTGCAATATTGTTTGACATCCCATGATGCACATGTATGCACAATATGGCCACATTATCACAAACTATGCCTTGATTCTAGCCATAACATTGGTCATTTGAACCGAAAGCCAAGAAACCTCGAATGAGATAGGTCATTTTGTGAAGGTTTTTTGAGACATAATCAATATACCAAGTTTGATATTTTTACTTCTAACTATATCACATAATATAACACCACGCGAAGGTTTCGCATTGTTTCGATCGTTTTTAAATTTTTTATCCCCGTTTTAAACTATCGTCAAACTTTGTCGAACAACGGGCATAAAGATTCTTATCTCGGGGCCAAACCTCGCTAAAATTGCATTGGATTTTTGATAAAATAGCATATTGTGAACCTAAAAATAATTTTTGTAAAAAACATGAGCATCATATCATGTACCTCTAGTTCATATCTGACCCACTTCCTACCGATTCGGCAAGAATTTATCTTTTTCACTAGAGGAGGACGGAAAGGTTTCAGATCCCCCTGTTGGTACATTGTCCATATAAGGTAGTCTAGTATTTTTGTAAAATGTGGTGGTAGTATTTTGAATTATCCATTTGGTGGTTGCTTCACAAAACCGTCCGTTTTTATGCTCGGAAAATGGAAAATGCCTTTTTGGTTCAACAAAAAGGAAAACTTCCTCTTGCAACATTGTTTGCCATCCCATGATGCACATGTAGCGCAGGCGGGGGTTAGAGTCAGCGGCCGTGTTATAGGCCATGACGCTCTGGAGAGTCCGGTCGCGCCACCACAGCCGACGAACAGCCTCGTTGAAGTTCGGAGGGGGTGGATCGTCCTCCTCGTGCCTGGCGAGCGCCCTCTCACGCTGGTCCCCAAAGAAGGCTTCCCAAGTCGGGAAATAGTCGGGATGCCAGTTGGGATTCCTCCGCTGCTACGGCATGAGCTCGAAGTAGTAGTGGTTCATGATGGCCATCCGGCGCGCCACACCTAGAGGGACATGAGGAAAGCCGCCTCGGCGCTCGGCATCCGACGGGACACAAGCCAGCGGCGAGGTAGTTCGAGGCACAAAGCGCCTCCGCCTCCCCAGGGGTTAGTGGTACGGTGGAAGCCATGGAAAAGAGTGATGAGGTTACAGATATGAGTCTAGAGATGTGAAATGACAATGGAGGCCAATCCTACATATATATATATATATAGTGAAAAATAGAGGGAAGAAAACTGGCGGGAAGAAAAATGGCGGGAAGAATTGTCCGATTCCAAAGTATACAAAAGATGCTAAATTTAAATATCCAAACAATTCAAAAATGTTAATACAAAATAAAATATAATTTGCTCTAATAAAATAGGGTTAGATTCCTTTTCAGATGCTTAATATTTCTTATGTTCAAAGTTTTAGGGTTTGACTATTTTATTTTTGTTTTAATTGAATAATCAAAATTTATATGTAAGTGTTTTAATAATTTTGAAAATTTTCATCTACAATAACTATAAAATGTTTTTATATGAATGGATAGATATTATTTTCTGAAAATTATGATATATTATTCATATTTTTCTGAGTTGAAATGAAAAAGATATGAATTTTTTAAATTCTATCCTATTTTTCCACTCATTTATAAATGCTCCACCCTTTAACACCGGTTCAAGCCACGAACCGGTGTTAAAGGGGGGCTGCGCATGGCGGTGGTGCAGGGCTTTTAACACCGGTTCGTGGCTCGAACTGGTGTTAAAGGGTGTGCGCATTTTTGCTTTCTAGAACACGCTGGTACGGCCGCCCCCTTTAACCGGTGTTAAAGCCCATTTCCGACCTTAACCAAAGGCCTCATTTCCACTAGTGTGTGGTGGCGGTACTCTCCTGTGGGCAACGGGCTACAACGTCGAGCAGGGGAAGTGCTCCGGCGAGTAGGTGGATACCAACGGCGGAGGTAGTCTCGTGCTGACATGTTTTCTTTTGGAATTTCCTTTTTCTTTTAGATTTTTTACTATTCTTATATATGGGTCCCGCTAGTCAGAAACGATATCCAAGCAGTCAGACGGAGGAGGTACAAGTGAGAAGAAAGAAAAAATTAGGGGGTGAATTGCAAAAACAGACATCCACGTCAGCAAACGAATGGATTCTATCACGGAGTGACTAAAACGCTCGTCTACGACAAGTTTCTATCCCGCTTTTGCGTTTTCACGAGTTGGTGATCAGAAAGCTAATGCGTAGGAAATTGAGAGTAAAATACATCTATGCTCCTCAAAGTTGTTGGCTATGTCTAAAACAGTCCTCCAACTCAAGATTTGCCTTAGTACAGTCCTTCAACTTGCTCCCGATGTCCACATACGGTCCAAAGTATGAAGACCCATCGTATATTGCTAACATGGCCACATATCAAGCCCACAACGACGTTCAGGTTTGCCCGTCACAGCAGCCAGTTGACTTACATGTGGGCCCCCTTGTATCAGTGGTGGAATAAAAAATAATAAAATTTAAGGCGTTGGGTGGGGATTAGAACTAAGAGCATCACTAGCAGCACCCGTAAACAACCCGTAGAATACGGGCAAGTTTATGGGCCGTGGGATTACACTGCGAGCTAGCAGTGTTTCTACTCGGGCCGGCATGTAAACAATTTTTACGGGCGCATGTGAATGAGCTTGCCCGGCCTCTAAATATAGGGCCACGAAAGGGGAGTAGGGGTCTAAACCCTTACTCCTCCGCCCACCCAACCCTAGCGCTGTCACCGCCATCCAGAACTCCAGTGAGCAATTCAGCGACCATTTCTACGCGGGGGCACGGATCTAGCGTCAGGGGAGGCCGCAGTGGAGGGGGCTATTGTCGATGCATGGGAAGCGGTGACGGTGGAGGTGGACGGTGGCCGACGCAGAGCGAGGATTTCTGCAGCTCTGTTGCGCGTTCACAGGATGCCTCGGTCGTCGTGGTGAAGCGGGCGAGCCGTAAGTACACCCGCGTCGGCGCACCGATGCCGCGAAAGCTTCGGCGGTACTACGAGGAGGACGTCTCCGACTCCAACTCCTCCGACACGGAGGCGGTCCATGCTTGCGACGCCGCCGCATGCCCCAAGGTACGCCAGGGATAGCTCACAGACACGGATAGTGACCGATCAGCGAGGAGCAAGAATTAGAGCTGCTGATGCACGCCTTCGTAGCGTCAGAGGAGGCCCAAGAGGAGCTGCAATAGGGCCTAGCCATGATCCAAGCTATGGAGAATGCTCGTGAGGGCGCAGCCGCCAGTGAGCCCGGTGTCCCCTTCGTCGTCCTCGACGATTAGGCGGTGCTGTCCATGGCGTCGTGCTCGTGCAGCTTCGGCGATGCTTGGATTTTGATCGATCGTGCGCCTCGCCGCCGTCTCCTTAGTATGTAGTTTTGGACAGTTTGTATGTAGTTTGTATGGATTGCTATGTGAATGATCTTGCTATGAATGATATGTGCGGACTTGATGATCTTGCTGTTTTCCAGGAGTTTTTGATTTCAAGAGTAAACGTCCAAATATTTAGGGACATTGATCTGTGCGGACAAATCGTACCCTGCAAATGCAGAGCTTCAGTGCCTACTCGCGATTTACATGTTGCTATTTTACGGAGGCTGCTAGTGATGCTCTAATGATTACGTCCACAATCTATTCTACACTTTGCGTTAGGACGTTGTGAGAAATAGCTAGTCGCTCGGCCATGCTGCCAGAGTTTGCCTGTTGCATCCATGCCGGAGTTGGAGAAGATAAATCAGACACAGACGATTACGTGTCGGAGGTTTATGCGGAGCGACTCTCGATGTCAAAATATCTTCCCAGGGATCCCTCTTTTGGACTTCATATTGATCCCCGTAGAGCACTACTCTATGGCGTATTTCATAATGTACTCCCTCCGTCCAAAAAAAAATATGTCTCAACTTTATATGAATTTGGATGTATCTATATATTAAATAATATCTAGATACATGCAAGTTTAGACAAACTTGAAATATCTTTTTTAGGACGAAGAAAGTAGTTAATTTTTAACGCACTGTCATAGTAAGACAATAAACAAAATTCACTATGTCGTAATTCGAATTTCCGTGTCCACATTTTTATTTTAATGGTTATACGTTGCCACTAACATGTAGGTCCTATATATAAGGACCACCAAGGTCACACGTTAGAAATGGGCGAGCCAAAACGTTGTTGTGGCCTGATATGCTGCCACGTCAGCAATATACTATGGGCCTTTGGACTTTGGACCGTATGTAGACATCCCGAGCAAGTTGGAGGACTGTAGTAAAAGCATCTTCACTCACGTTTTCAGATCTCAGGGTAAAAATTAAGTCCGAACGCTAAATTTCGCTCTCAGGAACCTGTTTTCGTCTAAATTTGGAACAACTTTTGTCCAGATTTTTCAGATCATTTTCAGTATCTCGAGTACGTCCTGGGAACGCTGGACGAAGCGAATTCGCCGAGTGGACTAGCCCTGACAGCGACAGAAGCCGAGTAGTCGTCATCCTTTCCGTTTCCCCTTTCCCCGCCCTCGCTGGTACACCTCTCCCGCCCTTGCCGCCGCCTCGGCCTATAAAAGCCGTATATCTCGCTGTCTCCCTTCACACTCTCTCACAATGCTCCCAATTCCGGCGAACTCCAAATACTCGCACCTTTCCACCTCCACAACTCCGTCGAAAAGACATGGCCAAGAGATTCCCCGGCGACAACGCGGCTGTTGGAGATATGCCCTAGAGGCAATAATAAATGTAGTTATTATTATATCTTTGTGTTTATGATAAATGTTTACATTCATGCTATAATAGTATTAAACAAGGAAACATTAATACTTGTGTGATTTGTAAACTTAATTTGAAGTCCCTAGTAAAGCCTCTATATAATACTAGCTTGTTGGTTAATAGATGATTGTGGTTTCCCTATCATGAACATTGAGATGTTATTAACAAGAAGATCATATCGTTAGGAGAATGATATGGTGGACATACTCCTATAGATAAGCGTAGCATAAAGATCAAGTCATTTTAATAAGTTCAATTGCTATATGCTTTCTGATACATAGTAATCTAATTCCTTCGACCATGAGATCATGCATATCACCTTTACCGGATGGATGCTTTGATGATATCAAACACCACACCGTAACTGGATGGCTATAAAGGTCGCATTGAGTGTTCGGAAAGTATTGGTTGAAACACATGGATCAAGAGTGGGATTTGTCCATCCATATGACGGATAGATATACTCTGGGCCCTCTCGGTGAAATGTCATCTAATTAGCTTGCAAGCATATGACTGGCTCACAAGGGATCACATATCACGGGAACGAGAAAAGAGTACTTATCGGTAACGAGGTTGAACTAGGTATGCACGAATCAAGCGATCATAACCTCGGATAAGTAAACTATCGTGAGACAAAGGAAATTGATATCGTATGTAAGTGGTTCATTCGATCGCAAAGTAATGAGAAATATGGAGCCATATGAATTTCCAAATACCTCTATTGGTTATTGATCGGAGAAGTGTCTCGATCATGTCCATAATTCACGAACCGTGGGAGACACACTTAAGGATTGACGTTGTTTGAGTAGTTATGGAATGATGAGAAAGAGACCGAATGTTGTTGAGTCTCGAATGGGATTCGGATATCACGAGGAGATCCGGAATGGTCGGAGAATAAGATTCATATAAGGAAAGTCTCGTTTTGGAGTTGGAGAATGGTTAGGTGTTTTCATCGGAATGTTCTAGAAGGTTCGGAATGTCCAAGCACTCGGGGAAGGGTACATGAATGTGTTATATCAAGTTGGTATGATTGCATCATGTACTCGGTGTCATCGCTGATAAAAATAGAGGGTTTATTCAAATCCTAGTTTGAAAAGTCAAACGGCTAGTTTGAAAGTCAAACGGCAGTTTTTGGAAAGAGGAGGAGTGGGAAACCGAGTTGGGGAGGAGTTTCCTCCTCCAGCAAGCGCACCACCAAGCGAGTTGGGGAGGACTCCTCTCCCTCCCTTGGCCCCTCCACCTATATAAGGAGGGGCAGGGCTCCCCTCCTTGACACACAACTTCCACACCTCAAACCCTAGCAGTTGCTGCCCACCATAGCCGCCGCCGCCCCCTAGGGTTTCTCCCCTAGCCGCCGACTTGGGCACTTCCAAGCCCTAGCCTCCAGCTCTAGCACCTCTTCCTCGGCGTGTCTAAACCCTAGATCGTCGGGGGACTGTCTCATACTCCACCATACTCGCTCCGGCTTAAGGCGAAGCCCTGCGAGATCTCCCCTCTACTTTCGGTACCACGCTGTTGTGCTGCCGGAATCGCGAGGAGAGTACTACAACCTCCGCTGCCTGCTGGAACAAGGGAGAGGAAGGTCTTCGTCGAGTACCGAACGTGTGACCGATCATGAGGCGCTTAGGAGCATAGCCGGGAAGGATCGTCTACGCGATCTTGAGATCGGGAAGAGTACGACTACATCACCCACGAGAATCCGCTCTCGTTAAACACTTTGGAATCTTCGAGGGTGAGTTATTCTATCGACTCGTTGCTACAATCTAGTAGATAGATCTTGGCTTGTTTGTTTGTATGCGGTAGAAATTTTTTGTTTTTCATGCTACGAAACCCTACAGTGGCATCAGAGTCGTGTCTATATGTAGATCTGTTGCACGAGTAGAACACAATGGTCATTGTGGGCGTTGATGCTTTTATTGTCGATTGCTTCTTGTGTACTTTGCATCTTGCGGTATGTTGGGATGAAGCGGCCCGGGCTAACCTTACATGACATCGTTCATGAGACTTGCTCCAGCTTGACATGCAACTTGTATTGCATAAGTGGCTTTGCGGGTGCCTGTTTCTCCTATCATAGTTAAGATCCAATTTACAACAGGTGATTAACAATACTAGTATCAATGTTGTGGTTCTTGTTCGTAAGTTAGAACGACACTTATTAAAAGCCCCAAACCACGTAAAATATGCAAAGAAAGTAGAGGCGTCTAACTTTGTTTTGCAGGGGTGTGCTGTGATGTGATATGGCCATGATTGTGATTATATTTGATGTATGCAATGTTCCTTATTGTAAAGTTGGCAACCGGCAGGAGCCATATGGTTGTCTTTAATTTGTGTTAAGACCCGCGTGTCTATTCAAAGTAGTTGTAATAGTTGAAGCCGGTGGACGACAACCATGAAGAAGCGTCATTGACCTTGATGCAATGCCGGTGATGATGGAGATCATGTTCGTGCTAGAAGATGGAGATCGGAAGCACAAAGAAGAAAGGCCATATCATATCACATATTATGAATTGCATGTGATGTTAATCCTTTATGCATCTTGTATTGCTTAGTAGACGACGGTAGCATTATAAGATGATCCCTCATGCACATGAATTTCAAATCATAAAGTGTTCACCCTTAGTTAGCACCGTTGCTAAAGCTTGTTGTTTCGAAGCACCACGTGATGATCGGGTGTGTTAGATTCCGCAAGTGTATACAACGTGAGCAAGCTAGATTTGCTCATGTAGAAACTAAGGTTTGATCTTGACGAGCCTAGCATGTACAGACATGGTCTCGGAACACAGATCGCCGAAAGGTAAAGCATGAATCATATAGTAGATATGATGAACATGTCGATTGTTCGCCATTGAAACTATATCAACTCTCGTGATGATCGGTGTTGATGTGGTGGATTTGGTTCGTGTGATCACTAAAACAATGAGAGGGATATTGTTTTGAGTGGGAGTTCACCTAGATTAATTTTATTATTAATTTGAACTCAATTTGTCATAAACTTAGTCTAAACTATTGCAAATATGTTGTAGATCAATGGCAGCCCCTACCATCAATTTTAATGCGTTCCCAGAGAAAGAAAAGTTGAAAAACAATGGAAGCAACTTCGCGGATTGGTTCCGCAATTTGAGGATTGTCCTCACAGCTGGTAATTTGACCTATGTCTTTGGATGCACATTGGGTGACCCACATGGTGATCTTTGTCGATGAAGTAAAGAATGTTTACCTCACTCGGAAGACTCAGTACTCCACAGTTCAGTGTGCTATCTTGTATGGTTTAGAATCAGAGCTTCAGAAAAGGTTTGAGAATTTAGACCCATATGATATTGTCAAGGATCTCAAATTGATCTTTGAGACTCATGCGGCAATTGAAAGCTATGAAGCTTCTGAAAAGTTCTTTAACTGCAAGATGGAAGAGGGCAGCTCCGTCAGTGAGCATGTGCTTAAGATGTCTGGGCACGCAAACAAACTTCAAAGCTTGAGTATTGTGATTCCTAATGCTTTGGGGATTTACCGCGTCCTCCAATCACTACCACCAAGTTACAAGAACTTTGTGATGAACTACAACATGCAAAACATGAACAAGACGTTGCCAGAACTCTTTGCCATGTTGAAGTCTACAGAAGTGGAGATCAAGAAAGAGCACCAAGTGTTGTTGGTCAATAAGACCACCAAATTCAAGAAATGCAAGTCTAAGCAGAAGGGACACTTCAAGAAGGGTGGTAAGAAAGTTACCACACCGACGAAGAAGACCAAGGCTGGACCTAAGCACGATCTTGAGTGCTTTTCGCAAGGGAGAAGGTCCTTTAGCGAAATTGCCCAAAGTACTTGGCGGATTTGAAGAACGGCAACATCAAGAAGAAAGGTATATCGATATACATGTTATTGGCGTGTATCTCACTAGTACTCGTAGTAGTGCTCGGTATTTGATCTTTGGTTCGGTTGCTCATATTTGTAACTCAAAGCAGTCTGCGAATAAGCGGAAGCTAGCGAAGAGCGAGGTGACGATGCGGCGTGGGAAAGCGGATCAAAGGTTGATGTGATCGCGTCGACGCTACCCCTTCATCTACCATCGGGATTAGTTTTATACTTAAATAATTGTTATTTGGTGCCTGCGTTGAGCATGAACATTATATCGGGATCTTGTTTATTGCGAGACGATTACTTGTTTAAGTCCGAGAATAATGGTTGTTCGATTTATATGAGTAATATGTTTTATGCACATGCACCTTTGATAGATGGTCTATTCTTGTTGAATCTCGATAGTGGAAATACACATATTAATAACATTGAGGCTAAACGTTTGAAATCGAGCGATAACTCGACCTATATGTGGCCTTTGTCGTCTTGGTCACATTGGAGTGAAGCGTATGAAGAAACTCCATTCGATGGACTTCTTGAATCACTTGATTTGAATCACTTGATAGATGCGAAGCATGTCGATGGGTAAAATGACTAAGACTCCATTTTACGGTATGATGGAGCGAGCTCTGGACTTATTGGAAATCATACATACCGATGTGTGTGGTCCAATGAGTGTAGCATCGTGATGGTTATCGTTATGTTCTTACCTTCACGGATGACTTTAGTAGATATGGGTATATCTATTTCATGAAACATAAGTCCGAAACTTTCGAGAAGTTTAAGGAATTTCAAAGTGAGGTAGAGAATCAACGTAACAAGAGGATTAAATTTCTACGTTCTGATCGTGGAGGTGAATATCTAAATTCTGAGTTTGGCGAGCATTTGAAGAAATGCGGAATACTTTCATGATTGACACCCAAGAACACCACAAGCGTAATGGTGTGTCCGAACGTCGTAATCGAACTCTCTTAGATATGGTTCATTCTATGATGTCACTTACAGATTCGCTATCATTTTGGGGTTATGCATTAGAAAGCTTGCATTCACTTTAAATAGGGCACCGTCTAAATCCGTTGAAACGACCGTATGACTTATGGTTTGGGAAGAAACCTAAATTGTCGTTCCTTAAAGTTTGGGGATCTGAAGCCTATGTAAAGAAGTTACTGAGGACAAGCTTGAACCCAAAGCGGAAAAATGCGTCTTCATAGGATACCAAGGAAACTATTGGGTATACTTTCTATCATAGATCTGAAGGCAAAACCGTTGCCAAGAATGGATCCTTTCTAGAAGGAATTTCTCTCGAAAGAAGTGACTGGAAGGAAAGTAGAACTCGGCGAGGTTGTCGAACCTTCTCTCGAAATTGCAGTAGCGTATACCGGAAGAAGTTCTTGTGGTGCTGCACCAATAAGAGAGGAAGCTAATGATGATGATCATGAAACTTCGGTTGAAGTTGCTCTGAGCCTCAGGTCAACGAGAACTCGTACCACTCCAGATTGGTATGATCCCGTTATGAGTGTCATGTTGGTGGACAACACCGATGACCCTGAGACATATGAGGAAGCGATGATGAGCCCAAATTCCAATAAATGGCAAGAAGCCATGAAATCCGAGATTGGATCCATGTACAAAAACCAAGTATGGACTTTGGTGGACTTACCGGATGGCCGGAAGGCTGTCGAGAACAAATGGATCTTCAAGAAGAAAACAGATGCTGATGGTAATGTTACTGTCTATAAAGCTCGACTTGTCGCAAAAGGGTTTTGACAAATTCAAGGAGTTGACTACGATGAGACTTTCTCACTAGTAGCGAAGCTAAAGTCTGTGAGGATTATGTTAGCAATCGTTGCATATTATGATTATGAGATATGGCAGATGGATGTCAAAACAACATTCCTCAATGGAGACATTGATGAAGAGTTGTATATGATGCAACCCAAAGGTTTTGTCGATCCTAAAGATGCTAACAAGGTATGCAAACTTCAACAGTCCATCTATGGATTGAAGCAAGCATCCCGAAGTTGGAATCAACGTTTTGATAAGGTGATCAAAAGTTTTGGTTTTATACAAACTTATGGAGAAGCTTGTATTTACAAGAAAGTGAGTGGGAGCTCTGTAGCATTCTTAATACTATATGTAGATGACATATTGTTGATTGGGAATGATGTAGACCTTCTTAATAGTGTCAAGGAATATTTGAATAATAGTTTTTCAATGAAGGATCTTGGCGAAGCAGCTTACATATTAGGCATGAAGATTTATAGAGATAGATCGAAACGCCAAATATCATTGTCACAAAGTACATATTTGGACAAATTTCTAAAGAGGTTTGGAATGTAAGATAGCAAGAAAGGGTTCTTGCCCATGTTGCCCAATACGACCTTGAGTAAAACTCAAAGTCCGACATCGGCAGAAGATAGAGAAAGGATGAGTAAGACTCTCTATGCCTCAGCCATAGAATCTCTAATGTATGCCATGCTATGTACTAGACCCGACATTGCATACGCTGTTAGTTTAACTAGCAGATATCAAAGTGATCCAGGAGTGGATCATTGGACAGCGGTCAAAAACATCCTTAAGTACTTGAGAAGAACTAAGGATATGGTTCTTTGTTATGGAGGTGATGAACAGCTCGTTGTTAATGGTTACACCGATGCTAGTTGGAACACCGATCCGGATGATTCTAAATCACAATGGATACGTATTTATTTTGAATGGTGCGTGATTAAATTTGGAGGAATACAAAGCAAAGTGTTGTGGCGAGATCTTCAACTGAATCGGAATACATGGCTGCTTCGGAGGCTTCACAAGAAGCAATATGGATGAAAGAGTTCATTACAGAGCTGGGTGTGGTTCCTAGTGCGCTGGACCCAATGTCTATCTACTGTGATAACATGGGCGCCATAGCCAATGCACAAGAACCAAGGTCACACAATAAGCTGAAGCACATCAAGCTACGTTTTCATGCTATTCGAGAACATATCCAAGATGGGGATATAAAGATTTGCAAAGTACACACAGATCTGAATGTGGCAGATCTGTTGACTAAACCTCTCCCGAGGGCAAAACATGACAAGCACCAAACTGCCATGGGTGTTCGGTATATTACCATGTAATCTAGATTAGATGACTCTAGTGCAAGTGGGAGACTGTTGGAGATATTCCCTAGAGGCAATAATAAATGTAGTTATTATTATATCTTTGTGTTTATGATAAATGTTTACATTCATGCTATAATAGTATTAAACAAGGAAACATTAATACTTGTGTGATTTGTAAACTTAATTTGAAGTCCCTAGTAAAGCCTCTATATAATACTAGCTTGTTGGTTAATAGATGATTGTGGTTTCCCTATCATGAACATTGAGATGTTATTAACAAGATCATATCGTTAGGATAATGATATGGTGGACATACTCCTATAGATAAGCGTAGCATAAAGATCAAGTCATTTTAATAAGTTCAATTGCTATATGCTTTCTGATACATAGTAATCTAATTCCTTCGACCATGAGATCATGCATATCACCTTTATCGGATGGATGCTTTGATGACATCAAACACCACACCGTAACTGGGTGGCTATAAAGGTGGCATTGAGTGTTCGGAAAGTATTGGTTGAAACACATGGATCAAGAGTGGGATTTGTCCATCCATATGACGGATAGATATACTTTGGGCCCTCTCGGTGAAATGTCATCCAATTAGCTTGCAAGCATGTGAATGGCTCACAAGGGATCACATATCACGGGAACGAGAAAAGAGTACTTATCGGTAACGAGGTTGAACTAGGTATGCAGAGATACCGACGATCATAACCTCGGATAAGTAAACTATCGTGAGACAAAGGGAAATTGATATCGTATGTAAGTGGTTCATTCGATCGCAAAGTAATCGTAGAAATATGTGGGAGCCATATGAATTTCCAGATTCCTCTATTGGTTATTGATCGGAGAAGTGTCTCGATCATGTCCGCATAATTCACGAACCGTAGGGAGACACACTTAAGGATTCGACGTTGTTTGAGTAGTTATGGAATGATGAGAAAGAGACCGAATGTTGTTTGGAGTCTCGAATGGGATTCGGGATATCACGAGGAGATCCGGAATGGTCCGGAGAATAAGATTCATATAAGGAAAGTCCCGTTTCGGAGTTGGAGAATGGTTCCGGTGTTTTCATCGGGAATGTTCTAGAAGGTTACAGAATGTCTGGCACTCCGGGAGGGAAGGGTACATGAATGTGTTATATCAAGTTGGTATGATTGCATCATGTACTCGGTGTCATCGCTGATCAAAATAGAGGGTTTATTCAAATCCTAGTTTGAAAAGTCAAACGACAGTTTTTGGAAAGAGGAGGAGGAGTGGGAAACCGAGTTGGGGAGGAGTTCCCTCCTCCAACCGGTGGCGCACCACCCAAGCCGAGTTGGGGAGGGACTCCTCTCCCTCCCCTTGGCCGGCCCCCTCCACCTATATAAGGAGGGGCAGGGCTCCCCTCCTTGACACACAACTTCCACGCCTCAAACCCTAGCAGCTGCTGCCCACCATAGCCGCCGCCCCCTAGGGTTTTTCCCCTAGCCGCCGACTTGGGCACTTCCAAGCCCTAGCCGCCGGCTCTAGCACCTCTTCCTCGGCGTGTCTAAACCCTAGATCGTCGGGGGACTCTCTCATACTCCACCATACTCGCTCGGCTTGGCGAAGCCTGAGATCTCCTCTACTTGGTACCACGCCGTTGTCTTTGGAATCGCGAGAGTGCTACAACCTTATTTTCTTTGGAACAAGGAGAGGAAGGTCTTCGTCGAACCGAGCGATGTGACCGATTGAGGCCTTGGGAAGGATCGTCTCACGCGATCTTGAGATCGGGAAAATGCGACTACATCACCCACGAGAATCCGCTCTCGTTAAACACTTTGGAATCTTCGAGGGTGAGTTATTCTATCGACTCGTTGCTACAATCTAGTAGATAGATCTTGGCTTGTTTGTTTGTATGCGGTAGAAATTTTTTGTTTTCCATGCTACGAAACCCTACAGCGGTGGCGAACGGCCGCCGCACGCTGCAGCCGTGGGAGGCCCGGCTGCTCAACGACGCGGGATATACGGCATCGCTGGACTTTCGTCTCCTAGTCGGCTGGAATCTCAGCGCCGGTGGGATCTTGATTCCGCCTGTGCGGACTGACGAGGACATCGCCAGCGAGATCCAGGTGGTTGTCCCTGCCATGGAAGACCCGGATCTCGCCGAGGATCCTGGCAACCTGGTCTTCTGGGAGTAGTTCTTCGCAGCGGCTCCGTGAGAAACTCGCCCGACGAGGATCGCCCGCCGCCGCCGACGCCAGAAATGCGGTGTTCGCCCGTTGGTGGAGCTTCCGGTAACGCTTCGCCCGTCTTGGAGCACATCCAGGCCGACAACCACCCCCTCCTCGGCATGTAGAAGCGGCGTCCGGCATCGGCCATGGCGGCGGCCTTTTCCTAGTTTAAATTCAATGTTTTCCTAGTTGAGATTCGATGTAATATATGCGTCCTCGCCCTAATTAATGAAATCCACCTATATTCGCCAAATTTCGCCGTGTTTAACTGAATTTAGTCGTACATGGGAACTCGGTCTTAAAACGCGAGTGGAAAACTCGACGTTTCCATGCCGAAAACGAGGTTCGTCTGGCCCAAAATTGGTTCGGATTTTGTTCTGGAATCGCCCAACGAGTGGGGATGCTCCAAATCCTAAGTTTGAGGAATGTTCTTTCAGGACTTAGGTGTATTTTACTCAGCAAATTGATAAACATTTAGATTTTTTTCTCCACAAGCACTAAGCTTCCCATGATAAAAAAAACACTAGGCTTCCGGTTTTTGCACATAACACGAGATATTTAAACCCGTACTCGAATACCTAGTTTTTTACAGAGGCCCACTAGCAGGCGCCAGGCCAGCTACCGCCACGGCCGTCCATGTTGGCAACGGACGGGGTGGTTCGGTCCACGTCAACAGATCTAAATCGGCTGCACTGCATGCCATCGGCATAACGACTCGCCCTCTTCCCTCGCTCCGGCGCACAGGCTACGGAAAAGCGGCGGCGGTGGCAAGAAACCGGTGGCACGGGGCGCGACACCGGCAAGCAGCTAGCGCGGTCAGGGTTGAGGACGCATCGTCTGCCGGAAAAAAAGGTACGCCTTGTTGTTGCCTTGAATCTTATCTGTACGTTATTGTTGTTGCCGCATTGTCCTCGTCTTCGATCATGAGGCGCGTGTGGCCGGTTAGTTTGATGATCGCTCATGAAACTAGCTCGTCGTCCGGCCGATTTTGTGAGGCCAATCGAATCTATCTAGGGCAAATAAACCCACGAGAGTACTGTAGAAGAGGCACGACGGGTTTGCCTTAATTCAGAGATCAATATGTCGATTACGCGCAGTTTGAGGGATGTCAAATCAATTGCAAATGGAAAGGACTGGGCGTCCTCCGGAGGATGCGATGCGTAACGGCCTCCGACTCCTAGTGCTGCCATGTGTCCACTTCGCTTTAAAATCCTACTTTTGTTTTTATGTACCAAAAAATATACTTGTTTTTGCTCTACCTATAGAAAAAAATGGTCTATAAAAAAATAAGAGAAAGATCGACTTCGCCGGTGACCTCACCGGAGATCTCACCGGAATCATCGTAGCACTTTTATGTAGCAAAAATTTTACCTGTTTTTGCTACCTGTAGCAAAATATATCGTCTATAAAAAAAATAAGAAAAAGATCGACTTCGCCGATGACCTCACCGGAGATCTCACCGGAATCTTCGTAGCAAAAAATATACGCTAATGTAGCAAAATCACATGTTGGTTGTAGCAAAAAAAAGTTCGCTAAAGACATCGACGAAGACCTCGTCGGAGATCACATAGCAAAATTTCTTTCTAATGATGCAAATTCATAGAACGTATTGAGCAAAACAGTGTACTATTGTAGCAAATCTGACTTCACCAGAGACTCTAGTCGGAGAAAATTATACTGGCGTAGCAAAACCCGACTTCATAAGAGACATTTTAGCAAAAAAATATACTAATATAGGAAACCCACAGAATGGTCATAGCAAAAAAAAACTTACCTATGATGCAAATCCACAGCAAAAACCATAGAAAGTATGTAGCAAACAAATTGTTCGTAGCAAAAAAATACTCATATAATGCAAATCCACATGACATATGTAGCAGATTTTTTTCCTAGATGCAAATCCACCACCACCCACCGCTTGCGCCATTGTTTCCTTCCCCTCGAAGCTTCACCACTCCCTTGGAAGCACCGCAACCGCCCTTCACAGCACCTTCCCTGACTGGTCGCAGCTCCGCCGGTCTCCCATGGTAGCTTTGCTGCACGCAGCTTACATCACCTCCGCCCTCCTCTTGCAGATCTGCCGCATACAAACATGGCTGGCTGCCAGGTAGGCGATGTGGAAGAGGTTCGGTGGCAGCAACAGCGCGTGGATGGGATGGAGGAACGGAGGCGAAGCATGGCTGGGCTGGAGGGACGGTGGCGATAGCGCGTGGTCGCGTGGTCAGGAGGAAGGACAACGAGTGGAGGAGAAAAATCGTGAGGGAGGAGAAGATAAGGTAGCAGGTGGGGCCCATGCCGTTTCCTCCTGCCACGAGTGGGAAGCGTGGCGTGCTGTAGATCCGGAGGACGCGTCGAGCGGGATCCTCTGACGGAAATAGAGCGTTTCCCATTGCAAATTAGAATGGGCGTTTTTCGGGACAATGCGGTTTGGTGTGCTTTCGATCGATCTATAGCATCGCTTACCGTTGCAGTCAGGATTGATATAACAGGTAAACAAGAATTGGAGACGATTAGGGAAGCGAAAATCACCGGCGGCGAAAAAGGATACGTGGGTATATGATATGAAAATAGACATGTGTCAAATAGCACTATAATACCTTGGTCACACCAAAATGCGCATATACACACAACGAGAAAAGAAATAGCCTACAGACAAGTGACAATTAAACATAAAGAAACACACATAATTCAACATTTTGAAACAAAAAATGGAGGGTTTTGAACCGTCCCCGAGTCGCTCCCAGGGGGCGGCTCGAGCGAACCTAACCCTAATCCCGCCGCCACCCCTCCCCCCTCCACCTCCGTTCACCACCGCCGGAGGACGCTGCCAGGTGAAGGCCGCACGGCTGACGGAGGCGGCGGTGGGCCTTCCTCCTCTCGTGCTAGGGGTTTTGGGCAGGGGCCTCTCCCCATCGGGCGGTTGGAGATCCGGACGGAGCGGCGTGGCGTCCCTAGGCGGTACGGCGACCCCGGGTTCCTAGGCGTGCCGTCCGGTCCTAGGAGCTCATGTTTGCGGCCGTCGTCGTTCGTCCTCGAGTCCCGTGTCAGTGTTGGTCGGCGCCCCCTCTCTATGGCGTTCTGTGGCGCTCTTCGGCGGTGCTCTGTCGGCGGCAGGTCGGTGCTGCCCGGCCTCTCTTCTCCGCGTGGTGCGGTTGGTGGCATCTGTGGTCGTGGAGCTCTCCGGTCTGGTATGGTGGTGGTGGTGGTGGATGCGCGGCGTTGGCGCTGCCGTTGTGCGAGGTGGAGGATGGTTGTGGTTGTGGTCTTCGTTCCTGTTCACGGTAACAGCTGCCCGGGTTCGCTCTGTTGCTTCGGTAGATATCTCGCGGGCAACAGTGATGATCTGTACGACAGCTTTCGTCGTAGCGACGGGGAGCCTAGGTGTGGCGGTGTGCAGGAGGCCGGGTCCAGCTGCCCAGTCCGATGGCTTCGACGGTGGACGTCACGACATGTTCGTGGCAGTCTACGTGCATGATGGTGAAGTTGGTCTGGCCGGCCCTTGAGTGGCAGGTGTGAGGTTGAGACTCTCTACCGGGCGAAAGTCTTGTTCTGGCTGCGGCCGGAGCCGATGGCGGCGACGTCTTTTTGGCGCCATTTCCTCCTTGGAGGCGTGTTGGTGGTGGTGCTCTTGCGCCTCCACTCGGGTTCTCCGGGGGAAACCCTAATTCCTCGCAGGGTCGGGCGAGGGCAACACTTTCTTGTGTCGTTTGACCTCCTGGGTCCTCCACTTGGATGCTCCGTCATCTAGATGGACTAGTGGAGCGAGTTGGTTGTTGGCGTCGACGAGCTGTTGGGCTTCTTTGACTCGGCGGTCAGGCGAACACGACTTCGGTTTGGTGTGCTCCGGGTGAAAACCCTGCATCATCCTCGGCCGATGCCGGTGATGGCGACGCTCTTGGTCGTCGCTCCCCTCGTGGAGGCATAACTGCGGAGGCCCTTCTCTGCAAGTGTTGGTGTTCGATTTTGTCTGTCTTGTCGGTTTCGTCCTCGGCCCCTTCTTCGGCTAGGTGGTGCGCGGCCCCGGGGGTCGGCGTGGATGTCGGAGTGGCGGCACTGAGTTTTTGCCTCCGCCTTGTAGCGTTTTGAGGTATTTTGTGTGTCAGCCTTGGCCACATGGGTGGCTAGGCCGTCGGCTCGTGTGGTGCACGGCCTCGGCGCCGGTGTGTAGTATTGTGTTGTATCGGTTTTCGCCTGGTTTTCCTCATAAGCTGTCCATCTCTCTTCTACTATATCAATGAATGGCATGACAAGCCTCTTGTCTAATTTAAAAAAAGAAGAAATAATTCAACATTTTGATAAGCACATAGGTTTACATAAATAGTTCATGTAGACTCTAGATTAAAAATATCTCCTCGAAAACATGTACGTCTAGGTTGGGAGCAAACATTAAAGGAAATCGCTTACTCAGAGTAGAACACGGGGCTAGCTTATTTTCCGGAAATTTTCCATATTTATTCTTCCAAAATTTGTGTTTCACTTCTTTTTTCGCAGAAATTGGCTCCCCTTGTCCTTTGCGGTTTTTGTTTAGAGTATTCAGTTTTGTTCCATTTTTGTTTTTGTTTTCTACTCTATGTTTCCTTTTCTGCTTTATGTTTAGTTTGTCAGAGTAGACAGACAGAAAATTTCCTTTCTGTATTCAAACCCTAGTCGCAGCTGATGCCGCGAATGATGGCTTTGTGTTGTGCATGCCAAATGACCTAGGCTTTATAGCTGGTGCACATATACATGTACAATTCATGCCTTTTTTGCAAATGATGTCTTCATTATTAATTCCTAGCTATCATAAAAAAAAACCACCTCTAATGTGAGATACTCCAAGCACAAATCTGAACGTTTGATTATGTGCTAAAGGGCAAAGTAGAAACATCTCATCAAGCCAACTCAGCCATTTTCTTAAAACAGATTAGGCAAGAGAATTGACCATCCTTGCGGTCAAAAAAAGAATTAACCATCTTGGCCACTAAGAAATATGTTGCATAGTCTGAATTGCACATGACGACAATCCATGGGACTTGACAAAACCACATGCCAACGCTTGATGATATAGAAAATCTATCAACGAGGTTGCATGCAAGCATGCATCATTGTCATCACTCCTCCACGAGTTACGGACTCCGACTTCACTTTAGATGGCCAGCAACAAAGTCCTTGCAACAAAAACCACATGAAACCACATACATATACATGCCAACTAGTCAATACACGTGTTGGCGACTAGGCAACATCGATTTTGAAGACACTACGAGGGAAAAATATATGAGTCTTGTGCTAGAGGAGGATCACCACAAATGCATCGACTATTGTCTGTCATCTCTACCTAGACGATGCAACATTATCTCCGACTTGAGAGGAACAAGCAAGACCAAACAAGACCGAACGGACATGCCAAAGACTGACTACCAAAACCTTGTTACGACACTAACACCACTTCGTTGTCGCGCAAGTCATGACAGACACTCCTCCGGCATACTTGCCACTGGTCTCAAGAACCCCTAGAAGTGGCACATAAGACAGTGTCATCGCTAGATGAAAAATATCTCGATCTAAGGTTTCCTTGTGAACCATGGAGAGGAGAGGAGCACATTACCACGTATGATATTGTGAAGGTATGAGCGCTTCTTAGAGTGGGTTGGGTGGTAGGGTGAGTGTTGTAGGAGCCAAGTTCTCTATGTGGATGTGTCATCGTGCATCGGTTTGTAGCAGAATTTTTGAAAAAGGCAAATATGTTGAGCATTTAGGTTTTTGATGCCTAGACCCGCTCAGTTCGTGTACAAACCTTCTCCCATGCCACAAGGCATTGAACCCGGAGCATGATTCCTCGTTAGTCTAGAAAAAAGTTTTTCTGCGAGCATCAATCTTGTTTATAGTGAGCATGGGCAATAGAAATACAGACATGAAGTATGTAGGCAGAGAGTTGAGGATAGCTGACAGAAGAATTTGATGTTATTATTAAAGGATAATTGATTCCTCCAAACCCCAACCCAGGGCTCGACATAATTCCTTGTCAAGATTGCGCACTGTGGCACCAATATAGGAACCGCCTTGTGCAAGAACTACTACTCATGTCAACATAATCAGCTTGTAGTTCCATGCTCAATTAATTAAAGAGGTGCCCATAGTTAGTTGTTTAGTTAGTATAAGGATATCCGTTTGGTTAACCTGAGTGAAAAGGTGTAGAGAGAACATGACGACTGGTTTGTTAGAGAAGTTAGGCTACATTTAGGCGTAAAGCTCTAGCTGTATTCCCAATGAGGTGACATATCATACACATATTCATGACAAAAGCAACAAGAATGAACCAGTAAAAGTTCTAATCTTGTCTCCTAATTTCTATCCATCTCATCTCTAGATCATGGATGATCTAACCTCGCTCCACAGAACCCTACCGACTGCTAGCATGATAAGACCCATGAAAAACCATACATGATGTCATGCAAGCAAAATAGAAAACAATACAAGTGGTTCAAACTTAACATTTGAATTCTCTAGTCTAACATTATTACCGTGTGTTAGTTATACCCTAGGAATCATGTGTTTGCATCTACACTTGGAGGCCTCCTTCTTATGCCCATAATAGATGATTGCTCCATTTCTCACAAGTATCCCGCATGCTACGGCTACTTTGTTTCTTTACGGTCATGCGTCATGCAAAGACTGGACCTGTAAAACTGATGCATTGTTGCACAATATTTGGTTCGGGAAGACATTACATCATGAATTCTATCAAATTTTCCACATTTGATCCAGTTATGCATCTACCACACATCGTTTGCAATGTCGGACTTCCTCAACATCGTCCCCTGACAATGCATGCATCCTCTACCTACTATGCTTCCATTTTTCATTATTCAACAGTTAGTGATTGATATCATCCACAAAGAAAATATAAATAAATGTCTTCCATATCCGGTTCTCCTTTATCAATCAAAAAATAAGATAGTGAAATCCACAATAAACATTTTACAATTATTACATTATATGTTCTTTGAACCCTTTCTTGGCGTTGTGTAAATCAACACATGGAGAGATGCCAACCTGTATACGGCTAGGTGCAAGTTACATTAATATTCACCCTCCAAATATTTTTTATGCATATCTCCTTTTGAGATCTAGAATAAATGTTTTGTATCTTTGGTTTTATTACTTATTATTCTAAGATATGCTCCAATTAAATACACAAACAAAAAGTTTACCATTATATCAATCCTTATATGGAGAGTCCATCAAACTTACAACCGTAATCACATTAAATAGTATGCGAGTCACTATTTTTTGTATTTTTAAACGAGTCACTGCCATCACATTCTCATAAAGATTAATAACTAGCTACCATAACGAGTTAAAACCATTTTATGCAATCAAATTTTTTGGATACATGATTTACTACCTTATATACAATAACCATAACATTTTTTTTGTATCTTTGGTTCTCATTTATTTGTCAATCCTGAAGATATGCTGATTAAAGACCACAATTAAAGCTATATATATATATTTTTTATACGAGTTGTAGATATATGCTGCATGTACATTAAACTCCTTTTGGCCTTGTGTACAACTTCCTCAATATTTTCCACGATATATCCCTTGCATCATCTACCTACTATTCTTCTTATATTTTTGGAGTGTAATAATAATTATTATTCAATACTAAGATATCTTAGTTTAAACTTTATATAATGCATAAAGTAAATATAAATAAATTTTATATTTGGTTCCATTTATTAGTTAAAATTAATATGGGAGTCCCACAATAGAGGTTTTAAAATTACGTTATGTGCGCTTTTGAACTTTTTTTTGACGTTGTGTAAATCAATTTGCTCGGCGGCGGATGCCAATCTGTAGAAGGCTAGATGTACGCCAACATTAGTGCTCACTCGCCAAGCATTTCTTGTGCATAATATCCATTTCAAATCTAAGATAAACGTATTGTATATTTATTTATAACTAAGATATAGCCCTATTCAAGCCACTAATTAAAAGTTCACCGTTATATCGATGGTTATTTGGAGATCTCTATCACATCAAAGTGTGTATATGGTTCCGAGAAATCCACAACTATAATAAGAAAACAAAAACAACTCATTATGTTATTTTGAGAAACTATTTTTTTGGTATCTTAAAAGATTTAACGCTAACATATTATCGCAAGATTAACGAGTTAAAATCATCACAATCAAAAATTTTCTTGATACACAATTTCATATCTTGTATACAATAAATGAAAAATATTTATATATATATTTATTTCTCATTTATCTGTGAATATTGAAGATATTTTCGATGATACCCATCATTAAAGTAGTACATTACATGTGGCATTAAACCTCTTTTGGCGCTGTGTACAACCACCTGGTAGACTCAGCGGATACCGACATGTACAGCGCCGAAAGGCAAGCGCGCGAGCGGGCGCAAACACACCCCGCCCCGCTCCAAGGGCGACGCTCGCGTCACCCGCTCCGCGCCACCGCAGCCCATCGCCCACGACACGGCATGACTCACTGACAGCCGGACAGCGCAGCCGTTTCGACCCACGCGGCCCCGGGCCCCTGTCCACGTGGTCCGTCCCTTCCGTTTCTCCTTTGCTTCTGTCCTGTGTGCGGTTCCCCTCCGGAATCCCTCCCCCCTTAACCCCAGCCTCGCTTTGCTCGTGAGAGCTCTCTGCTTTCCCCTGCTCAGTTCGTCCTCCTCCTCCTCCTTCCTCCCTCCCCCATCGCCATGCCTGGAATCCGAACCCTAGCCCGAGCTTGAGCGTGAGCACGATCCCCTGCCCTCCATGGATCGCCCGCCGCATCTCGACATCGACCTCAACGAGGCGCCCTCGCCGCCGCCATCGCCACCGCCGGCGGTTCCTCTGTCTCCTCCGCGCGAGTTTGCTCTCCCCATTTTTGCTCCTCTGCCACCGCTACCTCCGCCGGCCCCGCTCCTGCCCCCGCCCCCGCCTCCTGCTCCCGTCAACTCCCAGGCCCAGCTGCTGCTCGCGCACGAGGCCCGCGAGATAGCGCTGAGGCTCCACCAGGCGGAAACGCTGAGGGTTGTTGCTGCTAGGACCCTTGCGGCTGCGGCTGCGGCCGTTGGGTCGTCGGCGGGGGTGCCGCAGCCGGCGCAGCATCCGGGGGAGGCGGGCTGGGGGCACCCGCCGCTCCCGTGCGCGTCCTGCGGCCACCCCGAGATTCCGGGGGCCACCATTGTCTGCGACGCCTGCGAACGTGGGTTCCACGAATCCTGCGTCCGCGTCTGGCCCCCGCTCATGAGCCTGCCTCCGCCACCACCGTCTGGTCCCCCTGGCGTGCGTCGGCCCCCAGTCGCCGTGAACGAGGACTGGATGTGCCCGGAGTGTGAGATGCACGGCGCCCGCTCAACCCGCTGGAGGCTCGGGCCGGTGCCACTCGACATCAATGCTGCTCCACCGGAGGACCCTGTCACTGTCGCCGTCAGAGACATCACCAGGCAGTTATCTCAGCTCCCTATTAATTTTCTTCTTATGGTTGCAGCTCACCTGATCATCAACATTCATAGCTCTAAGAAGTAGATTGCTATCTCTGAAATGATGGTACTCTGCAGTTGGTAATAATGAGACACCGAGAGCATGTCGTGAACTCATGTCGGTTTGAACCTTGTTACATGTGCTGATATTTGCTTTGCTGCCTGTTATGATTACATACTTGCATTTGCTGTCGATATAGCATATGGATCTAGTGTTGTCTTGGGATTTTTTCTGCTTTGTTTAATTATTGACGCCTTTGATTCTGATTGCACCGATGCCGAAATGACTATGTTCAAATGGTAAAATTAGCAACTGTTAGCACTGCCTTTCCAGAGCATTAGTAATGGTGCAGCACCATCTTTTAGCTTCCTGTAGTGACTACCAAATAGTATCTCACCGAGGAATTCATGGTTGTTGCATGTTTCTCCCTTTTTTATTATTTACATGCTACTGTTCTTTAACCCTTTTAGGGAATGAGCACACGATCAATGATAATTTTATTTTTTTCTGGTTGTAGTACCAACCTGATCTGCGTTGCCAGTTAATTGAAGTAGAGCACTTGCATGTTCTGATACATGCAGCTTGGGCCTTAGGAAATCCCGTTCACCTTGACTTGCAATCATTAGGAGCTTAATCTATATTTCTTTCTTATTTTCTTTTATTTGGAAGGTATGCTATTGGATTTTCTTGCATTGTTGCATGACATCTGCTATCTGACCTTTATTTTATTCTAGCATGGAAGTTTTGACCACTCCTTGACCTTGTTTCTTATTTAGTGAAATTTCAATATCTCGTTCAAATATATACCAGCTTATCTGTTATCTCTCTTTGATGTTTATGCTTGTGGAAGGAAAGGGATTGTGGGCTACATTACATTCCAAACCCTATCCATGTTTGTACTGGCTCTTTTAGTAGTTAGTTGATGACCTATAAACATTTTTTCTGAACTTTGACTATTTTCACTGATATTTATGTTATCCTTGTTTTTGAGTGAAACCGGTAGTACCATTTAGGTACCTCAAGGTCCTCAACTTAGGTGTTAGTTGAGTTTTGACTTGTGAATTACAAACTCTTTTGTGTGTTCTGATTCGGTTTGTTAAGTTCGGAGTTTGGTAAATTTAGCATGTTCCATCAAATCAATGGACCTAGCGGTTTTGGAGGAGAAGAGCATTTATGTAGGTGCGTTAATTGAAGAGTTGATCACTAGCAAGAGAGTGCATCATAACTCTTCATAGCCATCCTTCACCACCTTCCGAGACCGCTTTCCCGACATCCACCGCCCACAAGGATGCCGCAATGATGCACGACCCGACCGCATCGTAACCCAAGCTATGCAGGACGGCAGTAGCCCATGGTCATCTCACCGAGATCCAGGGCCGGGCCACCACACAGACATCTGCCTGAGCCGACTTCAAGATTCATGTTAGCCGAGTTGGCAAACCTTGCCGCCCTGGTAGCCCAAGCAACCACTCCGTCGACGCCCAACTAGAACTCCTCTTTGAGCCTGCTGCCACCATGATGCTTCTGGAGTTGTTTCCCTGGCGTCTGAGCATGCAACGACAAAATTTGAGCACCACAGCCCGAGGCCGTTGCCCCGGTGTCAACTGGCTCGTCGACGAGACCTGCCACCACCAACCATTCTCACTCGCTCCAACCCGACGAGGTACACGAATCACACCACCCCCCAACCAGCCTGAGGATGCAACGTGGCCACACCAAAAAGGACCGAAATGAGGAACGAGGTAATACATGGTAGGGTAGGGGTGCCCCCTGATTGAAGAGAAGCTTGTCTAACACCGACTAAGGTGGTTTGGGCATATCTTCATTGTGGATTTGCTAAGAGGCGTTTCCTATTTAAACATAACAATAAACAAGGGTTTAGAATTTCAAGGTTGTAATCTCTTCTCTCGACTTGTGACTCGTCCATCCAAGCCCGACATGCAACCTTCTTTATGTGGCATTTACCACACTATGAATGAAGATGCATAATTTCCTTGTGTTTAAGGTGGTCACATGGACTTTGCTGTCAAGTCTCCTCAAGTCAAATCAAATGCCAACAACAACAAAATGGTGGCCGTGTTTATCATCTTTGACGCCTTTGTGAACATTGGAACCACCTTCAATGATATTATGGCAACATTGGAAGGTCGTATGCAAATTTTGGCCAAGTTAAAGGAGCAATATTCGACATCGTGTGACATTATGATGGCCAACATGCCACCAACACCCTCGGTGGTCCCGATGCAACCCTTGCATGCATTGTCTCCATTGACTGGCTTGCCTATTGTTGATGCTATGATTCATGATTATCCTTTTCACACTTTAGGGGTTTTCTTGTTGTCGACGATCTGGAGCATGTTAGGTGTTGTGTAACCTATCGGTGCAAGTAGATTCGGTCAGATACTTCTCAGACCATATCCTATGCTGCATTATTGCTGAAATTGGAAGTGGAACGAATATTAGTAAGATGCAAATACAAATATGGATTATGTCCGAGCCATACTCACACGTGATGACACAACGAAAACAAGTGAATGAGTAGCACACGCATATGATAAGAAACAAAGATTTGCCAAAATCACACATGTAATAGGTATACATAACTGCAAAGTGCTATCTATTGAGGATATGCATAATGGGTAACACCATGGCATGACCTTATTCTGGCTAATCTGGGTGGCCCAAGGATGGTGGCAAGGCCTATGGCCTGCCGGGCGGCCCAGTTAGAGGAATCCTGAAGGGAGGCCCAAGACGGAGATGGGAAGGCTACAAATACTGACATACGTGAAGACGGAGCCTTTGAGTGCAAGACACAAAGATTAGTTGTATTAGTGTAGGACTCTGTAACCTGTCTGGCTAGGACTTCCCATGTAACCCTAGGTCCTGGCGCCTTTATAAGACGGTCTACCGGCGCCTTTATAAGACGGTCTACAGAAGCCCTTAGGGCACAACGGTACACACAACACAACCCGCATATAGCGAACCTTGTTATCTCTATAACTCGGCATATTGCTATTATAGTGATTTATAGTAGCAGTAGGATTCCGCCACCGTCGTGTGATCTGAAACTGGGTAAGCTATGTCACCCCATTCCTAGATGCTCGCCGCCTTTCTTTCCAACCTCTCTAAACTCTGTGAGGACCCCCTCATGCGTACTCGCCGACAATACCACGACAATATCTACCATCATATGTTACAAGATTTTGACCTTACATCATTAATGAGCTAGTAATAAAACTTAAAACACGAAGTAAACTCTAGAAGGTTGTAGACAAACATAACTAAAATACTAGGAGATATATCTCCACATTGTGTCATAGGAGGGTTGGACATCTTGCTAGATAAGTTGAATAACCCTATTTCGCCGGCTATTAGTAATACCGTATCTTATACTCCGGATTTAGAGTCGGAGGGATAGTGTTTTGAGTGCACCGGATTCAAAGTCGGAAAGGATAGTGCCCGAATGCCAAAATCTCTTACCACATCCTATACCCTTGGATTCAGAAATGGTACAGTTCGGCCATCATCCTAACCACATCCACCCTTACATGTGGGTGATCATCAAGCGCGATATGCCGCTACCATCTCGCACTTTGGGTTGCATTATGGGGCCATGAGGGCATTGCTATTGCTTTGCTCTAGTTGCTTTGAACATTACCAATTTCTTTTATGTCTTGCCACAAAACGATACTCTTGTCGTTATCGCCATATGTTGAGGAAGAACCGATCTCTACACGACATAGCACTAATGCCGTGCACTCATGTCTACTTGAGGTAACCAAGTCTTCCACCATGGCCGCCAACAACTCAGTGATGGATTGACGATTTTTCTACCCAATCATCTAATTTCATGTTTTATGTATTGATATTTTTCCTAGTTAGCTTGTCAAGGACTAACTATTGCCATATTAATTGAATGCTCCTCAATCTACCTTCCGATGTGGCTTCACCGTGGATCCATGTAGGATGGGTTTGATGGCTAGAGCCTAGAAGGGAAACCGACTATATTCGCTATTTGGTGGCGGCAAAAGAAAGATATAGGTGGAGCAGAGGCTCTTCCATTATTATTGGTGGCACAGGACACCTTCGATCTGTGGCGTGGCAGCCCAACTCCTTTCTCTCTTTGCTAGTTAGTTCTATCTCCACCTTGTAAGCACTCACTAACTTTAATGCTCAAGGGTGAATATGTTTTTACCTAAAGAGACATAACTGTCATTAGTGGTGTAGCGAATCAAACGAATTTGGTGTCTCTTGGCAAATGTGGATCAGTGGGTTATATTTGGCAAGTGATAATCTCATGAGGATATGTACAAATGTGTTATTGTCACCGCCCTGAAACATATAATATAGAGCACTTTTACAGTACCCCTAAACTCATATGGACCGTCCATTTATGTCAATCCAACAGTCGGATTTAATCCGTACTCTAAAACAACAACTGTGGAGTACCGCCCACCAATGCCATGGAGTACCATCGTTTGAAGGGTAAAATAGTAAACTTAAGACGATGGGTAAGTTTTGGACCATAACTGATTGATTATTGATGTTCACGATTAATTAACAACGACCTTCGCCGACGTTGACCATATCATAGATTCGTAGTCTCTGATCGTACATGCCATGGCCCATGCCAGAGCTAGGCAGCCGGGAAGGAGATCAGACACCGGCGCCGCCGCCGTCGCCGAACACAAATCGAGCAGCAAATTTCGGGCCAAAATTCAATCAAGGGGAATTAGGAACACTCTGCGCGGATACACTTAAGCCGCCGGCGCCGAGAACGATTATCCAATTAATTGAGCACTCTTCATTTGAGTTGCAGGCAACGTGGGGATCAAACGGTGGCTTTGGTTTCTACGGCATGATATACATCACATGGACAACACGGCTACTGTGGCTAGATCAGGCATGACTTGCCTGATGCAGCGTCATGCATGGGCGGCGGCCCGGCAACTGTCCTCGAACCTGTCCCTTGTTTATAATCCATCAGATATATGCGACGACGGCAATGGCCGGCGGCCACTTCATTGGTACCGGCGGCGCAAAGCGTTATTAGATTAAACAAAACTGCCAACCGGAAAAGTCAAAAATAGCCTTGCTTATCAGCGGTTAGATTTAATTGGTACTCCACCCACCGCATGGGAGTACCAGGGTACCGTAAAAATTCTCATAATATATTATTATTCCTCATATGAGGAGAGGAGAGACAAAAGCTGATTGACGGGTTTATGAAATACCCAATACCAGTTGGGCAACCTAAACCGAGTTAGTCGGCCAAGCCACCCTGCGGCAAGCCAGGCCTCCGTATCAGCATGGATTCCATCATTCAGGCCACGTGCCTTCACGGGGTCCAGCCCGGAGAAGTCCAGGGGCGTGCGTCATACCAGGACGCGGGTCGATGGCCAAAGTCAACCATCCGTTTCATGGCTTACCCACGCCACGAGTTGGTAGCCAGGACAGTATAGGCTGATAGGACTGGGCCTGGCCATGCCCCGAAGAAGGTGCGATGACTTCAACTAGGTATGGCGCGGGTTGCCGTTGCATGGCGCCTCCAACAGTGCCAGGGCGCGATGACCTGCACCTCTGGTCACTTTGTCGTGGTAGGGGAACTGTGGCTGCCGTCGTGCCATGCCTATGAGGCCGGCGGATTAATCCCCATATAGGCAACCCCCTCTCCATTCTCAGGGGAGGGAGACTCACATTCTCATTCCATTCCACCTTAGAGAGAGCAAGCGAGAGAGATCCAGATGAGTTCTTTGTTCTTGAGCATACCATATGCAAATGAAACATAACACACGACTAGGTTGCTACGGTGATCATCCCAGGGGCCGAACCTGCTCACATCCTTCTGTCTTGTGTGTGCTAACACATCGGATCTTGGCCACATACCTGACTACCAATTTATTGCCGGATCAAAACCCCGACACTGATCCACAGAAAGGTTCAAACTCTGCAAAGGATTGAAGCTTTAGAGTCAACATTAGAACCTTTCCATGATGGTAATTGATATCTCGTAACATTGATTCACTGGTGGAGACAACTTAAGAGGCAAAACTTACAATGCCTTTTGTGTTGAGTCTTAATGACACGATGATGGTACACGAGTCAGTAGCTGGATGAACTGGTAAACACCAATTGTATGGACCACACCACCTGACTCATGCCTGCACCATGGCTTCACGCAGTCATGTTTTTCCGATCCTGTGTGGGGACACACACAGTTACCATCATAATAAATATGGGCGTCCAAATAGGAGTTGGGGGCATGGGCACCAAAGGACTATAAAGAGGCTCCACCGAGAACAAAATTTCTCCATTTTAGGATTTGCCCGTAACAGTTTACTGTCAAATTTGAGCATGCACTTTGAATATGAATGGCTTAACTGTTTTGCATTATGAATTCAAATTGCAAATAAGAGTATGGAAATTTCTTCTCTGTTTGATATTTCCAGAGGATTTCCCTTCTCATTGAGAAGGGAAGGGTGCCTGGCAGGCTTGTTAGTCCTGGGTTTTACCCCTTTGTGTTTCGCTATCTTGGAATTCTACCATGATGTGCACAGCGATTGGGAATAAGGATGTTGAGTACCTAACTAGCAAAAATAGAGACACAAAGCATATCGAACATACTGTCGCTATGGTAGAAGGGGCATCCACTAACCAAGTAATGTATGGAGATCCACAAATCATCTGTATTGTATTCTTCTTTTAAATGACAACTCTCACATGGTTCATATGCAGTTTACCCTAGGTTAGCAAATGATGCCTCCCCTCTATTAAAGCATTCCAATGTCATATGCATCATATAAGATCATACGCACATTTGTGGAACATGTACTGCTTTCTTTCTTTGGACGCTGGTTGTGCAGGTAAAGTTTGCTACTGTGATTGAATGATTTTCTGCTAACAGACCCCAAAATCCCAAATAGGTTTTCTGTTGGCACACTACATATATGTGCTGCTGAGGATTTTAATATAGGTCGCTGTCTATGCCATGTAATTTCTGTGAGTGGGATATTGTTGATTTGCATGCTGAATCGGTTTTGCATTCTCATCTCACTTGAATTCTCGTTAGACTGCATTAATATGGATTTTAATCCTTTTATATTTTAGTTATGTTATTCCTTAAATATTTGCAAGGATTATCACCTTTGGAGATTGGGTCATGGTCACGTATCAGAGTACTTGGTTCTTGTATTTTGAAAAGATATCTATTTCACACTGAATTTATAGAAAAAAAAACATTTCCAGTAAGAAAGTAACGCTTTCTGCTTTCAAGCATCCGATTTTGCCCATGTCCTTTTTGCAATTTCTCGTCTACTTTTTTCAGTATCCCATTTGGATCCATAGGGTAAGGCAAACCGTAGTTTTTTTTTACTCGAACCGTTCAACTAGGTGTCCCTAAACCAAATTATGCGACCAGGTTTTTGTACTTTGTAGTTTGTGTACAGCCAAGTCTTGTCAGATATACATGCTGGAGCATTCATGTGGATTTTTCTGAAACTTTATATTTTTATTGTAGTGACGGAACATTTTTCTTGGGTCATTGTATGGAGTTGAATAAACTGAGTCCATACTCCATGTGCCTCCCTCTTTATAACCACTCGTCCAAAGAACCAGTCTCCTTGATAAAAAGAGAAGAGAATAGGAAGGGGGAGAAAGAGATCGAGAACCCTTAACTTTGCCCCCTTCTGCCAATCAGCGCTGAATCTCAGTCAAGGGATCTCAGTTCAATTGACAGGAGACATATTATTTGCAAAACTGTGCATCTTGAGGTAAAGACCTAGGGGTTTGGGGGGTCGGGGTTAAGGGGCTGCTCTTGCGCGTCTACGGTTTCAAATTTGCCGTTTCTTGAACATGTTATCGCGCATCTGACCATGCCTACCGTTGTTCCAAATAAACATCAAACTTCATTGTCTTGCTTTCTTGAGAGAGAGAGAGAGAGAGAGAGAGAGAGAGAGAGAGATCTAGGTTTTTCAACCTGTTGGTTTTTATCTGCGTGTTGTTTTGACTCTAATTCTGCCCTTTCTAGTTGATGGCTGATCTGTGATCCGCAAATCTGTGCATATCGAGGTACAGATCTAGGTTTCTTTTTTCTCTGTGGAAGGATGGGGGGGTGGGGGGGTGGGGGGGAGGGGATCTGGATTTAAGTGCTGCGCTTTGTCTCCGTAATTTCAGAATTTTGCAATTTTGTGGAGTGTTTACTCAAGTACCTTATAAACCTGGACAGTTTAATATGTCCAGTCCCAACGATTCTCAGTAGTACTACAGACTAAAATTTTGTAAGAAATCCATCCCAACCATTATTGTCCTTTCATTGTTATGTGCTACACTGAAGAGAATAAGTGCTGAAAGTATGCTTGCATTCACTATAGCAGGTTCATTGTGTTACAGAAAAGTGCCTTCACTATCATACATGATGCTCACTGTTTTATTGTCAAGTGGTTATTGTTTTGACCATCATTTGTCTGTTCAAAGGATAAACTTCTGGTTTCTTGAAACTCTACTTTTTGCAAAGATAAGTGAAACTACAAGTAACTGGTGGAAGCTATTTAGCAATAACCTTGGTGCTCTGAAATAATAATGTCTCTGAAGTCCGGGGTGTTTTCTAATGACCTTTGTTGTAGAGTCATTATCATCATAAGAGAGTTAATATTTTGTTTTCATCCTTGCAGAGTAAGTGTTTCTGATGGAGCTCATTTGACTGAATTTGCTACCGAGTTACCCCATTTTGAGGGGCTTCTGTTGAAGAATACAACTCTTTTTGGTGAGGATACTAGAGTAATCATATCTTCTGCAAGAGAGTTTTTGTGTTTTTGTTGGAAGATTTTCCACTCCCTTTTGTGCTGTAATTTTCTAAGCAGCAATTTGCTAAGCTAACCATCATGGTCAACTTCTGGTAGCCACCGTTTACAGTGCATGTGTGGACGCTAAGGCATATTATGGGTTCATCAGTAAATGAAAATTTGAATCCAGTTCCAAACAGTTGTGTGTATTGCTAATATTTTGAAGCTATACATGCATTTTTTCAGAGCTGCATTTCTTAGACATGTCTGGTTTCAGAAAGTGATTATTGACCATCATTGTTTTAACTTATAATATCATACTTCTGGCCGATCTTGTTGCAGATGCGAATCAGTTTATGCAACCATTTGGTATTGCTCATTGCTTTAACATCAGACAACAATTCCCTCCCACTGGTCGTGATTTCATAGCAGATGGAAACATAGAACAAAGGGCAAATCACATACGCCGCAAAAGAAGAGATTTTCCACAAACATCAAAATTACCCAAGTTTGCTGAGACGCACGAGTTTGGGAGTCCCAACATTTTTATGGATCCATCATATTTTACGAAAGCAACAGAGCTGAGTTCTACAGAAGAAAGAACTCCATTAAAGCCTCCAAAATTTCTAGTGGACTGTAGTAACCGTCGACCAGATCATCACACTGTGAGTATCTTGTCACCTGTTTCAGATTCCATTTCTTCATTCAGTGTCCATTTTATATGTTGTTTTCTGCTGGTATGTGTTTTGGTAGTGCAAATCTATTTTGTCTTATGTTTCACTTTGATGTTGATTTTGACAGCACTGCTTTGTTGTGTTGTTACTCTAGGTTGGCCTACCTGTTCAATATGGAGATTTCTTTATTACTAGCTTGGGAGAAATTGATAAAAGAGCAAGCTACCACAATTGCCACCAGATATGGCCAGTTGGTTTTACATCTTACTGGCATGATAGAATTACTGGTTCACTGTTTGAGTGTGAAGTTTCTGATGGAGGTAGTTTTGGGCCTTTGTTTAAGGTGAGAAGGTTACCATGTTCAGTGTTCCCACTTCCAGAAGCATCGACCATTCTCTCTCAAAATGGTGTAAGAAAGGCCGATACAACAGAAACAAAGGAAAGTAGCAGTTTTATTGGAGATACTGCTATTGATACATATGATAATATTGCAATGCTACTATCAGATCCCTCTGAGACCAATCAAGAGTTCTTCTCATGTCTTACCAGTGATACAGAATATAAAAAGACTTCTTTGGGTGGCAACTATGCACAAAATTCAAATATGATGGCACAAATACCGCCTTCACATTCTGAGAATGTTAGTCAGGCACCAGATAAGGAGGCCAATATTAATGACCAAATTGGTGACTTTACATTTGAGGGAACATCATCTTCCTCAGTATGGAGGATGATTTCTTGTGCTATGATGGAAGCCTGTGAGAAAATGTACAAGCAACACGGGCATTTGGTGTTCTTGTGCACACACAGCAGTGAAAATCCTTCACTAAACAAAGGGATTGGATGCCAGAATTTTGCTGGTCATTGCGCTCCCTTAACTAGGTTTTGCTCATCCAGTGGCCCCAGTATACCACGAGTTGTCGAGAAGAATGATGTGGAATCTACTTATAAATTACTGAAAGAATGGTTATACCAAGATAGAATTGGTCTTGATCTGGAATTTGTTCAAGAAATTGTGGAGTCTCTTCCTAGATCGAGGGCTTGTTTAAACTACCAGTTCTTGTCTAATAGGGCTGAATTTGTCTCTTCTATGACAGTTGCAAGTGGTTCACTTACAGTTGTGCATAAGGATGGTCAAAGCAATGGAGGCATGTCATATGGTAGACATGGATCTGCGGTGACTGGGCTACTGGATAATGCTCAGCCTATTGGTTCTAGCATCCGCGAGCTACCTCCGGGACATCCCATTAGCCATAAGCTTCCACCAGAGTTGGCGGGAGATGTTTTCCAGGTAGCTTTCTTACATATCTGTCCTACTTGAAGAAACACATCTTTACACAGTTGTCCGTTTCCTTTTTATTCTTGCATCCATCTTCTCATTGCACTTTTCTTGTAGATATGGGAATTTTTGGGGCGCTTCGCTGAAATCGTTGGCCTCAAAGAAGTGCCTTCATATGAACAATTAGAAGATGAGCTTATTGACCCATGGCCAATTTGTGCAAATCAGAAAGAGGTGTTGTCAGTGAGTACTCAACACTACAGGGATCACTCTTCACCCATGAATTTCCCTGCAAATGGTTCTATATCCCATTCAAATGGTGAATCGGGTCTAACCAATAATGAAGATATCGTGTCTGTATTTGTTCCTGTTGAAAACTCCTCTACGAAGGATGGTACTCAAGATGCATTGGTAGCCCAGACACTTGGGAGGTGCAGTGGTGTAGTATTGCCTGGGGTCCACCTTACACTCTTTAAGGTTCTTCTCGGCGAGCTGTTATCAAAGGTCTCCATTTTTGTAGATCCAAACATTGACCCCAAGGAATCAAAACCCAGGCGTGGAAGAAAGAAGGACACTGAGAGCCTCATTTCAACAAAAGAACTAAACTTCGATATGCTAATTTCTAACACGTTGACTTGGCCTGAGTTGGCTAGAAGGTATATATTAGCTGTTTCTTCCATACGTGGGTGCATGGATTTGTCTGATATTTCCAGTCGAGAAGGAGTGAAATTATTCCGCTGCCTACAAGGTGATGGTGGTATCCTGTGCGGAGCACTACCTGGGGTTGCCGGCATGGAGAAGGATGCCTTGGTAAGGATTTGCTTCTGCACTTGTGATTTATTTGGGCCATGCCTTTCTTTCCGTCTTCAGTCAGACATGAGTTGTAGTCTTTAGCTTGCTGTATTCAACCTTTTACTTCTATCTAGTTATATTTAGTTTGATCGCAACTGTTGTACAATATTTTAACCAAGATTAACTATTTTAAAAGGTATGTTTCTATGTTATTTTGTAGAGGGAAAAGAAAATACAGCATTCTTTTCTTCATTACATGTTTTTTTCTTGGTTTACCTGTCACCATCAGCACCGTTCCTTTTTGAGGTTAAAACAATAAGCAATGCCCTTGCTCTGTGCTTATATGCATTTTGTCAATGATATTAGAAAGAGGTATGTACAAGCCTAAAGGTGGGGATGATCAGTTAAGAGACTCTGCCCATATGTTTTTTCTTTGGTTCTATTAGGAGCCTTTCCATGTCGAAATTTTGTTGTTAAACCTTATAAAACATGATTCTTGTTTTTGTTTATTTGGCTGGAGATGTTCTTAAATGGTCAAAGCCCCAGTTGAATTGGCAGATATGTTAGCTACATCAATTGCTTGTCCAGATCTGTGATATTTTTTAGAATACTGAATATAATTGATAAGTATACTGTGTTACGTTTGTCCTATAACTTATCTATCTATGCATTTCTTTGGCCTGCTAAGGAGGTACTGTAAAATTTCTTGGGCTGTAGTTTTAGATAATGGAAACTGTTGCTATGTATTTTGACAGCTGTGTAATAATTGTCTTGTATTTTCAGCTGCTTCTGGAGGCGGAGAATTTGTTATGCAGCTCTCCATCAAATGATGGAAACAAGGTTTTTATGATGGATTACAAGGATACTGATATGATAGATTCTGCTGAGGTGCATATTGGTGATAATAGAACATTGCCAGATTGGGCAGAACCATTGGAGCCTGTGAGAAAATTACCAACAAATGTGGGAACAAGAATCAGGAAATGTGTTTATGAAGCTTTGGAGAGAAAACCTCCAGAATGGGCAAGGAAAATTTTGGAGCATGCGATAAGTAAAGAGGTCTACAAGGGTAATGCATCTGGACCAACCAAGGTTAGTAATGCTCCTGCGATATGATTCAGTTTTTCATGAGAATTAAATAATATATTTCCCACATATTCACCTTCTGGGTTTACTCATTGTTTTTGGTACAAAGATAAATCGTAACATGTTATGATTTTAAATTTTATAGCATTATCATTCTTTCAGACTAAGTTTTTCTCTTTGTTTTGGCTGTGACCTGCTCTCAGGCTTATGCACAAAATTTCGTTCTATCAATACAACGAAATGCAATGCTTATTGTGCTTTTCTTGTAAAAAAAAAGCGAGTTCGGACGCATATAGAATGCTGAGTTTGTATTAGTTTATATTAGTACAGCTTGTCGCATGGGTTGTGGTCTAGATTGGATGTCCTTCTACGTACTCTATAAAGTTTTCCCATAGACTACAATATCAATGCATGAATTCAGTTTGCTAGTTTCCTAACACTACGTGCTCTTAATGTTATGATATGGAGTATTATATTTATATCTTACGTTTTGGTTGAAAATTTTCAAAATCCGTCAGATGATGTGTTTGGTATTTACATGTTTTTGCTTCTATAACCTAAGAAGAAACTTTGGTTAATGTGAACTTGCTGTCAGTATGGCAGTTTAACCAAAGTTCTAGTATATAGCTATCAAATGGGGGGAGTCACTGCATGGCAGGTATTTGAATATTATATTCACTCCTTACTATTCCCTCCGGTCCATATTATGGCCTTAACTTTATCTAGATTCGTATGTATCTAGTTAAGAATTTAGACTAGATGCATTCATATGTAGACAAAGTTGATGCCATTAATACGGACCGGAGGGAGTAAATTAGACTTGTGCTTCGCCGTGATGTTTGTTCTCTGTAGTTTATTGTGAAGAAATCGTTAACTGACTAGGAAATTTTCAGAACTGAAATATTTCTTTTTCTTGTTACAGAAAGCTGTTTTATCTGTGTTGACAGAGGCATGTCGTGCAATAGTGCCACAAAAAATAGAAAACGCAGGAAAAGGAAGAAAAACTATATCATTCTCAGAGGGCATCTTGAGAAAGTGTCGTATTGCTCTTCGCTCTGCTATTTCCTCAGACGAATCAAAGCTCTTTGGGAATTTGCTTGGAACTACTCTAATGAATTCTAACGAGAATGAGGATGATGGCATCCTTGGATTTCCTGGAATGGTGTCTCGCCCTTTGGACTTTCGCACAATCGATATAAGGTTGGCTATGGGAGCTTACTGTGGATCTTGGGAGACTTTTTCTGAGGATGTGCAGGAAGTACGTTTTACCTTTAACACCCTTTTATATTATTCAACGGTGATGCACATGAGATATTTTCAATGATTTTTCATGGGCGTTAGCGTGATTTTCTAGTTTCAGCTGACACCTGATCATGGTGTTGCTAGCATTCTTATGTTCTTTAACTAACAGGGAAATATTTCATCATTGTTGACTAGCTATTGTCTGTTTATGGAGTCAGTCTTGTCTGTGTTTTCTAAGCTCCTTTGATTCCATGGAATTGCATAGGCATTTTGGGGGACCTTTTCCTATGTACGTCATTTAACTTGTAGGATTGGAATCCTTGGGGACTTTTCCCAAGGATTGCATTGCACTATGTTTTGGAGGAAAATTTACATCCACTCAAACCTCTTAGTACAATCCTTTTGTTATTCCTGTGATGTCAAACACTCCTTGATGCAAATTCCTGTAGTTTTATAACCCCGTGGGATTCAACAGGGCATGCCACTCTAATTCTTCGTTTTCTGTTCCTGTGTTTTGAGAATCATGCGAATCAAAGATTTATGTAGTTTGCAATGGACATAAGCCTAATGCGGGCTTATGATTATGATGTTACAACCAGTTTACTACTATTGTACTGTGGCTTTGCTATTGGTCTAGAGCTGGCATGAGTATACTAACTGCTTATCATGCTAAACTAAGCCCATCGACTGCTTGTACAATGAATTTGCAACTTTAGTCATGATATCTACACATATATTCATAACCACCGGCGGGCCTATCGTCCCTGTTGCCCGGGCGCTTGCCCGGGCTTCACAGCTCCATGCCTTAGGGGCAAGACGCCGTCCAGGCAGCGACCAGCGACCGTCTGGGGTAAAGGCCTGCTGCTCTGTGCGGCCGTGCCCAGGCTGGTGCCCCTTTCAGCCATGCGACCACGATCCTCACCCACTCTAGTCACCAAACCCCCAAAGCGGTGAGCAGGCCAGCACTCAGCAAAGGAGAGGCGGAGCAGCCCATGGGACCTGAGATGCCCATCAGCACGGTACCATGGTCCAGGAAAGAAGGCAGGGCTCCCCTCAAAACAAAACAAAACAAAACAAAACAAAAGAACGAAGGCAGGCAGTGTTTGAGCGATCCCGACTTGAATCGGTCGAGTCTCCACCCACCTGTGAAACCCTCATCCCAGCCTAAGCCTAATTAGTGAACCAATCATTATTAGTATTTTGGTTCTCATACCATGGTATGTTTATTAAATTGTGATGAATGCATTTTGTAGGTACGGTCAGGTGATTTACTAATCCATATTTTCTTTATCACATAGAGTCCCTTTTAGGTGCATTTCAATATTTCAACTTTTGTGTTGATAGTTAGCGCTTTTGTAGTGCCTAGAGAATTATTGTTAATTTTGTCATATCTCATCTTAGAACCTATGAATATTTGATATGTTTGTGATGTACTACTGTATTTGCTTTTTCACATGAAAATTGTTTATGGGAGTTGCATTTATCCATGCAATTTTTTTTGGTCTCCTTGCGACTTGCCCAGGCTTCGACAAATTCCTGGGTCTGCCACTGTTCATAACCATGTTATTCATTTTGGCCATGCAGTAATACCTGTTATCCTTGTAGGATTCTTATTCTTGTTTCCATTGATAGCTGTTGCCTTATTGATTGCCATTAGTTATTCCTAAAACTTGCTGTGTGTTGGTTTAGTTATGTAACATACCAAGGAATATACACACGCACAAAAGAGGTAAAGATTTTTTTGATAATATTATAGCTGTGCTGAATTGAATTTCCTGTGCTTATAAGTTCAGTGTTACATGACCCCTGCAATTAGTTCCCTGGTCAAATTATGACATTATGTTAACCTACAGGTAATCCGTAATCTGCACATCGCATATGCCGATCGAACTGATGTCGTGGAAATGGTTGTAGCATTGTCCCAGAGTTTCGAGTCATTATATAAGACAGAGGTTTGTTACCCCTTTCTATGTCTGTACTCTGTAGCATCTTTGCTTTTCTGTTCAGCTTCTGGGAAATGCTTAATTCAACTGCTACTGTACCTGATGGTAACCTCCCACTACAGTGTCACCAAAATTCCTTTTAGGGTTTTTTGTGTGTGCAATAACATACTCCGTATTAGTTACTCTCACAAACTACATTAGATCATGCTGATGACAAAGATAATTTAATGGCTGTCTGTCAGCACTCCTTAGATTTACTTCTGAATAGTTTGCTTCCTGGAGCGCCTACTTTTCTGCTGGTCAGAGACCATTTCCAGCGAGTTGTCTCTTGTTATTCCAGAACATCACTCTATACTCCCTAATTACTTGCTGTGTTAATAATACTTTACTACCTGTTATCCTTTGAGAAAAATGCAGAAATACCCTTGTGCTGTCTGGTTCTGTTTTTTCCTGACATATTGTGGGAAATATTCAGGGTAGTCCTGTTCACCTTGTGCTACTCAATTGCAGTAACTGTAAAATAGTTACGTGGTCAAATGCTTGATGGTGCATATCTGCTCTCTCAAGGTTACCACGGGAATTGGATGAGAAAAGCCGGCGCGGGTACAAGTTCAGGATGAGTAGTATATGGACTATGGAGTACTCCCTCTGTCCTGAATTGCTTGTCGCAGATTTGTCTAGATACTCATGTATTTAGACGCGTTTTAGTGCATAGATACATGCGAATCAAATCTGCGACATCTACTTTGGGATAGAGGGAGTACATGGATTAATGGACAGCACCATACTTTTACTACTATTGTGTAAACTGCACTGTATAGGCCATATTGCAAGTGATCACCGAAAACCAATACTGTACTTGGCTATCATGCAAACTCGATTTGTTAGAGCTATGCTGTAACTTAGTCAACCTATCTCATGTGATCCCGTAATTTCGTTTCACATGATGGGCTTATGATCAAGACGATATTATGACTAGAAAATAGAAGGGGCACATAATTAGGTTTATACCACCTCATTGGGATTATTTATGTTGATTTAAGTTTACATTAGCTCTACTGTTAAATTTCCTGCAATAAATTATATTGCCAGATTTCTATAGTAAACCTTTTGGCTTACTGTCTTTTTGTCTGGCTGGTGCAGGTGCTCGACCTTGTTGAGAAATTTGAGTATTACCTGTCTAACACGAATTCAGAAATCCATAAGGAGCTACATGGTATTCTAACTGCAGCAACCAACTTACCTAAGGCTCCATGGGAGGATGGTGTTTGCAAAGTATGTGGAATTGATAGAGACGATGACAGTGTTCTTCTGTGTGATAAATGTGACTCGGAATACCATACTTACTGCTTGAATCCACCACTAGCTCGTATACCACAAGGAAACTGGTACTGCCCCTCGTGTGCGTCAGGTCAAAAGAAATCACATCTTGATCAGAGTGTTCAGGATTTGAAACAACAAGGAAAGAAGCATGTTGGAGAGGAATCTCATGCCTTTCACAAGGTACTTAGCAAGTTAGCTGCTGCAATGGAAGAGAAGGAGTACTGGGATCTTAGCCCACAAGAGGTATGTCTTTTCTGTTCTATGTTCAAAGCAGATATCTCTGTCGTTGAGTGGTTGGAAATTAGTTCTACTTTATGTATTGTGTATTTCTTGTATTCCTTAAACTTAAGAAAAATGAACTGTGATGTTTGACAATTGAGATTGGTAAAATCATATGGGGCATTTTTCACCACACGAGATTTAAGCTGGTCCGATCTCCCTCTATAGTTTAGACCAACATTTTCTCTTTGGCATGTCCTGCAATGGTGGTAGGGATGCTGGATTCATGGGCACCCTGAAAATCAAGATGTTTAAATTTTCTTGTACTTCCTGGGGTTTCCTTGAATTATAATACTAGATGCACTTTAGTATATAGATACATGCGAATTTAGACAAATCTCCGACATCTAATTCGAGTTGGAGGGAGTATTAATGGAAATATTTACAATTTTTGTTCATCCATATAGTGGTAGGTGAAATATTTAATTTGTCTTAGGTCTGGTAAACTTCTGCATCTCACTTGATTATCCTTCTGCGCTCTCACTCTATGCCTTCTGAACTGCCCTTTCCTGCAGTTTATGCTAGGATTTCAAGTCCACACACCTTCTGCCATTTTTATTACCTGAAAATTAGGATCATGTTTTCAGAAGCTTTCAACACAAAATTTGGGCCCCTTATTCTCGGATGTTGAACACATATTCCTTCATTGGCACATGTTTTGCCATGTAAACAGAACAATTTGGGTTAGCTGTGTACGGTTTCTGTAGATAATACTATGTGGTGCAAGAGGTCATGTTCTCATATCGTCACTCTTAAAAAGCAGAAAGGGTAAAGAGAATAATTTTCCCCAATGCCTTGCATTGTCATACTCTAGATAACCATATTGATGTTAATATTTGAAGGCTATTTTGTAAGCTGAGGTCTGCCGATTTTCTTTCTAAATCTTGCGTTTTATTTCATTGAATAGGTAGAGTCTGTTACACACCTCCTAGGAGGATTTTTTTTCGAGAAAACGCAAAGGAGTCTGTTATATGGTTGGATTAGGTTGTTGCTATTTATGGATATCATGTACTCATTTGGCCTGATATGATAAAGTTACCTTTATTTATTCTCTATTGTTTTATTGTATGCATAATAATTTCTTCCATGCTGATTTTCATAGTAGACAAAGCAACAACCTGCATCATCTAACATTTCATTGTGATCTTTAAAACACAGAGAATAAATTTGCTGAAATTTCTATGTGACGAAATGCTCAACACAGCTCTGATTAGAGAACATATAGATCAATGTGCAGATAAGTTGAATGATCTCCAGCAGAAGTTCCGTTCTTTGAATTTTGAATTGAAAGATTTGAAATATAAAGAGGAAATAAGGGCTTCATATGCTAGGCAGAGCAGATGGAGCAAAACTGAACAGCACTTTAACAATTGTTCTGGAGTTGCGGAAAATCAACAGAATGATGTGGCCATAGCATCAGGCCATCTTGAAGAGGCTGAACAAGGCAATACTGGAGTGAACCTCAACCACCCAGCTGAAGGGGCTCCTCCTGGGCAATTGGATGTAGGAAAATCTTGCAGAACTGACAATGACATATCTATGATTGAAGAACATAAATCTTTGGGACTTTCTGAACAACCATCGGAGACAGCTAGTGACATTGAAGTTTTCATTATAGATGAAGGGTCCCAAAGTTCCAGGGAGATGTTATTAGGTGGTAAAGGCAGTGCATGTGATAACTTCAATTCAGTAGACACTCCTATTGCTGAAAGAGCACCAGTAGCTTCACCTCTCAGCACGCCAGCTGCGGAGTTGCCTGATGAAAATGTCAGCACATCATTCCAAGATAATCTGAAAACGTCAACAACTAGATCACTTGAGCATGCTGCTGATAATGATGAAATGGATACTTTATCGGATGAGATTTCAAAATTGCAGGATTCAATTGCCACAGTAGAGTCCCAGCTTAATATGGCATCCCTGAGAAGAGATTGCCTGGGAAAGGATTCCTTGGGTCGACTTTACTGGGTTTTAGGACGACCTGGTAAACGTCCTTTGCTGATCGCTGATGGAAGCATGCTGATACGCAAGGAGAGAGATATTAGTATGATTAACAGCTATCCTCTGTCTACTTTTGATTGTAAAGGATGGAATTCAGCATCTGTTTTTATCTATGAATCTGATGAAGAAATCCAGGGTCTTGTCGACTGGTTAAGGGAGTATGATCCAAGAGAGAAGGAACTGAAAGATGCTATCCTGCAGTGGCAAAGACATCTTTATCACCAAGGTAGTTTTCCTCTGAGTGATCCGTCAGTGCACAAGCTGTCAAAGAGTGATCAGTTTATGGACCTTCCAAATACCAAGGCTGCAGTAATTTTGGAGCAAAAGTATGGCCTACGAGTTGATCAGGACAGGAGTGATCTCTCGAGAAGGCAAGGAAGGAAAACAAAGTCGGGTTCTGAAGAAAGAGCGTACCGATGTGACTGTTTAGAACCTGTATGGCCTGCTCGCCACCACTGTTTAACATGTCATGAGACTTATTTCACATCAACAGACTATGAACGGCATAATTCTGGGAAGTGCAATACAGACAATCATTCTCCTAGTGAAAGCAAAGAAAACGATGAGCCAAAAGTGAAGGGCCCCAAGTCTGATATAAAGGAAAAAGATTCCACTGTAGTTGAGTCATCTAGTAGCACGAAATTGAAGTCGTGCCCATATGACTTCGAAGAGATATGCAGAAAATTTGTCACAAATGATTCCAACAAGGAGATGGTGGACGATATTGGACTTATTGGATCAAATGGAGTTCCGTCTTTTGTCCCTTCACCTGCATTTTTTCTTGAACCTGCAGTTATTCTGAATAAAAACAAAAAAGATGATATCCCAAATGATTTGACTTCCTCCTTAGAGGAATGCCAGGCAATGTCAGCACAAAGGTTGGTGCAGGAGGGGTCCAAGTCTGGTCAAAATTGTTCTGGTAATACAGGTGATGAAAACGTGTCAAAATCTACGAAGCCCACTCCAGATAGTACTTCTTGTGAAGAAGCATCTTCTGCCACAGACAAGCCAACAAGACTGCTAGCTGTTAATGGGGGCTTGGTTCCGGAGTCATCATTGATGCCTGTTATAGGAAGAAACACTCATATCCTAAATCAGCAAAAGATAAATTTGCTCGATATAGATGCAGCGTTGCCTGAGGAAGCACTGAGAGCCTCGAAGTCTCAACAAATAAGAAGACGCTCATGGCGTACTCTTGTCAAGGACGCAGAATCAATATCCGAGGTGACTTAATCTAATTAGTATTGTTTCTTTTCTGTGTGCTCACTATCCATTGTCCATTAGGAGCTCTCTAACATCATCTCCCCAAAAATGCTTGAAAGTGCTACCATTGTACTGATGAATCGTATCTTTGCCTGTTCCAGATGGTACTCGCGACCAGCTTGCTGGAGAGTATGATAAAAGCCGAGTTCCTGAAGAATGATTGGTGGTACTGGTCCTCCTTCACAGTAGCTATGAAGACATCAACCGTATCTGCGCTCGCGCTCAGGATATACACTCTTGACGACTGCATCATCTACGTGAAGGATCCTAACACTGAGCCAGCTGGCAGTACAAAGGTTGTAAACAAGGGGAGGAGGAGGAAAGAGCCAGAACCATCGGCGTCGTGATCTGCGATGCTCTGTTGTATACTCCGAATTTAGAAGTTCCGCAAGCAGTGCAACAATGTGACCACTGCTGTCAGATAGATCGATGATAGGTGATACAGAGTCTTTGGTTATGTGGACCCTTCCTTAAGGCTTTAGGTTAGTTTTGATTCTGGTGTCCCTGCAAGGGGTGCAACCTTGACGTTGATTTAATAAGTCATATTCACCAGACTATAGCTGGGTGTCACAGATAAGTTGTTAATTATAGGGCCTCAGATAAGGTGGAAAATGCGTCGTTGCTAGCAATTCCTCTTGACGCTGCTATGTAAATTGTTCATTGATGGCAGCGGCAAGAGCTGGCGTTTTTCCGCTAGTAGCAGCTGCATGCTCGCGTAGGTTCCTCTTTTTTTGTGGCTATATAATCTGTTTTGGCCTTCGGGGATACAGATGATGTATATGTCAGGTCTGAGGACCGGAGAAAGAAGTCTATATAACCCCCGCAAGTTTCAGAGTTTGGATGGAGAACCCCCTCAAGTATAAATCGGTACACTTTGCCCCCCTAACTTTGCAAAACCGGGCAAAAGATCCCCTAGCCCTGTTTAAAGCTGTTTTCCTGGGCGGTTTTGCACACGTGGCAATCTGTTGCATTACATGGCCATGTGTTGCCCTGCCAGTTGGAGCAGCAACAGGTCAGGCGGACAAAGGCTTGCCGAAAAGTAGGAAAATGAAAGAAGGAAGGAAGCGTCCATCGCCGCCACTCCAATCCAACCCTAAGCGATGACGAAGGGTACGGGCAGCTTCGGCAAGCGCCGGAACAAGATGCACACGCTCTGCATCCACTATGGCCGCCGCAGCTTCCACCTCCAGAAGAGCACCTGCACGTCCTGCGGCTACCCCGTCGCACGCATCCGCAAGTACAACAACTGGAGTGTGAAGCCATCACGCGCAAGACCATTGGAACCGGAAGGATGAGGTACATGCATCACGTGCCTCGCCGGTTCAAGAGCAAGTTCAAAGAAGGGACTGAGGCCGCTCCAAGGAAGAGAGCTGCCGCCAACTAGACCTCGGTTTTGCCACCAGAAACCCCGTGAACCTAGAATTTTTAAAACATTTTACTATGATTGCACCACTACCGTTGGCACAACACTTTGTATAGATCTGGTATGTATCGTAGCATGGGTTTGGACTTTGGAAGCCCAAAATTTTCGCTTCTAGCCTTGGATTTTTTCGTTATTGGTTCTCGGGATTCTATTCTCGTTCTTGCAGCTTGCGTTGGTAGAAAAGCAGATTGAAGAGATTTGGCGGAGGATTTGGTGGTCGATCGGAGGAACTCGCTCTTCTTCTCGGCCGATTAGTAGGTGAGGAGGGTGCGGCATAGTTTGGGGAGAGGGCGTGGCGGCAGTAGGGCCCATGACGGAGGGCTGGTGGAGGCGTTGCCATGGCTACAGCTCAGCTGCCACTGCCTATAAGCTGGTCGGCGTGATGCAGAAAAAAATAGAGGTGGGAGACAAGAAAAAAAAGGGTTAGGCTGCGCATTGGTCCCATGGTGAAATACTGAAATGGCAGCATAGGTCAATGTGATCAGGTCATACCAATGCCACGTGTGCAAAACCGTCCAGAAAAACAGCTTAAAACAGGGCTATGGGGTATTTTGCCCGGTTTTGCAAAGGTAGGGGTTTAAGTGTACCGGTTCAAAATTGAGGGGTTCTCAGTCCAAACTCTAGAACTTGTGGGGGTTATATAGACTTTTTTTAAGGACCGGACGATCTGTGAAATTTTTACCCATAATATTCACTAGTTTAACCCAGTAGCAAAACATTGTAACATTGTGCCAACCGAAACCTTTCTTCTTGCGATATACGTATATGTTGCTCAAAAGCTCAGCTGTAATGTTTTTCGATGCCAGAAGTTGGTCGGTCGACGAGGTGGGAAGTAGTATGGCGGCGCTATGTGACGTGGTGCCGAATCTGGACCCTTTGTGTATTTCTTTCCATCACACCCATCCTGTTCCACCAACGGTGACGCCTGGAGCTCTCCCATTCCTTTAATTTTTTGCCCAAAGTCACTCCTTTATTTCTTGGTGAAACTTAAGATTCCGGTTTAAGTTAGTAACACGAATAGCTGTCCACACAAGACGAAAATATCTCCGCATGGAGGGGCGCCGGGACAGGCGGACAGCGGGAGATCGTGACACGTTACACCGAGCGCAGACGCGGCTGCGACGCGGTCTCAAAAGCGTCCACGGCGGGGTCCATGCCTGCCCATCCCAACCGCCTGCAGCTTTATCATCCTTATCCATAAACTGAGCTTAATCACAGTGAAAATATCGATTGCACAACCAATTTAATTCTCAACTGATTTTGACATTAATATCGTTGTGGCCTCCTTTAGCAATTTATACATTTTTTTCTTACGATAATTCACGGAGCAGCCGTTCGTCTTTATATCCTGCGTGCGGGTTAAAGAAAATAGAAAAAAGAAGAACGCGACTCTGTTTCGGCGAGCTTCTTTACACGATTTGTCAAAACAGCAAGATGCGGCCCATCGGTTTTTTCGCAAGACGGGATCGGCCATCTCAAAAAGCTCAGATCCAGGGCCTCTGCATAAACAAGAGGGGGAGAGAAACGACAGCCCAGTCGGGGCCAGAAGAAGAAACAGATACAGGCCGCTGCATAGAGAAATTGGAACAGAAAAGAACAGCCCAGTTAGGCCAGAGTAGTGATCACAGCAGAATCCAACACATACGGAGCTCTGATTTGATATTATTATCTCTTATACTGATAGATAGATAAAACCCCTCCTTACATGATGATTAGGGAGCTTGGAAACACAGATCGCTTCCCGTACAGAAGATCTACGAAACACGGGACACAACTACTGAAAAAGAAACACTGCGAACATGACGATTGCTTCTAAAAACAACTCTTGGCAATCGTAGGCTTGTTCACCATCTTCTTCACGCCGCCGACGCCGCCACCTTCACGACGGGAACATCCGGCTGCTCCCGGTCCTCCAAGCGTGAAAGTGGGGAGAACATGTTCTTGGCGGGCTTCACCGCGAGAACCACCTCTCCACGAGCCTTGTCCATCTTCGCAGCCATGCGCGCAGACTCCCAGGCAGCGCCACGGCGCTTGACCTTCTTCGCACGGACGGGGCCGGGTGGCGCCATCGCTGCAACTGCTTCTGGCCTCTGGGGCTTCTGGATTTCTTACTCGCGAGCGTTCGGTGAGGACCTCCCCGCCTGGTGGTGGTGGTTTTATATATAGCGAGAGAGCGTCACAGAGCGAGCGAGTTGGTGGACGCACGCTCTAATAAGCGAGGAGGGCAGAAACAGAAACCCTTCCGCGGGCGACATCTTGGGTTCATGTGGACTTGGTGCACCTAGCCGTCTCGTCTCTCGTGCAAAAGGCACTGGGCGGTTTTGAACGGCGTCGCCCCATTGGCTGTGCAGCCTGCACTGCAGTGCTAGCATACGTCACGTTTTCCCGCCAAAATTGCTGCATCTCTATCTCTGCTCTGTGTTTGACCGGCTCAGGACTGGAACTTCATCGATCCTATCGACCTCTTTCTCCCAGTTTCGCTCGCTCGCTCGCTCGGAAATTCTTTTAAGCTAGGTTTGTGAGTTTGGAGAAACTATAGTTGAGCATTTAAATAACTGGACATAAAAACGATATCACTTTTTATGGCATAAAATTTGAGATCAATAGGCCCCCCTCTTAAAATAAGTGACTTGAATTTTTCTAGATTCGCATCTAATCTATACATATTTTTTTTGAAACATATATCTAGAAACGTTTTAGTATCTAGATACATTCGAATTTAAACAAACTCAACTCACTTATTTCAAGCCGGAGGAAGTATGTAACATATATACTGAACGATCAGCCGGTGTAGCTCTCATAGAGGCAACAAAACTGGCATGCAAGCATACATGCATGACTGATCCATTAGTATGCAAGGATTAAGCCAAACTCCAGACTGAACAACGATGCAAGAAGACATTGGTTTAAGCTTACAGACCTAGTCAATTCAAATAAAGAGTCTCAAGTTAAATAAGGCTTCAGATTCCACACTAAACACAATACTTGCTAATAACAAGATACCAGAACAGTCCAGGCCATGATATTCACAGTAACTTCTGAATGTTACTGATCCATTCAAAGTTAAAAGGGCGTTATGCTGTTGCTCACTGTAGATCCATGCTGGATTCCTAACAGAATCGAGTCGTTGTACTATAGCTCAAGAAGTGAATAAGAAAATACAAAAGATGTAAAACACTTCTCACATCATTAGTTTCCTAGTCCTCCAAAACAAGTCTTCTCTGAGAAACCTGCAAAACAAATTGTGAACATAAACACCAGTCTCATCAATATCATTCTGCTAGTTCTTTGAAATAAATATACACTAGGAACATCTGGATACTCTTATAGAGAGAACCCGCGTGCCCTAAACAAGAGATGGTTTTCCCTCATTTGTTTTCAACCTTAATTTAACTAAACTGAAGCACGGGTTCAGAAGTAAACAATAGCACGAGAAGTAAACTGAAACTGCAGCCTGCCTCTGACCCCTCCCCTTCTCACAAAATAGCAAGAGAGTTCGGTTTAGGAAAGATTAATTGCTGATAATATTTCAGTGTAATGACCGAAGAGGGCTCATTATAAAGAAAATCTAGGCATTTCCTGATCTCTACTGTCATTATTATATTTCACACTGGAGAAGTCAGGCATGGTCAATCAGAAAAGAGTGTTAAAGAACATATTTTGGCAGCTTGCAGAGATATGAACCAGAACACAATAGTGATTATTTGATTCAAGTAACACAGAGACATTTTAAGAGGAATTGGCTGTGATAAATAGTACATAAAACAAGGAGATGCAGCTATGAAAAAGTACCATGGCACAAATTAGCCACTTCACTTCATCAGGTCTATTTGTACACACAAAGTCTCCTTTTTGACATTGTCTGGTGACGCCTCCCTTTGATTGTGGTCTTCTTGCTCCAACCTTGAACCATGCAAAAAAGTACTTAGCTAATCATAACCTTGAAATGGAAAACGAGAATGATACCTTGAACAGGTTTCCAAAAATAAATAAATGAAATGCATATACACACACATTCAAGTCTCTAACAGAAGTAATAATAAAAATGCCATGTTCCCTAGGCAGCTGACGCAATATGAGTGCAGTGACATGAAAATTTCAGAAACAAGGATGCAAAGATACACTGGTATGTAGAAACTACAACAAAATAAGAAAAAAACAGGACACATGAGCTCTAAAGGAGCAACAATCAGAGGGAAGGAGCACACGACAAGATGCCAGCTCCCAAGAAGCAATGGTTGGCAAGTATGTCCACATTGTGCGTTAGAGGAAGGCATGTCCATATTGTGCGTTAGAGGAAGGCATGTTTCAAATACTGAACATTGGACATGATTTCGATACTTGCAATCAACACAGAATAGAGGCACTGATATAAGACGTAGCAGGTACGTCAACTCACTAAAGTATCAAACCTTTACCTACCAACACATGGTTTATGGCTAGGTTGATATTTTCGCGATATTTATAAATCCAAAATATTTAACAAAAAAATATGTAGCCACAAGTAGCATGCCCAGTGGCTGCCACTAGGATCGACCTTTGACCATTCTAATGGGGTTTAAAGCGAATGAAAACAAGGGCAAATGAACAGACTAGAAGTCTAGAACATACCCAGCCTTCTACCTAGCTTTAGCTCTATTCCCAACAGCCTAGTCTTTCTACCTTCGCTGCACTTATCCTTCTGTATGTAGTGGTGGTGGAACACAATTTACACCTAAGTTTACCTCAAATTTACTCAATTTGCCCCCAGATTCTAGTACAATTTGTACATAGAAGACCCTAAATAAGCCTCCAAGGCTCCAAGCCCATAATTTCAGAAGATATGTTAAAACGAAATGTGCCCAATCTAACAAATATATATCATGCTTATCCCCACCACTTCCATACCTGAAAAAATCGATTTTGCCCATTCTATCCACAAATTCTAGCACAATTTGTATCGGGGACCCTATAATTTACACAAGCCTCTGAGCACATCATATCAGCAGGCAGGTTAAAATAAAATGTCTACTCTAACTATTGTATAGTACACATTACTCAAACAAGCAACCCAAAGAATTGTGGGACTTACCTGCATAAGGAATTTGGCTTATTTCCAGCCAAGCTGGGAGCACACAGGGCAGGAGGGGGGAATCAGGTACAGCTAGACGAGAGCTCTTATTAAGTTTCTCCTTAGCCATGTCCACACCGACAAGTTGGTTGCCGCAGACATGGTACACCACATTGGCGTTCAGTTGGCCAATGGCGTCAATCTCCGGTATCTCCTTCAAAGGTGCAAACTGGTTGTCCCTTCGTTCATCCAAATGGGGATAAGTTTGTCATTTTTTTCATCGATGACATTCTGATTTATTCCAAATCAGAAGAAGAACATGAGCTACACCTAAGGACCATTCTTGGAACCCTTAGAGAGCATCAGCTGTATGCAAAGTTTAGCAAATGTGAATTCTGGTTACAGGAGGTAGGATTCCTCGGTCACATTGTATCAGCCGGAGGAATTGCCGTGACCCTGCCAAAGTGAAATATGTAGAAGATTGGCAAGCCCCAACCACTCAAACCCAAGTTCGTGCATTTCTCGGATTGGCGGGATATTACCGCAAATTCGTAGAAGGATTCTCGAGTATAGCCAGACCTATGACCCAATTGCTGAAGAAGGACAAGAAGTTTGAATGGACCGGCAAATGTGAAGCGAGTTTTCAAGAACTCAAAAGGAGATTGATTTCAGCCCCAATCTTGATCATGCCGGATATCACGAAGCCCTTTGATGTGTATTGTGATGCATCCAAGATCGGTCTCGGATGTGTGCTAATGCAAGAAGGCAAAGTTATATCTTATCTATCTCGGCAACTGAAGCAACATGAGCAAAATTACCCAACCCATGACCTCGAACTCGTAGCCGTAGTTCTAGCCCTGAAGACATGGAGGCATTACCTTATGGGAAACCGTTGTGAGATATATACGGATCACAAGAGTCTGAAGTATATATTCACTCAGAAGGAGCTGAATATGAGACAGAGGAGATGGATTGAGCTAATCAAGGATTACGATCTGGACATTCACTATCACCCTGGTAAAGCCAACGTGGTAGTAGATGCCCTTAGTAGATTGCCGTGCCGCTTGAACTCCATGATCTTCAAGGAGCAACCAAGCTTGCACAAAGAGATGGAAGATTTTCGAATAGAATTAGTGAGTGAAGGATTTTTGGCTAGCATAGAACTTCAACCCACTTTGATCAGTCAGATTAAAGAGGCGCAGAAGGGAAATGCTAGTATCGACGGAATCAAGCGTCGTATCGGTACATGCAAAGTACTTGGATTCACCGTAGACGAAGAAGGAGTTCTGTGGTACAAAGGACGACTTTGTGTACCAGCAGATTCTGAGTTGAAAGAAGTGATTCTGAAGGAGGCTCATGATACTCTTTATTCTATCCATCCCGGAGGAAATAATATGTATCAAGATTTAAAAGAGCGATTTTGGTGGCATAAGATGAAGAGAGAAATCGGAAGCTATATCGCCAAGTGTGATATTTGTCAGCGAGTCAAGGAAGGACATCAAAGACCCGCTGGATTGTTGCAACCCTTACAGATTCCAGAATGGAAATGGGATTCCATTGGAATGGATTTTATCACTGGACTGCCTACTTCTAGTAGGGGAAATGACTCTATCTGGGTCATAGTGAACAGATTGTCCAAAGTCGCCCATTTCTTGCCCGTCAAGAACACATATGAGAGTTCGAAGCTAGCTGAGTTGTACATCGCTAGGATAGTTAGTTTGCACGGAGTCCCCAAGAACATCTATCGGATCGAGGAACTCAGTTTACCTCGAGATTCTGCAAGAAAGTCCAAGAAGGTTTAGGAACCCGCCTAGCTTTCAACACCGCGTATCACCCTCAGACCGATGGACAAACGGAGCGAGTAAACCAAATACTCGAAGATATGCTGAGAGCATGTGTGTTAGAATATGGATCCAAGTGGGAAGACTGTCTGCCGTTTGCAGAATTTTCTTACAATAACAGTTATCAAGCCTGTTTGCAAATGGCCCCATTTGAATTCATGTACGGAAGGAAGTGTCGCACCCCTTTGAACTGGTCGGAAGTAGGAGAGAGTCAGATTTTTGGACCCGATATCCTACGAGAAGCAGAAGAGAAGGTTCACAAGATTCGTGAGCACCTCAAGACCGCCGATCCAGCATGGAAGAGTTATGCCGACAAGAGACGTCGAGACCTCGCCTTCAACATAGGAGATTTTGTTTATCTGAAAGTGTCGCCATTGAAGGGAATGCAGCGTTTCCAACTCAAAGGAAAGTTAGCCCCCAGATATATCAGACCTTTCATGATTTTGAACCGTCGAGGAGAAGTGTCATATCAATTGGAACTACCCGAAGAGATGTCAGCCGTGCACAATGTGTTCCATATCTCGTTACTTCGCAAGTGTCTCGAAGTCCCAGAGAAGACCGAAGTGTTCAAAAATATCGATCACCGGACCATAGAGATCAACGATGACCTGACCTATCCCGAAGTACCCATCCGTATTTTGGAAGAAGCTTTCAGAACTACCCTAACCCGAAGCATCAAGTTTCTCAAGATTCAGTGGAGCAACCACACAGAAGAGGAAGCTACCTGGGAGCGCGAAGATCACATCAAGACGGAGTTTCCCGATCTCTTCAAATCCTAGTAATCTTTTTCGTCCTTTTTTAAATCTCGGGACGAGATTTTGTTTAAGGGGGGAAGGTTTGTAACATCCCAAAAATACTAAACTTGGATCATCAAACTCTAATCATCAAATTTAGGGTTAACAAAAACTTTGCTAAATAAAAATATAAATGCATGCATGTGAGTATGCATTTCATTTTGAATCCTATTGTACCAACTTGTTTGTGTGTTCCTTTGCTTGTAAATGGATGCTTAGGTTAAATAAACATCATCTAAACAATTCCCAAACTTTTCTCAAAGACAAGTAAATCAAAACAAATAAAATAAGGGAATGGTCATTTTGACCAATTTAACTCCCATGCCTACTTTGGCTGTCTCAAACTTTCAGAACCTAACATAAACTTTTCTGGATCTTTGCACCCCTTGATTGTAGTCATAACAAAGTATCAATGCCCACTTTGTGATCATCCATAAACTTTAAAATGCATAGTTTAAATGATAATTCAAAATTGAATCTTTATCATATGGGAAGATCCCACTTTTTCAAAAACCACTCAAACAAGCTCAACTTTCAAAACTCAAGCATCTGCCGACTCACCAGCACCAACCTAGCACACCCACCAAAAATCTTTTCAAAATTCAAAACTTGAGTTCTTGCGGCCATTTTATCAAACACTTGGCAGACACAAATCAAAAAAAATTCAAACACTATTGTGAGCAGTGATTGAAGCCTAACTTGTTCCCTCTCTGGTTACAACTAGGTTCTAGTAGATCATCTAGCTCAATTGCACACCCTTAGCATCACTGTAAGCTTGGCATTGCCATCAACGGTGAGCAGGCCAAATGCACACTTGTCACCCCAGTGGAGACAACAAGCTAGGAGGAGATTTAGCCGTGCCAACCTTGTCTAGGAGGCAGCCCACCGTCCACCGCCACTCCCTGTCCAGCGCTCGAACCCTGCTAGCCACTGGACCACACGCAAAGACCGCGCCTAGCCCGCCAGCAACCATGCCGAGCATGCGTGAGCCACCTCATTGAAGCCCAGATCGCGCCGCCCTGCGCGTGCATACATGATCGCCACCGACCCAGAGACGCGACAGACATCCCGTTCCCGCCATGCCTCACAGCCACCGCTCGCCGTCGAAGACGCCACCTCTGCCGCCCAGAGCGTCGCGTGTTCCAGACCAAACCGCACCGCCCCTACGCGCGCATTAAAGCCGTAGAGCATCGCCAGGAGACCACCAAGAGATCGCCACCACCGGCCATGCCTCTAGATGCCCGTAGCCATGTCGCCACCGTCGCCTGCCCCTCCCGTTCGGTCTCATCGTCGCGACTATAAATAGAGGCTACCCCCAGCCGAATTGAGCACACCATCTCACTCCCCTCTCCTCACTGACCATTCCACCCCGTTCCCGGAGCAAGGCGAGCAGCACTTCGCCGGAATTTCACCGGAGCCCGCCGCTGCTGGAGAAGAAGGGAGCCAGCGATTAGAGCCCGGGGAGAAGCTGCCGTGCAGGAGAACTTGCCGTCGTCGACTTCGTTCGCCCGCCTCGTCGACCCTACTTTGAACCCGGTGAGCCCCCAACGACCCCCACCGCGCTAGGTTTACATCTCCGGCGTTGCCACCGTCGATGATGACCCTCGGTAGTTGGATTAGAACCGGATCGAGCACTTACCGCCGCATACCGCACCCCGTCTCCTCAACGCGTGGGGACAACCACTTATGCAGCCAGAAGGCTTGTGCTTAGCAGGCCGGCCGTTAACCTTTCCGCAAGCCCAGTTATTTGAATTTAACCTTTTCCTTTGTAGTTCAAACACACTTCTGTACCCAGTTTCAAAAATCAACCCAAGTCGATTCAGTGAACCAAATTGAATGAAACCAATTTTGTTAGAAAGGTCTGGGAATGCTGAATCCAAGCCCGTTGGATTCAAGTCATTTGGATCTGTAGACCTTCCATGGTAAAAATAACAAGGCAGAAGCTTTTCTGCATTCAAACATTTTTCAAATTAAAACCATAATAGCTTTTGAGTTGATTCCAACTCTCAAAAATCACATTTTACCATACCTTTCAAAATATATATAAATATATAGGTTTACTTACAGAAATAATGTTCAAGTAATAAAAGAATGCCCCATAAGAATTTCTAGACACTTTAATTAATTAAAATAAAAGGGTAAAACCTTATTAAATTGTGACACCACTTTAAATCACATTCCCATGAGCTAAAATATGTGGTGATGACATGTGTCAACATGATCCCATGTTTGGTTTGGATAATATTAAATCTTAAGTAGTTTTTCTATGAGTAGAAATTACTTTTCTAAAAATAAAAGGAATTAAAACAAACTTTAATCTTGTAATGTTAGTAATGATGCTAGATCATCTATAGGACCCTTTTGTGTGATGATTGCAAGTAGTTAAGTATTGTTTGGTAATTGTGTACATCGCATTTATTTATAGACGCTAATACCGACCAAGGATACGAGGAGGAAGTAGGATACTACGAAGAAGAAGCCGAGGAGAACTTCAACCACTGCTCTGCACAAGGCAAGCTTATACTGATATTGTGCAAGCCAGTACTTGCAAGGCTTACTAATCAAGTTGACCTATGCAAGCTACTACTTTCTTGCTACCATGCCACTATATGCCTTAAAGCATATATGATCATAACCACTTGATAAACCAATCCTAGTTTTATTTGCAAGTTTATTACTTTATTTCTTTATCCAAGATCTTACTTAGAGTTTTTTGGAATAAATGGTAGATACTAGAAGGATACTTGAAGGTTGCATAAAGAGCATAAAATTTGGCCTAAGCTAGATAATCTTGATGTCCTCCTAAGTGTTGGAATTATGCCCTAGAGGCAATAATAAAGATGTTATTATTATAATTCTTGTTCATGATAAAGTTTATATTCCATGCTAGAATTGTATTAAGCGGAAACTTTAATACTTGTGTGGTTTGTGAACAACACCGTGTCCCTAGTACGCCTCTATGGACTAGCTCATTGATCAATGATGGTTAAGGTTTCCTAACCATAGACATGAGTTGTCAATTGATAATGAGATCATATCATTGGGAGAATGATATGGTGGATAGACCCAAACAAAGCAGAGCAATTAGATCGTGTCATCGTGTTCGTCTTTGCGAAGCTTTTCCTATGTCAAATATTGTATTCCTTAGACCATGAGATAATGCAACTCCACGGTATCGGAAGAAAGCTTTGAGGTCATCAAACGTCATCCTATGAGAGGGTGATCATAAAGGTGTCTCTCGGTGATCGGAAAGTATCATTGGGTTGTATGTATCGAGATGGAATTTGTCCCTCCCAAGTCGAGAGATATACTTTGGGCCCACTCGGTAATCGATATCAACACCGCTTGCAAGCATGTGGTTAAGGAGTTAATCACAAAGTGATATCGGATTACGAACGAGTAAAGTACTTCTTTGTGAACGAGATTGAACTAGGTATGACGATCGACGATCGAATCTCGCAAGTAAAATATCGCGACGAAGGGAATATATATATGGGATTGATTGAATCCTGGCATCGTGGTTCATCCGATATGATCATCGATGAATGTGTGGGAGTCAATATGGGTGCCCAGACCCCGCTGTTGATTATTTATAGAAGATCATATATGCATATTCTCGAACCCGCAGGGTCACACATAACGTATCTCGGCGCTAGGATAGATTGGATAATTGGTTTATGAATTTTTGTTGAGTCTCGGATGGGATCCGGGATATCACGAGAGGTTAGAATGGTCCGGAGAATAAGATCCATATAAGCGGTGCAGTTTTGGAGTTGAATTGTTAGGGTTAATCATGTGTCTGGAAGCTTCTAGAACCTTCGGAAGGGGACCAACGTGGCCCCACCTTCCGGGAGGGGCATGGGCCTATGAGGGAGTGTCCTGGCGCATTGGGCCAGGGCACAAGGCCCATAGGGCCCAGCCGATCCTAGATAAGTTTAAACTCGTTTAAACTAGAGATAGGATTTCTAGATAAGGGAGAGTTTAAATCGTTTAAACTAGAGATAAGATTTCTAGATAAGGAGAGTTTAAATTGTTTAAACTAGAGATAGGCTTGGAAGAGGGCAAGGCTGGCCCCCCCTCTATATATAGAGGGTGGTGCGCCCTTCCCAAACACACCTTCCTCCAAGCCCTAGCAGCCTTGCTACCTTCCTCTCTCCTCCCATTTGTTTGTAGGCGAAGCCTGCAGCAGAAATTCTCCACCATATACACCACGCCGTCATGTTGTAGATCCAATCTATCTCTCCACCATACTCGCTGGTCCGAGGAAGGAGGAGGCGTCGAGGTGCTGCGTGTGCATCTCACGGAGGCACCGCCACTTGTGGTGCTAGATCGGATCGGATCGCGAGGAGAAGCGTACGACTACATCACCCACGTTTCGACGAACGTTCATTGTCTTGAATCTTCAAGGGCGAAGATCTAATCCAATCTCTCTCGTTGATTGCATCTCCTAGATTATATCTTGGCTTTCCTCTGCTCGCATCCGTAGAAAATTTTGATTTACTATGCCTGAAACCCTTGATGGTATCGAGCTAGATCTATGCGTAATGTGTTTCACGAGTAGAACGCAACATGGTTGTTGCGGGCGTTGATGTTTTCTGTTGCAAGCCTCATGTTTGTGTTCTTCTTATGACGGGATAGTGAGATTGAAGCGGTCCAGCCAACCTACGCGGCGTCGTTCGCGAGACCGCTCGCGACTTGACGTGTGGCTTGTACCACACATGCGGCCGCTGGATGTCGTTCTCTCACTATAGTTGTCATGGGATTAACACGGAGTTTGGCAACCATAATATCACCGTTGTGGCTTTCCATAGGTAAGAATCGTTCTTAGCATCTACTCCCATAAGCCACGTAAAACATGCAACAACAAAGTAGGCGTCTAACTTGTTTTTGCAGGAGTGTTTTACGTGATATGGTATGGCCCAAGATGTGATGTGTATATTGTATGCGATGATCATGTTTTGTAATGTTTCACGACTTGCATGTCGATGAGTACACAACCGCAGAGCCATATGGTTGTCTTTATAATTGTGTATGACTGCGAGTCAACTTCTTATACGCCATGTAATAGCTTTACTTTATCGCTAAGTAGTTAGCAATAGTTGTAGTTGCTATTCGTGGTGGAGGCAATCATGGTGGAGTGATGGAGATCATGCCGAACGCACAAGATGGAGATCATTCGCGAGGATTGGCTATACCATGTCACATAAAGTTATATGCATGTGATGTTTATCCCTTTATGTATCTTATTATGCTTAGATCATGACGGTAGCATTATAAGATGATTCCTCATAAAGATCAAGATAAAACTATGTTCTCCCTAGTATGCACCGTTGCGAAAGTTCGTCGTGTCCAAGCATCACGTGATGATCGGGTGCTATAGACTCTCGCTCACATACAACGGGTGCAAGCCAGTTTTGCACACGGAAATACTTGGGTCTAACTTGACGAGCCTAGCATGCAGACATGGCCTCGGAACACAAGAACCGAAAGGTTAAGAATGAGTCATATGAATGATATGATCGACACTTTGTTGTCCACCATTGAAACCACATCTCTTCTCGTGATGATCGGATTAGGTGTGGTGAATTTGGATCGTGTTCACTAAACAACTTGAGGGATGTTGGATTTAGTGGGAGTTCATCTAGTAATTTGATTAAGTTGAACTATTTATCATGAACATAGTCTAAATTGTACTTGCAAATACTGTAGATCACATGGCCAAGTCCAACTTCAACTTCAACGTTTTTGCTGAGATAGAAAAGCTTAGAAACAATGGGTCTAACTTCACCAAATGGTTCTGCATTCTGAGAATCATTCTCGCTGGCGGACAAAAGGACTATGTCCTTGAGAAAGCGCTAGGTGACGCCCCTGCTATAGATGCGTCGGCTGATGAAAAAGCTGTTTATCAGTCGCGCAAGGATGATTATGATTTGATTAAGATTGCCATGTTGTATGCTATGGAATCGGATCTTAAAAATCATTTTGAAGAGTTCGCCGGGCCCTTTGAGATTCTCGAGGAGCTGAAAAACATGTTTCAGACTCAAGCCCGTTCTGAGAGATATGAGATCTCTAAGAAATCCTTTAACTACAAGATGGAGGAAGGGAGGTCCGTTAGTGAGCACGCCATTAAGATGTCAGGCTACACTCAACGCCTTGAGCAACTGGACTGCAAGATTCCAGAGGAGCTCAATATTGACACTCCTAGCTACAAAAGTTTTGTAGTTGATCACAATCAGATTGGTTCCACTGATATGATCACTGAGCTCTTTGCTAAGATGAAAGTAGCGGAGTTGAACACCAAAAAGAATAATCATGTGTTGATGGTCAGCAATCCCCTCACCTTTAAGAAAGGTAAGGGTGCAAGGAAGCCCTTCAAGAAAGGCGGCAAGCGTTGCCCTATTTGAGAAGAAGCTCGTCTGGTCCCAAGCCGGACCGAGTGCTTCTATTACAGGACAAGGGTCCTTGGAAGTGCAACTGTCCGAAATACTTAGCGGACAAGAAGGTGGCACCATCAAAGGTATATTTGATATACATGTTATTGATGTTTTCCTTACTAGCCCTCGTTGTAGTGCACGGGTATTTGATACCGGTTCGGTTGCTAATATTTGTAACTCGAAGCAGAGCTACGGAATAGGCGGCTGACTGCGAGGATGAGGTGACGATCTGGCGTTGGCAGCGGATCAAGAGTTGATGTGATGGCCGTGACGCACTCCTTAGTTTTACCTTCGGATTAGTTTTAAACCTTAATAAATGTTATTATGTACTGCGTTGAGCATGAACATCATTTCGGATCGTGTTTATTGCAAGACGGTTATTCATTTAAATCAGAATAATGGTTGTTCTATTTATATGAGTAACATCTTTTATGGTCATGCACCTCTTGTGAATGGTTTATTTCTTCTAAATCTCGAAAGGGATGAAACACACATCCATAACATTGAGGCTAAGAGATGCAAAGTAGATAGTGATAATACTACTTATTTGTGTACTTGTCGTCTAGGTCATATTGGTGTAAAGCGCATGAAGAAACTCCATTCTGATGGACTTTTGGAGTCTCTTGATTTTGAATCATTTGACACATGCGAACCATGCCTCATGGGCAAGATGATCAAAACCCTGTTCTCCGGTATGATGGAGCGAGCAACGGACTTGTTGGAAATCATACATACCGATGTATGCGGACCGATGAGTTTTTCGACGCGCGGTGGATATCACTATTTTCTCACTTTTACCGATGACTTAAGTAGATATGGGTATATCTATTTAATGAAACATAAATCTGAAACATTTGAAAAGTTCAAAGAATTTCAGAATGAAGTGGAGAACCATCATAACAGAAAGATTAAGTTTCTACGATCCGATCGTGGAGGTGAATATTTGAGTTATGATTTTCTCACGCATCTTAAAGCAAGTGGAATCGTTTCACAACTCACGCCACCCAGAACACCAAAGCGCAATGGTGTGTCTGAGCGCCGGAATCGAACCCTATTAGATATGGTCCGATCAATGATGTCTCTTACTGATTTGCCGTTATCATTTTGGGGTTATGCATTCACTTTAAATAGGGCTCCATCTAAATCCGTTGAGACGACACTGTATGAACTGTGGTTTGGTGCTAAACCTAAGTTGTCGTTTCTTAAAGTTTGGGGATGCGAAGCTTACGTCAAGAAGTTGATGCCGGACAAGCTCGAACCCAAAGCGAAGAAATGCGTCTTCATAGGATACCCTAAGGAAACTATTGGGTATACCTTCTATCACGCAATCAAGGCAAAGTGTTTGTGTAAAACGGTTCCTTTCTTGAGAAGGAGTTTCTCTCGAAAGAAGTGAGTGGGAGGAAAGTAGAGCTTGACGAGGTTATTGAACCTTCTCTTGAATTGGAGATTAGCGCAAAGACTGAAATTGTTCGATTACTGCACCAACAATAGAGGAAGCTAATGACAAGGATCATGAAGCTTGACGATCTCTCTTCGAGCGTCGCAGGTCGACAAGGTCGCGTGCCCTCCTCGATTAATGCGCAACCTGTCTTGACTGTCTTGTTGGTAGAAGGCGGTGAACCTACGAACTATGAGGAAGCGATGATGAGCCGGACTCGAGAAATGGTGGAAGCCATGAAATCCGAATTGGGATCTATGAGCGAAAACCAGGTATGGACTTTGGTGGACCCTCCCAGCGACCGAAAGGCCGTTGAGTGCAAATGGATATTCAAGAAGAAAACGGACGCGGATGGTAATGTTACCGTCTATAAAGAACGACTTGTCGCAAAAGGTTTTCAACAAGTTCAAGGTGTTGACTACGATGAGACTTTCTCTCCTGTAGCGATGTTTAAGTCCATTCGGATTTTATTAGCAATTGCTGCGTTTCATGATTATGAAATATGGCAGATGGATGTCAAGACTGCGTTCCTCAATGGCAACATTGATGAAGAGTTGTATATGATGCAACCCGAAGGTTTTGTCGATCCTAAGGATGCTAGTAAAGTATGCAAACTTCACATTCCATTTATGGACTGAAGCAAGCATCTCGGAGTTGGAACCGTTTTGATCAAGTAATCAAGAGCTTTGGATTTGTTCCAAATTGCTCTGAAGCTTGTATCTACAAGAAAGTGAGTGGGAGCTCGGTGGCGTTTACGGTACTATATGTGGATGACATATTGATTATTGGAAATGACATCAACATGCTTAACGATGTGAAGAGTTATTTGAACAAGTGTTTTCAATGAAAGACCTAGGTGAAGCTGCTTATATATTGGGCATCAAGATCTATAGAGATAGACAAAAGGCTTTGATAGCTTTAAGCGAGTACATACCTAGACAAAGTTACGAAAAGGTTCAGAATGGATAAGGCAAAGAAAGGTTCGTGCCTATGTTGTCGTAAGATATTGAGCAAGGCTCGGTGTCCTACGGTAAATGATAGGAAGCTATGAGCAAAGTGCCTTATGCCTCGGCCATAGGTTCCATCATGTATGCCATCTTGTGTACTAGACCGGATGTGTCCAATGCTCTTAGTTTGACGAAAGATATCAAAGTGATCCGAGTGGAACCTTTGGACAGCCGTGAAGAACATCTTAAAGTACCTAAATAGAACTAAAGAAATGTTCTTAGTCTATGGGGTGATGAGCGACTTGTCGTAAAGGTTACGTCGACGCTAGTTTCGACACCGACAAGGATGATTCTAAATCTCGAACGGGATACGTGTATATTTTGAATGGAGGAGCTGTGAGTGAGAAGGCGCAAGCAAAGCGTGATCGCGGGATCTCTGATGAAGCGGAATACATGGCTGCCGAGCGTCAAGTGAAGGAGTTTGGATCGAAACTTCATCATCGACCTTGGCGTGGTTCCAAGTGCATTGGACCCTTGGAGATATTGTGTGACAACACGCGCCATAGCACTCGCTAAGGAACCAAGATATCATCCAAAGACCAAGTATATCAACCGCATAAGTTTCATATAATCCGAGATTATATAGCGATGGAGATCGAAGATTAGCAAAGTACATACGGATCCGAATGTCGCAGATCCATTGACTAAACCTCTTCCACGTGTAAAACATGATCAACACCTCGGTGCCATGGGTGTGAGATTGTTGCAGATGTAAACTAGATTATTGACTCTAGTGCAAGTGGGAGACTGTTGGAATTATGCCCAAGAGGCAATAATAAAGATGTTATTATTATAATTCTTGTTCATGATAAAGTTTATATTCCATGCTAGAATTGTATTAAGCGGAAACTTTAATACTTGTGTGGTTTGTGAACAACACCGTGTCCCTAATGCGCCTCTATGGACTAGATCATTGATCAATGATGGTTAAGGTTTCCTAACCATAGACATGAGTTGTCAATTGATAATGAGATCATATCATTGGGAGAATGATATGGTGGATAGAACCAAACAAAGCAGAGCAATTAGATCGTGTCATCGTGTTCGTCTTTGCGAAGCTTTTCCTATGTCAAATATTGTATTCCTTAGACCATGAGATAATGCAACTCCACGGTATCGGAAGAAATCTTTGAGGTCATCAAACGTCATCCTATGAGAGGGTGATCATAAAGGTGTCTCTCGGTGATCGGAAAGTATCATTGGGTTGTATGTATCGAGATGGAATTTGTCCCTCCCAAGTCGGAGAGATATACTTTGGGCCCACTCGGTAATCGATATCAACACCGCTTGCAAGCATGTGGTTAAGGAGTTAATCACAAAGTGATATCGGATTCTGAGCGAGTAAAGTACTTCGTGAACGAGATTGAACTAGGTATGACGGATGCAACGATCGAATATCGGGCAAGTAAAATATCGCGAGACGAAGGGAATATATATATATGGGATTGATTGAATCTCGCGGCATCGTGGTTCATCCGATATGATCATCGATGAATGTGTGGAGTCAATATGGGTGCCTGACCCGCTGTTGATTATTGATAGAAGATCATATGCATATTCTCGAACCCGAGGTCACACATAACGTATCTCGACGCTAGGATAGATTGGATAATTGGTTTATGAATTTTGTTGAGTCTCGGATGGGATCCGGGATATCACGAGAGGTTCGGAATGGTCAGGAGAATAAGATCCATATAAGGCGGTGCAGTTTTGGAGTTGAATTGTTCCGGGTTAATCGGTATTGCGGAAGCTTCTAGAACCTTCGGAAGGGACCAACGTGGCCCCACCTTCGGAGGGGCATGGGCCTATGAGGGAGTGTCCTGGCGCATTGGGCCAGGGCACAAGGCCCCATAGGGCCCAGATCTAGATAAGTTTAAACTCGTTTAAACTAGAGATAGGATTTCTAGATAAGGAGAGTTTAAATCGTTTAAACTAGAGATAAGATTTCTAGATAAGGGAGAGTTTAAATTGTTTAAACTAGAGATAGGCTTGGAAGAGGGCAAGGCTGGCGCCCCTCTATATAGAGGGTGGTGCGCCTTCCCCAAACAAACACACCTTCCTCCAAGCCCTAGCAGCCTTGCTACCTTCCTCTCTCCCTCCCGATTGTTTGTGGCGAAGCCTGCATGAAATTCTCCACCATATACACCACGCGTCGTGTTGTAGATCCAATCTATCTCTCCACCATACTCGCTGGTCCGAGGAAGGAGGAGGCGTCGGTGCTGCGTGTGCATCTCACGGAGGCACCGCCACTTGTGGTGCTAGATCGGATCGGATCGCGAGGAGGAGAAGCGAGTCGACTACATCACCCACGTTTGACGAGCGTTCATTGTGCGAATATTCAAGGGTATGAAGATCTAATCCAATCTCTCGTTGATTGCATCTCCTAGATTAGATCTTGGCTTTCCCTCTCGCATCCGTAGAAAATTTTGATTTACTATGCCGCGAAACCCTTAAAGGGTATCGAGCTAGATCTATGCGTAGATGTGTTTCACGAGTAGAAACATAACATGGTTGCGGGCGTTGATGTTTTCTGTTGCAAGCCTCTTGTTTGTGTTCTTCTTATGACACGGGATAGTGAGATTGAAGCGGTCAGGCCAACCTTACGCGACGTCGTTCATGAGACCGGCCTCGCACTTGACGTGTGGCTTGTACCACACATGCGGTGGTGGATGTCAGTTTCTCTCACTATAGTTGTCATGGGATTAACACTGGAGTTTGGCAACCATAATATCACCGTTGTGGCTTTCCGTAGGTAAGAATCGTTCTTAGCATCTACTCCCATAAGCCACGTAAAACATGCAACAACAAAGTAGAGGCGTCTAACTTGTTTTTGCAGGGAGTGTTTCTCTGTGATATGGTATGGCCCAAGATGTGATGTGTATATTGTATGCGATAATCATGTTTTGTAATGTTTCACGACTTGCATGTCGATGAGTACACAACCGACAGGATCCATATGGTTGTCTTTATAATTGTGTATGACCTGCGAGTCAACTTCTTATACGCCATGTAATAGCTTTACTTTATCGCTAAGTAGTTAGCAATAGTTGTAGTTGCTATTCGTGGTGGAGGCAATCATGGTGGAGTGATGGAGATCATGACGCGCAAGATGGAGATCATTGCGCGAGGATTGGCTATACCATGTCACATAAAGTTATATGCATGTGATGTTTATCCTTTATGTATCTTATTATGCTTAGATCGCGACGGTAGCATTATAAGATGATTCCTCACTTAAAGATCAAGATAAAAACTGTGTTCTCCCCAAGTATGCACCGTTGCGAAAGTTCGTCGTGTCCAAGCATCACGTGATGATCGGGTGCTATAGACTCTACGCTCACATACAACGAGTGCAAGCCAGTTTTTGCACACACGGAAATACTTGGGTCTAACTTGACGAGCCTAACATGTACAGACATGGCCTCGGAACACAAGAACCGAAAGGTTAAGCATGAGTCATATGAATGATATGATCGACACTTTGTTGTCCACCATTGAAACCACATCTCTTCTCGTGATGATCGGATTAGGTGTGGTGAATTTGGATCGTGTTCACTAAACAACTTGAGGGATGTTGGATTTAGTGGGAGTTCATCTAGTAATTTGATTAAGTTGAACTATTTATCATGAACATAGTCTAAATTGTACTTGCAAATACTGTAGATCACATGGCCAAGTCCAACTTCAACTTCAACGTTTTTGCTGAGATAGAAAAGCTTAGAAACAATGGGTCTAACTTCACCAAATGGTTCCGCATTCTGAGAATCATTCTCGCTAGCGGACAAAAGGACTATGTCCTTGAAAGCGCTAGGTGACGCCTGCTATAGATGCGGTACCGATGAAAAGCTGTTTATCGATCGGCGCAAGGATGATTATGATTTGATTAAGATCGCCATGTTGTATGCTATGGAATCGGATCTTCAAAATCGTTTTGAAGAGTTATTTGGGCCCTTTGAGATTCTCGAGGAGCTGAAAACATGTTTGAGACTCAAGCCCGTTCGAGAGATATGAGATCTCTAAGAAATCCTTTAACTACAAGATGGAGGAAGGAGGTCCGTTAGTGAGCACGCCATTAAGATGTCGGGCTACACTCAACGCCTTGAGCAAGCTGGATGCAAGATTCGGAGGAGCTCAATATTGACACTCCTAGCTACAAAGTTTTGTAGTTGATCACAATCATTGGTTCCACCGATATGATCACCGAGCTCTTTGCTAAGATGAAAGTAGCGGAGTTGAACACCAAAAGAATAATCATGTGTTGATGGTCGACAATCCCCACCTTTAAGAAAGGTAGGGTGCAAGGAAGCCCTTCAAGAAAGGCGGACAGCGCGTTTCCCCTGAGAAGAAGCTCAGTCTGGTCCCAAGCCGGACAGAGTGCTTCTATTGCAAGGACAAGGGTCCTTTGGGCGCAATCGTCCAAATACTTAGCGGACAAGAAGGCTGGCACCATCAAAGGTATATTTGATATACATGTTATTGATGTTTTCCTTACTAGCCCTCGTTGTAGTGCACAGGTATTTGATACGGTTTAGTTGCTAATATTTGTAACTCGAAGCAGAGCTACGGAATAGGCGGCTTGCGAGGATGAGGTGACGATCGGCGTTGGCAGCGGATCAAGAGTTGATGTGATGGCCGTCGACACGCTCTCCTTAGTTTTACCTTGGGATTAGTTTTAAACCTTAATAAATGTTATTATGTGCTGCGTTGAGCATGAACATCATTTCGGATCGTGTTTATTGCAAGACGGTTATTCATTTAAATCGGAGAATAATGGTTGTTCTATTTATATGAGTAACATCTTTTATGGTCATGCACCTCTTGTGAATGGTTTATTTCTTCTAAATCTCGAAAGGGATGAAACACACATCCATAACATTGAGGCTAAGAGATGCAAAGTAGATAGTGATAATACTACTTATTTGTGGCACTGTCGTCTAGGTCATATTGGTGTAAAGAGCATGAAGAAACTCCATTCTGATGGACTTTTGGAGTCTCTTGATTTTGAATCATTTGACACATGCGAACCATGCCTCATGGGCAAGATGATCAAAACCCCGTTCTCCGGTATGATGGAGCGAGCAACGGACTTGTTGGAAATCATACATACCGATGTATGCGGACCGATGAGTGTTTCGACGCGCGGTGGATATCACTATTTTCTCACTTTTATCGATGACTTAAGTAGATATGGGTATATCTATTTAATGAAACATGAATCTGAAACATTTGAAAAGTTCAAAGAATTTCAGAATGAAGTGGAGAACCATCGTAACAGAAAGATTAAGTTTCTACGATCCGATCGTGGAGGTGAATATTTGAGTTATGATTTTCTCACGCATCTTAAAGCAAGTGGAATCGTTTCACAACTCACGCCACCCGGAACACCAAAGCGCAATGGTGTGTTATACGGCGAATCGAACCCTATTAGATATGGTCCGATCAATGATGTCTCTTCTTGATTTGCCGTTATCATTTTGGGGTTATGCATTAGAAACGCTGCATTCACTTTAAATAGGGCTCCATCTAAATCCGTTGAAGCGACACCGTATGAACTGTGGTTTGGTGCTAAACCTAAGTTGTCGTTTCTTAAAGTTTGGGGATGCGAAGCTTACGTCAAGAAGTTGATGCGGACAAGCTCGAACCCAAAGCGGAGAAATGCGTCTTCATAGGATACCCTAAGGAAACTATTGGTATACCTTCTATCCAGAAGAAGGCAAAGTGTTTGTTGCAAGAACGGTTCCTTTCTTGAGAAGGAGTTTCTCTCGAAAGAAGTGAGTGGGAGGAAAGTAGAGCTTGCGAGGTTATTGAACCTTCTCTTGAATTGGAGAGTAGCGCAAGACCTGAAATTGTTCCGGTGCACTTTGCAATAGAGGAAGCTAATGACAAGGATCATGAAGCTTGGACGATCTTGCTATTGAGCGTCGCGGTCGACAAGGTCGCGTGCCCCTCCCGAGTGTACGGCAACCTGTCTTGTTGTCTTGTTGGTAGAGACGGTGAACCTACGAACTATGAGGAAGCGATGATGAGCCGGACTCGAGAAATGGGCGAAGCCATGAAATCCAATTGGGATCCGTGGCGAAAACCAAGTATGGACTTTGGTGGATCCTCCTAGCGGCCGAAAGGCCGTTGAGTGCAAATGGATATTCAAGAAGAAAGCGGGCGGATGGTAATGTTACCGTCTATAAAGCACGACTTGTCGCAAAAGGTTTTGACAAGTTCAAGGTGTTGACTACGATGAGACTTTCTCTCCCGTGGCGATGTTTAAGTCCATTCGGATTTTATTAGCAATTGCTGCGTTTCATGATTATGAAATATGGCGGATGGATGTCAAGGCGCTTTCCTCAATGGCAACATTGATGAAGAGTTGTATATGATGCAACCCGAAGGTTTTTCGATCCTAAGGATGCTACTAAAGTATGCAAACTTCACATTCCATTTATGGTGAAGCAAGCATCTCGGAGTTGGAACCTTCGTTTTGATCAAGTAATCAAGAGCTTTGGATTTGTTCCAAATTGCTCTGAAGCTTGTATCTACAAGAAAGTGAGTGGGAGCTCGGTGGCGTTTACGGTACTATATGTGGATGACATATTGATTATCGGAAATGACATCAACATGCTTAACGACGTGAAGAGTTATTTGAACAAGTGTTTTTCAATGAAAGACCTAGGTGAAGCTGCTTATATATTGGGCATCAAGATCTATAGAGATAGACAAAGGCGCCTGATAGCTTTAAGCCAGAGTACATACCTAGACAAAATTCTGAAAAGGTTCAGAATGGATAAGGCAAAGAAAGGTTCAGGCCTATGTTGTCGTAAGATATTGAGCAAGGCTCGATCCACTACCAGAAATGATAGGGAAGCTATGAGCAAAGTGCCTTATGCCTCGCCATAGGTTCCATCATGTATGCCATCTTTGTGTACTAGACCGGATGTGTCCAATGCTCTTAGTTTGACGAGCAGATATCAAAGTGATCCGAGTGGAACATCGACAGCCGTGAAGAACATCCTAAAGTACCTAAATAGAACTAAAGAAATGTTCTTAGTCTATGGGGTGATGAGCGACTTTGTCGTAAAGGTTACGTCGACGCTAGTTTCGAAATCGACAAGGATGATTCTAAATCTCGCACGTGATACGTGTATATTTTGAATGGAGGAGAAATTTGGAGAAGCTGCAAGCAAAGCGTGATCGCGGATCTATGAGAAGCGGAATACATGGCTGCAGGAAGCGTCAAGTGAAGGAGTTTGGATCGAAACTTCATCATCGACCTTGGCGTGGTTCCAAGTGCATTGGACCCAGGAGATATTGTGTGACAACATGCGCCATAGCACTCGCTAAGGAACCAAGATATCATCCAAAGACCAAGCATATCAACCGAAGTTTCATATAATCCGAGATTATATAGCAGATGGAGATCGAAGATTAGCAAAGTACATACGGATCCGAATGTCGCAGATCCATTGACTAAACCTCTTCCACGTGTAAAACATGATCAACACCTCGATTGCCATGGGTGTGAGATTGTTGCCGATGTAAACTAGATTATTGACTCTAGTGCAAGTGGGAGACTGTTGAATTATGCCCTAGAGGCAATAATAAAGATGTTATTATTATAATTCTTGTTCATGATAAAGTTTATATTCCATGCTAGAATTGTATTAAGCGGAAACTTTAATACTTGTGTGGTTTGTGAACAACACCGTGTCCCTAGTACGCCTCTATGGACTAGATCATTGATCAATGATGGTTAAGGTTTCCTAACCATAGACATGAGTTGTCAATTGATAATGAGATCATATCATTGGGAGAATGATATGGTGGACAGACCAAACAAAGCGAGCAATTAGATCGTGTCATCGTGTTCGTCTTTGCGAAGCTTTTCCTATGTCAAATATTGTATTCCTTAGACCATGAGATAATGCAACTCTCGGTATCGGAAGAAAGCTTTGAGGTCATCAAACGTCATCCTATGAGAGGATGATCATAAAGGTGTCTCTCGTGATCGGAAAGTATCATTGGGTTGTATGTATCGAGATGGAATTTGTCCCTCCCAAGTCGGAGAGATACTTTGGGCCCACTTTAATCGATATCAACACCGCTTGCAAGCATGTGGTTAAGGAGTTAATCACAAAGTGATATCGGATTACGGAACAGTAAAGTACTTGCTCGAACGAGATTGAACTAGGTATGACGCACCGACGATCGAATATCGCAAGTAAAATATCGCGAGACGAAGGGAATATATATATGGGATTGATTGAATCCGGCATCGTGGTTCATCCGATATGATCATCGATGAATGTGTGGAGTCAATATGGGTGCCTGCACCCCGCTGATTATTGATAGAAGATCATGTGCATATTCTCGAACCCAGGTCACACACTTAACGTATCTCGACGCTAGGATAGATTGGATAATTGGTTTATGAATTTTTGTTCGAGTCTCGGATGGGATCCGGATATCACGAGAGGTTCGGAATGGTCAGGAGAATAAGATCCATATAAGGCAGTGCAGTTTTGGAGTTCGGAATTGTTCGTTAATCGGTATTGTACGGAAGCTTCTAGAACCTTCGGAAGGGGACCAACGTGCCCCACCTTCCGGGAGGGGCATGGGCCTATGAGGGAGTGTCCTGCCGCATTGGGCCAGGCACAAGGCCCCATAGGGCCCAGCCGATCCTAGATAAGTTTAAACTTGTTTAAACTAGAGATAGGATTTCTAGATAAGGAGAGTTTAAATCGTTTAAACTAGAGATAAGATTTCTAGATAAGGAGAGTTTAAATTGTTTAAACTAGAGATAGGCTTGGAAGAGGGCAAGGCTGGCCGCCTCTATATATAGAGGGTGGTGCGCCTTCCCAAACACACCTTCCTCCAAGCCCTAGCAGCCTTGCTACCTTCCTCTCTCCTCCCGATTGTTTGTGGCGAAGCCTGCAGTGAAATTCTCCACCATATACAACATGTCGTCGTGTTGTAGATCCAATCTATCTCTCCACCATACTCGCTGGTCCGAGGAAGGAGGAGACGTCGAGGTGCTGCACGTGCATCTCACGGAGGCACCGCCACTTGTGGTGCTAGATCGGATCGGATCGCGAGGAGGAGAAGCGAGTACTACATCACCCACGCGTTTAACGTTCTACATGCGAATCTTCAAGGGTATGAAGATCTAATCCAATCTCTCTCGTTGATTGCATCTCCTAGATTAGATCTTGGCTTTCCTCTGCTCGCATCCGTAGAAAATTTTGATTTACTATGCCGTGAAACCCTTGATGGTATCGAGCTAGATCTATGCGTAGATGTGTTTCACGAGTAGAACGCAACATGGTTGTTGCGGAGTTGATGTTTTCTGTTGCAAGCCTCTTGTTTGTGTTCTTCTTATGACGGGATAGTGAGATTGAAGCGGTCCAGGCCAACCTTACGCGACGCCGTCATCGCGAGACCGCTCCGCACTTGACGTGTGGCTTGTACCACACATGCGGCTGGTGGATGCCGTTCTCTCACTATAGTTGTCATGGGATTAACACCGGAGTTTGGCAACCATAATATCACCGTGTGGCTTTCCGTAGGTAAGAATCGTTCTTAGCATCTACTCCCATAAGCCACGTAAAACATGCAACAACAAAGTAGGCGTCTAACTTGTTTTTGCAGGAGTGTTTTCTGTGATATGGTATGGCCCAAGATGTGATGTGTATATTGTATGCGATGATCATGTTTTGTAATGTTTCACGACTTGCATGTCGATGAGTACACAACCGCAGGAGCCATATGGTTGTCTTTATAATTGTGTATGACCTGCAGTCAACTTCTTATACGCCATGTAATAGCTTTACTTTATCGCTAAGTAGTTAGCAATAGTTGTAGTTGCTATTCGTGGTGGAGGCAATCATGGTGGAGTGATGGAGATCATGCGGAACGCACAAGATGGAGATCATTGCGAGGATTGGCTATACCATGTCACATAAAGTTATATGCATGTGATGTTTATCCCTTTATGTATCTTATTATGCTTAGATCGCGACGGTAGCATTATAAGATGATTCCTCACTTAAAGATCAAGATAAAACTGTGTTCTCCCCAAGTATGCACCGCTGCGAAAGTTCGTGTCCAAGCATCACGTGATGATCGGGTGCTATAGACTCTATGCTCACATACAACGGGTGCAAGCCAGTTTTGCACACACGGAAATACTTGGGTCTAACTTGACGAGCCTAGCATGTACAGACATGGCCTCGGAACACAAGAACCGAAAGGTTAAGCATGAGTCATATGAATGATATGATCGACACTTTGTTGTCCACCATTGAAACCACATCTCTTCTCGTGATGATCGGATTAGGTGTGGTGAATTTGGATCGTGTTCACTAAACAACTTGAGGGATGTTGGATTTAGTGGGAGTTCATCTAGTAATTTGATTAAGTTGAACTATTTATCATGAACATAGTCTAAATTGTACTTGCAAATACTGTAGATCACATGGCCAAGTCCAACTTCAACTTCAACGTTTTTGCTGAGATAGAAAAGCTTAGAAACAATGGGTCTAACTTCACCAAATGGTTCCGCATTCTGAGAATCATTCTCATGGCGGACAAAAGGACTATGTCCTTGAGAAAGCGCTAGGTGACTCCCACTATAGATGCGTCGGTGATGAAAAGCTGTTTATCGGCGCAAGGATGATTATGATTTGATTAAGATCGCCATGTTGTATGCTATGGAATCGGATCTTCAAAATCGTTTTGAAGAGTTCGCGGGCCCTTTGAGATTCTCGAGGAGCTGAAAACATGTTTGAGACTCAAGCCCGCTCGAGAGATATGAGATCTAAGAAATCCTTTAACTACAAGATGGAGGAAGGAGGTCCGTTAGTGAGCACGCCATTAAGATGTCGCTACACTCAACGCCTTGAGCAAGCGGACTGCAAGATTCCAGAGGAGCTCAATATTGACACTCCTAGCTACAAAAGTTTTGTAGTTGATCACAATCGATTGGTTCCTTGATATGATCACCGAGCTCTTTGCTAAGATGAAAGTAGCGAGTTGAACACCAAAAGAATAATCATGTGTTGATGGTCAATCCCCCACCTTTAAGAAAGGTAAGGGTGCAAGGAAGCCCTTCAAGAAAGGCGGGCAAAGCGTTGCCCTCGCTGAGAAGAAGCTCAGTGTCTGTCCCAAGCCGACCTTCGAGTGCTTCTATTGTAAGGACAGGGGTCACTGGAAGCGCAACTGTCCGAAATACTTAGCGGACAAGAAGGCTGGCACCATCAAAGGTATATTTGATATACATGTTATTGATGTTTTCCTTACTAGCCCTCGTTGTAGTGCCTGGGTATTTGATACCGGTTTAGTTGCTAATATTTGTAACTCGAAACAGGAGCTACGGAATAGGCGGCTTGAGGATGAGGTGACGATGCGTTGGCAACGGATCAAGAGTTGATGTGATGGCCGACACGCTCTCCTTAGTTTTACCTTCGGGATTAGTTTTAAACCTTAATAAATGTTAAGCGTTGAGCATGAACATCATTTCTGGATCGTGTTTATTGCAAGACGGTTATTCATTTAAATCGGAGAATAATGGTTATTCTATTTATATGAGTAACATCTTTTATGGTCATGCACCTCTTGTGAATGGTTTATTTCTTCTAAATCTCGAAAGGGATGAAACACACATCCATAACATTGAGGCTAAGAGATGCAAAGTAGATAGTGATAATACTACTTATTTGTGGCAATCGCTGCCTAGGTCATATTGGTGTAAAGCATGAAGAAACTCCATTCGATGGACTTTTGAGTCTCTTGATTTTGAATCATTTGACACATGCGAACCATGCCTCATGGGCAAGATGATCAAAACCCGTTCTCCGGTATGATGGAGCGAGCAACGGACTTGTTGGAAATCATACATACCGATGTATGCGACCGATGAGTGTTTCGACGCGGTGGATATCACTATTTTCTCACTTTTATCGATGACTTAAGTAGATATGGGTATATCTATTTAATGAAACATAAATCAAACATTTGAAAAGTTCAAAGAATTTCAGAATGAAGTGGAGAACCATCGTAATGAAAGATTAAGTTTCTACGATCCGATCGTGGAGGTGAATATTTGAGTTATGATTTTCTCACGCATCTTAAAGCAAGTGGAATCGTTTCACAACTCACGCCACCCAGAACACCAAAGCGCAATGGTGTGTCTGAGCGCCGGAATCGAACCCTATTAGATATGGTCCGATCAATGATGTCTCTTACTGATTTGCCGTTATCATTTTGGGGTTATGCATTAGAAACCTCTCTGCATTCACTTTAAATAGGGCTCCATCTAAATCCGTTGATACGACACCGTATGAACTGTGGTTTGGTGCTAAACCTAAGTTGTCGTTTCTTAAAGTTTGGGGATGCTTTACGTCCAAGAAGTTGATGCCGACAAGCTCGAACCCAAAGCGAGAAATGCGTCTTCATAGGATACCCTAAGGAAACTATTGGGTATACCTTCTATCACGAACCAAGGCAAAGTGTTTGTTGCAAAGAACGGTTCCTTTCTTGAGAAGGAGTTTCTCTCGAAAGAAGTGAGTGGGAGGAAAGTAGAGCTTGACGAGGTTATTGAACCTTCTCTTGAATTGGAGAGTAGCAAAGACCTGAAATTGTTCCAAAGGTCACCGCACCAACAATAGAGGAAGCTAATGACAAGGATCATGAAGCTTGGACGATGTCGCTATTGAACGTCGCGAAGTCGACAAGGTCGCGTGCCCTCCTCGGTAATGGCAACCTGTCTTGACTGTCTTGTTGGTAGAAGACGGTGAACCTACGAACTATGAGGAACCGATGATGAGCCAGACTCGAGAAATGGTCGGAAGCCATGAAATCCAATTGGGATCCATGAGCGAAACCAAGTATGGACTTTGGTGGATCCTCCTAGCGACCGAAAGGCCGTTGAGTGCAAATGGATATTCAAGAAGAAACGGACGGATGGTAATGTTACCGTCTATAAAGCACGACTTGTCAAAAAGGTTTTGACAAGTTCAAGGTGTTGACTACGATGAGACTTTCTCTCCGTAGCGATGTTTAAGTCCATTCGGATTTTATTAGCAATTGCTGCGTTTCATGATTATGAAATATGGCGATGGATGTCAAGATCGCTTTCCTCAATGGCAACATTGATGAAGAGTTGTATATGATGCAACCCGAAGGTTTTTCGATCCTAAGGATGCTAGTAAAGTATGCAAACTTCAGCATTCCATTTATGGACTGAAGCAAGCATCTCGGAGTTGGAACCTTCGTTTTGATCAAGTGATCAAGAGCTTTGGATTTGTTCCAAATTGCTACGAAGCTTGTATCTACAAGAAAGTGAGTGGGAGCTCGGTGACGTTTCTGGTACTGTATGTGGATGACATATTGATTATCGGAAATGACATCAACATGCTTAACGATGTGAAGAGTTATTTGAACAAGTGTTTTTCAATGAAAGACCTAGGTGAAGCTGCTTATATATTGGGAATCAAGATCTATAGAGATAGACAAAGACGCCTGATAGCTTTAAGCTAGAGTACATACCTAGACAAAGTTCTGAAAAGGTTCAGAATGGATAAGGCAAAGAAAGGTTCAAAGGCCTATGTTGTCGTAAGATATTGAGCAAGGCTCAAGGTCCCCTACGGTAAATGATAGGGAAGCTATGAGCAAAGTGCCTTATGCCTCGCCATAGGTTCCATCATGTATGCCATGATGTGTACTAGACCGGATGTGTCCAATGCTCTTAGTTTGACGAGATATCAAAGTGATCCAGAGTGGAACATCGAGAGCCGTGAAGAACATCCTAAAGTACCTAAATAGAACTAAAGAAATGTTCTTAGTCTATGGGGTGATGAGCGACTTGTCGTAAAAGGTTACGTCGGCTAGTTTCGATAATCGACAAGGATGATTCTAAATCTCAGACAGGATACGTGTATATTTTGAATGGATGAGCTTTGAGTCGGAGAAGCTGCAAGCAAAGCGTGATCGCGGGATCTACATGAGAAGCGAATACATGGCTGCCGAAGCGTCAAGTGAAGGAGTTTGGATCGGAAACTTCATCATCGACCTTGGCGTGGTTCCAAGTGCATTGGACCCACCGGAGATATTGTGTGACAACATCGGGCGCCATAGCACTCGCTAAGGAACCAAGATATCATCCAAAGACCAAGCATATCAACCGCAAGTTTCATATAATCCGAGATTATATAGCGATGGAGATCGAAGATTAGCAAGTACATACGGATCCGAATGTCGCAGATCCATTGACTAAACCTCTTCCACGTGTAAAACATGATCAACACCTCGATTGCCATGGGTGTGAGATTGTTGCGATGTAAACTAGATTATTGACTCTAGTGCAAGTGGGAGACTGTTGGAATTATGCCCTAGAGGCAATAATAAAGATGTTATTATTATAATTCTTGTTCATGATAAAGTTTATATTCCATGCTAGAATTGTATTAAGCGGAAACTTTAATACTTGTGTGGTTTGTGAACAACACCGTGTCCCTAGTACGCCTCTATGGACTAGATCATTGATCAATGATGGTTAAGGTTTCCTAACCATAGACATGAGTTGTCAATTGATAATGAGATCATATCATTGGGAGAATGATATGGTGGATAGACCCAAACAAAGCAGAGCAATTAGATCGTGTCATCGTGTTCGTCTTTGCGAAGCTTTTCCTATGTCAAATATTGTATTCCTTAGACCATGAGATAATGCAACTCCCTGGTATCGGAAGAAATCTTTGAGGTCATCAAACGTCATCCTATGAGAGGGTGATCATAAAGGTGTCTCTCGGTGATCGGAAAGTATCATTGGGTTGTATGTATCGAGATGGAATTTGTCCCTCCCAAGTCGGAGAGATATACTTTGGGCCCACTCGGTGTCGATATCAACACCGCTTGCAAGCATGTGGTTAAGGAGTTAATCACAAAGTGATATCGGATTACGGAACGAGTAAAGTACTTGCCGTGAACGAGATTGAACTAGGTATGACCGCACCGGCGATCGAATATCGGGCAAGTAAAATATCGCGAGACGAAGGAATATATATATGGGATTGATTGAATCTCGGCATCGTGGTTCATCCGATATGATCATCGATGAATGTGTGGGAGTCAATATGGGTGCCTGCACCATTGATTATTGATAGAAGATCATGTGCGGATATTCTCGAACCCGCAGGTCACACACTAACGTATCTCGACGCTAGGATAGATTGGATAATTGGTTTATGAATTTTTGTTCGAGTCTCGGATGGGATCCGGATATCACTAGAGGTTCGGAATGGTCCGAGAATAAGATCCATATAAGGCAGTGCAGTTTTTGGAGTTCGGAATTGTTCCGGGTTAATCTGTATTGTACCGGAAGCTTCTAGAACCTTCCGGAAGGGGACCAACGTGGCCCCACCTTCCGGGAGGGGGCATGGGCCTATGAGGGAGTGTCCTGGCCGCATTGGGCCAGGGGAACAAGGCCCCATAGGGCCCAGCCGATCCTAGATAAGTTTAAACTCGTTTAAACTAGAGATAGGATTTCTAGATAAGGGAGAGTTTAAATCGTTTAAACTAGAGATAAGATTTCTAGATAAGGGAGAGTTTAAATTGTTTAAACTAGAGATAGGCTTGGAAGAGGGGCAAGGCTGGCCGCCCCCCCTCTATATATAGAGGGGTGGTGCGCCCCTTCCCCAAACACACCTTCCTCCAAGCCCTAGCAGCCTTGCTACCTTCCTCTCTCCCTCCCGACTGTTTGTAGGCGAAGCCCTGCAGCAGAAATTCTCCACCATATACACCACGCCGTCGTGTTGTAGATCCAATCTATCTCTCCACCATACTCGCTGGTCCGAGGAAGGAGGAGACGTCGAGGTGCTGCACGTGTGCATCTCACGGAGGCACCGCCACTTGTGGTGCTAGATCGGATCGGATCGCGAGGAGGAGAAGCGAGTACGACTACATCACCCACGTTCTGACGAACGTTCCGCTGTGCGAATCTTCAAGGGTATGAAGATCTAATCCAATCTCTCTCGTTGATTGCATCTCCTAGATTAGATCTTGGCTTTCCCTCTGTTCGCATCCGTAGAAAATTTTGATTTACTATGCCGCGAAACCCTTCACTAAGGCATGAGATTAAACTTAGTCAAACCCCACTAGTGTACCACCCCTCATTAGTGCTTACCCCCACTTGTAGATGCTAGTGATAAGCATAAAACTTGGTCAACATTAGATGGGAATACTTGGTGAAAATGGTTATGAAAACCTTACAATGATGGATCATTCTATTGAAATGTTTTGGACATGTGTTTCCGAACACCTGATGATTTTGGTGATGAAAATGTTGAGGCATGAGCCTTAGCCCTTTATAAAATTGATGGTTGTCTGGATGCGATACCATTCCAATTTTATCGCATAAACCACATACACCAAGATTGGGTAGGGCTTGACTGGAAACTTATATACCTTAGTATGGGTTCCCTCACGGCCAAGGTCTGAGCTGAGGCTACCTTGTGAAGATTGTCCACCTGTGTAGTACCCAAGATGACAGTTGGTCATGGTTGGGAGGCCAAACTCACAGGAGAGGTGCTTATACTAGGGAGTGTAATTGAAAGGTTAGGATTGATTATCCGCATACCTAGTATGGTGAATTCAGGATTTGTTCCTGACGGATCTATCGAATGTTGTGGTGAAAGTGTACAATATCTGCAGAGTGTCAAACTATTCGAATAGCTGCTTCCGTGGTTATGGACAGTTGGAGTGGCCATACTGTTCCCCCGTCAGAATTTTCCAAAATGACTTGTGAAATGAATTGAGACTTTGACTTGACCACAACAGGGTTGTGGCATGAGATACAAGTTCCCACTTAGGTGTTATAAAACTTCAACTAGCATTCGTTGCTTCTAAACTTAGTAGAGATAAATCTGGATTTTGCAAAACAACCCTAGAGCCTAGTGTCCTATTATCAAAAACCCTTTCACTTGTTAGTATTAGTTTGCGAGTACTTAAAGAGTACTCATGGATTTGTCCCTGGCTATTCCCGTGGCCAGACTATGAAGAGGAGTACCTGGAGGATGGACCCTAGGAAGGTTACAACAACTAGGATCATCTCCCATCGTCAGCATTGCCTGTGATCCCGAGGATGGAGCTTCACCTACGCTACCGTTATTATTACGTATTCCGCTGCTTGAAATTGTATTAAGAACTGGATCATGAGATCCTTATTTGTGTAAGACCTTATGTATGGTTTGTAATGGATGATGTACTGTGGTATCCAATTCTGTTATGTCTCGCAAAAATGGTAATCCTGGGATTGCGATGTATGGCATAACAGGCATCTGGGATTAAAAATCCGGGTGGTGACAGCCGTCGTTGACTTCGTCGTTCGCCCGCCTCGCCGACCCTCGCCTGAGCCCCGGTGAGCCCCCGACGACCCCCACCTGCCGCGTTAGGTTTCTGTCTCGCCGGCGCCGCTAGACGTGGACGATGAGTAGCAGCCGTTCGATTAGACTTAGATCGTGCGGATGAGATGGCCCCGTACCGCTTCACGTTTAAAGAGCCACTGACTGGTGGAACCGTCTTTTAGTTGAGCCCCGCGCCGCGGAGTGACACTGGGCCGGCCCATTAGCAGTTCCCGCGCAGCCCAGTCGTTTGAATTTAACTTTTTCCATTTTAATTCAAACACAGTTCTGTACCTAGTTTCAAAAATCAACCCAGCTCGATTCAGTGAACCAAATTGAATGAAACCAATTTTGTTAGAAAGGTTTTGAAATGCTTAATCCAAGCCCATTGGATTCAAATCATTTGAATCTATAGATCAACCTTGGTAAAAATAACAAGGCAGAACCTTTTCTGCATTCAAACATTTTTCAAATTTAAACCATAATAGCTTTTGAGTTGATTCCAACTCTCAAAAATCACATTTGATCATACCTTTCAGAATATATAAAAATATATGGGTTTACTTATAGAAATAATGTTCAAGTAATAAAAGGATGCCACATAGGCATTTCTAGTCACTTTATTTAATTAAAATAAAAGGTTAAACCTTATTAAATTGTGACACCACTTTAAATCACATTCCCATGTACTGAAATGTGTGGTGATGACATGTGTCAACATGATCCCATGTTTGGTTTGGAGAATATTAAATATTAAGTAGTTTTTCAATGAGTAGAAATTACTTTTATAAAAATAAAAGAAATTAAACCAAGCTTTAATCTTGTAATGTTAGTGATGATGCTAGATCATCTATAGGACCCTTTGTGTGATGATTGAAAATAGTTAAGTATTGTTTGGTGATTGTGTACCTCGTATTTATTTATAGACGCTAGTACCAACCAAGGATACGAGGAAGAAGGAGGATACTACGAAGAAGAAGCCGAGGAGAACTTCAACCACTGCTCTACACAAGGTAAGCTAACACTTGCAAGATACTCTACTTTAGCAAGCCTTACTAATCAAGTTGACCTATGCAAGCAAATACTTGCTTGTTACCATTCCAACTATAAGCCTTAAGCATATGTGATCATACCCATTTGATAACCCCATTCCTAGTTTTACTTACAAGCTTTATACTTTATTTCTTTATTAAAGCTAGTACTTAGAGCTTACTTAAGTGAATTGTAGATTCTAGAGAGATAATTGAAGGTTGCATAAAGAGCATAAAACTTGGCCTAAGCTAGATAATCTTGATGTCATCCTAAGGCATGAGATTGAACTTAGTTAAACTCCACTAGTTTACCACTCCTCATTAGTACTTACCCCCACTTGTAGATGCTAGTGCTAAGCATAAAACTTGATCAACTTAGATGGGAATACTTGGTGCAAAAATGGTTATGAAAACCTTGGAATGGTGGATCATTCTATTGAGATGTTTTGACATGTGTTTCCGAACACCAGATGATTTTGGTGATGAAAATGTTGAGGCATGAGCCTTAGCCCTTTATAAAACTGATGGTTGTCAAGATGCGATACCATTCCAATTTTACCGTACAACCACAATACCCAAGAATTGGGTAGGGTTTGACTGGAAACTTATATACCTTAGTATTGGCTCCCTCACGGCCAAGGTCTGAGCTGAGGCTACCTTGTGAAGATTGTCCACCTGTGCAGTACCCAAGATGACAGTTGGTCATGGTTGGGAGGCCAAACTCACAGGAGAGGTGCTTATACTAGGGCGTGTAATTGAAAGGTTAGGATTGATTAAGTATGGTGAAATCAGGATTTGTACCTGACGGATGTATCGAATGTTGTGGTGAAAGTGTACAATCTCTGCAGAGTGTCAAACTATTCGAATAGCCGCGTCCGTGGTTATGGACAGTTGGAGTGGCCATACTGTTTCCCCGTCAGATGTTTTCAAAATGACTTGTGAAATGAATTGAGATTTTGACTTGACCACAACAGAGTTGTGATATGAAATATAATTTCCCACTTAGGTGTTATAAAACTTCAACTAGCATTCTTTGCTTCTAAACTTAGTAGATGTAAATCTGGCTTTTTGCAAAACAACCCTAGAGCTTAGTGTCCTACTAAAAAACCCCCCCTTCACTTGTTAGTATTAGTTGCGAGTACTTAAAGAGTACTCATGGCTTTGTCCCTGGCTATTCCCATGGCCAGACTATGAAGAGGAGTACTTGGAGGATGGACCCTAGGAAGGTTACGACAACTAGGATCATCTTCCATTGTCAGCATTGCCTGTGACCCTGAAGATGGAGCTTCGCCTACACTACCGCTATTATTACGTATTTTCGCAGCTTGAGTTGTATTAAGAACTGGATCATGAGATCCTTATTTGTGTAAGACCTTATGTATGGTTTGTAATGGATGATGTACTATGGTATCCAATTCTGTTATGTCTCGCAAAAATGGTAATCCTGGGATTGCGATGTATGGCATAACAGACATCTGGGATTAAAAATCCGGGTGTTGACATAGAGCTCTCCCTCTATTAGATTGGATCTAGCTACTGGGTTTAGATCTTCACCTCCGCACTACTATCATGCGCAGGACAGTCCGACTTCCTTCTTCTTCCGCTGCTCTGCTGGATTGGATCTCGGGAGACGTCCCTACACCAGACGTGTGTAGAGCTTTGAGGCGCAACAATTGAGGCGCCGTCTTCATCTATATACGCCTACCCGCATAAGGTGTGCCATGGTCTTCAAGGGTATGAACTCCGTTCTTCATCTCCGTTACTTATGTCTACATAGATTAGATCTTGGTTGTCATGTTCGCGTAGGTAGTTTTTTTCGTTTTCTACTACGAACCCCAACAGTGGTATCAGAGCCAGATCTATGAGTAGACATGTCGTACGGATAGAACACATAAGCAATATGTGGGCATTGATTCTCTAGTTGCAATCCTCTTTCATGTTCTTGTCATATCGCGAGATTGATTGATGAAGCGGCCTAGACTGATCTTACGCGTAAGCTTTCGCGAGACTGGTTCCACGCTCAACATACAACTTGTTCCGTATAAATGGATGGTAGGTGTATATCTCTCTTTCAATAGTGGATATGACTTTTACACCAGAGGGCCCTGAAAATGGAGCGAAGAGGCAATCATCGAATCAACGTTGTGGCTCAACGTTCATAGATGGGAAGGGGTTCTGCCATGAAAACCCTAAAGCCGCGTAAAACTTGCAAAAGTATAAAGTAGAGGTGTCTAAATTTGTTTTGCAGGGGCGTGTGTTGTGACATGGTAATGGTAAGTTTATGAAATGATGTCCATTTGAGCTCTCGATGGAGATCAAGGTGCTGCAACCATGTCACGACACCATACTTATGAAGTATCTGTTTGCACATCTTGTTTGTCATAGTATACTAGTTATACGACGGTAGCTAAATAGGATGATCCCTCACAAATTCCAATGATAGCGTTCCCCTCATGTGTGCACCAGCAAGAAAGTTCTTCGGTATGAGGCAGGCCATGACGATGGGGTGTCAGTGTAACATCCCAAAAATATTAATCAAGATTATCAAGTTCCAATCACCCAAGTTTAGGGCTAACAGAAACTTTTGTTATTAAAATTAAATATGAATGCATGTGTGTGTAATGAATGTATGAATGCTTGCAATGCCATGTTTGATTGCTATAAAATGGAAAGGATTGGTTTAAAGATGAAAACAACATCATCTAAATCATTTCCAAGCAGAATCAAATCAAGAGAAATTCAAATATAGACCTTATGAGCAAATGGTCATTTTGACCAAAGTTAACCACTAGACCACTTTGAGTGTTTGTAGTCCAAGTTTTCTGACAGAAACAAATCCAATTCATTTCACCCCTTGCTAGAACAAGTACAAGTGAACCCAAGCCCACTTTGCAAACCAATAGAAACAGATTTCAAATCTATTCAAATGACAATTCAAAACTGAATCAATTGTAGGTACCAAGATCACCATTTCTCAAAACCCAACTAAACCACTTCACCTGGATCAACTAGTGCTGCACATAGAGACCATGTAGACCAATACTAACATCCACCAAAAAGGAAATTTCTAATTTCAAACACTTTTCTCTTGCGGCCATATTGGCAAACACCTTCTGAGCACAAATTAAATAAAACAACAAACACTATAGTGATCAGTATTCTTGCCAAACTAGTCTCCCATTTTGCAACCAAAGTACTCCTAGTATATCACCCACCACTCCCCTGTAATCCTAGCCCACTGTGCACGACCGTTTCATCAATGGCATGCATGGACGAGCACATTTGTCACCCCCACCGGCGATAGCATGATGCTAGCCATGCCGGCCTCGCCAACCTTGCCCGACAGAATGCCCAAGCCTCACCTCTCCTGCCTGTACACGCCCAGCTCAGAGAAAGGCAGAGGAGACCCGACATGAGCCACGCTCTAACCGCTGTCGACCATGCCGACGCGCACCGCAGTTCACGCCTCGTCCCGCGTAACCCGACCACCTCGAGCTCCCTCCGCCAGCCTACATGATCACCAGTGTCCTAGTAGCACTATAGACATCCCCGTTTGAGCTCCCATGCCCTGTAGCCGCTGGACGCTGCGAAGTTTGCCGCTAGCACCATCGGCGTGTACTGAAGCCGCCGACCGCTGCAGGCCTCCATTACTGATCCATGATGCCATGATGATTTCCAGGGAACCACCCACCATGCTAGCCTCCGAACCATGCCGATAGCACATTGTGACACCACCCCCGACGACCTATGCCCACGCCACGCTGCCCCTCTCACCCTGCTATAAAAAGGGAGCTTCCCCGCACCAACTCTTCACACCATCGCACTCCACACATCCTCAGCAACGCCTCCGAGCAACCCTAGAGAAAGCCGCTGCCCGTAGCTCCCCAATTCCACCGGAGACCGCCACGACAGGAGGGGAAGGGAGCCGCCAATTTAGGCCACCGCAGGAGCCGCCGTCGGTACCATTAGAGCCGTCGGAGACGCCTCGTTCATTTTCCCCTATCGCCAACCCTCGCCGGAGCTCCGGTAAGCCTCCCCCGACCCTCACTAACCTTTCTAGGGTTTCTCCCCGTCGTGTCCTGTTCTAGTGAGGAAGATGGCTATGAGCCGTTGATCTGGGATCTAATCCTACAGTCAAAATCCTCTGATACCCTTTCGGCATCCCCTGTCTCACTAACGGGTGGGGCCATCATTTAAATCAGCCCAGGCGCTGCGCTGTGCGTAGTGGGCCGGCCCATTTAGTTTCCCGCTCAGTCAGTTGAGATTCAAAATAGATTTTCCATTTTATTTGAATTGTATCTCAGCAGTCAACTTCAAAAATCAATTCAGAGAGTTTTACTGAACCAAATTGCATAAAACCAATTTTGTTAGAAAGGTATTGAAATTATTAATCCAAGCACGTTGGATTCAAACCATTTGGATTTATAGATAACCTATAGTAAAAATAACAAGGCAGAGACTTTTTTGCATTCAAACATTTTTCAAAAATGAACCATAAATGCTTTTGAGTTGATTCCAACTCTCAAAAATCACATTTGACAAGATCTTTCTGAATATGTAAAAATAGCTATGTTTACTTGCAGTAATAATGAACAAGTATTAAAAGAATGCCCCATAGGAATTTCTAGTCACTTTAATTATTAAAATAATAATGTTAAACCTTATTAAATTGTGACACCACTTTAAATCACATTCCCAAGTATTAAAATATGTGGTGATTACATGGTCAATATGATCCCATATTTTAATTGGAGAATATTAAATCTTAAGTAGTTTTCAATGAGTAGAAATTACTTTTCTAAAGTAAAATAAATAAAACCAAGGCTTTAATCCTTGTGATGATTGTGATGATGATAGATCATCAAGTGTGAACCTTTGTGTGCCAAATAGAAGTAATTAAGTATAGTTTGGTGATTGTGTACCTTGTATTTATTTATATACGCTAGTACCGACCAAGGATATGAAGAGGATTAGTACCACTACGAGGAAGGAGAGGAGAACTTCAACCACTGCACTACTCAAGGCAAGCCATCTTAGCAAGCTACGCTATGCAAGCTAATACTTGCAAGCCCCACAATAATAATTTAACCTATGCAATGCCTTAGGCATATTTGGTTATACCACTTTATTATACCAAATCCCAGTTTTACTTGCAAGCTTTATTCGTTTATTTCTTTATCAAAGCTCTTTATTAATTCTAGTTAGTATTTAGTGAGTTTTGGAAAGATATTATAGGTAGCATAAAGAGCATAAAACTTGGTCTAAGTTAAGTTAGAACTAGATGTCATACTGAGGCATGAGATTAGATTTGGATAAGTCGCACTTGATTAGCAACCCTCATTAGTGACTACCCCCAACATTAGTGGCTAGTGCTAAGCATAAAATTTTATCACTTTAGATGGGAATACTTGGTGAAAATGTAGAGGTCCCAACCTGTTAAGGTAGAGATCACTGTGTTTACAATGCTAGTCCCTGGATCAATAACTAGAATCCACAGTTTAAGATGTAATATCAAGAAACAAAGGTCATATTACAACTTATAACCAGGAATAAAATAATTCATTACATCTTACATAGCTCATATGGCTATCTCATTACAATGCAGCAGATATAACTATATAGCATGGAGTCCTTCATCTTCATATGCCATAGGCAATCATGTTGGTTGTAGACTTGTAATCCCTACTCAACAAACTTCACTAACGATAAACAAACCTGCAACAAATAAGTTACAACCACAAGGGTCAATACATTTGAATTGTATTGGCAAGTGATACTATGGTAGAATAGTATTATCTATCATCTATATGAATTTGGCTAAGTGTAGTTTAGGCTTGTTTTGCTCAAAATAAGGTTTTCCTTATTAGTTGAAAACACTAAGTTTTTGTTTGTCAAAATCACCTAAGGAACCACTAATAGAAATTGGTGAACCTTTACCCTTGTTCAACCACAAGTTTTTAACTTAGAAATTGGGATGAGGAGATCATTGATAGCTTCAATGTCTTGATGCTCAAATTGTCCATTGTCGGGGACAAGACTAAGTACTTAGGTTTTACCCTCTCGAGAGGTGGTGCACTTTCCCCACAAGACTCGACATGCATCGAGACGAGATATTTCAGAAGCCTTCCCTTAGACCAAATGGACGCGTTCCATCCTATCACCCCTACCACCTTCTTTCCATCTGGCTAAGTTGTTGCAACCTATATGATCAAGGCAGAGCCCATATTGCCATGTGGCTGCACTCGAAGCTTCTCAACACTTAACATCTCAAATCTCTTTGTTCCTGGGTGACTTTCCACAAGTGTGATACACAAGGTGCCATCAACATGGGCCTTGTGTAACCACTCAACACAAACCATTCTCACCATTCCACCCAGGTGATTCATTCACATAGTTGTTTTTTAAGCAAAAACACAAGTCATAGACTTAAAAATATTTCATAGCATGAATAATCCACCCTTGTTTTCTATTAGCTAAGCTAAGCAAGATAACATGGAAACTTTCCTAACTTAGGATAATTCTACTAAGTCAACATCTACTAGGATTTCCCAAGGCATAGCTTATACTTAGAAAATTCCATGCAAGTCCTACTCAAAATATCACTAATGCATAGTCAAAATAATAGGACAAACTATATGAAGCACCACTTGCCTTTTTAGTAGAGAAACTAGATTCATTCCTTGATCTTGCAATTGTCACACTCTTAAAATTTCACTACAATTCAATCAAGCAAGGCACAAATTCAAAACTAGCATTCAAATAATTGACCACATAAAATAATAAAAACAAAGAAATGCATGCAAGCATGCAAAAGATTGTTTTCTTGAAAAAGTGGTTTCTAATATGGCTATAAACATTTTAAAACACCTACTGGTCATTTATAAAAGTGGAAACTCATTTGAAAACAAGTTAGTGAAAATAGCCCTTCTAAATCATTTTTATTTTACTAGAAATGCTTTTATTCAAAGGAATAATTCCTTGTGTTAGATAAATTTATTTTTAAATCCAAATGTCAGTGTTTTATGGTCAGAGAGTTCAAAGCAAACCATTTGCAAAATATTTCACTCAAAAATCATTTTTAAAACAATTTTTATACTCAAAAAGCATTTTTTAGAATAATTTTTATACACAAAATAGTCCTACAAATGTTTCTGCAAAAACACCTAATTTTTCAGAAGAAAAATACAAAACTAAGGCCATAGTTGCAAATTTTACATTTTTCTGATTCCATTGATATAAAATTTGTAATTTTTGGACATACAGAACAAAAGTTATGATTTTTGCAAATTCAATCATCTAATAGATCTAATTTCTGTTTTAAAACAACAGCCAGTACATGTGTCTTATTTCTATTGGCCGATACCTTTTCGTTTGGATTGAGCTATACAGGCCGCAGGATCTAAGTTACATCGCACGGCGTAGATCAGATCATACCGTTTCGATTAGTCATTCTATCTTAGCCGTCAGATCAACATCCAATGGACTACAGAGCAATGACCTAAGATCGGCGGCGCGGCCTGGCAGCGAGCGGAGGCGGCGCTCTGCCTGCGGTGGTCCGGCTATTCTAGGAAGCGAGAGGAGGGGAGGAGAGGCTCACCAGGTTCGCCGTGGTGAGTAGATGCTCAACGTGGTCATCATCGACGAAGGGGCGCACGGGCGTGACGACAATTCCTCGTCGGAGATGTCCCTGGCGACGGGCACGCACTGTCGTTGTTGGAGACGATGCTACGGGGCACACGAAGACAAGAGGTGGACAACGTTAGATGTGCAAGGAAGAGGAGAGTGCGAGAGCGTCACCGAGAGGGAGAGGCACGGTTACAGATTACCAGGAGAGGTCGCCGAAGTCGAGGCAGGAGACGGTGGCGCTCAGACGAAGTCGTTGCTGATGTTCTAGGGCACGCGCAAGCAAGCGGAGAGTGCTGGCAGGTGCACACGGCAATGGGGAGTAGGTTAGTGGAAGCTAGGGGGCAAGGGGATGACTAGGATCGCCGGAATTCGCACCGGAGCTCGTCGGAGGCAGTGAGGTTCGAGCGAGAAATTTGGGTAGCCTAGGAGCTCCTGGGATGCGTCGACTGAGGGGAAAGAGAGGGAAGAGGGAGGCAGTTAAGAGGGCATGGTCACATGGGAGAATTACTCGCGAAGTTACTTGAATTTACGCGATTGAAATCAGACCAGAAACGACCGAGGGAATTAGGGGGCGGGTTCAGCGGGGTGGAGACGATGATGACCTGGCAGTGGGGTCACGCGGTCAGTGAGAGGGGGTGGGGTTATGCGCGGTGAGAAACGATTCGCAAGGAAGAGAGGGGGTGCCGGATGGGCTGCGCTGTTGGGCCAGATTGGGCCCGGGCAAGTGGGTTGGGTCGTTCCCCTTTTTTCTTCTTCTGTTTCTTCTTCTTTTTCCATTTTTGATTTCTGTTTTCTTTCAAACCAAATGATTTAAACCTTCATTGGAATTCAGATTTTTATCAACCTTTTCACAACTTTTTAAGTAGGTTTATACTATTTATTAATGTGTTTAAAAGTCCATTTTAAAATATTTTAAATATTCTCTTATGGTTAAATATTTATTTAAATGAGGCATTTGTCTTTATTCAAATAAAATTTAATATGGTTCAATCCCATATTATTTTATTCAAATAATTCTTTTATTCTTTTTATGTTAATTAAATAACTTTTAATCCATTTTGGCAACTTCAATTATTTTTCTCATGATTTAATTAATCATTTATATTAGGAATTTTGTCTTCATTCAAATAAAATTGAATATGGTTAAAAACCCATATAATTTTATTTAAATAATCTTTATTCCTTTATTTTTATTTGGATTATCTTTATTCCATTTGTTTAGGGATTTGATCAATATTTAATTTGACTTTTAAATATTCCTTATTTATTTATTTCTTTCTTTGTCTTATAAAATCCATATCTTTTTATTTATAGTTCAAAAATTGGTGATTTCAAATTTGTATAATTTTATTTAATATTTGTTTATCTTTTTAAATCCTTTTAGGATTACTTTACTCACAATTTAGTGCTGATTTTAGTTAGGAGCTTTATTAGCTTTGGAATTTTTTTCTTTTATCTTATTAAATTCCTAAGTTTTTATCCATGGCTCCAAATTGAGTGAAACCAATTTCTATGGTTTTATAATATTTTGTTTATCATTTTTGGTCATTTATAAATGTTTGTTGCTGAATTTTTATAAGTAACAAATCCATAGTCTTGGAGTGATCTTAGAGATGATTTTTTTAGGTTTTTAGGTTTACCTTTTTCCAAGTGTTTTAAATTTAAGATTCCTTGCATACATGAATGCATTTGATCTTTTGAATATTTGTTTGTTACTTTCTTATTCAAATTTTGTTCAATTAGGGTTTTGATGTTTCCATTCAGAAGAAAAATGTTTCTTTTCACCCTAAATTTCAATAAGTGTTTCTTTTGTTTGTTTATTTTTCACATTTCAAAATTTGGAAATTTTTTGGGATGTGACAGAAAATGATTATGAAAACCTTAGAATGATGAGTCATTCTAATGAAATGTTTCGACATGGGTTATGAGCACCAGATGATTTAATGATGAAAATGTTGAGGGATGAGACTTGGACTCTTTATAAAACTGTTGGTTGGGTTCGGATGCGATACCATTCCAATTTTACCGTACAACCACAATACCCTAATTTGGGTAGGGCTTGACTGGAAGTTTATATATCTTAGTATGGGTTCCCTTGAGGAAGAGGTTTGATCTGAGGCTACCTCGTGATGATTGTCCACCTATGCAGTTCCCAAGATGACAAATGGTCATGGTTGGGAGGCCAAACTCACAGAGGAGGTGCCTATACTAGGGTGTGTAATTGAAAGGTTAGGATTGATTATCTGCTTACTGAGTATGGTGATTCAGGATTGTTCCTGACGGATGTATCAAATGTTGTGGTGAAAGTGTACCACCTCTACAGAGTGTCAAACTATTTGAATAGCCGCGTCCGCAGTTATGGACAGTTGGAGTGGCCATACTGTTCCGTCGTCACATGTTTTCAAAATGACTTGTGAAATGAATTGTGACTTGACTTGACCACAATAGGGTTGTAAACATGAAAACTATGGTACCACTTAGGTGTTATAGAACATTAAACTAGTTTTCTTTACTTCTAAACTTAGTTAGAGATAAATCTGCCTTTTTGCAAATAAACCTAGAGCTTAGGATTCCTACTCAAACCACTTACTTGTTAGTGATAGTTTGCGAGTACTTAAAGAGTACTCATGGCTTTGTCCCTGGCTATTCCTATGGCCAGACTATGAGGAGGACTACCAGGATGATGGATATCAGGGAGTCTATGACAACTAGGATCATCTCCCATCGTCAGTATTGCCTGTGATCCTAAAGATGAAGCTTCGACCACGCTATTGTTATTATTTATTTCTGATGCGTTGATTGTATTAATACTGGATCATGAGATCCTTTATTTGTAAGACCTTTATTTTGGTTTGTAATGGATGATGAACTATGGTACCAATATGTTATGTCTCGCAAAATTTAATCCTGGGATTGCGAGGTATGGCATAACAGGCATCTGGGATTAAAAATCCGGGTGTTGACAGTTAGACATACCTATGTTCGCATATAGTGGGTGTAAGAAAGGTTACACATCAACAATGTTGGAGATATGCCCAAGAGACAATAATAAAGTGGTTATTATCATATCTTTATGTTGATGATAAATTTTTACATCCCATGCTATAATTGTAAGCCTCTTGTTAAACTAGCTTGTTGATTAATAGATGATCATGGTTCCTGATCATGGACATGGATGTTATTAATAACAAGATCATATCATTATGAGAATGATGTGATGGACATACTCCTATAGTTATCATAGCATAAGATCAAGTCATTTAGAGTTCGTTTGCTACAAGCTTTCAAATACATAGTAACCTAATCCTTAGACCATGACATCATGTTAATCACCATCACCAGATGAATGCTTTGATGACATCAAACACCACTTCCATAACTGGGTGGTTATAAAGGTGGCATTAGGTATTATGAAAGTATGGATTGAAGCACATGGACCAAGAGTGGGATTTGTCCATCCGTATGACTGATAGATATACTTTGGGCCCTCTTGGTGGAATTTCATCCAATTGGCTTGCAAGCATGTGACTAGGACACAAGGAAGGTCATATGACGGAACGAGTAAAGAGTACTTATCGGTAACGAGGTTGAACTGGGTATAGAGATACCGACGATCAAACCTTGCATAAGTAAAGTATTGCGCGACAAAGGGAATCCGTATCGTATGTAAATGGTTCATTTGATCACGAAGTCATCATAGAAATATGTGGGAGCCATTATGGATTTCTAGATCCCACTATTGGTTATTGATCGGAGAGGTGTCTCTATGATGTCTGCTGATGACCCACAAGTATAGGAGGTGTATCGTAGTACTTTCAATAAATAGAAGTGTCGATCCCAAAGAGGAGCAGAAGGTGTTGACTAGTGGTTTGGATCAGGAATTCTCTATAAATACTTAGCAAATGGATTTTTAGGGGTTTTTGACAATGCAAAGAAATAAAGTGCAAGTAAATAAAGACAACAATAATAATTGCAAGAAGTGGCCCAATCCTTTCTTTAGCAAAGGAGAAGCCGGTTGTATTACTTATGAGGACCAAACATTCTCGAGGACACATGGGAATACTGTCAAGTGCTTTCGCTTCATATAGTTGATTAATCTTCTTTGGTTGGATAAGTTTTGTGTGGGTGAACCTATGCTAATGTACCGACCTTACTTGGACTAATACATACTTGTGATTAAACCCCTTGCAAGCATCCGCAACTACAAGAAAGTAATTAATATAAAAACCTAACCACAACATTAAACTCTGAGATCCTACACTCCCTTGTGCAAAGGTTTCCTAACGGGGGTTTAGGTTTCTGTCACTCCGGCAAACCCACAATTAGTAGCCAAATACACAATGCATTCCCCTAGTCCTCTAAATGGTGAAGTATCATGTAGTCGACGCTCACATGAAACCACTAGAGGAATAGCACCACAACTTAAATATCAAACCATTGAATATTACTTCAACACAATTCCACTACTAACAACATGAATCTCCCATGTCCTCAAGAACTAAACGAACTACTCATGAGACATCATATGGATCAAGATCATAGATGATATAATGGTGAATAACAATATGAACATAGACAATAATTCAATGGTTCCACTAAAAATCATCAACTACAAAGTAATCAACACCGAGAAAGTTTCCCCTAAGAACTATGTAAGATTCAACCCAATTGTTACATCAGGATGGAATGGTGATGATGGTGTTGGTGGAGATGGTGGTGAGGATGATGATGATGATCCCGATGAATTCTAGCTTGATGACGGTGTTGATGGCGACAATCTCCCCTCTCCAGGAAGGAATATCCCTAGCATAAATCTGACTGTCGGAGAGCTCTTTCTCTCTTTATAGTTTCCGCCTCGCAGACGGTGTTGACGGTGATGGGGGAGCATCTGGACACCGCTTTTTCCATCAGAATCCTGACTCCGGCAGTTCATCCTCCAAAAGTCATCCAACATGCAAATATAGATTAAATAACATAAGTATCACCTCTTAATATGAAATATATCAATGAATAACAGTAAATTATGATGTAAAATAGTGATGCAAAATGGACGTATCAACTCCCCCAAGCTTAGACCTCGCTTGTCCCCAAGCAAAAACTGAGCTCAGTAAACATGACCATAGGTTTATGAAGTGAAGTGTCGATAAAAAGAATACGGACAGGAAGCATCACACTTACCAATACACAGATCATAATAGAAAGCAACTCACCATTATATAACTTAACTTGCAACGAGTATGGAAGTCACAATAAAGATACATAAAGACAAATCATAATTGGTAATGGCAAACTTTTTTCTTGGTCAGAGAACATTTGACAAATCATACTTAGTTTTCAAGCAAAGCGTTTGTAATGAAGTTTATAACAGGATTCCTTTTGCTCAACATAAAAGAGGATTTTCACAATGATAGCTTTCAAAGTAATATTCATTCAGATAAGAGTTTTGTGCAAAACAAGGAAGATAATAAACATGATTGAATAAATCATCATATGAATGATTGAAACACAACAACTTAAATGCTTGCTGGAGATAGAAAGGAATAGGTTTATTGACTCAACTAAGAAGTAAAAGAAGGGCCCTTCGCAGAGGGAAGCAGGGATTTCAAGTTTCGTAAAGAGCTTCCAAAATATTATGGTACTTACTAGCTTTGAGCTCTAATTTCCCCTATCATAAGCATCTTGAGGTGATTAAATATTGAAGTGAACAAATATGGAGTATATGATTTACAAATCATAAGTTGGCAATCTCATGTCCCTTGAGTACACGGGCCATTCCTCATGCTACTCAACTTTAGTTACCGGTAAGTTCTTGTCATTATAAATATATGTGTATCATAGAGAACCGCCAACGGGGTACCCCTTACCCCATGGCACAGGAGCTTTACCATATCAAAATGACAATGCAGCGGACAGTGCGCATATCAGTGATACTTTATTTACCATGAGAATGGTGCATATTTTTTTATCTTTTCTCTTTTTTCTGAGGATGCTTCACAGATTGCTCACTATGGTGATGCTGCAAGTTTCTACCATGATTAGGAATGGCTTAGGCTAGCCTCCCAAGCGTTTCTCTAACACATATACATAATTCCATGGACTTACAAGCTCCCCTTTTATTTCACACCGCCGATATCCATAAACAAAAGATCATGATATCAATTGGGTAGATATTTACATGTGTTGAAAGCATTCCTCATGACAGCATGGTTCTGCTAATTCCCAACTTATAAGTGCAAGCATATACAACATAGATGACACAATGGTTCAAGTTTATTAGGGGCAATAAAAATAAAGTGTGCCATCAAGTTCATGAGAGCTTTACCAACTAGTTTTCACATAACAAAATAATTTTCAATTTGGAAGATAGACAAAACTTGAGAATTTACTTGGAATAGCAGTTATGCTAATAGGTAGGTATGGTGGACACAAATGACATAGGTTTAAGTTCAAGGATTGGATGCACGAGAAGCATTCCCTCTCAGTACAAGTTTTTGGCTAGCAAGGCTGGGTAGCAAGCATGAGAGTTGAAGGAAACAAGCAAACATACACATGATAAAAACAAACATGCAATCTTCCTTGAAAACACAAAAGATCTTAACTAAAGAATACTAAGCTTATGAGCCAATCAAGAAAGAAGATGATATAAAATACCTGTAAGTACTTTTATCTTTTCCTTTCAAACATCAAAAAGTGTTGCTACTGACTAGAGCTTGGTTTGCCAAAACCAATTTAGATTTACTTGATGCTCCCAAAGTGATACCAATACTAATCAACAAGATCAATCATATAATAGAGATTGCAAACTAAGATGAGATGTGCAAAAAGTAAATGATGAAACTTCTCATTAATATTCCATAAAGGCACTCACACTAAGGGATACATAGATAACCAACTAGAGGAGAGATACTTCCACAATGCAAACCATCCTATATGATAACTTCTCTATTCATGATATGACTCTACTAAAAAGGTAAAAAAGATGAAAGATAATGATGTGATACCGCGGCACTCCCCCAAGCTTGGAACAAACCAAGGGGATGCCAAAACCTGATGACGAATTAATCCTTCGGTGGTGGTTGTGTTCCCTTGTTCGGAGTGAGGAAATCCTTCAACATCTTGCAAAGCCTGTTATTCTCCTCTTGAAGTATATCCACCTTTCTCCTCAGGACTAGGTACTTATCACAAAACTCATCAGTGGCTCGAAGGGCTTCCACTTCCTCAGGGAAGGAACTGAGGTATGGAACGGAGGTCATCATCCCCTGCATATTATGAAAAAAAGCACGTCCAGTGTTAATTTACCCTAAAAAAGCAGGTCTCCTTTCCCTTGATCCTGTAGCAGTTTGTCCCTTCATGCCTGCTGACATGTTCTTTACTTCCTCCTCGACGCTCCGATCTAGAGGAAGACATTGAGGCTCCAAAACTGAGAATATGCCTGACAATAATAGATGGAAACAAAAACAAGACAAGAACATGATATCCGAACCTCGGGGGATCCGGGTGAATATATATTACGAAGTTTTACGACATAAGGAAGGTACTGGGCAAAAACGGGACAGTGACAGGATCTGGGGTGGTCACACCCCCTAGTGGCGTGACCAGGTGGGGCCCGTGCCACTGGGTGGTGTGGGCCACCCGGGCTCCGTTTCCTTGCCTCTTTCGTCTCATTATCTTCCATATGTAATAAAAATTGCAAAAATATAAAAAGAAAAGTTTTTCGTGAACCTTTTATTTTCAACACTTTTACCTATTCGAAAACGGACTCTGCAGGTTCCTGAGTTTGGTCTCTAATAAATTTTCCGGAGTCACCATTTGAATAATATCAACATCTTCATTATAAGAATCTCCAGAAATATAATGTTTGAGCCTTTGACCATTCACCACTTATTTAGTGTTGTCTCTCAAAGAAGAAATTTTTATAGCTCCTAAACGATACACCTCCTCAATAATAAAAGGTCCTTCCCATTTTGAGAGTAGTTTTCCTGCAAAAAATTTGAGACGAGACCTATACAATAGAACTTTCTCACCAACATGAAACTCTCTCTTAAGAATCCTCCTATCATGCCATCTTTTAACTTTTTCTTTAAAGAGTCTACATTTTCATAAGCTTCACTTTGCCACTCATCTAAAGAACTCAAGTCAAGCAATCTTTTCTTACCAGCAAGTTTAAAATCTCTATTCAGTTCTTTCACTGCCCAATAAGCTTTGTGTTCTAATTCTAAAGGCAAGTGACAAGCTTTACCATAAACCATTTTGTAAGGGGACATTACCATAGGATTTTTATAAGTAGTTCTATAAGCCCATAGAGCATCATTCAAATTTTTAGCCCAATTTTTTCTAGATCTATTAACAGTCTTTTGCAAGATAGATTTAATTTCTCTATTTGAAAGTTCTACCTTCCCACTAGTTTGAGGATGATAAGCTAAAGAAATTCTATGGTTAACATCATATTTAGCAAGGATTTTCCTCAAACCACCATGAATAAAATGAGAACCTCCATCAGTCATGAGATATCTTGGTACACCAAACCTAGGAAAAATAACATCTTTAAGCATTTTTAAAGAGGTTTTACCATCACCACTTGTTGTAGGTATGTCTTCTACCCACTTAGTAACATAATCAACAATAACAAGAATATGAGTATACCCTTTTGAAGGAGGAAAATGACCCATAAAGTCGAATCCCCAATAATCAAATGGTTCAATAACAAGAGAATAATTCATAGGAATTTCATTGCGTCTAGAAATTTTACCAAATCTTTGACATTCATCACATGATAAATAAACTTTCTTGCATCTTTAAAAAGAGTAGGCCAATAAAAACCTGATTGTAAAACCTTTTGTGCGATTCTATCTCCAGCATGATGTCCTCCATAAGCACTATCATGACATTTCCTCAATATCTCTTGTTGTTCATATTCTGGAACACATCTTTTAATAATACCATCTACTCCTTTATATAAATGTGGGTCATCCCAAAAATAATGCCTCAGATCATAAAATAATTTTCTCCTTTGTTGGGTTGTAAAGGTTGGGGGCAAATACTTGGAAACAATAAAGTTAGCATAATCAGCATACCAAGGACTCTCTCGCGGGCTTACCTGTATTGCAACCAACTGTTCATTTGGAAAACTATCATTAACAGGCATAAGATCAAAAGAAATGTTTTCCAAACAAGATAAATTATTAGCAACCGGATTTTCAACACCTTTTATATCTATAATATGTAGATCGAACTCTTCTAAAAGAAACACCCATCTAATAAGCCTAGGCTTAGCATCTTTATTTGTCATAAGGTACTTAATAGCAGCATGATCAGTATGAATGGTAACCTTTGAATCGACAATATAAGGTCTAAACTTATGACAAGCAAATATTATAGCTAAGAACTCTTTTTTCGGTAGTAGCATAATTCCTTTGAGCAGCATCAAGACTCTTACTAGCATAATGGATAACATTCAATTTTTTATCTATTTGTTGCCCAAGAACAGCACCTATAGCAAAATCACTAGCATCACACATAATTTCAAAGGGTAGATTCCAATCAGGTGGTCGGACAATAGGAGCAGTAGTTAAAGATTTCTTTAAAGTTTCAAATGCTTCCTTACAATCATCATCAAAAACAAAAGGTACATCTTTTTGGAGAAGATTAGTAAGGGGTTTTGAAATTTTGGAGAAATATTTAATAAAGCTTCTATAGAAACCAGCATGACCAAGGATACTACGAATACCTTTAACATCCTTAGGACAGGGCATTTTCTCAATTGGTTCAACTTTGGCTCTGTCAACTTCAATGCCTCTTTCATAGATTTTATGTCCGAGAACAATCCCTTCATTAACCATGAAGTGGGATTTCTCCCAATTAAGTACAAGATTAGTTTCTTCACATCTCTGTAAAACTTTGTCAAGGTTGTGCAAACAGTTATCGAAGGAGGTTCCATATATGTAAAAATCGTCCATGAACACTTCCACAATTTCTTCACAAAACCCATGAAAGATAGCAGCCATACATGAAGGGAATATGCCCTGAGAGGCAATAATAAAGTGTTTATTATGTGTATTCCAAGTATATGATAGATGTTTATTTTGCATGCTATAATTGTATTAATATGGAAATGTTAATACATGTGTGTTTAATAAACAAACAGAAAGTTCCTAGTTATGCCTCTCTCATAAACTAGCTCGTTGATTAACAAGATGATCAAGGTTTCCTGATCATGGACATTGGATGTTGTTAATAACGGGATCACAACATTAGTGTAATGATGTGATGAACATTCATCCGAAGTATAGCATTACGATCAAAGTCATTGAGTTTATATTGCTATAACAACTTACAAAGTGATCCTAATCCTTAGACCATGAGATCATGTCAATCACTAACACCTAAGAGTTTCTTGATAACATCAAACGTCACACCGTAACAGGTGATTATAAAGATGGATTCAACTAATAAAGTGTTATGTTGAGGCTCATGGATCAAGAGTGGAATTTGTTCATCCCGATGACGGATAGATATACTCTGGGCCCTCTCGGTGATATCACATTGATTAGCTTGCAAGCAAGTGATTTGATCACTAGAATGTTATATCACAGAACGAGAAAAGAGTGCATGTCGAACGAGATCAAACTAGGTATGGAGATACCAATGATCGAATCTCGGACATGTAATATATCGTGAAACAAAGGGATTAAGATACTAGCGTAAAAGGTTCCGACGATCACAAGAAAGTCATCGTTGAATGTGTGGAGTCGATGGGTCTCAGATCCCGCTCGATTATTGATCCGAGAGGGGTCTCGATCATGTCCGCATTATTCACGAACCGTAGGGTGACACACTTAAGAGACACCGACATCCAATTGGAGCAAATGTTTCATGCCGAAAGAATGAACAAGCAGGAATTTATTTCACTAGATACCGAAACAAAGTTTTGGTGAAATTGCATAAAGTGGTTATGCATGTGAAATAGAATTCTAGCAAGGTTATTGTGAATGTTTGTCATTAAAGTAATTGACAAAATTCTGAATAAAATAAAAGAGTTTTATTTAATGAGAGTTTGCATTAAATTTGGTGGAAATTTAATGGGATTTTGAGTGGACTTTTGAGTGGAGGGAATTTAGAGGAGTTTTGTGAGTGGAGTGTCCACCCACATGAAGAGGGAGGGCAAGGGCAGCCCCCATGCGCCAAGCCACCCCTTGGGGCCCCCTCCTCCTATAAAAGGAGCCCCCCTCCTCACTTGTCTCACACACCTCCTCGTGAAGGATCTCTCTCCCCCTCTAGAATTTATCCCCCATGGTCTCAGACTAGCGAGATACATGTTCCGGTGGCTATTCGTCAAGAAAGAGTTGTGCTTCCGCTGCATCGCTGGAGCGAGGAGGCGGAGGTTGCTCGGTGCCTCGAACGTGTGTGCGAGCACGGATGCGCTGCTGATTTGCGGCACTAGGACTTCCTCTCGATCTTGAGATCGGCAAGAGATCGTCTACATCAACCACGAGTTGAACTCGTTAAGCTTTGTCGGTCTTCAAGGGTATGTTCTCTACGGATATACATCCTCCCGTTGTTTGTATCTAGTATATATAGATCTTGGTATATAGTTCACATCGTAGGAAAATTTTTGTTTTCTATGCTGCGAACCCTACAGTGGTATCAGAGTCGGATCTATGCGTAGATACTTTACACGGGTAGTACACATATGAGTATGTGGGCGATGATGATCATGTTATTGCTCCTTTGTTGTGATTTTGGATATTGGTGGCATAGTGGGATGAAGCGGCCCGGACAAACTTTACATGTCCTCGCACATGAGACCTGTTCCACGCTTGACATGCAACTAGTTTGCATAAGTGGCTAGCGGGTGTCTGTCTCTCCTACTATAGTCAATATCTATTTTGCAAGCGAGTTGTCAACAATTTGATTATCCTCGTTGTGGTTCATGTTCGTAGGTAAGAACGGTTCTATCTCGAAAGCCCTAAGCCACGTAAAACTTGCAATGGATAAATTAGAGGCGTCTAGTTTAGATTGTTCTTTGGGCTAGTGTTATGATATGGTAGTGTTGTAAGTAGAAGTATGAGATGATACTCTTACAACACACATAGCGTAAAATCCATAGACCTTGGATTTACATATAGGTATGATAGTGATCATACCACGATGCACATGATAGAGATCATCTGCGGGAACCATATAATTTCACTAATAAACATATGATGTTTGATTACATCTTATATTGCTTGTTTAGCGCTTTGTTAAGCATAATAAGATGATCCCTCATTTAAATATCAAGATAAGAATGTGTTCTTCCTTTAGTATGCACCGATTATGTTTTCGTCGCTCCAAGACATCACGTGATGATCGGGTGTTCTTGGATCCATGACCATATTTCGGGTGTAAAACAGTTACACACGCAAATACTAAGGTTCTAACTTGGCGAGCCTAGCATGTACAAACATGGCCTCGGAACACAGACCGAAAGGTTAAGCATGAGTCATATAGTTGATATGATGCCCATTTGATGCTCGCCTTTGAAGCTATACCGACTCACGTGATGATCGGACTTGGTGTAGTGGATTTGGTTCATGTAATCACCAAAAGGACACGAGGGATGTCGCTTTTGAGTGGGAGTTCATTCGTAATATAGATTAGTTGAACTCGATCTATCATACACTTAGTCTAAACTTTACAAATTCTGTTGTAGATGGCACCACCTGCTTTTAATTTCAATGCGTTCATGGAGAAAGAGAAACTAGCAATGAACGGTAGCAACTTTACTGAATGGGCCATGAATTTGAGGATTCTCCTCTCTACTGCATAAAAGCAATATGTGCTAGAAGCGCCGTTAGGCCCCCCACCTTTTGATGATGCCCCTGATGAGGAGAAGAATGTCTATCGACTCCAGAGGACCACAACTTAGTTCATTGGCATATTGTATGGGCTAGAGCCGAACTTCAAAGCGCTTCAAACGGCAATGCATTTGATACAATGGGTGAGTTGAAAATGATTTTCGACACACATGTCTTTGTAGAGAGCTACAATGCTTGAGAAAAGTTCTTTAGCTGCATGATGGAAGAGCACAGCTCGTTAGTGAGCATGTACTCAAGATGTCGGGTTACTGATAAGCTTGTGTCCTTGGGAATAACGATTCCCATTGACTTAGGCATCCATCGTGTTCTCGGTCTACGCCACCTAGCTATAAGAGCTTCGTGATGAACTATAATATGCAAGGCATGAAGAAGTCTCTCCCGAGCTTCACCAATGCTTAAACTGCAGAAGTGGAGATCAAAAGGAACATCAAGTGTTGATGATCAATAGGAACACTGGTTTCAAGAAAGACAAGAAGGGAAAGCGGAAGGAAGTAAGGCGGCAAGCCCGTTGCGCCTGAAAAGAAACCCCGAGTTGGACCTAAGTGCGATTCCGAGTGCTACTATTGTAAGGGATCGCCATCGAAGCTTAATCGCCCCAAGTATCGCGGCACAAGAAGGCCGGCAAGGCAAACAAAGGTATATATGATATACATGTTATTGATGTGTACTTGACTAGTGCTCAGAGCACACAGGTATTTGATACCGTTCGGTTGCTAATATTTGTAACTCGAATCAGGGGCTGCGGAACAAGCGACCGCTAGCAAGGGGTGAGGTCAAGATGCGTGTCGGCAATGGATCAAACGTTGATGTAATCGCCGTCGGAACGCTGCCTCTCCACTTACCGTCGGGATTAGTCATAAACTTGAATAAATGTTATCTGGTGCCTGCACTGAGCATGAACATTGTATCTGGATCATGTTTGATGCAAAGTGGTTATTCATTTAAATCTGAGAACAATGGTTGTTCCATTTATATGAATGAAATCTTTTATGGTCATGCACCGATGATGAATGGTTTATTTATGTTAGATCTCAATGATAATGTTACATATTCATAATGTTGATGCTAAAAGGATTAAACTTAATGATGATATATCCGCATATATGTGGCACTGCTGTCTAGGTCATATTGGCATTAAACGCATGAAGAAGCTCCATTCGGATGGACTTTTGGAATCACTTGATTATGAATCATTTGATACATGTGAGCCATGCCTTATGGGCAAGATGACTAGAACGCCGTTTTCCGGTTCAATGGAACGGCTGATTTATTGGAAATCATACATTCTGATGTATGTGGTCCAATGAGTGTGTCGGCGCGAGGTGGATATCGTTATTTTGTTACTTTCACGGATGATTTGAGTAGATACGGTTATATCTACTTGATGAAACACAAGTCTGAAACCTTTGAAAAGTTCAAGGAATTTCAGAATGAAGTGGAAAATCATCGTAATAGAAAGATCAAATTTCTACGGTCCGACCGTGGAGGTGAGTATCTAAGTTACGAGTTTAGCACCCACATGAAAGAGTGTGAAATTATTTCACAACTCACGCCTGCCGGAACACCACAGTGAAATGGTGTGTCAGAACGTCGTAATCGTACTTTATTAGATATGGCTCGATCTATGATGTCTCTGACAGACTTGCCGTTGTCATTTTGGGGTTATGCACTAGAAACTGCTGCATTCACTTTAAATCGGGCACCATCTAAATCCGTTGAAAAGACACCGTATGAATTGTGGTTTGGAAACAAACCTAAGCTGCCATTTCTTAAAGTTTGGGGTTGCGATGTTTATGTGAAGAAACTTCAACCGGATAAACTCGAACCCAAAGCGGAAAAATGCGTCTTCATAGGATACCCTAAAGAAACTATTGGGTATTCCTTCTATCACAGATCCGAGGGCAAGGTTTTTTTTGCCAAGAATGGATCCTTTCTAGAGAAAGAGTTTCTCATGAAAGGTGTGAGTAGTCGGAAGGTAGAACTCAAGAGGTTGTGGAACCTTCTCTTCAAAGTATGGCGAGTAGCGCAGCGCGAAGTTGTTCGGAGTTGGCTCCACCTGTTGAAGAGGGAACTAATGATAATGATCATGAAACTCGAAGAGAGTACTACCGAACCTCGCAGTCAAGCAGACGCTGCAGCTCCAGTCAGACGGAAATCTGTCATAAATTTCATGGTTGATGAAAATAATGACCTGCGACGTATGAAGAAGCGATGATGAGCCCGGATTCCAACAAATGGTTAGAAGCCATGAAATCCGAGATGGAATCCATGTATGAAAATCAAGTTTGGAACTTGGTGGAATTACCTCACGACCGAAAGGCCGTGGAGAACAAATGGATTTTCAAAAGGAAAGCGATCTTGATGGTAATGTGACCATCTATAAAGCTCGACTTGTCGCAAAGGGGTTTCGACAAATTCAAGGAGTTGACTACGATGAGACTTTCTCTCCGTAGCGATGCTAAAGTCGATTAGGATTATGTTAGCAATTGCTGCATATTTCGATTATGAAATATGGCGATGGATGTCAAAACCGCGTTTCTCAATGGTAATATTGAAGAAGAGTTGTATATGATACAACCAAAGGGTTTTGTCGATCCTAAGGATGCTAACAAGGTGTGCAAGCTTCACCGATCCATCTCTGGATTGAAGCAAGCATCACGGTTGGAATCTCCGCTTTGATGAGGTGATCAAAGAGTTTGGATTTGTCCAAACTTATGGAGAAGCTTGTATTTACAAGAAAGTGAGTGGGAGCAATGTGGCATTTCGATATTATATGTGGATGACATATTATTGAGCGAATGATATAGAACTTTTAAACAGTGTTAAAAGTTATCTAAACAGCAAATTTTCAATGAAGGACCTAGGTGAAGCGTCATACATATTAGGCATAAAGATCTATAGAGATAGATCTAGGCGCCTAATAGGGCTATCGCAAAGTACATACCTTGATAAGATTTTAAAGAAGTTTAAAATGGACGGAAGTAAGAAGGGGTTCTTACCTATGTTGCAAGGCAAGACATTGAGTAAGACTCAAAGTCCGGCTTCGACGGAAGAAAGAGAGATAATGGACAAAGTCCCCTATGCTTCAGCCATAGGCTCTATAATGTACGCCATGCTATGTACAAGACCGGATGTGGCACACGCTATTAGTTTGACTAGTAGGTACCAATCGAATCCAGGTTCGGAACACTGGATAGCGGTCAAGAATATCCTTAAGTACTTACGAAGAACTAAGGATATGTTTCTTGTATCTGAGGTGAAGAAGAGCTCGTCGCTAAGTGTTATGTCGATGCTAGCTTTGACACGATCCGGATGACTCTAAGTCTCAATCCGGATCGTATTTCTCATGAATGGCGGAGCGTTAGTTGGAGGAGCTCCAAACAACCTGTGGTAGCGGATCAACAACGGAGGTCGAATATGTTGAAGCGGCAGAAGCAGCGATTTGGATGAAGGAGTTCATATCCGAACTAGGAGTTGTGGCAAACGTTGGACCCAATGGTGATCTATTGTGACAACAAGGGTGCCATTGCCAATGCCAAAGAGCCAAGGTCTCACAAGCATTCCAAGCATATTAAGCGCCGGTTTCACTCCATCCGCGAGCATGTCAAGGATGGAGATATAAAGATTTGTAAAGTACATACGGATCTCGATGTAGCAGATCCGTTGACTAAAACTCTCCCTAGAGCAAAACATGATCAACACGAACTCAATGGGTGTTAGATTTATCACTATGTAACTAGATTATTGTCTCTAGTGCAAGTGGGATCTCAAGGAATATGCCCGAGAGGCAATAATAAAGTGTTTATTATGTGTATTCCAAGTATATGATAGATGTTTATTTTGCATGCTATAATTGTATTAATACGGAAACGTTAATACATGTGTGTTTAATAAACAAACAGAAAGTTCCTAGTTATGCCTCTCTCATAAACTAGCTCGTTGATTAACAAGATGATCAAGGTTTCCTGATCATGGACATTGGATGTTGTTAATAACGGATCACAACATTAGTGTAATGATGTGATGAACATTCATCCGAAGTATAGCATTACGATCAAAGTCATTGAGTTTATATTGCTATAACAACTTACGAAGTGATCCTAATCCTTAGACCATGAGATCATGTCAATCACTAACACCGGAAGAGTTTCTTGATAACATCAAACGTCACACCGTAACAGGGTGATTATAAAGATGGATTCAGAACTAATAAAGTGTTATGTTGAGGCTCATGGATCAAGAGTGGAATTTGTTCATCCCGATGACGGATAGATATACTCTGGGCCCTCTCGGTGATATCACATTGATTAGCTTGCAAGCAAGTGATTTGATCACTAGAATGTTATATCACAGGAACGAGAAAAGAGTGCATGTCGGTAACGAGATCAAACTAGGTATGGAGATACCAATGATCGAATCTCGGACATGTAATATATCGTGAAACAAAGGGATTAAGATACTAGCATAAAAGGTTCCGACGATCACAAGAAAGTCATCGTTGAATGTGTGGGAGTCGATGGGTCTCAGATCCCGCTTCTGATTATTGATCCGAGAGGGGTCTCGATCATGTCCGCATTATTCACGAACCGTAGGGTGACACACTTAAGAGACACCGACATCCAATTGGAGCAAATGTTTCATGCCGAAAGAATGAACAAGCGCAGGAATTTATTTCACTAGATACCGAAACAGGTTTTCGGGTGAAATTGCATAAAGTGGTTATGCATGTGAAATAGAATTCTAGCAAGAGGTTATTTGTGAATGTTTGTCATTAAAGTAATTGACAAAATTCTGAATAAAATAAAAGAGTTTTATTTAATGAGAGTTTGCATTAAATTTGGTGGAAATTTAATGGGATTTTTGAGTGGACTTTTGAGTGGAGGGAATTTAGAGGAGTTTTGTGAGTGGAGTGTCCACCCACATGAAGAGGGGAGGGCAAGGGGGCAGCCCCATGCGCCGGCCACCCCCTTGGGGTTCCCCTCCTCCTATAAAGGAGCCCCTCCTCACTTGTCTCTCACACCTCCTCGTGAAGGATCTCTCTCCCCTCTAGAATTTATCCCCATGGTCTCGGACTAGCGAGATACATGTTCCCGTGGCTATTCGGCAAGAAAGAGTTGTGCTTCCGCGCATCGCTGGAGCGAGGAGGCGGAGGTTGCTCGGTGCCTCGAACGTGTGTGCACGGATGCGCTGCTGATTTGCGGCGCTAGGACTTCCTCTCGATCTTGAGATCGGCAAGAGATCGTCTACATCAACCACGAGTTGAACTCGTTAAGCTTTGTCGGTCTTCAAGGGTATGTTCTCTACGGATATACATCCGCCCGTTGTTTGTATCTAGTATATATAGATCTTGGTATATAGTTCACATCATAGGAAAATTTTTGTTTTCTATGCTGCGAACCCTACAATACATCTCTGAAAAGTAGCAGGAGCATTACATAAACCAAAAGGCATATGCCTATAAGCATAAGTTCGATAGGGACATGTAAAAGTAGTTTTATCTTGGTCTTGCACTTTAACAACTGTAGAGGTCCCAATATTTAATAAGATAGATCCCCCTGTGTTTACAATGCTAGTCCCTGGATCAATAGCTAGCATCCACAGTTAAGATGTAATATCAAGAAACAAAGGTCATAATATAACTTTATAACCAGGAATAACATAAATTTTATTACATCATACATAGCTCATTTGGCTACTACATTACATTGCAGCGGAATAACCATAAGTATGGGTCCTTCATCTTCAAAGTGCCACAGGCATATGTTGGTTGTAGACTTTGTAATCCTAATCAATCAATCTTCACTAAAAACAATCAAACCTGCAACATTACAAGTTACAGCCACAAAGGGTCAATACATTTGAATTGTATTGGCAAGTGATACTATATTAGTATAGTGGAGTCTATCATCTATATGCATTTGGCTAAGTGGAGTTGAGGCTTGCATTGCTCAAAATAGATTTTTCCTTAACATTTGAAAATACTAGGTTTTTGCTTTGACAAAATCATTTTTCTCAACCAAAGATTGAAGATCCTTTACAAGGCATATCTCAATAAAAGCTTGAAGATTTCAAACAACCCTTGTTCAAACCACAAGATTTTAACTTAGAAATTTGAATGATGAGATTCTTGATTGCTTCCATGTCTTGATGCTCAAATTGTCCTTTACCAGGGACATGGCTAAGTACTTAGATTTTACACTCTGCAGAGGTGGTGCACTTTCCCCACAAGACTTGGTTTCCCAAGACAAAATCTTTTAGAAGCCTTCCCTTAGACCAAAATGGACGCGCTCCAACCTATCAAACACTACCACCCACTGTCCATTTGGCTAAGTTCTTGCAACCTATATGATCATGGCAGAGCCCATATTGCCAAGTGGTTGCACTTGAAGCTTCTCAACATTTGACATCTCAAATCTCTTTGTTCCTGGGTGGCCATCCACAAGTGAGATACACAAGCCAAGTCCATGGCCTCGTGTAACCACTCAACGTAAACCAATCCTTCCATTCCACCCAGGGGATTCATTGACTTAGTGGTTTTATTAAACAAAAACATAAGTCCTCAGACTTAGAGATTTTTCCATAGTGTGAATATATTTTCCACCCATGTTTTCTATTAGCTAGGCTAAGCTTGATAGTAGTAGGAGTCTTAACTTAGGAAAAATCCTACTAAGGATTCATCTACTAGGTTTTCCTATAGCAAGGTTTATACTTAGCAAAATCCATGCAAGTTTTACTTTGCAAAATCACTAATGCAATAGTGAAAGTAATGGGACAAAAAGTATGAAGCATCACTTGCCTTTTTGGTAGAGGGTATAGGTTCACTCCTTGTCCTTGCAACAATCACACTCTTCAAGTCACTACAAATCAATCAAGCAAGGCACAAACTCAATCTACCAAACAAGCAGAACATCACATAAAATGACAAAGTCAAAGTAATGCATGCAAGCATGCAAAAGATGGTTCTAATTGCAAAGGTGGTCTCCACTAGGCTTATAAACTTTGTAAAGTCAAAAGTGGTCATTTTCCAAGGTGACAAAGTCATTTGAAAAAGGGTTTTGGTCCTTAAACCATTTTTAAATCTAATCATTATTTTATGTGGTGAAAATTATTTTTATCAAAGCAAAACTTTATGTTTTTCACCAAATGAGTTGCTATTGCAAAACTTGGTGTTTTGGGTCAGTAGGTTTGGTCTAAATCATTTTCCCAAAGTTTTTAATCAAAATCATTTTCATAACAAAACCATTATTTTCATTTGGCTAGAAATGACTAAATCAAGTTTTCCATCCTAAACTTTACCAAATCCATTTTCCAAACTATGGGTTGGTTCCTAGGGTCAGTGAGTTTACAACAAACCATTTCCCAAAGGTTTTCCTTCAAAATAATTCTCAATAAATAAATCACATTTCTATTTGACTAGAAATGGTTTTAAATCAAAGAATCATTATTTTGTTTCACCAAATACATTTTTGAGTCCACAAAGTGTTTCCTAATGTTAGTAGGTTCAAATCAATCCAATTTCCAAATATTTTTAACCCCAAATTCATTTTTAAACAATTTTCACATCCTTAACAAGCATACAAATGTTTCTGCAAAAACAACCATTTTAACAGAAGCTTTTTGTTAAACAAAGGGCATGGTTGGCTAGGGCTTGTTCCACTGAATCCATTGATATAAAATTTGTAATTTTTGGACGTGTGGTTTGAAAGTTACAAGGATTTCAAAATGGCATCTAAATCTGATTTCAAACTCTATTCTAAATCATCCAGTGACACGCGGCACGTTCTGATTCGTCGAAAACGGTTCGCGCGGATCAGGCGACGCAGGCCGTTGGATTAAGTGATATCGCACGGCGCGCAGAGGCTACTTACCTCTTCGCTTATTTCTAATCTTATCCGTCAGATTGAGATCCAATGGACCCCATTGTTTTGACCATTTGGCAGTGGCGCTGACGCGGCGGCGACTGGCGGCGCGGTCAGACGTGGACAGTGCCGGCTATTTAGTAAGCGAGGGAGGAGGTGAGGGTGCTTACAGTGATCGCGGTGACGCTCTGATGCTCAAGGTGCTCGTCGTTGGGAAGGGGGCGTACGGGAACGGTGGCGATTGCTCGTCGGAGACGTCGTCGGCGTCGTGCTTGCTCAGGCATCGTCGAGGACGAGGCTACAGCGCGTACTAGGGCAAACGGAAGACAGGGGCAGATGCGCACAGTCCTGGCAAAGATGCGTGCGTGAACGAGAGGGAAAGGGGTGGACGGAAACTACCTGGGGTACTCGCCGGAGTTAGAGCTGACGGCGGCGTGGTTCAGTCGAGGATGCAGTCGTCGCTGCAGAGCACGCGCGAGCGAGAGGAAAGCACTGGCAGGTGCAGGATATGATGGCGAGCAAGCCAGTGTGCTCTGGAAGCAGTGGGGCTGGCGGTGGTGGCCGGATTTTAAACGGGAGTTCGTCGGAGTCTGTGGTGGTTCGGGAAGAATTCCGAGCACTGTGGCGAGGAGCCAAGAGAGAGGGAAGTGGAGAGGAGGGGAATACGCTTTATCTTGCATGGTCGCAGGGCGGAATTATTGCGCCATTAAACGAGAATTAAGACCGCGAATTCAACGCAGAAACAGGAGAGAGGGGGTGGAAGAACAGGTCGTGGGTTGAAGACGGTGAGCTGGAGGGGTGGGGTCTGCTTGGCAGTGAAAGAAAGGGAGTGGAGGTGGGGGCCAGTATTCAGTCGCTCAGTGGGTGAGTTGCTGGGTGAAAGAAAACGATTCGGGGTGGAAAAAGGAGCTGGGCTGCTGGGCTAGGATAGTTGGGCTGGGCCGTTTCATTTTTTTTTTGTTCAGAATATTTTTTTCCTTTTCTAATTCTTTTTCTGTTTTTGAAATTAAAACAATTAAACAACATTCAAAAAATCACCATACTTGCAATTAAGTTTTTGGTTCTGTTTATCAACATAAACCAAATTCCAAAATATAATAATATTTTTATTCTTTTTAGGATCCATTCATTAATTAAATAAAATGGATCTTTAGTTATTTAATAAAATAGGGTTTGATTTAATTAATAAAATTTCCATTTGAAATCCCAAAATATTTTCAAAACCAAATCAGTAGGTTTTATTTGAAAAATAAAAGAATACTTTGGAAACTTGTTGAAAACAAAATAACCTTTTATTTTTAGGGTCCACTAATAATTAAATACAATAGACCTTCATTATAAAATCAACTAGGATTTATTTTATTTAAAATATTTATTTTGAAATCTAAAATAAAGCCAAAACACTTCAGTAGGTTTTATTTGAGAATATAAAATATTTATAAAACTTATTTAAAACAATTTAATAAGTTTGATGTTTTAATTAAAATGGTAAAACCTTTTATTTAAATAAAATTTGGATATTAATTCCTGATTATTTTATTTTAAATAAACCTTTGCTATTTTTATTCAAAACAAAATGTTTTAATTCAAAAGCTTGGCCAAGGATTAATTTGGCTTTATAAAATAATCTTTATTTATAAATCCATCTTTTCTTTTGAATACCAAATCTTTTATTAAAAGATCCAAAATAGTATTTCCAAAATATTTTATTTTCCTTTGTTAATTGTTTTATGTTTTTAAATACCTTTAGGATTTAATTGTTCAAAATAGGTTTGAAGATTCCTATTGGAATTCAAAAAGTTTCTTCTGGCCCTGAAAATCAAACAAAGTTTTATTTTATTCATTTATTTTCACATTACAAGATTTGGAAAATCTTGGGATGTGACAGGCTACCACCCTTAAAATAAATCTCGTCTCGAGATTTGGGGAGGCTAGGGTTACAAGTTGGCTCAAAACAACTAGGGTACTACCACCCTTAAAAATTTTCAAACAAAAATTACATCTTGTCCTTCTTGGTATCCTGGGGAGACTTCTCTAAGCAACATTTGCATTGTGTCCTTTGTTTCCATACTTGACTCATGGTCCAAGGTTGAGATCCTTCATAGATTTGTTTAACTTGTTCTTCATCTCTTCTGGACAATTGCTTGCATAGTGGCCTAGTTCCTTGCATTTGAAACACATCACTTGGCTGATATCTTTCTTTTCCTTTGGTATCATTGCCTCTTGTTTGTTTCTTTGGTTCTTCTTCTTTTCTAGGCATTCATTGGCATAGTGTCCCATCTCTTTGCAATTGTAACACTGCAACTTGCTTATGTCTTTCTTCTTCTTTTTGGGTCTCTCCAAAGCTAGGAGTTCTTCTAGTTCATGTTCTTCATAGATGGGAGATCTTTCTCTCTTCTTGGGGCATTGATCTTCATGTTCCTTGGATGCATGATCCTTGTCTCCATAAGTATTGCTAGCTTGGTTTCCTTCTAGAATAGTATCTTTGTCATCCTTGTTGTCATTAGCTCCTTGGGAAAATTTTTCTCTCATGTTGATCATTTGAGTAACCAATCCTTGCAACAATTGAGATTGAAGTTTCAAAATCCTTTGTATGGCTGGGTCTAGTCCATTGTTGTTGGCTAAAAGCTAAGTTGTCTCTTGGCTCAACTGGTTTTGGGTTACTATAAGTTCTCTCATGTTGTCCTCTTGGTTGTTGTTGGTGTCATCAACCTTGATGCTGGAGTTTCTTGGAGGAGTCATCTGTTTGGGTTGAATTGGGATTAGAATAGGCAAGATATTTCTAAGGGAATAATTCTAATCACACACATCACAATTCACACAAGCAATGTGCAAGTAATCACAAACAAACACTCCACTCAAACAACAAGTTTCAAGCACATAATTAGGCAACAAAATATTTTTGTTACACCACATAAGTTGGTGTGTTTGACTTAACTAAAATATGGTGGTCCATCTTTATGGCTCACTTGTGATCTTTCCATCCTGCTTGGTTGCTTCTTCTTACAAAAGATCATGGTTCCTTGAGATAAACTCTTGGTTGCAATACTTCAAAGTTGTTGATGGCTCCTTATTTTGCATTCCCTCAGTCTCTAATTCTTGAGTAAGATTTCCTTATTTCACTTGTAGTCCTTAGTGGTATCCAAGTTGGAAGTCCTTGGTGAATATGCTGAAGATGTTGAAGTCATTAGAGTTGAATAAGTTGAAGAAGTCCTTTGCATATGGTGTAGTCTTTGGCCATGGGTAGGTTTTTCCATCAGTTGAAGTAGAAGAGAATGTAGAGTTGAAACCAAAATGGTTGAGGAAAGAGTTTACAAGTGTTTTTGTAAATAAGTTTTTGGAACAAGTACACCTCCAATTTTCTAAGGATTTTTGTCCAATCCTAGGTTTACAAATCCTACAGGCAACACAATGCTCTGATACCATCTGTAGAGGTCCCAATCTTTAATAAGATAGAGCCCCCTGTGTTTACAATGCTAGTCCCTGGATCAATAGCTAGCATCCACAGTTAAGATGTAATATCAAGAAACAAAGGTCATAATATAACTTTATAACCAGGAATAACATAAATTTTATTACATCATACATAGCTCATTTGGCTATTACATTACATTGCGGCGGAATAACCATAAGTATGGGTCCTTCATCTTCAAAGTGCCACAGGCAGATGTTGGTTGTAGACTTTGTAATCCTAATCAATCAATCTTCACTAAAAACAATCAAACCTGCAACATTACAAGTTACAGCCACAAAGGGTTAATACATTTGAATTGTATTGGCAAGTGATACTATATTAGTATAGTGGAGTCTATCATCTATATGCATTTGGCTAAGTGGAGTTGAGGCTTACATTGCTCAAAATAGATTTTTTCTTAACATTTGAAAATACTAGGTTTTTGCTTTGACAAAATCATTTTTCTCAACCAAAGATTGAAGATCCTTTACAAGGCATCTCTCAATCAAAGCTTGAAGATTTCAAACAACCCTTGTTCAAACCACAAGATTTTAACTTAGAAATTTGAATGATGAGATTCTTGATTTCTTCCATGTCTTGATGCTCAAATTGTCCTTTACCAGGGACATGGCTAAGTACTTAGATTTTACACTCTGCAGAGGTGGTGCACTTTCCCCACAAGACTTGGTTTCCCAAGACAAAATCTTTCAGAAGCCTTCCCTTAGACCAAAATGGACGCGCTCCAACCTATCAAACACTACCACCCACTGTCCATATGGCTAAGTTCTTGCAACCTATATGATCATGGCAGAGCCCATATTGCCAAGTGGTTGCACTTGAAGCTTCTCAACATTTGACATCTCAAATCTCTTTGTTCCTGGGTGGCCATCCACAAGTGAGATACACAAGCCAAGTCCATGGCCTCGTGTAACCACTCAACGTAAACCAATCCTTCCATTCCACCCAGGGGATTCATTGACTTAGTGGTTTTATTAAACAAAAACATAAGTCCTCAGACTTAGAGATTTTTCCATAGTGTGAATATATTTTCCACCCATGTTTTCTATTAGCTAGGCTAAGCTTGATAGTAGTAGGAGTCTTAACTTAGGAAAAATCCTACTAAGGATTCATCTACTAGGTTTTCCTATAGCAAGGTTTATACTTAGCAAAATCCATGCAAGTTTTACTTTGCAAAATCACTAATGCAATAGTGAAAGTAATGGGACAAAAAGTATGAAGCATCACTTGCCTTTTTGGTAGAGGGTATAGGTTCACTCCTTGTCCTTGCAACAATCACACTCTTCAAGTCACTACAAATCAATCAAGCAAGGCACAAACTCAATCTACCAAACAAGGTAACATCACATAAAATGACAAAGTCAAAGTAATGCATGCAAGCATGCAAAAGATGGTTCTAATTGCAAAGGTGGTCTCCACTAGGCTTCTAAACTTTGTAAAGTCAAAAGTGGTCATTTTCCAAGGTGACAAAGTCATTTGAAAAAGGTTTTTGGTCCTTAAACCATTTTTAAATCTAATCATTATTTTATGTGGTGAAAATTATTTTTATCAAAGCAAAACTTTATGTTTTTCACAAAATGAGTTGCTATTGCAAAACTTGGTGTTTTGGGTCAGTAGGTTTGGTCTAAATCATTTTCCCAAAGTTTTTAATCAAAATCATTTTCATAACAAAACCATTATTTTCATTTGGCTAGAAATGACTAAATCAAGTTTTCCATCCTAAACTTTACCAAATCCATTTTCCAAACTATGGGTTGGTTCCTAGGGTCAGTGAGTTTACAACAAACCATTTCCCAAAGGTTTTCCTTCAAAATAATTTTCAATAAATAAATCACATTTCTATTTGACTAGAAATGGTTTTAAATCAAAGAATCATTATTTTGTTTCACCAAATACATTTTTGAGTCCACAAAGTGTTTCCTAATGTTAGTAGGTTCAAATCAATCCAATTTCCAAATATTTTTAACCCCAAATTCATTTTTAAACAATTTTCACATCCTTAACAAGCATACAAATGTTTCTGCAAAAACAACCATTTTAACAGAAGCTTTTTGTTAAACAAAGGGCATGGTTGGCTAGGGCTTGTTCCACTAAATCCATTGATATAAAATTTGTAATTTTTGGACGTGTGGTTTGAAAGTTACAAGGATTTCAAAATGGCATCTCAATCTGATTTCAAACTCTATTCTAAATCATCCAGTGACACACGGCACGTTCTGATTCGTCGAAAACGGTTCGCGCGGATCAGGCGACGCAGGCCGTTGGATTAAGTGATATCGCACGGCGCGCAGAGGCTACTTACCTCTTCGCTTATTTCTAATCTTATCCGTCAGATTGAGATCCAATGGACCCCATTGTTTTGACCATTTGGCAGTGGCGCTGACGCGGCGGCGACTGGCGGTGCGGTCAGATGTGGATAGTGCCGGTGATTTAGGAAGTGAGGGAGGAGGTGAGGGTGCTTACAGTGATCGCGGTGACGCTCTGATGCTCAAGGTGCTCGTCGTTGGGCAGGGGGCGTACGGGAACGGCGGCGATTGCTCGTCGGAGACGTCGTCGGCGTCGTGCTTGCTCAGGCATCGTCGAGGACGAGGCTACAACGTGTAGTAGGGCAAACGGAAGACAGGGTCAGATGCGCACAGTCTTGGCAAAGATGCGTGCGTGAACGAGAGGGAAAGGGGTGGACAGAAACTACCTGGGGTACTCGCCGGAGTTAGAGCTGACGGCGGCGTGGTTCAGTCGAGGATGCAGTCGTTGCTGCAGAGCACGCGCGAGTGAGAGGAAAGCACTGGCAGGTGCAGGAGATGATGGCGAGCAAGCCAGTGTGCTCTAGAAGCAGTGGGGCTGGCGGTGGTGGCCGGATTTTAAACGGGAGTTCGCCGGAGTCTGTGGTGGTTCGGGAAGAATTCCGAGCAGCCTGGTGGCCGAGGGAGCCGGGCGAGAGAGGGGAAGTGGAGAGGAGGGGAATACGCTTTATCTTGCGTGGTCGCAGGGCGGAATTATTGCGCCATTAAACGAGAATTAAGACCGCGAATTCAACGCAGAAACGGGAGAGAGGGGGTGGAAGAACAGGTCGTGGGTTGAAGACGGTGAGCTGGAGGGGTGGGGTCTGCTTGGCAGTGAAAGAAAGGGAGTGGAGGTGGGGGCCAGTATTCAGTCGCTCAGTGGGTGAGTTGCTGGGTGAAAGAAAACGATTCGGGGTGGAAAGAGGAGCTGGGCTGCTGGGCTAGGATAGTTGGGCTGGGCCGTTTCATTTTTTTTTTGTTCAGAATCTTTTTTTCCTTTTCTAATTCTTTTTCTGTTTTTGAAATTCAAACAATTAAACAACATTCAAACAATCACCATACTTGCAATTAAGTTTTTGGTTCTGTTTATCAACATAAACCAAATTCCAAAATATAATAATATTTTTATTCTTTTTAGGATCCATTCATTAATTAAATAAAATGGATCTTTAGTTATTTAATAAAATAGGGTTTGATTTAATTAATAAAATTTCCATTTGAAATCCCAAAATATTTTCAAAACCAAATCAGTAGGTTTTATTTGAAAAATAAAAGAATACTTTGGAAACTTGTTTAAAACAAAATAACCTTTTATTTTTAGGGTCCACTAATAATTAAATACAATAGACCTTCATTATAAAATCAACTAGGATTTATTTTATTTAAAATATTTATTTTGAAATCTAAAATAAAGCCAAAACACTTCAGTAGGTTTTATTTGAGAATATAAAATATTTAGAAAACTTATTTAAAACAATTTAATAAGTTTGATGTTTTAATTAAAATGGTAAAACCTTTTATTTAAATAAAATTTGGATATTAATTCCTTATTATTTTATTTTAAATAAACCTTTGCTATTTTTATTCAAAACAAAATGTTTTAATTCAAAAGCTTGGCCAAGGATTAATTTGGCTTTATAAAATAATCTTTATTTATAAATCCATATTTTCTTTTGAATACCAAATCTTTTATTAAAAGATCCAAAATAGTATTTCCAAAATATTTTATTTTCCTTTGTTAATTGTTTTATGTTTTTAAATCCCTTTAGGATTTAATTGTTCAAAATAGGTTTGAAGATTCCTATTGGAATTCAAAAAGTTTCTTCTGGCCCTGAAAATCAAACAAAGTTTTATTTTATTCATTTATTTTCACATTACAAGATTTGGAAAATCTTGGGATGTGACAGGCTACCACCCTTAAAATAAATCTCGTCCCGAGATTTGGGGAGGCTAGGGTTACAAGTTGGCTCAAAACAACTAGGGTACTACCACCCTTAAAAATTTTCAAACAAAAATTACATCTTGTCCTTCTTGGTATCCTGGGGAGACTTCTCTAAGCAACATTTGCATTGTGTCCTTTGTTTCCATACTTGACTCTTGGTCCAAGGTTGAGATCCTTCATAGATTTGTTTAACTTGTTCTTCATCTTTTCTGGACAATTGCTTGCATAGTGGCCTAGTTCCTTGCATTTGAAACACATCACTTGGCTGATATCTTTCTTTTCCTTTGGTATCATTGCCTCTTGTTTGTTTCTTTGGTTCTTCTTCTTTTCTAGGCATTCATTGGCATAGTGTCCCATCTCTTTGCAATTGTAACACTGCAACTGGCTTATGTCTTTCTTCTTCTTTTTGGGTCTCTCCAAAGCTAGGAGTTCTTCTAGTTCATGTTCTTCATATATGGGAGATCTTTCTCTCTTCTTGGGGCATTGATCTTCATGTTCCTTGGATGCATGATCCTTGTCTCCATAAGTATTGCTAGCTTGGTTTCCTTCTAGAATAGTATCTTTGTCATCCTTGTTGTCATTAGCTCCTTGGGAAAATTTTTCTCTCATGTTGATCATTTGGGATTAGAATAGGCAAGATATTTCTAAGGGAATAATTCTAATCACACACATCACAATTCACACAAGCAATGTGCAAGTAATCACAAACAAACACTCCACTCAAACAACAAGTTTCAAGCACATAATTAGGCAACAAAATATTTTTGTTACACCACATAAGTTGGTGTGTTTGACTTAACTAAAATATGGTGGTCCATCTATATGGCTCACTTGTGATCTTTCCATCCTTCTTGGTTGCTTCTTCTTACAAGAGATCATGGTTCCTTGAGATAAACTCTTGGTTGCAATACTTCAAAGTTGTTGATGGATCCTTCTTATTTTGCATTCCCTCAGTCTCTAATTCTTGAGTAAGATTTCCTTACTTCACTTGTAGTCCTTAGTGGTATCCAAGTTGGAAGTCCTTGGTGAATATGCTGAAGATGTTGAAGTCATTAGAGTTGAATAAGTTGAAGACGTCCTTTGCATATGGTGTAGTCTTTGGCCATGGGTAGGTTTTTCCATCAGTTGAAGTAGAAGAGAATGTAGAGTTGAAACCAAAATGGTTGAGGAAAGAGTTTACAAGTGTTTTTGTAAATAAGTTTTTGGAACAAGTACACCTCCTATTTTCTAAGGATTTTTGTCCAATCCTAGGTTTACAAATCCTACAGGCAACACAATGCTCTGATACCATATGTAGAGGTCCCAATCTTTAATAAGATAGAGCCCCCTGTGTTTACAATGCTAGTCCCTGGATCAATAGCTAGCATCCACAGTTAAGATGTAATATCAAGAAACAAAGGTCATAATATAACTTTATAACCAGGAATAACATAAATTTTATTACATCATACATAGCTCATTTGGCTATTTACATTACATTGCGGCGGAATAACCATAAGTATGGGTCCTTCATCTTCAAAGTGCCACAGGCAGATGTTGGTTGTAGAATTTGTAATCCTAATCAATCAATCTTCACTAAAAACAATCAAACCTGCAACATTACAAGTTACAGCCACAAAGGGTCAATACATTTGAATTGTATTGGCAAGTGATACTATATTAGTATAGTGGAGTCTATCATCTATATGCATTTGGCTAAGTGGAGTTGAGGCTTACATTGCTCAAAATAGATTTTTCCTTAACATTTGAAAATACTAGGTTTTTGCTTTGACAAAATCATTTTTCTCAACCAAAGATTGAAGATCCTTTACAAGGCATCTCTCAATCAAAGCTTGAAGATTTCAAACAACCCTTGTTCAAACCACAAGATTTTAACTTAGAAATTTGAATGATGAGATTCTTGATTGCTTCCATGTCTTGATGCTCAAATTGTCCTTTTACCAGGGACATGGCTAAGTACTTAGATTTTACACTCTGCAGAGGTGGTGCACTGTCCCCACAAGACTTGGTTTCCCAAGACAAAATCTTTCAGAAGCCTTCCCTTAGACCAAAATGGACGCGCTCCAACCTATCAAACACTACCACCCACTGTCCATATGGCTAAGTTCTTGCAACCTATATGATCATGGCAGAGCCCATATTGCCAAGTGGTTGCACTTGAAGCTTCTCAACATTTGACATATCAAATCTCTTTGTTCCTGGGTGGCCATCCACAAGTGAGATACACAAGCCAAGTCCATGGCCTCGTGTAACCACTCAACGTAAACCAATCCTTCCATTCCACCCAGGGGATTCATTGACTTAGTGGTTTTATTAAACAAAAACATAAGTCCTCAGACTTAGAGATTTTTCCATAGTGTGAATATATTTTCCACCCATGTTTTCTATTAGCTAGGCTAAGCTTGATAGTAGTAGGAGTCTTAACTTAGGAAAAATCCTACTAAGGATTCATCTACTAGGTTTTCCTATAGCAAGGTTTATACTTAGCAAAATCCATGCAAGTTTTACTTTGCAAAATCACTAATGCAATAGTGAAAGTAATGGGACAAAAAGTATGAAGCATCACTTGCCTTTTTGGTAGAGGGTATAGGTTCACTCCTTGTCCTTGCAACAATCACACTCTTCAAGTCACTACAAATCAATCAAGCAAGGCACAAACTCAATCTACCAAACAAGCAGAACATCACATAAAATGACAAAGTCAAAGTAATGCATGCAAGCATGCAAAAGATGGTTCTAATTGCAAAGGTGGTCTCCACTAGGCTTCTAAACTTTGTAAAGTCAAAAGTGGTCATTTTCCAAGGTGACAAAGTCATTTGAAAAAGGTTTTTGGTCCTTAAACCATTTTTAAATCTAATCATTATTTTATGTGGTGAAAATTATTTTTATCAAAGCAAAACTTTATGTTTTTCACAAAATGAGTTGCTATTGCAAAACTTGGTGTTTTGGGTCAGTAGGTTTGGTCTAAATCATTTTCCCAAAGTTTTTAATCAAAATCATTTTCATAACAAAACCATTATTTTCATTTGGCTAGAAATGACTAAATCAAGTTTTCCATCCTAAACTTTACCAAATCCATTTTCCAAACTATGGGTTGGTTCCTAGGGTCAGTGAGTTTACAACAAACCATTTCCCAAAGATTTTCCTTCAAAATCATTTTCAATAAATAAATCACATTTCTATTTGACTAGAAATGGTTTTAAATCAAAGAATCATTATTTTGTTTCACCAAATACATTTTTGAGTCCACAAAGTGTTTCCTAATGTTAGTAGGTTCAAATCAATCCAATTGCCAAAGATTTTTAACCCCAAATTCATTTTTAAACAATTTTCACATCCTTAACAAGCATACAAATGTTTCTACAAAAACAACCATTTTAACAGAAGCTTTTTGTTAAACAAAGGGCATGGTTGGCTAGGGCTTGTTCCACTGAATCCATTGATATAAAATTTGTAATTTTTGGACGTGTGGTTTGAAAGTTACAAGGATTTCAAAATGGCATCCAAATATGATTTCAAACTCTATTCTAAATCATCCAGTGACACGCGGCACGTTCTGATTCGTCGAAAACGGTTCAAGGATCAAAGTAGACTGCGGCGATTTAGGAAGCGAGGAGGAGGTGCTTGTGGCTCCGGTCGCAAGGTGCTCGTCGTTGGGCGGGCTGCGGCGACGCGGGCGCGTGCTCGTCGGGAGGCGTGTGCTGCGTCTCGTGCTCGTTCGGCATCGGCTAGGCCGAGGACGCTACAAGGCAAGCGGAGGAGGGGCAGAGAGATGGAGAGCGAGGCTAAAAGATGCGGCGCGGAGGGAGGAGGGGGGGGGGTGGGGAGACCACCGGGTACTCATTAGAGTTAGAGGGCGACGGTCGGGTTCTCGATCTGATGGGTCGCTGGGCTAGACTGAGAAAGCGAGAGGAAAGCTTGGCAGTGCGAGGAGATGATGGCGAGCAAGCCAGTGTGCTCTAGAAGCAATGGGGGCGGTGGTGGGATTTTAAACGGAGTTCGCCAGTCTGTGGTGGTTCGGGAAGAATTCGAGCAGCACAGTGGCCGAGGGAGCCAAGAGAGGAAGTGGAGAGGGGAATACGCTTTATCTTGCATGGTCGCAGGCGGAATTATTGCGCCATTAAACGAGAATTAAGACCGCGAATTCAACGCAAACGGGGAGAGAGGTGGAAGAACAGGTCGTGGGTTGAAGACGGTGATTGGAGGGGTGGGGTCAAAGTTGAAAGAAAGGGAGTGGAGGTGGGGCCAGATTCAGTCGCCAAAGGGTGAGTTCTGGGTGAAAGAAAACGATTGGGTGGAAAGAGGAGTCTTTGGGCTAGGATAGTTGGGCTGCTTTCATTTTTTTTGTTCAGAATCTTTTTCCTTTTCTAATTCTGTTTCTTTTTTTGAAATTCAAACAATTAAACAACATTCAAACAATCACCATACTTGCAATTAAGTTTTTGGTTCTGTTTATCAACATAAACCAAATTCCAAAATATAATAATATTTTTATTCTTTTTAGGATCCATTCATTAATTAAATAAAATGGATCTTTAGTTATTTAATAAAATAGGGTTTGATTTAATTAATAAAATTTCCATTTGAAATCCCAAAATATTTTCAAAACCAAATCAGTAGGTTTTATTTGAAAATAAAAGAATACTTTGGAAACTTGTTTAAAACAAAATAACCTTTTATTTTTAGGGTCCACTAATAATTAAATACAATAGACCTTCATTATAAAATCAACTAGGATTTATTTTATTTAAAATATTTATTTTGAAATCTAAAATAAAGCCAAAACACTTCAGTAGGTTTTATTTGAGAATATAAAATATTTAGAAAACTTATTTAAAACAATTTAATAAGTTTGATGTTTTAATTAAAATGGTAAAACCTTTTATTTAAATAAAATTTGGATATTAATTCCTTATTATTTTATTTTAAATAAACCTTTGCTATTTTTATTCAAAACAAAATGTTTTAATTCAAAAGCTTGGCCAAGGATTAATTTGGCTTTATAAAATAATCTTTATTTATAAATCCATCTTTTCTTTTGAATACCAAATCTTTTATTAAAAGATCCAAAATAGTATTTCCAAAATATTTTATTTTCCTTTGTTAATTGTTTTATGTTTTTAAATCCTTTAGGATTTAATTGTTCAAAATAGGTTTGAAGATTCCTATTGGAATTCAAAAAGTTTCTTCTGGCCCTGAAAATCAAACAAAGTTTTATTTTATTCATTTATTTTCACATTACAAGATTTGGAAAATCTTGGGATGTGACAGGCTACCACCCTTAAAATAAATCTCGTCCCGAGATTTGGGGAGGCTAGGGTTACAAGTTGGCTCAAAACAACTAGGGTACTACCACCCTTAAAAATTTTCAAATAAAAATTACATCTTGTCCTTCTTGGTATCCTGGGGAGACTTCTCTAAGCAACATTTGCATTGTGTCCTTTGTTTCCATACTTGACTCTTGGTCCAAGGTTGAGATCCTTCATAGATTTGTTTAACTTGTTTTTCATCTTTTCTGGACAATTGCTTGCATAGTGGCCTAGTTCCTTGCATTTGAAACACATCACTTGGCTGATATCTTTCTTTTCCTTTGGTATCATTGCCTCTTGTTTGTTTCTTTGGTTCTTCTTCTTTTCTAGGCATTCATTGGCATAGTGTCCCATCTCTTTGCAATTGTAACACTGCAACTGCCTTATGTCTTTCTTCTTCTTTTTGGGTCTCTCCAAAGCTAGGAGTTCTTCTAGTTCATGTTCTTCATAGATGGGAGATCTTTCTCTCTTCTTGGGGCATTGATCTTCATGTTCCTTGGATGCATGATCCTTGTCTCCATAAGTATTGCTAGCTTGGTTTCCTTCTAGAATAGTATCTTTGTCATCCTTGTTGTCATTAGCTCCTTGGGAATTTTTTTCTCTCATGTTGATCATTTGAGTAACCAATCCTTGCAACAATTGAGATTGAAGTTTCAAAATCCTTTGTATGGCTGGGTCTAGTCCATTGTTGTTGGCTAAAAGCTAAGTTGTCTCTTGGCTCAACTGGTTTTGGATTACTATAAGTTCTCTCATGTTGTCCTCTTGGTTGTTGTTGGTGTCATCAACCTTGATGCTGGAGTTTCTTGGAGAAGTCATCTGTTTGGGTTGAATTGGGATTAGAATAGTCAAGATATTTCTAAGGGAATAATTCTAATCACACACATCACAATTCACACAAGCAATGTGCAAGTAATCACAAACAAACACTCCACTCAAACAACAAGTTTCAAGCACATAATTAGGCAACAAAATATTTTTGTTACACCACATAAGTTGGTGTGTTTGACTTAACTAAAATATGGTGGTCCATCTATATGGATCACTTGTGATCTTTCCATCCTTCTTGGTTGCTTCTTCTTACAAGACATCATGGTTCCTTGAGATAAACTCTTGGTTGCAATACTTCAAAGTTGTTGATGGCTCCTTCTTATTTTGCATTCCCTCAGTCTCTAATTCTTGAGTAAGATTTCCTTACTTCACTTGTAGTCCTTAGTGGTATCCAAGTTGGAAGTCCTTGGTGAATATGCTAAAGATGTTGAAGTCATTAGAGTTGAATAAGTTGAAGAAGTCCTTTGCATATGGTGTAGTCTTTGGCCATGGGTAGGTTTTTCCATCAGTTGAAGTAGAAGAGAATGTAGAGTTGAAACCAAAATGGTTTAGGAAAGAGTTTACAAGTGTTTTTGTAAATAAGTTTTTGGAACAAGTACACCTCCTATTTTCTAAGGATTTTTGTCCAATCCTAGGTTTACAAATCCTACAGGCAACACAATGCTCTGATACCATCTGTAGAGGTCCCAATCTTTAATAAGATAGAGCCCCCTGTGTTTACAATGCTAGTCCCTGGATCAATAGCTAGCATCCACAGTTAAGATGTAATATCAAGAAACAAAGGTCATAATATAACTTTATAACCAGGAATAACATAAATTTTATTACATCATACATAGCTCATTTGGCTATTACATTACATTGCGGCGGAATAACCATAAGTATGGGTCCTTCATCTTCAAAGTGCCACAGGCAGATGTTGGTTGTAGACTTTGTAATCCTAATCAATCGATCTTCACTAAAAACAATCAAACCTGCAACATTACAAGTTACAGCCACAAAGGGTCAATACATTTGAATTGTATTGGCAAGTGATACTATATTAGTATAGTGGAGTCTATCATCTATATGCATTTGGCTAAGTGGAGTTGAGGCTTACATTGCTCAAAATAGATTTTTCCTTAACATTTGAAAATACTATGTTTTTGCTTTGACAAAATCATTTTTCTCAACCAAAGATTGAAGATCCTTTACAAGGCATCTCTCAATCAAAGCTTGAAGATTTCAAACAACCCTTGTTCAAACCACAAGATTTTAACTTAGAAATTTGAATGATGAGATTCTTGATTGCTTCCATGTCTTGATGCTCAAATTGTCCTTTACCAGGGACATGGCTAAGTACTTAGATTTTACACTCTGCAGAGGTGGTGCACTTTCCCCACAAGACTTGGTTTCCCAAGACAAAATCTTTCAGAAGACTTCCCTTAGACCAAAATGGACGCGCTCCAACCTATCAAACACTACCACCCACTGTCCATATGGCTAAGTTCTTGCAACCTATATGATCATGGCAGAGCCCATATTGCCAAGTGGTTGCACTTGAAGCTTCTCAACATTTGACATCTCAAATCTCTTTGTTCCTGGGTGGCCATCCACAAGTGAGATACACAAGCCAAGTCCATGGCCTCGTGTAACCACTCAACATAAACCAATCCTTCCATTCCACCCAGGGGATTCATTGACTTAGTGGTTTTATTAAACAAAAACATAAGTCCTCAGACTTAGAGATTTTTCCATAGTGTGAATATATTTTCCACCCATGTTTTCTATTAGCTAGGCTAAGCTTGATAGTAGTAGGAGTCTTAACTTAGGAAAAATCCTACTAAGGATTCATCTACTAGGTTTTCCTATAGCAAGGTTTATACTTAGCAAAATCCATGCAAGTTTTACTTAGCAAAATCACTAATGCAATAGTGAAAGTAATGGGACAAAAATTATGAAGCATCACTTGCCTTTTTGGTAGAGGGTATAGGTTCACTCCTTGTACTTGCAACAATCACACTGTTCAAGTCACTACAAATCAATCAAGCAAGGCACAAACTCAATTTACCAAACAAGCAGAACATCACATAAAATGACAAAGTCAAAGTAATGCATGCAAGCATGCAAAAGATGGTTCTAATTGCAAAGGTGGTCTCCACTAGGCTTCTAAACTTTGTAAAGTCAAAAGTGGTCATTTTCCAAGGTGACAAAGTCATTTGAAAAAGGGTTTTGGTCCTTAAACCATTTTAAATCTAATCATTATTTTATGTGGTGAAAATTATTTTTATCAAAGCAAAACTTTATGTTTTTCACCAAATGAGTTGCTATTGCAAAACTTGGTGTTTTGGGTCAGTAGGTTTGGTCTAAATCATTTTCCCAAAGTTTTTAATCAAAATCATTTTCATAACAAAACCATTATTTTCATTTGGCTAGAAATGACTAAATCAAGTTTTCCATCCTAAACTTTACCAAATCCATTTTCCAAACTATGGGTTGGTTCCTAGGGTCAGTGAGTTTACAACAAACCATTTCCCAAAGGTTTTCCTTCAAAATCATTTTCAATAAATAAATCACATTTCTATTTGACTAGAAATGGTTTTAAATCAAAGAATCATTATTTTATTTCACCAAATACATTTTTGAGTCCAAAAAGTGTTTCCTAATGTTAGTAGGTTCAAATCAATCCAATTGCCAAAGATTTTTAACCCCAAATTCATTTTTAAAATTTTTTCACATCCTTAACAAGCATACAAATGTTTCTGCAAAAACAACCATTTTAACAGAAGCTTTTTGTTAAAAAAAGGGCATGGTTGGCTAGGGCTTGTTCCACTGAATCCATTGATATAAAATTTGTAATTTTTGGACGTGTGGTTTGAAAGTTACAAGGATTTCAAAATGGCATCTAAATCTGATTTCAAACTCTATTCTAAATCATCCGGACGCCGCACGCTCGATTAAAACGCGGTTCGCGCGGATCAGGCGACGCAGGCCGTTGGATTAAGTGATATCGCACGGCGCGCAGAGGCTACTTACCTCTTCGCTTATTTCTAATCTTATCCGTCAGATTGAGATCCAATGGACCCCATTGTTTTGACCATTTGGCAGCGGCGCTGACGCGGCGGCGACTGGCGGCGCGGTCAGACGTGGACAGTGCCGGCGATTTAGGAAGTGAGGGAGGAGGTGAGGATGCTTACAGTGATCGCGGTGATGCTCTGATGCTCAAGGTGCTCATCGTTGGGCAGGGGGCGTACGGGAACGGCGGCGATTGCTCGTCGGAGACGTCGTCGGCGTCGGGCTTGCTCAGGCGTCGTCGAGGATGAGGCTACAACGCGTACTAGGGCAAACGGAAGACAGGGTCAGATGCGCACAGTCCTGGCAAAGATGCGTGCGTGAACGAGAGGGAAAGGGGTGGACGGAAACTACCTGGGGTACTCGCCGGAGTTAGAGCTGACGGCGGCGTGGCCGAGGATGCGATCGTCGTTCAGAAAGCACGCATGAAGAGGAAAGCACTGGCAGGTGCAGGAGATGATGGCGAGCAAGCCAGTGTGCTCTGGAAGCAGTGGGGCTGGCGGTGGTGGCCGGATTTTAAACGGGAGTTCGCCGGAGTCTGTGGTGGTTCGGGAAGAATTCCGAGCAGCCTGGTGGCCGAGGGAGCCGGGCGAGAGAGGGGAAGTGGAGAGGAGGGGAATACGCTTTATCTTGCATGGTCGCAGGGCGGAATTATTGCGCCATTAAACGAGAATTAAGACCGCGAATTCAACGCAGAAACGGGAGAGAGGGGGTGGAAGAACAGGTCGTGGGTTGAAGACGGTGAGCTGGAGGGGTGGGGTCTGCTTGGCAGTGAAAGAAATGGAGTGGAGGTGGGGGCCAGTATTCAGTCGCTCAGTGGGTGAGTTGCTGGGTGAAAGAAAACGATTCGGGGTGGAAAGAGGAGCTGGGCTGCTGGGCTAGGATAGTTGGGCTGGGCCGTTTCATTTTTTTTTGTTCAGAATCTTTTTTTCCTTTTCTAATTCTTTTTCTGTTTTTGAAATTCAAACAATTAAACAACATTCAAACAATCACCATACTTGCAATTAAGTTTTTGGTTCTGTTTATCAACATAAACCAAATTCCAAAATATAATAATATTTTTATTCTTTTTAGGATCCATTCATTAATTAAATAAAATGGATCTTTAGTTATTTAAGAAAATAGGGTTTGATTTAATTAATAAAATTTCCATTTGAAATCCCAAAATATTTTCAAAACCAAATCAGTAGGTTTTATTTGAAAAATAAAAGAATACTTTGGAAACTTGTTTAAAACAAAATAACCTTTTATTTTTAGGGTCCACTAATAATTAAATACAATAGACCTTCATTATAAAATCAACTAGGATTTATTTTATTTAAAATATTTATTTTGAAATCTAAAATAAAGCCAAAACACTTCAGTAGGTTTTATTTGAGAATATAAAATATTTAGAAAACTTATTTAAAACAATTTAATAAGTTTGATGTTTTAATTAAAATGGTAAAACCTTTTATTTAAATAAAATTTGGATATTAATTCCTTATTATTTAAAATGTTTTAATTCAAAAGCTTGGCCAAGGATTAATTTGGCTTTATAAAATAATCTTTATTTATAAATCCATCTTTTCTTTTGAATACCAAATCTTTTATTAAAAGATCCAAAATAGTATTTCCAAAATATTTTATTTTCCTTTGTTAATTGTTTTATGTTTTTAAATCCCTTTAGGATTTAATTGTTCAAAATAGGTTTGAAGATTCCTATTGGAATTCAAAAAGTTTCTTCTGGCCCTGAAAATCAAACAAAGTTTTATTTTATTCATTTATTTTCACATTACAAGATTTGGAAAATCTTGGGATGTGACAACAACAATTTCAGAAAACCCAGAATAACCATCAAGAAAGCAAAAAAGAGTTTTCTTAGACAATCTTTCTAGCATTTGATCAATAAAAGGCAGAGGGTAATGGTCTTTCTTACTGACTTTATTCACCTTTATAAAATCAATGCACATCCTATAACCAACTACTACTCTTTGAGGTACACTACTAGGAAAATGGCTATAGGTAATCAGCACATCCGTGGCTCACATGGTTGAAGTGCCCCACGGCTAAAACAGGCGTGGCTCACCAGGAAGGCCCTACTAATAACTAGAACAAGCGGGCACATGACTATAGTGCGCCACGATGTGTGGGCGAGGCCTGGCCGCATGACGCCAAACATCTATAGCGCACTATAGTCAGTGCGCCACGGTTGTTAGGGTCATCATGGCGCACATGGGTCAGTGCGCCACGCCTAAGCGCATGCCCCTCTCGCCTGAAACGGCATTACATGCGCACTCGGCCTAGTGCGCCACAGGGAGTAGGAGCATCTGTGGCGCACGTGGCATAGTGCACCACAGATGTTTGTACTCCCTGTGGCGCACTAGGGCCGTGTGCGCCACATATGTGTCGATTTCTTTAGGGCAACACTTTATGTGCACATGTGTGACCACATCCACCACCCCACACTTCACTTTCCCCTTCTTCTTCCTCCTTAGATCTAGTCGGGATCTTCTCCTTCCCACCTAAAACTTGCTTTGGATGTTACATAAGTAATAGAGGAGGTCTCCGGTCTCTCATCTATCCTTCTCCGGTCGACGCGCGCACCTCTCCTTTCCATCTTTCTCGCGATCGGTCTCTCATCTCGGTAAGTTGTCCATGTAAGGATGTGTTCATGTGTATATGGATGATGTGCTCATATGTATGTAGATGATCGATGCTCATGATGTGTGTATATGGAGAGGATCGATGGTCATATGTGTGTGTATATGGAGAGTATCGATGATGCTCATGCATGTGTGTATGGAGAGGATAATGATATGTTCATGTGTGTATGGATCGGTCTCTCTCTCTCTCTCTCTCTCTCTTGTGTTTGTATGTGAACAAGTTGCCATTTGTTTTGCCAAAATGTTGATTCATTTCCATTTTGGCAAGACTTTGGCATTTCGCAAAGGTCCTAATTTTAGGATAGGTCATGCGAAATTTTCTATCGACCATTGCATGCATGCATTCATTATGTGGTTCTAATAGACTTCAAAATTGTACCGTACATCGTGGCAGTAAAATGGTCCGCATAATGAGCGAAGGCATTATGGCTAGATTTTTGAAATGTGCGACGGCCGACATGATACGAAATAACAAGACAGATATAAGATGTCCGCAGAAGATGCAAACTCAACTGGGTGATCGACCCAGATTCTGGGAATCTGCAGGCGCACCTGCTCCGCCATGGTTTCATGGATGGATACACTCGTTGGATAAGCGATGACGTAGATGATGGACACGGTGAAGAAGGTGGCCAACATGACGATGATCATCATCACGGCAAGAACGGGCGAGATGATGAAGAGTCTCCGGAGATGGTGAAGGTGCAAGGAACCGTGATGATGATGATCTAGATGCCGGAGGAGCGGACGATGGAACAACGTCAGTGGGTCGGGACCCTTATGTGCAAGAGCTGCTTCTCAAGCGCATTTAGTAACGCCAGGGCTGCCGCTAGAGAGAAAGCCAAGCTTGCGCAACTTGAGAAAGACGCGGTTACTCCATTGTATGAAGGATGCAGGCCCGATGATACGCGGTTGAATGCAACGCTCAAGGCTATGGAGATGAAGGCAAAGCACAAATTGAGCGACGCAAGCTTCGACGATATGATGGCATTCTGGCACGATCGTCTCCCGGAGGGGAACACATGTCCAACTAGTATCGAGGATGCCAAGAAAATCGTCTATCCTCTCGATCTACCGCACGTTAGATATCACGTATGCATCAACGATTGCATCATTTATCGGGGCGACGACGTGGAGAAAACCACATGTCCGGTGTGCGGCGTGAGTCGATACAAGAAAGGGAAGAAAGCACCTCGAAAAGTGGTATGGTACTTTCCTATCACTCCTCTGCAGCTATTTCGCGGACCCTAAGGAAGCTCATGCGATGGCATGCGGAAAGGAAGAAGCCAGAGATGATGATGACCCGAAAAGGATGAGATCTCGACGCACCTTCATATGCTAGCGTGGAAAGCATTGGACCTCGAATTCGAATTAGGTGGAGATTCGAGGAACATCAGGCTTGGTGTGAGCACCGATGGACTCAATCCGTTCGGTAGCGAGCAAGACGCACAGACTTGGCCCGTGTTTGTATGGATGTACAACCTCCCTCCATGGTTGTGCATGAAGAAGAAGTACATAGAAATGAGTATGCTAATTCAAGGGCCGAAAAACCTGCACCGACATCAATCTGTATCTCGGCTGTTGAAAGAGGAGCTAGCCACGTTATGGGAATCGAGCCAATACTTACGACGCCGCACAAGATTATTTCACTATGAGAGCGTTGATCACTACGGTGCAAGACTATCCAGGTTGCGGTATATCTCGGGCAGGTTATCCAAGGATTCTGCGATGCGTTAGGTGCATGGATAACACAAGCTATCTCCAACTAGAGAAAGATCCAGGTCATCAAAACCGTGTTCATGGCGCACGGAGGTGGCTCGGCAAGAATGATCCATGGAGAAAACGTGGAGACCTGTTCGATGGAAAATCGAGACCCGAGGAATCCCGAGTGTAGGAGCAGAAGAAGTGGAAGAGTTCTGAAAACTGGAAAGATTGTCTTAAGCACGGAAAGAAGCGAAAGAGGCAACAAGACAAGCCCGATGAAGGTATGGAAAACAAGGTCTGCTTTTCGGGAGTTGCCATCTTGGAAGTTTCTTCGACGCCTCATAGCCTCGACATCATGCATATCACGAAAACGTGCGAGAGTCTGGTCGCCACCATAATCAACATGCCAGATAGGACGAAAGATGGTCCGAAATCAAGGCACGACCTGATATGCTTGGGTATCCGGAAGGAGCTTCACGGAGGACGCACTACTCCTGATGATCAGGAAGATGACGATGATCATGAGTCAGAGATGACACAAGGTCGTCGGAAGGGTAAAAAGTTCAAGAAGAACGAATATTACTGCCCTCCTTCTTGCTTCACTCTAAGCCAGGATGAGATCAAACAGTTTTTCAAGTGCCTTCTAGGAGTCAAATTTCCTTACGGCTACGCGGGCAAGATAAGAAGATACCTAGACGAGGCGAAGCAGAGGTTCAGTGGCATGAAGTATCACGACTGTGCCGTGCTAATGACGCAGGCGATGAATATAGGTCATCACCATCTCGGATCTGGTGGATACAGAACTGCGGAGGCCAAATGGAATAAGGAGGACGAAGAGTATAGATCCAAGGGGATAGAAAACCCCTTGGCCAAATTCGAACCCGGGCAGGTTCGAAACTTCATCAGGGCCCGTTACCATGTGGACCCAAAAACCAAACAACTCACCGCGGATCCTGCGGTGAAGGAATTCGAGGAAATTGTGGTAAGTATAATCTAATTACCGCGGATCAACACGATTGCAATCTAATCGGTGATCTAAATGATTCACTGTTACTTCTTCTGCAGGAGGAGGAAATTGTTGCTAGTCATGGATCCCAGGGTTCCTCATCCCAGGGGTCGACGACGGCCTCCCGGTGGGATAACCCTTTTAACAGGGCGATGAACCGGGCTAAGAAAATAGAGCCGGTTATGAAGAAGCCGTCGTCGGCTGGCCGTCTGGCCGGCCTCGGGGGTAAGAATTGGGTGGATCATTTTGGTCCACCGCCGAGGACGCATGTGGCGCCGTCGGGAAGGAGCGAGGAGGAAAACAGAGAGGTTCAAGAACTTAAGGCACAAGTGGCGCGGATCCCGCAGATCGTCCAAGACAACCTGGCAATCACCCTTACGTCCTTCCTGCCTACCTTGGTGGAGTCAATAGCGAATTGGAGTGCGGGTGGTCGAGTAGGGCCGTGCCCGATTCCAAGCATGGTCAGCAGCCACTCGAACAACGCGGCGCCGACGAATCGGTGAACTACGTGTTCGTGACTCGCCCGCTAGCACGCGGGCGCCGCAAGTGTTGGTGACTCCGCCATCACCGCGTGCCGGAGTACATGTTGGTGCCCCCCGCCATCGTCGCGGCGCCGAGCTCAAGCACCCGTCGGTAGGGAGAATACACCGCGCCAGACGCCGCCATCAAGCAGCCCTTCCGTCTCTTGCGCCTGTCGCCAGATGCGGTCGTCGACATTAGCCGATCTCGACGCCATCACGGTAAACAAATTGCTTTAATTACCGCCTTATTTCATGCCATCTATATATTACTCTTATGGCATCTCGCTCGACGACGCCGTACATGTTTTCCGCAGACGGATGTTCCTTGCACTCTTATGCTACGTGAACAACGAAATGAGGGATGTTGCCAAGGGTACCATCATTTAACCCTTGCAAGACGCGTTCCACTCAAAGCCGATGCGGATAAGCGTGCACAGGGTTAAAATTAGTCGGGTGCTAAGCTGCGGCGACACTGAACCTCCCATTCAACCCCGTGAGCGGATGAAGAAGAGCCGTATGTCCTCGAAGTTGCTTCGCTTATTCTTGCTATGGCCAAAGAGCATGATCCGTTTGGGGACGGCGGGGCCATCACGCCACAGAACAAAGACACCGTCGTGCCGACAAGCGGTGGCAAGGCCTTACCGCCCTCGTCACCTCCACGCGGTGGGTCGGATGATCATGTTGATGATATGCACATGGCGAGGATCCGTCCGAGTACGATTTAAGATCGGAATGATCACTTCTTAAAGACTTTCGGTTTGGCAACGAAGAAGACCTAGCTGGTGGCCCCACAGAAAGCCACTATCACCAAGCTGTTTGGTTCTCGAGACGCCTCGAGCTTGCGCCTTTACAGAGCCGTGATACAACCAACCGCCCTTTATTCTAAGCCACGACACACTACATAGGGCGGCGGTGCTCGATTATGTGCCTGCCCGCTCTCCAAAAGGAAAAAAGGGCAGGAAAAGAAAATCTAGCAGCTCGAGCCAGCCGGTGGCGTCAACAACTGCGAATCCGATCAGGTTTCGGGACGGGCCACCAAGACCCGAGGGTATTATGTGGAGGATTCAGGTGGCGGGTGAGCCCATGCTACCTAAGAATTTGCGGAAGCTCGCCAGTTCGGAACTGCAGAGTGTGCATGACGACGTGCTGACGATAGAGAGACGCCTTCTATCGGAGAAAGATCCCTCGCACCCGGTATTCGTGGTTAAGGTGCCACTAGGCTTGGGCTTCGTCGACACTGCCCCCGCGGATCTGTTCTTCCTGCGGTTCGAGGACATCTTCAATATGTTCCACCTATACCCGCTGCACTATACCATGGTCCGTCTCTTTTCTCTCAGCCTGGCCATGCAAATCATTAGAGAGAACACACCGGGCATCTCTATAGTGGACCCCTACTACATGCGTGACGGCTGCTTGGTTTCCCCCGCCGAACAACGTATCGTGGCCTCGTACCTAAAAAGAATCCTCGTGGCGAACAAGACAAAGGAATACATTCTCGTGCCTTACTTTCCCGAGTAAGTCGTTATTCGCTCGCCACCGTCGATTGGCTTTATTAGATCATCATAATTCTTTTTCCAACACATTCCATTTGAATTTTTTGCGTAGAGATGAACACTGCACGCTCATCTCCTTATCGCCAAAGCATTCCCACGCCACGTATTTCGACTCGGGGAGTCTAGAAAAGAAGAAAAACTACGACAAGATCAAGGAAGTTCTAGATGATGTTCTCACTGGCTTTGCCTCGACGGAAGGCACCAGCTTCGTGCGTAAGAAGGTCAAGTTCGGCAGGCACGTCTTCAACCACGTAACGGAGTTCCCCTGCGTGAAGCAGCCGGAAAACAGTAAGAAGGAATCCTACTATGCACTCCATCACATGAGGGCGTTCCTACTTGACCAAGAGAATTCTACGCTGCCTGATCATCTCAAACAGTGGGCCGAAGCAAAGGCCAAGATCAATGATTCGGATATTAGACAAGAGATGTATCGCATCCAGCAGCAGTTTGGGGCAATCATCTTTCGTGATGTCATGACTTCGGGGGGGATCTTCTACGGAGGAAATATCCCGAATAACCGTGACATAGAAGATCGCCTAGAGATGCAGGGTGACTATAGGAAGTTCATGACGAGACAAGGCGTCCTCCCGTTCCCTAAGCCGAGCCAGAAGGCTTGATGTTGGCCTAGTTGTAGTTACAAACTATAGATGACCTTTGTGTGTGTGTGTGTGGACGACAAGTGAACTTATTTTTCTTATTATTATTATATATCAATCAATGCTTGGTTTTTATGATTACTCTTTGGTACTTTGCTCAATTTGGTCCTTCTTTTTTTCTTTACTCTTTTTTCGAGAATAATGCCGATGATTGAAAGTCGTGGCACACTATATCTGTGAATGTGCTACGATGGGATTGTATGCCTTGTGCTATGCACAAGTGTGCATGCATCATACAGTGGCGTCCATCGTAGCATATTCCCGTGTCCAACGACCTATGTATATATATGAGGCATGCTTTTGAGTTACTTTGGTCTTTTCGAGAATAATGCCGATGATTGAAATGTCGTGGCACACTATTTGTGAATGTCTTTGCGATGGGATTGTTCGCCTTGTGCTATGCAGGTCCGTGTGTTGTGCATCCTACTTGGCGAACAATTCCATCGTAGCATATTCTGTGTAACAACCTAGTTATATATGAGGCATGCTTTACGAGTTTGGTCTTTTGATTTAGGAGTACTTTCTATAAGTGTATCTTCATATGCGACTTTAATTATATATGTTTTTTCAATAGTCGGTTAATTATTATTGTCAACTTATAGATGACGTGGTACGTCGTGGTACAAGGGACGGGTTCGAGTCTACGATGATTGGGAAGACTGCCGAAATGTGCACCGCTTTCGGCAATAGCTACAAAGGGTACAACACTATGGCGGAGGCGGAAGCTAGATACACGCGCTATCTAGCGGGAGTTAGGACAAGGAACCGGATGAAGACCTACACCTTCGTCGCGGCGGTGATCATGTTTATCTTCTTTGGTTATTTATCCCGCGTTTGTGTCTAGCTAGCTAGTTTAGATGTCTAGGCGAGCTTCCGAGCTCTAACTTGTTCGATCGACACATGTATTAGCATGTACCAACTACTACTTTGTAACATGATCGAAACAATGTAACTTAGACTATGTATTCATGTATGAGACTTATCTATATGTATTTGTTTCAATCTTGTTTTTCATATTGAGTATTTATATATATAATTGTATATCTTGTATCTGTGTGTGTATATCTGCTGTAATATTGTATATAATCTGTATTGCGTATAATCTGGCTCGGAAATTAAAAAAAAACAAAAAATACATCTGTGGCGCACATGGTCTACCTTCTGTGGCGCACTACAGCTAAAGCGCACTATGGAAGTTTGGTGGCGCACTAGGTAGTGCGCCACAGAAGATCCCAGGGGTAGCGCACCATGCCAAACTTCTGTGGCGCACTAGGAGGTGCGCTACGCCTATCTCTACACAACCGTGGCGCACTAGGCAGTGCGCCACGGCTGAGAGATAGCCGTAGCGCAAGGCCCGTGGCGCACCACTAGTGCGCCACGGATGGGCCTTTTAGGTGCGCCACAGACGACCATTTTCCTAGTAGTGGTATAAGCTCATTATTTTCATTTGGCACAACTGCAATTCCTCCTTTCTTAGGGACACAATGAACATGACTAACCCATTTACTATTAGCAATAGGAAAATTAATACCAACATCAAGAAGTTTTAATACCTCATTTCTTACCACTTCCTTCATCTTAGGGTTTAATCGACGTTGATGTTCAACAACGGGCTTTACATTTGGTTCTATATTAATATCATGCTAACATATGGTGCGATAAATCCCTTTTAAATCATCAAGAGTATAACCCATAGTTCCTCGGTGTTTCTTCAATACTTCCAATAATATTTCCTCTTCCTTTCCTGAAAGTTTAGAACTAATAATAACAAGATATATTTTCTTATCATCTAGATAAGCATATTTAAGATCATCAGGCAGAGGTTTTAAATCGAAGACAGGATCCCCTTTAGGTAGTAGTGTGGTACCCAAATCTTCCACATGTAGGTTATGCTTAAGCATCTCAGGTTGATGAAGAAAAATCTCATCAATCTCATTTTTTATTCCATGAAGATATCACTCTCATGATCTTCCATATATTGCTGCAAAGCATTCTTAGGAGAAAGAGAAATGGAAGAAAGTTGTTCAACTCTGAAATCCTCATGAGGCAATTAATTTTCATAAGGAGTTTTAGCAAATTTGGAAAAGTTAAACTCATAAGATTCTCCATCAAATTTATTTAAAATTTTCTCCTTCTTACAATCTATAATATCTCCACAAGTGTTCAAGAAAGGTATATAAAAAATGATAGGACAAGTTTTACTAGCTTAATTACAAATCACTAGAAAATCAGCAGGATATTTAATCTTACCACAAAGAACTTCCACATCTCTTACAATACCAATGGGACGTGCGGTCTCTCTATTGGCAAGGTGAATAACCACATCAATGTCTTCAAGTTCACAAGGACCAATTTCATGCATAATTTGTCTGTAAAGCTCATAAGAAATAGCACTTGAACTTGCACCAATATCACATAAACCATAATATCAATGATCACCAATCCTAACAGAAAGCACAGGGACACTAGCTATCCTAGTTTTACCAGGATGAGAGACAATATTAGAAGCATCTTCACAAAAGATAATGTGCCCATCTTCTACATTTTTAGTGACAAGGTCTTTCACAATGGCTACTACAGGTTCAATATTTATTTGTTCGTCAGGTTCTACAACTTTCTTTGTACTTTTGCTAACCACATTAGCCATAATAGAATGTTCCTTACCGTAGCAGGGAAAGGGATTTTCTCAATATAAGGTTCAGGAAAAATATGATCAACAGTATAAACTATAATATTTCTAGCAGGAACTGACGAGGTTTAATCTCATCAATGCCCATTGTTATGAGATTGGGTTTTGGAGAAGGTGGGGATGCTGGAGATCGCGGAACGGTTAGCAAACAAGCAACACGGGGACACGAAGTTTACCCAGGTTCAGGCCCCTAGAGGGAAAACCCTACTCCTGCTTGTCTGCTCTTGATTACGGCGGAACCAAAAGTTACAGGGGTGCGCAGATGCAATCTGGCATGGAGGTGTGTATGCAGTGAGAGGGGGGGTCTAGATCTGTAGATCTATTGTGGAGTCTATTGTATTGTAGAGTGTCCTCCTCGTTGGACCCTCCTAGCCTTTATATACGGGGAGGCTAGGTCTCGGGTGCCAATACGATTCCGTTACAAGTTGTATTCAAACTCTAGTCTTGATATTTCCTTGTCTTGTGTGCTTGGGCGTCCATGTCCATATGGGATTCCCACTGTTCAAAAAATAGGCCGAATCAGCGATTAATAGGCCGATTAATCGCTACTAGGGACCTGACCGTGTCGATTACCACTAATCCTTTGTGTTAATCGTTTAGCCCGATTAATAGGTCTAACACTCCGATTACTAGGTATGTTCCCGATTAACCACTACACTTGGTCAAAAAAATTGCAAAATTATCAACACATATCGCCCATCCATCCGCTAGCCCGCCCCCAATGAAGTAGGTTTTGTGAAGCTCCTGTTCGATCCTTGCCTCCCGGAGCTTGATTTTATCCATCACCAAATAGTTCCTTGTCGTTGTTGACCAGTTCCTCGTAGTTGCCGACCAGACCTCAAATACAAGTGCTCGAGCGACTTGAGGATCTCATCCGGGAGCTTAAGGCTGAGGATTCATACGTGTTTTAGGTGCTAATTTTTGTAGGCTTCACCGATTAATAGCCGACCGATTAAATCAATTAATCATCCGAATTCCGATTAATCGCTACTCCCAAGCCAACCGAGCAGCTAACGATTACCGATTACCGAGCAACCGAAACGTCATAGGCTTCATGGACCCTGGCAGGTCGTTGAGTGGGCCTTCCGTCGGGCTGGACCAGGTAGGCTAACATCGGGTACCCGTAGGGCATACCCATGTCAGTAGCTCCCGAGTGTTTAGTCGAATCATAGATTCGAGTGGAGACTCTTAAGTCTTTCGAGTGCTTTCATCCGAACAAGTTTTGAATGGAGACTCAGTTGTCTTGAGTGTTGCATTTGGATGTCAGAGTAGAAAGTTGTGTCGAGTGTGAAGCACTTCACGCAAAAGTTCATCGGGTCAGCTGAATTTGTTTGGTTGTTTTAAACGAGTCGACATTATGGACGTAGTCAACACAATGGAATATATGGTGCGCGACCAGCGCTCCCTATAGGAGTAGCCCCCGAGTGTCTTTTTGAGTCGTAGACTCGAGCAGAGACTTATAGTCATCGATTGTGCAATACGGTGATCCAGAGGTTATTCGGATGACCTTGCAGATGCTGTTTGAGTCGTAGACTCGAGCAGAGACTTATAGTCATTGGTTGTGCAATACGGTGATCCGGAGGTTCTTCGGATGACCTTGCAGATGCCCTGAATGCCTTCATTTTTTTGAATGCACGACCAGCGTTCCCTATGGGAGTAGCCCTGAATCCTCAGTCGAACCGTTGATTCGAGTGAGGAATCGAAGCGTGCCACTCGAAGATCTTATGTGTGCGTGACCAGCGCTCCAGTTTGGAGTAGCCCCGAGTGTCTAGCGGAGTCGTAGACTCGGGCAGAGACTCGAGTCTTGTATCGTGCAATTGTAGTCGACAATATCGTAGGCGTACCACTGACCCGGAAGTATATCGGGTGCGTGATCAGCGCTCCCGATAGGAGTAGCCCCTGAGTGTCTAGTCGAGTCACAGACTCGAGTGGAGGCTCATGCGAGGAGAAACCACTGACCCGGAAGTGCATCGAGTCAACGTCTCACGCATAAGGAGCCAGGAGTCAACGGTGTCATTGGAGTCATGTGGTGTTTAGCCAGGTGAGTCGATGATGCAGATGAAATCAACGCCGTTTCTTCTGTTGGGTGCGTGTCCATCGCCGATTTTGTTGACGATTGATGTGGTCATCCGAGGAATGCGTCGACTCGGGTATTGGCGTTAGTCGACTCCGTTGTAGGACCCGATACAATAGCGCGCTATAGTCCGATGTCCCTGTAGGCTGCAGAAAACATGAAGAATTGTGAAGTACTTGTATCTTGTGAAGAATATTTGTTTGTTGGCTTGCAAAGTAAAATTCTGGTGCCAATCGAGTCGACACTTTTGCATTGTTTGCTAGGACTTTTCGTTAGCCTTATTACCCTTAGTCTTAGTACCTTGTCGAGGCACTCGGAGTTCAAGGATTCGACGATCAGGCAGAATTAGCTACTCGGGCTATCGCGTTCGAGGTGCTCGAGTGCGTGGAGCCGATGACACATTTGGTTACTCGAAAAGGGCGCAGCCCCCGAGTGTTTCGAGTGCGAGTTAAAAAGGAATAAGCTCTAAGTAGAGGGAAAACTTAGCTTTATTGGTAGTTGCCATAGACGAAGTTGATGCAACCACGGACGTAGTCAACGCGGTAGCGGGTCACGCGGCGGACGTAGTCTATGCGGCAGACCGTGATCGTAGCAGCGACGGGTTCCAGGGGTCGATGGTGGCAGCGAGCTCCGCATCCAAAGATTGTTGCAATCGAAGACTGATACATTGGAAACGTATCTATAATTTTTGATGCTCCATGATTGTTTAGTATCTACTTTGCTTTACTTGTCCACACTTTGAGGGGATTTTTACATGTTTTCTGGTACTAACCTACTAACAAGTTGCAACAGTGTCAGATGCCTGTTTTCTGCTGTTTTTGGTTTCAGAAAAGTGAGTAAAGAAATATTCTCGGAATTGGACAGGACAAACATTAAAGTAAATTACTTTCTGTGGGGAACAAGAAGTCCAGAGGGGAGCCGGAGGGGCCAGTGGCAAGACACCCCAGCTGGTGGGCCTAGCCACCGCTAGGGTTTGGCTACCCTGGCCGCCTCCTCTCCCCCCCCTTCGCCTATAAGAATCCCTCGATGCAGAAACCCTAAGCACCCGATCAAATATCCACGAAATCATCTGTAGCCGCTGCCACCATTGTCCCTAGATCAGGGGGGGATCTGAAGTTCTTCCCGGCACCCTGACGGAGGGGAGATCATCCCGGAGGCCTTCTCTCCGGTATGATGCGTGAGTAGTTCCACCTTGGACTATGGGTCCATGTAGTAGCTAGATGGTTGTATCTCCTCCTTTGTGCTTTCATGTATAGATCTTGTGAGCTCCGGTCATGATCAAGATCTAATCTATTTGTAATCATGCATGTTGTGTTTGCGGGGATCCGATGGATATTGAGATTATTATGTTGGTTTGATTAATATTTTTATCTTTATAATTCTATCATGTCTGTGTTGTTTGTGATCTTGCATGCTCTCTGTTGTTAGTAGCTATCTTGGCCAAGTAGTTGCTAGTGACTCCAAGAGGGGGTATTTATGCTCGATAGTGGGTTCATGCCTCTAGTTTCCAAGGGAAGTGACATAAATGTCTTCGGTTGTAGATGTGTTGTTGCCACTAGGGAGAAAACAATGGTATCTGGTTCATGGAACATGTGGACTGTTTACCTTACAGACTTTTCTTAAAGCAGTTGTCTGTTGCTTGCAACTTAATACTAGAGGGGGTTCAGATGATAACCTGAAGGTGGACTTCTAGTCATATATGCAATTGGATGGAGGTCTATGTATATTGTTGTATTGCCCAATCGAATCTCATAGGATCTTTCTGACTAGTAATTGCATTATTATGCCTTGCTCAGTTCCTGTCAATTGCCCTGATGTAATTTGTTTACCCTTCATGCCATGTTGTTTATCTAAGGAGAGCACCTCTAGTGAACTATGGACCCCGGTCCAACCTTTACCATTGATTCATCTTCCAATGTTACTTGTTTACTTGCTGCAAACCATTGCCTTCCACACCGTACGTTTAATCCTTTGTTACAGCAAACCGGTGACCTTGACAACCTCACTGATTCGTTGGGGCAAAGTCTTGAGTTTGTATTGTGCAGGTCTCCGCGTTGCTAGCAACACCTGTGTGAAGTTTCCTTCCTCCTACTAGTTCGATAACCTCGGTTTCTTACTGAGGGAAAATTGCTGCTGTGCTGCTTCATACCTTGCTCTTGGGGTTTCCAACGAAGCGTCCCACGACAAGTGCTGGGCGCCATCAAGATCTTTCTGGCGCCGTTGCCAGGGAGGCCAAGGACTTATTCACTAGGGGAGTCCTTCACTTCCTTTCTATTTACTTTGTTTTTAGTTTGCTTTGTTTCTTTTTCTTGGTTTTGTTTGCCTCTTTTCAAATAAACCAAAAAAACTAGTCTAGTTTGGTTTGCTTGCTTTATTCAAAAACACAAAAAAAATTAGTTCCTGCTCTAGTTGGTGGTCTTTTATTGCCTTGCTTGGTCATGGTTTCTATCAATGGATGGTTTCTTTGAAACTAGTTCTTATTGGCAAGGTGGGTTCACGGAAGAACAAAATTATTATTATTATAAGGAACACCGTTTGTCACAAAAAGGGAAACACTTATGGGAACAAATTGATAAGTTGAATACTATTGCTAGAGATGTGTGCTCTACTTATAATGTTACTTATTGCTTTGATAAAGCTTGTTGCTGTAGGAGGTATAAACACCTTCCTTTTCAATGTGAGTATAATGATAATGTTACCATATCTTCTTATGTTAAAGGAAATTATGATTTTGATGATGTGGAGCAAATTAAGAATTCATTTCCTTCAAGGGTGCATTTGAACTTGACAGTTTGCTTGAAAATACTGATGATGCATTTTATGATGAGGTTTATGAGATGCTTAAAGTTTGCTTTGATAATTACAAGGAAGAAAATGGCTATATTGTTGAATATTTTAATAGGCGTTTTCCACAAATGAAAGAGACTAATGCTTTGCAGGAGCCTATGGAAGAAGAAATTGTTGAAACTGGAAGCTCATTAGATGAAAAAGAGGGGGAGAGTTATGAAAAAAAGGAGGAAGAATGGATCTACCCATGCCTACCTTCTAATGAGAGTAACTCTTTATGCCTTACATTATTTTATTGTCCCCCATGCTTACCTAAGGAGGATGAATGTTATATTCCTGTGGATCCTTTTGAAATATCTACTTTGGATAAAACCTGTGGAGGTTTTAATCCCACTGTTTTTGAGCTTGAAAGAAATTATGATTTTGTAGATCATGAAAAGAATGCTTTATGTGATAGCTATATTGTTGAGTTTATTCATGAGGCTACTGAAAATTATTATGAGAGAGGAAAATATGGTTGTAGAAGTTTTCATGGTACTGAAACACCTCTCTATGTGCTGAAAGTTTTGAAGTTGCTCTTGTTTCATCTTCCTATGCCTATCTCTTTGTTCTTTGTGAATTTATTTGCATACAAGATTCCTATGCATAGGAAGTGGGTTAGACTTAAATGTGTTTTAAATGCTCTCTTTGACTTCAATTCATATTTCTTATGTGAGCATCTTCTCAAGCTTCTTGTGGCTAACTTAAAGGCGTTAAAGAAAAGTACTTGTTGGGAGATAACCTAAGAGTTTCCTTGAGTATTGGATGTTATTACTTCAGTAATGACCTCTCCTTATCCTTTTTGTTCGCTTTTTGTGCCAAGAATGACCTCTAATGAGAGCGAAGTAAGATTTGGGGAGTTGCTGTCCCGAAACAGATTTCTGTCCTGCACCAAAAAAATTCGTGAGGAGTCTCTGTAACTCGGATTGAGCTCAAATTTTACGAATAAATTCCCCAGTATGTGAGCTAACTTTCGTTAGTTCAACACTTTTTATTTGAGAAACATAAGATGTTCTAAAAAATCGGTTTCTACCTGCTTGTCTGTTTTGACAGATTTCTGCCATTATTTGCATTTGCTTCTTATTGATTACTTTTTGGGTTCTTGATGACCCACAAGTATAGGGGATCGCAACAGTCTTCGCGGGTAGTATTACCCACTTTATTGATTTGACACAAGGGGAGCCAAAGAATACTTGCAAGCCTTAATAACTGAGTTGTCAGTTCAGCTGCACCTGGAAATAGTTCTTGCTCACAGAAGTTTATCAGTAGCAACAGTTTGTAGTAGCAACAACAATAGCAACAACAATAGTGAAATAGTAGCAATAGTAACAGTAACGGTAATAGTAGGATTCGAGTGCGGTAGGTATAGGGATGGATCAACGGACGTTGCATGGACGAGTCTAAACATGTAACTTCAAGATCTAGGGCATTGCAGATAAATATAACAAGCATCCAAGTACTAAACAATCCTAGGCATGTGCTCCAAATATAGTCATACGTACTTGCAATGAGAACTTGTACAACATCTTCTGTCCAGCCAGCCCGTGGCAGCGGGGCCTCTCGGAAACTACTGGCAATTAAGGTGCTCCTTTTAATAGAGCACCGGAGCAAAGCATTAACACTCAGTGAACACATGTGATCCTCACACCACAGCCATCCCCTCCGGTTGTCCCAATTATTGTCACTTTCGGGCCTTTGGATCCGGACAATAATATGTGTACACAACTTGCAGATAAGATCACAAACAATACTATCATAATGATTCAATAATAAGTTCAGATCTGAGATCATGGCACTCGGGCCCTAGTGACAAGAATTAAGCACAACAAGTTGCAACAAAGTCAAATAGCACTAATAGAGATACTAGGCACTATGCCCTAACAGATCTTATTCGATTACATGATATAACTCATCCAATCCCTACCATCCCCTAGCCTACAGCGGGGGATTACTCACTCATGGATGAGGGAAACATCGGTGGTTGATGGAGATGCATTGGTGATGACGATGGCGATGATCCTCTCCAAATTTCCCGTATCGGCAGGGTGCCAGAATGGAGTTTCTGGATCCGAATCTTGGTTTCTGGTGGCAGCGGTGGAGCGGAACTCTTTCTGGAAAACTATCGAACCCCCTCTGTTTTTATTTCAGAAGGCAACTTATAGGCGCAGAGGGAGGCCGAGGAGCTGCCTAGGGTGGCCAGACCTCCCCCAGGCGCGGGGTCAGTGGGCCCACGCCTGGGGTGGGTCTGCCCCCCCAGGCCTCCCGTCTGTCTCCCCTTCTCGCTCCGTGGATCTTTTGGTGAGAAATAGTTTTTGGCATATTTTCCGGTATTTTTCCTGATAATTCATTTTCTGCACAAAAACAAGACACCAAGGTAATTCTGCTGAAAACAGCGCCAGTCTGTGTTAGTTGTATCCAAATCACACAAATTTAGAGAAGAAACAATAGCAAAGTGTTCGATAAAGTAGATACTCTTTGGACGTATCAACTCCCCCCAAGCTTAGCTTATTTCTTGTCCTCAAGCAATTCAGTTGAAAACTGAGTGTGATAAAAGAACTTTCACAAACACTTTGCTTCATATGATGTAAATATTATCAGCACATGAGTAGATGCTTAGACAATTCATAATAAAGAGTATGCAACTAAGTCTACTCAATAGTCATTGCAAGCTATGAAGAGAAACCAACTCAATAGTAATAAGTAGCATGAAACATAAACATAAGCAACATTGCAATGCTCATAATAAGGTATGAGAGTGGTATCTCGCTTTCCTTTGTTTGAAGAGAACAATATAATTGCTGAGGCACCTGTGAAGTTAAAGTGAAGACTAGAGATAAAGATATCAGAGATACAAGCATCAAAGTCATGACATAATTAACCAAGTTTTGGAACAAACACAAGAATGAAAACTATGCTCTCAAGAAGGTGCTCATAGAATAAGTGGTGACTCAACAAAATTGTGAAAATGGTTTTGTGAAGGTTTGAAAGGCTTCCCAATGTTGAAAGGAAGGTACTCATTAGCTTTGAGCTCTCATTGCCCCTATCATAGGCATCTTCATGTGGTTAAGGTGAAAGTGAGGTCCACTCTGAATCATATGCTTGACAGATCATAAACTGGAAATCCCAAGTACCTTGAGTACGAGGGTCGCTCCGCATGCTACTCAACTTTGGTCACCTGAAAGTTCTTGTCATTGTAAATACATGCATATCATCGAGAACCGCCAATGGGGTACCCCTTGCACATGGTACAAGAGCTTTCCCATAACCAAAATGACGAAGCAAGCAGACAATGAGCATCTCAGCAATCTTTTTATTTACCATATGCATAGATTTTTATTAAGGACACTTCAGAGATGATCATTATAGTGATGCTACAAGTTTCCACCATGATTAAGCATGGCTTAGGCTAGCGGCCCAGGCGTTTCTCTAACACAATGTATAAACTCCATGAACTAACAACTTCCCCTTTTATTTCACATCATGGACATTCGTAAACAAAAGAGCAAAGTATCAACTGGATGAGATATCCAACAGGTGTTGAAAGCGTTCCCCGTGACAGCACGGTTCTGCTGACTCCCAGCATATAATAAGCAAGCATATAACTTTCATGTACTAGTCACAATGGTTCAGGATTATTAAGCACAAGGAATAAAGTGTGCCATCATGTTCGTGAGAGCTTTACTAACTAACTTTCTCAAAACAGACAAACATTTTATTTTAAAAGAAAACACGACATATAGAATATGCACTGAAATAGCAAATGATGCTAATAGGTAGGTATGGTGGACATAGCTGGCAATGTTGGTTTTGGGGAGTTGGAAGCACATGTAGAGCATATACTCAGTGCAAGTGAAGGCTAGAAATAGAGAGGAAGCGACAAACGAGATAGCAATAGATGTCATAATCATGCTTGCAACAAAACATGACTAATTACGGCATGAAAGTGATACTAGAACTCTGAGACAAAATAAATCATCAAGGTTTACTAACTATTGATTAGTCATATGCATGCGTGAGCATGTGCCAAGTCGATTGACATGAATAGTCAGAGGAGGATACCACAATATCATATCAAAGTATGAATAAAACAATGCAAGCAAACATTCATATGACATGCTACAAACTATTTAGCAAGCTAGAGCTAATCATAGACAAGCAAGAACTACTAAGCATCCATAATGACATACACCTTACACAAACAGGCTAAGCATGCTCACAATGATGAGTATATGTACAAAAATGAAACAAATAGTGTTCGTTATCAGTCTCTTACCACACCTCGAGTTGTCTTAATCTTCATTATTGCCCTTCACTTGTGTGACTTGAATAATTAACATGAAAACCAATATCCACTGAGGACGGCTGAACCATGCAAACAACTCACAAAACCAAAGAAGAACAACAAATATTTTTGGTGTTTTCGATTTTTTAGAAGGCAACCAACACAAAACCAAACGAAGCAAAAGAAAACCAAAAACAAAAACTAAGACGCTCTAAGAACAACACAACTGTGCATGAAACAATAAAAACGAAGTGTCTAGAAAGACCTGAGATTTTTATTGATGAAGAAGGGGATTCCTTGGGCACCCCCAAGATTTGACGCTTGTACCTCTTGAGTAATTCTTAGGGTGACACAGAGTGGCTCCCCAAGCTTGAGCTTTTATCCATTCTTCATCTCATTACATCATCCTCTCTCTACACCTGAAATTTTTCTTTCATACAAAACTTCACACAATCTTCATTAGAAACATTAGTTTATTCAAAAGATATTAGACCTATGGAAAAGCTTTGGAACAACAAGAATTTTCATTAAGAACACAATCTACTGTAGTAACTCCTTCAAAAAGCTCAATTTCCCAAAAAGAACCCGAAAAGGAATCAATAAGAAGCAAATGCAAATAATGGCGTAAATGTCAAAGCATCAAGCGGTAGAAGCGATTTTCTGAAGACCTTTTGTTGCTCAAATAAAAAAGTGTTGATCTAACAAAAGTTATCTAACATACTAGGGGATTTATTCATAAATTTTTAGCTCAATCTGACTTACAGAGACTCCTCACGAATTTTTATGGCGGAGGACAGAAATCTGTTTCGGGACAACAACTCCCCAAATCTTACTTCCCTCTCATCAGAGGTCATTCTTGGCACAAAAGGCAAATAAAAAGGATAAGTAGAGGTTATTACAGAAGTAACAACTTCCAAGACTCAAGAAAACTATTGGGTTATCTCCCAAGAAGTACTTTTCTTTAACGCCTTTAAGTTAGGCACAATGAAGAGCAAAGATTGGAAACGAGAAAATAAAAGTGAGCAAGTATAAACACTGTGAAAACATTGTTTTGTTCATTAAAATCCTTTTGTTAACAAGGTTGATAAAGTCTTGTTACCAAAAAAATCTTATATGAATCAAAACTTTGCATTCCACAAGGTGATTATGTTACCTCATACTTGATAGCAATGGTCCCAATTATAATAGTTTCAAAATTTTCTTTTGGAATGAAACAATATATTTCTCCAACTTGGATGCTCTCAATGTTTTCAATGGAATTCAGGCAATAGCTCTTAACAACCTTCTTGGGAAAATAGAGTGTGCTCTTTGTCATTAATATTGAATGTTACTTTTCCTTGATTGCAATTGATGATAGCACCTACAGTATTAAGAAAAGGTCTCCCAAGAATAATAGACATATTATCATCTTCTGGCATTTCAAGCACAACAAAATCAGTTAAGACCATGCAATTATGAGAAACTTGAACAGGAACATCCTCACATATACCAACAGGGACAGTAGTTTACTTATAAGCCATTTGCAAAGATAATCAGTTGGTATCAACTTTCCTAGCTGGAGTCTCTTGTAGAGAGAAAAAGGCATAACACTGACTCCAACTCCCAAATCACATAAAGCAGTTCTAACATAATTATTCTTAATAGAGCAAGGAAAAGTTGGTATACCTGGATCACCAAGTTTCTTTGGAACCTTACCATTGAAGGAATAATTAGAAAGTAGGGTAGAAATATCCTCATTAGGAATCTTCCTTTTATTAGAGACAATATCCTTCATATACTTTGAATAAGGAGTCAACTTAATAGCATCAGTCAAAGGAATTTGCAAAAATAAAGGCTTCATCCACTCACAAAAAATGTTGTAGTGTTCTTCCTCCTTTGACTTGTGTTTCTTCCCTGGAAAAGGCATAGGTTTCTGCACCCAAGGTTCTCTCTCTTTACCATGTTTATTAGCAATAAAATATTCCTTTGTGTACCTAGTGTTCTTAGTGTGCTTCTCAGGTTCTTCCTCAACTTCCTCCGTATTAGGAGCATCATTGTTATTACCACTCTCAGTTTCAGCATCAGAGACAGATATACTATTAGGATCTATAGCAGGTTCAAGTGGTTCCTCAACTTCTTTATGTTCCTTTTTCTTCCTCTTACGAGGACTACCACTATCCTCACCTTGTTGGGAATCCTACTCTATTATTTTAGGGTGTTCTTCAGGACATAAAGAATCTTGAGTAGCTGCACCACTCCTAGTTCTAATTCCATAAGCATGTTTATTTCCTGAAGCATTAACTAGCATATCCTTTTGTACCTTAGCTAGTTGATCAAGTTGGGTTTGAACCATTTGAAAGTTTTTACAAAGCATTTTAATATCATTAGAAGTTCTTTCCACAATATCTTTCAACTCAATTACCTTGTTTAACAATAAATGTGTCAAGTTCCTCTAAGCACTGATCAGGAGTCTTACCATAAGGAATATCACCTTCATTAAATTGGAGAGAGTGTACCTCAATAGTAGATGAGTGGGGAATTGGCTTGCATAATTCTTCTATAGGAGGTAGATTATTCACATCTTCATATCAAATACCTTTCTCCTTTAGACACTTCTTAGCTTCCTTCATCACTTCATCATTTAATGCAATAACTCCCCTCTTCTTTGTTGTTGGTGTTGGAATTGGTTCAGGAACAACTGGCTCAGGAGTAATAGGCTGAGGTGTATCCTGCTTAGTTGAAGTCCAATCATCATAATTCTAGCTTATCTTGGTCATTAATTCTTTAGCATCTGTAGGAGTCCTTTTCCTAAAAACACAATTAGCAAAGCTATCTCGGTAGGTCCTAGAATCACCAGTTAGTCCATTATAATAAATATCAAGAAGCTCATTTTTAGGTAATGGACATCCAGGATGTGCATGAATCAAGGAACAGAATCTTTTCCATGACTCAGGAAATTTCTCTTCTTCTTCCTGTTTAAAATCAAAAAGTCTCTGCAAAGCAGCATGTCTAGCACTGGGAGGAAAATATTTATGGAAGAAAGAAGCAATCAAGCAATCAGGGCTATCAATAGAACCAGGAGGTAATCTATTAAACCAAGCCCTAGCTTCCCCTTTTAGTGAAAAAGGGAAGATCTTAGCAACAAAGTACTTGCGCATCTTAAAATCATTAGAGAACAAAGCACTCATAGTAGAAAGCTCATTCATATGTGCCACAACACTCTCATTTTCAGTCCCACAAAAAGGTTCTTTCTCAACAATATCTAAATAAGAAAAATCAAGAGAGAAATCATAATCTTCATCTTTAATATCTATGGGAGAAGTGGCAAACTTAGGATCATATGACAACTTAGGCACAATAGTACGTCTAGCAAGGAGACTCTTCATAGCACTAGTACCATGTGTGTTTCAGCACTCTTCAACAAATTCATCAGTGATCTCAATGTAACCATCATTAATATCATAACTCTCACTAGCCTTAGGTGAGCTAACAGGTGTAACTGTGTCTTCACTAGGAGTTTTGGTATTTCCAAGACCAGCCATAGTAGCATCTAGAAAAGGACCTAGTGAACCACTCGCATCAAGCACAGTAGAAGTAACATCATGAGTATCAAAAGCAGTTTTAGATTCAGCAGTAGTAGCAGTGTGTGTAGCATGAGAAAGTGGTGGTGGTGTGACAAGCTTATTTATAACAGATAGTGAATCAAGAGCAATAGAGGTGTTTAGGACTGTACCTCTTCTTGTAGTGGATGGTAAAATAGGGAACTTTCCATCACGAGACTTCCCCATGATGAAAGGAGTAGCAGTGAACAATAATAGATCCAAGTGAACTTACAAATAAAGCTATGCTCCCCGGCAACGGCGCCAGAAAATAGTCTTGATGACCCACAAGTATAGGGGATCGCAACAGTCTTCGCGGGTAGTATTACCCAATTTATTGATTCGACACAAGGGGAGCCAAAGAATACTTGCAAGCCTTAACAACTGAGTTGTCAGTTCAGCTGCACCTGGAAATAGTTCTTGCTCACAGAAGTTTATCAGTAGCAATAGTTTGTAGTAGCAATAGCAAAGCAACAACATGTAGGGGTCCCTACCCAATAAGGTAGAGTCCTCCTGTGTTTTACAATGCTAGTCCCTGGATCAATAGCTAGCATCCACAGTTAAGATGTAATATCAAGAAACAAAGGTCATAATATAACTTTATAACCAGGAATAACATAAGTTTATTACATCAAACATAGCTCATTAGGCTATTTCATTACATTGCAGCGGAATAACTATAAACATGGGGTCCTTCATCTTCAAAGTGCCACAGGCAGATGTTGGTTGTAGATTTTGTAATCCTAAACAATCAATCTTCACTAAAATCAATCAAACCTGCAACATACAAGTTACAGCCACAAAGGGTCAATACATTTGAATTGTATTGGCAAGTGATACTATATTGGTAAAGTGGAATCTATCATCTATATGCATTTGGCTAAGTGGAGTTGAGGCTTGCATTGCTCAAAATAGATTTTTACTTATCATTTTGAAAATACTAAGTTTTTTCTTGACAAAATCATTTCCTCAATCAAAGATTTCAAGATCCTTGTACCAAGCCATCTCTCCATCAATGATTGAAGAATTCAAACAACCCTTGTTCAAACCACAAGATTTTAATTTAGAAATTGGAATGATGAGATTCTTGATTGCTTCCATGTCTTGATGCTCAAATTGTCCTTTACCAGGGACATGGCTAAGTACTTAGATTTTACACTGCAGAGGTGGTGCACTTTACCCACAAGACTTGGTTTCCCAAGACAAAATCTTTCAGAAGCCTTCCCTTAGACCAAAATGGACGCGTTCCAACCTATCAAACACTACCACCCACTGTCCATATGGCTAAGTTCTTGCAACCTATATGATCATGGCAGAGCCCATATTGCCAAGTGGTTGCACTTGAAGCTTCTCAACATTTGACATCTCAAATCCCTTTGTTCCTGGGTGGCATACCACAAGTGAGATACACAATCCAAGTCTATGGCATTGTGAACCACTCAACCAATCTCCACCAAGCAAGCCCATTCCACCCAGGGGATTCATTAACTTAGTTGTTTTATTAATCAAAACTTAAGTCCTCAGACTTAGAATATTTTTCCATAGTGTGAATATATATTCCACCCATGTTTTCTATTATCTAGGCTAAGCTTGGTAGTAGTAGGAATCTCTAACTTAGGAAAATCCTACTAAGGATTCATCTACTAGGTTTTCCTATAACAAGATCTATACTTAGCAAAATCCATGCAAGTTTACTTAGCAAAATCACTAATGCATAATAAAAGTATTGGGATAGAAAGTATGTAGCATCACTTGCCTTTTTGGTAGAGTATGGGTTCACTTCTTGATCTTTGCAACAATCACACTCTTCAAGTCACTACAAATCAATCAAGCAAGGTACAAACTCAATCTACCAATCAAGCAAAACAACACACATAAATAACAAAATCAAAGAAATGCATGCAAGCATGCCAAGCTTTGTTTTGTTTGAAAAGGTGGTTCCTAGTGGGTCATAGTCATTTGGGTAAATCTAATGGTCATTTCCTAAAGTGGCCAAGTCATTTGCAAAAGGTTTCACTTAAAAACCCTTTGCAAAACAAAGTGTTATTTTATGTGGTGTAGAAATATTTTTACTAAGGCATTAGCCCATAGGGTTCACCAAATGAGTTGCTATTGCAAAACTTGGTGTTTTTAGGTCAGTAGGTTTGGTCCAAACCATCTACTCAAAGTTTTCTTCCTTTAAACATTTCCATAATAAAATCACTAATTTTATTTGGCTAGAAATGGACTAAACTAATTAATCCATTCCAAACTTTTCCAAATTCATTTTCCAAACCATGGGTTGGTTCCTAGGGTCAGTAGGGTCACAATAAACCAATTGGCAAAGGTTTGATCTCAAAATTCATTTTTAAATGATTTTTATAATGTTAGCAAGTACACAAAAGAATCTGCAAATTCAAACAAGCTACCAGTTACTATTTGCTAAACTAAGGGTAGGGTTGGTTAGGTCTTGTTCTCCTGAATCTTTTGATATAAAATTTGTCAAATTTGGACGTGTGGTTCAAAAGATATAAGGGTTTGAAGTTTGCACTCCAATCGATTTCAAATTCAGTTTTAAAACAGATCCTGCCACGCGTCTTATTCTAATTGGCCGAAAACGGTTCGCTGCGGATCACGCTCTGGTGCGTTGGATCTAGTTAAATCTAGTGGCTCAGATCGAGTACCCCTTCGCGTTTAAGTCGTTCTATCTCACCCGCTTGATTGATATCGGACGGCTCATATCAAACGGTCACGAACTGGCGGCGTGGTAACACCGGCGGCGTGAGTCGGTTAGCCATGCGGCGCTAAACGAAACGAGGAAGGAGGAGAGGGCTCACTGGGGTTCGTGGCACGGGATGCTCAACTTGCCACTGGTTGATGAAGGGGCGACGGGACGGAATCCCTCGCCGGAGTTATTCATCGGCGACGGGCTCGTCGAGGTCGAGGACGTCGCCGGAGACCACCCTAAGGCGAAAGCAGAGGTGTGGTGATGCGTGAGATCAAGGCGGCGCTGCGCGTGAACGAGAGTGGAAAGGCGGACGGAAACCATCCGGGATACTCACGGAGTTAGGCGACGCGCGGCCAGATGTTGTCGAGGTCGGTGCTCTAGGCGCCCGCGGTTGATTGATTGGCACAGAAACATGCGCTAGGGTGCGATGAGCATGCTCGTGTGTTCGGGGAGGCAGAAAGTGGTGAGAGGCTGCCGGAATCGGCGAGAATGGTCGCCGGAGACAGAAGAGGTGCAGTAGGAAATGGCAACAGCCTGGTGGCGGGTAGAGGATGGCGTCTGAGGGAAACAGAAGAGGGGAAAGAGGCGATTAAGAGGGAGTGGTCGCTGGTGGGGATTACTCGGCCAGTAAAGAGGATTTACGCCGGCATTCAACGGCAGTAAACGGCGAGGAACTGGTCGCGGGGTGGGTGAGAAAGATGAACAGTGGCGTGGGGTCGTTGTGTCAGTGGGAAAAGAGGAAGAGGGAGGGTCCATATGTCAGTGACTTGGCAGCTGTTTCAGCAGGTGAAGAAAACGGTTCGGGGTGGAGAGGAGGTGGGCTGCGAGTTGGGCTGTTGGGCCAGATTTGTTGGGCTGTTCTATTTTTTTCTGTCTAAGTCTTTTTCTTTTTCTATTTCTATTTCCTGATTTGTATTTCAAACAACAATTCAATTAATCCAAATAAATTCATTCAAACACCACATTTCAATTCTTTGAACTTGGTTCTGTTTATCAACATAAACCAACATTCCAAAATAAATAATATTTTTATTCCTTTTTAGGATCTATTTAATATAAAATAGACCATAGTTATTTAATCAAATATGGTATGATTTATTTAATAAATCTCCCTTTAAAGTCCAAAATATTTATCCAAATCAAATCAGTAGGTATTAATTGGAAATAAAGAATACTTAAATTACTTGTTTAAAATAAAATAACATTTTATTATAGGGTCCATTAATAATTAAATAAAATGGCCTTAGTTATTAAATCAAATAGGGTTTGATTTTTATTAATAAAATCTTTATTTGAAACCTAAATATTTTCAAAATAAAATTAGTAGGTTTAATTTGGGAAATATATAATATTTGGAAATTTGTTTTAAAACAAAATAACCCTTTTATTTTAGTGTCCATTTATTAATTAACATAATAGGCTTTCATTATTAAATCCAATAGGATTTGTTTTATTGAGATATTTATTTTGAAATCTAAAACAAGCCCAAACACTTTAGTAGGTTTTATTAGAGAATATAAAATATTTGGAAAACCTATTTAAAATAATTTTAATAAGTTTTGATGTTTTAATTAAAATGGTAAAGCCTTTTTATTAAATAAAGTTGGATATTAAATCTTTATTAATTTATTTTAAATAAACCTTTGCTAAATTTATTTAGAATAAATGTTTTAATTCCAAAGCTTGGCCAAGTTTTAATTTGGCTTTATAAAATAATCTTTATTTATAAATCCACCTTTTCCTTTTGAAAACCAAATCTTTTATTAAAGGATCCAATAGTAGTAATTCCAAAACATTTCTAATTTCCTTTATTAAATGTTTATCTTTATGAATCCCTTTAGGGTTTTATTTAATTCAAATGAGTTTGGAGTTCCAATTGAATTCAAAAAGTTTCTTCTGGCTCTGAAAATTAACAAAGTTTTATTTTATTCATTTATTTTCACATTACAAGATTTGGAAAAATCTTGGGATGTGACAGGCTACCACCCTTAAAATAAATCTCGTCCCGAGATTTGGGAAGGTTAGGGTTACAAGCATGTTCAAACAACTAGGGTACTACCACCCTTAAAAATTTTCAAACAAAAATTACACATTGTCCTTCTTGGGATCCTGGGGAAATTTTCTCTAAGCAAACAGTTGCATGTGTCCTTGGTTTCCATTCTTGACTCATGGGCCAAGGTTGAGATCCTTCATAGACTTGTTTAACTTGTTCTCCATCCTTTCTGGACAATTGTTTGCATAGTGGCCTAGTTCTTTGCATTTGAAACACATCACTTGGTTGATATCTTTCTTTTTCTTTGGTATTACTGTCTCTTGTTTGTTTCCTTGGTTCTTCTTGTTTTCTGGGCACTCATTGGCATAGTGTTCCATCTCTTTGCAATTGTAACATTGCAACTGGCTTTTGTCTTTCTTCTTCTTTTTGGGTCTCTCCAAAACTAGGAGTTCCTCTAGTTCATGCTCTTCATGAGTGGGAGATCTTTCTCTCTTCTTGGGGCATTGATCTTCATGTTCCTTGGGTGCACGATCCTTGTATCCACAAGTATTGCTAACTTGGGTTCCTTCTAGAATAACATCTTTGTCATCCTTGTTGTCATTAGCTCTTTGGGAAAAGTTTTCTCTCATGTTGATCATTTGAGTAACTATTCCTTGCAACAATTTGGATTGGAGTTTCAAAATCCTTTGTATGGCTGGGTCTAGTCCATTGTTGTTGGCTAAAAGCTGAGTTGTCTCTTGGCTCAACTGGTTTTGGGTTGCTATAAGTTCTCTCATGTTGTCCTCTTGGTTGTTGTTGTTGTTGTCATCAACCTTGATGTTGAAGTTTCTTGGAGTAGTCATCTGTTTGGGTTGAAGGGAGATTAGAGTAGGCAAGATATTTCTAAGGAATTATTTCTAATCACACACATCATAATTCACACAAGCAATGTGCAAGCAATCACAAACAAACATTCACAAACAAACATTCACAAACAACTTTGCACTCAAACAACAAAGTTCAAGCACATTCTTAGGCAACAAAATATTTTTATTACACCACATAAATTGGTGGTTTGACTTAACTAAATTATGGTGGTCCATCTATATGGTTTACTTGTGATCTTTCCTTCCTTCTTGATTCTTCTTGAATGAGATCTTGGTTTCCTTGAGAAAAACTCTTGGTCACTATACATCAAAGTTGTTGATGGCTTCTTCTTATTTTGCATTCCCTTAGTCTCTAAATCTTGAGCAAGATTTCTTGTCTCACTTGTCCTTAGTGATAACCTTGGTTGAAGTCCTTGGTGAACATATTGAAGATGTTTAAGTCATTAGAGTTGAAGAAGTTGAAGTCATTAGAGTTGAAGATGTTGAAGAAGTCCTTTGCACATGGTGTAGTCTTTGGTCAGGAGGTAGGCTTTTATCCATCAAGTTGAAATAGAAGAGATGTAGAGTTGAAACCAAAATGATTGAGGAAAGAGTTTACAAGTGTTTTTGTAAATAAGTTTTCGGAACAAATACAACTCCTATTTTTTTTTCTAAGGGTTTTTGTCCAATCCTAGGGTTTACAAATCCTACAGGCAACACAATGCTCTGATACCATCTGTAGGGGTCCCTACCCAATAAGGTAGAGTCCTCCTGTGTTTTACAATGCTAGTCCCTGGATCAATAGCTAGCATCCACAGTTAAGATGTAATATCAAGAAACAAAGGTCATAATATAACTTTATAACCAGGAATAACATAAGTTTATTACATCAAACATAGCTCATTAGGCTATTTCATTACATTGCAGCGGAATAACTATAAACATGGGGTCCTTCATCTTCAAAGTGCCACAGGCAGATGTTGGTTGTAGATTTTGTAATCCTAAACAATCAATCTTCACTAAAATCAATCAAACCTGCAACATACAAGTTACAGCCACAAAGGGTCAATACATTTGAATTGTATTGGCAAGTGATACTATATTGGTAAAGTGGAATCTATCATCTATATGCATTTGGCTAAGTGGAGTTGAGGCTTGCATTGCTCAAAATAGATTTTTACTTATCATTTTGAAAATACTAAGTTTTTTCTTGACAAAATCATTTCCTCAATCAAAGATTTCAAGATCCTTGTACCAAGCCATCTCTCCATCAATGATTGAAGAATTCAAACAACCCTTGTTCAAACCACAAGATTTTAATTTAGAAATTGGAATGATGAGATTCTTGATTGCTTCCATGTCTTGATGCTCAAATTGTCCTTTACCAGGGACATGGCTAAGTACTTAGATTTTACACTCTGCAGAGGTGGTGCACTTTACCCACAAGACTTGGTTTCCCAAGACAAAATCTTTCAGAAGCCTTCCCTTAGACCAAAATGGACGCGTTCCAACCTATCAAACACTACCACCCACTGTCCATATGGCTAAGTTCTTGCAACCTATATGATCATGGCAGAGCCCATATTGCCAAGTGGTTGCACTTGAAGCTTCTCAACATTTGACATCTCAAATCCCTTTGTTCCTGGGTGGCATACCACAAGTGAGATACACAATCCAAGTCTATGGCATTGTGAACCACTCAACCAATCTCCACCAAGCAAGCCCATTCCACCCAGGGGATTCATTAACTTAGTTGTTTTATTAATCAAAACTTAAGTCCTCAGACTTAGAATATTTTTCCATAGTGTGAATATATATTCCACCCATGTTTTCTATTAGCTAGGCTAAGCTTGGTAGTAGTAGGAATCTCTAACTTAGGAAAATCCTACTAAGGATTCATCTACTAGGTTTTCCTATAACAAGATCTATACTTAGCAAAATCCATGCAAGTTTACTTAGCAAAATCACTAATGCATAATAAAAGTATTGGGATAGAAAGTATGTAGCATCACTTGCCTTTTTGGTAGAGTATGGGTTCACTTCTTGATCTTTGCAACAATCACACTCTTCAAGTCACTACAAATCAATCAAGCAAGGTACAAACTCAATCTACCAATCAAGCAAAACAACACATAAATAACAAAATCAAAGAAAATGCATGCAAGCATGCCAAGCTTTGTTTTGTTTGAAAAGGTGGTTCCTAGTGGGTCATAGTCATTTGGGTAAATCTAATGGTCATTTCCTAAAGTGGCCAAGTCATTTGCAAAAGGTTTCACGTAAAAACGCTTTTCAAAACAAAGTGTTATTTTATGTGGTGTAGAAATATTTTTACTAAGGCATTAGCCCATAGGGTTCACCAAATGAGTTGCTATTGCAAAACTTGGTGTTTTTAGGTCAGTAGGTTTGGTCCAAACCATCTACTCAAAGTTTTCTTCCTTTAAACATTTCCATAATAAAATCACTAATTTTATTTGGCTAGAAATGGACTAAACTAATTAATCCATTCCAAACTTTTCCAAATTCATTTTCCAAACCATGGGTTGGTTCCTAGGGTCAGTAGGGTCACAATAAACCAATTGGCAAAGGTTTGATCTCAAAATTCATTTTTAAATGATTTTTCTAATGTTAGCAAGTACACAAAAGAATCTGCAAATTCAAACAAGCTACCAGTTACTATTTGCTAAACTAAGGGTAGGGTTGGTTAGGTCTTGTTCTCCTGAATCTTTTGATATAAAATTTGTCAAATTTGGACGTGTGGTTCAAAAGATATAAGGGTTTGAAGTTTGCAATCCAATCTGATTTCAAATTCAGTTTTAAAACAGATCCTGCCACGCGTCTTATTCTAATTGGCCGAAAACGGTTCGCTGCGGATCACGCTCTGGTGCGTTGGATCTAGTTAAATCGAGTGGCTCAGATCGAGTACCCCTTCGCGTTTAAGTCGTTCTATCTCACCCGCTTGATTGATATCGGACGGCTCATATCAAACGTCCACGAATGGCGGCGGTAACACCGGGCGGCGGCGAGCTGTCGATTACAGCGGCGCTATGGAACTGAAACGAGGAAGGAGGAGAGGGGCTCACTTGGGTTCGCCGTGGCACGGGATGCTCAACTTGCCATGGTTGATGAAGGGCGCCAGGGACGGCGGAATCCTCGCGGAGTTATTCTTGGCGCGACGGCTCTGGTCGAGGTCGAGGACGTCGCTGGAGACCACCCTAAGGCGAAACAGAGGTGCGGTCAGATGCGTGAGATCAAGGCGACGCTGTGCGCGTGAACGAGAGTGGAAAGGGCGGACGGAAACCATCTGGGATACTCACCGGAGTTAAGCGCGCGCCAGCGGCCGATGTTGTCGAGGTCGGTGCTCGGCGCCGGGTTGATTGATTGGCACGAAACATGCGCTAGGGTGCGATGAGCATGCTCGTGTTCGGGAGGCGAAAGTGGTGAGAGGCCGGAATCGGCGAGAATGGTCGCGGAGATGTAAGAGGTGCATGGGAAATGGCAACACTGGTGGCGGGTAGAGGATGGCGTCGAGGGAAGCGAGAGGGAAAGAGGCGATTAAGAGGAGTGGTCGCTGGTGGGGATTACTCGCCAAGAAGAGGATTTACGCGGCATTCAACGGCGATGTGGCGAGAACCGTCAGGGTGGGTGAGAAAGATGAACAGTGGCGTGGGGTCGTTGTGTCAGTGGGAAAAGAGGAAGAGGGAGGGTCCATATGTCAGTGACTTGGCAGCTGTTTCAGCAGGTGAAGAAAACGGTTCGGGGTGGAGAGGAGGTGGGCTGCGAGTTGGGCTGTTGGGCCAGATTTGTTGGGTTGTTCTATTTTTTTCTGTCTAAGTCTTTTTCTTTTTCTATTTCTATTTCCTGATTTGTATTTCAAACAACAATTCAATTAATCCAAATAAATTCATTCAAACACCACATTTCAATTCTTTGAACTTGGTTCTGTTTATCAACATAAACCAACATTCCAAAATAAATAATATTTTTATTCCTTTTTAGGATCTATTTAATATAAAATAGACCATAGTTATTTAATCAAATATGGTATGATTTATTTAATAAATCTCCCTTTAAAGTCCAAAATATTTCTCCAAATCAAATCAGTAGGTATTAATTGGAAATAAAGAATACTTAAATTACTTGTTTAAAATAAAATAACATTTTATTATAGGGTCCATTAATAATTAAATAAAATGGCCTTAGTTATTAAATCAAATAGGGTTTGATTTTTATTAATAAAATCTTTATTTGAAACCTAAATATTTTCAAAATCAAATTAGTAGGTTTAATTTGGGAAATATATAATATTTGGAAATTTGTTTTAAAACAAAATAACCCTTTTATTTTAGTGTCCATTTATTAATTAACATAATAGGCTTTCATTATTAAATCCAATAGGATTTGTTTTATTGAGATATTTATTTTGAAATCTAAAACAAGCCCAAACACTTTAGTAGGTTTTATTAGAGAATATAAAATATTTGGAAAACCTATTTAAAATAATTTTAATAAGTTTTGATGTTTTAATTAAAATGGTAAAGCCTTTTTATTAAATAAAGTTGGATATTAAATCTTTATTAATTTATTTTAAATAAACCTTTGCTAAATTTATTTAGAATAAATGTTTTAATTCCAAAGCTTGGCCAAGTTTTAATTTGGCTTTATAAAATAATCTTTATTTATAAATCCACCTTTTCCTTTTGAAAACCAAATCTTTTATTAAAGGATCCAATAGTAGTAATTCCAAAACATTTATAATTTCCTTTATTAAATGTTTATCTTTATGAATCCCTTTAGGGTTTTATTTAATTCAAATGAGTTTGGAGTTCCAATTGAATTCAAAAAGTTTCTTCTGGCTCTGAAAATTAACAAAGTTTTATTTTATTCATTTATTTTCACATTACAAGATTTGGAAAAATCTTGGGATGTGACACAACAACAACAACAACAATAGTGAAATATTAGCAATAGTAACAGTAACGGTAACAGTAGGATTCGAGTGCGGTAGGCATAGGGATGGATGGACGGACGTTGCATGGACGAGTCTAAACATGTAACTTCAAGATCTAGGGCATTGTAGATCAATAATAACAAGCATACAAGTACTAAACAATCCTAGGCATGTGCTCCAAATATAGTCATACGTGCTCGCAATGAGAACTTGCACAACATCTTCTGTCCAGCCAGCCCGTGGCAGCGAGGCCTCTAGGGAACTACTGGCAATTAAGGTGCTCCTTTTAATAGAGCACTAGATCAAAGCATTAATACTCAGTGAACACATATGATCCTCACACCACAGCCATCCCCTCCGGTTGTCCCAATTATTGTCACTTTGGGGCCTTTGGATCCGGACAATGATATGTGTACACAACTTGCAGATAAGATCACAAATAATACTATCATAATGATTCAATAATAAGTTCAGATCTGAGATCATGGCACTCGGGCCCTAGTGACAAGCATTAAGCACAACAAGTTGCAAAAAAGTCAAATAGCACTAATAGAGATACTAGGCACTATGCCCTAACAGATCTTATTCGATTACATGATAGAACTCATCCAATCCCTACCATCCCTAAGCCTACATCGGGGGATTACTCACTCATGGATGAGGGAAACATCGGTGGTTGATAGAGATGCGTTGGTGATGACGATGATGGCGATCCTCTCAAATTCCCGTCCCAAAGTGCGGTGCGAAGTTTCTGGATCCGATCATGGTTTCTGGTGGCGGCGGCGGAGCGGAACTCTTTCTAGAAAACTATCGAACCCCCCTCTGTTTTTAGGTTAGAAGGCAACTTATAGGCGCGGAGGCCGAGGAGCCTGGGTGGCGGACCTCCCCAGCGAGGTCGGTGGGCCGCCTGGGTGGGTCTCGACCCCTGTGCCTCCTCTGCCTCCCCTTCCGCTCGTGGATCTTCTAGTGAGAAATAGTTTTTGGCATATTTTCCGGGATTTTTCCTAATAGTTCATTTTCTGCACAAAAATAAGACACCAAGGTAATTTTGCTAAAAACAGCGTCAGTCCGTGTTAGTTGTATCCAAATCACACAAGTTTAGAGAAGAAACAATAGCAAAGTGTTCGAGAAAGTAGATACATTTTGGATGTATGAGTTCTCTTTAGGTGAATTGAGCTTTTTGAAGGAGTTACTACATTAGCTTGTGTTTTTAGTGAAAAGCCTTGCTATTACAAAGCTTTGCCAGAGGTCTAATATCTTTTGAATACACTAATGTTCATAATGAAGATTGTGTGAAGTTTTGTATGAAGGAAAAATTTCAGGTGTAAAGAGAGAATGATGCAATGAGATGAAGAATGGACAAAAGCTCAAGCCTGGGGATGCCACCATGGTGTCACCCCAAGAAATATCCAAGAGGTACAAGCGTCAAAGCTTGGGGATGCCCAAGGCATCCCCTTCTTCATCAATAAAAAGCTCAGGTCTGTCTAGACACTTCGTTTTTATTGTTTCATTCTTAGTTGTGTTGTTCTTGGAGCGTCTTAGTTTTCGTTTGCTTTGCTTAGGTTGTTTAGTTTGCTTGAATAAAGAAGTTTGGACCCCCGTTCTCGATGTGTTGTTTTGCAAATAAGTTGCTTGGTGTTGGAAAGGAGTAGTAAGTTCTTGCTTGAAGTGCAAGAGGAGCTTGCATTGACTGTGACTTAGACTTTAGCATGACACGATAGGTGTTGTTTTGACCTTATGCTTAGTGATTATTGCTGTAGCATGTCTTGTTCCAAACAATTGGGATTGCTTAGTGTGCCTTGAAGAATTTATGCGTTGTTTTAGCATGCAAAATCTTAATATTGTGGTGTTCTCCTCTGATTCTTTGCTTGGGTTGACTTGGCACATGCTCACACCATGTTATGACTATGACAAGTCACCATTAGCCTCTATGATCATTTAGTCCTTGACTTGTAGTTCCACTCTTTTCTTTGATTAGTATGCTTTGTTGCACTGCATGATTTTGGCCATTATTGCTCTCTTAGTTGGTCGCTCCCAGTCTTTGCTAGCCTCCACTTGTATGAGTAAGTTCTACTCATGCCTCCAACTCCCAAGAAACCAAGTTTTTCCAAAGTGTCCACCATAAACTCCTATGCATGGTGTGTTACACCATTCCAAGTATATTCTTTTTTCATCTATCTTCCAATTAAAAACTATTTTTTTATGTGAAAAATTAGTGATTAAAGCCCTCACGAACTTGATGGCACACTTTATTTTTTGCCCCTAATAAACTTGAACCATTGTGATAACTTTGTTGTATATGCTTGCACTTATAAGTTGGAATTAGCAGAAATGTGCTGTCATGGGGAACGTTTTCAACATTGCACTTGTACCTTGTTGTACTCAGTTGATATCATGTTCCTTTGTCTATGGATGTCACCGGTGTGAAATAAAGAGGGAACTTGTAAGTCCATGGAGTTTGTATTCTGTGTTAGAGAAACGCCAGGGCCGCTAGCCTAAGCCATGCCTAATCATGGTGGAAACTTGCAGCATCACCATAATGAGCTATCTATGAAGCATCCTCAATAAAAAGCTATGCATATGGTAAATAAAAAGATTGCTGAGATGCTCATTGTCTGCTTGCCTTGTCATTTTGGTTATGGGAAAGCTCATGTACCATGTGCAAGGGGTACCCCGTTGGCGGTTCTCAATGATATGCAAATACTTACAGTGACAAGAACTTACCTGCACCCGAATTTGAGTATGCATGAGGTGTGGCCCTCGTATTCAAGGGACTTGAGATAGTGTTATCGCCATATTTTGGCCAAAGAAGGAGATGGGCCGTGATCAAGATGGGCTTGGAAGATACATATATTCAACGTGTTGTTGGATCGGCCTAGTGCGTGGATTTGGGCTAAATTGCCCGTGTATCTTGTATCATAGTAGGTTTCGTTTCAGTTTAGGTTCCGTTTCAGTTTAGGTAAAGATAGAGTTGTAGAGTTATTCCAAAGTTAGAAAGTCTTCGGACTATAAATATGTCCCTAAGGTTATCGAGAAAAGGAGGACAATCACGTTCACAACAAACACAATCTCGGCGCATCGCCACCCCTTGTTTTCGAGGGTTTCTTTCGGGTAAGTGTCATGCTGCCTAGATCGCATCTTACGATCTAGGCAGTATTTTACTTATCGTTATTTAGTGTTACTCGTCTTTGAAGCCTTGTTGATGGCGAGTAACACTACTATCATAGATTTTGTTGAGGCTAGCATCGGTGCTTTTCGCTATAATTGTTTAAAGTTATGCCGCCTCTAGTTACCTCGCTACCTTTGCACTGTTTCCCAAGTGCGAGGGTAGCATCTTGCTTGATCTTTATTTAGCTGATTCGATCTGTTATGGTTGTGCCTTGCTCACCAAGGTTTAGTTTGATATCTACGTAGTCAGGCCTTACAAACGGGTTGAACGATCCAGTAGTGCGTAAGGACATGGCTTACTCGTTCTAGAGAAGTTGTTCCGGTAATTGACTTTACGTTGGTTATTAGGCCTCCTCTAGGGTTAGTATTCTTCATCTTTTGTATATACCAGGCTCAATTATGTGTAGGACGTTCTAGTTACGTGGTGAAAACGTTAAACTGTCGTAGATCGATTTAACTTGTAATGATAAAGCAAAAACCCATGTTATCGTAAATCTAATGCAGAACCATGGGATAATCGGCTCTAGGAGCCGATTCACGGGGAAACCTGGGAGCCGGTCACGGCTCGAATTTTACGTATACTTGTTTACCATGCAGGAAATCAATCGGAGCAATCCTTCACCTTCTGACCAGGTATAGGTCGGTGGCATCTCGAACCAAGCCGGGACGTGTCGGAGTTTTGTGGGCCGTTGCGAGGACCAGTCCCACCAGTTCCGGAGCCTCCGCTCTTCGTGTTGCTCGTCGCTGCTCGCGGTGAGTTTTGGCAGCAACACATTCGCATGCCCGTGGGACATTCAACAACGTCTACATCAACATCCGACGCTGCGATGGAGAATGCAGACCACGCATTTCTGAGCTGCCCGAGGAGCACAAGGCGAAGTATGATGACATCAAAGCTCTTGAAGCCGATCTCATCGGCTCTTTGAGAGGACTCGTAAGCATGGCATCGTGGAAAGGGTTCTCACCCGAGGGTGCTCTTGATGAGGTGGATCTGTCTGTTCCTTCAGAGGAGCGCACCAGAGCTCTGCGACAGGAAGTCAATTACATGGTGGCTCATTCTCTCCACCGCCATTACGAGAGCCCGTGAACGCTTTCGAGCGGATTGCAATTCGTAGTTCAGATCATGAAACATCGATTCTCCATCGGGGCCTACTCTGGGGAATCACCAGGGGGAAAGACCGCTCCAGACCAGGCCGCCGCTGCCGTTCACACTTGCAGCTCCGGAGCCACCAGGGGCAGCGGCATACGTCGTCTATAAGGTCGGAGGCGACCCAGGCGATTGCCAGTTCCTGTTTGAACCACCTAAAGAAATCCCACATGGATACGTGTGCACTTACGTGCCGGACTGCAACAGCTTGACGCGCACGAACCAGATTGCAACCGCAGGGATTGCTGGGGCAGGAGTTTCTGGAGCAGTGGCTTCGGGGGCAGGTGTTTCCGGAGCAGGAATCTCTGGGATGGACGCCGACAAACAGGCATGGTTAGCCAAGTATGCCACTGGAACGAGTCATGAGAATCTAGCCCCTACAGCCCAAACAACGGAACAAATCCGTACCATCTTGAGAGACCAGTTCGGCTTCGTGCCGAAGAGAAGGACAATCGGCTATTCAAAGCCGTACCCCAACGAGTTTGACCTGATCCCGCTGCCACCCAAGTATCGGCTCCCTGAGTTCTCAAGGTTCAGCGGATCAGAAGGATCGAGCTCGATCGAGCACGTGAGCCGATACCTGGCACAGTTGGGCATGATTTCAGCATCGGACCAGCTGCGCGTAAGGTTCTTTGCGAAATCTCTGACAGGACCAGCTTTTGGATGGTACACCTCGCTGCCACCTGATTCGATTCAGACCTGGAAGCAACTGGAAGAGCAGTTCCACATTCAGTATCATTCAGAGGCTACCGAGGCTGGCATTGCAGACCTAGCGCAGGTGCGGCAGAAGCGGGGAGAAACTGTAGCCGAGTACATCCAGCGCTTCAGGACCGTCAAGAACCGATGTTACTCAGCTCGTTTAACTGAGAAAGAAGCATTCGAGCTAGGGTTGGGTCTCTCAGCACCCATCAAGGATCTGGCTTTCCAGGTAGAGTACAACTCGTTGGCGCACATGGCCCAGAAGCTGACAATGTATGAACAGCGCCACCCTGAATTGTACCAAGACAAATTCAAACGTCCGATAGGCCTGGTCGATACAGAAGAAGATGATCCTACACAAGACCAGGAGGTGGCCGTGAATGGGCTGGGGGCAGATCCTGTATCCTGCAAATGGGTGAAACAGCAAGGGCCTGCAAAAGGGTTCGACTTCGATGTGAGCAAAGCCGAGCAGATATTCGATTTACTGCTGAAGGAGAAGCAGCTGAGGTTACCCAAAGGCCACAAAATCCCCACGGCTCAGGAAATGAACGGGAGACCATACTGCAAGTGACATCACTCGTTCACCCACACCACCAATGATTGCAAAGAGCTACGTCGCCAAATCCAAACGGCGATAGAACAAGGCCGTCTGATCCTTGGGCAGTTCACCATGAAAGTGGACACAAACCCATTTCCCGGCGTCAACATGGTAGAACTCGATCGCTCATGAGGCGCCTTGGATTTTTCGTTCGGTGTTAATATGGCAGGGTCTGGGTACCACCATGACACGTACAAGGAGGAAGGTGGTCGCTCTCGGGGCAAAGAAAGAAAGGAGGCTGGTCCACGCGACCGGCCCAGCCACAATGACAGGCGGTACTTAACAGAGGAACAGGTGAGGAGAGTGCGGTATCAGAAGCCACATTCCACGCATCTCCTTAACAAGTATGAGCGTCAGTATGACCAACGGCGCCGGCGCGATGGAGACGATGAGGGATATGAGCACCTCGCTAGGGGACCGTCAACAGAAAAGGAAGGCGCAGACAAACATTGGGATTGTCCCTTCTTCAAGTATTGCTGGGAAGCGGGAATGAGCCGATTACCTACAGTCGACAACTGCCCGGAATGCGGACAGCAGAAGGAGGACAAGAGGCCAGTTTCAGTGTTCAAACGTCTAGGGCCTCTCCCACCTCGAGCCGCATAGGAGTCCGCCGAGCAAAGGACCTCGAGAAGCCAAGGGATGACAAAGAAGAAGAGATATCACCGTCAAGGTGGTGTCCCGACGACTCGACATACCCAAAAGCGTAGAGTGCAGCTGCGTAACTTGGAGGAAGCTGAAGCGCAGTATCTCCACTCTTTAAAGAAAGCGCCCGATCTGGCCGTCAAAATTAGGCAGACCTTGGAAACGGAGACCGCCCGACAAGGAAAGAGTGGCGCCCCAAACCAGTAAAAGCCGATGCGAGACATCGGCCGACAAACATGGTGTTCATACTTCCGTCGAATTCGCGCCAAGAACCAATGAGCTACCAAAGGCTCGATCGCGCCCACGGCCGGTTATCTTTGAGAAGCCACGTGAGAAGGGTTACAAACATCTGAAAGCCCTGTACCTACGAGGTTACAACAATGGGCAACCTGTCAGCAAGATGTTGGTGGACACCGGAGCGGCAGTCAATATCATGCCATACTCCATGCTACGACGTTTGGGACGCTCCACTGCAGATCTGATCAAAACCAACGTCACGTTAAGCGACTTCAACGGTCAGACTTCGGAAACGCAAGGCGTACTGAACGTGGATCTGACAGTGGGCAGGAAAACCATACCCACGTCATTTTTCGTCGTGGACAGCAAAAGCACCTACGCTGTCTTGCTAGGGAGATATTGGATTCACGCGAACTGTTGCATTCCGTCCACAATGCACCAGTGCCTAATATAATGGGATGGAGATGAAGTGGAGGTCATCCATGCAGATGATTCTATCGAGATCTCCATAGCTGGCATGAACGTCTGGGAAGCAGAAGACCAAGAGCCGATCTCTGGAATCAGTCTAGACGGCTGTGAGCGCATTGAAGCTACAAAAAACAGGGTGAGGCTGGTCTTATCCACTGGCCTGACAGAGTAGAAAAGACCACAATCATCCGTGGTACGGCTGATCCCGGCGATCGGCCACAAAAAATAAAAAGCAGCAATCATACGACAAGCAGATCACGTAGTCGTAGGAGGGAGATGCCCTGCCATTGTAAAACAATAAGGTGTAAACCATCCTTGACTAATGCAATCAAAAAGGGGGCCGATTCAGGCAATCGGCCCAAATTATTTTTGTTATCCTCACGTACTGCTTGCCCTGTGTTTAGCATCGATTTGACAGGTGACGAAAAGCTAGGGTATGGGTTTACATCCGCTGATGAACTAGAAGAAATCGACATTGGTCCTGGGGATAAGCCACGGCCAACATTTATCAGCAAGAAGTTAAATCCGAGTCTGCGGGGTCCGATGATAGCCCTGTTAAAAAAGTATCCAGATCGCACCGACTACACGGAGATGCCCGGTTAGACAGAGCATTATTGAGCATCGACCGCTTAAAAAGGTTTCGCCATTCCAGCCGAGCACGATGATGAAGGCCAAATTCGGAGGAAGTCAAGAAGGAGGTCGAGAAAATGTTGACCAAGTTAATCAGGGCCATGCGGTATGCCGAGTGGATTTCTAGTATCGCACTGAGAGAAAAAGGATGGCCGTGGCGTGTTGCCATAGATTTTCGGGATCTCAACAGAGCTACCCCAAAGGATGAGTATCCGATGCCGGTGGCAGAGACGTTAATCAACGCAGCGGCTGGTCATAAGATCTTGAGCTTTATGGATGGCAATGCCGGTTACAACCAAATTTTATGGCTCGGGAAGACATACACAAGATCGCGTCAGAGTCCTGTGTCGTGGGTTGTTCGGGTATGTAGTCATGACGTTTGGACTGAAGAATGCCGGCGCCACGTACCAAAGAGCCATGAATTATATTTTCCATGATCTGATCGGCAAGCTGGTGGAAATTTACATCGATGATGTGTTGGTCAAGTCTGCTTCAGTGCAAGGACATTTGGACGATCTGCAACGCGTCCTGGACGGAACAAGAAAATTCGGCCTACGGATGAATCCAAAGAAGTGCGCCTTCGGGGTGACGGCCGGTCAGTTCTTGGGTTTTTTGGTCCATGAACGAGGAATTGAGATCGGCCTGAAAAGTCAGGAGGCAGTACGAACAATGAAGCCACCTACCACAAAGAAAGAACTGCAGTCTCTCATCGGCAAGATCAACTTCGTCAGAAGATTCATCTCCAATCTGTCAGGAAGAATAGAACCGTTCATGGGACTGGTGAAAATTAAATCTGACGAGGAATTCCGCTGGGGGGCAGAACAACAACGAGCCTTCGACGAGATCAAAGAATATCTGACGAAGCCGCCAGTGTTGGTTCCACCCCAGCCGGACAGACCGTTCTACATTTACTTGTCAGTAGCCGACACGTCCATCGCCTCGGTGGTGGTGCAAGTTTATGATGGGCTAGAGCGAGTCGTATTTTACATAAGCAGAAGGATGCTGGACGCAGAGACAAGGTATCCTGATATCGATAAGTTGTGCCTCTGCCTGTTTTTCACCTGCACCAAGCTGCGCCACATTTTGCTATCAGCGGAGATCATCATCATATGCAAATCAGACGTCATAAAGCACATGCTGTCGGCTCCTATGTTGAAAGGCCGACTGGGCAAATGGATGTTTGCATTATCAGAGTTTGACATCCGGTATCAACCCGCGAAAGCAGTTAAGGGACAGGCGTTGGCTGACCTTATCGCTGAAAGGATCAACACTAACATAGCAGCACTGTCTATAAGAGCGTGGGCTATGTTTTTCGATGGATCGGTTTGTGACGATGGTTGCGGCATCGGCATTTTACTCGTGTCGCCTGGGGCAACATTTTCCTTCTCCATCGATTGTCTACCTCGCACCAACAATGTCGCTGAGTACGAGGCGTCGCAAGGCAATGGAGTTACTCCCGGCCGGAGCGAAGTGGAAATTTTGGAGACTCCAAGTTGGTGATTTCCCAACTCACGGAGGATTACAAGTGTGAGTGAGTCCCTCTTCCCATTATGGTTGACGCCTTGTGAGCTGATGGCGCAGTTCCGGTACATAAACTTCACTGGATCCTTGGTCGCAGAATACAGAGGCAAATGATCTTGCACAAATGGCTTCAGGCTACAAGGATGTAGCAGAGGGAGCCGATGTTCAGGTACAGTTCCTGGAAGCTGACGACTGGAGAGCCGATATCTTCAATTACTTGAAGGATTCGGCTCGGGGGGCATCTAAACGGATAAGGTACAAGGCCATGAAGTATGTGCTTATTGGGGATGACATGTTTTACAGGACTCTGGAAGGGTTATTGCTCAAATGTCTGGGGACAGCCGAGGCCAATCGGCTCCTACACGAGGTACACGAAGGCGCCTGTGGAACTCACCAATCGGCTCACAAGATGAAATGGTTGATCAGGCGATCAGGGTTTTATTGGCCCACCATGCTTGAGGACTGTTTCAAGTACTACAAAGGGTGTCAAGCATGTCAGAAATTTGGGAAAATTCAGATGGTACCCGCGTCAGCAATGAACCCCATCATCAAGCCTTGGCCATTCCGAGGTTGGGGCATGGATATGATCGGCAAAATCAATCCTCCATCAAGCAAGGGCCACATGTGGATTTTGGCCATCACTGATTATTTCACTAAATGGGTGGAGGCTGTCCCGATGAAATCAGTAAACTCAAAGGACGTTATCAACTTTGTGAAAGAATATGTCATCCATAGATTCGGGATTCCCCAAACTATCACGACCGATGGAGGTTCGGTCTTTATTTCTCAAGAGTTTAGAAAGTTCTGCGAGGACACGGGGATTAAGCTGATCAGATCATCTCCATACTATGCTCAGGCGAATGGGCAAGCTGAAGCATCCAACCAGAGCCTCATCAAGCTGATCAAGAGAAAAGTCGATGAGCACCCTAGGCGTTGTACGAGGTTTTGTCGAGGCATTGTGGGCTTATCGCATGTCATGCCATGGGCGATTAAAACCTCGCCATACCATCTAGTATATGGACAAGAAGCCGTATTGCCACGGGAAATTACGGCTGGATCGAGACGTGTCACTTTTCGGACAATCTAACAATCGAAGAATATGCAACCGATGAGTGGCGTGTTGAGGATTTAAGCGAGCTCAGTGGTCGCTTGAGAAAATCAAAGAGAACAAGGCCAAGGTAGCTCGTGCATATAACAAGAAAGTGAGGCCAAAGGAGTTCCACGTTGGTGATCCGGTATGGGAAGTCTGTGTTGCCATTAGGGACTAAGGATGCAACATATGGTAAATGGTCTCCAAATTGGCACGGCCGCAGGTCGATCAAGTTTTAAGAGGAAACGCATACATGCTTGAGGAGCTGGACGGCGTGAAATTCCCAGTGGCGGTCAACGGTCAACATCTCAAGAAATATTTCCCAAGCATGTGGGATGATGGACAGTAAAACATGGGGGCCGATACATGAAATCGGCCAAGTAAAAGCACGTGAGACGTTGGACAGTAAAAATGTGGGGGCCGATGCCAGAATGTGTTGCCTGCCAAAACTCACCGGCGAGCAGCGACGAGCAACACGAAGAGCCGGGAGGCTCCCAGAACTGCTGGTGGGCCCTGGTCCCTCGGACAACGGCCCGCAAAACTCCGGCACACGTCCTGGCTTGGTTAGAGGGCGTGCCACCTATACACCTGGTCGAAGGTGAAGGATTGCTCGATTGATTTCTGCATGGTAAACAAGTATACGTAAAATTCGAGCCGTGACCGGCTCCCAGGTTTCCCTGTGAATCGGCTCCTAGAGCCGATTATCCCATGGTTCTGCATTAGATTTACGATAACATGGGGTTTTGCTTTATCATTACAAGTTAAATCGATCTACGACAGTTTAACGTTTTCACCACATAACTGGAACGTCCTACACGTAATTGAGCCTGGTATATACAAAAGATGAAGAATACTAACCCTAGAGGAGGCCTAATAACCAACGTAAAGTCAATTACCGGAACAACTTCTCTAGAACGAGTAAGCCACGTCCCACGCACTCTTGGATCGTTCAACCCGTTTGTAAGGCCTGACTACGTAGATATCAAACTAAACCTTGGTGAGCAAGGCACAACCATAACAGATCGAATCAGCTAAATAAAGATCAAGCAAGATGCTACCCTCGCACTTGGGAAACAGTGCAAAGGTAGCGAGGTAACTAGAGGCGGCATAACTTTAAACAATTATAGCGAAAAGCACCGATGCTAGCCTCAACAAAATCTATGATAGTAATGTTCCTCGCCATCAACAAGGCTTCAGTACGAGTAACACTAAATAACGATAAGTAAAAATACTGCCTAGATCGTAAGATGCGATCTAGGCAGCATGACACTTACCCGAAAGAAACCCTCGAAAACAAGGGGTGGCGATGCGCCGAGATTGTGTTTGTTGTGAACGTGATTGTCCTGTCTTCTCAACTCCTTCGCAGTGCATGATTTGACGATTTTGGCAGCACATTCTGGGAAACCGCTATGGCATTGAACCGTCTCTCCACTATTCCCCTTATTTAAATTAAATCGAGCAGTTCGCAGCCCCATCTTCCTTCAAGAGAAAACCCTCTCCTCCATGAAAAAACCCTCCTCCGCCATGGCCTCTTCCTCTTCCGCCTGTTCCTCCCGTCTTCCAACAACATCGTGACCGAGCCGACGCCAGAGCACTACCACGGCAGATAAGATCGCCCCACGATGGTGGGACGAAAGGGACTGGGATTTCGCCGTCTGGTCGGAGGACGATGCGTCCCTGACTGACGGTGAGGAGAGATGAGCCTCGTTGACGGGAACCGGAGGCGAAGAGGCGACGACGCCTGGTCTTGGGGCGGCGAGTCCTCCGACGAGGAGGAATCGAGGAGGACACCTCCGACGAGTACCCGAAGGCGCGCCGGGTCCAGCGAGGACACCGAAGACGACGACGAGGACGAGGAGGCCCCCGCTGGCTTCTTCAGCAGCAGCAGCGAAGACGGCGGCGACGACAGCGGCGACGATCTCGGCCTTTAGATTAGGAACCAGTAGTAGTAGTAGTAAGCTCCCTTTTGTAATCAATCTTTTGTAAGCACTCAGCTTCTGAATGAATGAATGAAAATCCGTTTCTCGAAGATTGTCTTTTTCGCCCCAATTTTGCCGATAGCCACAATAGGTCGATGCTCCAGAAGCCGATAGCAACGTATCGGCTTTCACCTTGTTACGTTCACACAGTCAACCAAGCCACAGCTCAAAGAGCCGATGCACATCGGCTTTCCCAAAAACGTTGACAAGGCCAAACTTGGTCGCATACTTAGGCAAACCTAAACGGCCACTTCTTAGTTTCAAACGGTAACCTGCGACCCTCTTCAAAACGGGAAACCTAGATCTCCAATTGCCCACCGACCAAACCGAGCTCACAGCAACAAGAACCCTCAATCCTCAACTGCATAGATCCATCTCCGCCGACAAACTAGATGGCGGAATCGTCCAACACCAATCCAGAGGTCTCCGGTCTGAAGGTACGCCTACTCCTCGCAGTCTGAACGCGATGTTAGAATTTAATGGCGAACACCTGAATTAATGCCTTTATTCCACCATTAAACTTTCTAGGTTTCAGACATCCTGCTGCCGCATCCTTCTCTCCCAAATTCCCTCTGTCTTGGCCCTCGTACAGATTCTAGTCCTGCCCATCTGATTTCTTGCGAAGCAAATAGAATCCCCTTCGTAAGCCAAGACCTAGATCTGAACTCTTGGGCCGACTGCTTGCGAGCCTGGCCTAATCCCCCTGAACATTGGGTTTCTTGGTTCAGTAGGGTAGCTAGAGCTTACCAATCCCAATGGGAAACTACGGGAATAGCCGATGCCTTGCATCTATCATTGTCTCCTCTTGAGAAACACGAGAATCTTCTCAAAACCATCGGCTATTTCTGGTCTGACGCTCTGAACTGCTTCATGTTCGGTCATGGCCCCATGTCACCAACTCTGTTGGACGTGGTGATGATTACTGGTCTGGATGTTACATCACCCAGCCCTTCTGCCTTTAAACTGACCAAAGTCCCCTACAAACTGTCTTCTAAAACAGACTGCACGAACTGGGGTGCCTACCTCCAACGCCATATGAAAACAAAGGGCCCTGTCTCAGAAAAAGAACACACAGCCTTTCTCAACTTCTGGCTGGAGCATTTCATATTTTGTGGCCCTTCCCTTGCTCCCACCAAAAACTATCTCTCCTTAGCCCATGAACTGGCCAAAGGTACTCAACTTGGCCTCGGCAAACTGTTCCTTGGAGAAGTCTATCGATACCTCCAGTTGATGTCTGTCAAGCTGTTCTCTGGTGTAGCAGTCAAAACAGGTGGTCCTTGGTGGTTTATTCAGCTATGGGCTTAGCTGTATTTTCAAAATCACATCCCAAACTTCCCCCTTTTAGCGAGCTGCACCTTTCCAGATGTAAAAGGGAAGCAGATCCGATGCACCAGCTATGGCCAAGCTTTGTATCGACTGCCAGGCAGTAAACTGACCCCTCAGGAGGCATCCAAATGGTTCAGCACTTTCTTCCAAGGCCTGGACAACCCTACCTTCTTCCCTTACATGGAGGAATCTGAACACTTTGAAAATCCACTCTCCTTCAGGCTGGACAATTTTGCCGATGACACCAGCACTCGGCAGCTCTATTCCACCATGATTCGTCCCTGTTTCCTTCCAGTTGGCATGAGTACGTCCAACAGAATAATCAAACCTGGGTATGAATTCTACCAGCCAGTCGTAGTGGCCCGCCAATTTGGCCTTGGACAAGTAGCTCCCCACTTCTTTCTCCATCACCTTACAGAGAGCAGAGCCGACCTGCCTGATCCTCTCACCAGCCAAAGGTGTTATTCCTTTTTTGATGCTCTAACCATCCCAATTCCCAACGACCTTACCTTTGCCTCATCAACCGATGGCTTTGAAGACTGGTGGTCGATGTGGAAGACTCACGCCTTCAGGAGAGCTCTGGGACCGTTGCTGAAACAGCTCGACGCTGACTATGACATCCCCGTGGAACAGGTACCACTACTTGCAAATTTTCTTGATGCAGCTTGCAATTGATCCTTTTATTAATCCATTCTTTCTCTTTGCAGCAACAAGATGGCCCTGAGCCTACGCACAGTGATGGCTCCCCCTTCGAGTTCTTTCCGCCAGCTCCTGTGGTTCTTTTCTGCAAAAACTCGCCACCTCTAAAAAAGGTCATAATGCAGAAACAGCCGATATCACCACAATCGGCTTCCAAGAACCCAACAACCTCTAAGCCAGCTGCCCCTCGAGTTCCAACTAAAACAAGAACGACGACGAGGAAGGTAGCTGCCAGGAAGACCTTGAAGCGCCGGAGCCCTTCTCCAGAAAGCTCGCATGTAGGGTGATCTATGCCTTGGTCGATCCTTCTAATTCTTCCATCCTTGCAGACATGCTTGTGCTCACTGGTTCTCCTTTTTACGCTTCCGAAGACACCTCCGTGAGAACACTCGGACCAATCGAGGAGAACTGGACCCAACATTCGAGAGAACCATCACACCGAGCCAGCCATTCATCACCATCGGCCTCCGTGAAAAGGTCTTTTCTCGAACCTCGCCCCAAGCACCACCGAGGCGGGCCGGTCAGGTCCTAAGAGAGCTCGCAAAGGACTGCAAGCTTCTTCGTCGAGCCAGGAGGTTTCGAAAATCATCATCCTTTACGCTCTTACTACTTGTTTCTTTTGATCTGCCGATTAATCCTTATTTCCATCGGCTAAACACCTTCCACGCAGACGACTGATGTTTCTAGTGGGAAAGCTGGGGCAGTGCCGATGCCTTTAACCAAACCGGACCTAGCAATCCCCGAAGGTGCAGATGAAACGGCTACCACTCCGGCCAAGCCCCCAGCAACCATACACAAGCCGATCGCCTCCTCATCGGCTCTCCCCCCGATCTTAGGAGAGGTACGTTATCTCCTTTCGTCTCATCCTTACATGTTTGGATGCATGCTGACGCCTTTTCGGCTGCCGAGTTGTGATATTTCAGGTTTCTCGACGTCGACCCGAATCCATTGAACCAACTCCCTCCGTTGCTGCTGATGAACCACGATCCAGGGTTGTTCCACCTCAATTCCAGCGTCTTAAAGCCCTGTTGTCCTACCCAATCGAAGAGTTGATCGAGGGTTCTGAGGAGGTGAAGAGCGTTCTGGCTGAAATAAAAGACCATCTCCCAGTAGCTTTGCAGGTGAAGCTTTGGCCAGTTGTGACCCTGTCTTTCTACGGGCCAAGGGTGAAGTTAGCTCATGAGAGGATCAGCCGCGCCCAACTCCCACTGAAAGCCAATATCGCCGACAGATGTCAGCAGCTCAACGATAAAAAGGCGTCTCTGGATGCCAAAACTGACACCTCTGTCAGTGCCGCCGAGCTCGCATCCTTGAAACGGGAGTTGGAAGATCTTGAAGAGAAGGTCCGGCGACTAAACAGCTCATCCGCGACAAGGAAGAATCCATCGCTTCCCAAGACGAGGCGGAAAGCCTCAAAGCCCAATCAAGACCGACCGCGTAAATACGTGCTCGAACAAGCAGGTGACGGCAAGGATGAAGATGACGGCCGAGATCCCGAGGTGGATCGTGTCCGTCCGACGCGCTCCACGCCTTGAAGCATTTCTTGATGGCTCGTATGTGTAAACCGCACCGCTTTGTAACATGTGTGAACCTCTAGAGTCGATGACCGTGCATCGGCTATATATTTTGCTTTTATTCGCCGATTTCCAAGATCGCCCCCATTTTTACCGTCCAACGTCTCACGTGCTTTTACTTGGCCGATTTCATGTATCGCCCCATGTTTTATGTCCATCATCCCACATGCTTGGGAAATATTTCTTGAGATGTTGACCGTTGACCGCCATCGGGAATTTCACGCCGTCCGGATCCTCAAGCATGTATGCGTTTCCTCTTAAAACTTGATCGACCTGCACGGCCGTGCCAATTTGGAGACCATTTACCATATGTTGCATCCTTAGTCCCTAATGGCAACATGACTTCCCATACCGATCACCAACGTGGAACTCCTTTGGCCTCACTTTCTTGTTATATGCACGAGCTACCTTGGCCTTGTTCTCTTTGATTTTCTCAAGCGACCACAGCCTGAGCTCAGTTAAATCCTCAACACTGTCACTCATCAGGGTTGCATATTCTTCAGTTGTTAGATTGTCCTGAAAAGTGACACGTCTCGATCCAGCCGTAATTTCCCAGGGCAATACGGCTTCTTGTCCATATACTAGATGGTATGGCGAGGTTTTAATCGCCCCATGGCATGACATGCGATAAGCCCACAATGCCTCTGACAAAACCTCGTGCCAACGCCTAGGGTGCTCATCGACTTTTCTCTTGATCAGCTTGATGAGGCTCTGGTTGGATGCTTCAGCTTGCCCATTCGCTTTGAGCATAGTATGGAGATGATCCGATCACTTAATCCCGTGTCCTCGCAGAACTTTCTAAACTCTTGAGAAATAAAGACCGAACCTCCATCGGTCGTGATAGTTTGGGGAATCCCGAATCTATGGATGACATGTTCTTTCACAAAGTTGATAACGTCCTTTGAGTTTACTGATTTCATCGGGACAACCTCCACCCATTTAGTGAAATAATCAGTGATGGCCAAAATCCACATGTGGCCCTTGCTTGATGGAGGATTGATTTTGCCGATCATATCCATGCCCCAACCTCGGAATGGCCAAGGCTTGATGATGGGGTTCATTGTTGACGCGGGTACCATCTGAATTTTCCCAAATTTCTGACATGCTTGACACCCTTTGTAGTACTTGAAACAGTCCTCAAGCATGGTGGGCCAATAAAACCCTGATCGCCTGATCAACCATTTCATCTTGTGAGCCGATTGGTGAGTTCCACAGGCGCCTTCGTGTACCTCGTGTAGGAGCCGATTGGCCTCGGCTGTCCCCAGACATTTGAGCAATAACCCTTCCAGAGTCCTGCAAAACATGTCATCCCCAATAAGCACATACTTCATGGCCTTGTACCTTATCCGTTTAGGTGCCCCCCGAGCCGAATCCTCAAAGCAATTGCAGATATCGGCTCTCGATCGCCGACTTCAGAACTGCACGAACATCGGCTCCCTCTGCTACATTCTTGTAGCCTGAAGCCATTTGTGCAAGATCATTTGCCTCTGTATTCTGCGACCGCGGGATCCAGGTGAAGTTTATGTACCGGAACTGTGCCATCAGCTCACGGCAGTGCAACCATAATGGGAAGAGGGACTCGCTCTCACACTTGTACTCCTCCGTGAGTTGGGAAATCACCAACTTGGAGTCTCCAAAAATTTCCGCTGCTTCTGCTCCGGCTTCGAGGAGTAACTCCATTCCCTTGCGTATCGCCTCGTACTCAGCGACATTGTTGGTGCGAGAGGTAGACAATCTGATGGAGAAGGAAAATGTTGCCCCCCGGGGCGACACGAGTAAAATGCCGATGCCGCAACCATCGTCACAAACCGATCCGTCGAAAAACATAGCCCACGCCCGATGAGCGGTCTGCTATGTTAGTGTTGATCCTTTCAGCGATAAGGTCGGCCAACGCTGTCCCTTAATCGCTTTCGCGGGTTGATACCGGATGTCAAACTCGATAATGCAAACATCCATTTGCCATCGGCCTTTCAACATAGGAGCCGACGATGTGCTTTATGACGCCTGATTTGCATATGATGATGATCTCCACGATAGCAAAATGTGGCGCGACTTGGTGCGGTGAAAACAGGCGAGGCACAACTTATCGATATCGGATACCTTGTCTCTCGGCCCAGCATCCTACGCTTATGTAAAATACGACTCGCCCAGCCCATCATAAACTTGCACCACCACCGGCGATGGACGTGGCCATCGACAAGTAAATGTAGAATGGTCTGTCCGGCTGGGGTGGAACCAACACTAGCGGCTTCGTCAGATATTCTTTGATCTCGTCGAAGGCTCGTTGTTGTTCTGCCCCCCAGCGGAATTCCTCGTCAGATTTAATTTTCACCAGTCCCATGAACGGGTCTATTCTTCCCGATGATTGAGATGAATCTTCTGACGAAGTTGATCTTGCCGATGAGAGACTGCAGTTCTTTCTTTGTGGTAGGTGGCTTCATTGTTCGTACTGCCTCTTGACTTTTCAGGCTGATCTCAATTCCTCGTTCATGGACCAAAAAACCCAAGAACTGACCGGCCGTCACTCCGAAGGCGCACTTCTTTGGATTCATCCGTAGGACGAATTTTCTTGTTCGGTCCAGGACGCGTTGCAGATCGTCCAAATGTCCTTGCACTGAAGCAGACTTGACCACCACATCATCGATGTAAATTTCCACCAGCTTGCCGATCAGATCATGGAAAATATAATTCATGGCTCTTTGGTACGTGGCGCCGGCATTCTTCAGTCCAAACGTCATGACTACATACTCGAACAACTGGACGATGGATTCAGTTTGGCTTTGAGGCTTTCCGCCTCGTCTTGGGAGCGGGCGATGGATTCTTCCTTGTCGCAGATGAGCTGTTTAGTCGCCCGGACCTTCTCTTCAAGATCTTCCAACTCCCGTTTCAAGGATGCGAGCTCGGCGGCACTGACAGAGGTGTCAGTTTTGGCATCCAGAGACGCTTTTTTCTCGTTGAGCTGCTGACATCTGTCGGCGATATTGGCTTTCAGTGGGAGTTGGGCGCGGCGCAGGATGATCCTCTCGCGAGCTAACTTCACCCTTGGCCCGTAGAAAGACAGGGTCACAACTGGCCAAAGCTTCACCTGCAAAGCTACTGGGATATGGTCTTTTATTTCAGCCAGAACACTCTTCACCTCCTCAGAACCCTCGATCAACTCTTCGATTGGGGAGGACAGCAGGGCTTTAAGACGCTGGAATTGAGGTGGAACAACCCTGGCTCGTGGTTCATCAGCCAGAACGGAGGAGTTGGTTCAATGGATTCAGGTCGAACGTCAAGAACCTGAAATATCACAACTCGCAGCCCGAAAAGGCGCAAGATGCATCCAAACATGTAAGGATGAGCGAAGAGCTAACGATTCTCCTAAGATCGGGAGAGCCGATGAGGAGGCGATCGGCTTGTGTATGGTTCTTTGGGGCCTTGGCCGAGTGGTAGCCGTTTCATCTGCACCTTCGGGATTGCTAGGTCGGTTTGGTTAAAGGCATCGCTGACTTTCCCACTAGAAACATCGACCGTCTGCGTGGAAGGTGTTTAGCCGATGGAAATAAGGATTAATCGCAGATCAAAAGAAACAAGTAGTAAGAGCGTAAAGGATGATGATTTTCAAACCTCTGGCTCGATGAAGAAGCTTGCGCCCTTTGCGAGCTCTCTTAGGACCTGATACTGGCCCGCCGACCGGTGCTCGGGGCGAGGGTTCAGAAAAGACCTTTTCACGAAGCCGATGGTGATGAATCTGGCTCGGTGTGATGGTTCTCTCAGAATCTGTTGGGTCCAGTTCTCCTCGATTGGTCTGAGTGTTCTCGCTGGAGGTGTCTTCGACGGAAGCCTGTAAAAAAGGAGAACCAGTGAGCACAAGCAGGTCTGCAAAGATGGAAGGATTAGAAGGATCGACCAAGGCATAGATCACCCTACATGCGAGCTTTCTGGAGAAGGGCTCCGGCGCTTCAAGGTCTTCCTGGCAGCTACCTTCCTCGTCGTCGTTCTTGTTTTAGTTGGAACTCGAGGGCGGTGGCTTAGAGGTTCTTTGGGTTCTTGGAAGCCGATTGTGGTGATATCGGCTGTTTCGCATTATGACCTTTTTAGAGGTGGCAGTTTTTGTAAAAGAACCGCGGGAGCTGGCGGAAAGAACTCGAAGGGGGAGCTATCACTGTGCGTAGGCTCAGGGCCATCTTGTTGCTACAAAGAGAAAGAATGGATTAATAAAAGGATCAATTGCAAGCTGCATCAAGAAAATTTGCAAGTAGTGGTACCTGTTCCACGGGGATGTCATAGTCAGTGTCGAGCTTTCAAAGAACGGTCCCAGCTCTCCTGAAGGCGTGAGTCTTCCACATCGACCACCAGTCTTCAAAGCCATCGGTTGATGAGGCAAAGGTAAGGTCGTTGGGAATTGGGATGGTCAGAGCATCAAAAAAAGGAATAACACCTTTGGCTGGTGAGAGGATCAGCAGTCGGCTCGCTCTCTGAAGGTGATGGAGAAAGAAGTGGGAGCTACTGTCCAAGGCCAAATTGGGCCACTACGACTGGTAGAATTCATACCAGGTTTGATTATTACATTGGACGTACTCATGCCAACCGGAAGGAAACAGGACGAATCACGGTGGAAAAGAGCCGCCGAGTGTCATCGGCAAAATTGTCCACTGAAGGAGAGTGGATTTTCAAAGTGTTGATTCCTCCATGTAAGGGAAGAAGGTAGGGTTGTCCGGCCTTGGAAGAAAGTCTTTGAACCATTTGGATGCCTCCTGAGGGGTCAGTTTACTGCCTGGGAGTCGATACAAAGCTTGGCCATAGCTGGTGCATCGGATCTGCTTCCCTTTTACATCTGGAAAGGTGCAGCTCGCCAAAAGGGGGAAGTTTGGGATGTGATTTTGAAAATACAGCTGAGCCCATAGCTGAATAAACCACCAAGGACCACCTATTTTGACTGCTACACCAGAGAATAGCTTGACAGACATCAACTGGAGGTATCGATAGACTTCTCCAAGGAACAGTTTGCCGAGGCCAAGTTGAGTACCTTTGGCCAGTTCATGGGCTAAGGAGAGATAGTTTTTGGTGGGAGCAAGGGAAGGGCCACAAAATATGAAATGCTCCAGCCAGAAGTTGAGAAAGGCTGTGTGTTCTTTTTCTGAGACAGGGCCCTTTGTTTTCATATGGCGTTGGAGGTGGGCACCCCAGTTCGTGCAGTATGTTTTAGAAGACAGTTTGTAGGGGACTTTGGTCAGTTTAAAGGCAGAAGGGCTGGGTGATGTAACATCCAGACCAGTATCATCACCACGTCCAATAGAGTTGGTGACATGGGGCCATGACCGAACATGAAGCAGTTCAGAGCGTCAGACCAGAAATAGCCGATGGTTTTGAGAAGATTCTTGTGTTTCTCAAGAGGAGACAATGATAGATGCAAGGCATCAGCTATTCCCGTAGTTTCCCATTGGGATTGGTAAGCTCTAGCTACCCTACTGAACCAAGAAACCCAATGTTCGGGGGGATTAGGCCAGGCTCGCAAGCAGTCGGCCCAAGAGTTCAGATCTAGGTCTTGGCTTACGAAGGGGATTATATTTGCTTCGCAAGAAATCAGATGGGCAGGACTAGAATCTGTATGAGGGCCAAGACAGAGGGAATTTGGGAGAGAAGGATGCGGCAGCAGGATGTCTGAAACCTAGAAAGTTTAATGGTGGAATAAAGTCATTAATTCAGGTGTTCGCCATTAAATTCTAACATCGCGTTCAGACTGCGAGGAGTAGGCGTACCTTCAGACCGGAGACCTCTGGATTGGTGTTGGACGATTCCGCCATCTAGTTTGTCTGCGGAGATGGATCTATGTAGTTGAGGATTGAGGGTTCTTGTTGCTGTGAGCTCGGTTTGGTCGGTGGGAAATTGGATATCTAGGTCGCCCTTTTTGAAGAGGGTCGCAGGTTACCGTTTGAAACTAAGAAGTGGCCGTTTAGGTTTGCCTAAGTATGCGACCAAGTTTGGCCTTGTCAACGTTTTTGGGAAAGCCGATGTGCATCGGCTCTTTGAGCTGTGGCTTGGTTGACTGTGTGAACGTAACAAGGTGAAAGCCGATACGTTGCTATCGGCTTCTGGAGCATCGACCTATTGTGGCTATCGGCAAAATTGGGGCGAAAAAGACAATCTTCGAGAAACGGATTTTCATTCATTCATTCAGAAGCTGAGTGCTTACAAAAGATTGATTACAAAAGGGAGCTTACTACTACTACTACTACTACTACTGGTTCCTAATCTAAAGGCCGAGATCGTCATTGCCGCCGTCCGCTTCTTCTTGAAGAAGCCATGGGGCCTCCTCGCCTCGCTGCCGTCTTGGTGTCCTCGCTGGACCCGGCGAAGCGGCGCTTCGGCGGTACTCGTCGGAGGAGGTGTCCTCCTCCGATTCCTCCTCCTCGTCAGAGGACTCAACGCCGTCCCAAGACCAGGCGTCGTCGCTGCTCTTCGCCTCCAGTTCCTCGTCAACGAGGAACTGTAGGCTCTCCTCGCCGTCAGTCAGGGACGCATCGTCCTCCGACCAGACGGCGAAATCCCAGTCCCTTTCGTCCCACCATCGTGGGGCGAAAGTACTGTACACCGCCGTGGGCGGGTGCTCTGGCGTCGGCTCTCGGTCACTGATGCTGTTGGAAGACTGGGAGGAACGGGCGGAAGAGGAAGAGGCCATGGCGGAGGAGGAGGGTTTTTTCGGCGGAGGGAGAGGGTTTTCTGGCTACTGGAGGAAGATGGGGACTGCGAATCGCTGCATTTAATTTAAATAAGGGGAATAGTGGAGAGACGGTTCAATGCCATAGCGGTTTCCCAGAATGTGCTGCCAAAATCGTCAAATCATGCACTGCGAAGGAGTTGAGAAGACAGGGCATCATGATGAAGGGGTAGCGTGACGATCCTGTTCTGCAACGCATTCTGTCAACGCGCAACCCGATACAAAAAAAAGGAGGGGGAAGAAGAAAAAAAAAACATCAGCAGAGTGGTTTTGGAATTATTATTGCCAAAACCAGGGGGGCATGTGTTATCGCCATATTTTGGCCAAAGAAGGAGATGGGCCGTGATCAAGATGGGCTTGGAAGATACATATATTCAACGTGTTGTTGGATCGGCCTAGTGCGTGGATTTGGGCTAAATTGCCCGTGTATCTTGTATCATAGTAGGTTTCGTTTCAGTTTAGGTTCCGTTTCAGTTTAGGTAAAGATAGAGTTGTAGAGTTATTCCAAAGGTAGAAAGTCTCCGGACTATAAATATGTACCTAAGGTTATCGAGAAAAGGAGGACAATCACGTTCACAACAAACACAATCTCATCGCATCGCCACCCCTTGTTTTCGAGGGTTTCTTTTGGGTAAGTGTCATGCTGCCTAGATCGCATCTTACGATCTAGGCGATTTTTACTATCGTTATTTAGTGTTACTCGTCTTGAAGCCTTGTTGATGGCGAGTAACACTACTATCATAGATTTTGTTGAGGCTAGCATTGGTGCTTTTCGCTATAATTGTTTAAAGTTATGCGCCTCTAGTTACCTCGCTACCTTTGCCTTTGTTTCCCAAGTGCGAGGTAGCATCTTATGATCTTTATTTAGCTGATTCGATCTGTTATGGTTGTGCCTTGCTTACCAAGGTTTAGTTTGATATCTACGTAGTCGGCCTTACAAACGGGTTGAACGATCCAAGAGTGCGTAAGGGGCGTGGCTTACTCGTTCTAGAGAAGTTGTTCCGTAATTGACTTTACGTTGGTTATTAGGCCTCCTCTAGGGTTAGTATTCTTCATCTTTTGTATATACCAGGCTCAATTACGTGTAGGACATTCGATTACGTGGTGAAAGCGTTAAACGTCGAGATCGATTTAACTTGTAATGATAAAGCAAAACCCCATGTTATCGTAAATCTAATGCAGAACCATGGGATAATCGGCTCTAGGAGCGATTCACGAGAAACACAGGAGCCGTCACGGCTCGATTTACGATATCTTGTTTACCATGCATGAGAAATCAATCGACTAATCCTTCACCTTCACCAGGTATAGGCCTGGTAAACCAAGCCGAACCGTGTGGGGAGTTTTCGAGTTTGCGTTGCGAGGGACCAGGGCCCACCAGCAGTTCTGGGAGCCTCCCGGCTCTTCGTGTTGCTCGTCGCTGCTCGCCGGTGAGTTTTGGCAGGCAACAGATAGCCAACTTATACTTCGTCAAGCATATACTCCAGCTTTGCCACTTTAACCTTAACCACTTCAAGATGCTTATGATAGGGGCAATGAGGGATGAAAGCTAACAAGTACCATAATTTTTGGAAGCTCTTTTTGAAACTTGTAATCCCTGCTTCCTTTAAAAAAAGGCGTTTCTCCACCATTATTGAGTCTCCACCTTCTACCTTTAGGCACCATTAAGAGAGCATAGTTATAATTCTGGGTGCAGTGTTCCAAAGCTTATTAATTGATGCATATTGTGTTATTACTTGTTCTTGTGCTATTTGTTTCTAGTCACCCTTGTGAACTTTGAAGGTGTCCTTTGCATCTATATTGCTACTCTATGAGGGACAAGGTGATTGCCACTATGCTATGTTTTCTGTATGTGAAAAAAACAAACGTTTTTCAATGCATATTATTCATGATCTTTGTTTGTAGCTTGTCATGTTGCATGCATAGTTACTATGTTCTATTGTCAGAACTCCATCTTTCATGCACATGTTTAGAGTTCTTTGATCCTAGCTTTCAATGCTTGCAAATGGTTGGATCTTTATTGTGAGGGTGCATGTCACCACAAAAATTATTCTGTTTATCACTTACCTACTCAAGGACGAGTAGGAGTTAAGCTTGGGGATGCTGATACGTTGGAAACGTATCTATAATTTTTGATGCTCCATGCTTGTTTAGTATTTTCTTTGCTTTACTTGTCCACACTTTGAGGTGGTTTTTACATGTTTTCTGGTACTAACCTACTAACAAGTTGCAATAGTGCCAGATGCCTGTTTTCTGCTGTTTTTGTTTCAAAAAAGTTAGTAAAGAAATATTCTCGGAATTGGACGGGACAAACGTTAAAGTTAATTACTTTCCGTGGGGAACAAGAAGTCCATAGGGGAGCCGGAGGGGCCAGACCCACCCCAGGAACGGGTGGGCCCAGCCCCACGCCTGGCTAGGGTTTGGCTACCCTGGCCGCCTCCTCGGCCTCCCCCTTTGCCTATAAGAAGCCCCCTATGCAGAAACCCTAAGCACCCGATCAAATATCCACGAAACCGTCTGTAGCCGCCGCCACCATCGTCCCTAGATCGGGGGTCTGTTCTTAGGCACCACTGGGAGGAGATCAAACTGGAGGCCTTCTCTCCGGTATGATGCTTGAGTAGTTCCACCTTGGACTATGGGTCCATGTAGTAGCTAGATGGTTGTATCTCCTCCTTTGTGCTTTCATGTATAGATCTTGTGAGCTCCGTTCATGATCAAGATCTAATCTATTTGTAATCATGCATGTTGTGTTTGCGGGGATCCGATGGATATTGAGATTATTATGTTGGTTTGATTAATGGTTTTGTCTTTATGATTCTATCATGTCTGTGTTATTTGTGATCTTGCATGCTCTCCGTTGTTAGTAGCTATCTTGGCCAAGTAGTTGCTAGTGACTCCAAGAGGGGGTATTTATGCTCGATAGTCTAGTTTCCAAGGGAAGTGACAGAAATATCTTAGGTTGTAGATGTGCTATTTCCACTAGGGAGAAAACAACGGTCTCTTGTTCATGGAACATGTGGACTGTTTACCTTACACACTTTTCTTAAAGCAGTTGTCTGTTGCTTGCAACTTAATACTGGAGGGGGTTCAGATGATAACATGAAGGTGGACTTCTAGTCATAGATGCAGTTGGATGGCGGTCTATGTATATTGTTGTATTTCCCAATCGAATTTCATAAGATCTTTCTGACTAGTAATTGCATTGTTATGCCTTGCTCAGTTCCTGTCAATTGCCCTGCTGTAATTTGTTTACCCTTCATGCCATGTTGTTTATCTAAGGAGAGCACCTCTAGTGAACTATGGAGCCCGGTCCAATCTTTACCATTGATTCATCTTCCACTGTTACTTGTTTACTTGCTGCAAACCATTGCCTTCCACACCATACGTTTAATCCTTTGTTACAGCAAACCGGTGAGCTTGACAACCTCACTGATTCGTTGGGGGCAAAGTCTCGAGTTTGTGTTATGCAGGTCTCCGCGTTGCTATAAACACCCGTGTGACGTTTCCTTCCTCCTACTGGTTCGATAACCTCGGTTTACTGAGGGGAACTTGCTGTTGTGCTGCTTCATTCCTTGCTCTTGGGGTTTCCAACGAAGCGTCCCTTGACAAGTGCTGGGCGCCATCAAACACCACACTAGGTTGTATCATTCAAAGAATGCAGCGGGTCACCATATTCAAAGAATGCAGTGGTTTGATGACCCATAAGTATAGGGGGTGTATCGTAGTACTTTCGATAAATAGAAGTGTCGATCCCAATGAGGAGCAGAAGGTGCTGAACAGTGGTATGGAGCAGGAAATCCCTGTGAATACTTAGCAAATGGATTTTTAGTGGTTTTCTGACAAGGCAACAAAACAAAGAGCAAGTAACAGAAGTAACAAACAAACGGAGCAAGTGGCCCAATCCTTTCCAACGGACAAGCCGGTGGAAATACTTATAAGGACCAAACGTTCTCGAGGACACATGGGAATTCTGTCAAGTGTTTTCGCTTCAAATAGGTGAGTACTCTTCTCTGGTGTTTGTAAGTGTTGTGTGGGTGAACCTGTGCTAACATACCGCCCTTCCTAGGACTAATACATACTTGTGATTAAACCCCCTGCAAACATCCGTCACTACAGGAACGTAATTAAGATATAAATCTAACTACAGCCTTAAACTCTGATATCCTACGCTCCCTTGTGCAAAGGTGTCCTAACGGGGGTTCAGGTTTCTATCACTCCGGAAACCCCATAATTATTAGCCAAATACACAATGCATTCCCTAGGCCCATAAATTGTGAAGTATCATGTAGTCGACGTTCACATGACACCACTAGAAGAATAGCACCACAACTTAAATACTAAACCACTGAATAATAACTAATCACAGATTCACTACTAACAACATGACTTCTTCCATGTCCTCAAGAACTAAACTAACTACTCACAAGACATCATATGGATCAAGATCAAAGATGATATGATAATGGATAACAATATGAATATAAACAATAATCCAATGGTTCCACTCACAAGCATCAACTACAATAGTAATCAACACCGGGAAAGTTTCCCTAAGAACTAAAGCAATATCCAACACAATTGTTACAGCGGGATGGAGTGGTGATGATGGTGCTGGTGGATATGATGGTGTGGATGATGATGATGATGATCCAGATGAAGCCTAGCTTGATGACGGTGTTGATGGCGACAGTCTACCCTCTCTGAGAAGGAATTCCCTCGGCAGAAATCTGTCTGTCGGAGAGATATTTCTCTCTCGGTGTTTTCCGCCCCCAGTCAGAGGCCGGGCAGGTGGGCCACACCTAACCTAGGCGCAGTGTCAGGTGGGCCCTCGCCTAGGGGGGGTGTGCCCCCCTAAGGCCCCACTTCGTCCATCCTTCTGTCTTCCTTCGTCTTCTGGTAAAATAATATGTTTCCATATTTTTTTGGTATTTTTCTGATCTTTGCGAAATTGCATCGAAACGCCTTCTTTTCCATCATAATCCAGACTCCAGCAGTCCATCCTCCAGGAATCATCCAACATGCATAAACAGATGAAAAATCCATAAGTAATACCTCATAATAAGACAAATATCAATGAATAGAGGTAAATTATGATATAGAATGGTGATGCAAATTGGGCGTATCAACTCCCCCAAGCTTAGACTTCGCTTGTCCCCAAGCGAAAACTGAGCTCAGTAAACATGTCCACAGGTTTATGGAGTGAAGTGTCGATAAAATAATACGAACAAGAAGCATCACACTTACCATTGCACAACTCATAGAAGAAAGCAACTCACCATTATATAACTTAGCTTGCAACCAAGTACATCAGTCACAATAGAGATGCATAAATATAAATCATAATTGGAATTGGCAAACTTGTTCTTGGTCAGAGAACACCTGGCAAATAGTTTCACAAAAGCTTTTTGTACTCCCTCCGTCCTAAAATAGATGTCTCAGATTTTTGAAAATTTGGATGAATCTATATACTAAATAGTTTCTAGATTCATTCAAATTTTGACAAATCTGAGACATTTATTTTGGGACGGAGGGAGTAGAAGTTTCAAAACAGGAGCACTCTTTGCTCAAAAGGTTTTTCACAAGTGAAGGCTTTCAAAGTAATACTCAATAGATAAGAGTTTTGTGCAAACAAGGAAGATAAAGAACATGATTGAATAAATCACCATATGAATGCTTGAAACACAACAACTCAAATGCTTGCTGGAGAGAGAGAGGAAGTAGGTTTACTGACTCAACTGGTAACTAGGAGGAAGGTCCCTTCTTAGAGGGTAGCATGGATTAGAAGTCATAAAGATCTTTCAAAATATTATGGTACTTACTAGCTTTGAGACCTCATTGACCCTATCATAAGCATCTTGAGATGATTAAGGTTAAAGTGAACAAAGATGGAGTATATGCTTGACGAAATATAAGTTGACAATCTCATGTCCCTTGAATACGAGGTCCACTCCTCATGCTACTCAACTTTCGTCATAGGTAAGTTCTTGTCATTGTAAGTATTTGCATATCATTGAGAACCGCTAACGGGGTACCCCTTGCACATGGTACATGAGCTTTCCCATAACCAAATGACAAGGCAAGCAGACAATAAGCATCTCAGCGATCTTTTTATTTACTATATGTATAGATTTTTATTGAGGATGCTTCATAGATGACTCACTATGGTGATGCTGCAAGTTTCCACCATGATTAAGTATGGCTTAGGCTAGCGGCCCAGGCGTTTCTCTAACACATGATACAAACTCCATGGACTTACAAGTTCCCTCTTTATTTCACACCGTTAACATCCATAGACAAAAGAGTACAATATCAACTGTGTACAGAGTACAAGTGCAATGTTGAAAACGTTCCCCGTGACAGCACGGTTCTGCTAATTCCAACGTATAGATGCAAGCATATACAACTTTGATGTTCACAATGGTTCAAGTCTATCAGGGGCAGGAAATTAAGTGTGCCATCAAGTTCGTGAGAGCTTTACTAACTAGTTTCTCATAACAAAATACTTTTTAATTCGAAAGGTAGATGAAGCTTGAGAATTTGCTTGGAATAGCAAAAGCTACTAGGTAGATATGGTGGACACAAGTCGCAAAATTTTTGGGTTCAAAGGATTTTGGAAACATGAGAAGTATGCCTTCTCAAAATAGGTTTTTGTCTAGCAAGGCTGGGTATCAAGCAAGAGAGTTGAAAGAAACAAGCAAACATACAAGTAATAAAGCCAAACATGTAATCTTCCTTGAAGATACAAAAGAATCTTAAATAAAGAATACTAAGCTTATGAGCCAACAAGAAAGAAAACAAATGATACCAAATACCTGAAAGATTTTTCTTTCTTTCTTTTTCTTTCAAACTAATGCCACTGACCAGAACTTAGTTTGACAAAACAAATTTAGATCCACTTGATGATCCCAAAGTGGTGCCAATACTGATCAACAAGATCCATCACATAATAGAGATTGCAAAATAAAATAAGAAGTGCAAAAAGTAAAAGATGAGACTTCTCATTAATATTCAATAAAGGCACTCATACCAAGGGATACATAGATAATCAACTAAAGGATATGAATCCACTAAAGATAACCTCTCTCTTATCTATTCTTTCTTAAATAACTCACAATTCAAGAACTTTTTCTTCATGTCCCTCCACTTCTTCATCATCATTCCCTATCATTGCTCCGCAATCTTGCTCTCAATTGTTCTTTTCCATGCTCTTGATCCTTATATTCATCCTTCTCTGCATTGTCGAGAATGAATATAGCATGGGAGGAGTCAAATTCCCTTGAGGCACATATACATGAGAGCATTTCATATACAAGCCCATCTACATATATCTTCCCGGTCTGGAGATGATCGTGGAGAGAGTATGAGTCGAGATGATTCCTCTAGATTCCTCTCGTCAGTTCTCCGCCCAGCGACCTTGCTATCCCCTGGGCCCTCCTGTATATCTTCGGTAGCTCAGGTCTGTGGTTGCTTGTGTCCTCACCTTTGCTCACCTCATCTCCTCCTTCTCCTCCCTCCCTGTCAGGAAGAGGTTTTTCTCTTCCTCGCTTATAATGTTTCTGGTTGAGAGCGAGATTTGAGGTTGGGAGGAGCTAAGATTGTCACTAATCTATGATCGACGAAGATGACTATGAAAGTTTGAATGGAATCGATCCGGGGTTAGGGGTTATATATTATGAAGTTTTAATGATGTTGAAGGTTTAGCATGACGTGAAATGAGGGCCAGATGGGGGGATGGGTTCTTCCCCCTCTGACGAACGCTACTTGATGGGGTGGGCCATGGTTTCACTTTAGATTTTACTCTTCTCTTAAAAAAAATTTGAAAAATATAAAAAAAGAAAACATTAAAATAAAAATCGCCACCACTTTTTTTAAAAACAGACGAACTCTACTCATTCCTTCTCTTCCTAAAAATTCCTTCAAACTTTTCCTTGAAAAAAAAATGAAAACATGAAAAAACAAAAAAAAACAAAAAACAAAAAAAAGTAAAACAAAAAAGAAACAAAAAACACACAAAGCAAAAAAAGTCAGAAAAACAAAAGCTTCAAAACAAGAGGCAAATCAAATAAAAAGAAAAAAGCAAAAATCAATTGCTAAAAAAAGATTGATTTTTTAAAAATACTTTATTGCCAACTCAAAAAAAAAAAAGAAAAAAGAAAAGAAAAAAGTATCAATGAAAAAGAAAATGAAGAAAGTTAAATCCAACAAAACAAACAAGAAAGTTGAATTTGATTTACAACAAAAAGAAATCACTCAAAACCACAAAAAAAGTTGAACTTGTACAAAAAAAACCAAAACAAAACTTCTTTAAAAAAACATAAAAAACAAAGTAAAACATTTCCGCAAAAGTCAAGTTAAAAGTAAAAAGTAAATGCTCTGTAAAACATAAAATTTTAGAAAAAAGAAAAAGATGCTCACAAAAAAAAACAAATAAAAAAAAAAAAGAGAAACATGCGAGAAAACAAGAGCATCAAGAACAAACAAACAACAAAACAAAAAACATATAAAAAGAAACATCAAAACAAACAAAAAAAAACTCAAAAAACAAAAAAAAAACAACTTCACAAAAAAATTCAACCAAAAATAACAAAACTAAAATGGGATTTCAATAAAAAAAACAATAAATTTGAACATATAATCAAATAACTATATTAAAAAATTTATAATAAAAGCACTTTAGTCAAAAAACACAAAATGAAGCACACAAATTGCTGCATCAAAAAGAAAATAAAGGTTCAAGGATCACCAAAAGTCAGTACAAGTCAAGCAATATCCAGAATTCTTTATTAGGCAAAGAATTCTTCAACACAAAAGAATTTCCATTCTAAAAAGTTAAGCTTTTTTCTCCTAAAAGTTTTCAATAATAAACTTACCAAAGTTTAAACAATAATAGTGTCAAAATTTTCTCTCAAAATGAAGCCAAAAGGATAGTTAAGTCATCAATAGTCACAATGAGAAGAAAGAAAAAGAAAATGTTAATTAAGCAAAACAGAAACTGAGAACAAATCTTAATGGGTCAATGGTCTCCATGTCTTACAAGTACAAAATGATAAAATCTTCTAAATGTCTCAATCTCAAATAATCACACATATCATGCATAATTAATCACGTAGCATATAAGGCATAGCACTAGACCAATATCCAATAAATTTTAACCCAAAGCAGCAATCATCACAAGCAACTAAGTTAAATGATCTCTAGATTTAAAGCTAAAGATGGGAATCACTATTTAAGATGCGAATACAGACAACAATCATATCAGAAGAAGATTCTGATATGCAGTTGTCTTGTTCATCCTTCATTAACTTAGTGCACCAACTTCTTAATCATAATTAATCCTTTTTTTCACACAATTGTAGTCATACCAATACTCTAATTAGTACAGAAATCCTTGTAGTCAACATGATTATTTACTAAATAGGATGATTAGTAGTACACACTGATTAGTAAAAACAACTTGAGTACAACAACTTCTTGTTTATACCTATTACATGACTAACAACACTTTTCTGACTATTCCGCTTCTATTTATTCTTCTTCTGGGGAATTTCTAATAAGAGAAAAAATACTTAATTGTCATCTTGAGAACTTTGGGATTCACAATCAATCATATTCCTAATAAGACTTTATCATAATTACCCATTAAATTTTCTTTTTCCATTTCCTTTCTTCCTTTGTCATTCTTGACTATTTTGGTATTCCTTCAGCCCATCTGTCTTATTCCTCTTCTTTATTCAATTTAATAATGAATTCACACACATCTCAATATAAATAAGTACAAGATAAAAAGAAAGCAATCAATAATTAAGAGAATTTAATGTTATCAAAAGTAGAAGAGAATAATTATGTTAATAGATCATAAAATAGGACATTTTAACATCACATTTTCAATCTCCTAAAGCTCAAGAGTTAATAAAATTATAAGGAGAAATTATATCATAAAGTTATTATAAAGATAAAAGAGAAGAAAAGCCATTCCCATTGAGGATACATGCCAGATTTCCCATGCCACTTGATCCCATTCATTCTCCTTTTTCCATTATACTTCTCTTCTTTTAACTTCTAATTATACTGAGAGTATGTTAGTAATGACATTCTGGACAATTCACACCCAAATCAATAGATCATAAGGATGGCATAACTCCATCCCCAATAACAAATAAACCATAAATATAAGCATATAACAACCCAATAAAAATAGGATGGGTCTTAACATCATCTCAGGTGGTGGTGGTGTGTCATAGCTACCCTAGTAGTGGTAGTAGTTTTCCCAGTACAATCAATGTAGTTATCCAAATTGGAAAACAAGTAGCAAGCATAAAGCAAGCAAAAAAGCAAAATTTAAAAAAAATACCACTCTCTTTACGCCTCACAAGAATAGCCCACTGCATAGTAATGATCTTGATGACCCACAAGGGTAGGGGACAGTAATATTGATAAATGTTGATGCCAAATGGTAGAATGCAAGTAGAGTAAATAATAGTGGATAAAAAATAGGCAAATGAACTAGAAAATACTTTTTTTTTTTCTTTTTTTTTTGAATACAAAACAAACGAAGAGCAACACAAAAGCAAAACAAAATGGGAACAAATGTCTAACTTTTCTAGCAAAAGGACAAGCCGGTGGAAATACTTATAAGGATAAAAAGGACTCGAAGACACAAAGGGAATTTATGGGATATTTTCGCTCAAAACTGCTAGTACTCTTTCTGTGTTGTTGATAATGGTAGTGTGGGTGAACTGTGCTAACATACCACCCTTCCTAGGACTAATATTATTACTTAACCCCAAAACAAACATAAACCACTACATGAAAGTAGTAATAATATAAATCTAACCACAACCTTAAACTCGACCCTCCCGCCTTTGTGTGCAAATGTTTAATTTGGGGGTTTGTTTTTTTCTCTCTCTCTCCCCCCCCCACTTAGTAGCCAAATACACAATGCATTCCCTAGGCCCATAAATGGTGAAGTATGTAGTAGTCGCTCGTCAAAGAGACACTAGAAGAAGAATAACACACAACTAAATACTAAAAACCATTGAATAATAACTCATCACAGATTCACTACTAACAACATGACTTCTTCCATGTCCTCAAGAACTAAACTAACTACTCACAAGACATCATATGGATCAAGATCAAAGATGATATGATAATAGATAACAATCTGAACATAAACAATAATCCAATGGTTCCACTCACAAGCATCAACTACAGTAGTAATCAACACCGGGAAAGTTTCCCGTAAGAACTAAAGCAATATCCAACACAATTGTTACAGCGGGACGGAGTGGTGATGATGGTGCTGGTGGAGATGATGGTGTGGATGATGATGATCCCGATGAAGCCTAGCTTGATGACGGTGTTGATGGCGATGGTCTCCCCTCTCCGGGAAGGAATTCCCCTGGTAGAAATCTATATGCTAGAGAGATCTTTCTCTCTCGGTGTTTTCTGCCCCCCAGAGGCGGCGGAAATCTATCTGTGGTCGCTCCCCGAGCCTTAGGGTTTCGTAGGGAAGATTTAGGCGAAGGGGCGGAGTCGAAGGCCGGGCAGGTGGGCCACACCTGCCCTAGGCGCGGGGTTAGGTGGGCCCGCTCCTAGGGGGTGTGGGCCCCCTTAGTCCCCACTTCGTCCCTCCTTCTGGCTTCCTTCATCTTCTGGTAAAATAATATGTTTCCATATTTTCTGGTATTTTTCTGATCTTTGCGAAATTGCACCAAAATGCTTTATTTTCCATCAGAATCCAGACTCCGGCAGTCCATCCTCCAGGAATTATCCAACATGCATAAACAGATGAAAAAACCATAAGTAATACCTCATAATAAGACAAATATAAATGAATAAAGGTAAATTATGATATAGAATGGTGATGCAAATTCGGCGTATCACGGGTTGCCGGAGCCGAAGGCCGCGACTGTTCGCCGAAGCGGAGGGAGCCCCCGAGCCCCCAAGTCGTTGGAGCCGAAGATCGTAGAGGATGACCGGAGTCGAAGGAGCCGCCGAGTCGTGGTCGCTGACGCCGATGCGACCGGTCACCGCAATCGAAGATCGCATCGGGTCGCCGTATCCGATGGATTCAGCGGGTCACTGCAGTTGAAGACCGCAGAGGATCATCGTAGTCGAAAACTGCAACAGGCCGATGGTCTCGAGTCGTATGGCCAAGTGGGCGCAGCCCTCGAGCAATGAGCTGATCTGGTTGAGGCGGCGTCCGAGAGCTGATGCGGCGGACCGGAGTCAATGCGGCAGCGGGTCGCCGAGGCCGATGGTGGCAGCAGTTTGCCGCAACTGAAGATTGCAGAAGGTCGACGTAGTCGAAGAGTGCAGTAGGTCGTCAGGGTCGAAGACCGCAACGGATTGTCGGAGTCGAAGACCATAGCGGATCGCCGGAGCAGAAAGATCCCCCATGTCACGCGATGGAGTGGTGTAGCCTCCGGTCATAGTCGCTGTAGCAGACGGAGTCGATGGAGTGGCGAGTCGCCGGCGGATGGAGTGAACGCGGTCATAGGGTCGCCAGCGGAATGAGTCGTGGCGGCTGTCGAGTCGCGCGGTGGACACATAGTCTACATAGAGGCGAGTCATCGGATTTTTGCTTGACGACGTCAGGGCGGCACGGTCAGTCAAACTTCAGGTCAAAGCGGTAGAGACGCGAGCTGACCACACGCTTGTACACCAACGTCTGCCATGCCGAAAATTTCTTTTTTCTCCAAATATCCATGCACGCGTGTTTGATGGCCGAAAAATTCATACAGCTAATTGATGCATCTAGCCGCAAGTAGCTAGCTTATGACTTTTTCCTTCTTGTCCCATGAGCTTGATCGATTGACCTGGGCCTTTTTACTTTCATTCTTTTCACAAGATGAGAATCGGTACAGTGTACAATTTAGGATTTGTACTTGATTCGGTCACATATTCACCGGTAAACTAACTCGACTGATCAAACATTGATAACTGCGGCAATCGTGTAACAGTACATTTACTTGAACGTTTTTGGCGGTTAAATCCATGCACGTATGTCTTAGTCTTCATGTAGAGTACTTGAAATCTTTGCTAGTACAAAGTAGATGCATGCACCGCTAGCTTCAAAGCCTTTCACTGATTTTTTTCCTCTTCTTGAGTTTCATTGATTGACAAGACCCGACATGGCCCTTCTCTTTTGCATGAATCAGCTAGAAAATCTGCTGTTGCATGCTCGTCACAGACTCTGGGAAGCCGGCCAGAAGATCCCAACAAACTCTGCGGATACGTAACTCCATGTCGGCCGCCTTCCTTACTAGCGACCAAGAGATCCACGATGCTAGTTTCATCTGATGTCGTAGTTGATTGCCGAGGTCGTGCGCTTGGCCACGATGGATAGGACGTTGACCGCGGTGGCATGGTAAAACACCAGATGGGATCTAGCCACTGTTGACGGTGAGGGAACTGAATCAGATCTGGCCTCTAGTAGCCGATGAATCGTAGATCACGGTGGATGGGACCATCGCGACCGCACGATCAGTGTCCCCAGTTTTCACAGACGGCGCCAATTGATGAGGTTTAATCTCGTCAATGGTCATTGTTATGAGCTTGAGTTTTGGAGAAGGTGGAGATGCTGGAGATCGCGGAACGGTTAGCAAACAGGCAACACGGGGACACGAAGTTTACCTAGGTTCAGACCCCCGGATGAAAAACCCTATTCCTGCTTGTCTGCTCTTGATTACAGCGGAACCGAAAGTTACAGGGGTGCGCAAATACAAACTGACATGGAGGTGTGTATGCGGTGAGAGGGGGTCTAGATCTGTAGATCTATTGTGGCGTCTATTGTATCGTAGCGTGTCCTCCTCGTTGGACCCTCCTAGTCTTTATATATGGGGAGTCTAGGTCTCGGTGCCAATACAATTTGGTTACAAGTTGTATTCAAACTCTAGTCTTGAGATTTTCTTGTCTTGTGTGCTTGGGCGTCCGTGTCCATATGGGCTTCATAGCAGCCGAAACGTCATATGTGTCATGGACCTTGGCAGGTCGTCGAGTGGGCCTTCCGTCGGGCTGGACCAGGTAGGCTAACATCGGGTACCTGTATGGCATACTCATGTCAGGAACATGATCAACAATATCTTTATAAGGTGCATGGTACTTGTTCCACTCCTTTTTAGGAATTTCAATATAAGAGGCAAAAGCCTTAAAATAATTTACAAGAATTTGGGAATCAAGACCATACGCAGTACTAATATCATGAAAGTCATCTGTTCCCATAAAAAATTTAATACATTCATAATCATAATTTATACCTGACTTTCTCCCTTTGTTATTCTCCCATGCTTCAGTATTTTCTTGAATACGGTCTAGAAGATCCCATATAACTTCTTCCTTCATACGTGTGAATGATCCAACAAATAAGTATCTAATAAATCTTTATCATAAAGAGAAAGCCTTGAATAAAAGTTATTAATAATAATATTATTAGGGAGCTCATGGATAGGACATTTAAGCATTAGTAACTTCAACCTCTCCCAAGCTTGGGCTGTACTCTCTTCATCACGAGGCCAAAAGTTATATATTTGGTTCCGGTCTTTATGGATTTCACTAGGAGGATATAATTTAGAATAAAAGAGAGGTACAATTTCCCCCCATTCCATATATTGTCCATTTTTCAGCAGCTTATACAATTCTTCAGCTCTTCCTTTCAATGATATAGAGAGTAACTTTTTCTTGACTTGTTCCGTTGTGATACCTGCACACTTAAACAACCCGCATAATTCATGGATAAAAATCAAGCGATCACCAGGATGGACAGTTCCATCCCCAAAATAATAGTTATCCATAACACGATCAACAATTTTTGTAGGTATCTTAAAAGGATCTATTTCAGTAGGTGGTGATTCATCTACTATCCTAGCAGTGGTAGTAGCTTTCCCAAATAGGAAACCAAGTGGGTTATCCATATTGGAAACAAAGTAACAAACATAAATAAAAGCAATGCTCATAGTAGAAGTTTCCTTTACTAGTTCCACTCTTCAATAGCGCTTCACTCCCCGGCAATGATGCCAGAAAATAGTCTTTATGACCCACAAGTATAGGGGGTGTATCGTAGTACTTTCAATAAATAGGAGTGTCGATCCCAACAAGGAGCAGAAGGTGTTGACTAGTGGTTTGGATCAGGAATTCTCTGTAAATACTTAGCAAACAGATTTTTAGGATTTTTTGATAATACAAAGAAATAAAGTGCAAGTAAATAAAGACAACAATAATAATTGCAGCAAGTGGCCCAATCCTGTCTTTAGCAAAGTACAAGCCGATTTTATTACTTATGAGGACCAAACATTCTCGAGGACACATGTGAATACTGTCAAGTGCTTTCGCTTCATATAGTTGATTAATCTTCTTTGGTTGGATAAGTGTTGTGTGGGTGAACCTATGCTAATGTATCGACCTTACTTGGACTAATACATACTTGCAATTAAACCCCTTGAAAGCATCTGTAACTACAAGAAATTAATTAAGATAAAAACCTAACCACAACATTAAACTCTGAGATCCTACACTCCCTTGTGCAAAGGTTTCCTAACGAGGGTTCCGGTTTCTGTCACTCCGGTAACCCCACAATTATTATCCAAATACACAATGCATTCCCCTAGGCCCATAAATGGTGAAGTATCATGTAGTCGATGTTCACATGACACCACTAGAAGAATATCACCACAACTTAAGTATCAAACCATCAAATATTACTTCAACACAATTCCACTACTAACAACATGACTTCTCCCATGTCCTCAAGAACTAAACGAACTACTCACAAGAAATCATATGGATCAAGATCAAAGATGATATAATGGTGAATAACAATCTGAACATAGACAATAATTCAATGGTTCCATTCAATAGCATCAACTACAAAGTAATCAACACCGGGAAAGTTTCCCCTAGGAACTACGCAAGATTCAACCCAATTGTTACAGTGGGATGGAGAGGTGATGATGGTGCTAGTGGAGATGGTGGTGAGGATGATGATGATACCGATGAAGTCTAGCTTGATGACGGTGTTGATGGCGATGATCTCTCCTCTTCGAGAAGGAATTTCCCCAGCAGAAATCTACCTGCCGGAGAGCTCTTTCCCTCTCTGTAGTTTCCGCCTCGCAGAGGTGGTGGAATCTTTCTGTGGTTGCTCCCTGAGTATTAGGGTTTTGGGAGGAAGTTATAGGCGAAAGGGAGACAAAGGAGGTGGGCCAGGGTGGCCACACCACCTGGTGGCGCGACCCACGGTGGGCCTGCGCCAGGGGGTCGTGTGGCACCCCCTGTGGCCCATCCCTACCTCCCCTTTTGGCTTCATTCATCTTCTAGAAAAAATACGATTTTCCATATATTTTCTGGAATTTTCTGATCTTCGTGAATATTGTATCTGGACATCGCTTTTTCCATCAGAATCCTGACTCCGGCAGTTCATCCTCCAAAAGTCATCCAACATGAAAAAATAGATGAAATAACATAAGTATCACCTCTTAATATGAAATATATCAATGAATAACAGTAAATTATGATATAAAATAGTGATGCAAAATGTACATATCAGCCGCCTCGTGGCTCCTCTTCGTCTCCCCTTCGGTCTTCGTGTCGTGTCTGGTAAAATATTAACTTTGGCTTTTGTTCCGTCCAATACGAGAATATTTCCTTACTAGCTTTTCTGAAACCAAAAACAGTAGAAAACAGGCAACTGGCACTGCAACATCTTGTTAATAGGTTAGTTCAAATTTTTTTATAAAAATGCGTCAAAGTATAGACAAAACATAAGAAATTTGATACAAAACAAACATGGAGCATCAAAAATTATAGATACGTTTACGATGTATCAGACTTATCCACCTATATACCTATGGCAGAGACCAAATGTCCTAAGACAATTCCTTATTTTACCAGGAAGTGGCATTTCTCCTAATTGAGGATCAAATTGTGTTCCAGGTATTTTTGTAATACTATGGACAAATTTTCCAGGCATGTATCAAAATTTTCACCATAGACAGTAAAATTATCCATAAAGACCTCCATATTTTTCTCAATGTGATAATAAAATATTGTCATTACTAGCCTTTGAAAGGTTCCCAGAGCATTACAAAGACCAAATGGTAGTCTTTTGTAAGCAAAAGTACCATAAGGACAAGTGAATGTAGTCTTTTCTTGATCATATGGATGCATAGGAATTTGGAGAAATACAGAGTAACCATCCAGATAACAGAAGTACTCATGTCCAGCTAGCCTTTCAAGCATCTGGTCAATAAAGGGTAAAGGGAAATGATCCTTTCTAGTTGCTTTATTCAATTTCCTATAATTAGTGCACATCCTCCATCCAGTCACTATTCTTGTTGGGATTAATTGTCACTATGCATAACTGTAATCCTCCTTTCTTTGGAACACCATGAATAGGACTGAGCCATTCACTGTCAGAAATACAGAGTAACCATCCTGCATTTTTGCATTTAGTCTTCTTTGATGCTCCCTAGAAGGCATGCTTCCTTCCTCAAGATAAATCCACTGATTGGAAGTGTTTGGATTAATTCCTTTCATGTCATCAATTGAATAACCAATTACCGATTTGTACTTCCTTAGTAATATCAATAGAGCTTGTATCTAACAAGGAGTGAGTTCTGCACTAACAATTACAGGAAGTAGGTTTGCAGTGTCTAGAAACTCATATCTGAGATGTTTAGGTAATGGTTTTAATTCAACAGGAGGTTTGTCTTGTTTTTTCCACTAGTGTTCCCTTCTCATCTGCAATTCTGTACACAACATACAATTGTGTTTCTCCATTTTCAGTTTCAATTATAGTTGACACTATATCAGGAATTGATCTTTTTTCTTCATTCACAACCTGATCGACCACATCAATGGTGAAAAAATAGTCTTTACTTTTGGTGATGTGAGTGGCATGTTTCATATCAAATGTTGCTTCCTCATCTCCAGATTGAAGAGTGAGTTTTGCTCCCTTAACATCAATCATGGAACATGCTGTTGCAAGAAAAGGTCTTCCCAAGATAACAACTTCAGTATTATCTTCCATTTCCAAATTAACAAAATCCAAAGGATAGGCAAATTTTCCAACTATTACAGGTATATCAACAATGATCCCAGCTGGTTTCCTCACTGTCATGTCTGCTAACTGCAAAGTCATAGCTATGTCTCTTAATTCTCCCAAATTCATGATGGATTGGACTGAGATAGGGAGCACACTAACACTGGATCCTAAATCAGAGAGTGCAATGAATTTCTTGGTTCCAATGAAACAAAAAATGTAGAAGCTTCCTGGATCTCCCAACATTTCTAGCACTTTATTTTGAATCATTGCACTGTAGTCCCTTGTCATGCTGACAGTTTATGACTCCTATACTTCTTTTCTTGGTTAGAAGTTCCTTGAAAAATTTAGCATATGTTGGAATATGCAGAACATCATCTAGTATTGGAATTGTTATCTGAACTGATTTCATTGCCTCAAGAAATTTTGCAAACTGCCTTTCATCCTTTAATTATCTAGTCTTTTAGGGAATGGTACTCTATGGTCAGGAGTATTGCTGGCAGGATTATCCCCAATTGCTTGATCTTTAGTTGAACGTAAAATTCCTTCTTCAATTGCTTTTTCTTTGTGAGAGTCTTTCTCATCCTATTTAACTGTCCCAGGTTTCTTATCGGAGTTCTGAATCCTTCTAGCAGGAGCTACATAAGTTTCAGTAGGAGTGGGTAGAATTGGTTTAGCTGAAAATTATGGTAACTGTGAAGCTGTTCTCCCACTTCTAGTGACAACTACCTCACTAGTCATTAATGCCCCATAGTGATTCTTTGGATTGGCTTCAGGTTGAGATGGCAATTTCTGCTCTGTTCTCCAAGCTTGAGAGCTAGCAAAGATCTCAATTTTTTCCTAAGTCTTTAAATGAATATTTTAGACTCATTGATACGTCCGATTTGCATGACCATTCTATATCATAATTTGCCTCTATTCATTGATATATGTCTTATTATGAGGTGTTACTTATGTACTTTCTTCTTGTTTTGCATGTTGGATGATTCTTGGAGGATGGACTGCCGGAGTCAGGTTTCTGATGGAAAAAAGGTGTTTTGATGCAATTTCGTGAAGATCAGAAAAATACCAGAAAAATATTGGAAAATTATATTTTCCCATAAGATGGAGAAAGCCAGAAGGGGAGGCGTAGCCAGGCCACAGGGGCCCACACCCCCTAGGCATGGTCCCACCTTTCCCCGCGCCTAGGGCAGGTGTGACCCACCTAGCCGGATCCCGACTCCGCCTTCTCGCCTATATCTTCCCCACGGAACCCTAATACCAGGGGAGCAACCACGGAAAGATTTCTGCCACCTCTGTGGGGCGGAAAACACCGAGAGAGAAAGAGATCTCCGATAGACATATTTCTGCTGGGGAAATTCCATCCCGGAGAGGGGAGATCGTTGCCATCAACACCGTCATCAAGCTAGGCTTCATCAGGATCATCATCATCATCCACACCACCATCTCCACCAGCACCATCATCACCACTCCATCCCACTGTAACAATCGTGTTGGATCTTGCATTAGTTCTTAGGGGAAACTTTCCCGGTGTTAATTACTATTGTAGTTGATGCTTATGAGTGGAACCATTGGATTATTGTTTCTGTTCAGATTGTTATCCATCACCATATCATATTTGATCTTGATCCATATGATGTCTTGTGAGTAGTTCATTTAGTTCTTGAGGACATGGGAGAAGTCATGTTGTTAGTAGTGGATTTGTGTTGAGTTATTATTCAATGGTTTTGTGGCACCCCCGGATTTACTGTCCGAGAATACACGTTATGCCTACAATTCACGTTCCCATGATCAGTGAGCCATGAGCATAACCGATAAGTATCATCACAACATCCATGAATAACGAGTACGAGTACTTACAAAGGTGCCATTATGGCGATACAACATCAATAGCGGAAGTCTTCAAGCACAGAGCCCATGTCATGACTTAAACTACAGGCAACTGACTGGGAAGACAGCCTAGATCACATAGACATCAGCAAACTCCATCGTCCTCTTGTTTCTGAAAGTCTGGCCAAGTAAATATCCAGGGACAATGCATGTGAGTACTTTGAATATACTCGCAAACCACCTTAAGAGGACAATAATAAAATATATGCAATATGGTTGTGGTAGGATGGCTCCAAGAGAGGTTCTTTTATAAACTAGTTTCTCTTGTAGATAGAGAATGTCTCTATATCTTTATTGAATAACTTCTGTAAAACATTGTGGAAAACTTTTTGAAAAGTTTAGGAATCACTAGGATTGGGTCACCCATTTGTTTTTCCTTCCGGTCATCTCATGACCAAACTCCTTCCTCCTTTTTCCCCGACCATCCCATGGTCAAAACATTTTCAAGCCATTGCTTTTCCAAAGTCCTTTTTGAAAATAAAACCATCACCCCCGTACAATAGCCATCACAACCGTCCATGACTGAGGACTCGGCTATTCGAATAGATTTACACTCTGTAGAGGTTGTACATTGTACCCACACCATACAATTACCCGTCCCTAATCTACACCGATCGTGGGTCGACTAACCGGTCAAGACCTTCCGAATGCCCTCTCCGGTACAAGTGCCTACCCTATGAGGTTAACCCCCTCAACACCGGGACGCTCTATATAGTAACCAGCCAACCGGAGCGTGTTTTGCACCTCGACGGGTGTGCGCTTTCAATGAGGGGCTCACAGTATTGCGCAGAGGCCCATAGACCCTTCATTCCTTCTCCCGGTCGATGCTACGCATGGACCGTTGAATAGAGAAGGCCCACAGTCTGGGGATTTGTTTACCCCTGTAGTAGTGTGAGGCACCTATACTAGATTAGGCAAGTTTCTAGTCCAGCCCCATCCCATTCCAGAGTAATGGGGTTGCACGGGTTAATTTCTCAAGCATTAGGAACTGTACAGCCGGGTGTGTTTTCATAAACATTTTTCCTCCCTCTTTTTTCCACCTTTTTGTAAAACAAAACCCTTCTCATTTTCCAAACCACTTGATAGGACAAGCCTCACCAAGGTTTTCTCATAAAACATTTTTGTAAGTCTTTTCCCGGGGTCTTCCCATCCCATAGTTTTTACTTTGGCTAAAACGGGGTCTCCAAGGGGTTATGGTGTTCAACACCATCTACCTTACTAAGGGCAAGTAGGTATCAATAAAGGGGTTGTACCTAATGGTACTAAGGGATAATGGTTTGGAGAAGCCAAACATTCCCCACATAAAATAATATAGTAAAACAATTTAATTTGCATAAACGGGTAGATAGAACATGCATAGATAAAATAATAGGACAAGGTGTATAAGAAAGAAGGTGGATTTCCTGTGACCAGCGAGATGTCCCTTGACTTCCTTATAATACTAGAATACCAATAATAACAATAATAAGATAAACCCGATGCTTCCTTCTTCTCGGCGTCTCACAAGCGCAACTATCGATGTTACCGAGCATACATGCAACAAATAACACCACAATCAAAAAAATGCTTACAAGCATCAATACATACAGCAAGAAATCATACAACACAAGGTATACATCAGGAGGGTGCTGTATGATTGGGTTGATTAGATTGGTAGAAGATGTGGAAGCATGGGAAGATGATCCCTTCGGATTTGAGGTCTAGAAATACCTAAGAGAGGGGTTTTTAAGCAAGGACAAGTTCTGTATGATATAATTGAATAAAAATGATACCATCAGATAGGTATTGATAAAATGAAGCCAAAAAAGTGGTTTCACTAATTTATCAATTACCATTGATTTATAATGATTTTTATAGTAAATAAAACTCTAGTTTTAGGAAATAATTCACCAGAACTGTTATGGTGTTCCAAAATTATTTACTTGGGTGATTATGTAGGATTTGGTTGACTGAATCAAGAGGAGTTGGAATTACCTCAAAACAAATACCAGAATGCCCTTGAGAAATTCCCAAAGGCAATACTAGATGGGATTTGTCTTTTTCATTAGATTTAATTTACAGAAGATTTTTAGTTGATTCCAAGTGAACAGTGTAGGTACTGAGAATAACTTTCTGTAGAAATTGGAATCAAACTTTTTGGAGTAACGTAACTCAAATAGTGAATTTATTGGTGAACAAACCATGCACAAAAATGTTTAATTCCCCATAATTAAATAAAAGCTCAATACATCTTGGGCTCCTGGGTTTTGGTATTTAGTGCTATAGAGGTTTACTGGGAGTTGGAATTAGGTCATACCCAATTTTCTTTGACCTAGAGAATTTTTTTAAAGGCAAAACTGCCCTGTTTTTAATATTTTTGTTACAGGTAAATTAGGAAGCAAATTTAGGTGGGACCAATTGGAAATGCAAGGTATGTCCAATAACTTTCAGTACCAATTGGTTTTGCTCCATTTGGAAATAACAAACTCTCTAGAAGATTTTGTTAGTAAAAAGGATACATCTTGGGAGAAAATTTATTATGGATAAACCAATTATTATTTCTGTCAAGTTGTTATGCTGAATGTTGAGGAAAACACACAAGGACCCTAGGAATTTTGAATCTAGTTATTTGGAGTTAGCTTGCATTTTCAAAATGATTTAAAGTAAATAGCAACCAATTTAGATCTGGAAACAAAATAATAAGGGAAAAAGGGGGTGGAGGGCCAATTACTTGTGGCCCAGGAGGCCCTGTGCCAGGCCTGCCCAGCTGTTGACGAACGAACGCGGGCGGTTCATAGCGCGGTGGAGGGGATCGGCCCATGGGCCAGCGGTCCTCTTAGCCGAAGGGGTACCAGGCGACGTCGGCCGTCCGATCTAAATAAGATCAACGGACGCGCATTGTCTCCTACCTCGCGGCTGGTCCCACGGACAGAAACCCTAGCGCAACGCCGGGGAGGCTCGGCGGATCCACAGGAGGCCTCGCCGGCAACGGGGAGACGACGTAGGTGAGGCGGCGCATCGTGGGGACCTCAGAGAGGGGCGGCAAGTGGCAAGGTTGGCGACGGGAACCGCCTAGCGCGAAGTCACCTGCGGGAAGGTGCTCGGGCGCTCGCCGGCGCGGGTCCCAGAGTGCATGCAGGTAGGGGAGGATGACATGGTTAGGTAGGTTCCATCCATAGGATATTACATGAGAAGAAACAAAGGAGAGAGAGGCAATAGGAAGGGGTTAGGGGTGAACCTTTTTAATCACCCGAGTCTAGCCCTTCTTCTCCATGTTGGTACTGGTCAGGGGATGGGCTCTGGAGCTCGTGGGTGGTAGATCAGAGGTAGAGGGTCATTACTAGGTTACATGCAGGAGGAGGGAAATAGGGTAGGGGCGACCTCGAGCTTGAGCTAAAAAATGGCTGGGGCTTCTTTATCTCTCTTTCTTAGGCAGGACAGAGCAAGGGAGAGAGTAGGAGCTCGTGGGGGAGGGAAGTGAGAGTGGTAGAGGAGAAATGAGGTGAAACTAGGGGCTGGTGGGGGCTCTGCCCTTTTATACCATGGGTCAATGGTTTACCATGGAATATGTCCATGGGGAGAAGGGGGGAAGGGAAAAACCAGGGGCTGGTTTGCTGTGGGCTGTGGGAGAGAGGGGAGAGAGGTTTTCTGGTCGTGGTGTAGACAGGGAGGATGTGGGGTAACTGCTGCAAGAAATAAATGGGCAAGGTCATGATTTAGTCTTTGTCTCCTTTATAGACAAGCATAAGAGACAAGGTGAAAAGTGGTTCTATAGTGCGAGTGCTATAGTGCAACTTGACCAGGGATGTGAGGTGTGCTGTACAAACTTGCTTGACCATGCTTGGTGTTGGTTTGGTGGGTTTGATTTGGGTTTTTCTTTGTTGGAAAAATTGTTCAAAACAAGGAGGGTGAAGGAAGTTTCAAATATTGGTCTTGTCAAGATGGTTAAAAGGTACTGATGGGTGTGCATGGTCAAGATACACCTCACATAATTATTTGGGATTTTTAGGATGATTATAAGTCCACTTAAAACTATTTATTCCAATAGTGCAGAAATAGATTATAGGAGCTAACGTGATTATTTTACATTGGACAAGTGTGGTTTTTGATGTGATATGGTCATAAATACCATATCACACATTGGAGATTTTTCTTGGAATTTATTAAGAAGGAAAAGTATTTTTAAAGAATTATTTCTTGTTTCTGCCATTTAAGAAAAAGGGCAAAAATAAATAATAAAGAATCTCCAAAATAATTATTTTTGAGTTGGAAAGATGGGATATGATATATGGATCCCAATTGTGCATTCATTTGGCAAGGTGATTTGGAGAAAAACAAACTTGCCTTTATAGACAGAGGTTTTAGGGTTTTGCCAGATAAAGAATTTAAATAGTTTTAGGCTCCAAATAATTTTGGGAAATATTTGGGGAGATATACTAACCAAGGTAGATGATGTAGGCTTAATTTATAAATAATTGTACACTTGGGTTTTGAAGGATTTTGGTGAAAAGGGAAGAAACTAAATTTTTGGGAATCTAGAGTTTTGTTATTTTCATGCCACCAAAACATGGTTGGATCAGTGAGCTCAGAGCTCACCTTGATACACGGGGTAGATGGATGGATAGACAAGGTTTTATAGATGATTAAGGAAGCAAGAGTTGGGCTTGGTTGTATTTGAGGTGGACTAGAAGAGATGGCAAACTTTGTTGAAAATAAGGCTGCCATAGCACATACATCAGGTAACCTCCTAAGCCATGTGGGTTTAAGAAGCACAATTCTTCAATGGGAACAAGGGAAGTGGGGGTTGATAGGACATGGTAGTTAGATCATAACCAAGCAAAGATTTGGTCAAGGGGAGGTGGCATATAGATGTGAGCTTCTTCCAAAGTAGGCATGTTGTCTAGTTTTGTAGAAAAGATTACCATGATGTCAACAAAACCATCATGGATGAGTTGGATTAAGAATGGTTTACCCAAGTGTAACAACCCTAGTTTATTAAATGGTAAATAGGATTTGTTTGTGCATTCATGAGCATCATCATATTAAAAAGCATGCATGAAATAAAAATGCTCTCAAAACCCTAACCCTACCTTCCCTCTCTATTTGAAAATCAATTCAAATGGCTTTTGAATTTTGAAAACCTAAAAATATTTGGAACCCAAATGGTTATAAAGGGTTCCTTATTGTTTTCATATGTTTATAAAAGTTTCTGCCTTTTTAAAATATTCAAAACAGATTTGAAACAAAAATACAAAGAGAAAAGGCAAAACATATATAGAAAAAGAATTTACAAAGGAAAACATCTGTCTAACCTAACCTGGGCCGAGCCCATCTCTCTCCCTCACTCTCTTGCTCGTGCAACCAACCCGGCCAGAGAGCCAGCAGCGAGCTGCCCCATACCGCTTCACTTCCGCCTCTGTCGTCTTCCTCCTGCACGGTGAAGCAGCTGCCTGGCAGCGATGTTGCCGTCGATCTCGCCGACGGTGCGATGGTCTCCGCCGCTCTTGGAGACATGGATAAGATCGCCCGCGTCCTCCTCTCTCTCCCCATACAGTTTCTCTCCATCTCGCCCTCTCTCACGAAATCCCCTCTAAGCCCGAACCCTAGCCGCCGTAGAACCGCTCCTCGCCGTCATTCCGTTGCAACCCCGAGCCTCACCATAGTGTCTAGGCGCTCCAGCGTGCTCGACTACTTCTCCCTGTCAAAGGAATCGGGCCAAGGCGCCCTCTATCGCCGCCGACGAGCTCACCTTCTCTGACTCCGGTCGCCGTCGATTCCTCGCCGTCAGACCGTCCCCGACCTCGTCGAACCCTCCATCGGCTTGCTGGTGAGCAGCTGGTCCTCATGGACCCTCTCCCTTGCTCCCTCTCGCTCTCTAGTCCCCACTCCGTTGATCACCTGTCTCTGCCGCCGCTCGCCGCCGTCGTGGTCCCCTCTCCGGTGACCTCCCGCCAGCGGCGCCGCCACTTTCTGGCTCCCCTTGCTCTCCTCTTTCCAGCGCACCCCACCACGACGCCCCGCGAGCTCCAGATCGATCGATCGATCAAGGATCTGCAAGGGTTGCTCCTGGCTGACGTCAGCCTGAGGTTGTGCTGATGTCATAAAGCCTTTTTCTTTTTCCCTGATCAATTTCAGTAAATCATTTCTGTAATTCTTAAATCCCTAACATGTAGGCCCCTGTTGTAAGTGTAATAAGTATTTTCAGAAATGTTTCTTATTAATAAAAATATTTAAGTAATTCTAAAATGTAAATTAATTATAATATTCTAGAAATGATTTAAAATGAATTAAATTGGGAAAAATCATAACTAATTCATTTTAATTCATAAAAATACAAATAATATATCAAAATGTTCAGAAAAATGAGCTCTATCTATTTAAACTATAATCATGCATTGTTAAGAAACTTTCATGACAAGTTTAACTAGAACAACAAAACAACCCTCTCATATGCCTCCGGGGTTTCTCCGAATTAGGGTTTGGACCCCTCGGACCCCGATAAAATGACCAAGCATTCTTAGGGTTTTCATTTCGATACAATTTAACTTGTCATATCATCATTCTTGTTTGAGAATTGCATCGATGCCATGTGTTGAATGTTTTCCTTTCTTTCTGATATTTGGTTCTTCTTCGGTAGAATGCGAGATCAAGATTGAGTTCGAGATCGAAGATCGAGGTCAACACCATCGAGGGTCGAGATCAACACCGTCGAAGCTCGAAGACAAATACTTGATCGACTATAATCAAGTCAAGTACCGGATGTTCGAAGCTCTGCTTTTTGGATATCAACTGGTAAAGGCAAGCGAAGCCCCACACATGATATAATCATATGTTTTCAAGCATTTCAATTCATGCCATGTGCATACGATTCTAAAGTCTTTTATCGATAGATTGAGTAATCCTATCTGATGCATGTTTCCTTTGAAGCCTATATTCCCTGATCCACTGCTCCTAGCATAACTAGGGTTTGAGCTTGTGAGGCATTGCTAGAGCTATTACATCCGTTGTGCTTAGCCATGCCTAGCTGTTACCACTGGTCCATCCGGTTGATGAATAAGAGCTGCAGATGAACCTAGTTTGACAGGATGACGTGGTATGATCAGAGATGGATAATAAACCTGCTAAGGCTTATATGGGAGGACACGGTGGGTTGTGGTTTTTGCAGTCCCATACTTGCCACCCTTAGGACCCAATGTTCTTGCCTATGGTCCAAGACGAGCGTACAGCCACACGGGGGCCTGGAAACCCCCTCGACCAACTAACTTTCCTAGTAGATTCCATGAGTCACATAGTTTGGGATTTCCATTCGACATACGCATCTTGGATGTTCTTGAATGGAGGTGAAGGAGGTGCATTCATACAGGTAGGTAAGCATGGCCGGGAATAAGAGATGCCCGGCATTCGTAATCTTGAACCCTCTACACATCATTAGGGACCGGCTTCAGGACTCGACCCGTTACAGCGGCATCTCCCTAGTGCGTGACTCATGGTCTCGGCGAAAGCAAGGTAAAGGTCGTGGTCAACCACTCTCTGCCGGCCTTCCCAGGAAGAGGTCTAATGTTAACTGACATTAAGAATCGCTTGGTACGTGTGGGTAAAGTTGTACACCCCTGTAGGGTTAAATCTTTTCGAAAAGCCGTGTCCACGGTTATGGACGAACTTGGAGACCAGATTCAAAGATCATAGATAACTTTAACCTAATCATAAAACCTGGCATATCAACGTGTGCTTAAGGATGCTTCCTCCGGGATCGAGGGGGTGATCCTAGATAGGTTCAGCTGATGATGATTTGGTGGATATCAAAAGATGATCAAAGCTAGTGTTACCGCTCTCTTATGCCCTTTTAAAATATTCTGATTACTCGAGATTCTTCTCCCTCTTGTTTTACAAAACAAAGATGGCTTTATGCAAAACAACTCCACCAGCCATAAGTCTTGAGGAGTACACCCTGTACTCACCCTTGCTTCGTTGATACTTTCGCAGCAGAGTAAGTGTTACCATTGAAGATGAGTTCCTCACGGCATCAACATCGATGAGTAGTTTGGAGTTCCCAGCCGGTAGCCTGGGATCTATGGATTGGACGCCATCGTTATGCTTTAGGCCTCTTAGGCAATTTGTTAAGTTTGCTATACTTAATAGCATAAGTTGCCTTCCGTTGTTTGATGTTTGTGGTCAGTGACCTCTGCTTGTAATATTTTGGTTCTTCGCTCAGTTATGAGCTTGCTGTAATACCTTTTGTGTCGTAGGGTCACTGTTGTGTTATCAATTCTTTCTCTGTACTCTTTCGAGATTAGGTTAGGCTTATGTTCAGACGAAGGTCTGGGATTTGTCTAGCCTTAATCCCGGGGGTGTCTGTGTTTTGGTATCGTGAAAGACCGACCAGAGGAAACCTTTCTACTGGCCGATGTTGAGTCTAGTGATTGTGAAAACTATTTTCAAAAATAAAAACTATGTTCGAAAACTCTGGTATGCTTCTTTTTCTCCTTATCCAGTTTCGCTCTAACTCTGGGTTACCTTATCTTGTGTTGATTTGTACAAGTTTTTTCTATCTCGTCTCATCTTTCAAAAACTTAGGTGCCTCTTCAGGCATGCCGACTCTCAACCATTTGACCTAGTGTTAAGTCCTCTAGAGTCATTTGTGTGTGTTTCTTGTTTCCCTTTGATCCTATTCGTTTGAGAGATTTCTGTCTATCATAATTTCTGTAATTTATGGGTCCACAACCTCATGTTGATGGTTCCTCAATGTTCTGTTCTAGGCTTCGAGGTTTCCTTTCGCCCCGTGTGCTTCCTTTTTGTTGTTTGGGTACCTCAGAAGTCATTTGTTCATCTGGAAGCTACCTCGTGATTACTATCTTATAGTGTACGCTTCGTCACTCAAGTAGTAGTTACTTCTTTCTATGGGTTTTAACCCTCGGACTTGAACCTAAGATCCCCGATTGTGCTGGATTCCGGTGTTGCGAATCTTGTTCATGAAGCTGACCTTTAACCCAAGATCCATTTTTTTGACCCCTGTTGTTAATGTCCACACATTACTTCAGAATGGCTAGTACCTTCTAGTATAGCCTTTAAGCTTGTGGATATTGTCGCCGTTGAACAGTGACGATAAAGGATTTTCCCTACCACATGCTATGGCAGATGTTCTTTAATGGAACTAAATAGATCACGACAAGGGTACTCCTCGTGAGTCCCGCATCTGTACTCATGACTCTGCCACACCTTCCTTTTCTATGCATCGGTTTTCGGAAGATGGTTGACTTATGCATCCACATCTCGGGATTCTATCCTGAGCATGTTCCTTTTTCCTTGTTGCTTTCTGACCTTTGTCTACCAGTTGGTATCCAAGCCGTAAATATGCATTGGTGTCTTCCAATGCAAGATACTCTTGTGGTCCGTCAAGACAAACCATTTCAGAGTGTCAGGAGAAACAAACTCCAGTACCTCGTCGTTTCTAGCACTAGGTCAAAGTGTTGTAATCCGCATGTGAATAAGCGTTGAATCTTTTATGTTCTGCTCTACCTTAAAATGTCACACTCCTTTATACTAAGAGGTTGTGATGAGTCACATGACCCTCTTAATGAAGTGATGCTTTTACACATTTTTACCCACCCTTCCTCTGAGCTCTTACGCACAGGAATGTTGTGTGTGCGTAATGATGTGGTCATCTAGGATTCTTAGCAATTATTATTGCTTTGAACTTTAAGGACATTTGTGTCATTCTTAGCATGATGGTTAACCCTATCACTAAGAAAAGGATGATTGTGCTACCAAGTTCGTTATTCTAGTGCACTCTGTTCGGTCAAAGAGTTAGGCTTGTGCCGAACCTCTACGACTATGTCCTCTTGCCTTATAAAGCAAGTTTCTTCTCGAACTAAGTGACATATCGGTGGTTCGTGATATTCTAGATGTCTACTAGAAGTATTGCCATGTTGCCACATGATCGTGATGTCAAGTTCTTGAGTAAGCAGGTTCTCTGAACCGCTCCTTTCTCCAAGGATCTGTACTGGATACCCCTGAACTAGTTGGTTGATCTTAAACAACAACTTGGAGAGTTGTAATACAAAAGTTCTATTCAACTTTTTTCCTTCTTGAAAGGATGTCTAGTTGTGTTCGTGTTGAAGTAAGATAGTATGTCCTTCGAGGATATGTTATCTTCCCCCTTTGATTTGATTTGGGCAATCGTCAAATCAAACTCAGTTCCAAGGACAATATTGATGGTGTATCTACTTGCGATGTTCCACCTAGGTACATATTCATGTTCTTTGGTCTGACCAATGTCTATGCCTTATTCATATAACATATGAGTCCATCTTAATGGAGTGTCTTGATAAGTTTATTATTGATCCATCGATGTCATCCTTATCTTCTCCATGTTATATCAGATTCATATGGAACATTGGGCATTAATGTTGGAAACTTTTGAGAACCCTCTTTGTGTTATCTCAAAGTATGTGTTCTGGATGTTAGAAGTAACCTTCTCTAGTTCATGTGCAAATGTTGAAAGAAGTCGCTGTGGATTCGAGTAGCATTATCTTTGTCTCCTCGGGAATCATTCCAAGTTAGTCAAGCATGTGCAAATAATTATTGATATGGTAGGTTGATACCTTCACATACCGAGAAGATCCTCCAAGCACACCAAGCCACTGACTGACTTGTCATGGAAGATAAGAAGTCCAACAAAACTTTGATATCCTCCTAAATGTTTCCCAACAAGGATTCAATTGTATTTCGTTGCAAATAATTCATGTATATGCAATTATCTTTTGATAACTTGCTATCACATGGGTTCTGCAATCTAGCTCATGTTTTGGAACTTGACATTGAAGTCCATGTCTTGAGAATCCAGTGACTCTACCTCTGTGGTAAATGTTGAACCCTTTCTATTCGGACATGCTGAGTCTGAAGTATCTCTCCACTTAATCAAAGCTGAATCTCAAGCAGCAATAATGATTGGTGTTCCTCAAGGTTATGACATAGGTCTATTGTAACTCTGACAAAATTGATGTAATGGATGGCACAATTAGCCGGAAGATCTATTGCCATATTCCTTGAACCAGCAATAACAATCATTCCTCATGAGGCCTCTTCTATATTTTATTATAGGAGTTGTGATTATGGTTTCCGGTAGCCGAAGTCTGACCTTTACTTGATGACTTATTAAAGGCTTGTCAGTAGCCTGCTATCGGTGTTTCGAACATCAAGGAGAACATTTGAAGAAGAGTTGCTAAATGTCTCTCGGTCGATCCTCCAGGCCCTTTTTACAATGGCAAGCGTCTTGTTATGCCAAGTACTTGGAGTCTGAGAATGAAGTTTCTTTCTCGTGTCATTAGGAATCTTCTAAACTATTCATCTTGGTGATGTAAAGTGATCTCATGATCTTTGGCAAATATTTTGATAGCTCTGAATGAATAAAGAGTTTCCTTCCCGCTTTCTTAAACATGTTCGAAGAGTGACCATGATTTTGGTAATCAATAGTTTCTCTTGTTATGTTCCTTGTGATTCTTACGAGTTCTCTCCACCAAAACACCTTTCTGTCTTGGCCTTCTGTTGAACCAAAGAATGACCCTTCTATGTCAAAAGTAGTTCAACAACTTGGTTTTGTTGGTATCTATCTTTTCCAACTGTAAATTTCTACTTAAGTTTAGTAGAGGTTTACCTCTCGAAGTATGTGGTCATGTTCTTTCTGTTGGAAGTTCCTTCCCTCAGAAGTTTACCTTCTTCTGTAATTTCCATGGTCTCAATCCTTATGAAGACCATTTATCTGTCACCTTGAAACCATCTTCTTTTGTTTCCTCCGTTACCTTGGCGTGTTTCATGTCGTTGACTTTAGAGATGTTCACAAAGCATCTATCCATGAGTTGACCATGAGATACTCAGTTTGTGGTTCCATGTCATTTCCCTCTCTTCTTTAGTGTGGGCAGCCCTCTTGAAGATTATGAAGCGCTTCGTCCACTCGTTATGGTGGCATGGATCAACCTCTTCGAGAATATCGTCGAATTTTAGTGTAACCCTGTTCCTTCTACCTTCCTACCTAGGAATCTTAGGTCGAGATTCTTTTAAGCGGGATAGAATTGTAACAACCCTAGTTTATTAAATGGTAAATAGGATTTGTTTGTGCATTCATGAGCATCATCATATTAAAATGCATGCATGAAATAAAAATGCTCTCAAAACCCTAACCTTACCTTCCCTCTCTATTTGAAAATCAATTCAAATGGCTTTTGAATTTTGAAAACCTAAAAATATTTGGAACCCAAATGGTTATAAAGGGTTCCTTATTGTTTTCATATGTTTATAAAAGTTTCTTCCTTTTTAAAATAATCAAAACAAATTTGAAACAAAAATACAAAGAGAAAAGGCAAAACATAAATAGAAAAGAATTTACAAAGAAAAACATCTGTCTAACCTAACCTAGGCCGAGCCCATCTCTCTCTCCTTCACTCTCTGCCGCTCGCGTGCAACCAACCCCGGCCCAGCAGCCAATGAGGAGCCAGAGCCCGAGCCCCTGCCGCTTCACTTCGCCTCTGCCTTCCTCCTGACGGCGGCAAGCTGGCAGCGACGTTGCCATCGATCTCGCCGACGGTGCGATGCTCTCCGCCGCTCTTGGAGACGAGGATAAGATCGCCCGCGTCCTCCTCTCTCTCCCCATACCAGTTTCTCTCTATCTCGTCCTCTCTCACGAAATCCCCTCTAAGCCCGAACCCTTGCCGCCATAGAACCGCTCCTCGCCGTCGTTCCGTGCAACCCCGAGCCTCGCTGTGGTGTCTAGGCGCTCCGGCATGCTCGACTGCTTCTCCCTGTCAAAGGAATCGGGCCAAGGCGCCCTCTATCACCGTCGACGACCTCACCTTCTCCGACTCCGGCCACCGTCGATTCCTCGCCATCACACCATCCCCGGCGTCGTCAAACCCTCCATCGGCTTGCTGGTGAGCGGCTGGTCCTTGTGGACCCTCTCCCTTGCCCCCTATCGCTCTCTAGTCCCCTCTCCGTCGATCACCTGTCTCTGCCCCTCTCCGGTGACCTCCCGCCAGCGGCGCCGCCACTTTCTGGCTCCCCTTTCTCTCCTCTTTCCAGCGCACCCCACCACGACACCCTGCGAGATCCAGATCGATCGATCGATCGATCAAGGATCTGCAAGGGTTGCTCCTGGCTGACGTTAGCCTGAGGTCGTGCTGATGTCATAAAGCCTTTTTCTTTTTCCCTTATCAATTTCAGTAAATCATTTCTGTAATTGTTAAATCCCTGACATGTGGGCCCCTGTTGTAAGTGTAATAAGTATTTTCAGAAATGTTTCTTATTAATAAAAATATTTAATTAATTCTAAAATGTAAATTATTTATAATATTCCAAAAATGATTTAAAATGAATTAAATTGGGAAAATCATAACTAATTCATTTTAATTCAGAAAAATACAAATAATATATCAAAATGTTCAGAAAAATGAGCTCTATCTATTTAAACTATAATCATGCATTGTTAAGCAACTTACATGACAAGTTTAACTAGAACAACAAAACAACCCTCTCATATGCCTCCGGGGTTTCTCCGAATTAGGGTTTGGACCCCTCGGACCCCGATTAAAATTACCAAGCATGCTTAGGGTTTTCATTTCGATACAATTCAACTTGTCATATCATCATTCTTGTTTTAGAATTGCATCGATGCCGTGTGTTGAATGTTGTCCTTTCTTTTCGGTATTTGGTTCTTCTTCGGTAGAATGCGAGATCAAGATTGAGTTCGAGATCGAAGATCGAGGTCAACACCATCGAGGGTCGAGATCAACACCGTCGAAGCTCGAAGACAAATACTTGATCGACTATAATCAAGTCAAGTACCAGATGTTCGAAGCTCTGCTTTTTGGATATCAACTGGCAAAGGCAAGCGAAGCCCCACACATGATATAATCCTATGTTTTCAAGCATTTCAATTCTTGCCATGTGCATACGATTCTAAAGTCTTTTATCGACAGATAGAGTAATCCTATCTGATGCATGTTTCCTTTGAAGCCTATATTCCCTGATCCACTTCTCCTAGCATAACTAGGGTTTGAGCTTGTGAGGCATTGCTAGAGCTATTACATCCGTTGTGCTTAGCCATGCCTAGCTGTTACCACTAGTCCATTCGGTTGATGAATAAGAGATGCAGATGAACCTAGTTTGACAGGATGACGTGGTATGATCAGAGATGGATAATAAACCTGCTAAGGCTTGTATGGGAGGCCACGGTGGGTTGTGGTTTTTGCAGTCCCATACTTGCCACCCTTAGGACCCGATGTTCTTGCCTATGGTCCAAGACGGGCGTACAGCCACACAGGGGCCTGGAAACCCCCTCGACCAACAACTTGCCTACTAGATTCCATGAGTCACATAGTTTGGGCTTTCCATTCGATGTACGCATCTTGGATGTTCTTGAATGGAGGTGAAGTAGGTGCATTCATACAGGTAGGTAAGTGTGTCCGGGAACAAGAGATTCCCGGCATCCGTAATCTTGAACCCTGTACACATCATTAGGGACCGGCTTCGGGACTCGACCCATTACGACGGCATCTCCCTAGTGCGTGACTCATGGTATCGACGAAAGCAAGGTAAAGGTCGTGGTCAACCACTCTCTGCCGGCCTTCCTAGGAAGAGGGCTAATGTTAACTGGCATTAAGAATCGGTTGGTACGTGTGGGTAAAGTTGTACACCCATGCAGGGTTAAATCTTTTAGAAAATCCATGTCCACGGTTATGGACGAACTTGGAGACCAGATTCAAAGATCATAGAGAACTTTAACCATCGTAAAACCTGGCATATCAACGTGTGCTTAAGGATGCTTCCTCCGGGATCGAGGGGGTGATCCTAGATAGGTTCAGCTGATGATGATCCTAGATGGGTTCCAGTACATTCTCAATAATGCACATAGGTTGGAAAAGGTAGAGCTCCAAAGATTGAATCTAGATAAGAAATCCAGACTTAGCCATTTTGGCAGAGTTAGGGTTTTAGACTAGAGTACTAGTGTAGATGATTTTGAGAGGATGCTAAGTTCCAAACCCATGATCAAGGATATGATGTTGAAGTGTTAAATAAGTAGATAGGATCCATAATTAGATTGGGTCTTCATTGAGTTGGAACAATTAGAAGGAGTTATCCCTGGATTGATCTGATTAGGAGGGGAGATGACCACCTTAGTGGCTTAGGATAGATCCAAACTTGGATGCTTGATATGAGATTGATGATCACAATAATAGATTGGGTCCTAAGGGATGGGCTACTAGATTAGCTCACTCTAGTTCCTAGGCAAACAATGCAATCAGTAGATCAAGGCAATTCATCAGACAGCAGATCAAGGCAATTCATCCCATCAAACTTATCCAACTACTACTAGGGTTACCATCAAGCCTAGCTTGAGGTAGGGATGGGTATTTTGAATTGGTTATGTTTTGAAGTAAGATAAGTACCTCTTGGTATTTCTACCAAGATTAGAATGAAGAGATTTTGAATAGAGGTTTTGGAAAACCTAGGGGGTAAGAGTAGTTAAGAGTTCTGTCTTGAAAACATAATGAGATTATATTTTAGTTCTGCATAGTTTTGTTAATACAACTAGTAAAAATATTTTTGTTTTTTCAAAGTCATCTTGGCTCAGGTTTTGAAATGCCAAAACATTTGAGAAAATGAAAGATGAGCCATGACCTCTCTTTTGTAAAATAGCTTTTGTCAACTAGTGTTCAGATAAGAAGTATAGCATCTAATACACAACCAGTTGCAAGAACACAACGAAACAAGTAAACAAACATTGCATATGTAACAAGAAAAAGTTTTTGTTCCCCCTGATTTTTGCCTTTTGGACAACAACTCAGGGTTGCTGAATTTTGGGATGTTACAGGTTTAGTATTTAAGTTGTGGTGCTATTCTTCTAGTGGTGTCATGTGAACATCGACTACATGATACTTCACCATTTATGGGACTAGGGGAATGCATTGTGTATTTGGCTACTAATTGTGGGGTTGCCGAAGTGATAGAAACCTGAACCCCCGTTAGGACACCATTGCATAAGGGAGCGTAGGATGTCAGAGTTTAAGGCTGTGGTTAGGTTTATATCTTAATTACTTTCCTATAGTTGCAGATGCTTGTAGGGGGTTTAATCACAAGTATGTATTAGTCCAAGTAAGGTCAGTACATTAGCACAGGTTCACCCACACAACACTTGCAACACCAAAGAAGAGTACTCAGCTATTTGAAGCGGAAGCACTTGATAGAATTCCCATGTGTCCTCGAGAACGTTTGGTCCTTATAAGTATTTCCACCGGCTTGTCCTTTGCTAAGAAAGGATTGAGCCACTTGCTGCAGTTGTTCGTTTTCTTTATTACTTGCACTTTGTTTTGTTGCTTTACCAGAAAACCCCTAAAAAATCCGTTTGCTAAGTATTTATAGAGATTTCCTGCTCCATACCACTAGTCAACACCTTCTGCTCCTCGTTGGGATCGACACTCCTATTTATCGAAAGTACTACGATACACCCCGTATACTTGTGGGTCATCAAGACTATTTTCTGGCGCCGTTGCCGGGGAGTGAAGCGCTATTGAAGAGTGGAACTGGTAAAGGAAACTTCTGCTGTGAGTATTGCTTTTTGTTTCTGTTTGTTACTTTGTTTCCAATATGGATAACCCACTTGGTTTTCTGTTTGGTAAAACTACTACCACTTTTAGGGTAGTAGATGAACCTGTTTAGATAGATCCTTTGAAGATACCTACAAATATTGTTGATCGTGTTATGGATAATTATTATTTAGGGGATGGAACTATTCATCCTGGTGATCATTTGCTTTTTATCCATGAATTATGCGGTTTGTTTAAGTGTGCAGGTATCACAACTGAACAGGTGAAGAAGAAGTTACTCTCTATATCCTTAAAAGGGAGAGCTGAAGAATGGTATAAGTTGCTGAAGAATGGACAATCCATGGAATGGGAGGAAATGGCATCTCTCTTTTATTCTAAATTCAATCCTCCTAGTGAGATTCATAAGGATAGAAATCATATATATAATTTTTTGCCTCGTGATGGAGACAATATAGCTCAAACTAGGGGGAGATTGAAGTTACTTATGCTTAAATGTCCTATTCATGAACTCCCTAACAATATTATTATCAATAATTTTTATGCTAGGCTTTCTCTTCATGATAAAGATTTACTAGATGCTTCTTATGCTGGATCATTCACACGTATGAAGGAAGAAGCTAAATGGGATCTACTAGACCGTATTCAAGAGAACACTGAATCTTGGGAGAATGACAAAGGAAGAAAGTTAGGTATAAACTATGATTATGAATTCATTAAATATTTTATGGGAACCGATGACTTCCGTAATATTAGTAATGAGTATGGTATTGATTCTCAAGTTCTTGCAAAGTGTTTTAAGGTTTTTTCCTCTTATATTGAAATTCCTAAGAAAGAGTGGGACAAGTACCATGCTCCTTATAAAGACATTGTTACCCATGTTCTTGCTAGCGTAGAAGTTTGTACTGTTGATCCTATTTTGTCTGAACCTTATGTTGAGAAAATCCCTTTTCTCGCTAAGGTAAAGTAACATTCTATCATAGATAATGTGGTTAGCAAAAGTGCAAAGAAAACTGTGGAACCCATTGAGCAAATTAGTATTGAGCCCGTGGTAGGCATTGTGAAGGACCTTGTCACTAGAAATATAGAGGATGAGCACATTATCTTCTGTGAAGACACTTCTAATATTATCTCTCATCCTAGAAAGGCTAGAAAAGCTAGTGTCCTTGTGCTTTCTATTAAAATTGGTGATCATTGCTATTATGGTTTATGTGATATTGGTGCTAGTTCTAGTGCTATTCCTTATGAGCTTTACAGGGAAATTATGCATGAAATTGGTCCTTGTGAGCTTGAGGACATTGATGTGGTTATTCACCTTGCTAATAGAGAGACAGTATGTCCCATTGGCATTGTAAGAGCTGTGGAGGTTCTCTGTGGTAAGATTAAGTATCCTGCTGATTTTCTGGTACTTAATTCAGTAGCTAGTAAAACTTGCCCTATCATTTTTGGTAGACCTTTCTTGAACACTTGTGGAGCTATTATAGATTGTAAGAAGGATAAAGTTTTAACTAAGTTTGATGGATATTATTATGAGTTTAACTTTTCCAAATTTGCTAACGTTCCTTGTGAAAATAGCTTGCCTAATGAAGATTTCAGGATGGAACAACTTGCTTCTATTGATCCAGTTTATGACCTTGGACCTCTTTTTGATGACAGTAAGTATGATCATTCTGATGATAAATTTGTTTCTTGTGACAGTTATATTGTCAACTTTATTCAAAGTGCCACTGAAATTTATTATGAGAGAGGGAAACATGGTTTTATGCATCTCAATAATGTTAAGTTTCCCCGTTTTATGTTGGAAGCTTTGAAGTTGCATTTGTTTTGTCTTCCTATGCTAGTGGCTTTTTGTTTCAACAATTTGTTTTCTCATGACACTCCCATGCATAGGAAGTGGGTTGGACTCAAATGTGTTGGTTATTTGCTTCTTGATGCTCTCTTTCACTTCAAATATTTATCTCCTTTGTGAGCATCTTTAAAAGTGTCAAGCCTAACTTAAAGGCATTAAAGAAAAGTACTTGTTGGGAGATAACCCAAGAGTTTTGTCGAGTCTTTGAAGTTATTAACTTAGTAATAAATGCTCCTTATCCTTTTTGTTTTGGTTTTTGTGTCAAGTTCAACTAATTTTGAGAAGTGAATGAGTTGTGAAAAGTGGCTGTCCTGGGAAAATTTTTTGTGCTGTTTAATAAAAATTCGTGAGGGAGCTCAGTACGATGGATGGAGCAGTATTTTTCTGAGCTTGTTCTCCAAGTTGTTACCCAACTTTCATTAGTTTTGCACTTTTTGATTTGAGCAACATAAGGTTTTCGAAAAAATCAATCTTTACCTGCTGGTATGTTTTGACAGATTTCTGTTATCATTTGCATTTGCCTCTTACAAGAAGCCTTTGTTTTGATGGATTTCAGTTGAAGTGTGTACCTAAAGGTTTATTGTTTTTTCTTACATTAATGTTGCCATTGAAGTTTGTGTATTTCCTTGCGAGGAAAGGAATTTCCAGGAGAAGGAGAAAAGGAGTCCGTAGAGTTCATTCTGAATAGGTAAAAGTGGTGAAAACAGAAGGTTCGTGAAAGCCTAATCTTTTATATTTTCGATGTTTTTATTAAATAAGGAAAGTTATGAGATGGAACAGAGGAGGAACCGGAGGCCGGGGTGGCCAAACCCACCCCAGGCACGACCCCAGATGGCTGCGCCTGGAGGGGTGAGAGCACCCCGAGCTCCGTCTCCGCCTCGTTTTCGTATCAGTACCTTCCTTATGCATTGAAACTTCGTAATATATAACCCCCGGATACCCCGAGGTTCGTGCATCGTGTTCTCGTCGTGTTTTTGTTTTGATCTATTTCTGTCAGGAAATCTGCTCAAGTTTAGAGCACCATGGTCTCCGCCAACGACAAAGGCAAGAAGCCCATGGAGGAAATAAAGTTGGAAGAACAAACCGCCGTAGGGACAAGGGCAAGGAAACCTACTTTTGTAGGAGCAATTAACACTGGACGTGCTTTTTCTCGTAACATGCAGGGGATCATAGCCTCCGTTCCAGACTTCAGATCTTGCACTGAGGCAGTGGAAGCCCTTCGAATCACTGACCAGTTTTTGTGAGAAGTACCGTGCTTTAAGGATGAAGGTGGATATACTTCAAGAGGAGAATGACAAGCTTCATAGGATGCTGGAGGATTTTCTAACCCTAAACAAGCGAACACCACCACCGCCGAAGGAGTAATTCTTCATCAGGTTTGGCATCCCCTTGGCTTGTTCCAAGCTTGGGGGAGTGCCGCGGTATCACACCATTATCTTTCATCTTTTACCTTTTTATTGGATTCATATCTTTGGTAGAGGTGTTATCTTATAGGTTGGTTTGCATGTGGAAGTATCACTCCTTTAGTTTATTATCTATGTATCCCTTGGTGTGAGTGCCCTTATGAAATATTAATGAGAAGTTTCATCTTTTACTTTTTGCACTTCTTATTTTAGTTTTCAATCTCTGTTATATGATGGATATTGTTGATCAGTATTGGTATCACTTTGGGACTATCAAGTGGATCTAAATTGGTTTTGGCAAACCAAGATCTGGTCTGTAGCAACACCTTTTGAGGCTTGAAAGAAAAAAAGAAAAGGCTTACAGGTATTTTGTATCATTTATTTTCTTTCTTGTTCACTCATAAGCTTAGTATTCTTTATTTAAGATCTTTTGTATCTTCAAGGAAGGTTGCATGTTTGGCTTTATCACTTGTAGGTTTGTTTTCTTATTTCAACTCTTTTGCTTTCTACCCAGCCTTGCTAGCCAAAAACCTGTTTTGAGAAGGCATACTTCTTATGTTTCCAATTCCTTTGAACCAAAACATGTGCCATTTGTGTCCACCATATCTACCTATTAGCATTATTGCTATTCCAAGCAAATTCTCAAGCTTCATCTATCTTTCGAATTAAAAAGTATTTTGTTATGTGAAAACTAGTTAGTAAAGCTCTCACAAACTTGATGGCACACCTTATTTTCTTGCCCCTAATAGACATGAACCATTGTGTCATCGAAGTTGTATATGCTTGCATCTATACGTTGGAATTAGCAGAAACGTGCTGTCACGGGGAATGCTTTCAACATTGCACCTGTACGTAGTACACCGTTAATATCATGCTCTTTTGTTTGTGGATGTCGACGGTGTGAAATAAAGAGGGAACTTGTAAGTCCATGGAGTGATGTATGTGTGTTAGAGAAATGCCTAGGCCGCTAGCTTAAGCCATGCCTAATCATGGTGGAAACTTGCAGCATCACCATAATGAGCATTCTCCGAAGCATCCTCAATAAAAATCTATGCACATAGTAAATAAAAAGATCGCTGAGATGCTCATTGTTTGCTTGCCTTGTCATTGTGGTTATGGGATAGCTCTTGTACCATGTTCAAGGGGTACCCTGTTGGCGGTTCTTTATGATACACATGTACTTACAATGACAAGAACTTACCGGTGACTAAAGTTGAGTAGCATGAGGAGCGGCCCTCGTACTCAAGGTACATGAGATTGCCAACTTATATTTCGTCAAGCATATACTCCATCTTTGTGCACTTTAACCTTAATCATCTCAAGATGCCTATGATAGGGGCAATGAGGGCTCAAAGCTAGCAAGTACCATAATCTTTTGGAAGCTCTTTATGACTTTAAATCCCTACTTACCTCTATAAAGGTACCTTTCTCCTATTTTCTAAGTTGAGTCAATAAACCCACTTCCTTTCTATATCCAGCAAGCATTTGAGTTGTTGTGTTGCAAGCATTCATATGGTGATTTATTCAATCATGTTCTTTATCTTCCTTGTTTGCCCAAGACTCTTATCTATTGAGTATTACTTTGAAAGCCATCATTGTGAAAAACCTTTTTGAGCAAAGAGTACTCTTGTTGTGAAAACTTCTACAAAAAGCTTTCTGTGAATCTGTTTGCCAGCTGTTCTCTGACCAGGAACAAAGTTTTCCAATTCCAATTATGATTTATCTTTATGCATCCCTATTGTGACTCATGTACTTGTTGCAAGCTAAGTTATATAATGGTGATTTGCTTTCTTCTATGAGTTGTGTAATGCTAAGTGTGATGCTTCTTTTCCGTATTCTTTTATCGACACTTCACTCCATAAACCCGTGGAATGTTTACTGAGCTCAATTTTCGCTTGGGGACAAGCGAAGGTCGAATCTTGGGGGGAGTTCATACGTCCAATTTGCATCACCATTCTATATAAGTTTGCCTCTATTCATTGATATATGTCTTATTATGACGTTTTAGTTATGTATTTTCCTCTGTTTTTGCATGTTGGATGATTCTTGGAGGATGGACTGCCAGAGTCAGGTTTCTGATGGAAAAGAGGTGTTTTGTTGCAATTTCGCGAAGATCGGAAAAATACCAGAAAAATAATGGAAAATTATATTTTCACAAAAGACGGAGGAAGCCAGAAGGGGAGACGTAGCCGGGCCACAGGGGCCCACACCCCCTAGGCACGGGCCCACCTTGCCCCGCGCCTAGGGCAGGTGTGGCCCACCTGACCGGCTCCTAACTCCGCCCTCTCGCCTATATCTTCCCCACGGAACCCTAATACCAGGAGAGCGACCACGGAAAGATTTTCGCCGCCTCTGCGAGGCAGAAAACACCGAGAGAGAAAGAGCTCTTCGGCAGACAGATTTCTATCGGGGAAATTCCTTCCTAGAGAGGGGAGATCGTCGCCATCAACACATTCATCAAGCTAGGCTTCATCGGGATCATCATCATCATACACACCACCATCTCCACCAGCACCATCATCACCACTCTGTCCCGCTGTAACAATCGTGTTGGATCTTGCATTAGTTCTTAGGGGAAACTTTCTCGCTGTTAATTACTATTGTAGTTGATGCTTGTGAGTGGAACCATTGGATTATTGTTTACGTTCAGATTGTTATCCATCACCATATCATCTTTGATCTTGATCCATATGATGTCTTGTGAGTAGTTCCTTTAGTTCTTGAGGACATGGGAGAAGTCATGTTGTTAGTAGTGGATTTGTGTTGAGTTATTATTCAATGGTTTAGTATTTAAGTTATGGTGCTATTCTTCTAGTGGTGGCATGTGAATGTCGACTACATGATACTTCACCATTTATGGGCCTAGGGGAATGCATTGTGTATTTGGCTACTAATTGTGGGGTTGTCGGTGTGATAGAAACCTGAACCCCCGTTAGGACACCATTGCATAAGGGAGCGTAGGATCTCAGAGTTTAAGGTTGTGGTTAGGTTTATATCTTAATTACTTTCCTGTAGTTGCGGATGCTGCAGGGGGTTTAATCACAAGTATGTATTAGTCTAAGTAAGGTCGGTACATTAGCATAGGTTCACCCACACAACACTTGCAACACCAAAGAAGAGTACTCAGCTATTTGAAGCGAAAGCACTTGACAAAATTCCCATGTGCCCTCGAGAACGTTTGGTCCTTATAAGTATTTCCACCGGCTTGTCCTTTGCTAAGAAATGATTGGGCCACTTGCTGCAGTTGTTTGTTGTCTTTATTACTTGCACTTTGTTTTGTTGCTTTATCAGAAAACCCCTAAAAATCCGTTTGCTAAGTATTTACAGAGATTTCCTGCTCCATACCACTAGTCAACAACTTCAGCTCCTCATTGGGATCGACACTCCTATTTATCAAAAGTACTATGATACACCCCCTATACTTGTGGGTCATCACTCATCATCAACTCTACTTGCGTTTTCATGATCTCCTGCATTATGTCTGATTGTTGAGGTTGCTGAGAGATCTCTGACCTATTAATCCCAAGGTTCTATTGATGATTCTGATTAACCCTTGCACCTGATTGAACTGAGACTGGGTATTAACTTGGTTACTCTTGTATGACAGTTTTGGATGGTTCCTCCAAGGAGGGTTATAGATTGATGAAAATGTTCCTTGATTCCTTGACTGAGCATAAATGACTTCAAAGGTCGATGGTCCAATTGATGTATAAAAAATACACTCAGCTGACACATGCCCTATATTCCCACATACATCATAAGATGGCATACTAGAGTTCATTGATGAAACTGCTGAAGAGTTGCTGGAATGTAATATACTTGCCATTTTCCTATTCAGCAATTCTACTTGAGTTGCAATTAAATCACCGGCTGATATTGCATGCATGCCTGGGCTCATTGGTGTAATCTATCTTTCACTGGACAATGGAGGCTTCTTCACAAAATGAGCCCTTTTTCGGCACCGGGAAAATGGAAAATGGATTTTTCATGCAGAGAATGTGAAAACTTCATGATGCAACATTGTTTGCCATCACAAGATACCCACATGTGCGGAATATGCACGCATTAAGGCAAACTATGCCTTGGTTGTGGTCATGACCTAGCTCATTTGCCTTGAAAGCCATGAATCCTCGAAGGCAATAGGTCATTTCCGTGAACACTTTTTTAGAATAACCCCCATATTCCATGTTTGTTAATTTTCCATGCAACTAGGCAACATAAAATGGCAATGTGCGAAGGTTTCACATTTTTTGAAAATTTTAGGCAGGTTTTGAAATTCGTCCGGTACCACGGCAGTTAGGGTTCCTGGCTATGTGCCAGGTCTTGCTAATCTCTCATTTGATCTCTGAAGAAATGCCATGTGTTTGTACCTGGAAATGATTTTTTGGAAAATTACCGAGTATAGCTACGAGGTAGATCTAGGCTAAATTAGGGTACCTCCAACAAGATCGGCATAAACTTGTTTATATCGCGGGGGTTACGCCGAGAGGTTCTAGCTGGAGCCATTTGGTGATTTGGCCACTAAATGCTCTATAGTATTTATTAAAAAGGGATTTATATTTTCATGCCCTTGGTTCGTTAGTTGTACTCATTTTCCCCAGCCTCTTAACTTTTCCTCACTTTTGCCCATCTCCTACTATGAAACTCTCACATGGTCTGAAACTCGCTGTCCCTCAGCCTTGCCGTTACATGCTGACAAGTGGGGCCGCATTCAGTCAGGTCCCATAGTGGACCCCTATTATTACGTGTTGAAAAGTGGGGTTGCGGTATGTCGGGTCCCATAGTGGACCCTTGCCATTACATGCTGACAAGTAGGGCTGTGTTAAGTTGGTTCCCGTAGTGGACACCTCTCTCCACTTATCCAAATCAGCATGGGACCCATGGCTTATCCACGTGAGCCAGCCCCGCGCACGCGTCCGTGTCGTTGCCTCCCCTTTCTTCTTCTTCTTCTTCTTCTTCTTATTCTTCTTCTTCTTCTTCTTCTTCTTGTCTGGTGACGGCGACCCTTCTCCGATGACGGTGGCCCTTTGTCGAGCTTCACTTCGGCCTCCCGTTCATCCTGGCCACAGTATGGTGTCGTCCCGTTGACCTGTATGAAGGATGGCAATGGAAACCATGCATAGAGAAGGTTAGATCTTGCACCAAAATGTTCTGATTATACGAGGGCGCTTGTTGTGGAGAATGCGTTCGGCGAGTTGTTCCGATGATTTAATTGGTTTATCGAGTTAATATCTCGCCTGCAATCAAGTGAATCTATGAGGTGAAAGTCAAACTTTGAGATTTATGGAGATGGATGTATAAGAAATAAGAAAATGAAACAACTCTTGAACACTTTCAAATTAAAAAAATTATACAACTCTTAATGTAAAAGAGTGTTTATAATTGACATAACTCTTGAACACTTTCAAATTTAAAAAATTATAGAACTCTTAATGTAAAGGGTGATTATAATTGACACAACTCTTGAACACTTTCAAATTAAAAAAATTATACAACTCTTAATGTAAAAGAGTGTTTATAGTTGACACAACTCTTGAACACTTTAAAATTGAAAAAAATATACAACTCTTAATGTAAAATAGTGTTTATAATTGACAAAACTTTTAACATACCAATTTTAGCAACCCTGATCTTTTGTCAAAAAGGCAAAAATTAGGGGAACAAAAACTTTTTCTTACTAAGTATTGCAATGCTTGCTTACTTGTTTGCTTGAGTGCATGCAATTGATTGTGCATTAGGTACTCTACTTCTTATCTCAACTCTATTTGGAAAGGGCTATCTTACAACGGAAATGTCTTGGCTCATCTTTCATATTCTCAAATGTTCTAGCATTTCAAAACCTGAGCCAAGATGAATTTGACCCAAAAAAAATACTCTACTAGTTTCTATTAACAAAACTATGGATATCTATATATAATCTCTTTATGTTTTCAAGACAGAACTCCCAGCTACTCTTATCCCTAGGTTTTCCAAAATCTTTATTAAAAACTTTTCATTCCAATCTTGGTGGAAATACTAAGATGGTCCTTACCTCACTTTAAAGCATAACCAATTCAAAATACCCATCCTTACCTCAAGCTAGGCTTGATGGTAACCCTAGTAGTAGTTGGATAAGTGATAATATGAATTGCCTTGATCTGTTGTCTAATGAATTGCCTTGATCTATGATTGCCTTTTTTTCTTCGGAACTAGAGTGAGCTAATCTGGTAGCTCATTCCTTAGGACCCAATCCATGTTTGTAAGAATCAATCTCATACCAAGCACCCCAATTCAGGATCTACCCTAAGCCACCAAAGTGGCCATCTCATCTCCTGATCAGATCAATCTAGGGATAATCCCTTTTGATAGTTCCCAACTCGATGAAGACCTAATGTCACATCCCAAGATTTTTCCAAATCTTGTTATGTGAAAATAAATTAATAAAATAAAACTTTGTTAGATTTTCAGAGCCAGAAGAAACTTTTTGAATTCAATTAGAACTTCAAACCCATTTGAATTAAAATAAACCTAAAGAGAATTAAAAAGATAAACATTTAATAAAAGGAAAATAAAAAAAATTTGGAAATACTAATTTGAAACAATTAAATGAAAAGATTTGTTTTCAAATGAAATAGAAGTTTTATAAATAAAGATTATTTAATAAAGGCCAATTTAAACCTTGACCAAACTTTAGGAATTAAAACATTTAGTTTTGAATAAAAAAACAACAAAGGTTTAATTAAAATAAAATAATAAAGAATTAATATCCAAACTTTATTAAAATAAGAAGTTTTACCAAATTAATTAAAACATCAAAACATATTAAATTGTTTTAAATAGGTTTTCCAAATATTTTATATTCTCTAATAAAACCTACTAAAGTGTTTTGGCTTTGTTTTAGATTTCAAAAAAAATATCTCAATAAAACAAATCCTATTGAATTTAATAATGAAAGTCTATTATAATAATTAAACAATGGATACTAAAAAAATAAAAGGGTATTTTGTTTTAAAACAAATTTCCAAACATTATTTGTTTCCCAAATTAAACCTACTAATTTGATCTTGAAAATATTTAGGTTTCAAGTAAAGATTTTATTAATAAAATCAAACCCTATTTGATTTAATAACTAAGGCCATTTTATTTAGTTATTAATGGACCCTATAATAAAATGCTATTTTATTTTAAACAAGTATTGCAAGTATTCTTAAATTCCAAATAATACCTATTGATTTGATTTGGAGAAATATTTTGGACTTTAAAAGGAGATTTATTAAATAAAACATACCATATTTGAATAAATAACTATGGTCTATTTTATAGATCCTAAAAAGGAATAAAAATATTATTTATTTTGGAATATTGGTTTATGTTGATAAAGTAACCAAAAAATTCAAAGTTCAAAGTTTGCTGAATGTTGATTTGATTTGAGTGTGAATTGTTTGTTTGGAAATTCAGAATAGAAATTGAAATTAGAAAAGGAAAAAGAAAACAGACAGGAAATAAAAATAAAGCAACCCAGGCCACTAAGCCACCAACCAGCCCAAAGATCTTTTTCCCGAAAACGTTTGAACCAATAACGACCCACACAGAAATGACAGGTGGACCTCCTCCTTTCTTTTTCCCGACAAGAGGACCCCACCACCCACTGCGTCCTCCTCGACCTCCTCCTCCCCATAACCTCTGCCGTTGCTTTGCAGTAACTCCAGCGCTCAATTCGCCTTAACACGCTGATTCCTCGTCGCGACCACGCCCTTAAAATCGCCTTCTCCTCCGCGACGATTCCCCAGCCCACTTTCCTCTCTCTAGGTCGCCTAATTCACCTGCATCACCGCCACTCCGACGATGTTCAGTGATGATTCGTGAACAGACCACCCCAAGCCTCACCGACCACGCAACTTCCCACTCCTAAGCGCATCTCCCGTACCAACCGTTCATCCGCTGGTGCCCTGTGAAGTCGTCTTCGACAAAATATGGAAGAGCCGTCCGTATTTTACTCCCGAAGCATACCTTGGTAAGAGCCACCACCCTAAGCTCTCTCAATCACGCTCACAGCTTTGTCATGCTCTTCCACGACTAATCATGCCCTTGGTTTACCCTCTCGAGACCTACAGCAACGCCAACGACGACGACTTGCATCACCGCCGTCTGCCTTCTTCTCCGACGAGCCCCACCGGTAGAACCTAGTCGCCCCTCTTCTTTTGATGCATGCTCACATCATCTCTGTGACCTCCTGCGTCTAACTCAGCCATTCGTCTGTATTCTCGTGGACCAAAGAACGCCCGTCGTCAACCGTGAGCCGACCGCCGCCAAGAATAACTCCGTGAGAGATTCTTCCCAACATGCGCCCGAACCACGCCAACCACACGACGTGCTTCACCTCGACCTCGGTGAGCTTGTTTTCCTCTTCTTCGCCCTGTTTCATCAGCGCCGGCCCCGTCCGTCACCACTGCTCCCGTCGCAGCCGCCATCCGTGCTTGGTCAGTAGCAACCGTTAGATCGAGATCGGACGAATAGGATAGATCCACTTATTCTCGAAGGGGTATGTGCTCAGAACCATCCGATCTAACTTGATCCAGCGGCCCACGATCGCGATCCACCCGAAGCGGTATCCGCGAGTAGAAACACGCCGCGTGTCGTCTGTTAAAATTAGAAAACAGATTTGAATCTGATTTAAATTGCAAACTTCAAATCCTTATATCTTTTGATCCACACGTCCAAATTTTGCAAATTTTATATCAATGAATTCAGGAGAACAAGTCCTAGCCAACCCTACCCTTAGTTTTGCAAATAGTATTTGGTAAATTGTTTGAAAATGCAGATTCTTTTATGTGCTTGCTAACATTGGAAAAATCATTTAAAAATAAATTTTGAGATCAAACCTTTGCCAATTGGTTTATTATGACCTTACTGACCCTAGGAACCAACCCATAGTGTTAAAAAATGATTTTTGTGAAATTTAAGTTGAATTAGTTAACTTAGTCATTTTCTAGCCAAATAAACTCATTAAATTTTATGATGGAAAAGTTTGTGCAAGGAAAACTTTGGGAAAATGTTATGAACCCAAACCTACTGACCCAAAACACCAAAACCTTGCCAAGAGCAACTCACTTGGTGAAAAACCTAAAGTTTTACTTTAAAAAGAATGATTTTCACCACATGAAAGGTTGAATGGATTTTAAAATAGACTTTGGGCAAACCCTTTAACTAATGACTTTGCCATTTTGGTGAAAGACCAATATGGACCTTACAAAGTTTATAAACCTAGTAGAGACCAACCTTGCAATAGAACCCTCTTTTTACAAAACTTAGGAACCATTACTTTATGTATGTGAATTATTGTTTGAATGTTGGAATGCTACTTGATACTATGCTTGCTTAATTGTAGTGAAATTAACAAAGTGTGAGTCTAGCAAAATCAAGAAGTGACTATCATTCCCTAACAAAAAGGCAAGTTACACTATCATCTAAAGTCCTAGTATTTTCATTATACTTAGTGGATTTTGAAAACATGCATGAAAAGAATTTTATACTTATGCTATGCTAAATCCTAATAGGATTCCTCTACACTCCTTAGAGAAAATATTGAAGTTGTACATACTTAGCCATGCTATGTTTTGAAAAGAGATACATGTTGAGATTTTACAAAGGATGAGAAAAGGACTTGTGTTTTACATAATAAAACAAGGACTCAATGAACCACCTAGGTGGTGGCTACTTTAAGTTTTGGAGAAGGTGGCAACAAAAGGGAACCATGTCTATGGCAATCACTTTGTGTTGTGCTCCAAAAGAAAACCACCTAGGAAACTTAGAGATCAAACATGTTTCTCCAATTGTGGCTTCCATGTACAACCACATGCTATTATGGCTCTGGCTTAGTCAATTACATTAGGAAGACCCATACATTGTCTTTAGTTACTGGACATGGGGATCTGGAATGCTTCATGGGGTCAAGACAAAGCTAGCAATGATGTATGGGAGGACCTTTTGGAAAGACTTCACACATTCTCAATCTGCCAAGACTCCATCTTGGTGAGCACTTATCCAAGAGGGCCACTGGTGGCAACAAGATGAGATTGTGTCTTGTGGGTAAAGTGTACTCCTTCTGCAGAAGTAAATAAAATCTGAGTACTTAGCCGTGTCCCCGGTTATTGGACAATCCTGAGCAACTAAAGTTTGAACTATGGGAGATCTCGACATTCCAACTTCTAATATAAAAACTTGATGCACTTGGGGGTACCAAGGAATTCAAAGAGACTTTGATAAAGCTTGTTGCACTTGGGGTTACCAAGGTGCACAGAGCATGATGTACTTGGGGATTACCAAGGAACTCATGAGGTTTTGATAAAACTTGTTGCACTTGGGGAATTACCAAGTAGCTCAAGGATTTTTGACAAGGACTTGAACACTTGAGTTTCTACCAAGGAGTTCAAGGAACTTGGAAAAGAGATTTGAAAAGAGATTTGACAAATCAATTTGAAAAAGATAGGATAAATGTTGCTTTATGCAAATAAGCCCTAAACTCTACTTAGCCAAATATGCATGTATGGATAGGATCCACTCATATTATACATAAAGTGAAACTTGCCAATACAATTCAAATGTATTGACCCTTGTGGCTGTAACTTGTAATGTTGCAGGTTGATTGTTTTGTTAAATGAAGATTGTTTGATTGACTAGGACTACAAAGTCTACAACCAACATCTGCCTGTGAAGATGAAGGACCCAAGACTATATTTATTCCGCTGCAATGTATTGTAATAGCCATAAGAAGCTATGTATGATGTAATAAAATTATTTTATTCCTGGTTATAAAGTTGTATTTTGACCTTGTTTCTTGATATTACATCTTACTGTGGATGCTAGCTATTGATCCAGGGACTAGCATTGTAAAACACAGGAGGAATCTACCACATTGGGTAGGGACCTCTACAGATGGTATCAGAGCATTGTGTTGCCTGTAAGATTTGTAAACCTAGGATTGGACAAAAACCCTTAGAAAAATAGGAGTTGTTTAGTTCCAAAAACTTATTTACAAAACACTTGTAAACTCTTTCCTCAACCATTTTGGTTTCAACTCTACTTCTCTTCTATTTCAAACTTGATGGAAAAACCCACCCCATGACCAAAGACTACACCATATGCAAAGGACTTCTTCAACTTCTTCAACTCTAATGACTTCAACATCTTCAGTATGTTCACCAAGGACTTCCAACTTGGAAACTACTAAGGACCACAAGTGAAACAAGGAAAACCTACTCAAGATTTAGAGACTAAGGAATGCAAAATAAGAAAGAGCCATCAACAACTTTGAAGTATTGTGACCAAGAGTTTTTCTCAAAGAAACCAAGATCTCATACAAGAAGAATCAAGAAGGAAGGAAAGATCACAAGCAAACCATATAGATGGACCACCATATTTTAGTTAAATCAAACACACCAACTTATGTGGTGTAACAAAATATTTTGTTGCCTAAGTATGTGCTTGAACTTGGTTGTTTGGGTGCAAAGTTGTTTGTGAATGTTTGGTTTGTGATTGCATGCACATTGTTTGTGTGAAATTATGATGTGTGATTAGAAACAATTCCTTAGAAAAATCTTGCCTACTCTAATTTCCTTCAAACCAAAACAGATGACTACTCCAAAGGACTCCAACATCAAGGTTGATGACACCAGCACCAACTTCGACAGCATGAGGGAACTCATAGCAACCCAACATCAGTTGAACCAACCGATTTCGGTTCCTAGCCAACAACAATAATGAAGATCCAGCACTGCAAAAGGTTTTGGAGGAACAGTCTCAACTAATGCATAAGGTGACTAATGAAATGATTAGCATGGAAGGAAACTTTCGTATAAAGGAGTATGATAAGAAGGATGACAAGAATGTTGTTCTAGATGGAGCCCCAGCTTGCATTATTTGTGGAGACAAGGATCATACTTCCAAGGAGCATGAAGGACAATGCCCCAATTGTGATGAAGACCATCCTGTTGGAGAATGCCCTACCTCTCAAGCTACTTGCTATCTTTGTGAAGGAAGTGATCATACTCGGTCTATGTCCCATCTATGCCATGGTAGAACAAAGGAAACAAGAAGGATCCAAGTCTACCAAAGGAAAAGGACCACTACTACCTCCAAGCAAGACCACCCAATTCAAAGGATCAAAGAAAATCAAGCCCAAGCAAGACATGAGCCTTGTACAATGTAAATGTAAGGAAATGGGACACTACTCTAGTGGATGCCCAGGAACATAAAGAATAAAGGAATTGACCAAGTGTGGTGTAACAACTGTAATGAACTGGTCACTTTGTAGCAACTTGCCCACAAGAGCAACGTAAAGAACTCAAAGACATTAATTGCTTCAATCAAGAGAATCCAGGACACTATGCAAACTGTCCGAAAGGATGAAGAACAAGTTGAACAAGCCTATGGAGAAGCTCAACCTTGGTCCATGAGTCAAACATAGGAATAAAGCAAAAGTTTAACATAGAGAATTCTAGGACCCAAGAAGGCCAATATGTAATTTTGTTTGACAATATTTTAAGGGTGGTAGTACCCTAGTTGTTTGAACATGCTTGTAACCCTAACCTTCCCAAATCTCGGGACGAGATTTATTTTAAGGGTGGTAGCCTGTCACATCCCAAGATTTTTCCAAATCTTGTTATGTGAAAATAAATTAATAAAATAAAACTTTGTTAGATTTTCAGAGCCAGAAGAAACTTTTTGAATTCAATTAGAACTTCAAACCCATTTGAATTAAAATAAACCTAAAGAGAATTAAAAAGATAAACATTTAATAAAAGGAAAATAAAAAAAAATTTGGAAATACTAATTTGAAACAATTAAATGAAAAGATTTGTTTTCAAATGAAATAGAAGTTTTATAAATAAAGATTATTTAATAAAGGCCAATTTAAACCTTGACCAAACTTTAGGAATTAAAACATTTAGTTTTGAATAAAAAAACAACAAAGGTTTAATTAAAATAAAATAATAAAGAATTAATATCCAAACTTTATTAAAATAAGAAGTTTTACCAAATTAATTAAAACATCAAAACATATTAAATTGTTTTAAATAGGTTTTCCAAATATTTTATATTCTCTAATAAAACCTACTAAAGTGTTTTGGCTTTGTTTTAGATTTCAAAAAAATATCTCAATAAAACAAATCCTATTGAATTTAATAATGAAAGTCTATTATAATAATTAAACAATGGATACTAAAAAAATAAAAGGGTATTTTGTTTTAAAACAAATTTCCAAATATTATTTGTTTCCCAAATTAAACCTACTAATTTGATCTTGAAAATATTTAGGTTTCAAGTAAAGATTTTATTAATAAAATCAAACCCTATTTGATTTAATAACTAAGGCCATTTTATTTAGTTATTAATGGACCCTATAATAAAATGCTATTTTATTTTAAACAAGTATTGCAAGTATTCTTAAATTCCAAATAATACCTATTGATTTGATTTGGAGAAATATTTTGGACTTTAAAAGGAGATTTATTAAATAAAACATACCATATTTGAATAAATAACTATGGTCTATTTTATAGATCCTAAAAAGGAATAAAAATATTATTTATTTTGGAATATTGGTTTATGTTGATAAACAGAACCAAAAAAATTCAAAGTTCAAAGTTTGCTGAATGTTGATTTGATTTGAGTGTGAATTGTTTGTTTGGAAATTCAGAATAGAAATTGAAATTAGAAAAGGAAAAAGAAAACAGACAGGAAATAAAAATAAAGCAACCCAGGCAGCCCACTAAGCCCACCAACCAGCCCAGCATCTTTTCCCGCAGAAAACGTTTCGAACCAATAACCTGACCCACACAGAAAATGACAGGTGGACCTCCTCCTTTCTTTCTTTCCCGCTGACAAGAGGACCCCACCACCCACTGTTCAGCGTCCTCCTCGCGACCTCCTCCTCCCCATAACCTCGCTGCCGTTGCTGCAGTAACTCCGCGCGTTCAATTCGCCTTAACACCGCGATAATTCCTCGTCGCGACCACGTCCTTAAAATCGCCTTCTCCTCCGCGACGTATTCCCCCAGCCCACTTTCCCTCTCTGCCTCTAGGCTGTCGCCAATTCACCCTGTACCGCCGCCACTCCGACGATGTTCAGGTGATGATTCCGGCGGAACCAGACCACCCCAAGCCTCACTGACCAAGCACGCAACTTCCCCACTCCCTAGCGCATCTCCCCGTACCAACCGTTCATCCGCGGGTGCCCCAGGAAGTCGTCTTCGACAAAATACAGAAGAGCCGCCGTCCGTATTTTACTCCGGCGAAGCATACTGGTAAGAGCCGACCACCCTAAGCTCTCTCAATCACGCTCACAGCTTTGTCATGCTCTTCCGCGACTAATCATGCCCTTGGTTTACCCTCTCGAGACCTACAGCAACGCCAACGACGACGACTTGCATCACCGCCGTCTGCCTTCTTCTCCGACGAGCCCCACAGGTAGAACCTAGTCGCCCCTCTTCTTCTGATGCATGCTCACATCATCTCTGTGACCTCCTGCGTCTAACTCAGCCATTCGTCTGTATTCTCGTGGACCACAGCAACGTCCCCGTCGTCGACCAGAGCCGACCGTCGCCAGTAACAACTCCGGTGAGAGATTCTTCCCAACACCGTGCGCCCCGAACCACGCCAACCACACGACGTGCTTCACCTCAGCCTCGCGACCTCGGTGAGCTTGTTTTCCCTCTTCGGCGTCTGTTTCATCGCCGCCGCCGTCTGTCACCACCGTTCTCGTCGCAGCCGCCATCCGTGGGTCGGTCAAGAGCAACGTTAGATCGAGATCGGACGAATAGGATAGATCCACTTATTCTCGAAGGGTATGTGCCGAACCATCCGATCTAACTTGATCCAGCGCCCACGATCGCGATCCACCAAGCGGTATCCGCGAGTAGAAACACGCCGTGTCGTCTGTTAAAATTAGAAAAGATTTGAATCGATTTAAATTGCAAACTTCAAATCCTTATATCTTTTGATCCACACGTCCAAATTTTGCAAATGTTATATCAATGAATTCAGGAGAACAAGTCCTAGCCAACCCTACCCTTAGTTTTGCAAATAGTATTTGGTAAATTGTTTGAAAATGCAGATTCTTTTATGTGCTTGCTAACATTGGAAAAATCATTTAAAAATAAATTTTGAGATCAAACCTTTGCCAATTGGTTTATTATGACCTTACTGACCCTAGGAACCAACCCATAGTGTTAAAAAATGATTTTTGTGAAATTTAAGTTGAATTAGTTAACTTAGTCATTTTCTAGCCAAATAAACTCATTAAATTTTATGATGGAAAAGTTTGTGCAAGGAAAACTTTGGGAAAATGTTATGAACCCAAACCTACTGACCCAAAACACCAAAACCTTGCCAAGAGCAACTCACTTGGTGAAAAACCTAAAGTTTTACTTTAAAAAGAATGATTTTCACCACATGAAAGGTTGAATGGATTTTAAAATAGACTTTGGGCAAACCCTTTAACTAATGACTTTGCCATTTTGGTGAAAGACCAATATGGACCTTACAAAGTTTATAAACCTAGTAGAGACCAACCTTGCAATAGAACCCTCTTTTTACAAAACTTAGGAACCATTACTTTATGTATGTGAATTATTGTTTGAATGTTGGAATGCTACTTGATACTATGCTTGCTTAATTGTAGTGAAATTAACAAAGTGTGAGTCTAGCAAAATCAAGAAGTGACTATCATTCCCTAACAAAAAGGCAAGTTACACTATCATCTAAAGTCCTAGTATTTTCATTATACTTAGTGGATTTTGAAAACATGCATGAAAAGAATTTTATACTTATGCTATGCTAAATCCTAATAGGATTCCCTCTACACTCCTTAGAGAAAATATTGAAGTTGTACATACTTAGCCATGCTATGTTTTGAAAAGAGATACATGTTGAGATTTTACAAAGGATGAGAAAAGGACTTGTGTTTTACATAATAAAACAAGGACTCAATGAACCACCTAGGTGGTGGCTACTTTAAGTTTTGGAGAAGGTGGCAACAAAAGGGAACCATGTCTATGGCAATCACTTTGTGTTGTGCTCCAAAAGAAAACCACCTAGGAAACTTAGAGATCAAACATGTTTCTCCAATTGTGGCTTCCATGTACAACCACATGCTATTATGGCTCTGGCTTAGTCAATTACATTAGGAAGACCCATACATTGTCTTTAGTTACTGGACATGGGGATCTGGAATGCTTCATGGGGGCTGAAGACAAAGCTAGCAATGATGTATGGGAGGACCTTTTGGAAAGACTTCGTCACATTCTCAATCTGCCAGTACTCCATCTTGGTGAGCACTTATCCAGTAGGCCACTGGTGGCAACAAGATGAGATTGTGTCTTGTGGGTAAAGTGTACTCCTTCTGCAGAAGTAAATAAAATCTGAGTACTTAGCCGTGTCCCCGGTTATTGGACAATACTGAGCAACTAAAGTTTGAACTATGGGAGATCTCGACATTCCAACTTCTAATATAAAAACTTGATGCACTTGGGGGTACCAAGGAATTCAAAGAGACTTTGATAAAGCTTGTTGCACTTGGGGTTACCAAGGTGCACAAGAGCATGATGTACTTGGGGATTACCAAGGAACTCATGAGGTTTTTGATAAAACTTGTTGCACTTGGGGAATTACCAAGTAGCTCAAGGATTTTTGACAAGGACTTGAACACTTGAGTTTCTACCAAGGAGTTCAAGGAACTTGGAAAAGAGATTTGAAAAGAGATTTGACAAATCAATTTGAAAAAGATAGGATAAATGTTGCTTTATGCAAATAAGCCCTAAACTCTACTTAGCCAAATATGCATGTATGGATAGGATCCACTCATATTATACATAAAGTGAAACTTGCCAATACAATTCAAATGTATTGACCCTTGTGGCTGTAACTTGTAATGTTGCAGGTTGATTGTTTTGTTAAATGAAGATTGTTTGATTGACTAGGACTACAAAGTCTACAACCAACATCTGCCTGTGAAGATGAAGGACCCAAGACTATATTTATTCCGCTGCAATGTATTGTAATAGCCATAAGAAGCTATGTATGATGTAATAAAATTATTTTATTCCTGGTTATAAAGTTGTATTTTGACCTTGTTTCTTGATATTACATCTTACTGTGGATGCTAGCTATTGATCCAGGGACTAGCATTGTAAAACACAGGAGGAATCTACCACATTGGGTAGGGACCTCTACACCTAATCCAAGCATGGATCCCCTCCATTAAATCTATACCTCAACATCAACCACTTGATGGGAAGGATAAAACATTGCCACTCCCTCAAATTGTTTCCCACTTGTAATCTAGTCTAAAACCCTACATCTACCAAAATGGAAGTCTGGATTTCTTATCTAGATTCAATCTTTGGAGCTCTACCTTTTCCAACCTATTTGCATTCCTGAAAATGTACTTGAACCATCTTGTAGTAAATCTTTAGTACTACAAAATCCCACTCTTGACCTTGGCTAAGCCATTCTGGTTCCCACTCTTCCATGATGGTTTTGTAGTCAAGATAATAATCTTTTCTGCAAATCTTATCATCTTGCCTACTTTGACAGAAGATCACATCCTTATTCTACCACCCCTTGACCAACTATTTGCATGACTATGATATTCTAATCATGTTCTATAAATACCTTCTCCCCTTGTTTCCATTTGAGCCTTGTGCTTATTAAACCCACATGTTTTAGGAGGCTTCATGATGTATATGTTATGGCAGCCTTATTTTTCAACAAAGTTTGCCATATCTTCTAGACCACCTAAAATGCAACCAAGCCCAACTCTTGATTCCATGATCATATTAATAACATGGTCTATCTATCCATATATCCCTTGCATCAAGGTGAGCTCTGAGCTCACTAATCCAACCATGTTTTGGTGGCATGAAAATAACAAAACCCTAGATTCCGTAAAATATAGTTTCCTCCCATCTCACCAAAAATACTTCAAAACCGAAGTGGAAAATGATGTATTAATCAAGTCTACATAATCTAGTTTGGATATAATATTTTTCCAAATAATTTCCATAATTATTTGGAGCCTAAAACTACTTAAATTCTTTTTCTAGCAAAATCCTCCAAACCTTGTCCTTAAAGTTAAGTTTGTTTTTCTCCAAATCACCTGGACAACTCAAGGGACATATGATGCCTATATATCCTATCCCATATTTCCACCTCAAAAATAAATATTTTTGAGATTCTTTATTATTTCTTTTTGCCCTTTTTCTTAAATGGCAGAAACAAGAAATAATTCCTTAAAAATGCTTTCCCATCTCAATAAATTCCAATAAAATTATCCAATGTGTAATATTGTATTTAGGAACATATCACATCCTAAACCAACCCTTACTAACATAAAAATATCATATAAGCTTCTAGAAACAACTTCTGCACTTTTTGATTAAATGCCTTTAAAGGGGCTTATAATCATCTGAAAAAACCCTAATAAATATTGGAGGTGTACATTGGCATCCTTTATCTACCAGTACCCTTTCCCCACCTTCCTCAATGAAAATTTTGAAAATTCCTTCAGAACCCTTGTTTGGATCAATTTTGCCATCAAGCCTTTGCTCAAATCAAAACCATTTCAAACCACATCCAACGCTGCCAAGAAAACTTCCCTAACACCACTCGCACCTCCTTGGTCATGTGCACTACAGCCCGAGTCCTGTAGAAGCTCTGCCCCTTTTTCCTTTTTGTTTCAATAATAAAAAGGGAGAGGAAGGAACATAAATATCTTGTATAACAAACCCAGCAGCCACCACCCGTCCCCTCCACTCTCTGGTCGAGCATCAGGCCCACACCCCACCCCAGCACCACCCACCTCGACCAATCCATGGATAGCACACTCCCCTGGCTCTCCTAAGATCGGTCCACCATAACCCGCTCCCTCCCTGTTAAATAGACCAAGGCCACCCCAGAGCCTCCCTACGCCCTCATTCTCCACCTCTGCTCCCCACTTACCTCCTAGAGCATCTATCCCTTCCCCTTTGCTCCGCCCTGCCCGTGAGAATAAGATCAAAAAGCTTCGGCCCCCTCTCTCCTTGCAGGCACAACTCCCTCCTCCCTCTGTTTCCTCCTCTGCATTTCACCTTGCCTAACTCCCCTCTTCCCCCCTGCACCTAACCATGCTTTTGTTTCGACCAGGACCCTCTGTACCGACGCCGCCGTGGAGCTTCGAGGCCACCAGTACGGGCGCAGTTGCGCGAGCCATCTCCCGAAGCTGGACCCCGGCTTCCCGCCCCTCTCTGAGGTCGTCGGAGTGTGTCTCGTCGTCTCGTAGTCTCCCCTTCCGCTCCCCTGCCCTCTGGTGAGCCCCCGCCTTCATCCCCGACGAAGCTAGGGTTCCCGCCATCGGCTCTCTTTCGCGTGGAGGACGACGAGCCGCGACCGTTGATCCTCATTGGGTCTAACGGCCCACGAGGCTTGGTACCCCTTCGCTACCCCGGGTCGCTGACCGTCGGGCGCTGCGACCGGCTTTCAAAGGCCTCAGCATGTGTGTCCGCATCGCGAGCTGGGCCGGCCTGGCGTGGTGCTTCCTGGGCCGTTGGCATCAGGCCCACGTCCTCCCTGCCCCTTTCATTTTCTTTTAAAACATTTTTAGATCTGGATTTTTGCTGCTCAATTTAAATCCAAATTAAAATGAAAAATATCATAAAAATACTAGATCTAAATTTTACTAGGTCTCTAAGTGTTTTTACTAACATGCAGTACCCTTGCTTACCCAAAATATTGCATAGATAAATCCTAAAAAATAAAATAGCCAAGTGTGTTCCTTCCACTAACAAATGCTTCCAGAGAGTTTGGTAAATCCAAATGGACTAAATCTAATTGGTACTAAAAAGTATTAGCCATACCTTGCATTTCCCACTGGCCCAACCTAAAATGGCTTCCTAGTTTTCCTTTAGTAAAAATAACAAAATCAGGGCATTTCCGCCTTTAGAAATTTATCTAGGACAAACCAAATGAGGTAATGACCTAATTCCATCTCTCTGTACATCTATATATCCATACTTATAAAAACCCAGGATCCCAAAATTTATTGAGCTCTCTTTGAATTCTGGTGAGTTAATCCTTTCTATGCATATGTAATTCACCAATAAATTCATGGCATTAGTTCTGTAAATCCAAAGAGGGCGATTCCAGTTTCTACAAAAGGCATTTCAAATGCCTAACATGTGTCTTGAGAATCACATCAAAAACTTATGTAGATTAAATATTATGAAAAAAAACAAATATCATCCATAACCGCCTTTGGGAATTTCCTGAGGGCATTCTGGTAATTATTTTAAGATGAGTCCAACTCTCAGTGAATTATTCAACCAAATACTATCCAATCACACAATGAAATATTTTTTGGAGGTACAGAATTTTTATGGTGAATTATTTCCCAAAACTAGAGCTTTATCCACTATAAAAATCATTGAAATTGATAAAATAGTGAAACCACTTTCATTGGATTCATTTTATCAATACCTATCTGATGGTACCATTTTTATACAGTGGTATCATATAGATCAAGCCATTGGTCAAAAACCCCTCTCTTAGATAGTCCCTAGATTATAAATCCCACCGGATCATCTTCCAATGACTCCAAGACTTTTACCAATCTCATCAAACTATCCATTCAGAACCCTACTGATTTATTCCAAGTGTGGTATGTATTGATTATGGTGTTGTTTGTGTGCATGTATGCTCGATAACGGCGATAGTTGCGATTGTGTGCCATCGAGAAGAAGGAAGCATCGGGTGTTCTCTTATTATTATTGTACCCGGTATTCTGGTTTTCTAGCTCCATCAAGGGACATCTCACTGGTCACAGGCAAGCCACCATTCCTGAACTCCTATATTAACCTACTCCTTTTTATCAATTGTTTTATATCTCGTTTATGAATTTCATGATTAAATGCATGGTTTGTTTCAAATAAAAGGCGTGAGTAACTTGGCTCCTCTGAGTTATCATGGAGTGTCCATTAGGACACATACCCTCGTTGACAACCACTTTTACCCTTTAGATCAAGGCTAAGATGGTTAGCATCTTACCTCTTGTAAACTACGGGTTTTCGATGATAAAACTATTTTGGGATTTTACCCTACTTCAAAGTTTTCAAAATAAAACCCTTGGAAAGAGGCATCGTTTTTGAGTGGAGGTTTTACTATAGAAGATATGAGGAGGATAATGAAAAAGTTGAGCAGGAGGAAGAGAAAGGGATGTTCTAAGCCTTTACCGGAACAATTTATCCATGCAACCACACTACCCCAGTCACTGGGGCTTAGCTCGTAGTTTATTGTCTTTAGCCGGTGCTGCTCATACTCGCTAAAGGGGAGAAATCCCCTGAAATCCGGACTGTCGTGGAAAAGGTACAGTATGAATTATTGTAAGTACAGAAGGAAGTGGAGTCAAATTACTATATGCCAAACTACGGTTTGGGGAATAGGCTTGTACGGAAGGGAGGACTATGGCCGTAGTGCCACATACTCGTGCCGGAGAGAACAACCCAAAATGAAAAGCTGCCTTTGCTAGGGATGGACAAATGAAAAGATAGGTTTGATTATCCGAAACCCCGTCTACCATATGTAGCGGGCCGTGCTTGTATCCCGGCGGATGTATTGATTCTTGTTGGTGAAGTGCACAAACTCTGTAGAGTCTAATCTATTCAAATAGCCATGTCCACGGTCATGGACGGTTGGAAAGGTGATCGCTAGGAGTACCCATGGGATATGTTTGAGATGAATAAAGAGTATGTGACTTGGTCATGAGGAAAGATAAGAACGAGGTTGGTTTTTACCAGAGATGGTCGAAGATGTTTTAAAAAGGGGTTTTACTATAAAACTGTTTTCAAAGTTTTTAACAAGGATATGGAGATATCCGGACTTTCTAAAAGGAGGCATATTTTCTAAAATCTCTTTTTCAACAAATATATAAAGATGCCAATGTTAGTGTCACATCCCAAAATTTTCCAAATTTTGAAATGTGAAAAATAAATAAACAAAATAAATAATTGTTAAAATCTTGGGTGAAAATAAACTTTTTGATTCCAAATGAAAACATCAAAACCCATCTTGAACAAACTTTGAATAAAAGGGAATCAAAAAAAATTTCAATCAAGTGAAATACATTCATCAATAAATGAATCTTGAAATTTAAACACTTGGAAAAGTTAAACCAAAACCCTAAAACCTAATGGAAGAAAATCATTCCAAGATCTCTCTAAGACTATGGGTTTGTTCCATATAAGAAAATTATCAACAAATATTTATAAATGAACAATAATGATGAATAAAAATATTATAAAACCATAGAAATTGATTTCATTCAATTTGGAACCATAGATAAAAACTTATGAAGTTATTAACATAAAAGGAAATAATTTCCAAAGATAATAAAGCTCCTATCTGAAATACATACCAAATTGTGAGCAAAATAATCCTAAAGAGATTTAAAAGAATAAGCCAATATCAAATAAAATTATACAAATTGGAATCACCAATTTTGGATCTATAAATAAAAAGATATGGATTTTATAAGACGAAGAAAGAAAGAAAGAAATAAGGAATATTTAAAAGCCAAATTATATCTTGGCCAAATCCATAAGCAAATGAAATAAGGATAATCCAATAAAGGGATAAAGATTATTCCAATAAAATTATAAGGCATTAAACCATATTCTAATTATATATGGATAAAGATAAAATTCCTAATAGAAATGATTAATTAAATCATGAGAAAGTAATAAAGGGAAATTTATCAAAGTGGATTAAAAAGTTATAAAATTAACTTAAAATAATTATTTGAATAAAATTTATATGGTATTAAAACCATAATCAAATTTTATTTAATTAAAGATAATTGCCCAAATTAAATGATTGATAAATCATAATAAAAATAATTCAAATAATTATTTAACACCATATTAAATAAGTAAAACCTACTAAATAAGTTTGGTGAAAAGTTAGAATTCAAATAAGGGTATGAAAATAAAATCAAAATCTTATTTGAATAAAAGACAACTGCCTATTTTAAATAAAATATAAACCATAAAAGAATAAAAGAATTATTCCTAAAATGGTATTTAAAATACATGTTTAATCAGCATTAAAAACCTACGGAATAGTTTGAAAATATTTGAAAAGAAAAAGGGTTTGAAATTATTTGAATAAACTCAAAACAGAAAATGATAATCAGAAAAAGAAAAGAAACAGAATAAAAAAAATGGAAAAGGATCCAGCCCAGCTAACCTAGCCCATTTGGCCCAACTAGCCCGCTCCCTCTCTCTCAAACGCGAAGCGTTTTTCACTCGCAAGTTCACCCACTCAGACGCTGATGCATGGACCCCACCGTGTAACACTTTCTATCACTACCAGCGCTGCCCCACTCGTCAGTCGTCGTCTTCATCCCGCAGACCAGTTCCTCCCCCCCTCCTCGGAGTTTTTGCCACAAATTCCGTGAGTAAATTCGTCTTAATGTTGTAGCATTGACACGCCGCGATTACTCTCGTTAACTCGCCTCGCTCCCCTCTATCTTTCCCCCAGATGCCCTGCACTCACTGTCCATAGGCTGCTCGGAATTCTCGCAGCAAGCACCACTGTTCTGACGAGCCACCGTGCCAATTCCAGCGAGCCCCGACCCCCTCTTACCTCCTAGATCACACGGGCTTGACCCCCATCTCCGTGCGTATCTGCCAGTGGCCTCAGTTTGCTCGCGCATGCCCCACATCCTCGGCTCTGTCCACGTCCGAGTGTCGCCATTGTCTGCCTCCGCTCCGACAAACACTACCGGTATCTGCTGACCTCCCCTCTCCTCCTCTTTCACACGCACATACTCGCCATGACTTTGCGCATCTAACAGTACCTTCCTTTTTCTATGGCGTGCATGGCAGCCTCGCCACCATCTTTAACAGTGCATGCCCGAGCCAGTGAGGAACTCCGGTGAGCAATCCACGGTAACCTCGTGCACCCCTCGACCAAAGGAGACTACGTCTAGCATCAGCAACGCCCAACGAACTCGGTGAGCCACTCCACATCCTCTCTCGCTTCATGTATCGCCAGCGACGCCCCATCTAGAGCGCTCCGCCGCCATCCACCATCGCCAGGGCCGCCCGTTTTTGGTCTATTCGTTTTGCGCCGTTAGATCTAGATCGGATGCGTGAGATTAGATTTAACCCGAAGGGGTACGAATCCATCTGAGCCGTGCGATGCAACTTAGATCCAACGCACCACGTTAGCTGATCCACGCGAACCGTTATCGACGAATAGGAAACAGACGCGTGGCACGTGTTTTGTTTTAAAAATAGAAAAGGTTCTATTAAATGTTTGATTTTGTAAAATTCTTAACTTTTGATCGACACGTCCAAATTTTGGAAATTTTTATATCAATGGAATCAGCAAGAAGAAACCTTTACAACCATGTACTTTGTTTAGTAAATTGCTTCTATAAAATTGGTTGTATTTGCAGAAACATGTGTAGGCATATTTTGAATATAAAATTTATTCTAAAAATGTTTTTAGGATAGAATCTTTTGTAAATGGATTGTTTTGAACCTACTGACCATAGAAACCAACTTGTAGATTTAAAAGTGTATTTTGTGAAGCTAAAGAATAAATCTTTGAATAAAAGCATTTTTAGTTAAATAAAAATAGTTTTTATGATTTAAAAATGCTTTTTGAGTAAAACCTTTTGAAAATGGTTTGAATTAAACTCTCTGACCCTAAACACCAAGTTTTAGAATTTAAAAATATATTTGGTGAACCCTATAAAATTATTACCTTGTTTAAAGGCATTTCCAACAAAATAAAATATGGCTTTGATTTAAAAATGGTTTATAGGTAAAACCTTTTGCAAATGGTTTTAATATTAAACACTTAACCTTAAAACACTAACATTTGTGTTTAAAAATATATTTAGCAAACACTACAAAATCTTTCTTTGATTTAAATCATTTCTAGCAAAACAAAATGATTTAAAATTGCCATTTTTAACCAACTTGTTATCAAATGGTTTTGCCACTTTTATAAATGACCAATAGGTGTTTTAAAATGTTTATAACATATTAGAAACCACTTTTCCAAATAAAACAATCTTTGTCATGCTTGCATGCATTGCTTTGTTTTTATTATTCTGTGTGATGAATTGCTTGAATGGTAGATTGAATTTGTGCCTTGATTGAATTGTAGTGGAATTTGAAGAGTGTGACTATTGAAAGATCAAGGAGTGAACTTATATTCTCTACTGAAAAGGAAAGTGGTGCTTCATACTTTTATCCTATTATTTTCACTATGCATTAGTGATAATTCTAAGTAGGATTTGCATGGAATTTTACTAAGTATGATATGCCATGGGAAATCCTAGTAGATAATACCTTAGTAGAATTTTCCATAAGTTAAGATCCCTACTACTATCATGATTAGCCTAGATAGTAGAAAACAAGAGTGGATTATATTCATGCTATGAGATATTTCTAAGTCTATGAATTGTGTTTTGTTTAACAAAACAACTATGTGAATTAATCACCTGGGTGGAATAGAAAGGATGGATTTATGTTGAGTGGTTACACAAGGCCAGGGGACTGGTGAACCTGGTGTATCACACTTGTGGAATGCCACCCAGGAACAAAGAGATTTGAGATGTCAAATGTTGAGAAGCTTCAACTGCAGCCACTTGGCATTATGGGCTCTGCCTGGATCATATAGGTTGCAATAACTTAGCCAAATGGACAGTTGGTGGTAGATGGGTGATAGGTTTGGAGCGCGTCCATTTTGGTCTAAGGGAAGGCTTCTGAAAGATCTTGTCTCGATGCATGTCGAGTCTTCTGGGGAAAGTTCACCACCTCTCGAGAGAGTAAAATCTAAGTACTTAGCCATGTCCCTGGCAATGGAAAATTTGAGCATCAAGACATGGAGGCTATCAAGAATCTCCTCATCCCAATTTCTAAGTTAAAAACTTGTGGTTTAACAAGGGTTAAAGGATCTTCAATCAAGGATTGGTAGATGCCTTGGGTGATTTTTTCTAAACAAAAACTTAGTGTTTTCAAATGATAAGAAAAATCTATTTTGAGCAAAGCAAGCCTAAGATCCACTTAGCCAAATGCATATAGATGATAGATACCACCATTCTACTATAGTATCACTTGCCAATACAATTCAAATGTGTTGACCCTTGTGGCTGTAACTTATTATATTGCAGGTTTGTTTGATGTTAATGAAGTGTGTTGATTAGGATTACAAGTCTACAACCAATATGATTGCCTATGGCACTTTGAAGATGTAACATCCCTAAAATCATGTTTCAAACTCATGCATATCATCCATGCATCCATGATCATATAAGTTCCATTTCAAACAAATCATTTCAAAACAGAAGCATATATGCTTATCATTTCATGTAAGTTGCTCTAGCCTTAGTGCTATCTTCCAATGAGAAGAGTACTTGTTTTGATTCAGTAAGGTTTGAAATTCAAACTTAGGCACCATCAAAAGTTTGAAACAAAGTTTCAAAACAAAATAAGCAAATAAAACCAATATTATGCCTATTGTATATATCACATAAAGGCTTGGTTTTATTTTTATTTTCATTTGATCAAAGTGTTTTGATTGAACAGTAGTGTTTGACACACATTTGAGTGCAAGGTTTGCAGTATAAAAACCTAGAGAAGATTTGAATTCAAACTCATTATATTTGGATTTGAAAATCATTTCAGAAAATCAAAACAGAAAAAGAAAAGGAGAAAAGAAATGGAAAAAGGCCAGCGCCACCTATCTGGCCCAACAACGAATCCAGCCCAGTTAGCCCACCCGGGTTCCCCCTCTCTCTCTCACTTGCGGACGAAACCACTGAGTGACTGACGCCAGGACCCCACCTTCTCTCTGTTTAACTCACTGACGAGTGGACCCTGCGACCACGTCGTCTTCGTCGTCAATCACGCGCGACCGCGACACTCGCTCCGCCGTTACCTCGCCGCAATCAGTACGCGCTTAATTGCCATTGATACGCCGCGCGATCCTCGCCCCCGCTCTGGCTATAAGACCCCCTCTGCACCGCGGCCATTTCCCCTCACCTAGCGCCACCTCTACGCCCCCAGGCTGCCCGCAATCATCCTCGCACCGCCGCAGACAGAGAGCACTCCGGCGACCAATCCTGGTGAGCCCCATGCGCACCTCTCCCTCTGGTTCATATGAGCCGCTTCACAACTTCCTTGCGCATCTTCTGATCCCACTGGTTCGTCCTGTACTGCCCCAGGTCGTCGACTTCGTCAAACGCTGCAAGCTCCCGACGACATCCTCAACTCCGACGATCAAATTCGGTGAGCCTTTGTTCCCCTTCGCCTCTGTTTCACACGAGCATGTTCGCCGTAGTTTTGTGCGTCTCCTAATGCCGTTTATTCGCGCTAGGGTGACCAGGAGCGTCGCCAACGTTGTCGTCCACCCAAGCCCGACGCCGCCAGCAACTCCGACGAGCCCGTGCAGCCGTGTCCGTGTGCCCCTTGCCAAGTCGTCGCCAGGTTGAGCATCAGCGCATCGTCACATTTCTGGTAAGCATCTCCGACGACCCTAGAGCCACCTGTAGCGCCGAGCCTCCGTAGGCAGAGCTCGCCGGTGCCAGTAGCCACCGCCGCCCAGCTATGGTCGTTTGATCTAGGACCGTTGGATCTGGATCCAACGCATGAAATTAGATCACTTAACGAAGTGGTATAGGTAGAACTGGGCCGTGCGATTAAGTCAGATCCAGCGGCTCAGAAGCGTGATCCAACGCGAACCGGTACGCGCCAATCAGATTAAGACGCGTGGCAGCTGTTTAGGTTTAAAATCAGGATTTAAATCTATTAGATGTTTGAATTTGTTTTGGCTATAACTTTTTATCCCCACGTTAGAATTTGACAAATTTTATATCAATGGAATCAGGAGAGCAAGCCCTTTCTAAATATGCAGTGTGTTTAATGTTTTGCTTCTGTTAAAATGGTTTTATTTGCAGAAACTTGTGTAGGGCTAATTTGAGTATATGAATTATTTAAGAAATGTTTTAAGGGTTAAATAATTGTTGTTTGGCAAGTTTTTAACTTGTTTATAAACCAGTACTGTATACTTGCTTGGTTGAGTTTTAAAAATCATCACATATCATATTGCATGCATTCATATAATTTTGTTTGTATATGTTTTGTATGTGATTTGTGGCTATGATTCTTTGTGTAGATTTTGGTGCTAGTGATTGTGATTGTGAGGAGTGTAGCTACTCTCCAAACTACCAAGGCAAGTGGTGCTTCATGAATATTTTATCCCTATGTTTTCTACTAAGCATTAGAAATATTTTTGCTAGACTTGCATGCTATATTTTGATTATATGCCATGTTGGGAAATCCTAGTAGTTGTAGAATTGCTAGAAATTTCTAAGTTAAGATGCTTATCTATGCCATGCTTAGCCTAGCTAGTAGCAACCAAGGGTTGGTGAAATATACATGCAATGATGAAAATATTTCTAAGTCTTTTTGACTTGTGTTTTGCCTAATAAAACAACTAAGTAAATGAAACACCTGGGTGGAATGGAAGGAATGGTTTATGTTGAGTGGTTACACAAGGCCCATTTCTATGGTTTACCTTGTGTATCTCACTTGTGGAAAGCCACCCAGGAACAAAGAGATTTTATAGGCCAAGTGTTAAGAAGCTTCTAGTGCAGCCACTTGGCAATATGGGCTCTGCCTGGATCACATAGGTTGCTAGAACTTAGCCATTTGGACAGTTGGTGGTAGTGGGATGATAGGTTGGAACGCGTCCATTTGGTCTAAGGGAAGGCTTATGAAAGGTCCTGTCTTGGTGAAAATCAAGTCTGGTGGGGAAAGTGCACAACCTCTGCAGATGGAAGAATCTAAGTACTTAGCCATGTCCCTGGAAAAGGACAACTTGGGCATCAAGACATGTAAGCTATCAAGAATCTCCCCATCCCAATTTCTAAGTAAAAACTTGTGGGTGAACAAGGGTGAAGGACCTCAATGTCTATTGGTGGTTCCTTGGGAAAAGTTTTGACAAAGAAAAACTTAGTGATTTCAACTAATAGGAAAAACCTATTTTGAGCAAAGCAAGCCAAGCTACACTTAGCCAAATTACATATAGTATCTAGTCCACCTAAATTATACTAAGGTATCACTTGCCAATACTATTCCAATGTATTGACCCACTGTGGCTGTAACTTGTGATGTTGCAGGTTACTCTGATGAGGATTAGGAGTCATGAGTCTACACTCAACATGTTTGCCTGTCGCACATGAAGATGAAGACTTTTATTTATTTACTTGTTCAAACTCTTGTACTAGGCCTGTGGTCTTGGATTTGTAAAGACTATGTTGTCTCTGGAATGACTGTAATAATGACCTTTGTTTCTGTGTACTTCATCTTAAACTGTGGATGCTAGCAATGATCCAGGGACTAGCATTTCAATCACAGGGATCCTTTTCCTTTATAAAGGTGGGATCTTACAGATGGTATCAGAGCACTGTGTTGCCTGTAGGATTATGACCCTAGGATTGGAAACCACTAGGGAAAAATTTACAACAACTTCTACACTTGTCTATTCTTCTCGTAAACTTTTCTAATCTTCTTTCTCATCTCTATTTGTAGATGAACTCCATCAACGAAGCCGTGAGGAAAGGACCACTCATGACAATGACTTTGGAATGTGAGACAGAATTCCCCAAGGCTCTCAAGGACCTCATGGTTGCAATGGAAATACATGGTGCAGCTGTGTACAAAGGTTTTCTTGTGATGGATGAAGGAGTTGAGTACTGGTGGGTGCAACTTCACTTGTATAAAAATAAGGAAGCCAACCACAAGGACTAAGGATTCTTCATGTTCACCAATTCAGTGATGCACCCTACATTCTTTGACTCAGCAAGGGATGCAGCTTGGAAGACCATCAAAGAACTTGGTGAAAGAGTCAAGTGCAGAATGTTCAACATCCAAAATAGCCTAAAAGAAGAGAAGAAACATACCCAAGAGTTGGAGGCTACCAACCAAACCTTAAGAGGAGACATAATAGACTTAGTGATGGAGCGATGTGAACAAGATAGACTGATTGCTTCTAGAAACATTATGTTAGCCAACAGATCCAGTGAGATAGGTGAAGGGAATATGCCCTGAGAGGAAATAATAAAGTGTTTATTATGTGTATTCCAAGTATATGATAGATGTTTATTTTGCATGCTATAATTGTATTAATACGGAAACGTTAATACATGTGTGTTTAATAAACAAAAAGAAAGTTCCTAGTTATGCCTCTCTCATAAACTAGCTCGTTGATTAACAAGATGATCAAGGTTTCCTGATCATGGACATTGGATGTTGTTAATAACGGGATCACAACATTAGTGTAATGGTGTGATGAACATTCATCCGAAGTATAGCATTACGATCAAAGTCATTGATTTTATATTGCTATAACAACTTAAGTGATCCTAATCCTTAGACCATAAGATCATGTCAATCACTAACACCGAAGAGTTTCTTGATAACATCAAACGTCACACCGTAACAGGGTGATTATAAAGATGGATTCAGAACTAATAAAGTGTTATGTTGAGGCTCATGGATCGAGAGTGGAATTTGTTCATCCCGATGACGGATAGATATACTCTGGGCCCTCTCGGTGATATCACATTGATTAGCTTGCAAGCAAGTGATTTGATCACTAGAATGTTATATCACAGGAACGAGAAAAGAGTGCATGTCGGTAACGAGATCAAACTAGGTATGGAGATACTGATGATCAAATCTCGGAGATGTAATATATCGTGAAACAAAGGGATTAAGATACTAGCGTAAAAGGTTCCGACGATCACAAGAAAGTCATCGTTGAATGTGTGGAGTCGATGGGTCTCCGGATCCCGCTTCGATTATTGATCCGAGAGGGTCTCGATCATGTCCGCATTATTCACGAACCATAGGGTGACACACTTAAGAGACACCGACATCCAATTGGAGCAAATGTTTCATGCCGAAAGAATGAACAAGCAGGAATTTATTTCACTAGATACCAAAGGTTTTGGTGAAATTGCATAAAGTGGTTATGCATGTGAAATAGAATTCTAGCAAGGGTTATTTGTGAATGTTTGTCATTAAAGTAATTGACAAAATTCTGAATAAAATAAAAGAGTTTTATTTAATGAGAGTTTGCATTAAATTTGGTGGAAATTTAATGGGAATTTGAGTGGACTTTTGAGTGGAGGGAATTTAAAGGGCATTTTGTGAGTGGAGTGTCCACCCACATGAATGAAGGAGGGGAGGGGGCAGCCCCCATGGCCGGCGGCCACCCCCTTGGGTGCCCCCCTCCTCCTATAAAAGGAGCCCCCCTCCTCACTTGTCTCTCACACCTCCTCGTGAAGGATCTCTCTCCCCCTCTAGAATTTATCCCCCATGGTCTCGGACTAGCGAGATACATGTTCCGGTGGCTATTCGGCAAGAAAGAGTTGTGCTTCCGCTGCATCGCTGGAGCGAGGAGGCGGAGGTTGCTCGGTGCCTCGAACGTGTGTGCGAGCACGGATGCGCTGCTGATTTGCGGCGCTAGGACTTCCTCTCGATCTTGAGATCGGCAAGAGATCGTATACATCAACCACGAGTTGAACTCGTTAAGATTTGTCGGTCTTCAAGGGTATGTTCTCTACGGATATACATCCGCCCGTTGTTTGTATCTAGTAGATAGATCTTGGTATATAGTTCAAATCGTAGGAAATTTTTGTTTTCTATGCATGAACCCTACAAAGGGTATCGAGCCGGATCTATGCGTAGATACTTTACACGGGTAGTACACATATGAGTATGTGGGCGATGATCATGTTGTTGCTCCTTTGTTGTAATTTTGGATATTGGTGGCATAGTGGGATGAAGCGCCCGGACAAACTTTACATGTCCTCGCACATGAGACCTGTTCCACGCTTGACATGCAACTAGTTTGCATAAGTGGCTAGCGGGTGTCTGTCTCTCCTACTATAGTCAATATCTATTTTGCAAGCGAGTTGTCAACAATTTGATTATCCTCGTTAGGTTCATGTTCGTAGGTAAGAACGGTTCTATCTCGAAATCCCTAAGCCACGTAAAACTTGCAATGGATAAATTAGAGGCGTCTAGTTTAGATTGTTGCTAGGCTAGTGTTATGATATGGTAGTGTTGTAAGTAGAAGTATGAGATGATACTCTTACAACACATAGCGTGTAAAATCCATAGACCTTGGATTTACACATATAGGTATGATAGTGATCATACCACGATGCACATGATAGAGATCATCTGCGGGAACCATATCATTTCACTAATAAACATATGATGTTTTGATAGCATCTTATATTGCTTGTTTAGCGCTTTGTTAGCATAATAAGATGATCCCTCATTTAAATATCAAGATAAGAATGTGTTCTTCCTTTAGTATGCACCGATTATGTTTTCGTCGCTCCAAGACATCACGTGATGATCGGGTGTTCTTGGATCCACGACCATATTTCGGGTGTAAAACAGTTACACACGCGAATACTAAGGTTCTAACTTGGCGAGCCTAGCATGTACAGACATGGCCTCCGAACACGGACCGAAAGGTTAAGCATGAGCCATATAGTTGATATGATGCCCATTTGATGCCCGCCTTTGAAGCTATACCGACTCACGTGATGATCGGACTTGGTATAGTGGATTTGGTTCATGTAATCACCAAAAAGGCACGAGGGATGTCGTTTTTGAGTGGGAGTTCATTCGTAATATAGATTAGTTGAACTCAATCTATCATACACTTAGTCTAAACTTTACAAATTCTGTTGTAGATGGCACCACCTGCTTTTAATTTCAATGTGTTCATGGAGAAAGAGAAACTAGCAACGAATGGTAGCAACTTTACCGATTGGGCCATGAATTTGAGGATTCTCCTATCTACTGCACAAAAGTAATATGTGCTAGAAGCGCCGTTAGGCCCCCCACCTTTTGATGATGCCCCTGACGAGGAGAAGAATGTCTATCAGACTCGTAAGGAGGACCACAACTTAGTTCATTTTGGCATATTGTATGGGCTAGAGCCGAAACTTCGAAAGCGTTTCCAAAACGGCAATGCATTTGATACAATGGGTGAGTTGAAAAAGATTTTAGACACACATGCTGATGTAGAGAGCTACAACGCTTCAGAAAAGTTCTTTAGCTGCATGATGGAAGAGCACAACTCCGTTAGTGAGCATGTACTCAAGATGTCGGGTTACGCCGATAATCTTGTGTCCTTGGGAATATCGATTCCCATTGACTTAGGCATCCATCGTGTTCTGCAGTCTCTACCACCTAGCTATAAGATCTTCGTGATGAACTATAATATGCAAGGCATGAAGAAGTCTCTCCCCGAGCTTCTGTCAATGCTTAAAACTGCAGAAGTGGAGATCAAAAAGGAACATCAAGTGTTGATGATCAATAGGAACACTGGTTTCAAGAAAGACAAGAAGGGAAAACGGAAGGGAAGTAAGGGCGACAAGCCTGTTGCCGCGCCTGAAAAGAAACCCCGAGTTGGACCTAAGTCTGATTCCGAGTGCTACTATTGTAAGGGATCGCCATCGAAGCGCAATCGCCCCAAGTATCCGCGCATAAGAAGGCCGGCAAGGCAAACAAAGGTATATATGATATACATGTTATTGATGTGTACTTGACTAGTGCTCGCAGAGCACCGGTATTTGATACCGTTCGTTGCTAATATTTGTAACTCGAATCGTGGATGCGAACAAGCGACCGCTAGCAAGGGGTGAGGTCAATATGCGTGTCGGCAATGGATCAAGCGTTTATGTGATCGCCGTTTAACGCTGCCTCCACTTGCCGTCGATTAGTTATAAACTTGAATAAATGTTATCCGCGCTGCACCTTGAGCATGAACATTGTATCGGATCGTGTTTGATGCAGTGGTTATTCATTTAAATCCGAGAACAATGGTTGTTCCATTTATATGAATGAAATCTTTTATGGTCATGCACCGATGATGAATGGTTTATTTCTATTAGATCTCGATGATAATGTTACACATATTCATAATGTTGATGCTAAAAGGATTAAACTTAATGATGATATATCCGCATATATGTGCCACTGCCGTCTAGGTCATATTGGCGTTAAACGCATGAAGAAGCTCCATTCGGATGGACTTTTGGAATCACTTGATTATGAATCATTTGATACATGTGAGCCATGCCTTATGGGCAAGATGACTAGATCGCCGTTTTCCGGTTCAATGGAACGGGTGACAGATTTATTGGAAATCATACATTCGATGTATGTGGTCCAATGAGTGTGTCCAGCGAGGTGGATATCATTATTTTGTTACTTTCACGGATGATTTGAGTAGATACGGTTATATCTACTTGATGAAACACAAGTCTGAAACCTTTGAAAAGTTCAAGGAATTTGAATGAAGTGGAAAATCATCGTAATAGAAAGATCAAATTTCTCTGCGAACGTGGAGGTGAGTATCTAAGTTACGAGTTTAGCACTCACATGAAAGAGTGTGGAATTGTTTCACAACTCACACCTGCCGGAACACCACAAATGGTGTGTCGAACGTCGTAATCGTACTTTATTAGATATGGTTCGATCTATGATGTCTCGCTGGAATTGCCGTTGTCATTTTGGGGTTATGCACTAGAAGCTGCTGCATTCACTTTAAATCGGGCACCATCTAAATCCGTTGAAAAGACACCGTATGAATTGTGGTTTGGAAACAAACCTAAGCTGTCATTCTTAAAGTTTGGGGATGCGATGTTTATGTGAAGAAACTTCAACCGGATAAACTCGAACCCAAAGCGGAAAAATGCGTCTTCATAGGATACCCTAAAGAAACTATTGGGTATTCCTTCTATCACGCATCCGAGGGCAAGGTTTTGTTGCCAATGGATCCTTTCTAGAGAAAGAGTTTCTCATGAAAGGTGTGAGTAGTCGGAAGGTAGAACTCAAAGAGGTTGTGGAACCTTCTCTTCAAAGTATGGCGAGTAGCCTGGCGCCGGAAGTTGTTCCGAGTTGGCTCCACTGTGAAGAGGGAACTAATGATAATGATCATGAAACTCGAAAGAGAGTACTACCGAACCTCGCAGGTCAACAGACGCGGCAGCTCCCGAAATGTACGGAAATCTGTCATGAATTTCATGGTTGATGAAAATGATGACCCTGCGACGTATGAAGAAGCGATGATGAGCCCGGATTCCAACAAATGGTTAGAAGCCATGAAATCCGAGATGGAATCCATGTATGAAAATCAAGTTTGGAACTTGGTGGAATTACCTCACGACCGAAAGGCCGTGGAGAACAAATGGATTTTCAAAAGGAAAACTGATGCTGATGGTAATGTGACCGTCTATAAAGCTCGACTTGTCGCAAAGGGGTTTCGAAAAATTCAAGGAGTTGACTATGATGAGACTTTCTCTCCCGTAGCGATGCTAAAGTCAGTTAGGATTATGTTAGCAATTGCTGCATATTTCGATTATGAGATCTGGCAGATGGATGTTGTCGGGGGGTTAACCCCGGGTAGGTCAGAGACGGGGAAAGACAGAGGTACTGTCCCCGTCTGATTGCCGAGCTACGGCCTAGGTCGGCCGAATCATGTATATGTTGGCTGATGAACGGAGGCAAGAAGCTTACGTATAGGTATAAAGTGGTAACCTGGCCGAGTTAATGAGAAACTCAGCCGGGTTACACAAATGATCTTCGTGCAGGTGAGGAACGAGCCGAATAACACAAGGTAAGGCCGAGTTATACGAAGCTTGCAGGAGAAGGAGAAGCTTGGGGTCAAACCATAGGTGCAGGCTAAAAGGAATCTGAACAGGGCCAAGCGCAAGAGACAAGGAAGCGCAGGGACAGAGGAGCAGAAGGAGGTCACAGAGGTGAGGCCGGGAGCCCGAGGCGTGCGAAGGGGCAGTGAGCTTTGCCGTCGTTGGAAGGGAGACAGGGAAAGGAGGCCGCCGAATTACCACTTTGGGACAAGCATATTCCTCGAATATGCTTGCCCCGTCAGCCCTAAGGGCACCCAAGGCACCCCTTTATAAGGGGAGGTTTGGGCCCTGAGGAAAGGGAGGGTCTTTTGAGCAACGTTAGGCTGGGGAAATTCACATAGTTCCCCTGTAAACAGCTCTAGGAGCACTTGTAACACGTCGAGAGAGAAATAAAGTTCATCACTTTGGCAGCTTGAGTGTAAAGACAGCATCTTCCTCCCAGCATCCCACTAGCATCCATTGGCCCCATACTTTAGCCTACCCATGGCATCCGCCGTGCCACCACCACGGCTGGCGCCATCAGGGGGCCAGCCGTGCTAATGGAGTTGTGATCCGGACGGAAACTTCATCAACACCGGCGCGCGTTGTTTGGCGTGGTCCGAGATTTGGTCTCGTGACTATGTCGAGACAATGCAGGAGCTTGGGGAAAACTCCCAGCAACGGGATCTTCATCGGCTGGCGAGCACAGGATCTACGTCGGCGTCGACGTCTCCGACGCTTATCCTCACCGGTTGTTGTTGCAGGGAACCACCTCAAGCGCAGCTGTCCATCGAGAACGTCGGCCAGCGCCGAGGTGATGGTCGCAGGGCACAAGCGGGAGCGGCATTGGCCGGGTCAAGCAGAGAGCCCGCCGCAGGTGCACAGGGTGCGCCCAAGCAGATTGCACTGCAAACCGCTGAGGTAATTCCGCCGGTGGCAAACCCGGCCGAACTACATGACACCACCCCAAAGGCACCAAGAGTGAGAGGACCACCTCTGGAGAGACCAGAGAACATTCTTCAGGCAACTATAGATAACTTAACTACACCTGGCGCCGATACTTGATCCGCAAATGCTCAGCAGAGTTAGAGGAAACCAGCAAAAGTGCTTGGTAGAGGCCCAAAAGTGTCGGCCTGGAATCCTTGAACAGGACCACGAGAGAATATGCAAAAGCTAATAAGCTTGATATCGCACTGGCGGGTGGATGAACTAAGATTAAGAGGAAAGAACCTCATGAGTGATATTAACAAAGAGCATGAAGCTCACAGGCGAATCGGGCGATGGGTTTGCCGAGGTACGCACTCGTGAAAAACCTAAGAGCGGCAAATGCTGCAGCATTGGAACTAGAAGGGTTAACAGAGAAGCTCGCAGAGGCAGCAAGAAAGAGTGAATGAACTGGTGCGCATCGCGAACCAGAATGAGGAAATGCTCGAGCTAACCCGAAGACCGGGGCCTCGCGAATGGTTCATTCAAGGGGCAGCACCGCTTATCTGTGAGCGGCATCTTCACCCGGAAACAATGCAAGAAAAGAAAGAGCAAGAACCTCGGGAAGAGGAACAAACAGATCGTTCCATATGACCCGCAATAGCTGGAAAGGCAAATGAGAGAGGAAAGCCGAGGTAATAGCGGGGAGAGAAACCACGGCCGTATGGAAAAGGACGGCGGCGGTCGAGGTAATGGGGAGCACGGCAGAAAGGAACCCGCGAGAGACAATCATGAAAACCAAGCTCCGGCCGAAGTAAGGAGAGAAGTGCCGCTCCACCCACTGCCAAGACATGAGCCTCGGCAAGAAAGAGAAGTGAGGCCAGCTCGCTATAATCAGATGAACGAGAGGTATAATGATGGATATTCCGAGGTAGAATACGCAAACCAGGGTGGGGACCCTCACTATGGGATGCAGGATAGAATCCTGTACAGAGATTTGCCAGCAAATGATGCAAGAGTAAAGTTGGATCGGTTATACCGGTCCGAGCTGTTGGAAGAGCAAGGTCCACCGGGTCCGGCCTGTTTTGGACCACGGATCATGGGCGAACCACCAGTTCAAATTTTCAGTTGGCAAGAGGCACAAAACGCATACAATGGAAGTACCAAGCCACAAGACGTTAATTGATTATGCTACCGCAGTTGAAGATAGCGGTGGCAACTGAGATGGGTCATGCGGTATGTCCCGAGATGTTGGAAGGACCAGCTGTGGTATGGTTGAATAATCAACCCAGCAAGTATCAACGTTGGTTAGACTTGAAGAGATGTTCACAACTTTACCAAAGACATACAAGAGACCGAATAGACACAAAGAATCGCCATGTGCAAGCAGCGGCCGAATGAAACAGATAGAGAGTTTTTAACTCGATGGTGTAACTTGAGAAACTCGTGTGAAGGAGTTATTGAATCGCAAGTGATCGCTTGGTTCGCGCAAGGCTGCCGTTACGGCAGTGTTGTGGCAACGCCGCAGAGATATGCCAACCACACCGCGTAAACTATCAGAATAGCGGACTCCTATGCTTTGGGTGACCCAACCCAACCGGAGTTAATGTCGGCCGATCATCGTGAGCAGCAAGACCAATACACGAGAGAATTGGCCGGGTCATCTAGGCGTGATTTCAGAGGAAGAAGAAGAGAAGAGAGGCCGGATTATAGGTATAATTCGGCCCAGGTGGCAGCTGTGGCTCAAGATCAGCCGAGTCACGGAGTAACTCAACGGCAGAAAAATGGACCTCAACAGTGGACCGCAAGAAATGATGGAAAAAGGCAATGGACCCCGGAGCAAAAGAAGCAATGGCAAGAGAAGCCGAAGTATACATTTGAATCCATGTTGGATCAGCCCGTAAATTTCACACATCAAACCCATCTAGACCAGCCAATCACACAACCCGCAATGTGCTTGGATGAAAAATGCGATGGTAACCGGCAGAGTTCAGGCTCCCCATCGATGCAACAAAGAAGATCAGCCCGCATTAATCGGAGCAAATGCAAAGAATCGATGTTGCCGCCTCCGAGGTATGATAACTCGGATCGGAGGATCTGATGCATCAAGTGATAAACCGAGCGGGACGGAAGGATAAATCCGCAAATGCCGGACGAATGATTACAGGAACATCACCCATCTTCTGCGTGTTCACAATGCCAGGACAAACAGAGTGTGCAGCTACCGACATATGGAAGTGAATGCGGTTGTACCAGAAGCCAAGATATCAGCCATGGTCTGATCAGGAGATAACTTGGAGCATAAAAGATCACCCCAGGATAATGCCGAATCCAGGATCATATGCACTTGTGTTGGATCCGACATTTGTGGGACCAAGCATCAATGTGAAATTCTCAAAAGTACTCATTGATAATGGAAGCGATATAACATCATGTACAAAGATACCATGCACAAGCTCGGTATATCACGAACATCTGCGATCCACAAGGACAATTTTCCATGGGATAGTGCCGTGGCTTTCATGTGAGCCCATTGGTAAAGTCCGAGTGGACGTCTTATTCGATAAGAGATAATCGCAGAGCGAAAATTTGGAATTTGAGGTGGTTGATCCGGAAAGTTGTTATCATGCTCTACTCGGACGGCCAAGACCGCCAAATTCATGAGCAGTTGTCATATAGGTTATCTAAAGATGAAATTACCGGACCACAAGGGTGATAAATCAGGGATTACAAGAAGTCAATGGAGTGTGCCTCGGCGGGTCAAATTTGGCGAATCATTGGTCATAGCGAGAGAAAAGAAAAGGATTCAAGAGGTAGCAGCCCTCATCGGCAAGACAATTAAGCATGCGGCATTGGCCAACCCTCATGGCAGCGCTTTTCAACCAACCAAAGAGACGAAGAAATTTCAGATTGATGAGCAATTCCCAGCGACCTTGTCACTATTGGTGCAGGTCTTGACGCTAAATAGGAAGGCGAGCTCACCAACTTCCTCCGTGAGAATCGGGACATATTTGCATGGTCAACACAAGACCGCAAGGTGTGCCGAGGGAGTTAATGAGCACTCCTTAAACGTAGGCCAGGAGCACGGCCGGTGAAGAAACCTCTCCGCCGCTCACCGAAGACAGGAGAAAAGTCATGGGGATGAAATAACTCGCCGGGTTTATCATGGAGGTGCTTTACCCGGATTGGTTATCAAATCCGGTGCTAGTAGAAAAGAAAAAAGATGATCCCAATGTAGCCATTGTGTGGCGAATGTGTATCGACTACACTAACCTGAACAAGGCGTGTCCAAAAGATCCTTTCCCATTGCCTAGAATAGACCAAGTCATTGACTCGACCGCTGGCTGTGAGTTGTTATCATTTGTAGACGCGTATTCTGGTTTCCACCAGATACCGTTAAATCCGGCCGATCAAATAAAGACTGCATTTATTACCCCGTACGGGGCTTATTGTTATCGCACGATGCCATTCGGCCTGAGAAATGCGGGAGCAACGTACCAAAGGTGCATGCAAAAATGCTTACATGATCAGATAGGAAAAAATGTACAAGTATATGTGGATGACGTAGTCATCAAAACTAAGGAAAGCAGAACCTTGCTAGAAGATATACGGCAAACTTTTGCGAACCTGAGAAGGTTCCGAATGAAACTTAATCCAGAGAAATGCACGTTCGGCGTGCCGGCAGGAAAACTACTCGATTCCTTGTGTCCACCGAGGTATCGAGGCTAATCCGACGAAGATAAGAGCAATAGAAAAATGGAATTGCCGAGATGTTTGAATGATGTACAAAATTCACGGGTTGCCTCGCTTAGTCGATTTGTATGTCGGCTAGAGAGAAGGCACCGCCACTTTATCACCGATGAGAAAGTCGGACAAATTCGGCTGGACTCCCAGCCGACCTTATGCTTTCACGAGTTGAAAAAGATGCTAGTTACGGCACCCATTTTAGCTTCCCCATTATCAAAAGAACCTATGCTACTTTATATAGCGGCTACCAATCGAGTAGTTAGCACTGTGGTGGTGGTGGAACGACTTGAAGAGGGTAAGTCGGTTCAGAGGCCAGTATACTATCTAAGTGAAGTATTATCCACCTCAAAGCAGAATTATCCGCATTATCAGAAGATGGCCTATGGAGTATATATGTCGGCAAAAAAGCTTAAGCATTACTTTGAAGAGCATCCCATCAGAGTAATATGTGAGGCACCCATAGCCGACATATTGAACAACAAAGATGCAAGTGGCCGAATAGAAAAATGGGCGATCGAGTTATCACCATATGCTCCGCAATTTGATAGAAGAGATGCAATCAAATCTCAGGCTGTCGCCGATTTTCTCGTAGATTGGGCCGAGGTGCAATATGAGCCACCATTGCCAGATCCCAATTACTGGACAATGCATTTTGATGGTTCCAAACTAAGGAACGGTTTGGGCGCAGGAATAGTGCTGACCTCGCCTAAAAAAGACCAATTGAAATATGTACTGCAAATACATTTTGCCGCGTCCAACAATGTAGCTGAATATGAGGCATTAGTCCATGGATTAAAGGTGGCAAAAGAGATGGGAATACGCCGAATCATATGTTACGGTGACTCGGATCTAGTAGTGCAGCAAGTATCGGGCACTTGGGACGCATTAGATGCTAATATGGCTTTATACAGATTCCATGTGCAAAAGATCAGTGGATATTTTGAAGGATGTGAATTCCACCATGTACCACGAGCAGAAAATGACGCCGCTGACACATTGTCAAAGTTAGGATCAACCCGGCAGTCTGTTCCGCCAGGTATAGACCTGGAGCACCTCCGGAAACCGTCAATAAACACATCACCAGAATCAGAGTCAATCTTTATCCCGGCAAATTCTGCAGAGAATCATACGCCAATGGAGGTAGATCCGCAGAAAGATTCGGAACCCCTAGACAGGGGGACAGCCGAGGTAATAACAATCATGGAAAGGGCCGAGGTAAAGACGTCGGCAGAAGAAATAGAGATAGATGTGAAATCACCGCAGAAAAGAGCAACGCCGATATGGGCACAACCCATATTTTCGCACTAAAGGACGCGATACTGCCGAGTAATGAAGTACTAGCCAGACAAACTGTCAGAAGAGCAAAGGCTTATACAATCATAAACAATGAGTTATATAAAAGAAGCGTAACGAGCATATTGCAGAAATGCGTGAGTCCCACAGAAGGTCAGGAAATCCTTCTAGATATACATCAAGGAGAATGTGGGCACCATGCCTCATCTCGCGCCTTAGTAGCCAAGGCATTCAGGCATGGATTCTACTGGCCAACGGCGTTAAAAGAGGCAGAAGAGTTAGTTAAGAAGTGCAATGGATGTCAGAGATATGCAACCAGAATACATATGCCGTCGGCCGAGTTTAAAACAATACCCATTACTTGGCCATTTTCTGTGTGGGGTTTAGACATGGTAGGAACTTTCAAGCCGGCAAGAGGAGGAATGACCCACATCTTGGTCATGGTCGACAAGTTCACAAAATGGATTGAAGTAAAACCAATCAAAAAGCGTGATGGGCACACAGCAGTGAAATTCCTCAAGGATATCATCTTGAGATACGGATACCCACACAGCATTATTACGGATAATGGCACGAACTTTGCAGAAGGAGCTTTCGCTAGATTTTGCCAAGAGAAACACATAAGACTAGATGTTGCCTCAGTGGCTCACCCAGCATCCAATGGGCAAGTTGAAAGATCTAATGGACTGGTTTTATCAGGAATAAAACCACGGCTAGTCGAACCATTGCAAAGGTCGGCAGGATGTTGGATTGAGGAATTACCAGCAGATTATGGAGCCTCGTGACTACTCCGAACAGATCAACAGTTACACACCATTCTTTTTGGTATATGGGGCAGGCCGTAAGCTTCCAACCGACATAATACATGACTCGCCAAGAGTTACTCAATATACATCTTGAGGTAAATGAGGTAGTCGGAAGATGCCGAGACTGTTGGAAGAAGCCCGAGAATTGACATTATCACGATCGGCCATTTATCAACAGTAACTTACGGCGGTATCACAGCAGAAAGTGAATCCAAGAGTATTCAAAGAAGGAGATTTGGTACTCCTGGTGCAACGCACTACCGCATGCACAAATTGTCACCCCATGGAAGGACCATTTATCGTGAGCAAAGCATTGCACAACGATGCATACTATCCGATTGACGCCAATCACCGGAAAAGGCAAGGCAAACAAAGCTGGCGAAGAAACGAAGCGCCCCTGGAATGTGGCTTTACTTCGGCCATTTTACTCGTAGGGTTATGTCTCAAGGTCACCAATGATGTATTTGCACCTCGACACCCAGAGCAGTGACTCGGGGACTGCCGAATGTTATATTTATTTCATATCGTGTATTTAAACCTCGCACTCGAGGCTGCTCGGGGACTGCCATATGTGATGTTATCTCATGTTTGATATTTAAACCTCGGCACCCAGAGCAGTTGCTCGGGGACTGCCATATGTGATGTTATCTCATGTTTGATATTTAAACCTCGGCACCCAGAGCAGTTGCTCGGGGACTGCCATATGTGATGTTATCTCATGTTTGATATTTAAACCTCGGCACCCAGAGCAGTTACTCGGGGACTGCCATATGTGATGTTATTTCATATTTGATTTTTGGACCTCGGCACCTGAGAAGCTTACTCGGGGACTGCCATATGCAATGATTATTAAGTGTTATATGTTTAGGCCTTGGCATCCAGAGCAATAGCTCGGGGACTGCCATATCGTATACTTATCTCTTTCGCGTTACACACTTGAACATTGGCGATCAGAGCAGTAACTCGGAGAGTGCCACATATTATTTTCTTTTCATGTTACGAATATGCATCTTGGTGCCCAAAGCATTGACTCAGGAATTATCATAGGATTGTCAAATTCATGGACACATAAACTTTAGCACCTAAACCAACGACTCGGAAACTATGAGCCAACAAGGCAAAAAAGTAAATCCTGAAAGATGAAGAAATTATGAGCCAACAAGGCAAGAATTCGGACGAGCATCCACTTAACTAAGAGTCTCAAAAGCACATAGCAAAGAACCTCGAATCATACGAGTTGACAAATTTTTTGTCTACATTGAACACCCGGCATACCAGGGATCACGAATAACCTAGGCATCGTTCGTTGGAGGAGGAACCACTTGATCAGGTGCGGGGCACTCCGAAGTAGGAGGAACTTCGGCTAAGGTTGCCTCGCCTTCCGCCGACCCAGGAGTAACTTCGGCGGTATCACGGGGTTGTTCAGAGCCAAGACGCTGTAGAATGCCGTGCCTTTGGAGGAAGATCGTGCATCACCATTGCTATCCGAGCTTGAGCTAGAGCTATTGGATGTGGCGAATCATCTTCACCTTCCCGTGCTCAGCAGAATCATCACCCAAAGCATCTTCACCGGGCCTCCTCATCCGGATCCGGAGAAAACTCGGCCCTTCATTCCAAGTGTGCACATCGGCATACTCGACGAGCTGGAAAGCCCGAGCTTGCCGAAGAGCAACAAAGGTGGGATCTTCAACCCACCGGGAGCCAGTGCGCAGATTCATCAGAATGTCAAGAGAGATATCTTCATACCATGACACGATTACAGTAAGGGCCATGTCGGCACCAAAGACGCTGCAGCAGATTCTCCAAAGACTCAATCGCCTCTCGGATGCCTTCACCTGGTCACCAATAACTTGACCTCGTCAATATCGGGAGACCACGAGGTATTCGCCAGAGTGCATGGTAAGCTTTGATAGCGGCTCGAACCAAGTCCCGCCCATGATTTTCATCGGACCAACCGCAAGACCAACGGCAACCAAGAAATCCTCCATCGAGTATTCAAAGTCAACAAGATTAGCTTCACCTCGACGCGAGCTGCAAGAACAGCTCTAGTACTCACGGGTTTGGCCTCGGGAAGTGACCTACGCAAAACATGGACATGTCAAAGGATAGTAGCGACAAAGAAAAACACAGTTCGGCGGGCCAAATAACTTACGATGGATATAGCTCATCATTATTTGAAGATCCTTAGCCCAAGTAGCTTTACTCTTCTCGAACGAGAATTTCCTCGCTCAAACCGCGAGTTTTAAGTTCGGCTTTTGAGGAGTTCTTTGTTCTTCCAGATCCAGAGTCAGGCTCTTTTCCAAAGAGAATTCTTGATCAACCTTTTCTAGCTCGGATTTCGAGAGAGCTTGAGTGTATTCACCTCGGATCTCAAAGTAGTTATCTCATCATCCTTCTCTTGTAGTTACCGAATGAACTGCGCTTTGTTCTAAAAATGAAGCATCACGCCGTGCATGGGCACGCAATCTTAATAAGGAAACTCAGCATAGATACTAAAAGAAGAAGGAGCAAGGGGAAAGGAAACTAACCTTCCAAGGACTTGACCTTCTTTTCAAGGCGGATATTGAGATTATTGATATTACCTATTCAGCAAGAAGTAAGTTTCCGCATGACAAGTATATAAGAAAGTTGGGAATAAGGAAAGAAACTATCAACTTACTAGCTTTCTTCGCGACGGCAGAACTTTCTCATACTTCTCTTCCAACTTGCAAGAAGAGCAACCTCCGAACTCGGCAGTCCGTCGATCATGTGCAACCCGAGAAATGGAGCAAAATGATAAAATAAAAGTTAGAAGTTATAGACCCGAATCAAGCAAAGCTTAATTCGCTCTAGGTGGCTGGATATTCAGTTATACTAGATCCGAATCAAGTGAGACTTAATTCAGATCTAGGTGGCTGGATATTCAAAGCTATACCAGATCCGAATCAAGCAAAGCTTAATTCGCTCTAGGTGGTGGATATTCAAAGCTATACCAGATCCGAATCAAGTGAGACTTAATTCGATCTCGATGGTCGGAGATTCAAAGCTATTGATCCGAATCAAGCAAAACTTAATTCGCTCTAGGTGGATGGATATTCAAAGCTATACGATCCGAATCAAGTGAGACTTAATTCAGATCTAGGTGGCTGGATATTCAAAGCTATAACAGATCCGAATCAAGCAAAGCTTAATTCGGCTCTAGGTGGCTGGATATTCAAAGCTATACCAGATCCGAATCAAGTGAGACTTAATTCAGATCTAGATGGCTGGATATTCAAAGCTATAACAGATCCGAATCAAGCAAAGCTTAATTCGCTCTAGGTGGCTGGATATTCAAAGCTATACGGATCCGAATCAAGTGAGACTTAATTCGATCTAGGTGGTCGGATATTCAAAGCTATAACAGATCCGAATCAAGCAAAGCTTAATTCGGTTCTAGGTGGCTGGATATTCAAAGCTAAACTAGATCAGAATCAAGCAAGACTGAATTCAGATCTAGGTAGCTGGGGATTCAAAACTACGCCAGATCCGAGTCAAAAAGGACTTAACTCGGCTCTATGAGAATGGAAATTCAAAGCTACGTCACAACTAAATAAACTATGAACTAGGTGGCCGAACTAATGAAACCTTAGAAATAAAAATACGTCAAACTTCCAAGCATACAACAAGTTATTTCCTTGCAAGTTTCGGGGACTAGAGAGTATGATAACATGTGGAAAATAATTTAAGACCCGGAGATAAAACAATTACCGCATTCATCTTGTTCGTATCAATGATAAACTGGGCGGCTTGGTCGAAGCGGCCACTGATGTCAGAAAGCTGGAAGGGTTGATTGACTGGATTGCCCTCAAACTGATCAGCGGCATTCCAGTTATTGGCGAATTCAACCAGCGCTCCGAGGCTGTTACCGCTAGCTGTCCGGGTTAAAACTTTACCCCGGGCAGGCGGTCCAACCACGACAGTCGCAGGACTCTTATGAAGAGCAAGCTGACTGCCAGTGGCCGAGGTAACAGTGCCTTTGGCAGATACAGCTCCTTTGCGCAGTGCCTCTGCAATACTTGGCTGAGAGGTGCCGGCAAGACTTTTCTGAGAAGAGGTCTTGACGGCAATAACACGTTTCTCCTTAGAAGAGGCACCGGCAGGAAGTTGCGCCTCCGAGGTAGGGAATCCTTAGGATCAAGAGAGGTTAAGCTCGCAGAGGGCGCCGGGTAGCGATCTTCTCAGAGGTCGGAGTGACCGTGGAGCTGCGGAGTAGATGGAAGCTCAATTGTAACGCTGGGGCCCATAGAGGGGGCAGCTGGCTCAACGAAAACATCGGAGGGCCGGATCGGATCCGGATCAATGGGAGAGATCTCAGGGGCTTCACGGCGAACAGGCGAATTATCAGGAGCAGGGGGAGAAGCAGGACGAATAGGACTAGGAACTCTCGCGTCATCAGCGGGAGGAGGAGATGGCGGCCGAATCGGACGGCTAGTCATACTAGGACCGCCGGGTTTAACAGACAGAGCAGCGCTGCAAAAAATAAGAAAGAAGATTCGTCAGAATGAGAAACAGAAGAAGAGAAACGAGAAATATAGGCAAAAGAACTTACCCAGCAACCCCGGGCATAGTCTTGCGCCTGGGAGGATTCGGAGCGGATTTCTTTACTCGCTTCTTAGGAACCGCATCCGAGGCATCAAGGGAGCCCCTGCTTCGAGGTAACGGAGGCCGAGAAGCAATAGGTTCGGCGTCATGAATCTGGCCGGCCGGATTAGCTGGGAAAGCAGAAGCCGGAAATGCATAAGAAATAGGCATGGAGGCAACTACCTCAAGAATTTGGACCTCGTCCGAATCACCTTCCTCCTCCTGCGCTGAAGTTTTGCATGAGCTCGGCGGGAGTGGGATCTGACTTAGGACGAACTCCTGAGTCCGCTCGCCAAGATCCGGTACTCCTATCTGCGGGCCAGGGGAGCTGCAGAACTTCGGCATCCTCGTCTTTTTGTTTAGCGAACCTCTGCATGACAAGAAGAGAAAATCATGAAAACCAGACTCTAAAAACTGAGGAAAAATAGAGTGATGAAGATTGGGCTTACCTCGGGAGGCGGATTGTCGCGGGTGAACGGTTTCAACCCCCAGGTCCAATCATCAGGCATCTCCGTCTTGAAAATAGCTCGAACGCGCTTACAGATAAGGTAGTTGTCCAACTCCATGGTCGAGACTCGGTTAGGGTCCAGGGGACCACTCATGTAGCACTTGTGGGTCCTTTGTTGAAGGGCAGATCCGGCTACTAATAAAAGTTGCCATCGTCTTCTCCGCATAACCCGCCCAAATCAACTCCTTCACCGAATCTCAAGGCCTCGGCCAGGCATGAGTCTTCTTGGATTATAGAGCCAGTTCACTTTGGAAGGTGGGCCAATTGAGAATGGGGAGCCGAATCTTGTCTTCCGCCTCCGTTCTTGACGAGAAGAACGACTTGTGCCATTTCTTACACGACTCCAACCCGAACACGGGAACACGGATTGCCTCCGAGGTGTGATGGATGCCGCCCACATTGGGTGACTTCGGAAGGATGCAGATTTATCGGAACGACGTTGGAGCGAATCTGGAAGAATTTCGACCAGACATGTACCGATGGCCACAGTCAAGTAACCCTCAGCTGAGATGAAAGCGGAGAGAAGCTATGGCGTCATGGAAGGTGATGCGGTGAAGGTCAAGTAATCAAGAAATTCTCTAGCAAAATCGCTAAGAGGAGACCAAAGCCGCGAAGTGGGACATGAAAACCACGTATTCGCCTTCTCTGAGAACTGGAGAGGATTCGCTGCCGGGTAGACGACAGGAAACCTCGGCAGGAATCCGGCGAGTTCGGAGGAGCCACTCAATCTCGCGGCGTGTAACTGAAGAGCCCTGCCACGATCCACGCTCGGGCCCGGAGCCAGCGTCATCGTCCTCAACAAGAGCACCCGAACGAACTAGACATAGGTCCGCGGAGAGATCGCGGAGGAAAATCTGGCGGAGGAGAGCTTAGAGCTACAGGCCCGGCCGAACTTAGCACGAGAACAATGGCGAGAAGAGGAGAAACCGTCAAGGAGCGAAAACAGTGCGGATCGATCTAGGCGAGATGGCAGAGAGAACTCACCGGCGGGCAACAACAGAGAACGCGGCAAGGAAAGGCCGAACAGGCGGTAGAATCTCGCCGTGGAAACTCGGCTGAGCGGCATGAGCGGCAAGGAGGCACACAGGCGAAAGGAAGAAGGGGAGCAGACGCGAACAGTAATGGGAAAGATGAGCCCAGAAGGGCGCGTTTCCCCACTTTATAGACGGAGCAATGAACAAGGGAGTGGGATCGTGGGTGTGGCAGTTACCCGCGTAGATCGTGGGGTAGCACGAACGCGCGACGGTGAATGGAGCCACACCGTAGGCCACAGAAACAGAAAAGTTGTTACAATCCCAAGTGGAACGGCTCACGAGGCGTCGTGGCGGACAACAGGCAGTGGTTCTGTAGCTTGTCGAAGTATTATAAGAGGACCTAAAAACTAGGAAAGCAATGATGGGGTGACACGAGGACTTAGCGTATGATGGAAGGAGCGAGAGAACCTCGCAGGCCGTAGCTCTAAAACAAGACTAAAGAAGGTGTTGAAGCTGATATAACCCGCCAAAGTAATTGTGGCCACACCAGCCGGGGACTAATGTCGGGGTTAACCGGTAGGTCGAGATGGGAAAGACAGAGGTACTGTCCCCGTCTGATTGCCGAGCTACGGCCTAGGTCGGCCGAATCATGTATATGTCGGCCGATGAACGGAGGCAAGAAGCTTACGTATAGGTATAAAGTGGTAACCTGGCCGAGTTAATGAGAAACTCAGCCGGGTTACACAAATGATCTTCGTGCAGGTGAGGAACGAGCCGAATAACACAAGGTAAGGCCGAAGCTTGCAGGAGAAGGAGAAGCTTGGGGTCAAACCATAGCTGCAGGCTAAAGGAATACGAGCAGCGCCAAGAGACAAGGAAGCGCAGGACAGAGGAGGAAGGAGGTCACGGAGGTGGCAGTCTTTGGAGCCCGAGGCGCGAAGGGGCGGCTGGAGCTTTGTCGTTGGAAGGGAGACAGGGAAAGGAGGCCGCCGAATTACCACTTTGGGACAAGCATATTCCTCGAATATGCTTGCCCCGTCAGCCCTAAGGGCACCCAAGGCACCCCTTTATAAGGGGAGGTTTGGGCCCTGAGGAAAGGGAGGGTCTTTTGAGCAACGTTAGGCTGGGGAAATTCACATAGTTCCCCTGTAAACAGCTCTAGGAGCACTTGTAACACGTCGAGAGAGAAATAAAGTTCATCACTTTGGCAGCTTGAGTGTAAAGACAGTTGCATCTTCCCTCCCCAGATCCCACTAGCATCCATTGGCCCCATACTTTAGCCTACCCATGGCATCTGCCGTGCCACCACCACGACAGATGTCAAAACCGCGTTTCTCAATGGTAATATTGAAGAAGATTTGTATATGATACAACCAAAGGGTTTTGTCGATCCTAAGGATGCTAACAAGGTGTGCAAACTTCAGCGATCCATCTATGGATTGAAGCAAGCATCACGAAGTTGGAATCTCCGCTTTGATGAGGTGATCAAAGAGTTTGGATTTGTCCAAACTTATGGGGAAGCTTGTATTTACAAGAAAGTGAGTGGGAGCAATGTGGCATTTCTGATATTATATGTGGATGACATATTATTGATCGGAAATGATATAGATCTTTTAAACAGTGTTAAAAGTTATCTAAACAAAGAAATTTTCAATGAAGGACCTAGGTGAAGGCCATACATATTAGGCATAAAGATCTATAGAGATAGATCTAGGCGCATAATAGGGCTATCGCAGTACATACCTTGATAAGATTTTAAAGAAGTTTAAAATTTACGGAAGTAAGAAGGGTTCTTACCTATGTTGCAAGGCAAGACATTGAGTAAGACTCAAAGTCCGCTGCCATGGAAGAAAGAGAGATAATGGACAAAGTCCCTATGCTTCACCCATAGGCTCTATAATGTACGCCATGCTATGTACAAGACCGGATGTGGCACATGCTATTAGTTTGACTAGTAGGTACCAATCGGATCCGTGTTGAACATCGGATAGCGGTCAAGAATATCCTTAAGTACTTACGAAGAACTAAGGATATGTTTCTTGTATATGGAGGTGAAGAAGAGCTCGTCGCTAAGTGTTATGTCGACGCTTAGCTTTGACACCGATCCGGATGACTCTAAGTCTCAATCCGACACGTATTTCTCATGAATGGCGGAGCGGTTAGTTGGAGGAGCTCCAAACAACCCGAGGTAGCGGATCAACAACGAGGTCGAATATGTTGTCGCTTGAGCGGCTCAGGAAGCAGTTTGGATGAAGGAGTTCATATCCGAACTAGGAGTGGTGGCAACCGCGTTGGACCCAATGGTGATCTATTGTGACAACAATGGTGCCATTGCCAATGCCAAAGAGCCAAGGTCTCACAAGCATTCCAAGCATATTAAGCGCGGTTTCACTCCATCCATGAGCATGTCAAGGATGGAGATATAAAGATTTAAAAGTACATACGGATCTCAATGTAGTAGATCCGTGACTAAAACTCTCCCTAGAGCAAAACATGATCAACACCGAACTCAATGGGTGTTAGATTTATCACTATGTAACTAGATTATTGTCTCTAGTGCAAGTGGGAGCGAAGGGAATATGCCCGAGAGGCAATAATAAAGTGTTTATTATGTGTATTCAAAGTATACGATAGATGTTTATTTTGCATGCTATAATTGTATTAATACGGAAACGTTAATACATGTGTGTTTAATAAACAAACAGAAAGTTCCTAGTTATGCCTCTCTCATAAACTAGCTCGTTGATTAACAAGATGATCAAGGTTTCCTGATCATGGACATTGGATGTTGTTAATAACAGGATCACAACATTAGTGTAATGGTGTGATGAAAATTCATCCGAAGTATAGCATTACTATCAAAGTCATTGAGTTTATATTGCTATAACAACTTACGAAGTGATCCTAATCCTTAGACCATGAGATCATGTCAATCACTAACACCGGAAGAGTTTCTTGATAACATCAAACATCACACCGTAACAGGGTGATTATAAAGATGGATTCAGAACTAATAAAGTGTTATGTTGAGGCTCATGGATCGAGAGTGGAATTTGTTCATCCCGATGACGGATAGATATACTCTGGGCCCTCTCGGTGATATCACATTGATTAGCTTGCAAGCAAGTGATTTGATAACTAGAATGTTATATCACAGGAACGAGAAAAGAGTGCATGTCGGTAACGAGATCAAACTAGGTATGGAGATACCGATGATAGAATCTCGGAAATGTAATATATCGTGAATCAAAGGGATTAAGATACTAGCGTAAAAGGTTCCGACAATCACAAGAAAGTCATCGTTGAATGTGTGGGATTCAGTATGGGTCTCCAGATCCCGCTTCTGATTATTGATCCGAGAGGGGTCTCGATCATGTCCGCATTATTCACGAACCGTAGGGTGACACACTTAAGAGACACCGACATCCAATTGGAGCAAATGTTTCATGCCGAAAGAATGAACAAGCGAGAATTTATTTCACTAGATACCAAACAGTTTCGGGTGAAATTGCATAAAGTGGTTATGCATGTGAAATAGAATTCTAGCAAGGGGTTATTTGTGAATGTTTATCATTAAAGTAATTGACAAAATTCTGAATAAAATAAAAGAGTTTTATTTAATGAGAGTTTGCATTAAATTTGGTGGAAATTTAATGGGAATTTGAGTGGACTTTTGAGTGGAGGGAATTTAAAGGGCATTTTGTGAGTGGAGTGTCCACCCACATGAATGAAGGAGGGGAGGGGTCAGCCCCCATGGCCGGCGGCAATCCCCTTGGGTGCCCCCCTCCTCCTATAAAAGGAGCCCCCTCCGCACTTGTCTCTCACACCTCCTCGTGAAGGATCTCTCTCCCCCTCTAGAATTTATCCCCCATGGTCTCGGACTAGCGAGATACATGTTCCCAGTGGCTATTCGACAAGAAAGAGTTGTGCTTCCGCTGCATCGCTGGAGCGAGGAGGCGGAGGTTGCTCGGTGCCTCGAACTTGTGTGCGAGCACGGATGCGCTGATGATTTGCGGCGCTAGGACTTCCTCTCGATCTTGAGATCGGCAAGAGATCGTCTACATCAACCACGAGTTGAACTCGTTAAGCTTTGTTGGTCTTCAAGGGTATGTTCTCTACGGATATACATCCGCCCGTTGTTTGTATCTAGTAGATAGATCTTGGTATATAGTTCACATCGTAGGAAAATTTTTGTTCTCTATGCTGCGAACCCTACAATAGGATTGTAAACGTACTTCGTTAGTTGGACCACCACTTATCACCTTATTTTACAAATGTTGATTTAAAATAAGTTGAACCTTGGTTGTTGTAATGGATTCTTGTATGCCATAACTTGTGTGTTTTGATTTCCAAGGATATGTATGTGATGTTTTGCCTTGTATTTTATCTTAAATTGTGTTGTTCTAACTTTTTCTATCTTATAAATAGATGCCTAATGTTACCATCAGCACTGTTGAGGAGTTCCAGGAAACTCGCTTTGGTCCTCGTATTGTTGAGCTCACTACTTTGCTCAATCTCCCTCTTCCTTCCATCATGGTGCTTCCCCTCACCAAGTTTGAGAGGAAAGACCTTTGGGGTTTCAAGGTCAATCAGCCCGGACTCCAGACTGAGCCTACCACGGAGGCTATCATCTTCAAGCTCATGCACGATGACAAGGAGAGAGGCCTTGAGGTAGTCATGCAGGATCTAATAGGACGTCTTCTAGGGAGACACTCTCGACAGATTAGAGGTACTCACTTCCATGTCTTCGGTAGACGTGATGAGGATGGAGAGTCCATCAACTTCGAGGACACTTCGAGGGAGACAGCGGAGCCGATTCGCCTATACCTCCAGGACTTAGAGGCTCTCATTAGGCACGTGGACTCTGATAGGACCAACGTCATGCTCAACAATGACGAACTCCAGGTGCAGCTTCGCGAGAAGGACAAGCTCTTCGCGGAGCAAGATGAGATAGTCAATGAGATGGAGGCAAAGTTCGAGATCCAGGACAGAAATTTCAAGACTCAGGAGAAGCGAGTCCAGGATAGGAACAAGAGGATTCGGGACATGACTGAAGAACTGCAGGCCAAGGACTTCGAGCTCGAGCATCAGCAGACGGTGATTGAGAGGCTTCGTTCTCAGAAGAGGGCTCTCAAAGCCAAAATAGAGACCTTGACTGCCAACGTCGAGGAATACAAGACCGCAATGGAGAATGCAGGTCTTACCTTTGTTGAGGAGGAGGTTGATGCCGAGGAGTAGAGTTGACTACTCATTTATCATTTATTATCATACTTGTTGTTGGGAACTTGTTATTTGACCATCCAACCTGTGGATGGCTTGTTATTTTGTGTATGTTTTACTTTGCGAACTTTTTATCTGGTTGTTGAACCTTTATCATTATGTTGCATGCTTTGTGATTGTTTATGTGATGTATTGTGCATGAAAGCATCTATGGGTATCTCATTCTTATCTCTATTGAACAAACCACAGATGCCTCCCCGTCGTGCAAATCCCAACCCCAACAACAACAACATCACTCTAGAAATGCAGCAAATGATGACAGCTCAGACTCACCTGATGCAAATGATGACGACGTTCATCTAGAACCAAAACAACAACAACAACAACAATAATAACAACAATAACAACAACAACAACCCACCGGGTTTTCACGTGCTTACCAGGTTCTTGAGATTGAGGCCAGCAAAGTTCTCAGGAACAACAGATCCCATGGTGGCCAATGATTGGCTACGCTCTGTGAACAAGGACTTGGTAACTGTGGGTTGTACTGATGCAGAAAATGTCATATTTGCAGCACATTTGCTGGAAGGACCAGCCGCCACTTGGTGGGATAACTTCCAGATCACCACTCCCATAGAAGATGTGACATGGGCTATCTTTGAGGATGGCTTTCGTACTGCTCATATCTCATATGGAATGATGAGTCTGAAAAAGAAAGAGTTCCATAATCTGAAGCAGCGCCACCGTAGCGTGGCAGCATATATTGAGGAGTTCAACAATCTGGCGCGTTATGCACCGGATGAAGTTGACACTGATGCTAAGAGGAAGGAAAAGTTCCTTGAGGGCTGAATGATGAACTGAACTTGCAGCTATCAGTGGCCTATGTTCCCACTTATCAGTCTCTCTGTGATAAGGCTGCTATTTTGGAAAGCAAAATGAAGCAAGTTGAAAGCAGGAAGAGAAAACACTCAGACAAGCACAGCTCGGGATCGTCTCACAAACGTTCCCATTATGATGATAGTGGAAGCTCAGGATCCCACAAGCATGGGAAATTCAACAAGCACCACAACCACAACCGTCATGACAACAAGCATCACCGTAGTCATGAAAATGACAAGTACAAGAACCACAAGGGTGGGTATAAGAGCCACCACAGTGGTAATGGAAGTGGCAGTGGAAGCCAGCCTGTCAAGAAGGACATTAGTCAGGTTGAGTACTTCAAGTGCAAGAAGATGGGGCATTATGCAAATGAATTCCCAGAAAAGAAAGTTGAAGGACCCAACAAGCCCAACCCTTTTCAGAAGGGACAAGTGAACCACATCAATGTGGAGGAAATCTATGAGGAGCCTGATGCTGTTGCTGGTAAGTTCAAACTCAATTTCGTTCCAGCATTTGTTCTCTTTGATACTGGTGCATCTCATTCATTCATATCAAGAGCATTTGTTGAAAGAAATGAACTACTGGTAGAGACTATTGGGTGTCCTATAAAAGTAAGTTCTCCTGGCGGAGAAATGATAGTGAATTTAGGATGTCATGATCTAGTCATAGAGTTTGGGAAGTATAAGTTTCCCGTTAACTTGATAATTCTAAACTCCCAAGGATTGGATGTCATTTTGGGAATGGACTGGATGACTAAGCACAAGGGAGTGATAGATTGTGCCAACCGTACTATCTCACTCACAACTCCAGAAAATAAAAGGATCAGATTCAAGACCAACTTTGAAGCAAGAAGGAGTATGCTAAATTCTCTTAAGGGGGTTAGCATAGACAGTGTGCCAATTGTGAGGGAATATCCGGATGTGTTTCCGGAAGAATTGCCAGGAATGCCACCAGATAGAGATGTGGAGTTCCTTATTGATTTGCTACTAGGATCTGGACCAATAGCAAAGAGACCATACAAGATGTCAGTTGATGAACTGAAAGAGCTCAAGAAACAACTTGGAGAACAGTTGCAGAAATGATTTATTCAACCAATTTATTCATCTTGGGGAGCCCCAGTTTTGTTTGTGGAGAAGAAAGATAGAAGTCAAAGTTTATGCATAGATTACCGTTCACTCAATGAGGTGACTATCAAGAATAAATATCCTTTGCCTAGAATCAATGACTTGTTTGATCAGTTAGAAGGAGCTTGTGTGTTCTCAAAGATTGATCTCCGGTCAGGTTATTTTCAACTCAAGATAAGAGAACAAGACATACCTAAGACAACTTTCACCACAAGGTATGGATTGTATGAGTATACCGTGATGCCATTTGGTTTGACCAATGCTCCAGCATACTTTATGAATATGATGAACAAGGTGTTCATGGAATTCCTTGATAAGTTTGTTGTCGTTTTCATCGATGACATTTTGGTCTACTCCAAGAGCAAAGAAGAACATGAAGGACATTTGCGTTTGATACTTGAGAAGCTTAGAGAGCATAAACTGTATGCCAAATTGAGCAAGTGTGAGTTCTGGCTCAATGAAGTTGCTTTTCTTGGACACGTTGTGTCAGGAGATGGTGTAGTAGTGGATCGTGCTAAAGTTTCAGCTGTAACTGAATGGGAATCTCCCAAGTCAGTGAAAGAAGTTCGTAGTTTCCTTGGCTTAGCAGGTTACTACAGAAGGTTCATTGAGAATTTCTCCAAGGTAGCTAAGCCTATGAGAGAATTGCTTAAGAAAGACAAGAAATTTGCTTGGTCTGAAGGTTGTGAACTCAGCTTTCAGGAATTAAAGAAGAGACTTGTGACAGCACCAGTCTTGTGTTTACCAGATTTGGAAAAGGATTTCCAAGTGTATTGTGATGCATCTCATCATGGTTTGGGTGCAGTACTTATGCAAGAAGGAAAAGTTGTGGCATATGCCTCGAGACAACTCAAAACTCATGAAGTGAACTATCCTACTCATGATTTAGAGTTAGCCTCTGTTGTCCATGCACTCAAAACATGGAGACACTATCTTTTGGGAAAGCGATGTGAAGTGTTCATAGATCACAAGAGTTTGAAGTATATCTTCACCCAGAAGGAAATTAATATGAGACAAAGAAGATGGATAGAACTCATCAAGGACTATTAATTGAGTTTGAAATACCATCCCGGTAAAGCAAATGTTGTAGCGGATGCTTTAAGCCGTAAGGTTTTTGTAAATGGCCTTACCAAGGGAGAATTGCCCGATGATTTGTGTGCCCAATTTAGAGATCTCAGATTGGAGATTGTGCCTGAAGGACATCTCATGTCTTTGGATGTTCAACCCACTTTGTTGGACACGATCAAAGAATCCCAGAAGATTGATAAGGAAATTGAAGAGATTAAGGAAAAGATTGGCAAAGGAAAAGCCAAAGGATTCCATGAAGACGAACAGGGTACTTTATGGCATGGGAAACGTATCTCTGTTCCACAAGATCCGGAGCTTCGGAAACTGATTTTGCAAGAAGCACACAACTCACCGTATTCCATCCATCCGGGTAACACCAAAATGTACATCGCCGAACATATTGCTTTGTGTGATGTGTGTAGTAGAGTGAAAGAGGAACATCAGAAACCAGCAGGTTTGCTTCAACCACTACCTATTCCTGATTGGAAGTGGGACAAGATTGGTATGGATTTCATTACCGGATTACCAAGGACCCGGTCAGGATACGATTCTATTTGGGTAGTAGTGGATCGCCTAACTAAAGTGGCTCATTTCATACCCGTGAAGACAACATATACAAGTGCTAAGTTGGCCAAAATCTATATGAGTAGAATTGTATGTCTACATGGAGTTCCCAAGAGTATTGTGTCTGATAGGGGAAATCAATTCACTTCCCACTTTTGGATACAGCTACATGAGTCATTGGGAACGAGGTTGGAATTCAGCACTGCTTTTCATCCTCAAACTGATGGACAGACAGAAAGGACTAATCAGATTCTTGAAGACATGTTGAGGGCATGTGCCCTAGACTATGGAGCCAGTTGGGATGAAAGTCTGCCATACGCAGAATTTTCTTATAACAACAGCTATCAAGCCAGCATTGAGATGGCACCATTTGAGTTTCTCTACGGGAGAAAGTGTACCACTCCATTATTATGGAATGGTGTGGGAGAAATAAGTTTGTTCGGACCAGAACTTATCAAAGAAGCCGAAGAGAAGGTCAAGTTGGTTAAGGACAGATTAAAGATAGCACAGTCCCGACAGAAAAGCTACGCAGATCCTAAGCGTAGAGAAGTCACCTACGAAGTTGGTGATAGAGCTTATCTTAGAGTGTCACCACTTCGTGGAGTGAAGAGGTTCGGAGTCAAAGGAAAGTTGGCCCCAAGATATGTTGGACCATTCAAGATTCTGAGTCGTAAAGGAGAAGTTTCTTATGAAATTGAATGGCCAGAGTCTTTGTCAGCTGTCCATAATGTGTTTCATGTGAGTCAGCTTAAGAAATGTCATCGAGAAATGGAAGAAAATTATTTGAATGATACTATACCTTTGGAAGAGGTTCAGTTAGAGAGTGACCTCACTTATGAGGAGAAGCCTATCAAGATTCTTCAGACTGCAGAAATAGTCACACAGACTAACACTATCAAGTTTTGCAAAGTGCAGTGGAACCATCATTCCGAAGAGGAAGCAACATGGGAAAGAGAAGATGATCTTCGGAAAGACCACCCTCACCTATTTGCTAGCCAATCCAAATCTCGAGGGCGAGATTCACCTTAAGGGGGTTAGATTTGTAACATCCCTAAAATCATGTTTCAAACTCATGCATATCATCCATGCATCCATGATCATATAAGTTCCATTTCAAACAAATCATTTCAAAACAGAAGCATATATGCTTATCATTTCATGTAAGTTGCTCTAGCCTTAGTGCTATCTTCCAATGAGAAGAGTACTTGTTTTGATTCAGTAAGGTTTGAAATTCAAACTTAGGCACCATCAAAAGTTTGAAACAAAGTTTCAAAACAAAATAAGAAAATAAAACCAATATTATGCCTATTGTATATATCACATAAAGGCTTGGTTTTATTTTTATTTTCATTTGATCAAAGTTTTTTGATTGAACAGTAGTGTTTGACACACATTTGAGTGCAAGGTTTGCAGTATAAAAACCTAGAGAAGATTTGAATTCAAACTCATTAGATTTGGATTTGAAAATCATTTCAGAAAATCAAAACAGAAAAAGAAAAGGAGAAAAGAAATGGAAAAAGGCCAGCGCCACCTATCTGGCCCAACTACGAATCCAACCCAGTTAGCCCACCCGGGTTGCCCCTCTCTCTCTCTCTCTCACTCGCGGACGAAACCACTGAGTGACTGACGCCAGGACCCCACCTTCTCTCTGTTTAACTCGCTGACGAGTGGACCCTGCGACCACGTCGTCTTCGTCGTCAATCACGCGCGACGGCGACGCTCGCTCCGCCGTTACCTCGCCGCAATCAGTACGCCCTTAATTGCCATTGATACGCCGTGCGATCCTCGCCCCCGCTCTGGCTATAATACCCCCTCTGCACCGCGGCCATTTCCCCTCACCTAGCGCCACCACTACGCCCCCAGGCTGCCCGCAATCATCCTCGCACCGCCGCAGACAGAGAGCACTCCGGCGACCAATCCCGGTGAGCCCCGTGACATGGTTATACCCTACGGGTACGTAACTTCAGCATACCTAGTCCAGCCCAAAGGAAGGACCACGGCAGACATACGCTGGCCCATGAAGATTTTCGGGTGGCCAAGGCCCATGACGTCTTCGGATCCTTGGAGAGCAAGACTAGAGGAGATAGGAAATTCAAAGGGGTAAAACCCTAGAACTTGTAACCGACTAGGACTATGCCCGGGACCTGCCTAATTCTATATAAAGGCCAGGAGGGCACGTCCTAGGGCAACTCGACTCATACTTTCGCACACGCATCCATGCCAGATCGAATCTGCGCATCCTGTAACCTTCGGTTCCGCCGTAATCAAAGAGCAGACAAGAAGGAGTAGGGTTTTCCCTCCGGGGGCCTGAACCTGGGTAAATCTCGTGTCCCCTGGTTGCTTGTCTGTTAACCGTGCCACGATCTCCAGCATCCCCATCTTCTCCAAAACCCAAGTCCATAACAATGGGCATTGACGAGATTAAACCTCGTCAATTGGCGCCGTCTGTGGGAATTGGGGCTGCTGATTGTGCGGTCGTGACGGTTCCGACCCGATCGATCTACAACTCAGCGGCAACGGAGAATCACCTCCTCTTCGGCGCTTTCAACTTCACCGCCCACTCGCCGGATACCATGAAGGATTTCGAGCCCGTAGGCGACGGACTCGAAATCTTGTTCGGGAGCTTCTGCTTCCAAGTGGGACAAACTAGCACCCTCCGCCTCCCTGAGCGGGTGCCCGTGCCGTCAATCAGGCCCGCTTCATGGGCTCCACACCCCGTGCTACGAACGTCACCATCAATAGATGAGTTCTACAGCAGCAGCTGCTGCAACTCCGATCTGTGCGATCAACCTTCGGATGAAGGGACCTATGGTTCCGGATCCGAAAGCTGCGGCAGCAGCCAACCAATCTGCAGGCGCTATCTGTGCGCCGCAGTCATCCAAACCGACGAAGAAACGCCTAACCCGCCCCCAACCCCAACCCGCAGGACAGAAACGGCGAAAACGGTGGAAAAGGCGAAAACCGGGAAAACAGGGGCCACCTCATCCAACTTAGCAATGAAGGATGGGTCGAAGCACGCCGCGCCGTCGCAGGCGAAATAGTCCTACCTCTGGACTCCCCACGTGATCTGCGGAGAGCATACCACTACCTCCTCATCGAGGAGCACAAGAAGCAAGTCAAGATGCAGGAGACGCTCGACAAACGCAAGCAAGCAGCCTTTGAGTCCAGTGCGCGACGAGCTGCGCTCTCCGCCATGGGACCTGGATCTAGCACAAACGGAAATAAGTGAAACAAGCACCGCTCTCGGGTGGAAAACATGGACCCCAAGGAGCGGCGTGACGTAACCCGAACTCTCCATACATCGTTCATGGATATGGACGCTGACGGCAACATCATCCCGAAGACGCCACAAGCTGCGATCATGGCATCCACTGCGTACCTCGCGGCTCACCCACCTCCGGAGGGGGACCCGAAAAGGGCCATGCATAGGTCCGTACTCACCGGATTAGGACTAATCGGAGCTGCGCTCCACGAAGACGCTCCTGCAGAGCCGAAGAAGAAAGCTCCGGCCAGGCGCGACCGAAGCCCCACCCTCTCATCCGAAGAGGAAGAGGAGCACGATCTCCCTCGAAGAAAGAAGAGCTCGCACCGCCATAAACGCGACTACGACGCCAGAGACAAGCTTACACAGCGCAAGATCGATAAAGCACGCGCTAAACGCGCATGCTCGTCCGAATCTGAGATGGATGAAGACGAAGGAGAACTCTGCGGAGCTCGATGCTTCAGCAGATCCGTCCGGCGAACACAGATGCCACGCAACTTCAAGCTTCCTTCGGATACTCCGAAGTTCAACGACACGCAAGATCCAAAGTCCTGGCTCGGTGACCATCTGTCATCCGTCAAGCTTCACGGAGGCAACAAAGAAACCGCCATGCAATGCCTTCACCGCAGCTAACGGTAGCGCTGGTCCGCTTAGCAGCCTATCATCAGGATCCATCCAAGCTGGGAGGAGCTCGCCATGACTTCATCCGAAATTTCAAAGGCACCAAAGAGACCCGCCTCAATCAAAGAGTTGCGAGCCTGCACTCAGAGAACGGTGAATCTATTCTCGTACATACTACGCTGGTCTATAACCAAGAACTCAAAGACACATCTCCGAAGAGCGGGCCATCGACGCCTTCGTGGACGTCAAGCGCCCAGACTTCAAGGAGGAACTTGGGCGTGTAAGCCCAAGACACTCGACCACCTCATGGAAATCGCCAGTTACAGACGGGCGAAGATTGCATCCAGCGAGCAATCAAATGAAGAGGACGACTACTACGGCAAGACACGAACGCCAAGCAAGAGGAGATCGCGTCTCACGAGGACCGCGACGACCCGACATGGTCGCAGCCGGCCACGACGCCGACGACGTAATGACAACAATAGCGGAGGATACCGCAGCGGAAAATTCCGCGACAACGGACGACCAACGCAGTCGTGGCAACGCCGCGACCGCGAGAACGGACCCTCAACATTCGACAAACTTTCAGGTCCATGCACCATCCACTTCTACATCGACAAACAAGATGGAAAAAATAAAGCTAGCCACATGCTCAAGGACTGCCGCGAGTTCCAGAAACTCAGCGAAGGCATGATGCAGATGAGGCAACAAGCTCCAACCCCTGCGTTCGGAAACACACCTGCGCCAGGTGAAATAGCACAAGGAGCTCCTCCACCGCCGCCTATTGGAGGCCCAACTCAACCAGTCGCACCAGCGCAAAACAACGCCGAGGTCGCATACCCCCCATCAAAAGGAGCACTCAATATGATACAGAAGGGACGCCCCACAAATAGGGTGCAGAAGAAAATCACCCGACAAATCAACTTGGCCGTGGCAACTCCGCCTGCAATCCCTGAGTACCTCAGTGGATCGGAGTCCTGCATCACATTCACTCGCGCGGATCACCCTTGCCAGATCCCTTGCCCAGGTCATGCTGCCCTGGTGCTGGAGGTGCAGATCGGAGGCTTCGAGATGAGTCGCGTCTTCATGGACGGCAGCAGCGGCATCAACCTAATGTTCGCAAGCACTCTAGCAGCTATGCGGATCCCGCAATGCAGCCTGGAACAATCAGACACAACGTTCCACGGCATTGTCCTAGGGAAGGGCATTTTCCCCTGGGCAAAATAGGGCTCGACGTCATCTTCGGGAAGCCGAACAACTTTCGGCAGGAGCGCCTAGAATTCGAAGTGGTGGACTGGCCGTCGCAATACCATGCCATCCTGGGACGTGTAGCACTCGCAAGGTTCCTGGCCGTCCCACACTACGCATACCTACTACTCAAGATGCCAGGACCAAGGGGCGTCATCACAGTCCACGGGAGCTTCACCCGATCGGACCAATGCGACAGGGATTTCAACAAAATCTCCCAGTCCTTCGGCATGCAAGAAGATCTCGTAAGGCTCCGCGAGGTGACGGACAATGGGCTACCCCCAGTCACAAGGCAGAACGCACCCGACATGTACTTCGACTCCACCGTCAACACCAAGAAAGTGCAGGTCCATCCGACAGACGCCTCCAAGACGGCGCTGATCGCCAACAACCTCAAAGACAGATAGAAGGCGCGCCGTCGAATTCCTCCGTGAGCTGGAATATTCGCTGGTGTCCTGCGGACATGCCAGAGTTCCTGTGAATTCGCCGAGCACGCACTCAATGTCTTCCTGCATACACCAAGCGTCAAGCAGTCTATCCAAGACCGTCGAGCCACGAGCAAGCTATCGGCAAGGAGATCAACAGATTACTCGCAGCAGACTTCATCCGGGAAATCAAAGAAAGCGAGTGGCTGGCAAATACGGTGATGGTCCCGAAGAAGGACACAGACATCCTGCGGATGTGCGTGGACTTCACGTCACTAAATAAACATTGCCCAAAGGACCACTTCCTCTACCTCGGATCGACCAGATCATCGATTCTACTGCAGGTTGTGAGAAGCTCTCCTTCCTCGACGCCTACTCAGGCTATAACCAGATTCGACTCAAGGTCGAAGATCAAGAGAAAACGGCGTTCATCACACCGTTCGGAGTATTCTGCTACAACACAATGCCCTTCGGGCTAAAGAACGCGGGTGCAAGGTACCAGCGATGCATGCAGGCCTGCCTCAAGGACCAGATCGGTCGCAATGTCCAAGTCTATGTCGACGACATAGCCATAAAAACCAAGGAGGCAAGAACACTTATCGACGATCTCCGCGAGATGTTCGACAACCTTGATCGCTACAGGATCAAGCTCAATCCAGAAAATTGCGCCTTTGGCGTCCCCTCGGGTCAGCTGCTCAGGTACTTCATCTCTCAACGAGGGATCGAAGCGAACCCGAAGAAAATCAAAGCTATCATGACAATGGAGAAGCCGAAAAACCTCAAGGGCGTTCAGCAGCTCACAGGGCGAGTAGTGGCACTAAGCAGGTTCATTAGCCGCATGGGCGAGAAGGCCCTACCATTTTACCAGCTGCTGCGCAAGGCAGACAAGTTCGAGTGGACACCAGAAGCCAACGACGCATTCGAAAACCTCAAGCGGCTCCTCTCCACCTCGCCCGTTTTGGTCACGCCAAAAGAGCGCGAGCCCCTGTTGCTGTACATAGCAGCCACACACCAGGTGGCACAGTACTCGTGATCGAACGACCCGAAGAAGGCAAGACCCACGGGGTACAACGCCCAATTTACTACCTCAGCGAGGTTCTCACTCCAACAAAACAGCGGTACCCGCACTACAGGTGGCCTCACGTGTTCATGACGGCTCGACGACTGAGCCACTACTTCCAGGAGCATCAGGTGATGGTCGTCAACGAGGAACCCCTAAACAACATCCTGAATAACCCAGAGGCCACAGGACGCGTGGCCCTGTGGGGCATTGAACTATCACCCTTGGACATCATATACGAGAAGCGACACGCAATCAAATCTCAAGTCCTTCCGGACTTCCTGGTGCCTCGGATGGAGCTGCATTGCTCGACACCCAGACATGTCGCAGTCCTGGACAATGCATTTTGACGGCTCCAAACGTGAAGCTGGAGCAGGGGCAGGAGTCATACTCACCTCCCCGCAAGGTGACAAGATGAAGTACGTCCTTCAGATGAAATTTAGAGCCTCCAACAAAGAGGCCGAATACGAAGCCCTCATCCATGGCATGAAGATGACAAAAATATGCGGCGCAACGCGCCTGGTCATCTACGGTGACTCCAACCTTGTCGTAACAGACGATGAATGAGTGCGACGCACACGCCGAAAACATGATCGCGTACCGCGCACTATACAACGCACTCGAAGGAGAATTCGACGGCTGCGAACTTCGGCACGTTGGAAGAGAGAGCAACGAGGAGGCCGATAGACTCGCCAACATCGGCTCCACTTGTGCAAAGGTGCCGCTAGGTGTGTTCCTCGAACAGATCTGCGTACCATCCATCAAGAGGAAATTCCCCAGGGGATCACCCGAAGAAGCAGAACACTCGGGGGCTACGCTACCCGAAGGTCATGAAGGACCCGAAAAGTTGGATACCGAAGTTGCCATGGTCAACCTGATGCAGGTCATGGCAGTCGAAGAAACTTGGACACGTCCATACCTCAAGTTACTGATAAACGGAGAATTGCCAGACAGCCCGACAGATGCCCGACGCGTATCTCGTCGTTCAAAAGCCTTCACCATCATCAACGGCGAGCTGTACAAATGCAGCATTACGGGCGTACTACAACGGTGCGTCACCATCAACGACGGCAAGGCCATACTCGAAGATATCCACGAGGGCATCTGCGGCCACCACGCAGGTAGCCGCTCCCTCGTCGCCAAAGCTCTGCGAGCAGGATTCTATTGGCCAATGGCCATGAGCGACGCGAAGGACATTGTCCGAAGATGCAACGGGTGCCAACGGTTCGCCGACAAACCGCACGCACCTGGGTCCGAACTTCGACCCATACCCATAGCCTGGCCTTTTGCCCAATGGGGCCTTGACATGATTGGCAAACTGCCAAAATCCTCGAAGGGAGGACACGTCTTCCTCCTAGTCGCAGTCGACAAATTCACCAAGTGGATCGAAGCCATGCCAGTCACCAACCAGAAGGGCAAAACCGCCGTCAAGTTCTTCGAATCCATCATCTACAGGTTTGGCGTACCGCACAGCATCATCACCGACAACGGATCGAACTTCATCTCCGAAGAATTCCAGGACTTATGCGAAGGCCTCGGGATCAATATCACGTATGCCTCAGTGGCACACCCGCAAAAAAATGGGCAAGTGGAAAAGGCCAACGGCCTAATCGGCGCCGGCATCAAGAAGGGCCTCATGAGCTCACTAGAACACAAAGCTGGAAACTGGACGAAAGAGCTACCGTCTGTCCTGTGGAGCTTACGGACTACGCCAAACAGCTCCACCAGCTACACACCGTTCTTCATGGTACACGGAGCCGAGGCAGTGCTACCGGCACGCCCACGGCTCCACGAGTAAACACAGCGGCCCGAGTCCACGGCTGCACTCAAGACGCGTCGACACACTCGATGAAGCGGGATATAGCAGCGCTCGATCAGCGGTGTCCCAGCGAAGTCTCCGCAACTATCACGGCCATGCGCCCAAGGTCCTTCGTCGAAGGAGACCTCGTCTTGCGACTCAAGCAAAAGCGACCGAACAAACTCGATTCACCATGGGAAGGACCCTACGCCATCACCGAGGTCATCCCAGTTGGCGCCTATCGCCTCAAGCACGTGGAGTCTGGAGTCACATACTCCAACCCGTGGAACGTCTCGCACCTACGACGATTCTACCCGTAGCAGCCTACCCCCTTTTTACTTTCAATAAGGCTTTCAGCCAAGGCTACTCAGCCGAACCATGTACCTCCTCCATTACGATATAAATAAAGCTAAGTACCTCGCCCCCAACTTTCGGTTGATCATTTTTTGCAACTTTACTGCATGCTACATACGCACTCGGGGGCTCCCCCCACCTCACGATTTCATCGAATGAGGACAAAACGTGTACACCTGAGTAGCTGACCATGTCAGGCAAACGAAAAGGGCACGTACTAAATCAAAGCACAGCGTGCTCGCAAACAAGCAAACCTTTACAACAAGGGGAACATACACGCCCAGCCGCAATATACAAATTTTACATCTATCTGTTTATTTTCAGGTCCTACCTATTCTGAAGAATAACCTGAGCACGCTGCTCAAACAAATCTACAATCTGTTCGGCATACTGCCTTACAGCCGCGTAATGCGGACGCATATTCCACTCGCCACCATCTGGTCGAGGAGGTGGCCCAGTCGCCACAGCAGCCAAATCTACGTCAGGGCGGTGCACACTCACAAGAGACAAGGCAGCCTTCACCCCTTCGACGAGCTGCTTCCGCACCAGCTCCTTGACATTGCTGGCACTCCGAAACTTCGTCAGAAGACCTGCAAGGGTCGTTGGCACGGCATCCAACAGAAACATAACATGCAACACCGAGGAAAGTGATGTCTGCACCTGGCGGAGCACCCGCGAAACCTGGTAGACACGATCCTGCACCGTCGCAAGAACTATGGCGCGATCACGATCCATCCAGAAGAAGCCGCCGGCATCCATGTCCTGTTGAGTCAAGCAATTGACTCGAACAGCGATACACTCCTTTTCTTCCCTCGGAGCAAGATTGGCACCTGCGACAACCGCACAAAACAAGAATAAGGCTCACCCGAAGAACTGAGCTACAGCCCGAAAGAAGGATCAACTTACATTGCAGCTGCTCGGACAGCCGACCCAGCTCCTCCATCAAATATTCCTCTCTGGCCGCACCACGGTCTGCTTTGGATTTGCAAACGTCAGCGCGACCGCGTAACCCAAGCAAATATCTCTCCAAGCTGCGCACGCGATCTCGAAGAAAAGCGAGCTGCGAGGAATCATCCAATGATGCTCGCAAGGGCCTTTCGAATGAAGTGTCAACTGGTCAAGACCGAAGGAACCTATAGCAGCAGAAAAAAGAAGGCACACAGACATTCAGCCAAGGATAACGCACAACTCGGAGGAATTCATTAAAATATATAAGGCCACTACGTGGCACAAGGATGGTACTACAAAAGATATTTACAACAAACGAAGACTACAAACTACCCTACGACTACTATGCCTAAGGTGCAGGACACTGAGTCGCCTCAGAACCAGACTGCCTAGCTTTGGCCTCGCCCTGCTGCCGCAGTGCGTATTCAGACAACAAGTCAATGAGCTTAGGCCCATATAAATGCAGTAGGCGGAGTAGGCGGAAGTCTACCGGATCCATCCGCAGTGCCGGCCTCCGAGAAGTGATCTGGGCAGGTCCAGCTCCGGCCGCCATGGCTATCGCCAGCCCGACGGACGCCGATGCCCTTGCGCTTATGCAGCTGCAGCGCCCGGTGATAGAGCCTCTGCCAGGGCATCCACATCTTCAAGGGGTGCGCCTGTAACATCCCGAATTTTTTCTAAATTTGGAATGATAAAATAAAATTATTAAGTTGATTGGATTGCTTAATCTTGTTGAAATTTTGAATGAAAAGAAACTTTTGTTGTTGATTGATATTTTACTAAGCCACAGTAAAAGAAGAGGGTTACTATGACTACCAAGTTTTGAACAAGACAATTGTTTGATTCTCATCCGTGAACCTTCCATTAATACAAGTTCTTAAGTTAAATCACCGTTTGCAAACCCTATTTTGAAATTACCGAAAATACTCCTACAACACTACAAACAAGGTATTATGAACCCATTTATTTAAATATGAAAAATATTGCTATAAAGGATCCTATGATGATCTACATAATTTTAGAAAATCTTGGAGACAAGAATCAACTCATTTGGTGATCATATGAAAAAGATATAAAGGAAATAAGAAAATAGAAACAGAGAAAAGAATAAACAAAAAAACTAACCTACCCCGTGGACCACCCTGGCCCGGCCCACTCCCTCCTCCCCTCTATTTGACGCCGCTCCCCACCAGCGAGTAGAACATAGCACGGTGGGCCAGCCCAGAGCAACAGACGCCGCAACCCGCTGAGAGAAAACCCCTCTCCCTTGTTTTTTTCCTCGCAGTCACCGATAGACCGGGCCCGCTTATCATCTCCTTTCCTTAGCCAGAGACCGCTTTCCCCACGAGTTCATCGCGTGCCCGATCCAAATCCCGCGAAATTCATCGATCTGGTTCGTTGTTCTTGCCCCCTCCGCACGCAAATCTCCCCATATATACTGTCTCCCTTTTCCCCGAGAGAAGTTTCTCCATCGACAAACCCTAGCCGCCAGATCGATCTACTCCAATTCCGCCGTCGCCATTACAGGAGCTTCGAGAGGTCAAGCCTGCTGTTGATTTCGAGCACCCCGAGCCCTATTCTTTACCCCATCGTCTTCCCCTTGTTTCGCCGCGTCTCCTCACCCTGTTTTCCCCCTCGCAGGCGCAGCACAGCGGGCACGCGAGCTCGCCGGAGCTCCACCGACCCGCCGCCACTCCATCCGCACGTCGTGGCTATTCCAGGAAGCAAACAACAAAGATGAGTGTGCCATAGGGTTCGCTGAGACGATCTGCACCCCGTCGCCTACTCCGCCGTCACCGGAGGCCACCAGAACCGCCTCCACCACTGACATCCGAGCGCCACCGCCGCCGAAGCCACTGTTCCCGTCGCCGTTGACCGCCACCTAAGCCCAGTTCACCAGCAGCCGTAGGATCAACATCCGACGATCCAGATTAAAACAAGGAGCGAAGGGGTACCGACCAACCTGGTTACGCCACGTGGCCATCCTCGTCACTGCATCATCATTGCGTCATTCCTAAATCATCTTGGTCACAGGTCGAGCCAGTCAACGCGAGTTATTTGATTTTAATATTTAAAATAGCCAGAATTATGTCCAATCTTGTAAAATTCATATAAAATTGAATACATGTCCAAAAATTATAAATAATATATGGTTGGATTCATAAAATTGTGTAGAACAATAATACAAGATTGGATATAACTTTTACAGTACATATTTACTGTAATAAATTAAATGGTTTAATAAGCTTTTTAGACATAATAAATCATAGTAAATTATCTGTAGATCCTAAAAATACAAATAAAGTGTCTATGGATTCATAATTTCATATAAAACATTAATATGATGTTAGATCCAAATTTTGCAGTGTAAAATTGCTGTAGTGATTTAAATACTTTTAATGGACTTTTAGAGTATTAAATTCATAGTAAATTATTTATAACTCAGAAAAATATGAATAATATGTCTCTGGAATCACATTATCATGTAGATTACAGATCTGTATTTAGTTTGAATTTTAGACAACAGAAATTGTTTAAATGATTTAAACTCCATTAAACACTATTTAAATCATAATAAAAGATTTATAACTCCGATAAAGTTGAATCCAATTGCTACTGGTTAGTATTAATGCCCTCTATCCAGTACACTTTAGATACAAATTTAATACGACAATTAGTACAGAAGTTCAACAGAACTATTAAAACCCCTAGATTGGTAATCAAGTATTAATGATAGATATCCTATTGCATTAAATGATCTCCTGCATGCATCATGTGTTGTAGTATTGCCCAGAGAACTAATTACAACCATTATGACTTATTAAACCATCATGCATGTTTTTAATTATCCTTGTTGTGTTTGCTATGTTTGCAATTGTTTTGATTGGAACTACTTTGTCCTCGTATTAGATTGTTCGGAGAGTGCGATTGCTGCGGAGAAATACAATCAACACCCATATTATCAACATAAGGCAAGTTACACCACTTGTTCATAATTTTGTCCCAGTTTTGATTCTATGCATGTGATCTTCAAAATTCTGTAGTATGCATGTGTAGGATATTCTAGTAGAATTTTTCCTTAGCATTATTTTGCAAGTGCGATGATTTTGTAGTATGCCATGAGTAGCTCTATACTTAGGATTTCCATCCTAATAGGTACCCCTATTTTTGCTAAGTATTGCTTTCTATGCTATATATACAAAGTATCGTTGGGGGGTTCGAAAGACAAAGAATTTTTCTAAGTATAAAGGCTCTCTAGAGCAAACTTTTCTTCTCAAATCCACTTCAAAATAAAACTAAGTTTTCTTCTGGGCGGAATGGTTGTCAGGTCAACGAGTGTGATTTTGGTGGAGGACGGCCGCCCAGGAATCAAAGAAGTCTGCCATGTTTCAGAATTCAGAAGCTTCCAGTGCAACCACAATACATTATGGGCTCTGTCTTGGCCTAGTACTTAGTGGGAAACCTCACTTGGGTACCAACATTTGGAGGTTCTTGGCACGGTTGGATCCGGAAGGTAGAGGGGCTACTAAGGGAAAGCCTCGCCATGGTCTTGTCTGTAAAAGGACTTGATCGTGGATTGTGGGTAAAGTGCACAAACTCTCGAGAGTATTGCAATCTCATCAATCAGCCGTGTTCACGGAAACATAACAACATTGAGCATCTGAAGGATCTTCCTCTCTCTTTTCTAAAAACAAAGTTTTGAAACCCCATGGCGTGCGTAATATCGCCAATGGGTGGGAATTTGGGAACTTGGTGTGTAATATCCAAGTGACGCTTGGTGCGTAATATCCAAGTGTTTGGTTGTTTGGACACTTGGTGCGTAATATCCTAGTGTGCCACTTGACCTTATTATTATCTAAGAAAATGTTTGCAAAGTAGGACAATCCGCTCTTCTTCTCACTACTTAAGAAAACTAGCTTTATGCAAATGAACTCCAAAGCCTAAACTAGCCTTGCATGTAGAGTTAGTCTTTCCTTCCTTGGTGAAATTTGCCAATACATTCAAAGTATTGACCCAACTTGTTGGCTGCACGTTTCATGTGCAGAATTTCAGAGATCGTTGAAAGGTGCGCTAGGATCGCGGGTCTTCACTCAACCTGCCTGTGGCATTGATGGGACTCCAAGATGAATTTATATCGCTTCTGTTGTAATAATGTAAACTCTGGATTATTCGATTCATGTAACAAAGACTTTTGTTTTACGTGATATTCCATCGACTGTGAGTGCTAGCTATTGATCCAGGGACTAGCATGTTAATCACAGGGACTTAGGATCCTTACCGATCCAAGGTCACTACAGATGGTATCAGAGCATAAGTTGACTATAGATCGTGACCCTAGACATGGAAAAACCTTAGGATAAATATTTTCTAAGTTATTTCAGAAAACTCTCATACTTCTCATCATCTACCTTGGGGTTTTAAAATTTCTTAAGTCTCTTCTTTTCAACATTAGAAATAACCACTATGCACTTCAAGAAGAAACTTCTCTCAAGACTACCTTTCTGATGAAGATCTTCTCAATGTTTCCCCCAAGTCATGACTTGAAGACCTTCGCAAAAGATGTTCCAAGACTGAAGATATAAGAATCGAAGACTTCAAAGCTATAAGTACCGAATACTTCAAAGGCCTTAAGTCAAGGTTATTAACTAAAGCCTTGAAAGATCGAAGATCATGAAGATTGTCAAGATCATGAAGACATTGAAGACTAAGCCTCAAAGATTCCAGGTGACCTATTAGGGACCAAAATGGATAGATTTCGCTAAATATAGATGCGACAAATTGTTTGCTATCTTGTATGGTTTATTACCTTAGCTAATGAAAACCTATTTTCTAAATAAAAATTCCTTGTATGGGTTATTCTTCTTCTTCCATACTCTATTCGTTCCTACTCTAGACCTTGGTCGACTCGACAGATGGACCATATCAATAAGAAGGATAAGGAACTTAACTTCACCAAGCGTAAGAGCCACACCGATGCAAAAAAAGTGGATGCACTAGGTTGAAGAAAGAATGAAGGATGCCAACATTGAAGTCAACAGAATGCTTCATTATGCCACCCAATTCCTAAAGGACGACGCTGCAACCTGGTGGGAGATGCAACACAGCATTGATGATCATCAAGGGGTGATATCTTAGGAAAAATTTAAAGTGGTTCTACTTCAATCTCGTCTCGTATACCAAAAATCCAAGAAACTGCAGGATGAGATAAAGAACCTCCAAGAGAAGCTTGAAGCCACCAAGAAGGAGATGGAGTTGTATAAGACAACCCTAGAGCAGGAAGGCTACTCGTTCAAGGACGAGGAAGAGTAAGGCGTGAAGGATGTGTAATAGTTAGACCACCTTTAATTCTATAGTAGAACGTTATTTGCGATTGTAATAAACACTAAGACAATTCTGGTTTAGTTAAACTTGGTTGATTTCTGTGTTAAGTTGTGTCTTGTGTGCTTGGTGTGTTTTCATAAGGGTAGGAGTTTACTACTTAGTCTTTCTGTCTATTTCTTAACTTTTCTCTCAAACTCCATAGATGCCGCCAAGACGTGCGAACACCGAAATTCCTCCGGAAATAGCACAACTTTTGGCCACTCGGAACAAGTTGATCCAACTGCTCATTCAGAACATGCAAAACAACAACAACAACCCGCCACCACCACCACCTCCGCCACCTCCTCAACAAGATCGATTGACTCGGTTTTTGAGGCTGAACCCACCTACCTTCACTAGCAGCACTGAACCAATCATCGCTGATGACTGGCTGCGTACGATCAACAAGAAGCTAGACACCGTACAAGCTGTCGGAGCCGACAGGGTGCGTTATGCCGCACACCAGCTTGAAGGACCTGCTGCAGAATGGTGGGATATCTACCAAGTCACCCACCCGGACATTGATGCTATGAACAGTTTGAGTTAGCTTTTCGCACCCATCATGTGCCTGCTGGTGTCATGACTCTAAAGAGGCGCGAGTTTCGCGACCTACACCAACTGCACCGTTCTGTCACCGAGTATGGAGAGCTTTTCAATAAGCTAGCCCGTTATGCACCCGATGATGTTTCCACTAATGCCAAGAGACAGGAGGAGTTCTTAAGAGGACACAATGATGAAATATCTATTCAGCTTGTGGCTCAGAAATTTGACAACTTTCAGGAACTCCTGGATAGAGCCATTGTGGTTGAATCCAAAAGGAGGAGCGTAGAAAACCGCAAGAGGAAGTCTAACCCTCACAAGCACTCTGTTCTGTACCAGAAGCAGCGCAATTCCTCACCACCACCTTATAATAATAATGGCCACAACCATAACGGTCATCACCATGGCGGCCACAAATACAATGGGCATAAAAACCGCAATGGTAATGGAAAAGGACACAATCATGGAAATGGAAACGGGAAGAAGCCAAATCCGTTTGTCAAAACCACGGTGAGTCAAGCTCAATTCTATTCCCGCAGTTGTTCCTTTTGATACTGGTGCATCGTCATAGATGGTACCAAAAGAATTGTCATGCTCACAACACCGGAAGGGAAGAGAATTCGTATCAAGTCAAATTTTTGCACTTAAGGAAGCCATGGTGAACTCCCTTAAGGGGATTAGCTTGGAGGAGGTACCTATTGTAAAGGAATACCCATATGTCTTCCCAGAAGAGCTACCCGGAATGCCACCCGACCGTTATATCGAGTTTCTCATTGACTTAATGCCAGGCACAGGGCCGATAGCTAAGAGACCATACAAGATGGATGTGGACGAATTAAAAGAACTCAAGAAACAGCTTAGGGAACAATTGGACAAGGGGTTCATTCAACCCAGCGCGTCATCTTGGGGAGCACCTGTCCTATTTGCGGAAAAGAAGGATAAAACCCAGAGGCTAGTTGTGGACTACCGCTCGTTGAACGAAGTGACGATTAAGAATAAAGTACCCTCTGCCCAACATCAATGACTTGTTTGACTAGTTAAAGGGAGCAAGTGTGTTCTCAAAGATCGATCTGCGATTAGGCTACTTTCAGCTGATGATTCGAGAACAGGATGTACCCAAAACAGCTTTCACCACAAGGTACGGATTGTATGAGTACACCGTGATGTCCCTTGGTCTAACCAATGCCCCGGGATACTTCATGACCATGATGAACAAGGTGTTCATGGAATATTTGGACAAGTTTATCGTGGTATTCATAGATGATATACTCATATACTCTAAGGATGAGAAGGAACATGAGAAACATCTGCGTCTTATTATGGAGAAACTAAGAGAACACAAGTTGAATGCCAAATTCAGCAAATGCGAATTATGGTTAAAGGAAGCGGGATTCCTTGGTCATGTTGTGTCGGCAGAAGGAGTTGCCGTAGATACCAGAGGTTCATTGAAAACTTTTCCAAAATAGAAAAACCCATGACGGAACTATTGCAGAAGGAAAAGAAATTCCTATGGACCGAGGCATGTGAACCAACTTTTCAAGAGTTGAAGAAACACCTTGTAACAGCGCCGGTTCTGTGTCTGCCTGATATCCAAAATGATTTTCAAGCCTTTTGTGACGCTTCTCGACAAGGACTTGAAGGTGTATTGATGCAGGATGGGAAAGTGGTATCCTATGCCTTCCGATAACTTAAGAACCACGAACACAACTACCCCACACATGATTTGGAACTTGCGCCTGTGGTTCATGCACTCAAGGTATGGAGACACTACCTCATGGGCAAACATTGTGATGTGTTCACAGATCATAAGAGTTTGAAGTACATCTTCATCCAAAAAGGAGGAAGGATCTAAACAAAGTCCTATGCTTCCAGTGTCACAATCATGGGCATTATGCTGATAATTGTTCAAAAACATGTGAATGTAGCTGGAAAGGATAAAACGACGATGGTAATAGTAATAGAGGCAGTAGCGTGAAGAAGCCCAAGAAAGATTCTAGCCAGATGACATGCTATAAGTATGGTGAAACAGAGCATTACTCGTCATATTATCCTCGGAAGAGGAAGAATGGTTGTGGCAAAGGAAATGCCAAAGAAAAGAAGCCCAATCCGTCCATCAAGCTACGACGAATTATGTTAGTGTGAATGGATCTTACAAATCAACAAATCCACACCGGACCATCAGAGGGACCTAACAAATACAATCTTTTAAGGGTGGTAGCACCTTAGTGTGAACCAAACCTATTTCTTGCTAGCTTTCTCGAATCTCGAGGACGAGATTCCTTTTAAGGGTGGTAGTCTGTAACATCCCGAATTTTTTCTAAATTTGGAATGATAAAATAAAATTATTAAGTTGATTGGATTGCTTAATCTTGTTGAAATTTTGAATGAAAAGAAACTTTTGTTGTTGATTGATATTTTACTAAGCCACAGTAAAAGAAGAGGGTTACTATGACTACCAAGTTTTGAACAAGACAATTGTTTGATTCTCATCCGTGAACCTTCCATTAATACAAGTTCTTAAGTTAAATCACCGTTTGCAAACCCTATTTTGAAATTATCGAAAATACTCCTACAAGACTACAAACAAGGTATTATGAACCCATTTGTTTAAATATGAAAAATATTGCTATAAAGGATCCTATGATGATCTACATAATTTTAGAAAATCTTGGAGACAAGAATCAACTCATTTGGTGATCATATGAAAAAGATATAAAGGAAATAAGAAAATAGAAATAGAGAAAAGAATAAACAAAAAAAACTAACCTACCCCGTGGACCACCCTGGCCCGGCCCACTCCCTCCTCCCCTCTATTTGACGCCGCTCCCCACCAGCGAGTAGAACATAGCACGGTGGGCCAGCCCAGAGCAATAGACGCCGCAACCCGCTGAGAGAAAACCCCTCTCCCTTGTTTTTTTCCTCGCAGTCACCGATAGACCGGGCCTGCTTGTCATCTCCTTTCCTTAGCCAGAGACCGCTTTCCCCACGAGTTCATCGCGTGCCCGATCCAAATCCCGCGAAATTCATCGATCTGGTTCGTTGTTCTTGCCCCCTCCGCACGCAAATCTCCCCATATATACTGTCTCCCTTTTCCCCGAGAGAAGTTTCTCCATCGACAAACCCTAGCCGCCAGATCGATCTACTCCAATTCCGCCGTCGCCATTACAGGAGCTTCGAGAGGTCAAGCCTGCTGTTGATTTCGAGCACCCCGAGCCCTATTCTTTACCCCATCGTCTTCCCCTTGTTTCGCCGCGTCTCCTCACCCTGTTTTCCCCCTCGCGGGCGCAGCACAGCAAGCACGCGAGCTCGCCGGAGCTCCACCGACCCGCTGCCACTCCATCCGCACACCGTGGCTGTTCCCGGAAGCAAACAACAAAGATGAGTGTGCCATAGGGTTCGCTGAGACGATCTGCACCCCGTCGCCTACTCCGCCGTCACCGGAGGCCACCAGAACCGCCTCCATCGACATCCGAGGCGCCGCCTTGAAACCATTCCCGTCGCCGTTGACCGCCACCTAAGCCCAGTTCACCAGCAGCCGTAGGATCAACATCCGACGATCCAGATTAAAACAAGGAGCGAAGGGGTACCGACCAACCTGGTTACGGCACGTGGCCATCCTCGTCACTCTGCCCCATCAGCGTGCTGCGTCATTCCTTCGTCATCTGCCAGGTCAGCAGGTCAGAGCCCAGTCAGCGCGAGTTATTTGATTTTAATATTTAAAATAGCCAGAATTATGTCAAATCTTGTAAAATTCATATAAAATTGAATACATGTCCAAAAATTATAAATAATATATGGTTGGATTCATAAAATTGTGTAGAACAATAATACAAGATTAGATATAACTTTTACAGTACATATTTACTGTAATAAATTAAATGGTTTAATAAGCTTTTTAGACATAATAAATCATAGTAAATTATCTGTAGATCCTAAAAATACAAATAAAGTGTCTATGGATTCATAATTTCATATAAAACATTAATATGCTGTTTGATCCAAATTTTGCAGTGTAAAATTGCTGTAGTGATTTAAATACTTTTAATGGACTTTTAGAGTATTAAATTCATAGTAAATTATATATAACTCAGAAAAATATGAATAATATGTCTCTGGAATCACATTATCATGTAGATTACAGATCTGTATTTAGTTTGAATTTTAGACAACAGAAATTGTTTAAATGATTTAAACTCCATTAAACACTATTTAAATCATAAGAAAAGATTTATAACTCCGATAAAGTTGAATCCAATTGCTATTGGTTAGTATTAATGCCCTCTATCCAGTACACTTTAGATACAAATTTAATACGGCAATTAGTACAGAAGTTCAACAGAACTATTAAAACCCCTAGATTGGTAATCAAGTATTAATAATAGATATCCTATTGCATTAAATGATCTCCTGCATGCATCATTTGTTGTAGTATTGCCCAGAGAACTAATTACAACCATTATGACTTATTAAACCATCATGCATGTTTTTGATCATCCTTGTTGTGTTTGCTATGTTTGCAATTGTTTTGATTGGAACTACTTTGTCCTCGTATTAGATTGTTCGGAGAGTGCGATTGCTGCGGAGAAATACAATCAACACCCATATTATCAACATAAGGCAAGTTACACCACTTGTTCATAATGTTGTCCCAGTTTTGATTCTATGCATGTGATCTTCAAAATTCTGTAGTATGCATGTGTAGGATATTCTAGTAGAATTTTTCCTTAGCATTATTTTGCAAGTGCGATGATTTTGTAGTATGCCATGAGTAGCTCTATACTTAGGATTTCCATCCTAATAGGTACCCCTGTTTTTGCTAAGTATTGCTTGCTATGCTATATATACAAAGTACTGTTGGGGGGTTCGAAAGACAAAGAATTTTTCTAAGTATAAAGGCTCTCTAGAGAAAACTTTTATTCTCAAATCCACTTCAAAATAAAACTAAGTTTTCTTCTGGGCGGAATGGTTGTCGGGTCAACGAGTGTGATTTTGGTGGAGGACGGCCAGAATCAAAGAAGTCGCCATGTTTGAATTGAAGCTTCGGGCAACCACAATACATTATGGGCTCTGTATTGGCCTAGTACTTAGTGGGAAACCTCACCTGGGTACCAACATTTGGAGGTTCTTGGCACGGTTGGATCCGGAAGGTAGAGGGGCTACTAAGGGAAAGCCTCGCCATGGTCTTGTCTGTAAAAGGACTTGATCGTGGATTATGGGTAAAGTGCAAAAACTCTCGAGAGTATTGCAATCTCATCGATCAGCCGTGTTCACGGAAACAGAACAACATTGAGCATCTGAAGGATGGAGCCTCTGAAGGATCTTCCTCTCTCTTTTCTAAAAACAAAGTTTTGAAACCCCATGGCGTGCGTAATATCGCCAATGGGTGGTTTGGGAACTTGGTGTGTAATATCCAAGTGACGCTTGGTGCGTAATATCCAAGTGTTTGGTTGTTTGGACACTTGGTGCGTAATATCCTAGTGTGCCACTCGACCTTATTATTATCTAAGCAAATGTTTGCAAAGTAGGACAATCCGCTCTTCTTCTCACTACTTAAGAAAACTAGCTTTATGCAAATGAACTCCAAAGCCTAAACTAGCCTTGCATGTAGAGTTAGTCTTTCCTTCCTTGGTGTAATTTGCCAATACATTCAAAGTATTGACCCAACTTGTTGGATGCACGTTTCATGTGCAGAATTTCAGAGATCGTTGAAAGGTGCGCTAGGATCGCGGGTCTTCACTCAACCTGCCTGTGGCATTGATGGGACTCCAAGATGAATTTATATTGCTTCTGTTGTAATAATGTAAACTCTGGATTATTCGATTCATGTAACAAAGACTTGTGTTTTACGTGATATTCCATCGACTGTGAGTGCTAGCTATTGATCCAGGGACTAGCATGTTAATCAAAGGGACTTAGGATCCTTACCGATCCAAGGTCACTACAGCGCCCTTCGGGAAGAGCTCCTGGTAGAAGCGACCAAGGACCTCTTTCGCCTTGGCAAGGGAATTAACGATGGTGCTGCAGCGGTCCTCGACCGCCATAGTGGCATCATCTAAAGAACTCCCGTGCTCCAGAGCACCGCGGTCGAACTCGATGCCTGCGGCATCTGAGACAAAAACGAAGAAAATATGAAGAAAGTCAGCATATAAGAAGATCCGTAGAAAAACAAACAAGTCCAAAAGCTTGTACTCACCCGAAATATCCTTGGCAGCAGCCATGAGCTTATCCGCCACCCCTTTTTCACGAGCAGCCGCAACGGTGGCCAGCTGCTCCTCACGATCTGCGGCCTCCCACTGCAGACGCTCTTTCGCTTGACTCGGCTCAAGCGCTCTCGCACCGTGCAGCGGCTTCACTTCCGATTGGCCAAGGCTCTTCTTGAGCATCGACCTCACGGAGAGTCGTTATGCTCCTCTGCATTTACGACAAGCAAGTGTCAAAGAACAGTACCAGGATAAGCAAGAGAAGTACTACAAGGCAGACGAAAACCTTGAAGCTGCCGCAGTTTCGCCTCCAGCGTCAGGCGTTCTTCCACCGGCCGCTTGGCCTCTTGGACAAAAGGCTGCAAACAGCAATAGTAGTAAGAGCAGGACTTGGGGGCTACGCCCAACACAAAGAAGCATAAACAACCTCAGCATACGAAGACACTCGGGGGCTCCCCCCGAAACATCAAGCAGAAAAACTTACATGCTCCGAAGGCGAACCCGCAGGCCCGCCTGCGAAATTCTGGGGCGCAACCACCAGCCTCTCACGACAGGAGGAATCTGGCAGCGTCACGAAGAAATCGCAACCGTCTGAGGAGGAGGCGACGCAATGTTCGACTCCCCCATCATCTCGCGCGCACCATCACTAGAGCCATCGGAGGATTGCCTGCATACGAACCAATCAACACAGGTGCAAAAATAACAAGGGAGCAAAGGACAACAGTGGCAACAAGAAAACTTACGAGCCCAACGCGCTCAGGTCGAAGATGGGAGAAGCCCTTCGGGCCCTCTTCTCTTCCTTCTTTTCTTCCTTCTTCTCCTCCTTCTTTTGTTCCTTCTTCCGCTTTGCTGGCGGGTGCGGAGCAACAGCCCGCACAGGAATGGCAGGAAGGGGAGAGGAAGAACCCCCGTGAACATCATCATGACGCTCAAGGCCCAGAGGATTTCTGGGAGTCGGAGGAGTCGAGGCATCCGAAGACTCGCTGGAGCTCCGTGATCGCTTGCGCGAATGGTCCTCACTCGACCCGTCGGCATCCTCCGCTGGGGATCGCGCTGACGGTAGCTCGGACACGGAATCCACCACTTCATTATCCGGGGCATTCGGATACCTTTCGGGCAACGGTGGTGCCATGCCCGGCACTTTGAAGCTCTGCAAAAGGAAAAGGAACTTTGTTAGCAAACAAAGGAAAAAGTACACAGCTGACAAAAACAAAAGGGGAGCACTACGTGCGCAAATCTACACCTTCGGTACGACCAACGTCGAAGAAAAGGGAGGAGTCTGCGACTTCCCGGGATTTCGTCGGCCTTGAACTTCAACAGTAGCGAAGAGCCTTGTCAAGTTCCACCTCGGAGATTTTCTCACTCGAAACCCTCGTCGGATCACGGCGCCAGAGTAAGAAACATCGGATGCGCCCTCGCTTGAGAGGCTGCACCGATGCTCAAGAAACGTCCGGATGATGTCAACACTGTTCACCTCCTTCTCAGAATCAATTGGAGATCCTCCACCCGATGCAGGCCTCTATCTCCGCCTCCTCACCGTCTAAGATTTGGTTTTTCCAGGATCTTTTCTTCTCAATCAATTGGGAGGGGTCAAAAGGAACAAGACCAAAATCTTGCCCAGGCAGAACGGAGTCACGGATGTAAAACCATTTCCTCCGCCAGTACTGGACAGATTCGGACATGGAAAAGGAAAAGAATTGCACATTGGCACTGAGGGAGATGATGAAACCCCCAATGGGATACACACCATCTGAACCAGACTGCCTCTTCACGGAATAAAGCTTCCGGAAAAGGCCAAAGTGCGGCTCAATGCCCAGCCAGCACTCGCAAAGGGTGATAAAACAAGCAATGTGGAGAACAGAATTGGGAGACAGATGATGCAACTGAACCCCATAGAAGAAGAGCAGTCCACGAAGGAAGTCATGGACTGGATACGAAAACCCACGCAAGACGAAGGAGAGAAACATAACCCGGTACCCAGATGGGGGACGGGGGATTACCTCATTGCCGGGGAGTTTGACGGTCGTCGTATCCTGCGGGATCAGGCTCACTTCAGCTTATGGAGATCGCTCTCCCGCGTTTCTGATCGCCGCCAGCCACCATCGGTGACGCGAGCAGCGGTGGTGCCCTTCTTGCCTCCGGCGGCGCTGGTCCCAACCGCAGATGAGGACTTCTTTGTTTTCCCCATGGCGCTGCAGCGGTGGTGGCGATGGCAACGCAGAAAGAACGAAGGAAATGTGGAAGGAGAGTTCAGCGCGCAGCAAGAATCGCTCAAGAACAAGGAGGAAGTGAACAGATGAACTGGTGCGGTGAAAAACAAACCATGATTTCACCCAGGATTATAACAGCGAAGACGACGCACGCTGGCCGTCCATCGAGAAGACCTAACGCCAAAGGTAGATCTGGCCATACATGTGTCAACACCACAACGAACCGTCGTTACCACACCGTCCACTACGCGCGGAAATCGAGGAGACGCCGTAATTATCTCCACGCCCCGCGTGACCGGTCAATTCAAAGTCAGCAAGTGGGACCCATGTTCGTCCAGTCAAGTCATCTCTGGCGTAGCAGGCGCTTGAGGTCATCAATCATAAGCACTGACGTCGTCAAAAGCTATACTAGCACCACTTCGGCTCCACGGCTAAAAGTGCTCACTCGAATCTACGATTCGACTAAATACTAGGGGGCTACTCCTATCAGGAGCGCTGGCCGCGCACCCGACAGACAAATGAGGACAAAATTATTTCTCTGAGTCCTACGTCGAGTTTACGACTCCACTACGGACTCAGGGGCTACTCCCATAGGGAGGATGGATTTAAGCATCCGAAAATTTTCGAGTCCTGCGGACCTAATGATTGAAACAATGCTTGAACTAAAAGTCTTCGTTCGAGTCTATGACTCGAACACACACTTGGGGGCTACTCCCATAGGGAGCGCTGGTCGCGCACCCTATGAAATCTTCGACTGCGATCTTCCGGATCCGCATGCAAAAACTTTTTTGGCAACTCTGCCCCAACAAAACGCTAAGTGAGCAACAATCTCCTTGGCCACCCGAAACACCTCCGAGGTGATAAATGTTCGGATGCTGCGTCTGCGACGCAAAGATAAGACCTACAGATATCATCTGATGGCCTGGCAACGCACCTGACTGCGCTCGGCTAGTATGAATCCGTACCAGCAGGTACAATGAAAAATCCTGACGAACGCGTTGGGTACACCAATTAAAATCACTGGAATTCCACTCCTATAAGTCCTCCGCGGCCTGAGTTGAATTACGCCAGCATATGTTCCAGGCTCGGGTTAAGGGACCCGAACCTGAAGAAGATTGTGTTGTTTCGTCCTAAGAGCTTAAGCGACCACGATCCGTCGGGTGAGTCGTGCACACGCATCAACAATCCCTACACATATACTATTAACATATAGTTGCTCCCGAAAGATGGAAGAGTCCTCAGCCGAATCTGCGATTCGACTGATCACTCAGGGGCTACTGACATGGTTATACCCTACGGCACGTAACCAAACATACCTAGTCCAGCCCAAAGGAAGGCCCACGGCAGACATACGCTGGCCCATGAAGATTTTTGGGTGGCCAAGGCCCATGACGTCTTCGGATCCTTGGAGAGCAAGACTAGAGGAGATAGGAAATTCAAAGGGGTAAAACCCTAGAACTTGTAACCGACTAGGACTATGCCCGGGACCTGCCTAAGTCTATATAAAGGCCAGGAGGGCACGTCCTAGGGCAACTCGACTCATACTTTCGCACACGCATCCACGCTAGATCGAATCTGCGCATCCTGTAACCTTCGGTTCCGCCGTAATCAAAGAGCAGACAAGCAGGAGTAGGCTTTTCCCTCCGGGGGCCTGAACCTGGGTAAATATCGTGTCCCCTGGTTGCTTGTCTGTTAACCGTGCCACGATCTCCAGCATCCCCATCTTCTCCAAAACCCAAGTCCATAACAATGGGCATTGACGAGATTAAACCTCGTCACCCCGTGCGCCCCTCTCCCTCTGGTTCATACGAGCCGCTTCACAACTTCCTTGCGCATCTTCTGATCCCACTGGTTCGTCCTGTAATGCCCCAGGTCGTCGACTTCGTCAAACGCTGCAAGCTCCCGACGACATCCTCAACTCCGGCGATCAAATTCGGTGAGCCCTTTGTTCCCCTTCGCATCTGTTTCACACGAGCACGTTCGCCGTAGTTTTGTGCGTCTCCTGATGCCGTTTATTCGCGCTAGGGTGACCAGGAGCGTCGCCAACGTCGTCGTCCACCCAAGCCCGACGCCGCCAGCAACTCCGACGAGCCCGTGCAACCGTGTCCGTGCGCCCCTTGCCAAGCCGTCGCCAGGTTGAGCATTAGCACATCGTCACGTTTCTGGTAAGCATCTCTGACGACCCCAGAGCCACCTGTAGCGCCACGCCGCCGTAGGCAGAGCTCGCCGCTGCCAGTAGCCACCGCCGCCCAGCTATGGTCGTTTGATCTAGGACCGTTGGATCTGGATCCAACGCGTGAAATTAGATCACTTAACGAAGCGGTATAGGTAGATCTGGGCCGTGCGATTAAGTCAGATCCAGCGGCTCAGAAGCGTGATCCAACGTGAATCGGTACGCGCCAATGAGATTAAGACACGTGGCAGCTGTTTAGGTTTAAAATCAGGATTTAAATCTATTAGATGTTTGAATTTGTTTTGGCTGTAACTTTTTATCCCCACGTTAGAATTTGACAAATTTTATATCAATGGAATCAGGAGAGCAAGCCCTTTCTAAATATGCAATGTGTTTAATGTTTTGATTTTGTTAAAATGGTTTTATTTGCAGAAACTTGTGTAGGGCTAATTTGAGTATATGAATTATTTAAGAAATGTTTTAAGGGTTAAATAATTGTTGTTTGGCAAGTTTTTAACTTGTTTATAAACCAGTACTGTATACTTGCTTGGTTGAGTTTTAAAAATCATCACATATCATATTGCATGCATTCATATAATTTTGTTTGTATATGTTTTGTATGTGATTTGTGGCTATGATTCTTTGTGTAGATTTTGGTGCTAGTGATTGTGATTGTGAGGAGTGCAGCTACTCTACAAACTACCAAGGAAAGTGGTGCTTCATGAGTATTTTATCCCTATGTTTTCTACTAAGCATTAGAAATATTTTTGCTAGACTTGCATGCTATATTTTGCTTATATGCCATGTTGGGAAATCCTAGTAGTTGTAGAATTGCTAGAAATTTCTAAGTTAAGATGCTTATCTATGCCATGCTTAGCCTAGCTAGTAGCAACCAACGGTTGGTGAAATATACATGCTATGATGAAAATATTTCTATGTCTTTTTGACTTGCGTTTTGCCTAATAAAACAACTAAGTAAATGAAACACCTGGGTGGAATGGAAGGAATGGTTTATGTAGAGTGGTTACACAAGGCCCATTTCTATGGTTTAGCTTGTGTATCTCACTTGTGGAAAGCCACCTAGGAACAAAGAGATTTTAGAGGCCAAGTGTTAAGAAGCTTCTAGTGCAGCCACTTGGCAATATGGGCTCTGCCTGGATCACATAGGTTGCTAGAACTTAGCCATTTGGACAGTTGGTGGTAGTGGGATGATAGGTTGGAACGCGTCCATTTGGTCTAAGGAAGGAAGGCTTCGAAGGTCATGTCTTGGTGAAAATCAAGTCGGTGGGGAAAGTGCACAACCTTTGAGATGGAAGAATCTAAGTACTTAGCCATGTCCTCGAAAAGGACAACTTGAGCATCAAGACATGGAAGCTATCAAGAATCTCCTCATCCCAATTTCTAAGTAAAAACTTGTGGGTGAACAAGGGTGAAGGACCTCAATGTCTATTGGTGGTTCCTTGGGAAAAGTTTTGACAAAGAAAAACTTACTGATTTCAACTAATAGGCAAAACCTATTTTGAGCAAAGCAAGCCAAGCTACACTTAGCCAAATTGCATATAGTATCTAGTCCACCTAAATTATACTAAGGTATCACTTGCCAATACTATTCCAATGTATTGACCCAATGTGGCTGTAACTTGTGATGTTGCAGGTTACTCTGATGAGGATTAGGAGTCATGAGTCTACACTCAACATGTTTTCCTGTGGCACATGAAGATGAAGACTTTTATTTATTTACATGTTCAAACTCTTGTACTAGGCCTATGGCCTTGGAGTTGTAAAGACTATGTTGTCTCTGGAATGACTGTAATAATGACCTTTGTTTCTGTGTACTTCATCTTAAACTGTGGATGCTAGCAATGATCCAGGGACTAGCATTGCAATCACATGGATCCTTTTCCTTTATAAAGGAGGGATCTTACAGAAGATGAAGGACTACATGCTATATAGATATTCTGCTGCATTGTAATGTGATAGACAAATGAGCTATGTAAGATGTAATGAAATATTTTATTCCTGGTTATAAAATTGTACTATGACCTTTGTTTCTTGATATTACATCTTAACTGCGGATACTTGCTATTGATCCAGGGACTAGCATTGTAAACACATGGATCTATACCTTATTAAAGGTTGGGACCTCTACAGATGGTATCAGAGCACTGTTTTGCCTATAGGATTGTAACCCTAGGATTGGACAAAACCCCTTAGAAAAATATAGGAGTGGTATTTGTTCAAAACTTATTTACAAACAATCTTGTAAACTCTTTCCTCAACCATTTTGTTTTGATTATACATCTTCCCTCATTTCAACTTGATGAACAAATACATCCACTTGAGCAAAGATTTCACCAACTCAAATGACTTCAACTTCAACATCACCAATGACTTCAACTATAGTTTCATCAAGGACTTCAACTTGGACATCACTAAGGACTACAAGTGAGACAAGAATGTTACTCAAGACTTGAAGACTAAGGAAACACAACCTAGAAGAAATCATCATCACCTTTGAAGTTTGTGACCAAGATACAAGAATTTTTCCAAGGATACAATGATCTCATTCATGAAGAAACAACCAACAAGAATGGAATGATCTCAAGTGAACCATATAGTTGGACCACCATACTAAAGATTAGTTTAGATCAAACACACCAACTTATGTGGTGTAACAAAAATATTTTGTTGCCTAAAAATGTGCTTGAACCTTGTTGTTGAGTGGAATGTTTGATTGTGATTGCTTTCACATTGCTTGTGTGATTTGTTGTGTGTGATTAGAATTTTTCAATAGAAATCTTTGCCTATTCTAATCTCAATCCAACCCAAACAAATGACTTCTCGAAGAAACTCCAACATCAAGAATGGTGACAACAACAACCAAGAGATGCTTCTAGTAACTCAAACCCAGTTGAATCAAGTGACAACTCAGTTTTTAGCCAACAACAATGAGTTAGACCCAACCATGCAAAAGTTTGTGGAAACCCAACCTCAATTGTTGCAAAGGATGACCAATCAAATGATCAACATGATAAGCAACTCTCCCCAAGGAGATTGTGACAACAATGATGTCAAGGATGATATTATAGAAGGAACTCAAGCTTGCAATATTTGTGGAGACATGGAACACACTTCCAAAGAGCATGAGGATCAATGCCCTAATTGTGAAGAGAAACATCCAACTAAACAATGCCCCACATCTCAAGTGACTTGTTTCCTATGTGAAGGAAATGATCATGTCCCTATCCAATGCCCCATCTATCCTATAGTTCAACAAATGAAGCAAGATGGAATGCATCAAATGTTTGGAAACCTCCATAAAGGAACAATTTCTACCAAGAAGGATGACGGCAAAGTCAGAACCATGCCTCATAGAGCCAAATCCAAAGTGACCACAAAGTGTTGCTACTCTTGTGAAGAAGAAGGTCATATATCTAGTAACAACCCCAAGAAGAGAGAAAGATTTCCCACCTTAGAGGTGAGATATGAAGAGCATGAACTAGAAGAACTCCTAGCTTTGGAGACACCCAAGAAGAAGAAGAAGAAATGCCCTAATTCCAACAAGAAGGACAATAGCCAAGTGCAATGTTACAATTGCAAATAGATGGGACACTATGCATCACATTTTCCAGAAAAGAAGAAAGATATTAGCCAACAGGTGTGTTTCAAATTCAAAGAGCTAGGCCATTATGCAAACAAGTGCCTAGAGAAGATACATCAAGATCCCAAGTAAGCCAAGATGTAATCTAGTTGGAAATTTTTAAGGGTGGTAGTACCTTAGTTGCCTTGAGACAACTTGTATCCTCTATCCTTCCCAAATCTCGGGACGGGATTTATTTTAAGGGTGGTAGCGTGTCACATCCCAAAATGTTCCAAATTTTGAAATGTGAAAAATAAATAAACAAAATAAATAATTGTTCAAATTTAGGGTGAAAAGAAACTTTTTGATTCCAAATGAAAACATCAAAACCCATCTTGAACAAACTTTGAATAAAAGGGAATCAAAAAAAATTTCAATCAAGTGAAATACATTCATCAATAAATGAATCTTGAAATTTAAACACTTGGAAAAGTTAAACCAAAACCCTAAAACCCTAATGGAAGAAAATAATTCCAAGATCTCCCTAAGACTATGGGTTTGTTCCATATAAAAAAATTGTCAACAAATATTTATAAATGAACAAGAATGATGAATAAAATATTATAAAACCATATAAATTGATTTCATTCAATTTGGAACCATAGATAAAAACTTATGGAGTTATTAAGATAAAAGTAAATAATTTCCAAAGATATCCATACCAAATTGTGAGCAAAATAATTGTAAAGAGATTTAAAAGAATAAGCCAATATCAAATAAAATTATACAAATTGGAATCACCAATTTTGGATCTGTAAATAAAAAGATATGGATTTTATAAGACAAAGAAAGAAATAAATAAGGAATATTTAAAATCCAAATTAAATCTTGGCCAAATCCATAAGCAAATGAAATAAGGATAATCCAATAAAGGGATCAAGATTATTCCAATAAAATTATATGGCATTAAACCATATTCTAATTATATATGGATAAAGATAAAATTCCTAATTGAAATGATTAATTAAATCATGAGGAAGTAATAAAGGGAAATTTATCAAAGTGGATTAAAAAGTTATCAAATTAACTTAAAAGAATTATTTGAAGAAAATTTATATGGTATTAAAACCATAATCAAATTTAATTTAATTAAAGACAAACACCCAAATTAAATAACTGATAAATCACAATAAAAATAATTCAAATAATTATTTAACAGCCTATTAAATAAGTAAAACCTACTGAATAAGTTTGGTGAAAATTTAGAATTCAAATAAAGGTTTGAAAATAAAATCAAAATCTTATTTGAATAAAAGACAAGTGCCTATTTTAAATAAAATATAAACCATAAAAGAATGAAAGAATTATTCCTAAAATGGTATTTAAAATACATGTTTAATCAACATTAAAAACCTACTGAATAGTTTGAAAAGATTTGAAAAGAAAAAGGGTTTGAAATTATTTGAATAAAATCAAAACAGAAAATGATAATTAGAAAAAGAAAAGAAATAGAATAAAAAAATGGAAAAAGGATCCAGCCCAGCTAACCTAGCTCATCTGGCCCAACTAGCCCACTCCCTCTCTCTCAAACGCGAAGCGATTTTCACTCGCAAGTTCACCCACTCAGACACTGACGCATGGACCCCATCGTGTAACACTTTCTATCGCTGCCAGCTGGCCCACTCGTGAGTCGTCGTCTTCACCCCGCAGACCAGTTCCTCCCCCCTCCTCGGCATTTCTGCCACACATTCCGTGAGTAAATTCGTCTTAATGTTGTAGCATTGACACCCCGCGATTACTCTCGTTAACTCGCCTCGCTCCCCTCTATCTTTCCCCCAGACGCCCCGCACTCACTGCCCATAGGGTGCTCAAAATTCTCGCAGCAAGCACCACTGTTCCGACGAGCCACCGTGCCAATTCTGGCGAGCCCCGACCCCCTCTTACCTCCTAGATCACACGGTCTTGACCCCCATCACTGTGCGTATTTGCCAGTGGCCTCATTTTGCTCGCGCACGCCCCACATCCTCGGCTTTGTCCACGTCTGAGTGTCGCCGTTGTCTGCCTCCGCTTCGACGAACACTACCGGTATCAGCTGACCTCCCCTCTCCTCCTATTTCACACGCGCATACTCGCCATGACTCTGCGCATCTAACAGTACCTTCCTTTTTCTCTGGCGTGCATGGCAGCCTCGCCACCGTCTTCAATAGTGCGTGCCCGAGCCAGTGAGGAACTCCGGTGAGCAATCCGCGGTAACCTCGTGCGCCCCTCGTCCAAAGGAGACTACGTCGAGCATCAGCAACGCCCCACGAACTCGGTGAGCCACTCCACTTCCTCTTTCGCTTCCTGTATCGCCGGCAACGCCCCATCCAGAGCGCTCCGCCGCCAGCCACCGTCGCCAGCGCCGCCCGTTTTTGGTCTATTCGTTTTGCTCCGTTAGATCTAGATCGGATGCGTGAGATTAGATTTAACCCTAAGGGGTACGAATCCATATGAGCTGTGTGATGCAACTTAGATCCAACGCACCACGTTAGCTGATCCACGTGAACCGGTATCGACGAATAGAAAACAGACGTGTGGCACGTGTTTTGTTTTAAAAACAGAAAAGGTTCTATTAGATGTTTGATTTTGTAAAATTCATAATTTTTGATCCACACGTCCAAGTTTTGCAAATTCTATGTCAATGGAATCATCAAGAAGAAACCTTTCCAACCATGTACTTTGTTTAGTAAATTGCTTCTGTAAAATTGGTTGTATTTGCAGAAACATGTGTAGGCATATTTTGAATATAAAATTTATTCTAAAAATGTTTTTTGTATAGAATCTTTTGTAAATGTATTGTTTTGAACCTACTGACCATAGAAACCAACTTGTAGATTTAAAAGTGTATTTTGTGAAGATAAAGAATAAATCTTTGAATAAAAGAATTTTTTGTTAAATAAAAATATTGTTTATGATTTAAAAATGATTTTTGAGTAAAACCTTTTGAAAATGGTTTGAATTAAACTCTCTGACCCTAAACACCAAGTTTTATAATTTAAAAATATATTTGGTGAACCCTATAAAATTATTACCTTGTTTAAAGGCATTTCCAACAAAATAAAATATGGCTTTGATTTAAAAATGGTTTATAGGTAAAACCTTTCGCAAATGGTTTTAATATTAAACACTTAACCTTAAAACACTAACATTTGTGTTTAATAATATATTTAGCAAACACTAGAAAATCTTCCTTTGATTTAAATCATTTCTAGCAAAACAAAATGATTTAAAATGGCCATTTTTCACTAACTTGTTATCAAATGGTTTTGCCACTTTTATAAATGACAAATAGGTGTTTTAAAATGTTTATAACATATTAGAAACCACTTTTCCAAATAAAACAATCTTTGGCATGCTTGCATGCATTGCTTTGTTTTTATTATTCTATGTGATGAATTGCTTGAATGGTAGATTGAATTTGTGCCTTGATTGAATTGTAGTGGAATTTGAAGAGTGTGACTATTGCAAGATCAAGGAGTGAACTTATATTCTCTACTAAAAAGGCAAGTGGTGCTTCATACTTTTATCCTATTATTTTCACTATGCATTAGTGATAATTCTAAGTAGGATTTGCATGGAATTTTACTAAGTATGATATGCCATGGGAAATCCTAGTAGATGATACCTTAGTAGAATTTTACCTAAGTTAAGATCCCTACTACTATCATGCTTAGCCTAGATAGTAGAAAACAAGGGTGGATTATATTCATGCTATGAGATATTTCTAAGTCTATGAATTGTGTTTTGTTTAATAAAACAACTATGTGAATGAATCAGCTGGGTGGAATGGAAAGGATGGATTTATGTTGAGTGGTTACACAAGGCCAGGGGACTGGTGAACCTGGTGTATCAAACTTATGGAATGCCACCCAGGAACAAAGAGATTTGAGATGTCAAATGTTGAGAAGCTTCAACTGCAGCCACTTGGCATTATGGGTTCTGCCTGGATCATATAGGTTGCAATAACTTAGCCAAATGGACAGTTGGTGGTAGATGGTTGATAGGTTTGGAGCGCGTCCATTTTGGTCTAAGAGAAGGCTTTTGAAAGATCTTGTATCAATGCATGTCGATTCTTGTGGGGGAAGGTGCACCACCTCTCGAGAGAGTAAAATCTAAGTACATAGCCATGTCCCTGAGAATGGACAATTTGAGCATCAAGACTTGGAAGCTATCAAGAATCTCCTCATCCCAATTTCTAAGTTAAAAACTTGTGGTTGAACAAGGGTTAAAGGATCTTCAATCAAGGATTGGTAGATGCCTTGGGTGATTTTTGCTAAAAAAAACTAGTGTTTTCAAATGATAAGAAAAATCTATTTTGAGCAAAGCAAGACTAAGCTCCACTTAGCCAAATGCATATATATGATAGATACCATCATTCTACCATAGTATCACTTGCCAATACAATTCAAATGTATTGACCCTTGTGGTTGTAACTTATTATGTTGCAGGTTTGTTTGATGTTAGTGAAGTGTGTTGATTAGGATTACAAGTCTACAACCAACATGATTGTCTGTGGTACTTTAAAGATGAAGGACTCCATGCAATATAGATATTTTGCTGCATTGTAATGTGATAGCCAAATGAGCTATGTAAGATGTAATGAAATATTTTATTCCTGGTTATAAAATTGTATTATGACTTTTGTTTCTTGATATTACATCTTAACTATGGATGCTAGCTATTGATCCAGGGACTAGCATTGTAAACACAGGGATCTCTACCTTATTAAAGGTTGGGAACTTTACAGTTAGGCTTTTCAGAAACAACTATAGTGTAGAGCTATCTCACCACAGCCCAATATTCATTGTATTGTTACCTTGCCTTGGTGGTTTGCGAGTACTTTCAAATACTCACCGGCATTTTCCCTGGCTATTTACTTGGCCAGATTGCAGATGTTAAGTGACGAAGGTGCTGACGTCTATGCGATCTAGGCCGTCTTCCCAGTCAGCTGCCTGTAGGTTAAGGCATGCCATGGGCTCTGCGCTTGAAGACTTCCGCTACGTGTGTTGTAATTGCCATAATGGCCTCTTTGTAAGTTTTGTAATCGTTACTTTATTGATGATGTAATGATACTGGTCGATTATGCTCATGGCTCACTAATCATGGGAACATGAATTGTATGCATAACGAGTATTCTCGGACCATAAATCCGGGGTGCCACAGACTTGGTATTAGAGCCATCCTGACTGTAGGAGACCTTAGTTTGCATGGACGTTAGACAGGACAACCCCTATTTCTAAAAACATCGGTTTTTGCAAACTATTTTCCCAAAATCTTTTTGAAGGATTTCTTATCTCATCTTCTCTAACTTAAATGATTTGAAAATGGATTACTCTATATCTCGTCTACTTAAATGTTTTGTTTTCAAAAACAAAGACCGACTCGGAGACTATGAAGAAGGAGATCCCGGAATGAAGTGACAGCAACCCTTGAAGAAGGCACGACCCTCACCCTCACTGCCGAAGAGTTGAATATTCCCCACACCGCTGAGGAATTGCAGTAGCCGAAGTCAGTGCACCAACTCAAGAATGGCAACTAGAGTCAAGCAGTACCTATGGAGTAGTTTTCCTCATCCCTCGACTCACTCTTATGGCGCAGTGTAGCACTATGTGGCGTCCCAGAACCTATTTTGTAAAACTCTAAGTGCTTTTTTTCCCTATGGTAGAGACCTATTTTGTAACATCTTAAGTACCTCCGCCACCGATCGGCCCGAACCTGCTAAATTTGTGGGTGATATGCAAGTGTGATGTCCTTCTTTGCGTGTTTTACCCACGATGTTGCATCAGACCAAACCTAGAACGACCCCATTACAAAGGACCTTGTTTCCTAGACCGCCAAACTCCAATGTCATCCTCCAACCCATCGGACCCCTAACTAGCTCAGAACTAACCACCCGGAAGCTAGTAGATGCCCTTTCTGGTAGACCTTCTAACTCATAAGTGGCTTATACAAGGTCAACAGGAGATAACCACCCCTGGATGAAAGGTGCAGCGCCACTCCCCAAAATCATCATACAACTCCAATAAAGAAAGCCCGCGACTCCACTAATAAACCATAGTGTCGCTCTAAGGGGGAAGACTGTGTCTTTCCTGCCCAAAACCCCATAAAACCCTAGAGTCGAACCCTAGTCATCGCTAGGTGACCACCACCCTCAAAATCAAAATCATGGACCCTGATTGACGGACAATAATCGACACTACTCCAACAAGATACTTCTGGAAAGTTCTCCATCGCTGAGTCGGCCGTCCAGCCACCACTCCCGGCGTTTCAAGACCAAGAAGGCAGAAAAGCTGACTATCGTGGTAAAGGAATTAAGAAGGCTCAACTCGTCATCTCGCCGCAAGAAGGAAGGACCCAGTTGACGCTAAACCTACCTAGAATCGTCGTAAGGGGAAAAGATTTTGTCTTTTCCAGTTGTTTAAATCTAAACCGCCCCAATAGGAAGACACTTAGCTCCGATCCGTAACTGACCATGTCGGTTAGTTGTAAAACTTGTTAGCGCCTAATAATTCCCACCGCTGAAATTGTTAAGTGGATGTTATCACCCAACCCTACTCCTCGCTAATCTCGGGATGAGAGTATTTTAAGGGGGAAAGGTCTGTAACATCCAAATTTCAGCAACCCAGATCTTTTATCAAAAAGGAAAAAATTAGGGGGAACAAAACCTTTTTCTTACTAAGTATTGCAAGGCTTTCTTACTTGTTTTCTAGAGTGCATGCAGTTGATTGTGCATTAGGTACTCTACTTCTTATCTCAACTCTATTTGGCAAGAGCTATATTACAATGGAAATGTCTTGGCTCATCTTTCATATTCTCAAAATTTCTGGCATTTCAAAATCCGAGCCAAGATGACTTTGACCGAACAAAATAATCTACTAGTTTCTATTAACAAAACTATGGAGATATATATATATATAATCTCTTTATGTTTTTAAGACAGAACTCCCAGCTACTCTTATCCCTAGGTTTTCCAAAACCTTTATTAAAACCTTTTGATTCCAATCTTGGTGGAAATACAAATATGGTCCTTACCTCACTTCAAATCATAAACAATTCAAAATACCCATCCTTACCTCAATCTAGGCTTGATGGTAACCCTAGTAGTAGTTGGGTAAGTGATAAGATGAATTGCGTTGATCTATTGTTTGATGAATTACCTTGATCTAATGATTTCCTTGTTTGCTTAGGAACTAGAGTGAGCTAATCTAGTAGATCATACCTTAGGACCCAATCTATGTTTGTAAGCATCAATCTCAGACCAAGCACCCCAATTCTGGATCTACCCTAAGCCGCCAAAGTGGCCATCTCATCTCCTGATCAGATCAATCTAGGGATAATCCCTTTTGATAGTTCCCAACTCGATGAAGACCTAATCCAATCATGGATCCCCTCCATTCAATCTATAACTCAAAATAAACCACTTGATGGGAAGGATAAAACATTGCCACTCTCTGAAATTGTTTCCCACTTGTAATCTAGTCCAAAACTCTACATCTGCCAAAATGGCTAAGTCTGGATTTCATATCTAGATTCAATATTTGGAGCTCTACCTTTTCCAACCTATGTGCATTCCTGAAAATGTACTTGAATCACCTTGTAGTATAGCTTTAGTACTACCAAAGACCACTCTTGACCTTGGCTAAGCCATTCTGTTTCCACTCATCCATGATGGTTTTGTAGTCAAGATAATAATCTTTTCTGCAAATCTTATCATCTTGCCTACTTTGATAGAAACTCACATCCTTATGCTACCACCCTTGACCAAATCTTTGCATGATTATGATCTTCTAATCATGTTCTATCAATCCCCCCCCCTTGTTTCCATTGGAGCCTTTTGCTTATTAAACCCACATGGTTTAGGAGGCTTCATGATGTATCTATTATGGCATCCTTATTTTTCAACAAAGTTTGCCATCTCTTCTAGACCACCTCAAATGCAACCAATCCCAACTCTTGCTTCCATGATCATCTAAATAACTTGGTCTATCTATCCATATATCCATTGCATCAAGGTGAGCTCTGATCTCACTAATCCAACCATGTTTTCGTGGCATGAAAATAACAAAACCCTAGATTCCCTAAAATCTAGTTTCCTCCCATCTCACCAAAAATACTTCAAAACACAAGTGTAAAATGATGTATGAATCAAGTCTACATCATCTACTTTGGATATAATCTTTTGCCAAATAATTTCCATAATTATTTGGAGCCTAAAACTATTTAAATTCTTTTTCTAGCAAAATCCTCCAAACCTTTTCCTTAAAGACAAGTTTATTTTTCTCCACAACACCTTGCCAAGTCAAGGCACATCTGATGCCTATATATCCTATCCCATCTTTCCACCTAAAAAATAAATATTTTTGAGATTCGTTATTATTTCTTTTGCCCTATTTCTTAAATGGTAGAAACAAGAAACAATTCCTTAAAAATACTTTCCCATCTCTATAAATTCCAATAAAATTATCCAATGTGTAATATTGTATTTAGGACCATATCACATCCTAAAACAATCCTTCCTAACATAAAAATATCAAATAAGCTTCTAGAAACAACTTCTGCACTTTTTGATTAAATGCCTTTAAAGGGGCTTATAATCATCTGAAAAATCCCTAATAAATCTTGGAGGTGTACATTGACATACTTTATTTACCAGTACCCTTTTACCACCTTCCTCAATGCAAATTTTCAAACTTCCTTCACAACCCTTGGTTGGATCAATTTTGCCAATCAAGCCTTTGCTCAAATCAAAACCATTTCAAACCACATCCAACCCTGCCAAGAAAACTTCCCTAGCACCACTCACACCCATTGGGTCGTGTGCATTATAGCCCTAGTCCTGTAGCAGCTCTGCCCCTTGTCCTTTTTGTTTCGATAATAAAAAGGAAGAGGAGGGAACACAAATATCTTGTATCACAAACCCAGCAGCCACCACCCCTCCCCTCCACTCTCTGGTCGAGCACTAGGCCCACACCCCACCACAGCACCACCCAGCTCATCCAATCCAGGGCCAGCACCCTCCCCTTGGCTCTCCTAAGCTCGGTCCACCATGAACCCGCTCCCTCCCTGTTAAATAGACGAAGGCCACCCCATAGCCTCCCTTCACCCTCATTCTCCACCTCTGCTCCCCACTCACCTCCTAGAGCATCTCTCCATCCACCTTTTCTCTGCCCTGCCCATGAGAAGAAGAGCAAAAAGCATTGGACCCCTCTCTCCTTGCAAGCACAGCTCCCTCCTCCCTCTGTTTCCTCCTCTGGATGTCACCTTGCCGAACTTCCCTCTTCCCCCTGCTCCTAACCATGCTTTTTTTCCGCCCAGGACCCTCTATACCGGCACCGCCGTGGAGCTTCGAGGCCACCTATACGGGCGCAGTCGCGTGAGCCATCTCCCAGTGCTGGACCCCGGCTTCCCGCCCCTCTCCGAGGTCGTCGGAGTGCGCTGTGTCGCCCCGTCGCCTCCCCTTTGGCTCCCCTGTCCTCTGGTGAGCCCCCGCCTCCGCCCCGACGAAGCTAGGGTTCCCTCCATCAGTGATCTTTTGCGAGGAGAATGACGAATAGCGGCCGTTGATCCTCACTGGGTCTATCGGCTTGTGAGGCTCGGTACCCCTTCGCGGCCCTGGGCCGCTGACCGCCGGGCCCTGCGGCCGGCTTTCAGAGGCCTCAGCACACGCGTCCACGTCGTGAGCTGGGCCAGCCTAGCGCGGTGCCGCCTGGGACGTTGGCATTAGGCCCGCGTCCTCCCTGCCCTTTTTCCTTTTCTTTTAAAACATTTTTAGATCTATATTTTTGCTGCTCGGTTTAAATCCAAATGAAAATGAAAAATAGCCTAAAAATACTAGATCTAAATTTTACCAGGTCTCTAAGTGTTTTTACTAACATGCAGTACCCTTGCTTACCCAAAATATTGCATAGATAAATCCTAGAAAATAAAATAGCCAAGTATGTTCCTTCCACTAACAAATGCTGTCATAGAGTTTGGTAAATACAAATGCACTAAATCCAATTGGTACTTAAAAGTATTAGCCATACCTTGCATGTACCACTGGCCCCATCTAAAATGGTTTCCTAGTTTTCCTTTAGTATAAATAACAAAATCAGGGCATTTCTTCCCTTATAAATTTCTCTAGGACAAACCAAATGAGGTAATGACGTAATCCCAACTCTCCACACATCTATATACCCATACCTATCAAATCCCAGGAGCCCAAAATTTATTGAGCTCTCTTTGAATTCCGGTGAGCTAATCATTTTCGTGCATAGGTAATTCACCAATAAATTCATGTCATTAGTTCTGTAAATCCAAAAAGCGTGATTCTAATTTCTATAGAAAGGCATTTCAAATGGCTAACATATGTTCTTGTAATCACATAAAAAGATTCTTTAGATTAAATATTATGAAAAAGATAAAACTCATCTAGAACTGTCTTTGGGAATTTCCTAAGGGCATTCTGGTAATTATTTTAAGATGAATCCAACTCTCAGTGAATTATTCCACCAAATACTATCTAATCACCCAAGTAAATAATTTTTGGAGCTCCATAATTTTTCTGGTGAATTATTTCCCAAAACTAGAGCTTTACCCACTATAAAAATTATTATAAATCAATGGAAATTGATAAAATAGTGAAACCACTTTTGTTGGATTCATTTTATCGATACCCATATGATGGTACCATTTTTATATAGTGGTATCATATAGAGCAATCCCTTGGTCAAAAACCACTCTCTTAGATAGTCCCTAGATTATAAATCCCACCGGATCATCTCCCAATGACTCCAAGTCTTTATCAATCTCATCTAACTAACCATCCAGCACCCTACTTATTTATTTCAAGTGTGGTATGATTGCTTGCTGTATATATTGATGCTTGTATGCCTTGTATTAATTATGGTGTTGTTTGTGTGCATGTATGCTCGATAACGACGATAGTTACGATTGTGTGCCATCGAGAAGAAGGAAGCATAGGGTGTTCTCTTATTATTATTGTACCCGGTATTCTGGTTTTATAACTCTATCTAGGGACATCTCGCTGGTCATAGGCAAGCCACCATTCCTGAACTCCTATATTAACCTACTCCTTTTTATCGATTGTTTTATATCCCGTTTATGAATTTCATGATTAAATGCATGGTTTGTTTTAAATAAAAGGCGTGAATAACTTGGCTCCTCTGAGTTATGATGGAGTGTCCATTAGGACACAGACCCTCGTTGACAACCACTTTTACCCTTTAGATCGAGGTTAAGATGCTTAGCATCTTCCCTCTTGTAAACTACGGGTTTTCGATGATAAAAATATTTTGGGCTTTTACCCTAATTCAAAGTTTTCAAAATAAAACCCTTGGAAAGAGGCATCGTTTCCGAGTGGAGGCTTTACTAGAGAAGATATGAGGAGGATAATGAGAAAGTGGAGCAAGAGTAAGAGAAAGGGATGTTCTACGCCTTTACTAGAACAATTTATCCGTGCAACCACACTACCCCAGTCCCTAGGGCTTAGCTCATAGTTTGTTGTCTTTAGCCGGTGCTACTCATACTCGCTAAAGGGGAGAAATACCAGGAAATCCGGACTGTCGTGGACAAGGTACCTATGCAACAATTGGGTCTCTCACAGACGGTATGACTTATTGTAAGTACGAAAGGAAATGGAGTCAAATTACTATATGCCAAACTACGGTTTGGGGAATAGGCTTGTACGGAAGGGAGGACTATGGCCGTCGTGCCACATACTCATGCCGGAGAGAACAACCCAAAAGGAAAAGACGCCTTTGCTAGGGATGGACAAATGAAAAGTTAGGTTTGATTATCCTAAACCCCATCTACCGTGTGTAGCGGGTTGTGGTTGTATCCCGGTGGATGTATTAATTCTTGTGGGTATAGTGCGCAAACTCTGCAGAGTCTAATCTATTCGAATAGCCATGTCCATGATCAAGGCCGGTTGGAAAGGTGATCACTAGGAGTACCCTTGGGATATGTCACATCCCAAATTTTAGATTTGGTAATGCATAACATTCATGGCATTGCATCATGAGCATCCATGCAAAATTTTAGTTTGAAAATATTTTGGCAAAACAAACCGCTTGCATTTGCATTTTGACACCTACACATGAACACTTTATTTTACCATTCTACTGTGAAAAAACATTATATTTTGAGTGTATGGAAGGCACTGGTGCATAGAGGGTTTCGTCACGAACAAGTAGCACTTTGATTCACACAATTCGGAGCTCCATAGCAAAAGTTACGTGAATCTGAATTTTGTCTAAAATTTCTGGATAGTTCTGTCAAAATGCAGATAAGGAAAATCATCAGGAAAAAAAAGAAAAGATAAAAAAAGAAAAGCCGACCAGCTGGGCCACCGACCAGCCGGCCCAGTCAAGGCAGCAGCAGCCCGCGGCCGCCAGCCCACTCGGCACTGCAGAAGAAGCCACCACAAGGCCGCACTAAGCGTCGCCTCACCACCCACGTGGCCCCATGTCAAGACCTTCTTCTACAAACCGTATGCAACACAAATTTCTCCGAAATCGGGCCGTTTCCGAACCGATTTCTCCGAGATTTTTGCCTATATCAATCTACTCGTTGCCCTCTATGAAACCCCCTAGTTTTTGCTCCCTCTCGCGCCGCCACCGACGAGCAATTGCTCGCCGGAGTTAACCGCCGCCGCCGCCGCCCGCTCCTGGTAAGCGCTCTCCGTCGCCGCGCCTCGCCCCTCCCTCGCCACCCGCCTCCATCCCTCGCCCGCAGACGACGCGCCGCCCGTGCTCGCCCGACGCCGCCCGAGCTTGCCGCCCGCCGCCGTCGCCCTGACGCTGCCGCCGCCTCCACGCCGACGAGCCCGACCGCCACGCCCCCGACGCCGTCCCACCATCCACCGCCGCCGGAGACCCCCACCGCCGCCGCACCAACCTCGCCGCCGCCGCCGTCGTCCGCTCAGGTGAGCACCTCGCCGCCCGCCTCCCCCTGCCCTCCGATCTAGAACGGACGGCCCAGATGGTCCGTTGACTGACCACGCTGACCGCTGACTGGTCAGCGTGCCACGTCAGCGCGGTCAGACCTGTCAAACTTTGACTGTGTATTTTAATTAGATTTAAATTGGCAGAAATTAGCTAAAACTTGTATAATTCATATCTTTAGATCTACTGGGCCAAAAATTGCAAATAAAATATGTATAGAATCAGTGTCTCGTGTAGAATATTTCTGTACAGTTGCTTTAGACTTTGACAGCAAGTTTTTGTCCTAGTTAATTAAATGAGTTAATGCCCTTTTTAGAGTAATAAATTCATAGAATAAGTTCTGTAACTCCAAAAATTGCAAATAAGATGTCCCTGGAATCAGTAAAACAAGGGGAATCTTCTAGTGTATTAAAAAGTTAGGCTTACAGTACTGGAATTTTCAGAATCTATTTAAAGGCTTACTGTAGTATTTTAATTACTTAGGAAGTTATATAAATACTTTTTGAGAAATTCCAATTGGTACTGATTCTATTATGAGTTGCCTACGTTGTGAAAATTTTCCAAGATTTTACAAACAGTATGTTAGCGGTGGCTAATTATTTGGTTTCTAGCTCTATTATTTGAGCATTATAAATTGCATGCCTTGTTTCTTTGCACTCAAAATAATTTCCATGCATGCATACAGTAGGTATACTGAATAAGATTATGAGATGCTACTGTAGCGTTATCCAACTTGTCATGCATGCATCTTGCATCATCATTGATTGTATATGGTTGTGGATGGTTTGTTTATATGTTTGCAATTGTATCGTGTAGATTGTGACGAGTGCAACGTTTTCTCGTGTGTGGATTGTTCTTTCGACCGCTACAGCCAAGGCAAGTAGATGCTACCTTATTCATGATGTTGTCCTACTATTTTCAATGCATTGTCGTGTATTTTGTATATGCATGTGTAGGATATTACTATCGCTATGCTATGTCCCATTATGCGGTAGGGCTTTCCCTATAGATGAACCACCGTTGGTAGATGTGCTTAGCCATGCTATGATGAACGAGGGCTGGGTTACATCACTGAAGTTGTTTCTAAATGTGTTGGTTTGCGAAAACTAAAACAACTTAATCAATGAATCTCCTGGGTGTGATGGGATTGATAATTTTTGATGGTATCATTGCGGAAAGGCACCCAGGTATCAAGAGAGAATGATTGGCTTCTTTATTTTGTAGCTTACGTGTACAACCATGTGCCAATAATGGAATGGGCGGTTGGTTGGACTCAGTAGGTTGTGGTAACTCGAACCCACGTATCCAGAGATGTAGAAATTTTGGTAGGTTGGACCGGTGCGTGTCTGGTTTGGGGAGCTACTTCCCGAACGGTCTCTCCTTGGCCTTCTCCCTATCATCACCCAATATGTGAGTGGTGGTACGAGCTGGGCTGGCCAAGTCACATGGGTAAAGTGTACTAACCCCTCCAGGGTGTATAATCTAATCGATTAGCCGTGTCCCCGGTTATGGACATCTGAGTTGCTTGATATTGATTCCATGACATGTTTCTCGCTCATTCTAATTTCATAATTGCTTTAATGTTGATGGGTTAACTTAATTAGGATCTTTTCAAAGAAAATCAAAAACTGTTTGTGAAAGTAGGACAAAGGTATTAGAAAATGCAAGATAGCCACAGCTCCACTTGCCAAATATGCATGTAGTTGTTAGCTCTATTGTCTCCTTTAATAGCTCTACTTGCCATACATTCCATGTATTGACCCTTCGGGGCTATATGTTTCATGTTGCAGGATATTCCGATTCTGAGTAATCGATTTAGGCCACGGTACTCCACTCGGCACTTGTTCACTTGTGGGCAATTTGAAGAATGGAGGATTTACTATATTTACGTTGCTACTTGAATAACATTGAGCTAGTCTTGAGCTAATCTTTTATTGTAATAATGATAGTCTGGATCTTCGTTATTTATGATACACGGATATTTTGCTATGTTATTCATCTTATTCTATTGTGGGCCAATGAACCGATCCAGGGATTGGCATGTCACATAGAAGCTACGGTCTTTTCAGAACCATAGTGTTACTGGATATGTTTGAGATGAATAAAGAGGATGTGACTTGGTCACGAGGAAAGATAAGAACAAGGTTGGTTTTCACCAGAGATGGTCGAAGATGTTTTAAAAAGGGTTTTTACTATAAAACTGTTTTCAAAGTTTTTAACAAGGATATGGAGATATCTGGACTTTCTAAAAGGAGGCATATTTTCTAAAATCTCTTTTTCAACAAAGATATAGAGATGCCAATGTTAGGCTTCTCAGAAACAACTATAGTGTAGAGCTATCTTGCCACATCCCAATATGCATTCTATTTTTACCTTGCCTTGATGGTTTGCGAGTACATTTAAAGTACTCACTGATATTGTCCCTAGCTATTTACTTGGCCAGATTGCAGATGTTAAGAAGTAACGAAGGTGCTAACGTCTATGCGAGCTAGGTCGTCTTCCCAGTCAGTCGCTTGTAGGTTAAGGCATGCCATAGGCTCTGCGCTTGAAGACTTCCGCTACTTGTGTTGTAATTGCCATAATGGCCACTTTGTAAGTTTTGTAATCGAAACTTTCTGGATGATGTAATGATACTGGTCGGTTATGCTCACGGCTCACTAATCATGGGAACATGAATTGTATGCATAACTGGTATTCTCGGACCGTAAATCCGGGGTGCCACACAACTCTTGAAACACTTTCAAATTGAAAAAATTATTCAACTCTTAATGTAAAAGAGTGTTTATAATTGAGACAACTTTTGAACACTTTCAAAATAAATTATACAACTCTTAATGTAAAAGACTATTTATAATTGATACAACTCTTGAATACTTTCAAATTAAAAAATTATACAACTCTTACTATAAAAGATTGTTTATAATTAAACAACTCTTGGACACTTTCAAATTAAAAAAATTATACAACTCTTAATGTAAATGAGTATTTATAATTGACACAACTCTTGAACACTTTCAAATCACAATTTGGATATGATAATGTTGTCCTAAGAAAATCTTGAGAGTTTACCATTTTTAGAGCGTGAAAAGTGATCCCTAAACTAAAATCTTTATGCATCGTGCATATATGAAAATTATAAACCTTTGAACACTATGAAATCACACTAAATACGTGATAATGATGTGCTAACAAAATTTTGAGAGATTATCATTTTCTCCCCATTTTCATAGAGTGGAATGTAATGCATAAACTTGTATATACGATCATTTATCATTTTCATTAAGTGAAATATAATGCATACACTTGCATATACAAAAATTATACACCTTTGAACACTTTCCCTGCAAATTATATTCAAAATCATTTGTTTATGGAGTTAAAGTACCGGTGGCAAACTCATTATTTTGCATGGATAGAGGGATGCCCCTCGACAGATATAGGGGTTATCCTGTCCGCTAGATCACAGAGGATCAACGGTTGATGGGTACGATCCGCGTGACAACTGTCTCGACCAATCAGAGTGTAGCATCGAATATGAGCACATGTGTGACAGTTTGTGACTAAGAAGGGAAAACTGAGTTGAACTTAAAACCAAGGGAAAAACTAAGTAGAACTTAAAAACCATGGGCAAAATTGACAAATGGGTTCAAATAGAAAACAGAAAGAGATTTAAGAAATGGAAAATACTTCTTTTATACAATAAAATACATCTTGGCATACATCAAACTATTTGCAATTGAAATATACATCATTTTGACAATTATTTCCTCATTCAGACAAACTATGTTTTGGTAGGAATATTTTGGGAAGAGGGTGGAGAAGAAAGCCATGAACCTTCAGAGATAGTAGGTTATTTGAAAAGTGGTGATTTAGGATAAACTTGATTTATATAAATTTCTTATGGTGGCAGGTCACATAATAAGACTCCTTGGGTAGATGCCACTATGTTTTGATCGTTTTGATTTTGTTGTGCATAAAATGACTCAATTAGCTAGCTAAAACCCATTCATTGACTCTCAGTTGACCATCCACAGGAGGGTAAAAGTGAGTATATTGCACATGATATTGTTAGTACTGGAGGGCAAAACTGATTACAACCAAAATGCCAGTGTTACACTCGAGGGTATAACTGAGCACAACTAAGTGGCCAAGGTTAGACATGAGGGGAAAACTTTTGATGCACAGTACGTGTGTTGCGGTGCACGTGGCGGTAGCGGACGCGTGTGGTCGTGCACGACGTAGTAGAGTGATACATCGTAAACGTATCTATAACTTTTGATGTTCCATGCTTGTTTAGTATCTACTTTGCTTTGCTTTGTCTTCACTTTGAGGTATTTTTATATGTTTTCTGGTACTAACCTACTAACAAGATGCCACAGTGCAAGTTGCAGAAAATCAATATTCTCGGAATTGGACGGGACAAAAGCCAAAGTCAATATTTTACCGTGGGGAACACGGAGCAAGAAGATGAAACGGAGAAGAGACACCAGGGGGCCACACCCCCTGGCCCGCGCCTGGGGGGGTGCAACCACCTTGGATTCCCCTGCCTCTCCTCTTCGCCTATAAGAAGCCCACCGATACAAAAATCATAAGGACCCGATCAATCTTCCACGAAACAGTCCGTAGCCGCCGCCACCATCGTCCCTAGATCGGGGGGATCTGAAGCTCTTCCCGGCACCCTGCTGGAGGGGAGATCATCCTGGAGGCCTTCTTCATCATCATGCGAGCCTCCGGTATGAAGCGTGAGTAGTTCCACCTTGGACTATGGGTCCATGTAGTAGCTAGATGGTTGTTTCTCCTCCTTTGTACTACCATGTTTAGATCTAGTGAGATCCATTCATGATCAAGGTCATCTATTTGTAATCATGCATGTTGTGTTTGCGGGGATCCGATGGATATTGAGATTACAATGTCAGATTGGTTAATGGTTCTATCTTATTGATTCTATCATGTCTCTGTTGTTTGTGATCTTGAATGCTCTCCATTTATAGTAGCTATCTTGGCCAAGTAGATGCTAGTGACTCCAAGAGGGAGTATTTATCCTCGATAGTGAGTTCATGCCTCTATTTAATCTAGGGAAGTGACAGAAATCTCTAAGGTTGTAGATTTGTTGTTGCTACTAGGGAGAAAACAACGGTCTCTTGTTCATGGAACACGTGGTTTGTTTACCTTACAAACTTTTCTTAAAGCATTTATCCGTTTCTTGTAACTTAATACTGGAGGGGGTTCGGATGATAACCTGAAGGTGGATTACTAGTCATAGAAGCTGGTGGATGGCGGTCTATGTATCTTGTTGTATTGCCCAATCAAATCTCATAGGATCATGAATGTTTAGTATTGCATTGTTATGCCTTGCTCTGTCCTGTCAATTGCCCCACTATAATTTGTTTACCCAGCATGCCATGTTTGCTTATCTTAAGGAGAACACCTCTAGTGAACTATGGACCCCGGTCCAATCTTTACCATTGATACATCTTCCACTATTACTGTTTACTTTCTACAACCCACCATTACCTTCCACACCATACAGTTAATCCTTTGTTTTCAGTAAACCGGTGAGATTGACAACCTCACTATTCGTTGGGGCAAAGTCTTGAGTTTGTGTTGTGCAGGTTTCCAAGTTGCTAGCAACACCTTTGGGTCGTTTCCTTCCTCCTACCGGTTCTATTACCTTGGTTTCTTTCTGAGGGAAGACTTGGTGTTGTGCTCATCATACCTTCCTCTTGGGGTCTCCCAACGAAGCTCTACATTGATCTGAGCGCATCAAGCTGTTTTCTAGTGCCGTTGCCGAGGAGGCTAAGGATGGCTTCAGAAGGGGAGTCCTTCACAACATTTCTCTTTACTTTGTTTTTCTTTTGCTTAGTTTCTTTTGCCTTGTTTTTTTGCCTCTATTTATCAAAAACTCCAAAAAAAATAGTTTCGGTTGGTTTGCTTTCTCTTATCAAAAACACAAAAAAAATTAGTTCCTGCTCTAGTTGCTGCTGCTGTTGGCTTGCTCCATTTTTGCCAAAATGAACTCTGCTAAGAACACCAAGTTGTGTGACTTCACTAGCACAAACAACAATGATTTCCTGAGTACACCTATTGCTCCACCTGCTCCTGATGCTACCTTTTATGAAATTAAGCCTGCTTTGTTGAATCTTGTGACGAAAGATCAATTTTATGGTGCTAGTTCTGATGCTGCTGCTACCCACCTCAATAAATTTGTTGAACTTTGTGAGATGCAAAAATATAAGGATGTAGATGGAGATATTATTAAGCTCAAGTTGTTCCCTTTCTCCTTGAGAGGAAAATATAAAGAATGGTTGCTATCCTTGCCTAGAAATAGTATTGATTCTTGGATTAAGTGCAAAGATGCTTTTATTGGAAAATACTATCCTCCTACTAATATCATATCTATGAGAAGTGAAATAATGAAATTTAAACAACTTGATAATGAACATGTTGCTCTGTATTGGGAAAGAATGAAATCTTTGGTTAAGAATTTTCCCATACATGGACTTACTACTTGGATGATTATCTAGACTTTTTATGCGGGTTTAAACTTCTCCTTAAGAAACCTATTGGATTCAGCTGCTGGAGGTACCTTTATGACCGTTACCTTGGGTGCTGCAACGAAGCTCCTTGATAATATGATGGTCAAATATTCTGAATGGAACACAGAGAGAGCTCCACATGGTAAGAAGGTAAATTCAGTTGAAGAAATCTCCTCTTTGAGTGATAAGATTGATGTTATCATGGCTACGCTTGTTAATATAAAAGCTCATATTGATACAAATAATGTTCCCTTAGCCTCTTTGGTTGCTCAAGAAGATCAAGTTGATGTGAACTTCATTAGAAACAACAATTTCAACAACAATGCCTATAGGAATAACTTTGGTAGTAACAACAATTATAGGCCTTATCCTCCTAATAATGGCAATTCCTTTGGAAACTCCTACAACAATACTAGAAGTGCTCCCTCTGAACTTGAATTCATGCTCAAAGAATTTATTATTAAACAAACCACTTTCAACAAAACAGTGGAGGAAAAGTTGTTGAATGTTGAGAAAAATATTTCATCTTTGTTTGAAGCACAATCCTCTTTGATTAATAAAATGGCTACTAAACCTGAAACCTTGGAAAGTACCTTTGCTTTTACTCATGCCACACAAGTTACTATTGATGAAAATGTTATACTGTTAGCTCAACTACATGCTAAGTGGGAAAGAGAAGCTGAAATTGCTAGAAACAGTAGTGTGTGCACTATTACCACCACCAATATGGATGCCACCAAACCACAAGAAGTCCCTATTCCTCCTACCACAATGCCTAAACCCAATGAGTCTATTACTAGTGATGCTAAGTTTGATATTGATCTTGATGGTTGCAATATTTCTGAAGTGATTATGTTCCTACAAAAGCTTGCTAGAAGTCCTGATGCTAGTGATATGAATGTGGCTTTCACCAAGCACATTACAAATGCTCTTATTAAAATTAAGGAAGAAAAGTTGAAACACAAAGCCTCCATTCCTAGGAAACTATAAGATAGTTGGGAACCCATCATTAATATGCAAGTGAATGAATTTGATCTCAAAGCTTCATGTGACCTTGGTTCTAGTGTCTCTATTATGCCTAGAAAGATTTATGAAATGCTTGATTTTCCACCTTTGGAAGATTGCTATTTGGATGTTCCACTTGATGATAATGCTAAAACGAAACTTATGGGGAGTGTTAATTATGTTCTTATTATGGTAAACAATGCTTATGTCCCTGTTGATTTCTATCTTTTGTATGTTGAATACAATGCTTCTTGTCCTATTACTTTGGGAAGACCTTTTCTTAGAACTGTTGGTGCCATCATTGATATGAAAGAAGGCACCATTAAATATAAATTTACATTCAATAAAGGTACTTAACACTTCCCTATGAGGAGAGAGAAGTTGTTTTTTGCTCCTCCTTTGAAATCAAGGTTTGATGTTAATGATTCTTCATTTGAAAATACTTGATTCTTGCTTCTTGTGCCTAACTGAAAGGCATTAAAGAAAAGTACTTCTTGGGAGATGACCCAATAGTTTTCTTGAGTCTTAGAAGTTATTACTTCTGTAATGACCTCTCCTTATCCTTTTTATTTTCCTTTTGTGCAAAGAATAACCTCTAATGAGAGGGAAGTAAGATTAGGGGAGTTGCTACCCTGAAATAGTTTTTTGTGCTCCACCATAAAAATTCGTGTAAAATCTCTATAAGTCGGATTGAGTAGTTCAACAATTTTTTATTTGAGCAACAGAAGGTCTTCGAAAAAACCAGTTTCTACCTGCTAGTCTGTTTTGACAGATTTCTGCCATTATTTGCATTTGCTTCTTATTGATTCCTTTTTGGTTTAGTTTTGGGAAATTGAGCTTTTTGAGGGAATTGCTACAGTAGCTTGTGTTGTTAGTGAAAGTTTTGATGTTCTAAAACTAAAATCCAAGGTCTATTATCTTTTGAATAAACTAATGGTGCTAATGAAGATTGTGTGATGTTTTGTATGAAGGAAATTTTTTAGGTGTAGAGGAAGAATGATGTAATGAGATGAAGAATGGACAAAATATCAAGATTGGGGATGCGACCCCATGTCACCCCAAGAAATATTCAATAGGTACAAGCGTCCAATCTTGGGGATGCCCAAGGAATCTCCTTCTTCATCAATAAAATTCTCAGGTCTCTCAAGACACTTTGTTTTTATTGTTTCATGCACAAGTTGTGTTGTTCTTGGAGCGTCTTAGTTTTTTGTTTTTTGTTTGCTTAGTTTGCTTGAATAAAGTAGTTTGGACCCCCGTTCTCGCTGTGTTGTTTCAAATAAGTTGATTGGTGTTGGAGAGGACTAGAAGGTTCTTGCTTGAATAGTACAAGAGGAGCTTGCTTTGATTGTGACTTAGACTTTATCATTTCATGCTAGATGTTGTTTTGACCTTATGCTTAGTGATTATTGTTGTAGCATGACTTGTTTCAAACAATTAGGATTGCTTAATGTGCCTTGAATGAATCATGCGTTGTTTTAGCATACAAAAGCATAGTATTATGGTATTATCCTTTGATGCTTTGTTTGGGTTGACTTGGCACATGCTCACACCATGTTATGACTATGAACCAGTCACCATAGCCTCTATGATCATTTAGTTTTTGACTTGTCATACCACTTTATGCTTTGATTAATAATGTTTTGTCGCTTTGCATGATTATGTCCACTATTGCTCTCTTAGTTGGTCGTTCTCAGTCTTTTGCTATCCTCCACTTGTATGAGTAAGCTCTACTCATGAATCCAACTCCCAAGAAACAAAGTTATTCCAAAGTGTCCACTATAAATTCCTATGCATGGTGTGTTACACCATTCCAAGTATATTCTTGTTTTATCTATATTCCAATTTAAAAGTTATTTTGTTATGTGAAACTTAGTGATTAAAGCTACCACAAACTTGATGGCACACTTTATTTTTCTTTCCCCTAAATAAACTTGAACCATTGTGTCATCTATGTTGTATATGCTTGCACTTATACGTTGGAATTATGAGAACCATATTGTCATGGGGAACGCTTTCAACATTTCACTTGCACATTGTACACAGTTGATATCATGCTCTTTTGTTTATGGATGTTGTAGGTGTGAAATAAAAGGGGAGCTTGTAAGTCCATGGAGTTATGTATGTGTGTTAGAGAAACTACTGGGAATCTAGCCTAAGCCATGCCTAATCATGGTGGAAACTTGCAGCATCACCATAGTGAGCAATCTATGAAGCTTTCTTCTAATAAAAAAAGAGACACATTGAAAATAGGAAAGAGATAAAAACACCATTTTCCCATGGTAAATAAGAATATTGTTGAGATGCTCATTGTCCGCTTGCCTTGCCATTTTGATTATGGGATAGCTCCTGTATCATGTGCAAGGGGTACCCCGTTGGTGGTTCTCTATGATACACATGTACTTACTATGACAAGAACTTATAGGTGACTAAAGTTGAGTAGCATGAGGAGCGGCCCTCGTATTCAAGGGACATGAGATTGCCAACTTATACTTTGTCAAGCATATACTCCATAGTTTGTTCACTTTAACCTTAATCACTTCAAGATGCTTATGATAGGGGCAATCAGAGCTGAAAGCTAACAAGTACCATAATTTTTGGAAGCTCTTTATGAGACTTGAAATCCCTGCTTCCCTTTTTATGAAGGGCCTTTATTCCACTTTTATATTGAGTCTCCACCTTATATCCTTAGGCACCAATTAAGAGAGCATATTTGTCATTCTTAGTTCTATGTGCATTGTCCCAAAACTTATTGATTGATTCATATTATTGATATTGCTTTCTCATGAACTAATTGTATCTAGTCACTCTTATGAACTTTGAAGGTGTCCTATGCATTTTTTTTCTACTCCATGAGGGATAAGCTGAATGCCACCATGCTATTTTTTATATATGTGAAACAAACAAACGTCTTTCAATGCATTATTACTCATGATCTTTGTTTGTAACTTTTCATGTTGCATGCATAGTTACTTTGTCTTATTGTTAGAACTCCATCTTTCATGCTCATGTTTAGAGTTCTTTGATCCCAACTTTCAATACTTGAAAATGGTTTGATCTTGATTTTGATGGTGCATGTGATATTCCACAAGTATAGGAGATCATGTGTAGCCTTTTCGATAAGTAAGAGTGTCGAACCCAACGAGGATCTAAAGGTAGGATAAATGTTCTCTCAAGTTCTATCAACCACTGATACAACTCTACGCATACTATACGTTTGCATTATCTAGGAAATAAAACTAGAGCAACAGTACGAGTACTAGAGAAAGCTTTGCAAGATAATAAACAACAATAAAGTGAAGCTAGTTGCTGCAGCAATAAAATACACTAAACTAATAGAACCATGAGTGTGGAATAGTGGTGTTAATTGTGGTGGCTTTGTCCAAGTTTAACTGGCGAATAAATCGGGCTCATTGTCTTCGATGCAGTTTTATACGTCGGAAACGTATCTATAATTTTTGATGCTCCATGCTTGTTTAGTATCTACTTTGATTTGCCTGTCTACACTTTGAGGTGATTTTTACATGTTTTCTGGTACTAACCTACTAACAAGTTGCAACAGTGCCAGATGCCCATTTTCTGCTGTTTTTGGTTTCAGAAAAGTTAGTAATGAAATATTCTCGGAATTAGACGGGACAAACATCAAAGTCAATTACTTTCCGCAGGGAACAAGAAGTCTAGAGGGGAGACGAGGAAGCGTGCCAGGGCACCCTCCCAGGCGTGGCCAGGTGTGGGCCCGCGCTTGGGTAGGGTTTGACCCCCCTGGTCGCCTCCTCGGCCTCCCCCTTCGTCTATAAAAAGCCCCCGATACATAAACCCTAAGCACCTTATCAAATATCCACGAAATAGTCTGTAGCCGCCGCCACCATCATCCCTAGATCGAGGGGGGGATCTAAAGTTCTTCCCGGCACCCTGCCGGAGGGGAGATCATCCTAGAGGCCTTCTCTCTGGTACGATGTGTGAGTAGTTCCACCTTGGACTATGGTATGATGCCTGTAGTATCTAGATGGTTGTATCTCCTCCTTTGTGCTTTCATGTATAGATCTTGTGATCTCCATTCACGATCAAGATCTAATCTGTCAACACCCGGATTTTTCAATCCTAGATGCCTGTTATGCCATACATCGCAATCCCAGGATTACCATTTTTGCGAGACATAACAGAATTGGATACCATAGTGCATCATCCATTACAAACGATACATAAGTTCTTACAAAAATAGGGATCTCATGATCCAGTACTTAATACAACATCAAGCAGCGGAATACGTAATAATAATGGTAGCGTAGGCGAAGCTCCATCTTAGGGGTCATAGGCAATGCTGACGATGGGAGATGATCCTAGTTGTCGTAACCTTCCTGGGGTCCATCTTCCAGGTACTCCTCTTCATAGTCTGGCCATGGGAATAGCCAGGGACAAAGCCATGAGTACTCTTTAAGTACTCGCAAACTAATACTAATAGGTAAAGGGGTTTTTTGGATAATAGGACACTAGGCTCTAGGGTTGTTTTGCAAAAGCCAGATTTATCTCTACTAAGTTCTAAAGCTAGTCACAATTTTATAACTCCTAACTGGGAACTTGTATTTCATATCACAACTCTATTGTGGTCAAGTCAAACTCTTAGTTCATTTCACAGGTCATTTTGAAAAGTCTGACGGGGGAACAGTATGTCCACTCCAACTGTCCATAATTGCGGGCGCGGCTATTCGAATAGTTTGACACTCTGCAGAGATTCTACACTTTCACCACAACATTCGATACATTCGTCAGGAACAAATCCTGAATTCACCATACTCAGTATGCGGATAATCAATCCTAACCTTTCGATTACACGCCCTAGTATAAGCACATCTCCTGTGAGTTTGGCCTCCCAACCATGACCAACTGTCATCTTGGGTACTGCACAGGTGGACAATCTTCACAAGGTAGCCTCAGCTCAAACCTTGGCCGTGAGGAAACTAATACTAAGGAATATAAGTTTCCAGTCAAGCCCTACCCAATATTCGGGTATTGTGGTTGTACGATAAAATTGGAATGGTATCGCATCCAGACAATCATCAGTTTTATAAAGGGCTAAGGCTCATGCCTCAACATTTTTATCACCAAAATTCTCAAGTGTTTGGAAACACATGTCCAAAACATTTCAATAGAATGATCCATCATTCCAAGGTTTTCATAACCATTTTTCCACCAAGTATTCCCATCTAAAAGTTGATCAAGTTTCATGCTTAGCACTAGCATCTACAGGTGGGGGTAGTACTAATGAGGGGTGGTAACTAGTGGAGTTTCAACTAAGTACAACCTCATGTCTCAGACTGATGTCAAGGTTTCTAACTTAGGCCAAATTTTATGCTCTTTATGCAACCTTCAGCATCTTTCCAATATCTACCAGTCACTTAAGTAAACTCTAAGTAAGCTTTGATAAAGAAATAAAGTAAGAAGCTTGCAAGTAAAACTAGGATTGGTTTATCAAGTGGGTATGATCACATATGATTAAGGCATATAGTAGGCATAGTATCAAGTATGGGCTTGCATAGGTATAGTCTTAGCTTTCACAATATCAGTATAAGCTTGCTAAATTGCAAGTGCTAGCTTGCACATTCACTAGTAGTATTTGGCTTGCCTTGAGCAGAGAAGTGGTTGAAGTTCTCCTCGGCTTCTTCTTCGTAGTATCCTCCTTCCTCCTCGTATCCTTGGTCGGTACTAGCGTCTATGAATAAATACGAGGTACACAATCACCAAACAATACTTAACTACTTGCAATCATCACACACAAGGGTCCTATGGATGATCTAGCATCATCTCTAACATTACAAGGTTAAGGCTTGATTTAAATCCTTTTATTTTTTAGAAAAGTAATTTCTACTCATTGAAAAACTACTTAAGATTTAATATTCTCCAAACCCAACATGGGATCATGTTGACACATGTCATCACCACATATTGTAGTCCATGGGACTGTGATTTAAACTGGTGTCACAATTTAATAAGGTTTTACCCTTTTATTTTAATTAATTAAAGTGGCTAGAAATACTTATGTAGCATTCTTTTATTACTTGAACATTATTTCTGCAAGTAAACCTATATATTTTTATATATATTCTGAAAGGTATGGTTAAATGTGATTTTTGAGAGTTGGAATCAACTCAAAAGCTATTATGGTTTAAATTTGAAAAATGTTTGAATGAAGAAAAGCTTCTGCCTTGTAATTTTTACCATGGGTGATCTATAGATCCAAATGACTTGAATCCAACAGACTTGGATTCACCATTCACAGACCTTTCCAACAAAATTGGTTTCATTCAATTTGGTGCACCGAATCGATCTGGGTTGATTTTTGAAGTTGGGTACAGAAGTGTGTTTGAATTGAAATAGAAAAATGTTTAATTTGAATAACTGGGCTGCGCGGGAAAAGTTACTGGGCCGGCCTGCTAAGCACAGTGCTCCCGCGGGCTGCTTAAGTGGGTTTCCCCACTCGTCAGTGACACTGGGCTGGGCGAAGCGGTATGGGGCGACGTGCATCGTTCGATCTAGTTCTAATCTAACGGCTGGGAGTCATCGTCGACGCGAGACAACGCCGGCGAGAACGAAACCTAGCGCGGCCAGTGAGGGTTGCTGGGGGCTCACCGGGGTACTGGCGAGGGTCGGCGAGGCGGGTGAACGACGAAGTCGACGACGGCGAATCTCCTGGTACCGGTGGCTTCTCCTGGGGCGGCTCCATTCGCTAGCTCCCTTCTTCTCCAGAGGCGGCGGGCTCCAGTGAAATTCCGGCGGGGTGGTGCTTGCCTTGCTCTGAGAACGGCGTGGCACGATCAGTGAGGAGAGGGGAGTGAGATGGTGTGAAGAAATCGTGCGGGGTGGCCTCTATTTATAGTCGAGCGAGGGGACCGTCGGGGCGCACGGTGAGCTCGTCGGGGACAGGTTACAGGCGGCTAAAGGAATGGGCAAGGGCATGGGGCGGTGTGGTTTGGTCTGGAAAGGGCGGTGCTCTGCGCGGCAGAGGCGGCGTCTTCGACGGCGGGCGGTGGCTGTGCGGCACGGGGCGGAAAACAGGGATGTCTGGCGGTCTCGTGGGTCGGTGGGGATTGTGTATGCACGCGGCAAGGGCTTCGGTCGAGGGTCGTGCTCTGGCGCATGATCGACATGGTCTCTGGCGGTCTGGGCGCGGCTTGTGCGTGTGGTCCAGGTCTTGGCAATGCTCGCGGCTAGGACAGGTAGTGGCGGTGGACGGTGGGCTGCCTCACAGACAAGGTTGGCAAGGCTAGTTCTTCCTCTAGCCTGCTGTCCACAATGGGGTGACAAGGGGGTGCTCGGCTGTTCACCATTGATGGCAATGGCAAGCTCACAGGGGTGCTAGTGCTTATTTAAACTTCCTAGATGATCTACTGAGCTGTGTGTGAGCTAACTAGGGAACAAGTTAGGCAAGAATCACTACTCACAATAGTGTTTGATGTTTTGTTTGATTTGTGTCTGCAACCTGTTTGATGAAATGGCTGCATGAAATCAAGTTTTGAATTTTGAAAAGATTTTTGTTGGGTTTGCTAGATTGGTGCTGGTGAGTCTGCAGATGCTTGGGTTTTGAAAGTTGAGCTTGTTTGAGTGGTTTTTGAAAAAGTGGGATCTTCCCATATGATAAAGATTCAATTTTGAATTGTCATTTAAACTATGTATTTGAAAGTTTCTGGTTGATCACAAAGTGGGCCTTGATACCTCGTTATGAGTACATTCAAGGGGTGCAAAGATCCAGAAAAGTTTCTGTTAGGTTCTGAAAGTTTGAGACAGCCAAAGTAGGCATGGGAGTTAAATTGGTCAAAGTGACCATTCATTTCATATATGTGTTTTGATTTACTTGTCTTTAGGAAAGGTGTGGGAAATGTTTTAGATGATGTTTATTTCACCTAAGAAACATTTTACAAGCAATGAAACAAACAAACAAGGTGGTTTTAAAGGATTTCAAAATCCATGCATACACATATGCATGCATTCATGATTTCATTTAGAAAAGTTTTTGTTAACCCTAATTTGATGATTAGAATTTGATGATCCAAGCTTAGTATTTTTGGGATGTTACATAATCTATTTGTAATCATGCATGTTGTGTTTGTGGGGATCCGATGGATATTGAGATTATTATGTTGGTTTGATTAATGGTTTTGTCTTTATGATTCTATCATGTCTGTGTTGTTTGTGATCTTGCATGCTCTCTTCTGTTAGTAGCTATCTTGGCCAAGTAGTTGCTAGTGACTCCAAGAGGGGGTATTTATGCTCGATAGTGGGCTCATGCCTCTAGTTTCCAAGGGAAGTGACAAAAATCTCTTCGGTTGTAGATGTGTTGTTGCCACTAGGGAGAAAACAACGGTCTCTTGTTCATGGAACATGTGGACTGTTTACCTTACACACTTTTCTTCAAGCAGTTGTCTATTGCTTGCAAATTAATACCGGAGGGGGTTCGGATGATAACCTGAAGGTGGACTTCTGGTCATAGATGCAGTTGGATGGCAGTCTATGTATCTTGTTGTATTGCCCAATCGAATCTCATAGGATCTTTCTGACTAGTAATTGCATTGTTATGCCTTGCTCAGTTCCTGTCAATTGCCCTGCTGTAATTTGTTTACCCTTCATGCCATGTTGTTTATCTAAGAAGAGCACCTCTAGTGAACTATGGACCCCGGTCCAATCTTTACCATTGATACATTCTCCACTCTTACTTATTTACTTGCTGTAAACCATTATCTTCCACACCATACGTTTAATCCTTTGTTACAGCAAACCGGTGAGCTTGACAACCTCACTAATTCGTTGGGGCAAAGTCTTGAGTTTGTGTTGTGCAGGTCTCCACGTTGCTTGCAACACTTGTGTGATGTTTCCTTCCTCCTTCTGGTTCAATAACCTCGGTCTCAACTGAGGGAAAACTTTCTGCTTGCTCTTCACACCCTACCCTTGGGGTTACCAACAAAGTGCCACGTCGAGCATCATCAAGGCTTTTTTGGCGCCGTTGCCAGGGATTGAAAGAAGAACAAGCTCCCACGACAACACGTCATCACAGTTTTTTATGTGGGAGAGGCTAAATATACATGCGCTTCACTACTTGGAATTACATGTACTATATGATTGGATTGTTAGCAAACATTTAACTACTAACAATGCATTAAGGTTTCCCCAACCATATCCTTAAGTTAATGGTCCTCTTACTCCCATAGCTGCAACGTTCCGGTTCGCGTCCTTAGGTTTCTGTCACTCCGGCAGAACTTCCCCCTTCCTCTTACACATACTACAAACCCTATGATGTTTAATCCATACGTGCACAAATATAATGAACACCAAAGGACTGTACCATATCAACATACAACTCTAATGAACCAAAGACGTTCAACCATTCAATCTAAGAACAAAGAAGCTACACAAACATGACATAGATCATAGGATTATAACTTATAGCATCAAACACCATGTTTACATAGGACGGTACAGAGATGTGTGGGAGGATGAACCACTGCATACTAGGAGGATTAGGTGATGGAGATGTTGGTGAAGAGGGCGGAGGCGGCGCTGACGGCGGCGCGGGGGACTCCTTCCCTGTCGCCGGTATCGTGGGGTAGCACCGCCCCTTAGCCCCCTTCCTTCATGTCTTCTTCGGAGCCCTCCCCCATGGACATGAGATCCTTGGGGGAGGTAAAAACGTGGCTTTAGTGGCTGAAAATTCGTGGGTGGAGGTGTCTCCCACGAATTAGGTTTCCTCCCTTTATATAGCTTCTCAGATTCTCGTCACCCCATCTTGTGCTGCAGTAAATCAGGCTCAGCCAGCCCGTCCGGACTCTGAATTAGCTAAATTTATGTCTAGAATGATTGTCGCAAAATTTCCTACAACTTTGTTGTTGTAGAGTTTTCCATTTTACGCCGTCTTCGAACCAAACGTGGACATCTTCAAAAAGAGTTCTGATACATATTTCTGGAAAATCCCAATTTGACTCCAACAAGGGTTCCACTTGTATTTCTTGATAATTCTGATGTCTATGCACTTCTATTCTTGTAGACAGGTGTTGGGCCTCCAAGTGTAGAGGTTTGTAGAACAACAAGTTTCCCTTGAGTGGATTACCCAAGGTTTATCGAACTCAGGGAGGAAGTGGTCAAAGGTATCTCTCTCAAGCAACCCTGCAATCAAGATACAAGAAGTGTCTTGTGTCCCCAACACACCCAATACACTTGTCAGGTGTATAGGTGCACTAGTTCGGCGAAGAGATAGTAAAATACAAGTGGTAACAGTGCGAGAAAATAGCTTCTGACTTGTTGTTGACGTGGGGTAACGTTTGTGAGTGCCAGAAAATAGCTTGACGGTGAGGTAAAGACTAAAGGCAAAAGGATGGAAGCAAGCAAACATGCAACAGATCTAGATGCAAACGGCGTTTCAATGTTTAGAAACAAGGCCTAGGGATCATACTTTCACTAGTGAACACTCTCTCTGTAGAGGTACCAACCTTTAATAAGGTAGAGATCCCTGTGTTTACAATGCTAGTACCTGGATCAATAGCTAGCATCCACAGTTAAGATGTAATATCAAGAAACAAAGGTCATAATACAACTTTATAACCAGGAATAAAATAATTTAATACATCTAACATAGCTCATTTGGCTATCTCATTACAATGCAGCAGAATATAACAATAGCATGGGGTCCTTCATCTTCAAAGTGCCACATGCAAACATGTTGGTTGTAGACTTGTAATCCTAATCAACGCACTTCACTAACATCAAACAAACCTGCAACATAATAAGTTACAACCACAAGGGTCAATACATTTGAATTGTATTGGCAAGTGATACTATGGTAGTATAGTGGAGTATATCATCTATATGCATTTGGCTAAGTAGAGATTAGCCTTGCTTTGCTCAAAATAGATTTTTCCTTGTCATTTGAAAACACTAAGTTTTTGCTTGAAAAAAAATCACCCAAGGCATCTCCAAATATAAATAGGTGATCCTTCAACCCTTGTTCAACCACAAGTTTTTAGATTAGAAATTTGGATGAGGAGATTCTTGATAGCTTCCATGTCTTGATGCTCAAATTGTCCTTTACCAGGGACATGGCTAAGTACTTAGATTTTACACTCTGTAGAGGTGGTGCACTTTCCCCACAAGACTTGGTTTCACCAAGATAAGATCTTTCAGAAGCCTTCCCTTAGACCAAAATGGACGCGCTTCAACCTATCAATCCCCTACCACCAACTGTCCATTTGGCTAAGTTATTGCAACCTATATGATCCAGGAAGAGCCCATAATGCCAAGTGGCTGCACTTGAAGCTTCTCAACATTTGACATCTCACATCTCTTTGTTCCTGGGTGGCCATCCACAAGTTATATACACAAGGTAAACCATACAAATGGGCCTTGTGTAACCACTTAACACAAACCATTCCTTCCATTCCACCGAGGTGATTCATTCACTTAGTTGTTTTATTAAACAAAACACAAGTCCTTGACTTAGAAATATTCCATAGCATGAATATAATCCACCCTTGTTTTCTACTAGCTAAGCTAAGCATGATAGTAGTAGGAATCTTAACTTAGGAAAATTCTTCTAAGGTTTCATCTACTAGGATTTCCCATGGCATAGTTTATACTTAGCAAAAATTCCATGCAAGTCCTACTTAGAAATATCACTAATGCATAGTGAAAAATAATGGGACAACGTATGAAGCATCACTTGCCTTTTTGGTAGAGAATATAAGTTCACTCCTTGATCTTGCAATACTCACACTCTTCAAATCACTACAATTCAATCAAGCAAGCAATATTTCAATCTACCATTCAAGCAACATCACATAAAATAATAGAAACAAAATAATGCATGCAAGCATGCCAAAGATGGTTTATTTGGAAAAGTGGTCTCTAATGGGTTATAAACATTTGAAAACACCTATTGGTCATTTTATATCAGTGGCAAAATCATTTGAAAAATATTTTAATTATAAATCATTTTTAAACCAAATCAATATTTTTTTGTGTTTGAAAATGCCTTTAGCAAAGCAACAATCTATAGGGTTCATCAAAATATATGTTTAAATAATAAAACCTTGTGTTTAGGGTCAGAGAGTTTAAATCAAAACATTTCCCAAAGGTTTTTCTCCAAAAGCATTTTTAATAAATAAACATTATTTTTATTTGACTAGAAATGCTTTAAATCAAAGATTTACTCTTTAGCTTTACCAAATACATTTTCAAATCCATGAGTTGGTTTCTAAGGTCAGTAGGTTCAAAACGATCCATTTGCCAAAGGTTTTATCTCAAAAATCATTTTAGAACAAATTTTATATTCTAAATATGCCTACACAAGTTTCTGCAAAAAATAATCAATTTAACAGAAGCATTTTACTAAACAAAGTGCATGGTTGGAAAGTACTTGTCTTTCTGATTCCATTGATATAAAATTTGAAAAATTTGGACGTGTGGTTTGAAAGTTACGAATTTTACAAAATTGAACATCTAATAGATCAATTTCTGTTTTTATAACAAACTCTGGGCCACGTGGCGCGATCTTATTGGACAAAAACGTTTCGTGCGGATCGCGTGCTGTAGTGTGTTGGATCAAATCGAAATCATGCGGTACAGAGACACTCGTACCCCTTCGTTTATGTTCTATCGTGTGCATTGGATTTTAATCCTACGGCTGACGATCAAACAACCATCAAGTGGCGGCGCTGGCGGCGGCGAGTGGCGGCGCGGGCTCTGCTCGCAGTGGTTCTGGCAAAGCAAGAAGGAAAGGAAGGAGAGAAGATACTCACAGTGTTTGCGTGGTCCTGGTGAAGCTCAAGGCGGTTGTCGTTGCTGAAGGGGCGCACAGAGTCGACTGGGATTCCACGCCGTAGTTGCACTCGGCGTCTGGCGGCTCTGTCCGTCATTGGAGCGAAGCTAGAGGTCGCGCTAGAACAAGCAGACATCACAGTTAGGTTGACAAGAGGAAGGCGAGTATGAGAGTGTCAACGGGGGTGAGAGGGGCGGTCGGGTTTACCGGGGAGAGGTCGCCGGAGACGAGACAAACGGCGGCGGAGTTCGGGTGTGGTCGTTGTCGATGATACGGTGCTCGCGCGGATGAATGGAAGGCACAGGAAGATGCGCCAGAGACTGGGGATCACGCTCGCGTGAACTAGGAGGCGAGAGAGAGTCAGACGGCGTCGGAATTTGCCGGACAGCTCGTCGGAGGCCGTGGCAGTGCAGGTGGAATTGGAGACAGCCTGGGGGCTCCCTTGCAGTGGTTTCTGAGGGGAAAGGAAGGCGAGAGGGGGGTGGTTAAATGGGCGAGGTCGCAGGTGTGATTAACTGAGCCAATTATGCGAATTGAAACGAATTAACGCGCGGCAGAAACGGACGGCGAGGCGTGGTCTTCGTGCGCGGGTGAAGAAGAGGAACTGGCGGTGGGGTCCGTGTCACGTGAGTGAGAGAGGAGGAGGGGCCGGTAGTCGTGGCGCCATGGGTTCAATCATGCAGTCTGAAAACTCTTCGGGGTGGAAGGAGGAACTAGTCTGCGCTGTTGGTCCAGGTAGGTTAGTTGGGCTGGGCTGAGTCCTTTTATTTTTTTCATGTTCCTGTTTCTTTTTCTTTTTCCCATTTGATTTTCTGTTTTGATTTTGTTTAATCATTTCAAACATTCATTTGAATTCAAACCTCACTCAAACATTGTGTGCAATCAAATACTGATTAATAATACATTTTAAAGTCAAAATTAGAATAATTCTTTTATTCTTTTTAGGGTCTTTTTAATTATTTAAAATAGGCCCTAGCATTTATTCAAATAAGATTTAATAATGTTTTTAAACTCCATTTGAATCTAAATTCTTCTAAATCTTTTCAGTAGGTTTTATTTGTTTATTTGGGTGTCAAATAACTCACCTTGAATTATTAGGAATGTTTTTTAATATGATTTATTAATCATTTTAATTTGGGTACTTGTCTTTATTCCAATGAAATCAAATATGGTTTTTATTTCCATAAAACTTCATTTAAATGATTCTTTTATTTCATTTAAGTCAATTAAATAACTTTTATTCCACTTGGGTAAATTCCAAATATTATTTTCCCATGATTTAATTAATCATTTCTTAATAGGGATTTTATCTTTATTCAGAATAGAAATAGAATTTGGTTAATGCCACTTTATTTTATTTGGATTTGGATTATAATTATTCCATTTGCTTATGTATTAGGTCAAGATTTAATTTGGTCTTTAAATATTCCTTATTTAATATTTCTTTCTTTATCTTATAAAATCCATATCTTTTTATTTCTAGATCCAAACTTGGTGATTCCAATTTGTAAAATCTTATTTAATATTTGTTTATCCTTTTAAATCTATTTAGGATTATTTTCTCACCATTTGGTATGGATTTTTAGATAGGTGCTTTATTAGCTTTGGAAATTCAATTTCTTTATCTTACTAAGTTCATAAGATTTTATCTTTGGTTCCAAATTGATTGAAATCAATTTCTATGGTTTTGTAATATTTCTATTTGTCATTCTTGATCATTTATAAATGTTTGTTGACAAATTTTTATTTGGATCAAATCCATGGTCATAGAGATATCTTTTGAAATGATTTTCTTCCATTAGGGTTTTAGGGTTTTGGTCTAACTTTTCCAAGTGTTTAAATTTCAAGATACATTCATTGAGGAATGCACTTCACTTGATTTGGATTTTGTTGGATTCAAACTTTAATCAAAGTTTGTTCAAGATGGGATTTTAAGTTTCCATTTGGAAATAAAAAGTTTCTTTTCACCCTAAATTCCAACAATTATTTATTTATTTTTCACATTACAAAATTTGGAAAATTTTGGGATGTGACACTCTCATATAAATATCTTCTCATTATGATACTACTCTTAACTACTCTCCGGTTGGACAATCTAATCCATGGTAGGTCTATAACATCACTCCTCAAAGTCTACCTTCCCCAATCTAGATAACCGCACACTGTCACCTTGAGAGCTAGATGGCTCCAACAAACACCACAATTTCATAGAGACAACTAACTCAAAATATAATCATGATAAATATATATGTAACCTTGCTTAAGTGCCACACACGGTGTGCACGCTGTCACTTTCACACACGTGGGGAAAAGCATAGATCTATTAAAGCACGATGAGTATTTATGTAGACTCTAGCCTAAGTGCCACCATGGCATGCATGCTGTCACTTTCACACACATGGGGAGAGCAGAGATATATTGAAGCACTTGAGTAGCAAGGTAGATCTACTAGATTACAAAGCTCAGAACACAACAAGATCATGCATAGAGAGAGATGAACACATAGCTACTGGTAGAGCCCTTAGCCTCGAGGAAGAACTACTCCCTCCTCATCATGGGAATCAGTAACGGTGATGGATATGGTGGTGGAGATCGATGGAGATGGATACGAGGGAACTTCCCTGTCCCAGCAGGGTGCCAGAACAATGACTTTCTATCCCCTAAATCTCCCCTTCGGTGGCGGCGGCGCAGCGGAACTTTTTATGGAAGTATGATGGACTGTTTTCGGGTTTTCTCCCTGGGGGCTTCTTATAGGCGAAGGAGGCAAGGTCGGTGGAGGGCCACATCCCCTTTAGGCGCCACCATGGCTTGCCCGCGCCAAGGGGGGTGCGACCACCCTTGTACCCTACTCCGTCTTTGCTTCTTGGTTCCATGTTGGTCCAGGAAAAATAATGACTTTGGCTTTTGTCCCCTCCAATTACGAATATATTGATTTTCTTCCTTTCTGGAACCAAAAAACAGAAGAAAACAGGCAACTGGCACTGTGGCATCTTGTTAATAGGTTAGTTTCAGAAAATATATAAAAACACCTCAAAGTGTAGACAAAGCAAACCAAGTAGATACTAAACAAGCATGGAGCATCAAAAATTATAGATACGTTTCGACGTATCAAGCATCCCCAAGCTTAAATCCTTCTCGTCCTCGAGTAGGTAAGTGATAAAAAGAATAATTTTTGAGGTGACATGCACCATCACAATCAAGATCAAACCAATTGCAACCATTGAAAGTTGGGCTCAAAGAACTCTAAACATGTGCATGAAAGATGGAGTTCTAACAATAAGACAAAGTAACTATGCATGCAACATGAAAGGCTACAAACAAATATCATGAATAACATGCATTGAAAAACGTTTGTTTGTTTCACATACAGAAAACATGGCATAGTGGCAATCAGCTTGTCCTTCATAGAGTAGAAAATAGATGCATAGGACACCTTCAAAGTTCATAAGAGTGACTAGATACAAATAGCACAAGAACAAATAATATCAACATTATGCATCAATCAATAAGTTTTGGGACAATGCACATAGAACTAAGAATGGCAATGCTCTCTTAACTGGTGCCTAAAGGTAGAAGGTGAAGACTCAATATAATAGTGGAAGAACGTCCCTTCATAGGGAAGCAGGGATTTCAAGTCTCAAAAAGAGCTTCCATCTAGCTACTATATGGACACTTTATTCTTGGGACACTTTGGAATAACCTGGTTTCAGTGTCCACTATAAATTCCCATGCATGGTGTGTTATACCATTCCAAGTATATTCTTGTTTTCATCTATCTTCCAATTAAAAATTATTTTGTTATGTGAAAACTTAGTGATTAAAGCTCTCACTAACTTGATGGCACCCTTTATTTTCTTGCCCCTAATAAACTTGAACCATTGTAACGTTTTCAACATTGCACTTGTACTTTGTACACAGTTGATATCATTCTCTTTTGTCTATGGATGTTGCAGGTGTGAAATAAAGAGGGAGCTTGTAAGTCCATGGAGTTATGTATTTTGTGTTAGTGAAACGCCTGGGCCGCTATCCTAAGCCATGCCCAATCATGGTGGAAACTTGCAGCATTAACATAATGATCAATCTGTGAAGCATCCTCAATAAAAAGCTATGCACATAGTAAATAAAAAGATTGCTGAGATACTCATTGTCTGCATGCCTTGTCATTTTGGTTATGGGATAGCTCCTGTATGATGTTCAAGGGGTACCCCCTTGGCGGTTCTCTATGATACACATGTACTTACTATTACAAGAACTTACAGGTGACTAAAGTTGAGTAGCATGATGTGCGTCCCTCGTATTCAAGGGACATGATATTGCCAACTTATACTTTGTCAATCATATACTCCATAGTTTGTTCACTTTAACCTTAATCACTTCAATATGCTTATGATAGGGGCAATGAGAGCTGAAAGCTAACAAGTACCATATTTTTGGAAGCTCTTTTTGAGACTTGAAATCCCTGCTTCCCTATGAAGGGCCTTTCTTCCACTATTATATTGAGTCTTCACCTTCTACCTTTAGGCACCAGCTAAGAGAGCATAGTTGCCATTCTTAGTTCTATGTGCATTGTCCCAAAACTTATTGATTGATGCATAATGTTGATATTACTTTTTCTTGTGCTATTTGTATCTAGTCACTCTTATGAACTTTGAAGGTGTCCTATGCATCTATTTGTTACTCTATGAGGGACAAGTTGATTGCCACTATGCCATGTTTTCTTTATGTGAAACAAACAAACGTTTTTCAATGCATGTTATTCATGATCTTTGTTTGTAGACTTTCATGTTGCATGCATAGTTACTTTGTCTTATTGTTAGAACTCCATCTTTCATGCACATGTTTAGAATTCTTTGATCCCAACTTTCAATGCTTGCAATTGGTTTGATCTTGATTGTGATGGTGCATGTCACCTCAAAAATTATTCTTTTTATCACTTACCTACTCGAGGACGAGCAGGATTTTAGCTTGGGGATGCTTGATACGTCGAAACGTATCTATAATTTTTTATGTCCATGCTTGTTTAGTATCTACTTGGTTTGCTTTGTCTACACTTTGAGGTGTTTTTATATCTTTTCTGAAAATAACCTATTAACAAGATGCCAGAGTGCTAGTTGTCTATTTTCTTCTGTTTTTTGGTTCGAGAGGCAGAAAATCAATATATTCGGAATTAGAGGGGACAAAAGCCAAAGTCATTATTTTCCCGGACCAACACGGAACCAAGAAGCAGAGACGGAGTAGGGTACCAGGGTGGTCGCACCCCCCGAGGCGCGGGCAAGCCCTGGTGGCGCCTACAGGGGGTGGCCCCCTGGCCCTCCACCGACCTTGCCTCCTTCGCCTATAAGAAGCCCCGGGGAGAAAACCCTAAAACAATCTATCATACTTCCAGAAAAAGTTCCGCTGCGTCGCCGCCACCAAAGGGGAGATTCGAGGGACAGTAAGTCTTTGTTCTGGCACCCTGCTGAGACGGGGAAGTGCCCTCGTAGCCATCTCCATCGATCTCCACCACCATCTCCATCACCGTTGCTGATTCCCATGATGAGGAGAGAGTAGTTCTTCCTTGAGGCTAAGGGCTCTACCGGTACCTATGTGTTTATCTCTCTCTATGCATGATCTTGGTGTGTTCATGAGCTTTGTAATCTAGTATATCTACCTTGCTACTCAAGTGCTTCAATAGATCTCTACTCTCCCCATGTGTGTGAAAGTGACAGCGCGCATGCCATGGTGGCACTTAGGCTAGAGTCTACATAAATACTCATCGTGCTTTAATAGATCTATGTTTTCCCCACGTGTGTGAAAGTGACAGCGTGCACACCGTGTGTGGCACTTAAGCTAGGTTACATATATATTTATCATGAGTATATTTTGATTTGGTTGTCTCTATGAAATTGTGGTGTTTGTTGGAACCATCTAGCGCTCAAGGTGACAGTGTGGGGTTATCTAGATTGGGGAAGGCAGACTTTGAGGAGTGCTGTTATAGCCCTACCATGGATTAGAGTGTCCAACCAGAGAGTAGTTAAGAGTAGTATCATAAAGAGAAGATATTTATATGAGAGAGTGTTCACTAGTGAAAGTATGATCCCTAGGACTTGTTTCTAAACATTGAAACACCATTTGCATATAGATCTGTTGCAAGTTTGCTTGCTTCCATCCTTTTGCCTTTAGTCTTTACCTCACTGTCAAGCTATTTTCTAGCACTCACACACGTTACCCCACGTCAACAACAAGTCAGAAGCCATTTTCTGGCACCATTACCACTTGTATTTTACTATCTCTTCACCGAACTAGTGCACCTATACACCTGACAAGTGTATTGGGTGTGTTGGGGACACAAGACACTTCTTGTATCTTGATTGCAGGGTTGCTTGAGAGGGATACCTTTGACCACTTCCTCCATGAGTTCGATAAACCTTGGGTAATGCACTTAAGGGAAACTTGTTGATGTTCTACAAACCTCTGCACTTGGAGGCCCAACAACCATCTACAAGAATAGAAGTGCGTAGACATCATAATTATCAAGAAATGCAAGTGGAACCCTTGTTGGAGTCAAATTGGGATTTTCCAGAAATATGTCTCTGAACTCTTTTTGAAGATGGCCACGTTTAGGTTTGAATACGACGTCAAACGGAAAAATCTACGACAACAAAGTTGTAGGAAATTTCACAACAATCATTCTGGACATAAAATTTAGCTAATTTAGAGTCTGTACGGGCCGGCTGAGCCTGATTTACTACAGCCCAAGATGGGGTGACGAGAATCCGAGAAGCTATATAAAGGGAGGAAACCTAATTCGTGGGAGACACCTCCACCCACGAATTTGCAGCCACTAAAGCCACGTTTTTACCTCCCCCATGGATCTCATGTCCATGGGGTGGGGCTCCGAAGAAGCCATGAAGGGAGGGGGCTAAGGGGCGGTGCTCCCCCACGATACCGGCGGCAGGGAAGGAGTCCCCCGCGCCGCCGTCAGCGCCACCACCGCCCTCTTCACCATCTTCACCAACATATCCATCACCTAATCCTCCTAGTATGCAGTGGTTCATCCTCCCACACATCTCTGTACCGTCCTATGTAAACATGGTGTTTGATGCTATAAGTTATAATCCCATGATCTATGTCATGTTTGTGTAGTTTCTTTGTTCTTAGATTGAATGGTTGAACATCTTTGGTTCATTAGAGTTGTATGTTGATATGGTACAGTCCTTTGGTGTTCATTATATTTGTGCACATATGGATTAAACATCATAGGTTTTGTAGTATGTGTAAGAGGAAGGGGGAAGTTCTGCCGGAGTGACAGAAACCTAAGGACGTGAACCAGAACGTTGCAGGTATGGGAGTAAGATGACCATTAACTTAAGGCTATGGTTGGGAAAACCTTAATGCATTGTTAGTAGTTACGAATGTTTGCTAACAATCCAATCATATATTACATGTAATTCCAAGTAGTGAAGCTAATGTATATTTAGCCTCTCCCATATAGAAAACTGTGATGACGTGTTGTTGTGGGAGCTTCTTCTTCTTTAAGTCCCCGACAATGGTGCCAGAAAAGCCTTGATGATGCTCGACGTGGCACTTTGTTGGTAACCCCAAGCGTAGGGTGTGAAGAGCAAGCATTAAGTTTTCCCTCAGTTGAGACTGAGGTTATCGAACCAGAAGGAGGAAGGAAACATGACACAGGTGTTGCAAGCAACACGGAGACCTGCACAACACAAAATCAAGACTTTGCCCCAACGAATTAGTGAGGTTGTCAAGCTCACCGGTTTGCTGTAACAAAGGATTAAACGTATGGTGCGGAAGGTAATGGTTTACAGCAAGTAAACAAGTAACAGTGGAGGATGTATCAATGGTAAAGATTGGACCGGGGTCCATAGTTCACTAGAGGTGATCTTCTTAGATAAACAACATGGCATGAAGGGTAAACAAATTACAGCAGGGCAATTGACAGGAACTGAGCAAGGCATAACAATGCAATTACTAGTCAGAACGATCCTATGAGATTCGACTGGGCAATACAACAAGATACATAGACCGCCATCCAACTGCATCTATGACCAGAAGTCCACCTTCAGGTTATCATCCGAACCCCCTCCAGTATTAAGTTGCAAGCAACAAACAACTGCTTTAAGAAAAGTGTGTAAGGTAAACAGTTCACATGTTCCATGAACAAGAGACCGTTGTTTTCTCCCTAGTGGCAACATCACATCTACAACCGAAGAGATTTCTGTCACTTTCCTTGGAAACTAGAGGCATGAACCCACTATCGAGCATAAATACCCCCTCTTGGAGTCACTAGCAACTACTTGGCCAAGATAGCTACTAACAACGAAGAGCATGCAAGATCACAAACAACACAGACATGATAGAATCATAAATACAAAACCATTAATCAAACCAACATAATATTCTCAATATCCATCGAATCCTCGGAAACACAACATGCATGATTACAAATAGATTAGATCTTGATCATGAACGGAGATCACAAGATCTATACATGAAAGCACAAAGGAGGAGATACAACCATCTAGCTACTACATGGACCCATAGTCCAAGGTGGAACTACTCACGCTCATACCGAAGATAAGGCCTCCGGGATGATCTCCCCTTCGACAGGGTGCTGGGAAGAACTTCAGATCCCCTCGATCTAGGGACGATGGTGGCGGCGGCTACAGATGGTTTCGTAGAGATTTGATCGTGTGCTTAGGGTTTCTGCATCGGGGGCTTCTTATAGGCGAAGGGGGAGGCTGAGGAGGCGACCAGGGGGGTCAAACCCTACCCAGGCGCGGGCCCACCCCTGGCCGCGCCTGGGAGGGGGGCGGGTTTATCCGCCCTGGAACACTTCCTTGTCTCCCCTCTGGACTTCTTGTTCCCCACGGAAAGTAATTGACTTTGACGTTTGTCCCGTCCAATTCCGAGAATATTTCTGTACTAACGTTTCTGAAACCAAAAACAGCAGAAAACAGGCATCTGGCACAGTTGCAACTTGTTAGTAGGTTAGTACCAGAAAACATGTAAAAAGCACCTTAAAGTGTAGACAAGCAGCAAATTAGATACTAAACAAGCATGGAGCATCAAAAATTATAGATATGTTTCCGATGTATCAAACTGCATCGAACACAATGAACCCGATTTATTCGCCAATTAAACTTGGACAAAGCCACCACAATTAACACCACTATTCCACACTCATGGTTCTATTAGTTTAGAGTATTTTATTGCTGCAGCAACTAGCTTTACTTTCTTGTTTTTATTATCTTCCAAAGCTTTCTCTAGTACTCGTAATGTTTTTCTAGTTTTATTTCCTAGATAATGCAAACGTATAATGTGCGTAGAGTTGTACCAGTGGTTGATAGAACTTGAGAGAACATTTATCCTACCTTTAGATCCTCGTTGGGTTCGACATTCTTACTTATCGAAAAGTCTACACATGATCCCCTATACTTGTGGGATATCACATGCACCATCAAAATCAATATCAAACCATTTGCAAGCATTGAAAGCTGGGATCAAAGAACTCTAAACATGAGCATGCAAGATAGAGTTATCACAATAAGACAAAGTAACTATACAAGCAACATGAAAAGTTACAAACAAAGATCATGAGTAATAATGCATTGGAAGACGTTTTTTTGTTTCACATATGGAAAACATAGCATAGTGGCATTTAGCTTGTCCCTCATGGAGTAGAAAAAAATGCATAGGACACCTTCAAAGTTCATAAGAGTGACTAGATACAAATAGTTCATGAGCAAGCAATATCAACAATATGAATCAATCAATAAGTTTTGGGACAGTGCACATAGAACTAAGAATGGCAACTATGCTCTCTTAATTGGTGCCTAACATAATCTGTGTCACGACCACTGTCAGTATCCTCAGAGTCATCCTCTTCATCCTCCTCATCCACAACACGGGGCTTAGCATGCTTCTTGATCTTGAGTGCCTTGGGTCGGTGCACGATGAGAGGACGAGTGGATAGGGTCCTAGCAATGGGAGGGCAGTTGTAAACAATAAGAGCCATGATGTAGGGAGTAAATGGCGGAATCCTTCGAGAGTGAGCAGCAGCATGTGGCTCCTCTGAGGTCACCGTTGGTCGGCCTCCGGCCGTCGTCGCCTCTTCGCCATAAGCTCCGCATGGATTCCTCTGGTGGTTGCTGGAAGATCACCTATTCTGGTGTAACCACAGGTGGTAAGTTTATCGAAGGATCACTCATTTGCTCGGCTGATTCTTGGCTGGTTCTTCTCAATTCCAAAGGCTCTCCTCTTGAGAGAAGATGTTTGGAAAATGGGGAGAAGATTTATATTGGATCTGTTTTGAGGTTCCCCTCTCACCTCTCTCATGTCAATGATTTTTTGGTGCATGCATCTGGATTTCTTGGTAGATATCCTACCATTTCTAGAACAAATGAGGACACTGGTTTCAAATGGCATGCTCTTTGCTCCCCCTTGTCGGCTGATGATCTGGGGCATACTAAGGTTTTTTTTATGCTTTTTCCCAGTGCCAACAGATTAGTTCTTCTCAACCATAATGACATGGTCATTGACGCTAGATATTTGATCCAAGGTGAAGTAGTGGCATCTGGTGTTACTATTGATCTTAAAGTAAAAAGGGTTATTTTTGGTACTCAGATCTTGCCTCGCTCTTCGGTTTTGGATAATTCTTTCAACTCCAAGAAGATCGTGCCAAAAACCCTAGATTTCACCAATAAACTTCCTAAGGAGGTGCTTCATGAGGATCAGTCGGTGAAGCGACCTGCCCTGGATTTCTCTTTAGGGCATGAATTTGAGAAGAATATTTACAAGAAATTTAGGCATCAAGTTAACTTTATTGCTGGTTTCAGAAAGAAACCTTTCTTCTTGGCATCTTCTTTTGGAAGAGCAAAATTTAAATTGGACATTCATATTGTTGGTATTGCACTCCAAGCTTGTTTTGGTGGTTTGGCTTCTAAATTCCAAGTGAGATTTCTGCAAGACAGAACTTTTCGCTTCTCGGTTGCTTCAAGAGCTGTGGGTTTTGAAATTTATAATATTTCAAAATTTTCTTGTGATTCTTTTGTGGTTCATATTAACCTGTGCGGTAATGGTGGCCCAAATTGGATTTTTGAAGAGAAGGAATTTTACAAGGAATCTGCTGGATATTGTAAGGTTGTCACATTCAAAAAGAAAAGCCCCAAAAAATCTCCTTTGACCAAATATGTCAAAAAAGTGCAGTCGGTTTTTCAAAGGCTTGAATTCTCGGTTGCGGCTGCGGATTCCTCGCCTGGTCTCGCTGGACACAGTAAGTGTGACAATAACTCACGTAATCAAAATTGGTCTTACGCTTAGGTTCTTGCTGATGGAGGATCTAAACCAATGGTAACGCCTGTCTGGCCCAAAGGTGGCGAAAATCACGCGGCAATTAAGCTCCCCGGTCTTATTCCTTTTCTGAAATTCCCGACCTTCACAAAACGTTCGTGGCCCGACAACTCTTTCCTGGGGTGGTTCAAGGCCCAGCGGACTGCACCTCTCTTTCGGCCCACTGTGTACAATGGTTTTAAGGACTTCTCCATTTCCTTGCAAAAAAACAACTGCCAGAAATTCTGTCTCCTCAACTCCCTCGCATGCGGAAACCCCAACCCCCTTGCCTTGCTCGTCGCTAGCGAAGTCTGGTACAATGGCCAACATTCTGATTGACCCTGCGACGTTTCTGTCGGGCGGCTTTCAAGTTCTACAGGTGGCTGGAAGAACTCGCGTCAAGAGGGTGGTGGTTCTGCGTCGGTCTAAGGAGCATGAACAGTATGCTATTGCTTCCATTAATCCCCTCCCCCTAGTCAGGACCCTTTCGCAAATATTCGAGATGTTCTGCTTGACTTCCTCAACAATGAGGTTCGGGTGGATTTTCGGGATATTCATGCTTGTCCATTTGGGGTCGCCTATGTTCATTTTCACCATGTAAGTGATAGAGACAGGATCATTGCGGCCAGCCCCATTCCTTTCCAAGATGTGCATGTATCTTTTGTTAAACACCACGAGGGTGATAATTGGAGAAGGACCCAATTCGACAATGAGTGATGGGTAATGTTGGTCGGGCCTCCTTTGGACCACTGGCACACTGAAGATATAAATGTTGTTTTTGCTGATATTGGGAAGGTTCTTCTTTGGGTGAGGGACCAGGATCATAAGGGAAGAATTCTGGCAAAAGTGAGAGTGACTGACCTGGTGGAGATCCCCAAGAGTGTGAGGTTCACCATTGGAGACTTGGTTGAGACTGAATCATGGACTTTTTATGTTGAGGTTTTGCAGAGTGACTTGCTTGGGGGTGGCCCACCTGAGGAGGACCCACTGCCTGCTGATAATGAGGACCCTCATCCACTTCCTGTCTTTGGGCCCCAGATCCCCCCTCCCCCACCTCCACCTGCACCTGCTGGTGAGGCTGGTGGCTGGGGACAGTGGTTGGCTCCACCACCTCCTCCTCCTGGTGGAAACAATGTGGATGGGACCCATGGGAAGATGTTGTTGCCCCTGTGCAGGGCCCTATGGTTGCCCCTGGTGAGGATATGCCAGTGGATGATCTCAATCTTCCCCCTCAGGATGTTAACAGTGCGGTTACTAGTGCTATGCTTGTGCAAGACTAGGAGTCAGATGATGATGGCTCTGTTAATGCTGACCCTGCACCTGTTGGGGAACATGCAGTTAATGAGGAGCTTCAGGGAGTTGGTATTGGGGAAGGACTGCAGAACATCCTTTAGAATTACCTAGAGGAGGATGAATTCAATTCTGATGAGGAAGGGAGGGTTGAGAGTCCAATGGACACTGGTGCTAGGGCTGGAGAGAATAATGATTGGATGTTGGAAGATCAGCACCTTCTCTCCCCTAATGAAGCTCATATCTAGGTTTTCATGGTCAGAACTTTCATTTCCATCCCTGATGGCCATGCTACAAAACAGGGCTTATCTCAGCAAGGGCTAGAACTTTGGGAAAGTTACTTTGCCCCCCATCTTCAAAGGGATTCACCATCAAAGGGCTCACTCATGTGTGACATTCCTGTAAGTTGGTTTAATTTTATTACTCTCATGCTTGCTACTCCTAAAAGTTCAATTGGGTCAGAAGCTTTCTTATTTCCCCCCTCTGGGAAATTATTAAAGAACCTATTGCTAAGGAGAATTCAATCTCTTTCATCATCCCTATGAAAGCATTTCACAGATGGCTCCTCCCTATTTGGGCATTGAGGCCAAGCAGTCATCTAGCTCTCCTTCTACTCCCTCCAGGAAGAGGAAAGGCAAGGAACCTCTGGTTGAAACCGAGGTGATAAGAAGTCCTCGAATTGTTGAGTTGAATGGGGGTTTCAAAAGTCATATAAACTGCTCAATTTCAGACTGTCTGACCTGTAATGCTGCTCCCCCATGTTTAAATCTTAAATTGGTTAAAAACCTTGTTGCTTATTTCTGCAAGGTCAAGGATGGTGACTTGGACAAAAGGTTGCTCAAGAAAGGGAAAGCCACTGAAGTTGTAGTCAAGGCTCCTGCCAAGGGCACCAGCAAAGGGAATGGATCCTCAACCTTAAGTCTTGGGGGCAAGAAGGAAACTGGGGTTGCTGGTACCTGGGGACAGCAAGCCAAGAAGAAGTCCCCTAAATAGGTGCCCACTGTGTCACAAACTGTCTTTTGCTGGAACCTTGTTGGTTCCCTATTCTTAACCATGTAATAGTTGTCAACTGCAGTGTTTGTTACTTGTTGTGGTTGTGGATGATGACCCTGTCTGTGGGATTAAGTTATGGAGTGCCTTTTGCTTATTTGGTTATGATCATTTCAATTGGGTGGTGGCATTGGTTGTATCACCTCTAATTCAAATCCCCAATATGGTTTTTATGGATAATAAATGAATTTGGAAGATCTTGAATTGGAACATCAGGGGCATTAACTCTGAAAAAAATGGGTTGCTCTCAGAAATACGATTGATGAATCTAGTTGTGAAATTATTTGTCTCCAGGAAACTAAAAGGGAAGAGTTTGATATTTCTTATCTCAGAAAATTTTGTCCCTCCAAATTTGACAAATTTGAATTCCTCCCTTCCATGGGGGCTTCTAGGGGCCTGATTATCATTTGGAATAGCACTTTATTCTCTGGACAACTCTCTTTTCAAAATGAGTTTTCCATATCCATCACCATGACCTCCCTTTTGTCCAATGAAACCTGGATTCTCACCAATATTTATGGGCCCTGTCTACCTGAAAAAGCAGACTTTTTAGAATGGTTTGCCAATATTGATATGCCTGATAATATGAATTGGCTCATTGTGGGTGATTTCAATTTCACAAGAAAACCTTCTGACAAAAATAGGCAGGGGGAGATGTGAATGACATGCTCCTCTTTAATGAATCCATTGAGCTACCCCTTAAAGGTAGAAAATTCACTTGGAGCAACATGCAAAAGGAACCTCTTCTTGAGAGATTGGACTGGTTTTTTACCTCTGCCTCCTAGACACAAAGTTACCCCTCAACTTTTGTTGTCCCTCTAACCAAGCCAACCTCTGAAAATTTACCTTGTATCATCTCTATTGGCACAAAGATTCCAAAATCCCAGGTTTTCAGATTTGAGAACTACTGGATGCACCACAGTGATTTTAAAGAAATTGTTCAAAATGCTTGGAACATTACTGTTGGGTTCCTTGACTCTGCTAAGATAATTAATGCTAAATTAAAAAATGTCATAAGAGGGCTGAAACTCTGGGCAAAACTTTTGCCCTGCTTGAAAACACAAATTTGTAATGTCAATGCAACTATTGATCTCTTGGATGTCTTGGAAGAAATGAGAACTCTTACAGTGCTGGAGTGGAATCTCAGGGACTTGCTGAAATCTCTTTTAATCTCACTGCTATCAGGATGCTTATTGGAAGCAAAGAGGAAAGGTTAAGTGGGTCAAGCTGGGTGATGAAAACACAATTTTTTTTCACTCAAAATCTACTATCATTTTCAGGCATAACTACATCTTCATGCGCAAAAAATAATCCAATGAGGAGATTCATGAACATTCTGGTAAGGCTGATCTCCTTTGGCATGCTTTTAAGATAGAATGGGCACTTCAGAGAAACCTAAAATGCACTTTAATCTTAACGAGTTGGTGGGTGAAAGTCTGAACTCTAAGGACAGAGATGCTTTAGAGCAGCCATTTACTGATATGGAAATTGAAGATGTGATTAAGGATTCACCTAATGACAAGTCCCCTGGCCCTGATGGTTTTAATAATGAATTCCTTATGCACTGTTGGCCTATTATTAAGGAGGATGTTAAACTTCTAATGGATTTCTATGGAGGCAGGACTTCTTTGGAAAGCATTAATGCTTCTTTTATCATCCTTATTCCAAAAAATGAGGTTCCTTTGACATCTACGGCTTTTAGGCCTATTTCTCTGCTAAACAGTGTCTTCAAGATTATCACCAATCTCCTTGCCAACAGACTTCAAAAAATTATCCTTAAGCTTGTCCACAAAAACCAATATGGCTTCTTGAACCAAAGATCTATTCAGGACTATTTAGGATGGTCCTTTGAGTTCCTTATCAATGTCATAAGTCCAAGGAACAAATTTTAGTTCTGAAGCTAGATTTTGAATAGGCTTTAAAATTGAGCATTCCACCATGATCAATACCCTCAAAGCCAAAGGTTTTGGTGTGAAACTTTTGGATCTGCTTCATCTACTATCCTGTTAAATGGAGTTCCTGGGAATTTTTTTACTATAGAAGAGGAGTAAGGAAAGGGGATCCATTATCCCCTCTCCTGTTTGTTCTTGCTGCTGATCTTCTCCAGTCCATTCTCAACAAAGCAATGTGCCTTGGACTTCTGTCTCCTCCCTTAGAAGGTGTTTTCTGCCCAAACTTGCCTGTAATTCAGTATGCAGATGACACCTTATTGGTCCTCAAAGCTGATTCAAATCAATTGATGTGCCTTAAAGCCCTGCTTCAGACTTTTGCCCTATCCACTGGCCTCAAAGTTAATTACTCTAAATCTAGTATGATGCCAATCAATTTGGATCATGATAGGCTAATTCATTTTGTTAATACAATTTCCTGCCTCACTGGATCATTACCTTTCACTTATCTTGGATTGCCTTTAAGCATTAACAAGCCTGCAGTGGAACATTTTCTGCCTATTGTTCAGAGAGTGGAGATAAGACTATGTGGTATTGCAGATTTCGTAAATTATGGGGGAAAGCTACAATTGGTAAAATCTGTCTTATCTTCCAATCCATTTATTATATGAGCTGCTTTGAACTTCATGTCACTATTAAAGATCAGTTGGTCTAGTACATGAGACAATGTCAGTGGAGGAAAAAAACCATTGATGTCCAAGCTAGAGGACAAGATTTAGTGGCCTGGAACAAAGTTTGTAGACCAAAGGCTCATGGAGGCTTGGGTGTTCTTGATCTTAACATTCAAAACTCGGCTCTTCTTTTGAAAAATTTGGATAAATTCTATAACCACAAAGACATTCCTTGGGTACATCTAGTCTGGAACACTTACTATAGCAATGGAAAACTGCCAGGAAGAGGTTTAGAGGGATCCTTTTGGTGGAAAGCTCACCTGAAGCTAGTCGACATCTTTAAAGGAATTGCAAAATGTCGGTGGGAGATGGCAAGTCCACTCTATTTTGGTCTGATATGTGGAAGCAAGAATGCCTGCAACATAAGTTTCCTCACTTACTATCTTTTTCAAAAAATCCACATATCTCTGTCAGTGAGTTTATTCAGATAGCCAACATGCAAGACCATTTCTTTCTTACTCTGTCTCAGCAAGCTTACTCTGACTATCAGTGCCCGGAACACATTGTCAATGAGGAGATTCAGAGAGAATCAGACAATTGGAGCTACATTTGGGGAGGTGACTCTTTCTCTGTCAAAAAGGCCTATTCATCCTTATCTGGACATATTGCAGTTCAACCTCATTTCTCCTGGTTATGGACGTCTTCTTGCCAGCAAAAACACAAGATTTCCTTCTGGTTTTTACTCATTGACAAACTAAACACCAGAAATCTATTGAAGAGAAAAAGATTTTCGCTGCCCTCATATAATTGTGTGATTTCTGGTTGCATCAGTGAGGAAACCTTAAAGCATTTATTCTGGGACTGCCCTTTTGCAAAAGCATGTTGGGATGAAATATGCCATGTCAGAGATAATGATTTAACCCTCTATGAGGCTTTGGCTGATTTAAAACTCAGATTAAAAGTCCCCTTTGCAATGGAAATTATTATATTGGGGGCATGGGGCATCTGGATTTGCAGAAATAATGAAATCTTCAATAACAAGCGTGCTTCCCTTGATGAATGGAGGGCTATTGTTTCTCAAGAATTAAGATGGGTTCAGTTCAGAATAAAGAAAAAGTACCTCCAGGATTTCAAAGCTTGGATCAACAATAATTTGGATAGGAGATAGTTAGCCTTGTAATGATCTCCCTCTTAGAGGTGGCCTTGGACTTGTAAATATTTACTTATGTAACTCATTATGATTTATAAAAATTGCAGTGGGGTTTTCCCCTACTATTTTACCCTAAAAAAGGATAGAAGGTGGATACTCAATATAAAAGTGGAAGAAAATCCCTTCATAAAAAGGGAAGCTGACATGGTTATACCCCACGGGTACATGATCTCAGCATACCTGGTCCAGCCCAAGGAAGGCCCACGGCAAATATACGCCGGCCCATGAAGACTTTCGGGTGGCCCAGGCCCATGACGCCTTCGGATCCTTGGAGAGCAAGACTAGGGTAGATAGGAAATTCAAAGGGGTAAAACCCTAGAACTTGTAACCGACTAGGTCTATGCCTGGGACCTGCCTAAGTCTATATAAAGGCCAGGAGGGCACGACCTAGATCTCTCGACTCATACTTTCGCATACACACCTCCACGCCAGATTGCATCTGTGCACCCCTGTAATCACCGGTTCCGCCGTAATCAAGAGCAAACAAGCAGGAGTAGGGTTTTCCCTCCGGGGGCCTAAACCTGGGTAAACCTAGTGTCCCGTATTGCTTGTTTGCTAACCGTTCCGCGATCTCCAGCATCCCCATCTTCTCCAAAACCCAAGTCCATAACAATGGGCATTGACGAGATCAAACATCGTCAATTAGCGCCGTCTATGGGAACTGGGACGTTGATTGTGCGATCGTGACAGTCCCAACCCGAACGATCTATAACTCTGCGGCGACGGAGAGTCACCTCCTCTTCAGCGCTTTAGACTTCACCGACCACTCGCCGGCCACCATGAAGGACTTCGAGCCCGTAGGAGACGGACTCGAGATCCTGTTCGGGAGCTTCTGCTTTCAGGTGGGGCAAACTGGCACCCTCCGCCTCCCCGAGCGGGTGCCCCTACCATTAATTAGGCCCGCTTCATGTACCACACACCCCGTGCTATGCACATCGTCATCAACAGATGAATCCTACGATAGCAGCAGCTGCAACTCCGACCTGTGCGACCCGCCGTCGGATGAAGGGAGCTACGGTTCCGGATCCGAAAGTTGCGGCAGCAGCGGACCAATCTACGAGCGCTACCAATGCGCCGTAGTCATCCAGAGCAACGTGGATCAGCAGGAGCCCAACCCGCCGCCCAACCCGAAACCTAACCCGCCAGATCGAAATGGCGGAAACAGAAGAAGCCAGTCCCCCCCACCCGAAGGGAACAACAATGGCCATGTCATCCGCCTTAGCAAAGAAGGATGGGCCCAGGCACGCACCGCTGTGGCAGGCGACATAATCCTGCCTGCAGACTCCTCACGGGATCTGCTGATGGCCTACCATCTGCTCCTGATCGAGGAGCACAAGAAGCAGGTCAAGATGCAGGAGGTGCTTGACAAACGCAAGCAAGCAGCCTCAGAGTCCAGCGTGCGACGAGCTGCGCTCTCCGCCATGGGCATCGTCTCCAGCACCAATAGCAACCAAGGCAACAAGCACCGCTCTCGGATGGAGAACATGGATCCTAAGGAGCGCCGTGAGGTGACCCGAACCCTCCACCCATCCTTCATGGAGATGGACGTTGACGGCAACGTCATCTCGAAAACGCCGCAGGCTGTGATCATGGCAGCCACCGCGTACCTAGCGTCGCACCCTCCTCCAGAGGGGGACCTAAAAACAGCCATGCACAAGTCCGCACTTACAGTACTCGGACTCGTCGGAGCCTCGCTCCACCAGGAAGATCCTACGGAGCTGAAGAAGAAAGCTCCGGTCAGGTTCGACCGCAACCCCACCCCATCATCTGAAGAAGAGGACCATGACCTTCCTCGAAGGAACAAGAGTTCTCCCCACCGCAACCGCGATTATGAAGCCAGGGACGCGCTCACACAGCGCAAAATCGACAAAGCGCGAGCCAAGCGCGCATGCTCGTCTGAATCCGAGATGGACAAAGACGAAGGAGAACTTTGCGGAGCCCGATGCTTCAGCAGATCTGTTCGACGAACAAAGATGCCACGAAATTTCAAGCTTCCTTCGAATACTCCGAAGTTCGAAGGTACACAAGACCCAAAGGCATGGCTCAACGACCACCTGTCATCCGTCAAATTGCACGGCGGAAACAAGGAAACCGCCATGCAATGCCTTCAGCTGCAGTGTGCAGCCGGATCCGCTCAAGATAGCCTATCTTCAGGGTCCATCCGAAGCTGGGAGGAGCTAGCTTATAGCTTCATCCAAAACTTCAAAGGCACCAGCAAGAGGCCTGCCTCAATCGAGGAGTTGCGGGCCTGCACTCAACGAACGGGCGAATCCATTCGCTCGTACATACTATGCTGGTCCAACACCAAGAACTCCGCAACGCACATCTCCGAAGAGAGGGCCATTGACGCCTTCAAGGACGGCGTCAAGAGCCAAGACTTCAAGGAGGAGCTTGGGCGCGTCAAGCCCAAGACACTCGACCACCTCATGGACATCGCCAACAGGTGGGCTGACGGCAAATATTCCGTCCACCGGGAACACTCCGAGGAAGAGGACGACTACGGCCGACGACGAGAGCGCCGTAGCAAGAGAAGATCGCGCGTCTACAACGATCGCGATGGACCGTCGCAATGACGCCAACTGCAACAGCGGAGGATACCGTGGAGGAAACTTCTGCGATGGAGGGCGTCCAGCACAGTCCTGGCAGCGCCGCGATCGTGACAACGGACCCTCAGCATACGAAAAACTTTCGGGTCCATGCACCATCCACTTCTACATCGACAAGCAGGACATCAAGAAGAAGGCAAGCCACATGCTCCAGGACTGCGGTGAGTTCCAGAAGCTCAGTGAAAGCATGGTCCAGATGAGGCAGCAAGCTCCACTTCCTGGATTCGGGAACGCACCCGCTCCAGGTGAGATAGCACACGGAGCTCCTCCACCGCCACCTGTAGGAGGCCCGAACCAACAAGCCGCACCAGCACAAAACAACGCTGGGAACGGATATCCCCCGCCGGAAGGAGCACTGATGATCCATAAGGGGCGCCCCACGAATAGGGTGCAGAAGAAAATCACCCGTCAGATCAACCTGGCCGTGTCAACTCCACCCGCCATCCCTGAGTACCTCAGCGGATCGGAGTCCTACATCACGTTCAGTCGTTCGGATCACCCTTGCCAGATCCCTCGCCCAGGTCATGCTGCCCTGGTGCTGGAGGCACAAATCGGAGGTTTCGAGATGAGCCGCGTCTTCATGGACGGCGGCAGCGGCATCAACCTTGTCATGGGAATAGTCACGGCAGATGCTGCAATCGGCAGCGAGTAGTAGAACGAGGGGCAAGGGCGGTCAGCCATCTGCGGTGCGAGATGAGGGCAGAGACACAGGGTTTTACCCAGGTTCGGCCCCCCGGAGGGTAAAGACCTACTCCTGCTAGATTGTATTATGGAGGTGTTACAATGGGCGAGCTCGGCGGCTAGGCGGCGAGTCGCTTGGGTGTATGAGGGAACGTCCCTCCACTCGCCCTATAGGGAGGTTTATATATGCTTACCTCCCCTAGGGTTTACATATCTCAACCGATTCAGTTAAAGCTTCGGTAATCGTTTAAACCTAATCCGACTGGGCCTATCTACTCGCCTAGGCCTTCAGCTTCCAGTCGCTTGGTTCCTCGCTGGGCTTCAATCGCCGTCCTGCAGGCCCACTCGCCGGTTCTTGGGCCAGTCGGAAACGTCCTGCTGGGTATACCCCGGTAGGCATATCCCCATTAGTAGTCCCCGAGGCCGTCGGCGATTAGGCGTAGGTGGCTGCTGGCAGTCAGAGTATACGGCTTCAGAGTAGGTATCCAGTCGAATCGTCGGCGGGCTCCTGTATAAAGGAGGAAACCAGTGATCTAGGTCGCAGCTTTGGCGAGTCGAGTCGGCGATACACTGTCATAGTGTCTGGGTTGGCGAGTCGGATGGCTGTAGTTGGACCGTTATCGTGGTCAAACTAGCCGTTGGGGTAATCCAACGGTAACTTTTGGCGTAATCATCGCGCGGTAACGGCTTCCTGATTTGGCGGGTAACATCCCCTATATAAGGGGAATGGCAGGCAATCGGAAAGCCACCTTATCACCACTCCTTCCGACTGTAGGCATTTTCCTTCCCTCGCATCGCGATCCAGCCGACCCGAAACCTCCCGACCCCCAACAAACCTCTCGGCCATGGCCCTTTCCACCGAACCGTGGGGTAGATCCAAGTGCACGAGGGCGCAAATGGCCTCTTTCGAGGAGGCCGGGATCTTGCGAGCCGGCTGTTGGCGTATTCGCAGCCGAGGCGACCCCAACCGCGAGAGGGAATTCGTCTGTTTCACCAGTCATCTCGAGCGGGGGCTAGGGTTTCCTACGTCCCTGTTCTTCCGGCGCTTCTGCGCCTACTACGGGATCCAGCCTTCAGATCTGGGTCCCCATAGCATCGAGCAGCTCGCCATCTTCGTGGCGTTCTGCGAATGCTACTTGGGCTGCCGGCCCTACTTCCCCTTGTGGCAGGATCTGTTCCACGGACGGATCAGCCGCGAGGAAGCAGGCGGCCCAATGCTAGCCGCGGGCGGCCTGACGTTCCAGCTCAAGTCCAAAGCTTCGTTCTTCGATCTGATGCTGCCCGCCAAGGCAGCGAGCGACTGGAAGAAGTCGTGGTTCTACGTGGCCGAGGCGACTCCGGAGGACGAGGTGGCGATCCCGCGGTATTCCGCCAATCGATCCGAGCCGCGCCATCTCCAAGTCGGCAAGCTCCCCAACGATCAGCGGATGGTCGTCGACGAGATGCTCCAGACCATCCGCGGTCTGAAAAAGAAGGGCCTCCAGACGATAAACTTGTACAACTGCTGGCTCGGGCGGCGGCTCGTTCCACTCGCCCAGCGCGACCACTACATGTACCAGTACACGGGCCGGGGAGACTCGACGAAGGCCTGCCTCGACGAGTGGAAGCTGGAGGACTATCTCCCAGCACTGAAGAAGATTACCCAGGCGGTGTACCTGGACGCGCAGGCCGGGGTCGCCCCCTACACCGCAAAGCGTCCAGCTCCAACGGTAACCACTTTACTTTGCTCGCAGTCGCAGTTTATGCAGTCGCGGTGATTCTGATTTTACTTTGTATTCATCGCAGCTATTCCAAGTGGTGGAAGGGTGGCTCCCACCTTCGGACGACGAGAACTCGAGCTCGTCCGCTCAGGACGTAGGCGAGTCGCCGCCTGCTAAGGGCGATGAAGACGATGACGACGAGTCCAAGGAGGAGGTCGCCCCGCTGGTCCGAAAGACCCGTGGACAAAGACAGCGCGAGATCAAGGCAAGCAGAAGCCTCGAGCGTCATGATGATGACGACGACGAGCTCCCAGAGACCACTTCGCGCCGTCAAGCCACCCCGTCGAAGAACAAGAAGAAAGAAAGGGAGGTAAGGTCCCCCCCTAAGAAGAAGACGAAGCCATCGAAGCCGGCCTTGCCTCCGCACTCGGCGAGCAGCTCTGATGCTCCCAGCCCAGCCGGTGAGGACGCACCACCAGTGGCAGCTGCACTAGAGGCAGCGACCGAGGAAGTGCCGCTGGCTTCAATGCCTCCGCCATTCGCCCCTGTCTCGGGGCTGGGGGATGTTCCGCGGGCTCGCCAGGAGGCTCCTGCCGAAGATATCCCAGAGGCTCCCGCTGCGGCCTCAACAACGAAGAAGTCGTCCGTGTCTTGGGCACGCGACGTCCTGGAGATGGGGCTCAGTCGCCGACTGGGACCCGAACTAGAAAAACCAGCCGGCCTCCGTACGGGGCTACGTTTTATTCCAGTCGCCAAGTGAGTGCACTCATCCTTCCTTGTCTTTCATGATTACTTCAATTGTTTTTGCTCATATGATTGATGCGCATGACCGGAGTGAAGAGGATGGGCCATACGACCGTGGCTAAGGTACCGCCCGTCGTTAGCGAGGAGGATCCTTCCCGCAAGAGGAAGGCGGACGAGGTCGTTGCCTCGGCAGATGGCAGCAAGAAGGCCAAGGGCGACGACAGCGTTACTATTTCTGACGACACGGCGGTCGCACCAGCCGAACCCGTGATGGAGGCAGCCGCATCTACGAAGGAGGGCGCTCCCTTGCCTGGATCGGTGGAGCCGACCTCCTTCGGAGCAGGTGCCTCTATCGTCACGTTCCCGCGCTTCGTGACAAAGGCGGCCGCGGCGAGTGGGACTTCGCCCTCAAGCCGCGCTCCTGGGACCGCCGATGCTGAAGTCGACCAACGTCGTGGGCATACGTCGGCTCTCCTCACGTCCGTGGACGCGATACAACTCCACGGCATGCTTGGCGCAGCCATCCAGGTACATCCAGTCCCCGAGGATCAGGTCGGTGTTTTGTAGCGGCCTGATTCTTATAGTATTTTAACCTTATTTTTCGCATCCAGTCCCCGAGTGCGCACGCGATAAATTTTAGCGGGTGGGCACTTAGGAATTCTTTGATTGCCAGTCCCCGAGTGTGCACTCGCTGAATTTCAGCGGGTGGGCACTTAGGAATTTCTTTGATCGCCAGTCCCCGAATGCGCACTCGCTGAATTTCAGCGGGTGGGCACTTAGGAATTTCTTGATCGCTAGTCCCCGAGTGCGCACTCGCTGAATTTCAGCGGTTGGGCACTTAGGAATTTCTTGATCGCCAGTCCCCGAGTGCGCACTCGCTGAATTTTAGCGGGTGGGCACTTAGGAATTTTGCTTTTAACTAACCTTTTTTGGTGATGTGCAGGGTCTGCAGCTTGAGTCCGCGGACCGATTAGCCGCGAAGCAGCGCGCGGAAAAGGAGTTGGCCATCGTCCAGGAAGCGAACAAAGGGCTTCAGGCTGCTGCCGCGAAGGCAGAGGAAGCTCGCCAGGGGCTTGTCCCTGCTGGTGAGTTGGTGGCGGCGCAATCGGCTTTGAGTGCGGCCGAACAGAGGATTGCCAACCTCGAGCGCGAACTGCGGGAGGCAAAGGAAGAAGCGAGCTCGGCTGACGGGCGAGCTAAGGCCGCCGTTGCAGCCGCTGAGGAGGACCGCAAGGTGTCGGAAGTCCTTATTGCTGGGCTTCAGGACGACCATACATCGCTTCAAAGCTTCATCACGGAACTCGCCCGCCCACTGCTTGGTGAGTACATCTTCCATTCCCGGTGGTTGTGTCTTTTGTTTTGTCCGTCGTAGTCATTATTGCCTTCTACTCACAGGTCGCATCATTGATAGCGAGGAAGAAGCGAGCTCGCTCGACGCGAGGCAGTGTGTAAGTATGCTCACCGATTCGGTAACGTTGTCGGCGACGTGCATCCGCGCCTATCTCCAAGAAATATCGCCCACGGAGGTGATTCCCAGCGACCTCGTGGAGGTGTGGAAGTATTTGGAGAAAGCGCCTGCGGTCGTTGAGTTCATGACGCGGTCGGCGTTAAGGCGTGAGCGTCGACGGCCCTTAGTCTTGGACTGGCACACTTCCCCGAAGACTTCGACATTGACGACGTGACGAGTGGATATCCATCATCGACTGGCGCGGTGGAGCTGTCCGAGGTTCTCAAGTTGCAGGACCGCGCCGCCACGCATTTCGTAACGTGTTCGGGCGACCTCCTTCCGTACCAGGAGACGGTCGTCGCGCCGAACGACCCCGAGCCGCCACATCGTGACTTCAAGGTCGATGGCGGGTGATGGCGGGTGAACTGACGACGTATCCGTCGAACCCGTACACGCTGTTCATCCTCAATCGCCGAGATGTTGGCGAATCGTCATCAAAGCCTGCAGAATAGGATAGTTTGCCTTGTGGCGTTAGTAGCAGGTCTGCCATGTGGGCATATTTTGTAGCATGAAACAATGCGATATGCAATTGAATGAGACATCGTGTCTATTTTGGTATATGTTGTGTGCTTGTGATTGATTTTTGAACGAGTCCCCGAGCGCGTCCGCCCTTTTTGTGGGGTTTACCTCGTATGCGATATATGTGTTGTTGTTATGTGTTTTGTTATTTTGGTCGACTCGCCCGAGCTCGAAGAGCCAGTCGCTAGGCGACTCCCTTGAGTGCTCTGTACTTTACCGTTTTCCCTTGCGCGAACGAGGTCGGGTGGCCGAGTCCCCGAGCGTGGTACTTGGTTGTTCTAGGCGCGACTCGAGGGTGGTTGAGGACTTAGCGCGTTGGTTTGAGCGCGTCACTCCTGCCTGGCCCATGGGGTCAGTCGCGTGGCGAGTCCTGGGCATGCTCTCCTACTTGGCGCTTTTCCGACCGCCGTGATGAACTGGTCTTGATCCCCGGCGTGGTACTTAGCCGCTCGAGTCGCTATGCCGAGGATGCGGAGGACCAGGTCGTGGAGAAGCGAGGGCGTTGTCTTGGCTCAGAGAACCAGTCGAGCTAGGCGACTCAATGGGGCTCCGGTAGGCGTTTTCATGGACGATGCAAGACACGAGGTGACTCGGTGCTCTTACACCGCACTACTTAGCCGCCGATCGCTGTACCAAAGGTTGACTTCGCGGTTGGCGTAACGATGTTATTACAGCGAGTGGCACAAGTCATGGAGAGTAGGCAATTTGCGGTAACTGCTTTTTATTTCATAGCGACTGGAGAGTACATGTGTGGGGTTCTAGGAGTAGAACTTCCGTAGGAGGTTTACATTCCATGGTCGCTTGACGTCGAGTTCGCCGTCCCCGCGGACGTCGATGAGGTAGTAGGCGTCGTTGCCGAGTACGCGCCCGATGGCGAATGGGCCTTCCCACGGAGGGGAGAGCTTGTGCATGCCCTTCTTGTCCTGGATGAGGCGTAACACCAGGTCGCCTTCTTGGAAGGTGCGAGCTTTCACCCGCCGGCTGTGGTAGCGGCGGAGTCCCTGCTGGTAGATAGCGGTGCGTGACCGAGCGAGGTCACGTGCTTCATCGAGTTGGTCGATCCCGTCTTGGCGGGCAAGCTCGTTCGCAGCCTCCGTATAGTGGACGACCCGCGGCGAGTCGTGCTCGAGGTCGGTGGGCATGACTGCCTCGGCGCCGTAGACCATGAAGAAGGGAGTGAACCCTGTTGATCTATTGACTGAGGTGCGGATCCCCCAGATGACAGAGGGCAACTCCTCGACCCAGCACCCAGCGGTGCGCTCGAGTGGTACCTAGAGTCGCGGTTTCAGGCCGTGGAGGATGCTTTGGTTGGCCCGTTCCGCCTGGCCGTTGGATTCCGGGTGGGCGACTGACGCGAGGTCGACCTCGATGTGGTGCTCTTCGCAGAATTCGGCCATGGCTCCCTTGGCAAAGTTGGTTCCGTTGTCCGTGATGATGCTGTTTGGGAACCGATAGCGATATATGAGCTCGCATAGGAATTTAGTGGCGGTCTTCCCGTCGCATTTCTAGACTGGCTTGTCCTCCACCCATTTCGTGAATTTGTCGACGGCGACTAGCAGGTGGGTGTAGCCGGAGGGGGCCTTCTTGAAGGGGCCTACCATATCCATGCCCCACACAGCGAATGGCCAGGTGATGGGGATTGTTTTGAGCGCCGAGCTCGGTACGTGCGTCTGGTTGGCGTACTTCTGGCACCCGGCGCACCGCTGGACGATATCGACAGCATCGGCGTGTGCGGTGGGCCAGTAAAAGCCATGTCGCATAGCCTTGGCGACCAGGGAGCGGGCGGCAGCGTGGTGGCCGCAGTCACCGGAGTGAATGTCGTGGAGGATCTTGCGTCCTTCAGCTGGTTGGACGCAGCGTTGGAACACGCCGGTGACGCTGCGCTTGTGGAGCTCGCCGTCGATGATGGTGTAGGACTTGCATCGACGAGCGATCATCCGAGCGTCCGTCTCGTCTGCCGGCAGGGTGCCAGTTTCCAGGTAGGCGATGTAGGGCTTGGTCCAGTCGTCTGGCTCGTGGACGAGTGCGACCAAGGCTGCCTCTGGTTGGAGTGGGACTCCGATGTCGATCTCCTTCGGGGGAGAGACTGATGGCTTGGTGATCGTGTCGAGGAAAACGCCGGCGGGTGGTGCGAGTCGAGCCGACCCGATGCGAGAGAGTGCGTCGGCCTCCTCGTTCTTCCGCCTGTCGATCCACTCGACGGAATAGCCGGTGAAGTGTCCGCCCAACTTGTCCACTGCCTGGCGGTACGCCGCCATGGTAGGAGAGACAGCGTCGCAGGTGCCGGCGACTTGCCCCGCGACAAGATCGGAGTCTCCGTAGCAGCGGAGGCGATTGACGTTCATCTCCTTGGCTGCTCGCATGCCGTGGAGTAGGGCCTCGTACTCAGCCATGTTGTTGGTACAGGGTGTGAAGTCGAGGCAGAGGATGTAGCGGAGCTTATCGCCCTTTGGTGAAGTTAAAACTATCCCTGCGCCTGCACCGTCCGCATTCTTGGAGCCGTCGAAGTGCAGGCTCCAGTAATGGAGGTACGACTTCCGGCCTGGGCCTCTTCCCGATCGGTGATGAAGTCTGCGGCTCGCGACTTGATCGCTTTTCGTGGCTCGTATTTGATGTTGTGGACGCCGATCTCGACGGCCCACTTGGCGACCCGCCCGGTCGCCTCGCGGTTGCGGATGATGTCTTGCAGTGGTGCTGAGGAGACGACCGTGATCGGGTGCTCCTGGAAGTAGTGCGGCAGGCGCCGCTGAGCTCTGAAGACCGCGTATACTAGCTTTTGGTACTGTGGGTACCGCTGGCGCGACTCGGTGAGGACCTCGCTGATGTAGTACACCGGCCGCTGGACTGGGCGCTCCTTTCCTTCCTCTGGTCGCTCGACGACCATCACGGCGCTGACGACGCGCTCGGAAGCCGCGACGTAAACCAGCATGGGTTCTTTGTCGGCGGGGGCAGCGAGTAATGGTGCGGCGAGTAGCACCTTTTTGAGGTCGCGGAGCGCGTCGTCCGCCTCCTTGTCCCACTGGAAGGTGGGGTTCTTGCGCATCAGGCGGTATAGGGGCATCGCCGCCCGTGCGGGATGAAGCGATCGAGAGCCGCTACTCGCCCGCCAGCTCGACGCCGCGCAGCACTCTGGTTTGCCGAGCCGGGCGATCGTGTCGATCTTCGTGGGGTTCGCCTCGATCCCTCGTTTGGAGACGACGTACCCCAGTAGTTGTCCGGCAGGTACACCAAAGGTGCATTTGCCTGGGTTGAGCTTTATCTTGTATCGTCGCAGGTTGGCGAACGTTTCCGCCAGGTCGGCGAGTAGGTCGCCTTGGCGAGCGTATTTCACGACCACGTCGTCGATGTATGTCGTGGTGGTGGCACGACAGATGCCATGGGTAGGCTAAAGTATGGGGCCAATGGATGCTAGTGGGATCTGGGGAGGGAAGATGCAACTGATTCTACACTCAAGTGGTCAAGGCAAAGATCTTTATTTCTCTTCTTTTGGGTTACAAGTGCTCCTCGAGCTGTATACAGGGAGAAGAGATGAATCTCACCAGCCTAACGGTACTAAAAAGAGTCGATGCCCTCCTCAGGGTCCAAGCCTCCCCTTATAAAGGAGTGCCTTGGGTGCCCTTAGGGCTGACGAGGCAAGCATATTCGAGGAATATGCTTGTCCCAAAATAGTAGTTCGGCGGCCTCCTTTCCCTGTCGCCCTTCTAACGACGGCAAGGCTCCAGAGGACCACTCCTGCGTGCCTCGGGTTCCAGGACTGTCACCTCCGTGACCTCCTTCTGCCCCTCTGACGCTCTGCATCTTTGTCTCTTGTGCTTGGCTCCGCTCTAATTCCTTCTAGCCTGCAGCTATAGTTTGAACTTGGGTTTCTCCTTCTCCCGCAAGCTTCGTATCACTCGGCCTTACCTTACCTTGCGTAACTCGGCTTGTCCTTCGCCTGCATCGAGATCACTCGGGCTAACCCGGCCGACCCTCGCAGTAACTCGGCCGGGTAACTGCTTGATACACATACACGGGCTTCTCGCCTGCATTCGCCGACATATTCATGATTCGGCCAACCTAGACAGTTACTCCGAAACCAGACGGGGATTGTACCTCTGTCTTTCCCCGTCTCTGACCTACCCGAGGTCAACCCCCCGACATTAGTCCCCGAAGCTGGTGTGGCCCCGTCGATAACTTCGGCCGGGTCGTATGAGCTTCATTATATTCTTCAGTTTTGTTTCCGAGTTATATCTTCTTCATCCGAGGTTTCCTCGTTCCTTCCCTCGTACGCCATGTCCTACGTGTCACCCCCATCATCGTTCTTCTAGTTTTTTGGTCCCTCTACAGTACTCACTGACAGGCTACAGTTAACTTTGTACCTGCCATGCCGCCGCTGCGACGCCTCGGGTGTCGTTCCCCTTGGGGATCGTAACGCTCTTCCTTCCTATGTGGACGTTGGTGTGGCTCCACTTATCGTCAAGTGTTCGTGCCGCACCCACGATCTACACGGTCAACCGCTACACCCACGATCCCACTACCTTGTTCGTGGCTCGATTATAAAGAGGGGGACAGCGTTTGGGGAATTTACTTTTCCCCTTCTCGCTCGTCTCCGTCCTCCTCCTTCCTTCCGCCGGCGCGTTCTCTCGCAGCTCCGCCGCCGCGCGCTTGCCAGAACTTCCGTCGGTGAAGACTCCGTCGCGCCGTTCTGCCTGCCTCGCCTGCGCTCTGCGGCTTTGGCTCCGTCGCCGGTGAGTCCTCTCCGGTCGCATTGCCTGGATTTTTCCCTAGACTCATCTGTTTCAATTCCGTGCTCGTGTGACGGTTCCTCCTATTCTTCGCCATTGTTCTTGTGCAAAGTCCCGACGTGGCCTTGAAGCTCTAAACTCCCCTCCGCCTCCAGTTTTTCCTCCGGCGATCTTTCCGGCGCACATATGTCTAGTTCGTTTAGCGGCGCTCTGGTTGAGGATGACGACGCTGGCTCCGGGCCTGAGCGAGGCTCGTGGCAGGGCTCTTCTGTCACCCGCCGTGAGATCGAGTGGCTCATCCGGACTCGAAGAATTCCCGCCGAGGTCTCTTGCCATTTACCCGGGAGCGAATCCTCTCCGGATTTTAGGGAGGGCGAGTATGTGGTTTTTATGTCGCACTTCGGCGTGGCTTCGGTCTCCCTCTTAGCAATTTCGCTAGAGAATTCCTCGACTACTTCGGCCTTCAGCCGCATCATCTTCCTGCGAACGCTATCGCTTCTCTTTCTGCTTTCATCTCCGCATCGGAGGGATACTTCGGCCTGTGGCCGTCAGTGCACGTCTGGTCGAAGTTCTTCCAGATTCGCTCCAACGTAGTCCCTGACAAATCTCTGCACCCTTCCGAGAAGTTGCTTACCCAATGTGGGGCAGCGTCCATTACACCTCGGAGAAAGTCCGTGTTTCCTCGTGTCACCGGGTTGGAGTCATGCAAGAAATGGCACAAATCATTCTTTTATGTCAAGAACAGAGGGGCAGAGGACAAGATTCGGCTCCCTGCATTCTCAATTGGCCCTCCTTCTAAAGTGAACTGGCTCTACAATCCGAGGAAAACTCATGCCTTGGCCGAGGCCTTCGAGATTCGGCTTAAAGATTTGATCCGGGTCGGGTTATGCGGCAAAGACCTGATGGCTACTTTCATTAGTAGCCGGATCTGCCCATTCTAGAAGCGGACTCACAAGCTGTGCTACATGAGTGGTCCCCTTGACCCTAATCGAGTCTCGACCGTGGAGCTGGACAACTACCTTATCTATAAGCGCTTCCGAGCTATCTTTAAGACAGAAATGCTTGAGGATTGGGCTTGGGGATTAAAACCGTTCACCCGCGATCATCCGCCTCCCGAGGTGAGCTTAATCAACAACGCTCTGCTATTCCATTGTTTTTGTAACGGGTTAATCTAACTCTCTTTTTCCTCGTCTTGCAGAGGTTCGCAGAGCAGAAAAACGAGGACGCCGAAGTTCTTCTGCTCCCTTGGCCCGCGGACAGGAGTACCCCGGATACTGGTGAGCCGGACTCCGAGGAGTTTGTCCCTAAGTCGGATCCTGCCCCGGCTCGAGCTCGTGGCAAGACTTCGGCGCACGAGGAGGAAGGTGATTCGAACGAGGTCCAAATTCTTGAGGTAGTTGCCGCCATGCCTATTTCTTATGCATTTCCGGCTTCTACTTTCCCAGCTAATCCGGCCGGTCAGGTTCACGACGCCGAGCCTATTGCTTCTCAACCCCCTGTTACCTCGGGGAAACGCGGGGCTCCTGCTAGTGCCTCGGAGGCGGTTCCCAAGAAACGAATGAAGAAATCCGCTCCGAACCCTCCCAGGCGCAAGACTATGCCTGGGGTCGCCGGGTAAGATCCTTTTTCTTATATTTCTTGTTTCTCTCTTTATGTTTTTCATACTGACGATTTTTCTTTCTTATTTTTGCAGTGCTCCTCTTTCTGTTAAACCCGGCGGTCCTAGTATGACTAGCCGCCCGATTCGGCCGCCGTCTCCTCCTCCCGCTGATGATACCAGGATTCCTAGTCCTATTCGTGCTGCTTCTCCTCCAGATCCGAATACGTCGCCTCTTCGTCGCGATGTGCCTGAGACCCCTTCCATTGACCTGGATTCGAACCGGCCCTCCGAAGTTTTCGTCGAACCCGCCGCCCCTTCTATGGGCCCCAGCGCTGCTACTGAGCCTCTATCTACTCCGGCAGTTTCTACAGCCATTCCAACCTCGGCCAAAAAGGTCGTTATCTCGGCGCCTCTGCGACCATAACCCCTGCTGCTCCTAAAGACGCCGTCCCCACTTCTGAGGCGTCACTTCCTGCTGATGCCTCCTCTAAGGCGAAAGCTGTTGCCAAGACTTCCTCTTCTCGAAGGTCTTGTCGGCTCTTCTCACCGAGTATTGCCGACGTGCTGCGTAAAGGAGCTGCGCCTACTAAAGTCCCCGTTGCCTCGGCCGCCGGCACCCAGCTTGCTCTTCATAAGAGCCCTGCGACCGCCGTGGTCGAACAGCCTGTCCGGGGTAAGGTCTTAACTCGGACAGCCAGTGGGAACAGCCTCGGAGCGCTGGTGGAGTATGCCAATAATTGGAACGCTGCTGATCAGTTTGAGGGTAATCCTATGAACCAGCCCTTTCAGCTTTCTGACATCAGCGGCCGTTTTGACCATGCTTCCAAGTTCATCGTTGATACCAACAAGATGAATGAGGTAATTACTGTTTCTCTGAGTTTTAAATTATTCCTCAGATGTTACTATATGCTCTAGTCCCCGAAACTTGCAAGGAAATAACTTGTTATATACTTGGAAGTTTAATGATCTTTGACTTAATTTTATTTCTAGGGTTCGTTAATCCGGCCATCTAGATCCGAGTTAAGTTTTTCTTGACTCGGATGTGCTTTAGCTGTGAATATCCAGCCACCTAGATCCGAACTAAGTCCTGCGTGATTCGGATCTAATTTAGCTTTGAATATCCAGCCACCTAGATCTGAGTTAAGTCCTGCTTGACTCGGATCTGGTTTAGCTTTGAATATCCAGCCACCTAGAGCCGAATTAAGCTCTGCTTGATTCGGATCTAATTTAGCTTTGAATATCCAGCCACCTAGATCTGAGTTAAGTCCTGCTTGACTCGGATCTGGTTTAGCTTTGAATATCCAGCCACCTAGAGCCGAAATAAGCTCTGCTTGATTTGGATCTAATTTAGCTTTGAATATCCAGCCACCTAGATCTGAGTTAAGTCCTGCTTGACTCGGATCTGATTTAGCTTTTACTGTCGATTTATCATTTTGCCTCATTGCTCAGGTTGCACATGACCGGACCATGAATTCCAGAGGTTGCTTTTTTCGCACCGCAAGCTGGAAGAAAAGTACGAGAAAGTTCTTCCAGTGGTGAAGAAGGCTGGTATGTCGATAGTTCCTTTTCCTTATTTCCAACGTTCTCATGTATTTGACCACGGAATGCCGGCTTACTTCTCGGTGAATAGGTAACATTAATAACCTCAATATTCGCCTTGAGAAGAAGGTCAAGAGCATGGAAGGTTAGTTTCCTTTCTATTTTACACCTTCTCCCTTTTAATATATATGCTAAGTTTCCTTATTGCGTTTGGCTCTGGTAAAGCCGAGTTGCAAAACTTTGCAGTGTCACATCAAGATTGCATGCCCATGCCTGACGTGATGCTGCATTTTTTAGAACAAAACGCTATTCATTCGGCGCAACTACAAGAAAAAGATGATGAAATAGCTCGCCTGCGATCCGAGGTGGATACCCTCAAGCTCTCTCAGAAATCCGAACTAGAAAAGGTCGACCAAGAATTTTCCGAGGAGAAGAATCGGCTGACTTTGGAGCTGCAGAAGAACAAAGAACTCCTCGAGGCTGCCGAACTTAAAACCCAGGGTTTGAGCGAGGAAATTGCTCGTTTTGAGAAGAGTAAGGTCGATTGGGCCAAAGACCTTCAGATAATGATGAGATACATTCATCGTAAGCTACTTGGCATGGCCGAATTATATTTTTCTTTTTTGTTCCCGCTACCATCTGACACGTTCATGCTTTGCGCAGATCATTTCCCCGAGGCCAAGCCCGTGAGTTCTAAAGCGGTTCTTGCAGCTCGCGTGCGCCGAGGTGAACCTGTTACCGTTGATTCGGAATATTCAATGGAGGATTACTTGGTTGCCGTTGGTGCCGCAGTTGGTCCGATGAAAATTATGGGCCGGGACTTGGTGCAAGCCGCTATCCGAGCTTACCATGTGCTCTGGCCGAATACCTCGGGGACTCCTGATATCAACGAAGTCAAGTTATTGGTGAAAAGACTAATGGCATCTGAGAGGCAGTTGAGTCTTTGGAGGGAATCTGCTGGGCGTGCTGGTGCCGATATGGCTCTTACTGTTATCATGTCATGGTATGAAGACATCTCTCTTGACATCCTGAGAAATTTGCGCACTGGTTCCCGCTGGGTTGAGGATCCCACTTTTGTTGCTCTTCGGCAAGCTCGGGCCTTCCAACTCATCGAGTATGCTGACATGCACACTTGGAATGAAGGGCCGAGTTTTCTTCCAGACCCGGATGAGGAGGTTGTAGCTGAGGATGCTTCGGATGATAATTCGGCTGAGCAGGGGGAGGGTGAAAATGATTCGGCCGCATCTGATAGCTCCAGCTCAAGCTCGGACAGCAACGACGACGCGCGCTCCTCTTCCAAAGGTACCGGGCATTCTACCGCACGGACTGATGCTCCTGAGCAACCCCGGACTTCCGCTGAAGTTGCACCTGGGTCGGCGGAGGGCGAGGCAACCTCAGTCGAAGTTCCTCCTACCTCGGAGTACCCCCACACCTGAGCAAGCTGCTGCCTCCCCAACGAACAACGCCTAAGTTATTTCCGATCCCTGGCATGCCGGGCGTATGATGTAGGCGAAATATTTGTCAATTCTCTGTATGATTCAAATTTCTTTTGCTGTGTACTGCTGTGACATTCGGTTAAGTGGGTGTTCGTCCGAATTCTTGCTTTGTTGGCCCTCAACTTCCTGACCTTTTAGGATTTATCTTTGCCTCTATTTTTTATGGTTTTATCCAGGCGTGAGCTCTGAATATCATATAATATTGATCTGTTCTGAACAGAGATTGACTACTTCGTTGTGAAAATATATAGCAATCGCTGGATCATTGTTTATTGTGCGAAACTTCGATTTGTAAATCAAATTTCAGAGGTAGTATAAGACTAATACGGGTGCACTCAGCATAAGATTGAGGTAGCATACGGTAGTCCCCGAGTCGCTGCTTTAGATGCCGAGGTTTAGATATTAATATGAGATTGATATATCATATGGCAGTCCCCGAGTTACTGCTCTGGGCGATGAGGTTCAGATACATAATATGAAGTTGATATAAGATACGGCAGTCCCCGAGTCACTGCTCTGGGCACCGAGGTTCAAATACATAACACGAAATAGATATAACATATGGCAGTCCCCGAGTTCTTTGCTCCGAGGTTCAAATACATAACACGAAATAGATATAACATATGGCAGTCCCCGAGTTACTGCTCCGGGCGCCGAGGTTAAATACATAACATGAAATTGATATAAAATATGGCAGTCCCTGAGTCACTGCTCTGGGCGCCGAGGTTCAAATACATAACATGAAATTGATATAAAATATGGCAGTCCCCGAGTCACTGCTCTGGGCGCCGAGGTTCAGATACATCATTGGATCTTGACTTTGAGATATAATGCTACGAGTAGAATGGCCGAAGTAAAGCCACATTCCAGGGACGCTTCGTTTCTTCGCCAGCTTTGTCTGCCTTGTTCCCTCCGGGGGACTGAGCGTCGATTAGATAATAGGCATCATTGTGCAATGCTTTGCTCACAATAAATGGTCCTTCCCATGGGGGTGACAACTTGTGCATGCCGGCCGTGCGTTGCACGAGTCGGAGGACCAAATCTCCTTCTTTGAATACTCTTGGATTCACTTTCTTGCTGTGATACCGCCGCAAGTTCTGTTGATAAATAGCCGATCGTGATAATGTCAACTCTCTGGCTTCTTCCAGCAGGTCTATGGCATCTTGCCGAGCTATCTCATTTGTCTCTGAGGTTGTGTACTGAGCAACTCTTGGCGAGTCATATATTATGTCGGCTGGAAGTACGGCCTCTGCCCCGTACACCAGAAAGAATGGAGTATAGCCTGTTGATCTATTCGGAGTAGTCCGGAGGCTCCATAGTACGGCTGGGATTTCTTCGATCCAACATCCTGCCGACCTTTGCAATGGTTCGACAAGTCGTGGTTTTATTCCTGATAGCACCAGTCCATTAGACCTTTCCACTTGCCCATTGGATGCTGGGTGAGCCACAGAGGCAATATCTAGTCTTATGTGCTTCTCTCGGCAAAATCTAGCGAAAGCTCCTTCTGCAAAGTTTGTGCCATTGTCCGTAATAATACTGTGCGGGTACCCATATCTTAAGATGATATCCTTGAGAAATTTCACTGCTGTGTGCCCATCACACTTTTTAATTGGTTTTACTTCAATCCATTTTGTGAACTTGTCCACCATAACCAATATGTGGGTCATTCCTCCTCGCGCCGGCTTGAACGGTCCCACCATATCTAAACCCCATACAGAAAATGGCCAAGTGATGGGTATTGTTTTTAACTCGGCCGACGGCATATGTATTCTGGTTGCGTATCTCTGACATCCATTGAATTTCTTAACTAATTCTTTTGCTTCTTTCAATGTCGTTGGCCAATAAAATCCATGCCTGAATGCCTTAGCTACTAAGGAGCGAGATGAGGCATGGTGCCCACATTCTCCTTGGTGTATGTCTAGAAGGATTTCCTGACCTTCTGTCGAACTTACGCACTTCTGCAATACGTTTGTGACGCTTCTTTTATACAGCTCATTGTTTATGATTGTATAAGCTTTTGCTCTTCTTACGGTTTGTCTAGCTAATACCTCATTACTCGGCAACATCGCGTCTTTTAGGTAAGAAAATATGGGTTGCGCCCATAACGGTGTTACTTTTTCTGATGTGATCTCACTGTCTATCTCCATGCTCTCTGCCGACATATATATCTCGGCTCTCTACATGATTGCGCTTACCTCGGCTGTCCCCCTCTTTAGGGGTTCCGAGTCATTCTGCGGATCTACCTCCATTGGCGTGTGATCTTATGCAGAATTTGCTGGGATAAAGATAGATTCGGATTCTGGTGATGGGATTATTGACGGTCTCCTGAGGTGTTCCAGGGCAACACCTGGAGGAATTGATTGCCGGGTTGATCCTAATTTTGACAATGTGTCGGCGGCATCGTTTTCTGCCCGAGGTATGTGGTGAAATTCACATCCTTCAAAGTATCCACTGATTTTTTGCACATGGAATCTGTATAAAGCCATATTAGCATCTAATGCGTCCCAACTTCCTGATACTTGCTGTACTACTAGATCCGAGTCACCATAGCATAAGATTCGGCGTATACCAATTTCTTTTGCTACTTTCAATCCATGGACTAGCGCTTCATACTCGGCTACATTGTTGATAGCAAAATGTATTTGCAATACATATTTCAATTGGTCTTTTTTAGGCGAGGTTAATACTATTCCCGCTCCCAAACCATTCCTTAGTTTGGAACCATCGAAATGCATTGTCCAGTAATTTGGATCTAGCAATGGTGGCTCATATCACCTCGGCCCAGTCCACGAGAAAGTCGGCGACAGCCTGAGATTTGATTGCATTTCTTCTATCAAACTGTGGAGCGTATGGTGATAACTCGATCGCCCATTTTGCTATTCGGCCACTTGCGTCTTTGTTGCTCAATATGTCGGCTATGGGTGCCTCACAGATTACTTTGATGGGATGCTCTTCGAAGTAATGTTTAAGCTTTTTCGCCGACATATATACTCCATAAGCCATCTTCTGATAATGCGGGTAATTATGCTTTGAAGTGGATAACACCTCACTTAGATAATAGACCGGCCTCTGAATCGACTTACCATCTTCAAGTCGTTCCACTACGACTACAGTACTAACTAATCTATTGGTAGCCGCTACATAGAGTAACATAGGCTCTTTTGATAATGGAGAAGCCAAAATGGGTGCCGTAACTAACATCTTTTTCAACTCACGAAATGCAAGATCCGCCTGTGGAGTCCAAATGAATTTATCCGATTTTCTCATCAGCTGATAGAGCGGCAGCGCCTTCTCTCCTAGCCGACATACAAATCGACTAAGCGAGGCCAGGCAGCCCGTGAATTTTTGTACATCATTCAAACATTTTGGCAATTCCATTCTTTCTACTGCTCTTATCTTTGTTGGATTAGCCTCGATACCTCGGCTGGATACAAGGAAACCGAGTAATTTTCCTGCCGGCACGCCAAATGTGCACTTCTCTGGATTAAGCTTCATTCGGAACCTTCTCAGGTTCGCAAAAGTCTGTCGTATATCTTCTAGTAATGTTTTGCTCTCTTTAGTTTTGATGACCATGTCATCCACATACACTTGTACATTTTTTCCTATCTGATCATGCAGGCATTTTTGCATGCATCTCTGATATGTCGCTCCTGCATTTCGCAGGCCAAATGGCATTGTGCAATAACAATAAGCCCCGTACGGGATAATAAATGCAGTCTTTATTTGATCGGCCGGATTTAACGGTATCTGGTGGAAACCAGAATACGCGTCTACAAACGATAACAGCTCACAACCAGCGGTCGAGTCAATGACTTGGTCTATTCTAGGCAATGGAAAAGGATCTTTCGGACATGCCTTGTTCAGGTTGGTGTAATCGATACACATTCGCCATACAATGGCTACATTGGGGTCATCTTTCTTCTTTTCTACTAGCACCGGATTTGATAACCAATCCGGATATAGCACCTCCATGATGAACCCAGCTGCGAGGAGCCGAGCTATTTCATCTCCTATTACTTTTCTCCTGTCTTCGGCGAAGCGGCGGAGAGGTTGCTTCACCGGCCTTGCTCCTGGCCTGACGTTCAAAGAGTGCTCAGCCAACTCCCTCGGAACACCTTGCAGATCTTGAGTTGACCATGCAAATATGTCCCGATTCTCACGGAGGAAGTTGGTGAGCTCGCCTTCCTATTTAGCATCCATGCCTGCCCCAATAGTAACAGTACGCTCTGGGAATTGCTCATCAATCTGAAATTTCTTCGTCTCTTTAGTCGGCTGAAAAGAGACACTGCCATGAGGGTTGGCCAGCGCCGGCATGTTCAGTTGTGCCGACTGAGCGAGGGCTGCTACTTCTTGAATCCTTCTCTTTTCTCTTGCTATAACCAATGACTCGGCCAAATTGGACCCGGCTGAAGCACACTCCATTGACTTCTTGTAATCCCCTGCAACTGTTATCACCCCCTGTGGTCCGGGTAGCTTCATCTTCAGATAATTTATATGACAGCTGCTCATGAATTTGGCCAGTGCGGGCCGTCCGAGTAGAGCATGATAACAACTTTCCAGATCCACCACTTCAAATTCTAAATTTTCTGCTCTGCAGTTATCTCTTGTACCGAATAACACGTCCACTCGGACTTTACCGATGGTCTCACATGAAAGTCCTAGCACTATCCCATGGAAAGTGGTCCTCGTGGATTGCAGCATGTTCTGCGATATTCCGAGTTTATGCATGGTATCTTTGTACATGATGTTGATACTGCTTCCATTGTCAATGAGTACTTTTGAAAACTTCACGTTGATGCTTGGTCCAACGAACGTCGGATCCAACACAAGTGCATATGACCCTGGACTTGGCATTATTCTGGGGTGGTCCTTCATGCTCCAGGTCACCTCCTGATCAGACCATGGCACGTATCTTGGTACTGTCGGCATAACCGCGTTTACTTCCATATGCCGGCGCTGCACACTCTGCTTGTCTTGCTGTTCCGTTGTGAACACACAATAAGACTGATGATGTTCTCTGTAATCATTACGTCCGGTTTTTGCCGGATTCATCCTTTCATCTTGGACCTGGTTCATTACCTGATGCACTGCATCTCTCCGATCCGATCTATCATACCTCGGGGGAGGGTCCATTGCCTTTTTCCCTCATTTCTTGATGTCCACTGTTGAGGTCCATTGTAACTACCTCGGTGAATTACGCTCCTAGATACAAGCCTGGATGAGCGGTAGTGGTTGAAATAGTATGGTGGGGCCCCAAAAGCCACTCACTGGTAGACCTTTCGGCCGTCCCAACCACTACCCTCTCAACGGGACCTGTACGGGCGGCGTAATCGGCAGGCGAAGGGATCAACTACATACACAAGTGGGTATGTATGCAAGCCACCATACAAGAGTACATCAGAGCCATACCATCTAGAAAGAAAGAAAACATAGCAACGCCATACGGCAAGATTCAAATGACCTAGATAGATCTAATATTTTAGGATACTTCCTCATACAGCACACATCAGAGTATCATGCGGAAGCGGCAAACAAAGTCCGAGTACGGATAAGAAGAAAATCAGCATAAGATGCCATAGAAATAAGCACATCCCAACCACAGATCTCACGGATCCCCGTTCCCGGAATCTCTACACCGAACGATCGTTGCCCACATCATCAGCCTCTTCCACCCAAAGATCCTGCGAGGGTACCTGTTCATCTGAACCAATAATTTATCGTGTGAGACCCTAAGGGTACTCAGCAAGTCTTAATGCCTCTAAAGGGGACACAACCTGGGGTGACGCAATTGCAGCAAAAGATAAACCCTAGCAGTTCTACAGATACTCGCTAACCATCCGCCTAACCAATGATAGACGGATGTCCGTGAAAATAAGGACAACAGTTATAATAGTAATTTCATCAGATCCATCCTATCCTCGCTTACCAACGAGGAAGCGGACGAACAACCCCCCCATCCGTGGCAAATTTTATTAACCATTCCATGAGTGTTGCACTATTTACTAGTCAAATTACTTAGTCAGATTAAAGCGGTACTTTAGTTATGCTTGTTTATGATCGAGAAACTGTGCTCCAAGTCGTCCATAACCGCGGACACGGCTTTCAGAAAGTTTTACCCGGCCGGGGTGCACCAATAGCAACACACTCTCGATCAACCTCGGAAAAACCAAATCAAATCCCAACGAGGCTTTCACGACTAAACAATCATAGGATTCAGAAATATTTCAGGGGGCCACCCCTTAAGTAGATCCCGCAACGAAGATAGCTGACTCCGAGACGGACTCAAGGTTTGGGTGGACGGCGGTAAACGACTGGGAACCCGAAAGTGTGGCTGGGCTTGTCGATACCGCGTAAACGTGTCCCGATCCTAAACAGTACAGTGTGCTCCTCGCACAATTGTAAATACATAAGTAGCATGGCATAAGTACATGATAGTAAAGAAAACCTCAAACTAGTTTGTGGCCCCAAGAAATAAGACGGAATCAAGCTCTGGCTCAGGGGGGTCCCATATACCTCCCGGATGTGGATAGCGCGATAAATCAAGGAACATGAATCAAGTACTCGGGGTCTTACGGGACACAAGTGAGCAGGAAAAACCAAATAGCAGATGTTGCTCACCGGTGCCACTTTCATTAGTTATCCCATTACTACTCAGGTTAAGTTTTTTAGGTACCCCGTTATCCATCAGACTCTCACATACCCTACACATGATGTTCTGCGACTCGCATGGCTCAAACAACTCCTGTAGTAATGGCTCATGGGATGGAGGAACAAGATTGGTGGGGTTTAAAAGTAAAGGCTATGCATACTTGGGATTCAATTTAATGCAATCACGACTCAATGATGCAAGAATAAGATAGAGGCAATAGGTACTGTATGTATGCAAGCATGTGGAAGTGCTTGCCTGGCGACTCAGTTGAAGCGAGAGACGGATCTGGGTAGTGCTCCTGGTTCTCTTGATATATCCCCTGATCAGTGTCTATCCGAGAAAAACCAAACAAACAAGGCCAACATGAATATAGAGCACAAGCATAGGAATAATGCGACAAGCAAACAATCATGCCATGATGAATGATGCACAAGTTACATGGCAATAAGTAGCATGGCATGGGTGAGGTGTGGAAGACAGGAAATAACATTTTTAATGGGGTTTTGGACCACATTTGTTGCCATAATAGTTGCTGTACCCTATATTTTTATATGATGCATGATGCAATTGAAGTCATGGATAGCATAAACAGAAAGGTCTCGTCGATCTGATCATTTTAGACATATCATTTGCTAAATTTGGAATTATAAATCAAAAGTTATTAATTATTTATGTTCCAGTGGCATTTGTTGTAATTTAGCTCAACTTGGAATTTAAAATGTTCAAAAGGTAATTTAAATAGCATATTTGAAATCCTCACATTTTTCTGATCTCAAAACATATATCATTTGTATTATTTGGATTTATAATTGAAAAGTTATTTGAAATCTGATTTGAATTTGAATTTGAATTAATTGAATTAGATTTGAAATAAACAGACAAAACTGAATTACTTTTTTACACCCAGCCTAATTAACCCCAGACGCTTACAGGTGGGGCCTGAGCTGGCACGGCCCACGCGCGCAGAGAACCGGTGGTCATCATGGCCGCCACCATACCGAGGAGGCCAGTGGGGCCAGGGGTCCACGGGTCCACGTGCCAGTGGGACACGACAGCGGATGCCAGGCGGGTGGATAGGGACCATGGTTGAGACCTAAATACTCGAGAGCCTTTTTCAAAACGCCATGGGGCATGACGGTGGGGCTCCGAGGGACCGCGGGTTGACGCGACAAAACGCGAGGGGGTAAGTGCAAAACGACCACGCGCGCACTGTTTTTCTTCCTATTCGCCGCGAGCGACAGAGAGGCGAGGTGGGGGATCGAACCCGCGCCCTCTGGCGCGCTAGCGGAGGCGGCTACCGCTGCGGCGGCTGTGGGTTGCTGGTGGAAAAGGGGGGCGTGGTTAGCTAAGCTCATGCGCGCCGCGGTAACGAGACAACGACGATGGACACGCCGTGCACCGAGGGTGCTCGTTCGGTGGCGTGGCGCACATGTGAAACGAGGTTGGGGAGGTTGTCCGCAGGAGGCAGGGTGCTCACCGGTGTGCCGGTGCAGATGGTTGGCAGGCGCGCTTGATCGGCGGCAGGCGACGGTGGCGGAGCTAGGGTTCCGGCGACGGCGTGCGACTCTGGGGCGTCTCCTCCTCGCGGCTGGGTACGGGGGCGACGCAGAGGTCCTACGCGACCACGCCGACACGCTCTCTCCCGCCTGCGCCTCCTGGATCGATGACGACGAACGGAAACCGACGGTGGCCGGCGCTCAGGGGTAGACGGTGGCGAGGGTGAGGGAAGAGGGGAGGCGAGGCCTCTGGGATGGATCTGGGGTGCAGGGGAGGTTGAGAGAGGGGGGTAGATAAGGCCAGAGGGGGAGAGGGTGCCGTGGTTGCCGTGTGGGAGCAGCTGGGGATAAAGGTGGCCTCGGCCACCTTTTCTCCACCTCCTCACGTGCTCGGTTCGGCCAGGGCAGGGCAGGTAGGGAGGCTTCTGTGGGGCAGGCGGCCGGTTCGGGTGGGGCACACCATGCAGAGAGAGGAGGCTCGGGCTAGGGGTAGGGTTGGAGCTAGGGTAGGAGAAAGAGGGGGGCATGGCTCGGTTAGGGAGAGGAGAGATGAGGAAGGTTACTTAGGGTTTAGAGAGAGGGGGGTGTGGTGGTTTAGGGTTTTGCTTAGAGGGGGGTATGGTAGATTAGGGTTTTAGAGAGAGAGAGAGATGATGAAAAAGGTTTTCTTTGAATCATGCATGCTCCAATTAAAGACCAAGCAAGATCAAAAGAAAAGAGGTAGGGAGAAGGATGGGGGTTTAGGCTTATGATCACACATGATCACATGTGTATGCATGGAGCATGGTGATTAGGGTTTTGGTTTAGGGAGGGGAAAGATAAGATGTAGAGGTACTTGACAAGATCAAGCATGCTCTAGACAAGCTCGAGCAAGATCAAGACAAGAAAAAGAGAGGGAGAGAGAGATGTGGTGATAGGATTTTAAACAAGATCAACATGGTTCAAGCCAAGAGAAAAAGATAGAGCTAGAGAGGATCACCCAAAAACCAATTAAAAACCAATGACAAGCACAAGATGGTACTTGCATGGCCCATGCAAAATATCTAATGCCATGTTTATTCTTGTGAAAACAATAATATCTACATGGCATTATCCATATGCATTCCCAGAAGTGGAAACAAGCCAAGCAAAGAAAAAGAGGAAGGTTCCAGATGGAGTAGATGGATATGATCACATGTGATGATAATTGGGACTTGCTAGTGTGTATATGCCACTAGGTATTTAATAAGCCCACAAAATATCCCCACATGATGATAACCCCACAAACACACATATGGAAGCTAGGGAGAAAGGGTCCCACTCACAAGGCATGCAAAGGTGGCCATGTGGCTCTCATGCATCAATAAGGTGAAAACAAAATGATGCCAAGATGTGAACATGTGGAAAAGAAAAGGATCCATCCCAACCCACATGAGCTAGAAGTAAACCTCTAAATGCCAAGCTCATATTTAGTTGGATGGTGGAATTATAAGGTGGTGAAAAGAAAAGGTGATGGAGTTAATAAGAGAGATGCCCCCCAAATCAACTTGGGCATTTAACAACATATCAAGAACCAAATACAATATCAAGAGGCAACTACAATTAATAATGCATATGAGATCAGAACCAAAGCAAAGAGGGGTTTTATATGATGCTCAAATGCAAGGTGGCATGATGACATGAGCATGATATGATGATGATGCAACAATTATATGTTGGAAGTGGCCCTTTATTACTAGAACAAGTAGCATTACAGGTGTTAGACAACTGGGATGCTACAACTCTCCCCCACTAAACAGGAATCTCGCCCCGAGATTCTAGGAAGAAGAAGAAGACACAAAGAGAGAAGGATGGTTGGCACGGAGTTCATCTTCACGCTCCCATGTGGCTTCATCAACAGAATGGTGTGACCACTGCACCTTGCAGAACTTGATGGACTTGTTGCGAGTCCTTCTTTCTGCGGTCTCAAGGATTTTGGTGGGGTGTTCTTGATAAGATAGGTCTTCTTGGAGATCGATTAGCTCATGATCCACGGTCCTGCCGGGATCTTTGAAGCACTTCTTGAGCTGAGAGATGTGGAAAACATCATGGACTTTGAGTTTTTCGGAAGCTCAAGTGCATAAGCAACTTCTCCTCTTCTGCCACGAATCTTGAAAGGACCGATGTATCTAGGAGCCAACTTTCCTTTGATACCGAAGCGGTGTGTTCCTCTCATGGGAGTGACACGAAGGTAGACAAGATCACCAGGGGCATACACCATGTCCGTGTGCTTCCTGTCATAGTTGCTCTTCTGACGACTTTGAGCAATCTTCAGGTTCTCAAGAATGATATGCACCTTTTCCTCTGCCTGAGTTACAATGTCAGGGCCAAACCAGATTCTTTCTCCTGCACCTGACCAACCAATCGGAGTTCTGCACTTGCGACCATAGAGAGCCTCAAATGGTGCCATCTTCAGACTCTTCTGGAAGCTGTTGTTGTAGGAGAATTTAGCATATGGAAGGCATTCCTCCCACTTCATGCCAAAAGAGATGGCAAGCCGAAGCATATCCTCCGTAATCTGATTGATTCTTTCCACTTGTCCTTGCGATCGAGGGTGATAAGCGTCTGAAGTTCAACTTTGTTCCCAAAGCATTTTGGAAACTTTCCCGAACTTTGAAGTGAAGATGCTTCCACGTCGAACTGATTTCCAGCGGAACCCCATACAGAGAGACAATTCTGATATAGAGCTCAGCCACTGAATTCGTAAATTGTTTCCTTGACCGGGAAGAAATGAGCCACTTTAGAAAGCCTGTCGATGACAACAAAAATTGCATTGTTGCCCTTCTGCGACCTTGGAAAGCCAGTGATGAAGTCCATCTCTACTTTCTCCCATTTCCATTCCGGAGGTTTCAATGGCTGAAGAAGACCGAATGGTTTCTGATGGACAACTTTCACTCTGCGGCAGACATCACATTCTGAGACATACTTGGCACAATACCGTTTCAACCCAGGCCACCAATATTGTGTTTTCAAGTCCATGTACATCTTTGTGCTGCCAGGATGGATAGAAAGAACCGAATCATGCGCCTCCTTGAGAACTTGCTCTCTCAGACCCGGGTAGTTTGGAACAAACATCCGGTGTTCAAAGAAAAGCGTGCCTTGATCATCAACATGGAAGGACTCATACTTCGGAAGCTCAAGTTTAGAGATGAGCTTTTTGGTGTGTGGATCACCAAGCTGACGAGAGCGAATCTTTTCTTCCAAGAGAGGAGTAGCCAGAAGGTTCAGGAGATGCCCTTGTTCCACAATTTCCAGGTTGAGCTGACGGAATTCCTCGCACAAGAGAGGCTGCTGCTCTTCCATCATGAGGTTGTTGACATATGATTTACGACTAAGCGCATCTGCCATAACATTGGCTTTGCCCGGAGTGTAGTTGATGGTCACATCGAAGTCATTGATTGCTTCAATCCATCTCCTCTGCCGAAGGTTGAGATCAGGCTGAGTGAAGATATACTTCAAACTCTTGTAGTCAGAAAAGATCTCACAACGGTTACCAAGCAAGTAGTGCCTCCATAACTTCAAAGCAAAGACAACTGCTGCTAGCTCGAGGTCATGTGTGGGATAGTTGATCTCATGCGTCTTCAACTGACGAGAGGCATAAGCAACCACCTGTTTCTCTTGCATAAGGACCGCACCCAATCCTTGCAAAGAGGCGTCGCAGAATATCTGGAAAGGCTTAGATGTATCCGGAGGAACCAAGACTGGTGTGGAAGTGAGCTTATCTTTGAGTGTCTCAAAACTTGCTTGACACGCAGGAGTCCACAGGTATTTCTTGCCTTTCTTGAGGAGATCGGTAAGAGGCTTTGCTATTTTCGAGAAGTTCTGAACGAAGCGAAGGCAATAGCTAGCCAAACCAAGAAAACTCCGCACTTCTTTGACATTAACAGGAGGAAGCCATTCAACAATTGTCTTCACCGTTTCCGGGTTGACTGCAATGCCCTTGGCAGAGATAACATGACCAAGATAGGTTACTTCCGGCAGCCAAAACTCACACTTTGAGAACTTTGCATACAAGCGGTTCTCACGAAGCTTGTTTAGGACACACCACAGGTGTTCTTCATGCTCTTCCTTAGACTTGGAATAGACCAGAATGTCATCCAGATAGACCACCACGAACTTATCAAGGTACTCCATGAAAACGGAGTTCATCAGCCTCGAGAAGGTAGCAGGTGCGTTGGTGAGACCGAAAGACATGACCGTGTATTCATACAGGCCATAGCGGGTGGTGAAAGCTGTTTTGGGCACATCTTCCTTGTGAATCTTGATTTGGTGATAACCACTTCTCAAGTCCAGCTTAGAGAATACGACAGCTCCAGCTAGCTGATCAAAAAGATCATTTATCCATGGAGAGGATATTTGTTCTTGATGGTTTTAGCATTGAGAGCCCGTAGTCCACACATAGTCTATCGGTTCTCACGCTTCTTCACAAAGATTGTTGGGTTACCCAAGAAGAAGTCTTGTGTTGAATGAAACCCAACTTCTCTTGTTCATCAAGTTGTCGTTTGAGTTCACCAACTCGAGGACCCATTTTATAAGGCCGCTTGGAGATAGGAGCCGTTCCAGGTTCAAGCTCAATCACAAACTCAACCTCACGATCCGGAGGCATACCCGGCAACTCTTCAGGAAAAACATCTGGGAACTCACAGACCACCGGTACGCTCTGAATAGCTTCCATAGCATCATCATTCAGAGCCGCCAAAGAGAAGAGCTGGACAGCAGGAGTCAAACTTGGAGAAAAGACTATATGGCCTTCAGGAATCTTCAAAGAAACTGAGCGTTCAGCACAATCAATCACAGCTGCATTTGCTGTTAACCAATCCATGCCCAAGATGACATCAATGTCAGAATTGCCCAGAACAATTAAAGAAGCCGAGAATGAAGAACCACCAATCTCAATTTGATTGCCATGACTGATATGCTCAGCCCTCATGTTTGAACCAGGTGATTGTACCACCAACCGCTTAAGGAGAGGAACCATGACTAACTCATTCTCATCTGCAAACTTGTGAGACACAAAAGAATGCGATGCACCAGAATCAAACAAAACTCGTGCAGGGACTGAGTTAACGGATAGCATACCCATCACAACTCCAGGTGCATGCTCAGCTTGAGCGGCGTTGACGCAGTTGGCACGAGCAACCGTAGACCCGGGCTTGGTGTTGATGTTGAGAGCCCGAGGTGGTGGTGCACGAACCGAAGGAGAGCTTGTTGCAGATCTTGGCGGGGGTGGAGGGAGAGCTTTGTTCTTCATCGGACAGTTCCAGTTGGGATGTCCATGATCTCCACATGTGAAACAAGCACCATGTGGACGTGGAGCAGAGTAGCCAGGGACTCCGCCAGGCGCTCCCGGGTAGTGGTTGTTGTAGCCCCTGGGAGCCGCAGTGGTGAAGTTTGGTGGCCTTGGCGCGTAACTTGCAGGTCTTGGAGGAGCCGGGAGCGACGGTGGGGTGTTAGGAACCCAGACACGCCGCTTAGAAGGAGCTGCCATAACTGCAGAGCTTGATGCATCCCTGTTGTTTCTTGGACTCCTCAAACACTTGCCTGCTTGCCTCCTCTTGCAGGGTTGTGTGCTGTAGTTCCAGGAAAGATGCCGGCCTTGCATGTGTGATCGCATACTTGATTGACGCATTGAGCCCTTGCCTGAACCTCTTCTGCTTCTTTTTGTCATCAGATACCTCATCACCACCATAACGAGAGAGATTCATGAAGTTCCTGATATAGGTGTTGACGTTATCATTTCCTTGCTTCAGGTTGAGAAATGCTTCCTTCATCCTTTCCATTACAATCTCTGAGAGAAACTGCTCTTTGAACGCTCCAGTGAACCTCTCCCAAGTTGGCTGGAAACCAGTGCAGCTTGCCTTCAAGTAGTTCTCCCACCAGAGAGCTGCATCTCCCTTCAGAAGGTGAGTAGCACACTTGACCCACTCCTGCTCCGGAACATCAGCAGTCTCGAGCAACCTTGACATCTCACGCAGCCAATCATCCGCGTCCAGAGGTCGGTCAGAAACATCAAACTGACGAGGGTTGAATTTGAGGAAGCTCTTTGTTGGGAATATGCCCTAGAGGCAATCATGTATGATGATATTTCCCATTGTATTCATAAAGTTATTAAGTAGTCCTTGTATAAACATCTGATGTGTATCATTGAATATGTGATTCAGTTGTGGAACTATGCATTCATGTTGTTTGTACTAAATATCCTTGGTCATTGAGGTTGTCTTTGGACACAACTTAGACCAATGTGAAAGTTGGCTTGATGACTCGGTTCCACTTGTCATGGGCATGGAGATGCTATTCCAACTTACATATACTAGGCTAAAGAGTTTAGCGAGTCGGATTGACCCATATTGAGGTACAACGAACTAAGCTGTCATTTGTATATCTCAATCAATGTAATCCTTAGACCGAGGTTGTTGCATAGTCCGAGTTGAGGATCACCGACTTAGGTTCTCACAAACGCTGATCCGTGAATCGCCAGCTTATAAAGGCGAGTTCGGGTCGAGAATCAAGCTGCGTGATGTGAATAACCAAGACGGGATTTTGCCCCTCCACTCGGAGAGATATTCTCTGGGCCCTCTCGCGAGATATGATTCGGAAAGCATGGCCATGCACGACTCGGTTAAGTGTTAACCGAGGCGATCGACTAAGAGTTAGTCGGGTGAATCACTTATCTCGGATCGAGAAGAGAGTTGGACTATTTAAGGGATGACATATATTCGCCTATAGTCTGACAAGGTATATCGTGAGGCAAAAGGGACTCAGACGTAAGTCGCATTGGAAAGGCAAGTCGTCATGACTCTTTGGTACTTGGGAATCGGCAAGTTCTGCTAGGAGCCGATGTCGATTGATCGATTGTGAGTTGGACTCTAATCGTGTCCAAGTAGCCATGAGCCTGCGGGGTCACACACTTAAGAGCGGGAGCAAGTTCGGATTGGATCCGAATCTGTAATCTGGTTGGGTTGGACCTAAACCAGATTAGGACTGAGTTAGTGAGTTGGACTCACGGTGACTAATGTTATATGGGCTTTAGTGAATGGGTCGCGCGAGCAGAGCCCACGTTCACTCCCTATATATAGTGGAGCACAGTAACCCAGAAGGGTTAATCGTTGTTCGGTTAGGTCATTCCATGTGTTGGAAACCCTAGCTCCACAGCAGTCCAGCCGCCGAACCTAGCGATTCGCGCCGGCTCCTCCTTGTAATGCGTGGATACCAGCAGAGGTCTTTGTGCGATCACTGTGCAGGACGATCGGATCGTGAGGACTACACTGCATCAACTGACGCGCTTCATCAGTAATCCGCAACCGCGCGTCTAGTGGTAAACCTCGTGGCCTTCTACCTCAGCTAGATCTTGGGATCACCACGTTAGAGAAAAAAAAAATTATCTCCGCGTGGCCCAACAGTGGTATCAGAGCGATAGCTTCTGGTTTTAGGCTCGAGATCTCGCATATGTGATATGCGGTAGGCAATAGATGAGATCTATGTGACCGCCGGCTTCGCCCTGTCGTAGCGCCTTAGATGTCGTTGCGAGTTTCACAACGCCGGTAGATATTGTATCTATGCATAACTTGTTTTTGCAGGAAGTTGTGAATGGTATGGTTCATGTGCATGTGATGTATGTGTGTAATCCATACGTGATCTGCGAATCACGGTTTTTGTCGCTACCGGAGCCTAGGTGCTGTCATTTTATTGTATAACGACTGCGTGTGTCGGATTCTCTATGTAATTTACTTTACTAAGCTAGTGTAGCTGTTTGAGAACCCGGAAGGCATGCAGGCGTTGTACATGTCGGCGACATGGAGTAAGACGGCAAGTGACAAGAGTTGGCACGAGTCGGATTACGTGCTTTGTGGAGATGGAGATCGCCATGAAGAGAGACATACCACTTCACATTATAATTGCTTTATTTTGTGTTATTGTTATGTCTCAGTTTACCTCTATTAGATAGTCGGTAAAATTTAATCCCTCAAAGAAGGTCTAGTCGGTTTTCCTTGATGTTTGCACCATCACAAGTCGGACATTTTTGGTAGTGGGCTCATAAAATTGAGGTGCTGCCAATTTTTTCCGACTAGGTGGGTTCGAGTCGGACTCTTCTGCAGAAACACTTGGTAAGCTAGACGGGTCTATCACAACGGTTGTGGGACTCGGGAAAGGTCGGATGGGAGGGCATGTGATGCCACCCGTCCAACAGAGTCGCATGAGATGCGATTGACAAGGAGTTGTCTACCTAGATCACTTGGCGGCTAGCGGTGATGCTAAAGCTCACTAGCCGACTTGATTATTTAGGATCTGAATCACTAAGTAACCATCGGAGGGTGTTGGTTCTAGTGGGAGCATAAAATATTAAAATGTTTAATATGCTTTCTTTTATGAATACATGTCTTAAGTGTTTTGCATATTTTCATTGTAGATCATGGCACCAAGTAGCGTCACTCTCAGATATCCGGTTTTGCGTTGAGAACCATTCTTGAGAAAGATAAACTGAACGACACTAATTTTACCAACTGGTATCAAAATCTGAGAATTGTTCTCAAACAAGAAAAGAAGGACCATGTCCTAGACAACCCACTTCGGATGAGCCGAATGAGAATGCTGTCATGAGCCACCAATGCCTACCGTCGGGCTAAAGATGAGTCCACGGATATTAGATGTCTTATGCTTGCTCACATGGAACCGGACTTGCAAAAGCAGTTCGAGCATGTTGAGGCCTACGATATGATCGAAAGCCTCAAAAGTATGTTCGTGCTCGGCGAAGACCGAGAGGTATCAAGTCTCTCGGGCTTTCTTGAGTTGCAAGCTTAAGGATGGTGATCCACGAGTCCGCATGTGATCAAAATGGTTGGTTACGTGCGGTCTCGAAAGGCTTGGCTACCCCATAAGCGAAGAGTTCGCCATGTGATATAATTGAACTCTCTTCCTAGTGCATATGGGCAGTTCATTTGAACAACTACCACATGCATGGTATGGATAAGAAGCTCACTGAATTGCATGGGATGCTCAAGCAGAGGCGGATCTCAAGAAGGGCACCGATCAAGTGTTGATGGTGCGAGAATAAGGCTAAGTTCAAGAAGAGTTCTTGGACTAAGAAGAAGGCTAAGTCGAGGAAAGCAGGCTCGGGACCTGTCCCAAGCGCTTCCTCGTGGACTAAGCCATCTCCTTCACCGGATCCACTTGCTTCTCTTGCAAGGCGGATGGCCATTGGAAGAGGAACTGCAGCAAGTACCGGCCGACAAAGCCAAGAGTGGAGGTATGACTTCCGACTCGGTACACTTGTTTGCAATGTTATAGACATATATCTTGCCGATGCACCTAATAGTTCTTGGGTATATGATACGGATCGATTATTCACATCTCGCAACTTGCGTGGACCGGTAAGAACTAGGAGCGTAGCAAGAGGCGAGGTTGATATTCGAGTCGGCAACAAAGCAAGAGTTGCTGCGTTGGAAGTCGACGATGCAACTTCATTTACCTTCCGGATTCATTATGGAACTAAATAATTGTTATTATGTTCCGATGCTCGATCGAAACATTATTTCGCTTCATGTTTGATGAGGCAAGGCTATGAGTCGAATATCAAGAATAATGGTTGTTCTTTGTATTTGAATAATATGTTTCACGGCTTTGCACCCGTCCGGTGAGGTTATTTATTTTGAATCTTGATGGTGAGTCGGTTTATAACATAAATGTTAAAAGGTTGAAACCAAATGATCTGAATATGACTTACTTTTGGCAATCGGCTTGGTCATATAAGTTGGAAACGCATGAAGAAGCTCCATGATGATGGACTCCTAACTTCGCTCGACTTGGAGTCGTTCGAGACATGCGAATCTTGCCTACTCGGCAAAATGACCAAGACACCTTTTGCAAAGAGTTGCGAAAGGCGTCCGACTTGTTGGGACTAGTACATAGTGATGTATGTGGACCAATGAGCACGACGACCGTGGTGGTTATGAGTACTTCATTACCTTCACGATGATTTGAGTAGGTATGGATATATCTACTTAATGAAACATAAGTCGGAAGCCTTTGAAAAGTTCAAAGAATTCCGAATGAAGCACGTAATCAACTCGGCAAGAAAATAAAGTTTCTTGATCGGACCGAGGAGGCGAGTACATGAGCCATGAGTTTGATGACCATCTAAAAGTTGTGGAATAGTTCCTCAACTTACTCCGCCAGAACGCCACAAAGGAATGGTGTTTGGAAAGGCGGAATCGGACCTTGTTGGACATGGTACGATCAATGATGAGTCAGACAGATCTGCCTTTATCATTTTGGGGTTATTGTCTAGAAACAATGGCGTTCACACTAAACAAAGTACCATCAAAATCGGTAGAAGACACGCATGAGATGTGGACAGCAAGAAGCCGAGTTTGTCTTTTCTTAAGATTTGGGGTTGTGAAGCTTTTGTCAAGCGACTTGATCGGACAAGCTTACGCCAAGTCGGATAAATGTATTTTCGTGGGGTATCCGAGGAAACCTTGGGTTACTACTTCTACAACCGAGAAGAGGGCAAAGTGTTTGTCGCTCGGAATGGTGTCTTCCTTGAGAAAGAGTTTCTCGATCGGGAGTAAGTGGAGCGCAGTGCAACTCAAGAAATTCGAGAGGAATCGGCTAATAGCGAATCGGCTAATAGCGAATCGGCAAAAACCTTGGAGGTTGAGCCGATCGTGTAGTGAGCCGACAATGACACGTACTACGTAAGATCGGCAAGATTACGAAGTGTTCGTGATGTGTTCTTGTTAGATGATGATGAGCCGCAAATTATTGAAGCGATGGTGGGATCGATTCGAGTCATGGCTTGGAGCCATGAGATCCGAGATAAAGTCCATGGATGAAAATCAAGTTTGGAACTTGGTTGATCGCAGACGGTGCAAGACCCGTCGAGTGCAAATGGGTCTTTAAGAAGAAAACTGATATGGATGGAAATGTTTCAATCTATAGCACGCCTTGTCGCGAAGGGGTTCCACAAGTTCAAGGAGTTGATTACGACGAGACTTTCTCGCCCGTAGCGATGCTTAAATCAGTTCGGATCATGTTAGCTATAGCGGCCTATTTCGACTATGAGATATGGCGGATGGATGTCAAACGGCTTTCCTTAACGGAAATTTAACCGAGGACGTGTATATGATACAGCCGAGGGTTTTGTCGATCCGCTAATCTTGACAAGGTATGCAAACTTCGAAATCCATTTATGGGTTGAAGCAAGCATCTCGGAGTTGGAATATTCGTTTTGATGAGGTAGTCAAATCGTTTGGCTTCATCAAGAGTGATCATGATTCTTGTTTATACAAGAAGTTTAGTGGGAACAAAGTAAATTTTCTAATCTTATATGTGGATGACATATTACTGATTGGAAATGATGTCCAGATGTTGCAAGAAACCAAGGAATCATTGGAAAGGAGTTTCTCAATGAAAGACTTGGGTGAGGCAACATACATCCTCGAATCCGGATCTATAGAGATAGATCAAGGAGGCTCATTGGATTGAGTCGAGTACTTATTTGGACAAAGTGTTGAAAAGTTCAACATGGAATCGCCTAAGAAGGGGTTCTACCGATGTCCCATGGTGTAAAACTTAGCAAGATTCGTGTCCTTCGACAACCGATGAGCGAAGTAGGATGAGTGCGATTCGTATGCTTCCGTCGGATCCATCATGTACGCCATGATTTGTACTAGGCGGATGTTTCCTATGCTCTAAGTGTTGTGGCGGATACCAGCTGATCTGGAGAGATCCATCGATGACTAAAAATATCCTAAAGTACTTGAGAAGGACTAAGGATATGTTCTTGGTTTATGGTGGTGGAGATGAACTCGGTGTAAAGGGTTACACGGATGCGAGTTATCTTACCGATTCTGATGATTCTCGTTCGCAATCCGGATACGTGTTTATTATAAACGGAGGTCCGTGAGCTGGAAAAGTTCCAAGCAAGAGGCGTATGCGTCACAACAGAGGTGAGTATATTGCTGCCTCGGAGGCGACAAAGGCTGTTTGGATGAGGAATTTCCTCATGGATCTTGGTGTGGTTCGGGCTCGTCCAATCCGTTGGACGGTATCGTGACAACAATGGTGCTATTGCACAAGCCAAGGAACCTAGACAACACCGGAAGAACAAGCACATACTCATGCGGTACCACCGATTCACCAGTTCGTGGATCGGGTGATATCAAGTTATGCAAGGTACACACGGATGCAAATATTGCGGATCCGTTGACAAAGCCGTTACCCCGAAGCATGAGGCGCTTTTGAGAGCCATGGGCATTAGATGCTTAGACATGTGATGTCGGAAGATTGACTCTAGTGCAAGTGGGAGGCTGGGAATATGCCCTAGAGGCAATCATGTATGATGATATTTCCTATTGTATTCATAAAGTTATTAAGTAGTCCTTGTATAAACATCTGATGTGTATCATTGAATATGTGATTCAGTTGTGGAACTATGCATTCATGTTGTTTGTACTAAATATCCTTGGTCATTGAGGTTGTCTTTGGACACACAACTTAGACCAATGTGAAAGTTGGCTTGATGACTCGGTTCCACTTGTCATGGGCATGGAGATGCTATTCCAACTTACATAGACTAGGCTAAAGAGTTTAGCGAGTCGGATTGACCCATATTGAGGTACAACGAACTAAGCTGTCATTTGTATATCTCAATCAATGTAATCCTTAGACCTGAGGTTGTTGCATAGTCCGAGTTGAGGATCACCGACTTAGGTTACATCAACGCTGATCCGTGAATCGCAGCTTATAAAGCGAGTTCGGTCGAGAATCAAGCTGCGTGATGTGAATAACCAAGACGGGATTTTGCCCCTCCACTCGGAGAGATATTCTCTGGGCCCTCTCGCGAGATATGATTCGGAAAGCATGGCCATGCACGACTAGGTTAAGTGTTAACCGAGGCGATCGACTAAGAGTTAGTCGGGTGAATCACTTATCTCGGATCGAGAAGAGAGTTGGACTATTTAAGGGATGACATATATTCGCCTATAGTCGACAAGGTATATCGTGAGGCAAAAGGGACTCGCGTAAGTCGCATTGGAAAGGCAAGTCGTCATGACTCTTTGGTACTTGGGAATCGGCAGTTACGCTAGGAGCCGATGTCGATTGATCGATTGTGAGTTGGACTCTAATCGTGTCCAAGTAGCCATGAGCTCATGGTCACACACTTAAGAGCGGGAGCAAGTTCGGATTGGATCGAATCATAATCTGGTTGGGTTGGACCTAAACCAGATTAGGGCCGAGTTAGTGAGTTGGACTCACGGTGACTAATGTTATATGGGCTTTAGTGAATGGGTCATGGCGAGCCCACGTTCACTCCCTATATATAGTGGAGCACAGTAACCCAGAAGGGTTAATCGTTGTTCGGTTAGGTCATTCCATGTGTTGGAAACCCTAGCTCCACAGCAGTCCAGCCGCCGTAACGAACCTAGCAGTTCGCCGCCGGCGCTCCTCCTTGTACGTGTGGATACCAGCAGAGGTGCTGTGCGATCAGCACCAGGACGATCGGATCGTGAGGACTACACTGCATCAACTGACGCGCTTCATCAGTAATCCGCAACCGCGCGTCTAGTGGTAAACCTCGTGGTCTTCTACCTTAGCTAGATCTTGGGATCACCACGTTAGAGAAATTTTTTTTATCTCCGCGTGGCCCAACACTCTTGATGTCTCCTCGCTTGGGAGGTGGAGGAAGTGGAGCAAACTCGTTTCTCCTGACACTCTCCTCAAAGCGCTGCTGGTTCTGCTGCATTGCTGCCAAAGCATTAGCGATGTTTGACAGTGCGGAGCCCAGTTCCGGAGGTATGTCCTCATCAGAACGACGTGGTGGAGCCATCCTGTCATTGATATAAAACTCAAGTCAGTACTATAATGGAAGATGATAATAATCCAAAATAGTACCAAGATGGAATTAACCAAGATTTAAGGATACAATTTACTGAGATGATATTAAAATATCAACAAAGTTCAAAGCACCTAAAAGATATTAAGCATATCGCACACGACTGAAAAGGAGTGTGGTACACAAATATATCAAAGAAAAATTTTCCACAAATTTCGGCATTAAGATACCAATAGATGCGCAAAATTACTTAACGAATCAAGATTAGTGACTCTACTGATTCAATATACAAAAGCGAATGATAAGAGTAGTGGTATGGTCGCGACTCCATCCCGCACTCAAATCATTACTCCGCACATGAACAAGTGGAACACATATCCCAACCCCTTCTTCTCACGTTGAACCTAAAGATAGGTAACTACGGAAACGAACACCCCAAACAAGATAGCGTCGGATACAAAGAGGAAGACAGATGGCGTCGGTTTGCAAAAGCCTGTCGGTATGGAATGTACCAACAGTTGATAACCAAAGGCTGATTAGATAACAACTTGGATGCAACGGATAGACAAGGGATTACACACAACACACACACACACAACCTATGGTACTACGGAAAACCCAGAACACGTGAATCCTAGTTTAAATTTAAAGAAGAGGATTGAAAACGTTGCACTTCCTTACCAGAAAAGGGTGGGTGGGTGGGTAAGAAGAAAAGTGGAAGCAGTCCTACTCTCGCGTTTTGTTTTTCCCTAGTATACATAACTACCAAAATATTTGCTAGATCGACAACGACGTTTGGTGAAACCACGAAGGTCGGGATGGCTCGATACCAATTGTAACTACCTCGGTAAATTACGCTCCTAGATACAAGCCTGTATGAGCGGTAGTGGTTGAAATAGTACGGTGGGGCCCCAAAGCCACTCACGGTAGACCTTTCGGCCGTCCCAACCACTACCCTCTCAACGGGACTCAGACGGGCGTGAATCGGCGAAGGATCAACTACATACACAAGTGGGTATGTATGCAAGCCACCATACAAGAGTACATCAGAGCCATACCATCTAGAAAGAAAGAAAATATAGCAAAGCCATACGGCAAGATTCAAATGACCTAGATAGATCTAATATTTTAGGATACTTCCTCATCTGACACATCGAGTATCATGCGGGCGGCAAACAAAGTCCGAGTACGGATAAGAAGCAAATCGGCATAAGATGCCATAGAAATAAGCACATCCCAACCACAGATCTCACGGATCCCGTTCCGGAATCTCTACACGAGCGATCGTTGCCCACATCAGCCTCTTCCACCCGATGTCATCCTGCGAGGGTACTGCTCATCTGAACCAATAATTTATCGTGTGAGACCCTAAGGGTACTCAGCAAGTCTTAATGCCTCTAAAGGGGACACAACAGGGTGACGAATTGCAGAAAGATAAACCCTAGCAGTTCTCTGAGATACGCTAACCATCCGCCTAACCAATGATAGGCGGATGTCCGTGAAAATAAGGACAATGATTATAATAGTAATTTCATCGATCCATCCTCCTCCTCGCTACCAACGAGGCGGACGAACAACCCCCCATCCGTGGGCAATTTTATTAACCATTCCATGAGTGTTGCACTATTTACTAGTCAAATTACTTAGTCAGATTAAAGCGGTACTTTAGTTATGCTTGTCTATGATCGAGAAACTGTGCTCCAAGTCGTCCATAACGCGGACACGGCTTTGAAAGTTTTACCGGCCGGGTGCACCAATAGAAACACACGCTCGATCAACCTCGGAAAACCAAATCAAATCCCAACGAGGCTTTCACGACTAAGCAATCACGGATTGAAATATTTCAGGGGCCACCCCTTAAGTAGATCCATAATGAAGATAGCGACTCAGACGGACTCAAGGTTTTGGTGGGCCAGATGTATTTGGGAACCCGAAAATGTGGTTGGGCTTGTCGATACCGCGTAAACGTGTCCCGATCCTAAACAGTACAGTGTGCTCCTCGCACAATTGTAAATACATAAGTAGCATGGCATAAGTACAGGATAGTAAAGAAAACCTCAAACTAGTTTGTGGCCCCAAGAAATAAGATGGAATCAAGCTCTGGCTCAGGGGGGTCCCATATACCTCCCGGATGTGGATAGCGCGATAAATCAAGGAACAGGAATCAAGTACTCGGGGTCTTACGGGACACAAGTGAGCAGGAAAAACCAAATAGCAGATGTTGCTCACCGGTGCCACTTTCATTAGTTATCCCATTACTACTCAGGTTAAGTTGTTTAGGTACCTCGTTATCCATCAGACTCTCACATACCCTACACATGTCGTTCTCGCATGGCTCAAACAACTCCTGTAGTAATGGCTCATGGGATGGAGGAACAAGCTTGGTGGGGTTTAAAAGTAAAGGCTATGCATACTTGGGATTCAATTTAATGCAATCGCGACTCAATGATGCAAGAATAAGATAGAGGCAATAGGTACTGTATGTATGCAAGCATGTGGAAGTGCTTGCCTGGCGACTCAGTTGAAGCGAGAGACGGATCTGGGTAGTGCTCCTGGTTCTCTTGATATATCCCCTTCTCAGTGTCTATCCGAGAAAAACCAAACAAACAAGGCCAACATGAATATAGAGCACAAGCATAGGAATAATGCGACAAGGAAACAATCATGCCATGATGAATGATGCACAAGTTACATGGCAATAAGTAGCATGGCATGGGTGAGGTGTGGAAGACAGGAAATAACATTTTTAATGGGGTTTTGGACCACATTTGTTGCCATAATAGTTGCTGTACCCTATATTTTTATATGATGCATGCTGCAATTGAAGTCATGGATAGCATAAACAGAAAGGTCTCGTCGAGCTGATCATTTTAGACATATCATTTGCTAAATTTGGAATTATAAATCAAAAGTTATTAATTATTTAAGTTCTAGTGGCATTTGTTGTAATTTAGCTCAACTAGGAATTTAAAATGTTCAAAAGGTAATTTAAATAGCATATTTGAAATCCTCACATTTTTCTGATCTCAAAACATATATCATTTGTATTATTTGGATTTATAATTGAAAAGTTATTTGAAATCTGATTTGAATTTGAATTTGAATTAATTGAATTAGATTTGAAATAAACAGACAAAACTGAATTACTTTTTTACACCCAGCCTAATTAACCCCAGACGCTTACAGGTGGGGCTGGTACGCACGCCCACGCTTGAGAACCAGTGGTCACCGGTCTTGCCACCATCGAGGCTGACGGTGGGGCCAGGGGTCCACGGGTCCACGTGCCAGTGGGACACGGCAGCGGCTGCCAGGCGGGTGGATAGGGACCGCGGGTTGAGACCTAAATACTCGGAGAGCCTTTTTGCAAAACGCCATGGGGCACAGACAGGTGGGGCTCCGAGGGACCGCGGGTTGACGCGACAAAACGCGAGGGGGTAAGTGCAAAACGACCACGCGCGCACTGTTTTTCTTCCTATTCGCCGCGAGCGACAGAGGCGGTGGGGATCGAACCGCGCCTCTGGCGCGCTTATGAGGCGGCTACGCTGCGGCTGCGGGTTGCTGGTGGAAAAGGGGGGCGTGGTTAGCTAAGGCGATGGCGCGATTACGAGACAACGACGATGGAAACGCCGTGCACCGAGGGTGCTCGTCCGGTGGCGTGGCGCACACAGGAAACGAGGGTTGGGGGGAGGTTGTCTGGGAGGAAGGGGTGCTCACCGCGGGTGTGCCGGTGCATATGGTTCGGGCAGGGGCGCGCTTGATCGGCGACGAGGCGGTGGTGGCGTGCTAGGGTTCATGGCGGCGTCGGCGTGCGAGACTGGGGCGCTCCTCTCGCGGCTGGGTACGGGGGCGACGCAGAGGTCCTACGCGACCACGCCGACACGCTCTCTCCCGCCTGCGCCTCCTGGATTGATGACGACGAACGGAAACCGACGGTGGCCGACGCTCAGGGGTAGACGGTGGCGAGGGTGAGGGAAGAGGGGAGGCGAGGCCTCTGGGATGGATGTGGGGTGCAGGGGAGGTTGAGAGAGGGGGGTAGATAAGGCCAGAGGGGGAGAGGGTTTCGTGGTTGCCGTGTGGGAGCAGCTGGGGATAAAGGTGGCCTCGGCCACCTTTTCTCCACCTCCTCACGTGCTCGGTTCGGCCAGGGCAGGGCAGGGGCAGGTAGGGGAGGCTTCCAGGTGGGGCAGGGCAGGCCAGGTTCGGGTGGGGCACACCATGCAGAGAGAGAGGAGGCTCGGGCTAGGGTAGGGTTGGAGCTAGGGTAGGAGAAAGAGGGGGCCATGGCTCGGTTAGGGAGAGGAGAGATGAGGAAGGTTACTTAGGGTTTAGAGAGAGGGGGGTGTGGTGGTTTAGGGTTTTGCTTAGAGGGGGGTATGGTAGATTAGGGTTTTAGAGAGAGAGAGAGATGATGAAAAAGGTTTTCTTTGAATCATGCATGCTCCAATTAAAGACCAAGCAAGATCAAAAGAAAAGAGGTAGGGAGAAGGATGGGGGTTTAGGCTTATGCTCACACATGATCATATGTGTATGCATGGAGCATGGTGATTAGGGTTTTGGTTTAGGGAGGGGAAAGATAAGATGTAGAGGTACTTGACAAGATCAAGCATGCTCTAGACAATCTCGAACAAGATCAAGACAAGAAAAAGAGAGGGAGAGAGAGAGATGTGGTGATAGGATTTTAAACAAGATCAACATGGTTCAAGCCAAGAGAAAAAGATAGAGCTAGAGAGGATCACCCAAAAACCAATTAAAAACCAATGACAAGCACAAGATGGTACTTGCATGGCCCATGCAAAATATCTAATGCCATGTTTATTCTTGTGAAAACAATAATATCTACATGGCATTATCCATATGCATTCCCAGAAGTGGAAACAAGCCAAGCAAAGAAAAAGAGGAAGGTTCCAGATGGAGTAGATGGATATGATCACATGTGATGATAATTGGGACTTGCTAGTGTGTATATGCCACTAGGTATTTAATAAGCCCACAAAATATCCCCACATGATGATAACCCCACAAACACACATATGGAAGCTAGGGAGAAAGGGTCCCACTCACAAGGCATGCAAAGGTGGCCATGTGGCTCTCATGCATCAATAAGGTGAAAACAAAATGATGCCAAGATGTGAACATGTGGAAAAGAAAAGGATCCATCCCAACCCACATGAGCTAGAAGTAAACCTCTAAATGCCAAGCTCATATTTAGTTGGATGGTGGAATTATAAGGTGGTGAAAAGAAAAGGTGATGGAGTTAATAAGAGATATGCCCCCAAATCAACTTGGGCATTTAACAACATATCAAGAACCAAATACAATATCAAGAGGCAACTACAATTAATAATGCATATGAGATCAGAACCAAAGCAAAGAGGGGTTTTATATGATGCTCAAATGCAAGGTGGCATGATGACATGAGCATGATATGATGATGATGCAACAATTATATGTTGGAAGTGGCCCTTTATTACTAGAACAAGTAGCATTACAGGTGTTAGACAACTGGGATGCTACATCCATTCTTCTGCCGTTGAGTTGCTCCATGACTCGGCTGATCTTGTGCTACTGCCGCCACTTGGGCCAAATTATATCTATAATCCGGCCTCTCCTCTCTTCTTCTTCCTCTTAAATCACGCCTGGATGACCCGGACAATTCTCTCGCATAATGGTCCTGTTGCTCACGATGATCTGCCGACATTAATTCCGGTTGGGTTGGGTCGCCTAATGCATAGGAGTCTGCTATTCTGATAGTCTCTGCCAGTGTGGTTGGCATATCTCTTTGCAGGCGCTGCCACAACACGCTGGCGTAACGGCAGCCTTGCGCGAACCAAGCGATTGCTTGCGATTGCGATTCAATAACTCCTTCACATGAGTTTCTCAAGTTGCACCATCGAGTCAAAAACTCCCTATCTGTTTCATTTGGCCTCTGCTTGCACATGGCTAACTGTTGTGGCCTGTTTGGCCTCTTGTATGTGCTGGTAATGTTGCTGACGAACATTTCTTCGAAATCTAACCAACAGTTGATACTGCCGGCTGGTAGATTATTCATCCATACCCTGGCTGGTCCTTCCAACATTTGTGGGACATACCGCACTGCCCATCTTAAGTTCCCACCCGCTATCTTTACAGCGGTGGCATAGTCAATCAACCAGTCTTGTGGCTTGGTACTTCCATTGTATGTTTTTGTGCCTCTTGCTAACTGAAAGTTCGGCACTGGTGGTTCGCCCATGATCCGTGGTCCAAAACATGTCGGACCTGGCGGGCCCTGTTCTTCTAACAACTCGGACCGGTATAGCCGGTCCAGCTTCACTCTTGCATCACTTGCTGGCAAATCTCATGCAGATTCTCACGCATCCCATAGTGGTTATTTCCACCCTGGATTGCGTATTTCACCTCGGAATAACCATCATTGTACCTTTCATTCATTTTATTGTGGCGAGCTGGCCTCGCTTCCCTTTCCTGCCGAGGTTCATGCCTTGGTTGTGGGTTGAGCGGCATCTCTCTCCTTACTTCGGCCGTGGTCTGGTTTTCATGATTACCTCTCGCGGGTTCTCTTCTGCCAAGATCACCATTGCCTCGGCCTCCGCCTTCTTTTTCCATACGGCCGTGGTTTCTCTCCCCACTGTTACCTCGGCTTGCGTTGCCTCTATTCTCATTTGCCTTTCCAGCCATTGCCGGATCATATGGAACAATTTGCTTATTTCTCTTCCCTGAGGTTACTGCTTTGTCTCTTCGAGCGTTGTTTCCGGGTGAAGATCTTTCTGCCATGGATAAGGCAGTCTTGCCTCCGAATGAACCATCCGCGAGGCCCCTGGCCTTGCCGGGTTTGTTCTGAGTATTTCCTCATTTTGCTGGTTTGCGATGCGCACCATCTCATTCACTCTTTCTTGTTGCTTCTGCCGGGCTTCCCCGGTCAACCCCTCTAACTCCAATGCTACGGCATTTTCCGCTCGTGTTCTTCGCCGGCATCTTGACCTCGCAAACCCAAATCACGATTCGCTATGAGCTTCATGCTCTTTGTTAATGTCATCCATGAGGTTCTTTCCTCTTAATCTTAATTGCCCACCCGGGTGCGATATCGCTTATTAGCTTTTGCATATTCTATCGTGGTCCTGTTCAAGGAGTCCCAGGTCGATACTTTTTGGCCTCTACCAAAGACCTTTGCCTGGTTTCTTCTAATTCTGCCTGAGCATTTGCCGGATCAAGTATCGGCGCTACAGGCGTAGTCAAGTTTTCTATGGTCGCCTGAAGAATGTTCTCTGGCCTTTCCAGAGGTGGCCCTCTCACTCTTGGTGCCTTTGGGGTGGTGTCATGTAGCTCGGTTGGGTTTGTTACTGGCGGGATTACCTCAGTGGGTTGCAGCGTGGTCTGCTTAGGTGCGCCTTGTGCGCCTGCGGCGGGTTCTCTGCTTGACCCGGCTACTGCTGCTCCAGCTTGTGCTCCTGCAGCGACCATCACCTCGACGTTGCCTGCAAGATGTGCCTTGAACGGACGGCTTGCTGCGTTTAGTGGTGGCTCTCCTGCAACAAAAACCTGGTGGGGATAAATTCCGGTGATGTCGACGCCGACGTAAACCTTGTGCTCGCCTAGGCTGATGAAGAAGCCATTGCGCGGGGGAGTTTTCCCCCTGAAGCTTCCTGCATTGTCGCTGACATAGTCGCAGGGACCAAATCTCTGGACCAAGCCAGAAACAACGCGCTCGCCCGTGTCGATGAAGTTTCCCGTCCGGATCATAACTCCAGCTAGCACTCTTGGCCCACGATGGCGCCAACTGTCGTGGTGGTGGCACGGCAGATGCCATGGGTAGGCTAAAGTATGGGGCCAATGGATGCTAGTGGGATCTGGGGAGGGAAGATGCAACTGATTCTACACTCAAGTGGTCAAGGCAAAGATCTTTATTTCTCTTCTTTTGGGTTACAAGTGCTCCTCGAGCTGTATACAGGGAGAAGAGATGAATCTCACCAGCCTAACGGTACTAAAAAGAGTCGATGCCCTCCTCAGGGTCCAAGCCTCCCCTTATAAAGGAGTGCCTTGGGTGCCCTTAGGGATGACGAGGCAAGCATATTCGAGGAATATGCTTATCCCAAAATAGTAGTTCGGCGGCCTCCTTTCCCTGTCGCCCTTCTAACACGGCAAGGCTCCAGAGGACCCCTCCTGCGTGCCTCGGGCTCCAGTACTGTCACCTCCGTGACCTCCTTCTGCCCCTCTGACGCTCTGCATCTTTGTCTCTTGTGCTTGGCTCCGCTCTAATTCCTTCTAGCCTGCAGCTATAGTTTGACCTTGGGTTTCTCCTTCTCCTGCAAGCTTCGTATCTGTCGTGGGAATGACCACGGCAGATGCTGCAATCGGCAGCGAGTAGTAGAACGAGGGGCAAGGGCGGCCAGCCATCTGCGGTGCGAGATGAGGGCAAAGACACAGGGTTTTACCCAGGTTCGGCCCCCCGGAGGGTAAAGACCTACTCCTGCTAGATTGTATTATGGAGGTGTTTACAATGGGCGAACTCGGCGACTAGGCGGCGAGTTGCTTGGGTGTATGAGGGAACGTGTCTCTACTCACCCCGTAGGGAGGTTTATATAGGCTCACCTCCCCTAGGGTTTACATATCTCAACCGATTTGGTTACTGACTTGATCGTTTAACCTAGACCGACTGGGCCTATCTGCTCGCCTGGGCCTTCAACTTCCAGTCGCCTGATACCTTGCTGCGCTTTGATCCACTCGCCGTTCTGCAGGCCTACTCGCCAGCCCTTGGGACAGTCGGAAACGTCCCGCTGAGTATACCCCAGTAGGCGTATCCCCATAAGTAGTCCCCGAGGCCGTCGTTGATTAGGCGTGAGTGGCCGCTGGCAGTCGGAGTATACGTCTTCAAGTTGGCATCCAGTCGAATCGTCGGCGGGCTCCTGTATAAAGGAAAAAATCCGGTGAACCGAGTCGCGTCTTGGGCGAGTCGAGCCAACGAAACACGGTCTCGGCGAGTGACTTAACGAGCCGAGTGGCTGGAGTTGGACCGTCAGGCGCGGTCAAACTAGCCGTTAAGGTAACTCAACGGTAACTTCTGGCGTAATCATCGCGCGGTAACGGCCCCCTGATTTGGCGGGCAACTCTCGCTATATAAGAAGAATGGTAGGCTATTGCAAAGCCAACCGCCCACCATCTCTTCCGAGTACGCACATCTGCCTTCCTTTGATTCCGCGATCCAATCGACCCGCAATCCTCCGACCTCCAAACAAATCCTCAGCCATGGCCCTCTCCACCGAACCTTGGGGTAGATCCAAGTGCACCAGGGCGTAGCTGGCCTCCTTCGAGGAGGAATCCTGGGCCGGTCTGGCGTATCCTCGCGGAGCGACCCCAAACCCGCGAGAGAGAGAGTTTGTCTGTTCACGTCACCTCGGCGGGGTTAGGGTTTCCACATCTTTGTTCTTCCGGCGTTTCGCCTACTACGGATCCAGCCCTCGGATCGGGTCCCCATAGCATCGAGCAGCTCGCCATCTTCGTGGCGTTCATGAGTGCTACTTGTGCCGGCCCTACTTTCCTTGTGGCAAGATCTGTTCCACGGACGGATCAGCGCGAGGAGCGGGCGGCCAATGCTAGCCGCGGCTTAACCTTCCAACTCAAATCCAAAGCTTCCTTCTTCGACCGATCTGCCGGCCAAAGCAGCAGCGATCGAAAAAGTCATGGTTCTACGTGACCGAGTCGACTCCGAGGACGGCGGCGATCCCGCGGTACTCGCCAATCGCTCGAGCCACGCCATCTCCAGTCGGAAGCTCGACGACCAGCGGATGGTCGTCGACGAGATGCTCCGCACCATCCGTGGTGCGAAGAAGAAGGGCTCAGACGGTAAACTTGTACAATTGTTGGCTTGGGCGGCTCGTTCCGCCTAACGCGACTCATTATATGTACCAAGACACGGACCGGGAGACTCGACGAAAGCCTGCCTCGACGAGTGGAAGCTGGAGGACTACCTCTCAGCGCTGAAGAAGATCACCCAAGCGACATACGCGGATGCGCAGGCTGGGGTCCCTCCCTACACCGCGAAGCGTCCGGCTCCGACGGTAATCCTTTTATCTTGTTCGCAGTCGCAGCGTGTGCAGTCGCGGTAACTCTAACTCTGTTTCGTGTTTAACGCAGCTGTTCCAAGTGGTGGAAGGGTGGTTACCACCCGCCGACGACGAGAGCCCCGGGCCATCCGCCCAGGATACAAGCGAGTCGCCACCCGCCAAGGGTAACGAGGACGAGTCCGAAGAGGAGATTGCCCCACTGGTCCGAAAGACCCGCGGGCAACGTCAGCGCGAGATCGAAGCGAGCAGGAGCCTCGAGCGTCATGACGACGACGACGAACTCCCAGAGACCACCTCGCGCCGTCAGGCCACTCCCGCGAAGAAGAAGAAGAAGAAGGAGAAGGAGGCGAGGGCCCCCCTGAGAAGGAAGACGAAGCCGCGGCCTCACCGCCACTCAACGAGCAGCTCGATGCTCACAGCTCGGTGACGGCGCAGTGGCAGCGACAACCGCGCTAGATGCGCCATCATCTGAAGCGGCGCTCAATGCCTCCGCCATTCGCGGTTTGGGCTAGGGAAGGCTCCGGTTGTGGCGACTTCGCCGCAAGGAGGTCCGGCGTGGTGGCCTCGCCCGCAAGGAGGTTCCGCCGGTAGCCCCAATTCGCGAGGCCTCCGCGGCGCCGAGGCGCCAACCGCTACCTCAACGTCAAAGAAGCCGTCGTATCCTGGGCCCCGACGCCCTGAACTGGGCTTAGTCGCGATTAGGCCTCGAGCTGGAAAAACCGCCGGCCTTCGACAGGCTGCGTTTCATTCCGATCGCCAAGTGAGCGATTCGCCTTCTACTTTCATTTAGTACTTTGATTGTCTTTTATTGATTTGATTCGATGTGCGGGACCGGAGTGAAAAAGATGGGTCACCGACCGTGGCCAGGTATCCTCCGCTGGCGAGGAAAACCCTTCCGCAAGAGGAAAAGTGACGGTCGCCGCCTACGGAAGGCAGCAAGAAGGCCAGGCGGCGACATCGTCGCCGTCTCGACGACGCTGGCGGCGCCGGCTGGACCCGCAGATGGAAGCAACCGCGTCTCTGAAGGAGGGCGTTCCTTGCCTAGACCGGAGGCGACTTCCTTTGGGGCGCCTCGATTGCTACCTTCCCCGTTTCATAACCAAGGCGGCCCACGGCGAGTGGGCTGCGACCGAGCCCCGCCTGTGGACCACCGACGCTGAAATCGACTAACGTCGGGCACACGCGGTCGCTTGCATCGTGGACGCGTACAACTTCACGGCATGCTTGGTGCGGCCATCCGGTACCTCCAGTCCGAGGATCAGGTCGATTGTAGCGGCGGCTTGATTCTTATAATTACTTGTTTTGTACTTTCGAATCCAGTCCCCGAGTGCGTAGCGCTAAATTTTAGCGGGTATGCGAGGAATTTTCGTGGTCGCCCGTCTCGAGTGCGCACCGCTAAATTTTAGCGGTGGGCGAGGAATTTTCGTGATCGGTCCCGAGTGCGCACCGCTAAATTTTAGCGGGTGGGCACCGAATTTTCATGTGTGCGACTTTGAAGATGTACAGTCTGCAATGGAGTCGGCAGCGATTGGCTGCGGCGTCTTGAGAAGGAGCTGGCGCTATCCAAGAAGCAAACAAGGAGCTTCAGGCTGTTGCTGTGAGCGGAGGTGGCTCGCCAGAGCTTGTCCTCGCCGGTGAGTCGGTGGCGGTGCGGTCTGCGTTAAATCGCTGAAAGGCGAGGATCGCCGACCTCGAAGCGAATGCGGGAGGCAAAGAAGAAGCAAGCTCGTGACAGGCGGCGAAGGCCGCCATTGCGCGCGGAGGACCGAAGGCGCCGGAAGCCCTCATTGTTGGGCTTCGGGGCGATCATACATCGCTTGAGTTTCATCACGGGACTCGCCCGCCCGCTGCTTGGTGAGTGCGTCTTTCCTGTCTTCGGTTGTATTGTTTGTGGTTTCCATGGTACTCATAATTGTCTCCTTCGCGAGTCATGTTATTGGTAGCCAAGAAGAAGCGAGCTCTCTTGGCAAGGGAGTGCGTAAGCATGCTTGTCGACTCGGCGACAATCGGCGGCGATGCATCCGCCTACCTTCAAGAGATGTCGCCCACGGAGGTTATTCCCAGTGACCTCGTTGAGGTGTGGGAGTACTTGGAGAAGGCGCCCGCGGTCGTAGAGTTCATGACGCGGTCGGCGTTTCGGCGCGGAGCGTCGACAGCTCTGAGCCTTGGACTCGCCCACTTCCCCGAGGACTTCGACCTCGACGATGTGACGAGTGGGTATCCTTCGTCGACTGGCGCGGTGGATCTGTCCGAGGTTCTCAAGCTGCAGGAACGTGCCGCCGCGTACTCGGAGCGTGTCTGGGCGATGGGCGACCTCCTTCCCTACCAGGAAACGGTCGTCGCGCCAAACGACCCCGAGCCGCCGCATCGTGACTTCAAGGTCGAGCAGCCTTTCCGTGCGGCGATGGCGGGTGAGCTGACGACGTATCCGTCAAACCCGTACACCGCGTTCATCCGTAGGCGCCGGGATTCTGGTGCGTCGTCGTCGAAGCCTGCAGAATAGGGTAGTGTGCCTAGATATGTTAGCAGCAGTTCTGCCGAGCAGGCATAATTTGTAATGTAAGACAATGCGATATGCGATTGAATGGGACGTTGTGTCCATTTTGTTATTTGTTTGTGTGTTTTGGATTGATTTTGGATGAGTCCCCGAGCGCGTCCGCCCTTTTGTGGGGTTCACCTTGTATATGATGTTTGTTGTTATCATGTGTTTTGTTAGTTTAGTCGACTACGAGCTCGGAGAGCCGATCATAAGGGACTCCTTGAGTGCTCAGTGCTTTACCGTTTTCCGACGTGAACGGGTCGGGTGGCCGAGTCCCGGCGTGGTACTTGGTAGTTCGAGGAGCAACGCGAGGGTGGTTGAGGACTAAGGCGTTGGTGTGGCGCGTCCTCCTGCCCGGAGGGTCGGTCGCGTGGATTCTGGTATGCTCTCTTACTTGGCGTTTTCCTGACCGATCGCGATGAACTGGTATGCAGTCCCGGCGTACTTAGCCGTTCGAGTCGCTATGCCGAGGATGCGGAGGACCGAGGTCGCCGTGAAGCGAGGCGCTTGTCTTGGTTCGTAAAACCCGGTCGAGCCAGCGACTCAATGGGGCTCCGGTTGGCGTTTTCGTGGACGCAAGACCTGAAATGACTCGGTGCTCTTGCATCGCTTTTCTTAGCCGTGCGGTCGCTGTACCAAAGGTTGACTTCGCCTTTTAGCATGACGCTGTTTATTACGAAGCGAGTGGCACAAGGCATGGAGAGTAGACGCAATTTGCGTGTCGTTCTTTTATTTCATAGCGTGGAGAGTACATGTGTGGGGTTCTAGGAGTAGAACTTCCGGAGGAGATTTACATTCCATGGTCGCTTGTCGAGTTCGCCGTCCCATGACGTCGATGAGGTAGTAGGCGTCGTTGCAGTCTGGCGCCCGATAGCGAACGGGCCTTCCACGGGGAGAGCTTGTGCATGCCCTTCTTGTCTGGATGAGGCGTAACACCAGGTCGCCTTCACGGAAGGTGCGGGTTTTCACCCGTCGGTGGTAGCGGCGAGCCCTTTGGCGATAAATGGCGGTGCGCGATCGGGCGGTCGCGTGCCCGTCGAGTTGGTCGAGCCCATCTTGGCGGGCCAGCTCGTTTGCGACCTCCGTATAGTGGACGACCAGCGGCGAGTCGTGTTCGAGGTCGGTGGGCATGGCGCTTGGTAGTAGACCATGAAGAATGGAGTGAATCCGTCGACACATTGACCGAGTGCGGATTCCCGGATGACGGAGGGTAGCTCTTCGACCCAGCATCCGGTGCGCTCGGTGGTACTTGGTCGCGGCTTCAGCCGTGGAGAATGCTTTGGTTGGCTCGTTCCGCTGGCCGTTGGACTCGGGTGTCGACGCGAGGTCGAGCTCGATGTGGTGCTCTTCGCAGAATTCGCCATTGCTCCCTTGGCGAAGTTTGTGCCGTTGTCCGTGATGATCTGTTGGGGAATCCGTAGCGGTATATGAGCTCGCGTAGAACTTAGTGGCGGTCTTCCGTCGCATTTCGGATGGCTTGGCCTCCACCCACTTTGTGAATTTGTCGTGGCGACTAGCAAGTGGGTGTAGCGGAGGGCCTTCTTGAAGGGCCTACCATGTCCATGCCCCACGGCGAATGGCGGTGATGGGGATTGTTTTGGCCGAGCTCGATACGCGCGTCGATTGGCGTGCCGGCACCGGCGCATCGCTGGACGATGTCGGCAGCGTCGGCGTGTCTGATGGGCGATGAAGCCGTGTCGCATAGCCTTGGCGACCGAGGCGGCGGCGTGGTGGCCGATCGCCTGAGTGGATGTCGTGGAGGATTTTGCGTCCTTCAGCTGGTTGGACGCAACGTTGGAACACGCCGGTGACGCTGCGCTTGTGTAGCTCGCCGTCGATGATGGTGTAAGACTTGCATCGGCGATCGATCATCCGAGCGTTTGTCTCGTCTGGGCGGTGCGGTTTCGGGTAGGCGATGTAGGGCTTGGTCGATCGTTCGGCTCGGTGACGAGTGCGACCAAGGCTGCCTCGGTTGGGCGGGACTCGATGTCGATCTCCCTCGGGAGGCGATGGTTTGAAGATTGTGTCGAGGAACACGCGGCGGGTGGTGCGGTCGAGCCGACCCGATGCGAGAGGCGTCGGCCTCCTCGTTTTCTCTGTCGATCCACTCGGCAGTAGCCGTGAAGTGACGCCCACCTTGTCCACCTCTTGGCGATGCGCCGCCATGGTGGGGACGGCGTCGCGGTGCGGCGACTTGCCCTGCTGCGAGGTCGGAGTCTCCGTAGCATCGGCGATTGACGCGCTCATCTCCTTTGCGGCTCGCATGCCGTGGAGTAGGGCCTCGATTCAGCCATGTTGTTGGTGCAGGCGTGAATTCGAGGCGGAGGATGTAGCGGAGCTTGTCGCCTTTGGTGAGGTCGCACTATCCCGCTCTGCGCCGTCCGCGTTCTTGGACCCGTCAAGTGCAGGCTCGATAATGGAGGTACGGCGGCTTCTCGGCTCTTGGGCCTCTTCGATCGGCGATGAAGTCCGCGATGCTGCGACTTAATCGCCTTCGTGGCTCGTATTTAATGTTGTGGGCCCGATCTCGACGGCCCACTTGGCGACCGCCCGGTCGCCTCGCGATTCGGATGATGTCTTGTAGTGGTCGAGGAGACGACCGTGATCGGTGCTCGAAGTAGTTCGGCGGCGCTGAGCCCTCAAGACCGCGTATACCAGCTTTTGATATTGGGTATCGGCGCGACTCGGTGAGAACCTCGCTGATGTAGTACACCGGCGCTGGACGGCGCTCCTTTCCTTCCTCGGTCGCTCGGCGACCATTACGGCATCGACGACGCTCGGACGCCGCGGCGTAAACCAGCATAGGCTCTTTGTCGTGGTGCGGCGGTAGTGGTGCGTAGTAGCACCTTTTTAAGGTCGCGGGCGTCGTCGCCTCCTTGTCCCATGGAAGGTGGGGTTCTTGCGCATGGCGGTATAGGGGCATCGCCTTTTCGCCCACGGGGATGAAGCGGCGAGAGCCGCTACACGCCCGGACCACGGGCGTCGCGCGAGCACTCGGGTTTGCCGGCAGGCGATCGTGTCGATCTTCGTTGGGTTTGCCTCGATCCCTCGTTTGGAGACGCGTACCCAAGAGTTGCCCGCGGGTACACGAAGGTGCACTTGCCTGGATTGAGCTTTATCTTGTACCTCCGCAGACGGCGAAGGTCTCCGCGAGTCGGCGAGTAGGTCGCCTTGGCGAAGCGGATTTCACGACCACATCGTCGATGTAGACGTGGATGTTGCGGCCAATTTGGCTCGCGAGGCATTCTTGCATGCACCTGGTAGGTTGCCCGGCGTTATTGAGGCCGAAAGTCATGGCGGTGTAGCAGAAGGCTCCGAATGGCGTGATGAACGCCGTCTTCTCCTCATCCTCGACAGCCATTTTGATCTGGTTGTACCCGGAGTAGGCGTCGAGGAAACATAGCGACTCCGAACCCGCGGTTGAATCGATTATCTGATCAATCCGCGGGAGGACGAACTGCTCCTTTGGGCAGGCGCTGTTCAGGTTTGTGTAGTCGATACACATTCTCCAGGTCCCATTTTTCTTCTCGACCAGGACTGGGTTTGCCAGCCACTTGGAGTATTTGATTGGCCGGATGAAGACGGCAGCGAGCAGGCGCTGCACTTCCTCGGCGATCGCTCGACGACGTTCTTCGTTGAAGGGCCGTAGCAACTGCTTGACGGGTCGCACTTTGGGGTCGGCGTTTAGTTTGTGCTCAGCGAGCTCCCTAGGGACACCAGGCATGTCGGAGGGTTTCCATGCGAAGATGTCCCTATTCTCACGAAGGAACTCGATGAGCGCGCCTTCCTATGCTGGGCTCATGCCTGTCCCGATCGTCACCGTCTGGCTGGGGTCGCCTGGGACCAGCTCGACGGTGCGGTGTCGTCGTGGCCTCAAAGGTTGAGGTGTTTGTGCCCTCGAGTTGGGCTTCTTGAGTATTGTGGGGTCGTCATTGTTGACCCGCCGCGTATTGGCGAGCTCGTCGGCGTGATTAGCTTCGCGCGATGACGGCGTCGGCGCGGCTCCTTTGGCCTCGCATTCGGCGGCCATGTCGGGTCGCCGTTGATGGTGATGACGCCGCGGCCGGGAGCTTCATCGCGTTACAGCGTAGTGCGCCGCCATGAATTTGGCGAACGCTGGCGCCCAGACGCAGATGGTAAGGGGCTGTCGAAGGGCACCAGCGAAGACGATCCGCCGGTGCGGAAGTTTGCCGAGTACCGAAGGTGGGGTAGCGTGACCTTGCCGATCGGGTACGCCTTCCGGCCGTGGGCGATGGTGTGGGTGGTCTCGATCATCGATCGCGGGAGCCGCAACCGCTGAAGGTGTCGAGGTAGAGGATGTTGATGGAGCTGCCGCCGTCCATCGTGTCTTGGGGAGCCAAGAGTCGCCAACCTTGGGCTTGACCACCAAGGCGACTCGTCCCGGGTACTCGATGCGTGGCGAGTGGTCTTGCGGCTCGGTGATGGGCTGTTCCGACCAATTGAGGCGGGGACGTCTGTTTGGGCCACGCGTTGACGGCGGCAGCTGGCGATGACCTTCTTCTCGCGCTTCGTGTTGAAGCCTGTGAAGGTGTGGAGCGAGCCGGCTACTTTGCCGAATTTTCCGCCATTTGGCGGGTCGTTGTCGATGTCTTCCCGCGCGTGCCGTGCCTTCTCGATTTCCCTGAGGGTGTGGCAGTCGGCGGTGGTGTGCGTGGCGGGCTTTCCTTCCCTGCTGTGAAACGCACATGGTTGGTTAAGGAGGGCCGCGGGATCGAACCTTGGCTTGTTCTTGTAGTTCCCGCCATCGCGTCGTTGCCCTCCGTCGCGGCGGTAGCTCTTGGGCTCGCGTTGTGCGTGCCCAGCGTTGGCGACGAAGTCGACTCGCCCGTCGTTGCGGCGCTTGCCTGTGAGGCGGGTGCCGCTGTAGCGTAGGTCGGTTCGGCGTCCGCCGTCGTTGCCGCCCGTGCGGCGTTGCCCTCCTGACTCGTCGTCGACGTCTTGGTTGGGATCCTCCTCGGCGTATCGTTTGGCGATCTCGAGGAGGTCGGGGATGTTGTCGAGTGTGCGGGCGTGTCGCTTGAGCTTGGCGACTAGAGGCTCGTAGCGGCACGAGGTCTTGAAGCAATGGATCGCGGTGTCCGGGTGGATGCCGACCGCGTTACCGAGCTCTTGCCACCGTTGGACCCGATTGCGGGTCGACTCGCGGGTCCCCGGACGATCGCTCGTGTCCTCGATGGTGGTGGCGCGAGTGTAGGAGCACTCGAAGTGCTCCGACGGCGTCTCGCATTTCCTCCCGAGTCGATCATCACCGGGGAGCGTGTTGATCCATTGCTGCACGTCCCTCCATCATCGGTGGGAGGTAACAGGCGTGAGTAGATCAGTGTGACCGCGATCCCCATTGCCATGAGGTATGTGTCAAGCCGCATGCGGGGTCGACGAAGAGTCGTATTTTATATCTCCTTTGGCGCCTTGAAGTTTGGCGGGTACTTTTCTCGGATCATTGGTCCAAGCACTTAGGCCCTAGTCGATCGGCGACCCCATAGGCTCGCCATCGCGGTGAGTAGTTAGGTGTGCCAAGTCGCCGGGCTGTCGTGCGCGATTTTGGTTGTTGATGATGTGAGTGCGGCGTCGATGGGTTCTCCGTTAGCGGCGGCAAGTTGGTCGCCCGGCTGGGATCGTTGGTGGAAGTGCAGCGTTCGCGGTCGGGCGTTGAGCTGCAGTGGCTCGTGGCGGGCAATTGAGGGTGTTTGCCGCCGCTGGGCGGCCGCTGAGGCCGCCCGCTTCGAGGAGCGAGTATACCGCTTGCGAGTCGGCGCCCGCTTGCTGCTCCACGGCTTTTGCAGCAGGGCCTTGACTATGGATCTGTAAGGCGCGTCGCGGTGTCCGATGTTATCGGCTGCTGCTCGCCTGCCACGAGGTTGTCCATCGGGGTGGAGAACAGTGGGAGGCCGTTCGTCTCGCTCCGTGAGGAGACGACTATCCGGCTGGTCTCGGGAGGTGCGGTTGGGTGGTGGGGCACCCATCGCCGTTGATCTGGCGGGGCGGCGCTTCCCTGGTGGCGCGTTCTCGCAGATCGCGCTCGGTTATCTGGCCGGGTCGTTTCGTCGTCGGTTCGGCGCCCTGAACGGTGGGGTTCAGCGTGACCTGATCCGCTGGTGGTAGCGTGGCGGTTCTGTTGTCACTTGCTCGAGGCGAAATTTCGCTCGGCATGCTCTTGCGCATCGCCTCCGCCAATTTCAGCGGAGTTCCTCGACCTCCGTTGCCGTGGCCTTAGGAGGATTGGGGTGGAGAAAGGATCCTCCGGCGGATCGGGCGGTGGCCATGTAGGTCGCGGAATGGCGACCGGTTCCGTCGTGGAAGTCGGCGAGTTTTCCGACCCGGAGTCGAACTCGAAGATCTCGAGGATGGAGGGTTCCTCGAAATCTCCCGCGTTGGAGACCTGGGCGATGGAGCCCGCGGACGAGGCCGCGGTGATGGATCCGGCGAGTGACGCCGGGGTCGCCGAGTCGGCGTCGTCGGTGAGCCGCATCTTCGGCGGCTGAGTTCCCGCCACGTTGCTGTGGGCGAGTTGTACTTCGAGGCGGCGGTGGATCGTGCGAACCTGGCTCTCGAGAGCCGATCGGTGGTGGCGACTTCGCGGATGCGGCCGAGTCCTCCGAGGTGATGACGTCGGTGAGGCCGACAAAGAGCGATCGTGCGATCGGCAAGATCACGCCAGGCGTGACGGTCGCGCCGGGCGTAGCTGCTTGGCAAGATCCGGAGCATCTCGCCGATCGCTATCATACGGCCGGTGGCGACGTCTCGCTGATGGGCAGATTGGATCTCGCCGAGAACACCGGCCAGACCGCCAGGCCCCACGGTGGGCGCCAGCCGTGGGAATGACCACGGCAGATCTGCAATCGGCAGTAGTAGAACGAGGGCAAGGCGGCCAGCCATCTGCGGTGCGAGATGAGGGCAAAGACACATGGTTTTACCCAGGTTCGGCCCCCCGGAGGGTAAAGACCTACTCATGCTAGATTGTATTATGGAGGTGTTTACAATGGGCGAACTCGGCGACTAGGCGGCGAGTTGCTTGGGTGTATGAGGGAACGTGTCTCTACTCACCCCATAGGGAGGTTCATATAGGCTCACCTCCCTAGGGTTTACATATCTCAACCGATTTGGTTCTGACTTGATGTCGTTTAACCTAGACCGAGGCTGCTCGCTGGGCCTTCAACTTCGATCGCTCGATACCTTCTGGGCTTTGATCCACTCGCGTTCTGCAGCCTACCGCCAGCCCTTGGGCGGTCGAACGTCCGCTGAGTATACCCAAGAGGCGTATCCCCCAGTATCATCCTCGGCCTTACCTTACCTTGCGTAACTCGACATCGCCGCATCGAGATCACTCGGGCTAACCGGCCGACCCTCAGTAACTCGGCGATGGCGCTGATACACATACACGGGCTTCTCGCCTCCGTACCTCGTCCGACATATTCATGATTCGGCCAACCTAGACAGTAACTCCGAAACCAGACGGGGATTGTACCTCTGTCTTTCCCCGTCTCTGACCTACCCGAGGTCAACCCCCCGACAATGTAGACGTGGATGTTGCGGCCAATTTGGCTCGCGAGGCATTCTTGCATGCACTGCTGGTAGGTCGCCCCGGCGTTCTTGAGGCCGAAGGTCATGGCGGTATAGCAGAAGGCTCCGAATGGCGTGATGAACGCCGTCTTCTCCTCGTCCTCGACGGCCATTTTGATCTGGTTGTACCCAGAGTAGGCGTCGAGGAAACATAGCGACTCCGAGCCCGCGGTTGAATCGATTATCTGGTCGATCGCGGGAGGACGAACTGTTCCTTTGGGCAGGCGCCATTCAGGTTTGTGTAGTCGATACACATTCTCCAGGTCCCGTTCTTCTTCTCGACCAGGACTGGGTTTGCCAGCCACTTGGAGTACTTGATTGGCCGGATGAAGCCGGCAGCGAGTAGACGCTGCACCTCCTCGGCGATTGCTCGACGGTGTTCTTCATTGAAGGGCCGCATCGCTTCAGGTCGCACTTTGGGTCGGCGTTTAGCTTGTGCTCGGAGCTCCCTAGGGACACCGGGCATGTCGAGGGCTTCCATGCGAAGATGTCCCTATTCTCACGGAGGAACTCGATGGCGCGCCTTCCTATGCTGGGCTCATGCCCGTCCCGTCACCGCTCGGCTGGAGTCGCCTGGGACCAGCTCGACGGTGCGGGTGTGCGTTGTGGCCTCAAAGGTTGAGGTGTTTGCGCCCTCCGAGTTGGGCTTCTTTAGTATGGTGGGGTCGTCGTTGTTGACCCCGCTCGCGTACTTGGCGAGCTCGTCCGCGAGGTTGGTCTCCGCCGCGATGACGGCGTCAGCGAGCTTGGCTCCTTTGGCCTCACACTCGGCGGCCATGTCGGGGTCGCCGTGGATGGTGATGACGCCACACGGCCCAGGGAGCTTCATCGCTTTGTACGCGTAGTAGGGCGCTGCCATGAATTTAGCGAACGCCTCGCACCCCAGGACGCAGTGGTAGGGGCTGTCGAAGGGCACTAGCTCGAAGACGATCCGCTCGGTGCGGAAGTTTGCCGGTGTGCCGAAGGTGACTGGCAGCATGACCTTGCCGATCGGGTACGCCTTCCGACCGGGGACGATGCCGTGGAATGTGGTGTGGGTCGTCTCGATCGCCATTGCGAGCCGCATGATGCGTCTGAAGGTGTCGAGGTACAGGATGTTGATGGAGCTGCCGCCATCCATCAATGTCTTGGGGAGCCAGTAGTCGCCGACCTTGGGCTTGACCACCAGGGCGACTCGTCCTGGGTACTCGATGTGTGGCGAGTGGTCTTGGCGGATCCAGGTGATGGGCTGTTCTGACCAGTTTAGGAACTTGGGAACGTCCACCTGTGCCACCACGTTGACGGCGACAGCGCGGGCGATGACCTTCTTCTCGCGCTTCCTGTTGAAGCCTGTGAAGCTGTGGAGCGAGCCGGCCACTTTGCCGAATTTTCCGCCGTTTGGCGGGTCGTTGTCGGGGTCCTCCCGCGCTCGCCGTGCCTTCTCGATTTCCCTGAGGGTGTGGCAGTCGGCGGTGATGTGCGTTGCGGGCTTCCCTTCCCTGCTATGAAACGCACATGGTTGGTTAAGGAGAGCCGCGGGGTCGAACCTTGGCTTGGCCTTGTAGTTGCCGCCGTCGCGGCGTTGTCCTCCGTCGCGGCGGAAGCTCTTGGGCTCGCGTTGCGCGTGCCCGGCGTTGGCGATGAAGTCGACTCGCCCATCACTGCGGCGCTTGCCGGTGAGGCGAGTGCCGCTGTAGCGTAGGTCGGATCGGCGTCCGCCGTCGTTGCCGCTCGTGCGGCATTGACCTCCTGACTCATCGTCGGTTTCCTGGTTTGGGTCTTCCTCGGCGTATCGTTTGGCGATCTCGAGGAGGTCGGGGATGTTGTCGAGTGTGCGGGAGTGTCGCTTGAGCTTGGCCACCAGGGGCTCGTAGCGGCACGAGGTCTTGAAGCAATGGATCGCGGTGTCCAGGTGGATGCCGACCGCGTTGTACCAAATTTCTTGCCACAATTGGACCCAGTTGCGGGTCGACTCGCGTGGTCCCTGGACGCATCGCTCCAGGTCCTCGATAGTGGTGGCACGGGTGTAGGAGCACTCGAAGTGCCTGACGAAGGCGTCGCGCATCTCCTCCTAGGAGTCTATACTGTCCTGGGGGAGGGTGTTGATCCACTGCCTGCACGTCCCTTCCATCATCAGGGGGAGGTACCGGGCGGCTAGCAGGTCGGTGTGGCCTGCAATCCCCATCGCCATGAGATATGTGTCGAGCCAGACGGCGGGGTCGTATGAGGAGTCGTACTTTTCTATCTCCTTTGGCGCCTAGAAGTTTGGCGGGTACTTCTCGCCTCGGATCATTGGTCTGAAGCACTTGGGTCCGAGTCGACTGAGCGACCCCATGGGCTCGCCATCGCTGCGATTGGTTAAGGTATGTCGCAGGTCGTCGGGCTGGCGTGCGCGCCAACTTTGGTTGTTGATGATGTGGGTGCGGGCGTCGATGGGTTTCCCGTTGGCGGCGACAAGGTTGTTTGCCGGCCTAGGGTCGTTGGTGGAGAGTTCCGCGTTCGCGGGTCGGTGTTGGAGCTGCAGTGGCTCTGGTGGCGGGCAATTGAGGGTGTTTGCCGCCGCGGGGCGGCCGCTTGAGGCCGCTCTGCTTCCCGAGGAACACGAGTATACTCGTCCTTGCGAGTCAGCGCCCGCTCTTTGCTGTTCGACGGCTTTCGCGAGCAGGGCCTTGATGTATTCGATTTGTAGGGCGCCGTTGCCGGTTGCCGTGATGCTGTCCGCTGCTGCTCGGCCTGCCACGAGGTTGTCCATCGAGGTGGAGAACAGCGGGAGGCCGTTTGCGTCTCGCTCCCGTGAGGAGACTACTATCCGTGGCTGGTCCCTGGGAGGGGTGCGGTTGGGTGGAGGTGGGGCACCCATTGCCGTTGATCCTGGCGGGGGCCGGGCGCTTCCTCCTGGTGGCGCTGCTCGCGATCGCGCGCGCCGCCACGCTGGCCGGGTCGTTTTGCGTCGTTCAGCACGCCCAACGGTGGGGTTTAGCGTGACCTGATCCGTTGCTGGTGGTAGCGTGATAGCTCCTGGCCGTCACACCGCCGAGGAATTTTTCGGCTTGTTCCTTGCGTATCGCCTCCGCTAGTTTCAGGCGGAGTTCCTCGACCTCCGTTGCCGTGGCGTTAGGAGGGATTGGGGTCGAGAACGGATCCTCCGGCGGATCGGTGTCGGTCGCCATGTAGGTCGGTTCCGTCACGCGGTGTGGCGACCGGTTCCGTCACGGAGGTCGGCGGAGTTCTCCGACCCGGAGTCAAACTCGAAGATCCCTTGGATGGAGGGGTCCTCGAAGTCTCCCGCGTTGGAGACCTGGGTGATGGAGCCCGCGGACGAAGCCGCGGTGATGGGTCCGGCGAGTGACGCCGGGGTTGCCGAGTTGGCGTCGTCGGTGAGGGCCTCGTCCTTTGCGGCCGTTGAGTTCTCGGCCACGTTGTTGTGGGCCGAGTTGTACTCGGAGGCGAGGCGATGGATCGTGCAGATCTGGCTCTCGAAGAGCCGATCGCGTGGCGGCGATTCGCGGATGCGAGCCGAATCCTGCGAGACGATGACGTCGGTGAGACCGACGAAGAGGCTGATCGTGCCGATCGGCAGGATCACGCTGTGAGTGACGGGTCGCGCCGCTGGGACATAGCTGCTCGGCAAGATTTGGAGCATCTCGCCGATCGCTATCATGCGGACGGTGGCGACCGTCTCGTTGATGGGAAGATTGGATCTCACCGCAGAACACCGGCCGGACCGGCCAGGCCCCACGGTGGGCGCCACTGTCGTGGGAATAGTCACGGCAGATGCTGCAATCGGCAGCGAGTAGTAGAACGAGGGGCAAGGGCGGCCAGCCATCTGCGGTGCGAGATGAGGGCAGAGACACAGGGTTTTACCCAGGTTCGGCCCCCCGGAGGGTAAATACCTACTCCTTCTAGATTGTATTATGGAGGTGTTACAATGGGCGAGCTCGGCGGCTAGGCGGCGAGTCGCTTGGGTGTATGAGGGAACGTCCCTCCACTCGCCCTATAGGGAGGTTTATATATGCTTACCTCCCCTAGGGTTTACATATATCAACCGATTCAGTTAAAGCTTCGGTAATCGTTTAAACCTAATCCGACTGGGCCTATCTACTCGCCTGGGCCTTCAGCTTCCAGTCGCTTGGTTCCTCGCTGGGCTTCAATCCATTCGCCGTCCTGCAGGCCCACTCGCCGGTTCTTGGGCCAGTCGGAAACGTCCTGCTGGGTATACCCCGGTAGGCATATCCCCATCAAACCTGATGTTCGCAAGCACTCTAGCAGCAATGCGGATCCTGCAGTGTATCCTGGAACAGTCAGACACAACGTTCCGGACAACTTCCCCCTGGGCAAAAGGGCCTATTCCCCCTGGGCAAAATATGGCTCGATGTCATCTTCGGCAAGCCGGACAACTTCCGACTCGAGCGGCTCGAATTCAAAGTGGTGGACTGGCCATCACAATACCACGCCATCCTCGAGCGTGTAGCATTCGCAAGGTTCTTGGCTGTCCCACATTACGCATACCTGCTACTAAAGATGCCAGGACCAAAGGGCGTCATCACAGTCCACGGGAGCTTCACCCGATCAGACCAATGCGACAGGGACTTCAACAGAATCACCCAATCATTCGGCATGCAGGAGGAGCTCGTAAGGCTCTGCGAAGTAACGGACAATGTGTGGCATCCCGCAAAACCACTACTAGAAAATCGCTTTGAGTTTGTGCATTGCATCGTCATCATCATGCATTGTTTGCCAAAACTATATTCGCAAAGCCCGTTTTATTTTTCTAAAACGCCCCGTCTTTTATTCAAACGCCAAAAACCGGGACTCCGGAATATTTTATTTGACCAACGATGTTTTACAAACGGTGCATTTAAAACTAAATAAAATATTAAATTAATTTTAGTGGGCGATCGAACGGGCGAGTAGACCCGACGACCCTGCTTTTAAACGGTTCACCTAACATACCAAAATCCTAGACCTACCCAGCTATCTACCCAACCCAAACAGCCACATCACCCCGCCCAATAACTCGCCGCCACCTCATTCCCATCCTTCCCCCCACCCAATCATCAGCTGCCACATCACTCCCCAACTCTCCCTCTCTTTTCTCTCTCCCTCTCTCACAGCTCACACCCCACCAACCCAAACACACCCTGGCCACACAACCCCCCCCACCAACCACGCACGCACGCACTCCCACAGCACACACCGGCTGCCCCTGGGCCCCACCACCCGGCCCCACCAGAGCAGCCCCCGCGCCCTGTTCATCTCCTCCCTGGCCCTCTTCACCACGCGCGCACGCCAGCCCCGCACGCCGTCGCCTCCCTGCACCCTGCTCCCCCCCCCCCCCCGTCGCTCTCCCTCTCTCTCTCCGCAGGCGCCGCCCCGCCAACCGCAGCTGCCCGGCCCGGCCCGCCTCCGTCTGCCCGCCGCTGCGAGCATCTCCTCCTCGAGTGCGCCGCCACCCCTCTGGTGCTCACCGGCCCTGTCGCCACCGCATCTCGCCTCCGCCTCGCTCCTCGTGGCCAGCTCGCGCCCGGCCTGCCTCGCCACTCGCCGCCGCGGCCGCCTCCTTCCCCACTGCAGCCTCCTCCCCAAGCTCCTCCCGGCCCGCGCCGCTTAGCCGCCGCTCCCGCCTACTGCCCGCAGCGCCTCCGGCCGCGGACCTGCCCGCCCGCCGCCACCGCACCCACCCGTCGCGGTCATCTCGCCTCCGCCGCCCTTGCTCGCCTCGCTTCCCGGCCGCCTCGTCGGCCCGCGCCCAGCCGGCCAGCCTCGCGTCCGTCCAGCTGACGCCGCGGCCCTGTCCACCACTGTCGCCTCTTCCCGCCTCCGAGCCCGCTGTTCGCCGGGCCTCTCCCTCGGCAGCCGGCGCCCGACGCCCGATGCCGCTGGCGAGCTCGCCCCTCGCCCAGGCAGAGCCCGCCTCTCCAGCACCGGCCGCCCCGCTCGCCGGAGACCGCTCCACTGCCGGCGACCTCCGAGCTCTGCCCCGGCATCCGCGAGCAGCGCGACTTCTTGTCGGTGCATCTACTCCATGGTGCAGGTCACGACCTCAAGAACTCGCCACCCATGCTCGCAAGCACCGCTGATCAACCGCCAGCTCGCTCCGCTGCAGGACAACGACCCAAAATTCGACGCCAAGAAGGTGTTCATCAAGGTGCCATGGTGGTATTCCACGGCGCGGAACCCGATCCCGACACCGGCAAAACAAGATGGCACCGCAAGACCGTCACGGGACAACATGACCCTCTCGGGCCTCAAGATCTACTTCTCGGGAATGGAGACCGATCCCAAACCGAACCGAACCGACGAACCGAGACCCGACACGGAACCCCCGGAAGACCCCGGACGTCGAGACCCTGAAGACCCGTTCCCGGGGTGAAGTCCGGACCCGATGACCGCCAAGAACGCCACTGGTCCAACAAGCGCTTGCCGGACACCAAGTCGCTTCGAACGACAAGGCCCTAGCAATGGCAAGACCGACCCCGTGGGACCCGACAAGATCCTCGCAACGATAAGAACGGCACCGACCCAGGGTGAATCCGCTGTCCCGACGCCGGACCAAGTCCTCCCACCCGAAACGCCTAGATCGTCATAACGACAAGACCGACAACATGAACCGAAGACACGGACGCAACAAGAACTACCCCAATAACCTCGAACGTTTCCCCCGGACCAAGGCCGTCGAACCCTGGACCCTGAGACCGACCCCGAACCCCAGAACCCAAGATCGCCAAACCCTAATGTGTGACCCTTTTCCTCGATACCCTATTTTATAGATGATATCAACTTGTTGCATGTTTATTTGTCATCTCGCATGCATATCTTTGGTTTGGGGGCCTTATGCCGATCCACCTAATAATTAAATATGGGGCCCATATGCGGGCAAATCTAGCCTTATATTGGCCTCATTTAAACTTGTATAGCGAACCCGTATTATCTTTTGCCAGGTAATGCAACATTTAAATTGCGGGGATTTCTAAATAACTCGAACCACCTAATTAAATGTCGGGACCCCGGTTCCGCCTAATATGACCTAATTGCATCGCACCTTGCCATGCCATGCATCATACATGCATCATGCCGATCTTCTGCCGTTGTATTAAATATTGCATCCGGTGTTTATTCTAGTGTTTTGCTTCTTCGCGGATAAGGCCGTTGAGTTGATGTGAGCTTCGCCCCGATCTTCGGTTGAACCCTTCGACAATGTTTTCAGGCGAGCATCTCCCTCTTTCTACCTATCTTACTTTTATAGTATTTACTTCCCTCCTGTTGATCTATTGCTATCTGTGTTGCGATGCTTTAGTTTCGTGCCGTGATCAACCGTGCAGCCCTATATTGCCTTGGACACATCCTATTGCCTGTTGTTTGGTAGATAGTTGGACTTGCGCGTAGTAGTTGATTGCTCAAGTGCTGATGTGTGTCGTCATATGCCACAGTTGTTGATGTATTGCCGCATGTTGATGTTGGAGATGATTCTAGTTTTACTTATCGTCACTTTAATTTTTGTTTAACAACTAAAATTGAAATAAGCAGAGGCATCGGTGGGTGATAGAAAATATTTGGTTTCCGAACGCCCACTTGTGTCCCGTAAGACCCCGAGTACTTGATACATGTTCCTTGATTTATCGCGCTATCCACATCCGGGAGGTATATGGGACCCCCCTGAGCCAGAGCTTGATTCAGTCTTATTTCTTGGGGCCACAAACTAGTTTGAGGTTTTATTTACGATCCTGTACTTATGCCATGCTACTTTCTGTATTTAAATTGTGCGAGAGCACCTTGTCTTTATTTAGGTAAGCGGAGTGTTTTCGCGGTATCGACAAGCCCAGCCACACTTTCGGGTTCCCGATCGTTTACACCGACGCAAACCTTGAGCCTGCCTCGAGCTTGCTTACTCCGCTATGGATCTACTCAATGGGTGGCCCTGAAATATTTCTGAATCCTGTGATTGTTCAGTCGTGAAAGCCTCGTTGGGTTTTGATTTGGTTTTTCCGAGGTTGATCGAGCGTGTGTTGCTATTGGTGCAACCCGGCCGGGTAAAACTTTCTGAAAGCCGTGTCCGCGGATATGGACGACTTGGAGCACAATATCTCGATCATAGACAAGCATAACTAAAGTTTACTGCTATAAATTTGACTTATAATGACTAGTAATTCGCTTCACTATAATGGAATGGCTAACTAATACTGCCCACAATTTCTTGTTGGTTGTCGCTTGCGACAATTGTACCTGATTAGTAAATCTTGCAACTACAACGGAATGGCTGAATAAAAGTACCAACAACTGCTGGGTTTTTGGGTTATCTCATGATAAATGTACCTGACTAGTAAGTGTTGCCACTACAACGGAATGAATAACTAAAAGTGCCCACTGCTTACTTTATCAGGATGATTATCTATACCTGACTAGTAATTGCTGCAACGATAACCGAACAAATAAAACTGCCAACTGTGTGAGTTCCTCGGTGGACTTCCTCGTTTGGTCTCGAGGGGGAAACACCAGGATGGGTTTGTTTGGCGATAGCTTCAGTTTGGATCCGGTTAGGTCATTCTTATCCCTCTCGATATCCTTGATTATCGAGTCCCTATAGGTTGTTCGTTGCTTCTGCTGCCGCTCGAGACACCATACCTATGTAGGCGAGGACCGAATTCTAGCCTCGCTGTCTTGGCCTCGATCTTGGCTCCTCTTTTTCCTTTGCCCTTTGTCGGCACCTTTTGTTTAAGCAGGTTTGAGATCGGCCGTTAGCGGGTTACCCTTCGGCTTGGCCCGGCAGGGTTATGGGCGCCATTGGTTATTCTTCGTGGCTCTTAGCCCCATTTGCATCTTGTCCGTAGCTGGACGCTATCGTTTTCCTGGTGATTTGGATCTTTGTACTTATATCCGTATTCTTGACTCTTGAAGTAGTTTATATATATATCATTACCTGGGTCCCATCGAGGACTGTTGTGTAATGTTATTACTTCATTTTCCACCCGCACGAAAGTGCCTGGTGGGCACTTTTGAATCGTTTCTATGCGGGTTTGGCGAATTTTGTTAAAACTTGCATAGGTCCGATCGAGGTGTTCTGAGTGGTATCGAGCTCAGCAGTTGCGATACCCCACAAGTCCAGCTGTGGGATAACCTAGCTTGGTCAAGTAGAGTGTCAAAACTATTTTGCAAAATCGGTTGGATAGTTCTGATTAGGTCTGATTTACTCCGTACCCCTCTGCTGTTCTCCTCTTCCCTCTACGCGTTTTGAATCCGCTCTCTTCTCTTTCTTCGAGTCCAGTAATTCTCGTGGTTGGGTTTCCGTCGTACCTTTAGGGTTTCGCTTCCTCCTTTGGTAACGGTGTTCTACCATCCGGAGTTCCAGCTGCCCGATGAATCCGTCTACGATGATACCATTCTTTGTTCCTTGTTTGTGCTATCCGGTGTTTTCCGACACGACGACATCATCTACGTCAGATCCGATGCAGAGTCTGCCTCCCTCCTTTGCTTCCGAACCTCGCTTGTCGAGATCTTCAGTCTGATTCCGAGAGTTGGTTGCATAATCCGCCTATTTGTGTGCAGAGTAATGGTTCGAGTGCGGGATGGAGTATCTACCATACCACTACTCTTATCATTCGCTCTTGTACATCGAGTCGGTGGGTCCAGCAGTTTTACTCCGTCCCTCGGAGATAGAGGTGGCTTTATTTGTTGATACCTCTACCTTCGACCTTTTGTCTCCGGAGTGTTCTCTCGACGATCACGGACAACGAACTCTTGTTAGTGGTGTCGCAAGGATCTACACGAAGTGAGAAGATGCAGATCGCCGACCTTCCTTCCGGTACCATGAGGCGGATCTCGAGGGCGAGATCCCTTGTTAGTGGTGTCGAATTGTGGCATCCCGCAAAACCACTACTAGAAAATCGCGTTGAGTTTGTGCATTGCATCGTCATCATCATGCATTGTTTGCCAAAACTATATTCGCAAAGCCCGTTTTATTTTTCTAAAACGCCCCGTCTTTTATTCAAACGCCAAAAACCGGGACTCCGGAATATTTTATTTGACCAACGATGTTTTACAAACGGTGCATTTAAAACTAAATAAAATATTAAATTAATTTTTAGTGGGGCAGTCGAACGGGCCGAGTAGACCCGAACGACCACCCCTGTTTTTAAAACGGTTCACCTAACCCGCCCTGTAAAATCCTAGACCTACCCAGCTATCTACCCAACCCAAACAGCCACATCACCCCGCCCAATAACTCGCCGCCACCTCATCCCCATCCTTCCCCCCACCCAATCATCAGCTGCCACATCACTCCCCAACTCTCCCTCTCTTTTCTCTCTCCCTCTCTCACAGCTCACACCCCACCAACCCAAACACACCCTGGCCACACAACCCCCCCCACCAACCACGCACGCACTCACACAGCACACACCGGCTGCCCCTGGGCCCCACCACCCGGCCCCACCAGAGCAGCCCCCGCGCCCTGTTCATCTCCTCCCTGGCCCTCTTCACCACGCGCGCACGCCAGCCCCGCACGCCGTCGCCTCCCTGCACCCTGCTCACCCCCCCCCCGTCGCTCTCCCTCTCTCTCTCCGGCGCGGCGCCCCGCCATGCCGCTGCTTCAACAGCGTCGCCCGGCCCCGCCTCCGCTCTGCCCGCCTCCGCTGCGAGCATCTCCTCCTCGAGTGCGCCGCGCCACCCCTCTGGTGCTCACCGGCGCGGCCCCGTCGCCACCGCATCTCGCCCTCCCGCCTCGCTCCCCTCGTGGCCAGGCTCGCGCCCGCGCTGCCTCAAGCCGCCGCCCGGCCACTCGCCCGCAACGCCCGCGGCGCCTCCTTCCCCAGCCTCCTCCTCCCCAAGCTCCTCGCCCGCGCGCCGCTTAGCCGCCCGCTCCCGCCTACCGCCCCGGCAGCCGCCTCCGACGCCGGACCCGGCCCACCCGCCGGCCACCGCACCCACCTGCGTCGCGGTCATCTCGCCTCCGCCGCCCTTGCTCGCCTCGCCCCCGCCTCCGTCGGCGCGCCCCGCCGGCGCCGCGCCAGCCTCCGGCGTCCGTCGCCCAGCGACGCCGGCCCGTCCCACCACCGTCGCCTCTTCCCGCCTCCGAGCCCGCGTTCGCCGCCCGGGCCTCCCTCTGCGCAGCGCGGCGACGCCCGTGCCGCCGATGCCGCCTGGCCAGAGCTCCGCCCTGCCTCGCCCAGGCAGAGCCCGCCGCTCCAGCACCGGCCGCCCCGCTCGCCGGAGACCGCTCCACTGCCGGCGACCTCCGAGCTCTGCCCCGGCATCCGCGAGCAGCGCTACTTCTTGTCCAGCGGCATCTACTCCATGGTGCAGTTCACCGACCTCAAGAACTCGCCACCCATGCTCGGCAAGCACCGCGCAGTCAACCGCCAGGCGCTCGCTCCGCTGCAGGACAACGACCCAAAATTCGACGCCAAGAAGGTGTTCATCAAGGTGCCATGGTGGTATTCCACGGCGCGGAACCCGATCCCGACACCGGCAAAACAAGATGGCACCGCAAGAACGTCACGGGACAACATGACCCTCTCCTCGGGCCTCAAGATCTACTTCTCGGGAATCCGGAGACCAATCCCCAAACCGAACCCGAACCGACGGCGAACCCCGAGACCTCCGACACGGAACCCCAGGAAGACCCCGGACGTCGAGACCCTGAAGACCCGTTCCCGGGGCGAAGTCCGGACCCGATGACCGCCAAGAACGCCACCGGTCCAACAAGCGCTTCGTTCCGGACACCAAGTACTGCTTTCCGAACGACAAGGCCCTAGCAATGGCAAGACCGACCCCGTGGGACCCGACAAGATCCTCGCAACGATAAGAACGGCACCGACCCAGGGTGAATCCGCTGTCCCGACGCCGGACCAAGTCCTCCCTCCCGAAACGCCTAGATCGTCATAACGACAAGACCGACAACATGAACCGAAGACACGGACGCGACAAGAACTACCCCGATAACCTCGAACGTTTCCCCCGGACCAAGGCCGTCGAACCCTGGACCCTGAGACCGACCCCGAACCCCAGAACCCAAGATCGCCAAACCCTAATGTGTGACCCTTTTCCTCGATACCCTATTTTATAGATGATATCAACTTGTTGCATGTTTATTTGTCATCTCGCATGCATATCTTTGGTTTGGGGGCCTTATGCCGATCCACCTAATAATTAAATATGGGGCCCATATGCGGGCAAATCTAGCCTTATATTGGCCTCATTTAAACTTGTATAGCGAACCCGTATTATCTTTTGCCAGGTAATGCAACATTTAAATTGCGGGGATTTCTAAATAACTCGAACCACCTAATTAAATGTCGGGACCCGGTTCGCCTAATATGACCTAATTGCATCGCTTTCTTGCCATGCCATGCATCATACATGCATCATGCCGATCTTCCGTTGTATTAAATATTGCATCCGGTGTTTATTCTAGTGTTTTGCTTCTTCGGATAAGGCCGTTGAGTTGATGTGAGCTACCGATCTTGGTTGAACCCTCGACAATGTTTTCAGTGAGCATCTCCTCTTTCTACCTATATTACTTTTATAGTATTTCCCTCCTGTTGATCTATTGCTATCTGTGTTGCGATGCTTTAGTTTCCGTACCGTGATCAACCGTGCAGCCCTATATTGCCTTGGACACATCCTATTGCATTGTTTGGTAGATAGTTGGACTTGTGCGTAGTAGTTGCTTGCTCAAGTCTGATGTGTGTCATATGCCACGATTCTTGATGTATTGCCGCATGTTGATGTTGGAGATGATTCTAGTTTTACTTATCGTCACTTTAATTTCTGTTTAACAACTAAAATTGAAATAAGCAGAGGCATCGGTGGGTGATAGAAAATATTTGGTTTCGGAACGCCCACTTGTGTCCCGTAAGACACCGAATACTTGATACATTCCTTGATTTATCGCGCTATCCACATCCGGGAGGTATATGGGACCCCCCTGAGCCAGAGCTTGATTCAGTCTTATTTCTTGGGGCCACAAACTAGTTTGAGGTTTTATTTACGATCCTGTACTTATGCCATGCTACTTTCTGTATTTAAATTGTGCGAGGAGCACACTGTACTGTTTAGGTAAGCGGAGTGTTTTCGCGGTATCGACAAGCCCAGCCACACTTTCGGGTTCCCAGTCGTTTACAGCCACTGACGCAAACCTTGAGCCCGTCTCGGAGCTTGCTTACTCCGTTGCGGGATCTACTCAATGGGGTGGCCCCCTGAAATATTTCTGAATCCTGTGATTGTTCAGTCGTGAAAGCCTCGTTGGGTTTTGATTTGGTTTTTCCGAGGTTGATCGAGCGTGTGTTGCTATTGGTGCACCCCGGCCGGGTAAAACTTTCTGAAAGCCGTGTCCGCGGATATGGACGACTTGGAGCACAGTATCTCGATCATAGACAAGCATAACTAAAGTTTACTGCTATAAATTTGACTTATAATGACTAGTAATTAGCTTCACTATAATGGAATGGCTAATTAATACTGCCCACAATTGCTTGTTGGTTGTCGCTTGCGACAATTGTACCTGATTAGTAAATCTTGCAACTACAACGGAATGGCTGAATAAAAGTACCAACAACTGCTGGGTTTTTGGGTTATCTCATGATAAATGTACCTGACTAGTAAGTGTTGCCACTACAACGGAATGAATAACTAAAAGTGCCCACTGCTTACTTTATCAGGATGATTATCTATACCTGACTAGTAATTGTTGCAACGATAACCGAACAAATAAAACTGCCAACTGTGTGAGTTCCTCGGTGGACTTCCTCGTTTGGTCTCGAGGGGGAAACACCAGGATGGGTTTGTTTGGTGATAGCTTCAGTTTGGATCCGGTTAGGTCATTCTTATCCCTCTCTGATATCCGCCAGTTATATCGAGTCCCTATAGGTTGTTCAGTGCTTGCTGCCGCTGCCGCTCAGTACACCATACCTATGTAGGCGAGGACCGCCGAATTCTAGCCTCGCCGTGTACTGGCCTCAGTACTGACGCTCCTCTTTTTCCTTTGCCCTTTGTCGGCACCCCTTTTGTTTAAGCAGGTTTGAGATCGACGCCGTTAGCAGGGTTACCCTTCCGGCTTGGCCTGGGCAGGGTTATGGACGCCATTGGTTATTCTTCAGGGCTCTTAGCCCCATTTGCATCTTGTCCGTAGCTGGACGCTATATCGTTTTCCCAGGTGATTTGGATCTTTGTACTTATATCCGTATTCTTGACTCTTGAAGTCGCTGTTATATATATCTGTTCTGTGGGTCCCATCGAGGACTGTTGTGTAATGTTATTACTTCGTTTTCCACCCGCACGAAAGTGCCTGGTGGGCACCTTTGAATCGTTTCTATGCGGGTTTGGCGAATTTAGCTAAAACTTGCATAGGTCCGATTCTGAGGGTGTTACACAATGGGGCACCCCCAGTCGCACAACAAAATGCACCCGACATGTCCTTCGACTCCATCGTCAACACAAAGAAGGTGCAGGTCCACCCGACGGATGCCTCCAAGACGGCGCTGATCGCCAACGACCTCAGCCCCGCATAGGAAAGCGCGCTCGTCGAATTCCTCCGTGAGCACTGGGAAATCTTCGCCTGGTGTCCTGCGGACATGCCAGGAGTTCCCAGGGAATTCGCCGAGCACGCACTCAACATCTTTCCAGACACCAAGCCCATCAAGCAGTCCATCCGGAGACTGTCCGAGCCACGGGCCGAAGCCATCGGGGTGGAAATCAACAGACTACTCGCTGCAGACTTCATCAGGGAGATCAAAGAAAGCGAGTGGCTCGCAAATATAGTGATGGTTCCCAAGAAGGACACGGATATCCTCCGGATGTGCGTGGACTTCACGTCGCTGAACAAGCACTGCCCAAAGGACCACTTCCCTCTTCCTCGGATCGACCAGATCATCGATTCGACTGCAGGATGCGAGAAAATCTCGTTCCCCGACGCCTACTCAGGCTACAACCAGATCCGACTCAAGTCGAAGATCAAGAGAAAACGGCGTTTATCACACCGTTTGGAGTGTTCTGCTACAACACAATGCCCTTCGGGCTAAAGAACGTAGGTGCCACGTACCAGCGATGCATGCAGGCATGCCTGAAGGAGAACCATCCAAGTCTATGTCGACGACATAGTCATCAAAACCAAGGAGGCAAAAATGCTCATCGACGATCTCCGCGAGACGTTCGATAATCTCGACCGCTACAGGATCAAGCTCAATCCCGAAAAGTGCGCCTTCAGCGTCCCATCAGGACAGCTCCTTGGTTACTTCATCTCCCAGCGAGGGATCGAGGCGAACCCGAATAAAATCCGGGCCATCATGGCGATGGAGAAGCAGAAAAACCTCAAGGGTGTCCAGCAGGTCGCAGGACGAATAGCGGCATTGAGCAGATTCATCAGCCGCATGGGCGAGAAAGCCCTGCCATTCTACCAGCTGCTACGCAAGGCAGATAAATTCAAGTGGACGCCCGAAGCCGACGATGCGTTCGAAACTCTCAAACGACTACTCTCCACCTCGCCCGTTTTGGTCACGCCAAAGGAGCGCGAGCCCCTACTGCTGTACATAACAGCCACACACCAAGTGGTAAGCACCGTGCTAGTGGTCGAACAACCCGAAGAAGGCAAGACCAATGGGGTCCAACGCCCAATCTACTACCTTAGCGAGGTATTAACGCCAACAAAGCAGAGGTACCCTCACTACCAGAAACTCGCCTACGGCGTGTTCATGACGGCTCGACGGTTGAGCCATTACTTCTAGGAGCACCAGGTTATGGTCGTCAATGAGGCACCCCTGAACAGCATCCTGAAAAACCCAGAGGCCACAGGACGCGTGGCCCTGTGGGGCATCGAGCTGTCACCCCTAGACATCGTCTACGAGAAGAGACTCGCAATCAAATCTCAGGTCCTCCCGGACTTCCTTGTACACTGGATGGAGCTGCAGCTGCCAGACACCCCAGACATGTCGCAGTCATGGACGATGCACTTCGATGGCTCCAAGCGTGAAGTCGAGCGGAGCGGTCATCTTGACCTCCCGCAGGTGACAAGATGAAGTACGCCCTTCGGGATGAAATTCGAGCTTCCAACAACGAGGCCGAATCTGAAGCCCTCATCCACGGCATGAGGATGGCGAAGATCTGCGCGCAATGCGCTGGTCATCTACTGATGACTCCAACCTCGTCTTCCAGCGGGACGATGAACGAGTCGACGCACATGCCGAAAACATGATCGCGCATCTGTGCGCACTCTACAACGCATCAAGGAGAATTCGACGGCTGCGAGCTTCGGCACGTTGGAAGAGAAAGCAACGAGGAAGCCGACAGACTCGCCAACATCGGCTCCACCTGCGCAAAGGTACCACCAGGTGTGTTCCTCGAACAGATCTGCGTGCCATCCATCAAGCGGAAATTCCCCAAGGGATCACCCGAAGAAGCAGAACACTCGGGGGCTACGCTACCCGAAGGTCATGAAGGACCTGAGAAACTGGACAAAGAAGTCGCCATTGTCAACCTGATGAAGGTCATGGTAGTCAAAGAAACCTGGACGTGACAGTACCTCTAATTCTTGATAGATGGAGAACTGCCTGACAGTCCGACGAATGCCCGACGCATATCTCGCCGGTCAAAAGCCTTCACCATCATCAACGGCGAGTTGTACAAGCGCAGCATTACGGGTGTACTACAAAGGTGCGTCACCATCAGTGACGGGAAAACCATCCTCCAAGACATCCACGAGGGCATCTGCGGCCATCACGCAGGAAGCCGCTCCCTTGTCGCCAAAGCTCTACGAGCTGGATTCTACTGGCCAACGTCCATGAGCGACGCAAAGCACATCGTCCGAAGATGCAAGGGGTGCCAAAGGTTCGCCGACAAACCACATGCACCCGGGTCAGAGCTCAGGCCCATACCTATAGCCTGGCCCTTCGCTCAATGGGGCCTCGACATGATCGGCAAACTGCCAAGGTCCTTGAAAGGGGTCACGTCCACCTCCTGGTCGCAGTCGACAAATTCACCAAGTGGATTAAGGCCATGCTGGTCACTAACCAAAAGGGCAAAACTGTCGTCAAGTTCTTTGAATCCATTGTCTACAGGTTCGGCGTACCACATAGCATCATCACCGACAATGGATCGAACTTCATCTCCAAAGAATTCCAAGACTTCTGCGAAGGCCTCGGAATCAACATCACATACGCCTCGGTGGCACACTCGCAAACGAACGGGCAGATGGAAAAGGCCAACGGCCTAATCGGCACTGGCATCAAGAAGCGCCTCATGAGCCCACTCGAGCGAAAAGCTGGAGCCTGGACGAAAGAGCTACCATCCGTCTTATGGAGCTTGCGTACCACGCCAAACAGCTCCACATGCTACACACCATTCTTCATGGTGCACGGAGCCGGTTGCTACCAAGTACGCCACCAGGCCCCCCGGGTCGTCGCTTACAGCAAAGCCGAATCCACGGCTGCACTCGAAGACGCCGTCGACACACTCGACGAGGCACGAGACATAGTAGCAGCTCGATACCAGCAGAGTCTCCGCAACTACCATAGCCGACGGCTGCGCCCAAGGTCCTTTGTCGAAGGAGACCTCGTCTTGCGACTCAAGCAGGAGCGACCGAAGAAATTCGAGTCACCATGGGAAGGACCCTACATCATCACCGAAGTCATCCCAGGTGGCGCCTATCGCCTCAAGCACGTGGAGTCTGGAGTCGCATACTCCAACCCATGGAACATCGCACATTTGCGACGATTCTACCCCTAGCTACCTACCCCTTTACTTTCAATAAGGCTATTCAGCCAAGGCTACTCAGCCGAACAATGTACCTCCTCCATTACGATATAAACAAAGCTAAGTGTCTCGCCCCAAAAATTTCGTTTTCCTATTCGCACTTTTACTTCATGCTACAAACGCACCTGGGGGCTCCCCCCACCTCACGATTTCGTCGACTGAGGATAACACGTGTACGCCTGAGTAGCTGACAACGTCAGGCTAACGAAAAGGACACGTATGTGAACAAAGCACTACGTGCTCAAACAACAACCAAACCTTTATAACAAAGGGCAAAACACGCCCAGTCAAATATATACAAATTTTACATTTATATCTTTTACAGGCACTACCTATTTTGAAGAATAACCTGAGCCCGCTGCTCAAATAGATCTACAATCTCTTCGGCATACTAGCCTACAGCCGCGTAATGCGGACGCATATCCTACACACCACCATCTGGTCGAGGGGGTGGTCCAGCCGCTACAACGGACAGATCTACATCAGGGCGATGCAACCTCACAAGGGGCAATGCAGCCTTCACTCCCGCGATGAGCTGATGCCGCACCAACTCCTTGACATGATTCACGTTCCGAAACTTCGACAGAAGACCAGAAAGGGTTGTCAGCGCAGCATCCAATGGAAACATTACATACACAACCGACGCGAGCGAAGTCTGCACCTGACGAAGCACCCGCGACACTTGGTGAACGCGATCTTGCACCGTCGCAAGGACCATAGCACGGTCACGATCCATCCAGAAGAACCCGCCGGCTTCCATGTCCTGTTGAGTCAAAAAATTGACCCGAACAGCAACACGCTCCTTCTCCTCCATTGGAGCAAGGTTAGCACCTGCAATACTTGCACAAAGTAAGATGCAATGCCAGCAGGCGCATCCGAAGAAATAGGCAACAACTCGAAGAAACTTACACTGAAGCTGCTCGGATAACCGAAGCAATTCCGCCATCAAGTACTCCTCTCTGGCAGCACCGCGATCCACCTTGGACTTACAAACATCGGCATGGCCACGCAACACAAGTAACTCCTTTTCGAGACTACGAACACGGTCCCGAAGAAAAGCAAGTTGTGATGAATCATCCAGGGAGGGCCGCAGCCGCGCGGCAGGCGAGGTGTCAACGGGATCAGCACCCGAAGGACCCTAGATCAGCAGAAAGGAAAAGACATGAACACTCAGACAAAGAAGCACACAACCCAACAAATTCATTAAGTGCATCAAAAGCCACTACGTGGCACAAGGATTTGTTCATCAACATAATTACAACAAAAGAGACTACAACTATCCTACAGCTACAGCACCTAAGATGCGGCACCCTGAGTAGCCTTGGAGCCGGATTGCCTCGCCTTGGCTTCCCCCTGCTGCCGTAGCGCGTACCTGCCCAGCAGATCAATCATCTTTGGCCCATATCGCTTACAGCGAGAAGAATAGGTAGCGAAGGCTACCTCGGATCCATCCGCAGTTGTCGGCATTCGAGAAGTGATCTGGGGCAGGTCCAGCTCCGCTCTAGCCGCCAAAGCCATCCCAGCCCGACGGATGCGCCGATGCCCTTCTGCTTGCGCTTGTACACTACAGGCCGCGCCCTTGAGGACAAGCTCCTTGTAGAAGCACCCAAGGACCTCCTTGGCCTTGGAAAGCGAGCTGACGATGGTGCTGCAGCGATCTTCGACCGCTGCAGTAGCATCATCTAGAGCACTTCCGTGCTCCAGAGCACCGCGGTAAAACTCGATGCCTGCGGCATCTGAGACAATAAAGAGAAGGAATGAACAAAGCACCGCAGAAGAAAGACGAGAAAACCAAAAAAGATGCAAGTGAAGATACTCACCCGAAACAGCCTTGGCAGCCGCCATAAGCTTGCCAGCCACCTCTCTTTCACGTGCAGTCGCAGCAGTGGCAAGCTGCTCCTCGCCGTCCATCGCCTCCCGCTGCAGGCGCTCCTTAGCCTCGGTCGTAGTAGCCAGCTCCAGCTCAAGGCGCTCCTTCGCACCAACGGCGACCTCGGCCTTCTTCTCCTCTTGACCGAGGCTCTTTTTGAGAGCATCAATCTCACGAAGGGAGGTGTTATGCTCCTCTGCATTCAAAAAATACAAGCGTCAGATAAGAGGACAAGAATACACGAAGAAGCAAACATCAAAGGCATAAAAGCACCTTGAAGCTGTTTGAGGCTGGCCTCCAGCACCAGGTGCTCCTGCACCAGTCGCTTGGCATCCTGCACAAAGGGCTACAAGAAGAAGACCTACTAGTCAGGAAAAGGACTCGGGGGCTACGCCCAACAAAAAATAACAGAAGCAAAATACACACACGAAAACGCTCGGGGGCTACCCCCGAGACTCGAAGGAAGAACAAAACAAGAAAACTCTTTTACAGATGCTCGGGGGCTCCCCCCGTGGCAGGAGACATCACTACTTACATGATCCGATGGCGACGCCAAAGGACCGCTAGCAAAATTCTGAGGCGCAACCACCTGAACCTCCTGCGGAGGAGGGTTCGGAGCAGCTCCCTCAGAGGTAGCCACCGTTTGAGGAGGAGGAGACGCGACTTTCGACTCCCCCATCATATCCCGAGCACCATCGCTAGAGGAGTCATTGGAAGAGTGCCTGCACACGGAAAAATTAGTAAAATTACAAAGTAAACAGTAAACAAAACGCAGTGCAGAGGAAACTTACGAGTCAAGCTCTCTCAGCTTGAAGACAGGAGGGGTCCTCCGGGCCTTCTTCTCCTCTTTCTTCTCTTCCTTCGTTTCTTCATTCTTCAGCTTCGCTGGCGGGTGCGGCGCTACAGCCCGCACGGGAAGGGCAGGAATCGGAGAGGAAGAGCCTCCATGCCCACCACTGTGACGTTCAAGACACATTGGGTTCCTAGGAGTAGGAGGAGTCGAAGCATCCGAAGACTCGTTGGAGCTCCGTGATCGTTTGCGAGTGTGCTCCTCGCTCGACTCGTTCGCATCTTCAGCCGGAGACCGCGCCGATGGCAGCTCGGACATGGAATCCACCACATCATTATCCGGAGCATCCGGATATACTTCGGGTAATGGAGGAGACATTCCCGGCACCTTGAAGATCTACACGAAGAAAAGAAAATTTTGTTAGCAAACAAATGCAAAAACAATGCAGTCTAAAATAGCGCTACGCGCACGGATCTACACCTGTGGAATAGGAAGCGAAGAAGAAAACGGAGGAGCCAGCGACTTCCCCGGGATATCCTCTCCAGCCTTGAACTTCAGCAGCGAATGAAGGGCCCTGTCGAGATCTTCCTGGGAGAATTCTCAGCCGAAACCCTCGTCGGATCACGCCGGCCAGCATAAAGGAACATCGGGTGCGCCCTAGCCTGGAGTGGCTGCACCTGACGCTCGAGAAAGTGCGGATCATATCCACACCGTTCACTTCCTTCTCCGGAATCAACTGGAGATCCTCCACTCGACAATAGAGAGTCTCTATCTCCGCCACCTCGCCATCCAAGATCTTGTTTTTCCAGGACCTTTTCGGCTCGATCTTTTGGGAGGGGTCGAAAGGAACAAGACCAAAATCCTGCCCAGGCACTACGGAGTCGCGGATATAAAACCATCGCCTCCGCCAGTACTGGACAGATTCGGACATGGAAAAAGAAAAGAAAAGCAGATTGGGCTTGAGGGAGATGATGCAACCCCCAATGGGGTAAACACCATCCGAACCGGATTGCCTCTTCACGGAATAGAGTTTTCGGAAGAGGCCAAAGTGCGGCTCAATACCGAGCCAGCACTCGCAGAAAGGGATAAAACAAGCAACGTGAAGAAGAGAATTGGGGGAAAGATGGTGCAATTGGACACCATACAGAAAAAGAAGTCCACGAAGGAAGTCGTGGACTGGGAAGGAAAACCCACGAATGACAAAGGCGAGGAACATAACCCGAAACCCAGCGGGGGGACGGGGGATTACCTCATTGCCTGGGAGTTTGACGGCCTCCCTATCCTGCGGGATCAGGCCCCGCTTGCGAAGCTTGCGGAGATCACTCTCCTGTCTCTCCGATCGCCGCCAGCCACCGTCGGTGACACGGGTAGCGGCGGCATTCTTCTTCCCTCCAGCAGCGCTGGTACCAACCGCAGAGGAAGCCTTCTTTGACTTCCCCATCGCGGTACGGCGGCGCTGGCGGCGAGAGCGCATGATGGAAGATGGAAATGTGAAGGGATATTCCAGCGCGCAGCAAGAACTCTCAGAGAACAAGGAAGCAGTGAAAACGGGAATAGATGTGTCGAAAACAAACTAAAGTGTTCCCCAATGATTATAAAGACGAAGACGATGCACGACAACCATCCATCGAGAAGACCTAACGCCAACGGCAGGATCTGGCATACACGTGTCAGCATCACAACAAACCGTCGCTAACACGCCGTCCACTACGCGCGGAAATCGAGGCAACGCCGCAATTATCTCCACGCCGCGCGTGATCGGTCAATTCAAGGTCAGACAGTGGGACCCATGTTCATCCAGTCAAGTCATCTCCGGCGCAGCAGGCGCTTGAGGTCATCGATCGTCAGCACTGACGTCATCAAAAGCTACACTAGCACTAGCTACAATTTCTTCGGCTTCAAAGCTAAGAGTACTCACTCGAATCTACGATTCAACTAATTACTCGGGGGCTACTCCTATCAGGAGCGCTTGTCGCGCACCCGAAAGAGGAACAACATGTTTCAGCACCAAACTATTTCTTCGAGTCCTACGTCGAGTCTACGACTCCACTACGGACTCGGGGGCTACTCCCATAGGGAGGACGGATTTAAGCATCCGAAATTTTTTGTGTCCCATGGACCCGATACTGAACAACGGCTGAATTAAAAGTCTCCGATCGAGTCTATGACTCGAACAGACACTCGGGGGCTACCCCCTATGAATTCTTCGACTGCGATCCTTCGGATCAGTATGCAAAAAACTTTTCGGAAACTCTGCCCTAATTAACGCTAAGTGAGGAATGTCCTTCTTGGCCACCCGAAACACCTCCGCGGTGATAAAAATTCGGATGTTGTGTCTACGACACAAAGATAAGACCTACAAATATCATCTGATGGCCTGGCAACGCACATGACTGCGCTCTGATAGTAAAAATCCGTGCCAACAGGCGCGATGAAAAATCCCGACGGACGCGTTAGGTACATCAATTATATTCACTGGAATTCCACTCTTGTAAGTCCTCCGCGGCCTGAGTCGAATTACGCCAGCATATGTTCCAAGTTCGAGTTTAGGGACTCGAGCCTGAAGAAGATCATGTTGTTTCGTCCTAAGACAGTTAACTGACCCTTATCCGTCGGGTGAGTCAGGCACACGCATCAACAATCCCTACACCTGAACTATTGAAATACATAGTCACACACGAAGGATTGAAGAGTCCTCAGCCGAATCTACGATTCGACTAATCACTCGGGGGCTACTGACATGGTTATACCCCACGGGTACATGATCTCAGCATACCTGGTCCAGCCCAAGGAAGGCCCACGGCAAATATACGCCAGCCCATGAAGACTTTCGGGTGGCCTAAGCCCATGACGCCTTCGGATCCTTGGAGATCAAGACTAGAGTAGATAGGAAATTCAGAGGGGTAAAACCCTAGAACTTGTAACCGACTAGGTCTATGCCCGGGACCTGCCTAAGTCTATATAAAGGCCAGGAGGGCACGACCTAGATCTCTCGACTCATACTTTCGCATACACACCTCCACGCCAGATTGCATCTGCGCACCCCTGTAATCACCGGTTCCGCCATAATCAAGAGCAGACAAGCAGGAGTAGGGTTTTCCTCGGGCCTCAACACAGGTAAACCTCGTGTCCCGTATTGCTTGTTTGCTAACCGTTCCGCGATCTCCAGCATCCCCATCTTCTCCAAAACCCAAGTCCATAACAATGGGCATTGGCGAGATCAAACATCGTCAGAAGCAGGTATTTCAAGTCTCATAAAGAGCTTCCAAAAATTATGGTACTTGTTAGTTTTCAGCTCTGATTGCCCTTATCATAAGCATCTTGAAGTGATTAAGGTTAAAGTGAACAAACTATAGAGTATATGCTTGACAAAGTATAAGTTTGCAATCTCATCTCCCTTGAATACGAGGGCCGCTCCTCATGCTACTCAACTTTAGTCACATGTAAGTTCTTGTCATAGTAAGTACATGTGTATCATAGAGAACCGCCAACGGGGTACCCCTTGCACATGATACATGAGCTATCCCATAATCAAAATGACAAGGCAAGCAGACAATGAGCATCTCAACAATCTTCTTATTTACCATGGGAAAATGGTGTTTTTTTCTCTCTTTCCTCTTTTCAATGTGTCTCTTTTTTATAAGAAGAAAGCTTCATAGATTTCTCACTATGGTGATGCTGCAAGTTTCCACCATGATTAGGCATGGCTTAGGCTAGCGGCCCAGGAGTTTCTCTAACACACATACATAACTCCATGGACTTACAAGATCCCCTTTTATTTCACACCTACAACATCCATAAACAAAAGAGCATGATATCAACTTTGTACAATGTACACATGCAATGTTGAAAGCGTTCCCCATGACAACATGTGTAACTACCTCGGTGAATTACGCTCCTAGTTATAAGCCTGGATGAGCGGAAATGGTTGAAATAGTACGGTGGGGCCCAAATGCCACTCACAGGTAGAACTTTCGGCCGTCCCAACCATTTCCAAACATCGGGACAAGAACGGGCGGCGTAATCGGCAGGCGAAGAGATCAACTACATACACAAATGAGTATGTATGCAAGCCACCATACAACAAAGACATCGAGCCATTCCATCTAAAAGAAATAGAAATATTGCAACGCCATACAAAGAAGAACCAAATATCCTAGATAGATATAATAGTTTAGGATATCTCCTCATACATCAAACATCAGAGTATCAGGCGGAAGCGGCAAACAAGATCCGAGTACGGATAAGAAGCAAATCGGCATAAGATGCCCCATAAATAAACACATCCCGCCCACAGATCTCACGGATCCCCGTTCCCGGAATCTCTACACCGAATGATCGTTGCCCACATCGTCCGTCTCCTCCACCCAGTATCCATCTCGTGAGGGTACCTGTTCATCTGAATCAAATAATTTATCGTGTGAGACCCTAGGGGTACTCAGCAAGTCTTTATGCCTCTAAAGGGGACACAACCTGGGGTGACGCAATTGCAGCAAAAGATAAACCCTAACAATTCTATAGATACTCTCTAACCATCCGCCTAACCAAAGATAGACGGATGTCCGTGAATTAATGACAACAGTTATAACAGTAATATCAATAGATCCATCCTCCTCCTCGCTTACCAACGAGGAAGCGGACGAACACCCCCCCATCCGTTGGCAGTTTTATTATCCATTCCATGAGTATTGCACTATTTACTAGTCAGTTACTTAGTCAAATTAAAGCGGTACTTTAGTTATGCTTGTCTATGATCGAGAAACTGTGCTCCAAGTCGTCCATAACCGCGGACACGGCTTTGAAAGTTTTACCTGCAGGGTGCGTAAATAGCAACACACACTCGATCAACCTCGGAAAAACCAAATCAAAACCAACGAGGCGATAACGCAAGCAATCACAAGATTCAGAAATATTTGAGAGGCCACCCATTAAGCTACCCATAGCGAAACTGGTCGGCTTGAGGCGGACTCAAGGTTTGCCAATGGTCAAACGATGGGAACCGAAAATGTGACTGGGCTTGTCGATACCACGAAAACACTCCGCTTACCTAAGCGATGCAGTAAGACATCGCACAATTTAAATAAAACAAGAAAGCATGGCATAAGTACAGGATAGTAAATAAAACCTCAAACTAGTTTGTGGCCCCAATAAATAAGAATGAATCAAGCTCGCTCGGGGGTCCCATAATCCTCCGGATGTGGATAGCGCGAATATTCAAGGAACAGGAATCAAGTACTCGGGGTCCTACAGGACACAAGTGAGCATGAAAAACCAAATAGCAGATATTGCTCACCGGTGCCACTTTCATTAGTTATCCCATACTACTCAGGTTAAGTTGTTTAGGTACCTCGTTATCCATCAGACACTCACATACCCTACACATGCTGTTCTACGACTCGCATGGCTCAAACAACTCCTGTAGTAATGGCTCATGGGATGGAGGAACAAGCTTCGGTGGGGTTTAAAAGTAAAGGCAATGCAATACTTGGGATTCAATTTAATGCAATCGCGACTCAATGATGCAAGAATAAGATAGAGGCAATAGGTACTATATGTATGCAAGCATGTGGTAGTGCTTGCTTGGCAGCTCAGTTGAAGCGAGAGAAGGATCTGGGTAGTGCTCCTGGGTTTCTTGATATATCCCCTGCTCAGTGTCTATTCGAAGAAGAACCAAACAAACAAGGGCCAATATAAATAAAGTGCACAAGCATAGGAATAAAAATGCAACAAGCAAACAATCATGCCATGATGAATGATGCACAATTTGCATGGCAATGAAGTAGCATGGCATGGGTGAGGTGAGAAACAATAATTAAGCACTTTGTTAAATTATTTAGGCATGTTTTACTCCCATAAACAGTTCTGATTATTCAATATATATGTGATGCATGCTTTAATTCAGATCATGGAATGCATAAACGGAAAGGTCTCGTCGATCTAATCATTTTAGACATATCATTTATTAAATTTGGAGTTATAAAACCAAAGTTATTAATTAATTAAGGGAGAAGGGCATTTTCTTGTAATTTTAATCAACTTGAAATTTTAATTGTTCAAAACATATTTTGGATAGCATATTTGAAATACTCACATTTTTCTGATCTCAAAACATATATTATTTGTATTATTTGATTTCATATTTTAAAAGTTATTATAAATCTGATTTGAAATTTGAATTTGAATTAATTTGAAAACATTTGAATTAAAACAGAATTACAAAAAAGCTTTTTTTACTCAGCCAGATTCTAGCCATAGTCACAGCGGGTGGGCAGGATCTTGACTCAAGAAGTGGGGGCGCAGCTGGGCAGAGCTTTCTCACCGAGGGAAACCTAGCCACAAAGAATCGGCCAAGGCGGTGGCAGGCCTGTGAGAGGGTGAAAAGGGCGTGGGCACGGAGGGGGGCTAGCGGACCGCGGGTTGAGGCTAAGGTTTTCACGGGGTGCTCGTTGCAAAAATGACAGGGAGGCAGACAGGTGGGGTCTCGAGGAGCGCGGGTTGAGCGTAGGGTAAAAAGGGGGGCTATATGCAAAGCTACCACGACCCGTGTAGATCTTCTCTGAATGTACTGACGTAAAAGACAGAGGACGGAGCGGCGAGGCGGGATTCGAACCCAGGACACTGGCGGCAGTGACCACCGCTGCGGTGGACGGAAGGTGGTTGCAGGGTTCGGCTACGCAGCGAGGTAAGGCTTACGCGAGGCACAGAGAGCAGACGACGACGAACCTGCCGTGCACAGAGGGCGTTCGTCGCCGGGATACGCTCGTCTAGGAAGCGAACAACAGCGGGAGGGTGTCAGAGAGGTGCAGTGGCTCACCGGGAGTGCGCCAGAGGTGGTGGATCGGGCCGGAATGTAGCAGGGCGACGACGTTGCAGGCACACCAGGATCTAGGGTTTTCGTCGGAGCGGCGTCGGCCTGGGGCTCCTGGTCCTCCTCCTCCTCGTTGCCGTGTACAGGGCGACGCAGTGGATCGGCCTCGACCTTCCAGGCCACCTCCTTGACGCGCTGCACGGCTGGATCGGCGAGGCGACGATGTCTTGTGGCCGTGAGAGAGGTAGCTGGTGGCGGTGGAGGGAAAGAGGGGGAGAGGCAGGGACCTAGGGTGGATCTGGGGAAGGCAGTAGGCGAGAGAGAGGGGGTAGATAAGGACGGGAGGGGAGAGGGGTGCCGTGGGGACGTGGTGATGATAAAGGTGGCTTTGGCCACCTTTTCCTCCTCCCTCACGTGCTCGAGCTGGGAGCCAGGGCAGGGGCAGGGGCTGCAGGTGGGGCAGGGTGAGGCCATAGGAGGGTGGCTCGGTGGTGGGACACGCCAGGCAGAGAGAAATAAAGGAGAGAGGAGAGGAGAGGGTCGGGCTAGGTTAGGGGTAGCCTCAGGTTAGGGTTTGTTTTAGGGTTGGGGTAGATGGGTTGTGGGACCAGAGAGAGGGGGTAGCCAGATGGGGAAGCAAGGAGGGGCTCGGCATGGAGAGACCAAGGGGAGGGTAAGGTGAGAGAGGGGGAGATGGGTGGTTTGGTTTAGCCAAACAAAGGGTAGGTTTAGGGTTTTGGTTGAGCTAGATTAGAGAGGGAGAGGTGAGGGCTTAGGGTTTTAGTGCCCAAGACAAAGAGAGGAGGCCAAGATGTGAGGGTTTTAGGGTTTGAACAAGATCCACTCAAAAACCAAAGAAAACCCAAAGGAGATCAAAGGATGATGATGGTTGCATGGCCCATGCAAGCATTTAATGCCATGTGTTAATCTTGTGAAAACAAAAAAAATCCCATGGCATTTATTTATGTGCATCCTCAAAAGATGGAGTAAGGGCCAAGCTAAGGATTGAAGGAATGTTCCATGTGGAGTGAATGAGGATGACCATATTTGAATATATTTTGGACATGCTAGTGTGTAAATTCCACTATGTGCATATTATCCTCAAAATATTCCGACATGAACAACCTTCCCATATCATTCCATATGGAAGCAGGTAGAAAGGAAAAGAGTCCATTCCAACAACATGAGCTAGGGATAAACACAAGTAAAATGCAATGCTCACATGTGGTGGAATGGTGGAATGTTGGGGTGGTGACAAGAAAGGTGGTGGAGTCAACAAAAGATATGCCCCCAACTCAACTTGGGAATTTAAACAATATATCAAGAACCAAATACAATTTACAAATCATATGAGAGAAGAACCAAACCAAAAAGGGTTTTATGTGATGCTCAAATGCAAGGTGGCATGATGACATGAGCATGATATAATGATGATGCAACAATTATGTCAAGGAAGTAGTCATTATATTACTAGACCAAGTAGCATTACAGTTGTTAGACAAATGGGATGCTACAACATGGTTATGCTAATTTCAACGTATAAGTGCAAGCATATACAACATAGATGACACAATGGTTCAAGTTTATTTAGGGGAAAGAAAAATAAAGTTTTCCATCAAGTTTGTGAGAGCTTTAATCACTAAGTTTCACATAACAAAATAACTTTTAAATTGGAAGATAGATAAAACAAGAATATACTTGGAATGGTGTAACACACCATGCATAGGAATTTATAGTGGACACTTTGGAATAAATTGGTTTCTTGGGAGTTGGATGCATGAGTAGAGCTTACTCATACAAGTGGAGGATAGCAAAAGACTGGGAGCGACCAACTAAGATAGCAATAGTGGCCATAATCATGCAGAGCGACGAAACATTACTAATCAAAGCATAAAGTGGTATGACAAGTCAAAAACTAAATGATCATAGAGGCTATGGTGACTGGTTCATAGTCATAACATGGTGTGAGCATGTGCCAAGTCAACCCAAACAAAGCATCAAAGGAGAATACCACAATACTATGCTTTTTTATGCTAAAACAACGCATGATTCATTCAAGGAACATTAAGCAATCCTAATTGTTTGAAACAAGTCATGCTACATCAATAATCACTAAGCATAAGGTCAAAACAACATCTAGCATGAAATGATAAAGTCTAAGTCACAATCAAAGCAAGCTCCTCTTGTACTATTCAAGCAAGAACTTTCTAGTCCTCTCCAACACCAATCAACTTATTTGAAACAACACATCGAGAACGGGGGTCCAAACTACTTTATTCAAGAAAACTAAGAAAACAAAAAACAAAAACAAAAACTACGACGCTCCAAGAAAAACACAACTTGTGCATGAAACATTAAAAACAAAGTGTCTATAGAGACCTGAGATTTTTACTGATGAAGAAGGAAATTTCTTGGGCATCCCCAAGCTTGGACGCTTGTACCTATTGAATATTTCTTGGGGTGACATGGGGTGGCATCCCCAAGGTTGACATTTTGTCCATTCTTCATCTCATTACATCATTCTTCCTCTACACCTAAAAATTTTCCTTCATACAAAACTTCACACAATCTTCATTAGCAACATTAGTGTATTCAAAGATAATAGACCTTGGTTTTTAGTTTTAAAACATCAAAACTTTCACTAACAACACAAGCTACTGTAGCAATTCCCTCAAAAAGCTCAATTTCCCAAAACGAACCCAAAAAGGAATCAATAAGAAGCAAATGCAAATAATGGCAGAAATCTGTGAAAACAGACCAGCAGGTAGAAACCGATTTTTTCGAAGACCTTCTGTTGCTCAAATCAAAAATTGTTGAACTACTCAATCCGACTTACAAAGATTTTACATGAATTTTTACGGTGGAGCACAAAAAACTATTTCGGGAAAGCAACTCCCCTAATCTTACTTCCCTCTCATTAGAAGTTATTCTTGGCAGAAAAAGCAAATAAAAAGGATAAGGAGAGGTCATTCCTAAAGTAATAACTTCCAAGACTCAAGAAAACTATTGGGTCATCTCCGAAGAAGTACTTTTCTTTAATGCCTTTAAGTTAGGCATAAGAAGCAAGAATCAAGTATTTTGAAATGAAGAAGCATTAACAACAAACCTTTCTTTCAAAGGAGGAGCAAAAAGCAACTTCTCTCTCCTCATAGGGAAGTGTTAAATACCTTTCTTGAATGTAAGTTGATATTTAATGGTGCCTTCTTTCATAATAATGATGGCACCAACAGTTCTAAGAAAAGGTCTTCCCAAATTAATAGGACAAGAAGCATTGTATTCAACATCCAAAACATAGAAATCAACAGGGACATAAGCATTGTTTACCATAATAAGAACATAATTAACACTCCCCATGAGTTTCTTTTTAGCATTATCATCAAGTGGAATATCCAAATAGCAACCTTCCAAAGGTGGCAAATCAAGCATTTCATAAATCTTTCTAGGCATAATAGAGACACTAGAACCAAGGTCACATGAAGCTTTGAGATCAAATTCATTCACTTGCATATTAATGATGGGTTCCCAACTATCTTCTAGTTTCCTAGGAATGGAGGATTTGTGTTTCAACTTTTCTTCCTTAATTTTAATAAGAGCATTTGTAATGTGCTTGGTGAAAGCCACATTCATATCACTAGCATCAGGACTTCTAGCAAGCTTTTGTAGGAACATAATCACTTTAGAAATATTGCAACCATCAAGATCAATATCAAACTTAGCATCACTAGTAGTAGACTCATTGGGTTTAGGCATTGTGGTAGGAGGAATAGGGACTTCTTGTGGTTTGGTGGCATCCATATTGGTGGTGGTAATAGTGCACACACTATTGTTTCTAGCAATTTCAACTTCTCTTTCCCACTTAGCATGTAGTTGAGCTAACAGTCTAACATTTTCATCAATAGTAACTTGTATGGCATGAGTAGAAGAAAAGGTACTTTCCAAGGTTTCAGGTTTAGTAGCCATTTTATTAATCAAAGAGGACTGTGCTTCAGACAAAGATGAAATATTTTTCTCAACATTCAACAGCTTTTCCTCCACTCTTTTGTTGAAAGTGGTTTGTTTACTAATAAATTCTTTGAGCATGACTTCAAGTTCAGAGGGAGCAGTTGACGATGTTTGATTTCGTCAATGCCCATTGTTACGGACTTGGGTTTTGGAGAAGATGGGGATGCTGGAGATCGCGGAACGGTTAGCAAACAAGCAATACGGGACACGAGGTTTACCCAGGTTCAGGCCCTCGGAGGGAAAACCCTACTCCTGCTTGTCTGCTCTTGATTACGGCGGAACCGGTGATTACAAGGGTGCGCAGATGCAATCTGGCGTAGAGGTGTGTATGCGAAAGTATGAGTCGAGAGATCTAGGTCGTTCCCTCCTGGCCTTTATATAGACTTAGGCAGGTCCTGGGCATAGAACTAGTCGGTTACAAGTTCTAGGGTTTTACCCCTTTGAATTTCCTATCTACTCTAGTCTTTCTCTCCAAGGATCCGAAGGCGTCATGGGCCTGGGCCACCAGAAAGTCTTCATGGGCCGGGGTATATTTTCCGTGGGCCTTCCTTGGGCTGGACCAGGTATGCTGAGATCATGTACCCGTGAGGTATAACCATGTTAGTAGCCCCCGAGTAATCAGTCGAATCGTAGATTCGGCTGAGGACTCTTCAATCCTTCGGGTGTGATTATGTATTTCAATAGTTCAGGTGTAGGGATTGTTGATGCGTGTGCCTGACTCACCCGACGGATCAGGGTCATTTAACTGTCTTAGGACGAAACAACACGATCTTCTTCAGGCTCGAGTCCCTAAACTCGAACTTGGAACATATGCTGGCGTAATTCGACTCAGGCCGCGGAGGACTTACAGGAGTGGAATTCCAGTGAATCTAACTAATGTACCCAACGCGTCCGTCGGGATTTTTCATCGCGCCTGTCGGCACGGATTTTTACTAGCAGAGCGCAGTCATGTGCATTGCCAGGCCATCAGATGATATTTGTAGGTCTTATCTTTGTGTCGTAGACACAGCATCCGAATGTTTATCACCGCGGAGGTTTTTTGGGTGGCCAAGGAGGACATTGCTCACTTAGCGTTAATTAGGGCAGAGTTGCCGAAAAGTTTTTTGCATATTGATCCGAAGGATCGCAGTCGAAGAATTCATAGGGTGCACGACCAGCGCTCCCTATGGGAGTAGCCCTCGAGTGTCTGTTCGAGTCGTAGACTCGAGAGGAGACTTTTAATTCAGCCGTTGTTCAGTATCGGGTCCGTGGGACACAAAAAAATTCGGATGCTTAAATACTTCCTCCCTATGGGAGTAGCCCCCAAGTCCGTAGTGGAGTCGTAGACTCGACATAGGACTCGAAGAAATAGTTTGATGCTGAAATATGTTGTTCCTCTTTCGGGTGCGTGGCCAGCGCTCCTAATAGGAGTAGCCCCCGAGTAATTAGTTGAATCGTAGATTCGAGTGAGTATTCTTAGCTTTGAAGCCGAAGAAATTGTAGCTACTACTAGTGTAGCTTTTGATGACGTCAGTGCTGACGATCAATGACCTCAAGCGCCTGCTGCGCCAGAGATGACTTGACTGGACGAACATGGGTCCCACTGTCTGACCTTGAATTGACCGGTCACGCGCGGCATGGAGATAACTATGGCGTCGCCTCGATTTCCGCGTGTAGTGGATGGCGTGTTAGCGACGGTTCGTTGTGATGCTTACACGTGTATGGCCAGATCCTGCCGTTGGCGTTAGGTCTTCTCGATGGACGGTTGTCGTGCATTGTTTTCCTCTTTATAATCATTGGGGAAAACTACAGTTTGTTTTCACCGCATCTATTCTCGTTTTCACTGCTTCCTTGTTCTATGAGAGTTCTTGCTGCGTGCTGGAATATCCCTTCACATTTCCATCTTCCATCCTGCGCTCTCACCGCCAGCGCCGCCGTACCGCGATGGGGAAGTCGAAGAAGGCTTCATCTGCGGTTGGTACCAGCGCTGCTAGAGGGAAGAAGAATGCCGCCGCTACCCGTGTCACCGACGGTGGCTGGAGGCGATCGGAGACGCGGGAGAGTGATCTCCGCAAGCTTCACGAGCGGGCCTGATCCCGCAGGATAGGGAGGCCGTCAAACTCCTAGGAAATGAGGTAATGTAAGATCCCTCCCTTTATAAAGGTAAGTATCCCTGTGATTGCAATGCTAGTCCCTGGATCAATGCTAGCATCCACAGTTTAAGATGAAGTACACAGAAACAAAGGTCATTTTTACATATCATTCCAGAGACAAACATAGTCTTTTACAAACTCCATGGCCACAGGCCTAATACAAGAGTTCAAAATATATAATAAGATAGATAAGTCTTCATCTTCATGCGCCACAGGCAAGCATGTTGAGTGTAGACTCATGACTCCTAATCATCATCAGAATAACCTGCAACATCACAAGTTACAACCACAGTGGGTCAATACATTGGAATAGTATTGGCAAGTGATACCTTAGTAGAATATTGGTGGACTAGATACTATATGCATTTTGGCTAAGTGTAGCTTCGGCTTGCTTTGCTCAAAATAGGTTTTACCTATTAGTTGATAACACTAAGTTTTTCTTTGTCAAAATCTTTCCGAAGGAACCACCAATAGACATTGGGGTCCTTCACCCTTGTTAAACCACAAGTTTTTACTTAGAAATTGGGATGAGGAGATTCTTGATAGCTTCCATGTCTTGATGCTCAACTTGTCCAATACCAGGGACATGGCTAAGTACTTAGATTCTTCCATCTGCAGAGGTTGTGCACTTTCCCCACAAGACTTGATTTTCACCAAGACAGGACCTTTCAGAAGCCTTCCCTTAGACCAAATGGATGCGCTCCAACCTATCATCCCACTACCACCAACTGTCCAAATGGCTAAGTTATTGCAACCTATATGATCCAGGCAGAGCCCATATTGCCAAGTGGCTGCACTAGAAGCTTCTTAACATTTGGTCTCTCAAATCCCTTTGTTCCTGGGTGGCTTTCCACAAGTGAGAACACGAGGTAAACCATAGAAATGGGCCTTGTGTAACCACTCAACATAAACCATTCCTTCCATTCCACCCAGGTGTTTCATTCACTTAGTTGTTTTATTAAGCAAAACACAAGTCCAAAGACTTAGATATATTTTATCATAGCATGAATATTTAACCAACCTTGGTTGCTACTAGATAGGCTAAGCATGGCATTGATAAGAATCTTAACTTAGAAATTTCTAGCAATTCTACAACTACTAGGATTTCCCAAGTATAGCATATAGATCAAAAACATCCATGCAAGTCTAGCAAATATTTCTAATGCATAGTTGAAAAACATAGGAATAATTCATGAAGCACCACTTGCCTTGGAGTTTTGAGAGTAGCTACAATCCTCACAATCACAATCACTATTTGCACCAAAATCTACACATAAAATAATAACACCAAAATCACATACAAAATAAATACAAGCAAAAATATATGGATGCATGCATAATGCCATGTGATGATTTTCTACAACAAACAAGACAAGTGCAAGGTACTGAATCATAAACAAGTTCAAAACAAGCTAAATAAACTTTATTTGAACATTAAAACATTTTTCAAATAATTAATATACACAAAATAGGCCTACACATGTTTCTGTAAAAACAACCATTTTAATAGAGGAAAAACATTAAACACATTGCATAGTTGGAAAGGATTTTCTCTCCTGATTCCATTGATATAAAATTTGTCAAATTTGGACGTGGCATTCAAAAGTTATGATTTAAACAAGTTTGACATCAAATAGATCTAATTCAAACTTTTTAAAACTAATCTCGTGCCACGCAGCGCTTTCTAACTGGATGGTACCGCTTCGCTCTGGATCGTGCTTCCGAGCCGTTGGATCTAACTAAAACGCGCGGTCAAATCTGATCCATACCTCTTCGTTAAGTGATCTATCCTACCCGTCAGATCCAGATCCAACGGTGCTCGATCAACCTACCAAAGTCTGGCGGCGCGCGGCGACGGTGAGCGGCGGCACGCTCTGTCTACGCTCGCGCGGTGGCTACAGAGGGGGTTGGGGTCGTCGGAGAGGCTTACCAGACTCGCGGCGATGTGCTGAAGCTCAACGTGTGCTCGGTTGGCGAAGGGGCGCTCGGGGTCTTCGAGGATTGCTCGTCGGAGAAGTCTCTGGCGGCGGATGCTTCTGTTCGTCGACGTTGGCGAGGATGCAGATCATGCCAAGGAAAAAGAAGGGATGGGTCAGATGCGCAAGACGATGCTAGTCACGCGGGTGTCAACGAGAGGAAAAGGGGCGGTCGGAAATTACCACTGGAGGTCATCGGAGTTGAAACCGAAGACGGTGGCGCTCAGTCAATGGTGTTGCCGATGCTCTGGGTAGTGGTACTGGGAGGTGCGCAAGGTGAAGTGGAGCCTGCTCGTGTGAACCAGGAGCAGAGGGGTGGTCGGGGTTGGCCGGAATTGAGGCTGCGGTTCGTCGGAGCAGCTAGGTCGCGGCGAAGAATTCTCATGACTGGGGCGCCTCGTGCTTGGGGTTTGGGGGAAAATGGAGAGGGGGCAGGGGGGTTTAAGTAGCAAGGACGGGGGCGAGATTTACTCGAGCATTGATTGTGAATTGAAGCCGCGAATTTAAACAGGAAACGCCCGGCGTAATTTGGGGATGAACTGGTCGCTGGGGGGTGGAGACGACGACTGCCATGTGGGCCGCGGTTGTCAGCGATAGAAAGGAAGAGGGGATGGGTCCAGGCAGTCAGTGACTCTGTGGGTGCGGTTTCGAGTGAAAGAAAACTTTTCGCGGGAGGGGGGGGGGGTTGCTGGGCTAGCTGGGTCGAGTTGGGCTGGGTTGGGCCAGTTTGGCTGTTTGCTTTTTTTTTTCCTCTTTACTCCTTTTTCTTTTTCTGTTTGATTTTCTAGAAATGGTTTTCAAACTCTATTTTAAATCAGTTTGATTTCAAACCTTCTCTGGATTTTTGTACAGTGAAATTTGTACTCAAATAAGTTTCAAACACTTCTGTTTACTCAAACATACTTGGGTCATTTGAAAATTAAAATGAAACCATGCCTTTATGGAATATAAATAATAGGCATACAAATTGGTTTTATATTCATACTTTGTTTTGAAATCTTTGCCCAAGCTTTGGAAATCACTTAAGTTTGAATTCAAAACACTACTGAATAAAAACAGTACCTTTCTCAAAAGAAGGTAGCACTAAGGCTTGAGCTTACTTACATAAAATAATGAGCAACATATGCTCTTGTTTTGAAATGGTTTTGAAAATGGAACCCTGGATGATCATGGATGCATGGATGATATGCATGGATTTTGAAACATGATTTTAGGGATGTTACAGGTAATCCCCCGTCCCCCCGCTGGGTTTCGGGTTATGTTCCTCGCCTTTGTCATTCGCGGGTTTTCCTTCCCAGTTCACGACTTCCTCCGTGGACTGCTTTTTCTGTACGGTGTCCAATTGCACCATCTTTCCCCCAATTCTCTTCTTCACGTTGCTTGTTTTATCACTTTCTGCGAGTGCTGGCTCGGTATTAAGCCACACTTTGGCCTCTTCCGGAAACTCTATTCCGTGAAGAGGCAATCCGGTTCGGATGGTGTTTATCCCATTGGGGGTTGCATCATCTCCCTCAAGCCTAATATGCTTTTCTTTTCTTTTTCCATGTCCGAATCTGTCCAGTACTAGCGGAGGCGATGTTTTATATCCGCGACTTCGTAGTGCCTGGGCAGGATTTTGGTCTTGTTCCTTTCGACCCCTCCCAAAAGTCGAGCCGAAAAGGTCCTAGAAGAACAAGATCTTGGATGGTGAGGTGGCGGAAATAGAGACTCTCTATTATCGAGTGGAGGATCTCCAGTTGATTCCGGAGAAGGAAGTGAACGGTGTGGATATCATCCGCACTTTTCTCAAGCGTCGGGTGCAGCCACTCCAGGCTAGGGCGCACCCGATGTTACTTTATGCTGGCCGGCGTGATGCGACGAGGGTTTCGGCTGAGAAATTCTCCCAGGAAGATCTCGACAGGGCCCTTCATTCGCTACTGAAGTTCAAGGTTGGAGAGGATATCCCGGGGAAGTCGTTGACTCCTCCGTTTTCTTCTTTGCTTCCTGTTCTTTTCTGTTGGGCGTAGCCCCCGAGTCCTTTTCCTGACTAGTAGGTTTTCTTCCTGCAGCCCTTTGTGCAGGATGCCAAGCGACTGGTGCAGGAGTACCTGGTGCTGGAGGCCAGCCTCAAACAGCTTCAAGGTGATGTTATGCCTTTGATGTTTGCTTCTTCGTGTATTCTTGTCATGTTATCTGACGCTTGTATTTTTTGAATGCAGAGGAGCATAACACCTCCCTTCGTGAGATTGATGCTCTCAAAAAGAGCCTCGGTCAAGCGGAGAAGAAGGTAGAGGTCGCCGTTGGTGCGAAGGAGCGCCTTGAGCTGGAGCTGGCTACTACGGCCGAGGCTAAGGAGCGCCTGCAGCGGGAGGCCACGGACCGCGAGGAGCAGCTTCCCATTGCTGCGACTGCATGTGAAATAGAGGTGGCTGGCAAGCTCATGGCGGCTGCCAAGGCTGTTTCAGGTGAGTATCTTCACTTGCATCTTTTTTGGTTTTCTCGTCTTTCTTCTGCGGTGCTTTGTTCATTCCTTCTCTTTATTGTCTCAGATGCTACGGGCATCGAGTTTGACCACGGTGCTCTGGAGCACGGAAGTGCTCTAGATGATGCTACTACAGCGGTCGAAGATCGTTGCAGCACCGTCGTCAGCTCGCTTGCCAAGGCCAAGGAGGTCCTGTGGCATCCCGCAAAAACCACTACTAGAAAATCGCGTTGAATTTGTGCATTGCATCGTCATCATCATGCATTGTTCGCATAAAACTATGTTTGCAAAGCCCGTGTTATTTTCTAAACGCCCCTCTTTATTCAAACAGCAAAACCCGGGTCGCCGGAGTATTTTGTTTTGGCCGCGAGCGGTTTGCAAACGGTCCAATTAAACAAATAAGAATTATATTATTTTTTTTAGTGGGGACAGTCGAACGGGCCAGATCGACCCGAACGACCACCCCCGGGTTTTTACAAACGGTCCACCAGACCAGCCTCTAAATCCTAAGTCCACCCATCCTATTCTACCCACCCCACCTCCACATCACTCCCACCTATCCCGTCGCGCCACCTCACCCCTCCCTCACCCTCACCCAATCCTAGCCCTCCACCTCACCCTCTCTCTCTCCTCCCTCAGCCCACCCTCTCTCCCCACACAACAGCTCACACACCACAACCCCACCTGCCCACGCGCTGCACACACACACGAAATCCACGCACGCACCCAGACCCCTCCCCCCCGACGCGCGCTGGCCCCACCGGTCCCACCCCTTCCTCAGCCCGCCCAGCCGCTCCCGTGGGTCCCTGACAGCCCACCAGCGGCCCGTCCTCCCCTAGCTCTCCTCTCCCCCCGAAAACCACCTCCCCCGCTCGGCTCTTTCTCCTGCAACCCCTCCTTACCTCCCGTCTGCGGCCGCGGCCGCGCAAGCCCCTCCGCCGGCGACCCTCTCGCGCCCGAGCCTCACCCTCCCCTTCGCCGGCTCCGCCTCGCTCTTCCCCCTCAGCCCCGCCCCGGCCGCGCCTCTCCACCCGACCCGCCTCATGGCGCCCGCCGCCCGCCACCTCTCTCGCGCCCGCCTCCTGCTCGCCCATAACCACTCTGCTCGCCTCCCGGCCCTCCGACCAGCTCCGGAGGTCGCCCGCGTCAGCGGCCCCGGCCCGTCCGCGAACCCGCTCGCCTCCCGAGCCACCTCGGCCCGCCTCCCACACCACCCCTCGCCCAGGCGCCTCCCGTCTGCCGCGCCCCTCTCGCCACCCGCCTGCGTGCCGCCTGCGTCCCGGCCCTCGCCTCGCCCTTGCGCGTCCTCGCCCGCTCCCAGGCTCCCCCTCGCCCGCGCCCGACTCAGCGCCGCCCCGGCGCGCTCCGCGCCAGTCTCCTTGCGCCCGCCCGGCGTTGGCCGCGAGTTCCGTCGCCTCGCCGTTCGCCTCCTCCCGAGCCCGCGCTCGCCTGCGCCACCGCCCTCCGCCGGCGGAGCCTCCTCTGCCGCCCGCGGCTGTGCTGGCCCCTCCCCGTGCTCCCCTGCAAGCCCTGCCGGTCGCGCTCTTCGGTGAACCACGCGGGCTGCCTCCTGGCCTCTGTACCAGGCAGTGGGCCCCGCCGGGTGTAGGCTTGAGTCAGCAGAAGTCGTTGCAGATGGCGTATGTTAGTTGGAGACTACCTAATCAAGTTCTACATCGACAATCAAGTGGAATTCCGGGTACTTCATCGAGGGAACTAGGGGCGATGACGCCGTATCGACAAGATCCACCTCCCAGAGCGACGAACCCCTGGACACCAAGAGCTACCGGCGACCTGACCAAGACCCGGACCCCGATGACCATGAGCTCCGCTGCAGAACAACGAGTCCTTCGGAGGGAAACCGACAAGAGCTGCCTCGGACGCCGAGACCCCCGAACCCGAAGGCCGATCCCGTATCCGGTGCCGCGTCAAGATCGCCTTCTCGGACCCCGTTGACGCCAAGTTCTTCGCCGTAGAGCAACAAGGCCTCCGACAAGACAAGGAACGCCAAGGTTTCACCCCGGACACCGAGTCCGCCGAGAACCCCCGATGTGACAAGTGCTTCGTCCCGAACGCCATGACCGACAACGTGACCCGAAGACCCCCGGATGCGCCAAGACCTACCCCTGAGTCCGAGAACGACCTCGCCGAACCCTGAACCCTGAGACCGACCCCGAACCCCGGAACCCAAGATCGTCGAGCCCCCTCGGATGTGTGACCCCTTTTCCTCGAACACTATTTTATAACATAACATTTTGTTGCATATTAAATTGTCATCCGTCTCGCATGCATATCATGTGGTTTGGGGGCCTTATGCCGATTCACCTAATAATTAAATATGGGGCCCATATGCGGGCAAATCTAGTCTCATATTGGCCTCATCTAAACTTGTGTAGCGAACCGGTATCTTATCTTGCCTTGTTATAACAACATTTAATTTGCGGGGTAACTAAACAACTTGAACCATATAATTAATTGTCGGGACCCCGGTTCCGCTTAATATTGACCTAATCGCACCGCACCTTTGCCATGTCATCCATCATTCATGCATCATGCCGATCTTCTGCCGTGTATTAAATATTGCATCCGGTGTTTCTTCTAGTGTTTTGGTTCTTCGCGGATAAGGCCGTTGAGTTGATGTGAGCTTCGCCCCGATCTTCGGTTGATCCCTCGGCAATGTTTTCAGGCGAGCATCTCCCCCTTTCTACCTATCTTATTTTGCCAATATTTACTTCCCTCCTGTTGATCTTTGCTATCTGTGTTGCGATGCTCTAGTTCTCGTTCCCGTGATATCCCTTGCAGCCATATGTAGCCTTGGACACATCCTATTACCTGTTGTTTGGTAGATAGTTGGACCCGTGTAGTCGCTTGCTCCAGTGTTTTGTGTGCCGTCAAGTACCACCATTGTTGGAGAATTGCCGCATGTTGACGTTGGAGATGATCATGGTTTACTTATTGTTCACTTTAATTCCTGTTTAACAACTAAAAATTGAATTAAGCAGAGGCATCGGTGGGTGATATGTAAGATTTGGTTTCCGACCGCCCACTTGTGTCCCGTAGGACCGAGTTCTTGACACTGTTAGAGATCGGTAGCGCTAACCACGGTGGGGAGATATGGGCCCCATTGATAATTACCTGATTTCAAAGTATTGTCTTGGGGCCACAACTAGTTTGAGTGTTTTACTATCCTGTACTTATGCCATGTTTACCGCTTTATTTACGTTTGTGCAGGTGCACTGCTGTACTATTTAGGAAGCGGAATGTTTTCGATGTCGGCGGTCCCGATTGGGGATCTGCTGTCGTTCTGACCATTGTCATAAACCCTAAGTCCGTCTCGGAGACCGCCGACTTCGTTGCGGGTGTACTTAGTGGGGTGGCCCCGTGCTTGCTTTGGAGTGCAGGGCGTCGTGACTTAGGCCCGCCGACATACCGATGGGTGTATGTTAACCGATCGGCAAAAGGGTCCAAGTGCTGTGGATACTTTGGTGCACCCTGAGGTTAAATCTTTTCGAGAAGCCGTGTCCGCGGTTATGGACGACTTGGAGCACAGTGCTTGATCATAGACAACTATAACTAAAGTTTATTGTTATAAATTGACTTGTATCCTTTTTGACTAGTAATCAACTTCACTACAACGGAATGGCTAAGTAAAAGTACCAACAACTGCTGGGTTTGGGGCTTATCTCATGCTAACTGTACCCGATTAGTAATTGTTGCAACTATAACGGAATGGTTAACTAAAAGTGCCCACTGCTTACTTTATCAGGATGATTATCTAAACCTGACTAGTAAAGTGCCGCAACTATAACTGAATAAGTAAAATTGCCAACTGTGTGAGTTCCTCGGTTGACTTCCTCGTTTGGTCTCGAGGGGGAAACGCCAGGATGGGTTTGTTTGATGCTAGTATTAGGTTGGATCCGAATAGGTCTTTCTCCCCTCTCGATATCCGCCCGGATGTATCGAGTCTCTATAGGTTGTTTAGTGCTTCTTTGCCGCGCTTGATCCACCATACCTATGTAGGCGAGGACCGCCGATTCTAGCCTCGCCGTGTCTTGGCCTCAAGATCTTGGCTCCTTCTTTTCCTTTGCCCTTTGTCGGCACCCTTTTTGTTTAAGCAGGTTTTGAGATCGGCCGTTAGCGGGGTTACCCTTCCGGCTTGGCACAGGCAGGGTTATGGACGCCATTGGTTATTCTTCAGGGCTCTTAGCCCCATTTGCATCTTGTCCGTAGTCGGACGCCCCATCGTTTTCAAGGTGATTTGGATCTTTGTACCGTATATTTGTATTCTTGACTCTTTGAGTCGCTGGTGTATATATATCTGTTCTGGGGGTCCCATCGAGGACTGTTGTGTAATGTTATTACTTTGCTTTCCACCCGCACGAAAGTGCCTGGTGGGCACCTTCGAATCGTTTCTATGCGAGTTTGGCGAGTTTTGCTAAAACTTGCATAGGTCCGATTCTGAGGGTGTTACAGAGTGGTATCAGAGCCCAGCAGTTGCGATACCCCACAAGTCCAGCCTGTAGGATAACCTAGCTAACGGCTGAAGTAGAGTGTCAAACTATTTTTGAAAAACGGTTGGATAGTTCTAATTAGGTCTGATTTTACTCCTTACCCCTCTGCTGTTCTCCTCTTACCCCTACGTGTTTTGAATCCGCCCTCTTCTCTTTCTTCGAGTCCAGGAATTCTCGTGGTTGGGTTTCCGTCGTACCTTCAGGGTTTCGCTTCCTTCTTTGATAACGGTGCTCTCCCATCCGGTGTTCAAGCTGCCGGATGAATCCGTTTACGGTGTTACCATTCCTTGTTCCTTGTTTGAGCCTTCCGGTGTTCCCGACGCGACGACCTCATCTATGCCAGTTCCGATGCAGAGTCCGCATCGCTCCTTTGTTTCCGAACCTCGCTTGTCGAGATCTTCAGTCTGAATCCGAGGGTTGGTTGCATAATCTGTCTATTCGTGTACATAGTAATGCTTTGAGTGCGGGATGGAGTCGCGACCATACCACTACTCTTATCATTCGCTTATGTACATTGAATGGTGGATCGATGCAATTTACTCCTTCCATGGAAGTTAGAGGTGGCCTCACCTTTAACTTCGTCCGTTGTTTTCCGGAGTGCTCTCTCGACGAACAGGGACAACAACCCTTGTTAGTGGTGTCGCGAGGATCTACACGAAGCGAGAAGACGCAGATCGCCGACCTTCCTTCCTGTACCATGAGGCGGATCTCGAGGGCGAGATCCCTTGTTAGTGGTGTCGAATTGTGGCATCCCGCAAAAACCACTACTAGAAAATCGCGTTGAATTTGTGCATTGCATCGTCATCATCATGCATTGTTCGCATAAAACTATGTTTGCAAAGCCCGTGTTATTTTCTAAACGCCCCTCTTTATTCAAACAGCAAAACCCGGGTCGCCGGAGTATTTTGTTTTGGCCGCGAGCGGTTTGCAAACGGTCCAATTAAACAAATAAGAATTATATTATTTTTTTAGTGGGGGCAGTCGAACGGGCCAGATCGACCCGAACGACCACCCCCGGGTTTTTACAAACGGTCCACCAGACCAGCCTCTAAATCCTAAGTCCACCCATCCTATTCTACCCACCCCACCTCCACATCACTCCCACCTATCCCGTCGCGCCACCTCACCCCTCCCTCACCCTCACCCAATCCTAGCCCTCCACCTCACCCTCTCTCTCTCCTCCCTCAGCCCACCCTCTCTCCCCACACAACAGCTCACACACCACAACCCCACCTGCCCACGCGCTGCACACACACACGAAATCCACGCACGCACCCAGACCCCTCCCCCCCGACGCACGCTGGCCCCACCGGTCCCACCCCTTCCCTCAGCCCACGCCCAGCACGCTCCCCGCGTGGGTCCCGCACCTGGCCCACCCGCGCGGCCCCGTCCTCCCCTAGCTCTCCTCTCCCCCCGAAAACCACCTCCCCCGCTCGGCTCTTTCTCCTGCAACCCCTCCTTCCCTCCCGTCCGCGGCAGCCGCTCAAACCCCTCATGGCGACCTCTCGCGCCCGAGCCTCACCCTCCCTTGCGCTCCGCTCTTCCCCTCAGCCCCGCCCGGCCGCCTCTCCACCCGACCTGCCTCAGCCCGCGGCGCCCGCCCCTCATGGCGCCCACCGCCCCTCCGCAGCCCCGTCCCTGCTCGCCTCGTCGCCGCCCCGCAACCTCTCTCAGCGCCGCCGCCTACCACGCCTTAACCCCGCCGCTCCGCCCGCACTCTGCTCCTCCCGGCCTCTCCGACCAGCGCCGGAGGTCGCCCGTCCCAGCGGCCCCGCGTCCAACCTCGCCGCCTCCCGAGCCACCTCGCCCGGCCACCTCCTACCCACACCACCCTCGCCCAGCGCCCTCCCGGTCTTGCGCTGCCCTCGCCACCAGCGCGCCCGCCCTGCGTCCCCGGCCGCCTCGCCCTTGCACGCCAGTCCTCGCCCGCCAGGCTCCCTCGCGCGCGCCCGCCCGCGCGCCTGCGCTCAGTCTCCTTGCGCCGCCGCCCGGCGCGTTGGCGCCGGAGTTCCGTCGCCTCGCCGTTCGCTGCTCGAGCCGCTCGCTGCCACCGCCCTCCACCGGCGCTTCCTCCGCCAGCGGCTGTGCACCTCCCCGCGCTCCCCTGCAAGCCCCGCCGGTCGCGCTCTTCGGTGAACCACGCGGGCTGCCTCCTGGCCTCTGTACCAGGCAGTGGGCCCCTGCCGGGTGTAGGCTTGGGTCAGCAGAAGTCGTTGCAGATGGCGTATGTTAGTTGGAGACTACCTAATCAAGTTCTACATCGACAATCAAGTGGAATTCCGGGTACTTCATCGTGGGAACTAGGGGCGATGACGCCGTATCGACAAGATCCACCTCCCAGAGCGACGAACCCCTGGACACCAAGAGCTACCGGCGACCTGACCAAGACCCGGACCCCGATGACCATGAGCTCCGCTGCAGAACAACGAGTCCGGAGGAAACCGACAAGAGCTGCCTCGGGCCGAGACCCCCGAACCGAGGCCGATCCGTATCCGGTGCAGCGTCAAGATCGCCTTCGGACCCGTTGACGCCAAGTTCTTCGCCGTGAGCAACAAGGCCTCGACAAGACAAGAACGCCATGGTTTCACCGGACACCGAGTCCGCCGAGAACCCCGATGTGACAAGTGCTTCCCGACGCCATGACCGACAACGTGACCCGAAGACCCCCGGATGCGCCAAGACCTACCCCTGAGTCCGAGAACGACCTCGCCGAACCCTGAACCCTGAGACCGACCCCGAACCCCGGAACCCAAGATCGTCGAGCCCCCTCGGATGTGTGACCCCTTTTCCTCGAACACTATTTTATAACATAACATTTTGTTGCATATTAAATTGTCATCCATCTCGCATGCATATCATGTGGTTTGGGGTCCTTATACCGATTCACCTAATAATTAAATATGGGGCCCATATGCGGGCAAATCTAGTCTCATATTGGCCTCATCTAAACTTGTGTAGCGAACCGGTATCTTATCTTGCCTTGTTATAACAACATTTAATTTGCGGGGTAACTAAACAACTTGAACCATATAATTAATTGTCGGGACCCCGGTTCCGCTTAATATTGACCTAATCGCACCGCACCTTTGCCATGTCATCCATCATTCATGCATCATGCCGATCTTTTGCCGTGTATTAAATATTGCATCCGGTGTTTCTTCTAGTGTTTTGGTTCTTCGCGGATAAGGCCGTTGAGTTGATGTGAGCTTCGCCCCGATCTTCGGTTGATCCCTCGGCAATGTTTTCAGGCGAGCATCTCCCCCTTTCTACCTATCTTATTTTGCCAATATTTACTTCCCTCCTGTTGATCTTTGCTATCTGTGTTGCGATGCTCTAGTTCTCGTTCCCGTGATATCCCTTGCAGCCATATATAGCCTTGGACACATCCTATTACCTGTTGTTTGGTAGATAGTTGGACCCGCGTGTCGTAGTCGCTTGCTCCAGTGTTTTGTGTGCCGTCAAGTACCACCATTGTTGGAGAATTGCCGCATGTTGACGTTGGAGATGATCATGGTTTACTTATTGTTCACTTTAATTCCTGTTTAACAACTAAAAATTGAATTAAGCAGAGGCATCGGTGGGTGATATGTAAGATTTGGTTTCCGACCGCCCACTTGTGTCCCGTAGGACCCGAGTTCTTAACACTGCCCGAGATCGAGCGCTTAACCACGGTGGGGAGATATGGGCCCCATTGATAATTACCTGATTTCAAAGTATTGCACTGGGGGCCACAACTAGTTTGAGGTGTTTTACTATCCTGTACTTATGCCATGTTTACCGCTTTATTTACGTTTGTGCAGTCTGCATCGCATCTTTGTTAGGAAGCGGAATGTTTTCGCTGTATCGACAGTCCCCGATTGGGGATCTGCTGTCGTTTACAACCATTGTCGCAAACCCTAAGTCCGTCTCGGAGACCGGCCGACTTCGTTGCGGGTGTACTTAGTGGGGTGGCCCCCCGTGCTTGCTTTGGGTCTGGGAACGTCGTGACTTAGGCCCCACCGACATACCGATGGGCGTATGTTAACCGATCGGCAAAAGGGTCCAAGTGCTGTGGATACTTTGGTGCACCCTGCAGGTTAAATCTTTTCGAGAAGCCGTGTCGCGGTTATGGACGACTTGGAGCGATGCTTGATCATAGACAACTATAACTAAAGTTTATTGTTATAAATTGACTTGTATCCTTTTTGACTAGTAATCAGCTTCACTACAACGGAATGGCTAAGTAAAAGTACCAACAACTGCTGGGTTTGGGGCTTATCTCATGCTAACTGTACCCGATTAGTAATTGTTGCAACTATAACGGAATGGTTAACTAAAAGTGCCCACTGCTTACTTTATCAGGATGATTATCTAAACCTGACTAGTAAAGTGCCGCAACTATAACTGAATAAGTAAAATTGCCAACTGTGTGAGTTCCTCGGTTGACTTCCTCGTTTGGTCTCGAGGGGGAAACGCCAGGATGGGTTTGTTTGATGCTAGTATTAGGTTGGATCCGAATAGGTCTTTCTCCCCCCTCTCTGATATCCGCCAGATGTATCGAGTCTCTATAGGTTGTTTAGTGCTTGCTGCCGCCGCCGCTTCAGTCCACCATACCTATGTAGGCGAGGACCGCCGAATTCTAGCCTCGCCGTGTACTGGCCTCAGTACTGACGCTCCTTCTTTTTCCTTTGCCCTTTGTCGGCACCCCTTTTTGTTTAAGCAGGTTTTGAGATCGACGCCGTTAGCAGGGTTACCCTTCCGGCTTGGCCTGGGCAGGGTTATGGACGCCATTGGTTATTCTTCAGGGCTCTTAGCCCCATTTGCATCTTGTCCGTAGTCGGACGCCCCATCGTTTTCAAGGTGATTTGGATCTTTGTACCGTATATTTGTATTCTTGACTCTTTGAGTCGCTGTTGTATATATATCTGTTCTGGGGGTCCCATCGAGGACTGTTGTGTAATGTTATTACTTTGCTTTCCACCCGCACGAAAGTGCCTGGTGGGCACCTTCGAATCGTTTCTATGCGAGTTTGGCGAGTTTTGCTAAAACTTGCATAGGTCCGATTCTGAGGGTGTTACAGGTCCTTGGGTGCTTCTACAAGGAGCTTGTCCCCAAGGGCGCGCCCCTTGATGATGTTAACGCTCTAGCGGAGGCACTGTCAGCCGAAGCACCTGCAGCATACAAGCGCAAGCAGAAGGGCATCGGCGCATCCGTCAGGCTGGCGATGGCTTTGGCGGCTGGAGCGGAGCTGGACCTGCCCCAGATCACTTCCCGAATGCCGACAACTGCGGATGGATCCGAGGTAGCCTTCGCTACATATTATGCTCGCTATAAGCGATATGGGCCAAAGCTAATTGATCTGCTGGCCAAGTACGCGCTACGGCAGCAGGAGGAAGCCAAGGCGAGGCAATCCGGCTCCGAGGCTACTCAGGGTGCCGCATCTTAGACGCTGTAGATGTAGGATAGTTGTAGTCTCTTTTGTTGTAATTATGTTGATGAACAAATCCTTGTGACACGTAGTGGATTTTGATGCACTTAATGAATTTGTTGGGTTGTGTGCTTCTTTGTCTGAGTGTTCATGTCTTTTCCTTTCTGCTGATCTAGGGTCCTTCGGGTGCTGATCCCATTGACACCTCGCCTGCCGCGCGGCTGCGGCCCTCCCTGGATGATTCATCACAGCTTGCTTTTCTTCGGGACCGTGTTCGTAGTCTCGAAAAGGAGTTACTTGGGGTGCGTGGCCATGCCGACGTTTGTAAGTCCAAGGCGGATCGCGGTGCTGCCAGAGAGGAGTACTTGATGGCGGAATTGCTTCGGTTATCCGAGCATCTTCAGTGTAAGTTTCTTCGAGCTGTTGCCTATTTCTTCGGATGCGCCTGCTGGCATTGCATCTTACTTTGTGCAAGTATTGCAGGTGCTAACCTTGCTCCAAGGGAGGAGAAGGAGCGTGTTGCTGTTCGGGTCAATTTTTTGACTCAACAGGACATGGAAGCCGGCGGGTTCTTCTGGATGGATCGTGACCGTGCTATGGTCCTTGCGACGGTGCAAGATCGCGTTCACCAAGTGTCGCGGGTGCTTCGTCAGGTGCAGACTTCGCTCGCGTCGGTTCTACATGTGATGTTTCCGTTGGATGCTGCGCCGACAACCCTTTCTAGTCTTCTGTCGAAGTTTCGGAACGTGAATCATGTCAAGGAGTTGGTGCGGCATCAGCTTGTCGCGCGAGTGAAGGATGCATTGTCCCTTGTGAGGTTGCATCGGCCTGATGTAGATCTGTCCGTTGTAGCGGCTGGACCACCCCCTCGACCAGATGGTGGTGTGTGGGATATGCGTCCGCATTACGCGACTGTAGGCCAGTATGCCGAAGAGATTGTAGATCTATTTGAGCAGCGGGCTCAGGTTATTCTTCAGAATAGGTAGTGCCTGTAAAAGATATAAATGTAAAATTTGTATATATTTGACTGGGCATGTTTTGCCCTTTGTTATAAAGGTTTGGTTGTTGTTTGAGCATGTAGTGCTTTGTTCGCATATGTGTCCTTTTCGTTAGGCTGACGTTGTCAGCTACTCAGGCGTACATGTGTTATCATTAATCGACGAAATCGTGAGGTGGGGGAGCCCCCGGGTGCGTTTGTAGCATGAAGTAAAAGTGCGAATAGGAAAACAAAATTTTTGGGGCAAGACACTTAGCTTTGTTTATATCGTAATGGAGGAGGTACATTGTTCGGCTGAGTAGGCTTGGCTGAATAGCCTTATTGAAAGTAAAGGGGTAGGTAGCTAGGGGTAGAATCGTCGCAAATGTGCGATGTTCCATGGGTTGGAGTATGCGACTCCAGACTCCACGTGCATGCGACCTGGGATGACTTCGGTGATGATGTAGGGTCCTTCCCATGGTGACTCGAATTTCTTCGGTCGCTCCTGCTTGAGTCGCAAGACGAGGTCTCCTTCGACGAAGGACCTTGGGCGCAGCCGTCGGCTATGGTAGTTGCGGAGACTCTGCTGGTATCGAGCTGCTACTATGTATCGTGCCCCGTCGAGTGTGTCGACGGTGTCTTCGAGTGCAGCCGTGGATTCGGCTTCGCTGTAAGCGACGACCCGGGGGGCATGGTGGCGTACTTCGGCTGGTAGCATGGCTTCGGCTCCGTGCACCATGAAGAATGGTGTGTAGCATGTGGAGCTGTTTGGCGTGGTACGCAAGCTCCATAGGACGGATGGTAGCTCTTTCGTCCAAGCTCCATCTTTTCGCTCGAGTGGGCTCATAAGGCGCTTCTTGATGCCAGTGCCGATTAGGCCGTTGGCCTTTTCCACCTGCCCGTTCGTTTGAGGGTATGCCACCGAGGCGTATGTGATGTTGATTCCGAGGCCTTCGCAGAAGTCTTGGAATTCTTTGGAGATGAAGTTCGATCCATTGTCGGTGATGATGCTATGCGGTACACCGAACCTGTAGACAATGGATTCAAAGAACTTAACGGCAGTTTTTCCCTTTTGGTTAGTGACCGGCATGGCCTCGATCCACTTGGTGAATTTGTCGACTACGACCAGGAGGTAGAAGTGCCCCCCTTTCGAGGACCTTGGCAGTTTGCCGATCATGTCGAGGCCCCATGGAGCGAAGGGCCAGGATATAGGTATGGGCCTGAGCTCTAATCCGGGTGCGTGTGGTTTGTCGGCGAACCTTTGGGACCCCTTGTATCTTCAGACGATGTCCTTTGCGTCGCTCATGGCCATTGGCCAGTAGAATCCAGCTCGTAGAGCTTTGGCGACAAGGGAGCGGCTGCCTGTGTGATGGCCGCAGATGCCCTCGGGGATGTCTTGGAGGATGGTTTTCCCGTCACTGATGGTGACGCACCTTTGTAGTACACCCGTAATTCTACGCTTGTACAGCTCGTCGTTGATGATGGTGAAGGCTTTTGACCGGTGAGATATGCGCCGGGCATCCGTCGGACTATCAGGAAGTTCTCCATCTATCAAGAACTGGAGGTACAGTCGTGTCCAGGTTTCTTCGACTGCCATGAACTTCATCAGGTTGACCATGGCGACTTCTGTGTCAAGTTTCTTGGGTCCTTCATGACCTTCGGGTAGCGTAGCCCCTGATTGTTCTGCTTCTTCGGGTGATCCCTTGGGGAATTTCCGCTTGATGGATGGCACGCAGATCTGTTCGAGGAACACACCTGGTGGTACCTTTGCACAGGTGGAGCCGATGTTGGCGAGTCTGTCGGCTTCCTCATTGCTTTCTCTTCCAATGTGCCGAAGCTCGCAGCCATCGAATTCTCCTTCGAGTGCGTTGTAGAGTGCGCAGTACGCGATCATGTTTTTGGAGTGTACGTCGCACTCGTTCATCGTCTGCTGGACGACGAGGTTGGAGTCACCGTAGATGACCAGGCGCGTTGCGCCGCAGATCTTCGCCATCCTCATGCTGTGGATGAGGGCTTCGTATTCATCCTCATTGTTGGAAGCTCGGAATTTCATCCGAAGGACGTACTTCATCTTGTCGCCCTGCGGGGAGGTCAGTATGACCCCGGCTCCTGCTCCAGCTTCATGCTTGGAGCCGTCGAAGTGCATCGTCCATGACTGTGACATGTATGGGGTGTCTGGCAGCTGCAGCTCCATCCAGTGTACAAGGAAGTCCGGGAGGACCTGAGATTTGATTGCGAGTCGCTTCTCGTAGACGATGTCTAGGGGTGACAGCTCGATTCCCCACAGGGCCACGCGTCCTGTGGCCTCTGGGTATTCAGGATGCTGTTCAAGGGTGCCTCATTGATGACCATCACCTGGTGCTCCTGGAAATAATGGCTCAACCGTCGAGCCGTCATGAACACGCCGTAGGCGAGTTTCTGGTAGTGAGGGTACCTCTGCTTTGTTGGCGTTAATACCTCGCTGAGGTAGTAGATTGGGCGTTGGACCCCATGGTTCTTGCCTTCTTCGGGTCGTTCGACCACCAGCACGGTGCTTACCACCTGGTGTGTGGCTGCTATGTACAGCAGTAGGGGCTCGCGCTCCTTTGGCGTGACTAAAACGGGCGAGGTGGAGAGTAGTCGTTTGAGACTTTCGAACGCATCGTCGGCTTTGGGCGTCCACTTGAATTTATCTGCCTTGCGTAGCATCTGGTAGAATGGCAGGGCTTTCTCGCCCATGCGGCTGATGAATCTGCTCAATGCCGCTATTCGTCCTGCGAGCTGCTGGACACCCTTGAGGTTTTGCGGCTTCTCCATCGCCATGATGGCCCGGATTTTCTTCGGGTTTGCCTCGATCCCTCGCTGGGAGATGAAGTAACCAAGGAGCTGTCCTGATGGGACGCCGAAGGCGCACTTTTCGGGATTGAGCTTGATCCTGTAGTGGTCGAGATTATCGAACGTCTCGCGGAGATCGTCGATGAGCGTTTTCGCCTCCCTGGTTTTGATGACTATGTCATCGACATAGACTTGGACGTTGCGACCGATCTAGTCCTTCAGGCATGCCTGCATGCATCGCTAGTACGTGGCACCTGCGTTCTTTAGCCCGAAGGGCATTGTGTTGTAGCAGAACACTCCGAATGGTGTGATAAACACCGTTTTCGTTTGATGTTCGACCTTGAGTCGTATCTGGTTGTAGCCTGAGCAGGCGTCGAGGAAGGAGAGTTTCTCGCATCCTACAGTCGAATCGATGATCTGGTCGTTCCGAGGAAGAGGGAAGTGGTCCTTTGGGCAGTGCTTGTTCAGCGACGTGAAGTCCACGCACATCCGCAGGATATCCGTGTCCTTCTTGGGAACCATCACTGTATTTGTGAGCCACTCGCTTTCTTTGATCTCCCTGATGAAGTCTGCAGCGAGTAGTCTGTTGATTTCAATCCCGATGGCTTCGGCCCGTGGCTCGGACAGTCTCTGGATGGACTGCTTGACGGGCTTGGTGTCTGGAAAGACGTTGAGTGCATGCTCGGCGATTTCCCTGGGAACTCCTGGCATGTCCACAGGACACCAGGCGAAGATTTCCCAGCGCTCACGGAGGAATTCGACGAGCATGCTTTCCTATGCGGGGCTGAGGTCGTTGGCGATCAGCGCCGTTTTGGAGGCATCCGTCGAGTGGACCTGCACCTTCTTTGTGTTGACGGTGGAGTCGAAGTAAATGTCGGGTGCGTTTTGTCGTGCGACTGGGGGTGCCCCATTGTCCATCACTTCGCGGAGCTTTACGAGCTCCTCCTGCATGCCGAATGATTGGGAGATTCTGTTGAAGTCCCTATCGCATTGGTCTGATCGGGTGAAGCTCCCGTGGGCTGTGATGACGCCCTTTGGTCCTGGCATCTTGAGTAGCAGGTATGCGTAATGTGGGATATCCAAGAACCTTGCGAATGCTACACGCCCGAGGATGGCGTGGTATTGTGATGTCCAGTCCACCACTTCGAATTCGAGCCGCTCGAGTCGGAAGTTGTCCGTCTTGCCAAAGATGATGTCGAGCCATATTTTGCCCAGGGGGAATATGCCCTTTCCTGGGACGATGTCGTGGAACGTTGTGTCTGACTGTTCTAGGTTGCACTGCGGGATCCGCTTTGCTGCTAGAGTGCTTGCGAACATCAGGTTAATGCCGCTGCCGCCGTCCATGAAGACGCGGCTCATCTCGAAACCTATGATCTGTGCCTCCAGCACCAGGGCAGCATGACCTGGGCGAGGGATCTGGCAAGGGTGATCCGAACGACTGAACGTGATCCAGGACTCCGATCCGCTGAGGTACTCAGGGATGGCGGGTGGAGTTGACACGGCCAGGTTGATCTGACGGGTGATTTTCTTCTGCACCCTATTCGTGGGGCGCCCCTTCTGGATCATCAGTGCTCCTTTCGGCGGGGGATACCCATCCTAGCATTGTTTTGTGCTGGTGCGGCTTGTTGGTTCGGGCCTCCTACAGGTGGCGGTGGAGGAGCACCGTGTGCTATCTCAACGGCGCGGGTGCGTTCCCGAATCCAGGAAGTGGATCTTGCTGCCTCATTTGGACCATGCTTTCACTGAGCTTATGGAACTCGCGGCAGTCCTTGAGCATGTGGCTTGCCTTCTTCTTGCCGTCCTCTTGTCGATGTAGAAGTGGATGGTGCATGGACCCGAAAGTTTTTGTATGCTGAGGGTCCATTGTCACGATCGCGGCGCTACCACGACTGTGTTGGATGCCCTCCATCGTGGAAGTTTCCTCCACGGTATCCTCCGCTGTTGCGGTTGGCGTCATTGTGGCGGTCGGCGTAGCCGGCCGCGACCATGTCGGGTCCATCGCGATCGTCGTAGATGCGCGATCTTCTCTTGCTACGGTGCTCTCGTCGTCGGCCGTAGTCGTCCTCTTCCTCCGAGTGCGCCCGGTGGATGGAATCTTCGCCGTCAGCCCACCTGTTGGCGATGTCCATGAGGTGGTCGAGTGTCTTGGGATTGACGCGCCCAAGCTCCTCCTTGAAGTCTTGGCGCTTGACGCCGTCCTTGAAGGCGTCGATGGCCCTCTCTTCGGAGATGTGCGCTGCGGAGTTCTTGGTGTTGGACGAGCGTAGTATGTACGAGCGAATGGATTCGCCCGTTTGTTGAGTGCAGGCCCGCAACTCCTCGATTGAGGCGGGCCTCTTGCTGGTGCCTTTGAAGTTTCGGATGAAGCTGTAAGCTAGCTCCTCCCAGCTTCGGATGGACCCTGAAGATAGGCTACTAAGCCAGATCGGGGCTGCACCTGTCAGCTGCAGCTAAAGGCATTGCATGGCGGTTTCCTTGTTTCTGCCATGCAATTTGACAGATGACAGGTGGTCGCTGAGCCATGCCTTTGGGTCTTGTGTACCGTCAAACTTCGGAATATCCGAAGGAAGCTTGAAATTTCAAGGCATCTTTGTTCTTCGAACAGATCTTCTAAAGCATCGGGCTCCACAGAGTTCTCCTTCATCTTCGTCCATCTCGGATTCAGACGAGCATGCGCGCTTGGCTTGCGCTTTGTCGATTTTGCGCTGTGTGAGCACGTCCCTGGCGTCGTAATCGCGGTTGCGGTGGCGAGAACTCTTGTTCCTTCGAGGAAGGTCATGGTCCTCTTCTTTAGATGACGGGGTGGGGCTGCGGTCGAACCTTACCGGAGCTTTCTTCTTCGGCTCCGTAGGAGCTTCCTGGTGGAGCGCGGCTCCGACGAGTCCGAGTCCGGTAAGTCCGGACTTGTGCATGGCTCTTTTCGGGTCCCCCTCCGGAGGAGGGTGCGACGCTAGGTACGCGGTGGCTGCAATGATCGCAGCCTGCGGCGTTTTTGGGATGACGTTGCCTTCAGCGTCCATCTCCATGAAGGATGCGTGGAGGGTTCGGGTCACCTCACGGCGCTCCTTAGGATCCATGTTCTCCATCCGAGAGCAGTGCTTGTTGCCTTGGTTGCCGTTGGTGCTGGAGCCGATGCCCATGGCGGAGAGCGCAGCTCGTCGCGCGCTGGACTCTGAGGCTGCTTGCTTCCGTTTGTCAAGCACCTCATGCATCTTGACCTGCTTCTTATGCTCCTCGATCAGGAGCAGATGGTAGGCCATCAGCAGATCCCGTGAGGAGTCTGCAGGCAGGATTATGTCGCCCGCCACGGCGGCGCGTGCCTAGGCCCATCCTTCTTTGCTAAGGCTGATTACATGGTCGTTGTTGTTCCCTTAGGGTGGGGGGGGGGACTGGCTTCTTCTATTTCCGTCGTTTCGATCTGGCAGGTTAGGTGTCGGGTTGGGCAGCGGGTTGGGCGCCTACTGATCCACGTCGCTCTAGATGACTAAGGCGCATTGGTAGCGCTCGTAGATTGGTCCGCTGCTGCCGCAGCTTTCGGATCCAGAACCGTAGGTCCCTTCATCCGACGGCAGGTTGCACAGGTCAGAGTTGCAGCTGCTGCTGTCGTAGGATTCATCAGTTGATGACAATGTGCGTAGCACGGGGTGTGGGGTCCATGAAGCGGGCCTAATTGATGGTAGGGGCACCCGCTCGGGGAGGCGGAGGGTTCCAGTTTGCCCCACCTGAAAGCAGAAGCTCCCGAACAGGATCTCGAGTCCGTCGCCTACGGGCTCGAAGTCCTTCATGGTGGCCGGCGAGTGGGCGGTGAAGTCGAAAGCGCCGAAGAGGAGGTGACTCTCCGTCGCCGCAGAGTTGTAGATCGTTCGGGTTGGGACGGTCACGATCGCACAATCAGCGTCCCCAGTTCCCACAGACGACGCAAATTGACGATGTTTGATCTCGTCAATGCCCATTGTTATGGACTTGGGTTTTGGAGAAGATGGGGATGCTGGAGATCGCAGAACGGTGAGCAAACAAGCAATACAGGACACGAGGTTTAGCCAGGTTCAGGACCCCGGAGGGAAAACCCTACTCCTACTTGTCTGCTCTTGATTACGGCGGAACCGGTGATTACAGGGGTGCGCAGATGCAATCTAGCATGGAGGTGTGTATGCGAAAGTATGAGTCGAGAGATCTAGGTCGTGCCCTCCTGGCCTTTATATAGACTTAGGAAGGTCCCGTGCATAAACCTAGTCGGTTACAAGTTCTAGGGTTTTACCCCCTTGAATTTCATATCTACTCTAGTCTTGCTCTCCAAGGATCCGAAGGCGTCATGGGCCTGGGCCACCCGAAAGTCTTCATGGGCCGGCGTATATTTTCCGTGGGCCTTCCTTGGGCTGGACCAGGTATGCTGAGATCATGTACCCGTGGGGTATAACCATGTCAGCAGTTCTAGTATTGTTGTAGGAGTTTCCAAAGGTATTGCCATTTTTAGGAGGATAAGGCCTATAATTGTTGTTACTACCAAAGTTATTCCTATAGGCATTGTTGTTGAAATTGTTGTTTCTAATGAAGTTCACATCAACTTGCTCTTCTTGAGCAACCAAAGAGGCTAAGGGGACATTATTTGTATCAATATGAGATTTTCCATTAACAAGCATAGCCATGATAACATCAATCTTATCACTCAAAGAGGAGGTTTCTTCAACAGAATTTACCTTCTTACCATGTGGAGCTCTCTCTGTGTGCCATTCAGAATAATTGACCATCATATTATCAAGGAGCTTTGTTGCAGTACCCAAGGTAATGGTCATAAAGGTACCTCCAGCAGCTGAATCCAACAGGTTTCTTGAGGAGAAGTTTAAACCTGCATAAAAAGTCTGGATAATCATCCAAGCAGTAAGTCCATGTATGGGACAATTCTTAACCAAAGATTTCATTCTTTCCCAAGCCAAAGAAACATGTTCATTATCAATTTGTTCAAATTTCATTATTTCACTTCTCATAGATATGATCTTAGTAGGAGGATAGTATTTTTCAATAAAAGCATATTTGCACTTAATCCAAGAACCAATACTATTTCTAGGCAAGGATAGCAACCATTCTTTAGATTTTCCTCTCAAGGAGAAAGGGAACAACTGGAGATTAATAATATCTCCATCTACATCCTTATATTTTTGCATGTCACAAAGTTCAACAAAGTTATTGAGATGGGTAGCAGCAGCATCAGAACTAGCACCATAAAATTGATCTTTCATCACAAGATTCAACAAAGCAGGGTTAATTTCATAAAAGGTAGCATCAGGAGCAAGTGGAGCAATAGGTGTACTCAGGAAATCATTGTTGTTTAGTGAAGTCACACAACTTGGTGTTCTTATAAGAGTTCATTTTGGCAAAAATGGAGCAAGCCAACAGCAGCAGCAACTAGAGCAGAAACTAAATTTTTTTGTGTTTTTGATAAGAGAAAGCAAACCAACCGAAACTAATTTTTTGGAGTTTTTGATAAATAGAGGCAAACAAAACAATGCAAAAGAAACTAGGAAAAATTAAAACAAAGTAAAGCGAAAGGTTGTGAAGGACTCCACTTGTGAAGTTGTCCTTAGGCTCCTCGACAACGTCGCCAGAAAACAGCTTGATGCACTCAGATCAATGTAGAGCTTCGTTGGGAGACCCCAAGAGGAAGGTATGATGAGCATAACAGCAAATCTTCCCTTAGAAATAAACCAAGGTAATCGAACCAGTAGGAGGAAGGAAATGACCCAAAGGTGTTGCTAGCAACTTGGAAACCTGCACAACACAAACTCAAGACTTTGCCCCAACGAACAGTGAGGTTGTCAATCTCACCGGTTTACTGAAAACAAAGGATTAAATGTATGGTGTGGAAGGTAATAGTGGTTTGCAGAAAGTAAACAGTAACAGTGGAAGATGTATCAATGGTAAAGATTGGACCGGGGTCCATAGTTCACTAGAACAAGGCATAACATGGCATGCTGGGTAAACAAATTATAGCGGGGCAATTGACAGGACAGAGCAAGGCATAACAATGCAATACTAAACATTCATGATCCTATGAGATTTGATTGGGCAATACAACAAGATACATAGACCGCCATCCATCAGCATCTATGACTAGTAATCCACCTTCAGGTTATCATCCGAACCCCCTCCAGTATTAAGTTGCAAGCAACGGATAAATGCTTTAAGCAAAGTGTGTAAGGTAAACAATCCACGTGTTCCATGAACAAGAGACCGTTGTTTTCTCCCTAGTAGCAACAACACATCTAGAACCTTAGAGATTTCTGTCACTTCCCCAGATTAAATAGAGGCATGACCCCACTATCGAGCATAAATACTCCCTCTTGGAGTCACTAGCATCTACTTGGCCAAGATAGCTACTAGAAACGGAGAGCATTCAAGATCACAAACAACACAGACATGATAGAATTAATAAGATAGAACCATTAACCAATCTGACATAGTAATCTCAATATCCATCGGATTCCTGCAAACACAACATGCATGATTACAAATAGATGATCTTGATCATGAATGGAGCTCACAAGATCTAAATATGGTAGTACAAAGGAGGAGAGACAACCATCTAGCTACGACATGGACCCATAGTCCAAGGTGGAACTACTCACGCTTCATATAGGAGGCTGGCATGATGATGAAGAAGTCCTCCGGGATGATCTCCCCTCTGGCAGGGTGCCAGGAAGAGCTTCAGATCCCCCAAATCTAGGGACGATGGTGGCGGCGGCTACGGACTGTTTCGTTGAAGATTGATCGGGTCCTTATGATTTTGGTATCGGGGGCTTCTTATAGGCAAAGAGGAGAGGCAGGGGAACCAAGGGTGGCCGCAGCCCCCCTAGGCGCGGGCCAGGCCTGGCCGCGCAGGCCAGGGGTGTGGCCCCCTGGTGGATCTTCTTCGTTTCATCTTCTTGATCCGTGTTCCCCATGATAAAATATTGAATTTGGCTTTTGTCCTGTACAATTCTGAGAATATTGATTTTCTGCCTTTTCTGGAACCAAAAACAGAAGAAAACAGACAGCTGGCACTGTGGCATCTTGTTAATAGGTTAGTACCAGAAAAAATATAAAAATACCTCAAAGTGAAGACAAAGCAAAGCAAAGTAGATACTAAACAAGCATGGAACATCAAAAATTATAAATATGTTTACGATGTATCACTCTACTGCGCCGTGCACGGCCACACGCGTCCGCTACCGCCCCGTGCACCGCGACACACATACTGTGCGTCGCGTTTTCCCCTCATGTCTAACCTTGGCCACTTAGTTGTTCTCAGTTATACCCTCGAGTGTAACACTGGAAGTTTGGTTGTAATCAGTTTTGCCCTTCGGTACTAACACTATCGTGTGCAATATACTCACTTTTACCCTCCGGTGGATGGTCAACTGAGAGTCAACGAATGGGTTTTAGCTAGCTAATTGAGTCATTTTATGCACAACAAAATCAAAACGATCAAAACATAGTGGCATCTACCCAAGGAGTCTTATTATGTGACCTGCCACCATAAGAAATGTATATAAATCAAGTTTATCCTAAATCACCACTTCTCAAATAACCTACTATATCTGAAGGTTCATGGCTTTCTACTCAAGCCTCTTCCCAAAACATTCCTACCAAAAACATAGTTTGTCTGAATGAGGAAATAATTGTCAAAATGATGTATATTTGAATTGCAAATAGTTTGATGTATGCCAAGATGTATTTTATTATATAAAAGAAGCATTTTCTATTTTTTAAATATCTTTCTGTTTTCTATTTGAACCCATTTGTAAATTTTGCCCTTGGTTTTTAAGTTCTACTTAGTTTTTCCCTTGGTTTTAAGTTCAACTCAGTTTTCCCCTCTTAGTCACAAACTCTCACACATGTGCTCATCTTCGATGCTACGCTCTGATTGGTCGAGATAGTTGTCACACGGATTGTACCCACAAACCGTTGATCCTCTGTGATCTAGCGGACAGGATAACCCCTATATCTGTCGAGGGGCATCCCTCTATCCATGCAAAATAACGAGTTTGCCACCGGTACTTTAACTCCATAAACAAATGATTTTGAATATAATTTGAAGGGAAAGTGTTCAAAGGTGTATAATTTTTGTATATGCAAGTGTATGCATTATATTTCACTTAATGAAAATGATAAATGATCGTACATACAAGTTTATGCATTACATTCCACTCTATGAAAATGGGGAGAAAATGATAATCTCTCAAAATTTTGTTAGCACATCATTATCACGTATTTAGTGTGATTTCACAGTGTTCAAAGGTTTATAATTTTCGTATATGCATGATGCACAAAGATTTTAGTTTAGGGATCACTTTTCACGCTCTAAAAATGGTAAACTCTCAAGATTTTCTTCGGACAACATTATCATGTCCAAATTGTAATTTTAAAGTGTTCAAGAGTTGTGTCAATTATAAACACTCATTTACATTAAGAGTTGTATAATTTTTTTAATTTGAAAGTGTCCAAGAGTTGTTTTAATTATAAACAATCTTTTACAGTAAGAGTTGTATAATTTTTTTAATTTTAAAGTATTCAAGAGTTGTATCAATTATAAATAGTCTTTTACATTAATAGTTGTATAATTTTTTCCATTTGAAAGTGTTCAAGAGTTGTGTCAATTATAAACACAGTTTTACATTAAGAGTTGAATATATTTTTTTGAAAGTGTTTAAAAGTTGTGTCAATTATAAACACTCTTTTACATTAAGAATTGAATAATTTTTTCAATTTGAAAGTGTTCAAGAGTTGTGTGGTACCCCGGATTTATGGTCCGAGAATACCCGTTATGCATACAATTCACGTTCCCATGATCAGTGAGCCGTGGGCATAACCGACCAGTATTATTACATCATCCAGAAAGTAACGATTAGAAAACTTACCAAATGGCCATTATGGAAATTACAACACAAGTAGCAGAAGTCTTCAAGCGCAGAGCCTATGGCATGCCTTAACCTACAGGCGACTGACTGGGAAGATGGCCTAGCTTACATAGACGTTAGCACCTTCGTCACTTCTTAACATCTGCAATCTGGCCAAGTAAATAGCCAGGGACAATGCCGGTGAGTACTTTAAATGTACTCGCAAACCACCAAGGCAAGGTAAAAATAGAATGCATATTGGGCTGTGGCGAGATAGCTCTACACTATAGTTGTTTCTGAAAAGCCTAACATTGGCATCTCTATATCTTTGTTGAAAAAGAGATTTTAGAAAATATGCCTCCTTTTAGAAAGTCCGGATATCTCCATATCATTGTTAAAAACTTTGAAAATAGTTTTATAGTAAAACCCCTTTTTAAAACATCTTCGACCATATCTGGTCAAAACCAACCTTGTTCTTATCTTTCCTCGTGACCAAGTCACATCCTCTTTATTCATCTCAAACATATCCCAAGGGTACTCCTGTGATCACCTTTCCAACCGTCCTTGACCGTGGACATGGCTATTCGAATAGATTAGACTCTACAGGCATAAAAACATCAATATATACAGCAAGCAATCATATCACACTTGAAATAAATCAGTAGGGTTCTGAATGGTTAGTTTGATGAGATTGGTAGAAGACTTGGAGTCATTGGAAGATGATCCGGTGGGATTTATAATCTAGGGACTATCTAAGAGAGTGGTTTTTGACCAAGGGCTTGCTCTATATCATACCACTATATAAAAATGGTACCATTAGATAGGTATTGATAAAATGAATCCAACAAAAGTGGTTTCACTATTTTATAAATTTCCATTGATTTATAATGATTTTTATAGTGGATAAAGTTCTAGTTTTGGGAAATAATTCACCAGGCAAATTATGGAGCTCCAAAAATTATTTCCTTGGTGATTAGATAGTATTTGGTGGAATAATTCACTAAGATTTGGACTCATCTTAAAACAATTACCAGAATTCCCTCAGGAAATTCCCAAAGGCAGTTCTGGATGAGATTTGTCTTTTTCATAATATTTAATCTAAAGAATCTTTTTATGTGATTACAAGAACACATGTTAGCCATTTGAAATGCCTTTCTGTACAAATTAGAATCACCCTTTTTGGATTTAAAGAACTAATGACATGAATTTATTGGTGAATTACCTATGTACAGAAATGATTAACTCACCAGAATTCAAAGAGAGATCAATAAATTTTGGGCTCCTGGGTTTTGATAAGTATGGGTATATAGATGTACATAGAGTTGGGATTACGTCATTACCTCATTTAGTTTGTCCTAGAGAAATTTCTAAGGGAAGAAATGCCCTGATTTTGTTATTTTTACTAAAGGAAAACTAGGAAGGAATTTTAGGTGGGGCAGAGGGAAAAGCAAGGTATGACTAATACTTTTAAGTACCAATTGGATTTAGTCCATTTGTATTTACCAAACTCTATAAAAGCATTTGTTAGTGGAAGGAACATACTTCGCTATTTAATTTTCTAGGATTTATCTATGCAATATTTTGGGTAAGCAAGGGTACTTCATGTTAGTAAAAACACTTAGATACCTGGTAAAATTTAGATCTATTATTTTTAGGATATTTTTCATTTTAATTTGGATTTAAAATGAGCAACAAAAATCCAGATCTAAAAATGTTTTAAAAGAAAAGGAAAAGGGCAGGGAGGACGCGGGCCTGATGCCAACGTCCCAGGCGGCCCAGCTCACGACACGGACACGCGCGCTGAGGCCTTTGAAACCCGTCTGCGGGGCCCGGCGGTCAACGACCCAGGGCCACGAAGGGGTACTGAGCCTCGCGGGCCGTTAGACCTAGTGAGGATCAACTGCCGCTGCTCGTCGTCCTCCTCGCGAAAGAGCACCGATGGTGGGAACCCTAGCTTCGTCGGGGGCGAAGACGGGGGCTCACCAGAGGGCAGGGGAGCCAAAGGGGAGGCGACGGGGCGACATGAAGCACCCCGATGACCTCGAAGAGGGGCGCGAAGCCGGGGTCCAGCACTGGGAGATGGCTCGCGCGACTGCGCTCGTACAGGTGGCCTCGAAGCTCCACGGCGGTTCTGGTATAGAGGGTCCTGGGCGAAACAAAATCATGGTTAGGTGTAGGGGGGGAGTGGAGTTCGGCAAGGTGACATCTAGAGGAGGAAACAGAGGGAGGAGGGAGCTGTGATTATAAGGAGAGATGGAGCCAAAGCTTTTTGCTCTTCTTCTCACGGGAAGGGCAGAGCAAAGGTGAAGGGAGAGATGCTCTGGGAGGTGAGTGGGGAGTAGAGGTGGAGAATGAGGGTGAAGGGAGGCTATGGGGTGGCCTTCGTCTATTTAACAGGGAGGGAGTAGGTTCATGGTGGACCGAGCTTAGGAGAGCCAAGGGGAGGGTGCTGGCCCTAGATTGGACGAGCTGGGTGGTGTTGTGGTGGGGTGTGGTCCTAGTGCTCAACCATAGAGTGGAGGGGAGGGGTGGTGGCTGCTGGGTTTGTGATACAAGATATCTGTGTTCCATCCTCTCCCTTTTTATTATTGAAACAAAAAGGACAAAGGGGCAGAGCTGCTACAGGACTAGGGCTATAGTGCACATGACCCAGAGGGTGTGAGTGGTGCTAGGGAAGTTTTCTTTGCAGGGTTGGATGTGGTTAGAAATGGTTTTGATTTGAGCAAAGGCTTGATTGGCAAAATTGATCCAACCAAGGGTTGTGAAGGAAGTTTTAAAATTTGCATTAAGGAAGGTGGGAAAAGGGTACTGGTAGATAAAGTATGTCAATGTACACCTCCAATATTTATTAGTGATTTTTCAGATGATTATAAGCCCCTTTAAAGATATTTAATCAAAAAGTGCAGAAGTTTTTTCTAGAAGGTTATTTGATATTTTTATGTTAGGAAGGGTTGGTTTAGGATGTGATATGGTCCTAAATATAATATTACACATTGGATAATTTTATTGGAATTTATTGAGATGGGAAAGTATTTTTAAGGAATTATTTCTTGTTTCTGCCTATTTAAGAAACAGGGCAAAAGAAATAATAAAGAATCTCAAAAATATTTATTGTTGAGGTGGAAAGATGGGATAGGATATATAGGCATCATATGTGCCTTTAGTTGGCAAGGTGATTTGGATAAAAACAAACTTGTCTTTAAGGACAAGGTTTGGAGGATTTTGCCAGAAAAAGAATTTAAATAGTTTTAAGCTCCAAATAATTATGGAAATTATTTGGAAAAAGATTATATCCAAAGTAGATGATGTAGAATTCATTAATACATCATTTTACACTTGGGTTTTGAAGATTTTTGGTGAGATGGGAGGAAACTAGATTTTAGGGAATCTAGGGTTTTGTTATTTTCATGCCACCAAAATATGGTTGGATTAGTGACCTCAGAGCTCACCTTGATGCAATGGATATATGGATAGATAGACCAAGTTATTTAGATGATCATGGAAGCAAGAGTTGGTCTTGGTTGCATTTGAGGTGTTCTAGAAGAGATGGCAAACTTTGTTGAAAAATAAGGCTGCCATAACAGATACATCATGAAGCCTCCTAAACCATGTGGGTTTAATAAGAACAAGGCTCCAATGGAAAACAAAGGGAGAGGGGATTGATAGAACATGATTATAATATCATAATCATTCAAAGAGTTGGTCAAGGGGTGGTAGCATAAGGATGTGAGCTTTTGTCAAAGTAGGCAAGATGATAAGATTTGCAGAAAAGATTATTATCTTAAGTACAAAACCATCATGGATGAGTGGGAAACAGAATGGCTTATCCAAGGTCAAGAGTGGTATTTGGTAGTACTAAATATGTACTACAAGATGGTTCAAGTACATTTTTAGGAATGCACATAGGATGGAAAAGGTAGAGTTCCAAATATTGAATCTAGATAAGAAATCCAGACTTAGCCATTTTGGTAGATGTAGGGTTTTAGACTAGATTACAAGTGGGAAAAAATTTGAGAGTAGCAATGGTTTATCCTTCTCATCAAGTGGTTGATGTTGAGTTATAGATTGAATGGAGGGGGTCCATGATTGGATTAGGTCTTCATCGAGTTGGGAACTATCAAAAGGGATTATCCCTAGATTGATCTGATCAAGAGATGAGATGGCCACTCTGGTGGCTTAGGGTAGATCCAGAATTGGGGTGCTTGGTCTGAGATTGATGCTTACAAACATAGATTGTTCCTAAGGTATGATCTACTAGATTAGCTCACTCTAGTTCCTAAGCAAACAAGGAAATCGGTAGATCAAGGTAATTCATCAAACAACAGATCAACGCAATTCATATTATCACTTATCTAACTACTACTAGGATTACCATCAAGCCTAGATTGAGGTAAGGATGGGTATTTTGAATTGGTTATGATTTTAAGTGAGGTAAGGACCATCTTGGTATTTCCACCAAGATTGGAATGAAAAGGTTTTGGAAAACCTAGGGATAAGAGTAGCTGCGAGTTCTATCTTGAAAACATAAAGAGATTATATATAGATCTCCATAGTTTTGTTAATAGAAACTAGTAGAGTATGTTGTTGGGTCAAAGTCATCTTGGCTCGGCTTTTGAAATGCCAGAACATTTGACAATATGAAAGATGAGCCAAGACATTTCCATTGTAAGATAGCCCTTGCCAAATAGTGTTGAGATAAGAAGTAGAATACCTAATGCACAATCAACTGCATGCACTCAAGAAAACAAGTAATAAGCATTGCAATACTTAGTAAGAAAAAGGTTTTGTTCCCCCTAATTTTTTCCTTTTTGACAAAAGATCTAGGTTGATGAAATTGGGATGTTACAAACCTTTCCCCCTTAAAATACTCTCATCCCGAGATTAGGGAGGAGTAGGGTTGGGTGATAACATCCCACTACAAGAAATGTGGCAAACTATGACCTTCTAATAGTGACCGTGAATAAAATCGTGATAGATCTATGACGATTTTGCACTAGATAGTCATAAGCCGTTCGAAGGGGTCAAAACCTTGAAAAATTAAGACGTTTTGACTCTCAAACGTCATATTTTCCCTAGCTAAATTCGTCATAATATGGCGGATGTAGCCTACGACATTTATTTTAGCTAATTACGACGATTTAAATTGGTCATAACGTCTAAAATAGAATAAAGTTGAAATGAGTAAGCATTTGCCCCACCATTTCCATCTATGTGGCATGTCTATGTGTCAGTTTTTGCATATGAGGCATACTTATGTGTCAATATTTGGTTCCAGGACACCCAACAAATTAAACTCACGCGTGGGGGAATAATAAGCAAAAAAGGGGGCGAGGGGACTCGAACCAAAGACCTCCCCGCAGTTGGAAGGCACCTAACCACCAGACCAACTCAATTTAGTTGTCCCATACACGCGCTCAGCCCTTTTGACTATCACCCTCGTTCGCTTGCGTGGGAATAATAAGCAAAAAAAGGCTGCAGGGGGGCTCGAACCAGAGACCTCCCCAACAAATGGAAGGAACCTAACCAACAGACCAACTCAACTTTGTTGTCCAATAGACGCACTCAAACATTTTGACTATTACTCTCGATCGAATCGGCCTAGCGGCGTGTTCCCCCTAATGGGCCTCGTTGGGAACGTGTATTTTGGGTGGGCTTTGACCTTGGACACAGTAGATTAGGTCCGGTTATTTTTTTCGTTTTTCTTTTTGTGTTTCCATAATTCTTGTGTATCTTTCTCATAAAAACTCCAAAATAATTGGTTTTTGTCTCTAAATTTTTATAAATTTCATAAGATCATACTAGGATGTTAATTATGAATAGTATGATTACTTGAAATTGTGGATCTACTAATACCATGTTAGTCCATAGTAGGGACAATATCATAATTCAAAATACTATGATTTTGAAACTAGGGTTTTGAAGGTTCTTAGCTCGGGGCTGAGCCTCACTAAAATTGCATTGGATCTCTAAATAAATATCATATTGCGAGTCTAAAAATGATTTTTTGAAAAAATCATGGGCATCAGATAATGTACCTGTAGTTTAAATCGGACCCACTTCCTGCCGATTCGGCAGGAATTTGTCTTTTTCGCCAGGGGTGGACGGAAAGGTTTGAGATATCCCGGTTGGGACATTGTCTATGTAAGGTGGTCTAATATTTTTACAAAATGTGGTGGTACCATTCTAAAACTATCATTTGGTGGTTGCTTCACAAAACGCCCCGTTTTTTACGCTCGGAAAATAGAAAATGGTTTTTCCGTGCGTCAAAAAGGAAAACTTCCTCCTGCAACATTGTTCGCCATCCCATGATACATATGTGTGCACAATATGGGCACATTATCACAAACTATGCCCTGATTCTAGCCATAACATTGGTCGTTTGGTCCGAAAGCCATGAAACCTCGGACATGATAGGTCATTTCTGAGAAGGTTTTTTCGAGACACTTGCAATATACCAAGGTTGGTATTTTTCCTTGCAACTATGTCATATAATAAGACACCACGCGAAGGATTTGCATTGATCGGACCGTTTTTGAATTTTTTTATGCCCGTTTCAAACTATGGTCAAAACGGTGGGCACGGAGGTTCTTAGCTAGGGGCTGAGACTCGCTAAAATTGCATTGTATCTCTGAAGAAACAGCATATTGTGAATCTAAAAATCCTTTTTGGAAAAAATCAGGAGCATCGGATCATGTAACTGTAGTTCAAATCGGACCCACTTCCTGCCGATTCGGCAGGAATTTGTCTTTTTCGCCAGGGGTGAACGGAAAGGTTTGAGATATCCCGATTGGGATATTGTCTATTTAAGGTGGTCTAATATTTTTAAAAAATGTGGTGGTACCATTCTAAAACTATCATTTGGTGGTTGCTTCACAAAACGCCCCGTTTTTTACGTTCGGAAAATGGAAAATGGTATTTCCGTGCGTCAAAAAGGAAAACTTCCTCCTGCAACATTGTTCGCCATCCCATGATACATATGTGTGCACAATATGGGCACATTATCACAAACTATGCCCTGATTCTAGCCATAACATTGGTCGTTTGGTCCGAAAGCCATGAAACCTCGGACATGATAGGTCATTTCTGAGAAGGTTTTTTCGAGACACTTGCAATATACCAAGGTTGGTATTTTTCCTTGCAACTATGTCATATAATAAGACACCACGCGAAGGATTTGCATTGATCGGACCGTTTTTGAATTTTTTATGCCCGTTTCAAACTATGGTCAAAACGGCGGGCACGGAGATTCTTAGCTAGGGGCTGAGACTCGCTAAACTTGCATTGTATCTCTGAAGAAACAACATATTGTGAATCTAAAAATCCTTTTTGGAAAAAATCAGGAGCATCGGATCATGTACCTGTAGTTCAAATCGGACCCACTTCCTGCCGATTCGGCAGGAATTTGTCTTTTTCGCCAGGGGTGTAAGGAAAGGTTTGAGATCTCCCGGTTGGGACATTGTCTATGTAAGGTGGTCTAATATTTTTAAAAAATGTGGTGGTACCATTCTAAAACTATCATTTGGTGGTTGCTTCACAAAACGCCCCGTTTTTTACGCTCGGAAAATGGAAAATGGTTTTTCCGTGCGTCAAAAAGGAAAACTTCCTCCTGCAACATTGTTCGCCATCCCATGATACATATGTGTGCACAATATGGGCACATTATCACAAACTATGCCCTGATTCTAGCCATAACATTGGTCGTTTGGTCCGAAAGCCATGAAACCTCGGACATGATAGGTCATTTCTGAGAAGGTTTTTTCGAGACACTTGCAATATACCAAGGTTGGTATTTTTCCTTGCAACTATGTCATATAATAAGACACCACGCGAAGGATTTGCATTGATCGGACCGTTTTTGAATTTTTTATGCCCGTTTCAAACTATGGTCAAAACGGCGGGCACGGAGGTTCTTAGCTAGGGGCTGAGAATCGCTAAACTTGCATTGTATCTCTGAAGAAACAGCATATTGTGAATCTAAAAAAAAAAATTTCAAAAAATAATGGGCATCGGATCATGTACCTGTAGTTCAAATTGGACCCACTTCCTGCTGATTCGGCAGGAATTTGTCTTTTTTGCCAGGGGTGTAAGGAAAGGTTTGAGATGCCCCGGGTGGGATATTATCTATGTAAGGTGGTCTAGTATTTTATAAAAATATGTTGATACCATTTTGAAACTTTTATTTGGTGGTTGTTTCACAAAACACCCTTTTTGGCACTTGGAAAATAGAAAAATAGTGCTAGCCAATCAGAGTAGAGAACCACAGGACCCACGGATTACCCTCTAAAGCTGATCTCAGCCGTTTACAGGCACTCCATCTAACGCCCCAAATTTCATCTGACGCCTCCTTGTCCCCCTGTCTCTGTACGCGAAATGACATAAATGCCCTAGGGTTTCATGTACTTCACCACAGAATTGAACAGGGCTAATTTCGTGATATCAGGCACATACAGAACACGGTCGAGAGGGACTGACCCCCAAACCCTAATCCCCTCGCTCCTCCCTGCAGACCCCGCCGCCACTTCTTCCTCTCTCCCTCTCTCGCTCGATAGGTGCTCCTCACCGCAACCCACGATCGTCCACCCCCTCCCCCTATCCCGTCCTGCGCGCCGCCGATCTCCCCCCGCATAGTATGGAGGTGGATGTGGAGGAGATGTGGGGCGTGCTGCTGCTAGGCCTCGGGACAGGAGCGTGGCGCAGCTCGGGTGGGGGCACAGCGGCGGTGGCCAAGAGCGTGGCCGACGCGGAGGAGCTCGTGGCCGAGGCCCGCCGTCTGCTTCATAGGAAGGATCTCCTTCATGGGCCTCGCCATCGTCGACCGCCTCCCCCGCCATGGCTACACCGTCCACCTCGACCACATCTTCAAGATCCGTCTCGCCGAATGGCGCCCATACCGACGCCACAAAGGAGAGGATCCCCAAGATCTGTCCCCGCCTCTTTGACCATGAGCGCGATGAGGATCCAGACGGCGCTCCAGGTGGCCAGCAGCAAGGACCCGGACCAGGCGCTCACCTACCTCCACCGTGCGTGCTCCCTCGCATCACCAAAATCTCCGAGGTACATACAATCGTAGTCCAGATCGCTTTGCTGCTAGTAGAAATTTTCATGAATGTCAATCTGATGAGTGATTGAAGGGGGTAGAATCCCTTTGCACTGGTGATCGAAGTCTAGCTCGCATCAATCGTTTAGATAGAGAGAACTTGTTGGAGATGTGATGTCTATCAATTGGAGAGGATAGACCGAGCCTCTTATCCTTATATGCTATGTTAGGCATTGTATATAGAAAAACTTGTGATTTCCCCTAATTTTCATTATATATAGAATAATTTCATTCCCTTACTTACATCCATTCTCAACTGTGTCAGTCTTGAGATAAATGCCAGATATTGCACTAGTGGGTTTGTCTAGCAGATCGTGCATTTGGTACCCCGCCATACCCTCATGTACTGTTAGCAGAAATTGGAGGGAGAAGGGTCTCATATAGGTTGTAGTTATCGGCCATTGATTGAGTTTTAGATCAATTGTTTGCCCCTCTTTTTGATTCCTATGGAGAAGTTGTGTTTTAATATTCTGCATATATTCAACAGGCAATGGTGTTATTTTTCTGGAGTTCTTATTAGGCAAGTATTCAGCTAACCTAGTCAACTACCCATACCATGAGCAGAATATGCAGCAATGATGTAAGCATTACTATTCGAGTAATTGGTTTCTATATGAATATGTTTGTGTTGGTCCTTCATATCTGACTATGTACTGTAGAATTGTACATTATGCTAATATTGCATGTATGCTTACTACAATCTAGGGATATGAAATGTCTGGGCTGCTTGAATACCACTATGTAGGGTATATTGACCTAACTATTTCTTGTTTGCTGAGCCAATTTAGTTACTCCCTATTGCCCTTTGTGGACCTGTTGGGAAGAGATGTGGTTTTGTCCAGTTTGAGAACAGTTCGATTATTTAGTTTACTATTTATCCCTTAAGTTTTCTCAAGTACTTTTTTCTAAGATACTCTTGTCAATGCATATTCAGGCCTTCTGCTAAGCAAGCTCTTCAAATACTGCAAGGGACCTTAATTGGTGGGAAGAATGTGAGGCTTTCATGGGGACGGAACCCTTCGAATAAATAGTCTCAGGTTAGTTATCTCATATACCGAACTTCTATCCTGTAAATGTTGTACTTTGTACCTAAAGTGGGTAACATTATGATCTTTGATAATTTCATCCTCAGCAGGAGTCCAACCAGTGGGGGGCTGGTACTGGTGCTGCTGGTTACTATGGTGGCTATGGACAAGTTTTTGAGGCTTATGGTGGTGGGTATGCACAATCTTAAGACCCAAACATGTATGGTTATGGAGCTTATGAGGCACCCCAATTACAAAGAACTGCGGTTGCCAGGTCATGACAACAACAGGTGAAGTTCCTAATTTCTATTAATGCACATCTAGCTCTCAAGAATTGCAAATTCAACATTGGGTTCTATTTACGCACTATTATGACATGTCAATAGCAGTGGTGATAACCATGATGTTTACTGACCAATCTAAACTTTGTTGGCAAGTCTGTTGCACTTTGACCTATCTATCTACTGTAGGATGATATTAATATATGCTCTTTATTGAAAATATCTACTGTAGAATATTCGCTTAAAATAAATTAGACAAGCTTTATATTCCATTGTGCACCAAAATTAATCCAAATAAGCTTGGTATCTCGCTTTGGGCACTCAAAGAGCATGCATCAGAGGAGATTGAAGTGAGAAATGCAAACCGTAGTTTCGAAGGAGAGGCAAGTTTCTATTCCATGCGGTGAATTCAAAGGCCGAGGAGAGGATGTTGAAGAAGACTCGGTCTTCCTAGTCTTATTGTAAGGTCTCATATTAGCAGGATTTTGTATGTATGACGTTATCTGCTTTTGGAAGGTCTCATATTAGTCTCATTATTGTAAGGTCTCATATTAGTAGCAGGATTCTGTTGTAAACTCTGTACATTAGTCTGTTATTGTAAGGTCCCAACTGACAGCCATTATTGTAATGTATTATGGATTATCTCTGATTGTAATATACCGAATATGATTTTGGATGTGCTTACTGAAATATTGATTATTTAATGCCGGTACTTTAGAAATTAACCAAATGTTAGTTGGTCTCTAAAAAGGCCATGGCCCAAAAAATATTGGGCGAGCAATGAGCTATATTTCACCAAAATTATTGAAATAAAAGTGAACTTGGAGCTAAAAGTCCACCTTACGTAAATAAAAAGGCCAAAACATTGGGCTTGGCCCAAGCAGCAAACGAGATTTGTCAAGAAGAAATTAATGGACTGAATTTTGGGCCTGGCCCATGTAAACTATTGAAATGGACCGGGCTGATTTTGTGCCACGTAGGCTCTACCACGTAGGATATGACCTGGAGAAGCCAGTTTGCCCGTGACGATATGGGATCGTCATAATGGTTATGACGATCCAATATCGTCATAGAAAGTTATGACGATTTTTCAAAGAACGTCGTTATAGTTCATTGGCGACGCTCAGCTTTCGACGATCTCAAAATCGTCATAGAATCGTCATAAACAGTCTATTGTGACGATTCTGTGACGAAAATGGAAGGTCATATATAGCCAGATTCCTTGTAGTGTCCGCTTAACAATTTCAGCGGTGGGAATTATTAGGCGCTAACAAGTTTTACAACTAACCGACATGGTCAGTTATAGATCGGAACTAAGTGTCTTCCTATTGGGGCGATTTAGATTTAAATAACTGGAAAAGACGCAGTCTTTCCCCTTAGGGCGATTCTAGGTAGGTTTAGTGTCAACAGGGTCCTTTCTTCTTGCGGCGAGACGACAAGTTGAGTCTTTTAATTCCTTTACCACGATAGTCAGCTTTTCTGCCTTCTTGGTCTTGAAACGCCAGGAGTGGTGGCTAGACGGCCGACTCAGCGATGGAGAACTTTCCAGAAGTATCTTGTTGGAGTAGTGTCGATTATTGTCCGTCAATCAGGGTCCACGATTTTGATTTAGAGTTTGATGGTCACCTAGCGATGACTAGGGTTCGACTCTAGGGTTTTATGGGGTTTTGGGCGGGAAAGACGCAGTCTTTCCCCCTTAGAGCGACACTATGGATTACTAGTGGAGTTGCAGGCTTTCTTTATTGTAGTTGTATGATGATGTTGGGGAGTGGCGCTGCACCTTTCATCCAGTTGTCTCATGTTGACCTTGTATAAGCCGCTTATGAGTTAGAAGGTCTACCAGAAAGGGCGTCTACTAGCTTCCGGGTGGTTAGTTCTAAGCTAGTTAGGGGTCTGATGGTTTGGAGGATGCCATTGGAGTTTGGCGGTCTAGTAAACGAGGTCCTTTGGAATGGGGTCGTTCTAGTTTGGTCTGATGCAACGTCATGGGTAAAACACGCAAAGGGGACATCACACTTGCATATCACCCAGAAATTTAGCAGGTTTGGGCCGATCGGTGGCGGAGGTACTTAAGATGTTACAAAACAGGTCTCTACCGTAGGGCGAAAAAACACTTAGAGTTTTACAAAACAGGTTCTGGGACGCCACATAGTGCTACACTATGCCTTAAGGGTGAGTCGAGGATGAGGAAAACTACTCCATAGGTACTTCTTGACTCTAGTTGCCATTCTTGAGTTGTTGCACTGACTTCGGCTACTGCAATTCCTCGGCGGTGTGGGGAATATTCAACTCTTCGGCAGTGAGTGTGAGGGTCGCGCCTTCTTCAAGGGTTGCTTCGACAGGTGGATCTTCTGGTGGGGTTGACTGGAATATAGGTTGATACTCATAGAAGGACAACTCTTCATTTTCAGTCTCAGATTTAAAAGCTTCAGAAGTTGAGGAGGCTAGAGCGGCCACTCTCCTTTCCATACGAGCGTTGGCGACTTGTAGACTCTTCTCCCGGGTACGAAGTATGGTGAGATCCATATGCATGAGGATGTTCTGACGACAGGTCTTGTCGAGATCTTCTTGATGGTGTTGCTGTAGGTATTCCATATTATTTAGCTGATTTCCAATGCAGCAAGTGAGGAAGGATTCGGTGGGAACTCCATCCTTGTCGTGCTTCCCAAATAGGTGGTAAGGGGTATCTTTCAGCTCCTCTTCATGGATCTTGCAGAGGCGTGACATGATATGTTGTATCGCCCGCATGACTCCATCTAACCAGTTGTGATCAATGAAGGTGAAGATGATGGGCTCGGAGTCGATATCACGAGATGGAATGGTGGCCTTGATGACCCACTGAGCTATGCTTGAATTTCTGCGAGGAAGCTCTGTCCCATCGATCTTAGGCGGGGAACGACGAATGATCTTCAGTAGATAATGCAATTGCTCTTCAAAGGGCCAGAAGCTTTCTCCGACGATGATGCTTTCTGAGAGGGAAGGAGCCATCTGCAGAGTTTTGGTTTTATACGTGAAGGTAGGTATATAGATGTAGATTCATCAAGATATACAGGTAGTAGTAGGCGCGGGTAGGGTTTCGATTCTCTCTAACGACTCTCGTGATGGAAAGTGGGGTGGTTTATTGGAGTTGAGTGTAAATACGCAGTCTTTCCACCTTAGAGCTTTACTTGAGGTTGTCGAGGATTTCTTATGTGGCCATCCTGCTGAGGAGAGGTTTCTGGCCATGGGTTTTGCGAGGGTCAGCATTGGGATACGCCAGTAAGGCAGTTGAAGCTTTAGTAGCGGATGATTCCAGACAGACAAGCAACACATTCCAAGCATCATACACGCACATGATAAGCAAACAAGGCGTACCATAGGTACTAAGGGGTGACTACACGCCATAAGGGGAATCCTATATTAGGATTACTAATCCTAAGTACGGACGTTACAAGGGTCTCGACTTCTGTCTTGCCATCTGTCGTCATCGGTGCCAAACTTGAACGATTGGGGGGGCGAGGAAGGACTCCATTGGTAGGGTGATATTGTAGTGTCTTGGGTCGTTGGTAGCTCATTTGTTTTGCTTGCCTTGCTGTCACTTCATTCCGGGATCTCCGTCTTCATAGTCTCCGAGTCGGACTTTGTTTTTGAAAACAAAACATTTGAAGTAGACGAGATATAGAGTAATCCATTTTCAAATCATTTAAGTTAGAGAAGATGAGATAAGAAATCCTTCAAAAAACTTTTGGGAAAATAGTTTGCAAAAACCGGTGTTTTTAGAAATAGGGGTTGTCTTGTCTAACGTCCATGCTAACTAAGGTCTCCTATAGTCAGGATGGCTCTGATATCAAGTTTGTGGCACCCCGGATTTATGGTCTGAGAATACTCGTTATGCATACAATTCATGTTCCCATGATTAGTGATCCGTGAGCATAATCGACCAGTATCATTACATCATCAAGAAAGTAACGATTACAAAACTTACAAAGTGGCCATTATGGCAATTACAACACAAGTAGCGGAATTCTTCAAGCGCAGATCCCATGGCATGCCGTAACCTACAAGCGACTGACTGGGAAGACAGCGTAGCTCGCATAGACATCAGCACCTTCGTCACGTCTTAACATATGCAATCTGGCCAAGTAAATAGCCAGGGACAATGTCGGTGAGTACTTTGAATGTACTCGCAAACCACGAAGGCAAGGTAACAATAGAATGAATATTGGGATGTGCCGAGATAACTCTACACTATAGTTGTTTCTGAAAAGCCTAACATTAGCATCTTTATATAATTGTTGAAAAAGAGATTTTAGAAAATATGCCTCCTTTTAGAAAGTCCGGATGTCTCCATATCCTTGTTAAAAACTTTGAAAATAGTTTTATAGTAAACCCCTTTTTTAAACATATTTGACCATCTCTGGTCAAAACCAACCTAGTTCTTATCTTTCCTCGTGACCAAGTCACATCCTCTTTATTCATCTCAAACATATCCCAAGGGTACTCCTAGCGATCACCTTTCCAACCGTCCTTGACCGTGGACATGGCTATTTGAATATATTAGACTCTACAAAGTTTGTGCACTTTACCAACAAGAATCAATACATCCGCCGGGATACAACCACGGCCCGCTACACACGGTAGACGGGGTTTTGGATAATCAAACCTAACTTTTCATTTGTCCATCCCTAGCAAAGGCGGCTTTTCCTTTTGGGTTGTTCTCTCCGGCATGAGTATGTGGCACGACATCCATAGTCCTCCCTTCCGTACAAGCCTATTCCCCAAACCGTAGTTTGGCATATAGTAATTTGACTCCACTTCCTTCTGTACTTACAATAATTCATACCGTCCGCGAGAGACCCAATTGTTGTACAAGTACCTTGTCCACGACAGTCCGGATTTAAGGGGATTTCTCCCCTTTAGCGAGTATGAGAAGCACCGGCTAAAGACAACAAACTACGAGCTAAGCCCCAGCGACTGGGGTAGTGTGGTTGCACAGAAATTGTTTCGGTAAAGGCGTAGAACATCCCTTTCTCTTCCGCTTGCTCAACTTTCTCATTATCCTCCTCATATCTTCTCTAGTAAAACCTCCACTCGAAAATGATGCCTCTTTCCAAGGGTTTTATTTTGAAAACTTTGAAGTAAGGTAAAAGCCCAAAATATTTTTATCATCGAAAACCCGTAGTTTCCAAGATGGAAGATGCTAAGCATCTTAGCCTTGATCTAAAGGGTAAAAGTGGTTGTCAACGAGGGTATGTGTCCTAATGGACACTCCATCATAACTTGGAGGAGCCAAGTTACTCACTCCTTTTATTTGAAACAAACCATGCATTTAATCATGAAATTCATAAACAAGATATAAAACAATTGATAAAAAGGAGTAGGTTAATATAGGAGTTCAGGAATGGTGGCTTGCTTGTGACTAGTGAGATGTCCCTTGACGGAGCTAGAAAACCAAAATACCAGGTACAATAATAATAAGAGAACACTCGATGCTTTCTTCTTCTCGACGGCACACAATCGCAACTATCGCCGTTATCGAGCATACATGCACAAAAACAACACCATAATCAATACAAGGCATACAAGCATCAATATATACAGAAAGAAATCATACCACACTTGAAATAAATCATTAGGGTTCTGGATGGTTAGTTTGATGAGATTGGTAAAAGACTTGGAGTCATTGGAAGATGATCCGTTGGGATTTATAATCTAGGGACTATCTAAGAGAGGGGTTTTTGACCAAGGGCTTGCTCTGTATGATACCACTGTATAAAAATGGTACCATCAGATTTGTATTGATAAAATGAATCCAATGAAAGTGGTTTCACTATTTTATCAATTTCAATGTTTTTTATAGTGGATAAAGCTCTAGTTTTGGGAAATAATTCACCAGACAAATTCTAGACCTCCAAAAATTATTTCCTTGGGTGATTAGATAGTATTTGGTGGAATAATTCACTGAGAGTTGGACTCATCTTAAAATAATTACCAGAATTCCCTCAGGAAATTCCCAAAGGCAATTATGGATGAGATTTGTCTTTTTCATAATATTTAATCTACATAAGTTTTTGATGTGATTCTAAAGACACATGTTAGGCATTTGAAATGCATTTCTGTAGAAATTGGAATTGTCCTCTTTGGATTTACATAACTAATGACATGAATTTATTGGTGAATTACCTATGCATAAAAAGGATTAACTCACCAGAATTCAAAGAGAGCTCAATAAATTTTGGATCCTGGGTTTTGATATGTATGGGTATATGGATGTACGAAGAGATGGAATTAGGTCATTACCTCATTTGGTTTGTCCTAGATAAATTTCTAAAGGCAGAAATGCCCTGATTTTGTTATTTTTACTAAAGGAAAACTAGGAAGCTATTTTAGGTGGGGCCAGTGGAACTTGCAAGGTATGGCTAATACTTTTTAGTACCAATTAGATTTAGTCCATTTGGATTTACCAAACTCTCTGAAAGCATTTGTTAGTGGAAGGAACACACTTGGCTATTTTATTTTCTAGGATTTATCTATGCAATATTTTGGGTAAGCAAGGGTACTACATGTTAGTAAAAACACTTAGAGACCTAGTAAAATTTAGATCTAGTATTTTTAGGCTATTTTTCATTTTCATTTGGATTTAAAATGAGAAGCAGAAATCCAGATCTTAAAATGTTTTAAAAGAAAAGGAAAGGGGTAGGGAGGACGCGGGCCTGATGCCAACGGCCTAGGCGGCATCGTGTCGAGCCAGCCTAGCTCGCGGATGACCTTGGCCCGAGGCCCTTTGAAAGGCAGTGGCGCCCTGACGGTCGGCCGAGGTCGCGAAGGGGTACCGAGCCTTGTGGGCCGTTAGACCTAGTGAGGATCAACGGTCGCGGCTCGTCGTCCTCCTCACGAAAGAGAGACGATTCGGGAACCCTAGCTTTGTCGGGGACGGAGGCGGGGGCTCACCAGAGGGCAGGGGAACCGAAGGGGAGACAACAGGGCAACATGGCGCACTCCGACGACCTCAGAGAGGGGCGGGAAGACGGTGTCCAGCGCCGGGATATGGCTCGCGCGACTGCGCCCGTACTGGTGGCCTCGAAGCTCCATGGCGGCACCGGTACAGAGGGTTCTGGGCGAAACAAAAGCATGGTTAGGTGCAGGGGAAAGAGGGGAGTTAGGAAAGGTGACATGTAGAGGAGGAAACAGAGGGAGGAGGGAGATGTGCTTGCAAGGAGAGAGGGGGCCGAAGCTTTTTGATCTTCTTCTCACGGGCAGGGTGGAGCAAAGGGGAAGGGAGAGATGCTCTGGGAGGTGAGCGGGGAGCAGAGGTGGATAATGAGGACGTAGGGAGGCTCTGGGTGGCCTTGGTCTATTTAACAGGGAGGGGGAGCGGGTTCGTGGTGGACCGAGCTTAGGAGAGCCAAGGGGATTGTGCTGGCCATGTATTGGTCAAGGTGGGTGGTGCTGGGGTGGGGTGTGGGCCTGGTGCTCGACCAGATAGTGGAGGAGAGGGGTGGTGGCGGGTGGGTTTGTGATACAAGATATTTGTGTTCCTTACTCTCCCTTTTTATTATTGAAATGAAAAGGACAAAGAGTCAAAGCTTCTACAGGACTCGGGCTATAGTTCACATGACCCAGGAGGTGCGAGTGGTGTTAGGGAAGTTTGTTTGGAAGGGTTGGATGTGGTTTGAAATGGTTTTGATTTGAGAAAATGCTTGATTAGCAAAATTGATCCAAACAAGGGTTCTGAAGGAAGTTTGAAAATTTGCATTGAGGAAGGTGGGTAAAGGGTACTGGTAGATAAAGGATGCCAATGTACACCTCCAAGATTTATTAGGGATTTTCAGATGATTATAAGCCCCTTTAAAGGCATTTAATCAAAAAGTGTAGAAGTTGTTTCTAGAAACTTATATGATATTTTTATTTTAGGAAGGGTTGGTTTAGGATGTGATATGTTCCTAAATACAATATTACACATTGGATAATTTTATTGGAATTTATTGAGATGGGAAAACATTTTTAAGGAATTATTTCTTGTTTCTGCCATTTAAGAAAAAGGGCAAAAAGAAATAATAAAGAATCTCAAAAATATTTATTTTTGAGGTGGAAATATGGGATAGGATATATAGGCATCATATGTGCCTTGAGTTGTCCAGGTGATTTGGAGAAAAACAAACTTGACTTTAAGGACAAGGTTTGGAGGATTTTGACAGAAAAAGAATTTAACTAGTTTAATCTCCAAATAATTATGGAAATTATTTGGCAAAATATTATATCCAAATTAGATGATTTATACTTGATTCATACATCATTTTCCACTTGGGTTTTGAAGTATTTTTGGTGAGATTTGTTATTTTCATGCCACCAAAACATGATTGGATTAGTGAGCTCAGAGCTCACCTTGATGCAAGGGATATATGGATAGATATACCAAGTTATGAATATGATCATGGAAGCAAGAGTTAGGCTTGGTTGCATTTGAGGTGGTCTAGAAGAGATGGCAAACTTTGTTGAAAAATAAGGCTGCCATAACAGATACATCATGATGTCTCCTAAACCATGTGGGTTTAATAAGCACAAGGCTCCAATGGAAACAAGGGTACAGGGTATTGATAGAACATGATTAGAATATCATATTCATGCAAAGATTTGGTCAAGGGGTGGTAGAATAAGTATGTGAGCTTCTGTCAAAGTAGGCAAGATCATAAGATTTGCAGAAAAGATTATTATCTTGACTACAAAACCATCATGGATGAGTGGGAAACAGAATTGCTTAGCCAAGGTCAAGAGTGGGCTTTCGTATTACTAAATATGTACTACAAGATGGTTCAAGTACATTTTCAGGAATGCACATAGGTTGGAAAAGGTAGATCTCCAAAGATTGAATCTAGATAAGAAATCCAGACTTAGCCATTTTGGCAGATGTAGGGTTTTAGACTAGATTACAAGTGGGAAACAATTTGAGGGAGTGGCAATGGTTTATCCTTACCATCAAGTGGTTGATGTTGAGGTATATATTTAATGGAGGGGATCCATGCTTGGATTAGGTCTTCATCGAGTTGGGAACTATCAAAAGGGATTATCCCTAGATTAATCTGATCAGGAGATGAGATGACCACTTTGGTGGCTTAGGGTAGATCCAGAATTGGGGTGCTTGGTCTGAGATTGATTCTTACAAACATATATTGGGTCCTAAGGAATGAGCTACTAGATGAGCTCACTCTAGTTCCTAAGCAAACAAGGCAATCAGTAGATCAAGGTAATTCATTAGACAACACATCAAGGTAATTTATCTTATCACTTATCCAACTACTACTAGGGTTACCATCAAGCCTAGCTTGAGGTAAGGATGGGTATTTTGAATTGGTTATGCTTTGAAGTGAGGTAAGGACCATCTTAGAATTTCCACCAAGATTGGAATGAAAAGGTTTTAATAAAGATTTTGTAAAACCTAGGGATAAGAGTAGTTGGGAGTTCTGTTTTGAAAACATAAAGATATTATATATACATCTCCATAGTTTTGTTAATAGAAACTATTAGAGTATTTTGTTGGGTCAAAGTCATATTGGCTCAGGTTTTGAAATGCCAGAACATTTTAGAATATGAAAGATGAGCCAAAACATTTCCATTGTAAGATAGCCCTTTCCAAATAGAGTTGAGATAAGAAGTAGAGTACCTAATGCACAATCAGTTGCATGCACTCAAGCAAACAAGTAAGCAAGCATTGCAATACTTAGTAAGAAAAAGTTTTTGTTCCCCTAATTTTTGCCTTTTTGACAAAAGATCAGGGTTGCTAAAATTGGGATGTTACAAGTTGTGTCAATTATAAACACTCTTTTACATTAAGAGTTGTATAATTTTTTCAATTTTAAAGTGTTCAAGAGTTGTGTCAATTATAAACACTCTTTTACATTAAGAGTTGTCTAATTTTTTTAATTTGAAAGTGTTCAAGAGTTGTGTCAATTATAAACACTCTTTTACATTAAAAGTTCTATAATTTTTTAAATTTGAAAGTGTTCAAGAGTTGTGTCAATTATAAACACTCTTTTACATTAAGAGTTGTATAATTTTTTCAATTTGAAAGTGTTCAAGAGTTGTGTCATTTTCTTATTTCTTATACATCCATCTCCATAAATATCAAAGTTTAACTTTCACCTCATAGATTCACTTGATTGCAGCTGAGACATTAACTCGATAAACCAATTAAATCATCGGAACAACTCGCCGGACGCATTGTCCACAACAAGCGCCCTCGTATAATCAGAACATTTTGGTGCAAGATCTAACCTTCTATGTGCACGGTTTCCATTTCCATCCTTCATACAGGTCAATGGAACGACACCATACTGTGGCCAGGACGAACGGGAGGCCGAAGTGAAGCTCGACAAAGGGCCACCGTCATCGGAGAAGGGTCGCCATCACCAGAGAAGAAGAAGAAAGGGGAGGCAACGACACGGACGCGTGCGCGGGGCTGGCTCACGTGGATAAGCCATGGGTCCCATGATGATCTGGTTAAGTGGAGAGAGGTGTCCACTACGGGAACCAACTTAACACAGAACCACTTGTCAGCATGTAATGGCAAGGGTCCACTATGGGACCTGACATACCGCGGCCCCACTTATCAGCACTTAACAACGTGGGTACACTATGGGACCTGACTGAATGCGTCCCCACTTGTCAGCATGTAAAGGCAAGGCTGAGGGACAGCGAGTTTCAGACCATGTGAGAGTATCATAGTAGGAGATGGGCAAAAGTGAGGAAAAGTTAAGCGGCTGGGGAAAAATGAGTACAACTAATGAACCAAGGGCATGAAAATATAAATCCCTTTTTAATAAATACTATAGAGATTTTAGTGGCCAAATCACCAATTGTCTCCAGCTAGAACCTCTCGGCATAACCCCCCGCGATATAAACAAGTTTATGCTGATCTTGTTGGAGGGGCCCTAATTTAGCCTGGAGCTACCTCGTAGCTATATCGGGAATTTTCCAATAAATCATTTCCAGGTACAAACACATGGCATTTCTTTAGAGATCAAATGAGATATTAGCAACACCTGGCACATAGCCAGGAACCCTAACTGCCGTGGTACCGGCCGAATTTCAAAACCTGCCTAAAAATTTCAAAAAATGTGAAACCTTCGCACATTGCCCTTTTATGTTGCCTAGTTGCATGGAAAAATAACAAACATGGAATATGGGGGTTATTCTAAAAAAGTGTTCACGGAAATGACCTACCGCCTTCGAGGATTCATGGCTTTCAAGGCAAATGAGCTAGGTCATGACCACAACCATGGTATAGTTTGCCTTAATGCGCGCATATTCCACACATGCGGGTATCTTGTGATGGCAAACAATGTTGCTTCATGAAGTTTTCACATTCTCTGCATGTAAAATCCATTTTCCATTTTCCCGGTGCCGAAAAAGGGATGATTTTGTGAAGAAGCCTCCATTGTCCAGTGAACGATAGATTGCACCAATGAGCCCAGGCATGCATGCTATATCAGCCAGTGATTTAATTGCAACTCAAGTAGAATTGTTGAATAGGAAAAATGGCAAGTATATTACATACCAACAACTCTTTAGTAGTTTCATCAATGAACTCTACTATGCCATCTTCTGATGTATGTGGGAATACAGGGCATGTGTCAGCTGAGTGTAATTTTTATACATCAATTGGACCATCAACCTTTGAAGTCATTTATGCTCAGTCAAGGAATCAAGGAACATTTTCATCAAGCTATAACCCTCCTTGGAGGAACCATCCAAAACTGTCATACAAGGGTAACCAAGTGCGGTGACCCAGCATACCACTGCATGATGTAGTACACTATTGTCGTTGACATAACACCAATGAAACATCGTTCACTAGTATTACATCCCTTAGAGTAGTACAACAGAAACACAGCAGGTCCAAGACATGACTATAGGTTACAACTCAACTCTTTACATAAGATCCAGAGAACACTCTAGGTTAAAGAGAGAGAAAGAAACTTCTTACAAAGAAGAATCAGAAATAAACAACTCAAAGAGTATCATACTATTAAGACTAGTATCTTAACTAATGGTATGGCATTGCTATTATTGCAATACATTATAGAAGTAGGTTCTATGGCTAGAGATTATATTCCTATCTAATCAGTAACTTCGTCTTCACTTGAGTTGATGTATATGTTGACTTTCTTGACTTCATTGAAGAGCTTTAGCTTTTGATGATAATTCCTGGAGCATAACTTGATGTAGACGTCGTGTGTACTGGCTTTAGAACCTAGCAAGTGTTAATAAGATACTTTGAGTATGAGCATACTCAGCAAGTTCACTAGAAAAGGAGTGTTTGATGCACTATATCTACGTCCACAGACCATAGGTCGTAGGCAATGCAGGTTTTTGTAAACATTTCTTCAAAGGTTTCTTTTATCCTGAAAAGCTATGTCTGTCAGCCTTCACGGGTTTACCAGAACTTTCATGGAGTTCCTTTCCCGCCGCGTTCGCAGCTCCTTCCTGGAACAGGGAGTAACAAGTTACAGTTCTTACACTCTACAGAGGTGCGTCACTTTACCCATGAGAGATCTTAGCTTTGTTGCACATCCGAATTGCAGGTTCGTTCACACTTCCTTTGTGTGAGGCACAGACTAAGATCCAAGCCAATCACTGCCTTCTCCGTGACCCCGCATGTCTCCTTGGTGTACGCCGGCCCACCTATTGAATTACGGCTATTGGCAGTATAGACCGTTCAGATGCCAGAACTATCGTGGGACGTTGAGGGCTCCCACCCATATGTTGCATATCCTCTATGAATTACCATATAATATGCACGCTACGAGTGATAATAGCCACGACCCGCACATCCGGATCAATGCGAGAGGGAAAAGATACAGCTGACTTCTCCGTCCCATTCCAAATCTCATGGTCAACACGTAATATACGACGCAAGAATCACTAGCGACATTGGTTGTTAAGTCCTAGATAATATTTTCCTTTACCACCGGAACTCTTATAGTAGGTTATCGCCTCATGGTAAATAACCTATAATCATATTATTATGAAAATAGTGTTTTCTAACTTTTTCAAATGCAGGTGATGATAACACTGGATTTTCAAAATACTTTACATAAAATAATCAAAGGACATGAGCAAGTGTGAACTTGCCTTTTGTGATTGCAAGATTATGCACTCACAGTCTTCGAGACAATATAAAAGATCCAATATCTAAAATCAGCATCATTGGTCTGGTAAGGACTAATGTTTAAAGAATCAAGATGCTTTTATTCATAGGTAATGTAATACAAGTTGATAAACTCGAATCCCGTGGATAACGTTGATCTACGGTTTGGATACTGGAATGGTTACTTTTAGAATGTGTTGTCCTTTTAGATGAGTTTCATATTTGTGCTTCTTATTAAGGCTTGTGAGTGTGTGTGAAACAACATGTAATTATAATGATATACAACAACAAGGTTCACGAATGTGGAATGCTACTCAAGACTACTTATGCCATAATTGTTTATCTTCCAATTTTTACTTTACAAGTAATGTCACTTATAAAGGACTTAAGTGTTATCAATCCGAAGAATACAAGTAGAGTATAAAGTAATGTGTTATTATTAATTGGCATATGTTGATTGAAGTGGCAAAAAAATAACTTTTGAAGAAAATTTTACTTAGCTAAGGGAAAGTATTTAAATTTTAAGTTAACCTTATTAGGTGTTCTTTCAAGTTATAGTCTTTAAGTAAGAAATAATTACTCTATTTGAATAATGATATTAGTAGTATTTGAGAATTATCTATCTTGGTATTGAACTTGATTAGTTTGGTATTAAGATGCCTTATAACTTAATTATAACAGACCAAAGTTAACTATAAAATACCTAATAAAGTTTTTATCTTATACTTAAAGTTTTGTAAACGAAAGTTAACTTTAAAGACATAGATGAACTTAGGGTGTAATGCATATGATATTTGTATTTTGTTCACTTCAGAAGGTTTCCCTAAGGATACTTTAAGAATGATTATACTTTTATTTGGTGTAGTGGTTTCTTGATTCTTAAAAGGAATGGAATCATTTATCTTTTTATAAAGGTGTGGTTAAAGTAAAGGAATAGATTTTTATTTCACAACAAATTATTATTGGAGATTTTATATTGGATAAGGATCCTTTTATAAAATAATCTACACTTATGGTTTAGGAAGATTCAATAAAATTGTATTTAAAATGTGTTTGAACCATTTTGACTTCATATTATCATTATTGAAGACTAATACTATTTATTAGACTCAATTAACTAATTTTAGAAATATTAGCAATTTTTATTTACCCTTATATGAATTATCAATTAAGGAAATAGGTTTAATTTCAAGTTATTAAAGTGTTTAAATTTGATTTACCTCAAAAGTGGAATATCATATTTTTAACCTGTAGGTGTTATTTTTGTAATCATTTTGGTATATTACATGTATTTTTATGATGTATAAATAATAAGATATGATTTTTATAAGGTTTATCACTTTATAAATACTTAATAAATAATAAATATTTAATTAGGTGAAATAATAATACATGATTATAGTTTTAAATTATAGTTCTTATTTTTCTAAGATTTTTGGTGGATTATTTATATTTTTATCATTTACCATTATTTGATTATGAGTTATCTAAGTTTTATTACTTATAAAACCTTTATTAAATAATATTTATCTAAATAATTATCATAATAATATTTGATAATAGTTTTAAGTTGTAGATTTTATTTTTTGAAAATTTTCATATATTAAACATATTTTTCTGAATTATAAAACAAAAGATATTGAATTTCTAAAGTTTAATCAATTTCTGGAATTAATAAACTAATCATTAAAGGACTTATTACGTCAGAGTGACATCAGCATGACATAGCTGTGTGGATAAAACTTTTGATACCGAAGCAAACCTAGCCCTAAGGTCACAGACATGTGGGCCAGTAGCCACGTTGGCATGCCTCCTAGGTGTGGACCAGTCAACACGCTGACCCAGGTCCAGGGTGACCTCAGCCTGACGTCGCCAATGGAAATCCTCACTGGTGACGCTCGGGTTGAGCGATTGAAGGCGCGCGGGCTAGCGAGAATGGGTGCGCTGGACTCGGGCGGCTAGAAGGAACCTTGTGGTGGTGGCGCCGCCATTTTTTGGTCGCCGGAGCGCGGCCAGTGACGGTGAACGGCGATGGCGGCGATAGCTACACGGCGCGGGCTCGATAGAGGAAAAGAGAGAGGCAAAGGGGAGATCCCTAAGGACCAGGAGCTCACCACGAGGCGGACAGAGGGGTCGTCGAGGAGCGAGGTGGCCGGAATCGATGGCGAGCGTGACGGCCGGAGGGGGAACGAGGGTCGGATTGCGGCAGTGGAGACCATGCTCGCTTGCATGCTTCGGGGAAATTGATGGAGATGAATGAGGCGGAACTCCCTGGCATCACGGCGAGGTTCGGGACGGCCGAAGGCGTCGGGAACACCGGGGCATTGAGCTAGGGTTCCGTTGCCACAGGAGAGCAGAGGAGAAGAGAGCGGGCGAGAGGGAGAGGATGAAGATGAGAAGGGCATCGCGGTGGCATTCTTATCCTCCCGAGTGACGTCGGCGACTGCACGAATGAGGAGCAACGACGTCGTATGGAGGAGCACTCGCCAGCGAGCTGCTTCCAGTCGTCGAGGAAGACGACGATGGTGTTTTGTGGAAAACCCCCTGGCGTTCTTCTGATTTGCTCAACAGTCCCTCCATGGCCCCACTAGTCAGCCAGAGAGAAAGACAAATCGGGCCAGTTGATGGGCTGCTACTTGGCTTCTGCGGAACGCGCGTGAGCGGCAGTTAGTTCCGTGAGGAAGTGGGCCATGGGCCATTGCTGCCCTGGCTCTTTTTTTATGACGCAGAAACTTTTTATTTATTCATTTATGTATATTGTTTTTAACAACTAGTTTTGAATTTAAATTTCCTCAATGGTTTGAATACCAGAAATTCTATATCGTATATTAAATATTCCAAAGGTAACTATACTAGTTATTTTCCCTAATGATGTTTGTATTTTCAACACTCATAATTACATTAGAAATTATTTATTAAGTAGAATACTTAAGAACTAGGGTTGCAGGTTTTAGAATTTTGTTTAAGATCTAAAAGCTTCACTACAACATTGTTTTCACTTTATTTAGAGTAATGTAGTTCTAAAGTTTTATAGGATAGTTATAGGTTTTATTTCTATAAATTTTATTATGGGGTAATTCATAGGTGATTTATAATTTTGGCATCCCCACTTATTCTATGCTCATAGGAGATCAGTGGTTAGGGAAATAGTTCAAAGAATTTGCCTAATGAATATAAATTGAATATTTATGAGGTGTTGATGATTAAACTCATTGATAAATTTAGGTTTTTGAATTATCAGCATCATCTGTGAGTTTTAGATAATTTAATATACTTATATCTTTTTATTGTTATGAATAAAGATTAATGACTAAATGAATTGTGTTCATGTTTTTAATCTTTAATGATATCCCCTTTCAAATAGAAATTTATCTTCTGGAAGACTTATGGAAAAGAATTGATAAAGATAACTCCTCAGCACATATGGTTATGGTAATTGAAAATGACAAAGATGTGCTTAAGTGATTTGCTATAGGAAAATACTCCTATAAATATTTGTGGGAATAAGATAATAGATAAATCATATGAATTGGATATTATGTTTGGTTAAATATCTAATGTTGAGTGTTTACCAAGAATTCCTATTTTCCATAATTCACAATCATGGACTTCTGATTAAGGAATTCATTTCCTAGATATTCTACTTCTTCCTATGCATCATCATGTGTTAACATGATGAGATTTACTTCACAAAATATTCTTATTCACCTTTTATTCTTCTAAACCCAATTACTAATCCAATGGTCTTAACACTAAATCTTTCATAATCTTCTCATATCCAGACTTGGTTATCAAATTATTCTACTACTAATAATCTCCAATCCAACAGATGATTACAGTTACCTCCATTCATACTCTTCCTTTATCATCCATTACCAACATTACTCCACTAAATGGATATATCAAATTCTATTCTCCTCAAAAGGTTACTATCCTATAAGAGGAGTAATACTACTTCAATAACTCCATACTACTCTAGCTTCAGTTTAATTAAATTGTCTTATATCTACTTAACTCCAGTATCTTATATACAAACTTTACATCACATCATGACGACTTGTCATGGCTAACCTAGAATAACATATTTATACTAGGGTTCAATCATGTTCTATCCATCAATGTCACTTATACCTGATATAAGAATTCAATCTTGGTGACTAAAGCATGATCACTATAATCATTTGATCCTTGATGTTTTATGTTTCTAGTTGGCTAATCAAGGCCTTCATCAATACAACATTATAGTTGTATTGAAATTGTCTTTTGTTTATCCTTATTGGACTAAGAGATAATATTTATTGACTATACCTACTTGATCCAATAGGATTACTCCTGGTAACTATCTTCAGGATTCATCCTTGTAATCTTCTTTACTACCATATAATTATGTATTCCAATAACTCTTCTATCATTTCAGGAGTGAGTTAACTCCATCAATTATCATATTGATTTGATTCTTTTCCAACACTCCCGTCCTATAGATGATATCTAAAATTAGCATTACTATTTACATCTTCTTACTTCTTTCTCTAAAAGACTGAAGTGAATGCAATGATAAGGACAAGAATTGTTATGTCAAGAATTGATAGGTTAAGAATTGGTGAAGCAATAGTTGATTACTCAACATTGATGAACAACAGATATTGGAATATGATTCCAATAGGAATGGTAAATATTGATATGTTAGAAAGGTATATGGTGAATGATCTTGACTTGGTTTCCTTCCTACTCATCATCACTAAAGAGTTAAGGTTAGGTATTACCATGATCCTCATAGGATAAGTAGATGAGATTTATACAGATCGAGATTTAGTTGTTACATTCCTATTACTTAAGTTTTGTTTATAACACTACTAGAAAAACAACAATTAGTGGCGCATGTGGAAAAGCCATCTGTGGCACACTGCCCGTCGCCACTAGGCTTGCGATGCGGCTATCTCATAGCCATGGCGCACTGCCTGGTGCGCCACGCATGTGCAGAGATAGGCGTGGCGCACATGCCAGTGCGCCACAGATACCTGTACAGGTGCGCTATAAGAATTATTTTTTGTGGGGCATCTGTCAGTGCGCCACAAGCCTGCGCAGGTGCGCTTTAGGCACTGTGCGCCACAGAAGTTGTGCTATGTGCGCCACGGGTGTCTTTTTTTAATTTCAGGGTCAGATGATATACAATACAGATTATATACGCAGATATACACACAGATATAAGATATACAGTTATATATATAAATACACAATTCGCAAAACAAGATTGAAACAAATACATATAGATAAGTCTCATACAAGAATACATAAGTTATACATTGTTTCGATCAAGTTACAGTAGTTGGTGACTGCGAATACATGTGTCGATTGAACAAGTTAGAGCTCGGAAGCTCGCCTAGACATCTAAACTACCTAGACACAAATGCGAGATAAACAACCAAAGAAGATAAGCATGATCACCGCGACAAAGGTGTAGGTCTCTATCCGGTTCTTCGTCCTAACTCCCGCTAGATAGCGCGTGTATCTAGCTTCCGCCTCCGCCATATGTTGTACCCTTTGTAGATATTTCCGCTGAAATGGTGCACCTGTCTCCGGCAGTCTTCCCAATCATCGTAGACTCTGGGAACCCGTCCCTTGTACACGACGTACCACGTCATCTACAAGTTGACAATAATAATTAACCGATGATTAAAAAAAACATATATAATTAAAGTCGCATATGAAGATACACTTATAGAAAGTACTCCTAAATCAAAAATACCAAACTCAAAAAGCATGCCTCATATATAACTAGGTTGTTCGACACAGGAATATGCTATGATGGAACTGTACGCCAAGTAGGATGCACAACACCTGGACTTGTGCATAGCACAAGGCGGACAATCCCATCACAGCACATTCACATATAGTGTGCCACGACTTTTCAATCATCGTCATTATTCTCAAAAAAGACCAAAGTAACTCGAAAAGAATGCCTCATATATAACTGGCTAGGTCGTTGGACATAGGAATATGCTATGATGGAACCGTAAGCCAAGTAGGATGCACAACATTTGGACTTGTGCATAACACAAGGCTTACAATCCCATCACAGCGCATTCACATATATAGTGTGCCACGACATTTCAATCATCGGCATTATTCTCGAAAAAGACCAAAGTAAATCAAAAAGAATGCCTCATATATATATACATAGGTCGTTAGACACAGGAATATGCTACGATGGAACTGTGAGCCAAGTAGGATGCACAACACCTGGACTTATGCATATCACAAGGCTCACAATCCCGTCGTAGCACATTCACATATATATTGTGCCACGACATTTCAATCATCGGCATTATTCTCGAAAAAAGACTAATAAAGTAAGGAAAAAAAGAAGGACCAAAATGAGCAAAGGACCAAAGAGTAAGCAAAAAAACCAAGCATTGATTGATATATAATAATAATAAGCAAAAGAAGTAAGCGATGATTCATAAACCTAATAAGATAAGTATAGTAGCATGTACACTTGTCCACATACACACAAAGGTCATCTATAGTTTGTAACTACAACTAGGCCAACATCAAGCCTTCTGGCTCGGCTTAGAGAACGGGAGGACGCCTTGTCTCGTCATGAACTTCCTATAGTCACCCTGCATCTCTAGGCAATCTTCTATGTCACGGTTATTCGGGATATTTCCTCCATAGAAGATCCCCCCCCCCGAAGTCATGACATCACGAAAGATGATTGCCCCAAAATCCTGCTGGATGCGATACATCTCTTGTCTAATATCTGAATCAGTGATCTTGGCCTTTGCTTCGGCCCACTGTTTGAGATGATCTGGCAGCGTAGAATTCTGCTGGTCAAGTAGGAACGCTCTCATGTGATGGAGCGCGTAGTAGGCTTACTTCTTACTGTTTTCCGGCTGCTTCATGCAGGGGAACTCCGTACGTGGTTGAAGACGTGCCTGCCGAACTTGACCTTCGTACGCACGAAGGTGGTGCCTTCCGTCGAGGAAAAGCCAGTGAGAGCATCATCCAGAACTTCCTTGATCTTGTCGTAGTTTTTCTTCTTTTCTAGACTCCCCGAGTCGAAATACGTGGCATGGGAATGCTTCGGCGATAAGGAGATGTGCGTGCAGTGTTCATCTCTGCGCAAAAAATTCAAATGGAATGTGTTGGAAAAAGAATGATGATAATCTAATAAAGCCAATCGACGGTGGCGAGTGAATAACGACTTACTCAGGAAAGTAAGGCACGAGAATGTATTCCTTTATCTTGTTCGCCACGAGGATTCTTTTTAGGTACGAGGCCACGATACGTCGTTCGGCGGGGGAACCCAAGAAACCGTCATGCATGTAGTAGGGGTCCACTATAGCGATGCCCAGTGTTCTCTCTAATGATCTGCATGGCCAAGCTGAGAGAAAACAGATGGACCATGGTATAGTGCAGCGGGTATAGGTGGAACATATTGAAGATGTCGTCGAACCGCAGGAAGAAAAAATCCGCAAGGGCATTGTCGATGAAGCCCAAGCCTGGTGGCACCTTAACCACGAATACAGGGTGTGAGGGATCTTTCTCCGATAGAAGGCGTCTCTCTATCGTCAGCACGCCGTCATGCACACTCTGCAGTTCCGAACTGGCGAGCCTCCGCAAATTCTTAGGTAGCATGGGCTCACCCATTACTATTTACCTTTTTTTCCTTTTGGAGAGCGGGCAGGCACCGCAATATGAGCACCGGCCACCCTATGTAGTGTGTCAGGGCTTAGAATAAAGGGCCGGCTGGTTGTATCAGCTGGCTCTGTAAAGGCGCAAGATGGAGGCGTCTCCTGAGAACCAAACAGACACTTGGTGATAGTGGCTTTCTCTGTGGGGCCACCAGCTAGGTCTTCATTGATAAACTGAGTGTTGAAGAAGTGATCATTCCAGTCTTCATCGTCCTCGACCGGATCCTGCGCCATGTGCATATCATCAACATGATCATCCGACCCACCGTGTGGAGGTGACGGTGAGGGCGGTAAGGGGGCCTTGCCACCGCTTGTCGCTGCCACGACAGGAGGTGATGTTGTCTGTGGCGTGATGGCCCCTGCCGTCCCCAAACGGATCATGCTCTTTGGCCATTGCAAGAATAAGCCGAAGCAACTTCTGAGGACAGCCGGCTCTTCTTCATCCGCTCCTGGGGGTTGAATGGGAGGTTCCAGGTCGTCACAGCCCCTTAGCACCCGACTAATTTTAACCCTGTGCACGCTATCTGGCATCGGCCTTGAGTGGAACGTGCGCTGCAAGGGTTGAACGATGGTACCCTTGGCAACATCCCTCAGCTCGTTGTTCACGTAGCATAAGAGAGTGCTAGAAACATCCGTCTGCGGAAAACATGTACGGCGTCGTCAGAGATGCCATAAGAGTAATAGATGGCGTGAAAGGCGGTAAAGCAATTTGTTTACCATGATGGCATCGAGATTGGCTAATGTCGAGGCACCGCATACGGCGACGGGTGTGCAAGAGACGTAAGGGCTGCTTGATGGCGCGGTGCTGGCCGCCGGTGTATTTTCCCTACCGCCAGGTGCTTGGAGCTCCGGTGCCGCCGCGACGATGGCAGGGGGCACCAACATGTACTCCGGCGCCGCGGTGATGGCAGGAGGAGTCACCAACACTTGCGGCGCCGCGGTGCTAGCGGGCGGAGTCACGAACACGTAGTTCGCCTGATTCATCAGCGCCGCGTTGTTCGAGTGGCCGCTGACCATGCTTGGAATCGGGCACGGACCTACTCAACCACCCGCACTCCAGTTCGCTATTGACTCCACCAAGGTAGGCAGGAAGGACGTTAGGGTGATTTCCAGGTTGTATTGGACGATCTGCGGGATCCGCGCCACTTGTCCCTTAAGTTCTTGAACCTCGCGGTTTTCCTCCTCGCTCCTTCCCGACGGCGCCACATGCATCCTCGGCGGTGGACCAAAATGATCCACCCAATTCTTACCCCCCAGGCCGGCAGTGACGGCGATAGCTTCTTTGTAACGGCTCTATTTTCTTGGCGGTTCATCACCTGTTAAAGGGTTATCCCCAGGGTGGCCGTCGACCCCTGGGATGAGGAACCCTGGGATCCATGACTAGCAACAATTTCCTCCTCCTGCAGAAAAAGTAATAGTGAATCGTTTAGATCATCGATTAGAATGCAATCGAGTTGATCCGTGGTAATTAGATTATACTTACCACAATTTCCTCGAATTCCTTCACCGCAGGATCCACAGTGAGTTGTTTGGTTTTTAGGTCCACATGGTAACGGGCCCTGATGAAGTTTTGAACCTGCCCGGGTTCGAATTTCTCAAAGGGGTTTTATATCCCCTTGGATCTATACTCTTCGTCCTCCTTATTCCATTTGGCCTCCGCGGTTCTGTATCCACTAGATCCGAGATGGTGATGACCTATATTCATCGCCTGCAGCACTTTTCCCCGATTACTATTGGCCAGGGCTCTTTCGGATTCACACCTCTCCTTGAACTCCCGGAAGTGATCTTCGGTGATCTGCGGGTCAATCTTCTGGATCTCCTCGAGACTTTTGCCTTCTTTATAGATCTTCTTCTTTATCCGGGTTCTCCAGCTGGCCAGGGCGGTGCTCATCTTTGTGAGGGCGGATTTGTTTACTTCGTTCCCATGATAATTTGTGTTCTGATACTTAGCGGGGAACTTGTATCTTGCGTGCAGCTTCTCGAAGAGGAGTGTGCGCAAGTGTCCATTATCTTTATGCCGGAGATTCTCGGTGTTGATCGAGATGGTTGTCCGGGTGATCGCCGCCACTTGCCCACCGTACCCTTTGACGATAAGGCCGGGCTCCAAAGGAACCCCTATTGGGCTCACTTCGGTAATTTCCTCCCTGACCGTGCCGACCGTGTTCGGGCGCCGGTCCTTCGGCTTCTTCTTCTTAGGAGGATTGCTACAACTCCCTATGCCCTCGCCGCCATCAGTGGTTTCATCACCCGCCGTTCCTTCGGCTTCTTCCTCCGCGTCTTCCATCTCATCATCCTCGCTCTCTGAAGGATGGTATTCTTCATCGTCTTCTAGCCGCTGGGCCGCCTCCCAGAATGTCAATTGTTTATTCGGAGGTCTGAGTTCTCCTTCAGCGCTGATGTGCTTAGAACATCCAGCCTCGTCGTTTTCACACATGTTTTCACTAATGAAAAACAAATAATTGGTTAAATGCACGGAAAAATACGGCATGACCTTTGCTAATTTTCTTAAACTAGGAGTGCCCGATTTCTGCCGAAACGGAAGTTAATCAACATTCTGGCAAAAATCGGGACTCATTTCATACAAGAACCTGCATACACGACATAATAAAGTGCCTCATACAAGCACAAGCACAATTTCAAGTGCTACAATTATATCACCACAGATTATATCACCTGTCATTGATGATAGCAAGCAAATACATGCAGATTATAGCACCTGTCATTATATGACAGCAAGCAAATACAAGTTTATATGACAACAAGTTTATATGATAACAAGTAATTTATATGACAACAAATAACTTATATGACAGCAAATATGGTCAGATTATATGACAGCAAGTTTTCACCATGTATTTTCAAAATAAAATCACCAAGAACAGCAAATCGCATTACCTTAAACAAAATACAATAGTGCCTTTTCAGCACTACTAGACCATCACCAGGAGCATTTTAGATCAGCACTAAACTAGGATCAGCCACAAACTAGGATCATCATCAGCATAACTAGGATCAGTATATACAGATTGTTTGTAGTTGTTGTATCAGTATATACACAAATGTATATAACTAGGATCATATATCTCCTAGCCACAAACAACACTAAAAATCCAGGAGTGCAAAACCATATGCTAGGCAACTACTACAGCAACTACAATAAAATATGCTAACACTAATCTACTACAGCAACTACAAGCTAACTGCAAGCTACTACATCCACTACAATGAATCAAGCTAAACAAATCTAGGAGTGCAAAATCATATGCTAGGAAGAACTTGTATCAGCCACTACAGAACTTGTTGTTGCTTCTAGGCAGGGGGAAGCTAGGGGGTGCACCCAGGAGTGCAAAACCAGATGTTAGGGGGTGAACCCTAGCTATCTTCTTGTACATAGACTGTCCATGAGATGGTTTTATCTTGTCTAATAATTTATACAAACAAGTAGCACTGACTTCTTGTGAAAGATAACAGTATGACATTTGCAGATAAGTCACAATAAAGATAACAGTATGGCCAAATTTTATGACAGTAACATGTGTTTTAAATTTTATGACAATAACATGTGTCTTAAATTTGGCCAAATTTTATGACAGTAGAATCTACATTGCCTCGTCAATAACATGTGCCTTAGATCATGGGTCATTTATCTACTTGTGAAAGATAACAGTATGCCCACTATATGATGAAAGTAACATGTTAGGCAAATTTTATCTAACATCCAATCGACCATCAAGATTTGTCTAACACAATGGAAGATCACTGTAATATCACTGTCAAACATAATGCACAAGAACATAATTTTCTCACTGTCAAACCCTAACCATCTAGTACATTGCTAAAATTTGCTAAACCTAAACCTAAATCAGAACCATCTAGTACAGAGAAACCCTAACCATTGCAATTCCATTAGGAAAAAATGTCAATTCCAGTGTTCTAGAGCTTTCAGAGGCATCAATTGAATCATCAGGTGCTAACCCTAACCATTGCTCAAGGAGAGAGGGAGAGAAGGAGAGAGGGGAGGGGCGGCGCTCACCTCTGAGATGAGGACGATGAGGGCTGGTGGACGAGGTAACGATGGGGAGGGAGCGGAAGAGCACCTTGCCGCTGGAGGAGCGGAGCCGACTCTGCAGGAACCTCACCGCCACCGACCTCCTCCTCCACGGAACGAGCGCGCGGGCAAGGCGGCCTCCTCCTCCTAGCGTGGCGGCCTCCTGCTCCTGGGATGCGGCAGCGACGGCGTGTCGATGGGGATGGGGACGATGTGGGGATGGGGATGGGGACGATGTGTCTAAGGACGAAGATGGGGAGGGCGTGGCTCACGATGACTAGTCCTAACCACTTAGGTGTAGCGCACCCCTGCCAAGTGCGCTACGGATAACCGTAGCGCACTACGCTATCCATAGTGCACTTGGCCAGGGTGCGCTATGCCTAAGTGGGTAGGACTAGTCAGATAAGAGGGCTGCCACCCCCATAGTTACCACTAGCACGTCTTATCCCACTGGTTCCACCCACTGCTCTAATCTAAACTTGTGAGCACCCAGGTCCGAATCCTGGTGCCCACCTTTTTTATTTTTATTTTAAAAATATTTTTAAATGTTCCAAAAAATGCCCAAAAGTGGTGATATATTCCATAAAAGTTTTGTTTTGTTTTTAAAATACTTTTAAATATTCCAAAAATGCCCAAAAGTGATAATATATGTCATAAAAGTGGTACAAATTAAATATGATTCAAATATGTCATAATAATTTGTCCATGATACAAATATGTCATAATAATTTGTCCATGAATATTACAATCTTTTTCGACCATGCGTTTTACAATATTTTTTGAGCTAGCGTTTTACAATATTTTTTCCCTTCTTTCTCGCGGTTGAATAATTTAGCCCCGGCACTTTAAATTTTCTTCTTTCGAACGGGATACCTTTTTTGGGTAGGGTTGTCCTTTTTCTTCTTGTGATGTATGTTGCTGCATCGTAGTCGTCGTCATCTTCAATATTTGGATCGCCGTACTGGTCGAACTCTTGCTCGTTGGTGACTCCATCCATTCCGACGATGTTTCTTTTTCCTCTCCTCACGACAACACGGCTAGGCTTTGTCGGGTCGGTAATGAAAAAACATTGGTCCACTTTGGTAGCCAGTACCCACGGTTCATTTTTCATGCCACGTTTGCCGGCGGCCTTGGATTTGGCTGCTTCGGGTATAACCATGGTTGTGAAATACCGGTCTTCTCTTTCGACGCTCTTTGCCCATCTGACACGAAACATCGGCACCTTTTCTCCACAGTAGTTGAGCTCCCAGAATTCCTCGATTCTTCCGTAGAATCTTTCCTTCACGTTGTCATCGGTGTAGAATTCCGACGTTACGCCTGAGTTCTGATAATCACACTTGTTGTCCTTTTCCTCCGTGTAGAATGTGTAGCCGTTGATATCATACACCTGATAGGTCACCAGGTTTTGCATCGGTCCCTGCGACAAGGTGAATATGATCTTTTTCGTGTCAGAAGAATGCGACCGCGGGGGGTTATCAAGGAGCGTCTGCCTAAACCAACGCGTGAAATCTGAGTTGTGCTCTTTGATTATTTCTCCCTGCGTCCTCTGTATGCCCCGGTCACTGTACTTCTTCTCGATTAACCTTTTGTGCTTATGTACCCAAGGATCGACCAGTTCTAAATGTTGTAGCGTGACGAGGTTTGCTCGATCAAAGTCTGCGCGTCGAAAATCGAAGTCTGCATGAATTATGAGAAGACCCTCTTGGTGACAAGATCCATCGAGCTTTCCAAGGTGCCTGTTGATGGGAAGACCGACAGGGTTCTCGATGTCTAAATAATTCGTGCAGAAAGAGATGCACTCTTCGGCCAGAAAGCCCTTGGCTATGCTTCCATCTGGACGGGACCTGTTGCGAACATATCCTTTGATGTGTCCGTTCATCCTTTCGAACGCCATCATGCTGCGGAGGAACATTGGCCCGAGTTGGACGATGTCCTCCACGACATGGACCAGCAGATGCACCATAATGTTGAAGAATGCGGGTGGGAAGTAGACCTCAAGCTCGCATAGTATCACCACGATATCCTCATGTAGCCTCCCGATCTGATTCATGCCAATCGACTTCCTAGAGATGACGTTGAAAAACTTGCAGAGGCCAAATAACGTTTCGCGGACGTGCTCGTCCATTATCCCTCTTAGTGCAACCGGAAGTACCTACGTCATTAGCACGGCATAGTCGTGAGACTTCATGCCACTGAACCTCTGCTTCGCCTCGTCTAGGTATCTGCTTATCTTGCCCGCGTAGCCGTAAGGAAATTTGACTCCTAGAAGGCACTTGAAAAAATGTTTGATCTCATCCTGGCTTAGAGTGAAGAAAGAAGGAGGGCAGTAATATTCGTTCTTCTTGAACTTTTTACCCTTCTGACGACCTTGTGTCATCTCTGACTCATGATCATCATCATCTTCCTGATCATCAGGAGTAGTGCGTCCTCCGTGAAGCTCCTTCCCGATACCCAAGCATATCAGGTCGTGCCTTGCTTTCGGGCCATGTTTCGTCCTATCTGGAATGTTGATTATGGTGGCGACCAGACTCTCGCACACGTTTTTCATGATATGCATGATGTCGAGGCTATGAGGCGTGCGGAGAAACTTCCAGTATGGCAACTCCCAGAAAACAGATCTTGTTTTCCACACCTTCATCAGCGGCTTGTCTTGTTGCTGCCTCTTTTGTTTCTTTCCAGTCTTAGGACAATCTTTCCAGTTTTTCAGCAACTCTTCCACTTCTTCGCTCTAGGATTCCTCGGGTCTCGGATTTGCCATCGAACAGGTCTCCACATTTTCTCCATGGATCATTCTTGCCAAGCCACCTCCGGTGCGCCCTGAACACGGTTTTCGATGACCCTGGATCTTTCTCTAGTTGGAGATAGCTTGTGTTATCCATGCACCTAACGCATGCGCAGAATCCTTGGATAACCTGCCCCGAGATATACCCGCAACCAGGATAGTCTTGCATCGTAGTGACCAACGCGGCTCTCATAGTGAAATAATCTTGTGCGATGGCGTCGTAAGTATTGGCTCCAGATTCCCATAACGTGGCTAGCTCCTCTTTCAACAGCCCGAGATACAGATTGATGTCGGTACCAGGTTGTTTCGTCCCTTGAATTAGCATACTCATTTGTATGTACTTCTTCTTCATGCACAACCATGGAGGGAGGTTGTACATCCATACAAACACGGGCCAAGTGTTGTGCGTGCTGCTCTGGCTACCGAACGGATTGAGTCCATCGGTGCTCGCACCAAGCCTGATGTTCCTCGAATCTCCACCGAATTCTGGGAATTCAAGGTCCAATGCTTTCCACTGGCTAGCATCTGAAGGGTGCGTCAGCAGCTCCTTTTCGGGGTCATCATAGTCATCTCCTGGCTTCTTCCTTTCTGCATGCCATCGCATGAGCTTTGCTTCCTTAGGGTCTGCGAAATAGCGCTGCAGACGAGGAGTGATAGGAAAGTACCATACCACTTTTCGAGGTGCTTTCTTCCCTTTATTGTATCGACTCACGCCGCACACCGGACATGTGGTTTTCTCCGCGTCCTCGCCCCGATAAATGATGCAATCGTTGATGCATACGTGATATCTAACGTGCGGTAGATCAAGAGGACAGGCGATTTACTTGGCGTCCTCGATACTAGTTGTACATGTGTTCCCCTCCGGGAGAAGATCGTGCCAGAATGCCATCATATCGTCGAAGCTTGCGTCGCTCAATTTGTGTTTTGCCTTCATCTCCATAGCCTTGAGCGTTACATTCAACCGGGTATCATCGGGCCTGCATCCTTTATACAATGGAGTAACCGCGTCTTTCTCAAGTTGCGCAAGCTTGGCTTTCTCTTTAGCGGCAGCCCTGGCGTTACTCGTCTGCTTGAGAAGCAGCTCTTTCACATAAGGGTCCCGCACCCAGCCTGACGTTGTTCCATCGTCGTCTCCTCCTCCGGCATCTAGATCATCATCATCCCGGTCTGCTTCCGCAACTTCACCATCTCTAGGAGACTCTTCATCATCTCGCCCATTCTCGCCGTGATGATGATCATCGTCATGTTGCCCACCTTCACCGTCTCCATCGTCTTCGTCATCGCTTATCCAACGAGTGTATCCATCCATGTAACCATGGCGGAGCAGGTGCGCCTGCATATTCCCGGAATCTGGGTCGATCACCCAGTTGAGTTTGCATCTTCTGCACGGACATCTTATCTCCGTCTTGTTATTTCGTATCATGTCGGCCGTCGCACATTTCAAAAATCTAGCCACAATGTCTTCACTCATTATGAGCACCATTTTTTCCTGCACTGTGTACACGGTACAATTAGAAGTCTATTAGAACCACATAATCAATGCATGCATGCAATGGTCGATAGAAAATTTCGGCATGACCTATCCTAAAATTAGGACCTTTGCGAAATGCAAAAGTCTTGCCAAAATGGAAATGAATCAACATTTTGGCAAAACAAATGGCAACTTGTTCACATACAAACACAAGAGAGAGAGAGACCGATCCATACACACATGAACATATCATTATCCTCTCCATACACACATGCATGAGCATCATCGATAATCTCCATATACACACACATATGACCATCGATCCTCTCATACACACATCATGAGCATCGATCATATACATACATGTGAGCATATCATCCATATACACATGAACACATCCTTACATGGACAACTTACCGAGATGAGATACCAATCGCGAGAAGATGGAAAGGAGAGGTGCGCGCGAGACCGGAGAAGGAGATGAGAGACCGGAGAGCTTCATCTATTACTTATGTAACATCCAAGGCAAGTTCTACATGCTAAAAATGGTGAATGAGTGGAGAAATTAGGGTGGGAAGGAGAAGGATCCCGACTAGATCTAAGGAGGAAGAAGAAGGGGAAAGTGAAGTGTGGGGTGGTGGATGATCACACATGTGCACAAAGTGGAGCTGCCAAAAAAAGGTCGCCACATCCGTGGCGCACTCGGCCCTAGTGCGCCACAGGGATTAGTAACATCCGTGGCGCACATGCCATAGTGCGCCACGGATGTGTCTGACCGTTTTACAGAGCAGAGGGGCATGCGCTTAGGCGTAGTGCACCCCCCAATGTGCGCCACGGATAACACCAACAAGCGTAGCGCACCTACCCTATGTGCGCTACGGATATACAGCGTCTGACCAGCAGGCCTGGCCCACACATATCTGTGGCGCACTATGGTCATGTGCGCCACGGTTGTTCTAGTTACTAGTAGGGCACTGCCCATAGGTGAGCCACACCTGTTTTAGCCGTGGGGAACTTCAACCATGTGAGACACGGATGTGCTGATTACTTATAGCCATTTTCCTAGTAGTGTAACTTGGTATTCATGGTTTGTGTAATGAATACTGGGATATGATTACTTAAGGATCAAATACAATCCATTAAGTGATGCATTAGGGTTTAACTTTTATTACATTTGATCTACCCTTAGATCAAATTTCCCTTGCCCAAAATAAGGTTTTAGCAAAGGTCATATTGAAACTTATCGCAGTCAAATTGATGATCTACTTAAATTATATCAAGTTGAGAGAAGCTTCAATCACTTTGACAAGTTTTGTTCAAAAGCGTGAAAATTATTCTGATTTTCTATGCATGAATGCAATGCACACATCTGGGTTCAGCTTATTTCTAAGCTCTAATGCTGGGATGTTACAGACTCTCCCCCTTAAAATAAACTTCGTCCTCGAAGTTCATAAACTCTCATGTTTCGGAGTAAGGAATTTTCTTCTGTTGGTTATGGCATTTCTCAACTTCATGGTAACCTTAAATGGAAATAATTGTAGTATTCCATATCCAGATAGTTTCCTTGTATTCTCAACATACTTGGAATCTCCAATTTGTTGTCTTTAATACTCCAAAGTTTCTTTTACTATCCTTTCTTTAGGGATATGTCCTTATTATGAACTCCTTAATTTGGGGTCTCTTCTTAGTTCCTTATCTTGAGTAGGTATACTAATCCAACTCCTTTTATTTAATCATCGAACTTTCTTACTATACTATGTAAGGTCTAGGAAGTCTCACTAAAATAGAGTTTTAAATTTTATTAGTCAATAGTGGTGGCCAAAAGGCTAATCTTTGATTTATAATTGCATGAGTTGTACTGGTAATCCTTCCGAATATTGGATTTGAACTCATTTAGTCCATACCCATCGGAATTTCTTGTTTCACTATACATATCCAAGTGGATGTGCTTTATTCCCTCTTAAGGATCACTTAAGAGTTGTTTTCTTTAGTATTAGTCTATTAGGATTAATCTATTTAATCTCCTTCAAGCTTCAACCTTATCACGCTTTAGATAACCTTTTGATATCACCTTAAGCACTTCTTCAACTTCCATTTAGTAATTGCCTTAAGGTTTGAGCACGATTTCTATGAAGTAACTTCGATCTTTCATACAGACATACTTTCAATGGTACTTCTATGATGATGATTTCTTTTGACCTTATGAAAATAAGGCTTATTCACAGGTTAGTATTTCTTCTCCAAACTTTACTTGAAATTCGGATAACAATACTTCCATTTTTTTGTTTACTCTCCCCCTTGGGGTTTACTAATGGTCTCTAAACTGCCGTATAAAATAACCATTGGCTTTATAACTAGAATGTAGGTCTTTGTTCAGCTTATAATTTACCTATTTAGGGTCTTATGAAAGATTGTACAGTGTATCCACAAGATTGTGGATCTCCGAAGTGAATCTTTCATCATTATTAGTTTTACTTACTATTTGGACATTTTCGCTTTGATAGTTCTGACTTCACGAAGCGCCTCAAAAGACGGTCGCTTAAAATCTTATACTCCTTTAGGTCTTACTTAGCTTAGGTCAAGTTTTATGCTCTTTATGCAACCATTAAGATGATCTGGTTAACTATGTCAACCAACACCGGCTGCGGGCAAGATACCAACTGTGGATCAAATACCAGCTGTAGATCATCCTAGGTTGTAGGTATTACCCTACGGCTTCCAACATCCTTATGGCATTCTCTCTGAATTGTCAGAGCTTGAATACCATTTTTGGTTCCAAGGCTTCTTCTTTGTACTAATTCATGATACTTCCATGAACTTGGTACAGCTACTTCATTAATTTCTTAGCAACATTACCTACTTTGAATGAACTTTAAGTTTAGTACTTCTTGTTGCTCCATACATCTTCTACATTAATCTTCCTTCTTATTGTTGTTTAGTAATGATCTGCACTTGATCCATCGTTCAAATTGTGTTGATCCTCCTTATAATTTGCTTCATTCTTCATTTAAGTCTTCATCTTGGTCTTTGGAACTCGTCACTCCCTTACACGAATTCCCATTTTTATCTAGGTCTATAACATCAAGTAGTAACTGGATGTTGCAACATGCATTTGCACACCAAGTCAAACTTCATGTACATATCTAGTCAATCAAAAAGATCCAAGAAAAACCAATGAATTCACATGTGGTGCATATAACACACAATATTCTAAGCCCGAAATATAGTAGTTGAGTATAGCATATCTAGAATTTAGGCTTAGTTGTGTAGTATATGACACCTCCTCGTATAGGTTTACATCGTGATACTTAGCACATAAGGTCAAACTATACGTTGTCTCAATATTTACCCAAATTGCTCAATTGCAACAGGATAGTTTTTAAACAAAGTGGTCTCAATTTGGTTTTCACTAACCCTTTTGTCTCACTTTTGAAATGATTAATATAACCAACCTATCATTATTGGTAAACTAACCTCACATGATCTCTCCAAATGACTAATCAGATTCTATTTACTAACTTAAACTATGGATTAGGGGAATTTTCTAGAACCTATGACTTCTATCATAGATCTACCATGTTATTTTCTTACTTCTACCTCAAGATAATTCACTAAGTACTTGTCATGCTTACACTTATATCATGGTTTCGGAGCTAATCTCACCATGATCTTATTGTGTTTTACCTACTTACATGATTTAGGAGCTAATCTAACCATGATAACTTTGTTTCACACTACACTATTATTAAATCTTAACATAATTTCACTTCATCACGTAAGATTCTCAAGTGAATCCCACATGATTACTACTCATTACATCAACATTTATCCTAATGATATTCATCATATTGTCTTTGGTTATCAACTAACAATAAAACTCCAGTGTGCTACTTGAATTCTAAGATTAGGCTACACCACTAAGACTACTTTCATATGATGTCTTACACTTGATCCTAATCTACTGTGGTCGATTGGCTTTCCTATAGTATCTTGGTGGTTTATGTATCCTTCGAAAGACACTAAATAGCACTATACTTGAGAAAAGATAAAATAATTACTACTAAGAAAGAATGACTTAAGCATCTGACTTAAATGTGACAAGTTTATCCTCAAGTGGATACTCATCTCAAGTCATATGAATATTTGGTTTAGATAAGATGGCTCCTTGTGGCATCCCGCAAAACCACTACTAGAAAATCGCGTTAAATTTGTGCATTGCATCATCATGACCGCATGCGCATGTCATCATGCCACATTGCATTTGAGCATCGTCATCATCTTGCATTTGCTTGCATAAAACTATTTGCAGAAAAACCTGTCTTTATTTTCTAAACGCCCCGTCTTGTTTTCAAAATGCAAACCCCGGGTCTCGGAATATTTTGTTTGTCGCTATCGGTTTGCAAGCGGTGCATTTAAAGTTAAATAAAATATTTCATTATTTTAGTGGGCGTCGAGCAGGCGATTCGACCCGACCACCCCCAGTCCAAACAATCGGTCCGCCTAAAATACCTAAGCTACCCAACCTAATCTACCCAACCTCTCCACCTCACCCGACCACTCCCTCGTGACACCTCACCTCTCTCCCTCTCCCCCTCCAATCCGCTGCCACCTCATCCTCACCTCCTCTCAACCACCCCACTCCCCACTCAACCCACCCAGCACACGGCACACACGCCGCCACCACACCCCCCCACTGCATCCCCACCTCCCGTCTGGTCCCACCTGTCCCCCCACCTGACCCAGTCTCCACCCGCGCCTCCCTCTTCCTCTCTCTCCCTCCCGCACGCTCCCACCAACCCCCGCCGCACCTCTCTCTGCTGCCGGCCAGAGCCGCCCTCGCCCGGCCGGTCTCCCCTCGTCCCAGGCGCACAGCCGTCCTCCTCCCCTACCGCCCTCCGCTCGCCCTTTCCCCTTCCCCTCCGCTCGCCAACCTCCGCGCCTCCCCTCCCCGAGCTCTCTGCCGCGGCGCCTTCTCCACCACCCCGCGGCGCCTCGCCCGCCCGCCCGGCCGCCTCCGGCCTCCCTTGTCGCCTTCCTCCCCGCTTCCCCACCCTCGCCTCCACGCGACCTCCGCCTCCCGTCGCCCCCCTCAAGCTCCGCCGGCCGCGCTCTCTCCTCCGCCGCCAGCGCCTCGCTCGTCCGCCGCCTTCTCCTTCTCCGCCTCGCCACCTCTGCCGTCCCCGTCTCTCCCTGTTCCCCTCCGCTCCGCAGGAAGCAACCGCCGCCGGCCGCCACGCTCCTCCCCGCCGTCCGCGCCCCTCTCCGGCGTTCTCCGCTCCGCCCCGGTGGTCCTCCCTCGAGCAGACCTCGCCGTCGTCCTTCTGCCACCTCGCGTGACCTCACGCGCCTGGCCGCCGTTTCCTCCCCTCCGGCGCCCTCTGCAGCAGCCTCTCCGCGGCGACCTGGTCTCGGCCGCCCTCTGTCGGCGAGGCCGCCGCCGTTCCCGAACGCCACCACCCCCTTGCGTTCTCCTTCCTCCTGCAGAGGACCTTTCTGCCGCCTCTGCCGCAGTTCCCTCCTCCGCCTGCAGGGCCCGCCTCCGCCCGAGCCAGGGCCTCGCCGGACCTCATCGTGCGCCCTCCTCTCTCCTCGAGCAGGCCCTCTGTGCCTCCGCCCTCCGCCTCTGCGTGTCCTCCATCGCCGGTGGCCGCAAGCGCCTCGTCGAGGCCTTCCTCTCTGCTCGGTGCTAGCAAGTCCTGTGCCTCTCCTGTTCCCTGAGCCACAGTGTGGGGCCACCATCGTTCTGCCACGTTGATGCAGATCCCTTCCTCGGGGTTGCCATCTACAGTGGAGTCCCCACAACAAGACCAACTTCCCTAGTGACCGCAACCAACTCAAGTTCGCCATCGAGCCGGAACCCCAAGTACGCCGATATGTGATCGAGGGGTGATGCATGCCAAGCCGAGGATCCGGTGACGTCGGTACGACAAGTTGTTCATGGAGCACCGATGACGCCACCACAGACCCGAAGACCGAACCAAACCCGATGGCTCGACATGATCTTCCTCAGGGGACGCCAAGCACTTCCTCGAGGACGCCAAGCTCGTCGAAATCCCGGTGCGACAAGTACTCCTCGCAGAACGCCAAGTTCGCCACCTTGAACGCCATGACCGTCTACACGGACCCGAAGACGACGTGACCCGGACGCCAAGATCTCCACGCGAGACAACAAGACCGACAACATGGCCCGACTACCACGGATACGATAAGATCGGCACCGACCCGGAAGAATCTGATGCGCCCCGACACCGAACCAAGTTCTCCTTCCTGGAAGCATCGACGCTCGTGCGACAAGATCTACACCCCCGACCCGAAGACCCTAAATCCCGGAGTCCAAGAACGTTTCCGTCGAACCCTGAACCCTGAGACCGAACCCCGAACCCCGGAACCCCAAGATCTGCCGAACCCTAAATGTGTGAACCCCTTCCCGAAACCCTATTTTATAACATAATACAACTTGTTGCATATTAAATGTTCATGCATGCATACTTGTCTGTGGTTTGGGGGCCTTATGCCGATTCACCATATAATTAAATATGGGGCCCATATGCGGGCAAATCTAGCCTTATATTGGCCTCATTTAAATCTATGTAGCGAACCGGTGCTATATTTTGCCATGTTAAGACAACATTTCAATTGCGGGGTAACCAAATAACTTGAACCGTTTAATTAATTGTCGGGACCCTGGTTCCACTTAATATTGCCTAATTGCATCGCACCTTTGCCATGTCATACATCATACATGCATCATGCTCGATCTTTTGCCGTAGTATTAAATATTGCATCCGGTGTTCTTTCTAGTGATTTGCTTCTTCGCGGATAAGGCCGTTGAGTTGATGTGAGCTTCGCCCCGATCTTCGGATGAACCCTTCGGCAATGCTTTTCAGGCGAGCATCTCCCCCTTTCTACCTATCTTACTTTTATAGTATTTATTCCCTCCTGTTGATCTATTGCTATCTGTGTCGCGTTGCTCTAGTTTTCATACCGTAATATCCCTTGCAGCCTTATATTGCCTTGGACACACCCTATTACCTGTTGATTGGTAGATAGTTGGACTTGCGCATCGTAGTCGCTTGCTCAAGTGCTGTTGCGTGTCGTCTTGTACCACAGTTGTTGGAGTATTGCCGCATGTTTGATGTTGGAGATGATCTTGGATTTACTTATCATTCACTTTAATTCCTGTTTAAACAACTAAAATTGAAGTAAGCAGAGGCATCGTTGGGTGATAGATAATATTTGGTTTCCGAACGCCCACTTGTGTCCCGTAGGACCCCGAGTACTTGATACCTGTTCCTTGATTTATCGCGCTATCCACATCCGGGAGGATTATGGGACCCCCCTGAGCCAGAGCTTGATTCAGTCTTATTTCTTGGGGCCACAAACTAATTTGAGGTTTTATTTACTATCCTGTACTTATGCCATGCTACTTCTGTATTTACGATTCTGCGAGGAGCACACTGTACTGTTTAGGAATTGTGACACGTTTACGCGGTATCGACAAGCCCAGTTTTGGGTTCCCAGTCGCTTACAGCCGGCCCCACAAACCTTGAGTCCGTCTCGTAGCTAGCTTACTTCGTTGCGGGTAAGAATCCAAGGGGTGGCCCCCTGAAATATTTCTGAATCCTGTGATTGCTTTGTCGTGAAGGCCTCGTTGGGTTTTGATTTGGTTTTTCCGAGGTTGATCGAGTGTGTGTTGCTATTTGTGCACCCCGACCGGGTTAAAACTTTCTGAAAGCCGTGTCCGCGGTTATGGACGACTTGGAGCACAGTATCTCGATCATAGACAAGCATAACTAAAGTAGTGCTATAAATTTGACTTTATCATGACTAGTAATCAGCTTCACTATAATGGAATGGCTAACTAAAACTGCCCACAATTGCTTGTTTGGTTTGTCGCTTGCAACAATTGTATCTGACTAGTAAGTATTGCAACTACAACGGAATGGCTAAATAAAAGTACCAACAACTGCTGGGATTTTGGGTTATCTCATACTATCTGTATCTGATTAGTAAGTGTTGGAACTATAACGGAATGGTTAATTAAAATGGCCCACTGCTTATTTTATCAGGACGATTATCTACACCTGACTAGTAATTGCTGCAACGATAACCGAATAAGTAAAACTGCCAACTGCGTGAGTTCCTCGGTTGACTTCCTCGTTTGGTCTCGAGGAGGAAACACCAGGATGGGTTTGTTTGGTGGTAGTATCAGGTAGGATCCGGATAGGCCTTTCTTACCCCTCTCTGATAGCCGCCAGTTGTATCAAGTCTCTATAGGTTGTTTAGTGCATCTTTTGCCGCTTCGATCCACCATACCTATGTAGGCGAGGACCGCCGAATTCTAGCCTCGCCGTGTACTGGCCTCAGTACTGACGCTCCTCTTTTTCCTTTGCCCTCTGTCGGCACCCCTTTTGTTTAAGCAGGTTTCGAGATCGACTTCGTTAGCAGGGTTACCCTTCCGGCTTGGCCTGGGCAGGGTTATGGACGCCATTGGTTATTCTTCAGGGCTCTTAGCCCCATTTGCATCTTGTCCGTAGTCGGACGCTCTATCATTTCAAGGTGATTTGGATCTTTGTATATTATATCTGTATTCTTGACTCATGGAGTCGTGTTGTATATATATCTGTTCTGTGGGTCCCATCGAGGACTGTTGTGTAATGTTATTACTTCGTTTTCCACCCGCGAAAGTGCTGGTGAGCACCTTTGAATCGTTTCTATGCGGGTTTGGCGGGTTTCTAAAACTTGCATAGGTCCGATTCGAGGGTCTGAGAGTATCGAGCTCGGTGATTCGATACCCCACAAGTCTAGCCTGTAGGATAACCTAGCTAACGGCAGAAGTAGAGTGTCAAAACTATTTTGAAAACCGGTTGGATAGTTCTGATTAGGACTGATTTTACTCCTTACCCCTCTGCTATTCTCCTCTTACCTCTACGTGTTTTGAATCCGCTCTCGTCTTTTTCTTCGAGTCCAGGAATTCTGGTTGGGTTTCCGTCGTACCTTCAGGGTTTCGCTTCCTCCTTGGATAACGGTGTTCTACCATCTGGTCTTCATGCTATCCGAGGAATCCTTCGTCTATGGTACCATTCTTTGTTCCTTGTTTGTGCCTTCCGGTGTTTCTGACGCGACGACATCATCCACGCCAGATCCAATGCAGAGTCTACATCCCTCCTTTGTTCCGAACCTCGCTTGTCGATATCTTCAGTCTGATTCCGAGAGTTGGTTGCATAATCCGCCTATTCGTGTGCAGAGTAATGGTTTGGGTGCGCGATGGACTGATCACCATCCGACTACTCTTAACATTCGCTCTTGTGCATCGAATCAGTGGATCCAGCAGTTTTACTTCGTCCACGGAAGTTAGTGGTGGCTTTATTGTGGATACCTCTACCTTCGACCTTTTGTTTCCGGAGTGTTCTCTCGACGATCACGGACAACGACCTCTTGTTAGTGGTGTCGCGGAGATCTACACGAAGCGATAAGATGCAGATCCCCGACCTTCTATCCGGTACCATGAGGCGGATCTCGGGGGCGAGATCCATTGTTAGTGGTGTCGAATTGTGGCATCCCGCAAAACCACTACTAGAAAATCGCGTTAAATTTGTGCATTGCATCATCATGACCGCATGCGCATGTCATCATGCCACATTGCATTTGAGCATCGTCATCATCTTGCATTTGCTTGCAGAAAACTATTTGCAGAAAAACCTGTCTTTATTTTCTAAACGCCCCGTCTTGTTTTCAAAATGCAAACCCCGGGTCTCCGGAATATTTTTGTTTGTCTGCTATCGGTTTGCAAACGGTGCATTTAAAGTTAAATAAAATATTTCATTATTTTAGTGGGGGCAGTCGAACGGGCCGATTCGACCCGAACGACCACCCCCAGTCCAAACAATCGGTCCGCCTAAAATACCTAAGCTACCCAACCTAATCTACCCAACCCCTCTCCACCTCACCCCGACCACTCCCCTCGTGACACCTCACCTCTCTCCCTCTCCCCCTCCAATCCGCTGCTGCCACCTCATCCTCACCTCCTCTCAACCACCCCACCCCCACTCCCCACTCAACCCACCCAACACACGACGCACACACGCACGCCAGCCACACACCCCGCCCCACACCGCATCCCCACCTCCCCGCCTGGGTCCCACCTGTCCCCTGGCCCACCCCGACCCAGTCTCCACCCGCGCCTCCCTCTTCCTCTCTCTCCCTCCCGCACGCTCCCACCAACCCCCGCCGCACCTCTCTCTGCTGCCGGCCAGAGCCGCCCTCGCCCGGCCGGTCTCCCCTCGTCCCAGTGACTGGCCCTCCTCCTCCCGCCTCGCTCGCCCTTTCCCCTTCCCCTCCGCTCGCCAACCTCCGCGCCTCCCCTCCCCGAGCTCTCTGCCGCGGCGCCTTCTCCACCACCCCGCAGCGCCTCGCCCGCCGCCGGCAGTGCCCTCCCGGCCTCCCCTCGCCGTCGCCTTCCTCCCCGCTTCCCCACCCTCGCCTCCACGTGACCTCCGCCTCCCGTCGCCCCCCTCAAGCTCCGCCGGCCGCGCTCTCTCCTCCGCCGCCAGCGCCTCGCTCGTCCCCGCCGCCCTTCTCCCGACCTCGCCACAGACAGCACCCACCTCTCTGCGCGTCCCCCGTCTCTCCCTGTTCCCCTCCGCTCCGCAGGAAGCAACCACCGCCGGCCGCCGCGCTCCTCCCTGCCGTCCGCGCCCCTCTCCGGCGTTCTCCGCTCCGCCCTGGTGGTCCTCCCTCGAGCAGACCTCGCCGTCGTCCTTCTGCCACCTCGCGCGACCTCCCGCGCCTGGCCGCCGTTTCCTCCCCTATGGCGCCCTCTGCAGCAGCCTCTCCGCGGCGACCTGGTCTCGGCCGCCCTCTGTCGGCGAGGCCGCCGCCGTTCCCGAACGCCACCACCCCCATGCGTTCTCCTTCCTCCTGCAGAGGACCTTTCTGCCGCCTCTGCCGCAGTTCCCCTCCTCCGCCTGCAGGGCCCGCCTCCGCCCGAGCCAGGGCCTCGCCGGACCTCATCGTGCGCCCTCCTCTCTCTCCTCGAGCAGGCCCTCTGTGCCTCCTTCCTCCGCCTCTGCGTGTCCTCCATCGCCGGTGGCCGCAAGCGCCTCGTCGAGGCCTTCCTCTCTGCTCGGTGCTAGCAAGTCCTGTGCCTCTCCTGTTCCCTGAGCCACAGTGTGGGGCCACCATCGTTCTGCCACGTTGATGCAGATCCCTTCCTCGGGGTTGCCATCTACAGTGGAGTCCCCACAACAAGACCAACTTCCCTAGTGACCGCAACCAACTCAAGTTCTCCATCGAGCCGAAACCCCAAGTACGCCGATATGTGATCGAGGGGTGATGCATGCCAAGCCGAGGATCCGTTGACGTCGGTACGACAAGTTGTTCATGGAGCACCGATGACGCCACCACAGACCCGAAGACCGAACCAAACCCGATGGCTCGACATGATCTTCCTCAGGGGATGCCAAGCACTTCCTCGAGGACGCCAAGCTCGTCGAAATCCCGGTGCGACAAGTACTCCTCGCAGAACGCCAAGTTCGCCACCTTGAACGCCATGACCGTCTACACGAACCCGAAGACGTCGTGACCCGGACGCCAAGATCTCCGCGCGAGACAACAAGACCGACAACATGGCCCGACTACCACGGATACGATAAGATCGGCACCGACCCGGAAGAATCTGATGCGCCCCGACACCGAACCAAGTTCTCCTTCCCGGAAGCATCGACGCTCGTGCGACAAGATCTACACCCTCGACCCGAAGACCCTAAATCCCGGAGTCCAAGAACGTTTCCGTCGAACCCTGAACCCTGAGACCGAACCCCGAACCCCGGAACCCCAAGATCTACCGAACCCTAAATGTGTGAACCCCTTCCCGAAACCCTATTTTATAACATAATACAACTTGTTGCATATTAAATGTTCATGCATGCATACTTGTCTGTGGTTTGGGGGCCTTATGCCGATTCACCATATAATTAAATATGGGGCCCATATGCGGGCAAATCTAGCCTTATATTGGCCTCATTTAAATCTGTGTAGCGAACCGGTGCTATCTTTTGCCAAGTTAAGACAACATTTCAATTGCGGGGTAAACAAATAACTTGAACCGTTTAATTAATTGTCGGGACCCTGGTTCCACTTAATATTGCCTAATTGCATCGCACCTTTGCCATGTCATACATCATACATGCATCATGCCCGATCTTTTGCCGTAGTATTAAATATTGCATCCGGTGTTCTTTCTAGTGATTTGCTTCTTCGCGGATAAGGCCGTTGAGTTGATGTGAGCTTCGCCCCGATCTTCGGATGAACCCTTCGGCAATGCTTTTCAGGCGAGCATCTCCCCCTTTCTACCTATCTTACTTTTATAGTATTTATTCCCCCCTGTTGATCTATTGCTATCTGTGTCGCGTTGCTCTAGTTTTCGTACCGTAATATCCCTTGCAGCCTTATATTGCCTTGGACACACCCTATTACCTGTTGATTGGTAGATAGTTGGACTTGCGCATCGTAGTCGCTTGCTCAAGTGCTATTGTGTGTCGTCTTGTACCACAGTTGTTGGAGTATTGCCGCATGTTTGATGTTGGAGATGATCTTGGCTTTACTTATCGTTCACTTTAATTCCTGTTTAAACAACTAAAATTGAAGTAAGCAGAGGCATCGTTGGGTGATAGATAATATTTGGTTTCCGAACGCACACTTGTGTCCCGTAGGACCCCGAGTACTTGATACCTGTTCCTTGATTTATCGCGCTATCCACATCCGGGAGGATTATGGAGCCCCAGGCGAGCTTGATTCAGTCTTATTTCTTGGGGCCACAAACTAGTTTGAGGTTTTATTTACTATCTGTACTTATGCCATGCTACTTGTATTTACGATTGTGCGAGGAGCACCTTTGTCTGTTAGGAATTGTGACCCGTTTACGGTATCGACAAGCCAGTTTGGGTTCCCGATCGCTACACCGGCCCCACAAACCTTGAGTCCGTCTCGAGCTAGCTTACGTTGCGGGTAAGACTCAAGGGTGGCCCCTGAAATATTCTGAATCCTGTGATTGCTTTGTCGTGAAGGCCTCGTTGGGTTTTGATTTGGTTTTCGAGGTTGATCGGTGTGTGTTGCTATTTGTGCACCCGCCGGGTTAAAACTTTCAAAGCCGTGTCATGGTTATGGACGACTTGGAGCACAGTATCTCGATCATAGACAAGCATAACTAAAGTAGTGCTATAAATTTGACTTTATCATGACTAGTAATCAGCTTCACTATAATGGAATGGCTAACTAAAACTGCCCACAATTGCTTGTTTGGTTTGTCGCTTGCGACAATTGTATCTGACTAGTAAGTATTGCAACTACAACGGAATGGCTAAATAAAAGTACCAACAACTGCTGGATTTTGGGTTATCTCATACTATCTGTATCTGATTAGTAAGTGTTGGAACTATAACGGAATGGTTAACTAAAATGGCCCACTGCTTATTTTATCAGGACGATTATCTACACCTGACTAGTAATTGCTGCAACGATAACCGAATAAGTAAAACTGCCAACTGCGTGAGTTCCTCGGTTGACTTCCTCGTTTGGTCTCGAGGGGGAAACACCAGGATGGATTTGTTTGGTGGTAGTATCAGGTAGGATCCGGATAGGCCTTTCTTACCCCTCTCTGATAGCCGCCAGTTGTATCAAGTCTCTATAGGTTGTTTAGTGCATGCTGCCGCTGCCGCTCAGTCCACCATACCTATGTAGGCAAGGACCGCCGAATTCTAGCCTCGCCGTGTACTGGCCTCGATCGACGCTCCTCTTTTCCTTTGCCCTCTGTCGGCACCCTTTTGTTTAAGCGGTTTGAGATCGACTTTGTTAGCGAGGTTACCCTTCCGGCTTGGCTTTGGCGAGGTTATGGGCGCCATTGGTTATTCTTCAGGGCTCTTAGCCCCATTTGCATCTTGTCCGTAGTCGGACGCTCTATCATTTCAAGGTGATTTGGATCTTTGTATATTATATCTGTATTCTTGACTCATGGAGTCGTGTTGTATATATATCTGTTCTATGGGTCCCATCGAGGACTGTTGTGTAATGTTATTACTTCGTTTTCCACCCGCATGAAAGTGCCTGGTGGCCACCTTTGAATCGTTTCTATGCGGGTTTGGCGGGTTTCGCTAAAACTTGCATAGGTCCGATTCTGAGGGTGTTACACTCCTATAGTCACTATCCAACCTACAGATCTTCCTAAAAGGGTTTTAATCCTAAGGTCAAAGCATATGCTCTGATACCAATTGTGGTGACCCAGCATACCACTGCATGATGTAGTACACTATAGTCGTTGACATAACACCAATGAAACACCGTTCACTAGTATTACATCCCTCAGAGTAGTACAACAGAGACACAGCAGGTCCAAGACATGACTATAGCAACTCAACTCTTTACACAAGATCCAGAGAACACTCTAGGTTAAAGAGAGAGAAATAAACTTCTTATAAAGAAGAATCAGAAATAAACAACTCAAAGAGTATCATACTATTAAGACTAGTATCTTAACTAATGGTCTGGCATTGCTGCTATTGCAATACACTATAGAAATAGGTTCTATGGCTAGAGATTATATTCCTATCTAATCAGTAACTTCGTCTTCACTTGAGTTGATGTATATGTTGACTTTCTTGACTTCATTGAAGAGCTTTAGCTTTTGATGATAATTCCTGGAGCATAAATTGATGTAGACGTCGTCTGTACTGGCTTTAGAACCTAGCAAGGGTTAAGAAGATACATTGAGTACGAGCGTACTCAGCAAGTTCACTAGAAAAGGAGTGTTTGATGCACTATATCTACGGCCACAGACCATAGGTCGTAGGCAATGCAGGTTTTTGTAAACATTTCTTCAAAGGTTGCTTTTATCCTGAAAAGCTATGTCCATCAGCCTTCACGGGTTTACCAGAACTTTCATGGAGTTCATTTCCCGCCGCGTTCACAGCTCCTTCCCAGAACAGGGAGTAACAAGTTACAGTTCTTACACTCTGCAGAGGTGCGTCACTTTACCCATGAGAGATCTTAGCTTTGTTGCACATCCGAATTGCAGGTTCGTTCACACTTCCTTGGTGTGAGGCCCAGACTAAGATCCAAGCCAATCACTGCCTTCTCCGTGACCCCGCATGTCTCCTTGGTGTACGCCAACCCACCTATTGAATTACGGCTATTGGCAGTACAGACCCTTCAGATGCCGGAACTATTCCCGGAATCTGGGTCGATCACCCAGTTGAGTTTGCATCTTCTGCACGGACATCTTATCTCCATCTTGTTATTTCATATCATGTCGGCCGTCGCACATTTCAAAAATCTAGCCACAATGTCTTCACTCATTATGAGCACCATTTTTGCCTGCACTGTGTACACGGTACAATTAGAAGTCTATTAGAACCACATAATCAATGTATGCATGCAATGGTCGATAGAAAATTTCGGCATGACCTATCCTAAAATTAGGACCTTTGCGAAATGCAAAAGTCTTGCCAAAATGGAAATGAATCAACATTTTGGCAAAACAAATGGCAACTTGTTCATATACAAACACAAGAGAGAGAGACCGATCCATACACACATGAACATATCATTATCCTCTCCATACACACATGCATGAGCATCATCGATAATCTCCATATACACACACATATGACCATCGATCCTCTCATACACACATCATGAGCATCGATCATATACATACATATGAGCATATCATCCATATACACATGAACACATCCTTACATGGACAACTTACCGAGATGAGAGACCAATCGCGAGAAGATGGAAAGGAGAGGTGCGCGCGAGACCGGAGAAGGAGATGAGAGACCGGAGAGCTTCATCTATTACTTATGTAACATCCAAGGCAAGTTCTACATGCTAAAAATGGTGAATGAGTGGAGAAATTGAGGTGGGAAGGAGAAGGATACCGACTAGATCTAAGGAGGAAGAAGAAGGGGAAAGTGAAGTGTGGGGTGGTGGATGATCACACATGTGCACAAAGTGGAGCTGCCAAAAAAAAGGTCGCCACATCCGTGGCGCACTCGGCCCTAGTGCGCCACAGGGATTAGTAACATCGGTGGCGCACATGCCATAGTGCGCCACGGATGTGTCTGACCGTTTTACAGAGCAGAGGGGCATGCGCTTAGGCGTAGCGCACCCCCCAATGTGCGCCACGGATAACACCAACAAGCGTAGCGCACCTACCCTATGTGCGCTACGGATATCTGGCGTGCGGCCAACAGGGCCCTGGCCCGCACATATCTGTGGCGCACTATGGTCATGTGCGCCACGGTTGTTCTAGTTACTAGTAGGGCACTGCCCATAGGTGAGCCACACCTGTTTTAGCCGTGGGGAACTTCAACCATGTGAGCCACGGATGTGATGATTACCTATAGCCATTTTCCTAGTAGTGTAACTTGGTATTCATGGTTTGTGTAATGAATACTGGGATATGATTACTTAAGGATCAAATACAATCCATTAAGTGATGCATTAGGGTTTAACTTTTATTACATTTGATCTACCCTTAGATCAAATCTCCCTTGCCCAAAATAAGGTTTTAGCAAAGGTCATATTGAAACTTATCGCAGTCAAATTGATGATCTACTTCAATTCTATCAAGTTGAGAGAAGCTTCAATCACTTTGACAAGTTTTGTTCAAAAGCGCGAAAATTATTCTGATTTTCTATGCATGAATGCAATGCACACATCTGGGTTCAGCTTATTTCTAAGCTCTAATGCTGGGATGTTACAGACTCTCCCCCTTAAAATAAACTTCGTCCTCGAAGTTCATAAACTCTCATGTTTCGGAGTAAGGAATTTTCTTGTGTTGGTTATGGCATTTCTCAACTTCATGGTAACCTTAAATGGAAATAATTGTAGTATTCCATATCTAGATAGTTTCCTTGTATTCTCAACATACTTGGAATCTCCAATTTGTTGTCTTTAATACTCCAAAGTTTCTTTTACTATCCTTTCTTTAGGGATATGTCCTTATTATGAACTCCTTAATTTGGGGTCTCTTCTTAGTTCCTTATCTTGAGTAGGTATCCTAATCCAACTCCTTTTATTTAATCATCGAACTTTCTTACTATACTATGTAAGGTCTAGGAAGTCTCACTAAAATAGAGTTTTAAATTTTATTAGTCAATAGTGGTGGCCAAAAGGCTAATCTTTGATTTATAATTGCATGAGTTGTACTGGTAATCCTTACGAAGATTGTATTTGAACTCATTTAGTCCATACCCATCGGAATTTCTTGTTTCACTATACATATCCAAGTGGATGTGCTTTATTCCCTCTTAAGGATCACTTAAGAGTTGTTTTCTTTAGTATTAGTCTATTAGGATTAATCTTTTAATCTCCTTCAAGCTTCAACCTTATCACGCTTTAGATAACCTTTTGATATCACCTTAAGCACTTCTTCAACTTCCATTTAGTAATTGCCTTCAGGTTTGAGCACGATTTCTATGAAGTAACTTCGATCTTTCATACAGACATACTTTCAATGGTACTTCTATGATGATGATTTCTTTTGACCTTATGAAAATAAGGCTTATTCATAGGTTAGTATTTCTTCTCCAAACTTTACTTGAAATTCGGATAACAATACTTCCATTTTTTTTTGTTTACTCTCCCCCTTGGGGTTTACTAATGGTCTCTAAACTGTCGTATCAAATAACCATTGGCTTTATAACTAGAATGTAGGTCTTTGTTCAGCTTATACTTTACCTATTTAGGGTCTTATGAAAGATTGTACAGTGTATCCACAAGATTGTGGATCTCCGAAGTGAATCTTTCATCATTATTAGTTTTACTTACTATTTGGACATTTTCGCTTTGATAGGTCTGACTTCACGAAGCGCCTCAAAAGACGGTCGCTTAAAATCTTATACTCCTTTAGGTCTTACTTAGCTTAGGTCAAGTTTTATGCTCTTTATGCAACCATTAAGATGATCTGGTTAACTATGTCAACCAACACCGGCTGCGGGCAAGATACCAACTGTGGATCAAATACCAGCTGTAGATCATCCTAGGTTGTAGGTATTACCCTACGGCTTCCAACATCCTTATGGCATTCTCTCTGAATTTTCAGAGCTTGAATACCATTTTTGGTTCCAAGGCTTCTTCTTTGTACTAATTCATGATACTTCCATGAACTTGGTACAGCTACTTCATTAATTTCTTAGCAACATTACCTACTTTGAATGAACTTTAAGTTTATTACTTCTTGTTGCTCCATACATCTTCTACATTAATCTTCCTTCTTATTGTTGTTTAGTAATGATCTGCACTTGATCTATCGTTCAAATTGTGTTGATCCTCCTTATAATTTGCTTCATTCTTCATTTAAGTCTTCATCTTGGTCTTTGGAACTCGTCACTCCCTTACACGAATTCCCATTTTTATCTAGGTCTATAACATCAAGTAGTAACTGGATGTTGCAACATGCATTTGCACACCAAGTCAAACTTCATGTACAGATCTAGTCAATCAAAAAGATCCAAGAAAAACCAATGAATTCACATGTGGTGCATATAACACACAATATTCTAAGCCCGAAATATAGTAGTTGAGTATAGCATATCTAGAATTTAGGCTTAGTTGTGTAGTATATGACACCTCCTCGTATAGGTTTACATCGTGATACTTAGCACATAAGGTCAAACTATACGTTGTCTCAATATTTACCCAAATTGCTCAATTGCAACAGGATAGTTTTTAAACAAAGTGGTCTCAATTTGGTTTTCACTAACCCTTTTGTCTCACTTTGAAATGATTAATATAACCAACCTATCATTATTGGTAAACTAACCTCACATGATCTCTCCAAATGACTAATCAGATTCTATTTACTAACTTAAACTATGGATTAGGGGAATTTTCTAGAACCTATGACTTCTATCATAGATCTACCATGTTATTTTCTTACTTCTACCTCAAGATAATTCACTAAGTACTTGTCATGCTTACACTTACATCATGGTTTTGGAGCTAATCTCACCATGATCTTATTGTGTTTTACCTACTTACATGATTCAGGAGCTAATCTAACCATGATAACTTTGTTTCACACTACACTATTATTAAATCTTAACATAATTTCACTTCATCACGTAAGATTCTCAAGTGAATCCCACATGATTACTACTCATTACATCAACATTTATCCTAATGATATTCATCATATTGTCTTTGGTTATCAACTAACAATAAAACTCCAGTGTGCTACTTGAATTCTAAGATTAGGCTACACCACTAAGACTACTTTCATATGATGTCTTACACTTGATCCTAATCCACTGTGGTCGATTGGCTTTCCTATAGTATCTTGGTGGTTTATGTCTCCTTCGAAAGACACCAAATAGCACTATACTTGAGAAAAGATAAAATAATTACTACTAAGAAAGAATGACTTAAGCATCTGACTTAAATGTGACAAGTTTATCCTCAAGTGGATACTCATCTCAAGTCATATGAATATTTGGTTTAGATAAGATGGCTCCTATAGTCACTATCCAACCTACAGATCTTCCTAAAAGGGTTTTAATCCTAAGGTCAAAGCATATGCTCTGATACCAACTGTGGTGACCCAGCATACCACTGCATGATGTAGTACACTATAGTCGTTGACATAACACCAATGAAACACCGTTCACTAGTATTAAATCCCTCAGAGTAGTACAACAGAAACACAGCAGGTCCAAGACATGACTATAGGTTACAACTCAACTCTTTACACAAGATCCAGAGAACACTCTAGGTTAAAGAGAGAGAAATAAACTTCTTACAAAGAAGAATCAGAAATAAACAACTCAAAGAGTATCATACTATTAAGACTAGTATCTTAACTAATGGTCTGGCATTGCTGCTATTGCAATACACTATAGAAATAGGTTCTATGGCTAGATATTATATTCCTATCTAATCAGTAACTTCGTCTTCACTTGAGTTGATGTATATGTTGACTTTCTTGACTTCATTGAAGAGCTTTAGCTTTTGATGATAATTCCTGGAGCATAACTTGATGTAGACGTCGTCTGTACTGGCTTTAGAACCTAGCAAGGGTTAAGAAGATACTTTGAGTACGAGCGTACTCAGCAAGTTCACTAGAAAAGGAGTGTTTGATGCACTATATCTACGGCTACAGACCATAGGTCGTAGGCAATGCAGGTTTTTGTAAACATTTCTTCAAAGGTTGCTTTTATCCTGAAAAGCTATGTCCATCAGCCTTCACGGGTTTACCAGAACTTTCATGGAGTTCATTTCCGCTGCTCATAGCTCCTTCCTGCAGCAGGAGTAACAAGTTACAGTTCTTACACTCTGCAGAGGTGCGTCACTTTACCCATGAGAGATCTTAGCTTTGTTGCATATCCGAATTGCAGGTTCGTTCACACTTCCTTGGTGTGAGGCCCAGACTAAGATCCAAGCCAATCACTGCCTTCTCCGTGACCCCGCATGTCTCCTTGGTGTACGCCAGCCCACCTATTGAATTACGGCTATTGGCAGTACAGACCCTTCAGATGCCGGAACTATCGTGGGACGTTGAGGACTCCCACCCATATGATGCATATACTCTATGAATTACCATATAATATGCATGCTACGAGTGATAACATCCAGGACCCGCACATCCGGCTCCATGCGAGAGGGAAAAGATACAGCTGACTTCTCCGTCCCATTCCAAAACTCATGGTCAACTCGTAATATACGGCGCAAGAATCACTAGCGACATTGGTTGTTATGTCCTAGATAATATGTTCCTTTACCACCGGAACACTAATAGTAGGTTATTACCTCATGGTAAATAACCTATAATCATATTATTATGAAAATAGTGTTTTCTGACTTTTTCAAATGCAGGTGATGACAACACTGGATTTGCAAAATACTTTACAGAAAATAATCAAAGGACATGAGCAAGTGTGAACTTGCCTTTTGTGATTGCAAGATTATGCACTCACGCTCTTCGAGACAATATAAAAGATCCAATATCTGATATCAGCATCATTGGTCCGATAAGGACTAATGTTTAAAGAAGCAAGATGCTTTTATTCATAAATAATGTAATACAAGTTGATAAACTCGAATCCCGGGGATAACGTTGATCTAGGGTTTGGATACTGGAATGGTTACTTTTAGAATGTGTAGTCCTTTTAGATGAGTTTCATATTTGTGCTTCTTATTAAGGCTTGTGAGTGTGTGTGAAACAACATGTAATTATAATGATATACAACAACAAGGTTCACGAATGTGGAATGCTACTCAAGACTACTTATGCCATAATTTTTTATCTTCCAATTTTTACTTTACAAGTAATGTCACTTATAAAGGACTTAAGTGTTATCAATCCGAAGTACACAAGTAGAGTATAAAGTAATGTGATTATTATTAATTGTCATATGTTGATTGAAGTGGCAAACCAAATAAATTTTGAAGAAAATGTTACTTAGCTAAGGGAAAGTATTTAAATTTTAAGTTAACCTTATTAGGTGTTCTTTCAAGTTATAGTCTTTAAGTAAGAAAGAATTACTCTATTTGAATAATGATATTAGTAGTATTTGAGACTTATCTATCTTGGTTTTGAACTTGATTAGTTTAGTATTAAGATGCCTTATAACTTAATTATAACAGACCAAAGTTAACTATAAAATACCTAATAAAGTTTTTATCTTATACTTAAAGTTTTGTAAACTAAAGTTAACTTTAAAGACATAGATGAACTTAGGGTGTAATGCATATGATATTTGTATTTTGTTCACTTCAGAAGGTTTCCCTAAGGATACTTTAAGAATGATTATACTTTTATTTGTTGTAGTGGTTTCTTGATTCTTAAATGGAATGGAATCATTTATATTTTTATAAAGGTGTGGTTAAAGTAAACGAATAGATTTTTATTTCACTACAAATTATTTTTGGAGATTTTATATTGGATAAGGATCCTTTTATAAAATAATCTACACTTATGGTTAAGGAAAATACAATAAAATTGTATTTAAAATGTGTTTGAACCATTTTGACTTCATATTACCATTATTGAAGACAAATACTATTTATTAGACTCAAATAACTAATTTTAGAAATATTAGCAATTTTTATTTACCCTTATATGAATTATCAATTAAGGAAATAGGTTTAATTTCAAGTTATTAAAGTGTTTAAATTTGATTTACCTCAAAAGTGGAATATCATATTTTTAACCTGTAGGTATTATTTTTGTGATCATTTTGGTATATTACATTTATTTTTATGATTTATAAATAATAATATATGATTTTTATAAGGTTTATCACTTTATAAATACTTAATAACTAATAAATATTTAATTAGGTGAAATAATAATACATGATTATAGTTTTAAATTATAGTTCTTATTTTTCTAAGATTTTTGGTGTATTATTTATATTTTTATCATTTACCATTATTTAATTATGAGTTATCTAAGTTTTATTACTTATAAAACCTTTATTAAATAATATTTATTTAAATAATTATCATAATAATATTTGATAATAGTTTTAAGTTGTAGATTTTATTTTTTGAAAATTTTCAGATATTAAACATATTTTTCTGAATTATAAAACAAAAGAAATTGAATTTCTAAAGTTTAATCAATTTCTGGAATTAATAAACTAATCATTAAAGGACTTATTGCGTCAGAGTGACATCAGCATGACATAGCTGTGTGGATAAAACTTTTGATACCGAAGCAAACCTAGCCCTAAGGTCACAGACATGTGGGCCAGTAGCCACGTTGGCATGCCTCCTAGGCGTGGACCAGTCAACACGCTGACCCAGGTCCAGGGTGACCTCAGCCTGACGTCAGCAATGGAAATCCTCACTGGTGACGCTCGAGTTCAGCAATTGAAGGCGCGCGGGCTAGCGAGAATGGGTGCGCTGGACTCGGGCGGCTAGAAGGAACCTTGTGGTGGCGTGCCATTTTTGGTCACGGAGGCGTTGATGGCAATGACTGCGGCCAGCGGCGACAGCTACACGGCGCGGGCTCGGTAGAGGAAAAGAGAGAGGCAAAGGGGAGATCCCTAAGGACCAGGAGCTCACCACGAGGCGTACAGAGGGGTCTTCGAGGAGCGAGGTGGCCGGAATTGATGGCGAGCGCGATGGCCAAAGGCGGGGAACGAGGGTCGAATTGCGGTAGTGGAGACCTTGCGCGCTTGCACGCTTTGGGGCAATCAACAGAGACGAACGAGGCGGAGCTCCCTGGAATCACGGCGAGGTTCGGGACGGCCAGAGGCGTTGGGAACACCGGGGCATCTGAGCTAGGGTTCGGTTGCCACAGGAGAGCAGAGGAGAAAAGACCGGGCGAGTGGGAGAGGATGAAGATGAGAAGGGCGTCGCGGTGGCGTTCTTATCCTCCCGAGTGACGTCGGAGACTGCACGAATCGCGGAGCAACTACGGCGTATGGCAGAGCACTCGCCAGCGAGCTGCTTCCAGTCGTCGAGGAATACAACGACGGCGTTTTGTGGAAAACCCCCTGGCGTTCTTCTGATTTGCTCCGTAGTCCCTTCACGGCCCCACTAGTCATCTAGAGAGAAAGACAGATCGGGCCAGTTCATGGGCTGCTACTGGGCTTCGGTGGAACGCGCGTGAGAGGCAGTTAGTTCCGTGAGGAAGTGGGCCATGGGCCATTGCTGCTCTGGCTCTTTTTTTATGAAGCAGAAACTTTTTATTTATTCATTTCTATATATTGTTTTTAACAACTAGTTTTTAATTTAAATTTCCTCAATGGTTTGAATACCAGAAATTCTGTATAGTATATTAAATATTCCAAAGGTAAGTATACTAGTTATTTGCCCTAATGATGTTTGTATTTTCAACACTCATAATTACATTATAAATTATTTATTAAGTAGAATACTTAAGAAAGCTTCACTACAGCATTGTTTTCACTTTATTAGAGTAATGTACTTCTAAAGTTTTATAGGATAGCTATAGGTTTTATTTCTATAAATTTTATTATGGGGTAATTCATAGGTGATTTATAATTTTGGCATCCCCACTTATTCTATGCTCATATGAGATGAGTGGTTAGGGAAATGGTTCAAAGAGTTTGCCTAGTGAATATAAATTGAATATTTATGAGGTGTTGATGATTAAACTCATTAATAAATTTAGGTTTTTGAATTATCAGCATCATCTATGAGTTTTAGATAATTTAATATACTTATATATTTTTATTGTTTTGAATAAAGATTAATGACTAAATGAATTGTCTTCATGTTTTTGATCTTTAATGATATCCCCTTTCAAATAGAAAGTTATCTTCTAGAAGATCTTATGGAAAAGAATTGATAAAGATAACTCCTCAGCATATATGGTTATGGTAATTGAAAATGACAAAGATGTGCTTAAGTGATTTGATATAGGAAAATACTCCTATAAAGCTTTGTGGGAATAAGATAATAGATCAATCATATGAATTGGATATTATGTTTGGTTAAAGATCTAAAGTTGAGTGTTTACCAAGAATTCCTATTTTCCATAATTCACAATCCTGGACTTCTGATTAAGGAATTCCTTTCCTAGATATTCTACTTCTTCCTATGCATCATCATGTGTTAACATGATGAGCTTTACTTCACAAAATATTCTTATTCACCTTTTATTCTTCTAAACCCAATTACTAATCCAATGGGCTTAACACTAAAGCTTGCATAATCTTCTCATATCCAGACTTGGTTATCAAATTATTCTACTACTAATAATCTCCAATCCAACAGATGATTACAGTTACCTCCATTCATACTCTTCCTTTATCATCCATTACCAACATTACTCCACAAAATGGATATATCAAATTCTATTCTCCTCAAAAGGTTACTATCCTATAAGAGGAGTAATACTACTTCAATAACTCCATACTACTCTAGCTTCAGTTTAATTAAATTGTCTTATATCTACTTAACTCCAGTATCTTATATACAAACTTTACATCACATCATGATGACTTGTCATGGCTAACCTAGAATAACATATTTATACTAGGGTTCAATCATGTTCTATCCATCAATGTCACTTATACCTGATATAAGCATTCAATCTTGGTGACTAAAGCATGATCACTATAATCCTTTGATCCTTGATGTTTTATGTTTCTAGCTGGCTAATCAAGGCCTTCATCAATACAACATTATAGTTGTATTGAAATTATCTTCTGTTTATCCTTATTGTACTAAGAGATAATATTTATTGACTATACCTACTTGATCCAATAGGATTACTCCTGGTAACTATCTTCAGGATTCATCCTTGTAATCTTCTTTACTACCATATAATTATGTATTCCAATAACTCTTCTATCATTTCAGGAGTGAGTTAACTCCATCAATTATCATATTTATTTGATTCTTTTCCAACACTCCCATCATATAGATGATATCTAAAACTAGCATTACTATTTACCTCTTCTTACTTATTTCTCTAAAAGACTGAAGTGAATGCTATGATAAGGACAAGAATTGTTATGTCAAGAATTGATAGGTTAAGAATTGGTGAATCAATAGTTGATTACTCAACATTGATGAACAACAGATATTGGAATATGATTCCAATAGGAATGGTAAAGATTGATATGGCAGAAAGGTATATGGTGAATGATATTGACTTGGTTTCCTTCCTACTCATCATCACTAAAGAGTTAAGGTTAGGTATTACCATGATCCTCATAGGATAAGTAGATGAGATTTAGATAGATCAAGATTTATTTGTTACATTCCTATTACTTAAGTTATGTTTATAACTTGGTATTCATGGTTTGTGTAATGAATACTGGGATATGATTACTTAAGGATAAAATACAATCCATTAAGTAATGCATTAGGGTTTATCTTCTATTACATTTGATCTACCCTTAGATCAAATCTCCCTTACCCAAAATAAGGTTTTAGCAAAGGTCATATTGAAACTTATCGCAGTCAACTTGATGATCTACTTCAATTCCATCAAGTTGAGAGAAGCTTCAATCACTTTGACAAGTTTTGTTCAAAAGCGCGAAATTCATTCGGATTTTCTATGCATGAATGCAATGCACACATATGGGTTCAGCTTATTTCTAAGCTCTAATGCTGGGATGTTACACCAAGTTAATACCCTGTCTCAGTTCAATCAGGGGCAAGGGTTCAATCAGAATCAGCAATAGAACCTTGGGAGTAATAGGTCAGAGATCTCTCAGCAACCTCAATAATCAGACATAATGCAGGAGATCATGAAAACGCAAGTTGAGTTGATGATGAGTGATGACCCACAAGTATAGGGGTGTATCATAGTACTTTCGATAAATAGGAGTGTCGATCCCAACAAGGAGATGAAGGTGTTGACTAGTGGTATGGAGCAGGAAATCTCTGTAAATACTTAGCAAACGGATTTTTAGGGGTTTTCTGATAAAGCAACAAAACAAAGTGCAAGTAATAAAGACAACGAACAACTGCAGCAAGTAGCCCAATCCTTTTTTAGCAAAGGACAAGCCGGTGGAAATACTTATAAGGACCAAACGTTCTCGAGGACACATGGGAATTCTGTCAAGTGCTTTCGCTTCAAATAACTAAGTACTCTTCTTTGGTGTTGCAAGTGTTGTGTGGGTGAACCTGTCCTAATGTACCGACCTTACTTGGACTAATACATAATTGTGATTAAACCCCCTGCAAGCATCCGCAACTACAGGAAAGTAATTAATATATAAACCTAACCACAGCCTTAAACTCTGAGATCCTACGCTCCCTTATGCATTGGTGTTCTAACGGGGGTTCAGGTTTCTGTCACACCGGCAACCCCACAATTAGTAGCCAAATACACAACGCATTCCCCTAGCCCCATAAATGGTGAAGTATCATGTAGTCGACATTCACATGACACCACTAGAAGAATAGCACCATAACTTAAATACTAAACCATTGAATAATAACTCAACACAAATCCACTACTAACAACATGACTTCTCCGATGTCCTCAAGAACTAAACGAACTACGCACAATAGATCATATGGATCAAGATCAAAGATGATATGGTGATGGATAACAATCTAAACATAAACAATAATCCAATTGTTCCACTCACAAGCATCAAATACATTAGTAATTAACACCGGGAAAGTTTCCCCTAAGAACTAATGCAAGATCAAACACGATTGTTACAGCGGGACGGAGTGGTGATGATGGTGCTGGTGGAGATGGTGGTGTGGATGATGATGATGATCCCGATGAAGCCTATCTTGATGACGGTGTTGATGGCGACGATCTCCCCTCTCCGGGAAGGAATTTCCCCGACAGAAATCTGTCTGCCGGAGAGCTCTTTCTCTCTCGGTGTTTTCCGCCGCGTAGAGGCGGCGGAAATATTTCTGTGGTTGCTCCCCTGGTATTAGGGTTCCGTGGGGAAGATATAGGCGATAGGGCGGAGTCGGGAGCCGGCCAGGCAGAGCAAAGAATGTAAAAAACTTCATGAAGCAACATTGTTTGCCATCACAAGCTACACACATGTGCGAAATATGGGCGCATTAAGGAAAACTATGCCATGGTTGTTGTCATGACCTAGCTCATTTTCCTTGAAAGCCATGAATCCTCGAAGGTGGTAGGTCATTTCTATGAACACTTTTTTAGAATAACCCCCATATTCCATGTTTGTTATTTTTTCATGCAACTAGGCAACATAAAATGGCAATGTGCGAAGGTTTGAAATTTTTGAATTATTTTTGAATTTTTTAGGCCGGTTTCGAAATTCGGCCGGTACCGCGGCAGTTAGGGTTCCTGGCTATGGCCGGTCTTGCCAATCTCTCGTTTGATCTCTGAAGAAATGCCATGTTTTGTACCTGTAAATATTTTTTGAGAAAATTCCCTCGATAGCTACGAGGTAGCTCCAGGCTAAACTTGGGCTCCCTCCATCAAGACCTGTAGAAACTTGTTTATATCATGGGGGTTGCGCCGAGAGGTTCTAGCTGGAGCGAATTGACTATTTGGCCACTAAATCTTCTATAGTTTTTATTAAAAATGGGGTGATGCATTTTCACATCACTTCCTTGGTGGATGCTTCACAAAATGAGCCCTTTCGACACCGAGAAAATGGAAATGGATTTTCCGTGCAGAGAATGTGAAAACTTCATGAAGCAACATTGTTTGCCATCACAAGATACACGCATGTGCGGAATACGGGTGCATTAAGGCAAACTATGCCATGGTTATGGTCATGACCTTGCTCATTTGCCATGAAAACCATGAATCCTCCAAGGCGGTAGGTCATTTCTATGAACACTTTTTTTAGAATAACCCCCATATTCCATGTTTGTTATTTTTTATGCAACTAGGCAATATAAAATAACAATGTGCAAAGGTTTCACTTTTTTGAAATTTCATTGAATTTTTTAGGCCAGTTTCAAAATTCGGCCGGTACACGGGAGTTAGGGTTCCTGGCTATGTGTCGGGTCTTGCTGATCTCAAGAAATGCCATGTCTTGTACGTGGAAATGATTTTTTTGGAAAATTCCCAAGAAAGCTACAAGGTAGCTCCAGGCTAAATTTGGGCCCCTTCCAGCAAGACCGGCAGAAACTTGTTTATATCGCGGGGGTTGCGCCGAGAGGTTCTAGATGGATCCAATTGGTGATTTGGCCCCTCAATGCTTTATAGTATTTATTAAAAATGGCGTGATGCATTTTCGCATCACTTCCTCGGTGGCTGCTTCACAAAATGAGCCCTTTTCGGCAACGGTAAAATGGAAAATGAATTTTTCGTGCAGAGAATGTGAAAACTTAATGATGCAACATTGTTTGCCATCACAAGGTCCACGCGTGTGGGGAATATGGGTTCATTAAGGCCAACTATGCCATGGTTGTGGTCATGACCTAGCTCATTTGTTTTGAAAGCCATGAATCCTCAAAGGCGGTAGGTCATTTCAATGAACACTTTTTTAGAATAACCCCCATATTCCATGTTTGTTATTTTTGCATGCAACTAGGCAACATAAAATGGCAATGTGCGATGGTTTCACATTTTTTGAATTTTCGAGGCCGGTTTCAAAATTCGACCGATACCGTGGCTGTTAGGGTTCTTGGCTATGTGTCGGGTCTTGCTAATCTCTCGTTTGATCTCTGAAGAAATGCCATGTTTTGTACCTAGAAATGATTTTTTGTAAAATTCCCGAGTTAGCTATGAGGTAGCTCTAGGCTAAATTTGAGCCCCCTCCAGCAAGACCGGCAGAAACTTGTTTATATCGCGGGGGTTGCGTCAAGAGGTTCTAGCTGGATCCAATTCGTGATTTGGCCACTAAATGATCTATAGTATTTATTAAAAATGGGGTGATGCATTTTCACATCACTTCCTTTGTGACTGATTCACATTTTATGAATTTTTTAGGCCGGTTTCGAAATTCTAGTGAGGCCGGTTTAGAAATTCGGGCGGGACCCTCATTCTGGTGCTGCTTGCTTAACCATCCCTAGTCCCTACCACTCCGCTCTCCCTGGCGACCAGCAAATCTGGGACAAAATCTGGTCCCCTCAAAAGCAACCAGCAAATCCACTCCCCTGCCCGGCGTCCATAATATCCTCTCTTCTCCCTGGCGACAACAGCAGCGGCGGTGGCTGCAGGCTCATGGGTAAGTGCCCCTGGCCTATCTCAACGCATCTCCTCCATGCTGCATGATTGTGCATCTATGCTCGATCGGTCACTGCATCAGCAATACTGCCTAGCTCTAGGTCACCGGCGATGGGCATAGGTTTGCATGGTCAATCTAGGTCTAGGTCCCCGATAAACACTCGATCTAGGTATAGGTCCCATGAAGTAGTATTCACTTGATGCTTGTGCTTCTAATTTAGTTTTTGTATTGCTCTCTAAGGCAGGTAGGATGAACTATGAGGATTGTAGATTATGCGGTATGAAGGCTAGCGACATACACGAGTAGGTTCTAAAATTGTTTCTACCGGCACTAACATAACAGTGAAACCTACTGTATACCATCAAAACAAAACATTCTAATGAGCGCAATGTCTATTTTAGGCTAAAAATCAAGGATACAATGTTCCATCTGATGACGAGGTGAAGCAACCTGCAGCCAAGAAAGATGAGAAACCGAGGGAGCTTACTAGAGGTTAGAGTCATATACATTGGTCATTCTTATGCCGCTATAGATTACTTTCTAATATTGTCTGTCTAGGTCCCTCGATGAAGGGCAGTGAGGACTTCGACGATTAATGCGTGTTTGGAAACGATATGGAATTGACTTCAAACCAAGCTGCATATCTCAGAGCTATTTCACAACACTAGGCACCTATACCACTCTATGTGTGCAAGATGAAAAGGTCAAATGTCATCCCTGGAAAGGCCAAGATGGTAAACTTTTGAATTTTACTCTTTGAATCTACTTATGCACATTGAACTATAATCAGTAACTAACTTTATTCTCCACCTCGAGTACTTTTCAGCTAGGTACAGCAATGCCTACCTCAACCAATATCTAGCAATGGAGATCCCTGTCATAATCATAGATCGTGTAGTAGGTCATGAGCATCTTCAGTTCATCAAAGGAAATAATGATGTTGCCCAGATGGCAACCAACTGGTCAAACATGGTCGAGGCTGCTCAAATCAAAAAAAGGGGATATGTTCATCTTCACCTTGTTTGATGATCCCATATCTGGCTTGATGTGTTATATATTAGCTTGAAATGAGGGCACACAGTACTGGTTGTGTGATGGTTGGATGTGTTATCAGTTAACACGTAGTCGGTTTCGAACTGTATGTGAACCTGGTAGTCTACATGGTTTCTAACTCTAAGTGAATCTGGTTGTCTAGTTGGTTTGGAACTGTCTGTGAAGCATGTTCTCTATATATTTGTAAGATTATGTTCTATCTCCATGTTGATATATGGTGTTTTTTGATTATTGTTGTAGTTTCCTTTACTTTAAGTTTTTCTTCTTCTTGTGATTGAGAAATCAGTGTAAGAAATATGAACTAGTGCTCTGTTTGAAACATAGTTGTCTTCTCCAGTTGTTGGTATGTTAGTGAAAACATGCGTAAAATATGGAAAGATGGCAGATTTTTAACATGTGCATAAGAAAGGTGAAGTAGTAAAACTACCAGAAATAGAGTTCTCCGGACCAGCGGTTCGAGCATCTCGAGCAACATGCGTGGTCGAGTGAAAACTGCAAAGAAGGATGAATCGAGTGTGTTTGTGAGTTCGATCTCTGTTTAAGGTATTTTTTAAGACATTTAATTTCTATCATACTGATTGACAGCTGGTACTGTGCATAAGTATGCATGATCAGTAATATAATTGAACACTAGACATTTTAAGGAACTACATATAAAGGAGTATAATATATATAGACGAGTTCATAGTTCAGCGACCACCACTAGGGACCACAGAAGAGTGAAATTGTCTTACATGCAACCAGGTAATAGTTAAATTATACAAAATAAGCAAGGGAAGAAGAAGAAGAAGGGACATTGAGACGGCTTAGTAGGGGCAGTAGCAGGAGGGATGCATAGATGACTTATTAGTAGGGGCAGCAGCAGGAAGGACATGGAGACGGCTTATTAGGGGCAGCAGCAGGAGCATGCAGTAGCCTAGTCCAGGGAAACATGCCAGTCCCGACATATTCCTGGAGGAATTTGTGATAGGCTTCGTGCCTCGCCAAGGTCTTCGGGTGGTTCTTTTGGCCTAGGATTTTGCCAATGTCGACCATGTGCTGGATCTTGTGTGGTGACCCAGCATACCATTGCATGTGTAGTACACTATAGTCGTGGACATAACATTCACTGAACACCGTTCCTCAAATATCACATCCCTCGGAGTGATACAACAGAAACATTGCAGGTCCATATTAAAAACATACACACATTATTATTATTACAATACCAGAAGTTCGGTACTTCAAGTGATTCAAACTTACAAACCAAATTTAAGTAGTTTCAGTGGAAGATCAAAGTTTCAAACTGATAACCAAATTGATCTCAACAACTTATTATATAAAGTTTATGCTGCTCGGCTCATTTGGTTTACCAGCTAAACAAGGCAACTACTTGGACCCGTTTCCCTCCACTCCATAACGTATCTCGTAGTCCACTCCTTCCACTCCTCCGGACAGGCCTGGTTCCATGTAGTAGATATCCTCTTACCCTTCAGTAGCGTCGGAATGTCTTCTGGCTCCTCAAAGTCTAAGCAGGGGATCAAAGGAAAGGATGATTAACAGCGTTACCCAACAATTTCATTATATGCAAGGTGGGAAGTTTGATGCTCTATCTACCACCTCAGACTATCAGTCTTTGGCACTATGCATTTCACAGGTTGACCAGAACTTCATGGAGTTCCTTTCCTTCCGCGTTCGTAGTTCCTTCCCGGAACAGGGAGTAACAAGTTACAGTTCACTCTGCAGAGGTGGGTTGCTTTACCCATGAGAGATCAAATCCTTGTTGCACAACCGGGTGTACTTTCCCATCCAAAATTCCGTGATGTGGGACCCAGTAGATGATCCAAGCCAATCATTGTCCTTCTTCGCGGCCCCACATCGAACATGACTCCCCAAGCAGGAATACCTCCATTAACCCCCATATAGGCAGATATAACCCTAGCAACCCCTTGGAGACTCTAGCAAGTAGATCATGTCCTTCGCAACCCCCACCGAAGTGGCAGATCTACCTCCGACTATCCCTCACGGATAATCTAGACACCAATATCACGAGGACATAAGGGTTCCCACCCATGCTGAGTCCTCACAGAGAATCTACAGCGTCATGATAAGGTCATTTGTTCATGTGAAAGGAAGAAGATCCAGTTGACTTCTCCATCCCATTCCAAATCTCATGGTTAACGAGTAATATATGGCGCTAGAATCACTGATGTCATGGGTTATTAATTCCTATGTGATGAATCTTACTACAAATGGAAACATAATTTCCATTGCCAATCTTATATTTATCATCACTTAGGATGATAATAGCATTTCATTTATTTGATAAAATAGTATTTTCTTTATTTTTTTTAGTGAATTCCACTTTTTACCCTCTATTTATGCATTTGAGACACTAATTACCCCATTTAGTAGAAGTTGTATCCAAATGTCCCATTTAAGAAAATTATGAGCATAATTTTGTGCCGTTTTAACATTCAACACGTGTTTATGGATAATGCCGACATGTTAGGACGATGTGCCGCAACAAAATATGTCAAGATTGGAGGACATCATTACCAATCAAACCTGCCCTTCTCTGCACCAAATATTTTATTCTTTGTTGTCATCTTGATAATTTCGAGGTTCAATCGTCACCTTGCACCTTGCCCAATAGATATGCATCAGAAAATGAGAGTTTAAAGTTTCCGAACATGGCAATTTAGATGAATTTTCACTACATAGGGTAATTAGTGTCATAAATGCACAAGTAGAGGGTAAAAAGTGGAATTCACTCTTTTCTTGATAACATAGGTGATAACACACAATTTGCAATTACTTTGATAAAACTAATCAAAGGACATGAGCAAGTGATGAACTTGCCTTGTGACTGCAAGGTAGTGAAGTTGGATGCTTGCACTTGACCTTGAGCTTCTATTTCTACAAAACACCATTATTGCCCGGTAAGGACAATATTTAAAGAAGTAATAATAAACATGCATAGTAATGCAATGCATTATTAATTAATTTTCTTCTTTGTGTGTTTTACCCACTTTATTAAATCATTAATTTCTTTTGTTAATAAAAGAAAGTTATTAATGGATAATTTCTAAACATTTGTAAATATTATATTTAATATTTTTGTGGGACAATATATTACTATATGAGCTTAAAACTTATTTTTATTTAATTTTAGATCCTACCATTATTTTCCTAAAATTCTATTTTAGAATAAGTATTTTAATTTATAAGTTTTATTTTTTTACTAATATAAATAACAATTTAATATTTTTATAAAATATTATACTTATTTGGAATTGTAAAACTAGATTTTATTTATTTTTAGGTTTTTTATATATTTTTATAAAATTCCTTCAAGAATTTATATTATAAAAATATTTAACCTAAATTTATTATATTAAAAATAGAATTCTTAATTTTATTGGGTAGCTTATATTTTTATGAACTCATGGATATATTATTTGTATTTTTAGGATTTTACTCCATTTCTTAGAAATTATTTAATTCTAGGGTTATTTTGGTCTTTAAGTAATTGTTGAAATTCCTTATTTATATATTTGGACCTAGCCCATTGGACTGGCCCAGCCCTGAACCGGCCTACCTGGGCTGGTCAAACCCACTAGTTCGAGTGGTACTGGCCTGTACTGGCCCAGTACACTCTCCCTCTCTCGCGCACACTCGTGTCTTCTCCTCTCTCTCGGCCCGCCGTGGTGATGTGATGTTGCCGCCGTCGCCATGCGATTCCGGCCTCCTCGAGACTCTCCGGTCGCCGTCGTGGTGCGAGACAAGACAGTCGGTGACGCTCCATCGACAGGTCCCGCTCGAATCGTTGCTAGGACTCTCTCTTAACCATGTCACATCCACCCTGAAACCTAGGGTTTGGTGTTTACCGGTGATTTGGTGCTTCTCCGACCCTGTGGTGCTTCTATGATGCTCTGGTGGCCCTGTGGTGCCGCCATTACTGCTCGTTTTGCTGTGGCCGCCGTGCTCGCAGCTTGGCGCGGGTTGCAGCGCCTCCGGGTGTTCCCCGTGCCGTCGTGTGTGCGTTCGTCGGTCGTTCTGCTTCCTCTTCTAATTATAGAGAGGACCTCGGGTGAGTTCTTCCCTTTCCCCCTCTTTTTCTCTATCCTACCATGCTGGCCTCTATGTGCTTGCAACACATGAACCCTAATTGTGATTGTTCATGGTTGTAGGGTTCATACTTTTTTGTTCAGGTTCATCCCCTGATATCATGTTACTTTGAGGTAGTTACCTATTAATTTTAGTGGTGTTGATTTCACTATTGTACTATGAGCTTGGTGTTGACAGTGGTTCTGTCAGTAGCTGTTAACTGGATTTTTATGTACTGGTATGTGTTGACATGTTATGATATGAGGGAATTGGAGTTGGTTATATACTCCAATGGTTCTCTGATAATTTTAGATGATAGAATGAATAGCTGACAACATGATTCCTGATTGTTTATCTCAGGAAAATGATTAAGTATGAGAATTAAGCTATGTAGCTTGTATACTTGGATTGCTTATTAAGCAGGTTATTGTGACACCATAAATTGATTCGTACACACTTCATGTCTTTGGCTAGGCTATTCATGAGCTCTACTTTGGATTGGTTTAGCTTGTAAGCTTGGAAAGATTTCTATTATCTTTTAAATCTATCCTTGATAGATTCCTTAGTCCATGATGTTGGTCTGAGACTTTGCTAGGTAGAAACAAAGGTTTTTACCTGCTGCCTCCTCTCTCACATATCGTATGATGGATAATTCCTAGGTATGATTCCTACAGTATTTAGGAAAATGATTTAATAGGCTTTTGCAAGGATAGTATGGTGGATCCTTACTATTTAAGATGAAGTTTTAAGATGTAATAATTTCTGAGGTGCTACCATCCATAGGATGTGCCCAGAAATGTTCATTCAAATATTCCTATGTATCTAGTTATAAAACTAGAGATTTCTATCCAAGATTAGTGATGCAAAGGCTGAGATCTTGGTTGTGGTTTGTAAAGATTTATTGTTGGATTTGTTTAACTTTCTTCTAGGATGGGTATACACCTCACTTGGGTGTTTTTCTGAGAATATTATGTATATAGAACAACACATGTTCTGATGAAATGGATAATATCAAACATGTGTGGTTTTGTATAAACTCACCACACGGCTATTGTTGGTGATGTTGTTGTGCTGGTTGTTCTTGCTGGCTTGATCCTGGAGTGGTGATCACTCCCTGGACCTTGTCCTGCACCTCCTGGTACTTGTCCTACTCCTCCTGGTAATTTTCCTGCTCCTCCTTGCTCTTGTGTACTACTTCTTGACCTTGATATCCTCCTGCACCACCCCCTCCTTAGGTTACCATCATGTGGATGATCTAGTTGGTTTGATGTGTGGATTAGCTGGTGGATTTATTGGATATTTTTCAAGATGTGTGGTGTTCTTGGTTGTGTTCTTAAGAGTTTGGTGGTGATATGAAATGGCTAGCAATTGTGTTGCGGTAGTGTGATCCCTTTTGATTGTATTGAGCTGTTGCTGCTTTATTGACAACACACAACATGCATTTAGGTGAGTGTGCTGCTTCACTGTTTTCCTTCCTTTGAATCAGATCAAGTGAATTATTTTCACTACTTAACCTTTTACTACCTACCGCTATGGTGAAACTTGCCCCTTTACCTTGGCTGATGATGTTGTTCTGAAGCTTGTTTAACATGGAAGAATAAATATTGCACATTAGTGAAATTTGCCCCTTTGATTTACTCAATGATGTAAACATGAATAGTGCACTTCACTGTTTTCTACTGAGAGTAATATTAACCAAATTACATCTTGTTTCTCTTTGATTTTATTTTTATTTTGCGGGAATAGAAACTTTGAAGATCAAGATTTAGTGTCAACACCCGGATTTTTAATCCCAGATGCCTGTCATGCCATACATCGCAATCCCAGGATTACCATTTTTGAGAGACATAACAGATTGGTACCATAGTTCATCACCCATTACAAACCATAATAAAGGTCTTACAAATATAGGATCTCATGATCCAGTCTTAATACAATCAACGCAGCGGAATAATATAATAACAGTAGCATGGGAAAAGCTCCATCTTCAGGGTCATAGGCAATGCTGACGATGGGAGATGATCCTAGTTGTCGTAGACTTCCTGTTGTCCATCATCCTGGTAGTCCTCCTCATAGTCTGGCCACGGGAATAGCCAGGGACAAAGCCATGAGTACTCTTTAAGTACTCGCAAACTATCACTAACAGGTAAAGTGGTTCAAGTAGGAATACTAAGCTCTAGGTTGTTTTGCAAAAATCCAGGTTTATCTCTAACTAGGTTCAGAAGTAAAGAAAACTAGTTTAGTGTTCTACAACACCTAAGTGGGAACTTATTTTTCATGTTCACAACCCTGTTGTGGTCAAGTCAAGTCATGATTCAATTCACAAGTCATTTTGAAAACATCTGACGACGGAACAGTATGGCCACTCCAACTGTCAATAACCATGGAAGCGGCTATTCATATAGTTTGACACTCTGCAGAGGTGGTACACTTTCACCACAACATTCGATACATCCGTCAGGAACAATCCTGAATCACCATACTCAGTATGCGGATAATCAATCCTAACCTTTCAATTAGACACCCTAGTATAGGCACCTCCCCTATGGGTTTGGCCTCCCAACCATGACCATCTGTCATCTTGGGAACTACACAGGTGGAAAATCATCACGAGGTAGCCTCATCTCAAACCTCGGCCGCAAGGGAACCCATACTAAGATATATGAACTTACAGTCAAGCCCTACCCAAACTCGGGTATTGTAGTTGTATAGTAACATTGGAATGGTATCGCATCCGAACACAACCATCAGTTCTATAAAAGGGCTAAGGCTCATGCCTCAACATTTTCATCATCAAATCATCTTGTGTTCATAACACATGTCAAAACATTTCATTAGAATGACTCATCATTCTAAGGTTTTCATAACCATTTTCAGCAAGTGTTCCCATATAAAGTGATCAAGTTTTATGCTTAGCACTAGACATTAAAGTTGGGGGTAATCTCTAATGAGAAGTGATACTCAAGTGTGACTTATCTAAGTATAATCTCATGCCTCAGGGTGACATCTAGTTCTATCTAGCTTAGGCCAAGTTTTATGCTCTTTATGCTACCTCTAATATCTTTCCAAAATTCACAAGTCACTAAGTAAACTTAAATAGAGAGCTTTGATAAATAAAATAAAATAATCAAGCTTGCAAATAAATTTGGAATTTGGTATAATCAAGTGGTGTAATCACATATGCCTAAGGCATATAGTTCGCATAGTTATCATGCAAGTGTTAGGTTGCCTTGAGCAGTGCAGTGGTTAAAGTTCTTCTCTGCTTCCTCTTCGTAGTAGTTTCCTTCCTCTTCGTATCCTTGGTCGGTACTAGCGTCTATAAATAAATATGAGGTACACAATCACCAAACAATACTTAACTACTTCTACTTAGCACACAAATGTTCACACTAGATGATCTAGCATCATCACAGTCATCACAAGAATTAAAGAGCTAGTCTTAATTATTTTATTTTAGAAAAGTAATTTCTACTCATTGAAAACTACTTAAGATTTAATATTCTCCAATTAAAATATGGGATCATGTTGACCCATGTCATCACCACATATTTTAATACTTGGGAAAGTGATTTAAAGTGGTGTCACAATTTTATAATGTTTAACCTTGTTATATTTAATTAATTAAAGTGACTAGAAATGCCTATGGGGCATTCTTTTATTACTTGTCCATTATTACTGCAAGTAAACCTAGATATTTTTATATATTCAGAAAGGTATTATCAAATGTGATTTTTGAGAGTTGGAATCAACTCAAAATCATTTATGGTTGAATTTTGAAAAATGTTTGAATGCAGAAAAGGCTCTGCCTTGTTATTTTTACTATAGGTGATCTATAATTTCAAATGGTTTGAATCTAACGGGCTTGGATTAAGAATTTCCATACCTTTCTAATAACATTAGTTTCATGCAATTTGATTTAGTGAAAATCTCTGAATTGATTTTTGAATCAGCAGACATAACTAGGTTTGAAACTAAAATGAAAAATCTAAATTTAAACTAACTGGGTTGCGCGGGAGAGTTACTGGGCTGGCCCACTACGCACAGCACGCGCGGGCTGGTTTAAGTGGTGTCCCCACACGTCAGCGAGACAGGGGGTGCCGAAGGGGTATGGGCTAACTACGACCGTAGGATTAGATGCAAGATCAACGGCTCACGGCTATCATCGTCATCTGAACAGGACACGGCGGGGACGAACCCTAGCACGGCCAGTGGGGGTCTGGGGAGGCTCACCGGGCCTCAGGCGAGGGTCGTCGGTAGGGGCGAATGAGGTTGTCGACGACAGCGGTTCTCCTGTAATCGGGCGTCTCTGGGGTGGCATGATCGGCGCCTTCTCCTCCAAGAAGGCGGACTCGGGCAAATTTCGGTGACCTGGTACTCTCCTTGCTCCGGGGAAGAAGTGGGGTGGTTCTGAGAGAGAGGGGAGTGAGATGGTGTGGAGAAATGGTGTGGGGGAGGCCTCCGTTCATAGGCGAGTGAGAAAGGTCGAGCGACATGGGCAAAGCTCGTCGGGGTCGGTGTTACAGCGAGCTACTGGCATGGCCCGGGGGCTAGGATGGTGCGCGGTCTCCTGGCGGTGCTCAACGAATTTATGGCGCGGCAAGGGGCGGTGTGGTTTGGTCTGTAACGTGCGGTGCTCTGCGGGGTACCGACGGCGAACTTCGCGACATGCGGCGGCTACGGGGAACGGTCGAGGAAATGGGCATGTCTGGTGGTCTCCTGGGACGGTTGTGATTGTGTAGACGGGCAGCGAGAGCGAGGCGTGGTCGGGTTGAGTGGAACGGCGCGTGAACTATGGTCCACATTGGCATGGTCGACAGCGGCGCGGGCACGGCGTTTCTGGCGTCTCCTCTCTCTGTCCTCGAGCTAGGGATGGTCTAGAGGGGGTAGTGAGGCACGGGCAGCATGCTAGACAAGGTTGGCGAGGCTGACTATACTTGTAGCTTGCGGTCGACGGTGGGGGTGGCAAATGTGCTCTCCCATGGTGGCCATTGATGAGATAGTTGTGTAAACAGAGGGCTGGAGCTACATAGACAAGGTTGGTGACATACTGGGAGTGTGGTGAGGGCTGTAGAGGGAACAAGTTTGGGAAGAACACTGCTCAAAATAGTGTTTGTTGTTTTATTTGATTTGTGCTCAGAAGGTGTTTGATGAAATGGCCGTAAGAGATTTATATTTGAATTTTTGGATGAATTTTGGTGGGTGCATTGGTCACATACTAGGTAGTATCTGGTTGTTTGGATTTGTCAAGGTGAACTGGTTTGGTGGGGTTTTAAGAAATGGTGATCTTACCATATGAACTAGATTCAATTTTGAAATGTCCTTTGCATAGATTTGCAAAATGTTTCTGTGGGTTTGCAAGGTGGTCTTGGGTTCACTTTTACTTGGTCTAGCAAGGGGTGAAAAGAATTAGATTTTTTTCTGTTAGAGATCTTGGACTAGAAACACTCAAAGTGGCCTAGTGAGCAATATTGGCAAAAATGACCATTTTCTTATATATCTTATTTTTGAATTTCTCTTTATTTGATTCTGCTTGTAAATGATTTAGATGATGTTGTTTTCATCTTTAAACCAATCATTTCCATTCATAACAATCAAACAATTCCATACAAGCATTCATGCATTCATCACATACACTCATACATTCATATTGATTTAATTAACAAATGTTTTTTGTTAACCCTAATTTTGGGTGATTAGAACTTGATAACAATAATTAATATTTTTGGGATGTTACATTTAGTGTAGGAGTAGATAGATAATCTAGGTTTTGAACTTAATTTGTAATCTTTCATTTATTCTTTTGTAAAGAATCTTTGTAATAGTATTCTTTTATTTAATAAAGTTTCCATTTATTGTAACTTGTTTCTGTAATACTTTTGTTTAATATATATATATATATCTTTATTTGTATTGTTGTAATGGAATAAGGAAAAGAAATAAGAAACCCTTTCTTATGTAAATTACTTTGTTGTATTATTGTTGTAATAGTTTTTTTCGGAGACGGTGTCAGCGAACCAAAGTACCAACAACACAACCTATATTGTTTGTGTACACTGCCTTAGGTTCACTGACCCGTCCCTAAAAAACCGACACCAAGAAAATATGTCTCACCCGTCCCCTTCAAACTTTTGGGGCAAATTTCAATCATCGGCCTAATAATGAATGCAGAGACCACTGTTCAAAAACTAGGACAAATCAGCGATTAATAGGCCGATTAATCGCTACTAGGGATCTGACCTTGTCGATTACTACTAATCGTTTGTGTTAATCATTTAGCCCAATTAATAGGTCTAACACTTCGATTACTAGGTATGTTCCCGATTAAACACTACACTTGGTCAAAAAAGTTGCAAAATTATCAACACATATCGCCCATCCATCCGCTAGCCCACCCCAATGAAGTAGGTTTTGCGAAGCTCCCGCTCGATCCCTGCCTCCAGGAGCTTGATTTCTGCCATCACCAACCAGTTCCTTGTCGTTGTTGACCAGTTCCTCGTAGTTGTCGACCAGACCTCAGATACAAGAGCTCGAGCGCCTTGAGGATCTCATCTGGGAGCTTAAGGGTATCCTTAATAGGGTAGATGGTTGAGGTGCAATAGGATTAATATGTGTTTCAGGTGCTAATTTTTATAGGTTGCACCGATTAATAGTCGACCGATTAAATCATTTAATCGTCCGATTTCCGATTAGTCGCTACTCCCAAGCCAACCGAGAAGTTAACGATTACTGATTTCCTTACCATTGGCAGAAACAGCTCAAAGATGATAGTTGTTATGTGTAGAATAAATCTAGGGCCTCATAAGTTTTTAGAGATGGTTTTAGCGAATCAAAGTACCAATTGCACAACTTATATTGTTGTACATTGCCTCAGGTTCACTAACGGCATCCCTAAAAAATCTGACACCATCATATATATATGTGTCTCCCCTTGCACTCTTTTGGGGCAAAATTGAATCATTGGCCTCGGTAAGTAATAGAAATGTCTATATGCATGTTGTGTATGAAAATCAACACACAGCTAGCAATCCCTAAAACTCGTAAAATCAAATGTTACAGATCGATTAAATTTAAAGCACAAGCCGTATGAACAACAACAAGTTAAGCAAATGTAAATTTACTAGATGGCAGATGAGCAAATCTAATCAAATCTCAAAAAAAAATCGACCGTTCAAACCATATATATTCCCTACATCTAAAGCAAAAGAATCTATAGAGGATTGAGCAAATCCTACGTATGAATAGTGAAATATGTGGATGCGACTAGAGAAGCTAGCTAGCAAAGTAGTATCTCGGACGCCTCATCGGAGACCTCCTCCTCGAACCCATCGTTCTCCACGATTGCATCGAGGATTTGTTCGTGGAGGATGGGATTGATGATGTAGAGCACCGGTGGGTTGCCTCCGCCTGCCGCTGCATGCCCCTCCTCCAGATCTGCTGCTGGCACCACGACATTGTTAGCCACCACCTACTGCTCGACGGCGACAGCGACTGCTGGCTGCACGGAGCCTGATGGCTCGACAGCGCATCAACGAGCGGCATGCGTGCCTGGAGCCGCCTCCGTCTGCTCAGCTACGACCGAGCCATCTGTTGTTGTGCCTTCATCTGGCTTCACCTCCAGCTCGTCTCCACGTGTATGCTTGTGCAGCTAGGGAGGGCGGTGGTGCTAAGCGAAGGAGATTCGGCGCGCGCGGAAGGTGCAGATTGGGGTTTTATGACTAGACAGATTTGGCGAAAATGACACAAGCTCGTGGAAGAAGAAGGCCGAACGGGTTTGTATATGCAGGACCGTTCGTAGTCCTGAGTGGACACGTGTGGGTGTGGACGTGTGTGGGTGGGGAAACGGGACGGTTCGCCGGTAGTGCATGATCTTCCCTTTCTAATTTCATTAATAACACGCGCACTGACAGCTAGGGCCGGCCAAAAACATCAGCAAGTACTGATACCGTGAGAGAGTACCATGCAGACCGATCTGACACGTGGTCTTTACACACAGATGACGCATTCGGTTAAAAAAAATCGACCATGGGTCACGACGAAATCCATGACGAATGAACCAGGAGACGAAATGGCGAACAGGGCTTCAGGGGCCTTGACGAAATCTATGATGAAATTTGTCGCGACGAACCAAGGAACGTCATGAAAAACTGGGATGAAGGGCCTTTGAGGGAGTTGTGATAAAACAGGCAAAAACGTCAGGGATCCGCGACGTTTTTACTACGTGTCATAAAAGAAACCTCATGGACCGCCCAGATTCTTGTAGTGTACCTAGCCTACGCAAAAGTGAAATTTTCATGTCATTTTTGTATATAAAATAACATTTGGAGCAAAGACAAACTCAAATGCATATATGGAATGGTTAGCAAAAAGACATTGCAAAAGGCACGTACCATTATAGGATAGCACCTGTTACTAGCTCTGTAAGACGTCGTCGGGGCTAACACAACGAAAATAAGGTACATAAGTTAAATCATTTTGAACCTAGGATGGTGTGTCTTTATTTCAGCCTTGGGATGATGTGCGTCAAGATCAGTAAACAACCATGCAAAAATCTTTTTCTCAAGCGTTCGATCAATGCCATACAGTACATGAATATGGCCTTTCAGGACATCCAAGGTAAACAACGCTAATGCTTCATCAAGCTTAATCATGCCCCTGCCTGAATTACCAAAGTTCAGCTACCGGGGTCATAACGATGACCAAGCCAAAGAGACATAGGTCGTTATCCAGATTGGCACATGAAATGTGATTCATCGATCTGAAACCCATAAGGATAATTGCATTCTTCTAGTCCTCGGTGAATTTGGCACACAGCAAGACTAGGGACTCTGGTGATGCCCTATTCCGCTTTATATCCTCGAAAAAATGCATGGCTCTAATTAGAGGATGATGACATGTATTAAAAGAACGATGTACAAGTACACAACGTGTAGAAAACACGAGAGAAGGAAAATGAAATAGCAGTATCCGCTCTTCCGCATCGAGGGATCCGTCCTCTGCTTTGCGCTTCTTTGGAGGTATAGTTCGAAAACCTACACAAAATGAATAGTGATAAATGCATTACACAAAAATGCCAACCATAGTGCCATATATTGTAATCTGAAATAGCCATGGAAACCACATTTCGACATTGAAGTAAGCAAACAAACAATACCAACCATAATATGTTATACCAACCATGTAATATATAGTGCCATCATTAATACACTATAGTAACCATGGAATCCGAAAACAAAAATTACACAAACCACCAATTAAAATCACAAGAAATTCATGATGTGTGGGCTAAATATGCCAACATAAAATAGAATCAACCGTCACCCTCACGTCTATAACAGTTTTGGAATGACGAATCTCGCAGGCATACAGATCTATGATTCAACTCACTGGCTACACGAATCCTCTGCAGTAAGCTATTAATCCGATAGAAACATAGAATGAACCACATGAAATCCTCTATGACCATGAGCATGATTTCTGGAAAGTGATAGAAACTAAACCCTAGTGAGAAATCCACTTACACAACCGCCTGGCAGTTCGAATCATACAACTACCATGAGGCGCTCAAATCCACAAATCAACGAATCCGAGGAGGGCACGCGCGAATGTATACTAGAAACAGGGACGGAATCGCCACCCACAAATCCAAGCACACCAGTGCAAAATCTAGCCATGGAATCATAAAACGGAGTTCGAATCGCAGTATACTATCACTAGAAACACAAATTAGTTCCACATTTGGGAAGAATGGATGGATTTCTCTGCCGATTCCGTACAGAACAGTACCGCGCGCGAGTGAAATGCGCGGTAGAAATAGGGGGAGAAGAGGAAGTACCTCAACTGGGACGAGCGGCGGGCGTCTGCGCTAGAAAATAGCGGTCGGAACTACGCCGGCGACCGCCGGAACAGGAGGGGATGGGGAGGCGATGAACTCGGCGGATGGAAGCGGGAGAGAGTAACGACATAGATGATTTGGGCAAATAACTAGGAACCATCGTGTGGGGGTGATTAATGAGCGGCCCACGTCGCGCTGAGGCTGGTCCTAGTGGTAGTATCATACTACTATTATCATGCATATGATACTAGTGCATGATACTATATCTCTAGTGCATTGTATCATATAGTAGTATCATAGTAGTGGTATATTTATTGATTTGTAGAATCTCTATGTAAAATGTGTGTACAAGATTTACTTGCCATTATGATTTCTAGCTTTACGTGCTATGATACTGTATCTACCTATGATACACTAACCACCTCTCTCTTCATTAATTATGGCGCCACATCAGATTTTTGCCAAGTTGGCATGCATGATACACCTTATGATACTAGCACTAGGACCAGCCTGAGTAGTTCAATGCCACCTCAGATCCTACATGGCACGCATAGGGTGGACCAGGCCAGCAAGGCAGCTCTGTGATGCGTGTTAGAATGAACAAACCCTCCGGATTGCATCGCGCCGTGACACCAGCTCTTTAGTTTTTTGAAAGAAAAAAGTATCCATACGGCCCCACTTCATATTGTGAGTCTAAAAATGACTTTTGCAAAAAATCATTAGCGTCAGATAATATACCTTTATTTAAACCGGACCCACTTCCTACCGGTTCGGCACATATTTGTCTTTTTCACTATGCGTGGACAGAAAGGTTTGAGATCCCCCGGTTGGGACATTGTCCATGTGAGGTGGTCTAGTATTTTTTTTAAATAGGGTGGTAGCATTTCGAATGAGCATTTTGGTGGTTGCTTCATAAAATGCCTCGTTTTTTGCGCTCGGAAAATGGAAAATGGCTTTTCCGTGCGACAAACAGGAAAACTTCCTCCTGTAACAATGTTCGCCATCTCATTATGCACATGCGTGCATAATATGTGCATAGTATCACAAACTATGCCCTGATTCTATCCATAACATTGGTCATTTGACCCGAAAACCAGGAAACCTCAAACATGATAGGTCGTTTTGTGAAGGTTTTTTCAAACAAAATCAATTTACCAAATGTTGGGGATATGCTATATGGGTATCCTCATAGGATGTATCTTATCCGGATAACCCGGATGGCTCACAGTTAGTAGCATGGACTATGGCCTGCTGGGCGGCCCAGTTAGATGGATACAGAAGGAAGGCCCATGCCGGATAAAGGAAGGCTACGGTGGAGTCACCAGCGTACCCGGAGCCTTGAGTACAAGACACGCTAGACTTGTAATAGACAGTGTGGGACTCTATAACCTGTCCGGCTAGGAATTTTCCCTGTAACCCTAGGACCTGGCGACTATATAAGTCGGGCTTATGGGAGCCTTTAGGGCACAACCTAATATCGTTTTACATACACCTCGCACAGCGAACCTATCTCTGTAACTCAGCGTATTGCCATTATAGTTATTTATAGCAGGAGTAGGATTCCGCCACCGTTGTGGAATCTGAACCTGGGTAAGCTGTGTTACCTTGTACCCGTCAACCGTCCGCCTTCCCCCACGTCTCTAAACACGCATTGTGAGGACCCATCCATGGCGTACTCGTCGGCAATACCACGATAGTTGGCGTCCACCATGGGGCAAGAGGCGCTTCAGGCTCTTCAGTGGGTGAGGACCAAGATCTTTGCGGGAATCGGCAAAACCGTAGCCATCGGTCGCGTTCTTTTCTCCGGCAACGTTCCGATCGTCCCTCCCGACGAGTTCTGGATCCCGGCGAAGACGAACCCTACGTGTTGTTCGATTGTTCCTATCAGAGACATCCACCTGTTCATCGGCGAAACCGACTCGGGCACTAGTTCCCTGGGAGTCGGAGGAGCATCAAGACCCGCACGGACCGCCTGCGGGCAGGATACGTTCGCGGAAGGATCGATGTCGGATCTCTCTTCGGAGTTTTCCGGCAAATATCGAAAAAATTCAAGACCCGCACGGACCGCCTACGGGCAGGATACGTTCGCGGAAGGATCTATGTCGGATCTCTCCTCGGAGTTTGCCAGCAAAGATCAGAAAAATTCAAGACCCACCCAAACCGCCCATGTGCAGGATATAACGGTGGAAGATCACTGCAAGTCCGTCCGTCTTCGCAAGGCCCCGACAACAGATCCAAGTTCGTCGGCATGGTTACTATCTTCGATCTGGCGCGTTGCATTCAGAGAGAGGGCGAAAACCCCCGTGATTACATTTCCAGGTGGCTCCGTATATGAGCTGATCTGGCCCACTACCCCAATGATGATGCTATGTATCACTTTGTGGAAGGACTGGACCATGGCACGCTTCTCCGGCATTCTCTAAGACGGCAGCAGGATTCAGGGCGTCTTACCTTTGAAGGCATGGTGAACACCGTCAACAACTACGCGGAGGCCGAAGCGGCGGCTCAGACAGCACTTGCGCTCATTGACGGAGCCCCTCCGATTCAGCCACCGCCACCACCGCCTCCGGCCGCCGTCGCCGCAGCCGCGCCACCACCTCCATTCATCATCGCTGTTGTTTCACCTCCCCCCCCCCCCCCCCCCGTCATGGAGGAAGTCCTGGCACCTTCCGACTCTGTGATTGACGCGATTTATGCCGACTTCAGTGCAGATTCGGAGGAGATAGATTTCATTCCAGAAGAGCTAGACTCCGCCATGCAAGAGATGGAGGAGGAGTACACGCGCGACGAGCAAGCCAACAACGCCGTCGCGTCTCGAGAGGTGTTCGTCACCATTGGGACGGCGATGGATGAAGACCAACCCGGACGAGCTCCGCCTACAGTGCTGGACAAGGGGAAGGGACCACTTATTGCTGCTGACGATGATCGCGTAACAGTCATGCCCCCTCCGCCTAACCCAGTGCAACAGCCGCAGGAACTCGGTACCGGTCCGAGCAACAACAACACCGCAAACTTGCCGCCTCTGGCATCTACGGCTGCTGCTACCCAAGTCACTCCGGCTGATAGAGTGATGTACGACAATCTCCTCGTCGAACCACTGACCGTAGCTCATATCCGGAACGTGACCCAGCTTGACGTGAAGCGCCAGCAGATGCTAGAGGAAGCGCAGGCCATCGCGGAGATCTAGTCAACGCACAGAAATCCATAGAGAAAGCTAGAGCAATGGAGGCCGAATACAAGACTTTGCTGCAGCAGCAGAAGGCCAAGAAAGCCCTGGCTCGCGTCATCAACGATCCTGGTGTACGACGAAACCTAGGATGGGACCCCTCGAAGCCGGCACAGGCCAAGCCATACATTGACAGTGAAGGCAGGCAGGTGATGCCCACTCCTCTCCTCAACCTCGCCGTTGCCAAGACCCTTCTGGAGCAGGATCGATCGCCTGAGGCGGTGGAACAGGTCTATGACCTAGTGGCCAAGGCAGTGAAACAGCAGGAAAAGGCCACCTCTTAGAGGCTTGACTCTGACCCAGCATTCTACCGATCTAGCCAGCACAAGCCGCCAAGGGACAGATCTCCTCTTGATGTCGGGTCCCAGACGGGTTCATCAGAACAAAGACGGAGGGATGCGCGCAACAGGAAGGATGATATCCCCATATCCTCCGACCACGGAGAAAAGGCCCAACCTCAACGCCCATCACCACCGCCCCGATCTCCCCGACATCGCGAAGACCCCGAGGCTCACCGTCGTACGGATATTCCCCCGCCAAGACAGAGCGGCATCGTCATCCGCGACAACACGGAGCAAACCTGTCATGACGGAGAACGCAACCAGGACACAAGAGCAGGTCGCGCCATGACCCTCTGCGTCCGACAAGCAATCGTGATAGGCGTGAGGCGTCGCAGCAGGGAAACGGCAAGAAGGCTAACCCACCGCCACCTCCGCCTCCGTCGCCACCTAGCAGTCACCATGGTGGACGGGGCCCGCGTTGCTCTCACATCCCATCCCCTGTTGACAAGAAGAAAAAAGACCCGGAGCCATACGACGCACGTTCACGGATAGACAAGATCCACGAGGCCCAGGAAGGACCATACCTGGGACCATGTTGCTTTGGACCCGCGATACGGTTCGCAACTTACCCCAAAGGTTTCCAGATTGATAAGACCATCAAGCCCTATGACGGAACCGCCAAGCCAGCCACATGGTTGCAGGATTACGGCAACGCGGTGGAGATTGCCGGAGGTAACCCCAACGTCGCTGTCAAGTACCTCCCACTGATGTTCGTGGGCACGGCCCGTCAATGGATTGATGACTTGCCGGAGAAATCCATCTGCAATTGGTTGGACATGCAAGAAGCATTCACCAAGAACTTCGAGGGTACGTACAAACGTCCCTACACTGTCGGCGATCTCCAACGGTGCGTGCAAGAGAAAGAAGAGGCATCTCGCGCCTAACTCTCCCGCTGGCTGGATATGAAGAATTCCTGAGCAGGAGTGCACGCCCAGACCGCCATGGCCGCCTTCATTGATGGGCTGGAAAGGGGCACGTTGCTCCGACATAAGCTGAAGCTCTTGCAGGACAATCACCAGCTTGACTTGAACCAAATGATTCAGTTAGCTAGTGAGTTCGCAGCTGCCGACGACGATGCTCGCGGCTCCTTGACGGCAACGGCCGTTCCAACTCAATCTCGGAGAAACAGCAACACAAAGCGGAAAACCGCTCCAGAAGAAAAGCAAACTCCCGACATGGTCGCCATGACCTTTGCAGGAAGAGGTGATGGCGGACAACGTGGCCGAGGACGGGGAGCTGGTCGTGGGCAGCAGCGAGCAAGTGAAACTACCTCGGCAGCACTCCGTGTTCCCCAAACCTACGAGTAGTACCGCGATATGCCGTGGCAAATCCACTCACAGCAATCGACACTGCAAGTTCGTCAACGACCTCAAGGAGGATTCGGAGTCCGGCTACAAGCAAAGTCGGAAGAACAGACCGCGAGTCAAGGGCAAGGGGAAGAAGAAGGAGGAGGAGTCCAAGGATTCAAGTGACTGAAGGGAATATGCCCTGAGAGGCAATAATAAATTGTTTATTATGTGTATTCCAAGTATATGATAGATGTTTATTTTGCATGCTATAATTGTATTAATACGGAAACGTTAATACATGTGTGTTTAATAAACAAACAGAAAGTTCCTAGTTAAGCCTCTCTCATAAACTAGCTCGTTGATTAACAAGATGATCAAGGTTTCCTGATCATGGACATTGGATGTTGTTAATAACGGGATCACAACATTAGTGTAATGATGTGATGAACATTCATCCGAAGTATAGCATTACGATCAAAGTCATTGAGTTTATATTGCTATAACAACTTACAGTGATCCTAATCCTTAGACCATGAGATCATGTCAATCACTAACACCGGAAGAGTTTCTTGATAACATCAAACGTCACACCGTAATGGGTGATTATAAAGATGGGTTCGAACTAATAAAGTGTTATGTTGAGGCTCATGGATCGAGAGTGGAATTTGTTCATCCCGATGACGGATAGATATACTGGGCCCTCTCGGTGATATCACATTGATTAGCTTGCAAGCAAGTGATTTGATCACTAGAATGTTATATCAGGAACGAGAAAAGAGTGCATGTCGAACGAGATCAAACTAGGTATGGAGATACCGATGATCGAATCTCGGACATGTAATATATCGTGAGACAAAGGGATTAAGATACTAGCGTAAAAGGTTCCGACGATCACGAAAGTCATCGTTGAATGTGGGAGTCGATGGGTCTCCAGATCCCGCTACTGATTATTTGATCGGAGAAGGGTCTCGATCATGTCCGCATTATTCGCGAACCGTAGGGTGACACACTTAAGAGACACCGACATCCAATTGGAGCAAAAGTTTCATGCCGAAAGAATGAACAAGCGCAGGAATTTATTTCACTAGATACCGAAAGCAGTTTTGGTGAAATTGCATAAAGTGGTTATGCATGTGAAATAGAATTCTAGCAAGGGGTTATTTGTGAATGTTTGTCATTAAATTAATTGACAAAATTCTGAATAAAATAAAAGAGTTTTATATAATGAGAGATTGCATTAAATTTGGTGGAAATTTAATGGGATTTTGAGTGGACTTTTGAGTGGAGGGAATTTGGAGGAGTTTTGTGAGTGGAGTGTCCACCCACATGAAGAGGGAGGGGGCAGCCCCATGTGCAGCCACCCCTTGGGGTGCCCCCTCCTCCTATAAAGGAGCCCTCCTCACTTCTCACTCACCTCCTCGTGAAGGATCTCTCTCCTCTAGAATTTATCCCCATGGTCTCGGACTAGCGAGATACATGTTCCGTGGCTATTCGGCAAGAAAGAGTTGTGCTTCCGCTGCATCGCTGGAGCGAGGAGGCGGAGGTTGCTCGTGCCTCGAACGTGTGCGAGCACGGATCGGCTGCTGACGGCGCGCTAGGACTCCTCTCGATCTTGAGATCGGCAAGAGATCGTCTACATCAACCATGAGTTTGGACTCGTTAAGCTTTGTCGGTCTTCAAGGGTATGTTCTCACGGATATACATCCGCCGTTGTTTGTATCTAGTATAAATAGATCTTGGTATATAGTTCACATCGTAGGAAAATTTTTGTTTTCTATGCTGCGAACCCTTCAGTGGTATCAGAGCCGGATCTATGCGTAGATACTTTACACGGGTAGTACACATATGAGTATGTGGGCGATGATGATCATGTTGTTGCTCCTTTCTTGTGATTTTGGATATTGGTGGCATAGTGGGATGAAGCGTCCCGGACAAACTTTACATGTCCTCGCACATGAGACCTGTTCCACGCTTGACATGCAACTAGTTTGCATAAGTGGCTAGCGGTGTCTCTCCTACTATAGTCAATATCTATTTTGCAAGCGAGTTGTCAACAATTTGATTATCCTCGTTGTGGTTCATGTTCGTAGGTAAGAACGGTTCTATCTCGAAAGCCCTAAGCCACGTAAAACTTGCAATGGATAAATTAGAGGCGTCTAGTTTAGATTGTTGCTGGGCTAGTGTTATGATATGGTAGTGTTGTAAGTAGAAGTATGAGATGATACTCTTACAACACATAGCGTAAAAATCCATAGGCGTGGATTTACACATACAGGTATGATAGTGATCATACCACAATGCACATGATAGAGATCATCTGCGGGAACCATATAATTTCACTAATAAACATATGATGTTTGATTGCATCTTATATTGCTTGTTTAGCGCTTTGTTAAGCATAATAAGATGATCCTCATTTAAATATCAAGATAAGAATGTGTTCTTCCTTTAGTATGCACCGATTATGTTTTCGCCGCTCCAAGACATCACGTGATGATCGGGTGTTCTTGGATCCACGACCATATTTCGGTGTAAAACAGTTACACGCAAATACTAAGGTTCTAACTTGGCGAGCCTAGCATGTACAAACATGGCCTCGAACACGCATCCGAAAGGTTAAGCATGAGTCATATAGTTGATATGATGCCCATTTGATGCTCGCCTTTGAAGCTATACCGACTCACGTGATGATCGGACTTGGTGTAGTGGATTTGGTTCATGTAATCACCAAAAGGACACGAGGGATGTCGCTTTTGAGGGAGTTCATTCGTAATATAGATTAGTTGAACTCAATCTATCATACACTTAGTCTAAACTTTACAAATTCTGTTGTAGATGGCACCACCGCTTTTAATTTCAATGCGTTCATGGAGAAAGAGAAACTAGCAACGAACGTAGCAACTTTCTTGAATGGGCCATGAATTTGAGGATTCTCCTCTCTGCACAAAAGCAATATGTGCTAGAAGCGCCGTTAGGCCCCACCTTTGATGATGCCTGACGAGGAGAAGAATGTCTATCGACTCGTCAGAGGACCACAACTTAGTTCATTGGCATATTGTATGGGCTAGAGCCGGAACTTGAAAACGGCAATGCATTTGATACAATGGGTGAGTTGAAAATGATTTTCGACACACATGCTTCAGAGAGCTACAATGCTTGAAAAAGTTCTTTAGCTGCATGATGGAAGAGCACTCCGTTAGTGAGCATGTACTCAAGATGTCGGGTTACGCCGATAAGCTTGTGTCCTTGGGAATAACGATTCCCATTGACTTAGGCATCCATCGTGTTCTGCAGTCTCTGCCACCTAGCTATAAGAGCTTCGTGATGAACTATAATATGCAAGGCATGAAGAAGTCTCCCCGAGCTTACAATGCTTAAAACTGCAAGTGGAGATCAAAAGGAACATCAAGTGTTGATGATCAATAGGAACACTGGTTTCAAGAAAGACAAGAAGGAAAAGCGGAAGGCGGGCAAAGCTGTTGCACCTGAAAAGAAACCCCGAGTTGGACCTAAGTCTGATACCGAGTGCTACTATTGTAAGGGGACTGGCCACTGGAAGCGCAACTGCCCCAAGTATCTGGCAGACAAGAAGGCCGGCAAGGCAAACAAAGGTATATATGATATACATGTTATTGATGTGTACTTGACTAGTGCTCGCAGTAGCACCTGGGTATTTGATACCGGTCGTTGCTAATATTTGTAACTCGAATCGTGTGGAACAAAGACGCTAGCAAGGGGTGAGGTCAAGATGCGTGTCGGCAATGGATCAAACGTTGATGTGATCGCCGCGGAACACTACCTCTCCACTTACCGTCGGATTAGTCATAAACTTAAATAATCATTATCTCGGTGCACTTTGAGCATGAACATTGTATCTGGATAATGTTTGATGCAAAGTGGTTATTCATTCAAATCTGAGAACAATGGTTGTTCCATTTATATGAATGAAATCTTTTATGGTCATGCACCAATGATGAATGGTTTATTTCTGTTGGATCTCGATGATAATGTTACACATATTCATAATGTTGATGCTAAAAGGATTAAACTTAATGATGATATATCCGCATATGTGTAATCGCCGTCTAGGTCATATTGGCATTAAACGCATGAAGAAACTCCATTCAGATGGACTTTTGGAATCACTTGATTATGAATCATTTGATACATGTGAGCCATGCCTTATAGGCAAGATGACTAGAACGCCGTTTTCCGGTTCAATGGAGCAGATGATTTATTGGAAATCATACATTCGATGTATGTGGTCCAATGAGTGTGTCGGCGCGAGGTGGATATCGTTATTTTGTTACTTTCACGGATGATTTGAGTAGATATGGTTATATCTACTTGATGAAACACAAGTCTGGAACCTTTGAAAAGTTCAAGGAATTTCAGAATGAAGTGGAAAATCATCGTAATAGAAAGATCAAATTTCTACGGACCGTGGAGGTGAGTATCTAAGTTACGAGTTTAGCACTCACATGAAAGAGTGTGGAATTGTTTCACAACTCACACCTTAGGAACACCACAATGAAATGGTGTGTGGAACGTCGTAATCGTACTTTATTAGATATGGTTCGATCTATGATGTCTCTGACGGACTTGCCGTTGTCATTTTGGGGTTATGCACTAGAAAGCTACATTCACTTTAAATCGGGCACCATCTAAATCCGTTGAAAAGACACCGATGAATTGTGGTTTGAAACAAACCTAAGTCATCATTTCTTAAAGTTTGGGGTTGCGATGTTTATGTGAAGAAACTTCAACCGGATAAACTCGAACCCAAAGCGGAAAATGCGTCTTCATAGGATACCCTAAAGAAACTATTGGGTATTCCTTCTATCATAGATCCGAGGGCAAGGTTTTTGTTTAAGAATGGATCCTTTCTAGAGAAAGAGTTTCGCGAAAGGTGTGAGTAGTCGGAAGGTAGAACTCGAAGAGGTTGTGGAACCTTCTCTTCAAAGTATGGCGAGTAGCGCAGCTTGGAAGTTGTTCGAGTTGGCTCCACTGTTGAAGAGGGAACTAATGATAATGATCATGAAACTCAAAGAGAGTACTACCGAACCTCGCAGTCAAACAGACGCGTGCAGGCTCGAGTCAGACGGAAATCTGTCATAAATTTCATGGTTGATGAAAATAATGACCCTGCGACGTATGAAGAAGCGATGATGAGCCCGGATTCCAGCAAATGGTTAGAAGCCATGAAAACCGAGATGGAATCCATGTATGAAAATCAAGTTTGGAACTTGGTGGAATTACCTCACGACCGAAAGGCCGTGGAGAACAAATGGATTTTCAAAAGGAAAAGATCCGATGGTAATGTGACCATCTATAAAGCTCGACTTGTCGCAAAGGGGTTTCGACAAATTCAAGGAGTTGACTACGATGAGACTTTCTCTCCGTAGCGATGCTAAAGTCGTTAGGATTATGTTAGCAATTGCATATTTCGATTATGAAATATGGCGATGGATGTCAAAACCGCGTTTCTCAATGGTAATATTGAAGAAGAGTTGTATATGATACAACCAAAGGGTTTTGTCGATCCTAAGGATGCTAACAAGGTGTGCAAGCTTCACGATCCATCTATGGATTGAAGCAAGCATCGCGAAGTTGGAATCTCCGCTTTGATGAGGTGATCAAAGAGTTTGGATTTGTCCAAACTTATGGAGAAGCTTGTATTTACAAGAAAGTGAGTGGGAGCAATGTGGCATTTCGATATTATATGTGGATGACATATTATTGATCGGAAATGATATAGAACTTTAAACAGTGTTAAAAGTTATCTAAACAAAATTTTCAATGAAGGACCTAGGTGAGCGTCATACATATTAGGCATAAAGATCTATAGAGATAGATCTAGGCGCCTAATAGGGCTATCGCAAAGTACATACCTTGATAAGATTTTAAAGAAGTTTAAAATGGACGGAAGTAAGAAGGGTTCTTACCTATGTTGCAAGGCAAGACATTGAGTAAGACTCAAAGTCCCTTCGGAAGAAAGAGAGATAATGGACAAAGTCCCTATGCTTCACCATAGGCTCTATAATGTACGCCATGCTATGTACAAGACCGGATGTGGCACACGCTATTAGTTTGACTAGTAGGTACCAATCGGATCCGTGTTGAACCTTGGATAGCGGTCAAGAATATCCTTAAGTACTTAAGAAGAACTAAGGATATGTTTCTTGTATACGGAGGTGAAGAAGAGCTCGTCGCTAAGTGTTATGTCGACGCTTAGCTTTGACACCGATCCGGATGACTCTAAGTCTCAATCCGGATCGTATTTCTCATGAATGGCGGAGCGGTTAGTTGGAGGAGCTCCAAACAACCTGTGGTAGCAGGATCAACAACGGAGGCGAATATGTTGCCGCCGAAGGCTCAGAAGCGCTTTGGATGAAGGAGTTCATATCCGAACTAGGAGTTGTGGCAAGCGTTGGACCCAATGGTGATCTATTGTGACAACAATGGTGCCATTGCCAATGCCAAAGAGCCAAGGTCTCACAAGCATTCCAAGCATATTAAGCGCCGGTTTCACTCCATCCATGAGCATGTCAAGGATGGAGATATAAAGATTTGTAAAGTACATACGGATCTCAATGTAGCATCCGTTGACTAAAACTCTCCTAGAGCAAAACATGATCAACACGAGAACTCAATGGGTGTTAGATATATCACTATGTAACTAGATTATTGTCTCTAGTGCAAGTGGGAGGCAAGGAATATGCCACGAGAGGCAATAATAAATTGTTTATTATGTGTATTCCAAGTATATGATAGATGTTTATTTTGCATGCTATAATTGTATTAATACGGAAACGTTAATACATGTGTGTTTAATAAACAAAGAAAGTTCCTAGTTAAGCCTCTCTCATAAACTAGCTCGTTGATTAACAAGATGATCAAGGTTTCACGATCATGGACATTGGATGTTGTTAATAACGGGATCACAACATTAGTGTAATGATGTGATGAACATTCATCCAAGTATAGCATTACGATAAAAGTCATTGAGTTTATATTGCTATAACAACTTACGAAGTGATCCTAATCCTTAGACCATGAGATCATGTCAATCACTAACACCGGAAGAGTTTCTTGATAACATCAAACGTCACACCGTAACAGGTGATTATAAAGATGGGTTCGAACTAATAAAGTGTTATGTTGAGGCTCATGGATCGAGAGGAATTTGTTCATCCCGATTACGGATAGATATACTGGGGCCCTCTCGGTGATATCACATTGATTAGCTTGCAAGCAAGTGATTTGATCACTAGAATGTTATATCACGGAACGAGAAAGAGTGCATGTCGACTTGAGATCAAACTAGGTATGGAGATACCGATGATCGAATCTCGGACATGTAATATATCGTGAGACAAAGGGATTAAGATACTAGCGTAAAAGGTTCCGACGATCACGAAAGTCATCGTTGAATGTGTGAGTCGGATGGGTCTCCATCCGCTCGATTATTGATCTAAGAGGGTCTCGATCATGTCCGATTTATTCACGAACCGTAGGGTGACACACTTAAGAGACACCGACATCCAATTGGAGCAAAAGTTTCATGCCGAAAGAATGAACAAGCGCAGAATTTATTTCACTAGATACCGAAACAGGTTTTCGGGTGAAATTGCATAAAGTGGTTATGCATGTGAAATAGAATTCTAGCAAGTGGTTATTTGTGAATGTTTGTCATTAAAGTAATTGACAAAATTCTGAATAAAATAAAAGAGTTTTATTTAATGAGAGATTGCATTAAATTTGGTGGAAATTTAATGGGATTTTGAGTGGACTTTTGAGTGGAGGGAATTTGGAGGAGTTTTGTGAGTGGAGTGTCCACCCACATGAAGAGGGAGGGCAAGGGCAGCCCCCATGCGCCACCCCTTGGGGTTCCCCCTCCTCCTATAAAAGGAGCCCTCCTCTCACTTCTCACTCACACCTCCTCGTGAAGGATCTCTCTCCCCTCTAGAATTTATCCCCATGGTCTCGGACTAGCGAGATACATGTTCCAGTGGCTATTCGGCAAGAAAGAGTTGTGCTTCATTGCATCGCTGGAGCGAGGAGGCGGAGGTTGCTCGGTGCCTCGAACGTGTGTGCGAGCACGGATGCGCTGCTGATTTGCGGCGCTAGGACTTCCTCTCGATCTTGAGATCGGCAAGAGATCGTCTACATCAACCACGAGTTTGGACTCGTTAAGCTTTGTCGGTCTTCAAGGGTATGTTCTCTACGGATATACATCCGCCCGTTGTTTGTATCTAGTATAAATAGATCTTGGTATATAGTTCACATCGTAGGAAAAATTTTGTTTTCTCTGCTGCGAACCCTTCAGTGACATGGATGAGGATGTTGACCCCAAGCATGCCGCCAAGAGAGACGACAAAGGCAAGAACCCCTTCATGAAGAAGGCGCCAGTTTACCACACTTTCCTTGGAACCCCCTCCGCCCGACAACAGAAGACCTCTATGAGGATCCTGATGGACACTCTACCCCCAGTCCCCCAGTACCTGCGCTGGTCGGAAGTTCCAATTACTTGGGACAAGAAGGATCACCCAGACCTCATCCCTACGGAGAACCAATACGCCATGGTCATCAACCCCCTGATTGACGGCAATGAGTTCACCAAGTGCATGGTGGATAGTGGAAGCAGCATAAACATCATGTACCTGGATACACTGCAGAATATGAACTTGACGGAGGCAAACCTAAGGCGGACCAACACCATCTTCCACGGCGCAGTCCCTGGTCCAGAGGCTCGGTCCCTTGGGTGCATCACACTTCAGGTTGCCTTGGGCGATGTTAATAATTACCGCCAAGAGCGCATGACCTTTGAGGTGGTCCCCTTCAAGAGCGTGTACCACGTCTTCGCCCGCGACATATTCCACACCTTCATGGCCAAGCCATTCTTTGTCTACAACAAACTCAAGATACCCGGACCAAATGGTGTCATCACCGTATCCGGAAGCTTTACCAAAGCTAGGGACTGCGAGATTAATGAAGCAGCCTACGCGGAAGCTGTCCTCTACAGCAAAGAATTCAAGGAGATCCAGAGCAAGGTCAATGACTCAGAGATGCCCGTGTTGAAGAAACAGATCTCCGACTCTGCTCCAGCATTCAAGGCCGCCATCGAGACCAAGCCGGTGGAACTTGTGGTAGGCAATGCCTCCAAGACCACCGCCATTGGGACGAACCTGGATCCCAAATAGGAAAGCGCGCTCATCGAGTTCCTCCGTGAGAATAGGGACATCTTTGCCTGGCAACCTGTCGACATGAAAGGTGTACCTAGGGAACTTGCCGAGCACAGCTTAAACATTGACCCAAAATGCAAACCAGTGAAGCAACCTCTACGATGCTTTGGAGATGAGAAGAGACGCGTTATTTTCAAAGAGATAGCTAGTTTACTTAAGGCTAGTTTTATCCGAGAAGTCCTTCACACCCAATGGGTGGCCAATCCTGTACTTGTCCCTAAAAAGGGAACCAATGAATTAAGAATGTGCGTTGATTACACCGGCTTGAACAAAGCGTGTCCCAAAGATCCGTTTGCTTTGCCTCGCATTGACCAAGTCATTGACTCGACGGCGGAACTTTTGTGTTTTCTCGATGCATACTCAGGATACCAGCACATCAAAATGAGGAAGTCGGACCAATTTTCCACTTCGTTCACTACACCCTACGACATGTTTTGCTATGTTACGATGCCCTTTGGGCTGAAAAACGCAGGTGCTACGTACCAGTGGACAATGCAACATTGCCTACGTGATCAAATTGGTCGGAACGTTCATGCCTATGTGGACGATATAGCAGTGATGTCTAAAAAGTCAAATGACTTCATCTCCGACTTAAAAGAAACCTTTGATAATCTCCGGAAATACAACATGATGCTTAACCCTAAGAAGTGCATCTTCGGGGTCCCAGCCGGCAAATTATTGGGCTTCAACATTTCCCGGCATGGAATCGAGGTCAACCCAGAGAAAATCAAGGCCATCTTAAACATAAACCGTCCGACATTACTAAAGGACATTCAACGACTAACAGGTTGTGTTGCAGCAGTTAGTCGGTTCGTCAGCCGACTTGGAGAGAAGGCTCTGCCGTTGTACAAGTTGCTGAAGAAGGCGGACAAATTCACGTGGATGGACGAGGCAGATGCAGCATTGAAGCAGCTCAAGGAGATTCTTTCCTCAGCGCCCACCCTTGCGGCACCCAATCCTGGGGATCCCATGTTACTTTACATGGCGGCAACCAACCGGGTAATCAACATCGTCGTCGTGGTAGAGCGGTAGGAACCAGGCTACGAGGACGGATTTCAACGACCAGTTTATTATGTAAGCGAGGTCTTGACGGAGTCCAAGCAGCGTTACCCGCACTACCATAGAATATCTTATGGAGTATTCCTTGCTTCTCGGAAGCTGGGGCATTACTTTCAGGAGCACCCAATCACAGTGGTGAGCAAGACTCCATTGTCCAACATTATCAACGACAGCGACACTATGGTAAGGGCCGCGAAGTGGGGCATTGAACTTGCCGCCTTCGAGATCACCTACAAGAGACGCGACGCTATCAAGTCACAAGCCTTGGAGGATTTCATCGCAGATTGGACGGATATGCCAGATGTTACTATGTTGCCTGAACCAGAGTACTGGGTGATGCACTTTGACGGATCAAAGCTACTCAACGGCTCGGGTGCTGGTGTATTGCTACAGTCACCAACTAGCGACAAGCTACACTATGTTCTGTAGATCCACTTTGAGGCTACAAACAACATGGTGGAGTATGAAGCACTCATACACGGATTGCGCGTAGCCAAGGATATTGGCATCAAGCGCATAGTTTGTTGTGGAGATTCCGACTTGGTTGCCCAGCAGGTGGCTGGCACCTGGAACACGCGGAACCCTATGATGGCGGCATATCGGGACAAAGTGGACGAGATAGCCAAGTGCTTCTTGGGCTACGAGGTCAAGTATGTACCTAGGGAGCAAAACGAGGCAGCTAATCTGCTATCTAAGATTGGATCAGGGCGCAAGAGGATTCCGCTAGGAGTTTTCCTAGAGCATCTACGGACACCATCCATGAAGGGAGCAGACATCGACAACCCGGATAGAGTTGACTCTTTCGTCCAGTGGTGGCAAAGGTCCCTACGGCTTGGACAAAACTGTTCATGGATTTTCTCGAACACGGAACTTTGCCCGACGACAAAGTCGAAAGATGGAAAATAGTACGTCGATCAAAGGGCTATACCATACTCAATGGACAGCTTTACAAGAGGAGCACTACTGGGGTATACCTTAAGTGTGTTTCCCAGCTAGAAGGTATTGAAATCCTACGCGAAATCCATCTCGGAGATTACGGGCATCACGCCGGTCCTCGATCATTGGTTGCGAAAGCCTTTCGGCAAGGATTCTACTGGCTGACCGCAAAGGCGAACGCCGACAAGTTGGTTGAAACATGCATGGGAAGCCAGTATTATGCCCAACAACCACATGTTCCTGCTGAAGAACTGTGAACCATACCAATAACTTGGCCATTTGCAGTCTGGGGGCTATACATGGTAGGACCGCTACATACGGCACCATGTGGTTTACGCATCTGCTAGTAGCAGTTGATAAATTCACTAAATGGATAGAAGCTAAACCCATTAGAAAGCTTGATGGGGCAACTGCCCTCAGGTTTGTCCGGGATCTAGTGGTGAGATTTGGTCTCTAACATAGCATTATCACCGACAATGGCAGTAACTTGTCACTCGGAGAAGTGGAGGCTTATTGTTGGGAGAAGGGCATCTGACTTGACCTTGAATCTGTGGCGCATCCACAATCCAATGGTCAGGTTGAGTGAGCCAATGGATTGATTCTGCAGGGAATAAAGCCACGTCTCGAGGCACCGCTACATAGAGTAGCTGGAGCCTAGGCGGAGGAATTACCATCTGTGTTGTGGAGTTTATGAACTACACCCAACAGATCCACCGGCTACACCCCTTACTTCATGGTATATGGAGCAGAAGCCATCCTACCTTCCGACATACTTCACGATGCACCAAGAGTTGCCGCCTACGACGAAGATGACGCTGAAGAATCTAGACGCCTAGATGTGGACCTTCTTGAGGAGGAGCGCGTTTTGGCATGCCAAAGATCCGCCATCTACCAACAGAAGCTACGCAGCTACCATAGTCGCCGCGTCCGGCATCGCTCGTTTAAAGAGGGGGATTTGGTGCTCCGACTTAAGCAAAAGAAGTCACACAAATTATCCTCGTCATGGGAAGGACCATTCATCATAAGCAAGACGCTGCTCAATGGGTCTTACTACCTCGTTGACAATCGTGAACTGAAGGATAGACCTAGCAAGGATCATAAGCGTAAGCGACGTGACCCGGATGATGACTACCCTGAGCTTGATCGGCCATGGAACATAACACAGCTACGTCCTTTCTACACTTAGCATTTTTTATCTATTGTGTATCTCTTATATGATCAATGAAATAAATCTCTCTGGTTCACTCATATTTCTGAGTCTTTTACCTCCTTTACTATTTATTTTTGGATCATATAAAACATTTATGCACAAGCTTTGTGATTGCACTTGTGAAAATTCTGTCTACGGACGTTAGCTTAAGTTTTCTGGTCTACATGTTCTTTGTTGTTTCTATGTGGATTCTGGAGTAGTGACTTTTGGCACTTATTGTCGGTGATTTTGTGCTTAGGTTATTAATGGTGCCATTGGGCATCATCACCTGAGCGCATGGTTCCAACAACGAGTCTTCCGACTCATGAAAAGTCAAGCATAAAAAACCAAAGTAATGGATAAGCCAGCACTTGCTTAAAAAATATATACATGCTGGAAATAATTTTTAAGTAGCAGGACATACATCATTGTTTTCCGCCTTAAGTTAATACATTGTTTTTTCCGCATAAGCACATTCAGAGGAAACAAATATTACAAGTTGTTTTCATTCCTCTGGCGCAGGCGACTTGGAAGCAACATCACCAGCAGCAGGAGAGTCACCCTGAAAGTCGGCAGTGTTGAGGGACTCGGAGGAGTTTTGCTCGCCGCCATCAATGGTGTTCATTGGCACGAAGACATTGATGTCGACCAACTCGGCGACTCTGGTGTCATAACCCGCGAGAGACGACAAGATAGATTCATGGTTTATCTCCTTGCCTTCGTCATCTATGTCGGGAATACCAGAGGTTACCGTGTCGATGTCGGCATCCTCGTAGTGTCCCTTGACCATGGACAGCGCCATCCTTGCAACGTCCCATGCACATGAAGCTTTCTAGCTTGTAATACGCTCGGGGGCTCGGCGCAGGATCTCCGAGAACTTCGTCACAGAGTCCGATGCCTTGATATTGATCTGGAGGATCTTGGCAATCTCTTTGGCCTGCGTGATGGCGGTGTTGATGAAGTTGCTGGCAAGGACCATGCATTCTTTTGCCGGAGGAGGCAACCGGGTTAAACCCATAGGAGCTGCGAATTCTTGACAAGGAGGTGCATGAGTTCAAAAATTCAGAGTATTCAGACTATAGAAATCCAAGACGGAGAAAAACTTACTGAAGATGCTGGCCTCAGCTTGCCAGAGGGTATCCAACATGGAGTCCCGCTCTTGTTGAAAGAGTTTGTACGCCTCGTGATGGCGTTGATTTTGCTCATCAGCAGCTTTTTTCTGCTCCTTCAAAATTGTGATCTCCTCCTTCAAACGGTTCATCTCTTCGGTGGCGGAGTCCTGCAAGGCTTTCATTGATTCTTCATGCATTTTCAGCATGCCCTTCCTCTCCTGATTGAGGATCTTGTTCTCGCTATCCAGCTGCTGAATATGCTTGGATTGCTCGACAATATACTTAGCCTTGGCAACAGCCTCTGCAAGTCGGATAAACAACAGTACACAGTGAGTGCTCAGAGAATTTGGGCACAAAACCAAGTCGGAATGCGAAAAAGAAAGGAAAATAGACGCTTGTTCTTGGTGACCTGTTCCTTCAAGAAGGCAGTTTTACCCTTTTCAGCCTACAAGTCTGCACGCATCTTCTGGTACTTGTCGTTAGCCATGCCCCTCCGAGCATTCTCATTCTGTAGAAATAAGAAAAATAATCGTTGTTTTGTCTACTTGGAGCATCTAGCCGGAGAATTTTCACTTAGACGCTCGGGGGCTACAGCAAGAGTTTTTAACTTAACAAAATGCTTAGTCTTTCTTTAGGCATCTAGTCGAAACTAATTCAGTTTTCGATTAGAGGCTTGGGGGCTACAGTATGAAGTTTTAACTCAGAGGTATGCTTAGTTTCTCTTTAAGCATCTAGTCGGAACTAATTCAGTTACAACCAGAAGCTTGGGGGCTATAGTATCGAAATTTGTAAACACTGCATATGCTACTCTTAAAGCATCTAGTCGAAATAATTCATTTAAACTACATGCTTGGGGGCTACAGTGAGAAGTTTTCTAGCTTAGTCACTCTTAGAGCATTCAGACGCAAAGACCTACGGTTTTTTCCTCGGGGGCTACAGTGGTATACTCCTATGAAATGCAAAAGGCAAATAAAACTTACAAGTGCAATGATCTTGAGATTGGTAGCGCTCTCGGCCAGCAGCTTGCCAAAGGATACGTTGTTTCCTTGCAAGATCTCTGCTTGCCGGAGGAGCTCCTCAAGACCACATGTCGGAGATGTCGGTGCCGCACCAGGAACCAGAGAAGTGCTACCCGGCGTAAGTGTCGGATATACTATCTTCGGGAACTCTATGGCTTTCTGGGGGGCGAGGGCACCTCCTTTGGCAGAAGTACCACCTTCCACCACCGCCTTACCGCTACCGATGGCATCCTTAGTCGGAGCTTCAGCCATTTGGTGTGTGGCACTCTCCTGCGTCGCCTGTTCGCCGACAACAGCAAGCTTGGTAGAGGCGCCTGAGTCCACTTCCATGGTGGAAGGGCCAGCTGCTTCCTTGGCTTGGGAGCTTGTCGGAGCAGATGAAGGATTGACGATGGGAGTGACAGGGGCGATGGCGGGAGATGCATCGCGATGCAGCATATCCTTGATGGTTCTAGAAGCCCCCGAAGTTTTGGAGGTCTTCTTCAAGTTGGTCGTGGCTTTCTTCCTGAAACATGCAAAATGCATAAGTACAGGAATAAGACAGACAAATGGACAATGTCGGAGAGAAATAAGCTTACACAAGTGGGGTGCTTTGGCAAAAGGGATCCGAATAACCTTTCTTTTCTCTGCCTCCAGGGCGGCAGTAGTCTTTTTGGAGGCTCCACCCTCTGTCTTCTTCTTGCCTCCTTCGGCAGCGTCAGAGGTGGAGCTCTTCCGATTTCGCGCCAACGGAGCATCGTTGTCGGATACGATGGTGACTTCCTTCATTTTTATACCATAGATTTTGGGGGCCAGGCTGTCCTCATCTATGTCGCAAAGCTCTTAAGCAAAAAACCACCGTGTTAGATGAGATGTTAATGGTTAGACGAAAGAACTAGAGTATATGTCATACACGAAAAATAAATACCTTTGGGCACTTGCTCTCTACGAATATGTCGTAGGTAATGGTGAAGCCATACTACCTATCCTTCACCTTGACGATGTCCTTGAGGCGAAGCTTGACGAAGTCACTCGAGAAATTATCCTTGGAGATGCAGAGGCTATCCCTTCTATCGTTGGTATACTCGTGCATCAACTTCAAGCGGTGCTGCAGAGGCTGGATCCGCCTGATGAACCAGCACATGGCTAGGTCCAATCCGGTCAAACCCGTATCTACGAGCCACTCTATCCACCTTATAGCACTGGAAGCATCGATGTCCGAAGGAAGAGAGGCCTAGGATCTCCATGTCGAGGCTTCAGTGGCAGCTCCATCGACAAAGTCTGGGTACATGACTTCTCGGCCGGCCAGAGGGACATCTAGGCCATAGAAGTACGTCAGTTGCCAGTTCTTGCAGGACTCATGGCTGACGATGTTGGGGAACCGCCGGCCAGGACGGATCTTGAAACTAATGGTGCCACAATTTGTAAGTTCCTCTTTGCTGGCCCCGTCTTCACGCTTGACGGTAAAGAAGTATATGAAGAGGTCCAGCCTAGGCCTAATCCCTAGGTATCCCTCGCAAAGAGCCGCGTAGTTGCTAAGCGCTAGGATGCTGTTGGGAGAGAGGTTCTGGGGCTGTACTCAGTAATGATTGAGGACAGCAAGGAAGAAGTTGGAGATGGGCAGGGAGACGTCGCGTACCAGTTGAGCTTTGAGGTACACCTTTTCTCCGACTTGGGGAGAAGGTGTGACCTCGCCGTCCGGCGCCGCCCACTAGGCGAGCCCCTCCGTCGCGGGGAGATAGCGCTCGATGATCAGCTCATTGATGTCGCGATCCGTAATGTCCGAACCGCGCCAATCGCCCTTATTCGAGTCGTACTCCTCCTCCAGTAGCTCCAGCGACACCGATTTTTGGTCACCGCTGGTGGTTTCAACCACCGCGGACTTGGGGATGACAAGGCCCTCAGGGGGCACGACGACGGATCTCGCCGGCTTCGCCCGATGCCGCCATCGATGGGGAGGAGCTGCTGTTGGCCATTGGGAGCGTTTGGAGGTGACTGGCAAGATTGGGAGTTAGGGTTTTTGGTGCGAGGCGTGGAGAGCTCGAGGAGACGCTCGCTGGAGGAAGAAGATGATGCAAGGAGAGAATGAGGTGAAAAGTAAATTTTCCACCACAGTTACTATTTATGATCTCCAGCATCGAGATTCGTGCAGCTTTATCGGACGGTTGACGTGCGCGGAAATTTCGCCACGTCCCAACCGTCGCCGCCAACGGTTCGTATCGCTCGCGCGGGAAAATCGGACATGAATGTGTTCTCTTCATGTGTGAGTTACGAGGCATCGCTGACCTATGTCTACGTCACCCTAGCTATCGTAGGCAGATGAACCATCACATCGGAAGATTCCAGCATGGATGGATCCAATCCGGCTACGGAAGAGTACGATAGAAGATTTAGCATTTCTCCGACTTACAAATTAAAAACGGATAAAACCTTGCAGGGTTCTTTGGAGAGGACTACACGATGTTGCTTGACGATTTGCCGACATCCATCTAGACGGAGCATTCCACGTGAAGAGGCAAGCTGGCGCAAGATCTCGGAGTTCTCCGAGGGCTACTGTTGGGGATATGCTATATGGGTATCCTCATAGCATGTCTCTTATCCGGATAACCCGGGTGGCCCACAGTTGGTAGCATGGCCTATGGCCTACTGGGCGGCCCAGTTAGATGGATCTAGAAGGAAGGCCCATGTAGGATAAAGGAAGGCTACGGTGGAGTCACTGGCGTACCTGGAGCCTTGGAGTAGAAGACACGCTAGACTAGTAATAGATAGTGTGGGACTCTGTAACCTGTCCGGCTAGGACATTTTCCCGTAACCCTAGGACCTGGCGACTATATAAGTCGGGCCTATGGGAGCCTTTAGGGCACAACCTAATATCGTTTTACATACACATCGCACAGCGAACCTATCTCTGTAACTCGGTTTATTGCCATTATAGTGATTTATAGCAGGAGTAGGATTCTGCCACCGTTGTGGGATCTGAACCTGGGTAAGCTGTGTTACCTCGTACCCGTCAACCGTCCATCTTCTCCCACGTCTCTAAACATGCACTGTGAGGACCCCTCCATGACATACTCGTTGACAATACCATGACACCAAATTTGGTATTTTTCCTTGCAACTATGTCACATAATATAACATCATGCGAAAGATTTACATTGTTTGGATCGTTTTTGAATTTTTTATGCCTGGTTCGACAGACATTTGTCATTTTCACCAGGGGTGGACAGAAAGGTTTGAGATCCCCCAGTTAGGACATTGTCCATGTGAGGTGGTCTAGTATTTTTGAAAAATAGGGTGGTAGCATTTCAAATAAGCATTTTGGTGGTTGCTTCACAAAACGACTCGTTTTTGGCACTCGAAAAATTGAAAAAGGCTTTTTTGTACGACGAAGAGGAAACGATGCCGAAGCGGGTATACCGGGGGGCTACAATATGGTAGTGGGTCCCAAACTTGGTTTTCCATATAGCTATGGCCTAAACAAATAAAAGGTATATTGATAAAAATAAAGATGAAATGTGTGTTGAAATGATATGGTTGCAAAGGAGGCAAGAAAAAAGAGAAAAAGGTCCTTTGCAGTGTGTCTACCCAGAACACACCGCAAAGACCTTTGTCGTGTGTCCTCAGCCATGAACACATGGCAAAGCCATTTAAAAATTCATCCGGCCCAAATTCGCGTGTAGAAACATTTATAACACGCGAAAAATTCATGTGCAAAAAGAAATAGAAATTTGAAAATTTACCGTACGTCTGACGGTGATACACGACAAAGGATTGCCGTCAGGTCGGTACTATCAGCTTAGCGAAGATGTGGGCCCTCCTTGCCTATTTGCTATAGGCTTTTTCTTTGCCGTGCGTTTTTCATCTATTTTGCCGTGCGTATTTATTTGTCTTTGCCGTGTGTTTTTCCATTACCGTGTGCCTCAAGTAGCTTTTTAGTGCGTCAATCTCTTTGCCGTGCGGTTTGAAAGAGGACATATGGCAAATATTACTTTGCCATCATATGTGCACGGCAAAGGCCCGGCGCACGGCAAGTCGTGTTTTTCCGTAGGCCACACTACGCGTTCTCCGGGAGATATTTTCTCAAAATCTCTTAGGTCCTTCTATTGACACGTGTCCCTAAAAATCTCCAAAATCCCGCTTTTGGTATAAAACATTCCCGTTTTTGCTATCATAGTCCCGCTTTTTCTACATGTAGCAGAAAACGGTTTAGTCCAGAAAAGACAAAAACAGACTGGACATCGTCGGAGATTTCGCCGGAGACCTCGCCGGCGACAGTGTAGCAAAAATGTTGTACTAATGTAGCAAACCTGACCTCACCGGAGACCTCGTCGGAGTCCATGTAGCAAAAACCTTACATTATTCTAGCAAGACCGCAAAACGATGGTAGCAAAAAAAATTTGCTAATGTAGCAAAAAAAACGACCTCGCCGGAGAAATCGCCGGTGCCTGCTGTAGCAAAACCGACTTTACTGAGGACTTTCGTCAAAAATATTGTAGCAAATACTTTATGCTATTGTAGCAAAAACATAGAATAAAAATAGCAAAATATTACTACTATTGTAGCATTGCCCTGTAGCAAAATCTCCAAACCCATTTATTCGTTGGTAGCATCACGACCCTTCATCTGTAGCAACAGTGACCACTCCCAGTAGCATCGCCGTCGTGCCTATGTAGCACCATGCGGTGTAGCAAAATCTGGTGGCCCTGATTCGGCGGCGGAGCTTGGAGTGGGCACGGTAGCCCAAGGTCAGCAGAGGTCGGAGGGGCACGCGGCAGGAGAAGGAGGAACGGCGAGGGTAGTCGGCCATGGCACGGAGGTGTGGCGGTGGGACCTCAGGCGGCGAAGGGGCGGCATGGTTGTCGGCCGAAACTCCAGCGTAGAGGACGGCGCGGTTGACGGAGCTTCGATGGCGGAGGGGCGACGGGGTCGTCGGTGGGAACTCCGGCACTGAGGGCGGCGCGGTTGGCAGGATCTTCGGCGGCGGAGGGGCGTCGCGGTCATCGGCAAGAACTCCGGCGCAGAGGGAGGGCGGTACGGTTGGTAGGAGCTCCGACAGCGGAGGGCACGCGGTCTGGTGGAGAGGGCGGCGGTGCTATGGGAAGGAGAGGCGGCGACTCCCAACGAGCTGGCGTTCTGAGAGGAAGGAGCAGCACGCACGTCCGGCACAGTGGCGCGGCAGCGCGATGGAAGGAGGAGCACGTACGCAGCGTGGGCTGCTATTCGCGTCGGTTGAAGGTTGGCATTTTTTTTCTTTGGCGTGTACGCATACACGCGGGGTGCTATTCTGCGGTTAGATAAGGCTGTCTATTTTCCCTCTGACATGGATCGATCAGATAAGGCTGTCTATTTTCCCTCTGACATGGATCGATCGAATTGATCCCGGGGAGTAGTATCATTTTCCTTTTCCCGTAGTGTCCGTTGATGCTTCCGTTGCGAGACAGCGCCATGAGCGTACGTGCATGCACTTTCACTGACCGAAGCAGCTTGTAACTCAGGATACTCATAAACGAAACCGGGTAGGTCTTCTGGCTAGGTAGCATCCGGATGCCGGTTTGTCCGCTCCAGCACTCGCCCGGATAGGAAAGCACCAGGTCACCACGTCTTGCTAGCCCGGCCGACACGACCAAGCAATTGGCATGCCGCGAGGAAAACGCAGTAAAAGACCCCAAGCATGCATCCTCGTGCTCCCAGGTGCACCCGCTGTCCTTCCTTTTGCATCTTTTCTTCATCCTGAGGGATATACATGTAGGCAATACTGAAACGTGTAAAGCATATGGGAAAAAAGCACCAATTATATGCAAGTATTTGTGTTGTGTTTCTAAAAAAACACAAGTTAGTATGGTGGCATAAACCAACTTAACTAGTACCAATGTCAAACTTAGGCAAGATGACAATACAACTAGAATTAAATCCCCATGTACGTGCATGTTGCTTAAGAAAAAAGAGAAGAACTAAAACTAGCTAGATTTGTAGAACACAACTTAAGCATGGTGGAAGAACCAACTTAAATAGTACCAGCACCCAACTTTGGTTAATTTAGTTGTCTAGCAAGGACACAGCTCTTCCTACCCCTTGTTTCCCAGGATTGTAACACCTTGAAAATAGTAACTGGTCCAATAACTTAGATTGTATCCTAGGTAGAATCATCAAGGACGAAGTTGCATACTAGCCTCATATAAGTGTACACAAAAAAGCATTGCAACAAATAATATTAGGTAGTGGAAAAGGTCCCGTAACTTAAGCATGTTGATAGAAACAACTTAAGCATGGCGACAAATACAACTAAGATTTCTAGAAAAAAAGAAACAAAAAAGAAAACAAGCTAGATTATAGAACACAACTTAGTATGGTGGCATAAACCAACTTAAGTAGTACAAGTACTCAACTTGGGCATGATGACAATACAACTAAAATTCAATATTATCAAGTAAGCAACTTGTGCATATTACTCCAGTAAAAATACAGAACAAATAAAACTAGCCAGACTATGGAACACAACTTAAGCATGGTTGTAGAACCAACTTATCGAATTCCAGTAACCAACTTAGGCAAGCTAAAAATTCAACTTCCGAAGTAGGCAACTTATGCCTGATGTGATCTATTTTGTAGCAATCTTCTTACGTTGGGCATGTTGCTAAAACCAAATTAATTTATTTTGGTAGGAAACTAAGGCATGTTGACAATACAACTTAAAACCTAAAGTCTGCATGTTACTCAAAAAAACAAAACTAAGTAGAGTACAAAACACAACTTAAACATTGTGAGTGGAACCAATTTAATTCATTTTGGTAATCAACTTAGGCATATAGATAATACAACTTAATTAATCTAAGTAACCAACTTGTACATGTTGCTCCAAAGAAGAAAATAATTAGACTATAAAACATAAATTAAGCATGTTGCTAAAAACATCTTAATTCATTTTGGTAGCCAATATTGGCATGTTCACAATACAACTTAATTATCCCAAAGTAGCCAACTTTTACTCTCAAAAAAGTAAAAAAAAATAACTAGATTATAAAACACAACTTAAACCATGTTGTGGTGGCACCAACTTAATTCATTGCAGTACTCAGCTTACGCATATTCAGTGTTAGGATTGTACATGGAAAATGCATAAGTTGTTTCTCGTTTTTCTTGCATGGACAGGGTTTTATGACTAAAAACAAGTTTCTAAAAAGGTACTGATGCAACTTAAGATGGTGTTGTGAACCATCTGGAACTGCAGTAGGGTTCCAGATTCTAATACCAACTTTGGCAACCATCATCATACCATTTAGGCTTGTTAGTTGAGCAACTTAGTAAAAAGATGTTTAAGAAACTTTAAAATAAAGTTGTAGTAAATCCAAGTTGGGACTGATGCTAGGGAAAGAAAGTTTAGCATGTGGAACCAACTTATTTTATTTCAGTAACCAACTTAGGCATATAGACAATACAACTTAATTAACCCGAGTAGCCAAGTTGTGCATGTTGCTCCAAAAAAGAAAAAAATCAACTAGACTATAAAACACAAATTAAGCATGTTGCTAAAACCAACTTAATTTATTTTGGTAGGAAACTAAGGGATTTGACAATACAAGTTAAAACCTAAAGTATGCATGTTGCTCAAAAAAGGAAACTAAGTAGAGTACAAAACACAACTTAAACATTGCCGGTGGAACCGACTTAATTCATTTCGGTAATCAACTTAGGCATATAGACAATACAACTTAATTAATCCGAGTAGCCAACTTGTAGATGTTGCTCCAAAGAAGAAGAAAAACCAACTAGATTATAAAACAAAAATTGAACATGTTGCTAAAACCAACTTAATTCATTTTGGTAGCCAATATTGGCATGTTGACAATACAACTTAATTAGTCCAAAGAAGCCAACTTTTACATGTTGCTCCAAAAAGGAAAAAAAGAAACTAACTAGATTATTAAACACAACTTAAACCATGTTATGGTGGAACCAACTTAATTCATTGCGGTACTCAACTTAAGCATATTCACAATACAACTTAATTAACCCAAAAGAAGTTCTTGGTTCCCACGCTTAGCGTACACGTTGTACTTGCCCTAAGTCCAAGCGCGTGAACTTGATTTGGTAGTAACCGAGGAGGCAAGCTTTGCAAAAACAACTTATCAAAAGAAAAACACTCTATGACTCAACAATATGTGTAAGCTATATTCACAAGCAACTTTAACAAAAAGAACATTTGATCGTTTATTATGTGTAAGATACTTAGCACATATATATGTCAGCAACGTATTATATTCGGACACAACTTAGCAAAAAGATCACTATATGAGAATGTGCAGCAATGGTCTACCAGAGATCTACCTAAAATACTCACGAATGGCCAGACCTGCATTGTTCACCAGTGTGCTCTCAAAAAACATGATATGTACCCACAACAACATCAAGGGACGGGTGCAGTTCAGCAGGACATGGAAAACCGCAAGATTAAATCAACACGAGATGACCACTACGAGGATGCCCATGCCACAATTTGCTAATTTATACCAAAAACTAAGCAGTAGGCCACAAAGGAAAAATATCGAGCTGGGGATGGCACCGCGAGATGAATCCCCACATGCTAGCCATGAGATTGCACTAATGCGTTGCAAAAATCGCATGATATTTGGGGGATTTCTGTGCATACCTTGGGTTACTCAATGTAGAAATCTCGAGATCTGATGACGATTTCCTCCTCTCTCGCCATCGCAGATCTCGCCTACTGTGCGCCTGGTGCTCCGCCGATGACATCATCGCTGCCGCCTTGCACTTGCTCGCCCTCCGACGACCTCATATCAGCGCCTTGCGCGCGCGCCTGCCCTCCGCCGACGAGCTCGTCTCCCTTTTGCGTGCGCTTATCGACCGCTGACGAGCTCAGCATCCTTCGCCGCCACCGATGATTTGGGGATAAAATGGGGAGTGTTTCACGAGAGAGATGAAGGGGCGTGGCTCCGAGAGTACGTCTGGGTACGTGGCACGTGGTTCAGGTGGGAACCGGTCGGGACTCATTTGGAAACCGCTCGCACAATCGAGCGCGCTCCACTTGATCGGACGGTCCACAAACAAGTGCCAAGACGTGTCAACTAGCATCCGGATGTTTTTTAGCAGTTGGGTTCTTTCTTTGTGTTAGACTGTTTACAGTAGATTCTCTGTGCATGTTGGATTCAAATAAACCTCGCCGTCCGTGTACGGATCATACACCGGATGAGTTGTACGTATATTCTGTTTATACTAGCGCAACGATGACGGAGTACATGTCAACTTGGGACAATATCAAACCGCAAAAAAAAAAAAAAACTTGGGACAATATCAGCGGGCACACCGGTTTCGCTACCCGATCAGCTTCCTCGATCGACAAAATCTATCTGGATCTCCTAATAATTTTCCGACGAGAGATCATCAGTCGGTCAATCTAGAAGAAGCTAAGCTAAGATGGACGTCGTCGCCAAGGCATCGACAAAGATTTACTTGCTGGACCTCGTCAGTTTTGGGCACGGGCTGGGCAACTCCGGCCTGATTTTCCCAGACACCGAACCTCTCCCTGTGGGCACGTTTACGATTCTCCGTCTGGACGGCTCGATCATCACCAAGACGGCCCATGAAATCGATGTGGTCGACAGGAGCTGCATTCATCCTGGCCAAGTCGTCGCGCCGGCGGCGTCGGACTTGGGCAGTCAACTCGGCGTCGTCACCGGGGTCACCACTCTGCTCGATCTCGTCAGGGTCAACCGCCACGGCGAACCGACGAAGATTATTAGGGGTGTATCGCCATGTGACCTGCAACGTGTCAGGAGTCTCAACCTCGGCGACTTTGTCGTCTCCGGGCCATGGCTCGGCCGGGTGGTGGAGGTGTATGTGGACGTCGACGTGTTGTTTGAAGACGGGGCCGTCTGCAAGGTGAGCGACGCGGAGACCAAGATGCTAAATGTAGTGGCGGAGACGGACGCCCACTATCGGCCTAAGATGAACAGCCCCTTCTACCCAGGTCAGTGCGTGTACGGCGACCCCCGAGCCGTCTTCAAGGCCTCCTCCCGGTGGCTTAGAGGCTACTGGAATCCTGAACGTGAAGTAGGCGTCGTCACCAAGGTGCATGTGTCCGGCGCCCTGGTCTCCTGGATCGCATCGGCGCACTATGGAACCGACCAGCAGCTTATCGAGTCGTCATCCAACCCTCCAGCTGCCATCCAAAACCCTGACAATTTGACATTCTTATGCGCCGCATTCGACTGCAGCTGGGGAGTAGCGGATCGCTGCTGCTTCCGTGAACCTAGTTCAACCGAAACCGATGACGATGTTCATGGTGATGCTGATAATGCAGCTCGGGCTACTTGTGCTCAGGAGAAACACCACGGCCCAAGTTCAGACATGGAACAAGACATGAGCGATGATGATGATGACGACAATGGTGAGCCGCCACCTGCAGGCGCTCACACGTTACCAAGAAAGAAGCCGGAGAGGTTGTATGGGAAGCAGAAGCGAAGGAAGGTTTTCTTCAGGGGAAGCAGACGGCGGTCGCAATGCCGACGGCGGGAAGTCGGGAGACTACCCGCCGTGGAGTTGGAGGTACCCATGATCGTGGCTAAAACCCGCACCTCTGTCGACGTGTTGTGGCAAGACGGCACTCTGCAGCATAGCACACCATCAGCATCCGTCGTCCCCTTTGAGATCGTCAACGACCAGGAATTCTTCCCGGGGCAGTGCGTGATCGACAACGCTTTTTTCTGTCGACGACGACAACTGTGTCTCGACTGCTACTGCTACCCACCACGATGGCATTATTCCTGCTGACGGTACTGAAACGACGAGGCGTCGTGCCGGCATCGTCAGAAACGTGTGTTACAAGGACCAGACTGCGCGCGTCTCGTGGTGGCGCCCCCAAGAGCCTAGAGAGGCCGCCGGCGGCGCGTTCAGCTATACCGTGGTGAGCACGTACGATCTGAAAAGGGACCCTGACCACTCTGCTTATGCTTATTACGGAGATGTCGTTGTTCGCCGGCCGTCACCGGAGTCGGCCAACGGCGCCGGAGGCACGCCAGTACTACATGTTGGAATTTGGTGTATATTGGGCTATTGGCCCATTAGACAAATTCTGAAATTCTCTTTGGCCCACTTGTATATGGCAGCATATGGCTGTGCTAGTGGTGCTAAAGTTTAGTCCCACATTGCTAGTTGAAGGGGAGTTGGACCACCTTATATAGTAGAGTGTTGCACCACTCACTAAGGTGTGACAAGAAGAGTAGCCCTCGCGCACTCCTCCTCCGACGCCGCCCGCCTCGCCACGCGCGCGGTTGCGGTTGCGGGAATCTCGCCGACGAGCTTTATTTTGCTGGTTGGGAAAACTGATTATGAGTCATTAACGACGCGTTAATTACAGCCGCTTCGCTTTTATGGACGTGGTTATCGACTTCGACGTGGGAGCCCACGATCCTCCTAACTCGCACTATATAAAGCGTCCGGCTAAACCTAATCGACGGAATCAATCCACACACGCCTACCTCCGTAACCTTGCGCGCCGCTTTCGTCTTCTCCATCCCGGCTTGCGCGTGCACCGCAGATCGGGACAAGAGGGCCTCGAACCCCGCCTCGTGAACACAGACGGGTGAGGCGATCGTTTTGGAGAGCGCTCAAGCGCGACTACTGGCAACCACGACATCGTCCGACGACGAGTTCCCGAACGACGATTTCTTCCCGAACGTCAGCGACCTCTTCGACAACCTCAACATGGGCGACATTGTTGCGACCGCTGCGGCTGCTATTCAGCCTATACTACTCAACTGTCTTTTCGGATTATGCTAGAGTTCTTTGTTCTAGCGTTTGGTGTAGATATGATAGGTTTATCTCCTATAGATGTAATCTGTTCATCTACTCTATTGATCTGCATAATTAGTTTTACTATCATGTATGATCATGGTTTATCGCTTTATTATTCGGATTAAATCATATGGATTATTGCTTATATTTCCAACAATCCAAAAACCTGATTATAGGCAATCGAATTCCATCGGTGTAGCCATGCTACTAGGCCGCCCTTTTGATGGCATGCACTATAAGAGATGGCGCAAGAGAGCGGTTCTGGTTTGAAAACCTAAACTGTTATAGCGCCACTCTTGGCAAGCTGAAGGAGATCTTTCACGAGCGAACTTTAAGAAAGCCGATACCATGTTTATGGCGGCTTTGTTCGATGTTCTGGGGACAACATTGTTGACCCTTATATGTCATTTGATAATGGCAAGGACGCGTGGAAGCGCCGAGGCCAAGTTTGGGGTCTCGGACAGACCGAGCTGTATGCGTCATGGAGCAATTCTATGACTACAGGATGGTTGATGAGCCCGTCGTTGAGCAAGCTCATGAGATACAATCACTTGCCAAAGAACTTGAGCAGTTCAAGTGTTCCTTACGGACAAATTTGTGGCTGGTGGCATTATTGCCAAGCTTCCTCCTTCATGGAGGAACTTTGCTACTTCTCAAAACATAAGAGACAAGAGTTTTCCGTTACGGATCTCATTGGGTCTCTTCATGTGGAAGAGAAGGCGAGAGCAAAGGACAAACGCTCGAGGACTTGAGGGAGGTTCTACGCCAATTTAGTGCGGAGGAAAAACTTCCAATCCCACAAGTTCAAGAATAAGAACAAACTGAAGGAAAGGGAAAGTTCGATGGCAAGAACAAGGCCACGACTCAACCAACTTCAAGAAGAAAAATGATAAGAGGAAAGGCTCTTGCCACGTCTGGTGATCCCGGTCATTGGGCTCCTAGCTGCCCTAATCGCTTTGACAAGCGTCAACATGGGAACAATGCGCAATGCCGCTAATGTTGTTATTAGCGATACTGAGATGAAGGATGCCGGTACGGTATTTTACCTACTATCCTTTCGGTATGTCATTCTCCGATTGGTGGATAGACACGGTGCTAATACACATGTATGTTACGATATTTCCATGTTCTCCTCTTATCGTCTCAAGGACTTCTTCCGTCTTGATGGGAAATGGCTCACGTTTTGTTCATGGTGTTGGTACGGTAGATCCGAAGTTTACTTCGGGAAGACCGCATACCTGAAGAACGTCAACATGTTCCTCCATCAATAAGAATCTCGCCGGATCGCTTTTATGTCGAGATGGCTTTAAGTTGGTTTTGAGTCCAATAAAGTTGTAATTTCTAAGTATGTACAATTTGTTGGAAAAGGTTATGAGTGTGGAGGTCTGTTCGCTTGTCTCGCAGACTCATGTACTAAAGTTATTAATCATGTTTGCAATGATAATGAGTCCAATGTTTGGCATTCACGACTCTGTCATATTAACTTTGGATGCATGACGCTAGCCAATATGAGTTTAATTCGAAATTTACCATCATCAAAGGTTCTAAGTGCCAAGTTTGTGTGCAAGCAAAGCAACCCGCAAGTCTCATACATTGCATGAACCGAGAAACTTAGCACCGCTAGAACTTATACATTCAGATCTCGTGAGATGAATGGTGTGTTGACAAAAGGTGAAAAGATACTTTATGACGTTGATTGATGACTCCACTAGATACGCTATGTTTATCTCCTGAAATCTAAAGATGAAGCTTTGGACTACTTCAAAATCTATAAAGTCGAGAAAACCAACTTGATCTTAAAATCAAGCGGCTAAGGTCGGATCGTGGTGGAGAGTACTTTTCAAATGAATTTGATTTATTCTGTATGGAACATGGTATTATACATGAGAGGACGCCTCCTACTCACCTCGGTCAAATGGGGTGGCGAAAGAAAGAACCGCACTCTAAGCGATTTGGTTAACGCCATGTTAGATACATCGGGTCTTTCCAAGGAATGGTGGGGGGAGGCGCTAATGACCGCGTGTCATGTCCCAAACCGTGTTCCTGTAAAGGATAAAACCATGACTCCATTTGAGGAATGGGAAAAGAAAAGGCTTAAACTCTCTTACTTACGAACTTGGGGTTGTTTGGCGAAAGTCAATATTCCAATACCCAAGAAGCGAAAGCTTGGACCAAAAACCGTTGATTGTGTTTTTCTGGGATATGCTTTTCATAGCATTGGCTATAGATTTTTGATAGTAAAATATGAGGTATCCGACATGCATGTTGGTACAATTATGGAGTCGAATGATGCGACTTTCTTTGAGGACATCTTTCCTATGAAAGGCATGTCTAGCTCATCAAATCAGGAGATGACTAGTTCATCTAGTCAGGAATTTTCTATAATTCCTGAACCCACTATGCCGATAGAACACTCTGATGATCCTGTGGAGGATGACAATGAAGCTCCCAAAAGGAGAAAGAGACAAAGGACTGCAAAGTCATTTGGTGATGATTTCATTGTGTACCTTGTGGATGATACTCCCACTTCTATTTCAGAAGCCTATGCATCTCAAGATCTCGACTCTGGAAGGAAGCTGTCGAAGCGAGATGGATTCCATCTTAGCTAATGGTACTTGGGAAATCACCGATCGTCCTTATGGGTGCAAACACAGAGGATGTAAGTGGGTGTTCAAGAAAAAGCTTAGACCGATGGTACTATTGAAAAGTACAAGGCACGTCTTGTGGCTAAGGGTTATACCCAAAGGAAGGTGAAGACTTCTTCGATACCTACTCACTGTAGCGATTGACCACTATTCGAGTAATCGCTATCCTTGGTCGCCTCACATGGTCTTCTCGTTCATCAAATGGACGTTAAGATGCTTTTCTAAATGGAGAGCTAGATGAGGAAATTTATATGGAGCACTGACGGATTTGTAGTAGATGGTCGTGGAAGGAAAGGTGTGTAAGTTAGTGAAGTCTTTGTATGGTCTTAAGCAAGCTCCTAAGCGGGCACGAGAAGTTTGAAAGAACTTTAGCTTTGAAGGCTTTGTTGTAAACGAGGTCGACAAATGTGTGTACTATCGCCATGGTGGGGCGAGGGAGTTATTATGTGTCTCTATGTTGATGACATATTGATATTCGGGACCAACCTCATTTGTTATAGAGGAGGTCAAAGAGTTCCTATCTCGTTGCTTTGAGATGAAGGACTTGGGAGTGGTGATGTAATCTTAAACATCAAGCTACTAAAGGATGACAATGGTGGGATTACATTGCTTGGTCTCACTATGTGGAAAAGATATTGAGTCGCTTTGGGTATAGTGACTGTAATTCTTCTCCAACGCCTTATGATCCGAAAGCTACTTGAAAGAATCGAAGGACTGCTAAAGATCAATTGAGATATTCTCAAATTATTGGCTCGCTCATGTATTTAGCTAGCTACTAGACTGACATCTCCTTTGTCAGAAGCAAACCGAGTCGATTTGTGTCAAATCCGGAGATGATCATTGGCATGCTCTTGAAAGAGTTTTGCGCTATTTGAAAGGCATGCGAGTTATGGTATTCACTATCTTGGGTATCCTCGGGTACTTGAGGGTTATAGTGATTCAAATTGGATATCCGATCTTGATGAGATTAAGGCCACAAGTGGTTATTTGTTCACACTTGGTGGTGGCGCTGCTTTCTGAAGTCTTGCAAGGCACCATCTTAACGAGGTCAACAATGGAAGCAGAACTCACAAAGATTAGACAGCCCACTGTTGAAGCAGTGGCTTCGTGAGCTCTTGATGGACTTACCGTGGTTGAAAACCAATACCCGCTATCCCGATGAACTGTGATAATCAAACTGTGATCGTCAAAGTAAACAGTTCTAAGGATAACATGAAGTCATCAAGGCATGTGAAGAGGAGATTGAAATCTCGTGAAACCGAGAAACTCCGAGTTATTGCGTTGGATTATATCCAAACATCTAAGAACTGGCAGATCCCTTCACAAAGGGTTTATCACGTAATGTGATAGATAATGCATCGAGGAGATGGGTTTGAGACCCACGCTATGAGTTGATCGGTGGCAACCCACTCTATGTGATCGGAGATCCCGTGAATTAGAGTTGGGAGACAAGCTGTTGGTCACCTGAGAGGAGAGTATTCCCATATTATATTTACATCTCCATAAAGATGCAATACTCTCTTATTCGCATGGCAGTTGATATTTATCTTAATGTGTTCCAAGTGGCTTTTTATAAGCGGAGATGTTGTCTGCAGAACATCTCTTGAGGAACACACCTATATGAGTCTGATCCAAACGTCGCAGTCCGTGAGAGTTGGGTGCTCTCTAGTAAACTCATGAAAGGCCACGAGTATGACGATAAGCTCCAAACATGGGAAGCCGACGGTAGCCCTGCATCGGTCTAGATTTTGTGTGAAACTAGCGCGAGAAAACTTGTAGTTCAAGGCATAGTCCACTATTCAAGTTGCAAGCTAGTGTAGCATGAAGTTTAACGTGGAAGTTCAACTTAACAGTCACTACACACCGGTATATAAAACAATGTTCGGAAGAAAAGTGATGTGATGCCAATGAGACTTTGTAGGGGATTGTTGGAATTTGGTGTATATTGGGCTATTGGCCCATTAGACAAATTCGAAATTCTCTTTGGCCCACTTGTATATGGCAGCATATGGCTGTAGTGGTGCTAAAGTTTAGTCCCACATTGCTAGTTGAAGGGAGTTGGACCACCTTATATAGTAGAGTGTTGCACCACTCACTAAGGTGTGACAAGAAGAGTAGCCCTCGCGACTCCTCCTCAAGCCGCCCGCCTCGCCACGCCTCGCCTCGTCACGCTGGTTGCGGAATCTCGCCGAGCCGAGCTTTATTTTGCTGGTTGGGAAAACTGATTATGAGTCATTAACGGACGCGTTAATTACAGCCGCTTCGATTTTATGGGCGTGGTTATCGACTCGGACGTGGGCTGAGCCCACGATCCTCCTAACCTGCACTATATAAAGCGTCCGGCTAAACCTAATCGATGCGGAATCAATCCACACACGCGCCTACCTCCGAACCTTGCGCCGCTTCGTCTTCTCCATCCCGGCTTGCGGCGTGCACCGCAGATCGGGATGAGGCTCTCGGAACCCGCCTCGTGAACACATGACGGTGAGGGGCGATCAGGTTTTTGGGGAGCGCTCAAGCGCGACTACTGGCAACCACGACATCGTCCGACGTCGAGTTCCCTGACGACGACTTCTTCCCGGACGTCAGCGACCTCTTCGACAACCTCAACATGGGCGACGCTGCTGCGACCGCTACGGCTGCTATTCAGCCTACACTGTACGTGATCCTCAATTGTCTTTTCCGTATTATGCTAGAGTTCTTTGTTCTAGCGTTTGGTGTAGATGTGATAGGTTTATCTCCTATAGATGTAATCTGTTCATCTACTTTGTTGATCTGCATGATTGGTTTTACTACTGTCTGTATGATCATGGTTTATCAGTTTATTATTCGGATTAAATCATATGGATTATTGCTTATATTTCCAACAATCCAAAAACTATTACGGTGTGGGTTGATCAGTTTGTTGTGTTGATCGATGCATACTTATACTATACCTGATTAATTCTAGGTCGACAATGATCCACGGGACCAACCCGATAGTACTGCCGAGGCCATCACCGTTGCTGTGACAAGAAATGACGCAGCAGATGATGCTGCTGCTTTGGTGACGATTCTGCCCGGGAAGCAGAGGACAATTGTCTAGACGCTACTACTAGCAGCGCTGACGACGGATTGTTCAGTTTCCCACACTTTGGTGTAACACAGAGCCCGTCGGATCATTATTACCTTGACACAATAAACCTGCAGGTAAGGGGGCTTGACTCCTTCCTTGGTACTACTATCTACTCGCAAATGTTTTACTGTATATATACATGCTGCAATAACATCATGCAGTTGACAACGTATTGCTGCAATAACATTGTAAATGCTGCACACAGTCTACTCCTGAATTCTGTGCGGTTACTTAACATGAACTACTCTTTTACATGCAGGGTGGTGGTGGTGGAAAGAGCTGGGTCAAGGCACTGCAGAAGGAATGGCAAATATTGGACAACAACTTACCAGGTATATATGATATGACGTAGAACTAGGAGAAGTTTTTTTAAAATATGCTCGCACGAGCTAGCGCATGCATGTGAATCGAATCAACCTTTTGACGTGTGCTTTTGCAGAAACTATCTACGTGCGGGCGTTCGAAGACCGCATGGACCTGCTCCGGGTGGTGATGCTGGGTGCAAGCGGGACGCCCTACAGTGACGGCCTCTTCTTCTTCGACATGCACTTGCCGCCGTCCTACCCAGCCGTGCCACCTCAAGTGCACTACCACTCGTTCGGTCTGAGCCTCAACCCCAACCTATATGCCTCCGGCACGGTCTGCCTCAGCCTGCTCAGCACCTTCGACGGCCAAGGCACAGAGGTTTGGTTGCAGACAACATCGAGCCTCCTCCAGGTTGTCGTTTCCATCCAAGGCCTCGTGCTCAACGAGGAGCCATACTATAACGAGGCCGGCTACGAGACCCTCGTTGGTACGCCGGAGGGACGCCGCAATGCGCTGCCCTACAGCGAGAACGCCTACCTGCTCTCCCTCCAGACCATGCTGCACCTACTACGCCGGCCACCCCGAGGATTTGAGGGGTTCATCGGGGACCACTTTCGCCACAGGGGGAGGTTCGTTCTAACGGCATGCCAAGAGTACTTGCAGGGATGCGTCGTTGGCACGCTCGCCCGTGATGCCCGAGTCAACTGTGGGAGCAGGGACCGCCCCTGCTCGGCCGGGTTAAGGCTTGCACTCGCCAATCTGGTGCCAGGCCTCGTGGCGGCGTTCAGGAAGGTCGGCGCTGAGGGATGCGGCGAGTTCCAGGAGCTTATTAATATCTCACGATGTGTGCTCTCAGCACCTCCCAGCCTTTGATGGACGCTACCTCTTCGTCATATTTGTTAGTACGTAGTATATCGTACGAGTAGCAGTCTAGAAGTCAGCAGTAGTACTTAAACTGTTAAGAGGTGTGCTTTGGTATCCTCTCTCTCTCAACACTTATTGACCAAAAAACGCTTCGTCCCCATCCGCTCCCGCGAGCGACGGGGCGAATCCCAGGCGACCAAACCCTCGTCCCCCTTCTCCCCTTCCTTCCCTCCACCGCCGCCGGCGAGAGCCGCTGAACAAAGCTCGTGTGGTGTCGGCGGCAGCGGTCCTGACTCTACCCGCGAGCTGGAAGGGAGGCGCAGGGGCTCCCGGTCGGCGGTGGTGCGCTGGAGCCTCGGGTCCAAGCTTGGTGGCGGTCGCCATGGGCGGTGGTCTGAGGCGGTCTTGGGCGGTGAGGCGCGACGAGGCATGCGGGCGGCCATGCCTGCCGTGGTCGGGCAAGCGGGCTGGATCTAGGCCTGCAGGGCCCTGATCGCCATGGCTACGGCTTGGACAGGAGGTTGTGCACATAGGCCCTATCCCTCCACGGCTGGGGGGCAGATCTGGGCCAGGCGGGCCCTGATCTGGTGCTGCTGGGCAATTCCGCCTAGGGTTGTAGGGTCCAACGGTTTAGCAGCCTGGAGGTGTCATGGCTGTCGTGTTTGGACCTTGTGCTGTTGTGTGCTGGTTCGTGCCGACCACCCTCATACTGGCTGTTGGGCCCCGTCATGGTGGCGATTACCACTTGCTAGGTTTTGGATGCCGCGAGAGACGGGCTTGACCGGCGGCAGCGCGACGGCAGCTACGGCGTTGCCTGTCCCCGGGTGTTGTGGCTGGGGTATTCCCTTGTGTGGTTGCGGCCGTGGGTCGGCCCACAGGGAGTGAGGCGGTGACGACACCGCTCATGGTTGGTGGCGACAGAGCATGACAGGTTTGGGCGGTGGTGGCGAGGGATGGTTCTGCATGAAGTGGTAGGTGGATGGCGGCGGCGACCTAGGCGCAGCAGCGCGGCGGCGGGGCTTATAGGACCTGATCGGGGCCTGGCAGGCAGCTGGGCCTGATCTACACCTACTTGACCCTGCTACTACGTCCGGACGGCGAACACCCCTGGTGGTGGAGGGCGGATCCCCTCCCCTAGGCTACCGTGCGGCCTGATGACTGCTTGCCGTGGTGCTTCCCTACCTCGTCCAATCCTCCGACTTTGCAGTGTGATGTTGGTCAGGCCATGGGCTCAAGTGCATGGACGCCGGGGCGGCGGCCCCGGAAGGTGGACTGCCCGGACGGCTCTACGACGAGCGACGTGGCAGTGGTGGTGGTCTCTCTCTTCGGTCATGTGGATGGCGTGGAGCAGACGGTGGGGGATCCTAGTGTTGGCAGCTCCCAGATCGCGTTTCGGAGGCCTAACTTAGGGATAGTGGGCGTTTGAGTTCTCGGGAGTGGTTTGAGGATTTTTTCGGGCGAAAGCTCAGCGCCTATGCGCCAACGGTGGCGATGCCCGCGGGTGTCGTAACCCTCTTGGGGGCGTCGTTGTGGCTATCCTCCCCACTCTACGGCTCTGGGTGAAAACCCTTGACCTCCCGGTCTCGACGGCGGCGGCGCTTTGCGTCGTTACCCTCTTGGGGGCGTTGTCGTGGAGCCCCGATACCACTCGATATCGTTCGAATGTCTTTAGTGGCAAGTTTTGCTTTTTCTATGTTTTGTTTTCTTTATCTTTGATCTGCTTTGTAAGAGGTTCTCCTCACCACCTTGTATCGGTTCGGCCGTTGTGGCTTTATTTATAAAGCAGGGCGAAAGCCTATTTCGAGGTATCCTCTCTCTCTCTAAACTTAAGTTTGTATGGACCAGTTTTCTTTTGACTTGTCGAAACCCATATCTAGAGTATGTATATCTTTGTATAGGTGTAATCGGTCAAGCTAGATATACTTTTGGTTTTCACCAGCTAATCTCACCTCCCATTATCGCGATCTACATCTTTTCATGCCATGTTTTAAAAAAAATGCTGCTATATACCTTCCGATTTCCGTCTCCCACGAGCACGTGAGTATACATGTATAGTGAATATAACCATATGTGCTTTGGGTAGGTTTGTATGGCCTTTGAAATGAATCGGTATCAAGTTTTTGTTATCAAAGTTAGAAAAGAAGGGGGCACCAAAGCAAAAGTGAACTGTTAGTTCACTACTGATAGCAAAGTTTGCATGGCACCACCAAGTGCCCAAGGTGCCGTCCATTTATATTTATTAATTGGTGGGGAAAACTCGAAGGAGATCATCTTGATGTCATTTTATAGAACTAGTTGTTGGAAAATTAGGCATAATTTCTATGATTAATTTCAAAATATTAAACATAACAAAATCAGCTACTAGCTCTTATAACTCAAACTTACTAGATGTACTAAATAGCAAGATGAACAAAAACAAGTAGCAGCTAAACATGTACTCGCAGAACATGATGAATAACCATCAGCAGCACGTTGCATATACCGTTCGCTTGAAAATATAATCGCGGCAGTAACCTTGGGAAAGACTGATCAAAGCAGACGACGACGAAGACGGTGATAGGCAGCACCGCCAGACTTGGATGAAAGACGTCCCATGATGAAGAACTCGAGTAGCCGCGCGGAGCTCTTCACAAAAAACTTATTTGTCCTCTCCCGTACAGGATCACAAAGGCGAGGGGTTCCAGAGACCTGCTCTCCCGTCCGCCTATGCACGCCGGCGAGAGGGATGGAGTAGATTATGGTGACAGCGCAAGAAGAGAGAAGGCAAAATCTTAGATTGGTTTTTAGGTGAATTGTGGCGGTAGCCGCACAGGACTTTATACAGCGCGGCTCAGGAAACCGTAACGGAAGCGAACGTGGGTCAAGTCCACGTTGCGTCCGCTCGGGTAGGTTACAGTAGCCCATGATCGAGGAGCGACCCGAATAGGCTGACTGTTGACACGTCTATCAAAACCTCACAATTTTCCTGAGCGGTAAAATAAAGATCGGCTCGACGAGATTCCCGCAACCCACGGCCCGCGCGTCGCGACGAGACGAGCGGGCGATATGTGCGTGCGTGCGAGCGGCGGCATCTTCAGAGGAGGAACACGCGTGTAGCTCACGTATTTTCACTCACTTATAAAGTGGTGCAACATTTCACCTTATAAGGTGGTGCAACTCTCCTTTAACTTCTCATGTGAGACTAAACTTTAGATCCCACTCCACTCCTACCATATACATGTGAGCTGCCATCAACTTGGGACAAATAACATATGAGCTTTCACATACATGGGCCTTGAGATTTAAGGAAAATCTGAAATCACACATGGTCTAATGATTTAGCCCATTATTTCCAACTATTCCCCACCAGATCTCAAATGCCCATTTGATGATTTTCCAATCCTCGCTACTTGTTTATATACCAGTGTTTCAGCAGAGACTGTTAAGTTGAATTTCCTCCTAAAATCTTGAACTACGTCTATCAACAAGTTGAATCATGGACAAATCTTGAATTGCAAGTTTGATGTCAATAGACTTCACTCAAAATCATAACTAGTACTTGGCTGCCAGTAGCCTACCCCGCGGGTTGGAGCATATGTGTCATACTTCCTGGTCTCTTCATGAGTTTACTAGAGATCATCCAGGTCTCATAGACCGCGACGTTCACATTCAAGCTCATATAGGTGTGTTCTTGCAAGAATGCCCTGTAGGACGGCATCTTAGCTAGTTAGAATCAACAGAAACACATTAAGTCATGTTGCCAACCTGTCGTACAGATTATGAGAGTTATGCATCTTCACATAGAGAGAGTTACAAAATACTCTCCACAGTTAAATCACTAGCTTGTTCTTCCCAAGTCCTAATCCACAGGATCTCCGATCATATAGGTTGGTTACCACTAAGGTGTGACATCCATGGGTCTCAACCCCATCTCCCTTGATGCACTTTCTATCACATTTTGTGATAGTCCCTTTGTAAAAGGATCTGCCAGTTTTTATCTATTTGAATATACATAACAGTTATTACTCCAGAGTTTGTCAATTTTCTGATAGATTTCAAACGTCTCTTCATGTGTCTTGATGACTTCGCGTTATCCTTAGAATTATTCACCTTGACAATAACAGTTTGGTTGTCACAATTCAAAAGGATTGTCGGCACAGGTTTTTCAACCGCAAGCAGGTCCATCAAGAGCTCATGCAGCCATTCTGACTCAATAGTGGTTGTGTCTAAAGTAGTAAGTTCTGCTTCCATAGTTGACCTCGTCAATATGTTCTGTCTACAAGACCTCCATGAAATTGCGCCACCTCCAAGGGTAAACACATATCCGCTCGTGACGTAGAGTTCACCAATGTCAGAGATCCAGTTCGAATCACTATACCCTTCAAGCATACCAGGGTGCCCTGAATAGTGAATGTCATAGATCATTGTACCACATAGATAGTGACCCTTTCAAGTGCATGCCAATGATCAATATCCGGATTAGGCATGAAACTACTCAACTTGCTCACGGCAAAAGAGATATCGGATCTTGTAGCGCTTGTTAAGTACATGAGAAACATGCCAAAGAATGTGCGAACAATATCGGTGGAACTCATGAGCCGTAACAATAACAAACCGTAGCGAAGAGCCTAAATGATGCAGAATAGGACAGGAGCACACCAGAATAGTAGTAGGCCAGAAAAGTAGCAAGCCAGAAAACCTACCTAGTTTAGAATAGTAACAGGTCAGAAAATGAGCAGGCCGCTTTGTGGGCCATAACATTAATGGGCCTTCCTACAATGGGCCGTCAGTTGGTAGCCCATTACGTTTTGTAAGAACAGTGCTAGGCCGATCGCAGGCCTTAACAATACTGGGTCGACATTGCGCAGGCCGCCAATGGGTCGTACAGTAGCAAGCCCAGCGGGCCATCAGTATGCCAAAACTATAATGGGCCTGAAAGTTATGGGCCGTGACGGGCAGCACAAATGGGCCCAATTCAAATATTGCAGAGCAAAATAGTAACAGGACAATATACTATTGGGCTCTCTTAATGGGCCGGTCCACTTAATAATTACCAGGCATTGGCTGGGCCTAACTTCTACCATGGTTTCATTGATAGTTAACGGCTCTAACTGGACGTTAACGGCGTTCTCCATGTGGCAGTTTGCATTATGTCAGCAGTCAACGCGGCTGGCGAATAGATCTACGACGAAACGATTTTTCGTGGTTGGAAGGTATGATTCGCCATGGTCGAAAAAAAACGTGGTAGATTCATTTTTGACGGTCCTTCTACCACGAAGGGCATCCATCATACAAGGCTTTTCAGCCACGAAAAACGGACCTTCAACCACAAAAATCGTTCGTTCTAAAAGGATATTTTTCTTGTAGTGAGCGATTGCCGCCAAACCTGCATAGAAACGATTCAAAGGTGCCCACCAGGCACTTTAGTGCGGGTGGAAAACAAAGTAATACCATTACACATTAGTTTACAATGGGACCCATAGAACAGATATAGACAACTCCATGAGTCAAGAATACATATATACAATATAAAGATCCAAATCATCTTGAAAACGATACACATCCGAGTACGGATAAGATGCAAATTAAGAGCCCTGAAGAATAACCAATGGCGTCCATAACCCTGCCCAGGTCAAGCCGGAAGGGTAACCCTGCTAACGACGTCAATCTCAAACCTGCTACAACAAAAGGGGTGCCGACAAAGGGAAAAGAGAGCAGTCAGTAGTGAGGCCAGTCATTGCTTCACGAATGCTCTATCTAGGCGATGTCGGCAATCTTGAAAAGCAACATCTTTAAGCCCTGCTGAAAAGTACTGCAAGCTTCTTCTCCATATTCAATGTATAAGCCGGCAAAATGTTTGAGTCTTCAATCATCCCATCATAGTCGAATATTGTTCGGTTATCTCAAAGAATCTTGAGACATAACCACTCCTCTATATCTATCAAGAGGATGACGTAGGGTGCAACCTAGTGTTTCCTTGAAAACTTATAGATACATAAATATATCATCATTGTGATTTTCCCGCGAGTGAAATCTGAAGCATTGGCGACGGATGAGGAGTGGTGGCAAAATTACCACGGACGTCCATCAACATGTAGCCCACACTTACTCCATAGGATTCACATTTGCACAAATCTTAACGGTCGGTCTTATAATTAACTATGGCAATTGATATTTTTTATTTACTCATCTTCTCCCCAACTCCGTATTCCTCCTCGCATCAGCCATCGCTTTGAGGTCCCAAGGAAAACCCTAAGACCAAAGAAGACAGCGGCGTCCGAGTCGCCGGTTGATCCCACACTGGTGGTCGTACCGTCACCGGAGGTGGAGGTCCCTCCGGTCACTTCCACGGTGGAAGAAACCATCGGTGTATACCAAAAAGTGGAGGCTCTTGAGGTCGTCGAAGAAGAAGATGATGCAGATTTGTACAAGGGCTTGTCGAGGGGATCAACTCTCAAGCCGTAAGAGCTGAGTGACCGTGATACGTTGTAAACGTATCTATAATTTTTGATACTCCATGCTTGTTTAGTATCAACTTTGCTATGTTTTGTCTACACTTTGAGGTATTTTTATACACTTTCTGGAACTAGCCTATTGACAAGATGCCGCAGTGTCAGTTGCATGTTTTCAGCTGTTTTTGGTTTCTTAAAAGCTAAAAAATGAATATTCTCAGAATTGAACGGGACAAAAGCCAAAGTAACTATTTTTCGGAGCAATACGGAAACACGAAGCAGAGACGAAGTAGGGCACCAGGGCGGCCACACCCTATGGTGGCGCGGGTGTCCCCTGGTGGTGCCACTAGGGGGTGTGGGCCCCCTGGCCGCCTCCTCGCCTCGCCTCTTCGCCTATAAGAAGCCCCCGAGGAGAAAACCCTAAAAGAATCGTCATACATCCACAAAAACCTTCGCAGCGCCGCTGCCACCGAAGGGGAGATTCGGGGGATAGAAGTTTCTGTTCTGGCACTCTGCCGGGACGGGGAAGTGCCCCCGGATCCATCTGCATCGATCTCCACCACCATCTCCATCGTCGTTGCTGATCTCCATGATAAGGAGGGAGTAGTTCTTCCTCAAGGCTAAGGGCTCTACCGGTATCTATGTGTTCATCTCTCTCTCTCTCCTCTCTCTCTCTCTATGCATGATCATATTGTGATCATGAGCTTTGTAATCAAGTAGATCTACTCTGCTACTCAAGTGCTTTAATAGATCTCCGACTCTCCCCACGTGTGTGAAAGTGACAGCGTGCACACCGTGTGGCACTTAGGCTAGAGATTACATAAATACTTATCATGAGTATAATTTGAGTTGGTTGTCTCTATGAAATTGTGGTGTTTGAAGGAATCATCTAGCGCTTAAGGTGACAGTGTGGGGTTATCTAGATGGGGATTGCAAACTTTAAGGAGTGATTTTGTAGCCCTACCGTGGATTAGAGTTATCCAACCGGAGAGTAGTATCATGAAGAGAAGATATTTATATGAGAGTGTTCACTAGTGAAAGTATGATCCCTAGGCCTTGTTTCTAAGCATTGAAACACCATTTACAACTAGATATGTTGCATGTTTGCTTGTTTCCATTTTTGTTTCATATTTCCTTTAGTTTCTTCCTCCTGTCACGCTCTTTTCTGCCACGTCAACAACACACCATCAAAGTCTTTTCTGGCACCGTTGTCTTATAATCATCATACTACTTGTATTTTACTATCTCTTTGCCGAACTAGTGCACATATACATTTGATAAGTGTATTGGGTATGTTGGGGACACAAGAGACTTCTTGTATCTTGATTGCAGGGTTCCTTGAGAGGGATACCTTTGACCACTTCCTTCCTGAGTTTGATAAACCTTGGGTAAGCCACTTAAGGGAAACTTGTTTATGTTCTACAAACCTCTGCACTTGGAGTCCCAACAACTGTCTACAAGAATAGAAGTGTGTAGACATCAAGCTCTTTTCTGGCGTCGTTGCCGGGGAGGTAGGGTAAAAGGTACTCACAGCCTCAGGTGTGAGTGCTCGAAGCTATTTCCTTTATATTCTGCAATTTTGTCATTTTGTTTATTATTTTCACTATTTAGGCTTAATGGAAAACAACATCAAAATTAGAGATATTTTTAGTATTTTTCCTAAGTTAGAACATGAATAGTCTGGAGAGAAAATTAAAAAACCTATGGAACTTCCTTTCCATGCTAATAGCAATGTTATTAGTATGAATTTTTTGAACACCATTGTTACTAATGCTATGGAAACATCTAATCTTGGGGAAGCTAGTTTTTATGAAAGAGATCTTTTTAGTTCCCCTGCTTTAGGGAAGAAAATTTGCTCTTATGATACTTTATCCCCCATATGTGGTAATTCTAATGATACTTGTGATATTTTAAATCCACATACTGAAAGTGTCCCTTTTAAAATACCTATTGAAATTGTTGAACGTGTTATGAATAACTGCTATTTTGGAGATGGAACTGTCCATCCTAGTGATCATTTACTCTTTATACATGAATTATGTGAGTTGTTCAAGTGCGTAGGTATTTAAATGGACCAAGTTAAGAGGAATCTATTCCCTTTATCACTTAGGGACAAAGCAAGGGAGTGGTATGAGCTACTAGATGATCCTCATCATTTGGAGTGAAAAGAACTTAAATCTCTCTTCTACTCTAAATTTTATCCTCCTCATGAAATTCATAAAGATAGGAATTATATTTATAATTTTCATCCTCATGAGGGAGAAAGTATTGCCCAAGCTTGGGGAGATTGAAGTCACTAATGCTCAAATGTCCCATTCATGATCTCCCTAGTAATATTGTTATTAATAATTTTTATGCAAGGCTTTCAGGACATTACAAGGACTACTACATACCTTTTTAGAGGGATCCTTCACAAGTAAGGAGGTCAAAGCTAAGTGGGATATTTTTGAAACAATTCAAAGAAATACTGAAGATTGGGATAACGACAAAGGTAAAGAACGAGGTATAAACTATGAGTATGATTGCATTAAGTCTTTCGCTGAAACTGTTGATTTTCATGAGCTTAGTGCTAAGTATGGTCTCGATCCTCAAATTCTTGTTAAATATTATAGATCCTTTGCTTCCCATATTAATGCTCATAAAGAAAAGTGGGACATGTATCATGAACATTTTAAAGACACTTGCATGAAAAATGAAACTGTTATTAATGATTGCAATAAACATGCTCAAACTTCTGAAAGTACTATTTCTTATAAGCATGTTAATTTTTGTGGAATGCATAGACCTTGTGAAAAGAATCAAAATGAAGAAGATTATTGTATCACCCACTGGAATGAAAAAACTAGAACATGGTATAAGGCTCTAAGTGATCTTGGTAAAAAAGTTTGTGCCTTCTATCCTTTTATTTGTGAACTCTCCTATGAAGTGGGTCATTTAAATTTTCATGCTCTGGCCATAATAATGACATTTATAATCCAATGAGTAATGCAAGTTTTTATTGTGATAACGTGATCACTGATAATCAACATGATGAACTTACATTATTTTTGGGGTGTGAAGAGTTATCAAGGAAAACTTCTTTGGTAGACATGAGTGCTTTTGGTATGAATAGCGTCCTGCATGGGTGTCATCTTTATTGAGTTTTGTAAAAGATGACATTTTACCAAAATATGAGTTTTGTTCTTATTAATCTTTATTTTTGGTATGAATACTTACATACAAAATCTTATAAAAGATGACATTTTACCAAAATATGACAGGACTGATATGAGTTTTGTTCTTATTAATGAAAAGGAGGAATCCTCCAAAGTTTCTTCTATTGTCTCTAACAATAAACCAGGGTATGTGGATAAGCTTCCTTTCAAGCCTCTCCCTCCTAAAGAGGAGAAGAAGAAGAAGAAGAAGAAGAGGAGTAAAAGGAGAGAGGAAATGGTATCTTCCCCTAAGCATATTGATCATATCATAGTTTTTGTTGATAAGTCTAAACTAGATGATGTTCCTATGCCTGTTACCTATAGTAGTGATCATGATTGGGAAAATAACACTACTTTTGATATTGAAAATCTCTTTGGTACCAATTCTGAAAATGATGATATTAATAATTGATGTGCTATTAGTGCTATCCATGTTCCTTCCAATGATGATATGTTTACAAATGAACACACTTGGGAAGATAGGTATTCTATTGCTTATGATGATATTATACCTCCAATGTATGATGATTGCAATGATGATTATGATATTTTAGGTCCACCTACTATTGAGGAGAAAATTTATTGTGATTATAATATGCCTCCTATATTGTTGGAATTATGCCCTAGAGGCAATAATAAAGATGTTATTATTATAATTCTTGTTCATGATAAAGTTTATATTCCATGCTAAAATTGTATTAAGCGGAAACTTTAATACTTGTGTGGTTTGTGAACAACACTGTGTCCCTAGTACGCCTCTATGGACTAGCTCATTGATCAATGATGGTTAAGGTTTCCTAACCATAGACATGAGTTGTCAATTGATAATGATATCATATCATTGGGAGAATGATATGGTGGATAGACCCAAACAAAGCAGAGCAATTAGATCGTGTCATCGTGTTCGTCTTTGCGAAACTTTTCCTATGTCAAATATTGTATTCCTTAGACCATGAGATAATGCAACTCCCTGGTACCGGAAGAAAGCTTTGAGGTCATCAAACGTCATCCTATGAGAGGGTGATCATAAAGGTGTCTCTCAGGTGATCGGAAAGTATCTGTTGGGTTGTATGTATCGAGATGGAATTTGTCCCTCCCAAGTCGGGGAGATATACTTGGGCCCACTCGTAATCGATATCAACACCGCTTGCAAGCATGTGGTTAAGGAGTTAATCACAAAGTGATATCGGATTACGGAACGAGTAAAGTACTTCCTGTGAACGAGATTGAACTAGGTATGACGATACCGACGATCGAATCTCAGGCAAGTAAAATATCGCGAGACGAAGGGAATATATATATGATTGATTGAATCTGGCATCGTGGTTCATCCGATATGATCATCGATGAATGTGTAGGAGTCAATATGGGTGCCTGCATTACTGTTGATTATTGATAGAAGATCATGCGCATATTCTCGAACCCGCAGGTCACACATAACGTATCTCGACGCTAGGATAGATTGGATAATTGGTTTATGAATTTTTGTTGAGTCTCGGATGGGATCCGGGATATCACGAGAGGTTCGAGAATGGTCAGGAGAATAAGATTCATATAAGGCAAGCAGTTTTTGGAGTTCGGAATTGTTGGTTAATCGGTATTGTCAGGAAGCTTCTAGAACCTTCCGGAAGGGGACCAACGTGGCCCCACCTTCCGGGAGGGGGCATGGGCCTATGAGGGAGTGTCCTGGCCGCATTGGGCCAGGGGCACAAGGCCCCATAGGGCCCAGCCGATCCTGGATAAGTTTAAACTCGTTTAAACTAGAGATAGGATTTCTAGATAAGGGAGAGTTTAAATCGTTTAAACTAGAGATAGGATTTCTAGATAAGGGAGAGTTTAAATTGTTTAAACTAGAGATAGGCTTGGAGGAGGGGCAAGTGCTGGCCGCCCCCCCCCCTCTATATATAGAGGGGTGGTGTGCCCCCTCCCCAAACACACCTTCCTCCAAGCCCTGGCAGCCTTGCTACCTTCCTCTCTCCCTCCCGACTGTTTGTAGGCGAAGCCCTGCAGTAGAAATTCTCCACCATATACACCACGCCGTCGTGTTGTAGATCCAATCTATATCTCCACCATACTTGCTGGTCCGAGGAAGGAGACGTCGAGGTGCTGCGTGTGCATCTCACGGAGGCACCGCCACTTGTGGTGCTAGATCGGATCGGATCGCGAGGAGGAGAAGCGATACGACTACATCACCCACGTCCGTTAACGCGTTCCATCTGTCGAATCTTCAAGGGTATGAAGATCTAATCCAATCTCTGTCGTTGTTTGCATCTCCTAGATTAGATCTTGGCTTTCCTCTGTTCGCTCGTAGAAAATTTTGATTTACTATGCCGAAACCCTTGGTGGTATCGAGCTAGATCTATGCGTAGATGTGTTTCACGAGTAGAACGCAACATGGTTGTTAGGCGTTGATGTTTTCTGTTACAAGCCTCTTGTTTGTGTTCTTCTTATGACGGGATAGTGAGATTGAAGCGGTCGAGGCCAACCTTACGCGGCGTTTCGCGAGACCGGCTCCGCACTTGACGTGTGGCTTGTTCCACACATGCGCTGGTGGATGTCGTTCTCTCACTATAGTTGTCATGGGATTAACACGGAGTTTGGCAACCATAATATCACTGTTGTGGCTTTCCGTAGGTAAGAATCGTTCTTAGCATCTACTCCCATAAGCCACGTAAAACATGCAACAACAAAGTAGAGGCGTCTAACTTGTTTTTGCAGGAGTGTTTTCGTGATATGGTATGGCCCAAGATGTGATGTGTATATTGTATGACGATCATGTTTTGTAATGTTTCACGACTTGCATGTCGATGAGTACACAACGGAAGGAGCCATATGGTTGTCTTTATAATTGTGTATGACTGCGAGTCAACTTCTTATACGCCATGTAATAGCTTTACTTTATCGCTAAGTAGTTAGCAATAGTTGTAGTTGCTATTCGTGGTGGAGGCAATCATGGTGGAGTGATGGAGATCATGCCGTAACGCACAAGATGGAGATCATTGCGAGGATTGGCTATACCATGTCACATAAAGTTATATGCATGTGATGTTTATCCCTTTATGTATCTTATTATGCTTAGATCGACGGTAGCATTATAAGATGATTCCTCATAAAGATCAAGATAAAACTGTGTTCTCCCAAGTATGCAAGTATGCACCGTTAAAGTTCGTGTCCAAGCATCACGTGATGATCGGGTGCTATAGACTCTCGCTCACATACAACGGTGCAAGCCAGTTTTGCACTGAAATACTTGGGTCTAACTTGACGAGCCTAGCATGTCTGGACATGGCCTCGGAACACAAGAACCGAAAGGTTAAGCATGAGTCATATGAATGATATGATCGACACTTCGTTGTCCACCATTGAAACCACATCTCTTCTCGTGATGATCGGATTAGGTGTGGTGAATTTGGATCGTGTTCACTAAACAACTTGAGGGATGTTGAATTTAGTGGGAGTTCATCTAGTAATTTGATTAAGTTGAACTATTTATCATGAACATAGTCTAAATTATACTTGCAAATACTGTAGATCACATGGCCAAATCCAACTTTAACTTCAACGTTTTTGCTGAGAAGGAAAAGCTTAGAAACAATGGGTCTAACTTCACCAATTGGTTCCGCAAACTAAGAATCATTCTGTCTGGCGGACAAAAGGACTATGTCCTTGAGAAAGCGTTAGGTAACCCCTCGTAGATGCGGTGATGAAAAAGCTGTTTATCAGTCGCGCAAGGATGATTACGATTTGATTAAGATCGTCATGTTGTATGCTATGGAATCGGATCTTCAAAATCGTTTTGAGGAGTTCGCCGGGCCCTTTGAGATTCTTGAGGAGCTGAAAAACATGTTTCAGACTCAAGCCCGTTCTGAGAGATATGAGATCTCTAAGAAATTATTTAACTACAAGATGGAGGAAGGGAGTTCCGTTAGTGAGCACGCCATTAAGATGTCGGGCTACACTCAACGCCTTGAGCAACTGGACTGCATGATTCCAGAGGAGCTCAAGATTGACACTCCTAGCTACAAAAGTTTTGCAGTTGATCACAATCAGATTGGTTCCACTGATATGATCACTGAGCTCTTTGCTAAGATGAAAGTAGCGGAGGTGAACATCAAAAAGAATAATCATGTGTTGATGGTTAACAATCCCCCCTCCTTTAAGAAAGGTAAGGGAGCGAAGAAGCCCTTCAAGAAGGGTGGCGGCAAGCGCAATGCCCCTGCTGAGAAGAAGCTCAGGTCTGGTCCTAAGCCGGACACTGAGTGCTTCTATTGCAAGGACAGGGGTCACTGGAAGCGCAACTGTCCGAAGTACTTAGCGGACAAGAAGGTTGGCACCATCAAAGGTATATTTGATATACATGTTATTGATGTTTTCCTTACTAGCCCTCGTTGTAGTGCCTGGGTATTTGATACCGGTTCAGTTGCTAATATTTGTAACTCGAAACAGGAGCTACGGAATAGACGGCGGCTTGCGAGGGATGAGGTGACGATGCGCGTTGGCAACGGATCAAGAGTTGATGTGATGGCCGTCGGCACGCTCTCCTTAGTTTTACCTTCGGGATTAGTTTTAAACCTTAATAAATGTTATTATGTGCCTGCGTTGAGCATGAACATTATTTCCGGATCATGTTTATTGCAAGACGGTTATTCATTTAAATCGGACAATAATGGTTGTTCTATTTATATGAGTAACATCTTTTATGGTCATGCACCTCTTGTGAATGGTTTATTTCTTCTAAATCTCGAAATGGATGAAACACACATCCATAACATTGAGGCTAAGAGATGCAAAGTAGATAGTGATAATACTACTTATTTGTGGCAATCGTCTAGGTCATATTGGTGTAAAGCATGAAGAAACTCCATTCGATGGACTTTTGGAGTCTCTTGATTTTGAATCATTTGACACATGCGAACCATGCCTCATGGGCAAGATGATCAAAACCCCGTTCTCCGGTATGATGGAGCGAGCAACGGACTTGTTGGAAATCATACATATCGATGTATGCGGACCGATGAGTGTTTCGACGCGCGGTGGATATCGCTATTTTCTCACTTTTACCGATGACTTAAGTAGATATGGGTATATCTATTTAATGAAACATAAATCTGAAACATTTGAAAAGTTCAAGGAATTTCAGAATGAAGTGGAGAACCATCGTAACAGAAAGATTGAGTTTCTACGATCCGATCGTGGGGGCGAATATTTGAGTTATGATTTTCTCACGCATCTTAAAGCAAGTGGAATCGTTTCACAACTCACGCCACCCGGAACACCACAGTGCAATGGTGTGTACGAGCAGGAATCGAACCCTATTAGATATGGTCCGATCAATGATGTCTCTTACTGATTTGCCGTTATCATTTTGGGGTTATGCATTAGAAACCGGTGCATTCACTTTAAATAGGGCTCCATCTAAATCCGTTGAGACGACACCGTATGAACTGTGGTTTGGTGCTAAACCTAAGTTGTCATTTCTTAAAGTTTGGGGATGCGAAGCTTACGTCAAGAAGTTGATGCCGGACAATCTCGAACCCAAAGCGGAGAAATGCGTCTTCATAGGATACCTTAAGGAAACCATTGGGTATACCTTCTATCACAGAACCGAAGGCAAAGTGTTTGTCGCAAAGAACGGTTCCTTTCTTGAGAAGGAGATTCTCTCGAAAGAAGTGAGTGGGAGGAAAGTAGAGCTAGACGAGGTTATTGAACCTTCTCTTGAATTGGAGAGTAGCGCAGCACCTGAAATTGTTCCAGTGCCGCCTGCACCAACAATAGAGGAAGCTAATGACAAGGATCATGAAGCTTGGACGATGTCGCATCGAGCGTCGCAGTCGACAAGGTCGTGCCCCTCCGAGTGGTACGGCAACCTGTCTTGATTGTCTTGTTGGTAGAGGCGGTGAACCTACGAACTATGAGGAAGCGATGATGAGCCGGACTCGAGAAATGGTGGAAGCCATGAAATCCAATTGGGATCCATGAGCGAAAACCAAGTATGGACTTTGGTGGATCCTCCTAGCGACAAAGGCCGTTGAGTGCAAATGGATATTCAAGAAGAAAGCGGACGGATGGTAATGTTACCGTCTATAAAGCACGGCTTGTCGCAAAAGGTTTTCGACAAGTTCAAGGTGTTGACTACGATGAGACTTTCTCTCCGTGGCGATGTTTAAGTCCATTCGGATTTTATTAGCAATTGCTGCGTTTCATGATTATGAAATATGGCGATGGATGTCAAGATCGCTTTCCTCAATGGCAACATTGATGAAGAGTTGTATATGATGCAACCCGAAGGTTTTGTCGATCCTAAGGATCTCGATAAAGTATGCAAACTTCAGCGTTCCATTTATGGACTGAAGCAAGCATCTCGGAGTTGGAACCTTCGCTTTGATCAAGTGATCAAGAGCTTTGGATTTGTTCCAAATTGCTATGAAGCTTGTATCTACAAGAAAGTGATTGGGAGCTCGGTGGCGTTTACGGCATCGTATGTGGATGACATATTGATTATCGGAAATGACATCAACATGCTTAACGATGTGAAGAGTTATTTGAACAAGTGTTTTTCAATGAAAGACCTAGGTGAAGCTGCTTATATATTGGGCATCAAAATCTATAGAGATAGACAAAGGCGCTGATAGCTTTAAGCGAGTACATACCTAGACAAAGTTACGAAAAGGTTCGAATGGATAAGGCAAAGAAAGGTTCGGCCTATGTTGTCGTAAGATATTGAGCAAGGCTCGGTGTCCACTACCAGAAATGATAGGAAGCTATGAGCAAAGTGCCTTATGCCTCGGCCATAGGTTCCATCATGTATGCCATGATGTGTACTAGACGGATGTGTCCAATGCTCTTAGTTTGACGAGAGATATCAAAGTGATCCAGAGTGGAACACTGGACAGCCGTGAATAACATCCTAAAGTACCTAAATAGAACTAAAGAAATGTTCTTAGTCTATGGGGTGATGAACGACTTGTCGTAAAATGTTACGTCCGACGCTAGTTTTGACACCGACAAGGATGATTCTAAATCTCGAGACGGGATACGTGTATATTTTGAATGGAGGAGTGAGTGGAGAAGTCGCAAGCAAAGCGTGATCGCGGGATCTCTGAGAAAGCGGAATACATGGCGCTGCAGAGCGTCAAGTGAAGGAGTTTGGATCGAAACTTCATCATCGAGCTTGGCGTGGTTCAAGTGCATTGGACCCACTGGAGATATTGTGTGACAACACGGCGCCATAGCACTCGCTAAGGAACCAAGATATCATCCAAAGACCAAGCATATCAACCGCAAGTTTCATATAATCCGAGATTATATAGCGATGGAGATCGAAGATTAGCAAAGTACATACGGATCTGAATGTCGCATCCGGTGACTAAACCTCTTCCACGTAAAACATGATCAACACCTCGATTGCCATGGGTGTGAGATTGTTTCCAAATGTAAACTAGATTATTGACTCTAGTGCAAGTGGGAGATGTTGGAATTATGCCCTAGAGGCAATAATAAAGATGTTATTATTATAATTCTTGTTCATGATAAAGTTTATATTCCATGCTAGAATTGTATTAGCGAAACTTTAATACTTGTGTGGTTTGTGAACAACACCGTGTCCCTAATGCGCCTCTATGGACTAGCTCATTGATCAATGATGGTTAAGGTTTCCTAACCATAGACATGAGTTGTCAATTTATAATGAGATCATATCATTGGGATAATGATATGGTGGATAGACAAACAAAGCGAGCAATTAGATCGTGTCATCGTGTTCGTCTTTTGAAGCTTTTCCTATGTCAAATATTGTATTCCTTAGACCATGAGATAATGCAACTCCGGTATCGGAAGAAAGCTTTGAGGTCATTAAATGTCATCCTATGAGAGGGTGATCATAAAGGTGTCTCTCAGGTGATCGGAAAGTATCTGTTGGGTTGTATGTATCGAGATGGAATTTGTACCTCCCAAGTCGGAGAGATATACTTAGGGCCAACTCGGTAAACGATATCAACACCGCTTGCAAGCATGTGGTTAAGGAGTTAATCACAAAGTGATATCGGATTACGGAACGAGTAAAGTACGTGCTGTGAACGAGATTGAACTAGGTATGACGGTATCGACGATCAAATCTCGGGCAAGTAAAATATCGCGAGACGAAGGGAATATATATATGATTGATTGAATCTCGGCATCGTGGTTCATCCGATATGATCATCGATGAATGTGGGAGTCAATATGGGTGCCTGCACACCTGTTGATTATTGATAGAAGATCATGTCTGCATATTCTCGAACCCGCAGGGTCACACACTTAACGTATCTCGACGCTAGGATAGATTGGATAATTGGTTTATAAATTTTTTTTCGGAGTCTCGGATGGGATCCGGGATATCACGAGAGGTTCTGGAATGGTCCGGAGAATAAGATTCATATAAGGCAGTGCAGTTTTTGGAGTTCGGAATTGTTCCGGGTTAATCGGTATTGTACCGGAAGCTTCTAGAACCTTCCGGAAGGGGACCAACGTGGCCCCACCTTCCGGGAGGGGGAATGGGCCTATGAGGGAGTGTCCTGGCCGCATTGGGCCAGGGGCACAAGGCCCCATAGGGCCCAGCCGATCCTGGATAAGTTTAAACTCGTTTAAACTAGAGATAGGATTTCTAGATAAGGGAGAGTTTAAATCGTTTAAACTAGAGATAGGATTTCTAGATAAGGGAGAGTTTAAATTGTTTAAACTAGAGATAGGCTTGGAGGAGGGAGGGCCGCCCCTCCTCTATATAGAGGGTGGTGCGCCTCCCAAACACACCTTCCTCCAAGCCCTAGCACCTTGCTACCTTCCTCTCCCTCCCGATTGTTTGTAGGCGAAGCCTGCGCAGAAATTCCCACCATATACACTGCCGTCGTGTTGTAGATCCAATCTATCTCTCCACCATACTTGCTGGTTCGAGGAAGGAGGAGACGCCGAGGTCTTTGCGTGTGCATCTCACGGAGGCACCGCCACTTGTGGTGCTAGATCGGATCGGATCGCGAGGAGAAGAAGCGAGTGCGACTACATCACCCACGCCCGTTTAACGCGTTCCAGTCTTGAATCTTCAAGGGTATGAAGATCTAATCCAATCTCTCTCGTTGTTTGCATCTCCTAGATTAGATCTTGGCTTTCCCTCTGTTCGCTCCGTAGAAAATTTTGATTTACTATGCCGCGAAACCCTTCATATATTTGATGATTATGGTGATGAGAATAACAATGATAGCTATTTTGTTGAATTTGCTCCCACTACAATTAATAAGAATGACTATGCTTATGTGGAGAGTAATAATCATTTTATGCATGTGGCTGATGATAAGAATGTTTTATGTGATAGTTATATTGTTAATTTTATTCATGTTGCTATTGAAAGTTATTATGAGAGAGGGAAACATGGTCTTATGTATCTCAACAATATTAAGTTTCCCCTCTTTATGTTGAAAATCTTGAAGTTGCACTTGTTTTGATTTCCTATGCTTGTTGCTTTGTGCTTTCATGACGTGTTTCTTTACAAGATTCCTATGCATAGAAATTGGGTTAGACTTAAATGTGTTTTGAATTTGCTTCTTGATTCTCTCTTTTACTTTAATTCATATTTCTTATGTGAGCATCTTCTCAAACTATCAAGCCTAACTTAAAGGTGTTAAAGAAAGGTACTTCTTAGGAGATAACACAATAGTTTTATTGAGTCTTGGAAGTTATTACTTATGTAATAAACTCTCCTTATCTTTTTTTATTTGATTTTTGTGCCAAGAATAACCTCTAATGAGAGGTAAGTAAGATTTGGAGAAGTGTTGTCCCGAAATAGATTTTTGTGCTTCGCTATAAAAATTCGTGAAAAATCTCTTTATGTCGGATTAATCTGTAATTTCCTGAATAAATCCCCCAGGTTGTTAGCTAACTTTCGTAAGTTCAACACTTTTTGATTTGAGTAACATAAGGTCTTCGAAAAAATCGGTTTTACCTGCTAGTATGTTTTGACAGATTTCTGCCATTATTTGTATTTGCCTCTTTATGGGTTTCTTTTTTAGTTCTTCTTGATCACTTGAGTTTTTTTAAAGGAATTGCTACAGTAGCTTGTGTTTTTAATGAAAGTTTTGCTGTTTTGAAACTAAACCCCAAGGTTTATTATCTTGAATGCACTAATGTTGCTAATGAAGATTGTGTGAAGTTTTGTATGAAGGAAAATTTTCAGGTGTAAGGGAAGAATGATGTGATAAGATGAAGAATGGATAAAAGCTCAAGCTTGGGGATGCCACCCCGTGTCACCTCAAGAAATATTCAAGAGGTACAAGCGTCAAAGAAAGGGGATGTCCAAGGCATCCCCTTCTTCATCAATAAAAGTCTCAGATCTATTTCTAGACACTTTGTTTTTATTGTTTCATGCACTATTGTGTTGTTCTTGGAGCGTCTTTGTTTTTGGTTTTTAGTTTTATTTTGTTTGGTTTGCTGCAATAAGTTGGTTGGATTATAGCACACTTCTTTTGGAGAGAGACACACTCCGTTTTCATTGTTTAGAATACTCTAATTTTCACTCTTATTGTTCTGTGAGTGTTCTCCTTTGCTAGCACTGTGTTTAGCCTTAGTTTTCTTGTGCTTTAAGCTTAGAAATTTTTAGTTCTTCTTTGTGGATTTGTGAGACATGCTCACTGATCTTTATTGGTTATTATCTTTGTGAGTTGTTTCAAATAAGTCGATTGGTGTTAGAAAAGAGTAGAAAGTTTCATGCTTATAGTGGTAAAAAAAGGGAGCTTGTTTTGACTGTGACTTAGACTTTATCATGTCATACTAGACGTTGCTTTGACCATATGCTTAGTAATTATTGCTGTAGCATGACTTGTTCCAAACAATTGAGATTGCTTAATGTGCCTTGAAAGAATCATATGTTGTTTTAGCATATAAAAGCATAATATCGTGGTATTCTCCTTTGATGCTTTGTTTGGGTTGACTTGGCACATGCTCACACCATGTTATGACTATGAACCAGTCATCTTAGCCTCTATGATCATTTAGTTTTTGACTTGTGGTACCACTTTATGCTTTAATTGATAATGATTTGTCGCTCTGCATGATTATGGCCATTATTGCTCTCTTAGTTGGTCGCTCCCAGTCTTTTTGCTAGCCTACACCTGTACTGAGTATGCTCTACTCGTGCATCCAACTCCCAAGAAACCAAGTTACTCCAAAGATTCCACTATAAATTCCTATGCATGGTGTGTTACACCATTCCAAGTATATTCTTGTTTTATCTATCTTCCAATTAAAAAGTTATTTTGTTATGTGAAACTTAGTGATTAAAGCTCTCACAAACTTGATGGCGCACTTTATTTTCCTTGCACCTAATAAACTTGAACCATTGTGTCATCTATGTTGTATATGCTTGCACTTATACATTGGAATTAGCAGAACCGTGATGTCACGGGGAACGCTTTCAACATTGCACTTGTACTTTGTACACAGTTGATATCATGATCTTTTGTTTATGGATGTCGTCGGTGTGAAATAAAAGGGGAGTTTGTAATTCCATGGAGTTATGTATATGTGTTAGAGAAACGCATGGGCCGCTAGCCTAAGCCATGCCTAATCATGGTGGAAACTTGCAGCATCACCATAGTGAGCAATCTATAAAGCATTCTTCTTATAGAGAGATTGAGAAAAAGAAAAAAAGAGATGAGAAAATAGGAAAGAGAGAAAAAAGCACCATTTTCCCATGGTAAATAAGAAGATTGCTGAGATGCTCATTGTCTTCTTGCCTTGTTATTTTGATATGGGATAGCTCCTGTATCATGGGGCAAGGGGTACCACATTGGTGGTTCTCTATGATACACATGTACTTACTATGACAAGAACTTACCGGTGACTAAAGTTGAGTAGCATGAGGAACGACCCTCGTACTCAAGGGACATGAGATTGCCAACTTATACTTTGTCAAGCATATACTCCATATTTTTTACTTTAACCTTAATCACTTCAAGATGCTTATGATAGGGAAATGAGAGCTGAAAGCTAAGAAGTACCATAATTTTTGGAAGCTCTTTATAAAACTTGAAATCCCTGCTTCCCTTTGAAGAGCCTTTCTTCCACTTTTATATTGAGTCGCCACCTTCTATCCTTAGGCATCAATTAAGAGAGTATAGTTGTCATTCTTAGTTCTATGTGCATTGTCCCTAAACTTATTGGTTGATTCATATTGTTGATATTGCTTGCTCTTTAACTATTTGTATCTAGTCACCCTTATGAACTTTGAAGGTGTCATATGTATTTATGTTTTTCTACTCCATGAGGGACAAGCTGAATGCCACTATGCTATGTTTTCTATATGTGAAACAAACAAACGTCTCTCAATGCATTGTTATTCATGAATCTTTGTTTGTATCATTTCATGTTGTAGCATAGTTGCTATGTCTTATTGTTAGAAATTCATCTTTCATGCTCAGGTTTAGAGTACTTTGATCCCATCTTTCAATGCTTGCAAATGGTTTGATATTGATTGTGATGGTGCATGTCACCTAAAAAATTATTCTTTTTATCACTTACCTACTTGAGGACGAGCAGGAGTTAAGCTTGGGGTTGCTTGATACGTTGTAAACGTATCTATCATTTGTGATGCTCCATGCTTGTTTAGTTTCAACTTTGCTATGTTTTGTCTACACTTTGAGGTATTTTTATACACTTTATGGAACTAACCTAGTGACAAGATGCTGCAGTGCCAATTGCCTGTTTTCAGCTGTTTTTGGTTTCAGAAAAGCTAAAAAATGAATATTCTCGGAATTGGACGGGACAAAAGCCAAAGTCACTATTTTACCGGAGCAATACAGAAACGCGAAGCAGAGAAGGAGTAGGGCACCAGGGCGGCCACACCCTATGGTGGCGCGGGTGGCCCCTAGTGGCACCACCAGGGGGTGTGGGCCCCCTGGCCGCCTCCTCGCCTCTTCTCCTATAAGAATCCCACGAGGAGAAAACCCTAAAAGAATCGGCATACATCCACAAAAACTTCCGCAGCGCCGCCGCCACCGAAGGGGAGATTCGGGGGACAGAAGTCTCTATTCCGGCACCCTGCCGGGACAAGGAATTTCCACCGGAGCCATCTCCATCGATCTCCACCACCATCTCCATCGCCGTTGCTGATCTCCATGATAAGGAGGGGCAGTTCTTTCTCGAGGCTAAGGGCTCTACCGGTAGCTATGTGTTCATCTCTCTCTATGCATGATCATATTGTGATCATGAGCTTTGTAATCAAGTAGATCTACTCTGATACTCAAGTGCTTTAATAGATCTCCGGCTCTCCCCACGTGTGTGAAAGTGATAGTGTGCACACCGTGTGGCACTTAGGCTAGAGATTATATAAATACTTATCATGAGTATAATTTGAGTTGTTGTCTCTATGAAATTGTGGTGTTTAAAGGAACCATCTAGCGCTCAAGGTGATAGTGTGGGGTTATCTAGATGGGAATTTCAAACTTTAAGGAGTTCTTTTGTATCCCTACCGTGGATTAGAGTTATCCAACCGGATAGTGGTTAAGATTAGTATCATGAAGAGAAGATATTTATATGATAGTGTTCACTAGTGAAAGTATGATCCCTAGGCTTGTTTCTAAGCATTGAAACACCGTTTACAACTAGATCTGTGGCATGTTTGCTTGTTGCCATTTTTGTTTTATATTGCCTTTAGTTTCTTCCTCCTATCAAGCTCTTTTCTACCACGTCATCAAAGTCTTTTCTGGTACCGTTGTCTTATAATCATCATACTACTTGTGTTTTATTATCTTTTCGTCGAACTAGTGCACCTATATACCTGACAAGTGTATTGGGTGTGTTGGGGGACACAAGGGATTTCTTGTATCTTGATTGCAGGGTTGCTTGAGAGGGATACCTTTGACCACTTTCTCCCTGGGTTCGATAAACCTTGGGTAATCCACTTAAGGAAAACTTGTTGCTGTTTTACAAACCTCTGCACTTGGAGGCCCAATGACTGTCTACAAGAATAGAAGTGCGTAGACATCAGACCGCATCAGTGAGGGGTACCTCCTGTCGACGGAGGGGCTAAAATGGCACTTGCTCCGGCCGATGAGGTAACTCCTAACCCAAAAGCTGGGAAAATAGTATACCTTAGGGCCTAGCTGGTTCGTGGCATTTCCCTCCCGATCTCCAACATTCTCTTAAAGGTCTTAGAGTATTTCCAAGTCCTCTCCATAATTTGTCGCCTAATAGCATCCTAGTGCTTAGAACATTCCGTAGCACTCTTTGAGGGATACCAAGGAATCAAACCTAGATTAGACATTTTTACCTGCTTTTTCACCGTCAAGTGAGAGTCGGCAATTTTACTAACTGATTATGTTGGAATCATATATACTCCTTCCATCCCAAAATAAGTGACTTCGGTTTCTCTAGATATGGACGTATCTAGACACATTTTAGTACTACAGGTAGATTTGAATATAGTAAAACCCAAGTCACTTATTTTGAAACGAAGGGAGTATTAATAATTTCTTGGAACTATTTCGATCTTTGTATCATTATTTAGAGTTTTCCCTACCTCAGTTTTTTTTTCATTCTCTTCCACTGAATACATGATCGTTTGCCGTAAGGTTGAGCACACACTTTTTTTATGCTATCCTCTTCAACTATCTGACAAGTCACTGTTCATCCTCAATTATCCATGTATCATAACATTAATATAATCTCTGTTCAGGTTTCATGGTCTCTCATCCGTCATGGCATTGGGTCAGGAGGGAACGGTTGATATCTGAGATCTTCGCAAAGTAAGTTCACAAGTCTGAAAAAGACCATAATACATTGACAGCGACTTGGCATGCTCCCTGAACTGATTTAGCACACATAATCAATTTTAGTGGCTCGAGGCATCTTTGTTCATTTAGCACACGTGAAATGCAGTTGCCTAAAGAGAAGCTTGAACAGTTTGATTTTGCTCACACATGTCTGAACCTCTTCCTTTTTCTTATACTATTAGTATTACATTTGACTTGGAAGCAATCATCCTGCTCCCCTTAATCACGGCACGTACTTGCTACAAGCAAAAGAAGACAAAAACACCACAATACTCCTGCAGTGACCTTACACTGCACCTGCACTTTCTATTACAATAGCACATACAAAGAGAATGCTGCTCGCAGTACTATCAGTCTCCAAAGAGAAAGAAAAACAGAGAGAAATAGAGAGAAGACTGCTTGATCTTTACTTCAAACTGGCTATGCACTGCTGGCTTTGCTGAGTTCTCCTCGAGGAATGGCGAATCGAGGGCGTCGATATATTCGCCACATGCTTTCGGTTATGACTGGGGAACGATTGTGCCAACATAGCCAATACCGACGACGAAAAATGCTATCGACTGGAAGAAAAGGTATATGAAGAAATTGTCCTTCCCACCAAACGCGAGATCATACCATCCACAGGAGAAGAGGAAGGCTGACACGCCAAGTTCCGGAACATTTAACCTGAAATTTATCTCTGAAAATTAGTTACCGAAAGCTGAGAAAAGAAAAGTGGCAAATTATGGCAGGTCTAACATAGTTCAGTACCTCTCCCACATCCTCATGAATGATTTCTTGGCAGATCCTTTGTTAGACGATTTCATCTTCAGAACGTTGCCAAGCTTCTCCGTGACAACCCACTCGTTCACCCTGCCTGCCTCTAACAAGCCGATCAATGTGGCCTTTGTTCTATGCAGCGACATGACATTTTCGAAGAGGATCCAGAAGAAAAGCAAGTGAAAAGACCTGCCAAATTGATAGATCTTAAACACACAGTTTCATCGTTTATTACTGACAACGAAACGAGCAATACTTGTTGTTCATATTTCTTTGATTGTTATGTTCTTTACTTGCTATAATTACCTGGGAGTTCCAACAGAATTGAGAAGTGTGATGATTGAGGGAATGTAGATGCAACCCCATTTTGGGATATGAACCTCAGGGACAAAGATGGTTGCCGGGATGACAATGCAGTAGAAGGTGAAAGTCACGATATGCGCGACGATCTTGCGCACCAAGAAGAAGTTGTAGATGACATGGAATTTCTTCCAGATCGTCACTTTCTGCACACACACACACACACACAACAAGATCAACATCCGAGTGAGTTAAGCTTTTGCTGCCTTAATTCTTTAGACTTGCTGAACTACACTTTGGTGCCCGGGCAGACCTTATTTGTAACAATCTCCAACAGCATCTTCCTGAACAGGTTTGCCGGACCACACGACCATCTGTGCTGCTGAAACCGAAAGGCTTTGAATGTGCTGGGGAGTTCGCTCTTAACCTGAAAACGGCAAACTTCTAGGTTAACTCCAATTTTTTGACAATGAATTCCTTTTACCGTTGTCTAAAAAATCAAACAAAATAGGAACGTAGCAACATAAGAGAAAGGCCAGAGAATGTGGATTGGATGGTATCTGGAATCTGAATCTGATGGTGTGCATGATTGATAAGTGTACCTGGACATCGCCGAGATAGACAAACTTCCACCCTTTGAGGCTGGCCCGGATAGCCAGATCCATGTCTTCGACAGTGGTCCGGTCGTTCCAGCCTCCTGCTTCGTTCACTGCAGAGATGCGCCACACGCCGGCGGTCCCTGGTCGACGAAATAACTGAACTTGTTAGTAGATGCCATGGATAAAATGCCAATATTGGACAAAGCCGATGTTGGTTGGTACAAACTTGAAACAAAAGAAAAAGGTTGGGAAATGGCGTCGGAGACTGCAGCGAAGCTCACCGTTGAATCCGAAGAATGCGCAGACAGAGGAGCTCACTTCTTGCTCCACTTTGAAGTGGTAGTCCAGGGACATCTCCTGCATCCTTGTCATCAAGCACTCATCCGCGTTCACTGATCAAAACAAACAACGGCATACTCAGTATCATCAAGGATGAAAAGTTTCCAGGAAAAAGTGTAGAAATAATCTGGCAGTCACTAAAACTGTACAATAAAGAGGCAAGTTTCTTTTTTCCATTAAATTTAGGCGGGCACTACCTGCAGGCTCCTATTCGTAAAGCAAAAATTCGCCAAACATTCAGAGTTTTGCTCTGCTTTTTTACTGCTGCACTTGACTTTTTACACAGTTGTTCACCTTGTTTTTACTGTTACTAATTGAGAACACGTTCAACAGGTTTTGTTCTGTTTTGTGTGGGGGGGGGGGGGGGAATGACAGGTTTTGCTGTGCATCCACCGGCACTGTAGTACGGTTGGACCAAAGAGACAGTGTGGGCGCGGTCGAATAAAAAGTAAATCTTGGAGGCTATAGGTTGGACTCAGCAGACAGACAGATCACGGGATCACGCCACAATTCAGGCTGACGCGGTCATGCATCTTGCGCGGGGGCTAATCTGGCTTCATCCCACGGCGCCAAACTGAATCCGGGAAGACGCGATGCAGCGAGCAGATGGCATCATGCGGTGATGCAAACTCTGGGAATCTCAGATAGATACCCACTGAGATAAGGCATATTTTCCCTAGTAAGAATTTCTATTGCTCTCTGCGAGGACAAAGCTTGCGCTCCAGGACACGGCACGCCCAGGTGCAACTGCAGCGGTGACAAGAGGCCATGGTCGGTGGGCCCCGCGCCCGTGCCTGTGGGTCGCCGGGGTCGGACCCACCGGCCATGTACCGGCGGGCCGCACCACGTGGACGCGAAGATCTGTCCTCTGGCCCACGCTCCCGGGAAAAAGAGCAGATAAGAAAGTAGGTTGCCTAATGAGCAGCCGCCACGTCCAGCTATCTGGATCACCGACGCCGCGGCCACCGACGACGCCGACGAGCGCGTGGGTAACCGCCCGCCGAAAACGTACCGACGGCGCGATCAGGAACCGAACCGGAGTAACTCCGGCCGACCGACAGCCGCCCCGCGGGAGGAGATCCGGGCCGCGCCGCACGCAACAGTGGTACGGCCACGAGGACTTAAACCGTCGCGGGCGGCGTGTCAGTGCATGGCTGTATGTACGCGTCCTGGATCCATCTACCTACCTGCGTCGTCTCTTTGAAGAGCATTATCACGCCGCTGCTTCTTTCCCCATGAGGCATAGCTCCAACGAAGCTCCCATCCCATGTCCGCCTCAGGTGTCGAGTTCGGCGGTGGCTTTGGGTGAGGCAAATTTAGTTGGGGTTGGACGCATCCTGATAATAAGCTAAAGCTTTGCTTGCAGACAAGGGAACTGGGATCCTGATTCCTAGACTGAATTGCGGTGAAACCTTGAGATTTGCTTTTGCAACCTGCCTTTTTGTCTCTTCTCCTTTTCTGCAGTTTTTAAATCTATCTATCTAGTAGTATAAGATAAGATGCCAATTTTTTTTCTTTTGTTGCTTCCCCTATGAAATGAACCCGAAGTTGAAGTGGTTCGCAGGTGAAAATCCCACACTAGGTGAAAGTTATAGAATTTTCACCACATTATTGTATCGAGGATGAAATAAAGCAACTTACCAAACCTCCATCTTGCTTGGACGAGGGCGATATCCGGGTTATGGTAGAGGTAGGGGATGGTGCGATGAAGGAAGTCTGGGTCGGGCTGGAAATCGGCGTCGAAGATGACCATGTACTCGCACTCCCGCACGTAGCCGTGCTTCATGCCTTGCTTCAGCGCGCCGGCCTTGTATCCCTTGCGGTCCTCCCTGATCTGGTACGTGATGTTGATCCCCTTGTGCGCCCACCGCTCACACTCCATCCGAACCATCTCCTGCACATTATTTTGCAACACGGTAAATTGATGCCATGGACAAGTAACACATGAATTCCAGTTCTCGCACAGGTAATATATTGTGTTCCAAGCATGATTGTTTTTTTTTTGTTCAAAAGAACAAGTATTTTGGAGCTACAGAAATAAAATTGTAGATCATGTATTATTAGTACCATGTCAGATGTCATCTCGTTAAGTTGTTATTATAGCATTTTTATCCGTACACAGTACATTTGGTAGGTTGACAAGAATGACAGTAAACCTGCAGAACAGAGCCCACAAGAAGAAAACTGAAGTAGGGATAAAATGCTACTAGTACTACTACTCCTAGTAGCGTAGAGTTAACGTGTTTTGGAATCAACGACGTCCTTAGCCTGGGCCAAGTGCTGAATGAGGCGCCTAAACAAATGATTAGTAGTAGTATACCGACGAATGGAACTCCGTGTTAGCTAACAGGACTTGATTGATGCCATGCCCATGCTTAATTACCGTAGTACATGAAGTCCTTGCGGTGGCGACTTAATTACACATTTAACGGCGTGGCTTCTCACGTGGCCCGCACGTGCCGTGCAGCGGCGGCAACGGGGAATGAACAGGGGTCGTGTTTGCTTGCTCTCCATCTACTCCACCACCTCGATCTTACTCCAGTGGTACCCAGGTGCTACTACTCTCACTCGCTCACCGATCGATCTGGCTCGATGGTCAAACCATTTGGAGCATTCAATGCGAACCCGATCCCTAATTAACAACTCATCATCAGCTCAGGACAGACAGCAGCTCTAGCCCCCGCCCCCGCCCCCGCCCCGCCAAAATCATTGGGCGCCGCGTTCCTTGGCGCGCAAATGAAGCCCAGATTTTTTGCACAACTCTTTTTTGGGTTACCGTGTGACAGCGCTCACATTGCTGCTGGGGACTACTGCTACAAATACTCTAGAGATACTACTACTAGGGAGCAGTATAATTGGAAAACGGTTTTGATCACTGCCCCCTGATTTCTGATTACGGGGAGACAGATAGGCGTGTAGTAGACGCGCACAGCGCCATCGCTTGGGCACCGACATGCGCGAGCTGTCTAAGTTGCTACAGATAGATGTCTGAATACTCCTCCGTAGTTTTTTTGTTTTTTTTGGTCAGACCTCCTAGTCCAAGGCCAAGCAGAAAAAGAGGTTATGGGCAGCCAAATGCCCAAATCTCGCTCGGCCCCGGCCGGGGCTGACTAGTGACTACTCGGAGCTGCGTAGCTAGCCCTGTGACCGCGAGGAGGCCCGGGCCGTACCATATGATGCTAACGTGTCTAAAGGACAAGGGCGGTCGGAGTCTGGCACAGCAGGATGCCCCGGCGCCACGGCTTTTCCCTTTGGGTAAAAGAGAAGAAGGTGTGGCGGGCGGGCGAGGGGGAGAGAATCCCGGGAGCTACGAGGTGAGTGGATGGATTGGGGAATGGATGGGGAGGGGCAGTCACCGACAGGTGAACATGAGGCTCCATAATTACTAGGCCGGTACTGCTGCTGCTAGTTCTTGTACTGTTACCCCCGAGAGGAGAGGCGACTGGGGGAGAGATGAGATGAGATAAGATTGCTCACCTTGATGACGGGGTCCGTGGAGTCGTCCAGCACCTGCACCACCAGCCGATCCGACGGCCACGACAGCCCGCACACCGCGCCGATCGACAGGTGGTACACCTACACGTATGTATGCCACAAGAAGAAGAAGAATGGTTAATTTCCTTGGATTATTAACCCACCCCTCTGCACCTCCCTCTGCGGCTCTGCAGGAAGAACCAGAGGGGAAGGAAGGACCGGAGCTCTTGGGCAAATGTGAATGAATGCGGCGAAATGTACCTCGCGCTCGTTGAACATGGGGATCTGGACGAGCACGACCGGGAAGGCGGCGCTGCCGAGCTCGGGGTCGTCGTCCTCGGAGAGCGGGTCGCACTTGTACCGCCGCTCGGGCGTGCGGCGGAGCAGCTTCACCCCGACGATGACCACACCCATGTAGAGCCGCTCCAGGAACAGCAGCACCGACATGAGCAGGCACGCCGCCACCGCCAGACGCAGAAGCGGCACGATCAGCGGCGCACGCACCTGCGACCACGCGTCCGGCAGACCCACCGCCGCGTCCATCGAGCCCGCGAACCGGCCGGCCGAGGGAGGCAGGGCAATGCCGCGAGCTGGCTAGGCCAACTAGCGAGTGGCGCGTGCGCGCGGCAGTCGACCTGTAAGCTCGCTAGCTTGGCTAGAGCTAGCTAAGCTTGTGGCGGGCTGGCCAGTGCGGCGGGAGCTAGCGAGCTGGGTCGACTGGGGGGAGCTTCGGGGGATGGAGCGAGTTGGAGTGTGAGTGTGTGTGCGAGAGTGTGCGCGGGTTTTATAAAAGGGAGCGCGAGGCACGGCGGCACATGTAGGGTTTTGTGCGCTGCTAGTACGGGATTCCATTTCCACCGAGTGTAAAATGAGTAGTATTAGAACAGTGGAGCGGCGTGGTGATAAGTAAAGCGGAGAGGAGAGGGATATTAACAGTGCAAAGCGTCGCAGGCAGGAGGCCATGATTGCCGGGTGGGGGAGATGAGATAGGTTGGGGTCGCGGAGGAGAGTGTCGGTGGTGCGCGAGATTGGAACAAACCGGCTGAGGAGTGAGGTCATGTGTCACAGGGCCAGTGAAGTGGTTACTGCTTGCTTGCTTGCTTGCACACCGTACGTACCGGTGATTATTGGGCCATTGCATTGGGGGGTCGTTTCGATTTGTGGATGGATGGAGTGCAGCTTTTTGGGGGATTGGCTTTGTAGCCAAAAGGAAACACGAAAGCAAAATTATGAGCCAAGAGGGGAAATTGAGGAACCCAGTTCCTTGTTAGGTAGGACATGGTCCGTTTCTTTTCTCCAACGAGGTTGCACGTGTTTCATCAATGAACTAGCGGGGGGAAATGGTCCATTTTCTATCTACATTATCTCGCCTTGGCTACCGTTTCTTCTACAACGGTCGTACTTGGATAAAAAATATTGTTTTCAGGAACACCATATATATAACATAGACGTGTACACGCCCTTTTGATCTTTTAACACGCACATCAATTATAGAAGGAAATAATTGTATATATTTTCAATAAAATCCGGAAACTTTCATGCATGTATAGCATGAGGGGTGAAGCATTTACATGTCAAACTTGGATTAGTAATAAAACTAGGAATTCTTAAAATGCTCCAGATTTGACATTTTAGCGCGTGGGATGAAGCGATTGCATGTGAATGTTATATTAATAATATGGGAATTGGGGTTCATAAAATGCTCCAAATTCGACAGTTCAGGTTAAAAACAATAGTTTAGGAGTGAAAATGTAACTTTGTGTCTGTGGTAGGAAATGCGGTTATTTGAGCAAGTCAAATCTGTTGTTTAGGACAGGGGGAGTGGACTTTTCTATTTGGGGATGTCCCTGGCCAAGAATTGTGACTAGAAAGTATGTTTTATCAAAACGGTCCAAATTTGATAGTTGAGCTGAGAAACAATAGTTTAAGAGTGAGAAGCATACTTTGTGTCTATATATGGTAGGAGTAGTGGTCATACGAGGGAGCCAAATCAGTTTTCCAAGAGGGGTAAGTGAACTTTTCCATCAAGGAGTGCACATAGCTAGGAATTGTGGCGATTTCATAATCCTTTTGCATTGGTGAATCTTCAAAGGAAATTATCCATGGCATGTTTTCTACAATACCACCCAATCAACGCAAAAACACCCAAATTGTAAGAGACAAATTTCTTAATTATATGAGTGGGTTGAACATCTAGAAAAGATACATCGTATTTGTGACATCTACATATGATGTCAAGTAACTAGACCTAAATAAATTTCTTCTTGCTTGGAGGTTTCTATCATTTGATAAAAGGGATTTCTCCCTGGTTTCCATTAAGGGAAATCAAGATACTTCTTGCTTAAGATGTAAATAAATCATTTTTATGTCTAGAAAAAAAGTTATATATTATAGAGCTTATGAACCTAAACACCACCTCCCCTTTTTTGTCTAGGTGTACGAGCAGAATTTAATGACCGAACTTTTTGATATTTTGAAATGTGTTTATATATAATTTTTTAATAATGGATGCGTCTATACTTATGAGCTTAAACACCCCCCTCCCCTTCTCTCTTTCTTCTGCATTGAATGCTAATCTGAAATTTTGGTCACACCACTTGGTAGAGGTTGGTGACGTGGGATCTCTATGGCAATGCCCATGGTTGATGGACTAGGGTTTAGAGGAAGAGGGGTGCATTGGTGAGATAGTCGGCTAACAAACAAGGAGAAGGGCAAAATTTTACCTAGGTTCAGCTCCCCGAAGGGAAAACCCTACTCTTGTTTGTCTGTTCTTGATTGATGATGATGATTACAAGGTAGTCGTGATGGCTATGGTGCATATCGGATCTTGCTTAGGGAAGATTATGATGAGTGCGAGAGAAAGCCTCCCCATGGGCCCCAACCAGCCTTTATATTGGAGGTTGGGTATCGGGTGCCAATTTAGGTTGGTTACAGTTGCAGGGTAAACCCTAAGTTTCCTAGTCTTGGGTTTGTTATTGCCTTACACATCAGGTTCCTAGCCTCCAGCAACCTATTATCTTTGTCTTTATGGCCTTCTCGAGGATCATCGTGTGGGCCTCCTGTTGAGATAGACATGATATACCTACAATGGGTACACGAAGGGTCATGTCCATGTCAGTAGCCTCCTAAGTGACTAGTCAAGTCGTAGACTTGAGTAGGGACTCAAGTCTTTAGGTCATGCATCGTACAATCACAGTCAATAATTACACAAAAAGCCAACGACCCGGGAGTGCATTAGGTTAATGTCTCATGTTTTTACATGTCGGGTAGTCATGGAGATGATGGTCAAATGTGTCTGGTACTCTCGATGGATCGGGATCAGTTAATTACCCTTGGGCAAAAACAATATTAGCCTACTCAAGTTCGAGTCCCCGATTCGGACCTGGTATGAGCTGGAGTAGTTCGACTCATGCCGCAGAGGTCTTATGGAGTTAAACTCCAACTTATATGTGAGTACCCAACGCTCCCTTCAGGATTTTCATCAGACCTTAGGTGCAGTAATTGTCTGGCAAAGCGCAGCGGATGCGGTTATCGGGCTAACAGATTTGATTTGAAGGTCTTATCGTCACGTCGTAGGCACGAAATCCAGATATGTTTTCGTAGCTGATGCGATCTAGGAGTCGATAAAATGTACGGAGTTGATGCAGCAGCCAAGTTATCGGGTGTGCGACTAGTGCTTCTGATGGGAGTAGCACCCGAGTCCATGATCAACTATTTTTAGCTATATAAGGACTTATTATGTTTTAGTGTCCAATGTTGTTGTCGTTTTCATTAGGTGCACGACTTACACCTGCCAGGTGCACGACCAGTACTCTTGATGAGAGTTTTTTCGTGTGCACGACAAGCGCTCCCGATGGGAGTATCCTCCGAGGTTGTGATTGTCTACTTGTAGCCAAGCATAGGCTCATACAGCTTAATTTTTTTGGGTTCATCCAAGAAAGTACTCGACTTGGGTCTTGATCACGTAGGTGATAATAGTTGTTGTCAACTTTGATCAGAGGACTCGATAGAGTCTTTTGGCTTTAATTAATGTCGGGGATGACATAGAAGTTACTCGAGTGCTACTCTGAGCAGCTAATGGGACGCATCAGTGGTGGTCCCAAAGTGAATAGTGAGAGGCTTGCATGGAGGTTGGACTAGATTTGATCGCACAATGTGTGAAAACCGGAGAACAACCGAGATCCCCTCGATTTTCACATGGGTGGAGTAAATGGGCGACGACGTTTCACCTTTCTTGCCACCACGTTTTGCAGTAGATGCGATCGGATGGCTAGAAGTGGGTGTGGTAACTCTATAAGAAACGTGAAAAAGGGGCGCACAACCCTATCTCCTTATTCTTGTCACCTCTCTTCTTCTTCCCTTCACAAATTGTCATTGTTTCTCTAGAAATAAAGTTCTTGTGCGCTTGGCGTTGCTTCCATTCCGCACCCATGGGGAAATCCAGAGGAGTCGGCTCCTCTTCAGGCACCACCACGATTAAGAAGAAAGCGGGTAGTTGGGGGAAATCCACCTTCGCTCAGAAGGACCTCAACTAGCTGAGGAGCTTAGGCCTGGTGCTGAGGGATGAAGCGGCGACACGGATTCCCGGCAATGAGGTAATCCCGAACCCGGCTCCTTGTTGACGCGTTGCCTTCAAGTCCTTCCTCCTTTGTGGCTTTTCTTTTCCTGCCCATGAGTTTCTCCGTGGGCTTATTTTTTTTCAATGATGTCCAACTCCACCACATGACGCCCAATGCCATCCATCACATCTCCTACTTTATAACTCTATGCGAGTGCTTCCTAGGCATCCGCCCTCACTTGGGATTGTGGAGGCGCCTCTACTCTGTGAAATCATAAGTGGGAAAGGAGGGAACCTACGCCATTGGCGGTTTCGGAATCTCGGTCCGCATGGACGTCCAATACTTTGACTTCAAGATGATGGACTTTGTCTAGGGCGGGAGGAAGAAGTGGTTATGCGTTTGTGATGAGCCATTTCCCCCTCAAAAACAAGGTCTCCCGCCATTTGATGCTAAGGCCACGGTGGTGAATAAGAAGTCATGGAGCCACAAGTTGTCGGCTGCCTAGGAAGGTGAGATCGCCCACCTTATGACTCGGATCTCTGACATGCATACAATAGCCTGAAAATATGTCTTAGGGATCCATATCCTCACTACCTTCCTTCAGCGTATGTGACCTACATCTCGAATGACTCAGAGAGCTAGTTGAAGTCTCTGTCATAATTCTCAGAGCGTGTGAAGCTCCCTTCGATGGTGATGGTACCGTTGGGACTAGGCATCTTCATCATGAGGTAAGCATAGTGGGGGATTGTCATGAACCGTGCAAATGTGGGTCGTCCTAGAATATCATGGTACTTCGACGGCCAATCGAACACCTCAAAGTTGATCTTCTCTCGCCTGAAGTTGTTGGGATTTCCGAAGATGACGTCCAAGGCGATCTTACCCAGGAGGACAACAGGCTTCCATAGGATGATGTTCTGGAAAGTCCTGTCGGATACCTCTAGGTTCATCAAAGAGAAGTTCATTGCTCGCAAGGTGCTGGCAAATATGAGGTTGATTTCGCTCCCTCCATCCATTAAGACCTTGTTGATGTCGTATTCCCTGATCTGGACTTCAATCACTAGGGCAGTGTGGCATGGCCACGGGACTCGCCGAGGGTCGTCTGCTCTATTGAAGGAGATACTCCTCCCCTCCCCGACCAGTTGAGGTACTCGTTTGTGGCGGGAGGTGATTTCACGGCCATGTTGACCTCTCAGGTGTATAGCTTATGTATCCTATTGGAGGGGCATCCTCTTTGGATCATACATATGCTTTCACGTGGAGGTGGGTATGCCTCGGCTCTGTAGGCTGGTGTAGCTAGCTACTGCACGGGCTAGAGATGCTAGATGGCTGCGGCCTAATTTGGCGGCGGCGATGGTAGAGGTGGAGGTTCCCCGATTGCTAATACTCCTAGCAGTGCTTGGTTGTTGGCAGTTTGTTGGATCCTAGCAAGGCTTTCTACAGCTTCTAGAACTGGCGGCAGTCCTTCAAGAGATGCTTGATTTTTTGGTGCCCTCGTTGTCCATATAGAAGTGGATGTTGCGGTGACCTAAGTAGCTGGAGAGGTGACGGCGCATCATTCTGGGTGTTGCGTGGTTGCCACTCGCGACCTTGCTTGAAGCTGCTTCCACCGTCGCGGTAGTTGCTTTTGCGGTAACCACCGTCGCGGTTCTCGTCTTCATGTTGGTACGCAAAATTGGCCATGATCTGCTCGATGCCGTTGGCTTCCTCGTATCCACGATCTTTATGCTTCCTTCTGCGATCATTGTTGCGATCGTGCCTTCGCTGTGAATCTGTGTAGTACCCTGCATCCGTGCCATCGTCCTCGTACGAACGAGCGCATTTGTTGTGGAGGGAGTCTTTGCCATCCGCCCATCGATTGGTTATGTCCATATGGTGGTTGATGGTTTTAGGCTTGACATGGTCCAGTTCCTCCTTGAGCTCTCACCTACGGACATTGGAATTGAAGGCGTCGATTGTCATATCCTTAGAGATGTCCTCTGTGGCGTTCTTCAGGGTGGTCCACCGCTAGATGTCTGAGTGTAGGTGTTCGCTCGATTTCTGTGTGCATGCCCGTAATTCTTCGATGAATGGTGGTCGCTTGTATGTGGCCAATAAATTCCGGACGAACTTGTGAACCAGGTAGTCCCAGCTGTTGATCGACTCCGCGGGCAAGTTCTTCAGCAACATACGTGTAGAGCCCTTCAGTTGTAGCTATAGGCATTGCATGCGGTGGTTTTTGGAACCACTTTGGCATCGTACCGTTGTTAGGTAGTTCTCCAGCTAGTTTTTTGGCTCCTGGAGTCCGATGTATTTGGGATGATCAGAGGGCAACTTGAAGACTCAGCATCATCGTCCGAGTCGAAGGAGTCGTGGCTGGCACGGAGGGAGCGATCAACCTTGGGTTGCGTGATGTCATTGCGAGAGTCACGGGCTCGTGATCCTCGTGCCTGCGACTCGTACCGTGGACTATTGCATCTCCACGGCGACTTGCTACCCCATGGAGGCTGATGACCCACAAGTGTAGGGGATCGCAACAGTCATCGCAGTTAGTATTACCCAATTTATTGATTCGACACAAGGGGATCCAAAGAATACTTGCAAGCCTTAACAACTGAGTTGTCAATTCAGCTGCACCTAGAAATAGTCCTTGCTCACAGAAGTTTATCAGTAGCAACAGTTTGTAATAGCAATAGCAAAGCAACAAAGCAGTGAAATGAAACAAACAATGTGATACTTGATATGATGGGATTCGAGTGCGGTAGGCATAGGGATGGATGGACGGGCGTTGCATGGACGAGTCTAAACATGTAAATTTAAGATCTAGGGCATTGCAGATAAATAATAACAAGCATCCAAGTACTAAACAATCTTAGGCATGTGCTGCATATATAGTCATACGTGCTCGCAATGAGAACTTGCACAACATCTTCTGTCCAGCCAGTCCGTGGCAGCGGGGCCTCTAGGGAACTACTGGAAATTAAGATGCTCCTTTTAATAGAGCACCGGAGCAAAGCATTAACACTCCGTAAACACATGTGATCCTCACACCACAGCCATCCCCTCCGGTTGTCTCAATTATTGTCACTTCGGGGCCTTTGGATCCGGACAATGATGTGTGTACACAACTTGTAGATAAGATCACAAACAATACTATCATAATGATTCAATAATAAGTTTAGATCTGAGATCATGGCACTTGGACCCTAGTGACAAGCATTAAGCACAACAAGTTGCAACAAAGTTAAATAGCACTAATAGAGATACTAGTCACTATGCCCTAACAATCTTATTCGGTTACATGATAGAACTCATCCAATCCCTACCATCCCCAAGCTTACAGCGGGGGATTACTCACTCATGGATGAGGGAAACATCGATGGTTGATGGAGAGGAGTTGGTGATGACGATGGCGATGATCCGCTCCAAATCCCCCGTCCCGGCAGGGTGCCAGAACAGAGTTTCTGGATTCGAATCTTGGTTTCTGGTGGCGGCGGCGGAGCGGAACTCTTTCTGGAAAACTATCGAACCTCCCTCGGTTTTTAGGTCGAGAGGAAACTTATAGGTGCAGAGGGAGGCCGAGGGGGTGCCTGGGGTGGCTACACCCCCTAGGCGCGGCCAGAGGTGGGCCCGCACCTGGCAGGGGTGTGGGCCCCCTAGGCCCTTTCTCCGTCTCGTGCTCTGGCTCCGTGGATCTTCTGGTAAAATAGGATTTTTGGCATATTTTCCGGGATTTTTCCTGATAGTTGATTTTCAGCACAAAAACTAGACACCAAGGTAATTCTGCTAAAAACAGCGTCAGACCGTGTTAGTTGTATCCAAATCACACAAGTTTAGAGGAGAAACAATAGCAGAAGTGTTCAGGAAAGTAGATACGTTTTGGACGTATCAGCTCCCCCCAAGCTTAGCTTATTGCTTGTCCTCAAGCAATTTAGTTGAAAACTGAGTGCGATAAACGAACTTTCACGAACACATTTTCCTCATATGATGTATATATTCTCAGCACAGGAGTAGATGCTTAAACCATTCATAATAAAGAGTATGCAACTAAGTCTACTCAGTAGTCATTGCAAGCTACGAAGAGAAACCAACTTAATAATAATAAGTAGCATGGAACATAAACATAAGCAACATTGCAATGCTCATAGTAAGGTATGATAGAGTGGTATCTCGCTTGCCTTTGTTTATAGAGAACAATAAATGCCAAGGCACCTCTGAATTTCAAGTGAATACTAGAGGTAAAAATATCAGAGATACAAGCATCAAAGTCATGACATAATTAACCAAGTTTTGGAACAAACACAAGAATGACAATTATGCCCTCAATCAGGTGCTTATAGAATAAGTGGTGACTCAACAAGGAAGTGAAAAGGTTTTGAAAAGTTTGAAAATCTTCCTAATGCTGAAAGAAAGGTACTCATTAGCTTTGAGCTCCCATTGCCCCTATCATAGGCATCTTCATATGGTTAAGGTGAAAGTTAGGTCCAGTATGAGTTATATGCTTGACAGACCATAAACTGGAAATTCCAAGTCCTTGAGTACGAGGGCCGCTCCTCATGCTACTCAACTTTGGTTACCTGCAAGTTCTTGTCATTGTACGTACATGCATATCATAGAGAATCGCCAACGGGGTACCCCTTGCACAAGATATATGAGCTATCCCGTGATAAAAATGACAAGGCAAGTAGACAATGAGCATCTCAGTGATCTTTTTATTTACTATATGCATAGATTTTTATTGAGGATGCTTCATAAAATTCTCATTATGGCGATGCTGCAAGTTTCCACCATGATTAGGCATGGCTTAGGCAAGTGGCCCAGGCATTTCTCTAACACATATATATACTCCATGAACTCACAAGCTCCCCTTTTATTTCACACCGTCGACATCCGCAAACAAAAGAGCAAGGTATCAACTAGATAAAATATCCAAAAAGTTTTGAAAGCGTTCCCCGTGACAGCACGGTTCTACTAATTCCCAGCATATAATTTGCAAGCATATAACTTTCATGGACATGTCACAATGGTTCAGGATTATTAAGTGCAAGGAATAAAGTGTTCCATCAAGTTCGTGAGAGATTTACTAACTGACAAAATAGATAAACATTTTATTTGGAAGAAAACAAGGCATATATAATATGCACTAAAATAGCAATAGATGTTAATAGGTAGGTATGGTGGACACTGTTGGCAATATTGGTTTTGAGGGGTTGGAAGCACAAGTAGAGCTCATACTCAGTGCAGGTGAAGGTTAGCAATAGAGAGGGAGCGATAAACGAGAGAGCAATAATTGTCATAATCATGCTTGCAACAAAATAGGACTAACTATGGCATGAAAGTGATACAAGAACTCTGAGGCAAAATAAATCATCGAGGCTTAGTGACTATTGTTTAGTCATATGAATGCGTGAGCATGTGCCAAGTCGATTCACATGAAACATTCAGAGGGGGATACCACAATATCTTACCAAAATATGAATAAAATAATGCAAGCAAACATTCATATGACATGCTACAAAATATTAGCAAGCTGGAACTAATCACATACAAGCAAGAACTACTAAGCATCCATTAGTAACATACACATTACAATGAACAGACTAAGCATGCTCACCGTGATGAGTATATATACAAAAATGAAAAACAAATAGAGTTTGTTACTAGCCTATTACCACTCCTCAAGTTGTCTTAATCTTCATTATTGCTCTTCACTTATGTGACTTGAATAATAACATGAAACCAAAATCCACTAAGGACGGCTGAACCCTGCAAAGAACTTACAAAACTAGAGAAGAACAACAAATATTTTTGGTGTTTTCAATTTTTCAAACAAACCAACAAAGCAAAAACTAGCAAAGAAAAAACAAACCAAACAAAGCAAAATCTTTTTTGGGTTTTTCTTTTAAGGCAACCAAAGAAAAGAAACAAAGAAATAAACCAAGAGAAACAACAAAAATATTTTTGGTATTTTTGTGTTTTAAGAAAGCTGCAACAAAAACCAAAAAGAAAGCGAAACAATGGACATACAAAGAACCGACCGAACATGATATATATATATATGAGTGTGATGTCGATATACCTCCCCCCAAGCTTAGGCTTTTGGCCTAAGTGGGGCTCAATCCCATGGTACCCAAGTAGGTGCACCTCCGTAGTATGACAAGAAGGCTCCCTCGTCCTGGTACGAGCTCGAGGACTCCCCTGTGTAGTGTACAACGGGGTCGTATGAGGGCGCTTCCTCCTGATAGTGCCCATGGAAGGTAAGAGAGCGCAACTTTTCACCCATCTCCACCTTGGAATGTGACAAGGGTCCCTGAGAAATATTGAACAAAGTGATTTGGGGTAGAGGGATCTCTCTCTCTCTTCTCCGTCAATAAACAACATTTTATAGACCAAGTTCTCAAGGGTAGAGCTAGTGGTGACAAAGTGGTGCGCCTTCATGGCAGCAAGATCAAGCCTCCGAGGAGCCAAAATTGTATCATTTGGATCAACAGCAATGTCCAAGGAAGTAGCAACACACATAGCAATAATTCCCCCATAAATGGGCCCCTTAGCAGTTAAGCGACGAGCAATGAGAGAACCAATATTGTACTTAGTATCATTGTTGAGCGCAGCGGCTAAGAAAGCCAAATGATAGCTGGAAATATTACTAGTGTTCTCCCTACCAAGAACACTAGTGGCAATATAGTAAGTGAAGTACCTGATGGCTGGAAGTTGAATGTTTCTTATCTTTCCCCGTTGAGATCTACGGTTATCATCATTGGTTATTCCATGATATAGCTCCAACAAATCAGCGGGTTGAGCTAAAATCTTCTTTGCTGACTGATGGCTCAGTTGATGTGGAGCATGTTGGGAACCCCAAGAGCAAGGTGCGAAGCAGCACAGCAGCAAGTCTTCCCTCAGTTGAGACCGAGGTTATCGAACCAGAAGGAGGAAGGAAACGTCACACATGTGTTGCAAGCAACTCGGAGACCTACACAACACAAACTCAAGACTTTGCCCCAACGAACAGTGAAGTTGTCAAGCTCACCGGTTTGCTGTAACAAAGGATTAAACGTATGGTGTGGAAGGTAATGGTTTGGACCAAGTAAACAAGTAACAGTGGAGGATGTATCAATGGTAAAGATTGGACCGGGGTCCATAGTTCACTAGAGGTGCTCTCCTTAGATAAACAACATGGCATGAAGGGTAAACAAATTACAGCAGGGCAATTGACAGGAACTGAGCAAGGAATAACAATGCAATTACTAGTCAGAAAGATCCTATGAGGTTGATTGGGAAATACAACAAGATACATAGACCGCCATCCAATTGCATCTACGACTAGAAGTCCACCTTTAGGTTATCATCCGAACCCCCTCCAGTATTAAGTTGCAAGCAACAGACAACTGCTTTAAGCAAAGTGTGTAAGGTAAACAGTCCACATGTTCCATGAATAAGAGATCGTTGTTTTCTCCCTAGTAGCAACAACACATCTACAACCGAAGAGATTATTGTCACTTACCTTGGAAACTAGAGGCATGAACCCACTATCGAGCATAAATACCCCCTGTTGGAGTCACTAGCAACTACTCGGCCAAGATATCTACTAATAACGGAGAGCATGAAATATCACAAACAACATAGACATGATAGAATCATAAAGGCAAAACCATTAATCAATCTGATGTAGTAATCTCAATATCCATCGGTTTCCCGCAAACACAACATGCATGATTACAAATAGATTAGATCGTGATCATGAACGGAGCTCACAAGATCTATACATGAAAGCACAAAGGAGGAGATACAACCATCTAGCTACTACATGGACCCATAGTCCAAGGTGGAACTACTCATGCATCATACCGGAGAGAAGGCCTCCGGGATGATCTCCCCTCCGGCAGGGTGCCGGGAAGAACTTCAGATCCCCCCGATCTAGGGACGACGGTGGCGGCGGCTACAGAAGGTTTCGTGGATTTCTGATCGGGTACCCAGGGTTTCTGCATGGGGGCATCTTATAGGCGAAGGGGGAGACCGAGGCGGTCGCCAGGGTGACCAAACCCTAGCCAGGCTCGGGGTGGGTCTGGCCCCTCTGGCCGGCCTCCCGGGCTCTCCTCTGGATTTCTTGTTCCCCACGGAAAGTAATTGACTTTGTCCTTTGTCCCGTCCAATTCCGAGAATATTTCTTTACTAACTTTTCTGAAACCAAAAACAGCAGAAAACATGCATCTGACACTATGGCACTTGTTAATAGGTTAGTAACATAAAACATGTAAAAATCACCTCAAAGTGTGTACAAGTAAAGAAAAGTAGATACTAAACAAGCATGTAGCATAAAAAATTATAGATACGTTTCCGACATATCACTGACCCAGCTGTACCAAGTCCTTGAGCCTCAAAAAAATTCTTTAATGTCATATGGTAAGACCTGCCATAAATTTTGAAAGAAACATCTGGATTGAACATGCTATTAGTAAAGGAGAAGCTCTCCACAAATGTTTTAGTGAGCGTAGCATATTGCACGCTCTCATCCTGCATAAGGCTTGTTAGTCCAGCCCTTCGAACCAAGGTCATAAAATCATCAAGAATCCCAGCAGCCCGCAAGAAGGTTTGGCAAGGAAAGGCGGAGGGGTGCGCATCCCCTTCATCTCCAAATGTGATGAGATCCTCATTGTATGAGGGACTAGCACGGGAGGATTATCTTGAAGACCTTTCCCTTCTAGGTGCATCACTCTCAAATATCTCTCCAAATGTGTGGTTGTCCATGACCACTCTTTTCTGAAATTTTTAGACAAACATCAAACCAAGTGATTTACAAGTTGATAAATGATGAGCAACTACTATAGGAACTTCATAGAGGGATACACATGCATCAAAATGAAATTTGTAAGCATAGAATAAGCATGCAAGATCACACAGCCTGACACCTATAGCAGCAAAATACTCAAGATACAATCTACCAATCACAAATCTAATTGGACAAGTGGAGGAGGCACATACCAAGGAACAATCCCTCCAAACATTAGCAACAAAGATGGACTGAGCAAGGAGATTGAAAATCGCGAGCAAGAACAGCAAGAACTCGAGCTTGAGAAAGTTTTCCGGTGTTTTTCGGGAGAGAGAAATAAGACGGATGTGAGGGGCACCTTGGAGGGGCCTAGGTGGGCTAGACCCCCTAGGCGCCACCCACTAGTAGGCCGCACCTACCATGGGTGTGGTGGCCTGGGGTACCCCCCCTGGGTCATTGCAGGTGTCCCTCTGCCCCTTTTTCTGAGGAAAATTTTTATTTTGAATTTTCTGGGATTTTTTGGGAAACTTTATTTTTGGCCAATTTTTAGGGTATGAAAATTGATTTTCGCGCAGAAACAGTTTTTTAGGAGAAGCAAAAGCAAACCAAAACCAAAACTACAGAAGTTCTAAGACACTCTAACAAGCAAACAACTAACAAAGCCAAAGCTAGCAAAAGAAAAGGCAAAGACTAGGAAGGAGAAAAAGTAAAAGAAAGCAAGTATAATCACAGTGAAAACATTATTTTGTTCATTAAAATCCTTTTGTTAACAAGGTTGATCAAGTCTTGTTACCAAAACAATCTTATATGAAACAAAACTTTGTATTCCACAAGGTGATTATGTTACCTCATACTTGATAGCAATGGTCCCAATCATAATAGTTTCAAAATTTTCTTGTGGAATGGGACAATAGATTTCTCCAACCTTGATTCTCTCAATATTTTCAATGGAATTCAGGCAATAGCTCTTAGCAACTTTCTTGGGGAAATAAACAGTATGCTCTTTGTCATTAATATTTAATGTTACTTTCCCTTGAATGCAATTGATGACAGCACCTGCAGTATTAAGAAAAGGTCTTCCAAGAATAATAGACATATTGTCATCTTCAGGCATCTCAAGCACAACAAAATCAGTTAAAACCAAGCAATTCTGAGACACTTGAACAAGAACATCCTCACATATACCAACATGAATAGTAGTTGACTTATCAGCCATTTGCAAAGATATATTAGTTGGTATCAACTTTTCTAGCTGGAGTCTCCTGTAGAGAGAAAAAGGCATAACACTAACTCCGGCTCCCAAATCACATAAAGCAGTTCTAACATAATTATTCTTAATAGATCAAGTAATAGTTTGTATACCTGGATCACCAAGTTTCTTTGGTACCTTACCATTGAAGGAATAATTAGCAAGCAAAGTAGAAATCTCCTCATTAAGAATCTTCCTTTTATTAGAGACAATATACTTCATATACTTTGAATAAGGAGGCAACTTAATAGCACCAGTCAAAAGAATTTGCAAAAATAAAGGTTTCATCCACTCACAAAACTTGTTGTAGTATTCTTCCTCCTTTGACTTGTGTCTCTTACCTGGAAAAGGCATATGTTTCTGCACCTAAGGTTCTCTCTTTACCATGTTTATTAGCGATAAAATCTTCCTTTGCGTACCTAGTGTTCTTAGTGTGCTTCTCAGGTTCTTCCTCACCTTCCTCCTTATCAGGAGCATCATTTTTATCATTAGCACTCTCAGTTTCAACATCAGAGACAGATATACTATTAGGATCTACAGCAGGTTCAAGTAGTTCCTCATCTACTTTATGTTTCTTTTTCTTTCTTTTACGAGGACTACCACTACTTTCACCTTGTTGAGAATCCTGCTCAATTCTTTTAGGGTGTCCTTCAGGATATAAAGGATCTTGAGTAGCTATACCACTCCTAGTTCTAATTCCATAAGCATGTTTATCTCCTGAGGCATTAACTAGCATATCCTTTTGTACCTTAGCAAGTTGATCAAGTTGGGTTTGAACCATTTGAAAGTGTTTACAAAGAACTTTAATATCATTAGAAGTTCTTTCCGCAATATCTTTCTACTCATTAATAACTCTAGATTTTTCCAATAAATGATTTTGAACTTGTTTATTAAAATTACCTTGTTTAACAATTAATGTGTCAAGTTCCTCTAAGCATTGATCAGGAGGCTTACCATAAGGAATATCACTTTCATCAAAGTGTTGGAGAGAGTGTATCTCAATAGTGGGGAATTGGCTTACATAATTCTTCTATAGGAGGTAGATTTTTCACATCTTGAGCTCTAATGCCTTTCTCCTTTAGACACTTCTTATCTTCTTTCATCACTTCATCATTTAATGCAATAACTCCCCTCTTCTTTGGTGTTGGTGTTGGAACTGGTTTAGGCACAACTGGTTTAGGAATAATAGTCTCAGGTGTATTTAGCTCAATTGAAGTCCAATCATCACAATTCTTACTTATCTTAGCCATTAATTCTTCAGCATATGTAGGAGTTCTTTTCCTAAAAACACAATCAGCAAAGCTATCTAGGTATGTCCTAGAATCATCAGTTAGTCCATTATAATAAATATCAAGAAGCTCATTCTTAGGTAATGGACATCCAGGATGTGCATGAATCAAGGCACAGAACCTTGTCCATGATTCAGGCAATTTCTCTTCTTTTCCCTGCTTAAAATCAAAAAGTCTCCGCAAAGCAGCATGTCTAGCATTGGGAGGAAAATATTTCTGGAAGAAAGAAACAATCAAGCAATCAGGGCTATCAATGGAACCAGGGGGTAATCTATTAAACCAAGCCCTAGCTTCTCCTTTTAGTGAAAAAGGGAAGATCTTAGTAACAAAGTACTTACACATATTAAAATCATCAGAGAATAAAGCACTCATAGTAGAAAGCTCATTTATATGAGCCACAACACTCTCACTTTCAGTCCCACAAAAAGGTTCTTTCTCAAAAATATCTAAATAGGATAAATCAAGAGAGAAATCACAATATTTATCTTTAATATCTATGGGAGAGGTGGCAAACTTAGGATCGGAGGACAGCTTAGAAATAATGGTGCGTCTAGCAAGGAGACTCTTAATAGCACTAGTACCATGTGTGTTTCGGCACTCTTCAACAAATTCATCAGTGAACTCAATGTAACCATCATTCATATCATAACTCTCTAGGAGTTTCGGTATTTACTAGACTAGCCATAGTAGCATCTAGGAAAGGACCTAATGAACCACTCACATCAAGCACAGTAGAAGTAACATCATGAGCATCAAAAGCAGTTTCAGATTCAGCAGTAGTAGCAGTGTGTGTAGCATGAGTATGTGGTGGTGGTGTAACAAGCTTACTTATCATAAACGGTGAATCAAGAGCAATAGAGGTGTTTAGGACAGTACCTCTTATTGTAGTGGATGGTAATATAGGAAAATTTCCATCACGATACTTCCCCATGATGAAAGGAGTATCAGTGAACAATAGTAGATCCAAGTGAACTTACAAATAAAGCTATGCTCCCTGGCAACGGCGCCAGAAAATAGTCTTGATGACCCACAAGTGTAGGAGATCGCAACAGTCTTCGCGGGTAGTATTACCCAATTTGTTGATTCGACACAAGGGGAGCCAAAGAATACTTGCAAGCCTTAACAACCGAGTTGTCAATTCAGCTGCACCTAGAAATAGTTCTTGCTCACAAAATTTTATTAGTAGCAACAGTTTGTAATAGCAAAAGCAAAGCAACAACAACAGTGAAACATGAGCAATAGTAACAGTAACAGTAACAGTAGGATTCGAGTGCGGTAGGCATAGGGATGGATGGACGGGCGTTGCATGGACGAGTCTAAACATGTAACTTCAAGATCTAGGGCATTGCAGATAAATAATAACAAGCATCCAAGTACTAAACAATCCTAGGCATGTGCTCCATATATAGTCATATGTGCTCGCAATGAGAACTTGCATAACATCTTCTGTCCAGCCAGCCCGTGGCAGCGGGGCCTCTAGGGAACTACTGGCAATTAAGGTGCTTCTTTTAATAGAGCACCAGAGCAAAGACTTAACACTCCGTGAACACATGTGATCCTCACAGCACGACCATCCCCTCTGGTTGTCCCAATTTCTGTCCCAATTTCTGTCACACCACATCCATCCGGACAATGATACGTGTACACAACTTGCAGATAAGATAAAAAACAATACTATCATAATGATTTAATAATAAGTTCAGATCTGAGATCATGGCACTCGGGCCCTAGTGACAAGCATTAAGCACAACAAGTTGCAACAAAGTCAAATAGCACTAATAGAGATACTAGGCACTATACCCTAACAATCTTATTCGATTACATGATAGAACTCATCCAATCCCTACCATTCCCAAGCCTACAGCGGGGGATTACTCACTCATGGATGAGGGAAACATCGATGGTTGATGGAGAGGCGTTGGTGATGACGATGGCGATGATCCTCTCCAAATCCCCCGTCCAGGCAGGGTGCCAGAAAGGAATTTCTGGATCCGAATCTTGGTTTCTAGTGACAGCTGTGGAGCGGAACTCTTTCTGAAAAACTATCAAACCCCCCTCGTTTTATAGGTCGAGAGGCAACTTATAGGCGCAGAGGGAGGCCGCTGGGGTGCCTGGGGTGGTTGCACCCCCTAGGCACGGCCAGGGGTGGGCCCGCACCTGGTAGGGTGTGTCCCCCCCAGGCCCCTTCTACGTCTCGTGCTCTGGCTTCGTGGATCTTCTGGTGAAATATTTTTGGCATGTTTTCTGGGATTTTTCTGATAGTTGATTTTCTGCACAAAAACTAGACACCAAGGTAATTCTGCTGAAAACAGCGTCAGTCCGTGTTAGTTGTATCCAAATCACACAAGTTTAGAGAAGAAACAATAGCAAAAGTGTTTGGAAAAGTAGATACGTTTTGGACGTATCAGAGGCGAACGGTTAGACCGTTGTAGCATGGGAGCCTTTTCAGCGCCTTACGCCTCATCGGTGTGAGCGCGACTCCAATCAGCCCTAGGCCAGCAATGGTGGACCGGTGGAGTGCTTCCCGGGGATCTCTCGCCAGAGGTTGATTGGCCAAGAGGTACATTGTGGCGGCGATTAGAGATCCTTGCGCGGTTTTCACCACCACATTACCTGCAGTGTCCACCACCATGAATGACATGTCGAGGTTCCTTGAGAGCCCTTGCATGTCGCCCTCAGGTACATGTTGCAGTCGAGAGTGTCGCTTGTGCACCTCGCCAATGGTGTTGTGCCTTGACGATGAGGAGCGAAGGGACAAGAGCTGATGTCGTTGCTCGCTTGATGCGTGGACGAGTCCCCTACGTTCCGCGAGCTCTCCCTCCACTACAACTAGGTGATTGTGCTGCTGGTGGAGGAGGTGATGGTGAGTCGTCAATTACTCTTGCGTTGCATTGGGTCCTAGGGGAGTCGCGCGTGTCAGGGCTTCCCTGGCCATGTTCCAAACGGCGATAGGTACATTGATGGTAGTTGTTCGGATGATGAATCAATAGTTTACGAGTGAATAGTGGACTTTGTATCTTAGCTAGGACTAGGAGTTGTGGTTACATGATTGAGTCAACTCAGTTTTCCAAGAGAGGTAAGTGGACTTTTCCATTAGGTGGTGCACATGGCTAGGAATTGTAGGGATTTGGGGGCTCCTTTTGCATTGGTGAATCTTCAAAGGAAATTAATCCATGCAATTTCTATAGTACCATCCAATAAACACAAGGCTTCCCAAATTTAAAAGGATTAATTAATGTCTTGATTTTATAAGTAGATTAATCATTAGAGAAGACTTCATAACTGTGACAACTAGAATGCCATTTAGTGAGTCCTAAAAAATATTCTTCTTGCTTAGAGGTTTCCCGGGTTTTCGTTATGAAGGCTTCCACATGGAATCAAAACTTTTTTATGTCTAGAAAAATTGGTATGAATTGTTATACAAAAAGACATTTTCGCTTGTTTGGGATGTGGTCTAAACTTGGTGAGGACACTCGTACCATCCGGTCCTCCCTATGCACATCCACGGTCCATACCTCGTGGGGTGGACCTAGAGCAAAACTTGAGCGGGGGCACATCAATTGGGTTAGCTGCACGTTAGAAATTCAGTGATCTTCGCGGCATGCTTCTTTTGTGTTAAATAGAAGGGGTCAACACTTGTGAGGTCACTCTTACCGCCCGGTCCCCCCGTATTCATAATCACTCCATAGCTAGCTTCTGGTTGGAGATGCCATTTGGGCTGACAGTGGACAATTGAAGATTCAGATGTATCTTAAAATTTCAGTGAGAGCCTAGCTAGTTCCTTGCCTGTCTCTCTACTTGTGTCCACGGCCACATTACTTCCTGCTCAGCACCGTATGTTTTCCGTGAAACCCTAGTAGTAATTAAGAAGCAACACAAGCATCAAATTGGCACGATCTGGAGCAGATCGTAGATATAATAAGTTCCCGGTCGAAAGATCCAGAAACGAAAGCCTATTTCGGGGAAAGATCCAGAAATCAAGCGCGCAAGTTGGGACAAACTAATTAAGCGGGCCGTACGGCCTGAGATTACATACTACAAGTTTAGCGAGCTTAATACGCCAAGAAATCCCCATCCGTTCGCAGGGTGAAAACGGAGACCATCTTCAGTGCCATGCCACCCGACGGCATATTCGAGTCTCGTCAGCCGCGGCGGGTCGCTTTATGTCACCGTCGTCCCCGAGACAGTGCATTAAGGGCCGGAGGGGCTGTTTCCCCTCGCTCCGGCCACATGCGGCTTAATCTCGTCGTCGACACCGGCGCCACGTCTTGCGCGCTGCTCCGGCTTTACCAGTCAGCTTCTAACCCATTATTTAATCACTGAAATGGCGTTAGTTGGTTAGCTTTGCCAAAAAGCGCCGTGCGATTGATCAGCGGAGATTGATTGACCGCTAACCCCACCACCACCACCACCATGGAGGGGATCCACCAGGCCGATCGGTTTGTTTATGCTCGAATTTAGTGGTCTGACCCATGGGGCATGTGCCAAGCGCCTGCGGCACAGGTAGCAGCACAGCGAGGCATGTACAGGGAGGTGACAGTAAGAAAACACTAAGAAACGGAGGGAATTAAAGGAGATGTTTCACCGGAGAGTATATCCTCTTGTAGGATCGTCGGTGAGGACGTACAGAGACAGGAGCATCCGGCGGTTAGGTGTTTTTTTTTGCGGGGAAGGAAAATATATTAAACAACTATAGAGTTAGAGCATCTTCGCTACTTGGGCGAATTCAGGCCGAAATCCGGACTTTGTTTGGCCGGACGAAGCTTAATTTCGGTCTGGGTACGCCCAGTTTTCCACTCGCGTACCCAGACGAGTTCTCACGTTTGGCTAAAATTTACCAATTTTCGGAAAACTTTGGGTAAACTTTGGACGAATATAAGGGTTTTGACGAATATGAGCAAACTTTGGGCGAATATGGGCGATATGGACGAATTATGAGCGAACTTTGGGCGAATATGGGCGATACCGTCGAACTTTGAGCAAATATGTCCGAATTTTAGGCGAACTTTGGGCGAATCTGGTCTATATGGGCGAAATTTGGGCGAATATGGTCGATACGGACCAACTTTGAGCAAATATGCCCGAATTTTGGGTGAACTTTGGGCGAATCTGGTCTATATGGGCGAATATGGACGATACGGACCAACTTTGGGCAGATATGCCCGAATTTTGGGCGAACTTTGGGCGAATCTGGTATATATGGACAACTTTGGGCGAAATTTGGACGAATATGGGCGATACGGACGAACTTTGGGCGAATATGCCCGAACTTTGGGCAAACTTTGGGTGAATATGGTCTACATGGACGAACTTTGGACGAATATGGTCTATATAGGCAAAATTTGGGCGAATATGGGCGAATATATGCTGACTAGGCGGGTCCACTCATCGAATTTGCTTCGTCCGGCGTTCCCAGAGCGTACCCAGGATCCTGAGTTCGGCCTGGGTAGGCCAGACCAAAACACGCCGAAATCCGGACGAAAACAGGTCCTTGGGTATGCGATTGGGCCAATTTTCGGCGCCCAGACCGAAATTCGGCGTCCGGATCAGCCTCCTGGGTAGCCGAGTGGAGATGCTCTTACAATCAAGGTTTATGGCCTCAGAAATTTCTATTGGGAAGTTTCTGAGCCAAACAACAGTGCGATTCTGGACTCTACTCAGCTGTGCAAGCTCATGGCTAACCTGGTTTACCTCCCTATTGATCTTAACTAACCTAGTGCCTCTTTTCTTCAACAAGGCACGGATAGTGTCGATCCGAAACACGTAGACGGAGGTGTTCAGGGTGCTCTCGCTGATCAGCGCAATCGCCTCTGCGCAGTTTGTCTCGGCAGTGAAACGTAGAGTTGTCCAATGCAACGCCAGCTTTATTCCTTCCTCGATCGCAAGGAGATCCGCTTCTGTGGCATCATGGCAGTGCGTCGGATTGCTACAGGCCACAAAAATCACCTCGCCAGATTGATCCCTCAGGGCCATGCCCGCTCCGGCCTCTCCATTTCTGATGTACGAGCCATCAGTATTAAGCTTAGCATTGCCGGGTTGTGGTGGCGTCCATGTCGCCTTGGGCTTCTTCGTGTCCTCTCTTGCCAGGTGGCCACGCTGGAACCCCTGATCGGCGTCCACCACCATTTTCCCTTTCTCTATGTCTGCACGAGGGAACTGTTTGATCAGTAGCAGAGAGTTCAGGTAGCTCACCAGGAATCGCCTCGACCCCTCAATTGATGGGCAGGGTTCTCGTGTGTCATTTCATTGTGACTGTGCCATATTCTCCAGAGTAGTAGCGGTGTGCACGCCCGCTGGTACTCCGTTAGAGCCGGTAGGAGCTGTAGGAGCCATTCGGACCCGTGTGCTTAAGTATACCATCTGAAGGTAGGGGCCATTCCTCGCGCATAGCTAACAGGTTCCGGGCATGGGGACAGGTTATAAGAGCGTGGAATAAGTCTTCCTCCTCAAGACCACATATAGGGCACAAATTAGACTTGGTAATACATCTCTTCTTAAGGTTTGAGCTTGTGGCGATGGCGTCTTTTCCAATCTTCCAGGAAAGCACCTTGACCTTCGGCGGCACTGGGCAGCTCGATATCAACTTCCAGCATGTTCTTTCACCATCTGGGTTGGCACTCGAGGCTCCACGGTCCTGCTCCTGCATATGCATGTTCAGAGACAGTCGATATGCACTTTTAACCGTGAACATACCTATCTTATCTGGGTGCCATGCCAGGAAGTCGTCCGCATTCCTGCTCGATGGGAAAATTTTCAGGATCTCCACCTAGTCCTCCCTGTTGAAACACTGCTGCAATCTATGTGTGTTCCAAGTACCATCTGCATGGAGTAGGTTAGAGACCCATCTATATCGGCATCGCCCCTGATTCATGGACGGGAGGTGCATGTAGTCAAGCGGTATCCAAGGATCTCTCCATATGCGGATGTTGGAGCCATTCCCAACACGCCGGATTAGTCCTTTTTTTAGCAGTTCCAACCCATACTCAATCGCGTGCCATGTCGATGATCCATTCTCCGAGAACACCGTATCAGTCAGAGATCCACTTGGGTAATACTTGGCCTTTAGAATTTGAGCACACAGGGTCTGGGGAAATTGGATTAAGCGCCAGGCTTGATGGGCTAGAAAGGCCTGGTTAAATAACCTCATGTCTCGGAATCCAAGACCCCCATGGATCTTCGGACGGAGAAGGATGTCCCATCCAATCCAATGCGTCTTCCTTTGGCCGTTTTCTGCACCCCACCAATATCGCCTGATCATATTCATTAGTTCGTCACATAGGCCTAGTGGCAGCTTGAAGACACTCATGACGTAAACCGGTAGCAACCGTGCCACCGCCTTGATCATGACCTCCTTGGCCGCCTGCGATTTGTGGCTATCATCCCAGTCCACCAGACATTTGGCAAGTTTTGCTTGGAGGCTTTGAAATTTATCCTTAGACATGCGACCATCTGGCGTGGGTAGACCGATATATTTTGTCTCGAAGGATTCTTGCGTTACCTATAGCGTGCTCTTGATCTCATCCTTTGTTGGCCCCGGGCAAGAATTACCGAACATAATAGAGCACTTCCCTGGTTTAATAAGTTGTCCCGTGCTTGAGGCGTAGTTGTCGAGAATTTGCCTGATTTTCCGAGCTTGGTCCACATGTGCTTGAAAGAATAACAAGATATCATCAGCAAACAGCAAGTGTGAGACACCAGGGGCGCGTCTGCAAATCTTTAGAGGGGTGATGGTATTAGAGTTAACCTCTCCTTGCAGCAGTGTGGACAGACCATCCGCTACAAATAAGAACAGAAAAGGGGATAGGGGATCACCTTGTCCGATGCCCCGAGAAGGCGAAAATGATTCTAGGCGGGTTCCATTGAATTTTACCTTGTATCTCATCAAGGTGACGCATGACATTATTAAGTCAAACCACCGGCGAGAGAACCCAAACCTTTCCATCACTTTCTTTAGATAGTCCCAATCCACCCTATCATAAGCTTTTGAGAGATCCAGTTTATAAGCACAAAAATTCTTCCCTAGGTTAGTGTTTTGCTCAATGAAGTGTAAACACTCGAAGGCCACAAGTGCATTATCCGTGATGAGGCAACTCGGCACGAAGGCACTCTTATTGATAGACACAATATCTCCTAGAATTGGTCTTAGTCTGTTGTCCATGCATTTAGCAATGACTTTATATATGACAGTGCATAGGCCGATGAGACGAAAATCCTTCAGGGTTTCCGGCATATCTATTTTTGGGATTAGTACAATGGTTGTATCATTAACCCCTTCCGGCATGTGTCCAGTAATGAAGAACAGTTTAACCGCGTTGGTTACCTCATCCTTAAGATCACTCCAATTGCGTTGATAGAATCTCGCAAGGAACCCATCAGCCCTAGGGGCCTTTAGGGGTCCAATCTGGAAAAGGGCGTCACTTATCTCTTCCTCAGTAAAATCCTTACATAGCACCTCATTCATGTCCTCTGTCACTCATGCACAGGTCTGCCCTGCCAATGTTTCAGGATGGATGGACGGGTCGCAGGTAAACAGTTCCTTGAAGTAAGAAGTGTCCATTCTCTCCATGTCAGACGATACATCCTTCCAAGCGCCATTAGAGTCCTTTAGTTTCTTGTGTAGGGGTTCGTAGCATGGAAAACAAAAATTTTCTATCGCATACAAACAAACAAGCCAAGATCTATCTACTAGATTGTAGCAACGAGTCGATGGAATAACTTACCCTCGAAGATTCCAAAGCGGTTAACGAGAGCAGATTCTCGTGGGTGATGTAGTCGTACTCTTTCCGATCTCAAGATCGTGTAGACGATCCTTCCGGCGCCACGTTCCGGCAGCGCTCCCTTGATTGGTCACACGTCGATTCGACGAAGACCTTCCTCTCCTTGTTCCAAAGCAGCGGAGGTTGTAGCACTCTCCTCGATTCCGCAAAGACAACGGTGGTACAGGAAGTAGAGGGAAATCCCGAGGCTTCGTCTTAAGCCGGTGCGAGTATGGTGGAGCTTATGAGAGAGGCTATTAGTGGTCTAGTAATTAGACACACCAATTAGAAGGCTCTAAACCAATTATAAGGCTCTAAACCGCTGGCTAAAGCAATTAGAAGCTCTAAACCGGAGATTTAGAGGTAGAAAGTTGTGTCTCTAGGAGGGGAGCCCTGCCCCTCCTTTTATGGGTGGGGAGGCGCGGCAGGGGGAGTCCCTCCCAAGTCGGCCTTGGGTGGCGTGAAGCTTGGGAGGAGACTCCTCCTCAAGTCGGTTTCCAACTTCTTTCTTGTTTCCAGGTTTCTTGTTTTAGCGTTTGACTTTCAAACTGGACATTTGACTTTTCTGTTTTAGGATTCAATTTAATCCTTTATTTGGGACAGCAAGAACACTTAGTACATGATGCAATCATTCCAATATGTAATGACACATCCATGTACCCTCCCCGAGTGCCGGACAATCCGAACCTTCGAACATTCCGATGAAAACACGTAATCATTCCCGAACTCAAACGGACTTTCCTTATATGAATCTTATTCTCGGACCATTCCGGATCACCTCGTGATATCCGGATCCCATCCGAGACTCGAACAACATTCGGTCTCTTTCTCATAATACCATAACTACTCAAACAACGTCGAATCCTTAAGTGTGTCTCCCTACGGTTCGTGAATTATGCGGACATGATCGAGACACTTCTCAACAATAACCAATAGAGGAATCTGGAAATTCATATGGCTCTACATATTTCTCGATTACTTTGCGATCGAATGAACCACTTACATACGATACCAATTTCCCTTTGTCTCACGATATGTTACTTATCCGAGGTTATGATCGTCGGTATCTCGCATACCTAGTTCAACCTCGCATCGATAAGTACTCTTTTCTCGTTCCCGTGATATGTGATCCCTTGTGACCAAGTCACATGCTTGCAAGCTAATTGGATGACATTCCACCGAGAGGGCCTAGAGTATATCTATCCGTCATGTGGATAGACAAAGCCCACTCTTGATCCATGTGTCTGAACCAATACTTTCCGAACACTCAATGCCACCTTTATAACCACCCGCCACGGTGTGGTGTTTGATGTCATCAAAGCATCCATCCGGTAAAGGTGATATGCATGATCTCATGGTCGAAGGAATTAGGTTACTATGTATCAGAAAGCATATAGCAATTGAACCATTGAAATGACTTGATCTTTATGCTACGCTTATTTATAGGAGTATGTCCATCACATCATTATCCTAATGATATGATCCTGTTGTTAATAACATCTCTATGTTCATGATCAGGAAACCATGATCATATATTAACCAACAAGCTAGTTTAACAAGAGGCTATACTAGGGACTCTTATTTTAGTTTACAAATCACACAAGTATTAATGTTTCCGGTTAATAAAATTATAGCATGGTATGTAAACATTTATCATAAGTGTGAAGATATGATAATAACCACTTTATTATTGCCTCTAGGGCATATTTCCAACAGTCTCCCACTTGCACTAGAGTCAATAATCTAGTTTCAAACCTTTGTGTATTCAACACCTATGACTTTCCGGTGTTGTATGTACACGATTGCTAGTGGTCAACTGATCTTCGGATCTTGACACTTCCAGGTCCGTGTGTAATTGCATGTCTTTGCGTCTCTACGCATCACTCATTCTCTAATGAGATGGCTTTGTATGAATTTGGTCATTCGGTGTGACCTTTAGTTCTTTGGGGTTAAAACATGTTGATAATATTGTCGCACAATATATCTTCATAGTATTATCCCTCTGTGAACTACACCTAGTTTGATAACAAACTACTTGGCACAAATGCCCTCTTTTGCTGCTATAATAGCAGTCATACTTAGCCTTTTGTTGTAGTATCTGTCACAATGTCTTAACTTTGGAACTCATCCAAATCCATTATGGAACTCACATTCCATTATATTGTGCCACCCTTAGTTTAGATTGAGATAAACTTAATTTGTACTTTGTGACAAAGCTAGTATCAATGTAGTACTTTTACAATGAACTAACCATCTATTTGTCACTTCTACAAATATTATACTCTTAGTTCTTCCAAAAAATCATAAGAATATCCTTACTATTGTCCAATGATCATCTTATGAATCATTCTGGTATATGCTCACAACATTTAGAGCATAGGACATATCTGGATTTGTACATATCACAGTATGATTGATATAAATACTCTTTGTGATTTCATACATCAAGTATCAATCTATACTTGATTATTTGTTTCACCAAATGTCAATACACTTGAATATATCATCAACATTGAACTTATTCAATCCTTTCTGTGTGACAAGAACCTCTCTTGTAGTTTCTATATTGAACTCATTCAATATCTTGTCTATGTACTTCTGGCACAACCATATTAGCGTCTATTGATGCCAAATATTTGGGTTTTGCCTAAGTCTTTCATCGGGATGAAATTCTTAATATGTGTTAATAAAAGATACATCTTTTCTAATCAACAATATGTCCTCCACATAATGTATTAGAAATATGTCTTAGCGCTCCCACTTAATTTCTTGCAAATGCAAGCATCTTCATTGTCTCTAATGAACTTTTAAAACTCCTTTAACAGTTTCATCATAGTGAAGATTCCAACTCTGCTACGTTTACTTCAACCATTGAAGTTTGCATATGTTTTTAGCATCCCTTGAATTTAACAAAACCCTTTGGATCGCGTCATGCACACGTCCTAGGTAACAATTCTATTAGAAGAACTTGTTTTGTTTATTCAACTACCATATAACAAAATTTATATGTAGTGGTTGCTACATTAATCCGTCTAGACTAAACATCGCTATGAAAGATCAAATCTTGTCATATACAACCTTTGAACATTGTTGTGAACTCTTTCCCAACATGTCGACTATTTCATAGATGTGAAACATCCATGTCTATTTATTTATAGATCCAAACACAACTGTAAGGTCTTACACCTTTCTCGAGGGTCCTTCAAGTTCAAAACTTGATTTCTCGTGTATGGAACTATCACGGATTTTATGGCTTCAAGCCATTTGACGGAGTCAGGGCCCATCATCGCTTCTTTGCATGTAGTTGGTTCATTATTCTCAAATAATGATTCAACCCTCAAATCTTGGTATTTGATTGTTTACCCGATCTACTTGATTCAATAGGAACTTAGATCTTCGTGACCACAACCTTTGAGGTACGTGAGCCATGAGCTTTGTTGCTGCCTTCGGAACACTTTTCCATTGCGCAACTACGCACATATAGCTAAGGTTCTTTAACCTTATCAAAGTTCTATTGTCCTCCCACTTAACTTTTCACGAAAAATTCCTTCTCAAAGAAACTTGACGTTTTAAGTGACAAACACTTTTGTCTCGGTGTTATGGAGGAATACTTAGCTTATTGAAATAACATACAAAGACAGTTTATCCGACTTTGGTTGCAAAACATCTTTCTTATGCAAAGCATACCAATGTTTAAGAAAGGACAACTTGGTTTTATCCCAAACCATAACTTTATATGGTGTCATTTCAACGGATTATGATGGAGCTCTTTTCGGGAAAACGGTAATCTCTAAAGCTTTTAATCTTTAAAATATAATGGCAGTTTTATGAATTATACCTTTGATCTTACCATGTCAAACAAGGTTTAATTACATACCTCGAACGCCCATACCCTTATGGTGTTTGGAAATGCAAATCCACTAACAATTCCTTAAATCTTAGGTATTATGCTAAACTCGTAACTCAAATATCTCCCTTTATGATCTTTATCATAAACTATTTATATTCTTGTTACTATGATTTTGCACTTCATCTTGAAAGTCTTTGAACTTTTCAAGTGTTTCATACTTTATCCTTATTAAGTAAATATTCAAATATTCACTCAAATTCTTGGAGAAAGCATATGAAGTTGAAATCCATCGCTTTTGACTACACATGATGGTCTTTGTACAACAATATGTACAATTTCCAATAAGCTAGTCATTCGTTCCCTTTTGGCCTATGAACGAAGTTTTAATTATCTCTAGGACAGTTTCACAAGAGCCATGTGATCAAAAAACACAAGCTTCCAAATTTCCATCCACATGGAGTTTCTTCATGTGTTCTTTCCAATATAATTTAAACGGCGATGTCACTTCCTAAGTGACCTTTCAATCAATTTGTCTTTCGACATTTTTAGCACTAGTTTTATGGACGTGATTTCTCCAACGAGATTTTGTGAATCGTCCATCTTTTATGGATTACGGCAATTATTTGAACAACCCTTTGTTCTTCATAATACTGATAAAACAAATCTTGAAGGCAAGCTTTGATGTTTAACGAGCAACACAATAACCCTTTATTTGTTCTCGATGAACATCATCACATATTCTTTGCTAGTTACTTAGGCCATTGTAGTTCATGAATTACATTGTTTCGTATGATGATTCATACCAACAAATTCAGTATTAAATACTTAAGAACCACATTGTTTAATAAGCAAAGAATATAGCCATAACATGTATATCATCTATATACTTAAATGAACAATTCTAGTCTTTTCCTTTCGCCATATATTTATGAGATTCTCTTTCAAGATTTCCTATTCGCATTTGAAAGAATCTATCAACATCAATAGTGGAGTCATACATATGACATATAGTCCAAAGCGTGTATAGTTAAATACCAATGTCTTTGGACTTGCACTTTGAAGTAGATCACCATCATCAAATGTTTGGTGTTCTTTCAAATTCCTTTCTTTAGTAATCTCTTGGTGTAGTAAACATTTTACCTACATCAAATATTCACCCTTAACATGGAATCGTCCATGATCAAGCTACTTTTAGCTTATAACGATGAATTATGAGTATAATGTTGCTATCCAAAACCTTTTGGAGGATCGGGACAACAAGTGTCTCCAACCTTTTGCAAATTCTCATCAAATATGAGAACATGACTTTTGCCATATTATACTCTATCATGTTGCAACTAAAACTTTGTTTCAGATATCACAATATCTTCCACACATCATGGTTTCGAAATAACTCTTCAGATCCTAGATAACCTTGATATTAAGAGAATTCTTTGAATATCAAGAATCATGGAGACAAACATGATACTCATATACTAACTCTTGGAATTGTCACTCTTGATTTAATACCAATTATTAAACTTCATGGAGTAACCGAACTTCTTGAAAGTTTGCAATAGGACTTTTAAACTTTATATTAACACTTCAAAACAATACGATACCAGTCAGAAGTAAATTAACGAATTATATAGTTCTATCATCTCAATTATAACTAAGCGTACGGTGGTAAACGGATGCCAATGACTACAACAACTATGCAAATTCACTTTGATTTAGTTTATGATAAATTGAGTTCTAATTAATAATCAAATTAATCTAGGTGAACTCTCACTCAAAACAATATCCCTCACATTGTTTTAGTGATCACACGAACCAAATCCACCACATCAAAACCGATCATCACGAGAGTTGATATAGCTTCAATGGCGAACAATCGACATGTTCATCATATCTACTATATGACTCATGCTCTACCTTTCGGTAATCCGTGTTCCTGAGGCCATGTCTATACATGCTAGGCTCGTCAAGATCATACCTTAGTTTCTGCATGAGCAAATCTGGCTTGCTCACGTTGTATACACTTGCAGAATCTAGCTTAAGCTTTTGCAACGGTGCTAACTAAGGGTGAACACTTTATGATTTGAAATTCATGTGCATGAGGGATCATCTTATAATGCTACCGTCGTCTACTAAGCAATACAAGATGCATAAAGGATTAACATCACATGCAATTCATAATATGTGATATGATATGGCCTTTTCTTCTTTGTGCTTCCGATCTCCATCTTCTAGCACGAACATGATCTCCATCATCATCGGCATTGCATCAAGGTCAATGACGCTTCTCCATGGTTGTCGCCCACCGCTTCAACTATTACAACTACTTTGAATAGACACGTGGTCTTAACATAAATTAAAGACAACCATATGGCTTCGCCGTTGCCAACTTACAATAAGGAACATTGCATACATCAAATATAATCACAATCATGGCCATATCACATCCTTTGCACACCCGCAAAACAAAGTTAGGCGCCTCTACTTTCTTTGCATGTTTTACGTGGTTTGGGGCTTTCAATAAGTGTCGTTCTAACTACGAACATGAACCACAACATTGATACTAGCATTGTTGATTACCCGTTGTAAATTGGATCTTAACTATGCTAGAAAGCAGGCACCCATAAAGCCACTTATGCAATACAAGTTGCATGTCAAGCGTGGAGCAAGTCTCATGAGCGATGTCATGTAAGGTTAGCCCGGCCGCTTCATCCCAACATACCGCAAGATGCAAAGTACATAAGAAGCAATCGACAATAAAAGCATCAACGCCCACAATGACCATTGTGTTCTACTTGTGCATCTACATATAGATACGGCTCGACATACCTTGTAGGGTTCGTAGCATGGAAAACAAAATTTTCTATCGCATACAAACAAACAAGCCAAGATCTATCTACTAGATTGTAGCAATGAGTCGATGGAATAACTTACCCTCGAAGATTCCAAAGCGGTTAACGAGAGCGATTCTCGTGGGTGATGTAGTCGATTTTCGATCTCAAGATCGTGTAGGCGATCCTTCGACGTTGGCGGCCCGCGCTCATGATTGGTCACCGCATTTTCGGCGAAGACCTTCCTCTCCTTGTTCAGCAGGCGGCGGAGGTTGTAGCACTCTCCTCGCGATTCCGGCGACTGGCAGTGGTCTGGGAAGTGAGGGGAAAAAATGAGGAGGCCGTCTTAAGCGGTGCAGTATGGTGGAGCTTATGAGAGAGGCTATTAGTGGTCTAGTAATTAGACACACCAATTAGAAGGCTCTAAACCAATTAGAAGGCTCTAAACATGGCTAAAGCAATTAGAAGCTCTAAACCAAAACGGCTCTAAACCGAGATTTAGAGGTAGAAAGTTGTGTCTCTAGGAGGAGCCCTGCCTCCTTTTATGGGTGGGGAGGCGGCAGGGGGAGTCCTCCCAAGTCAGCCTTGGGTGGCTACCGCTTGGGGAGGAGACTCCTCCCTCAAGTCGGTTTCAACTCCTCTTTCTTGTTTCCCACAGGTTTCTTGTTTTAGCCGTTTGACTTTCAAACTGACATTTGACTTTTCTGTTTTAGGATTCAATTTAATCCTTTATTTGGGACAGAAGAACACTTAGTACATGATGCAATCATTCCAATATGTAATGACACATCCATGTACCCTCCCCGAGTCTTGGGACAATCGGAACCTTCAGAACATTCCCGATGAAACACCGTAATCATTCCCGAACTCAAACGGACTTTCCTTATATGAATCTTATTCTCCGGACCATTCCGGATCACCTCGTGATATCCCGGATACCATCCGAGACTCCGAACAACATTCGGTCTCTTTCTCATAATACCATAACTACTCAAACAACGTCGAATCCTTAAGTGTGTCTCCCTACGGTTCGTGAATTATGCAGACATGATCGAGACACTTCTCCGAACAATAACCAATAGAGGAATCTGGAAATTCATATGGCTCCCACATATTTCTACGATTACTTTGCGATCGAATGAACCACTTACATACGATACCAATTTCCTTTGTCTCACGATATGTTACTTATCCGAGGTTATGATCGCGGTATCTCGCATACCTAGTTCAACCTCCATCGATAAGTACTTTACTCGTTCCCGTGATATGTGATCCCTTGTGACCAAGTCACATGCTTGCAAGCTAATTGGATGACATTCCACCGAGAGGGCCCAGAGTATATCTATCCGTCATGTGGATGGACAAATCCCACTCTTGATCCATGTGTCTCAACCAATACTTTCCGAACACTCAATGCCACCTTTATAACCACCCGATTCACGGTGGTGTTTGATGTCATCAAAGCATCCATCCGGTAAAGGTGATATGCATGATCTCATGGTCGAAGGAATTAGGTTACTATGTATCAGAAAGCATATAGCAATTGAACTATTGAAATGACTTGATCTTTATGCTACGCTTATTTATAGGAGTATGTCCATCACATCATTCTCCTAATGATATGATCCTGTTGTTAATAACATCTCTATGTTCATGATCAGGAAACCATGATCATATATTAACCAACAAGCTAGTTTAACAAGAGGCTATACTAGGGACTCTTATTTTAGTTTACAAATCACACAAGTATTAATGTTTCCGGTTAATACAATTATAGCATGGTATGTAAACATTTATCATAAGTGTGAAGATATGATAATAACCACTTTATTATTGCCTCTTGGGCATATCTCCAACATCTTGATCTTATTTCGTCTAGCCCTCCATAATGCTCGTTGGTGGAAGAATCTGGTATTCCTGTCTCCCTCCTTGAGCCATGAGACACGTGATCTTTGTACCCACAACATTTCTTCCTTGTACAACAATTCGTTCATATGATCTGTGGCACGACGGATCTCCTGCTTATCCGCGTCTGTTCTTTGTAGGCTTTCCAAAGTAGCACGGGCTTTTTTCAATTCCTTCAGTATGTTTCCAAATTTCGTTTTACTCTAGTTTTGTAGTACATACATGCCCGAATTTACGCCCTTCATCACGTCACCTAGGTCTGCTTTGGGCCCATGCTCCCACCAAGCCGACGCTACCCTCTCAGGGAGTTTCGCTTCACGCTCCCAGAAGATTTCATACTGTCTCCGTGGCTTCTTGCAGATGGCCCGATCCTCCTGCTCAATACAAAGCAACACTGGGCAATGGTCCGATACAGGAGAGGTCAGGTGCTGTACCGTGGAGTCGGCATAGAGGTCCCGCCATTCTTCATTCGCCACCGCCCGGTCTAGTCTCACTCGGACATTTGCTCTTCCTCTCCTTCTATTATCATATGTATATGGGGTACCTGAAAAGCCAAGATCAGTTAGCCCACAATCAAAAAGGACCTCACAGAATGCATCCATTTGGCTTTTAGGTCTAGGGGTGCAGGATATATGCTCCTCTTGCCATAGTGCCTCATTGAAATCCCCCATAACTAGCCAAGGCAGATTGGATCGTTGGCGAATCTCCCGGAGTTTGTCCCACATAAGATGACGGTTTTCCACCCTAGGCTCTCCATACACAAAGTTAAGTGCCATAACAGCACATTACGGGATACACGCACATACGCATCAATTACTCTTTCATTAATCTCTTGGATGTCTACAGAAACTTGCTCATGCCAAAATAAAGCTAAACCACCACTTAAACCATCACTACTAAAACCAGCAAAACCCTTAAGACCTAACCTATTGCGCATAAGGGGTATCTTATTTTTATTATGCCTAGTTTCACAAAGAAAAAACAATCTAGGACTCCATACTTGGGAAATCACAGCAAGTTCACGCACTGTCGGGGCATTCCCTGCACCCCGACAGTTGAACGATGTGCAATTCATGGCCCCTAGCGAGACCTAACATGGGGTCTCGCCAGTTTACCAGACATTCCAGGTCCAGTCTTTGTTGCCACGCCATCTCCTTTCTTGTCCAGCCGGCCTTTGCTCCCACCTGTTGGAGATATGCCCTAGAGGCAATAATAAATGTAGTTATTATTATATCTTTGTGTTTATGATAAATGTTTACATTCATGCTATAATAGTATTAACAAGGAAACCATTAATACTTGTGTGATTTGTAAACTTAATTTGAAGTCCCTAGTATAGCCTCTATACTTCACTAGCTTATTGGTTGATTAATGATTGTGGTTTCCCTATCATGAACATTGAGATGTTATCAACAACAAGATCATATCGTTAGGAGAATGATATGGTGGACATACTCCTATAGATAAGCGTAGCATAAAGATCAAGTCATTTCAATAGTTCAATTGCTATATGCTTTCGATACATAGTAACCTAATTCCTTCGACCATGAGATCATGCATATCACCTTTACCGGATGGATGCTTTGATGACATCAAACACCACACCGTAATCGGGTGGCTATAAAGGTGGCATTAAGTGTTCGGAAAGTATTGGTTGAAACACATGGATCAAGAGTGATTTGTCCATCCACATGACGGATAGATATACTGGGCCCTCTCGGTGGAATGTCATCCAATTGGCTTGCAAGCATGTGACTTGGTCACAAGGGATCACATATCACGGAACGAGAAAAGAGTACTTATCGGAACGAGGTTGAACTAGGTATGCAGAGATGCCGACGATCATAACCTCGGATAAGTAAACTATCGTGAGACAAAGGGAAATTGGTATCGTATGTAAGTGGTTCATTAGATCGCAAAGTAATCGAGAAATATGTGGGAGCCATATGAATTTCCAGATTCCTCTATTGGTTATTGTTCGAGAAGTGTCTCGATCATGTCGCATAATTCACGAACCGTAGAGACACACTTAAGGATTCGACGTTGTTTGAGTAGTTATGGTATTATGAGAAAGAGACCGAATGTTGTTCGAGTCTCGATGGGATCCGGATATCACGAGGTGATACGGAATGGTCCGGAGAATAAGATTCATATAAGGAAAGTCCTGCTGAGTTCGGGAATGATTCCGGTGTTTTCATCGGAATGTTCTAGAAGGTTCCGGATTGTCCCAAGACCGGGGGTACATGAATGTGTCATTACATATTGGAATGATTGCATCATGTACTAAGTGTTCTTGCTGTTCCAAAACATGAAAGTCAAATTGCCGTTTGAAAGTCAAACGCTACTAAAACAGAAACTGTGGGAAACAAGCAAGAGGAGTTGGAACCAACTCGAGGAGGAGTTGGACCTCCAGCCGGCGCCCTAGGCCGAGTTGGGAGGGACTCCTCCTCCCTGGCGCCAAGGCCCTCCACCTATATAAGGAGGCAGGCCTCCTAGACACACAACTTTCTACCTCTAAATCTCGGTTTAGAGCCGCTTTTTGGTTTAGAGCTTCTAATTGCTTTAGCCAGCGGTTTAGAGACTTCTAATTGGTTTAGAGCCTTCTAATTGGTGTGTCTAATTACTAGACCACTAATAGCCTCTCTCATAAGCTCCACCATACCGCACCGGCTTAAGGCGGCTCATGGATTTCCTCTACTTCCTGCACCACGCCAGGTGCCGAATCGCGAGGAGAGTGCTACAACCTCCACGCCTTTGGAACAAGGGAGAGGAAGGTCTTCGTCGAGTACCGAACGCAGACCGATCAGGGAGCGCTGCCGAACGTGGCGCGAAGGATCGTCTACACGATCTTGAGATCGGAAGAGTACTACATCACCCACGAGAATCGCTCGTTAAACGCTTTGGAATCTTCGAGGGTAAGTTATACCATCAACTCGCTGTACAATCTAGTAGATAGATCTTGGATTGTTTGTTTGTATGCGATAGAAAAATTTTGTTTTCCATGCTACGAATCCCAACAAAGGGTATCGAGCCGTCTATATGTAGATCTTGCAGACGAGTAGAACACAATGGTCATTGTGGGCTGATGCTTTTATTGTCGATTGCTTCTTGTGTACTTTGCATCTTGCGGTATGTTGGGATGAAGCGCCCGGCTAACCTTACATGACATCGTTCATGAGACTTGCTCCACGCTTGACATGCAACTTGTATTGCATAAGTGGCTTTATGGGTGCTGCTTTCTAGCATAGTTAAGATCCAATTTACAACGGTGATCAACAATGCTAGTATCAATGTTGTGGTTCTTGTTCGTAGTTAGAACGACACTTATTGAAAGCCCCAAACCACGTAAAATATGCAAAGAAAGTAGAGGCGCTAACTTTGTTTTGCGGGGTGCAGTGATGTGATATGGCCATGATTGTGATTATATTTGATGTATGCAATGTTCCTTATTGTAAGTCGACAACCGCAGAGCCATATGGTTGTCTTTAATTTATGTTAAGACCCGCGTTCTATTCAAAGTAGTTGTAATAGTTGAAGCCGTGGGCGACAACCATGGAGAAGCGCCATTGACCTTGATGCAATGCCGTGATGATGGAGATCATGTTCGTGCTTGAAGATGGAGATCGGAGGCACAAAGAAGAAAGGCCATATCATATCACATATATATTGAATTGCATGTGATGTTAATCCTTTATGCATCTTGTATTGCTTAGTAGACGACGTAGCATTATAAGATGATCCTCATGCACATCAATTTCAAATCATAAAGTGTTCACCCTTAGTTAGCACGTTGCTAAAGCTTGTTGTTTCAAGCACCACGTGATGATCGGGTGTGTTAGATTCGCAAGTGTATACAACGTGAGCAAGCCAGATTTGCTCATGCGTAAACTAAGGTTTGATCTTGACGAGCCTAGCATGTATGCACATGGTCTCGAACACGGATCACCGAAAGGTAAAGCATGAATCATATAGTAGATATGATGAACATGACGATTGTTCGCCATTGAAACTATGTCAACTCTCGTGATGATCGGTGTTGATATGGTGGATTTGGTTCGTGTGATCACTAAAACAATGTGAGGGATATTGTTTTGAGTGGAGTTCACCTAGTTTAATTTTATTAATTTGAACTCAATTTGTCATAAACTTAGTCTAAACTATTGCAAATATGTTGTAGATCAATGGCAGCCCCTACCATCAATTTTAATGCTCCTAGAGAAAGAAAAGTTGAAAACAATGGAAGCAACTTCATGGATTGGTTCCGCAATTTGAGGATTGTCCTCACGGTGGTAATTTGACCTATGTCTGGATGCATTGGGTGACCCACGCAGCCCAATGCTCGATGAAGTAAAGAATGTTTACCTCGCTCGGAAGAATCAAGACTCCATAGTTCAGTGTGCTATCTTGTATGGTTTGGAATCGGAGCTTGAGAAAAGGTTTGAGGATTCAGACCCATATGATATTGTCGAAGATCTCAAATTGATTTTGAGACTCATGCGGCAATTGAAAGCTATGAGGCTTACGAAAGTTCTTTAAGCGCAAGATGGAAGAGGCAGCTCCATCGGTGAGCATGTGTTTAAGATGTGCGGGCACGCAAACAAACTTCAAAGCTTGGGTATAGTGATTCCTAATGCTTTGGGATTTACCGTGTCCTCCAATCACTACCACCAAGTTACAAGAACTTTGTGATGAACTACAACATGCAGAACATGAACAAGACGTTGCCAGAACTCTTTTCCATGTTGAAATCTGAAGAAGTGGAGATCAAGAAAGAGCACCAAGTGTTGTTGGTCAATAAGACCACCAAATTCAAGAAAGGCAAGTCTAAGCAAAAGGGACACTTCAAGAAGGGTGGTAAGAAATCTACCACGCCGACGAAGAAGACCAGGGCTGGACCTAAGCCCGATCTTGAGTGCTTTTACCGCAAGGAGAAGGTCCTTTGAGCGGAATTGCCCAAAGTACTTGGCGGATTTGAAGAACGGAAACATCAAGAAGAAAGGTATATCCGATATACATGTTATTGATGTGTATCTCACTAGTACCGTAGTAGTGCGGGTATTTGATCTGGTTCGGTTGCTCATATTTGTAACTCAAAGCAAAGTCTTTGCGAATAAGCGGAAGCTAGCGAAGAACGAGGTGACGATGCGGCGTGGGAAACGGATCAAAGGTTGATGTGATCGCGGTCGCACGCTACCCTTCATCTACCATCGGGATTAGTTTTATACTTAAATAATTGTTATTTGGTGCTGCGTTGAGCATGAACATTATATCGGGATCTTGTTTATTGCGAGGCGGTTACTTGTTTAAATCGAGAATAATGGTTGTTCTATTTATATGAGTAATATGTTTTATGCACATGCACCTTAGATAGATGGTCTATTCTTATTGAATCTCGATAGTGGAAATACACATATCAACAACATTGAGGCTAAACGTTTGAAATCAGCGATAATTCGACCTATATGTGGCAATTGTCGTCTTGGTCACATCGAGTGAAACGTATGAAGAAACTCCATTCGATGGACTTCTTGAATCACTTGATTTTGAATCACTTGAAAGATGTGAAGCATGTCGAAGGGAAAAATGACTAAGACTCCATTTTACGGTATGATGGAGCGAGCTACGGACTTATTGGAAATCATACATACCGATGTGTGTGGTCCAATGAGTGTAGCATCGCGGTGGTTATCGTTATGTTCTTACCTTCACAGATGACTTGAGTAGATATGGGTATATCTATTTCATGAAACATAAGTCCGAAACTTTAGAAGTTTAAGGAGTTTCAAAGTGAGGTAGAGAATCAACGTAACAAGAAGATTAAATTTCTACGCTCGATCGTGGAGGTGAATATCTAAGTTACGAGTTTGGCGAGCATTTAAAGAAGTGCGAATACTTTCAATTAATTAACCGGGAACACCACAGCGTAATGGTGTGTCCGAACGTTATGTCGAACTCTCTTAGATATGGTTCGTTCTATGATGTCACTTACAGATTTACCGCTATCATTTTGGGGTTATGCATTAGAAACAGCCGCATTCACTTTAAATAGGGCACCGTCTAAATCCGTTGAAATGACACCATATCAATTATGGTTTGGGACGAAACCTAAATTGTCGTTCCTTAAAGTTTGGGGATGCGAAGCCTATGTAAAGAAGTTATAGCCGGACAAGCTTGAACCCAAAGCGGAAAAATGCGTCTTCATAGGATACCCGAAGGAAACTATTGGGTATACCTTCTATCATAGATCCGAAGGCAAAATCTTCGTTGCCAAGAATGGATCTTTTCTAGAGAAGGAATTTCTCTCGATAGAAGTGACTGGAAGGAAAGTAGAACTCGACGAGGTTGTCGAACCTTCTCTCGAAATTGCGAGTAGCGCAGCACCGGAAGAAGTTCCTGTGGTGCTGCACCAATAAGAGGAAGCTAATGATGATGATCATGAAACTTGGTTGAAGTTGCTACAGAGCCTCGGAGGTCAACGAGAACTCGTACCACTCCATTGGTATGATTCCGTTATGAATGTCATGGTGGTGGACAACACCGATGACCCCGAGACATATGAGGAAGCGATGATGAGCCCAGATTCCAATAAATGGCAAGAAGCCATGAAATCCGAGATTGGATCCATGTACGAAAACCAAGTATGGACTTTGGTGGACTTACCGGATGGCGGAAGGTATCGAGAACAAATGGATTTTCAAGAAGAAAGCAGATCTCGATGGTAATGTTATCGTTTATAAAGCTCGACTTGTCGCAAAAGGGTTTCGACAAATTCAAGGAGTTGACTACGATGAGACTTTCTCACGGTAGAAGCTAAAGTCTGTGAGGATTATGTTAGCAATCGCTGCATATTATGATTATGAGATATGGCGGATGGATGTCAAAACAGCATTCCTCAATGGAGACATTGATGAAGAGTTGTATATGATGCAACCCAAAGGTTTTGTCGATCCTAAAGATGCTAACAAGGTATGCAAACTTCAACGGTCCATCTATGGATTGAAGCAGCATCCCGGTTGGAATCAACGTTTTGATAAGGTAATCAAAAGTTTTGGTTTTATACAAACTTATGGAGAAGCTTGTATTTACAAGAAAGTGAGTGGGAGCTCAGAGCATTCTTAATACTGTATGTGGATGACATATTGTTGATTGGTAATGATGTAGACCTTCTTAATAGTGTCAAGGAATATTTGAATAATAGTTTTTCAATGAAGGATCTTGGCGAAGCACTTACATATTAGGCATAAAGATTTATAGAGATAGATCAAAACGCCAAATATCATTGTCACAGAGTACATATTTGGACAAAGTTCTAAAGAGATTTGGAATGGAAGAAAGCAAGAAAGGGTTCTTGCCCATGTTGCTCAATCGACCTTGAGTAAAACTCAAAGTCCGACATCGGCAGAAGATAGAGAAAGGATGAGTAAGACTCCTATGCCTCGACCATAGGATCTCTAATGTATGCCATGCTATGTACTAGACCCGACATTGCATATCTTTGTTAGTTTAACTAGCAGATATCAAAGTGATCCAGAGTGGATCATTGGACAATGATCAAAAACATCCTTAAGTACTTGAGAAGAACTAAGGATATGGTTCTTTCTTATGGAGGTGATGAGCGACTCGTTGTTAATGGTTACACCGATGCTAGTTGGAACACCGATCCGGATGATTCTAAATCACAATCCGGATACGTATTTATTTTGAATGGTGCAGCAGATTAGGAGGAGTGCAAAGCAAAGCGTTGTGGCGAGATCTTCAACTGAATCGAATACATGGCTGCTTGAGTCTTCACAAGAAGCGATATGGATGAAAGAGTTCATTACAGAGCTGGGTGTGGTTCCAAGTCGCTGGACCCAATGTCTATCTCATGTGATAACATGGCGCCATAGCCAATGCGCAAGAACCAAGGTCACACAAGAAGTCAAGCATATCAAGTCGTTTTCACGCTATTCGAGAACATATCCAGGATGGGGATATAAAGATTTGCAAAGTACACACAGATCTGAATGTGGTGGATCCATTGACTAAACCTCTCCCGAGGGAAAAACATGACCAACACCAAACTGCCATGGGTGTTCGGTATATTACCATGTAATCTAGATTAGATGACTCTAGTGCAAGTGGGAGACTGTTGGAGATATGCCCTAGAGGCAATAATAAATGTAGTTATTATTATATCTTTGTGTTTATGATAAATGTTTACATTCATGCTATAATAGTATTAACAAGGAAACCATTAATACTTGTGTGATTTGTAAACTTAATTTGAAGTCCCTAGTATAACCTCTATACTTCACTAGCTTGTTGGTTGATTAATGATTGTGGTTTCCCTATCATGAACATTGAGATGTTATCAACAACAAGATCATATCGTTAGGAGAATGATATGGTGGACATACTCCTATAGATAAGCGTAGCATAAAGATCAAGTCATTTCAATAGTTCAATTGCTATATGCTTTACGATACATAGTAACCTAATTCCTTCGACCATGAGATCATGCATATCACCTTTACGGATGGATGCTTTGATGACATCAAACACCACACCGTGGCGGGTGGCTATAAAGGTGGCATTAAGTGTTCGGAAAGTATTGGTTGAAACACATGGATCAAGAGTGGGATTTGTCCATCCACATGACGGATAGATATACTCTGGGGCCTCTCGGTGGAATGTCATCCAATTGGCTTGCAAGCATGTGACTTGGTCACAAGGGATCACATATCACGGGAACGAGAAAAGAGTACTTATCGGTAACGAGGTTGAACTAGGTATGCAGAGATACCGTCGATCATAACCTCGGATAAGTAAACTATCGTGAGACAAAGGGAAATTGGTATCGTATGTAAGTGGTTCATTCGATCGCAAAGTAATCGTAGAAATATGTGGGAGCCATATGAATTTCCAGATTCCTCTATTGGTTATTGTTCGGAGAAGTGTCTCGATCATGTCCGCATAATTCACGAACCGTAGGGAGACACATAAGGATTGACGTTGTTTGAGTAGTTATGGTATTATGAGAAAGAGACGAATATTGTTCGAGTCTCGGATGGGATCCGGGATATCACGAGGTGATCCGAATGGTCGGATAATAAGATTCATATAAGGAAAGTCCGTTTGGAGTTCGGGAATGATTCCGTGTTTTCATCGGGAATGTTCTAGAAGGTTCGGATTGTCCGGCACTCGAGGGTACATGAATGTGTCATTACATATTGGAATGATTGCATCATGTACTAAGTGTTCTTGATGTTCCAAAACATGAAAGTCAAATTGCGGTTTGAAAGTCAAACGGCTAAACAAGCGTGGGAAAGCAAGAGGAGTTGGAACCAACTTTGGAGGAGGTTGGACTCCTCCGGGCGCGCCAACCCTAGGCCGAGTTGGGGAGGACTCCTCCCTCCTGGGCGCCAAGGCCCTCCACCTATATAAGGAGGGGCAGGGCTCCTCCTAGACACACAACTTTCTACCTCTAAATCTCGGTTTAGAGCCGTTTTGGTTTAGAGATTCTAATTGCTTTAGCCGGTTTAGAGCCTTCTAATTGGTTTAGAGCCTTCTAATTGGTGTGTCTAATTACTATACCACTAATAGCCTCTCTCATAAGCTCCACCATACCAAGCACCGGCTTAAGCGAAGCCTGCGGGATTTCCCTCTACTTAGGTACCACTGCGTTGTCTTCTCCGGAATCGCGAGGAGAGTGCTACAACCTCCGCTGCCTGCTGGAACAAGGGAGAGGAAGGTCTTCGTCGAGTACCGAGCGTGTGACCGACTGCGGGAGCGCTGCCGGAACGTGGCGCCGGAAGGATCGTCTACACGATCTTGAGATCGGAAAGAGTACGACTACATCACCCACGAGAATCCGCTCTCGTTAAACGCTTTGGAATCTTCGAGGGTAAGTTATACCATCGACTCGTTGCTACAATCTAGTAGATAGATCTTGGCTTGTTTGTTTGTATGCGATAGAAAAATTTTGTTTTCCATGCTACGAATCCCAACACCACCAGCCCCTCATGAGGTGCTGATGACACGCCCTCTCTTCGGATCACCACCAGTCATAGTTCCAGTATTCAGCGACAACGCCAGGTCCACCTTAGTCCCTTGCACCTCTATTTCCTCAACTCCCCTTTTACCCAGCACAGATTCAACGTTGGCCATCGTCACATCCGTGGCGCTCTCATTGGACAGTTCCAGGGTCGAGAGATCTCGTAGGGCAGGGATCATATCGCTTGATGACGGTCCTGGCGGTACTCCATTACTGCCTGACCGATCCTGGTTGCGGTGCTTTGCCTTAGTCTCGAATAGTGGATTCTCCTGGGAGCAGTACTGACTTGGGCCACCACTCATGAACATGGAGTTGCTTGGCTTCTTGATGGAGAGGTCTGGGCGCCGGGAGTAGTGTTTTGTCTCTTACGTAGTCATAGATTCCCGGCTCTATTGATCAAGTCATGTTCTGCTTCCATCATGGTGCGCTGTTCATTCTCCTCAAAGCCGTCACGTGCATCAACAACCTCTGGTATTTTGACCATGTAAGATAATGGACCTTCCTCCTCACCCCGCTTGTTTCTGGCAGGCCTACCCAAGGGGGTTTGACGGCCATCTTCCTGCATCCCAAAGAATAGTCCAACTCTAGCTGCTAGTTTGTAGGTTGCTGAGAGAACCCTTCTTTCAAACTTATACTTTGGGGAGCAGCGCAGTGTAGTATCATAGTTCAGAGACGGCAGCCCTTGCACCTTCTTCTCATAGATCTCCTCATCGTGTCCAATGAGGCCACAATGGAAACAGAAGTGCGGCAGACGCTCATAGCGCATGGGGTTGATCCTCTCTACCGCTTGGCCTTTAATTGTTGTTTTGAACCATGTTTGCAGCCGCCTATTCAGCGGCAGGTCTACTTACACCCTCAGGTAATCATCATACTCCATCCTCTGCTGCTGTCCAATATCCACTTGCAGAGTCGTGCCAATCTTCAAACCAAGCAACATACCATACTCTTTTGTTTGCTTGTTCTAGGGAACATCATAAAATTTAACCCATATCTTCAAAGAGTTCAGTACGGCTTCAGATGGCTGTGCATTGTGGACGAACGGTGCAAGAAGAACCGCTGCACCTAGATGGATGCATGGCCCCGATCAACAAACAAGAAATCTCCCTTCGACATGAAGGTTATGATAAAAAAGTTGTTCCTCGGCTCCTTGAAGTGCATGGTAGCCTAAATACCCTAGACCCGCATGAAGTGTTTATGGACCTCGGTATAATTCATGGCTTTCAAAGAGTAGTAGCGGGCCAGCATCCTCCATACCGTAGGTTTTTGGGGTTCCACGAAATCATCTGGTTCCTCCTCCATGCAGACTTCATCATCCAGATCCACTTCTCCCTCAGCATATATCTCCGGCCCGCCATGTGATCCTTCCGCCCCTCGCCGTCCCAATTACCATCCTCATAGTCCCCATCCTGAAGCATGGCGAGCTGGCGCTCACGCTGCTGAATCACCATGAGCTGCCTATCCCCCATGGGCTCAACCGGCTTGTTATCGGAGGGCGGCTTCGGGTGGGTAGGCTCCTTATCGGTGCCCCCGTGATCACCCCCACCGCCGGCCGACGACATCGCACGTGAGTTTCGAGAGGGACGAGGCACTCCTGGATCATACATCGTATTCTGGAACACCGCGATCCTGATTAGGATTTCTCCCGCGGCCTCTGTCCGTGGTTTTATATCCCGTGAATCTGAGATCCAATCTAGCTCCCAGTCATGAAGATCACGGAGACCATGCTGATCCATCGCAGTCGTATCCAATCCAAACTCCGCAGAGACGTCAAAACCCCAAACACTTCCCTGATTGGGCACGCTGCCGTCCATGGCATGGTGGTGGCGCGAGATCGCCTCAGTGTCGCCAGTTAGCGCAGACTTTGTGGTTATCTTTTGGTGCCTACCCTCATGGTTAGGTGTTATCTTCTTGGGTTTTTTTCTCAAGGGAATAGTGTTATCTTTTTGTAGTTTAGACTTTGACTCGACTAACTCACGGGCCCTACTGGGAGGATTGGAATTGATTCGTAGCAACCTGCCAGTAAAACCTCTTGCATCCAAAAACAAGTTGGGCCGTTTTTAGGTTTGAACACAAGAACACGCAACAAGGAAGCCTCTCACAAAAAAAGCCCGTATTGACCTCAAAGTTGACTCACCTAAGGAACGCTTTCCTTAAAAATGGATTAATGAACTATAAAGGAATCCAGCCTAAAAACAACACAACATCAAACAAAGCTAGAACAACAACGTCGAGGCGTGACAAAACAAGGCACACCAACACCAACACTAACACCAATTGAGCAATATAGTTGACTGGTATTGGGAAGCTTCTCCATAACAAACAATACTGCACAAAACCATCTACGTCAAGCATCATGCCACGTCAGGCAAAGCACTGATCTTCGACGGCTGCATCACCAGCAATGTAGCATCCGAGACCCGATCAATAGCATATGAGAAAAGGCTGACCAGAAACCGACCTAGTTAGGCAAGTGAAAGGCTAATCGGTCCTCCTAAAAGTGCCTCGGCCCAAGGGATTCAGCTCGAGGCAGCAAAGAAGATTGTTGTTGCCAACAAAACTTCAATCACTAGAGGACCTACTGTAACATCCCAAAAATACTAAACTTGGATCATCAAACTCTAATCATCAAATTTAGGGCTAACAAAAAACTTTGCTAAATAAAAATATGAAAGCATGCATGTGTGTATGCATCCCATTTTGAATTCTTTTGAATTGACATGTTTGTGTGTTTCCTTGCTTGTAAAATGTTTCTTGGGTGAAATAAACATCATCTAAACATTTCCCAAACTTTTCCCAAAGACAAATAAATCAAAACAAAGCTAAATGAGTGAATGATCATTTTGACCAATTTAACTCTCATGCCTACTTTGGCTGTCTCAAACTTTCAGAACCTAACAGAAACTTTTCTGGATCTTTGCACCCCTTGATTGTACTCATAACAAAGTATCAAGGCCCACTTTGTGATCATCCAAAAACTTTCAAATGCATAGTTTAAATGACAGTTCAAAATTTAATCTTTATCATATGGGAAGATCCCACTTTTTCAAAAACCACTCAAACAAGCTCAACTTTCAAAACCCAAGCATCTGCAGACTCACCAGCACCAACCTAGCACACACCCCAAAAATCTTTTCAAAATTCAAAACTTGAATTCATGCGGCCATTTCATCAAACACTTGGCAGACACAAATCAAACAAAATCAAAACACTATAGTGTGCAGTGTTTTGAGCCTAACTGGTTCCCTATCTAGCTCACAACTAGCTCAGTAGATCATCTAGCAAGATTAACCAAGCACTAGCACCACCGTGAGCTTTCCAAAACCATCAATGGTGAAAAACCGAAGCCACCCTTGCCACCCACATGTCGACATCAAGCTAGGGAGGAAACTAGCCGTGCCAACCTTGTCTGGGAGATCACCCATGCTTCACCGCCCCCTCTCGACCAGCACTGCCTCGAAGACGTCAAACACAACACCCAGGAACGCCGCACTCGTGCCTCTGCCAACCGTGCCGAGCATGCGCCAGAGCGCCACTTTCGACCGAAGCCCACAGACCGCGCGCCGCCCTCGCCGCGTGCATACACGATCGCCACCATCCCAGGAACACGCCAGACATGCCCATTGCACCGCCCGTGCCCCGTAGCCACCGCTCGCCGTCAAAGATGCCGCCTCTACCGCGCAGAGCGTCGCGTGTTCTGGACCAAACCGCATCGCCCCTACACGCGCATTAAAGCCATAGAGCATCGCAAGGAGACCACCAAGCGATCGCCACCGCCGGCCATGCCTCTAGCAGCCCGTAGCCATGTCGCCACCGTCGCCCGCCCATGTCGTTCGGTCTCACCGTCGCGACTATAAATAGAGGCCTCCCCCGCTCGAATTCTTCACACCATTCCACTCCTCTCTCACCCAGAACCATCCCACCTCAGTCCCGGAGCAAGGCGAGCAGCGCATCGCCGGAATTGCGCCGGAGCAGGCCGCCTCTGGAGAAGAAGGGCGTCGTCGATTAAATCCACCCAGAGCTCCCGCGACCTCCCCGAGTTCGCCGTCGTCGACCGTCGTTCGCCCGCCTCGACCCTCGCCCGAACCCGGTGGCGCAACGACCCACTGGCGCGCTAGGTTTGGTCCCGGGAGTTGCCCGACGTGGACGACGACCCTCAGCCATTGGATTAGACTTAGATCGTGTGGCCGATATTGCCCCATACCGCTTCGCATTTAAAGAGCCACTGACTGGTGGAACCCCCTGCCTGAGCCTCAGCCACGGAGTGTCACCGGGCCGTTAACCTTTCCTTGACAGCTTATTTGAATTTAACCTTTTCCATTTTATTTCAAACACATACATGCCCAATTTCAAAAATCAACCCAGGTCGATTCAGTGAACCAAATTTAATGAGACCAATTTTGTTAGAAAGGTCTGGGAATGCTGAATCCAAGCCCGTTGGATTCAAGTCATTTGGATCTATAGATCATCCATGGTAAAAATAACAAGGCAGAAGCTTTTCTGCATTCAAACATTTTTCAAATTAAAACCATAATAGCTTTTGAGTTGATTCCAACTCTCAAAAATCACATTTAACCATACCTTTCAGAATATATAAAAATATATAGGTTTACTTACATAAATAATGTTCAAGTAATAAAAGAATGCCCCATAGGCATTTCTAGCCACTTTAATTAATTAAAATAAAAGGGTAAAACCTTATACATTCCCATGAACTAAAATGTGTGGTGATGACATGTGTCAACATGATCCCATGTTTGGTTTGGAGAATATTAAATCTTAAGTAGTTTTTAATGAGTAGAAATTACTTTTCTAAAAATAAAAGGAATTAAACCAAACTTTAATCTTGTAATATTAGTGATGATGTTAGATTATCTATAGGACCCTTTTGTGTGATGATTGCAAGTAGTTAAGTATTGGTTGGTGATTGTGTACACCGTATTTATTTATAGACGCTAGTACCGACCAAGGATACGAGGAGGAAGGAGGATACTACGAAGAAGAAGCCGAGGAGAACTTCAACCACTACTCTGCACAAGACAAGCCTAATAATACTAGTTGAATGTGCAAGCTAACACTTGCAATTTAGCAATCTTATACTGATATTGTGCAAGCCAATACTTGCAAGCTTTGTTAATCAAGTGGACCAATGCAAGCTAACACTTGCAAGATACTCTACTGATGCAACAAACCACCACTTGTTACTATGCCCAGTATATGCCTTAAGCATATGTGATCATATCCACTTGATAAATCAATCCTAGTTTTACTTACAAGCTTTATTACTTTATTTCTTTATCAAAGCTAGTACTTAGAGCTTCCTTAAGTAAATTGTAGATATTAGAAAGATAATTGAAGGTTGCATAAAGAGCATAAAATTTGTCCTAAGCTAGATAATCTTGATGTCATCCTAAGGCATAAGATTAAACTTAGTTAAACTCCACTAGTGTACCACCCCTCATTAGTGCTTACCCCCACTTGTAGATGCTAGTGCTAAGCATAAAACTTGATCAACTTTAGATGGGAATACTTAGTGGAAAAATGGTTATGAAAACCTTGGAATGATGAATCATTCTATTGAAATGTTTTGGACATGTGTTTCCGAACACTTGATGATTTTGGTGATGAAAATGATGAGGCATGAGCCTTAGCCTTTTATAAAATTAATGGTTGTCTGGATGCGATACCATTCCAATTTTATTGTACAACCACAATACCCGAGAATTGGGTAGGGCTTGACTGGAAACTTATATACCTTAGTATTGGTTCCCTCACGACCAAGGTCTGAGCTGAGGCTATCTTGTGAAGATTGTCCACCTATGCAGTACCCAAGATGACAATTGGTCATGGTTGGGAGGCCAAACTCACGGCAGAGGTGCTTATACTAGGGCGTGTAATTAAAAGGTTAGGATTGATTATCCGCATACTGAGTATGGTGAATTTAGGATTTATTCCTGACGGATGTATGGAATGTTGTGGTGAAAGTGTACAATCTCTGCAGAGTGTCAAACTATTCGAATAGCCGCGTCCGCGGTTATGGACAGTTGGAGTGGCCATACTGTTCTCCCGTCATATGTTTTCAAAAAGACATGAAATGAACTGAGACTTTGACTTGACCACAACAGGGTTGTGATATGAGATACAAGTTCCCACTTAGGTGTAATAAAATCTTAACTAGCATTCGTTGCTTCTAAACTTAGTAGAGATAAATCTGGCTTTTGCAAAATAACCCTAGAGCCTAGTGTCCTATTATCAAAAACCCCTTTTACTTGTTAGTATTAGTTTGCAAGTACTTAAAGAGTACTCATGGCTTTGTCCCCGGCTATTTCCGTGGCCAGACTATGAAGAGGAGTACCTGGAGGATGGACCCCAGGAAGGTTACGACAACTAGGATCATCTCCCATCGTCAGCATTTCCTGTGAACCCGAAGATGGAACTTCGCCTACGCTACCGTTATTATTACGTATTCCGCTGCTTGAAGTTGTATTAAGAACTGGATCATGAGATCCCTATTTGTGTAAGAACTTATGTACGGTTTGTAATGGATGATGTACTATGGTATCCAATTCTGTTATGTCTCGTAAAAATGGTAATCCTGGGATTGCGATGTATGGCATAACAGGCATCTGGGATTAAAAATCCGGGTGTTGACACCTACGGGGTCAATTTCCGTACCATGTAGGAGAGATGCATATATATAAATATAAGAGAAGAAAAGAACCGAAAAGGGCCAAAATACAGATAACAGAGAGCGAACGTCCTGACTAAGCCAACCAGCGACAAGCCACTAGATGGGAGGCAAGAGAATCAAGAGAGAGAAAAATAATCAACCCGACCTACTCATTAATAGTAAAAACAAACAGAACTAAAAAACTAGAATTGTTGCTAACCAAATCCAAGAACTACTAGCCAGACAAACTGAAACAACCCTTGCTCGCAACAGCCCACACATCTTGGCATCAGATCTATCCTAGCTAACTTATGAGCTACAACGTTAGCTTCACGACAAGTATGCTCAAACTGAATATTTGAAAATTCGATAGCTCGATGATAACAATCATAAAAAACGATCATTGCTATTCCATGTGAATTTGCCCCTCCTACATCACATTGCTCACCTCCACGTAATCAGAGGAAAGATGGTTCATTTACATCTCATAGCTTGTGCGAGAATGAGGCCTTGTTTCAGGGTATGCGCCATCTTGAAGAAATTCCAGTTTGGTGTTTTCAGATCAATGCGTGTTGACCAGCTTGCTTGTGGCGTGTAGTTGGCTAATATGTGGCCGATTACTTCTTAATATTGTGCCGAGGGATCCCCATCTTGGTCTCATTTCTTTCTTTTTTTTCCTTTTTTGGATACAATATATGATGAACATTTTGTGAAAATAATTGTGGTTATATGAGCCTTTTGGACGGCTGGTAGAAAGACAATCCACGGCCAAACCTGTCAAAGGCCAATTTCAAAATATACTTTCTTCACCAACTATCTAGAAGAGTTGTATAGCTTGTGAATGATAATAGATGCGCGAAGGAGCAGGTGTGTTTATTAGTTATGAGGAGCCGAACCAACAACCATACTCCATTTCCGCTCTTTGATTTCGTAAGATTACAAAAATGCAGAAACTAGAAAAATGCACGATTGCAATCTGCCGCACAATTGAATATTATAGGATTTTATATGCACCAGTTGAGAAAATTCTAAAAAACCACCACATTTCAGTGGAAAATTTGCAAAATCACCGGTATTGTGTGAAATTAAAAACCACCGGCTTTGCGTGAATTGGTTTCAATGTGCACTGATTATTAGATTCAGCCCGGTTAACATGATTTCTAACATAGGACCCCACTGTCGGTGTTGACGTGGCAAGGGGAGGCTTGGACGTATCTACTTTAGGCTATTTTGTAAACTTTCTTGTGGGACCCATTTGTCAGTAAATTTGTTTTTTTCCTTTTCCCCCAAATACTCTCCCTCCCAGGCCTCCACCGCCGGAATCCCCTGCTCCGGCCACCCCGTTGCTGACGTCCCCTGCTCCGGCCGCCAGCCTCCCCTGCCCCTACTGCCGGCGTGTGCCTATACTCCGGCGCCACGGCCAACCATCAGATTCGAGGTCGAACCGCTCCAGCCGGAACTCCTCACATCACCTCAAGCCACGGCTAGCTCGAACACTCCGGCTAGAACTCATTCGCGTCGGCGCCCCACAGTGCCTCGTTGTGGTGCAGCGCCGTCGGCGTCGTCGTTTAGGGTGACGTCGTGAAGCGCCTGGAGAGCGCCGTCGCGTCGAGGGGCCATCGCCGTCGACTTCGCTGAGCTCCTCACGGAGCGCGTGCTGCCAATCCGGGTGCGCGACGAGCATGAGCAGCGTACACGACATGGCCAACGGCAGCAGGGGAAGTCTGGGGAGGCCGCTGGCGGTGTGCACATCAGAGGAGGCCGGCGGCGTGCACATCAGGTGAGGCCGGCGATGGCCACACGCAACAGGAGTGGGGAGAGGCGACGGCGCGCGCAGCCGGAGTAGGAAGGGGCGGCGCACCGGCAGCCAGGGTAGGGAGGGGCGGCGCAGTAAGTGAGGCCGGCGACGGCGACACGCGTAGTAGGAGTAGGGAGGGGCGTCGGCGCTCGCAACAGGAGTGGGGAGGGGCGGCAGCACGCGCAGTAGGAGTGGGGAAGGGCGGCGCGCCGGCGGACGGAGTATGGAGGGGCGGCGCAGCGGCGACCGAAGTGGGGAGGGGTAGGGAGGGCAGCCGGAGTGGGAAGGATTGGGAAGGGCGGCGTGTAGGGGCGGCGCAGGTGGTGGTGGGATTTAGGGAATAAAACCAAAGAAAAAATAATTACTTACTAGTGGGTCCCACAAAAAGTTTATAAATAAATCCAAAATAGATATGTCAGAGCTCCCTTGCCACGTCAGCGCTGATAGTGGATCCCGTCGGTCAGAAATCGTGTTAACCAGCCTCAGTTTTACTATCAGCATACGTAGGAACGAATATCCTAAAAATTGGTGGATTTTTGCAATTTGAGTGGATGCGATTTTTATAGAATGTAGTGCAGAAGATTTCTTAGGAAAAAAAATCTTGTGGGATTCAATCTAACAAATCAACAATCACTATAGGAAAAAAAAATCCAAAGCATTTGGGTCCTCTAAAATCAAAGAGGCCCTGAATTGGTGCTCTTCATGCAGCGTGGTACCTGCGGCATATAAAGTTGAGTGATTGCCGGGCGGGGGCTACAGGAGCGGGTGCATTTCTTTCAGGACGCTCGTTTCTTTCGCGATAGCAAAAAATTACAGGACACGTATTGATTGTACCGTCTGTTATGACGCGATTTTGATACTCGTATCATCCGTGCTGATCTAGCTGCCTGCAATCCCAAGTCAATACGGTTTTGTACTGAAGGCTACGTGAACACTTCTGAAAAATTTCAGGATTTAGCAATGGCAATGTCAGAGCTGTTTTCAATTCCAGTCATTTAATCGAGCACATGGACTGCACAAAATGTTAAACGAAAATTCCTCTGCAAAACCACGACACGTCCAAGGAGGACATCTCACGAACCACAGCCCACATCGGCACATACCACAGCTCGTCGGATTATTGTTCACTACTACTAGAGGAGCCGTTGAAGATCAGAAGAACCTCACTACTACTAGAGGGTTCGTGTTCTTACAGCATCTCCAATAGACGCGCTATATAGGTCGCACGCTATATAAACCGTCGATTTGCAGCGTCCGAAGGCGAAATCGCTCCTCCAGCAGACACGGCAAACGATGCGGCATTGTAAAAAATTTAGGGCGCGCGGCTTTTTGCACAATCCCGAGCGCCAAATGTGACGCGTCGGCTATAGCGCAACATCGCTCGGCGCCTGTGAATACCAACAATGGAAAATCACGCCTCCATTTCCCATGTATGCATCCCGCCGCCTCGGCCGATTACGCCCTCCGATTCCGGCTGTTGTTGCTCGCCGCCGCGCCGTAGATCCACTTCGCCCGCGCCTCCTGCCATGGAAGAATGGTGGAATTGGCATGGCAACAATAGTTGCATACTTGTTGTATTTGTTTGAAAACTATGTGTTGTATTGTCTCAAAACTATGTTGTATTGTTATATGTTGGTCCGTGAACTTGTTGTATTTGGTGCGAACAATTTCATGTACTTGTTGTGAACAATTTGTTGTATTTGTATGATACATTTTATTTATGAATTTAGATGGTTGTTTGATCTTCCTTGATGCATAATTGTGTGTGTTGGTTGTTTGCGCCGCGCTGCGCAATGGAGCGCTCGGCGGACGGGGTAAATTTCAACGCAGATGCTCTTATAACCGGTGCAGGGCAGAGGAAGATGCCGTTAGTCAGTGTAAGGGTGTTGCAGCTGTGCCGACGAGGGATTACATTGACTGTCTGCTAGCAGTTGTTACAAGTTACAAGACCTGTGCATCTCATATTGAAGAGAGTGTGATTCACCATTTCATCTCATCGAGCTGGTCTAGATGCCTTTAAACACAAACCGGTATGCGAATATGCGATTCTGCATGCAAGGCTTGGAAAAGATTTGAATATAGCTTCAGATTTTCAGTGGCAATGTCAAGAACGCTGACGCTTGTTTGTGAACACACTAATAGTAATTTCATCGATCACATGGACTGCACGCAAACTTTAACAAAAATTTCCTCTATACGACGGCGACGCATGGAAGAACAACTCACACGGGACACAGTTCGTCGGATTATTATTTCGCTACTAAAAACACGTAGAAGGTGCTCACTGCTCAATCAAGAACCGGAGGCGCCGCTGGTCAGAGTCAGAGCGCGTTGAGCATCTCCTCGGCGCTGCTGGTGGTGAAGGCGCCGCCCTCCTCGAGGTTGAGCACCTTGACGACGCCGTCGTCGGCGAGCAGCGCGTAGCGGCGGGAGCGCACGCCGAGCCCCATGGGCTTGTCGGAGAGGTCCATCTCGACGCCGAGGGCGCAGGTGAGCTCGAGGTTGCCGTCGGAGAGCAGCAGCACGTCCTCGCCGAGGCCCAGGCTCTCCTTCCACGCCTTCATCACGAACGCGTCGTTCACCGACACGCACGCCACGGTGTCCACGCCCTTGGCTTTGAGCTCGCCCGCCTTCTCGACGAACCCAGGCAGGTGCTTCTGGGAGCACGTGGGCGTGAAGGCGCCCGGGACGGCGAAGAGCACGGCCTTCTTCCCCGCCGTCAGCTCGCCCACCGTCACCGTCTTCAGCTCGCCGTCGGCCGGGTCGAAGAAGGAGAGCGTGGCGTCGGGGAGCTTGTCGCCGACCGCGATGGTGGCCACGACAGGGGAGGCCGATGCCGCGGACGCCGCGAATCTCCTCGCGCCCGGAACGGCGGAGGCGCGGAGGCAGGCCGGGGTGGCGAGGCGGCGGGAGGCGAAGGAGAGGGACGGGGAGGAGAGGACGAACCGCTTGCCGGCGGCGGCGGCCGCCGAGGAGAGGGCGGAGAGGGACGCGGTGGCCATGGAGGAAGGAGGCGGGCGATGCGTTCGAGGTAATGCTATCTGTTCTGTTCGGCCTTGGGGAGAGCGTGCGGTGTGGGGTTTGGGTTTTGGATGGAACGAACGGCCCCGGTGCGGCGTGATAGGGGAAGCTGTGGATTTTGGTTGGCTGGTGGCTCGTTACGTTCGATGCGGAGGCGGAACGGGTGGATGACGTGCGGTCGAGCTGGATTAGATTGGCGGCCCAAGTATGAAAGGCTGGGCCTTCATGATGTTATTCATTTCATATCCTAATTACCTTCTTATCAGCTCAAGTTTTTAATAACGCTTTCTGACGATCTATTTAGAGTATAAACTGCATGGCCTGGCCCATCAGTGAAGTATGGACGCCCTAATGAAAACTGCAGGCCTGTTTATAGGTGGCTATATATCTGGTTTCAATCTAACCAACAAAAGTGTAGTAGATAATTCTCGTCTCAGTGGAATTAAAGGCTCTGACAGTGAACGACCACCCCTTTATATGATAGTCTGTCGTTTTTCAAAGCAAGTTCCGAGAGAGCGAGGGAAATTAAGGACGTTCTCATAAAGTATTGCAAATGCTTTAGGGCAACGGATAAATATAGACAGGTCCTCCATTTTCTTTAGTAAGGGATGCTCGGGGGTGATGAAGGAGAATATCAAGAATGTGCTTGATGTCCAACGAGAAATACTCAATAAGAAGTACTCCCTCCAATTTGGGATTATAGGTCACGCACGGTTAACTAGGTGGCTAATTTAAGCAACAAGATATAAATAGAATAATACAAAAATTATATTATTAAAAACTTTAGATGCTATATTTTTTAATGTATAATTTTTATGTTATATAACTTATATTTTATTAGTCAAATTAACGATCTAGGTATACGCGTAAAACCTATAATCCCAAACGGAGGGAGTATCTTGGTATGCCATCCGATGTTGGTAGATCCAAGAGTGGGGTTTTCAAATATCTGAAAGATAGCCGAAGGTGTTGGGTTTGATAGAGAGGTTGTTGTCGATAGGAGGGAAAGAGGTCTTGATAGAATCAGTTGCTCGGGCTGTGCCAACTTTCTCAATGTCTTATTTTAAATTACCGAGGGGTTTATGTGGGAAAGAGGTCTTGATAGAATCAGTTGCTCGGGCTGTGCTAACTTTCTCAATGTCTTATTTTAAATTACCGAGGGGTTTATGTGATCACATCAACGCCATGGTACAGAATTTTTGGCAGGGAAGCAAGGGGAGCAAGAGACATACGAGTTGGATTGCTTGGGAGAAGATGACACAACCCATGTATGATGGTGGTTCGGGCTTTCGGGATATCGACTTGTTCAACATTGCCTTATTAGCACAGCGAGTGTGACGCTTAGTGACGAGGGTTAATTTCGTCAATGCCCATTGTTATGGACTTGGGTTTTGGAGAAGATGAGGATGTTGGAAGTCACGAAACGGTTAACAGACAAGCAATGCGGGGCACAAGATTTACCCAGGTTCAGGCTCCTGGAGGGAAACCCCTACTCCTACTTGTCTGCTCTTGATTACGGCGGAACCGAAAGTTACAGGGGTGCGCAGATGCAATCTGGCGTGAGGTGTGTATGCGGTGGTGGAAGAGATCCTTCTCGCCGTACCCTCCTAGCCTTTATATAGATAGGCAGGTCCCGGGATTAGGTCGAGTCGGTTATAAATTAGGGTTTGTACCCTTTGAAATCTATCTAATCTAGACTTGTCCTCCAAGGAGTTGAAAACGTCATGGGCTTGGGACACCCAAAGTTTTCATGGGACACGTGTCTTGATGTGGGCCTTCCTTGGATTGGACCAGGTATACGAATGTCGTGTACCCATGGGGTATATCCATGTCAGTAGCCCCGAGTGTTTAGTCGAATCGTAGATTCAGCCAAGGACTCTTCAATCTTTCGGGTGCAGTTGAAACTGTTATTTTAAAGAGAAATATTTTAGTTCATAGGGATTGTTGAAGTGTGTGCCTGGCTCATCCGACGGATCAGGGCCAGTTAACTGTCATAGGACAAAACAACACGATCTTCATCAAACTTGAGTCCCCGGACTTGAATTCGGAACGATTGTTAGTGTGATTCGACTCAGGCCGTTGTGGACTTACATGAGTCGAATCCTAGTGATTTTCAAGTGATGTACCCAACGAGTCCGTCGGGATTTTCATCGTGCCTATTAACACGGGAGTTTACTGGCAGAGCACAGTCAGGTGCATTACCATATCATCAGATGATATTTATAGGACTTATCTTTGCGTCGTAGACACAACATCCGAAATTTTATCACCGCAGAGGTGTTTCGGGTGGCCAAGGAGTTTTATTCTCACTTAGCGTTGGTTTGGGCAAAGTTGCCAAAAAGATTTTTGTCGTATTTGATCCGTAGGATCGCAGTCGAAGAATTCATAGGGTGCACGGCCAGCGTTCCCTATGGGAGTAGCCCCCGAGTGTCTGTTCGAGTCATAGACTCGAGCAGAGACTTTAGTTCAGTCATTTTTAGCTTAGGTCCGAAGGACACAATTTTTTCGGATGCTCAACCGATGCTCCCTATGGGAGTAGGCCCCGAGTCCGTAGTGGAGTCGCAGACTCGATGCAGGACTCGAAGATAATTGCGAGGTGTAGTACCTTAGTCATTTCTCAGGTGCGCGGCTAGTGCTCCTGATAGGAGTAGCCCCTGAGTAGTTTTTTGAATCGTAGATTCGAGTAAATACTTGATTGATCGGTCAAAAACTTCGAGCCATTGCTAGCTTTGTCTTGATGATGTCAGTGTTGACGATTGGTGATCTCAACCATCTGCGACAGCAGAGATGATGCGAAGATACGATCGTGGGTCCCACCGCCTGACTTGAAGTTGACTAGTCATGAGAAGACGTGGCGAAAATTACGGCATCTACTCGATTTCCGTGCATAGTGAACGGCGTGCTGGCGACGGTTCGGTGTTTTGCTGACACGAGTAGGGTTATATTTGGGGTGTGCACTAGGGCTTCTGGATCAACGGCTCATATGCATCGTCTTCCTCCTTTATACCGTAGGTAAACAGTGATTTTCTTTTACCCTTCGTCATTTGCTCATCTCTTATTGCCTCCATTTTCATGAGCTTCGCTGCCCTTTGCTGTGTTCTAGACATTCTTCGCACTTTTCCCTCTTCCTTCTTACGCGCACACCGCCACCATTGCCGCTACAAGATGGGCAAGCCAAAGAAGACCGCTGCCGGAGCCAGGTCGAGCGCCGCCGCCGGTGGCAAGAAGGTCGCCACGACGGCCCGCGCCACTGACGGCGGGTGGAAGAGCACAAAGATGCGCGATGGGGACCTATGCAAGCTACACGATTCTGGTTTGATTCCCCAGAACAAGGAGGGCGCCATCCTTCCCGGTGACGAGGTAATCCCGCGCCTACCCCAAGGGTTTTCGGTGATGTTTTACGCCTTTGTCATTCGCGGTCTTTCTCTTCCTGTCCACGAATTTCTTCGTGGACTCCTCTTTTTCTATGGGATTCAATTGCATCATTTGTCTCCCAACTCTCTTCTCCATATCGCCTGCTTCATCACTCTTTGCGAGTGCTGGCTCGGTATCGAGCCGCACTTTGGTCTCCTCTAGAAGCTTTATTCCGTGAAGAGGCAGTCCGACACCGGTGGAGTCCATTCAGTTGGCGGCTGCATCATCTCCATTCGATCTTCTATTCTTTTATTCTCCTTTTCCATGTGCGAGTCCGTCCAGTATTGGTGGAAAAAGTGGTTCTATATCCGCGACACCAAGGTGGAGAGACAAGATTATGGCCTCGCCCCTTTCGACTCTTCTTAGAAAACCATCCCGAAGAGATCGTGGAAGAACCACATCTTGGAGGGTGAGAAGGCACATGTGGAGGAGCTCTACCATCGCGTGGAGGCACTCCAGCTGGTGGCCGGTAAGGAGGCCAACGTCATGGACATCATCCGCACCTTCCTCAAGCGTCGGGTGCAGCCTCTCCAAGCGAGAGTGCATCCGATGTTCTCTATGTTGGCCGCAGCGACCCGACGTGGGTCTCATCCGAGGAGCTGTCCAAGGGTGATCTTGATAGAGACCTTCGGCCTCTGCTGAAGTACAAGGCCGATGAGGACCTCCCGGGGAAATCCTTGACCTCTCCCTTCAGTGCTGGAAATGCAGTTCCGCAGGTGCAAGTTTGTGGCTTTGCGCGTTGTGATTCTTCGAGTGTTTTTGCAGCTTACAGTGTTACTAATCTTTTGTCTTTGGTTTGCAGGACCTCAAGGTAGCTGGGATGATGCCCCCTCTACCCGAGAAATACGCGGTTACACCAGATAACGAGGTTGTGGATTCTGAGTCCGAGCTTCCTTCGGCGCAATATCCTACTGCTCATGCCCTCGAGCCGAGCGAAGGGCGGACCCAAAAGAACACCCGGAGCGAGTCTTCGGATGCGTCTACCCTGCCAACTCCAAGGGGTCCGTTGTTCCTCGAGCAGCATGGTGAGGATGATGGTGCGTCGTTTGCACCTTATCCTACCGTGCCCCTTCGGTCAGTGGCTCCGCAGCCGCCGGCCAAGAAGAAGGAGAAGGCGACTCCCGTCTTCAACTTATCGGACATCGAGACGTAAGTTACTTCGCCTGAGTCCTTTTTCCATTGTTTTTTTGTGTAGTCTCACTGTGTTGCTAATCTGATCTTTGCTTGCAGCAACTCTTCAGAGGAGTCCCTTGACGGGGACACTCAAGAAGTTATGTTTGAGTCGAAGCCAACGACTTCTATTCCTCAGGTGGTGGCCGACTCTGAGGATGATGGCCCAAACTCCTCTATGCGAGAAGACCGGACAGTCATAACTCAGAAGGCAGCTCGCAAACCTTCGGGGTCCACACCTGAACACGTAAGTGTTATCTTGCTTACTCCATGGGGGGAGCCCCCGGGCCCCTTTTGTTTTGACTTGTTGATCTTTTTCAGTTTGAGGGGGGATCCCCCGAGCCCTTTATTTACCGACTTGTGTTTTTGTTTCTTCTATAGCCCTTTGTGCATGGTGCCAACCTCCTTATTCAGCAGCACCTGGCGCTGGAGGCTGACCTGCAGCAGCTTCAAGGTACGTGACTTTTCACCCTGGTTTTTGTTCGTCTGCTCCAAGGCTTTTCTTGTATTGATCCGGTGTTTCTTCATGTTGTAGATGAAAACTATGATGCACTCCGAAGGCTGAACGCTCTCGAAAAGATCCTCGACCAGGCGGAGAAAAGGGAAGCCGATGCTGCTGAAGCCAAGGAGCGTATGTAGAAGGAGGATGCAGATCGCGAGCAACAGCTCATGGCCGCAGCAGCCGCCCGCGATAAGGAAATGGTTGATAAGCTTATGGCTGCGGCCAAGGCTATTTCTGGTGAGTTTCCCTTGCCTCATTTGGGTGTTTGTGTTTTTCGATTGCGGCTTGTCCTTTCTAATTCGAGTCTTTCCGTCTTCGTCTTTTTAGATGATTATGGTATCACGTTTGATCGTGGTGTGCTGGAGCACGGGGATGCCTTGGCTGATGCTGCTGCTGCTGCGATCGAGGATCGCTGCTCCGCTGCTGCTGGCTCCTTGGAGAAATCCACAACGAGGAGCAGAAGGTGCTGCCGCTGCTGCTACTGGCGCCAGAAAATATTCTTGATGACCCATAAGTATAGGGGGTGTATCTTAGTACTTTAGATAAATAGGAGTGTCGATCCCAACAAGGAGCAGAAGGTGCTGAATAGTGGTATGGAGCAGGAAATTCCTTTGAATACTTAGCAAACGGATTTTTAGTGGTTTTCTGACAAGGCAACAAAACAAAGAGCAAGTAACAAAAGTAACGAACAAACGGAGCAAGTGGCCCAATCCTTTCTTAGCAAAGGACAAGCCGGTGGAAATACTTATAAGGACCAAATGTTCTCAAGGACACATGAGAATTCTGTCAATTGCTTTCGCTTCAAATAGTTGAGTACTCTTCGCTGGTGTTTTAAGTGTTGTGTGGGTGAACCTGTTCTAATGTACCGACCGTACTTGGACTAATACATACTTATGATTAAACCCCCTACAAACATCCGTAACTACAGGAAAGTAATTAAGATATAAATCTAACCACAGCCGTAAACTCTGAGATCCTACGCTCCGTTGTGCAAAGGTGTCCTAACGGGGATTCAGGTTTCTGTCACTCCGGCAACCCCATAATTAGTAGCCAAATACACAATGCATCCCCCTAGTCCCATAAATGGTGAAGTATCATGTAGTCGACGTTCACATGACACCACTAGAAGAATAGCACCACAACTTAAATACTAAACCATTTATTAATAACTCATCACAGATTCACTACTAACAACATGACTTCTCCCATGTCCTCAAGAACTAGATGAACTACTCACAAGACATCATATGGATCAAGATCAAAGATGATATGGTAATGGATAACACTTTGAACATAAACAATAATCCAATGGTTCCACTCACAAGCATCAACTACAATAGTAATTAACACTGGGAAATTTTCCCGTTGTTGGATACAACGGGACATAGTGGTGATGATGGTGCTGGTGGATATGAAGGTGTGGATGATGATGATCCCGATGAATCCTAGCTTGATGACGGTGTTGATGGCGATGGTCTCCCCTCTCCGGGAAGGAATTCCCCCGGTAGAAATCTGTCTGCCGGAGAGATCTTTCTCTCTCGGTGTTTTCCGCCCCTAGAGGCGGCGGAAATCTATCTGTGGTCGCTCCCCTAGGCTTAGGGTTTCGTAGGGAAGATATAGGCGAAGGGGCGGAGTCGGAGGCCGGGTAGGTGGGCCACACCTGCCCTAGGCGCGGGGTCAGGTGGGCCCGCGCCTAGGGGGGTGTGGGCCCCCTGAGGCCCCTCTTCATCCCTCCTTCTGGCTCCCTCATTCTTCAGGAGAAATAATATGTTTCCATATTTTTCCGATCTTTGCGAAATTGCACCGAAACTCCTTCTTTTCCATCAGAATCCAGACTCCGGCAGTCCATCCTCCAGGAATCATCCAACATGCATAAACAGATGAAAAGCCATAAGTAATACCTCATAATAAGAGAAATATCAATGAATAGAGGTAAATTATGATATAGAATGGTGATGCAAATTGGGCGTATCAACTCCCCCAAGCTTAGACTTCGCTTGTCCCCAAGCGAATACTGAGCTAAGTAAACATGGCCACAGGTTTATGGAGTGAAGTGTCGATAAAAGATTACGAACAACAAGCATCACACTTACCATTGCACAACTCATAGAAGAAAGCAACTCACCATTGTATAACTTAGCTTGCAACCAGGTACAACAATCACAATAGATATGCATAAAGATAAATCATAATTGGAATTGGCAAAATTGTTCTTGGTCAGGGAACACCTGGCAAGCAGTTTCACAAAATCTTTTTTTAGAAGTTTCAAAACAGGAGCACTCTTTGCTCAAAAAGGTTTTTCACAAGTGAAGGATTTCAAAGTAATACTCAATAAATAAGAGTTTTTTGCAAACAAGGAAGATAAAGAACATGATTGAATAAATCACCATATGAATGCTTGAAACACAACAACTCAAATGCTTGCTGGAGATAGAGAGGAAGTAGGTTTACTGACTCAACTGGTAACTAGGAGAAAGCTCCCTTTATAGAGGGTAGACGGGATTACAAGTCATAAAGAGCTTCCAAAAGATTATGGTACTTACTAGCTTTGAGCCCTCATTTCCCCTATCATAAGCATCTTGAGATGATTAAGGTTAAAGTGAAAAAAGATGGAGTATATGCTAGACAAAATATAAGTTGGCAATCTCATGTCCCTTGAATACGAGGGCCACTCCTCATGCTACTCAACTTTGGTCACAGGTAAGTTCTTGTCATTATAAGTATTTGCATATCATTGAGAACCGCCAACGGGGTACCCCTTGCACATGGTACATGAGCTTTCCCATAACCAAAATGACAAGGCAAGCAGACAATGAGCATCTCAGAGATCTTTTTATTTACTATGTGCATAACTTTTTATTGAGGATGCTTCATAGATGACTCACTATGGTGATGCTGCAAGTTTCCACCATGATTAAGAATGGCTTAGGCTAGCGGCCCAGGCGTTTCTCTAACACAGGATACAAAATCCATGGACTTACAAGTTCTCTCTTTATTTCACACCGTTGACATCCATAGAAAAAAGATCACGATATCAACTGTGTATAGAGTACAAGTGCAATGTTGAAAACATTCCCCATGTCAGCACGGTTCTACTAATTCCAACATATAGATGCAAGCATATACAACTTCGATGTTCACAATGGTTCAAGTCTATTAGGGGCAAGTAAATAAGGTGTGCCATCAAGTTCGTGAGAGCTTTACTAACTAGTTTTCTCATAACAAAATACTTTTTAATTCGAAAGGTAGATGAAGCTTGAGAATTTTCTTGGAATAGCAAAAGCTACTAGGTAGATATGGTGGACACAAGTGGAAAAAGTTTTGGTTCAAAGGATTTTGGAAACATGAGAAGTATGCCTTCTCAAAACAGGTTTTTGGCTAGCAAGGCTGGGTAGAAAGCAAGAGAGTTGAAAGAAACAAGCAAACATACAAGTAATAAAGCCAAACATGCAATGTCCCTTGAAGACACAAAAGAATCTTAAATAAAGAATACTAAGCTTATGAGCCAACAAGAAAGAAAACAAATGATACAAAATACCTGTAAGCCTTTTTTTCTTTATTTTTCTCTTTCATAGTAATGCTACTGACTAAAACTCGGTTTTCCAAAACCAATTTAGATCCACTTGATGATCCCAAAGTGGTGCCAATACTGATCAACAAGATCCATCATATAATAGAGATTGCAAACTAAAATAAGAAGTGCAAAAAGGTAAAAGATGAGACTTCTCATTAATATTCCAATAAAGGCACTCACACCAAGGGATACATAGATAATCAACTAAAGGAGAGATACTTCCACATGCAAACCAAACTATAAGATAACCTATCTACCAAAGATATGAATCCACTAAAAAGGTAAAAGATAAAAGATAATGGTGGTGATACCGCGGTACTCCCCCAAGCTTGGAACAAGCCAAGGGGATGCCAAACCTGATGACGAATTACTCCTTCGGTGGTGGTGGTGTTCTCTTGTCATGGGTCAGAAAATCTTCCAGCATCTTACGAAGCCTGTTATTCTACTCTTGAAGCGTATCCATCTTCATCCTCAAAGCATGGTACTTATCACAAAACTCGTTGGTGGTTCGAAGGGCTTCCGCTACCTCAGGGCAGTATATGAGTTCTGGACCGAAGGCTATGATTCCCTGCATGTGACGAGAAAAAGCATCCGCAATGTTAATTGCTCTAAAAAAAGTAGGTTTCCTTCCCCTTTTTCCTGTGGCAGTTTGTTCTTCCAACTCTATCTCCACGGGCTTCTTGCCTTTGTCGTTGGCGGAGGCCATTGTGCTCTAAACTTGAGAAGATTTCCTGACAGAAATAGATCGAAATGAAAAAACGACAAGAACATGATGCATGAACCTCGGGGGATCCGGGGGGTTATATATTACGAAGTTTCAATGCATAAGGAAGGTTTTGAAACGTAAACGAGGCGGAGACAGAGTTCGAGGGGGAAACACCCCCCTCAGGCGCGGCCAGGCTGGGCCCGCGCCTGGGGTGGGTTTGTCCACCCCGGGCTCCGTTTCCTCTTTAGTTCTGTCTCGTAGTCTTCCTTATGTATTAAAAACATCAAAAATATAAAAAGATTGGAGTTTCACGAACCTTCTGTTTTCACCACTTTTACCTATTCAAAGACGAACTCTGCAGGTTCCTCTTCTCCTTCTCCTAAATTTCCTTCTTACAAAACCCTTGCACAAAATCAATGACAACATTAATGTAAGCAAAAACAATAAACCTTTGGTACACACTTCAACTGAAAACCCATCACAATAAAAGCTTCGGTAAGAGGCAAATGTAAAATAATGGTAGAAATCTGTCAAAACAGACCAGCAGGTAAAGATTGATTTTTCCTAGAACCTTCTGTTGCTCAAATAAAAAAGTGCAGAACTAATGTAAGTTGGGTAACAACTTGGAGAACAAGGTAAAAAAAATGCAGATCCATCCGACGTACTGAGCTCCCTCACGAATTTTTACAATGCAGCACAAAAATCGGTCCCAGGACAGCCACTTTTCACAACTCCTCTACTTCACAAAAGTAGTTGAACTTGACACAAAAACCAAAAAAAAAGGATAAGGTGCGGTTATTACTGAAGTAATAACTTCCAAGACTCGACAAAACTCTTGGGTTATCTCCCAACAAGTACTTTTCTTTAATACCTTTAAGTTAGGCTTGAAACTTCCAAAGATGCTCACATAGGATATATATATCTGAAATGAAAGAAAGCATCAAGAAGCAAATAACCAACACACTTGAGTCTAACCCACTTCCTATGCATGGGGGTATCATGAGAAAACAAATTGTTGAAACAAAAAGCCACAAGCATAGGAAGACAAAACAGATGCAACTTCAAAGCTTTCAACATAAAACGGGGAAACTTAACATCATTGAGATGCATAAAACCATGTTTACCTCTCTCATAGTAACTTTCAGTAGAACTTTGAATAAAGTTGACAATATAACTGTCACTGGCAACAACTTTATCATCAGAATAAGCATACTTACAGTCACCAAAAAGAGGCCCAAGGTCATAGACTGGATCAATATAAGCAAGTTGTTCCATCCTGAAATCTTTATTAGGCAAGCTATTTTCACAAGGAGGTTTACTAAATTTGGAAAAGTTAAACTCATAAGAATCTCCATCAGACTTAGTTAAAACTTTTTCCTTCTTACAATCAATAATAGCTCCACAAGTGTTCAAGAAAGGTCTACCAAAAATGATAGGACAAGTTTTGCTAGCTGCTGAATTAAGCACTAGAAAATCAGCAAGATACTTAATCTTACCACAGAGAACTTCCACATATCTTACAATGCCAATGGGGCACATGGTCTCCTTATTAGCAAGGTGGATAACCACATCAATGTCCTCAAGCTCACAAGGACCAATCTCATGCATAATTTCCCTGTAAAGCTCATAAGGAATAGCACTAGAACTAGCACCAATATCACATAAACCATAGTAGCAATGATCACCAATTTTAACAGAAAGCACAAGAACACTAGCTTTTCTAGCCTTACTAGGATGAGATATAATATTAGAAGCATCTTCACAGAATATAATATGCTCATCCTCTATATTTCTAGTGGTAGTGTCTTTCACAATAGCTACTATAGGTTCAATATTCAATTGCTTACCAGGATCCACAGTTTTCACTGTACCTTTGTTATTTGCACTAATAATCATAGAATACTCCTTTAACTTAGCTGGGAAAGGTATTTTCTCAACATGAGGTTCAGGCACAATATGATTAGTAGTACAAACTTAAGTACTTCTAACTGGAACATGACTAACAACATATTTATAAGGAGCATGGTACTTATTTCACTTCTTCTTAGGAATTTCAATGTAAGAGGCAAATGCTTTAAAACAGTTGGCAATACTTTGGGAATCAAGACCAAACTCATTATTAATATCACAGAAGTCATCAGTTCCCATAAAAGATTTAATGCATTCATAATCAGAGTTTATACCTGACTTTCTTCCTTTGTCATTCTCCCAAGCTTCAGTGTTATCTTGAAGACGGCCTAAAAGGTCCCATTTAGCTTCTTTATTCATACGTGTGAATGATCCAGCACAAGAAGCATCTAGTAAATCTTTATCATGAAGAGAAAGCCTAGCATAAAAGTTATTGAGAATAATATTGTTAGGGAGGTCATGAATAGGACATTTAAGCATTAGTAACTTCAATCTCCCCCAATCTTAAGCTGTACTTTATCCATCAAGAGGCCAAAAGTTATATATAAGATTTCTATCCTTATGAATCTCACTAGGAGGATAAAATTTAGAGTAAAAGAGAGAGGCCATCTCCCATTCCATGGATTATCCATTCTTCAGCAGCTTATACCATTCTTCAGCTCTCCCTTTCAAGGATATGGAGATTAACTTCTTCTTCACCTGTTCAGTTGTGATACTTGCACACTTAAACAACCCACATAATTCATGGATAAAAAGCAAGTGATCACCAGGATGGACAGTTCCATCCCCAAAATAATAATTATCCATAACACGATTAACAACACTTGTAGGTATCTTAAAAGGATCTATCTCAATAGGAGGTGGTTCATCTACTACCCTAGCAGTGGTAGTAGTTTTACCAAACAGGAAACCAAGTGCGTTATCCATATTGGAAACAAAGCAACAAGCAGTAACAAAAGCAATACCCACAGTAGAAGTTTCTCTTACCAGTTCCACTCTTCAAGAGCGCTTCACTCCCCGGCAACGGTGCCAGAAAATAGTCTTGATGACCCACACGTATAGGGGGTGTATCGTAGTAATTTCGATAAATAGGAGTGTTGATCCCAACGAGGAGAAGAAGGCGCTGAAAAGTGGTATGGAGCAGGAAATTCCTGTGAATACTTAGCAAACGGATTTTAGTGGTTTTCTGACAAGGCAACAAAACAAAGAGAAAGTAACAAAAGTAACGAACAAACAGAGAAAGTGGCCCAATCCTTTCTTAGCAAAGGACAAGCCGGTGGAAATACGTATAAGGACCAAATGTTCTCGAGGACACATGGGAATTCTGTTAAGTGCTTTCGCTTCAAATAGCTGAGTACTCTTCGCTGGTGTTGTAAGTGTTGTGTAGGTGAACCTGTGCTAATGTACCGACCGTACTTGTACTAATACATACTTGTGATTAAACCCCCTGCAAACACCCATAACTACATGAAAGTAATTAAGATATAAATCTAACCACAGCCTTAAACTCTGTGCAAAGGTGCCCTAACGGGGGTTTAGGTTTCTGTCACTCCGGAAACCCCACAATTAGTAGCCAAATACACAATGCATCCCCTAGGCCCATAAATGGTGAAGTATCATGTAGTCGACGTTCACATGACACCACTAGAAGAATATTACCACAACTTAAATACTAAACCATTGAATAATAACTCATCACAGATTCACTACTAACAACATGACTTTTCCCATGTCCTCAAGAACTAGACGAACTACTCATAAGACATCATATGGATCAAGATCAAATCTGATATGGTAATGGATAACAATCTGAACATAAACAATAATCCAATGGTTCCACTCACAAGCATCAACTACAATAGTAATTAACACCGGGAAAGTTTCTCGTAAGAACTAAAGCAATATCCAACACAATTTTTACAGCGGGACGGAGTGGTGATGATGGTGCTGGTGGAGATGAAGGTGTGGATGATGATGATCCCGATGAAGCCTAGCTTGATGACGGTGTTGATGGCGACGGTCTCCCCTCTCTAGGAAGGAATTCCCTGGCAGAAATCTGTCTGCTGGAGAGATATTTCTCTCTCGGTGTTTTCCGCCCCTAGAGGCGGTGGAAATCTATCTATGGTCACTCCCCAGGCTTAGGGTTCTGTAGGGAAGATATAGGCGAAGGGGCGAAGTTGGAGTCCAGGCATGTGGGCCACACCTGCCCTAGGCGCGGGGTCAGGTGGGCTCGCGCCTAGGGGGTGTGGGACCCCTGAGGCCCCTCTTTGTCCCTCCTTCTAGCTCCCTCATTCTTCTGGAGAAATAATATGTTTCCATATTTTTCTGGTATTTTTTTGATCTTTGCAAAATTGCACCGAAACGCCTTCTTTTCCATCAGAATCCAGACTCTGGCAGTCCATCGTCCAGGAATCATCCAACATGCATAAACAGATGAAACACCATAAGTAATACCTCATAATAAGACAAATATCAATGAATAGAGGTAAATTCTGATATAGAATGGTGATGCAAATTGGGCGTATCATGGCGCAGCATGCGGAGGAAATTGTAGATTTGTTCGAGCAGCGCGAATGTAATGCTCCAGAATAGGTAGATCCTGTAAAGAAAAACTTAATGTAAAATTTGTATTTATTCGAGTGGGCTCGTGATGCCCTTTATAAAGTGTACGTATTAGCACGTCGTGCTTTGTTATGCGCATGTTCTTTTTGTTAGCCTGACGTGGTCAGCTAGTCAGGTTGTATGCATTGTTTTCGGTCGACGAAGTCATGAGGTGAGGCGTAGCCCTTGAGCGTATTCAGCGAGAAATAATGTAAGGGAAAAAAGTATTTGGGCCAAGGAACTTAGCTTTTATTCATAGCAAACAAGGAGATATATTGTTCGGCTGAGTAGCCTTATTGAAAGTAAAGGGTAACTAGGGGTACAAGCGTCATAGTTGTGTGACGTTCTAGGGGTTGGAGTATTATACTCCTGATGCGACGTCCATGAGGCGATAGGCTCCACCTAGGTTGCCTTTGGTGATGATGTAGGGTCCTTCCCAGGGTGACTCGAGCTTTTTGGGTCGTTCTTGCTTGAGTCGCAAGACGAGGTCTCCTTCGACGAAGGACCTTGGGCGCAGCCGGCGGTTGTGGTAGTTGTGGAGGCTCTGCTGGTAGACCGCTAAGCGAGCTGCGGAGATGTCGCGTGCCTCCTCGAGTGTGTCGACGCGTCTTCGAGTGCTGCTGATGATTCGGCTTCGCTGTAGGAGACGACCCGTGGGGCCTTGTGGTGTACCTCGGCAGGTAGTACGGCTTCGGCTCCGTGCACCATGAAGAAGGGAGTGTAGCCGGTTGAGCTGTTCGGCGTTGTACGCAGGCTCCAGAGAACGGAGGGTAGCTCATCTTCCCAGGCTCCCGCAAGCCTTTCGAGTGGGCACAACAAACACTTTTTGATGCCGTTACCTATGAGGCCATTGGCCTTTTCGACCTGTCCGTTGGTATGTGGGTGCACCACTGAGGCGTAGGATATGTTGATGCCGAGGTTCCCGCAGAAGGCTTGAAATTCCTTCGAGATGAAATTCGAGCCGTTGTCCGTTATGATGCTGTGAGGCATGCCAAATTTGTAGACAATGGACTCGAAGAACTTAATGGTAGTTTTGTCGCTTTGGTTGGTGACATGCATGGCCTCGATCCACTTGGTGAATTTGTTGACTGCGACCAGGTGGAAGACGTGGCCTCCTGGCGAGGACTTTGGCAGTTTGCCGATCATGTCGAAGCCCCATTGGGCGAAGGGCCAGGCCAGCGGTATGGGCCTCATCTCGGATCTTGGCGCGTGTGTCTTGTCCGCATATCGCTGACAGGCGTTGCACCTCTGGACGATGTCCTTAGCGTCGTTCATGGAGGTTGGCCAGTAGAACCCATCTCGTAGAGCTTTGGTGACTAGGGCGCGACTGCCTGCGTGGTGGCTGCATATACCTTCATGGATGTACTGGAGGATGCTTTTTCCATCATCGATGGTGAGGCAACGTTGTAGAACCCCCGTAATGCTGTGCTTGTATAACTCGCCATTGATGATGGTGAAGGATTTTGACCGGCGAGATATGTGTCGGGCATCTGTCGGGTCATCGGGCAGTTCATTGTTTATCAAGTACCGAAGGTATAGTTGCATCCATGTATCTTCAACCGCCATGACCTACATTAGGCTGACCAGCTCGGTCTCGGTGTCGATCTTTTTGGGTCCTTCCTGTCCTTCGGGTGGCGCAGCCCCTAAGTGCTCTGCTTCTTCGACTGAGCCTTTAGGGAATTTCCTCTTGATAGAGGGTATGCATATTTGTTCGAGGAACATGCCTAGTGGCACCCGTGCGTAGGTGGAGCCAATGTTGGCGATCTTGTCAGCTTATTCGTTGCTTTCTCTACCGACGTGTCGAAGCTCGCAGCCGTCAAAGTCTCCTTCGAGTGAGTTGTAGAACACGCGGTACGCGATCATGTTGGTGTTGTGAGCATCGCACTAGTTCATCGTCCACTGGACGACAAGATTTGAGTCACCGTAGATGACGAGGCGTGTTGCGCCGCAGATCTTGGCCATCCTCATGCCATGGATGAGGGACTCGTATTCGGCCTCGTTGTTGGAGGCGCGAAATTTCAGCCGAAGGACGTACTTCATCTTGACGCCCTGAGGGGACGTTAGTATGACGCCGTACCCTGCTCCAGCCTCACGCTTGTAGCCGTCTAAGTGCATCGTCCATGATTGCGACATGTCCAGAATATCCGGTAGCTTGAGCTCCATCCAGTGGACGAGGAAGTCAGGGAGGACCTGAGACTTGATGGCGGTGCACCGCTCGTAGATTATATACAGAGGGGATAGTTCGATGCCCCACAAGGCTACGTGCCCCGTGGCCTCGGCGTTGTTCAGGATGTTCGATAGCGGGGCGTCATTGACGACCATGATCTGATGCTCCCGGAAGTAGTGGCTCAGCCGACGAGCCGTCTTGAATACGCCATAGGCTAGCTTTTGGTAGTGAGGGTACCTCTGCTTTGTTGGAGTCAGTACCTCGCTGAGGTAGTAGATTGGGCATTGGACCCCGTGGGTCTTGCCATCTTCGGGTCGTTCGACCACGAGAACGGTGCTTACCACCTGATGTGTAGCTGCAATGTATAGCAGCAAAGGCTCCCGTTCCTTTGGAGTGACCAGGACAGGTGAGGTGGAGAGCAGCCGCTTGAGGTCCTCGAATGCGTCGTTTTCTTCGGGTGTCCACTCGAACTTGTCTGCCTTGTGCAGCAGCTGGTAAAAAGGTAGGGCCTTCTCGCCCATGTGGCTGATGAATCTGCTCACTGCCGCGATCCATCCAGCTAGCCGCTAGACGCCCTTGAGGTTCTTCGACTTCTCCATGGCCAGTTTGGCTCTGATTTTCTTCGGATTCGCCTCAATCCCCTGCTGGGAGATGAAGTAGCCGAGTAACTGGCCAGATTGGCTGCTGCAGGCGCACTTTTCTGGGTTTAGCTTGATCTTGTAGTGATCAAGGTTATCGAATGTCTCACGGAGATCGTTGATCAGCGTCTTGGCCTCCCTGGTCTTGATTACTATGTTGTCGACATAGACTTGGATGTTACAGCCGATCTGGTTTTTTAGGCCCGCTTACATGCACCTCTAGTACGTGGCACCTCCATTCTTCAGCCCGAAGGACATGGTGTTGTATCAGAATACTCTGAATGGCGTAATGAACGTCGTTTTCTCTTGATATTCGACCTTCAGCCGAATCTGGTTATAGCCTGAGTACGCATCGAGGAACGAGAGTTTCTCGCATCCAGCCGTTGAATCGATGATTTGATCGATCCGTGGTAGAGGGAAGTGGTCCTTGGGATAGTAATTGTTGAGCGATGTGAAGTCCACACACATCCAAAGGATGTCCATGTCCTTTTTGGGGACCAGCACGGTGTTGGCCAGCCACTCGCTCTCCTTGATTTCCCGAATGAAGTTGGCATCGAGCAGTCTGTTGACTTCAATTCCAACGGCTTCAGCTCTTGGTTCGGAAAGTCGTCGGATCGACTGCTTGACTGGCTTTGCGTTAGGAAACACATTGAGTGCATGCTCGGCGAATTCCCTGGGAACTCCTGGCATGTCCGCTGGACACCAGGCAAAAATTTCCCAGCGCTCACGGAGGAATTCGACGAGCGCGCTTTTCCTATGCGGGACTAAGGTCATTGGCGATCAACGCCGTCTTGGAGGCGTCCATCGGGTGGACCTACACCTTCTTTGTGTTGACCATGGAGTCGAATGACATGTCAGGTGCATTTTGCCTGGTGACTGGGGGTGCCCCATTGTCTATCACCTCTCCGAACCTTGTGAGCTCCTCCTGCATGCCGAACAACTAGGAGATTCTATTGAAGTCTCTATTACAGTGGTCAGATCGGGTGAAGCTTCCCTGGACGGTGATGACGTCCCTAGGTCCTGACATCTTCAGTAGCAGGTACGCATAGTGCGGTACTGCCAGGAATCTTACGAATGCCACGCACCCGAGGATGGTGTGGTACTGTGATGGCCAGTCCACCACTTCAAACTCTAACCTCTCGTGCCTGAAGTCTTCGGACTGGCCGAAGATGACGTCGAGCCATATCTTGCCCAGAGGGTATATGCCCTTCCCTGGGACTATGTCGTGGACCGTCGTTTCTGATTGTTCTAGTCTGCACAGCGGGATCCGCATCGCTGCGAGTGTGCTGGCGAACATCAGATTGATGCCGCTGCCGCCGTCCATGAAGACACGGCTCATCTCTAACCCCCCGATCTGCGCCTCGATCACGAGGGCAGCATGACCTGAGCGAGGGATCTGGTGTGGGTGATCTGAACGATCGAACAATGATGCAGGACTCCGAGCCGCTTTGGTACTTAGGGATGGCTGATGGAGAGGTCACGACCAGGCTGACTTGGCGGCGATCTTCTTTTGCACCCTGTTGGTTGGGCGCCCCTTCTGGATCATCAGGGACCCTTTTGGCGGCGAGTATGCTCCTTCACCGTTATTTGGCGCTGGTGCGATCGGCGGCTATGACGACCCGACGGGTGGTGGTGGAGGTGCTCCGTGGGCGATTGATACGTCGGAAACGTATCTATAATTTTTGATGCTCCATGCTTGTTTTATATCATTTGTCTTATGTTTTGTCTACACTTTGAGGTATTTTTATACACTTTATGGAACTAACCTATTGACAAGGTGCCACAGTGCAATTTGCCTGTTTTCTTCTGTTTTTGGTTCCATAAAGGCAGAAAATCAATATTCTCGGAATTGGACGGGACAAAAACCAAAGTCAATAACTTTCCGTGAGGGACACAAATCCAGAAGGAAGGACGGAGAGGCACCAGAGGGTGGCTATACCCCGCTGGGCGTGGCCAAGCCTGGCCCGCGCCTGGGGAGGGTGTGGGCCCTCTAGCCGCCTCCTCGGCCTCCCCCTTCGCCTATAAGAAGCCTCTGACCCAAAAACCCTAAAGGATCCAGAAGAAATCCATGAAAACCTCTATAGCGCCGCCGCCACCGAAGGGGAGATTCAGGGGACAGAAAGTCTCTGTTCCGGCACCCTTCCAGGACGGGGAAGTGCCCCTGAAGCCATCTCCATCGATCTCCATCACCATCTTCATCACCGTTGCTGATTCCCATGATGAGGAGGGATTAGTTCTTCCTCGAGGCTAAGGGCTCTACCGGTAGCTATGTGTTCATCTCTCTCTATGCATGGTCATATTGTGATCATGAGCTTTGTAATCAAGTTGATCTACCTTGCTACTCAAGCGCTTCATTAGATCTTTGCTCTACCCATGTGTGTGAAAGTGACAACATGCACGCCATGGTGGCACTTAGGTTTGAGTCTACATAAATACTCTTTGTGCTTTAATAGATCTATGCTTTTCCCCACGTGTGTGAAAGTGACATCGGGCATACCATGTGTGGCACTTTGGCTAGATTGAATATTTGTTATGAGTTATATTTAGAGTTGGATGACTCTATGAAATTGTGGTGTTTGTTGGAACCATCTAGAGCTCAAGGTGACAGTGTGGGGTTATCTAGATTGGGGAAGGCATACTTTGAGGTGTGCTGTTATAGCCCTACCATGGATTAGAGTGTCCAACCAGAGAGTAGTTAAGAGTAGTATCATGAAGAGATGATATTTATATGAGAGAGTGTTCACTAGTGAAAGTATGATCCCTTGGCCTTGTTTCAAAGCATTGAAACACCGTTTGCTACTAGATCTGTTGCATGCTTGCTTGCTGTAGTCTTTACCTCACCGTGAAGCTCTTTTCTGGCACCGTTACCACTTGTATTTCACTATCTCTTCGCCGAACTAGTGCACCTATACACCTGACAAGTGTATTAGGTGTGTTGGGGACACAAGAGACTTCTTGTATCTTGATTGCAGGGTTGATTGAGAGGGAATACCTTTGACTACTTCCTCCCTGAGTTCGATAAACCTTGGGTGATCCACTTAAGGGAAACTTGCTGCTGTTCTACAAACCTCCACACTTGGAGGCCCAACAACTGTCTACAAGAATAGAAGTGCATGGACATCAAGCTCTTTTCTAGCGCCGTTGCCGGGGAGGAAAGGTAAAAGGCACTCACACACGTTACCCCATGGCAACAGCAAGCCAAAAAGCTCTTTTCTGGCGCCGTTGCCGGGGAGGTAAGGTAAAAGGTACTCACATCCTCCGGTGTGAGTGCTCAAAGTTATTTCCTTTAGATTCTGCAATTTTTTATTTTTGTTTTCTGTTTTCACTATTTAGGCTTAATGGAAAACAACAACAAAAATTAGAGAGCTTTATAGCATCTATCTTGAGTTAGGACATGAAGTGTTTGAAGAGAAAATTTAAAAACCTATGGAACTTTATTTGCATGCTAATAGCAATGTTATTAGTATGAATTATTTGGACACCATTGTTTCTATGGGAAATTCTAAGCCTGGTAAAGCTAGTTTTGATGAAAATGATCTTTTTAGTCCCCCAACTTTGGAAGATAGCTATTCTATTGCTTATGATAATACCAAACCTTCAATATATGATGATTACAATGATGACTATGATATTTTCAGTCCACCTACTATTGAGGAGAAAAGTAATTGTGATTACAATATGCCTCCTATATTTGATGGTGATGAGAATAATGGTGATAGCTATTTTGTTGAATTTGCTCCCATTACAATTAATAAGAATGACTATTCTTATGTGCAGAGTAGAAATCATTTTATGCATGTGGCTCATGATAAGAATGTTTTATGTGATGGTTATGTTGTTAATTTTATTCATGATGGTACTGGAAGTTATGAGAGAGGGAAACATGGTTTTATGCATATCAATAATATTAAGTTTCCCCTCTTTATGTTGAAAGTCTTGAAGTTGCACTTGTTTTGCTTTCCTATGCTTGGTGCTTTGTGCTTTGATGACTTGTTTCTTTACAAGATTCCTATGCATAGGAAGTGGGTTAGGATTAAATGTGTTTTGAACTTGGTTCTTGATGCTCTCTTTTACTTCAATTCATATTTCTTATGGGAGAATCTTCTCAAACTATCAAGCCTAACTTAAAGGCATTAAAGAAAAGTACTTGTTGGGATATAACCCAAGAGTTTTCTTGAGTCTTGGAAGTTATTACTTCAGTAACAACCTCTCCTTATCCTTTTTGTTTGTTTTTTTTTGCCAAGAATGACCTCTAATGAGAGGGAAGTAAGATTTGGGGAGTTGATGTCCCGAAACATATTTATGTCCTCCACCATAAATATTTATGAGGAGTCTCTGTAACTCGGATTGATCTCAAAATTTTATAATAAATCCTCCAGTATGTTATCTAACTTTCATTAGTTCAACACTTTTTGATTTGAGCAACATAAGGTCCTCGAAAAAATCAGTTTCTACCTGCTGGTCTGTTTTGACAGATTTCTGCCATTATTTGCATTTGCTTCTTATTGATTCCTTTTTGGGTTATTTTTGGGAAATTGAGCTTTTTAAGGAGTTGCTACAGTATCTTGTGTTTTTAGTGAAAAGTTTTTATGTTCCAAAGCTTTGCCAGAGGTCTAATATCTTTTGAATAAACTAATGTTGCTAATGAAGATTGTGTGATGTTTTGTATGAAGGAAAAATTTCAGGTGTAGAGAGAGAATGATGTAATGAGATGAAGAATGGACAAAGTCTCAAGCTTGGTGATGCCACACCGTGTCACCGCAAGAAATATTCAGGAGGTACAAGCGTCAAAGCTTGGGCATGCCCAAGGCATCCCCTTCTTCATCAATAAAAATCTTAGGTCTTTCTAGACACTTCATTTTTATTGTTTCATGCATTGTTGTGTTGTTCTTGGAGCGTCTTAGTTTTCATTTTTGTTTTTTATTTGCTTAGTTTGCTTGAGTAAGTTGGTTGGTTACACCACACTTCTTTTGGACAGAGACACTGTAACTACCTCGGTGAATTACGCTCCTAGATACAAGCCTGGATGAGCGGTAGTGGTTGAAATAGTACGGTGGGGCCCCAAAAGCCACTCACGGGTAGACCTTTCGGCCGTCCCAACCACTACCATCTCAACGGGACCTGTACGGGCGGCGTAATCGGCAGGCGAAGGGATCAAATACATACACAAGTGAGTATGTATGCAAGCCACCATACAAGAGTACATCAGAGCCATACCATCTAGAAAGAAAGGAAATATAGCAACGCCATACGGCAAGATTCAAATGACCTAGATAGATCTAGTATTTTAGGATATTTCCTCATACAGCACACATCAGAGTATCATGCGGAAGCGGCAAACAAAGTCCGAGTACGGATAAGAAGCAAATCGGCATAAGATGCCATAGAAATAAGCACATCCCAACCACAGATCTCATGGATCCCCGTTCCCGGAATCTCTACACCGAACGATCGTTGCCCACATCATCAGCCTCTTCCACCCAGTATCCGTCCTGCGAGGGTACCTGTTCATCTGAACCAATAATTTATCGTGTGAGACCCTAAGGGTACTCAGCAAGTCTTAATGCCTCTAAAGGGGACACAACCTGGGGTGACGCAATTGCAGCAAAAGATAAACCCTAGCAGTTCTACAGATACTCGCTAACCATCCGCCTAACCAATGATAGACGGATGTCCGTGAATTAATAACAACAGTTATAATAGTAATTTCATCAGATCCATCCTCCTCCTCGCTTACCAACGAGGAAGCGGACGAACAATTCCCCATCCGTTGGCAATTTTATTAACCATTCCATGAGTGTTGCACTATTTACTAGTCAAATTACTTGGTCAGATTAAAGCGGTACTTTAGTTATGCTTGTCTATGATCGAGAAACTGTGCTCCAAGTCGTCCATAACCGCGGACACGACTTTCAGAAAGTTTTACCCGGCCGGGGTGCACCAATAGCAACACACGCTCGATCAACCTCGGAAAAACCAAATCAAAACCCAACGAGGCTTTCACGACTGAACAATCACAGGATTCAGAAATATTTCAGGGGGGCCACCCCTTAAGTAGATCCCGCAACGAAGATAGCTGACTCCGAGATGGACTCAAGGTTTGGGTGGACGGCGGTAAACGACTGGGAACCCGAAAGTGTGTCTGGGCTTGTCGATACCGCGTAAACGTGTCCCGATCCTAAACAGTACAGTGTGCTCCTCGCACAATTGTAAATACATAAGTAGCATGGCATAAGTACAGGATAGTAAAGAAAACCTCAAACTAGTTTGTGGCCCCAAGAAATAAGACGGAATCAAGCTCTGGCTCAGGGGGGTCCCATATACCTCCCGGATGTGGATAGCGCGATAAAGCAAGGAACAGGTTTCAAGTACTCGGGGTCTTACGGGACACAAGTGAGCAGGAAAAACCAAATAGCAGATGTTGCTCACCGGTGCCACTTTCTTTAGTTATCCCACTACTACTCAGGTTAAGTTGTTTAGGTACCTCGTTATCCAACAGACTCTCACATACCCTACACATGCTGTTCTACGACTCGCATGGCTCAAACAACTCCTGTAGTAATGGCTCATGGGATGGGGAACAAGCTTGGTGGGGTTTAAAGTAAAGGCTATGCAATACTTGGGATTCAATTTAATTCAATCGCGACTCAATGATGCAAGAATAAGATAGAGGCAATAGGTACTGTATGTATGCAAGCATGTGGAAGTGCTTGCCTGGCAACTCAGTTGAAGCGAGAGACGGATCTGGGTAGTGCTCCTGGTTCTCTTGATATATCCCCTGCTCAGCGTCTATTCGAAAGAAGAACCAAACAAGCAAGGGACAACATAAATAAAGTGCACAAACATAGGAATAAAATGCGACAAGCAAACAAGCATGCCATGATGGATGATGCACAAGTTGCATGACAATAAGTAGCATGGCATGGGTGAGGTGTGGTATACAAGAATAAGTCATTTTTATTAAGGTTGGGCCACATTTTATTGTCATAATAGTTGTTGTACACTATATTTTTATATGATGCATGCTGCAATTAAAGTCAAGGATAGCATAAACAGAAAGGTCTCGTCGAGCTGATCATTTTAGACATATCATTTGTTAAATTTGGAATTATAAAACAAAAGTTATTAATTATTTAAGTTCAAGTGGCATTTGTGGTAATTTGATTCAACTTGGAATTTAAAAAGTGCAAAAGGCAATTTGAAATCCTCACATTTTTCTGATTCAAAAACATATATTATTTGTATTATTTAAAAATATGAATTTTAAATTTATTTTAAGTCAAAAATTAATTAATTAGGGTCAAAGTCAAAGGTTGACTAAATAAAATAATTCTGAAAATATTTGAATAAGGATTTGAATTGTAATTCAAAAACTAAACATTTTTCATATAAGGTTTGAATCCAAATTCCAAACCAGGGATAAGTTATGAATTCAATTAAATTTGAACAGGTTTGAATTTGAACTGATTCGAATTTATTTGACATTGTTTGAAATTTTTGATTCAACAAACTCGTGGTCTTTTGTCACTCAGCAGAAGCTACACCAGAGAATGACAGGTGGGGTCACCAGGCTGACTGGGCAGACACACACACACACGCGCCAGAATTTCTCACCCAGGCTCACTCTAGTCGTGAGGTCGCAGTGATCCAGCCAGCCCAGCGAGCCCACGAGGCAGGCGGGCCGAGGCCAGCAGTGGGGGCTTGGGACCGCGGGTTGATTTGAGAAAACACAGGGAGCCTTTTTATAAAATCGCCACCGACGCTGACTAGTGGGGCTACGGGGACGGCGGGTTTAGGCGGGAGAAACTTCAGGGACCTAACCGCAAAACATCACCGATCGCGATCTGGCAGCAGCAACCACGGGCGGCGGATCTGGCCGTTCTTCGTCGACGATGGCGACGAATCCGCCGGAGGAAACGCGAAGCGGCTAAAACGAAAGATGAAGAGGGGAAGATGGACTATAAGATTCGTTCGGTGGTCTAACGCAGCGGAGGACTACTGACAGGCGGGCGTCGACAGTAGCCGGACCTAATCACTGCAGCGTCTGCCGCCCGAACGCTGACGCTCGGCGCCTTGAAGCGCTCGGCCGGCGGCGGCGATGCACGACGAGAGGGGGAGGGAGACGATGTCTAGGGGGAAAGGATCTCACCAGCGACCGTACGGTGCAGCTAGCGGGCTCGGGGTCGCGTCGATCGTCGGGGTAGCAGAGGGTCGGAGCACTCCTGCTGCTCGCGGGCACGGCGGCGGCGGGGCTTCTCCGGCGCGCTCCGGGGCAGCTCCTGGTTCGGGGTGATGCTGAGGAGGGCGGCAACGGTTCCTGGACCCCCAATACTCCCTCTTGCCTGGCTACATCCGCCTCCAAACGATCTGGCCAGAGCTAGGGTTTGGAAACACCATGGCCATGGCTAGGAGGCTGTGGGGAGGAAGGAGAGGGTCTGGGGCCTCCTGGATCTTGATCTGATTGGGGAGTAGGCACGTGGGGAGCTGGTGCTACAGATAAGAGGGGAGGGAGAGGATCACATGGGGGTGGTCTCTACTTTTTGCAAAGCAAGAGGAGGCTCGGGTGGGGTAGGTTTCTCCCTCTCTTCTCTTTGTCTTGAAGCCAAAGAAAGAGTGGTGAGGGCAGATAAGGGGGTGACGTGGTGGTGCTGGTGGACCAAGGTGAGGGCAGGGGAAGAGAGGGTAACCGAGAGGGAAGGGTAGATGGCATGGGCTCGGTCTAGGTAGATGGGGTGGTTTAGGTTTTGCTAGGGATGGGGTAGGTAGGTGGGGCAAGCATGGTTTAGAGGAAGGGAGAGAGGCCGAGGGAGAGGAAGGTGTGATATGCTAGGGTTAGGGTTTAGAGATAGGGGTAAGGTTAGATCTAGCTTAGGGTTAGAGAGAGGGGGAGATAAGGATTTGGGTTTAGCCACAACAAGGTGGTAGTTTTTAAATATGGTCTAAGAGATCCAAAACAAGGAGCATCTAGTTGAATTTAAAACCAAGCTCCTACCAAGCAAATAAAACAAACCAAAAGAAGAAGGCCAAGGGTTATGGTTGCATGGCCCATGCATAACCAATAATGCTAGGTTTTATTTTGTGAAAACAAAATAAATGTCCATGGCATTTATTCATATGCATTCCAAAAATGTGGATTAAGCCAAGCAAAAGAATTTAAAAGGATGCCACATGTGGAATAGATGGAGATGACCATATTTGAATAGAAATGGGACTTGATAGTGTGTATGTGCCACTAGGTATTTAGTAAGCCCAAAAATATCCCAACATGACAATAACCCCAAAACAACCCATATGGAAGCTAGGAAAAGGTTCCACTCACAAGGCATGCAAAGGTGGCCATGTGGCTCTCATATATCAATAATGTGAAAACAAAATGATGCCAAGATGAGAGCATGTGGAAAAGAAATGGATCCATCCCAACCCACATGAGCTAGAAGTAAACCCATAAATGCCAAGCTCATATTAATTGGATGGTGGAATTATAAGGTGGTGAAAGAAAGGTGGTGGAGTTATTAAGAGATATGCCCCCAAATCAACTTGGGCATTTAACAATATATTAAGAACCAAATACAATATCAAGCGGCAACTACAATTAATAATGCACATGAGATAAGAGCCAAACAAGAAAGGGTTTTATATGATGCTCAAATGCAAGATGGCATGATGACATGGGCATGACATGATGATGCAACAATTATATGTTGGAAGTGGCCCTTTTATTACTAGAACAAGTAGCATTACAGGTGTTAGACAACTGGGATGCTACAACTCTCCCCCACTAAACAGGAATCTCGCCCCGAGATTCTAGGAAGAAGAAGAAGACACAAAGAGAGAAGGATGGTTGGCACGGAGTTCATCTTCACGCTCCCAAGTGGCTTCATCAACAGAATGGTGTGACCACTGCACCTTGCAGAACTTGATGGACTTGTTGCGAGTCCTTCTTTCTGCGGTCTCAAGGATTTTGGTGGGTGTTCTTGATAAGACAGGTCTTCTTAGAGATCGATTAGCTCATGATCCACGGTCCCGCGGGATCTTTGAAACACTTCTTGAGTGAGAGATGTGGAAAACATCATGGACTTTGAGTTTTTCCTAAGCTCAAGTGCATAAGCAACTTCTCCTCTTCTACCACGTATCTTGAAAGGACCGATGTATCTAGGAGCCAACTTTCCTTTGATACAAGCGGTGTGTACCTCTCATGGGAGTGACACGAAGGTAGGCGAGATCACCAGGCATATACCATATCCGTGTGCTTCTGTCATAGTTGCTCTTCCGACGACTTTGAGCAATCTTCGTGTTCTCAAGAATGATATGCACCTTCTCCTCTGCTTGAGTTACAATGTCGAGGCCAAACCAGATTCTTTCTCCGCACCGACCAACCAATCGGAGTTCTGCACTTGCGACCATAGAGAGCCTCAAATGGTGCCATCTTCAGACTCTTCTGGAAGCTGTTGTTGTAGGAGAATTCAGCATATGGAAGGCATTCCTCCCACTTCATGCCAAAAGAGATGACGCAAGCTCTAAGCATATCCTCCAACTGATTGATCCTCTCCACTTGTCCTTGCGATTGAGGGTGGTAAGAAGTCTGAAGTTCAACTTTGTTCCCAAAGCTTTTGGAAACTCTCCGAACTTTGAGGTGAAGATGCTCCACAGTGCGAACTGATTTCAAGTGGAACCCCACAGAGAGACAATTCTGTTGATGTAGAGCTCACCAACTGAATTCGAAATTGTTTCCTTGACTGGGAAGAAATGAGCCACTTTAGAAAGCCTGTCGATGACAACAAAAATTGCATTGTTGCCCTTCTGCGACCTTGGAAAGCCAGTGATGAAGTCCATCTCTACTTTCTCCCATTTCCATTCCGGAGGTTTCAATGGCTGTAGAGGACCGAACGGTTTCTGATGGACAGCCTTGACTCTGCGACAGACATCACATTCTGAGACATACTTGGCACAATACCGTTTAAACCCAGGCCACCAGTATTGTGTTTTCAAGTCCATGTACATCTTTGTGCTGCCAGGATGGATAGAAAGAACCGAATCATGCGCCTCCTTGAGAACTTGCTCTCTCAGACCCGGGTAGTTCGGAACAAACATCCGGTGTTCAAAGAAAAGCGTGCCTTGATCATCCACGTGGAAGGACTCATACTTCGGAAGGCCAAGCTTAGAGATGATCTTTTTGGTGTGCGGATCACCAAGCTGACGAGATCGAATCTTTTCTTCCAAGAGAGGAGTAGCCAGAAGGTTCAGGAGATGCCCTTGTTCCACAATTTCCAGGTTGAGATGACGGAATTCCTCGCACAAGAGAGGCTGTTGCTCTTCCATCATGAGGTTGTTGACATAAGCTTTACGGCTAAGAGCATCGGCCATAACGTTAGCTTTGCCCGGTGTGTAGTTGATGGTCACATCAAAGTCATTGATTGCTTCGATCCATCTCCTCTGCCGAAGGTTGAGATCAGGCTGTGTGAAGATATACTTCAAACTCTTGTGGTCAGAAAAGATCTCACAACGGTTGCCAAGCAAGTAGTGACTCCACAGCTTCAAAGCAAAGACAACTGCTGCTAGCTCGAGGTCATGTGTGGGATAGTTGATCTCATGCGTCTTCAACTGACGAGAGGCATAAGCAACCACCTGTTTCTCTTGCATAAGGACCGCACCTAATCCTTGCAAAGAGGCGTCGCAGAATATCTGGAAAGGCTTAGATGTATCCGGAGGAACCAAGACTGGCGTGGAAGTGAGCTTCTCTTTGAGTGTATCAAAACTTGCTTGACAAGCAGGAGTCCACAGGTATTTCTTGCCTTTCTTGAGAAGATCGGTAAGAGGCTTCGCTATCTTCGAGAAGTTCTGAACGAAGCGACGGCAATAGCTAGCCAAACCAAGAAAACTCCGCACTTCTTTGACATTAGCAGGTGGAAGCCATTCAACAATTGTCTTCACGGTTTCCGGGTTGACTGCAATGCCCTTGGCAGAGATAACATGACCAAGATAGGTTACTTCAGGCAGCCAAAACTCACACTTTGAGAACTTTGCATACAAGCGGTTCTCGCGAAGCTTGTTTAGGACACACCGCAGGTGTTCTTCATGCTCTTCCTTGGACTTAGAATAGACCAGGATGTCATCCAGATATACTACCACGAACTTATCAAGGTACTCCATGAAAACAGAGTTCATCAGCCTCGAGAAGGTAGCAGGTGCGTTGGTGAGACCGAAAGACATGACCGTGTACTCATACAGGCCATAGCGGGTGGTGAAAGCTGTTTTGGGCACATCTTTGCGAATCTTGATTTGGTGATAACCACTTCTCAAGTCCAGCTTAGAGAACACCACAGCTCCAGCTAGCTGATCGAATAGATCATTAATCCGCGGGAGGGGATATTTGTTCTTGATGGTTTTAGCATTGAGAGCCCGGTAGTCAACACATAGTCTATCGGTTCTGTCACGCCTCTTCACAAAGATTGTTGGGCTACCCCAAGAAGAAGTACTGTGTTGAATGAAACCCAACTTCTCTTGTTCATCAAGTTGTCGTTTGAGTTCAGCCAACTCAGAAGGACCCATCTTATAAGGCCGCTTGGAGATAGGAGCCGTTCCAGGTTCAAGCTCAATCACAAACTCAACCTCACGATCCGGAGGCATACCTGGCAACTCTTCAGGAAAGACATCTGGGAACTCACAGACCACTGGTACACTCTGAATAGCTTCCATAGCATCATCATTCAGAGCTGCCAAGGAGAAGAGCTGGACAGCAGGAGTCAGACTTGGAGAAAAGACTATATGGCCTTCAGGAATCTTGAGAGAAACTGAGCGTTCAGCACAATCAATCACAGCTGCATTTGTTGTCAACAAATCCATGCCCAAGATGACATCAATGTCAGAATTTCCCAGAACAATTAAAGAAGCCGAGAATGAAGAACCACCAATCTCAATTTGATTGTCATGACTGATATGCTCAGCCCTCATGTTTGAACCAGGTGATTGTACCACCAACCGCTTGAGGAGAGGAACCATGACTAACTCATTCTCATCTGCAAACTTGTGCGACACAAAAGAATGCGATGCACCAGAATCAAACAAAACTCGTGCGAGGCGAGTTAACGGATAGCATACCCATCACAACTCAGTGCATGCTCGGCTCGAGCGGCGTTAGCTTGATTAGCACGAGCAACCGTAGAACCCGGGCTTGGTGTTGATGTTGAGCCCGAGGTGGTGGTGCACGAACGAAGGAGAGCTTGTTGAGATCTTGGGGGTGGAGGAGAGCTTTGTTCTTCAACGAGTTCAGTTGGGATGTCCATGATCTCCACATGTGAAACAAGCACCATGTGGGCGTGGAGTAGAGTAGCAGGGGACTCGCCAGAGCTCGAGGGTAGTGGTGGTTGTAGCCCACAGGAGCCGCGATGGTGAAGTTTGGTGGCCTTGGCGTAACTTGCAGGTCTTGGTGGGCCGGGGCGGCGGTGGGGTGTTAGGAACCCAGACACGCCGCTTAGAAGGAGCTGCCATAGCTGCAGAGCTTGATGCATCCTGTTGTGTTTCTTGGACTCCTCAAACACTTGCACCTTGCCTCCTCTTGCAGTCTTTGTGTCTTTGTAGTTCAGGAAAGTTGCGGCCTTGCATGTGTGATCGCATACTTGATCGACGCATTGAGCCCTTGCACGAACCTCTTCATTTCTTCTTGTCATCGGATACCTCATCACCACCATAATGAGAGAGATTCATGAAGTTCTGATATAGGTGTTGGCGTTATCATTTCCTTGCTTGAGTTGAGGAAAGCCTCCTTCATCCTTTCCATTACAATCTCGAGAGAAACTGCTCTTTGAACGCTCGTGAACCTCTCCCAATTTGGTGGAAACCGGTCAGCTTGCCTTCAAGTAGTTCTCCCACCAGTGCATCTCCCTTCAAAAGGTGAGTAGAACACTTGACCCACTCTGCTCGGAACATCGCCAGTCTCGAGCAACTGGACATCTCACGTAGCCAATCATCCGCGTCAGGTCGGTCGAAACATCAAGCGGCGAGGTTGAATTTGAGGAAGCTCTTGATGTCTACTCGCTTGGGAGGTGGAGGAAGTGGAGCAAACTCGTTTCTCGACACTCTCCTCAAAGCGCTGCTGGTTACTGCATTCTGCCAAAGCATTAGCGATGTTTGACAGTGAGCCCGATTCGGAGGTATGTCCTCATCGATGCGGCGTGGTGGAGCCATCTGTCATTGATATAAAACTCAAGTCGATTACTATAATGGAAGATGATAATAATCCAAAATAGTACCAAGATGGAATTAACCAAGATTAAAGGATACAATTCTTGAGATGATATTAAAATATCAACAAAGTTCAAAGCACCTAAAAGATATTAAGCATATCGCACGATTGAAAAGAGTGTGGTACACTAAATATATCAAAGAAAAATTTTCCACAAATTTGGCATTAAAATACCAATAGATCATAAAATTACTTAACGAAGCAAGATTAGTGACTCTACCGATTCAATATACAAAAGCGAATGATAAGAGTAGTGGTATGGTCGCGACTCCATCCCGCACTCAAATCATTACTCCGCACATGAACAAGTGGAACACATATCCTAACCCCTTCTTCTCACGTGAAACCCAAAGATTGGTAACTACGAAACGAACACCCCAAACAAGATAGCGTCGGATACAAAGAAGACAGATGCGTCGGTTTGCAAAAGCACATGTATGGAATGTACCAACAGTTGATAACCAAAAGCTGATTAGATAACAACTTGGATGCAACAGATAGACAAGGGATTACACACACACACACACACACACAACCTATGGTACTACGGAAACCCAGAACACGTGAATCCTAGTTTGAATTTTAGAAGAGAATTGAAAACGTTGCACTTCCTTACCAGAAAAAGGGTGGGTGGGTAAGAAGAAAAGTGGAAGCAGTCCTACTCTCGCGTTTTGTTTTTCCCTAATATACATAACTACCAAAATATTTGCTAGGCCGACAATAGTTTGGCTGAGACCACGAAGGTCGGGATGGCTCGATACCAATTGTAACTACCTCGGTGAATTACGCTCCTAGATACAAGCTGGATGAGCGGTAGTGGTTGAAATAATGGTGGGGCCCCAAAATCCACTCACGGTAGACCTTTCGGTCCCAACCACTACCATCTCAACGGGACTGTCTGGCGTAATCGGCGAAGGGATCAAATACATACACAAGTGAGTATGTATGCAAGCCACCATACAAGAGTACATCAGAGCCATACCATCTAGAAAGAAAGGAAATATAGCAACGCCATACGGCAAGATTCAAATGACCTAGATAGATCTAATATTTTAGGATACTTCCTCATACAGCACACATCAGAGTATCATGCGGAAGCGGCAAACAAAGTCTGAGTACGGATAAGAAGCAAATCGGCATAAGATGCCATAGAAATAAGCACATCCCAACCACAGATCTCACGGATCCCCGTTCCCGGAATCTCTACACCGAACGATCGTTGCCCACATCATCAGCCTCTTCCACCCAGTATCCGTCCTGCGAGGGTACCTGTTCATCTGAACCAATAATTTATCGTGTGAGACCCTAAGGGTACTCAGCAAGTCTTAATGCCTCTAAAGGGGACACAAACTGGGGTGACGCAATTGCAGTGAAAGATAAACCCTAGCAGTTCTCTGATACTCACTAACCATCCGCCTAACCAATGATAGGCGGATGTCCGTGAATTAATAACAATGATTATAGTAATTTCATCAGATCCATCCTCCTCCTCAACACCAACGAGGAAGCGGACGAACAATTCCCCATCCGTTGGCAATTTTATTAACCATTCCATGAGTGTTGCACTATTTACTAGTCAAATTACTTGGTCAGATTAAAGCGGTACTTTAGTTATGCTTGTCTATGATCGAGAAACTGTGCTCCAAGTCGTCCATAACCGTGGACACGGCTTTGAGAAAAGTTTTACCGGCGGGGTGCACCAATAGCAACACACGCTCGATCAACCTCGGAAAACCAAATCAAAACCCAACGAGGCTTTCACATTGAACAATCACAGATTGAGAAATATTTGAGGGCCACCCTTAAGTAGATCCATAGCGAAGATAGTGACTCGAGACGGACTCAAGGTTTGGGTGGACTGATGGCATTTGGGAACCCGAAAGTGTGGCTGGGCTTGTCGATACCGCGTAAACGTGTCCCGATCCTAAACAGTACAGTGTGCTCCTCGCACAATTGTAAATACATAAGTAGCATGGCATAAGTACAGGATAGTAAAGAAAACCTCAAACTAGTTTGTGGCCCCAAGAAATAAGACGGAATCAAGATCTGGCTCAGGGGGGTCCCATATACCTCCCGGATGTGGATAGCGCGATAAAGCAAGGAACAGGTTTCAAGTACTCGGGGTCTTACGGGACACAAGTGAGCAGGAAAAACCAAATAGCAGATGTTGCTCATCGGTGCCACTTTCTTTAGTTATCCCACTACTACTCAGGTTAAGTTGTTTAGGTACCTCGTTATCCAACAGACTCTCACATACCCTACACATGCTGTTCTACGACTCGCATGGCTCAAACAACTCCTGTAGTAATGGCTCATGGGATGGGGAACAAGCTTGGTGGGGTTTAAAGTAAAGGCTATGCAATACTTGGGATTCAATTTAATGCAATCGCGACTCAATGATGCAAGAATAAGATAGAGGCAATAGGTACTGTATGTATGCAAGCATGTGGAAGTGCTTGCCTGGCAACTCAGTTGAAGCGAGAGACGGATCTGGGTAGTGCTCCTGGTTCTCTTGATATATCCCCTGCTCAGCGTCTATTCGAAAGAAGAACCAAACAAGCAAGGGACAACATAAATAAAGTGCACAAACATAGGAATAAAATGTGATAAGCAAACAAGCATGCCATGATGGATGATGCACAAGTTGCATGGCAATAAGTAGCATGGCATGGGTGAGGTGTGGTATACAAGAATAAATCATTTTTATTAAGGTTAGGCCACATTTTATTGTCATAATAGTTGCTGTACACTATATTTTTATATGATGCATGCTGCAATTAAAGTCAAGGATAGCATAAACAGAAAGGTCTCGTCGAGCTGATCATTTTAGACATATCATTTGTTAAATTTGGAATTATAAAACAAAAGTTATTAATTATTTAAGTTCCAATGGCATTTGTGGTAATTTGATTCAACTTGGAATTTAAAAAGTGCAAAAGGCATTTTGAATAGCATATTTGAAATCCTCACATTTTTCTGATTCAAAAACATATATTATTTGTATTATTTGAAAATATGAATTTTAAATTTATTTTAAGTCAAAAATTAATTAATTAGGGTCAAAGTCAAAGGTTGACTAAATAAAATAATTCTGAAAATATTTGAATAAGGATTTGAATTGTAATTCAAAAACTAAACATTTTTCATATAAGGTTTGAATCCAAATTCCAAACCAGGGATAAGTTATGAATTCAATTAAATTTGAACAGGTTTGAATTTGAACTGATTCGAATTTATTTGAAATTGTTTGAAATTTTTGATTCAGCAAACTCGTGGTCTTTTGTCACTCAGCAGAAGCTACACCAGAGAATGACAGGTGGGGTCACCAGGCTGACTGGGCAGACACACACACACGCGCCAGAATTTCTCACCCAGGCTCACTCTAGTCAGCGAGGCTGACAGGCGGGTCCAGGCCCAGCAGGCCCACGAGACAGGCGGGCGAGGCCCGGCAGTGGGGGCTTGGGACCTGAGTTGATTTGAGAAAACGAGGAGCCTTTTTATAAAATCGCCACCGACGCATTGGTGGGGCTACGGGGCGCGGTTTAGGCGGGAGAAACTTGAGGACCTAACCGAAACATCACCGTGCCGTCTGCACGGCAGCGACAACCCTGACGGCGGCGGATCTGGCCGTTCTTCGTCGACGATGGCGACGAATCCGCCGGAGGAAACGCGAAGCGGCTAAAACGAAAGATGAAGAGGGGAAGATGGACTACAAGATTCGTTCGGTGGTCTAACGCAGCGGAGGACTACAGCGCGCAGGGCGGGGCGTCGAACAACGCCGGACCTAACTGCTGCAGCGTCTGCTGTCGCGAGCAGCGGCTCGGCAGAAGCGCCGACGGAAAGCGGCGATGCACGGCGAGAGGGGGAGGGAGACGATGTCTAGGGGGAAAAGGAGCTCACCAGCGACCGTACGGTGCAGCTAGCGGGCTCGGGGTCGCGTCGATCGTCGGGGTAGCAGAGGGTCGGAGCACTCCTGCTGCTCGCGGGCACGGCGGCGGCGGGGCTTCTCCGGCGCGCTCCGGGGCAGCTCCTGGTTCGGGGTGATGCTGAGGAGGGCGGCAACGGTTCCTGGACCCCCAAGACTCCCTCTTGCCTGGCTACACCCGCCTCCAAACGATCTGGCCAGAGCTAGGGTTTGGAAACACCATGGCCATGGCTAGGAGGCTGTGGGGAGGAAGGAGAGGGTCTGGGGCCTCCTGGATCTTGTTCTGATTGGGGAGTAGGCACGTGGGGAGCTGGTGCTACAGATAAGAGGGGAGGGAGAGGATCACATGGGGGTGGTCTCTACTTTTTGCAAAGCAAGATGAGGCTCGGGTGGGGTAGGTTTCTCCCTCTCTTCTCTTTGTCTTGAAGCCAAAGAAAGAGTGGTGAGGGGCAGATAAGGGGGGTGACGTGGTGGTGCTGGTGGACCAAGGTGAGGGCAGGAGAAGAGAGGGTAACCGAGAGGGAAGGGTAGATGGCATGGGCTCGGTCTAGGTAGATGGGGTGGTTTAGGTTTTGCTAGGGATGGGGTAGGTAGGTGGGGCAAGCATGGTTTAGAGGAAGGGAGAGAGGCCGAGGGAGAGGAAGGTGTGATATGCTAGGGTTAGGGTTTAGAGATAGGGGTAAGGTTAGATCTAGCTTAGGGTTAGAGAGAGGGGGAGATAAGGATTTGGGTTTAGCCACAACAAGGAGGTAGTTTTTAAATATGGTCTAAGATATCCAAAACAAGGAGCATCTAGTTGAATTTAAAACCAAGCTCCTACCAAGAAAATAAAACAAACCAAAAGAAGAAGGCCAAGGGTTATGGTTGCATGGCCCATGCATAACCAATAATGCTAGGTTTTATTTTGTGAAAACAAAATAAATGTCCATGGCATTTATTCATATGCTTTCCAAAAATGTGGATTAAGCCAAGCAAAAGAATTTAAAAGGATGCCACATGTGGAATAAATGGAGATGACCATATTTGAATAGAAATGGGACTTGCTAGTGTGTATGTGCCACTAGGTATTTAGTAAGCCCAAAAATACCCAACATGACAATAACCCCAAAACAACCCATATGGAAGCTAGGAAAAGGTTCCACTCACAAGGCATGCAAAGGTGGCCATGTGGCTCTCATATATCAATAATGTGAAAACAAAATGATGCCAAGATGAGAGCATGTGGAAAAGAAATGGATCCATCCCAACCCACATGAGCTAGAAGTAAACCCATAAATGCCAAGCTCATATTAATTGGATGGTGGAATTATAAGGTGGTGAAAGAAAGGTGGTGGAGTTATTAAGAGATATGCCCCCAAATCAACTTGGGCATTTAACAATATATTAAGAACCAAATACAATATCAAGCGGCAACTACAATTAATAATGCACATGAGATAAGAGCCAAACAAGAAAGGGTTTTATATGATGCTCAAATGCAAGATGGCATGATGACATGGGCATGACATGATGATGATGCAACAATTATATGTTGGAAGTGGCCCTTTTATTACTAGAACAAGTAGCATTACAGGTGTTAGACAACTGGGATGCTACAGACACTCTCTGTTTTCATTGCCTAGAACACTCTAGTTTCCATTCTTATTATTCTATGAGTGTTCTCTTTTGCTAGCACTGCGTTCAACCTAAGTTTTCTTGTGCGTTCAGCTTAGAAATTTTTAGTTCTTCTTTGTGGATTAGTGAAACAAGCTCACTGATCTTTGTTTATTATTATCTTTGTGAGTTATTTCAAATAGGTTGATTGGTGTTAGAAAAGAGTAGTAAGTTCTTGCTTGTAAGTGCAAGAGGAGCTTGCATTGACTATGACTTAGACTTTAGCATGACATGCTAGGCATTGTTTTGACCTTATGATTAGTGATTATTGCTGTAGCATGTATTGTTCCAAACAATTGGGATTGCTTAGTGTGCCTTGAAGAAATTATCCGTTGTTTTAGCATGCAAAAAGCATAGTATTCTGGTATTCTCCTTTGATGCTTTGTTTGGGTTGACTTGGCACATGCCCACACCATGTTATGACTATGACAAGTCACCATTAGCCCCTATGATCATTTAGTCCTTGACTTGTAGTACCACTCTATGCTTTGATTAGTAATGCTTTGTTGCTCTGCATGATTATGGCCATTATGCTCTCTTAGTTGGTTGCTCCCAGTGTTTTGCTAGCCTCCACTTGTATGAGTAAGCTCTACTCATACTTCCAACTCCCAAGAAACCAAGTTATTCCAAAGTGTCCACTATAAATTCCTATGCATGGTGTGTTACACCATTCCAAGTATATTCTTGTTTTCAGCTATCTTCCAATTTAAAACTATTTTTTATGTGAAAACTTAGTGATTAAAGCCCTCAAAAACTTGATGGCACACTTTATATTCTTTGCCCCTAATGAACTTGAACCATTGCGTCATCTATGTTGTATATGCTTGCACTTATACGTTGGAATTAGCAGAACCGTGCTATCACGGGGAACATTTTCAACATTGCACCTGTACTTTCTACTCAGTTGATATCATGCTCTTTTGTCTATGGATGTCACCGGTGTGAAATAAAGAGGGAACTTGTAAGTCCATGGAGTTTGTATCCCGTGTTAGAGAAACACCTGGGCCGCTAGCCTAACCCATGCCTAATCATGGTGGAAACTTGCAGCATCACCATAGTGACATCTATGAAGCATTCTTCTTATAAAAAAGAGACACATTGAGAAAAGAGGAAAGAGAGAAAAAGCACCATATTCCCATGGTAAATAAGAAGATTGCTGAGATGCTCATTGTCTGCTTGCCTTGTCATTTTGGTTATGGGATAGCTCCTGTACCATGTGCAAGGGGTACCCCCTTGGCGGTTCTCAATAATATGCAAATACTTACAATGACAAGAACTTACATGTGACTAAAGTTGAGTAGAATGAGGTGTGGCACTCGTATTCAAGGGACTTGAGATTGCCAACTTATACTTCGTCAAGCATATACTGTTGGGGATATACTTTCCGGGTATACCCAAAGGACTCGCTGACCATGGTGCCCATCAACGGGTTAGAGCTTTGCTTCACGGGCGGCCCAGTCAGAGAAAGAGGAGGAGCCAGTTCCGGCTACGACCAAGGCCCAGTAGAGTTACTGACTTAGGCATGTAGTATTACTTGTAGTCCAAGTTGTACTAGTTACTGACTCTGTAATGTAGCCGGATATGTCTCTCCCTGCATCCTGAGGCCCCGGTGACTATATAAACCGGCCCTATGGGAGCCTTTATGGAAACCAATAACCACAACCAACTCGCACAGGCGAACCTCTCTTGTAATCCATTGTAACATCGGGCTTACGCCGATATATTACTGGGTTGCTAGCAGGAGTAGGATCCGATCACCGCAGTCGGATCTGAACCTGGGTAAACTTGTGCTCACCGCTCCTGGGACATCCGATGTCTCACACCCCATCCTTACAACGCCACTAGGACCCCCTATGGCGTACTTGTCGACAATCCGATGAAAGTTGGCGCCCACCGTGGGGCAGGTGACCTTTGGAGCATCGTTCCAGGCGGAATCTATGCGTGCAGGAATCGACAAAACAATCGCCATGGGTCGCGTGGTCTACGCCAGTGATGTCCCTCTCATCCTCCTAGATGAGACTTGGATTCCGGCTTCCAGGCCCGTGACGACCTACACAATCATGTCAATCGGCGAGATCGATATTTATATCGGTTTCACTAAACCCGCCCAACCCACCCTTGAGGTGATGACCATGGCGGAAGAAAAATTGGATCTACTTTGTCCGCAGAGGCAGAAGAGTTCAAGGTCCCGAAGAAAATTGAACCCACCCAGCCCACTCCTGTAGTGGAAGAAGAGGTGGAAGAAAAATCCGAATACGATCTCACAGATGAGATTGGATACACGGATGAAGAATATATTCGCTACGGCTCCGCCATACCGGATGTCATAGTAGAAAAACTACCCTTGAAGCACAGGATGAAGGAGTTGATGAAGCACCCCTACATCGATTACGAAGCAATCGCCGATATTACAGCGAACTTTGAGATGGAGGAGGTGAAAACCCAGCTATGCCACTACTTAAAAAACATGAACAAGAAGAAACACTGTTTCGTGTACCACATAAGCAATGTATCCGACTCTGTCGATGTTGGAGCTGGTAGCGACTTGGTCCTAGACACAATCAAAGAAAATGCCGACTTACCTGGCTCCCCAATGGAGGCAATCACGTCGCAGGAACTTCGAGACTTTGATAAGGAGATAGAGGAGTACGAGCAGTAGCACGTCTCCAAACAAACGCCAGGTGAGCCGGAAACTCCTCCTAGTCCATATGATAGCATGGATGAAAGCTACACCTCGCAGGATGACATGGACACCAGAGATTCCTCCGAGGTCTACAAACCAACCATGACGGAAAGTATCGATGAAAGTTTATCCCCCGGTATTGGACCAAAAACCGTCTTTGCCACTGGTACGCACATGAAAGCTATTGGGCGGTCAAAGAAGAAGAAGAAAAACAAGAATCCGACTCTGGCAGAGCCGGAGGTCGAGGAAACCAACGAAGAAAAAGTTGATGAAGAGATCAAGATGGAGAATCAGGATGGAGATCCGATTAATCCCACCCAGATCGATCTTCCTGTGGATGGACACGTTGCACCAAGGGTGCACGTGAAATCTACAGAGATGCTCTCACAATTCCAATCCCAACATCTCCAGATCTTACGTCGGAGGAGCTGAAGAAAAGGGCTAAAGACCTAGAAAAATACCGCTTGTTTCTACTCGAAGAGGCTACACGCCTCGTCGAGATGAGACAGCAGTTAGACAGTGATCCTGCCAGATATCAGTCAGATTTCAAGCGAAATCCAAACAAAACAAGGGGAGGTCCGTTTCTTGCAAACAAGAACCCGGATATCCACAAATATCTATTCGATGGAAAAGATGGAGAGAAGATCCGAGTCTACAACACACCAGTTGAAAATGCTGCTGTAGCTCGAGCCATCCTCGCCAACAATCCGTCTCCACAGCAGGTACAAAAGTGTGTTGCCTTGCTGGACAAAGGATTAAAGCAGCAGAAGACGGCCGCGTCATTCAGTGGCAAGCTGGCCTCAAAATCCGAGTTTCGCCACACTAACGCTAACCAAAGCGCTGATGTAAGGCTCCTCAGGGATACGGCTCAGCGCTATCGTCCCCGTGGAGAAGAAGAAAATTCTAGGACCGGCTCCAACAACCACTCTCGCCGGCCGGCACGTGACTAGGCAAGAGTTACTCCGGCTGCGGTCAAAGATGCCATTAGGGCAATGGTTCCCCATCAGGACCATCGTCGGCAAAATAATCGCTATAGAGAATACCCGGAAACACGCCGCTAGCGAGAGGAGCAAGATCGTATAAGGATGCCAAACCGAGCCGTCCGGCTGGCAATGCCGGACAAAGAGATGATTCATATAGTCCTGAATCTAGTAGGGATGGTGCCCGAAGAAACATGCATCGGAGTCAGCATAATGAGGCTCCACCGCCACCACCAAGGAACCCAGCTGGAAATAATCCACCTGGGCCACCATCGCCTCCCAGTAGCGACCATGAAGGATCGCGTCGTAGCCATGGAACCCGCAGGGGCGGAGGCGGCAATGGTGAGAGAAGAAGCAGAAATCCGACTCCACCGCGCATAAGCCGCGAGCCTCCAAGGCGCATATCATTCTCACCAAACAACGCTCGCCATCGCATCGAATCAAACATAGAAGCACGGCGGTACGAGGAAGAAGATGTGTATGTGGGACCCAAGTGCTTTGGTCCACGTATACGTCAGACAAAATTTCTGGTTGACTTTGGCATCGCCAAGCACATTCAGCCCTATGACGCCGCAGCTTGGCCAGATACTTGGCTCCAAGATTTTTTCCAGGCTTGTTGCATCGCCAAAGGAGGAAACAGCCTAGTTGCAGTCCGATATCTCCCACTGATGTTGAGGAAGATGGCTCGATCATGGCTCAATGAACTGCCAGAGAATTCAATTCAAAACTGGTATGATATGCAAAGTGCGTTCTTTTCAAACTTCGAGGGAACATACAGGAGGCCCTGCCCAGTCAGAAACTTGTAGTGTTGCACCCAAAGACCTGGAGAAACCTGCCGGGATTACCTCGGACAATGGATCGATACGAAGAACTCCTCCGAAGGAGTAAACGAGCAAACTATGATAGAAGCTTTTATTGCAAGACTTCTAGTCGGACTTTTACGTCACAGGCTGAAGCGTGACCACGTCACAGATTTAGGAGAAATGATAGATACAGAAAGCAAGTATGCTGACGCCGATGATGATTCAGAAGGACTGCTAAATATTCTGGCCAATCCCAATGCGGCCAAACAGCCAAAACAAACTCAGAAGCGCAAAAATACCTCGGACAAAAAGCAAACTCTGGACAACATAGCTGTCAATGCAACGTTTGGATCTGGAGGACGAGGAGGGCGTGGAGGCGGCCGTGGTAGAGGCCGAGGAACTTCCCGAATCCAGGGCAGAGGAGACCAGCAACCCGGAAGAGCTTATACCTGGGCTGACATTGCCTATAATCCCTGTGTCCACCACTTGGATAGTAACGGAGGATCTACCCATACAAATGCCAAGTGTCGTTTCAATGACGACATTAAAAAAGACGAATCCGCTGGCTACAGAGCCAAGCGACAAAAAGGAAAGAAAAATTCCGAGAAAGGAAAGGAGCCCAAGAAAGATTCCGACATGGAAGAGGCGGAAGCCGCCATAGATCCTAAGTCGGATGGAAAGAAGACTTTTCCGACTAAGAAAGACGCATACGTCTGCTTCCTTGGATCCCAACCAGCTAATGACAAAAAGGCGGTTATTCATGAGCTCAATGCCACGGTTCCGTCTGTCCCCCAATTCCTGGACTGGTTAGAGGTGACTATCACCTTTGATCGTTCAGATCACCCGAGGAAAACACATCATCGGGGCAAGTACCCTCTGGTCGTCAATCCTCTTATTGGTGGCTATGAGTTCTCAAAAACACTCATGGACGGTGGGAGCAATATCAATATACTCTACATCGAGACACTCCACCGCATGAAGCTACACGAGAGCTAGTTGAGTTACAGCAGTGTAACTTTCCATGGCATTGTACCAAGGAGACATGCAAATTCTCTGGCTCAGATTACTCTGGACGTGACATTCGGAACCCGAGATAATTACCGGACCGAGCCACTCTCCTTCGAGGTGGTACCGTTGAAAAGTGCTTACCACGCCATCTTCGGGCGTCCGGCTTAGGGCGTTCATGGCCCGTCCCTGTTATATCTACAATATGATTAAACTTCCAGGTACAAAGGGAGTAATCACCGTACGAGGAAATCCGAGGAAGTTACGAGAGTGCGACGAAGGATCTGCTGCCTTCGCCGAAGCCATGCTACACGCCCAGGAGTACCAGGAGATCAAGAATACCATTAATCTGTCCGAGATGCCCGCTACGAAGAACGAGGTGCTGAAGCCAAGTTTGCAATTCAAGGCGTCAGAAGAGACGAACAAGATTTCGCTGAAGGAATGCGATCCCTCCAAGACGATGAACATAGGGGTAGGCTTAGGCCACGCATAGGAAAGCACGCTCGTCAAGTTCCTCAAAGCTAATAGTGATATCTTCGCATGTCAACCATCTGACATGACCGGAGTACCTAGGGAACTTGCCGATCACTCTCTTAATGTGTACCTAGACGCTAAACCCGTCAAACAGTCCTTACAACGGGTTGTTGATGAAAAGCACAAAGCAATAGCCAAGGAATTAGCCCGCTTATAGTTAGCGGATTTCATAAAAGAGGTCATCCATACAGACTGGGTGGCAAATCCTGTACTCGTCCCTAAAAAGTACACCATTGATTTAAGGATGTGTGTTGATTATAACGCTTCGAACAAGGCATGCCCAAAAGATCCATTTCCTTTGCTAAGAATCGATCAAGTTATCGACTCAACGGCAGGGTCGGAATTACTCTGTTTTCTCAACGCATATTCCGGATATCACCAAATACCGATGAAAGAATCAGATCAAATTAACACATCTTTCGTCACCCCTTTCGGAACCTTCTGCTACAAAACTATGCCTTTTGGCTTAAAGAATGCAGGAGCAACATATCAGCGTACCATGCAACATTTTCTCAACGACCAAATCAGACGCAACGTCCATGTATACGTAGACGATATAACAGTTATGTCCAAAAAGAAGGAAACTTTAATTTCCGACTTGGATGAAACGTTTGCTAGTCTAGGGAAATTCAACATATGCTAAATCCGAAGAAGTGTTTCTTTGGAATTCCAGCCGGAAAACTGTTATGTTTAATCGTCTCTGAGCGAGGCATCGAGGTGAACCGAGACAAAATCAAGGCTATCTTAAACATTACCAGGCCGACTCGCCTGAAGGACGTACATCGCCTCACTGGTTGCATTGTAGCAGTGAGTCGGTTCGTCAGCCAGCTTGGTGATACGTTGGAAACGTATCTATAATTTTTTATGCTCCATGCTCGTTTTGTATCTACTTTGCTTTACTTGTCCACACGTTGAGATGCTTTTTACATGTTTTCTGGTACTAACCTATTAACAAGTTGCAACAGTGCCAGATGCCTGTTTTCTGCTATTTTTGGTTTCAGAAAAGTTAGTAAAGAAATATTCTCGTAATTGGACGGGACGAAGGACAACGTCAATAACTTTCCGTTGGGAACAAGAAGTCCAGAGGAGAGCCGAAGGGATGCCGGGGCAGACCCACGGTAGGGGTAGGTGGGCTCGTGCCTGGCTAGGGTTTGGCGACCCTGGTCGCCTCCCGGACTCGCCCCTTCGCCTATAAGAAGCCCCTGATGCAGAAACTCTCGGGACCCGATCAAAACTCCACGAAACCTTCTGTAGCCACGACCACCATCGTCCCTATATCAGGGGGTGGGGGGATCTGAAGTTCTTCCCGGCACCCTGCCGGAGGGGAAATCATCCCAGAGGTCTTCTCTCCGGTATGAAGCATGAGTAGTTCCACCTGGGACTATGGGTCCATGTAGTAGCTAGATGGTTGTATCTCCTCCTTGTGCTTTCATGTATAGATCTTGTGAGCTCCGTTCATGATCAAGATCTAATCTATTTGTAATCATGCATGTTGTGTTTGCGGGGATCCGATGGATATTGAGATTATTATGTTGGTTTGATTAATGGTTCTACCTTTTTGATTCTATCATGTTTGTGTTGTTTGTGATCTTGCATGATCTCTGTTGCTAGTGGTTATCTTGGCCAAGTAGTTGCTAGTGACTCCAAGAGGGGGTATTTATGCTCGGTAGTGGGTTCATGCCTCTAGTTTCCAAGGGAAGTGACAGAAATCTCTTCGGTTGTAGATGTGCTGTTGCTACTAGGGAGAAAACAACGGTCTCTTGTTCATGGAACATGTGGACTATTTACCTTACACACTTTGCTTAAAGAAGTTGTCTGTTGCTTGCAACTTAATACTAGAGGGATTTCGGATGATAACCTGAATGTGGACTTCTAGTCATAGATGTAGTTGGATTACCGTCTATGTATATTGTTGTATTGCCCAATCAACTTCATAGGATCTTTGTGGCTAGTAATTTCATTGTTATGCCTTGCTCAGTTCCTGTCAATTGCCCCGCTGTAATTTGTTTACCCTTCATGCCATGTTGTTTATATAAGGAGAGCACCTCTAGTGAACTATGGACCCCGGTCCAATCTTTACCATCGATACATCTTCCATTGTTACTTGTTTACTTGCTGCAAACCATTACCTTCCACACCATACGTTTAATCCTTTGTTACAGCAAACCGGTGAGCTTGACAACCTCACTGATTCGTTGGGGCAAAGTCTTGAGTTTGTGTTGTGCAGGTCTCCACGTTGTTTGCAACACCTGTGTGACATTTCATTCCTCCCACTGGTTCGATAACCTCGGTCTCAACTGAGGGAAGACTTGCTGCTGTACTCTTAACACCTTGCTCTTGGGGTTCCCAACAAGACTACACATCAAGCACCAAGTTCTCTGGCGCCATCAAGGAGTCATCAACAAGTTTTCTAGCGCAGTTGCCGGGGAGGCTAAGGACGTATTCACTAGGTTTGAACTTCTCCTCAAGAAACCTATTGGATTCTGCTGCTGGAGGTACTTTTATGGGACTCACCTTGGCTGTTGCAATAAGGCTACTTGATAATATAATGGTTAACTACTCTGAATGGCATGTTGAGAGAGCTCCACATGGTAAGAAGGTAAATTCTGTTGAGGAAACTTCCTCTTTGAGTGAAAAGATTGATGTTATTATGGCTATGCTTGTTAATGGTAAAGCTCCTCTAGATCCTAATAGTGTTCCCTTAGCCTCTTTGGTTGCTCAAGAAGAGCAAGTTGATGTGAACTTCATTAGAAACAACAATTTCAACAACAATGCCTATAGGAATAATTTTGGTAGCAACAACAATTATAGGCCTTATCCTCCTAATAATGGCAACTCCTATGGAAGCTCTTATAATAATGCTAGAAGTGCCCCCTCTGAACTTGAAGTAATGCTCAAGGACTTTATTAGTAAACAAACCACTTTCAATAAGACTATAGAGGAAATGCTTTTAACTGTTGAGAAAAATATATCCTCTTTGTCTGAAGCTCAAACTTCCTTGGCTAATAAAATGGCTGCTAAACCTGAAACTATGGAAAATACCTTTGCTACTTCTCATGCCATACAAGTTACTATTGATGAAAATGTTAGGCTGTTAGCTCAACTTCATGCTAGGTGGGAAAGGGAAGCTGAAATTGATAGAAACAATAGTGTGTGCACTATCGCCACTAAACCACAATTAGCCCCTATTCCTCCTCCTACAATACCTAAGCCTATTGATCCTACTACTAGTGATGCTAAGTTTTATTTTGATATTGATGGTTGCAATATTTCTGAAGTGATTATGTTCCTACAAAAGCTTGATAGAACTCCTGATGCTAGTGATATGCATGTTGCCTTTACCAAACACATTACAGATGCTCTTGTTAAGATTAAGGAAGAGAAGCTAAAACACAAAGCTTCTATTCCTAGGAAAGTAGTAGATAGTTGGGAACCCATTATTAATATGTAAGTGAATGACTTTGATCTCAAAGCTTCATGTGATCTTCGTTCTAGTGTCTCTAATATGCCTAGGAAGATTTATGAAATGCTTGATTTACCACCATTAGAAGATTGTTATTTGAATGCCCCACTCAATAATAATGCTAAGAAGAAACTCATGGGGAGTATTGATGATGTTCTTATTATGGTTAACAATGCTTATGTCCCTGTTGATTTCTATGTTTTGGATGTTGAATACAATGCTTCTTGTCCTATTATTTTGGGAAGACCTTTTCTTAGAACAGTTGGTGCCATCATTGATATGAAAGAAGGCACCATCAAATATCAATTTCCATTCAAGAAAGGTATTGAAAAATTCCCTATGAGGAGAGAGAAGTTGCTTTTTGCTCCTCCTTTGAAAGCAAGATTTGATGTTAATGCTTCTTCATTTGAAAATACTTGATTCTTCTTGCTTCGTGTGCCTAACTTAAAGGCGTTAAAGAAAAATACTTATTGGGAGATAATCCAAGAGTTTCCTTGAGTCTTGGAAGTTATTACTACTGTAATAACCTCTCCTTATCCTTTTTGTTTGATTTTTTGTGCCAAGAATGACCTCTAATAAGAGGGAACTAAGATTTGGGGAGTTGCTGTCCCGAAACACATTTCTGTCCTCCACCAAAAATATTTGTGAGGAGGCTATGTAACTCGGATTGAGCACAAAATTTACGAATAAATCCCCCAGTATGTTTTATAACTTTCGTTAGTTTAACACTTTTTTATTTGATCAACCGAAGATGTTAGAAAAAATCCGTTTCTACCTGCTGGTCTGTTTTGACAGATTTCTGCCATTATTTGCATTTGCTTCTTATGGATTCCTTTTTGAGATCTCTTCAGGTAAATTGAGTTTCTTTGAAGGAGTTACTACAGTAGCTTGTGTTTTTAGTGAAAAGTCTTGCTGTTCTAAAGCTTTGCCAATGGTCTAATATATTTTGAATAAGCTAATGTTGCTAATGAAGATTGTGTGAAGTTTTGTATGAAGGAAAAATTTCAGGTGTAGAGAGAGAATGATGCAATGAGATGAAGGATGGACAAAAGCTCAAGCTTGGAGATGCCACCATGGTGTGACCCCAATAAATATCCAAGAGTTACAAGCGTCAAAGCTTGGGGATGACCAAGGCATCCCTTTCTTCATCAATAAAAAGCTCAGGTCTGTCTAGACACTTCGTTTTTATTGTTTCATGCACAGTTGTGTTGTTCTTGGAGCGTCTTAGTTTTTGTTTTCTTTGCTTAGTTTGTTTAGTTTGATTTAGTAGTTTGGACCCCCGCTCTCGCTGTGTTGTTTTGCAAATAAGTTTGCTTGGTGTTTGGAAAGGAGTAGTAAGTTCTTGCTTGAAGTGCAAGGGGAGCTTGCATTGACTGTGACTAAGACTTTAGCATAACATGCTAGGTGTTGTTTTTGCATTGCATATAATTGGGATTGCTTAGTGTGCCTTGAAGAAATTATGCGTTGTTTTAGCATGCAAAAGCATAGTATTGTGGTATTCTCCTTTGATGTTTTGCTTGGGTTGACTTGGCACATTCTCACACCATGTTATGACTATGACAATTCACCATTAGCCTCTATGATCATTTAGTCCTTGACTTGTGGTACCACTCTTTGCTTTGATTAGTTTGCTTTGTTGCATTGCATAATTATGGCCATTATTGCTCTCTTAGTTGGTTGCTCCCAGTCTTTTGCTAGCCTCCACTTGTATGAGTAAGTTCTACTCATGCTTCCAAGTCCCAAGAAACCAAGTTATTCCAAAGTGTCCACTATAAATTCCTATGCATGGTGTGCTACACCGTTCCAAGTACATTCTTGTTTTCAGCTATCTTCCAATTAAAAACTATTTTGTTATGTGAAAACTTAGTGATTAAAGCCCTCATGAACTTGATGGCACATTTTATTCTTTGCCCCTAATAAACTTGAACCATTGAGGAAACTTTGTTGTATATGCTTGCACTTATAAGTTGGGATTAGCAAAACCGTGTTGTCACGGGGAACGTTTTCAACATTGCACTTGTACTTTTTGTACTTCGTTGATATCATGCTCTTTTGTCTATGGATGTTACATGTGTGAAATTAAGTGGGAACTTGTAAGTTCATGGAGTTTGTATTTTGTGTTAGAGAAACTCCTGGGCCGCTAGCCTAAGCCATGCCTAATCATGGTGGAAACTTGTAGCATCACCATAGTGACATCTATGAAGCATTCTTCTTATTAAAAAAAGACACATTGAGAAAAGAGGAAAGAGAGAAAAAAGCACCATATTCCCATGGTACATAAGAAGAATTGCTGAGATGCTCATTGTCTGCTTGCCTTGTCATTTTGGTTATGGGAAAGCTCCTGTGCCATGTGCAAGGGGTACCCCGTTGGCGGTTCTCAATGATATGCAAATACTTACAGTGACAAGAACTTGCCTGGGCCCTAAGTTGAGTATCCATGAGGTGTAGCCCTCATAGTCAAGGGACTTGAGATTGCCAACTTATACTTTGTCAAGCATATACTCCAGCTTTGCCACTTTAACCTTAACCACTTCAAGATGCTTATTATAGGGGCAATGAGGCCTGAAATCTAATAAGTACCATAATTTTTGGAAGCTCTTTTTTAAACTTGTAATCCCTGCTTCCTTTACAAAAGGCCTTTCTTCCACCATTATTTGAGTCTCCACCTTATACCTTTAGGCACCATTAAGAGAGCATATTTTTCATTCTTTGTGCAGTGTTCCAAAGCTTATTAATTGATGCATATTGTGATATTACTTGTTCTTGTGCTATTTGTTTCTAGTCACCCTTGTGAACTTTGAATGTGTCCTATGCATCTATATTGCTACTCTATGAAGGACAAGCTGATTGCCACTATGCTATGTTTTCTGCATGTGAAACAAACAAACGTTTTTCAATGCATATTATTCATGATCTTTGTTTGTAGCTTGCCATGTTGCATGCATAATTACTATGTCCTATTGTTAGAACTCCATCTTTCATGCACATGTTTAGAGTTCTTTGATCCCAGCTTTCAATGTTTACAAATGGTTGGATCTTTATTGCGAGGGTGCATGTCACCTCAAAAATTATCTTTTATCACTTACCTACTCAAGGACGAGCATGAGTTAAGCTTGGGGATGCTGATACGTTGGAAACGTATCTATAATTTTTGATGCTCCATGCTTGTTTTGTATCTACTTTGCTTTACTTGTCCACACTTTTAGGTGCTTTTTACATGTTTTCTGGCACTAACCTATTAACAAGTTGCAATAGTGCCAGATGCCTGTTTTCTGCTGTTTTTGGATTCAGAAAAGTTAGTAAATAAACATTCTCGGAATTGGGCGGGACGAAGGACAAAGTCAATAACTTTCTGTGGGGAACAAGAAGTCCAATGGAGAGCCGGAGGGGCTGGCCAGGGGGGCCAGACCCACCCCAGGCGCGGGGGCAGGTGGGCCTGCGCCTGGCTAGGGTTTGGAGACCCTGGTCGCCTCTCGGACTCGCCCCTTAGCCTATAAGAAGCCCCTGATGCAGAAACTCTGGGGACCCGATCAAAACTCCATGAAACCTTCTGTAGCCGCCGCCACCATCGTCCCTAGATCGGGGGATCTGAAGTTCTTCCCGGCACCCTGCCGGAAGGGAAATCATCCCGGAGGTCTTCTTTCTGGTATGAAGCGTGAGTAGTTACACCTTGGACTATGGGTCCATGTAGTTACTAGATGGTTGTATCTCGTCCTTGTGCTTTCATGTATAGATCTTGTGAGCTCTGTTCATGATAAAGATCTAATCTATTTGTAATCATGCATGTTGTGTTTGCGGGGATCCGATGGATATTGAGATTATTATGTTGGTTTGATTAATGGTTCTATCTTTATGATTCTATCATGTCTGTGTTTTTTGTGATCTTGCATGCTCTCCGTTGCTAGTGGTTATCTTGGCCAAGTAGTTGCTAGTGACTCTAAGAGGGGGTATTTATGCTCGATAGTGGGTTCATGCCTCTAGTTTCCAAGGGAAGTGACAGAAATATCTTCGATTGTAGATGTGTTGTTGCTACTAGGGAGAAAACAATGTTCTCTTGTTCATGGAACATGTGGACTGCTTACCTTACACACTTTGCTTAAAGAAGTTGTCTGTTGCTTGCAACTTAATACTGGAGGGGGTTCGGATGATAACTTGAAGGTGGAATTCTAGTCATAGATGTAGTTGGATTACGGTCTATGTATATTGTTGTATTGACCAATCAACTTCATAGGATCTTTCTGGCTAGTAATTGCATTGTTATGCCTTGCTCACTTCCTGTCAGTTGCCCCGTTGTAATTTGTTTACCCTTCATGCCATGTTGTTTATCTAAGGAGAGCACCTCTAGTGAACTATGGACCTCGGTCCAATATTTACCATTGATACATCTTCCACTGTTACTTGTTTTCTTGCTGCAAACTATTACCTTCCACACCATACGTTTAATCCTTTGTTACAACAAACCGGTGAGCTTGACAACCTCACTGATTCGTTGGGGAAAAGTATTGAGTTTGTGTTGTGCAGGTCTCTGCGTTGCTTGCAACACCTATGTGACGTTTCCTTCCTCCTACTGGTTCGATAACCTCGGTCTCAACTGAGGAAAGACTTGCTTCTGTACTCTTCACACCTTGCTCTTGGGGTTCCCAACAAGACTCCACATCAAGCACCAAGTTCGCTGGCGCCATCAAGGATTCATCACTTGGTAAAAGAGCCGCACCTATATATAAACTCTTGAAGAAAACGGACACATTTGTTTAGACCCCAGAAGCTGAAACCGCACTACAAAGTTTGAAAGATTTGCTTTCAAATCCACCAGTTCTTGCAGCGCCAGAACCTCAGGAACCTATGTTACTCTACATTGCAGCGACCAACAAGGTCATAAGCATGGTAATAGTAGTTGAGCGTGAGGAAGAAGGCCACGAGCATAAGGTGCAGCGGCCAACTTATTATCTAAGTGAGGTCCTGACAGAATCAAAACAACGGTATCCACATCATTAAAAAGCTAGCCTATGGAGTGTTCTTTGCATCCATAAAGCTACGTCACTATTTTCAAGAGCACAAGGTCACAATAGTGAGAACGGATCCTCTACAAGATATAATCAACAACCATGACGCCACAGGACGTGTCACAAAGTGGGGAATAGAGCTTGCAGCTTTTGACATTGAGTACAAACCATGTACAGCGATCAAGTCCCAAATTCTTGCCGACTTTGTTGTTGATTGGACAAAAATGGTAGAAAACACAGACCCTCCAGACTCGGAATTTTGGATCCTTTACTTTGACGGATCAAAAGCACGAGGAGGATCGGGGGCTGATGTGGTGCTCAAATCACCCCAAGGAGATAAGCTGTTCTATGTGTTGTAAATACACTTCATGGCAACCAATAATATTGCCGAGTACGAAACACTTCTACATGGAATACGCATGGCCAAAAACATTGGCATATCAAGACTCATGTGTTACGGAGACTCGGATGTAGTTGCACGACAAGTATCCGACATTTGTAACCCAAACAAACACATGGCAACATACAAAGCTGTTGATGGGGGAATACCAATCGGGGTATACCCACGAAGCAGATTCGCCAGCTGGATCAAGCCGACTGAAGCCAAGCCCAGAGCGGGCCGACTTGCCCAATACGGCGACTGGCGCATGCTGTACCCAGACGAGTGGCGCCGACTGGAGGCCCAAGATGGCGAGTTCAATACAAAGCCCACCAAATACTTGTAAACCCTAGTTGGCTGCATATATAAAGCCACCAGGGGCACCCCCACGGGGTAGGCTCTCCCACATTAGATTAGATCTAGTCTCTCCCTCCGCCTACGGCGACTCCCATGTAAACCAATCTATGATCCTATACTAGATTGATAGCAGGACGTAGCGATCCTCCATCGAGGGGACGTGAACCTGGATACATCGTGTGCCAATCTCGCTCCCGGATTCTCCTACGTCGCCTTGCTCCCTCTACGTAAGCTACCCCCAGTAGCATCTGCCGTGCAATACCACGACAGTTGGTGCCCACCGTGGGGCTAGCGATGCTTGGAGGGTGATAATCTGGGAGGGATCTCTCAACATTAACATCGACCGAATCGCATCCGATTCCGGCCGATCGCCGTCCAGCGCGTCTCCCTGACGAAGAACGGTCATGCTACCGTATGTGTGGCCTCCCGTTCACCGTGACAGCTAAGTTCCAGTTTAATCCCATCTCACAATAATTGCTTTGCAAGTTGATTATTTTATCCGGATCTAATTCTGCTTGCATAGTGGTATACGCGATGTGCAGACGATTCAATTTGATCCACATCTAGCAACTACAATTAATCCTACGCCGCACGTCAGGACGGCCGACAACTGAGTTCTTAATTTACTCCCATATTGCCGTTTATTACTTCTCCAATTGATATTTTATTATTTGAATCATTGTTTGTGTATTGGTCGCACGTATTTTCTAGACGATCGATCCATGCCCGACAAGGTTGGGTGGAAATATTCTTTATTTGCAGAGTCTGTTTCACGATTGCATCAAAGTGGTGAAATTCCCAAGCCGTGACTCGCTCTCGCCGGTTTTACACGCCAGAGCGGCCGACCGATCGCACCACCGTCTACTGGAGAGACTCGATCGGATGCGCTCCTTGCGATCCATGATCAGATTAGTATAAAAACACTCTCTTTACTCGAGCCTATTATGTTTACTATATTTATTGTTATATTGTATACCATGTGCTAATCATATGTGCCTACAAGTACAAACAAATCACAATGCGATGTACAGTCCACGGAATGACAGATGTCAACGTCCGGACCTGCGATCGGTCAACTCGTCGCTCTACTCGCAGCTGCACAGACTCCAACGTATGCTCCTCGTCGACTTCACCCGACAAAAATCCGGCTGACGCCACCGTAGACTCGCTCCCGCATACTCAACACGCTCGGAGACTCGCCAGCGCGGACTCGCTTGCCGTGGGATCGCCGTCGCGACCTCGCCCTCGCGGCCCCGCCGTCATAGACATCGCCATAGCGCGACCTCCGTCCGCCGCGTCGACCCCGTGTCCGCCGCGACGACTTCGCCATAACGCGACCTCCGTCCGCCGCGTCGACTTCGCCATAGAGCGACCTCCGTCCGCCGCATCGACCCCGTGTCTGCCGCGTCGACTTCGCCATAGCGCGACCTCCGTCCGCCGCGTCGACCCCGTGTCCGCCGCGTCGACATCGCCATAGCGCGACCTCCGTCCGCCGCGTCGACCCCGTGTCCGCCGCGTCGACTTCGCCATTGCACGACCTCCGTCCGCCGCGTCGACTCCTTGTCCGCCGCGTCGACTTTTCCCGGCTAAACGCCGTGCGACCCCGTCAGCTACGTCAAATTCATATGCCGCCCCTACGTAAGGGACCTTCATCATCCGGGTCGCCAGAGAGGGTCGCACGCCATGCTGCATGGACTCACCACTGGGTGTCTCTTCCCCCGGGGAAAAATCTATTTGCCTTTGTCAACCTTTGAAAGAGCAACTCGCAATGGCCAAGTAGTGCGGACGAGGACTCGCAAACCGAGCCTCGGATCGTCCACGAAAAACGCTAACCGAGAACCATCATTGGAATCGCCTTGCTCGACTGGCCTTCCGGGCCAAGACAAATGGCAGTGCTACACAAATAGCACCATGTCCCCCTCAACCTTAGATAGCGCGACTCGCACGGCCAAGTACTGCGGACGAGGAGTCGCAAACCGAGCCTCGGATCATCCAGGAAGAACGCCAAGTCGAGAGCCATCTTTGGAGTCGCCATGCGACTGGCCCCCCCGGGCCAAGACGAGAGACTCGCTAACAAAAACAGCGCAATCAACATTATCACGGACTCGTTATGCTATGGAACTCGCCTAAACACGGACACGTTTAAACACGGACTCACTAGGCTCGCCGACTCGCCACGCTCGGGGACTCACCCAGCGCGGTCTCGCTTGCCGCAGGATCGTCATCGCGACCTCGCCGTCATGACTCGTCATCGTAGAATTGCCATGCTAACAGCTAAGTTTCTTTACACTCGTACATGTTATGGGTTTAAAACATATATGCATCTTCATTCATTCTTCAAAGCCGACCATGCTGTCGCATATGACCCTTCCAGGGACCAAAATCATATTTGTGATCGGTTTCAGTTTTGTCTGATGTTTATTCGCGTTCGGTCGAAGTAGTAAGGCTGGGTACCAAAAGTCCGACCTTGTCTCCGGGTTCAACAGTCTGGCATCGCGTCCCTGTTACCAGGAAAGCGTTTGATGCTGGAGGTCTGCCTACTCATGAAAAGACACGCATAAACCTTACATATTGTCCATCGATCCACATAACAAAAGTGCATTTTATTTCAACGTCTACAATTCGCATATCTTAAAATTATTCAATATATTATGCAAGTACACCTTAATGCAATTGTATCTTTTCTCCTTCTCAGCAAAACGGTGTCTTTCTCGCCACTCGCCGCGCTCGGGGATTCGGCACTCGCCGGTCGCTCGACCTCGCCGCTCGCCGCGCTCGGGGACTCGGCGCCCGTCGGTCGCTCGGCCTCGCCGCTCGCCGCGCTCGGGGACTCGGCACTCGCCGCTCGCTTCGCGCCGCCGCTCGCCGCGCTTCGAGACTTCGGCAACCGTCGGTCGCTTCAGCCTCACCGCTTCGCGCTCGGGACTTCAGCGCCCGTCGGTCGCTTCGGCCTCGCCCCTCTCGCTCGAGACTCGGCGCCCGTCGTCGCTTCGGCCGCCGCTCGCCGCTTCGAGACTCGGCACCGTCGGTCGCCGACCTCGCCGCTTCGCCATTCTCGAGACTTCGGCGCCCGTCGGTCGCTTCAGCCTCGCCGCTTCGCCTTCGGGACTTCAGCGCCCGTCGTCGCTTCAATATCGCGCTTCGCCGCGCTCGAGACTTGGCGCCCGTCAGTCGCTCGACCTCGCCTTTCGCCGTGCTTCGAGACTTCAGCGCCGCCGCTTCGCCCGCTTCGAGACTCGACGCTTCGCCGATCGCTTGACCTTACCTTCGCCTTCAGCGCTTCGCCGTCGTTGACCTTGCCCCTCGCCACGCTCGAGACTCGGCGCCGCCGTCGCTCATCTCGTCTTTCGCCGTGCTTTCGGACTCGGCGCCGGTCGCTCGACCTCGCCACTCGCCGCGCTCGGGGACTCGGCGCTTGCCGGTCGCTCGACCTCACCATTCGCCATGCTCGGGGCTCAACGCTCGCGGGTCGCTCGACCTCGCCGCGCTCGGCAGCAACCACTACTATTTTCAGAATATGCATCTCTAAAGAGCCGCAAGTCGCCTCTACAAGCCAACTCGAGCCTCGGGGACTACTCCTGTGCATACTGCGTGTGCGCATGGTTCCACGACCGCGGCTCTGCATGCCCGGGAACTCACCCTCGCGTACTCAACGCGCTTGGGGAATCGCCACCGCGGACTCGCCCTCGTGTACTCAACGCGCTCGGGGACTCGGCGTGCTACAGACAGTGCCACTCGCCGTTCGCCTAACTTCGCCACTCGACACACTCTGGGACTCGGCACTCACAGGTCGCTCGGTCTCGCCACTCGCCGCGCTCGGGGACTTGGCACGCTCCGCGTTCGGGGACCCGCCCCAACTGGCGTCTTCACCGACTCCCTGCGTCTTTCACCAACTAACCATCACCGACTGGCTCACCTCGACCGCCGACCGCCTCCCGCTTCACGGTTCTTTTCTCTATTCAGGAGCTCGTCGCCGATTCGCCACGACCCATCATCAAGACTCTCCGCGCCCTGCCTCAAGCCCGCGTCGAATCGACAACGCGCTCGGGGACTACTGATGGGGGAATACCAATCGGGGTATACCCACGAAGCGGATTCGCCAGCTGGATCAAGCCGACTGAAGCCAAGCCCAGAGAGGGTCGACTATTGTCTGACGGCGGCATCTTTGGACCAGACGAGTGGCGCCGACTGGAGGCCCAAGATGGCGAGTTCAATACAAAGCCCACCAAATACTTGTAAACCCTAGCTGGCTGCATATATAAAGCCACCAGGGGCACCCCCACGGGGTAGACTCTCCCACATTAGATTAGATCTAGTCTCTCCCTCCGCCTACGGCGGCTCCCATGTAAATCAATCTATGATCATATACTAGATTGATAGTAGGACGTAGCGATCCTCCATCGAGGGGACGTGAACCTGGGTACATCGTGTGCCAATCTCGCTCCCGGATTCTCCTATGTCGCCTAGCTCCCTCTACGTAAGCTACCCCTAGTAGCATCTTCCGTGCAATACCACGACAGTTGCCACCGCGGACTCTCCACTCGCGTACTCTCCGCGCTCGGGGACTCGCCACCGCAGACTCGCCCTCGCGTACGCCACACGCTCGCGGACTCGCTGGTCGCTCAACCTCGCCACTCACCGCGCTCGGGGACTCGGAACGCTCCATGTTCGGGGACTCTCCGCAACTGGCAGCTTCCCCGACACCCTGCGTCTTTCGCCAACTGGCCATCACCGACTGGCGCACGCCACCGGCTCCCGCTTCACGGTTCTTTTCTATGTTCAGAAGCTCGTCGCGGATTCGCCACGACCCATCATCAAGACTCTCCGCGCCTTGACTCAAGCCCGCGTCGAATCGACAACGCGCTCGGTGACTACTGATGGGGGAATACCAATCGGGGTATACCCATGAAGCGGATTCGCCAGCCGGATCGAGCCGACTGGAACCTAGCCTTGAGCGGGTCGACTCGCCCAATACAGCGACTGGCGCGTGCTAGACCCAGACGAGTGGCGCCGACTGGAGGCCCAAGACAACAACTCCAATACAAAGCCCACCAAATACTTGTAAACCCTAACTGGCTGCATATATAAAGCCACCAGGGGCACCCCCACGGGGCATCTTCCCCCACATTAGATTAGATCTAGTCTCTCCCTCCGCCTACGGCGGCTCCCATGTAAACCAATCTATGATCATATACTGGATTCATAGCAGGACGTAGCGATCCTCCATCGAGGGGACGTGAACCTGGGTACATGGTGTGCTAATCTCGCTCCCGGATTCTCCTACGTCGCCTTGGTCCCTCTACGTAAGCTACCCCCAGTAGCATCTGCCGTGCAATACCACGACAGCTGTCGTGGATGAACTATCCAAATCGTTCGAGGGTTTTGAGGTTCAACACATCCCTCGAGCAGAAAATAAGGAAGCAGATGCCCTATCAAGGATAGGCTCTGCGCGGAAAAAAGTATCGGATGGAGCTTTTCTAGAGCATTTAAGGGTCCCCTCCATAGTCGTAGTTGACAAGGACTATCTGATGACATCCGACTCACCTTTAATAGCAGTTCTGGCTGTAATTCCCAGTAGGACAAAACCCTATCTGGATTTCCTGATAGACGGAAAATTACCCGAAGACGAAGTCTTGAGCCGGCAGATTGTCCAACGAGCAAAAGCATACATTATAATAAATGGTGAGCTCTATAAGCGGTGTGTTTCTGGCGTGTTTCAGAGATGTATTTCTTCGAAAGAAGGAGTGGAAATCTTAAGAGAAACCCACGAAGGCGAGTGTGGTCACCATGCTGCAACCAGATCCTTAGTGACAATAGCTTGTCGACACGGATTCTTTTGGCTTACAGCTAAGGCAGACGCTGATAAACTGGTCAAAACGCGCAAGGGCTACCAAATGTACGCTCATCAGGCACACGTTCCAGCTGAACAGCTGCGAACAATCCCTATTACATGGCCGTTCGCGATCTGGGGGCTTGATATGGTAGGGCCGTTTCGCACGGCAAAATGTGGATTCGCTCACCTACTAGTGATGGTGGATAAATTCACAAAATGGATTAAGGCTAAACCCATAACAAGTTGCAATGGAGCCACAACCAGAAGATTCGTTGAGGATGTAATCATCAGATTCAAATATCCGCACAGTATAATTACTGACAATGGGAGCAACTTTTCCATGGGGGAACTTGCCGAATTCTGCGAAGAACAATGGATCCGACTTGATATTGCATCAGTCGCACATCCACAAGCCAATGGACAAGTCAAAAGAACTAATGACCTTATTCTACAAGGAATCCGACCTCGCCTCAAGGCACCGCTTCATCGGGCCACGAGGGCTAGGGCGGAAGAATTACCGTCTGTGATTTGGAGTTTACGTAAAACTCCTAATAGATCAACTGTATATACTCCTTTCTTCTTGGTCTACAGTGCATAAGCAGTTCTTCCGAGTGATCTGATCCATCAAACTCCGCGAGTCAAAGAGTATATCGAAGAAGATGCAGAAGTTTCTTGGCAAGATGATCTCGATATAATCGAAGAAGTACGTGTCGTTTCTGAACAGAGATCTACAGCCTATCAGCAAAAGTTACGCAAGTATCATAGTCAGAGAGTGCAAAACCGTTCTTTCATAAAAGGCGATAGTTCTCCGACTCGTGCAAAAGATAAAGCATAAACTTTCCCCAATTTGGGAAGGACCTTTTATGGTTAGCAGAGTTTTGCATAATGGGTCATATTATTTAACCGAGATGAGACTAGTCAAGGAAAGACCTGATACTCAGAAAAGGCAGAGAGCCGGTGGCAGCACATACCCGGATGAAATAGACCATCCATGGAATATTGCACAGCTACGTCCCTTCTATTGTTAGTTATATTTCCTTGTAATCATATATGTATATGTTCAAAGTGAAATAAAGTATTGGTTCCCTCATATTATTATTTTTGAGACTTTTTTGCCATCTTATTTCCAAAAGAGCATGTAATTTTTTCAAAAATCCCAGAATACTTGAAAGTACTTTATACTCATGTTGTCCTGGTTATGATTTTTGAACAATCTAAAAAATGATACCTTAGGGTACAACATTTTAAAATTATTACCTATACTTTGATTCTTTATCTGATTACTTAGACGCGGGTATTTTCTGAGCAATGAGTTGTTGGTACTGGAGGCTGACTTTGTTTCCGAGTTTAAACTGGTTTAGCAATTGCGCTCCGTTGCTCGGCAAAGTTTCCGTGCTAAAGGCTGGCCGACCCATGAAAGGGATGAGGCAGAGAGCCAGATAAACCAATAAGTATAGGCATAAAAAAGGAGTGCTTCAGAAATTTTCAAGCATAAAGTATAAAAATATAAACAAAAAGTGCTAAGATAGTAAAAGCATTAGTTTTACAGATCGACACAAAATAAATATTGTAGCCATCATTACATTGCCATAATTTTAAGATAATGCATAGGAATTGTTTATGCTGCAGGCAGTGGTGATGAAGTAGGTGGAACACTGGAGTCATCAGCAGTATCTCCATCGATCTCAGACTCGGAAGCATTGTTGGCTTCAGGCTCTTGAGGCGCAACGACGGATTCAAAGAATGGCGTCGTGTAGTTGGTCATCTCCGCCACCCGACAAGCATAACCTGCACAATATTCTTGGATGGACTTGATATCTTGCGGGTTACCCTCATCATCCTCATCGGCAATGCCCTTGGTGACGTGCCAGATTTCCATTTCGCTATGGTGGCTCATCACCATGGTCAGAGCTGTTTGCGTAACAGTACGAGCATAGGAGATCTTCCAGTCCTCAATCAGCTTCGGAATCTCCTTCACTTTGTCCCTCACCTCGTGCACTGGCATTTTGTGCAAATCGGAAAGCTTGATGGCTTCGCCAGCCTCTTCTAGAGTTTGGCAGAAGTCGAACAAGACATCTCCAACGAGCTTAATGCGCTCGGGGCAAGGTTCGGAAGTGGAGGAGTCGGAAAGATTCAAGGGGGATGGGAAAGAACAAAAATTCAAAATTCCGACTAAAATAAAAAGTCGAAAAATGAATAACACAAAGAAAAGATTCGGAAATCTTACCAAGCACAGAGTGGTTCCATTCAGCATACTCCTTGCGGAGGCTGTCTAGTTCACTAGCTGAGGCCTGGGCGAGATCCTTCTGGATATCAAACTCCTTCTGGAGATCAGCAAGTTGTTTATATTGGAGGTCTAGGAGCTTCTCGAGCCTCACGGTCTCGTGATTGCTTGATTCCAAAAGTGCAGCTACAGATTTCTCCGACTCCACAGTTAGAGTCTCAAGCTTTTGCCGGAGTTCAGTATTCTCTGCCTCTAAGACTTTGAAGTTTTCGGCCTGCTCCACCATCTTACTGGATTGGCACAAAAATTTTGCAAAGACAAAAAATATCAGTCAGACAAATTACATCCGACTATGACAAAAATATTTAAAATGATAAAGAGGAAGCCGGAAAAGTTACCATCTGCTTCATCTTTCTCAACTTTTAACTTTGAATTTTCAAAGTGCAAAGCTTTGATTTCTTTGCTCTTGTTGGTAATATTCTTGAGCAATTCCTGGTTGGAAGATGCAATTTTCTGTAAGTTTAGAGACAGAATACCGTCCGACGTCTACTAAGAGTCGGGCTGCAAATTTAACTAAGTAAAATTACAGCATGCGCCTTGGGGGCTACACTACATCGTTCTTTTGCAACCTAAAGGCATCAACCCGAATCCAATGATGTTTATCCGACTTTATGCTTGGGGGCTAGAGGATATGATAATAAATACAAATAAGAAACAGAAACTTACAATGTGTTCCAGGTGCAACTTTTCGAATCCGAGCTTGGTGTTGTGGAACACCTTCTCGGTAAGGGTAAGGGACGGAACATCCATCGCTGGAAGTTTGCTAGATGTGACTTTAGCATCCCGGACCAAAATCTGGTCCAGGAGGCTGACCAGCTTGACGTCTTCCTCCTCTTGGATCGCTGCGTCTAGGGTCAAGATTTGTTTCTCAAGACTATACTGAGCCAGTTTGAGGATCTCTTCTTTTTCCTTCCTCTTGAGGCTAGGAACAACTGAGTCAACCACTTTATTTACTATACCTGTGGTCATTATCATGGGATCATTACCCTTTTCGGGTTCACCCTTGTCAGTTGCCTGGACATCAACGATGACCAGGGCTTTCGAGGTTTTACCAGCGTCAGGAGATGCATAAACTCCCTGCGCTGATGGAGCAGTGGATGGGGTCGATGGTGGCACAACCGGAGAAACAACAAGCTTCTGCTGACGCAGCTGCTTGCATGGCTTGCTTTCCGGCTTAATCTTGCTCTTTAACAATGATTTAACTCTGGAACACAGAAACCCTAAATATTAGGTGTGATCTGGAAAGATAATAGAAGTACAAGATTACTGAAAAAAGAAAGGCGAGATGCTTACCTTTTAACTACTGGCATCACTTGGCTACCAGCAACGACAACTTCCTTCGCCTTACGCTTCTTGGAGGCGGAGACGACAACTTCTTGCACCTCGTCATCCTCCGTCGCCTCTGGGTCGTCTGAAGCATAGCCCTCTAGTGGAGCTAGCTGGGACTCGGAGAGTTTCTCAAGATGACAGAACCGGAAAAGCATCGATGAAAATAGAGTCGGAGAAAGAACCAAAAAAAATGACAAAACACGAAAGCAGAGTCGGAATACTTACCGGAGTCAAAGGACGACTAGATGTGTACATCTTCATGGAAACTTCCGGAACTTTTCGTTCCACTCTTTCCTTGACCAAGTATTGCATGAGGGTCTTGTAGTCCTTCGGCAAGAGCCGGTTCGGGCTGACCTTCATGCTGTCCTTTTTTTCACCGGTGATTTGGTGCATGAGGCGGTCTCCGTGGTGCTGGAGTGGCTGAATCCGGCGCTCCCGCCTATAGCGGATCAAGTCGGATCCACGAATCCACTCATGATTCCTCATAAATTTTATCCGCCTCTTGGAAAAGATCAAAATATCCGATAGCTCTGGTGCCTCCGCATCCCAAGAATCTTGGTGGGGAGCGGCGCCATTGGCGAATGCCGGAAGACCTTCCGTCTTACCCGGAACCGGAATATCCTTATGATAAAAGAAAGTTCCGACCCAACGTTTGATGGATTCACTAGCATTAATCCTAGGATAAATCCGATTCCTCCTAAGGACTAAGCTAAGAGTGTCGGTGACATAAGGCACACCGACACTGATGGAATTCTTCCAAGTACCATAGTAGTACCGAAAAAGGGTGAGACTTGGCCTAATGCAAAGAAACCCCTCACACAGAGATGCGCGAGCACTAAGCTCAAGTAGAGAGTTGGGAGGAAGATCGTGGAGTTGCACACCGTAATGGTTGAGGACCTCGACAAAGAAGTCCGACGGTGGCAAACTGAGGCCACGGTCGACGTGAGTGCTGAACAACACCCTCTCGCCGTCTTTCGGCGCGGGGATGGCGTGTCCAGCAGTGCTCCGCCACGTGCCGGTAGCAATGAAACCCTCATCCTCCATGACTTGGAGCTCCGTAGTGTCCATGGCGCTGGGGATCCACAGACCCCGCATCTTCTTCTCGTCCGCCATCGACGAACCCGCGGCCGCTCCCGAAGATGAGGCAGACGCCATAGTTTTTTGGAGAAAGATGGGATGGTGGGGGAAGGAGAGATTTTTCTCGACGTAGGGCAGATGGGAACTGGTGCGGAGAGCTCGAGGAATACGAGGAGGCAATGAATGAATCGATAGAGAAGTGAATCTGAGAAGAAGGGTTTTCTCTCCTCTTATTTTCCTCTGTCTCAAGATTCATGCGATGAGACGCGCGATTATCGCCACACGCATAGGAGAGGGGGAGTTAGATTCCTCGCGACTCTTCTGCCCCCCTTGATTTTCATGCAGGCATTGAAACGACGTTCCGTTCCGTAAGGAACGGACCCACCAACGGTCGTGCTGATGGAAATCCTGTCAGTGATGGGACCTGACCTATAAAGTTGTCAGTCAGCATGTGTAACATCCCAAAAATCATGATTTCAAAGTCTGCATATCATCCATGCATTCATAATCATTTTAGGATCATTTTCAATGTTATTTAAAAAACAGAAGCATTTGAAGGATTGTTATTTTATGTAAGCAAGGCAAAGGCACACTGCTACTCTCTAGTATGAGATTATTTGTTTTAAACCAGAAAGATTTGAACTTAGAGTTGATTGATATTTTCTAAAGCCTGGACAAATTTTTCAAAACAAAGTATGAATTTAAAACCATTCATATGCCTTTATGAAACAAATGGTAAAGGCACTGATTTATTTAAATTCCAATGGGCCAAAGTATTTTTGAGTGAGCAACTTTGTTCTGTAGACAAAAAGGTGCAAGTTCTACTTTACAAAAATTCAGAACAGGTTTGAATTCAAACCCATTTGAAAACCATTTGAAATTGATTCTAGAAAATCAAATCAGCAATAGGAAAAGATAAAAGAAATGGAACAGGTCCAGCGCTGCTAAACTATCCCAACACCAGAACCGGCCCACAATCCCACCCGGACTATTCCCTCTCTTCCCCTCTCTCACCCACGCGAGCCTTACCCCGTAGCCGCTGACACTGGGCCCTCTCCGCTGGTAGACGCCGCTCCGCCGTTACCTCTCTGAAGTGACGCCGTGATTAAACCCAGCATAAATTCCATTGATTTGCCACGTGATTGTCGCCCCTGCTCCGGCTACAAAACCCCCTCTCCACCCCGCACTTTCCCCCTCACTCCACTCGCTCGCTCTGCCACCAGGCTGCCCCTATTTCGCATTACACTGTCGTAGACAGAGCCAACTCCGGCGAGGTATTCCGGTAATCCTCGTGTTCGCTCCCACTCCTCATTCACTCTGGGATGACTCCCTGTTCCAGGCGCATCTCATGATACCCTCTATTCATCTGTTCGTGATCCAGAGCGTCGACTTCGACGAGCACCGTGGGCATCCGACACCGCCTCCAACTCCGGCGAGAGATTTAGGTAAGACCCGACCACCCCGTGCCTTCTCTTTGACCCTGTCAGGTTCGCCTAAGTGTTGTGCACACACGGATACCCTCTGTTTGTGCTAGGGTGGCCAGAAACGTCGCCTTCGTCGCTGTCTGAGCAAACCCGACGCAGTCCCCAACTTCGACGAGCCCCAGCAATCTCTGCAGCACGCTCCCGCCCAAGACAACGAGACCTTGAGCACCGTCGTGTTCACGCGAGTCTGGTAAGCCACTACCCAGCCCCTAGCCCCCTCTAGAATCACCGGAGCGTCGCCAGCAGAAGCGCCGCCGCCGCCAGCACCCATTTGCGCCGCCAGATTTTGGTCGCAAGCGTCGCAGCCGTTAGATCTAGATCTGATGCTCAGGATTAGATCACTTAAGTGAACCGGTACGGGCAGATCTGGCCGTGCGCTGCCACTTTAATCCAACGACTCGTGTTGATCGATCCAAACGAAACGGTATGGACGAATCAGAAAGCGTCGCGTGGCCTGTGTTTTGATTTAAAATCTGGAATTAGATCTATTAGTTGTTCAAACTTGCAAAATTCATAACTTTTGATCCACACGTTCAAATTTTGTAAATTTTATATCATTGGAATCAGGAGAAAGAATTATATCCAATTATGCACTTTTTTTAAGAAATTGCATCTGTAAAATGAGTTGTTTTTATAGAGACATTTATAAGCTTATTTTGTATATAAAATTGTATGGAAAATGTTCTAATGGCCAAATTAATTTTATTTAGTGTATAATTATTTTGTTTATGATTCAGTACTTTTCCACTTGTATTGTTGATTTAGAAAATTATCACATGGCATTTGCATGCATTCATATATTTTTGCTTGTTTATTTTGATATGTGAATTTGGTGCTATCATTTTATGTGTAGATTTTGGTGCTAGTGGTGATTGTGATTGTGAGGATTGTTGCTACTCCCCCAACTATCAAGGCAAGTGGTGCTTCATATTTTTATCCCAATATTTTGACTTTGCATTAGAAATATTTTGTATAGGGCTTGCATGAATAATTTTGCTAAGTATCTATATGCTATGCTTGGGAAATCCTAGTAGTTGTAGAATTGTTAGAATTTTCTCTAAGTTAAGATACTTACTATTGCCATGCTTAGCCTAGCTAGTAGCAACCAAGGGTGGATTATATACGCATGCTATGGAAAATATTTCTAAGTCTTTGACTTATGTTTTGCTTAATAAAACTACTAAGTGAATGAAATACCTGGGTGGAATGGTGGATTGGTTTATGTTGAGTGGTTACACAAGGCCAGGGGACTGGTGAACCTTGTGTATCTGACTTATGGTGTGCCACCCAGGAACAAAGGGATTTGAGATGCCAAATGTTAAGAAGCTTCTAGTGCAGCCACATGGCATTATGGGCTCTGCCTGGATCGTATAGGTTGCAATAACTTAGCCATTTGGACAGTTGGTGGTAGAGGGATGTTAGGTTGTAACACGTCCATTTGGTCTAAGGGAAGGCTTCTGAAAGGTCCTGTCTTGGTGAAACCAAGTCTTGTGGGGAAAGTGCACCACCTCTGCAGATGGAAGAAACTAAATACTTAGCCATGTCCCTGGTATTGGACAATTTGAGCATCAAGACATGGAAGCTATCAAGAATCTCTTCATCCCAATTTTCTAAGTAAAAACTTGTGGTTGAACAAGGGTGAAGGTTCACCAATTTCTATTGGTGTAGGTAAAACCTATTTTGAGCAAAGCAAGCCTAAGCTACACTTAGCCAAATTCATATAGTAACTAGATGCTAATATTCTACTAAGGTATCACTTGCCAATACTATTCCAATGTATTGACCCACTGTGGCTGTAACTTGTGATGTTGCAGGTTACTCTGATGATGATTAGGGGTTATGAGTCTACACTCAACATGCTTGCCTGTGGCACATGAAGATGAAGACTTCTATCTTTATATTGTTAAGTTAAACTCTTGTACTAGCCTATGGATATGGAGTTGTAAAAGACTATGTTATCTCTAGAATGACGATGTAATAATGACCTTTGTTTCTGTGTACTTCATCTTAAACTGTGGATGCTAGCAATTGGTCCAGGGACTAGCATTGCAATCACAGGGATCTTTACCTTTATAAAGGTGGGATCTGACAGATGGTATCAGGGCACTGTGTTGCCTGTAGGATTATGACCCTAGGATTGGATTAGAAACTACTAAGGAAATTTTTTCAACATTTTCCACACTTGTCTCCTTCTTCTCGTAAACTTTTCTAATATTCTTTCTCATCTCTATTTGTAGATGAACTCCATTAACGAATTCTTAAGGAAGGGACCACTCATGACCATGACTTTGGAGTGTGAGACTGAGTTTCCCAAGGCCCTCAAGAACCTTATGGTTACCATGGGGATACATGGTGCAGCTGTGTACAAAGGATTCCCTGTGATGGATGAAGGAGAGGAGTATTGGTGGGTGCAACTTCACTTGTACAAAAACAAGGAAGACAACCACAAGGAGTCAGGATTCTGCATGGTCACCAACTCAGAAATGCACACAACATTCTTTGACTCTACAAGAAATGCAGCTTGGAATGCCATCAAGGAGCTTGGTGATAGACTGAAGTGCAGAATGCTCAACACCCAAAATGACCTTAGGGAAGAAAAGAAGCATACCCAAGAGTTAGAGACTACCAACCAACAACTAAGGGGAGACATCATAGACTTAATTTGGGAGTCTTGTGAACAAGATAGACAGATGGCTACTAAGGATGCCATGATAGCTATTTTGTCTAGTGAGTGAGAGTTGAACGTACTTCGTTAGTTGGACCACCACACTTATCATTTTTATTTCCAAAAAATTGTCTAAGTTATGATTGAACCTTTTATGCTTGTAAGGGATTTGTGTATGCCATGACTTGTGTGATTGTTCCAAAAGATATGCTTGTGATTCTTTGTCTTGTGATTTTATTTATTGTTGTTGATTCTAACTTTTCTCTATCTTATAAAAATAGATGCCTAATGTTATTATCAACACGGCCGAGGTGTTCAAGGGAACTCATTTTGGTACTCGTCTCATTGAGCTCACTAGCGTGCTCAACCTTCCACTTCCTAGCATCATGACGCTTCCCCTCACCAAGTTTGAGAGGAAGGACCTTTGGGGTTTCAGAGTCACTCAGCCCGGACGCCAGGCAGAGCCAACCACGGAGACCATCACTTTCAAGCTGATGCATGACGACATGGAGAAAGGCCTAGATGTAGTCATGCATGAGTTACTTGGGCGCCTGGTAGAGAGACACTCCAGGGATCTTAGAGGTCTTTACTTTCACCCCTTCGGGAGACGCAACGAGGAGGGTGAGGCTATTGAGTACGAGGATGCTGCTAGAGAGACGATGGAGCCAATTTGTCTATACCTCCAGGACCTAGAGGGTCTTATTAGGCACCTAGATACTGATAGGACCAACGTCATGCTTAGCAATGACGAGCTCGAGGTGCAACTTCGTGATAAGGACAAGCTCTTCGTGGAGCAAGACGAGATAGTCAAGGAAATGGAGGCCAAGTTTGAAAGCCAGGACAAGAAATTGAAGATCCAGGAGAAGGGAGTCCAATACCGGAACAATAAGATCCGGGAGATGAAGGAAGAGCTGGAGGCCAAGGACTTCGAGCTAGAGCATCAGCAGGGAGTGATTGAGAGACTTCGCTCACAGAAGAGGGCTCTTAGGGCCAAGATAGAGGCCTTGAATACCAACGTTGAGGAATACAAGACCGCTATGGAGAATGCAGGTCTTACCCTTGTTGATGTAGAGGTTGATGCGGAGGAGTAGTGATGACTACTCATTTATCTTTTATCTACCGTACCTTTGATTATTGAGTCGCAATGACCATCCAACATGTGGGTGGCTTGCTATGGTGTGTTTGTTTTTCCAAACTTGTTGTTTATGTTGTTTGAACTCTATGTTATTTTGATGTTTGGTTATTGTGATTATCTATGTGGTGTATTGTGCATAATAAGCATCTATGGGTATCTCATTTTTATCCTTATGAAAACCACAGATGCCTCCTCGACGTGCCAACCCCAACCCAAACAACAATGTCATGTGGCATCCCGCAAACCACTACTAGAAAATCGCGTTGAATTTGTGCATTGCATCGTCATCATCATGCATTGTTTGCCAAAACTATTTCGCAAAGCCCGTTTTGTTTTCTAAAACGCCCCGACTTTTATTCAAACGCCAAACCCCGGATGTTCCGGATATTTTGTTTGTCTAAAACTAGTTACAAAAGATATTTGAAAATAAATAAAATATTAAATTATTTTAGCGGGGTAGTCGAACGGGCCGATTTGACCCGAACGACCACCCCAGAAAAACTAAATCGGTCGGCCTCTAATCCTAAACCTACCAGATATTCTACCCTCACCCCTCTCCACATCACCCCACCCAATCCCGAGAAGCCACCTCACCTGTCCCTATCCCCCCACCCAATCCTAGGCTGCCACCTAGGCTGAGCCACCCCACCCCACTCTCTCTCCTCTCTCTCCCCACCCCACCTCTGCACGCACCACACAAGCACACAGACAGCCCCTGCCAGACACGCACACACGCCCAGATGGCCCCCTCTGGCCCCACCCGGCCCACCCTCACCCAGCGTGCCACCCTCTCCTCTCTTCCCATGAGCCTTCTTCTCCCGCTCGGCTAAGACCGCCTTTCTCTCGCTCACCGGCTCCCCACCCCTGCGCCTCCCACCCACAAGGCCCTCCGCCTCAAGCTCCGTCCTCGCCTCCCCCGCCGGCTGTCCTCGCCCGCCCGCCGGTGCAGCCTCGCCGCCGCCTCCGCGGCCCGCCCGCCGGCTGCCTCCTTCCCAGCAGCTCCGGCTAAGCTGCCGCCACCGCTGCCTGCGCCGCTCGCCACCTCCGGCTCGAGCCGCGCCGGAGGTCGCCGCCGCCCTCCGTCGCTGCAGCCGCCCGACGTCCTCCAAGAAGCTGCCTGGCCGCCCCTCCCCGCTGCTGCTGGCTGCCTCGCCTTGCCCAGCCGCCAGAGATCCCGCCACGCTTCGCCTCGGCCGCCCGCAACCACCCGCGCCCGCTGCGAGTCCACCAGCGGCCCGCCCGACGCCGCTCGCCCGCCTTCCAGCAAGGCCGCTGCCCCTCTCTGCCGGCGTGGCACCGCGGCAGCTGTCCTCCTGCCGTGGACCGCCGTCGGTGCTTCGCCCGCCGCCGCCTAGCCTCGGGTCGCCGCCGCCCCGCGAAGGCCGCCAACCGCCCGCTCGCCTCCGTGTGTTCTTCGGCCTGGACGCGCAAGACCTTCTCAAGAACCGAAGGCCGTCGACGGGGGAAGACAAGGACGTCTACCGGAGCCGCGGCACCGGAAAACCCCCGGTCGCCAAAATCGCACAAGACCACCAACGCCGAACCAAGACCGACACCGACAAACAATAACCGAACCTCCAAGATCGTCGACATAGAAGAGCTGGCCGTAAACCAAGATCTCCTTCTCGAACCCGAAGACCACCAAGTGTTCCGTCAAGGATAAGAAGACCGGACCCCGAAAACCTAACCCCGGTGCGACGAGTATCCTCTTCCCGGACGCCAAGATCATCGACATGGAACGACAAGACCCCGCTGGCTGATGCCGCGCCTTGGACACCAAGATCTACGGACGCCGAGACCCCCGAACCCGAAGGCCGATCCCGTACCCGGTGCCGCGTCAAGATCGCCTTCTCGGACCCCGTTGACGCTAAGCTCTACGCCGTAGAGCAACAAGGCCTCCGACAAGACAAGGAACGCCAAGTGTTTCACCCCGGACACCGAGTCCGCCGAGAACCCCCGATGCGACAAGTGCTTCGTCCCGAACGCCATGACCGACAACGTGACCCGAAGACCCCGGATGCGCCAAGACCTACCCCTGAGTCCGAGAACGACCTCGCTGAACCCTGAACCCTGAGACCGACCCCGAACCCCGGAACCCAAGATCGTCGAGCCCCCTCTGATGTGTGACCCCTTTTCGTCGAACCCTATTTTATAACATAACAACTTGTTGCATATCTGATTGTCATCTCGCATGCTTGTCTGTGGTTTGGGGGCCTTATGCCGATTCACCTAATAATTAAATATGGGGCCCATATGCGGGCAAATCTAGCCTTATATTGGCCTCATTTAAACTTGTGTAGCGAACCCGTATCATCTTTTGCCATGTAAAACAACATTTAATTTGCGGGGATCTAAACAAATTGCACCATCTAACTAATTGTCGGGACCCCGGTTCCACTTAATATGACCTAATTGCATCGCACCCTTTGCCATGTCATACATCATGCATGCATCATGCCGATCTTCTGCCGTTTTATTAAATATTGCATCCGGTGTTTCTTCTAGTGTTTTGGTTCTTCGCGGATAAGGCCGTTGAGTTGATGTGAGCTTCGCCCCGATCTTCGGTTGATCCCTCGGCAATGTTTTCAAAGAGCATCTCCCTTTCTACCTATCTTACTTTCTAGTATTTATTCCTCCTGTTGATCTTTGCTATACGTGTATGATGCTCTAGTTTTCGTACCCGTGATAACCCTTGCAGCCATATATAGCCTTGGACACATCCTATTACCTGTTGTTTGGTAGATAGTGGGACCCGCGTGTCGAGTCGCTTGCTCAAGTGTTTTGCTTGTCGTCAAGTACCACAATTGTTGGAGGATTGCCGCATGTTGACGTTGGAGATGATCATGGCTTTAATTATTGTTACACTTTAATTCCTGTTTAACAACTAAAATTGAATTAAGCAGAGGCATCGGTGGGTGATAGGTAAGTTTTGGTTTCCGACCGCCCACTTGTGTCCCGTAGGATCCGAGTTCTTGACACCTGTTCTGAGATCGAGCGCGCTAACCACAGGTGGGGAGATATGGGCCTTCCATTGATAATTACCTGATTTCAAAGTATTGTACTGGGGGCCACAACTAGTTTGAGGTGTTTTTACTATCCTGTACTTATGCCATGCTACTTATGTATTTACGATTGTGTGAGGAGCTGCTGTCTTTAGGAAGCGGAATGTTTTCATGTATCGACATCCCCAATTGGGGATCTGCCGTCACTGACCATTGTCAAACCCTAAGTCCGTCTCGGAGACCGCCGACTTGCTATGGGTGTACTTAGTGGGGTGGCCCCGTGCTTGCTTTGGTCTAGGAACGTCGTGACTTAGGCCCCGACATACCGATGGGTGTATGTTAAGCGATCCGCAAAAGGGTCGAAGTGCTGTGGATACTTTGGTGCACCCTGCAGGTTAAATCTTTCGAGAAGCCGTGTCCGCGGTTATGGACGACTTGGAGCACAGTGCTTGATCATAGACAACTATAACTAAAGTTTACTGTTATGAATTGACTTGTATTCGATTTGACTAGTAATCAGCTTCACTATAACGGAATGGCTAAATAAAAGTACCAACAACTGCTGGGTTTTGGGGTTGTTACATGCTAATTGTATCTGATTAGTAAGTGTTGTAACTATAACGGAATGGTTAACTAAAAGTGCCCACTGCTTACTTTATCAGGACGATTGTCTAAAACTGACTAGTAAAGTACCGCAACTATAAATGAATAAGTAAAACTGCCAACCGCGTGAGTTCCTCGGTTGACTTCCTCGTTTGGTCTCGAGGGGGAAACACCAGGATGGGTTTTGTTTGATGTTAGCATCGGGTTGGATCCGAATAGGTCTTTCTCACCCTCTCGATAGCCGCCATTGTATCGAGTCTCTATAGGTTGTTTAGTGCATCTTTGCCGCTGCCAGTCCACCATACCTATGTAGGCGAGGACCGCGAATTCTAGCCTCGCCGTGTCTGGCCTCAAGATCGACGCCTTCTTTTCCTTTGCCCTTTGTCGGCACCCTTTTGTTTAAGCAGGAGAGATCGGCGTCGTTAGTAGGGTTACCCTTCCGGCTTGGCCTGCAGGTTATGGACGCCATTGGTTATTCTTGAGGCTCTTAGCCCCATTTGCATCTTGTCCGTAGTCGGACGCTCCATCGCTTTTCAAGGTGATTTGGATCTTTGTACCGTATATTTGTATTCTTGACTCTTGAGTCGCTGTTGTATATATATCGCTACGTGGGTCCCATCGAGGACTGTGTGTAATGTTATTACTTTGCTTTCCACCCGAAAGTGCTGGTGGGCACCTTGAATCGCTTCTATCTATGCGGGTTTGGCGAGTTTCGCTAAAACTTGCATAGGGCCGATTCGAGGGTGTTAAGTGGTATCGAGCTCGAGCTATGATACTCCACAAGTCCAAATCAGGATAACCTAGCTAACGGCATTTGTAGAGTGTCAAAACTATTTTGCAAAATCGGTTGGATAGTTCTGGCTAGGTCTGATTTTACTCCTTACCCCTCTGCTATTCTCATCTTACCTCTACGTGTTTTGAATCCGCTCTCTTCTCTTTCTTCGAGTTCTGGAATTCTCGTGGTTGGGTTTTCCGTCGTACCTTCAGGGTTTCACTTCCTCCTTTGTTAACGGTGTCGCTACATCAGGTCTTCATGCTATCCGAGGAATCCTTCGTCTGTGGTACCATTCTTTGTTCCTTGTTCGTGCCTTCCGGTGTTTTCCGACGCGACGGCATCATCTACGCCAGATCCGATGCCGAGTCTGCATCACTCCTTTGATCCGAACCTCGCTTGTCAAGATCTTCAGTCTGAATCCGAGGGTTGGTTGCATAATCTGTCTATTCGTGCACATAGTAATGCTTTGAGTGCGGGATGGAGTCGCGACCATACCACTACTCTTATCATTTGCTTTGTATATTGAATGGTGGATCGATGCAATTTACCCCTTCCCTGGAAGTTAGAGGTGGCCTTTCCTTTAACTTCGTCCGTTGTTTATCCGGAGTGTTCTCTTGACGAACGGGATCAACGACCTCTTCTTAGTGGTGTCGCGAGGATCTACACGAAGCGAGAAGACGCAGATCGCCGACCTTCTTTCCGGTACCATGAGGCGGATCTCGAGGGCGAGATCCATTGTTAGTGGTGTCGAATTGTGGCATCCCGCAAACCACTACTAGAAAATCGCGTTGAATTTGTGCATTGCATCGTCATCATCATGCATTGTTTGCCAAAACTATTTCGCAAAGCCCGTTTTGTTTTCTAAAACGCCCCGACTTTTATTCAAACGCCAAACCCCGGATGTTCCGGATATTTTGTTTGTCTAAAACTAGTTACAAAAGATATTTGAAAATAAATAAAATATTAAATTATTTTAGCGGGGTAGTCGAACGGGCCGATTTGACCCGAACGACCACCCCAGAAAAACTAAATCGGTCGGCCTCTAATCCTAAATCTACCAGATATTCTACCCTCACCCCTCTCCACATCACCCCACCCAATCCCGAGAAGCCACCTCACCTGTCCCTATCCCCCACCCAATCCTATGCTGCCACCTAGGCTGAGCCACCCCACCCCACTCTCTCTACTCTCTCTCCCCATCCCACCTCTGCACGCACCACACAAGCACACACAGACGCGGCAGCCCCACAGACACGCTGCACGCCTCACAGGCCCCTGGTCCTGGCCCCACCCCGGCCCACCTACTGACCCCAAGGCCCACCCTCTCCTCTCTTCCCATGAGCCTTCTTCTCCCGCCAGCTCACGCAGACCGCCCTTCTCCTCTGCTCAAGCTGGCTCTACAGCTTGCCCTGCGACGACTCCGCCTCTCTCCTCACACACCCCCGCTAAGCTCCCCTCGCCCTCTGCTCCTCTCCGCCCCTCTCGCCGCTCCCGCTCCCCGCGCCTTCCTCCGGCCCGCGCGCCGGCCAAGCCCGCCTCCTGCTGCCTCCCTTCCGCAGCAGCTCCGTGCTTCGCCACCGCCCGCTCTGCAGGCGCTTCACCGGCCTCCGCGCTCGGCGGAGGTCGCCAGCGTCTCGCCGCCCTCCCGTCGCTGCAGCCGCCCTCGCCGTCCTCTAGCAAGCCGCCGACGCCAAGGCCTCGCCGCGTCCTGCCGCCTTGGCTGCCTCGCCGCCGTAGCCTTTCGCCAGGATCCCGCCACGCTTCGCCTCGGCCGCCCGCAACCACCCGCGCCCGCTGCGAGTCCACCCGCCGGCCCCGCCTGACGCCGCTCGCCCGCTTCTTCCAAGGCCGCGTCGCTTCTTCTTCTGCCGTGGCACCGCAGCGGTGTCCCTCCTGCCGTGGACCGGCGTCGGTGCTCGCCTCTGCCCGCCGCCTAGCCTCGAAGCCGCCGCTTAACCGGCCGCTTCGCCTCGTGTGTTCTTCGACGCGCAAGACCTTCTCAAGAACCGAAGGCCGACGGGGAAGACAAGGACGTCTATCGAGCGGCACCGAAAACCCCGATCGCCAAAATCGCACAAGACCACCAACGCGAACCAAGACCGACACCGACAAACAATAACGAACCTCCAAGATCGTCGACATAGAAGAGCCGTCAGAACCAAGATCTCCTTCTCGAACTCGAAGACCACCAAGTGTTCCGTCAAGGATAAGAAGACCGGACCGAAACCTAACCCGGTGCGACGAGTATCCTCTTTGACGCCAAGATCATCGACATGGAACGACAAGACCCGCTGGCTGATGCCGCGCTTGACACCAAGATCTACGGACGACGAGACCCCCGAACTCAAGGCCGATCCGTGCAGGTCTGCGTCATTAGATCGCCTTCTCGGACCCGTTGACGCTAAGCTCACGCCAGAGAGCAACAAGGCCTCCGACAAGACAAGGAACGCAAGTGTTTCACCCGGACACCGAGTCCGCCGAGAACCCCGATGCGACAAGTGCTTCGTCCGAACGCCATGACCGAACGTGACCAAGACCCGGATGCCAAGACCTACCCTGAGTCCGAAACGACCTCGCTGAACCTGAACCACGAGACCGACCAACCCGGAACCCAAGATCGTCGAGCCCCTCGATGTGTGACCCTTTCGAACCCTATTTTATAACATAACAACTTGTTGCATATCGATTGTCATCTCGCATGCTTGTACGTGGTTTGGGGCCTTATGCCGATTCACCTAATAATTAAATATGGGGCCCATATGCGGGCAAATCTAGCCTTATATTGGCCTCATTTAAACTTGTGTAGCGAACCCGTATCATCTTTTGCCATGTAAAACAACATTTAATTTGCGGGGATCTAAACAACTTGCACCATCTAACTAATTGTCGGGACCCCGGTTCCACTTAATATGACCTAATTGCATCGCACCCTTTGCCATGTCATACATCATGCATGCATCATGCCGATCTTCTGCCGTTGTATTAAATATTGCATCCGGTGTTTCTTCTAGTGTTTTGGTTCTTCGCGGATAAGGCCGTTGAGTTGATGTGAGCTTCGCCCCGATCTTCGGTTGATCCCTCGGCAATGTTTTCAGGCGAGCATCTCCCCCTTTCTACCTATCTTACTTTCTAGTATTTATTCCCTCCTGTTGATCTTTGCTATCTGTGTTGCGATGCTCTAGTTTTCGTACCCGTGATAACCCTTGCAGCCATATATAGCCTTGGACACATCCTATTACCTGTTGTTTGGTAGATAGTGGGACCCGCGTGTCGAGTCGCTTGCTCAAGTGTTTTGCTTGTCGTCAAGTACCACAATTGTTGGAGGATTGCCGCATGTTGACGTTGGAGATGATCATGGCTTTAATTATTGTTACACTTTAATTCCTGTTTAACAACTAAAATTGAATTAAGCAGAGGCATCGGTGGGTGATAGGTAAGTTTTGGTTTCCGACCGCCCACTTGTGTCCCGTAGGATCCGAGTTCTTGACACCTGTTCTGAGATCGAGCGCGCTAACCACAGGTGGGGAGATATGGGCCCCATTGATAATTACCGATTTCAAAGTATTGTCTTGGGGGCCACAACTAGTTTGAGGTGTTTTACTATCCTGTACTTATGCCATGCTACTTATGTATTTACGATTGTGAGGAGCACGCTGTCTTTAGGAAGCGGAATGTTTTCGGTATCGAGATCCCCGATTGGGGATCTGCCGTCGTTCTGCCATTGTCGAAACCCTAAGTCCGTCTCGAGACCGCCGACTTGCTTGGGTGTACTTAGTGGGTGGCCCCGTGCTTGCTTTGGTGCGGGAACGTCGTGACTTAGGCCCCGACATACCGATGGGTGTATGTTAACCGATCCGCAAAAGGGTCAAGTGCTGTGGATACTTTGGTGCACCCCTGCAGGGTTAAATCTTTTCGAGAAGCCGTGTCCGCGGTTATGGACGACTTGGAGCACAGTGCTTGATCATAGACAACTATAACTAAAGTTCACTGTTATAAATTGACTTGTATTCGATTTGACTAGTAATCGCTTCACTATAACGGAATGGCTAAATAAAAGTACCAACAAGCTTTGGGTTTTGGGGTTGTCACATGCTAATTGTATCCGATTAGTAAGTGTTGTAACTATAACGAATGGTTAACTAAAAGTGCCCACCGCTACTTTATCGTGACGATTATCTAAAACGACTAGTAAAGTACCGCAACTATAATCGAATAAGTAAAGCGCCAACCGCGTGAGTTCCTCGGTTGACTTCCTCGTTTGGTCTCGAGGGGGAAACACCAGGATGGGTTTTGTTTGATGTTAGCATCGGGTTGGATCCGAATAGGTCTTTCTCACCCCTCTCTGATAGCCGCCAGTTGTATCGAGTCTCTATAGGTTGTTTAGTGCATGCTGCCGCTGCCGCTCAGTCCACCATACCTATGTAGGCGAGGACCGCCGAATTCTAGCCTCGCCGTGTACTGGCCTCAGTACTGACGCTCCTTCTTTTCCTTTGCCCTTTGTCGGCACCCCTTTTGTTTAAGCAGGTTCGAGATCGACGTCGTTAGCAGGGTTACCCTTCCGGCTTGGCCTGGGCAGGGTTATGGACGCCATTGGTTATTCTTCAGGGCTCTTAGCCCCATTTGCATCTTGTCCGTAGTCGGACGCTCCATCGTTTTCAAGGTGATTTGGATCTTTGTACCGTATATTTGTATTCTTGACTCTTCGAGTCGCTGTTGTATATATATCTGTTCTGTGGGTCCCATCGAGGACTGTTGTGTAATGTTATTACTTTGCTTTCCACCCACACGAAAGTGCCTGGTGGGCACCTTCGAATCGTTTCTATGCGGGTTTGGCGAGTTTCGCTAAAACTTGCATAGGGCCGATTCTGAGGGTGTTACATGTCACCCCCGAGATGCAGCAGTTGATGACAGCACAGGCACAAATGATGCAGATGATGACCACTTTTATGCAGAATCAGAATAACAACAAGAACAACAATAACAACAACAACAATCCAAACAATCCACCAGGATTTGACATGCTCACCAGATTCCTAAGACTAAGGCCTGCAAAGTTCTCAGGAACCACTGATCCAATGGTGTCCAATGATTGGCTACGTTTGGTAAACAAGGATTTGGTAACTGTCGGCTGCACCGACGAGGAGAAGGTTAGGTTTGCAGCACATCTGTTGGAAGGACCAGCGGCAACTTGGTGGGATAATTTTCAGATCACCACTCCCATTGAGGATGTAACTTGGGCTATCTTTGAGGATGGTTTCCGCACAGCTCATATCTCATCCGGGGTGATGAATTTGAAGAAGAAGGAGTTCCATAACCTGAAGCAACGCCACCATAGCGTGGCTGAATATATTGAGGAGTTCAACAATCTGGCGCGTTATGCACCGGATGAAGTTGATACTGATGCCAAGAGGAAGGAGAAATTCCTCGAAGGACTGAACGATGAACTGAATCTGCAGCTATCTGTTGCCTATGTCCCAACCTACCAATCACTTTGTGATAAGGCTACCATCTTGGAGAACAAGATGAAACAGGTTGAAAGCAGAAAGAGGAAGAACATCTTTGACAAGCATAGCTCGGGATCGTCTCACAAGCGTTCCCATCACGATGATAGTGGGGGTTCTGAATCCCACAAACACGGAAAGTACAACAACCACCACGGCCACAACTGCCATCATGACAACAAGCATCACCGTAGTCATGATAATGACAAGTATAAGAACCACAAGAGTGGATACAAGAGCCACCACAATGGAAGTGGAAGTGGTATTGGAAGTCAGCCTGTCAAGAAAGATCTTAGTCAGGTTGAATGCTTCAAGTGTAAGAAGATGGGGCACTATGCTAATGAGTGCCTAGAAAAGAAAGTTGAAGGTGCCAACAAGCTCAACCCTTTCTAGAAGGGACAGGTGAACCACATCAATGTGGAAGACATTTATGAGGAACCTGATGCTGTGGCTGGTAAGTTCAAACTCAATTCTGTTCTAGCACTTGTTCTTTTTGATACTGGCACATCGCATTCATTCATATCAAGAGCATTTGTTGATAGAAATGAACTTCCAGTTGAAACTATTGGGTGTCCTATAAAAGTAAGCTCTCCTGGTGGAGAAATGATAGTGAACTCAGGATGCCATGATCTAGTCATAGAGTTTGGGAAGTATAAGTTTCCCGTTAATCTGATAATCCTAAATTCCCAAGGATTGGATGTCATTTTGGGAATGGACTGGATGACTAAGTACAAGGGAGTGCTAGATTGTGCCAATCATACTGTCACACTCACAACCCCAGATAATAAAAGGATTAGATTCAAGACTAACTTTGAATCAAAAGGGAGTAAGCTAAATTCTCTTAAGGGGGTTAGCATGGACAGTGTGCCAATAGTGATAGAATGTCCGGATGTGTTTCAGGAAGAATTACCGGGAATGCCACCAGATAGAGATGTGGAGTTTCTGATTGACTTGCTGCCAGGATCAGGACCAATATCCAAGAGACCTTACAAGATGTCAGTTGATGTGTTGAAAGAACTCAAGAAACAACTTGGATAACAATTGCATAAAGGATTTATTCAACCAAGTTCTTGATCTTGGGGAGCACCAGTCTTGTTTGTGGAAAAGAAAGATAGAATTCAAAGGTTATGCATCGATTATCGTTCACTCAATGAGGTGAATATCAAGAACAAATATCCTTTTCCCATAATCAATGACTTGTTTGAGCAGTTAGAAGGAGCCTGTGTGTTCTCAAAGATTGATCTCCGGTCAGGTTATTTTCATCTTAAGATAAGGGAACAAGACATACCTAAGACAACTTTCACCATTAGGTATGGATTGTATGAGTACACCGTGATGCCATTTGGTTTGACCAATGCACCAGGTTACTTCATGAATATGATGAACAAGGTGTTCATGGAGTTCCTTAACAAGTTTGTTGTCGTTTTCATCGATGAAATTTTGATTTACTCCAAGAGCAAAGAAGATCATGAAGTACATTTGCATTTGATACTTGAGAAACTTAGAGAGCATAAGCTGTATGCCAAATTTAGCAAGTGTGAATTCTGGTTGAATGAAGTTGGATTTCTTGGACACATTGTGTCAGGAGAAGGTGTAGCAACTGACCCCGCAAAAGTTTCAGCTGTAACTGAATGGGAATCTCCTAAGTCAGTGAAAGAGGTTCGTAGTTTCCTTGGTTTGGCAGGATACTATAGAAGATTCATCGAGAATTTCTCCAAGGTAGCTAAGCCAATGACAGAGTTACTAAAGAAAGACAAGAAATTTGCTTGGACCGAAGGATGTGAACTCAGTTTCCAAGAATTGAAGAGAAGGCTAGTGCCAGCACCAGTCCTATGTCTGCCAGATTTGGAGAAGGATTTCCAAGTGTATTGTGATGCATCCCATCATGGATTAGGTGCAGTTCTGATGCAAGAAGGGAAAGTTGTGGCGTATGCCTCAAGACAACTCAAAACTCATGAGGTAAATTATCCTACTCATGATTTGGAGTTAGCCTCTGTTGTCCATGCACTCAAAACATGGAGACATTATCTTTTGGGAAAGCGATGTGAAGTGTTCACATATCACAAAAGTTTGAAGTATATCTTCACTCAGAAAGAAATCAACATGAGACAAAGAAGATGGCTAGAACTCATCAAAGACTATGACTTGAGTTTGCAATACCACCCCGGTAAAGCAAATGTTGTAGCGGATGCACTAAGCCGTAAGGTATTCGTGAATGGCCTTACTAAAGGAGATTTGCTAGATGATCTGTGTACCCAATTTAGAGACCTCAGGTTGGAGATTGTACCTGAGGGACATCTCATGTCATTAGATGTTCAACCCACCTTGTTGGACAAAATCAAGGAAGCCCAAAAGGCAGACAAGGAAATTGAAAAGATTAAGGAAAAGATTGGCAAGGGAAAAGCCAAAGGATTCCATGAAGACGAACAAGGAACTTTATGGTATGGAAAACGTATCCGCGTTCCGCAAGACCCGGAACTTCGGAAACTGATTTTACAAGAAGCACACAACTCACCATATTCCATTCATCCGGGTAACACCAAAATGTACATGGATATGAAGGAAAAATTTTGGTGGAATAATCTCAAGAAAGACATCGCCGAACATATTGCTTTGTGTGATGTATGTAGTAGAGTGAAAGCGGAACATCAGAAACCAGGAGGATTGTTACAACCACTACCTATTCCTGATTGGAAGTGGGACAAGATTGGCATGGATTTCATCACCGGATTGCCAAGGACCAGGTCAGGATATGATTCTATTTGGGTAGTAGTGGATCGCCTAACTAAAGTGGCTCATTTCATACCCGTAAAGACAACCTATACAAGTGCTAAGTTGGCCAAGATTTATATGAATATGATTGTGTGTCTGCATGGAGTACCCAAGAGTATTGTGTCTGCTAGGGGAACTCAATTCACTTCTCATTTTTGGAGGCAACTGCATGAGTCATTGGGAACGAGATTAGAATTTAGTACTGCTTTTCATCCCAGACTGATGGACAGACAAAAAGGACCAACCAGATTCTAGAGGATATGTTGAGGGCATGTGCCCTAGACTATGGAGCTATTTGGGATGAAAGTATGCCTTACGCGGAATTCTCCTACAACAACAACTATCAAGCCAGTATTGAGATGGCACCGTTTGAGTTTCTCTATGGGAGAAAGTGTACTACCCCATTGCTATGGAATGGTGTGGGAGAAAGAAACTTGTTCGGGCCAGAACTAATCAAAGACGCTGAAGAGAAAGTCAAGTTTGTAAAGGATAGATTGAAGATAGCACAGTCCCGACAGAAGAGCTACGCAGATCCTAAGCGTAGAGAAGTCACCTATGAGATGGGTAATAGAGCTTATCTTAGAGTGTCACCACTTCATGGAGTGAAGAGATTTGGAGTCAAAGGAAAATTATCCCCAAGATATGTTGGACCATTCAAGATTCTAAGTCGTAAAGGAGAAGTAGCTTATGAAATTGAACTGCCAGAATCATTATCTGCTGTTCATAATGTGTTTCATGTGAGTCATCTAAAGAAATGCCATCCGTAGATGGAAGTGACTTCTTTGAAGGATACTATACCTTTGGAGGAGGTCCAGTTGAAAAGTGATTTCACTTATGAGGAAAAACCTATCAAGATTCTTGAGACTGCAGAAAGAGTTACTCGGACAAAGACTATCAAATTCTGCAAAGTTCAATGGAACCATCATTCCGAAGAAGAAGCAACTTGGGAAAGAGAAGATGACCTTCGGAAAGACCACCCTCACCTATTTGCTAGCCAATCCGAATCTCGAGGGCGAGATTCAACTTAAGGGGGTTAGATTTGTAACATCCCAAAAAAATCATGATTTCAAAGTCTGCATATCATCCATGCATTCATAATCATTATAGGATCATTTTCAATGTTATTTCAAAAACAGAAGCTTTTGAAGGATTGTTATTTTATGTAAGCAAGGCAAAGGCACACTTCTACTCTCTAGTATGAGATTATTTGTTTTAAACCAGAAAGATTTGAACTTAGAGTTGATTGATATTTTCTAAAGCTTGGACAAAGTTTTCAAAACAAAGTATGAATTTAAAACCATTCATATGCCTTTATTAAACAAATGGTAAAGGCACTGATTTATTTAAATTCCAATGGGCCAAAGTATTTTTGAGTGAGCAACTTTGTTCTATAGCCAAAAAGGTGCAAGTTCAACTTTACAAGAATTCAGAACAGGTTTAAATTCAAACCCATTTGAAAACCATTTGAAATTGATTCCAGAAAATCAAATCAGAAATAGGAAAAGATAAAAGAAATGAAACAGGGCCAACGCTGCTAAACTAGCCCAGCACCAGAACCGGCCCAAAAAGCCCACCCGGGCCATTCCCTCTCTGCCCCTCTCTCACCCGCGCGAGCCTTACCCCGCAGCCACTAACACTGGGCCCTCTCCACGTCAGCGTCGTCTTCCCCGAATCCTCGCTGGTAGACGCCGCTCCGCCATTACCTCTCTGCAGTGACGCTGCGATTAAACCCAACGTAAATTCCATTGATTTGCTGCATGATTGTCGCCCCTGCTCTGGCTACAAAACCCCCTCTCCACCCCGCACTTTTCCCCTCACTCCACTCGCTCGCTCCGCCACCAGGCTGCCCCTATTTCGCATTACACTGCCGCAGACAGAGCCAACTCAAGCGAGGTATTCCGGTAAGCCTCGTGTTCGCGCCCACTCCTCATTCACTCTAGGATGACCCCCTATTCCAGGCGCATCTCTTGATACCCTTTGTTCATCTGTTTGTGATCCAGAGCGTCGACTTCGACGAGCACCGTGGGCATCCAACGCCGCCTCCAACTCCGGCGAGAGATTTAGGTAAAACCCGACCTCCCCGTGCCTTCTCCTTGACCCTGTCAGGTTCGCCTAAGTGTTGTGCACACACTGATACCCTCTGTTTGTGCTAGGGTGGCCAGAAACGTCGCCTTCGTCACCGTCAGAGCAAACCCGACGCTGTCCCCAACTCCGACAACCCCCATCAGCCTCTACAGCACGCCCCCGCCCAATCCAATGAGACCTTGAGCACCGTCGTGTTCACGCGAGTCTGGTAAGCCACTACCCAGCCCCTAGACCCCTCCATAATCACCGGAGCATCGCCGGTAGAAGCGCCACCGCCGCCAGCACCCATTTGCGCCGCCAAATTTTGGTCGCAAGCGTCACATCCGTTAGATCTAGATCTGATGCTCCGGATTAGATCACTTACGTGAACCGGTACACACAGATCTGGCTGTGCGCTGCCACTTTAATCCAATGGCTCGTGTTGATCGATCCACACGAAACGGTATGGACGAATCAGAAAGCGCTGTGTGGCCTGTGTTTTGATTTAAAATCTGGAATTAGATCTATTATTTGTTCAAACTTGCAAAATTCTTAACTTTTGATCCACACGTTCAAATTTTGTAATTTTTATATCATTGGAATCAGGAGAAATAATTCTATCCAATTATGCACTTTGTTTAATAAATTTCATCTGTAAAATGGGTTGTTTTTACAGAGACATTTATAAGCTTATTTTGTATATAAAAATTGTATGGAAAATGTTCCAAGGGCAAAATTAATTTTATTTAGTGTATAATTGTTTTGTTTATGATTCAGTACTGTTCCACTTGTCTTGTTTGATTTAGAAAATCATCACATGGTATTTGCATGCATTCATATATTTTTGCTTGTTTATTTTGATATGTGAATTTGGTGCTATCATTTTATGTGTAGATTTTGGTGCTAGTGGTGATTGTGATTGTGAGGATTGTTGCTACTCCCACAAATATCAAGGCAAGTGGCGCTTCATAATTTTATCCCAATATTTTGACTTTGCATTAGAAATATTTTGTATAGGGCTTGCATGAATAATTTTGCTAAGTATCTATATGCTATGCTTGGGAAATCCTAGTAGTTGTAGAATTGTTAGAATTTTCTTTAAGTTAATATACTTACTATTGCCATGATGAGCCTAGATAGTAGCAACCAAGGGTGAATTATATACACATTCTATGGAAAATATCTCTAAGTCTTTGACTTATGTTTTGCTTAATAAAACAACTAAGTGAATGAAATACCTAGGTGGAATGGTGGATTGGTTTATGTTGAGTGGTTACACAAGGACAGGGGACTGGTGAACCTTGTGTATCTTACTTGTGGTTTGGCACCCAAGAACAAAGGGATTTGAGATGCCAAATGTTAAGAAGCTTCTAGTGCAGCCACATGGCATTATGGGCTCTGCCTGGATCATATAGGTTGCAATAACTTAGCCATTTGGACAGTTGGTGGTAGAGGGATGTTAGGTTGGAACGCGTCCATTTGGTCTAAGGGAAGGCTCCTGAAAGGTCCTGTCTTGGTGAAACCAAGTCTTGTGGGGAAAGTGCATCACCTCTGCAGATGGAAGAAACTAAGTACTTAGCCATCTCCCTGGTATTGGACAATTTGAGCATCAAGACATGGAAGCTATCAAGAATCTCCTCATCCCAATTTTCTAAGTAAAAACTTGTGGTTGTACAATGGTGAAGGTTCACCAATTTCTATTGGTGGTTCCTTAGGAAAGTTTTTGCCAAACAAAAACTTAGTGTTTTCAACTGATAGGTAAAACCTATTTTGAGCAAAGCAAGCCTAAGCTACACTTAGCCAAATTCATATAGTAACTAGATGCTATATTATACTAAGGATCACTTGGCAATATTATTCCAATGTATTGGCCCACTGTGGTTGTAACTTGTGATGTTGTAGGTTACTCTGACGATGATTAGGGGTTATGACTCTACACTCAACATGCTTGCCTATGGCACATGAAGATGAAGACTTCTATCTTTATATTGTTAAGTTAAACTCTTGTACTAGCCTATGGCTATGGAGTTGTAAAAGACTATGTTATCTCTGGAATGACAATGTAATAATGACCTTTGTTTCTGTGTACTTCATCTTAAACTGTGGATGCTAGCAATTCCAGGGACTAGCATTACAATCACATGGATCATTACCTTTATAAAGGTGGGATCTTACAACATGCCACTGTAAAATCCGGCTTATGTTTCAAATCAAGCAACGGGAAAATAAGGGTCAGAGTAGAATATATCCGACTCAACTGACTCGGAATCCTACATCGATGAAAGAAGTTTTCAGGAAGCCTTCAAGATTCTCAATACGAAGAAACCATCAAGCTAGACGATTTATCCGACTTCAGATCTTGGAGACTTCTGGGGGCTACTGTTGGGGATATACTTTTCGGGTATACCCAAAGGACTCGCTGACCAGGGTGGCCCACCAACGGGAGACCTTTGCTTCACGGGAGGCCCAGTCAGAGAAAGAGGAGGAGCCAGTTCTGGCGACGACAAGGCCCAGAAGAGTTACCGACTTAGGCCTATAGTATTACTTGTAGTCTAAGCTGTACTAGTTACCGACTCTGTAACGTAGACGGATATGTCTCTCCCCGTAACCCTTGGCCCCGGTAACTATATAAACCGGCCCTATGAGAGCCTTTAAGGCAACCAATAACCATAACCAACTCGCACATGAGAACCTCTCTTGTAATCCATTGTAACATCCGGCTTACGCCGATATATTACTGGGTTGCTAGAAGGAGTAGGATCCGATCACCGCAGTCGGATCTAAACCTGGGTAAACTTGTGCTCACCGCTCCTAGAACATCCGACGTCTCACACCCCATCCTTCCAACGCCACTAGGACCCCCTATGGCGTACTTGTCGACAATCCGACGACATATACTCCATCTTTGTTCACTTTAACCTTAATCACTTCAAGATGCTTATGATAGGGGCAATGAGGGCTGAAACCTAACAAGTACCATAATTTTTGGAATCTCTTTTTGAAACTTGAAATCCCTACTTCCTTTATAAAAGGCTGTTCTTTCACCATTATTGATACTCCACCTTCTACCTTTAGGCACCATTAATAGAGCATAGTTGTCATTCGGTGTGCACTGTTCCAAAGCTTATTGATTGATGCATATTGTGATATTACTTGTTCTTGTGCTATTTGTTTCTAGTCACCCTTGTGAACTTTGAAGGTGTCCTATGCATCTATTTGCTACTCTATAAGGGACAAGCTGAATGCCACTATTGTAGCATCCCAGTTGTCTAACACCTGTAATGCTACATGTTATAATAATAAAAAGGGCCACTTCCAACATATAATTGTTGCATCATCATCATATCATGTTCATATCATCATGCCACCTTGCATTTGAGCATCATACAAAACCCTTTCTTGTTTGGTTCTTATCTCATGTGCATGATTAATTGTAGTTGCCTCTTGATATTGTATTTGGTTCTTAATATATTGTTAAATGCCCAAGTTGAGTTGAGGGCATCTCTCTTATTGACTCCACCACCTTTTCTATCACCACCTTATAATTCCACCATCCAACTGATCTGAGCTTGGCATTTTGTTGATTTATCTCTAGCTCATGTTGGTTGGTTGGATTCCACCCATAATCTTTGCTTGGACTTGCCACCTTTTGGGAATGCATATGAATAATGCCATATTAATATTATTGTTTTCACGAGGATAAATTTGGCATTAATTATTTTGCATGGGCCATGCAAGTGCCACCTTTTCTAGTTTTTGGTTTTTACTTGAATTCTAAGTGGATCATCTTTTCCTTTGCTTAATCTTGTTTTGGGCTTGTAGTTTCTTCATCATATCATCTACCTCTTCTCCCTTTAGCTAAACCCCTACCCCATGCCCCATGCACACACATGTGCTCATGAGGCATGCACCAACCAAACCACCCCTTTCTTGTATCTTGCTTGGTCATTGTTTGGATCATGCATGGACCAAAGAAACCATCCCATCATCTTAATCATCTCTCCCTACCTTTCTCTCTTTTCCTCCTTTTCTTGATCATGTGAGTTTGTCTAGTAAGAAAGCTTGATCAAGTGAAGAACCACCTCCCTCAATCTACCCCAAACCCCATACTAACTAAACCTAAACCCTAAGCCACCCTTTCCCCTCTAATCTACCTCTCCCCTAAGTAAAACCCTAAGTACCTCTCTTCTCCCTTTCTAGTTTTCCTAGCATGATCACCATGCCCTACCTAGCTGCCCTATCTCCCTCGGCCTCCCCTCTCCCTGCATGAGGACCCCACCTCCCTGCCGAAGCTACCCTCCCCTCCTATCTAACCCTAGCTCCCACCCCGAGCCCTTTCTCCCCTCTTTTCCTCCCTGCCTCAGCAGCCCCACCCCGAGCCACCACCTCTCTGTCCTCCCTCTACCCCACCTGCCAGCCTCCCCCTCTCCTCCCCAGCTCTGCCGCGCCACCCCTGGCCCCATGCCGAGCACGTGAGCAGGAAAAGGTGGTACCCTGGCCAGCTTCCCCTCCCACACGCAAGCCCCTCCTGGCCGTCCTTATCTACCCCAGCACCTCCCGCCTCAGATCTGCCAGGGCTGCGCCCTCTTCTCCCCTCCCCCCTAGCCATTTTTCTCACCTCGCCACACACCGCCAGTCTACCACCTGCCCCCGTCGATCTAGCCGGTGGCGTGCACGCTGCGGTGTCGAGGAAGCCCCGTGGAGCCTCTGCGACGCCCCTGGACCGCGCCAACGAGGAGGAGAAGGCCTGCCCCGCCGCTGCACGCCGGAACGCCACCGAAAACCCTAGCGCCTCCGTCCGCGAGCCGCACCGTCGATCACCTGCACCCCGAGCCTCGCCTCCGTCACCGACAGCTTCGCGGTAAGCACCTCGTCCTCCCAGACATCCTCGCCGGCATCGTCGCTTCCTGGCGTCGCCGTCCCTTTTGTCGAGCACCCTCGGTGCGTCCGTCATAGCCGATCGCCACTGCCGCAGCGCCGCAACGCCACCTAGCCCTGCTTTTCCTGCCAAGAACCGCAGCCACCGCAGCGGGCTCAGCCTCAAGACCAGCCCGCCGCGCTGCTCGAGCCTCCTGCCTCGCCAGCCACACAGGCTGAGACATCTGTGAGAAGAGGAACAGTACGGCCTGGCTGTTTTACACACACCCCCTCCCTGTTCTTTTTCTCTGCAAACCGCGCCCTCTAGGCCCACCAGGCAGCCACCGTGACCATCTCCCCGAAAACCCCCTGCCCTCTTTTGTTCCCAACCGCGCCCCAAACCCCACCGCTGCTGGTTTGGCGCTTTTATAAAAGGGTCTGTGTTTTCAAAACTCAACCCATGGTCCCCTGGTCTCCCAAACTGGCGTGTGGGCCGCAAGTTCTGGCCCCACCTGTAAGTGTCTGTAGGTACGTTAGGCTGGGTGTAAAAAGTATTTTCTGCATGTCTGTTTAAATTCAAACATATACAAATTAATTCAAATTCAAATTTAATTCTGTTTTAAAATATCTTTTAAACTACAAATCCAAATAATGCAAATGATATATGTTTGGATATCAGAAAAATGCCAGGATTTCAAATATGCCATCCAATTTGCCTTTTGCACATTTAAAATTCCAAGTTTATTTAAATTACCACAAATGCCACTGGAATTTAAATAATTCATAACTTTTGATTTATAATTCCAAATTTAGCAAATGATATGTCTAAAATGATCAGCTCGACGAGACCTTTCTGTTTATGCTATTCTTGACTTCAATTGCAGCATGCATCATATAAAAATATAGTGAACAGCAACTATTATGGCAACAAATGTGAACCAAAACACCACTAAAATGTTGCTACTTGTTTTCCACACCTCACCATGCCATGCTACCTTCTTGCCATGTAAATTGTGCATCATTCATCATGGCATGATTGTTTGCTTGACGCATCTTATTCATATGCTTGTGCTCTATATTCATGTTGGCCTTGTTTGTTTGGTTTTTCTTGATAGACCTGGCGGGGGTTGTATCAAGAGAACCAGAGCACTACCCATCCGTCCCTTGCTTCAATCGAGTTAATGCAAGCACTTCCAAATGCTTGCATACATACAGTACCTATTGCCTCTATCTTATTCTTGCATCATTGAGTCGCGATTGCATTAAATTGAATCCCAAGTATGCATAGCCTTTACTTTTAAACCCCACCAAGCTTGTTCCTCCATCCCATGAGCCACTACTATAGGAGTTGTTTGAGCCATGCGAGTCGTAGAACAACATGTGTAGGGTATGTGAGAGTCTGTTGGATAATGAGGTACCTAAACAACTTAACCTGAGTAGTATGGGATAACTAAAGAAAGTGGCACCGGTGAGCAACATCTGCTATTTGGTTTTTCCTGCTCACTTGTGTCCCGTAAGACCCCGAGTACTTGATTCATGTTCCTTGATTTATCGCGCTATCCACATCCGGGAGGTATATGGGACCCCCCTGAGCCAGAGCTTGATTCCGTCTTATTTCTTGGGGCCACAAACTAGTTTGAGGTTTTATTTACGATCCTGTACTTATGCCATGCTACTTTCTGTATTTAAATTGTGCGAGGAGCACACTGTACTGTTTAGGAAGGCGGAGTGATTACGCGGTATCGACAAGCCCAGCCACACTTTCGGGTTCCCGCCATGTACCATTGGCGCTAACCTTGAGTCCGTCTCGAGCTTGCTTACTCCGCTATGGATCTACTCAAAGGTGGCCCTCAAATATTTCTGAATCTTGTGATTGTTCAGCCGTGAAAGCCTCGTTGGGTTTTGATTTGGTTTTTCCGAGGTTGATCGAGCGTGTGTTGCTATTGGTGCACCCCGGTTGGGTAAAACTTTCTGAAAGCCGTGTCCGCGGATATGGACGACTTGGAGCACAGCTTGATCATAGACAAGCATAACTAAAGTACCGCTTTAACCGACTAAGTAACTTGACTAGTAAATAGTGCAATACTCATGGAATGGTTAATAAAATTGCCAACGGATGGGGTTGTTCGTCCGCTTCCTTGTTGGTAAGCGGAGGAGGATGTCGATGAGATTACCATTATAATTGTTGTACTTAATTCACGGACATCCGCTCATCATTGGTTAGGCGGATGGTTAGCGTTATCTGTAGAAGCTAGGGTTTATCTTTCGCTGCAATTGCGTCACCCTGTGTTGTGTCCCTTTAGAGGCATTAAGACTTGCCGAGTACCCTTAGGGTCTCACACGATAAATTCTTGATTCAGATGAGCAGTACCTTCACAGATTTGACATCTGGGTGGAAGAAGCAAGATGTGGGCAACGATCGTTCGGTGTAGAGATTCCGGAACGGGATCCGTGAGACCTGTAGTTGGGATGTGCTTATTTCTATGGCATCTTATGCCGATTTGCTTCTTATCCGTACTCGGATTTTGTTTGCCGCCCGCATGATACTCGATGTGTGTTGTATGAGGAAGTATCCTAAATATAGATCTATCTAGGTCATTTGAATCTTGCCGGTATGGCTATATTTCCTTTCTTTCTAGATGGTATGGCTCGATGTACTCTTGTATGGTGGCTTGCGTACATACCCACTTGTGTACGTAGTTGATCCTTCTCCGGGACATTCGCCGCCTGACAGTCCCGTTGAGAGGGTAGTGGTTGGGACGTCTGAAAGGACTACCAGTGAGTGGCTTTTGGGGCCCCACCGTACTATTTCAACCACTACCACTCATCCAGGCTTGTATCTAGGAGCGTAATTCACCGAGGTAGTTACAATTGGTATCAGAGCCATCCCGACCTTCAGGGTTTCAGCCAAACGGTCGTTGTCAGTCTAGCAAATATTTTGGTAGTTATGTATATTAGGGAAAAACAAAACGCGAGAGTAGGATTGCTTCCACTTTTCTTCTTACCCTCCCACCCACCCTTTTCTGGGAAGGAAGTGCAACGTTTTCAATTCTCTTATCAAAGTTCAAACTAGGATTCACGTGTTTCCGTAGTACCATAGGTTGTGTGTGTGTATGTGTGTGTAATCCCTTGTCTATCTGTTGCATCCAAGTTGTTATCTTATCTGCCTTTGGTTATCAACTGTTGGTACATTCCATACCGACAGGCTTTTGCAAACCGACGCAATCTATCTTCCTCTTGTATCCGACGCTATCTTGTTTGGGGTGTTCGTTTCCGTAGTTACCAATCTTTAGGTTTCGTCGTGAGAAGAAGGGGTTAGGATATGTGTTCCACTTGTTCATGTGCGGAGTAATGATTTGAGTGCGGGATGGAGTCGCGACCATACCACTACTTTTATCATTCGCTTTTGTATATTGAATCGGTAGAGTCACTAATCTTGATTCGTTAAGTAAATTTTGCGCATCTATTGGTATTCTAATGCCGAAATTTGTGGAAAATTTTTCTTTGATATATTTGTGTACCACACTCCTTTTCAGTCGTGTGCGATATGCTTAATATCTTTAGGTGCTATGAACTTTGTTGATATTTTAATATCATCTCAGTAAATTGTATCCTTTAATCTTGGTACTATTTTGGATTATTATCATTCTCCATTATAGTACTGACTTGAGTTTTATATCAATGATGATGGCTCCCCACGGATCGAGGAGGACATACCTCCGGAACTGGGCTCCGCGCTGTCAAACATAGCTAATGCTTTGGCGGCAATGCAAGAGAACCAGCAGCGCTTTGAGGAGAGCGTCAGAAGGAATGAGTTTGCTCCACTTCCTCCACCTCCCAAGCGTGGAGACATCAAGAGCTTCCTCAAGTTCAACCCTCGTCAGTTTGATGTTTCTGACCGACCTCTGGACGCGGATGATTGGCTGCGTGAGATCTCAAGGTTGCTCGAGACTGCTGATGTTCCGGAGCAGGAGTGGGTCAAGTGTGCTACCCACCTTCTCAAGGGAGATGCAGCTCTTTGGTGGGAGAACTACTTGAAGGCAAGCTGCACTGGGTTCCAGCCAACTTGGGAGAGGTTCACTGGAGCGTTCAAAGAGCAGTTTCTCTCAGAGATTGTAATGGAAAGGATGAAGGAGGCTTTCCTCAACCTGAAGCAGGGAAATGATAACGTCAACACCTACATCAGGAACTTCATGAATCTATCTCGCTATGGTGGTGATGAGGTATCTGATGACAAGAAGAAGCAGAAAAGGTTCAGGCAAGGGCTCAATGCGTCGATCAAGTATGCAATCACGCATGCAAGACCGGCAACCTTCCTGGAACTACAAAGACTGCAAGAGGAGGCAAGCAGGCAAATGTTCGAGGAGTCCAAGAAACACAACCGGGATGCATCAAGCTCGGCAGTAATGGCAGCTCCTTCTAATCGGCGTGTCTGGTTTCCTAACTCCCCACCGTCGCTCCCGGCTCCACCAAGACCTGCAATTTTCGCTTCAAGGCCACCAAACTTCACCACTGCGGCTCCTGTGGGCTACAACAACCACTACCCGAGCGCTCAAGGAGTCCTCTACTCGCTCCACGCCCACGGTGCTTGTTTCACATGTGGAGATCATGGACATCCCAATGAACTGTCCAATGAAGAACAAAGCTCTCCTCCACCCCGCCAAGATCTCGCAACAAGCTCTCCTTGGTTCGTGCACCACCGCCTCGGCTCTCAACATCAACACCAAGCCCGGGTTCGGTTGTTCGCGCCAATCGTCGCTAACGCCTCTCAAGCTAAGCTACTTTGGAGTTGTAATGGGTATGCTTTCAGTTAACTCAGTCCCTGCACGAGTTCTCTTTGATTCTGGTGCATCGCATTCTTTTGTGTCGCACAAGTTTGCAGACGAGAATGAGTTAGTCTTGGTTCCTCTTCAAAAGCGGTTAATGGTCCTTTCTCCTGGAGCAACAATGGCAGCTGCTCAAATCAGTCATGGCAATCAAGTTGAGATTGGTGGTTCTTCCTTCTTGGCTTCTTTAATTGTTCTGGGCAACTCTGACATTGATGTCATCTTAGGCATGGATTGGTTGACAAAGAAATGCAGTGATTGATTGTCTTTGAACGCCGTGTCTCTCAAGATTCCTGAAGGCCATATAGTCTTTTCTCCAAGTCGACTCTGCTGTCCAGCTCTATTCCTTGGCTCGAATGATGATGCTATGGAAGCTATTCAGAGTGTACCAGTTGGTCCGTGAGTTCCCGGATGTCTTTCTGAAGAGTTGCTGTGTATGCCTCCGGATCGCGAGGTTGAATTCGTGATTGATCTTGAACTGAACGGCTCCTATCTCCAAGAGGCCATATAAAATGGGTCCTTCCGAGTTGGTGAACTCAAACGACAACTTGATGAACAAGAGAAGTTGGGTTTCATTCAACATAGCACTTCTTCTTGGGTAGCCCAACAATCTTTGTGAAGAAGCGTGATGAACCGATAGGCTATGTGGACTACGGGCTCTAAATGCTAAAACCATCAAGAACAAATATCCTCTTCCTCGGATAAATGATCTTTTGATCACCGTGAGCTGTGGTGTTCTCTAAGCTGGACTTGAGAAGTGGTTATCACCAAATCAAAATTCGCAAAGAAGATGTGCCCAAAACAGCTTTCACCACCCGCTATGGCCTGTATGAGTACACGGTCATGTCTTTCGGTCTCACCAACGCACTGCTACCTTCTCGAGGCTGATGAACTCCGCTTTCATGGAGTACTGGATAAGTTTGTCGTGGTATATCCGGATGACATTCTCGGTCTATTCCAAGTCTAAGGAGGAGCATGAAGAACACTGCGGTGTGTCCCGAACAAGCTTCGTGAGAACCGCTTGTATGCAAAGTTCTCTAAGTGTGAGTTTTGGCTCAAGTAACATACTTGGGTCATGTTATCTCGCCAAGGGCATTGCGATCAACCCGAAACCGTGAAAACAATAGTTGAATGGCTACCTCCTGCTAATGTCAAGGAAGTGCGGAGTTTTCTTGGCTAGCTATTGTCGCTTTGTTCGAACTTCTCGAAGATAGCAAAGCCTCTTACCGATCTCCTCAAGAAAGGCAAGAAGTACTGTGGACTCCGCATGTCAAGAAAGTTTTGAGACACTCAAAGACAAGCTCACTTCCACGCCAGTCTTGGTTCCTCCAGATACATCTAAGCCTTTCCAGATATTCTCATGCGCCTCTTTGCAAGGATTGGGCGCGGTCCTTATGCAAGAGAGACAGGTGGTTGCTTATGCCTCTCGTCAGTTGAAGACGCATGAGATCAACTATCCCACACATGACCTCGAGCTAGCAGCAGTAGTCTTTGCGTTGAAGCTATGGAGGCACTACTTGCTTGGTAACCGTTGTGAGATCTTCTCGGACCACAAGAGTTTGAAGTATATCTTCACTCAGCCGGATCTCAACCTTCGGCAGAGGAGATGGATTGAAGCAATCAATGACTTTGATGTGACCATCAACTACACTCCAGGCAAAGCAAACGTCATGGCAGATGCGCTTAGCCGTAAAGCTTATGTCAACAACCTCATGCTAGAAGAGCAGCAGCCTCTCTTGTGCGAGGAATTCCGTCAGCTAAACCTGGAAATTGTGGAACAAGGGCATCTCCTGAACCTTCTGGCTACTCCTCTCTTGGAAGAACAGATTCGCTCTCGTCAGCTTGGTGATCCGCACACCAAAAAGCTCATCTCTAAGCTTGACCTTCCGAAGTATGAGTCCTTCCACGTTGATGATCAAGGCACGCTCTTCTTTGAACATCGGATGTTTGTTCCAAACTAACCGGGTCTGAGAGACCAAGTTCTCAAGGAGGCACATGATTCGGTTCTTTCTATCCATCCTGGCAGCACAAAGATGTACATGGACTTGAAAACACAATACTGGTGGCCTGGGTTGAAACGGTATTGTGCCAAGTATGTCTCGGAATGTGATGTCTGTCAGGTGAAGGCTGTTCATCGAAACCATTTGGTCTTCTACAGCCATTGAAACCTCCGGAATGGAAATGGGAGAAAGTAGAGATGGACTTCATCACCGGCTTTCCAAGGTCGCAGGGCAACAATGCAATTTTTGTTGTCATCGATGTGCTTTCTAAAGTGGCTCATTTCTTCCCAAAGAAACAATTTCGAATTCAGTTATTGAACTCTATATCAATGTAATTGTCTCTGTATGGGGTTCCACTTGAAATCAGTTCAGACCGTGGGAGCATCTTCACCTCAAAGTTCTGGGAGAGTTTCCAAAAAGCGTTGGGAACAAAGTTGAACTTCAGCACTGCTTACCACCCTCAGTCGCAAGGACAAGTGGAGAGGATCAATCAGATTCTGGAGGATATGCTTCGAGCTTGCGTTATCTATTTTGGCATGAAGTGGGAGGAATGCCTTCGATATGCTGAATTCTCCTACAACAACAGCTTCCAGAAGAGTCTGAAGATGGCACCATTCGAGGCTCTCTATTGTCGCAAATGCAGAACTCCGATTGGTTGGTCAGGTGCAGGAGAAAGAATCTGGTTTGGCCCTGACATTGTAACTCAAGCAGAGGAGAAGGTGCATATCATTCGAGAACTCAAGATTGCTCAAAGTCGTCGAAGAGCAACTATGACAGAAGCACATGATATGGTATATGCTCCTGGTGACCTCGTCTACCTTCGTGTCTCTCCCATGAGAGGAACACACCGCTTCGGTATCAAAGGAAAGTTGGCTACTAGATACATCGGTCATTTCAAGATACGTGGTAGAAGAGGAGAAGTTGCTTATGCTTGGAGCTTAGGAAAAACTCAAAGTCCATGATGTTTTCCACATCTCTCAGCTCAAGAAGTGCTTCAAAGACCCGGCAAGACCGTGGATCATGAGCTAATCGACCTCCAAGAAGATCTGTCTTATCAAGAACACCCCACCAAAATCCTTGAGACCTGAGCAGAAGGACGCGCAACAAGTCCATCAAGTTTTGCAAGGTGCAGTGGTCACACCATTACGCTGATGAAGCCACGTGGGAGCGTGAAGATGAACTCCGTACAACCATCCTTCTCTCTTTGTGTCTTCTTCTTCTTCCTAGAATCTCGGGCAGATTCCTGTTTAGTGGGAGAGTTGTAGCATCCCAGTTGTCTAACACCGTAATGCTACATGTTATAATAATAAAAGGGCCACTTCCAACATATAATTGTTGCATCATCATCATCTCATGTTCATATCATCATGCCACCTTGCATTTGAGCATCATACAAATCCCTTTCTTGTTTGGTTCTTAGCTCATGTGCATGATTAATTGTAGTTGCCTCTTGATATTGTATTTGGTTCTTAATATATTGTTAAATGCCCAAGTTGAGTTGAGGGCATCTCTTATTGACTCCACCACCTTTTCTATCACCACCTTATAATTCCACCATCCAACTAATGAGCTTGGCATTTTGTTGATTTATCTCTAGCTCATGTTGGTTGGTTGATTCCACCCATAATCTTTGCTTGGCCTTGCCACCTTTTGGGAATGCATATGAATAATGCCATATTAATATTATTGTTTTCACGAGGATAAATTTGGCATTAATTATTTTGCATGGGCCATGCAAGTGCCACCTTTTCTAGTTTTTGGTTTTACTTGAATTCTAAGTGGATCATCTTTTCCTTTGCTTAATCTTGTTTTGGGCTTGTAGTTTCTTCATCATATCATCTACCTCTCTTCCCTTTAGCTAACCCCTACCCCATGCCCCATGCACACACATGTGCTCATGAGGCATGCACCAACCAAACCACCCTTTCTTGTATCTTGCTTGGTCATTGTTTGGATCATGCATGGACCAAAGAAACCATCCCATCATCTTAATCATCTCCCTACCTTTCTCTCTTTTCCTCCTTTTCTTGATCATGTGAGTTTGTCTAGTAAGCAAGCTTGATCAAGTGAAGAACCACCTCCCTCAATCTACCCCAAACCCCATACTAACTAAACCTAAACCCTAAGCCACCCTTTCCCCTCTAATCTACCTCTCCCCTAAGTAAAACCCTAAGTACCTCTCTTCTCCCTTTCTAGTTTTCCTAGCATGATCACCATGCCCTACCTAGCTGCCCTATCTCCCTCGGCCTCCCCTCTCCCTGCATGAGGACCCCACCTCCCTGCCGAAGCTACCCTCCCCTCCTATCTAACCCTAGCTCCCACCCCGAGCCCTTTCTCCCCTCTTTTCCTCCCTGCCTCAGCAGCCCCACCCCGAGCCACCACCTCTCTGTCCTCCCTCTACCCCACCTGCCAGCCTCCCCCTCTCCTCCCCAGCTCTGCCGCGCCACCCCTGGCCCCATGCCGAGCACGTGAGCAGGAAAAGGTGGTACCCTGGCCAGCTTCCCCTCCCACACGCAAGCCCCTCCTGGCCGTCCTTATCTACCCCCAAGACCCTCCCCCCTCAGATCTCGCCAGGTGCGCGCCTCTTCTCCCCCTAGCCATTTTTCTCACCTCGCCACACACCGCCAGTCTACCACCTGCCCCCGTCGATCTAGCCGGTGGCGTGCACGCTGCGGTGTCGAGGAAGCCCCGTGGACCCTCTGCGACGCCCCTGGACCGCGCCAACGAGGAGGAGAAGGCCTTCCGCACGCCGAACGCCACCGAAACCCTAGCGCCTCCATGAGCCGCACTCGATCACCTGCACCCGAGCCTCGCCTCCGTCACAGCCGACGGTAAGCACCTCGTCCTCCAGACATCCTCGCCGCATCGTTGCTTCCTGGGCGCCGTCCTTTTGTCGAGCACCCTCGGTCTGCGTCAGCCACTCGCCAGCAGCGCGCAACACTTACCTAGCCCCTGCTTTTCACAAGAACGCAGCCACCGCAGCGGGCTCAGCCTCTGCGCACCAGCCCGCTGCTGCTCGAGCCCGTCCTCGCCACATCACACGCCTGAGGCATCGCGAGAAGAGGAACAGTACGGCCTGGCTGTTTTACACACCCCCCTCCCTGTTCTTTTTCTCTGCAAACCGCGCCTCTAGGCCCACCAGCAGCCACCGTGACCATCTCCCGAAACCCCCGCCTTCTTTTGTTTCCCCAACCCGCGCTCCCAAACCCCACCGCTGGTGGTTTGGCGCTTTTATAAAAGGGTCCTGTGTTTTCAAAACTCAACCCATGGTCCCTGGTCTCCCAGCCAATGGCAGGGCGCAAGTTCTGGCCCCCACCTGTAAGTGTCAGAGGTACGTTAGGGTGTAAAAGTATTTTCGCATGTCTGCTTTAAATTCAAACATATACAAATTAATTCAAATTCAAATTTAATTGCTTTTAAAATATCTTTTAAACTACAAATCCAAATAATGCAAATGATATATGTTTGGATATCAGAAAAATGCCAGGATTTCAAATATGCCATCCAATTTGCCTTTTGCACATTTAAAATTCCAAGTTTATTTAAATTACCACAAATGCCACTGGAATTTAAATAATTCATAACTTTTGATTTATAATTCCAAATTTAGCAAATGATATGTCTAAAATGATCAGCTCGACGAGACCTTTCTGTTTATGCTATTCTTGACTTCAATTGCAGCATGCATCATATAAAAATATAGTGAACAGCAACTATTATGGCAACAAATGTGAACCAAAACACCACTAAAATGTTGCTACTTGTTTTCCACACCTCACCATCCATGCTACCTTCTTGCCATGTAAATTGTGCATCATTCATCATGGCATGATTGTTTGCTTGACGCATCTTATTCATATGCTTGTGCTCTATATTCATGTTGGCCTTGTTTGTTTGGTTTTTCTCGGATAGAACCTTTGGTGGGTTGTATCAAGAGAACCAGAGCACTACCAGATCCGCCCTTGCTTCAATCGAGTTAACAGCAAGCACTTCCACATGCTTGCATACATACATTACCTATTGCCTCTATCTTATTCTTGCATCATTGAGTCGCGATTGCATTAAATTGAATCCCAAGTATGCATAGCCTTTACTTTTAAACCCCACCAAGCTTGTTCCTCCATCCCATGAGCCACTACTATAGGAGTTGTTTGAGCCATGCAGTCGAGAACAAAGATGTGTAGGGTATGTGAGAGTCTGTGGATAATGAGGTACCTAAACAACTTAACCTGAGTAGTATGGGATAACTAAAGAAAGTGGCACCGGTGAGCAACATCTGCTATTTGGTTTTTCCTGCTCACTTGTGTCCCGTAAGACCCCGACTACTTGATTCCTGTTCCTTGATTTATCGTGCTATCCACATACGGGAGGTATATGGGACCCCCCTGAGCCAGAGCTTGATTCCGTCTTATTTCTTGGGGCCACAAACTAGTTTGAGGTTTTATTTACGATCCTGTACTTATGCCATGCTACTTTCTGTATTTAAATTGTGCGAGAGCACATCTGTCTTTAGGAAGGCGGAGTGATTACGCAGTATCGACAAGCCCAGCCACACTTCGGGTTCCCCGCCATGACCATTGGCGCTAACCTTGAGTCCGTCTCGAGCTTGCTTACTCGCTATGGATCTACTCAAAGGGTGGCCTGAAATATTTCTGAATCTTGTGATTGTTCATCGTGAAAGCCTCGTTGGGTTTTGATTTGGTTTTTCCGAGGTTGATCGAGCGTGTTTTGCTATTGGTGCACCGCCGGGTAAAACTTTCGAAAGCCGTGTCCGCGGATATGGACGACTTGGAGCACGCTTGATCATAGACAAGCATAACTAAAGTACCGCTTTAACCGACTAAGTAACTTGACTAGTAAATAGTGCAATACTCATGGAATGGTTAATAAAATTGCCAACGGATGGGGGTTGTTCGTCCGCCTTGTTGGTAAGGTGGAGGAGGATGTATCGATGAGATTACCATTATAACTGTTGTACTTAATTCACGGACATCCGCCTATCATTGGTTAGGCGGATGGTTAGCGCTTATCTGTAGAACTGCTAGGGTTTATCTTTCGCTGCAATTGCGTCACCCCAGGTTGTGTCCCCTTTAGAGGCATTAAGACTTTCTGAGTACCCTTAGGGTCTCACACGATAAATTCTTGATTCAGATGAATGGTACCTTCACAGACGGATCTCGGTGGAAGAAGTCAAGATGTGGGCAACGATCGCTCGTGTAGAGATTCCGGGAACGGGATCCGTGAGACCTGTAGTTGGGATGTGCTTATTTCTATGGCATCTTATGCCGATTTGCTTCTTATCCGTACTCGGATTTTGTTTGCCGCTTCCGCATGATACTCTGATGTGTGTTGTATGAGGAAGTATCCTAAATATAGATCTATCTAGGTCATTTGAATCTTGTCGTATGGCGTTGCTATATTTCCTTTCTTTCTAGATGGTATGGCTCTGATGTACTCTTGTATGGTGGCTTGCGTACATACCCACTTGTGTAATGTAGTTGATCCCTTCGCTGCCGATTACGCCCGACATGGTCCCGTTGAGAGGGTAGTGGTTGGGACGTCTGAAAGGACTACCAGTGAGTGGCTTTTGGGGCCCTACCGTACTATTTCAACCACTACCACTCATCCAGGCTTGTATCTAGGAGCGTAATTCACCGAGGTAGTTACAACTATGCCATGTTTTATGTATGTGAAACAAACAAGCAAACAAACAAACGTTTCTCAATGCATGTTATTCATGATCTTTGTTTATAGATTGTCATGTTGCATGCATAGTTACTATGTCCTATTGTTAGAACTCCATCTTTCATGCACATGCTAGAGTTCTTTGATCCTAGCTTTCAATGCTTGTAAATGGTTAGATCTTTATTGTGAGGGTGCTGTTGGGGATATGCTATATGGGTATCCCTATAGCATGTCTCTTATCCGGCTAACCCGGGTGGCCCATAGTTGGTAACATGGCCTAGGGCCTGCTGGGCGGCCCAGTTAGATGGATCTAGAAGGGAGGCCCATGCCGGATAAAGGAAGTCTATGGTGGAATCACCAGCGTACCCGGAGCCTTGGAGTGCAAGATACACTAGACTAGTAATAGACGGTGTAGAACTCTGTAACCTGTACGGCTAGGACTTTTCCCTGTAACCCTGGGACCTGGCGACTATATAAGTCGGGCCTATGGGAGCCTTTAGGGGACAACTTCAGACAATCTTAGACAACCTAGTGTCGACTACGATGCACCTCGCACAGCGAACCAATCTCTTTAACTCGGCGTATTGCCCTTATAGTGATTTATAGCAGGAGTAGGATTCCGCCACTGTCGTGGGATCTGAACCTGGGTAAGCTGTGTTACCTCGTACCCGTCAACTGTCCTCCTTCCCCCACGTCTCTAAACATGCACTGTGAGGACCCTTCCATGGCATACTCGTCGGCAATACCACGATAGTTGGCGCCTACCGTGGGGCGAGAGGCGCTTCAGGCTCTTCAGCGGGCGAGGACAAAGGTCTTCGCGGGAATCGGCGAAACCGAAGCCATCAGTCGCGTTCTCTTATCTGGCAACATTCCGATCGTCCCTCCCGACGAGTTCTGGATCCCGGCGAAGACGAACCCTACGCGGTGTTCAATTGTTCCTATCGGAGACATCCACCTCTTCATCGGCGAAACCGACTCGGGCACTAGTTCCCTGGGAGTCGGAGGAGCATCAAGGCCCGCGCGGACCACCTACGGGAAGGATACGTTCGCGGAAGGATAGATGTCGGATCTCTCTTCGGAGTTTGCCGGCAAAGATCGGAAAAATTCAAGTCCCGTGCGGACCGCCTATGGGCAGGATACGTTCGCGGAAGGATCGATGTCGGATCTCTCTTCGGAGTTTGCCGACAAAGATCGAAAAAACTCAAGGCCCACACAAACCTCCCCTGTGAAGGATATAATGTGGAAGATCACTGCAAATCCGCCGGCTTCGCCCGTGCGTCTGGAAAGCAGAGATCCAAGTTCGTCGGCGTGGTCACCATCTTCGATCTGGCACGCTGTGTTCAGAGAGAAGGCGAAACCCCCCGCGATTACCTAGCCAGGTGGCTCCGTATACGAGCCGATCTGGCCCACTACCCCGATGATAACGCTCTATATCACTTCGTGGAAGGACTGGACCGTGGCACCCTCCTCCGGCATTCTCTAAGACGGCAGTAGGCAACAAGATGCCTTAGCCTCGAATAGATGGTGAGCACCGTCAAGAACTACGCGGAGGGTGACGCGGAGTCCCAAAAGGCACTCGCACTCATCGACGGAGAACCTCCGATTCAGCCACCTCTACCACCGCCTCTGGCCGCCATCGCCGCAGCGGCACCACCACCTCCAGTCATCATCGCTGCCATTGCACCTCCACCGCCCGTCATCGAGGAAGTCCTGGCACCCTCCGACTCCGTCATTGAAGCACTTTATGTGGACTTCAGTGTAGATTCCGAGGAGATAGACTTCAGTCTAGAAGAGCTAGACTCCGCTATGCAGGAGATGGAGGAGGAGTACTCGCGCGACGAGCAAATCAACAACGTCGTCACGTCTCGAGGGGTGTTCATCACCATTGGGACGGCGATGGATGAAGATCAACCCGGACGAGCTCCGCCTACAGCGCTGGACAAGGGGAAGGGTCCACTTATTGCTACTGACGATGATCGCGCAAAGGTCATGCCTCCTCCGCCTAACGCGGTGCAGCAGCCGCAGGAACTCGGTACCGGCCCGAGCAACAACAACACCACAAACTTGTCGCCCTAGCATCCACGTCTGCATCAGCCCAAGTTACTCCAGCTGATAGAGTGATATACAGAAATCTCCTCGTCGAGCCACTGACCGTTGCTCATATCGGGAACGTGACCCAGCTTGACCAACAACTGCTGGAGGAGGCGCAGGCCATCGCGGAGCAAGGCGCCAAGCTAGATCGAGATCTGGTCAACGCGCAGAAATCTATAGAGAAGGCTAGAGCAATGGAGGCCGAGTACAAGACTTTGCTGCAGCAGCAGAAGGCTAAGAAGGCTCCAGCTCGCGTCATCAACGATCCTGGTGTACGGCGCAACCTAGGATGGGCTCCCTCAAAGCCGGCACAAGTCAAGCCATCCATTGACAATGAAGGCAAGCAGGTGATGCCCACCACACTCCTTAACCTCGCCGTCGCCAAGACCCTTCTAGAGAAGGATAGATCGCCCGAGGCGGTGGAACAGGTGTATGACCTAGTGGCCAAGGCGGTGAAGCAACAAGAAAATGCCGCCTCTCAGAGGCTCGAATCCGATCCAGCGCTTTGACGGTCTAGTCAGTACAAACCGCCAAGGGACAGATCTCCTCTTGATGTCGGGTCCCAGACGGGTTCATCAGAACGAAGACGAAAGGGCGCGCAACAGGAAGGATGCAATCCCCATATCCTCCGACCATGGATAAAAGGCCCGACCTCGTCGCCCGTCGCCACCGCCCTGATCTCCCCGACATCGCGACGATTACAAGGCTCACCATCGAACGGATATGCCCCCACCAAAGTAGTGTGGCATCATCATCCGCGACAACGCGGAGCAGACCCGTCATGCCGGAGAGCGCAACCAAGGAAACAGGAGCAGGTCGCACCATGACCTTCCGCGTCCGATAAGCAACCGTGACAGGCGCGAGGAGTCGCATGAGGGTAACAGCAAGAAGGCTAACCCACCTCCACCTCCACCTCCGTCGCCAACAAGAAGTCAGCATGGCGGAGGGGGCCCGCGTTGTTCACGCGGCCTGTCCCCTGTTGACAAGAAGAAGAAGAACCCGGAGCCATACGACGCACGTTCGCTTATCGACAAGATCCAAGAGGCCCAGGAAGGACCATACCTGGGACCACGTTGCTTTGGACCTGCAATACAGTCCACAACTTACCCTAAAGGCTTTCGGATTGACAAGACCATCAAGACCTATGACGGCACCGCCAAACCAGCCACATTTTTGCAGGACTACGGCAACGCGGTCGAGATTGCTGGTGGAAACCCCAACGTCGCCGTCAAGTACCTCCCGTTAATGTTGGCGGGCACGACCCGTCAATGGATCGACGACTTGCCGGAGAAATCTATCTACAACTGGTTGGACATGCAAGAAGCGTTCACCAAGAACTTTGAGGGTACATACAAGTGTCCCTGCACTATTGGCTATCTACAGCGGTGCATGCAAGAGAAAGACGAGACATCTCACGCCTACCTCTCTCGCTGGCTGGACATGAAGAATTCCTGCGCAGGAGTGCATGCTCAGACCGCCATGGCCGCCTTCATCGATGGATTGGAAAGAGGCACGTTGCACCGACATAAGCTGAAGCTCTTGCAGGACAATCACCAGCTGGACTTGAACTAGATGATTCAGTGAGCTAGTGAGTTCGCAGCTGCCGACGACGATGCTCGCGGCTCCTTGCCGGCAATAGCCATTCCAACTCAAGCTCGGAGGAACAGTAGTACAAAGAGGAAAACCGCTCCAGAAGAAAAGTAATCTACCAACATGGTCGCTATGACTTTTGCAGGTCGAGGCGAAGGCGGACAACGTGGCCGAGGAAGAGGAGCTGGTCCTGGGAAGCAACGAGGAAGTGAAACCACCTCGGTGTCGCTCTGCGTTCCCCAAACCTACGAGGAGTACCGCAATATGCCTTGTCTCGTACACCTCGATGCCAACGGTAAAGTCACCCATACCAATCGACACTGCAAGTTTGTCAACGACCTCAAGGAAGACCTAGAGTACGGCTACAAGCGAAGTCGGAAAAACAGTCCACGAGGCAAGGGCAAGGGGAAGAAGAAGGAGGAGGAGTCCAAGGATTCAAGTGACATGGATGAAGATGTTGACCCCAAGCACGCCGCCAAGAGCGACGACAAGGGCAAGAACCCCTTTGCGAAAAAGGCTCTAGTCTACCACACTTTCCTTGGCACCCCCACCGTCCGACAACAGAAGACCTCTCTGAGGATCCTGATGGCCACTCTCCCCCCAGTTCCCTAGTACCTGCGCTGGTCGGAGGTTCCAATAACTTGGGATAGGACGGACCACCCAGACCTTATACCTACGGGGAACTAGTACGCCATGGTCATCAACCCTTTGATTAATGGCGTGGAGTTCACTAAGTGTATGGTGGATAGTGGAAGCAGCATCAACATCATGTACCTGGATACACTGCAGAAATTGAATTTGACGGAGGCAAACCTAAGGCGGACCAACACCATCTTCCACGGCGTAGTCCCTGGTCGGGAGGCTCGGTCCCTTGGATGCATTATACTTCAGGTTGCCTTTGGCGATGTTAACAATTACTGCCAAGAGCGCATGAACTTCGTGGTGGTCCCCTTCAAGAGCGTGTACCACGTCATATTCAGACGCGACATATTCCACACATTCATGGCAAAGCCATGCTTCATATACAACAAACTCAAGATACCCGGACCAAACGGTGTCATCACCGTATCCGGAAGCTTTACCAAGGCAAGGGACTGCGAGATAAATGAAGCAGCCGTTGCAGAAGCTGTCCTCTACAGCAAAGAATTCAAGGAGATCCAGAGCAAGGTCGATGACTCAGAGATGCCCGTGTCGAAGAAGAAGATCTCCGACTCTGCTCCTGCGTTCAAGGCCGCCATCGAGACCAAGCCGGTGGAACTTGTGGTACGCGATGCCTCCAAGACCGTCGCCATTGGGACGAACCTGGATCCCAAATAGGAAAGCACGCTCGTCGAGTTCCTCCGTGAGAATAGGGACATCTTTGCCTGGCAACCTGCCGACATGAAAGGTGTACCTAGGGAACTTGCCGAGTATAGCTTAAACATCGATCCAAAATGCAAACCAGTTAAACAACATCTACGATGCTTCGGAGATGAGAAGAGACGCGCCATTGGCAAAGAGATAGCTAGGTTACTTAAAGCTGGGTTTATCCAAGAAGTCCTTCACACCCGATGGGTGTCCAATCCTGTACTTGTCCCCAAAAAGGGAACCAATGAATTAAGAATGTGCGTTGATTACACCGGCTTGAACAAAGCATGTCCCAAAGATCCGTTTGCTTTGACTCGTATTGACCAAGTCATTGACTCGACGGCTAGCTCAGAGCTTTTGTGTTTTCTTGATGCATACTCAGGATACCACCAGATCAAGATGACGAAGTCGGGCCAGTTGGCCACTTCGTTCACTACACCACACGACACGTTTTGCTATGTTACGATGCCCTTTGGGCTGAAAAACGCAGGTGCTACGTACCAGCGGACAATGCAGCGATGCCTCCATGACCAAATTGGTCGGAATGTTCACGCCTACGTGGATGATAACACGGTGATGTCGAAAAAATCAAACGACTTAATCTCCGACTTAAAAGAAACCTTTGATACTCTCCGGAAATACAATATGATGCTTAACCCTAAGAAGTGCGTCTTCGGGGTTCCAGCCGGCAAATTGTTGGGTTTCATCGTTTCCCAACGCGGTATCAAGGTCAACCCGGAGAAAATCAAGGCCATCTTAAACATAAACCGCCCGACATGCCTAAAGGGCATTCAACGGCTAACATGTTGTGTTGTAGCAGTTAGTCGGTTCGTCAGCCGACTTGGAGAGAAGGCTCTGCCGCTGTACAAGTTGCTGAAGAAGGCGGACAAATTCACATGGAAAGACGAAGCAGATGCAGCATTGAAGCAACTCAAGGAGATTCTTTCCTCAGCGCCCATCCTTGCAGCACCCGAGCCTGGAGAACCCCTATTAATCTACATGGCGGCAACCAACCGGGTAATCAACATCGTCGTCGTGGTAGAGCGGAAGGAACCAGGCTATGAGCATGGAGTTCAGCGACCAGTTTACTATGTAAGCAAGGTCTTGACGGAGTCCAGGCAGCGTTACCCGCACTACCAGAAGATATCTTATGGAGTATTCCTTGCTTCTCGGAAGGTGATGCATTACTTTCAGGAGCACCCAATCACAGTAGTGCGCAAGACTCCGCTGTCCGACATAATCAACAACAGCGACGCTACGTGAAGGGTCGCGAAGTGGGTAATTGAACTTGCCGCCTTCGAGATCACCTATAAGAGGCGCGACGCTATCAAGTCACAAGCCTTGGCGGATTTTATTCTAGATTGGACGGAGACGCCAATACTAGTCCATTGCCGGAACCAGAATACTGGGTGATGCACTTTGACGGATCAAAGCTGCTCAACGGCTCGGGGCTGGTGTATTGCTACAGTCACCAACAAGAGACAAGCTACACTACGTTCCGCAGATCCACTTCGAGGCTACAAACAACATGGCGGAGTATGAAGCACTCATTCACGGACTACGTGTAGCCAAGGATATTGGCATCAAGCGCATAGTTCGCTGTGGAGATTCCGACTTGGTTGCCCAGCAGGTGGCTGGCACCTGGAATGCGCGGAACCCTATGATGGCGGCATATCGGGATGAAGTAGACGAGATAGCCAAGAGCTTCTTGGGCTACGAAGTCAAGTATGTACCTAGGGAGTAGAACGAGGCGGCTGATCTGCTGTCTAAGCTTGGATCAGGACGCAAGCAAATTCCGCCAGGAGTTTTCCTAGAGCATCTGCGCACACCATTGGAGCCGACATCGACAACTCGGATAGAGCTGACTCTTTCATCAACATGGTGACTAAGGTCCCTCCGGCTTGGACAAAACCGTTCATGGAATATCTCGAACACGGAACATTGCCCGACGACAAAGTCGAAAGACGGCAAATAGTACGACGAGCAAAGGGTTATACCATAATCAATGGGCAACTCTACAAAAGGAGCACTACTGGTGTATACCTAAAGTGTGTTTCCCAGCTAGAAGGTATGGAAATCCTACGCGAAATCCATCCCGGAGATTGCGGGCATCACGCCGCTCCTCGATCATTGGTTGCGAAAGCCTTTTGGCAAGGATTCTACTGGCTGACCGCGAAGGCGGACGCCGACAAGCTGGTTGAGACATGCATGTGATGCCAGTATTATGCCCGACAACCACATGTTCCTGCTGAAGAACTGCGAACAATACCAATAACTTGGCCGTTTGCAGTCTGGGGGCTAGACATGGTGGGACCGTTATAGACGGCACCTTGTGGGTTTACACATTTGCTTGTAGCAGTGGATAAATTCACTAAATGGATAGAAGCTAAACCCATTAGAAAGCTCGATGGGGAAAATGCCCTCATGTTTGTCCGGGATCTAGTGGTGAGATTTGGTCTCCCACATAGCATCATCACCGACAACGGCAGCAATCTATCACTCGAAGAAGTGGAGGCTTATTGTTGGGAGGAAGGCATCCGACTTGATCTTGCATCTGTGGCACACCCACAATCTAACGGTAAGGTTGAGCGAGCCAATGGATTAATTCTACAGGGTATCAATCCACATCTTGAGGCACCGCTACATAGAGCAGCTGGAGCCTGGGCGGAAGAATTGCCATCTGTGCTGTGGAGTTTACGAACTACACCCAACAGATCCACCGGATACACCCCTTACTTCATGGTATATGGAGCAGAAGCCATCCAACCTTCCGACATACTCCACGATGCACCAAGAGTTGCTGCCTACGACGAAGATGACGCTGAAGAATCCAGACGCCTAGATGTGGACCTTCTCGAGGAGGAGCGTGTTTTGGCATGCCAAAGATCCGCCATCTACCAGCTACCATAGTCACCGCGTCCGGCATCGCTCATTTAAAGAGGGAGATTTGGTGCTCCGACTTAAGCAGAAGAAGTCGCACAAGTTATCCCCGCCATGGGAAGGACCGTAGATCATAAGCAAGGCGCTACTCAATGGGTCTTACTACCTCGTTGACAATCGTGAACTGAAGGATAGTCCCAACAAGGAACAAAAGCGTAAGTGATGTGACCCGGATGATGACTACCCGGAGCTTGATCGGCCATGGAACATAGCACAGCTACGTCCTTTTTACACTTAGCATTTTTTATCTAATTGTGTACCTCTTATATGATCAATGAAATAAAGCTCTCTGGTTCACTCATATTTCTGAGTCTTTTACCTCCTTTAGTGTTCATTTTTGGATCATGTAAAACCTCTATGCACAAGTTTTGCGATTGCACTTGTGAAAATTCCGCCTACGGGCGTTAGCTTAAGTTTTTTGGTCTACACATTCTTTGTCGTTCTTATGTGGATTCTGGAGTAGTGACTTTCAGCACTTATTGTCGACGATTTTGTGCTCAGGTTATTGACGGTGCCATTGGGTATCATCACCTAAGTGCATGGTTCCAACAACGAGTCTTCCGACTCTCGAAAGGTCAAGCATAAGAACCAAAGTAATGAATAAAGCCAACACTTGATTAAAAAATATTCGAGTACTTCACCATAGAGTTCGATGCCTTGATGTTTATCTGGAGGGGCTTGGCGATCTCCTTGGCTTGCGTGATGGCGGTGTTGATAAAGTTGCCAGCAATAACCATGCATTCCTTGGCCGGAGGAGGTGAACGGGTCAAACCCAGAGGAGCTGAAAATTCTGACAAGGAGTGCATGAGTTCATCAATTCAAAGTATCCGGACTACAAAAATCCAAGACGGAGAAAACTTACTGAAGATGCTGGCTTCAGCTTGCAAGAGGATGTCCGCCAAGGATTCTTTCTCTTGTTGGAGGAGCTGATACACCTCGATGTGGCTTTGATTTTGCTCATCAGCAGCTTGCTTCTGATCTTTTAAGATCGCAAGCTCATCCTTCAAATGACTTATTTCCGCGGTGGCGGAGTCTTGCAGGGCTTTCATCGAATCCTCATGCATTTTCAGCATGTCTTTCCTCTCCTCCTTAAGGATCTTGTTCTCGTTGTCCAGCTCCTAGATGTGCTTGGACTGCTCGACAATGTCCTTGTCCTTGGCAACATGTTTTGCAAAGTCGGAGAAAGCAAAGTACACAGTGAGTACTCGGAGAATGTAGGCACAAAAACAAGACGAAATGCGCAAAAATAAAATAGACTCTTGTTTTTGATGATCTGTTCCTTCAAGAAGGCATTTTTACCCTTTTCGGCTTCAAGATCTGCACGCATCTTCTGATACTTATCATTGTCCATGCCCCTCCGAGCATTCTCGTTCTATGGAAAAAAGGATAAAGTTAAAACATTACTTAGTCTGCTTGGAGCATCTAGCCGGAAATCCTCCACCTAGACGCTCGGGGGCTACAGCGAGAGTTTTTTTAACTTAGCAACATGCTTATCTTTTCTTTGAGCATCTAGTCGGAACTAATTCAGTTTCCGATTAGAGGCTTGGGGGCTACAGTATAATTTTTTTAACTCAGCTATATGCTTAGCTTTCTTTGAGCATCTGGTCGGAACTAATTCAGTTACAACTAGAAGCTTGGGGGCTACAGTACTGAAATTTATAAACACTGCGTATGCTACTCTTAAAGCATCTAGTCGGAACATTTCATTACATCTAAATGCTTGGGGGCTACAGTGAGAAGTTTTATAGCTTAGTCACCCTTAGATCATCTAGACGCAAAAGCCTATGGTCTTCTGTCTACATCCTCGGGGGCTATAGTGGGATACTCATATGAAATGCAAAAAGGCAAATAAAACTTACCAGTGCAATGATCTTGAGATTGGTAGCGCTCTCGGCCGGCAGCTTGCCAAAGGAAATGATGTTTCCTCGCAAGATGTCTGCTTGTCGCAGGATCTCCTCAAGAACGCACGTCGGAGATGTCGGTACTCCTCCAGGAACCAGAGTTGTGCTACTCGGCGTAAGTGTCAGGCAGACTATCTTTGGAAACTCAAAGGGTTTCTAGGGAGCAAGGGCGCCGCCTTCGGCAGAAGTACCAGATTCCACCACCGCCTTGCCGCCACCGATGGCATCCTTAGCTAGAGCTTCAGTCATTTGATGGGAGGTACTCTCCTGCGTCGCCTACTCGCCGACAATAGCAAGCTCAGTAGAGGCGCCAGAGTCCACTTCCATGGCGGAAGGGCCTGATGCCTCCTTAGCCCGAGAGCTTGTCGGGGCAAACAAGGGCTTGACGGCAGGAGTGGCAGGGGCGATGGCGGGAGAGGCGTCGCGATGCAGCATATCCTTGATATTTCGAGAAGCCCACGATATTTTGGAGGACTTCTTGAGGTTGGTTGTGGCTTTCTTCCTGAAACGTGCAAAATGCAGAAGTATATGAGCAAGATAGATAAATAGGCAATGTCGGAGAATGAGAAGCTTACACAAGTGGGGGTGCTTTGGCAAAGGGGATCCCAGAAACTCTTCTCTTTTCCGCCTCCAGGGCGGCGGTAGTCTTTTTGGAGGCTCCACCCTCCGTCTTATTTTTCTTGCCTCCGTCGGCAGCGTCAGAGGTGGAGCTCTTCTGCTTTCGCGCCACCGGAGCTTCGTCGTCGGACACGACCGTGACTTCCTTCATCTTTGGATCATAGATTTAGGCAGCCAGGTTGCCCTCCTCTAGATCACTAAGCTGTTAAGTGAGAAATCACCGTGTTAGATAAAAAGACATTTGCAAGATGGAAGAACTGGAGTATATGTCATACACAGAAAATAAATACCTACCTTTGGGCACTTGTCGTCTACATACATGTCGTAGGTGATGGTGAAGCCACGCTTCTTATCCTTCACCTTGACGATGTCCTTAAGGCGGAGCTTGACGCAGTCGCTCAAGAAGTTATCCACGGAGATGCGGAGACTATCCCTTCTGTCGCTGGTATACTCGTGCATGAACTTCGCACGGTGTTGCAGAGGTTGGATTCGCCTGATGAACCAGCGCATGGCTAGGTCCAAGCCGGTCAAACCCGTCTCTACAAACCATTCGATCCGTCTTATAGCGCAAGAAGCGTCAAGGTTGGAGGGAAGGGAGGCTTGGGATCTCCATGTGGAAACGTCAGCGGTGGCTCCATCCACGAAGTCCGGGTACGTCACTTCTCGGCCAAACAGAGGAATGTTTAGGCCGTAGAAGTACGTCCATTGACAATTTTTGTAGGAATCATGGCCGACGATGTCGGGGAACCGCCGACCAGGTCGAATCTTGAAGCTTATGGTGCCACAGTTCCTAAGCTCTTCCTTGCTATGTCCGGCTTCACGTTTGATGGTGAAGAAGTACACAAAAAGGTCTAACCTAGGCCTTATCCCTAAGTATCCCTAGCAAAGCACTGCGTAGTTGCTAAGCACTAAGATACTATTGGGGGAAAGGTTCTGGGGCTGGACCCTATAGTGGTTCAAGACGGACAGGAAGAAATTGGAGATGGGCAGGGAGACGTCGCGTACCAGTTGAGCTTTTAGGTACACCTTTTCTCCGGCTTAGGGAGACGGTGTCACCTCGCCGGCCGGCATCGCCCTCTAGGCAAGCCCCTACGTCGCGGGGAGGTAGCCCTCGGTGATCATCTCTTGGATGTCACGGTCGGTGATATCCGAACCGCGCCAGTCGCACTTATGCGAGTCTGGTTCCTCCTCCAACGGCTCCAGCGCCGCCAGATTGTGGTCGCCGCCGGTGGAATCAATCACCACCGAGACGGGGATGACCAATCCCTTTGGTGTCACGACGATAGAGCTCGCCAGCTTCGCCGCGGCTTCGCTCGACGCCGCCATTGATGGAGAGGTGCTGCTGCTAGCCATGGAGTGAGGGTTGGGTGCGACTGGTGCAGATTGAAGCTAGGGTTTTTTAGAGAGTTCTCGGGGAGAGCTCGAAGGGACACACGACTGGAGGAATAAGATGATGCGAGGAGAATGAGGTAAAAAGTGGAAAATCCACCACGGTTACTATTTATCACCTCCAGCATCAAGATTCGTGCATCTTAATCAGACGGTTGCCGCGTAGACGACGTGTTCGCAAACGTGCGCGGAAATTTCTCCACGTCTCCAACCGTCGCTGCCAACGGTTCGTATTGCTCGCGCGGGAAAATCGGACATGATTGCATTCTCTGCATGTGTGATTTATGAGGCATCGCTGACCTAAGCCTACGTCGTCCTAGCTAACATAGACAGATGAGCCGTCACATCGAAGATTCCGACATGGACGGATCCAATCCGACTACGGAAGAGTACGATGGAAGATTCAACATTTGTCCGACTTACAAGTTGAAGACAGAGAAAAATCTTGCAGGGTTCTTTGGGAGGACTACAAGATGTTGCTTGACGATTTGCCGACATCCATCTAACGGAGCATTCCACGTGAAGAGGCAAGACGGCACAAGATCTCGGAGTTCTCTGGGGGCTACTGTTGGGGACATGCTATATGGGTATCCCTATATCATTTCTCTTATCCGGCTAACCCGGATGGCCCATAGTTGGTAGCATGGCATATGGCCTGCTGGGCGGCCCAGTTAGATGGATCCAGAAGGGAGGCCCATGCCGGATAAAGGAAGGCTACGGTGCAGTCACCAGCGTACCCAGAGCCTTGGAGTGCAAGATACACAAGACTAGTACTAAACACGGTGTAGAACTCTATAACCTGTCCGGCTAGGACTTTTCCCTGTAACCCTGGGGCCTGGAGACTATATAAGTCGGGCCTATGGGAGCCTTTAGGGGACAACTTCAGACAATCTTAGACAACCTAGTGTCGACTACGACGCACCTCGCACAACGAACCAATCCCTATAACTCGGTGTATTGCCCCTATAGTGATTTATAGCAGGAGTAGGATTCCGCCACCGTCATGGGATCTGAACCTGGGTAAGCTGTGTTACCTCGTACCCGTCAACCGTCCGCCTTCCCCCATGTCTCTAAACACGCACTGTGAGGACCCCTCCATGGCGTACTCGTCGGTAATACCACGACAGGTGCATGTCACCTAAAAATTTATTCTTTTTATCACTTACCTACTCGAGGACGAGCAGAAGTTAAGCTTGGGGATGCTTGATACGTCGGAAACGTATCTATAATTTTTGATGCTCCATGCTTGTTTTATATAATTTGTCTTATGTTTTTTCTACACTTTGTGGTATTTTTATACACTTTCTAGAACTAACCTATTGAAAAGATGCCACAGTGCCAGTTGCCTGTTTTCTTCTGTTTTTGGTTCCAGAAAGGCAGAAAATCAATATTATCGGAATTGGATGGGACAAAAGCCAAAGTCAATAACTTTCCATAAGGGACACGAATCCATAAGGAGGGACGGAGAGGTACCAGAGGGTGGCCAGACCCTCTGGGCGCGGCCAAGCCTAGCCCGCACCTGGAGAGTGTGTGGGCCCTCTGGCCGCCTCCTCGGCCTCCCCTTTCGCCTATAAGAAGCCTGTAGCATCCCAGTTGTCTAACCACTGTAATGCTACTAAGTTTAATAATAAAATGGGCCACTTCCAACATATAATTATTGCATCATCATCATCTCATGCTCATGTCATCATGTCCCCTTGCATTTGAGCATCATATAAAACCTTTTTCTTGTTTGGTTCTTATCTCATGTGCATTATTAATTGTAGTTGCTTCTTGATATTGTATTTGGATCTTACTAAATTGTTCAATGCCCAAGTTGAGTTGGGGGCACCTCTCTTCTGACTCCACCACCTTTTCTCCACCACCTTATAATTCCACCATCCAATAATATGGGCTTGGCTTTTATTGAGTTATCCCTAGCCCATGATGTTGGTTGGATCCACTCATAATCTTTTGCTTGGCCTTTGCCACCTTTTGTGCATGCAAGGAGTAAAGCCACATGGAATCATATTGTTTTCACAATATATCAACTTGGCATTAATTGTCTTGCATGGGCCATGCAAGTACCATCTATCCTAGTTTTGGCTTTTGTTGGATTTCTAAATGGAACCTTCTTCTTTGCTTGTTTGTTGGTTAGTATAAAATCCTAGCTACCCCTTCTTTTGTTCTTGCTTGATCTATGTTGGATCATGCATGAACCCCAAAAACCCCAACACCAACCTTGGCCATCTCTCTCCTTTCCCTCTCTTTTTCTTGTTTTCTTGTTAGTGCATGCTTATAAATGGCTTGACCTAGATTAGTACCCTCCACCTTTTTGGCCTTTAAGCAAAGACCCTAATTCAAATCTATCCTAAAAACCAACACCTAAACCCTATTTTATAACTATCCTAAAACTAAACACTACTTTACATCTACCCAAAACAATTCCTAATCTACCTCTACCTCTAAACAAAACCCCAAACTAAACCTACCCTCCCCTTTTCTTTTCTCCCTAGCATGACACCATGTCCCTCTTCCTCTCTTCCTATCTACTCTAGCAAAAAGCCTAAACCTACCCCTTACCCCTCTAATCTACCCCCTCTCATCATCTAGAAGCCCTCATCTACCCTAGACCGTACCACCCCTCTTCCTCCCTTCCCTCTCTCTCTCCATGCAGGCCCCACCCCATCTGAGCCTCCCTAGCTAACCAAAACCCTACATGCACCTCTCTCTCCTAACCTAGCTCCCAAACCTAGCTAACCGAGGCTACCACCTTTCCTCTCTTCTCTCCTCTCGCCTAAGGGTCCCGGCCCTAACCCGACCATGTCCTGCCCTACCCCATGCAGCCTCCCGGTCCTGTTTCTCTTCCCTCTCTCACGCCCATACCCTCCCACGCCACCTCCTTTTCCCTCCTCGTTCCTATCCACCCATCCTCGCCTCTCCTAGACCCCCAGACACCCCATCTACCTTCTTCCTCCCTGCGCCGGGCCGCCCAACCCTAGATCGAAGCCCCGCGCACCTCGCTCTTGGTCCTCCCAGGCGGTCCCTAACACCAAGCCAGACCGTATGCTGCCTCCCCGCCGCCGTGTGGGCGCGGGAGCTCGCAGAGAACCCGCCGCTCCGCCCGCCGCCCGCGCCCCCGCCGCCACGCGCGCGCGCTCGCGATCACCCCGCGCCACCCAAGCCGAACCGACTCCTTCTCACTTTGTGAGACCCTCGGCGCGCCTCGGCGCCGCCCACGACGCGCGCGTGGCCGCTGCACTCAAGCACGCCAAGGCTGGCGGCGCTGCCGCGCCGTAGGCCCCGATCCGCGCTGAGAGGCACCTCCGGCGACCACCCGCCACCCACCCGCGTTTCAGATTCCGTAGCAAACTTGTAGGCCTAGATCCCTCTCCGTTTTTGTTTTTGGTCCATGGCGTTAGAGCAGCAGGGCCGTCGCCATTTCCCTTTTCTCTCAATCCACTCATACTCCACTACCCGCCAAGGACCTTCGCTAACTTTGCAAGGGTGATAAATTGTGTAATGAACCTGGATTTCAAATTCAAATTTGTTTTAAATAATTTAAATGCAAATTCCAATTGATTTAATAACTTTTGCATGCCTTATCCAAATAAGGCAAATAATATATGTTTTGATTCAGAAAATGAGAGGAACTCAAATATGCCATCTGTTTAGTGTTTTGCACAAGTTAAATTCCAAGTTTGTGTTAATTACTTCAATTGCCACTAGGATTTCAAAATTAGATAACTTTTGTTTGGAAAATCCAAATTAAGCAAATGAATAGTCTAAAATGATCACCGACGAGACTTTTCTGTTTATGCTACCCTTGACTTCAATTGCAGCATGCATCATATAAATATATTGCAAACAACAAATGTTATGACAACAAAATGACTCAAACCCAAATAAATGTTACTTTCGTTCTTCACACCTCACCATGCCATGCTACCTTTCTTGCCATGTAAATTGTGCATCATTCATCATGGCATGATTGTTTATCTTATTCGTATGCTTGTGCTCTATATTTATGTTGGCCTTGTTTGTTTGGTTTTTGGGTTGTATCAAGAGAACCGGGAGCACTACCTAACTGCCCTTTGCTTCAACAGAGACACTGTGCAAGCACTACCACATGCTTGCATACATACAGTACCTATTGCCTCTATCTTATTCTTGCATCATTTAGTCGCGATTGCATTAAATTGAATCCCAAGTATGCATAGCCTTTACTTTCAAACTCCACCAAGCTTGTATCCTCCATCCCATGAACCACTACTATAGGAGTTGTTTGAGCCATAGTCGAGAACAGCATGTGTAGGTTCGCTGTTGCGTCTCGCCGGATAACGAGGTACTTAAACAACTTAACCCGAGTAGTTGGGATAACTAAAGAAAGTGGCGCTATTTGGTTTTCCTGCTCACTTGTGTCCGTAAGACCCCGAGTACTTGATTCTTGATTTATCGTATCCACATCCGGAGGTATATGGGACCGAGCTTGATTCGTCTTATTTCTTGGGGCCACAAACTAGTTTGAGGTTTTATTACTATCCTTATGCCATGCTTTCGCTTATTTACGATTGTGCGAGGAGCACGCATCGCTTAGGTATGCGAGTGTTTCGACAAGCCCAGCCACACTAACCTTGAGGCCGCCTTGAGCTTGCCTACTCCGCTATGGTTCTACTCAAAGGGTGGCCCCTGAAATATTTCGAATCTGTGATTGTTCACCGTGAAAGCCTCGTTGGGTTTTGATTTGGTTTTCGAGGTTGATCGGTGTGTTGCTATTGGTGCACCGGGTAAAACTTTTCAAAGCCGTGTGTTATGGACGACTTGGAGCTTGATCATAGACAAGCATAACTAAAGTACCGCCTTAACTTGACTAAGTAACTTGACTAGTAAATAGTGCAATACTCACGGAATGGTTGATAAAAGGGGTTGTTTCCGCTTCCTTGTCGGGTAAAGGGGAGGAGGATGGATCGGATGAGATTACCATTATAACTGTTGTATTTAAATTCACGGACATCCGTCATCATTGGTTAGGCGGATGGTTAGCGTTATCTGTAGAATTGCTAGGGTTTATCTTTGTTGTGTCCCCTTTAGAGGCATTAAGTCTTTAGGGTCTCACGATAAATTCTTGATTCGGATGAACAGGTACCTTCTCTTGGGTGGAAGAAGCGATGAAGTGGGTATGGTGTAGAGATTCCACGGGATCCGTGAGACCTGTAGTTGGGATATGCTTATTTTCTCGGCATCTTATGCCTATTTGCTTCTTATCCGGATCTTGTTCATGATACTACGATGTGTTGTATGAGGAGTTATCCTAAATTATAGATGTATCTAGGTCTTTTGAATCTTGGTATGGCGCTGGTATATTTCCTTTCTTTCTAGATGGTGTGGCTCGATGTACTCTTGTATGGTGGCTTCGTACATACCCACTTGTGTCGTAGTTGATCCCGTCCCGCTGAGAGGTTAGCGGTTGGGACGTCTGAAAGGACTACCTGAGTGGCTTTGGGGCCCCGCCGTACTATTTCAACCGCTATCTCTCATCCAGGCTTGTATCTAGGGCGTAGTTCACGGTAGTTACAATTGGTATCTAGCAAATATTTTAGTAGTTATGTATATAGGGAAAAACAAAACCGAGAGTAGGATGCTTCCATTTTCTTCTTACCCTTCCACCCACTCTTTACGGTAAGGAAGTGCAACGTTTTCAATTCTCTTCTCAAAGTTCAAACTAGGATTCACGTGTTGGGGTTTTAGTACCATAGGATGTGTGTGTGTGTGTGTGTAGTCCTTGTCTATCTGTTGCATCCAAGTTGTTATCTTATCGCCTTTGGTTATCAATTGGTACATTCCATACGCTTTTGTATCCGACGCAATCTATCTTACTTTTGTATCCGACGCTATCTTGTTTGGGGTGTTAGTACCAATCTTTAGGTTTTCGTGAGAAGAAGGGTTAGGATATGTGTTCCACTTGTTCATGTGGAGTAATGATTTGAGTGCGGGATGGAGTCGCGACCATACCACTACTTGTATCATTTGCTTTTGTATATTGGATCGGTAGAGTCACTAATCTTGATTCAAGTAATTTTAGCATCTATTGGTATTTTAATGCGAAATTTGTGGAAAATTTTTCTTTGATATGTTTGTGTACCACACTCCTTTTCGTGTGCGATATGCTTAATATCTTTGAGGTGCTATGAACTTTGTTGATATTTTCATATCATCTCGAATTGTATCCTTTAATCTTGGTTAATTCCATTTTGGTACTATTTTGGATTATTATCATTCTCCATTATAGTCTTGACTTGAGTTTTACATCAATGACGGATGGCTCCCCCACCGGATCGAGGAGGACATTCCTCCAGCATTGCAAATGCTATGCAAGAGAACCGAGGAGAGGCGTCCGAACGAGTTCACTCCACTTCCTCCACCTCCCAAGCGTGGTGACATCAAGAGCTTCCTCAAGTTCAACCCGATGTGTACCTCTTGATCGAGATCTCAAGGCTGCTAGAATGGGTAAAGTGCTACTCACTGCTCAAGGGAGACGCAGCCTATGGTGGAAAACTATTTGAAGGCTGTTGCGGGCCCGACCTACTTGGGAGAGGTTCACCAGCTTTCAAGGAGGAGATTGTGATGGAGCGGATGAAGGATGCTTTCCTCAACTTGAAGCAGGCAATGATAACGTCAACACCTACATCAGAATTTCATGAACTTGTCTCGCTATGGTGGTGATGAGGTATCGATGACAAGAAAAGCGTTTAGCAAGGGCTCAACGTCGATCAAGTATGCACTCACGCATGCAAGACCGGCAACCTTCATATGGCACTACAAGAGGAGGCTAGTAGGCGGATGTTCGAGGAGTCCAAGAAGCATAGCAGGATGCATCAAGTTGAATGGCAACTCTTTAAGCGGCGTGTCCGTGCGGTATGCAGGTTCCTAACACCCCACCGCTCCGGCTCCACCAAGATCTGCGAGTTTCACGCCAAGGCCACAAACTTCACCCTACAACAACCCTGGGCGCTGGCGGAGTCCGGCTTCGTGCTTGCTACACATGTGGAGATCATGGTCATCCCGCATGGAACCGCCCAATGAAGAACAAAGCTCTCCCTCAACCCCGCCAAGATCTCGCAACAAGCTCTCCTTGATTCGCACCACGCGCCTCTCAACATCAACACTAAGCCGGTTGTTCGAGCTAACAACGCCTCTCGAGTGGTCATGGGTATGCTTGTTCTCTTTGATTTGCATCGCATTCTTTCGTTTCTATAAAGTTTGCCGATGAGAATGGGTTAGTGTCGATCCTCTTCCCAAGAAGTTAATGGTTCTTTCTCCGGAGCAACAATGCGACTTCTAAGATCATGGCAACAAAGTGGAGATTGGTGGTTCTTCATTCTTGGCTTCTTTGATTATTCGGGCAACTCGACATTGATGTCATCCTCGGCATGGATTGGTTGGTGATTGATCGGTGTCTCTCAAGATCCAAGGCCATAGTCTTCTCTCCAAGTCGACTCCGGATGTCCCTATTCCTTGCTGCTCTTAATGATGATGCTATGGAAGCTATTCGAAGGTACGTGAGTTCCGGATGTTTTTCTGAAGAGTTGCTGTATGCCTCCGGATCGCGAGGTTGAATTCGTGATCGAGCTTGAACGGCTCCTATCTCCAAGAGGCCATATAAATGGGTCCTTTCGAAGTGGGTGAACTCAAACGACAACTTGATGAACAAGAGAAGTTGGGTTTCATTCAAGATAGCACTTCTTCTTGGGGTAGTCCAACAATCTTCGTGAAGAAGCGAACCGATAGGCTCTAAATGCTAAGACCATCAAGAACAAATATCCTCTCCGGATAAATGATCATGACGACCTAGCGTGAGCTGTGCGCGGAGGCGTGGTGTTCTCTAAGCTCGATTTGAGAAGTGGTTATCACCAAATCAAAATTCGCAAGAGGATGTGCCCAAAACAGCTTTCACCACTCGCTATGGCCTGTATGAGTACACGGTCATGTCTTTCGGTCTCACCTTCTAAATTTGATGAACTCCGTTTTCATGGAGTATCTTGACAAGTTTGTGGTGGTATATCTGGATGACATTCTGGTCTATTCCAAGTCCAAGGAGGAGCATGAAGAGCACAGGTGTGTCTGAACAAGCTTCGAGGAACCGCTTGTATGCCAAGTTCTCAAAGTGTGAGTTACTCAAGTAACCTATGGGCATGTTATCTGGCATTAAACCGTGAAGACTATAGTTGAATGGCTTCCTCCCTAATGTCAAGGAAGTGCGGAGTTTTCTGGCTTGGCTAGCTATTGTCGTCGTTTTGTGCGTAACTTCAAGATAGCAAAGCCTCTTACCGATCTCCTCAAGAAAGGCAAGAAGTACTGTGGACACACCTTGCCAAGAAAGTTTTGAGACACTCAAAGCGAAGCTCACTTCCACAGTCTTGGTTCCTCCGGATACATCCAAGCCTTTCCAGATCTTCTGCGATGCCTCTTTGCAAGGATCCTTATGCAAGAGAGATGTGGTTGCTTATGCCTCATGATCGATTGAAGGCATGAGGTCAACTATCCCACACATGACCGGAGCTAGCGGCGATGGTCTTCGCCAGGCTGTGGAGGCACTACTTGCTTGGGAACCCGCTAGAGATCTTCTCGGACCACAAGAGTTTGAAGTATATCTTCACCAACCGGATCTCAATCTTGACAAGGAGATGGATTGAAGCCATCAATGACTACGATGTGCCCATCAACTCCACCCCAGGCAAAGCAAATGTCATGGCAGATGCGCTTAGTCGTAAAGGTTATGTCAACTACCTCTTGGTGGAAGTTCAGCAGCCTCTCTTGTGCGAGGAATTCGAGATTGTGGAACAAGGCCACCGAACCTTCTACTCCTCTCTTGGAAGAACAGATTCAAGTGGTGATCCGACACCAAGAAGCTCATCGCTAAGCTTGGCACTCAAGTATGAATCCTTCCATGTTGATGATCGAACGCTCTTCTTTGATCACGGATGTTTGTTCCAAACTACCGGTCGAGATCAATTGCTCAAGGAGGCACATGATTCGGTCCTTTCTATCCATCCTGGCAGCACAAAGATGTATATGGACTTGAAAACACAATCTTGGTGGCACAGGTTGAAAAGGTATTGTGCCTCGAACAGAATGTGATGGAAACCATTTGGTCTTCTGACCATTGCAACCTAATGGAAATGGGAGAAAGTTGAGATGGACTTCATCACGGGTTTCCTAGGTCGAAGGGCAACAATGCAATTTTGTTGTCATCGATGTGCTTTCCAAAGTGGCACACTTCTTCCTACCAAAGAAACAATTTACGGGCTTGCTGGTCGAGCTCTATATCAACAGGATTGTCTCTTTGTAGGGGTTCGTGGGAGCATCTTCACCTCAAAGTTCGGAGAGTTTCCAAAAGCTTTGGGAACAAAGTTGAACTTCAAAGATCGCTACCATCCTCGATCTCAAGGACAAGTGGAGAATCAATCGAGGACATGCTTAGAGCTTGCGTCATCTCGTTTGGCATGAAGTGGGAGGAATGCCTTCCATATAATTCTCCTACAACAGAAGAGTAAGATGGCACCATTCGAGGCTCTCTATGGTCGCAAGTGCGAACACCGATTGGTTGGTCGGAGAAAGAATTCGACATAGTGAAGGAGAAGGTGCATATCATTCGGAGAACGAAGATTGCTCAAAGTCGTCAAGAGCAACTATGACAGAAGCACACAGATATGGTATATGCCTGATCTAGTGTCACTCCCATGAGAGGAACACATCAAAGGAAAGTTGGCGCCTAGATACATCGGTCCTTTCAAGATACGTGGTAGAAGAGGAGAAGTTGCTTATGGGAGCTTAGGAAAAACTCAAAGTCCATGATGTTTTCCACATCTCTCAAGAAGTGCTTCAAAGACCACCGTGGATCATGAGCTAATAGACCTCCAAGAAGATCTCTCTTATCGTGAACACCCCAAAATCCTTGAGACCGAGCGTGGGACTGCAACAAGTCCATCAAGTTTTGCAAGGTGTCACACCATTGATGAAGCAACATGGGGCGTGAAGATGAACTCCGTGCCAACCATCCTTCTCTCTTTGTGTCTTCTTCTTCTTCTTCCCTAGAATCTGGGGAGAGTTGTAGCATCCCAAATTGTAATGCTACTAAGTTTAATAATAAAATGGGCCACTTCAACATATAATTATTGCATCATCATCATCTCATGCTCATGTCATCATGTCCCCTTGCATTTGAGCATCATATAAAACCTTTTTCTTGTTTGGTTCTTATCTCATGTGCATTATTAATTGTAGTTGCTTCTTGATATTGTATTTGGATCTTACTAAATTGTTCAATGCCCAAGTTGAGTTGGGGGCATCTCTCTTTTGACTCCACCACCTTTTCTCCACCACCTTATAATTCCACCATCCAATAATATGGGCTTGGCTTTTATTGAGTTATCCCTAGCCCATGATGTTGGTTGGATCCACTCATAATCTTTTGCTTGGCCTTTGCCACCTTTTGTGCATGCAAGGAGTAAAGCCACATGGAATCATATTGTTTTCACAATATATCAACTTGGCATTAATTGTCTTGCATGGGCCATGCAAGTACCATCTATCCTAGTTTTGGCTTTTGTTGGATTTCTAAATGGAACCTTCTTCTTTGCTTGTTTGTTGGTTAGTATAAAATCCTAGCTACCCCTTCTTTTGTTCTTGCTTGATCTATGTTGGATCATGCATGAACCCCAAAAACCCCAACACCAACCTTGGCCATCTCTCTCCTTTCCCTCTCTTTTTCTTGTTTTCTTGTTAGTGCATGCTTATAAATGGCTTGACCTAGATTAGTACCCTCCACCTTCTTGCCTTTAAGCAAAGACCCTAATTCAAATCTATCCTAAAAACCAACACCTAAACCCTATTTTATAACTATCCTAAAACTAAACACTACTTTACATCTACCCAAAACAATTCCTAATCTACCTCTACCTCTAAACAAAACCCCAAACTAAACCTACCTCCCTTTTCTTTTCTCCTAGCATGACACCATGTCCCTCTTCTCTCTTCTATCTACTCTAGCAAAAGCCTAAACCTACCCCTTACCCCTCTAATCTACCCCCTCTCATCATCTAGAAGCCCTCATCTACCCTAGACCGTACCCCCCCTCTTCCTCCCCTCCCTCTCTCTCTCCATGCAGGCCCCACCCCATCTACCCTAGCTAACCAAAACCCTACCCCGGCCAATGCACCTCTCTCTCCTAACCTAGCTCCCAAACCTAGCTAACCGAGGCTACCACCTTTCCCTCTCTTCTCTCCCTCTCTGCCCTAAGGGTCCCAGCCCGTGCCAACCCGACCATGTCCTGCCCTACCCCACATGCAGCCTCCCCGGTCCTGTTTCTCTTCCCTCTCTCACGCTCACGTGCTCTGCCCAGCTTCCTCGCGTGGCTGGTAAAAGCAGCAGCAGCAACACGGCCATACCCCTCCCCCACGCCACCTCCTTTTCCCCTCCCTCGTTCCTATCCACCCATCCTCGCCCTGCCTCTCCTAGACCCCCCAGGACACCACCAGCCTCTCTGTTTTCCCCCCCATCTACCTTCTTCCTCCCCAGATCGCCAGGCCGCCCAACCCTAGATCGCCAGCACCCGACGCCCCCTTCGCTCCGCAGGTCCCCGAGGCGCGTCAACAGCACCGGTGCAGCCGTCTACCTCCCCTGCTTCGCCGTGGAGCGCAGGAGCTCGCAGAGCACCCGCCGGAGAACCCCCGCCGCCGCCGTGCCCACGCGAGCCAGGACGCTTCCGCCGCCAGCCTCGCCAGTGATCACCGCCCTCGCCGGCCGAACCGACCTCGCCGGCAAGCTTCTGGTGAGACCCCCTTTCCCCCAGACATGCTCCGCTTTCCCCTGGCGCGCCGTAGCACCGACGCCGCCGACGAACACCCTGCGCGCGCGCCGCGCGTCGCGCGCTGGCGCCAGCAGCGTCGCGGCCGTAGATCTGTCCACGTTCAGAGGCCTGCCCCGCACGCCACCGTCCACCTCCGCGTTCGTATCCTGTAGCAAACTTGTAGGCCTAGATCCCCTCTCCGTTTCTTGTTTTTGGTCCATGGCGTTTAGAGCAGCAGCGCCGTCGCCATCGTCGATCCAAAACCCGGCCAGAACCACGCCGCCAGCAGCACCGCGCCGCTGTCGTTCCGACAGCGCGTGGTCGCTTTGCAGATCGCCCCTTCCCCTTTTTCCCGCCTCAATCCGCGGTCCACCAGCCCCACCCGCCAGTGACCCTGTCATCTTTGCAAAAAGGCTCCCGCAAAACCCTGTGCTGAACCCGCAGTCCACACCCTGGCCGCGTGTACGTTTTGCAGGCAACCCCCTGTCCCTTACAAACCCTCAACCCGCGGTCCACCGTGGCCCCGCTGTCAGCGACTGTTGCAATTTTGCAAAGAGGGTCCTGATGTTCGGTGTAATGAACCCGCGGTCCAGGACGTCTCAGCCTCTGCCCTGTGGGCCAGAGAGGACCCCTGGCCCACCTGCCAGCGGCTCAGGCTGGGTCAGGCTGTGTGTTAAAACGTTTCTGAGCTGGATTTCAAATTCAAATTTGTTTTAAATAATTTAAAATGCAAATTCAAATTCAGAATTTAATAACTTTTGCATGCCTTATCCAAATAAGGCAAATAATATATGTTTTTGATTCAGAAAAATGAGAGGAACTCAAATATGCCATCTGTTTAGTGTTTTGCACAAGTTAAATTCCAAGTTTGTGTTAATTACTTCAATTGCCACTAGGATTTCAAAATTAGATAACTTTTGTTTGGAAAATCCAAATTAAGCAAATGAATAGTCTAAAATGATCAGCTCGACGAGACTTTTCTGTTTATGCTACCCTTGACTTCAATTGCAGCATGCATCATATAAATATATTGCAAACAACAAATGTTATGACAACAAAATATGACTCAAACCCAAATAAATGTTACTTTCTCGTTCTTCACACCTCACCATGCCATGCTACCTTTCTTGCCATGTAAATTGTGCATCATTCATCATGGCATGATTGTTTGTGACGATCTTATTCAGATGCTTGTGCTCTATATTTATGTTGGCCTTGTTTGTTTGGTTTTGGGTCAGATCAAGAGAAGAGCACTACCCTTTGCTTCAACAGACACCTGCAAGCACTACCACATGCTTGCATACATACACCTATTGCCTCTATCTTATTCTTGCATCATTGAGTCGCGATTGCATTAAATTGAATCCCAAGTATGCATAGCCTTTACTTTCAAACTCCACCAAGCTTGTATCCTCCATCCCATGAACCATTACTATAGGAGTTGTGTGAGCCATGCGAGTCGTAAAATTGCATGTGTAGGGTTTGGATAACGAGGTACTTAAACAACTTAACTGAGTAGTTGGGATAACTAAAGAAAGTGGCACCGTGGGCAATATCTGCTATTTGGTTTTTCCTGCTCACTTGTGTCCCGTAAGACCCCGAGTACTTGATTCCTGTTCCTTGATTTATCGCGCTATCCACATCCGGAGGTATATGGGACCCCTGGACGAGCTTGATTCCGCTTATTTCTTGGGGCCACAAACTAGTTTGAGGTTTTATTACTATCTTATGCCATGCTTTATCGCTTTATTTACGATCAGGCGAGGAGCACACTTTAGGTATGTGAGTGTTTACGCCCCACCACACTTTCGGGTTCCTTCTACTCAAAGGTGGCCCCAAATATTCCTCAATCTGTGATTGTTGTGAAAGCCTCTGGGTTTTGATTTGGTTTTAGTCGATCGGCGTGTGTTGTTATTGGTGCACCGTAAAACTTTCTGAAAGCCGTGTCTTATGGACGACTTCGCGATTTCTTGATCATAGACAAGCATAACTAAAGTACCGCTTAACTTGACTAAGTAACTTGACTAGTAAATAGTGCAATACTCACGGAATGGTTGATAAAACCGCCAAGGGGTTGCTCGTCCGCTTCCTTGTGCGAGGAGGAGGATGGATCGATGAGATTACCATTATAATCTTGTATTTAATTCACGGACATCCGCTCATCATTGGTTAGGGATGGTTAGCGCTATCCGTAGAATTGCTAGGGTTTATCTTTTCGCAATTGCGTCACCCTGAGTTGTGTCCCTTTAGAGGCATTAAGTCTTCTTAGGGTCTCACACGATAAATTCTTGATTCGGATGAATGTACCTTCTCGGGCGGATCTTGGGTGGAAGAATGGCAGTAGTATGGTGTAGAGATTCAACGGGATCCGTGAGACCGTAGTTGGGATATGCTTATTTTCTCCGCATCTTATGCCTATTTGCTTTATCCGTACTGGATCTTGTTTGCCGCATGATACCGATGTGTGTTGTATGAGGAGTTATCCTAAATTATAGATGTATCTAGGTCTTTTGAATCTTATGGCGTTGGTATATTTCCTTTCTTTCTAGATGGTGGCTCGATGTACTCTTGTATGGTGGCTTGCGACATACCCACTTGTGCACGTAGTTGATCCTCAGTCCCGCTGAGAGGTTAGCGGTTGGGACGTCTGAAAGGACTACCTGAGTGGCTTTACTATTTCAACCGCTATCTCTCATCCAGGCTTGTATCTAGGAGCGTAGTTCACCGAGGTAGTTACAAAGCCTCCGACCCAAAAACCCTAAAGGATCTAGAAGAAATCCATGAAAACCTCTGTAGCGCCGCCACCACCGAAGGGGAGATTCGGGGGACAGAAAGTCTCTGTTCCGGCACCCTGCCAGGATAGGGAAGTGCCCCCGGAGCCATCTCCATCGATCTCCATCGCCATCTTCATCACTGTTGATGATTCCCATGATGAGGAGGGAGTAGTTCTTCCTCGAGGCTAAGGGCTCTACCGGTAGCTATGTGTTCATCTCTCTCTCTCTCTATGCATGGTCATATTGTGATCATGAGCTTTGTAATCAAGTAGATCTACGTTGCTACTCAAGTGCTTCATTAGATCTCTGCTCTCCCCATGTGTGTGAAAGTGATAGCGTGCACGCCATGGTGGCACTTAGGTTTGAGTCTACATAAATACTCTTTGTGCTTTAATATATCTATGCTTTTCCCCACGTGTGAAAGTGACAGCGGGCATACCGTGTGTGGCACTTTGGCTAGATTGAATATTTGTTATGAGTTATATTTGGAGTTGCATGTCTCTATGAAATTGTGGTGTTTGTTGGAACCATCTAGCGCTCAAGGTGACAGTGTGAGGTTATCTAGATTTGGGAAGGCAGACTTTGAGGTGTGCTGTTATAGCCCTACCACGGATTAGAGTGTCCAACCAGACAGTAGTTAAGAGTAGTATCATGAAGAGAGGATATTTATATGAGAGAGTGTTCACTAGTGAAAGTATGATCCCTAGGTCTTGTTTCTAAGCATTGAAACACCATTTGCTACTAGATCTGTTGCATGTTTGCTTGCTATAGTCTTTACCTCACTATCAAGATCTTTTCTAGCACCGTTACCACTTGTATTTCACAATCTCTTCGCCGAACTAGTGCACCTATACACCTGACAAGTGTATTAGGTGTGTTGGGGACACAAGAGACTTCTTGTATATTGATTGCACGGTTGGTTGAGAGGGAATACCTTTGACCTCTTCCTCCCTAAGTTTGATAAACCTTGGGTGATCCACTTAAGGGAAACTTGTTGCTGTTCTACGAACCTCTGCACTTGGAGGCCTAACAACTGTCTACAAGAATAGAAGTGCGTAGACATCAGCGATGTCACCTGGTATAGGTGCGGGCCCAAACCCAGGGTTGACGGTCTGGTGTCGCATTTGGGTGAGACCCTCGCTGATCTTCTGGAACTTGCGGCAATCCTTGAGCATGTGGCAGGCCTTCTGTCAATACCCGGATTTTTAATCACAAATGTCTGTTATGCCAAACATCGCAATCCCAGGATTACCATTTTTGCGAGACATAACAGATTTGGATATCATAGTACATCATCCATTACAAACCATACATAAGGTCTTACACAAATAAGGATCTCATGATCCAGTTCTTAATACAATTCCAGCTGCGGAATAACGTAAAGATAACGATTGCGTAGGTGAAGCTCCATCTTCATGGTCACATGCAATGCTGATGATGGGAGATGATCCTAGTTGTCATAACCTTCATGCGGTCCATCATCCTGATACTCCTCTTCATAGTCTGGCCACGGGAATAGCTAGGGACAAAGCCATGAGTACTCTTTAAGTACTCGCAAACTAATACTAATAAGTGAAGTGGTTTTGAAAAGGATATACGAAGATCTAGGGTTGTTTTGCAAAAAGCCAGATTTACCTCTACTAAGTTCAGAAGCAAAGAAAACTAGTTGAAAGTTTTATAACACTTAATTGGGAACTTGAATTTCATATCACAACTCTGTTGTTGTCAACTCAAATCATGAATCATGTCACAAGTTGTTTTGAAAACATCTGATGGGGGAACAGTATGGCCATTCCAACTGTCCATAACCGCGGATGCGGCTATTCGAATACTTTGACACTCTGCAGAGATTGTACACTTTCACCACAACATTCGATTCATCCGTCAGGAACAATCCTGAATTCACCATACTCAGTATGCAGATAATCGATCCTAACCTTTCAATTACACGCCCTGGTATAGGCACCTCTCCTGTGAGTTTGGCCTCCCAACCATGACCAACTGTCAGCTTGGGTACTGCATAGGTGGAAAATCTTCACAAGGTAGCCTCAACTAAGACCTTGGCCGTAAGGGAACCCATACTAAGGTATATAAATTTCCAGTCAAGCCCTACCCAAATTTCGGGTATTGTGGTTGTACGGTAGAATTGGAATGGTATCGCATCCAGACAACCTTCAATTTTATAAAGGGCTAAGGCTCATGCCTCAACATTTTCATCGTCAAAATCATCTGGTGTCCAAGAACACATGTCAAAACATTTCAGTAGAATGACTCATCATTCTAAGGTTTTCATAACCATTTTCACCAAGTATTCCCATCTAAAGTTTATCAAGTTTTATGCTTATCACTAGCATCTATAAGTGTGGTAAAGACTAATGAGGGGTGGTAAACAAGTGTGGATTATCTAAGTTCAATCTCATGCCTTAGGATGACATCAAGATTATCTAACTTAGGCCAAATTTTATGCTCTTTATGCTACCTTCCAATATCCTTCTAATATCTACAACTGTCTAAGTAAACTCTAAGAGAAAGCTTTGATGAAGAATTAAAATACTTAAGCTTGCAAGTAAAACTAGGATTGGTGTGTCAAGTGGGTATAATCACATATGCTTAAGGCATATAGTTGGCCTAGTAAAACTCAATAAGTAGCTTATATAAGTAGGGTATCTTGCAAGTGTTAGATTGCCTTGTGGAGAGCAGTGGTTGAAGTTCTCCTCGGCTTCTTCCTCGTAGTATCCTCCTTACTCCTCGTATCCTTGGTCGGTACTAGCGTCTATAAATAAATACGAGGTACACAATCACCAAACAATACTTAACTATTTCTAATCATCACACAAAGGTTCACACTAGGTGATCTATCATCATCACTAACATTACAAGATTAAAGCACTTGTCTTATTTATTTTATTTTTTTGAAAACTAATTTATGCTCATTGAAAAACTACTTAAGATTTAACATTCTCCAACTCAAACATGGGATCATGTTGACACATGTCATCACCACATATTTCAGTACATGGGAATGTGATTTAAAGTGGTGTCACAATTTAATAAGGTTTAACCTTTTTATTTTAATTAAATAAAGTGACTAGAAATGCCTATGTGGCATTCTTTTATTACTTGAACATTATTTTTGCAAGTAAACCCATAGTTTTTATATATTATGAAAGGTATGATCAAATGTGATTTTTGAGAGTTGGAATCAACTCAAAAGATCTTATGTTTGAATTTTGAAAAATGTTTGAATGCAGAAAAGCTTCTGCCTTGTTATTTTTACCATGGTTGATCTACAAATCCAAATGGTTTGAATCCAACGGGCTTGGATTAAGCATTTCAGTACCTTTCTAACAAAATTGGTTTCATGCTTTTTTGATTTAGTGAATAGAGTTGGGTTCATTTTTTAATCAACAGACAGAACTAGGGTTTGTGTTTAAATGAAAAATCTAAATTTAAACTAACTGGGTTGCGTGGGAGAGTTACTGGGCCGGCCCACTACGCACAGCACGTGCGAGGGCTGCTGATAGATGGTATCCACAAGTCAGCGGAACTAACTAAACGAAACGATATCTATGAATCTGAGCCTGACGATCTAATTCTAATCCAACGGGTGAGGGTCGTCGTTGACGACGAGCTACTCTAGCGAGGAACTAACCCTAACACGGCCAATGGGGGTATGGGGCGGCGCACCGGGGCTCCGATGATGGTCGGGACGGGGGCGAATGACGAAGTCGATAACGGCGGTTCTCCTGGTACCAGCAGATCCTCCTAGGGCGGCTCCAATCGACGGCTCGCTTCTCCTCCAGCAGCGGCGGGCTCCGGCCAAATTCCGGCGAGAGAGAGCTCGCCTTGCTCCGGTAAGAAGTGGGAAGGATCAGTGAGAGGTTGGGAGTGAGATGGTATGGAGGAATCGAGCTGGGGAGGCCTCCTTTTATAGGCGAGCAAGAGGGGCATCACGGCATGGGATGAGCTCGTTGGAGGCGGCGGCATAGGCGGCTATCAGCGTGGCTGAGGCTAGGGGACGGTGCACGGTCTCCTGGCGATCGTTGCAAGTTTAAAGGCGAGGCGTAGGGCGGTGGGGTTTGGTCTGGAACGTGCGGTGCTCTGCGCGGTTCCGACGGCGAACTTCACGGCGTGCAGCGGCTACGGGGTATGGTCGAGGAAACGAGCATGTCCAGTGGTCTCCTGGGATGCTGGGGTTTGTGCTGGCGGGCGGCAAGGGCTCGAGGTGGTCAGGTTGAGTGGGAACGGAGCATGCATGGTGGTGTGCGTCGGCATGGTCGACAACGGTGCGGGCACAGTGTTTCCGGTGGTTCCTATCTCTGTCTTCGAGCTAGGGCTGGTCTAGAGGGGGCAGTGAGGCACAGGCAGCATGCCAGACAAGGTTGGCGCAACTAGTTCGTCCTCTAGCTTGCTGTCCTCATTGGGGTGGCAAGGTGAGGCTCCACCTGCTCACCATTGATGGCAATGGCAAGCTCACAGTGGTGCTAGAGGTTGCTAACTAAGCTAGATGATCTACTAAATGTCTGCTGTGAGCTAGAGAGGGGACAAGTTGGGCCAAATCACTGCTCATAATAGTGTTAGATGTTTGTTTGTTTTGTGTTTGCAAAGTGTTTGATGAAATGGCCGAAAGAACTTTAAATTTGAATTTTGGATTCAAACTTGGTGGGTTTGCTAGGCACATACTAGGGAGTCTCTGGTTAGTTGGATTAGTCAAGGGACACTGGTTTGGTTGGGTTCCAAAATGTGTGATTTTCACATATGATAAAGATTCAATTTTGAATTGTGATTTGAATGAGGTTTCCAAATGTTTCTGCAAGTTTGAAAGGTGGGATTTGCTTCACTTTTACTTGGTATAGCAAGGGGTGAAAATAATTGGAAAAGTTTCTGTTTGAAATCTTGGACTAGAAACACTCAAAGTGACCTCGTGAGCAAGATTGGCAAAAATGACCATTTGCTTTATTTGATTTGTTTTTTATTTTCTATTGATTTGTTTCTGCATGGAATTGTTTTATATGATGTTATATTCATATTTAAACCATTTCTTTCTATTTTGGTTAATCACACAAGTTCATTCATGCATTTATCAAATCACCACGTACACACATGCATTGATATGGTTTTAATTAATCAAAGTTTTTGTTAACCGTAATTTTAGTGATTTAGAGTTTGATGATCATTGTTTTATATTTTTGGGATGTTAAAAACCTTCTCCCCTTAAACAAAATATCATCCCGAGATTTGAAAAAGAAGGATAAATATTACCTAGAATTTAAAGAGATCGGGAAACTCCGTCCTGATGTGATCTTCTCGCTCCCAGGTAGCTTCTTCTTCAGTGTGGTTGATCCACTAAATCTTGAGAAACTTGATACTCCGGTTCTGGTGGTTCGGAAGGCTTCCTCAAAAATACGGATGGGTACTTTGGGATATGTTAGGTCCTTGTTGATCTCTATGGTCTGGTGATCAATGTTCTTGAAAACTTCGGTCTTCTCCGGAACTTCAAGGCATTTGCAAAGTAACGATATATGGAACACATTATGCACTACTCACATCTCCTCGAGCAGTTCCAATTGATATGATACCTCTCCTCGACGATTCAGAATCTTGAAGGGTCCGATATATCTGGGGGCTAACTTTCCTTTGAGCTGGAAACGCACTTTAAGATACATGAAATCTCCGATATTGAAAGTGAGGTCTCGACGTCTCTTGTCGGTGTAACTCTTTTGTCTTGACTGGGCCGTCTTGAGGTTCTCACGAATCTTGTGAACTTTCTCTTTTGCTTCTCGTAGGATGTTGTGTCCGAAAATCAGACTCTCTCCTACTTCCGACCAATTCAAAGGGGTGCGACACTTTCTTCCATACATGAATTCAAATGGGGCCATTTTCAAACTAGCTTGGTAACTGTTGTTGTATGAAAATTCTGCGAAAGTCAGACAGTCTTCCCATTTAGATCCATATTCTAGGACACATGCTCTCAACATATCTTCGAGTATTTGATTTACTCACTCCGTTTTTCCATCGGTCTGAGGGTGATACGCGGTGTTGAAATCTAGTCGGGTTGCTAAATCTTCTTGGACTTTCTTCCAGAACCTCGAGTTAAACTAGGTTCCTTGATCCGATACAATGTTCTTGGGGACTCCGTGCAAACTGACGATTCTAGCGATGTATAACTCTGCTAGCTTCGAACTCTGGTATGTGGTCTTGACTGGTAAGAAATGGGCTACTTTGGACAATCAGTCAACTATGACCTAGATAGAGTCATTTCCCCTAATCGAAGTAGGCAATCCGGTGATAAAGTCCATTCCAACTGAATCCCATTTCCATTCTGGAATTTGTAACGGCTGCAACAGTCCTGCGGGTCTTTGATGTCCCACCTTGACTCTCAGGCAAATATCACACTTGGCGATATAACTTCCGATTTCTCTCTTCATCTTATGCCACCAAAATTGTTCCTTCAAATCCTGATACATCTTCATTCCTCCGGGGTGGATAGAATAAAGAGTATCATGGGCTTCCTTCAAAATAACTTCTTTCATTCCGAATTTGCTGGTACACAGAGACGTCCTTTGTACCACAGAACTCCTTCTTCGTCTTCGGTAAATCCGGGTACTTTGCCTGTACCGATATGACGTTTGATTCTATCGATACTAGCATTTCCTTTCTGCGCCTCTTTGATCTGACTGATCAAAGTGGGCTGAAGTTCTATGCTAGCCAAAAATCCTTCACTGACTAATTCCATTCGGAAATCTTCCATGTCTTTGTGCAAGCTTGGTTGCTCCTTCAAAATCATGGAGTTCAAGCGGCACGACAATCTGCTAAGGGCATCCACTACCACATTGGCTTTACCGGGGTGATAGTGAATGTCAAGGTCGTAATCCTTGATTAGCTCAATCCATCTTCTTTGTCTCATATTCAGCTCCTTCTGAGTGAATATATACTTCAAGCTCTTGTGATTCGAATAAATCTCACAACGGTTTCCCATCAGGTAGTGCCTCCATGTCTTCAGGGCTAGAACTACGGCTACGAGTTCGAGGTCATGGGTTGGTTAATTTTGCTCATGTTGTTTCAGTTGTCGAGATAGATAAGATATAACTTTGCCTTCTTGCATTAGCACACATCTGAGACCGATCTTGGATGCGTCACAATACACGTCGAAGGGCTTCGTGATATCCGGCATGATTAAGATTGGGGCTGAAATCAATCTCCTCTTGAGTTCTTGAAAACTCGCTTCACATTTGTCGTTCCATTCAAACTTCTTGTCCTTCTTTAGCAATTGGGTCATGGGTCTGGCGATACTCGAGAATCCTTCTACGAACTTGCGGTAGTATCCCGCCAATCCGAGAAATGCACGAACTTGGTTTTGAGTGGTTGGGGCTTGCCAATCTTCGACATCTTTCACTTTTGCAGGATCAACGGCAATTCCTCCGGCTGATACAATGTGACCGAGGAATCCTACCTCCTGTAACCAGAATTCACATTTGCTAAACTTGGCATATAGCTGATGCTCTCTAAGGGTTCCAAGAATGGTCCTTAGGTGTAGCTCATGTTCTTCTTCTGATTTGGAATAAATCAGAATGTCATCAATGAAAACAACGACAAAATTATCCAGGAAGTCCGTAAAAATCTTATTGATGAGGTTCATGAAATAAGCGGGGGCATTGGTTAATCCAAAACACATGAAAGTATACTCGTATAATCCATATCTGGTGGTGAAGGCAGTCTTTGGAATATCCTCTGTGTGAATCTTGAGTTGATGATAGCCAGTTCTAAGATCAATCTTAGAAAACACTTTGGCACCAGTCAACTGGTCAAACAGGACTTCTATCTTGGGCAACGGGTACTTGTTCTTGATGGTGACATCATTCAACTTCCGATAATCCGTACACAAACGGTTACCTCCATCCTTCTTGTCCACAAACAAGACAGGTGATCTCCAAGGTGACGCACTTGGTTGAATCAGTCCAATTTCCAACATGGCATCCAGTTACTTCTTCAGTTCTGCTAGTTCAGACGGGTTCATACTATATGGTCTCTGGGCTATGGGTCCGGCTCCAGGGATTAGTTCAATGATAAACTCGATATCTCGATCTTGGGGCATACCGGGAAAAACATCTGGAAATACATCGGGGTATTCACAGACTATCCGGACTTGGTCAATGGTAGGTTAGGTTATACTCTTGTTGCACTTGAATTGACGGGGCAAGGTTTCAAATACATGCTCGACTGATATTCCGGCTGTACTGGTCATGGTTATGGCTTTCTTGGCACAATCAATTAATCCCTTGTGTTTGGACATCCAATCCATTCCTAGTACTACTTCCAAACATTTAGTTCCGAGTACTATTAGATTATCATAAAAATCTATGCCATGGATTCAGATAGGGACGACTTTGCAAATTTTCCTAGCTTTGGTGGTTGAACCAGGTATTTGAACAATCATAACATGCTTCAATTTGGTTGGTTGAATATTACTAGTGCATGCAAATTCTTAAGTGACAAATGAGTGTGATGCTCCAGAATCAAACAACACTCTTGCAAGTACTGAGTTAGCAGAAAACATACCCAGCACGACATCTAGCGCTTCTTGGGCTTCTTCAGCATGCATGAGAAAGAGACGGCCGTTGCGGTTGAGCGAGTTCCCTGGGGAAAACCTTCTTCCAGGCTGAACACGATGCTGCTGCTGAGCTGGGGCTTTTGCATTGGGGGCTACGGCAATCTTCTTGGGGCACTCATTGGAATAGTGACCCTTGGTTCCACATTCATAACAAATCACTTGCGACTTGTCCTTTGCTGCAACAGGCACAACATTGCTTCTAGTCCTTGGGGAAGTGTTGGTGTTGGTGACGGCATTGTTGTTGTTGAACTTGGGTGGTGCACGGTTGAAATTGCTGGAGTTGCCGGGGTTGTTGTGGTTTCCTCCGGGCCTTGGGTTTCCACGGTTGGGATAGGTCGGACGGTTCATCGGGGGTCTGTTGTTTCTTAGGGCAAATCCTGGAGATGGGTTGGGGCGATACTTTGGTGTTTGCTGGGTTCCTGGTTGATGCATCATGCGATGCTTGCGGTTCTCATTGGCTTGGTTGATCTTTCCTTCCATCTGAATGACAGAGTCAACTAAGGCTTCAATATCAGCAAAGGGGATATTGACTAACACTGTTTGCATCACAGCATGCAGACCATTCAAGAAACTCTCTTTCTTCTTGGCTTCAGTGTCGATCCACTACAAGAAATGTGTTAACTTGTGACGTTTTGGTAGTGACCATCTACAAAATCGTCTTAGATTTATGAAGATTCCACACCGGATGGTCTCAAGCTGCTTGGGAGGGTCAAAACCTCAATAAACTATGACGATTTCGCTCAAAAACGTCGTAATTTCTTCCAGTGAAATCGTCATAATAGCTAGAAAGGTCTAAACGCGGAGGATAGCAAGATGGGCCATTGGATGTGAACAGGATGGACGGACAGGATGTTGATCCGTGGGAACTTGACACGGATAGATGACGTGGCAAGGTACCCATCACACGCGCATACACCGAATATTTCACCATCGTGCGTGCTGCGACAAATCGCCACGTCCCCCACCTCCCAAATAACGCCTCTCCCCAACCCTAATCCTACCTCCATTGCCACACTCAAGAGAGCGAACTTCTCTCGCCGAGATCCGCCGCCTCCGCTCGGGAGCCTCTTCCCCGCTCGCCCTAGCCGCTTCCCTCATTCTCCAGCGAGATCCACAACCCCTCCATTGAGATCCACCGACGACGAGTCGAATGATGGACGAGGCGGACGGCGACGGTTTCATCAGCCTCGCCGAGTTCGCAGCGTTTGTCGAGTGCGCCAGACGCCACCCGATGGAGCCACGGGAGAGGATCCAAGGGCTAACGACTATCATTCATTTCGACGGATCTGAGGTCCTCGATTTCGCCCGCGCCGCTCGACCCCCGATTCGGCCTCCAAATCCGCATCTGCACGCTTTCTTGCGCGATTTGCTTCGGTTGGTTCGATTTTGGGGATTCTGGTGTGATCTGTTCTTTTTTTGGCTGCCGCCAGGTTCCATGAAGTCTGAGGTGATTCTTTCTTCTGCGTCCATGTCGCAAATCCGAGCTTGTCGCGCCAGAGCGTGCTACTCGCGGTGCTCTATGGTAAGCACGCCGACAAGCGTGTGCTGGGGAGGTCAGGCGGAGGCCAAAAGGCTACGATCGTCCTATCCGCTTTCGAGCTCATTTCGTCGGGGAGATTGGAGGTGAGTCGTGTTCTACTTGCGCTTGGGTGGATTTGCTTGTGAACTCAATCCTTGAGGGCTTTTCGATGCAGCACACGCTCATCAATCCAACGCCCAGCGTTCCTTGAGGCATGGGTGGTGCAACCCAACTTATTTTACATCCAAGGGCGGATTTGGAAGATGAGAAGGAGATTGGTTCCCGTCTGGGGACGCCGACATGTCGACCTGATCGTTTATCATCTCATCAGCCCACCATTCCCGACGATAGTAAGCACCTCAAGCGTTTGTAATCTTATTATTCCTTAGCTGGGTGTTGTAGACTTGTAGTGATATTAGATGTTAATGGAGTTGCAAACAACTGGGCCTGATATTTGCATCAGCTCTTAGTTGCACGATGGTCCTTGAGATGTTTAAGTCGACGTTCTAGCGCCATACTTCAATTGTCATTACTAGAGTTGCAAACAACTGGGCATGTTAATGGAGTTTTAAACAACTGGGCATGATATTAGACAATTCTTGTGAGTTTGGATCTGGAAGAAACTGTTGTGTCTGGAAATCTATAAAACTAACATGATCTATGTCTGATTGGATCTCCTGTTTTTTTGTACATCCAAGACTTCTACATCAGTTATCATTACTTGGTTGGCTTTACTGTAGCTAATCATTTGAGTTTCAAGTATGTCACTTTGTTTGCAGTGGTCCATTTAGATTAATCAATATACTTATATGAGCACTTGAGCAATGATAATAAGATATTGAATTCCTTCTCAATTCATATGCTAAACATGGACTGATAAAATTCAATTACCAAACAGTACTATCCAGCTTGTCGCATCTCTATCACATGTTCATATTAGTTACTTCTACATGGTCATGTTGTACTATTAGTTCTTGGTATGTATCGTCTGTTAAGCCATTTGTGGCAAATACTATAGCTTTGATGCATGTATTGTATGCATGTAGTGGTAGCTTCTTAGGCTGAAGCTGAATCTCGATGGTATCTTTTGGTCACTCTAACATACATCATGAGAACTATAGCATACTTGCATTCTTCATGGTGCTTATATAGTACAATTTGAGATTGTTTTATCTAGTGATGTAGGCATTTCTCACTATGTTCATAAATTACAAATGTGATTCGTGTTGTGTAAGCTAGATTTTAAAAGTTCAAAGCATTGTTTATTATCTGGGTACCATGATATAGAAATTATAGTGCTGCACATGTAAATCTATGGGGAAATTGTTTATTCTAACTACTTTATTCTTTGTTGTTCTAGTTGAAGCTATTTTGTTTTGAGAAAGGACTGGGGAGTGGTAAGGCAATAGAGGGTATGCGAGCTTGCATGGTTCATTTTTTCTGGTTGGTTGCAGGAAACAGAACACCGACGCCAGCCTACTGCTGGTCACCTGCCCGGGATGCTGCTACTAGCGGTGTTCCACCCGGAGACAAAGCCGCTGCCTCCTAGGAGAAGGACCAGGACCTGGTGTAGCGCTGGGGCTCTGTCGCCTACAACATATGGGAACAAGGCCGACAGATTAGCAGGAGATTTATTGTCTGGTCATATTAGCTAAACGAAACTATTTTTTGCAAAATAATAGTCAGATAGTGTTTATATTTGTAATCCTCCTCTTGTGTTAAGCTTTAGGCCTTTCCATTTAATTGTATGACCAGCATGTTGCAAATAGTTATCTTAGCACTACTATATATGTATGCTGCAGAGAGAAATATCAGTAATACATGTGTTCAGTTTGCTTATATTACATAATTATTTAATTTTCTAGTTAATTTTGTTTACTTAAGTTTGCTACAGAGAGAAATATCATTAAACTATTAGACCTCTGATGTGTTTGCTAAGCTATTGTTTGTGGGCGGTATAGGAAGATTTGCAGTGGAACAACCTGGAGCTAGAGAACTTCCAGGACAAGATCAAGAAGAACTAGGACAAGAGCAAGCTCAACACGCAGCTGGCTTACACCTTAAAATACCTCCTCGATGAATGCTTTAGTGAGTTCTCTGCCCGCTCCCTTCCGATCCTTGCTGATCCTTACCAGTAATTCTAATTGTGTTGTAGTAGTATAAAAGCTAATGTCTAGTGGTAAGCGCAATACTGTCTACACGTGACATTCATTAGTCAGTCCTGATTGCTGAGTTGGTATCCATGATCTATGTTTTATCTTGATTTTTTGTAGTGTGACAAACACATTAGTTAATCTGAATAACTTTGACATGACATATTTGCCCATTTATCTTGCATTGGATTGGTACTGTCTGCAATAGTTTCTCAGAACTGCTCCCCAATTGGATAAGCAACCATTCTTGGGGAGCATGGATAATATTATGTTAATGATATGGCTACACATCTTCAGTATGTTTCTTGTTAATGATATGCTACAGATCTTTTGTGAATAAATATCATGTATCTAATTTGAAGCCTTCGTTTGTTGGCATATGTTTTGCATTTTTTACATTTGCTGAAAGTACCTCTTGTTCTCACTCCATAGCGCTCAAGGAGGCCTCATCACAGTTCTTGCAGGCTATATCGTTCCTTGTTCTCACCGCATATCGCTGAAGTTTCATCTTGTCATTGTAGGTTTGACGGCTAGCACGCAGTGAACTGGGCGTCGACATCGTCTTGGAGAACAAGGCCTTCGCCATCGGGCACTCCAGAAGTACCTCTGGACTCTCGGCTCAGGATCCAGTTGATGGTGTTCTCTCGTCACCAAGATGCCCTGTGGTCGGCAGGATCGGGTCGATCGCATCGAACTTGAGCCTTGGTGATCGAGGTGTTGTGCATGTAACCGAGTGGTGCTTGTCGTCCCACGCCGATATGTTGCATCCTAGGATTCATGAAGTGGAAATCCATGCCTCTTTTTAGATTAGGTTTACTTGAAGATAAATTTCATGTTACCAACCTAGTAATAGTTTCATTGCACAATACTATTGTTCCTTTTGCTCATTTTCGTTAGCAGAAGCTGGGCAATCTTGTTTCACCAAGTCTAATTCTGCATGTTCTTCCTTTTTACGATAGTCATCAGTATACATTGTTTTCAGAATGTTTCTAAAGTTTTGGAAGGAGGTTTGGTTTAGTTTATCTGTTCCTAATTTTAGTATGAAAAGTGAGTTTTTTCTTCAAATTACAGTGTGTTTATCTAAATATCTCATCGATGCCTCATTGCCTTTTTGTTGGACTACAGGTACACGCCGAATAATTTAGAGAAAGAGGAAGCATGAAGTTCCGAAATATCAAAAAATTGCTATCTTGTATACTTTCTGAATGTTTTATTGTATTTTGGTACTCCACCTGATGTAAAATGTGTGTGGTTGTAATGTGCTGATGTTATCCGAAATATTATTTGTGCATGTCACCTGTTTGAATCAAAGTAATTCATTTATTCTGTTGGTCTTGATTAATTTATTAGCTGTTTAATTATTGTGAAAATGTGAGAAAATGGACACTAACAAGTGGAACCATATAAATTGTATGAACTGACAACTGGGACCCTCACATTAGTGGGACCAGCCCAAAATAAGAAGATGAAAGTAAGATCTATCCATATAAAAGGCCAATGCAAAGAAAATAAAATTCGGGATCTTGGGCTTGGCCCATGTAGCTGACCAGATTTAATAAGAAAAACAATCCAGAATAGTTGGACCGAGCCCATGTGGAACCTAGAAATGGACTGGGCTGATTTCGATTTAAGACGATTTAATTTCGTCACAATTTTTCCACGTAGGATCAGCCACGTAGGATCTGACATGGCATGGCTAGATGGTCCGTGACGATTTTGAATCGTCATAGACGTTATGACGATCCAATATCGTCATAGACGGTTATGACGATTTTACCAAAAACGTCGTTATAGTTCATTTGCGACGCCCAGCTTTCGACGATCTTAAAATCGTCATAGAATCGTCATAAACAGACTACTATGACGATTTTGTGACGAAAATGGAGGGTCATATATTGCCAGATTCCTTGTAGTGATCTCATCTGGTGCATACCTAGCTAATGACAAGAATTTGTCACGGTATTCCACTATTGTCATCCTTCCTTGCTTCAGTTCCCTGAATTCATCTCTCATCCTCTTGATTAAACCTGGTGGCACATGGGTTCTGCTGAGCTTGACTTTGAACTCTTCCCAAGTCATCATCTGACCTCCTGTCATTGCGCGAACGTTGTTCCACCATGCTCTTGCATCTCCTGCCAGATAGTGGGTAGCAAACAACACTTTCTCGTTAGCTTCTACTCCTGCAACTTCCAGGTTGTTCTTCATGGTTTGCAACCAATCATCTGCATCTAGGGGCTCTTCTGACTTAGTGAAAACAGGTGGATTGGTGTTCTGGAAATTCTTGAGCTTAGATCCATGGTTGTCCTAATTTCCATGGCCTTGATTGTTGTTGGCCATCTGGGTGATTTGTTGAAGGGTGGCTAAGTTGGCTTGACGTTCGGCTCTTTCATCTTCGCGGTCAGAAACCAACATTTGCAAAATCTGCAACATCGGGTCCGGGGAGGAACCGCTTCCTCCGCGAGGCATCTGAAGATTGAGATAGATCATGAGAAAAGAGGGAAATTTCTAAGGTTCAGGGACATTGAAAAGTTTTTGAAGTTTGACTCAGATTTTCTAGGAACTTGATTTTCATTCATTCATAGCACACAATACAAACACACACCACAACAAAGAAAAACAGATGGTTTTAAGAACCATTCTATGAAGCTACGATACAGTGGGACTGACTACAACTCACTAACACTAGTTCTCAAGTGCTACTACTCCTCGGAGTCAGTGTCCTCATCATCCTCATCATCATCGTCATCGATGAAGGCGAAGTCATCCTCATCGGTGAAGAAGTCCATAGCCTGATCCTCCAGAAATTCATCATCATCGCTGAGATAGGAGTAGGGGTCTCCATGAAGGTCTTCCCCGGCATTATCCCTCTCCTCCAACTGCATATCTCTCTCATGGATGGTCTCCTCCAAATCCGTGATCCGGTGGCGAAGACGGGCAATGATGCACTCCTTCTTGTTGAGCTGACAGCGACGAGACTTGCGATCCTTCACTAGCATGGCGATGGTCTGATCCTTCTTCTTGGCGATGGCGTACTTGTGGTTGGCGTAGGAACGAGCATTGTCCAACTACTTCTGACGGTCATACATCATGAAGCTAAGGTGGTCCAACTGAGTCTTCATCTCGGGGTGGTATGGGGCCTCCAGTGGTTGTCCCATAACATCACGCCTTGGGTAGAACTTGAAGCAGGTACCCTTGCTTTGATTGATAATCTGCCCACACAGACAGGCAAGAGCTTCCTGCATGGCCCTGGCAAGTCCATCGAGCTAGTTGTTCTCTCTTAAGGTGAACTGAATTCCCTCTACAGTGGGAGGTTCAATCTTTCCTCGAAGACTTGCAACAACTAGCCACTGCAGATCCTCTCCTTCATGATCATTGAGATGAGCTCCGAAGAACTTGGGGTGCGGACGCTCCAGCATCTCCGACAGCTGGTCCAAGTCACGCTCAAAGATGAGGTCTCCTCCATTCCCCAACTGATAAAACCTGTTGTACTTCACGTCCATCTATAAGAATATAGGATGAGTAAGTTAGAAGAGAGATCAAGTGTGTCAAATTTTATGTACTTTGCAAGAATTTTTGAGGAACATGAATTTTATGTCTGCTCTGAGCTAGAGAGGGGACAAGTTAGGCCAAATCACTGCTCATAATAGTGTTAGATGTTTGTTTGTTTTGTGTTTGCAAGGTGTTTGATGAATTGGCCGAAAGAACTTTAAATTTGAATTTTGGATTCAAACTTGGTGGGTTTGCTAGGCACATACCAGGGAGTCTCTAGTTAGTTGGATTAGTCAAGGGACACTGGTTTGGTTAGGTTTTGAAAATGTGTGATCTTCACATATGATAAAGATTCAATTTTGAATTGTGATTTGAATGAGGTTGCCAAATGTTTCTGCAAGTTTGAAAGGTGGGATTTGCATCACTTTTACTTGGTCTAGCAAGGGGTGAAAAGAATTGGAAAAGTTTCTGTTTGAAATCTTGGACTAGAAACACTCAAAGTGACCCAGTGAGCAAGATTGGCAAAAATGACCATTTGCTTTATTTAATTTGTTTTTGATTTTCTCTTGATTTGTTTCTGCATGGAATTGTTTCGATTGAGGGTGGTATCTTGCTGGTGCCCTTGAAGTTGTGGATAAAGCTGTACGCCAGCTCTTCCCAGCTTCAGATGGAGCCGGAAGATAGGCTGCTGAGCCAGACCCTGGCCGCGCCTGTCAGCTGCAGCTAAAGGCATTGTAAGGCGGTGTTTTTGTTCCCACCGTGGAGCTTGACTGACGACAGGTCATCATCGAGCTGGGCTTTTGGCTCCTGCGTGCCGTCAAACTTCGGGTTGTCTTAAGGAAGCTTGAAATTTCTCGGCATCCGTGTTCGTTGAACGGATCTGCTGAAGCATGTAGCTCCGCACAACTATCTGTCGTCCTCCTCTTCGGACTCATTTGAGCACGCGTGTTTGGCGTGTGCCTTGTCGATCTTGTGCTGGGTGAGATCGTTGCGAGCATCGTAGTTGCTGCTGCGGTGCCGTGGGCTCTTACGGTGCCGGGGCAGGTCGTGCTCGTCCTCCTCGGATGAGGGCGTAGGGCTTCGGGTGAACTTGACCGCAGCCTTTTTCTTCGGCTCCGCAGGAGCATCATTGTGAAGCATAGCTCCAACAAGTCCTAGGCCTTCTAGCACGTACTTGTGCATGGCGCTCTTCGGGTCGCCCGCCAGAGGCGGATGAGACACGAGATAAGTAGTGGCTGCCATGATTGCAACCTGAGGCATTTTTGGCATGACGTTGTCGTGCGAGTCCATTGTCATGAAGGATGTGGTGAGGGCCTTGGTGACCTCACGTCGTGCCTCGGGATCCATGCGCTCCATACGGGAGCAGTACTTGTTGGAGCCACCAGCGGCGGAGAGTGCAGGTCGCCGCGCGCTGGATTCCACAACTTCCTTCTTTAGCTTGTCAAGATCCTCCATCAGCTTCACCTACCGGTTATGCTCATCGATGAGGAGGAGGTGGTAGGCCATCAGTAGATCCCATGAAGCATTCACAGGTAGGATGATGTTGCCTGCCACGACTTCGCATGCCTGGCGCCAGCCTTCCTCGTTGAGGTTGATCTTGTTGTAGGCGTGAGGATCGCCTTCGTTGGGCCTATTAGGCGGATCTCCCCCGTTTCCTCCGTTCTCAGCTTGCGGGTTGAGAGAGGGGTTGGGTGTTTGCTGCGCACTCGAACCTGGCGGCAGGTCCGTTACGTTGTTGATGACGGTGGCGCATAGGTAGCACCCGCGGATTGGATCGTTGTTGCCACAACTTTCGGATCCGGAACCATAGGTTCCTTCATCTGAGGAAGGGCCACACATATCTGAGTTGCAGTTGCTGCTGTCATCTGACTCATCTGTTAGCGTTGATGTGTGTAACGCGTCAATAGGTGGGACCGATAAAGCGGGTCTGATGGATGGTGGTGTCACGTGCTCTAGGAGGTGGAGGGTGACGGTCTGCCCCACCTGGAAGCAGAAGCTCCCAAATAGCATCTCGACCCCGTCACCGACGGACTCGAAATCCCTCAGGGTGGCCGACGAGTGGGCGGTGAAGTCGAAGGGACCGAAGAGGAGGTGACTCTCCGTTGCCGATGAGTTGTAGATCACTCTGGATGGAACCGTCATGACCTCACGATTAGCGTCCCCTCTTCCCACAGACGGCGCCAATTGACGAGGGTTGATTTCGTCAATGGACTTGGGTTTTGGATAAGATGGGGATGCTGGAAGTCGCGGAATGGTTAACAGACAAGCAATGTGGGACACGAGATTTACCCAGGTTCAGGCCTCCGGAGGGAAAACCCTACTCATGCTTGTCTGCTCTTGATTACGGCGAAACTAAAAGTTATAGGGGTGCATAGATATAATCTGGCATGAGGTGTGTATGCAGTGGTGGAAGAGATCCTTCTCGCCGTACCCTCCTGGCCTTTATATAAATAGGCAGGTCCTGGGATTAGGTCGAGTCGGTTACAAATTAGGGTTTATACCCTTTGAAATTCTATATAATCTAGACTTGTCCTCTAAGGAGTCAAAAACATCATGGGCTTGGGTCACTCGAAGTCTTCATGGGCCGCGTGTCTTGATGTGGACCTTCCTTGGATTGGACCAGGTATACCAATGTCGTGTACCCGTGGGGTATATCCATGTCACTTAGTACAAGAACCAATATGTTTGCATACTAGGATGCTACAGGCAGTTTACTTGTCAGGATCAGATATGTTGGTAGAATTGGGGACACATCCATTGCAAGCCTAGTGATCTATCCTAGAAGGGAGGGAAAATCTGAAGATCAGGATAATTCGCATAATTATGATTGTAACTTTTTTGATGCTTGGTGCCACATCTAGTTACCTTAGGATGAGAGGCTAACACTGTTACCTTAGGATGAGAGAGTAACACTCGTTATTCCCATAAAATAGAGGGCGCCAAGACGAGTTGGTGAATTATTGACAGTACGATAGCTCCTTGAAAGATTGAGAGGCTTGAAGCATTTTTTCTACGTATGGATACATAAGTGATCAAGGGGATACCGTTATGTATAAGGAATAAAGGAGATCTTTGGGCGTGGTATTTCGAGAAGAAGGAATCTTCTCCATGCGTTCCACTTACCGAGCTTTGGTTTCAGTGAAGAAGAAAAGGGAAGATTGGCTCGAGGGATGTGCAACAACATCGAGCGCGAGGAGTGGAAATCTTGGAAAAAACTCTAGAAGTACAAGGTCCCATCGAAAATATGTGTATTTCTTTGGAGGTTATCTCAATGTTCGCTTCCAACAAGAAACATGCGTCATCATAGGCATATGGCGCCCTATAATGAGTGCTAGCTGACCATTTGGATGAATGAGAGGAGTTCTAGCTGCTGGATCTATGGAGTGTACCGCTCATCATAGGTCATATTCTATGATGAGGCCTCTTGGCACCTCAGTCACATGGGTCCAAGAACATGCAAACATACAAGTTAAAATATTGCATATCCATTTGAACACATCAAAATAATATGAAGAATCAATATAGTTTTATTACCATCCGTTTGTCCATCATCAAGAAGGCCTGGTGTTGAGCATCGTAGTGAGGATTAAGACATCATCCTACATGATTTTTCATATTGCATTCGTAGGAACTAAAATTAAAAACTAATAATATGGAAAAATCACCAACACACATGTTCACAAACAATTACAAGTCATTTATAATTGCTATATCACCCCACATGATTTCAATCTACCATAGAAATTCGAAATTCATATGGAATAGGGTTTCACCAAAACTAAAAAATTAAAACTAAAATACATGACCCTGACAATTGGGATCTTCTTAACCCACTATCTAGAACCTGAAAATTAGGATCCATCGTATAACAAAGAAAACTCAAATTTTTGAGCAAAAAAGGCCATGGCCCTAAAGTAAAAAAGGTTGTGATGTTGGGCTCGGCCCATGAAAACGCCAAATTAGACTGGTCTGATTTTAATATACCACCATTTGGTTTGGTCAAACATCTGCCATGTAGGATTGGACATGTAGGATCTGATGTGGATTGGATAGATTGTCTGTGACCAAAATTTTGGTCATAGACTCTATGACCATCTATTTTGCTCATAATCGGCTATGACCAATTCAAAAAAGGTCATATTGTCTTTAGTGACGTTGTTTATGTGACCAACTGGTTTTGGTCATAGAAAGGTCATAAACAAACAACTATGACTATTTTGTGACCAATATGGCGGGTCACAAGATAGAAAATTTCTTGTAGTGCCACAAAAAAATCATAGATTTGAAGAAATACTCACGGGATCACTAGTGGAGAACGGGCCCATCATCCTGGTTCGTGAGGGGATTTAGTCTCGGTTGAGCAAACCGGACGAGGAAATCGGGAATAAATCCCCCCTTTAGTCCCGGTTTTACTACGAATCGGGACGAAAGGGGATCCACGTGGACGCTGTCTGGAAGGAGGGGGAGCACCATCCGTCGCGGTTCATATTACGAACCGGGATCGATATTTCCACGTGGCCGCCGTATGGAGCGAGGGGGGCACCATTCATCCCGGTTAGTATTACGAACCGGGATCGATGTTTCTCTACCGCAGCTAAATTTTGGGCACTTTTTGTGCCGTGGCAGAGAATTCCTTTTGTATTTTCCCATTTATTTTGTTTCCTATCTATTGTTTTCCTTTTTATTTTGTGTTCTGCACTCGGCAATGAAGGAACCCTTATATTACACAATATCGTCATGAATATAGAGATCGAAGTGTCAAATATATTACATACGGTACAAGAGTTTCATGCATATATATATATAATATAATCTCTTTTTAAGGTCCCTATAACCTTATATATGACCTCGATAGTATTCTCCTTTTTCATTTTACGACCTCTTCATATAAGAATCCTGCCGATTCCTCTTGATATGCTCGTACGCGATCCTTTGGTAGAAGACCGTCCCGTAGCCGTTTATCGACATATAAGAATGAAACTAAACACAATTGATGGTAATAAAATAAAATTGTCAATATTGTTTACGTACATGAAGTTGCTCTAAATTTGCCCTTCTCACAGATCGTTTGTATAATCAAAGAGATGCATGGATATAGCTAGTAGTACTTACATCTAGTGGTTGAAATGTAAGCTTTTCTTTCCATTCACCCTAAGCCTTGTTGGTGAACCATTTTCAAGTGTTGCCCGCCAAAGAAAATGAATAAAAGGAGTTATTAATTACTTGATATCAGGAAATGAACGAAAGTTGCCGATATAATGCCATAATGATTGAAATTACCTATGGAGCATTGTCTGTATGTCCACCCACATCTCAAGAGTTTTATGTTTCGAGTCCATGACTTGTACTACTCCTTTGTCAGGTTGAATATTTAGTAGAATAAAGTGGAAGCTATGCATGCATAACTCATCAATTATACACTTAACATCGAGTAAGCGAAATAGAATGTGTACAAGACAATAACACTCACTCGAAGTTGTAAGGAAATAGTATTTCCATTTTAGTTTCTTGAAACCTTAACACCTTTACAATTTTATCCTCTGTCTCCTTATGTTTATTTTTTAGATTATGTTCATGAACATAATATGGGTCAATGAACCCAATGTCATAGATGCGTCCTCTTTTGCATTCGAGAATCTTCATTCTGCATAGTATAGTGAGTATGATTATACATGCAATAAACGAGGTGAGCTATAGAGAGACTTAATTACAGAAATAGTACCGACAGACAATAGGCACTGACGATCGCTTTGTCTATGGCATCTTGATTGAATAACTGAAATAGTTCCTCAAATTCAATCATTATCTCGGCATCTCCATACCCGTAATTATCATTTCTAATTCCCATCACTATCCAGTTTTTCCCTTCCTTTGAGGCATCCATGTAACACTTATGCAATCCTCACATTTTTGTCTGTAGATGCTTGACCTCCTTAGGTTTGACGAGATATTTGGCGTGCCGGTATTTGTATGCTACAATAGTCATACCATGAGCAATAGATGCATCTCCATACATTGCAACTAACTTCAGATCATACTGCTCTTTGAACGCACCTTTGCTCGACCCCACCATGGTATCAGAAATCACCTTGAGCGGGGGGCACGATTATTTTTTATTCTCTGAGCTAGGGAACTGAATTCCCGCTTGCACTACTACTCTTCGACCATGCCTTTGCCTCATGTGACTAGAGAATAGAGAGGTCATAGTCTGATGACAGCCTTGGCGCGGGTTGATGAAGGGTCTTCAGCATTTTTTACACTTTGGATTTTTCTTCTTCGGTGATGGGAAAATCTGCCTCTTTCAGTTGCTTCAGTTTATCAAACCAATCTTTCGTATGGGCCTTTGCGATCACCTCAGTCTCCTCTGGAGTATATTCATAAGGTATCTTGGAAGGAACCTTTGGAACTTTTGGGAGGGGCTCCAGTCGATGTTTCGATGATCGGTTACCACTCCCCAGAGTAGCGGTGGTACTCTTCCTGTTTTGGCCCTGAGCCATAGTGGGATTAGACGGCTGACGCGGCGGCGAATACGGATGACGCGTCGGTGAAGACGGACACGCTGGAGACGGCTGATGCAGCGGTGAAGACTGTTTTGCTAGAGACAGGTGAGGCGGCGGCGAAGATGGAGTGCTCTGAGAAGTCGATGGCCTTGGCGTCCGATTTGGAAGCACGATGTTTTCCTTTTGCCATATAACGGTGACGTTTTTGGCTTCTCCTAGTTCAGTCACATCCCCTTCACTTGAAGGGTAGTCAAGCTTCAGCTGGTGAAATCCATTCATAACTTCATCCACCATGACAATAGCATAGCCCTGTGGAACCAGAGAATAATGGTAAGTTGGTTCAGGTCCAATTGGTAAGGAATAGCCGACCGCCACCTTCACGGTTATGTTCACAACTTTCACATATAGATCACAATATGTCATCTCCGTGATATCATCCACTGGGTAGCCAAGAGGAGCCATCGTCGGTGCATCATCATCAACACCCAGCAGCTCCGTGGAAGCCACGCTGATTTTACGATTATTAGATAGGCCGATAGAATCGAATGCAGGTTCTACCATGTGCCACTGAGATGGGCTGGTAGTACCTTGCTGGCTAAGTGCATCAATTTGATCCTGCTGCTGCTTTAATTGTTCTTCTATGTTCTGCATCCAGTCTGCCTGAATCCTTGCTTCAATTTCCTTCTTTTCCTTACTCCTCTTACGGATTCTATCGGTATATTTCTTCGTGCCGATGGGAAACCCAATTTTCCATGGTTTGGAGCCTGATGTGCCCCGTGTTCGTCCTGTGTGTTCATCATCCCAAAGACGAGTGTGAGCTTGTCGTTCTCTCAATCGGGAATGAACCTCCCCACTTCAACATCCTTTACTGCCTTTCTAATGTCTTCGATGGGTATGAGATTTTATTTATGTCTTTTATTATACATGCACTTCCCTCCTGAGTCCAACGTTCCCCCATGCCCGTAAAACCAATTCTTTACCCGTTCGAGCTAATTGTCTGTCTCTGGAGTGACCCCTTTAGCACACATGTCATCCTCAACTTTCCTCCACTTAGGCATTGATGACCCACAAATATAGGGGGTGTATCATAGTACTTTCGATAAATAGGAGTGTCGATCGCAACGAGGAGCAGAAGGTGTTGACTAGTGTTGTGGATCAGGAATTCTCTATAAATACTTAGCAAACAGATTTTTAGGTTGTTTATTGATAATGCAAGGTAATAAAGAGCAAGTAAATAAAGACAACAAATAATTGCAGCAAGTGTCCCCCAATCCATTCTCAGCAAAGGACAAACCGGTTGTATTACTTATGAAGACCAAACGTTCTCGAGGACACATGGAAATATTGTCAAGTGCTTTCGTTTCATATAGTTGATTAATCTTCTTTGGTTGGATAAGTGTTGTGTTGGTGAACCTATGCTAATGTACTGAACTTACTTGGACTAATACATACTTGTGATTAAACCGCTTGCAAGCATACGCAACTACAAGAAAGTAATTAAGATAAAAAACCTAACCACAACATTAAACTCTGAGATCCTACACTCCCTTGTGCAAAGGTTTCCTAATGGGGGTTCAGGTTTCTGTCACTCCGGCAATCCCACAATTAGTAGCCAAATACACAATGCATTCCCCTAGGCCCATAAATAGTGAAGTATCATGTAGTCACAGTTCACATAACACCACTAGAATAATAGCACCACAACTTAAATATCAAACCATCGAATATAAATTCAACACAAATCCACTACTAACAACATGACTTCTCCCATGTCCTCAAGAACTAAACGAACTACTCACGAGACATCATATGGATCAAGATCAGAGATGGTATGATGATAAATAACAATCTGAACATAAACAATAATTCAATGGTTCCACTCACAAGCATCAACTATGTAGCATCCCAATTGTCTAACAATTGTAATGCTACTTGGTCTAATAATATAATGGCTACTTCATATATATAATTGTTGCATCATAATTATATCATGCTCATGTCATCATGCCACCTTGCATCTGAGCATCATATAAAACCCTTTTTGTTTTGGTTCTTCTCTCATATGCATTATTAATTGTATTTGCCTCTTGATATTGTATTTGGTTCTTGATATATTGTTTAATGCCCAAGTTGAGTTGGGGTCATATCTTTTATTGCACTCCACTACCCTTTCTTGTCACCACCTTATAATTCCACCATCCAACTAAAAATGAGCTTTGCACTTTATTGGGTTTTACCTCTAGCTCATGTGAGTTTGGATGGCTCCACTTACAATTCCACATCCTCCAATATATGCACCATGTTGTTTTCACATTATTGGTATATGAGAGCCACATGGCCACCTTTGCATTCTATGTGAGTGGAACCCCTTGTCAAGCTTTCATATGGTTTAAATATGAATATAAGCTCATGTAGGAATACCATTGGGGTTCATGTTGGCTAGTGGCACATACACACTAGCAAGTCCCATTTCTATTCAAATATGGTCATCTCCATCTACTCCACATGGGGCATCCTTTCACTTCTTTTAGCTTGGCTTATTCCCTATTTTTTTGAATGCATATGTATAAATGCTATGGATATTTATTTTGTTTTCACAAGATGAAACCTAGCATTAATATTTTGCATGGGCCATGCAACCATCTCCAACTTTGTCCTCCTATGCTTTATTTGGATTTTTGGGGTGAACCACCTCATCTCTCTCTCCTCTCTCTTTACCACACCCCCATCTAACCTAACCCGAGCCTCTCTAGCTCTCATCCTCTCTCTCGGCCTCTCTCTTCTCTCTACCTTCCTGGCCCCACCTGGCCACCCTGGCCCACCTAGCTGCCACCCAAACCAAACCAAACCCTAACCCGAGCCGTACCCCCTCTCTCCAAACCCTAGCTCCAACCCTAGCTACACCCGAGCCTACCCCCTCTCTCTCTAGATCTCTCCCTGCCCTGCATGCCCACACCGAACCACCCTCCTTGGCCTCGCCCGTCCCCACCTGAAAGCCACCTGCCCTGCCCTGGCCGAGCCCCACCCGAGCACGTGAAGGAGGAGGAGAAAAGGTGGCCGAGCCACCTTTTCCACCGTCCACTCCCGCACGGCACCTCCCTCTCCCTCTCTACTATCTACCACCATCTCCCGGCTCTCCTCTGCCTCTCCCAGATCCGCCTAGGGCCTCGCCCTCTCCTCTCCTTCCTCTCCACCACTGTCTACCCCAACGCCGGCAACCGTCTGCTCCACCGACGCTGCTTCGACCCAGCCGACGAGCGCGACGTGGAGGTGATCGAGGAGGACGAGGAGATCCCTCTGCTTCGCCCTGAAACCGCCAGCGAGGAGGAGAAGCCCAGGAGCGCCGGTACCAGCGCCGCCCGAAGCCAAACCCTAGCTCCGCTGCCCTCGCCGTCGACGATCGCCAGCGCCTGTCCGAACCACCACCGCCAGCCTCACGGTGAGCCACGCAACCTCCTAGACACCCTCGTCTTCATCGCTGCTTCGGTCGCGTCAGTATGTTCCGCCGAGCACCCTCCGTGGCACCGGGCGAAGGCGTGTCTGCTCGCTCATCGTCGTGGAACCTCATCCGCCACGCAGCGGATCCCTAGCAACTACCCTCCCTAGCCCAGTAGCCGCCACCACAGCACGCCAGTCCCTGATTCGATCCCACAAGGCCGTCCGTCAGAGCACCATTTTGTCGTCAGAGATTCAGAGAAGAACAACAGTAGCCGCCGCCACTTTGCACTTCCCCCCCAAACCTTTTTACTCCTAACTCATCCGCCACTTTGAGCCCACTGTCACCGTAGTACCACTTTGCGTTAGGCACACTGGTTTACACCGCCTCAACCCAGCACTGGATCTCCCACGTGTCGCGCCTCACTGGCACGCCTGCTGCGTGGCCCGAGGCTGCCGTGGCCCCACCATCATCTGTTGTGGCTAGGTCAAGCCCGGTGTAAAAGCTTTTCTCAGTGTGCTCCTCCAGTCCACCTGGTCCCACATTCACTGTCTGTGTCTATGTCTGGCTAAGTAACAAAAGTTTCTGCTCTTTTCTGTTTAATACAAATCTTTTAAAAATTGATTTAAATTCAAATTTCAAATCTGTTTTCAAATAACTTTAAAAATATAAATCCAAACTAAACAAATAATATATGTTTTGAAATCATAAAAATGTGAGGAATTCAAATATGCCCTTCAAAATATATTTTGAACACTTTAATTTTCAAGTTGATTAAAATTACAACTAAAATGCCCTTTTCCGTAATTAATTAATAACTTTTGTTTTATAACTCCAAATTTAACAAATGATATGTCTAAAATGATCAGCTCGACGAGACCTTTCTGTTTATGCATTCCATGTTCTGTTTTGCAGCATGCATCATGTAATTATAAAGTATACAACAACTTTTTGGAGTATAAAATGTGACCAAAACTCAATAAAATGTTTATTTCTTGTATTCCACACCTCACCCATGCCATGCTACTTTATTGCCATGCAAATTGTGCATCATTCATCATGGCATGATTGTTTGCTTGTCGCATTTTATTCATATGCTTGTGCACTTTATTTATGTTGGGCCTTGTTTGTTTGGTTCTTCTTCGAATAGACGCTGAGCAGGGGGTATATCAAGAAACCCAGGAGCACTACCCAGATCCTTCTCTCGCTTCAACTGAGCTGCCAGGAAAGCACTACCACATGCTTGCATACATATAGTACCTATTGCCTCTATCTTATTCTTGCATCATTGAGTCGCGATCGCATTAAACTGAATCCCAAGTAGTGCATAGCCTTTACTTTTAAACCCCACCGAAGCTTGTTCCTCCATCCCATGAGCCATTACTACAGGAGTTGTTTGAGCCATGCGGGTCGTAGAACAGCATGTGTAGGGTATGTGAGTGTCTGATGGATAACGAGGTACATAAACAACTTAACCTGAGTAGTAATGGGATAACTAATGAAAGTGGCACCGGTGAGCAATATCTGCTATTTGGTTTTTCATGCTCACTTGTGTCCCGTAGGACCCCGAGTACTTGATTCCTGTTCCTTGAATATTCGCGCTATCCACATCCGGGAGGCTTATGGGACCCCCCTAATCCAGAGCTTGATTCATTCTTATTTCTTGGGGCCACAAAGTAGTTTGGGGCTTGATTACTATCCTGTACTTATGCCATGCTTTACTGCTTAATTTAAAATTGTGCGAAGTACTGCACCTGTACTGTTTAGGCAAGCGGAGTGTTTTCGCGGTATCGACAAGCCCAGTCACACTTTCGGGTTCCCAGTCGTTTACAGCCATTGACGCAAACCTTGAGTCCGTCTCGGAGCCGGCCAACTTCGTTGCGGGTAGCTTAATGGGGTGGCCCCTGAAATATTTCTGAATCCTGTGATCTCTTTGTCGTGAATGCCTCGTTGGGTTTTGATTTGGTTTTTCCGAGGTTGATCGAGTGTGTGTTGCTATTTGTGCACCCCTGCAGGGTAAAACTTTCAAAGCCGTGTCCGCGGTTATGGACGACTTGGAGCAGTTTCTCGATCATAGACAAGTATAACTAAAGTACCGCTTTTAATTTGACTAAGTAATCGACTAGTAAATAGTGCAACACTCATGGAATGGATAATAAAACTGCCAACGGATGGGGGTGTTAAACGCTTCCTCGTTGGTAGCGAGGAGGATGATGGATCTGTTAATATTACTGTTATAACTGTTGTTATTAATTCACGGACATCCGTCTATCTATGGTTAGGCGGCTGGTTAGCGAGTATCTATAGAACTGTTAGGGTTTATCTTTTGCTGCAATTGCGTCACCCCAGGTTGTGTCCCCTTTAGAGGCATAAAGACTTGCTGAGCACCCCTAGGGTCTCACACGATAAATTGTTTGATTCAGATGAAAAGGTAAACTCGCAAGATGGATACTGGGTGGAGGAGACAGACGATGTGGACAACGATCATTCGGTGTAGAGATTCTGGGAACGGGGATCCGTGAGATCTGTGGGCGGGATGTGTTTATTTATGGGGCATCTTATGCCATTTGCTTCTTATCCGTACTCGGATCTTGTTTTCCGCTTCCGCCTGATACTATGATGTTTGATGTATGAGGAGATATCCTAAACTATATATCTATCTAGGACATTTGGATCTTGCCATATGGCGTTGCAATATTTCTATTTCTTTTAGATGGAATGGCTCTGAGGACTGTTGTATGGTGGCTTGCATACATACTCATTTGTGTATGTAGTTGATCCCTTCGCCTGCCGATTACGCCGCCTGTTCTTGTCCCGATGTTTGGAAATGGTTAGGACGGCCGAAAGGTCTACCTGTGAGTGGCATTTGGGCCCCACCGTACTATTTTAACCATTTCCGCTCATCCAGGCTTGTAACTAGGAGCGTAATTCACCGAGGTAGTTACAATTGGTATCAGAGCCATCCCGCCTTCGTGGTCTCGGCCAAATGGTCGTTGTCGGTCCTAGCAAATATTTTGGTAGCTATGTATAGGGGAAAAACAAAACGCAGAGTAGGACCGCTTCCACTTTTCTTTACCCACCCACCCACCCTTTTCTGGTAAGGAAGTGTAACGTTTTCAATCCTCTACTTAAAAGTTCAAACTAGGATTCACGTGTTCTGGGTTTCCGTAGTACCATAGGTTGTGTGTGTGTGTGTAATTCCTTGTTTATCTGTTGCATCCAACATGTTATCTTATCTGCCTTTTGGTTATCAACTGTTGGCACATTCCATACCGACAGGCTTTTGCAAATCGACGCGATCTATCTGATTCGTTGTATACCGCCGCGATCTGTCTTACTCTTTGTTATCCGACGTTATCTTGTTTGGGGTGTTCGTTTCCGTAGTGACTAATCTTTAGGTTCATCTTGAGAAGAAGGTGTTGGGATACGTGTTCTACTTATTCATGTGCGGAGTAATGATTTGAGTGCAGGATGGAGTCGCGACCATACCACTACTTTTATCATTTGCTCTTGTATATTGAATTGGTAGAGTCACTAATCTCGATTCGTTAAGTGATTTTGCGCATCTATTGGTATTTTAATGCCGAAATTTGCGGAAAATTTTTCTTTGATATATCTGTGTACCACACTCCTTTTCAGTCGTGTGCGATATGTTTAATATCTTCTAGGTGCTTTGAACTTTGTTGATATTTTAATATCATCTTAGTAAATTGTATCCTTTAATCTTGGTTAATTCCATCTTGGTACTATTTTGGATTATTATTATTCTCCATTATAGTACTGACTTGTGTTTTATATCAATCACAGGATGGCACCACCACGCCGTTCTGATGAGGACATACAACCTGAACTGGGGGCAGCGTTGTCGAGCATTGCTAATGCCTTGGCAGCAATGCAGCAGAACCAGCAGCGTTTTGAAGAAAGTGTCAGGAGGAATGAGTTTGTTCCGCTACCTCCACCTCCCAAGCGAGGAGACATCAAAAGCTTCCTGAAGTTCAACCCACGTTAATTTGATGTGTCCGATCAACCACTTGATGCTGATGATTGGTTGCATGAGATGTCAAGGCTACTGACGACTGCTGATGTTCCTGAGCAAGAATGGGTAAAGTGTGCCACTCACCTTCTGAAGGGAGATGCAGCTCTCTGGTGGGAGAATTACCTGAAGGCAAACTGCATTGGTTTTCAGCCTACTTGGGGACAGTTCACTGGAGCTTTCAAGGAGCAGTACCTGTCAGAAATTGCCATGGAGAGGATGAAGGAAGTGTTTCTCAACCTCAAGCAGGGCAATGATAATGTCAATACCTACATCAGGAACTTCATGAACCTTTCTCGTTATGGTGGCGATGAGATCTCTGATGACAAGAAGAAGCAAAAGAGGTTCTGGCAAGGGCTCAATGCATCGATTAAATATGCAATCACACATGCAAGGCCGGCGTCTTTTCCGAACTTCAAAGATACTGCGGGGAAGAAGCAAGTAGGCAAGTGTTTGAGGAGTCAAAGAAACACAATCACGATGCAGCAAGCTCTTCAGCCATGTCAACTCCTTCTGAGCGTCGTGTCTGGGTTCCTAACACCCCACCGTCGCCCCCGGCTCCACCAAGACCTTCAAGCTACGCGGCAAGGCCACCAAACTTCCTCACTGCTGCTCCCAGGGGCTACAACCACCACTACCCTAGAGCGCCTGGCGGAGTCCCTGGCTATGTTGCTCCACGTCCACCTGGTGCTTGTTACACTTGTGGAGACACTGGGCATCAAAACTGGAACTGTCCGATGAAAAACAAAGCTCTTCCTCCACGACCTCCAAGATCTGCGGCAAGCTCTCCTTTGGTTCGTGCACCACCACCTCGGGCTCTCAACATCAACACCAAGCCCGGTCTCATGTAGCTCGCCAACGTGTCAACGCCAAGCCAGTGAGCATGCACTGGAGTTGTGATGGGTATGCTTCCGTTAACTCACCCCCACGAGTTTTGTTTGATTCTGGTGCATCGCATTCTTTTGTTTCTCACAAGTTTGCAAATGAAAATGAGTTAGCTATGGATCCTCTCCTTAAGCGGTTAATGGTCCTTTCTCCTGGAGCAACAATGGCAGCTTCTAAAATCAGCCATGGCAATCAATTTGAGATTGGTGGCTCTTCGTTCTCGGCGTCCTTAATTGTTCTGGGCAATTCTGACATTGATGTCATCTTGGGCATGGATTGGTTGACAGCAAATGCAGTTGTGATTGATTGTGTTGAACGCTCGGTTTCTCTGAAGATTCCTGAAGGCCATATAGTCTATTCTCCAAGTCTAACTCCTGCTATCCAGCTTTTCTCTTTGGCGGCTCTGAATGATGATGCTATGGAAGCTATTCAGAGTGTTCCGGTGGTCTGTGAGTTCCCAGATGTCTTTCCTGAAGAGTTGCCAGGTATGCCTCCGGATCGTGAGGTCGAGTTTGTAATTGAGCTTAAACCTGGAACGGCTCCTATCTCCAAGCGGCCTTATAAAATGGGTCCTGCTGAGTTGGCTAAACTCAAACGACAGCTTGATGAACAAGAGAAGTTGGGTTTCATTCAACACAGTACTTCTTCGTGGGGTAGCCCAACCCTCTTTGTGAAGAAGCGAGACATGACTGATAGACTTTGTGTTGACTATCGGGCTCTCAATGCTAAAACCATAAAGAATAAATATCCCCTTCCGCGGATTAATGATCTCTTCGATCAGCTAGCTGGAGCTGTGGTATTCTCTAAGCTTGACTTGAGAAGTGGTTATCATCAAATCAAGATTCGCAAGGAAGATGTTCCTAAAACAACTTTCACCACCCGCTATGGCCTGTATGAGTACACGGTCATGTCCTTCGGTCTCACCAACGCACCTGCCACCTTCTCGAGGCTTATGAACTCGGTTTTCATGGAGTATCTTGATAAGTTCGTTGTGGTCTATCTGGATGACATCCTAGTCTATTCTAAGTCAAAGGAAGAACATGAAGAACACCTTCGGTGTGTCCTAAACAAGCTTCGTGAGAACCGCCTGTATGCAAAGTTCTCCAAGTGTGAGTTTTGGCTGCCTCAAGTAACCTATCTTGGTCACGTCATCTCTGCCAAGGTCATTGCAGTCAACCCGGAAACTGTAAAGACAATTGTTGAATGGCTTCCTCCTGTTAATGTCAAAGAAGTGCGGAGTTTCCTTGGTTTGGCTAGTTATTGCCGTCGCTTCGTTCAGAACTTTTCGAAGATAGCGAAGCCTCTTACCGATCTCCTCAAGAAAGGCAAGAAATACCTTTGGACTCCTGCATGTCAAGCAAGCTTTGAGACACTCAAAGAGAAGCTCACTTCCACACCAGTCTTGGTTCCTCCGGATACATCTAAGCCTTTCCAGATATTCTGTGACGCCTCTTTGCAAGGATTGGGTGCGGTCCTCATGCAAGAAAAACAAGTTGTTGCTTATGCCTCTCGACAGTTGAAGACGCATGAGATCAACTATCCTACACATGACCTCTAACTCGCAGCAGTTGTTTTTGCTTTGAAACTATGGAGGCATTACTTGCGGGGCAACCGTTGTGAAATCTTTTCTGATCACAAGAGTCTGAAGTATATCTTCACTCAGCCTGATCTCAACCTTCGGCAGAGGAGGTGGATTGAAGCAATCAATGACTTCGATTTGACCATCAACTACACTCCGGGCAAAGCTAATGTCATGGCCGATGCTCTCAGCCGCAAAGCTTATGTCAACAACCTCATGATGGAAGAACAACAGCCTCTCTTGTGCGAGGAATTCCGTCAGCTCAACCTTGAAATTGTGGAACAAGGGTATCTCCTGAACCTTCTGGCTACTCCTCTCTTGGAAGAGAAGGTTCGCTCCTTTCAGCTTGGTGATCCGTACACCAGAAAGATCATCTCCAAACTTCAGCTTCCGAAGTATGAGTCCTTCCACGTCGATGATCAAGGCACGCTTTTCTTTGAACACCGGATGTTTGTTCCGAACTACCCGGGTTTGAGAGAGCAAGTTCTCAAGGAGGCGCATGATTCTGTTCTTTCTATCCACCCTGGCAGCACAAAGATGTACATGGACTTGAAAACACAATATTGGTGGCCGGGTTTGAAACGATATTGTGCCAAGTATGTCTCGGAGTGTGATGTCTGCCGCAGAGTTAAAGCTGTCCATCAGAAACCTTCCGGTCTTCTACAGCCATTGAAACCCCCGGAATGGAAATGGGAGAAAGTAGAGATGGACTTCATCACTGGTTTTCCAAGGTCGCAGAAGGGCAACAATGCAATCTTTGTTGTCATTGGTGCTTTCTAAAGTGGCTCACTTCTTCCCGTCAAGGAAAACAATTTACGCAATTCATTGGTCGAGCTCTATATCATGTAATTGTCTCTCTGTATGGGGTTCCGCTTGAGATCAGTTCAGACCGTGGAAGCATCTTCACTTCCAAGTTCTGGGAAAGTTTCCAAAATGCTTTGGGAACAAAATTGAACTTCAGCACAGCTTACCACCCTCAGTCGCAAGGACAATTTGAAAGTATCAATCAGATTCTGGAGGATATGCTTCGTGCTTGCGTCATCTCTTTTGGCATGAAGTGGGAAGAATGTCTTCCTTATGCTGAATTCTCTTACAACAACAGCTTCCAGAAAAGCCTAAAGATGGACCCATTTGAGGCTCTCTATGGCCGCAAATGCAGAACTCCGATTGGTTGGTCGGGTGCATGAGAAAGAATATTTTTTGGCCCTGACATCGTAACTCAAGCGGAGGAGAAGGTGCACATCATTCTTGAAAATCTGAAGATTGCTCAAAGTCGCCAGAAGAGCAATTATGACAGAAAGCACACGGACATGGAGTATGTCCCTGGTGATCTCGTTTACCTTCGTGTCACTCCCATGAGAGGCACGCACCGTTTTGGTATCAAAGGAAAGCTGGCCCCTAGATACATCGGTCCATTCAAAATTCGTGGAAGAAGAGGAGAAGTTGCTTATGCTCTTGAGCTCCCGGAAAAACTCAAGGTCCATGATGTTTTCCACATCTCTCAACTCAAGAAGTGCTTCAAGGATCCCGGCAGGACCGTGGACCATGAGCTTATCAATCTCCAAGAAGACCTGTCTTATCAAGAACACCCCACAAAAATCCTTGAGAGTGCAGAAAGAAGGACTCGCAACAAGTCCATCAAGTTCTGCAAGGTGCAGTGGTCGCATCATTCTGTTGATGAAGCCACTTGGGAACGTGAAGATGAGCTCCGTGCCAAGTATCCTACCCTCTTTGTGTCTTCTTCTTCATCCTAGAATCTCGGGGCGAGATTCCTGTTTAGTGGGGGAGAGTTGTAGCATCCCAATTGTCTAACAATTGTAATGCTACTTGGTCTAGTAATATAATGGCTACTTTATATATATAATTGTTGCATCATAATTATATCATGCTCATGTCATCATGCCACCTTGCATCTGAGCATCATATAAAACCCTTTTTGTTTTGGTTCTTCTCTCATATGCATTATTAATTGTATTTGCCTCTTGATATTGTATTTGGTTCTTGATATATTGTTTAATGCCCAAGTTGAGTTGGGGGCATATCTTTTATTGCACTCCACTACCCTTTCTTGTCACCACCTTATAATTCCACCATCCAACTAAAAATGAGCTTTGCACTTTATTGGGTTTTACCTCTAGCTCATGTGAGTTTGGATGGCTCCACTTACAATTCCACATGCTCCCATATATGCACCATGTTGTTTTCACATTATTGGTATATGAGAGCCACATGGCCACCTTTGCATGCTATGTGAGTGGAACCCCTTGTCAAGCTTTCATATGGTTTAAATATGAATATAAGCTCATGTAGGAATACCATTGGGGTTCATGTTGGCTAGTGGCACATACACACTAGCAAGTCCCATTTCTATTCAAATATGGTCATCTCCATCTACTCCACATGGGGCATCCTTTCACTTCTTTTAGCTTGGCTTATTCCCTATTTTTTTTGAATGCATATGTATAAATGCTATGGATATTTATTTTGTTTTCACAAGATGAAACCTAGCATTAATATTTTGCATGGGCCATGCAACCATCTCCAACTTTGTCCTCCTATGATTTATTTGGATTTTTGGGGTGAACCACCTCATCTCTCTCTCTCCTCTCTCTTTACCACACCCCCATCTAACCTAACCCGAGCCTCTCTAGCTCTCATCCTCTCTCTCGGCCTCTCTCTTCTCTCTACCTTCCTGGCCCCACCTGGCCACCCTGGCCCACCTAGCTGCCACCCAAACCAAACCCTAACCCGAGCCATACCCCCTCTCTCCAAACCCTAGCTCCAACCCTAGCTACACCCGAGCCTACCCCCTCTCTCTAGATCTCTCCCTGCCCTGCATACCCACACCGAACCACCCTCCTTGGCCTCGCCCGTCCCCACCTGAAAGCCACCTTCCCTGCCCTGGCCGAGCCCCACCCGATCACGTGAAGGAGGAGAAAAGGTGGCTGACCCACCTTTTCCACCGTCCACTCCCGCACGGCACCTCCCTCTCCCTCTCTACTATCTACCACCATCTCCCGGCTCTCCTCTGCCTCTCCCAGATCCGCCTAGGGCCTCGCCCTCTCCTCTCCTTCCTCTCCACCACTGTCTACCCCAACGCCGGCCACCGTTTGCTCCACCGACGCTGCTTCGACCCAGCCGACAAGCGCGACGTGGAGGTGATCGAGGAGGACGAGGAGATCCCTCTGCTTCGCCCTGAAACCGCATGAGGAGGAGAAGCCAGAGCGCCAGTACCAGCGCCAAGCCGGTTAAACCCTAGCTCGCTCGGCCCTGCCCGTCGGCGATCGCCAGCCTCACGAACCACCACCGTCAACAGCCTCACGGTGAGCCACGCAACCTCCTAGACACCCTCGTCTTCATCGTGGTTTCCTGGTCGCGTTGTATGTTCCGTCGAGCACCCTCTGTGCACCGGCGAGCGCGTGCGTCTGCTCGCTCATCGCGTCGTGGAACCTCATCTGGCCACGCAGCAGATCCCTAGCAACTACCCTCCTAGCCCGGTAGCCGACGCCACCAGCGCGCCAGGTCGATTCGATCCCCAGCAGCGCCGTCATTGTCGAGCACCGTTTTGTCGTCGAGATTGAGAAGAACAACGATGCAGCCGCCACTTTGCACTTCCCCAAACCTTTTACTCCTAACTCGCGGTCACTTTGAGCCCACTGTCGGCCGTAGTACCACTTTGCTTAGGCACTGGTTTTACACCGCCTCAACCCGCGATTCGGATCTACCACGTGTCGCGTCACTGGCACGCCTGGCGTGAGATCGCCGTGGCCCCACATCATCTGTTGTGGCTAGGTCAAGCCCGGTGTAAAAGCTTTTCTCGCGTGTGCTCCTCCGGTCCCTGGTCCCACCTGCCACTGTCTGTGTCTATATACAGGCTAAGTAACAAAAGTTTCTGCTCTTTTCTGTTTAATACAAATCTTTTAAAAATTGATTTAAATTCAAATTTCAAATCTGTTTTCAAATAACTTTAAAAATATAAATCCAAACTAAACAAATAATATATGTTTTGAAATCAGAAAAATGTGAGGAATTCAAATATGCCCTTCAAAATATATTTTGAACACTTTAATTTTCAAGTTGATTAAAATTACAACTAAAATGCCCTTTTCTGTAATTAATTAATAACTTTTGTTTTATAACTCCAAATTTAACAAATGATATGTCTAAAATGATCAGCTCGACGAGACCTTTCTGTTTATGCATTCCATGTTCTGTTTTGCAGCATGCATCATGTAATTATAAAGTATACAGCAACTTTTTGGAGAATAAAATGTGACCAAAACTCAATAAAATGTTTATTTCTTGTATTCCACACCTCACCCATGCCATGCTACTTTATTGCCATGCAAATTGTGCATCATTCATCATGGCATGATTGTTTGCTTGTCGCATTTTATTCATATGCTTGTGCACTTTATTTATGTTGTCCCTTGTTTGTTTGGTTCTTCTTCGAATAGGCTGGCGGGGTATATCAAGAAACCTGTGAGCACTACCGGATCCTTCTCTCGCTTCAATGAGCTGCCAGCAAGCACTACCACATGCTTGCATACATATAGTACCTATTGCCTCTATCTTATTCTTGCATCATTGAGTCGCGATCGCATTAAACTGAATCCCAAGTCTTGCATAGCCTTTACTTTTAAACCCCACCAAGCTTGTTCCTCCATCCCATGAGCCATTACTACAGAGTTGTTTGAGCCATGCGGGTCGTAGAACACATGTGTAGGGTATGCAGTGTCGATGGATAACGGTACATAAACAACTTAACTTTGAGTAGTAATGGGATAACTAATGAAAGTGGCACGGTGAGCAATATCGCTATTTGGTTTTCATGCTCACTTGTGTCCGTGGGACCCCGTCTTGGATTCCTGTTCCTTGAATATTCGCGCTATCCACATCCGGGAGGCTTATGGGACCCCCCTGAGCCAGATCTTGATTCATTCTTATTTCTTGGGGCCACAAAGTAGTTTGGGGCTTTATTACTATCCTGTACTTATGCCGTGCTTTACTGCTTAATTTAAAATTGTGCGAAGTACTGCACCTGTACTATTTAGGCAAGCGGAGTGTTTTCGCGGTATCGACAAGCCCAGTCACACTTTCGGGTTCCCAGTCATTTACAGCCATTGACACAAACCTTGAGTCCGTCTCGGAGCCGGCCAACTTCGTTGCGGGTAGCTTAATGGGGTGGCCCCCTGAAATATTTCTGAATCCTGTGATCGCTTTGTCGTGAATGCCTCGTTGGGTTTTGATTTGGTTTTTCCGAGGTTGATCGAGTGTGTGTTGCTATTTGTGCACCCTCGCAGGTAAAACTTTCAAAGCCGTGTCGCGGTTATGGACGACTTGGAGCAGTTCTCGATCATAGACAAGTATAACTAAAGTACCGCTTTTAATTTGACTAAATGGCGACTAGTAAATAGTGCAACACTCATGGAATGGATAATAAAACTGCCAACGGATGGGGGGGTGTTCGTCCGCTTCCTCGTTGGTAGCGAGGAGGAGGATGGATCTGTTAATATTACTGTTATAACTGTTGTTATTAATTCACGGACATCCGTCTATCTATGGTTAGGCGGCTGGTTAGCGAGTATCTATAGAACTGTTAGGGTTTATCTTTTGCTGCAATTGCGTCACCCCAGGTTGTGTCCCCTTTAGAGGCATAAAGACTTGCTGAGCATCCCTAGGGTCTCACACGATAAATTGTTTGATTCAGATGAATAGGTAAACTCGCAAGATGGATACTGGGTGGAGGAGACGGACGATGTGGACAACGATCATTCGGTGTAGAGATTCTGGGAACGGGGATCCGTGAGATCTGTGGGCGGGATGTGTTTATTTATGGGGCATCTTATGCCAATTTTCTTCTTATCCGTACTCGGATCTTGTTTTCCGCTTCCGCCTGATACTCTGATGTTTGATGTATGAGGAGATATCCTAAACTATATATCTATCTAGGACATTTGGATCTTGCCGTATGGCGTTGCAATATTTCTATTTCTTTTAGATGGAATGGCTCTGAGGACTGTTGTATGGTGGCTTGCATACATACTCATTTGTGTATGTAGTTGATCCCTTCGCCTGCCGATTACGCCACCCGTTCTTGTCCCGATGTTTGGAAATGGTTAGGACGGCCGAAAGGTCTACCTGTGAGTGGCATTTGGGCCCCACCGTACTATTTTAACCATTTCCGCTCATCCAGGCTTGTAACTAGGAGCGTAATTCACCGAGGTAGTTACAAACTACAAAAGTAATCAACACCGGGAAAGTTTCCCCTAAGAACTATGAAAGATTCAATAGAATTGTTACGACGGGATAGAGTGGTGGTGTTGGTGCAGATGATGGTGTGGATGATGATGATCTCGATGAAGTCTAGCTTGATGAAGGTGTTGATGGAGACGATATTCCCTCTCAGGGAAGGAATTTCCTCGGCAGAAATCTGCCTGCGGGAGAGCTCTTTCTCTCTATGTAGTCTCCGCCCCGCAAAGGCGGCGAAATCTTTCTATGGTTGCTCCTCGAACATTAGGGTTTCGGGAGGAAGATATAGGCGACGGGGCAAAGAAGGAGGTAGGCTAGGGTGGCCACACCCCCTAGTGGCGCGGCCTAGGGTGGCCCGCGCCTAGGGGGTGTGGGCCCCCTATGGCCTATCTTCGCCTCCCCTTTTGGCTTCCTTCATCTTCTAGAAAAATGTGATTTTCCATATATTTTCTGGAATTGTCTGATCTTCGCGAATATTGCATCTAGACACCGCTTTTTCCATCAGAATCCTGACTCCGGCAGTTCATCCTCCAAAAGTCATCCAACATGCAAAAATAGATGAAATAACATAAGTATCACCTCTTAATATGAAATATATCAATGAATAGCAGTAAATTATGATATAGAATAGTGATGCAAAATGGACGTATCTACTCCCCCCAATCTTAGACTTCTCTTGTCCCCAAGCAAAAACTGAGCTTAGTAAACATGTCCACGGGTTTATGGAGTGAAGTGTCGATAAAAAGAATACGGACAGTAAACATCACATTCACCAATACACAACTCATAATAGAAATCAACTCACCATTATATAACTTAACTTGCAACGAGTATGGGAGTCCCAATAAAGATGCATAAAGACAAATCATAATTGGTAATGGCAAACTTTTTTCTTGGTCAGAGAATAGTTGACAAATCATTCATAGTTTTCAAGCAAAGCTTTTGTAATGGATTTTATAACAGGAGTCCTTTGCTCAAACATAAAAGGCTTTTCACAATGATAGCTTTCAAATTAATATTCATTCAGATAAGAATTTTGTGCAAAACAAGGAAGATAAGAAACATGATTGAATAAATCATCATATGAATGATTGAAACACAACAACTTAAATGCTTGTTGGAGATCGAAATGAATATGTTTACTGACTCAACAAAAAAGTAAAAGAAAGTCCCTTCACAGAGGGAAGCAGGGATTTCAAGTTTCATAAAGAGCTTCCAAAAGATTATGGTACTTACTAGCTGTGAGCTCTCATTGACCCTATCATAAGCATCTTGAGGTGATTAAGGTTAAAGTGAACAAATATGGAGTATATGCTTGACGAAATATAAGTTGGCAATCTCATGTCCCTTGAGTATGAGGGTCGTTCCTCATGCTATTCAACTTTAGTTACAAGCAAGTTCTTGTCATTGTAAGTATATGTGTATCATAGAGAACCGCCAACGGGGTACCCCTTGCCCCATGACACAGGAGCTATCCCATATCAAAATGACAAGGCAACAAACAGTGTGCATCTCAGCGATCCTTTATTTACCATGGGAATGGTACATATATGTTTTCTGTTTCGTTTTATGCATATTTTTTGAGGATGCTTCATATATTGCTCACTATGGTGATGCTGCAAGTTTCCACCATGATTAGGCATGGATTAGGCTAGCCGCCCAGGCGTTTCTCTAACACATATACATAACTCCATGGACTTACAAGCTCCCCTTTTATTTCACACCGCCGACATCCGCAAACAAAAGATCATGATATCAACTGGGTAGATATTTACAGGTGTTGAAAGCGTTCCCCATGACAGCACGGTTCTGCTAATTCCCAACTTATAAGTGCAAGCATATACAACTTAGATGACACAATGGTTCAAGTTAATTAGGGGCAAGAAAAATAAAGTGTTCCATCAAGTTCATGAGAGCTTTACTAACTAGTTTTCACATAAAAAAAGAATTTTTAATTTGAAAGGGAGATGAAACTCGAGAATTTACTTGGAATAGCAATAATACTAATAGATAGATATGGTGGACACAAATGGCATAGGTTTAAGTTCAAGGATTGGATGCACGAGAAGTATTCCCTCCCAGTACATGTTTTTGGCTAGCAAGGCTGGGTATCAAGCATAGGAGTTGAAGGAAACAAGCAAACATACAAGTTATAAAAACAAAGATGCAATCTTCCTTGAAAACACAAAAGATCTTAACTAAAGAATACTAAGATTATGAGCCAATCAAGAAAGAAAGAAAATAATTAAAATACCTGTAAGTGCTTTTCTCTTTTCCCTTCACACCTCAAAAAGTGTTGCTACTGACCAGAGCTCGGTTTTCGAAAACCAATTTAGATTTAATTGATGCTCCCAAAGTGATACCAATACTAATCAACAAGATCAATCATATAACAGAGATTGCAAACTAAGATAATATGTGCAAAAAGTAAATGATGAAACTTCTCATTAATATTCTATAAATGCACTCACACCAAGGGATACATAGATAACCAACTAGAGGGGAGATACTTCCACAATGCAAACCATACTATATGATAACTTCTCTAAACAAGATATGACTATACTCAAAAGGTAAAAATATGAAAGATAATGATGTGATACCGCGACATTTCCCCAAGCTTGGAACAAACCAAGGGGATGCCAAAAACCTAATGACGAATTACTCCTTTGGTGGTGGTAGTATTTCCTTTTCATCATCAGACTTCTAAGGTAAAGGCTCCCCATCCATAAAGGATGTCTTGGTTTCCAATATCCTGAACTATCAGCAGAACTTATGCTCTTAAACCTAGCCTCATACACACAATTTTGATTTTGAATGTCATAGAGTTGTGCTTGTAATTGGTTGGTGGTCTGGTGAAGCTAGAGGATTTCGTCCCAAAGCTTGGCGTTCTCCTTCTTGTGCTCGGCGACGAGTTCTGAACTTATTTTATGGATGATGTCCACCTCGCGTTCTGCCATCTTATTGTACCTAAAAACTTCTTGCTCCAATGCTTCCATCCTATCTTCTAGACTTCCTTATCCTTTAGGGCCCTGAACTTCGTTTATCTATACCTTCCCATCCTTGTTAAACAACTCCTTGGGGTGCATCTTCAACTCATACATGTATGGGTTGATGATGTCCGTGGAGGAATTCTCCTTGGGTGATCCGGAGGAAGACAATGAGGCTCCAAAACTGAGAATATGTCCGACAGAAACATATCGAAACAAGAACACGACGAGAACACGATATACGGACCTCGGGGGAGTTCAGGTGATTATACGAAGTTTTACTACATAAGGAAGGTACAGGGCGAAAATGGGACGGATACGGGCTCCGGGGTGGTCACACCACCTGGTGGCGCGGCCAGGTGGGGCCTGTGCCACCGGGTCTTGTAGTCCACCCATGCTCCATTTCCTTCCCTCTTTCGTCTTGTTATATTCTGTACGGAATAAAAAATGCAAAAATATAAAAAGAAAAAAAAACACGAACCTTTAATTTCCAGCACTTTTATCTATTCAAAGACAGACTCTGCAGATTCCTTCTCTCCAACACTTGAAAGTTCCTTTCATACAAAGCTTCACACAATCCTCATTAGCAACATTAGTGGATGCAAAATAAAGAACCTTTGGGTTCAAATTTCAACTAAAATCCATCAAAACATAAGCTACTATAGAAACTCCTTTCAAAAGCCCAAAATGAATTTAAAATTGAATCGATTTAAGAGGCAATGCTAATAATGGAAGAAATCTGTCAAAACAGACAAGCAGGTAAAGATTGATTTTTTTGAAAATCTTATGTTGCTCAAATAAAAAATCCAAAACTGATAAAAGTATGATAACAACTTGGGGCACAAGCACATAAAAATATAGCTTAATCCGATGTACTGGGATTTTTCACGAATTTTTACAATGCAACACAATTTTTTTGTTCCGGGATAGCAACTTCTCACAACTCACCTACTTCTCAAAAGAGGCTGATCTTGACACAAAAACCAAACCAAAAGTATAAGGAGCGGTTATTATAGAGGTAATAACTTCCAAGACTCAAAGAAACAAAAACCCAAAGCAAACTAAAATGGGTTGTCTCCCAAAAGCTCTTTCTTTATATCCATTAAGATGGGCATGATAATTTCAAATATGTTCTCATAGGAGATATGAATTTGAAATAAAAGAGAGCATCAAGAAGCAAATATCCAACACATTTGAGTCTAACCCACTTCCTGTGCAAGGGAATTTTGTAAGAAAACAAATTATTGAAAAAAAGGCTACTAGCATAGGAAGAAAAAACAAGTGTAACTTCAAAACTTTCAACATAAAGCGGGAAAACTTAATATTATTGAGATGAATAAAACCATGTTTCCCTCTCTCATAATAACTTTCAGTAGAACTTTGAATAAAGTTAACAATATAACTGTCACAAGAAACATTCTTATCATCAGAATGAGCATACTTAAAATCATCAAAAAGAGGTCTAAGGTCATAAACTGGATCAATAGAAGCAAGTTGTTCAACCCTAAAATTCTCATTACGCAAATCATTTTCATAAGGAGATTTAGGAAATTTGGAAAAATTAAACTCATAAGATTCTCCATCAAATTTAGTTAAAATTTCTCCTTCTTACAATCTATAATAGCTCCACAAGTGTTTAGAAAAGGTCTACCAAAAATCAGCAAGCACTAGAAAATCAGCAGGATATTTAATCTTACCACAAAGAACCTCCACATCTCTAACTATACCAATTGGACAAATGGTTTCTTTATTAGCAAGGTGAATAACCACATCAATGTACTCAAGTTCACTAGGACCAATTTCATTCATAATTTCTCTATACAGCTTATAAGGAATAGCACTTGAACTTGCACCAATAGCACATAAACCATAATAGCAATGATCACTAATTCTAATAGAAAGTACAGGGAAACTAGCTTTCCTAGCTTTACTAGGATAAGATACAATATTAGAAGCATCTTCACAGAAGATAATGTGCCCATCTTCTACATTCTTAGTGACAAGGTCTTTCACAATGGCTACAACAGGTTTAATATTTATTTGGTCATCAGGTTCTACAGCTTTCTTTGTACTTTTACTAATCACATTAGCTATAATAGATTGTTCCTTTACGTTAGAAGGGGAAGGTATTTTCTCAATATAGGGTTCGGGCAAAATGTGATCAATAGTACAAACTTCAGTGTTCCTAGCAGGAACATGATCAACAATATCTTTATAAGGTGCATGGTACTTGTTCCACTTTTTTTAGGAATTTCAATATAAAAGGCAAAAGCCTTAAAATAATTGGCAATACTTTGAGAATCAAGACCATACTCAGTACTACTATCATGAAAGTCATCAGTTCCCATAAAAGATTTAATGCATTCATAATCATAATTTATACCTGACTTTCTTCCTTTGTCATTCTCCCATGCTTCAACATTTTCTTGAATTCGGTCTAGATAATCCCATTTAGCTTCTTCTTTCATACGTGTGAATGATCCATCACAAGAAGCATCTAATAAATCTTTATCATGAAGAGAAAGCCTTGCATAAAAGTTATTGTAATAATATTAAGAGAGCTCATGAATAGGACATTTAAGCATTAGTAACTTCAATCTCCCCCAAGCTTGGGCTATACTCTCTTCATCACGAGGCCAAAAGTTATATATTTGATTCCTATCCTATGAATCTGATACGTTGGAAACGTACCTATAATTTTTGATGCTCCATGCTTGTTTAGTATCTACTTTTCTTTACTTGTCTACACTTTGAGATTCTTTTTACATGTTTTCTGGTACTAACCTATTAACAAGTTGCAACAGTGCCAGATTCCTGTTTTCTGCTGTTTTTGGTTTCAGAAAAGTTAGTAAAGAAATATTCTCGGAATTGGACGGGACAAACGTCAAAGTCAATTACTTTCCGTGGGGAACAAGAAGTCCAGAGGGGTTCCGGAGGGGACAAACCCACCCCAGGTGCGGGTGGGCCCAGCCTCACGCCAGTCTAGGGTTTGGCTACCCTGGTTGCCTCCTCGGCCTCCCCGTTCGCCTATAAGAAGCCCCCGATGCAAAAACCCTAAGCACCCCGATTAAATCTCCACGAAACCGTCTGTAGCCGCCGCCACCATCATCCCTAGATCGGGGGGATCTGAAGTTCTTCCTGGCACCCTGCCAGAGGGGAGATCATCCGGAAGGCCTTCTCTCCGGTATGATGCGTGAGTAGTTCCATGTAAGGTTCCCAACCTTTAATAAGGTAGAGATCCATGTGTTTACAATGCTAGTCCCTGGATCAATAGCTAGCATCCACAGTTAAGATGTAATATCAAGAAACAAAGGTCATAATATAACTTTATAACCAGGAATAAAATAATTCATTACATCTTACATAGCTCATTTGGCTATCTCATTACAATGCAGCAGAATATCTATAAGCATGGAGTCCTTCATCTTCAAAGTGCCACAGGCAGTCATGTTGGTTGTAGACTTGTAATCCTAATCAATAAACTTCACTAACATCAAACAAACCTGCAACATAGTAAGTTGAAGCCACATGGGTCAATACATTTGTATTGTATTGCCAAGTTTCACTATTATGAAGAAATAAGTGGATCCTATCATTACATGCATATTTGGCTAAGTGAGGTTAGGCTCTTTTGCAGAAAGAAATATAGTTTTGTCCTATCTTTTCAAAATAGTTTTTGATCTTTTGTCAAATCTTTCTGAACTTCTTGGAAAACTCCAAGTGCTTCTAATCCCTTGTTGTCACCATCAAGTTTTACTTTGAGAAATTGGAATGTCGAGATCTTCCATAGCTCCAGGCCTTAGTTGCTTAGTATTTGTCCATAACCGGGGACACGGCTAAGTACTTAGAATTTGATCTTCTGCAGAAGTTGTACACTTTACCCACATGACACAATCTCATCTTGATGCCACCAGTGGCCACTGGATAAGTACTCACCAAAATGGAGTACTGGCAGATTGAGAATGTGACAAAGTCTTTCCATAGGAGTCCTCCCAATACACAATGCTAGCTTTTCATCCAGGCACCAATGTAGGGTTTCAAGTTCCCTTACACAATTCTAGTTAACCTGAAGATGCCAATGCATGGGCCTTCCACTATGTAGTTGACTAAGCCAGAGACCATTTAGCATGTGGCTGTACACGGAAGCCACTGTATGAGAAACATGTTCAATCTCTAAGTCCCTGGGTGGTTTTCTTCTAGTTCACATACAAAAAGAGATAGCCATATATACATGGTTCCTTTTGTTTCCACCTTGTCCAATCTTGAGTATCCTTTTCCACCCAGGTGGTTCATTGAGTACATGTTTTATTATATAAAACATATGTCTTTTCAACTCTTCATATAATCATATCATGTATCCCATCCCAATATATAGTAGGGTTAAGCATACTACAACTACAATGTTTCCACTAAGGGAGATATAAGGGTATCCTATTAGGATTTAGCATAGCATAAAATATAGTAATCCTTTCCATGCATGTTACAAAAATCCACTAAGTGCAATGAAAATAGTAGGACATGGATGATAGTGTCACTTGCCTTTTTAGTATAGAATGTTGGTTCACTTCTTGATCTTGCAAATATCACACTCTTCTAATTCCACTACAATTCAATCAAGCAAACACAAATTCAACTAGCATTCCAACCAATTTATCACACATAAAATAATAGAAACAAGGTCATGCATGCAAGCATGTAAAAGATAGTTTTACTTGCAAAAGTGGTTTCTACTAGGCTCTAAACATTATAAGGTTCAAAGTGGTCATTTACAAAAGTGGTAAAACCATTTGCAAAAGGTTTTTATCTATAAACCATTTTTAAATCAACTCATTATTTTATGTGGTTGAAAATGCTTTTATCAAAGCAATATTATTTAAAGAGTTCACCAAATATATTTTAATTCTCAAAACTTGGTGTTTAGGGTCAGAAGTTTTGAATCAAATCATTTCCCAAAGGTTTTACTCAAAATCATTTCTAAAACAAAAACAAATTTTTATTTGACTAGAAATGTGCTAACTCAAGTATTTATTACTAAACTTCACAAAATACATTTTTAAATCCATAAGTTGGTTCCTAGGGTCAGTAGGTTCACAAAAAACCATTTTGCAAAGATTTCACATTAAAATTATATCTAGAACAATTTTTATATTCATAATAAGACTACACATGTTTCTGCAAATTCAACCAATTTTCCAGAAGCAAAACATTAAACAAAATGCATGGTTGCAAAGTACTTGTTCTGCTGAATCCATTGATATAAAATTTACAAAATTTGGACGTGTAGAACTAAAGTTATGAATTTTGCAAAATCTCACATCCAATAGAACATTTTTCTGTTTTTAAAACTGAGTCAGTGCCACGCGTCTTAACCTCATTGGGCGATACCACTTCGTTCGGATTGAGCAATACTGGCCGTCAGATCTAACTAGCAATGCACGGGAGCGTACCGGTTCGTTTAAGTCATTCTATCGCGCGTGCATGATCAAAATCCAACGGCTCACAACTACTGGACATAAACTGGCGGTGCTGCGCGGCGGCGCACGCTCGGACAGGAGGTTTCCGGCGAGGCTAGGAAGCGTAGGAGAGGGGGAAGACCATTACCGAACTCGCTGTGACGTGCTGAAGCTCAAGGTGGTTGAAGTGGACGAAGGGGCGCTTGGAGCTGCTGGCAATTCCTCGCCGGAGTCGCCGTTGGCGTCGAGCACGCTCAGGTGTCGTCGGGGATGGGGCTACAAGTCACCTTAAGGCAAGATAGGGGCACGGTTAGACACGGATGAGTGTGGCGTTCACGTGAGCATGATCTAGAGGTGCTGGGGCGAACGGAGGTTACCTAGGGAGTTCGCCGGAGGCGGAACAGACGGCGGTGGCGAGTTGAGGTCGTCCTTGCCGATGCTCTGGGGCAAGCGCGAGCTAACGAGTGGCACGGGGAGATGCGCCAGGAGGTAGGGAGCAGGCTCGCGTGCAGAGAAAGGTGAGGCACTGTAACACCCTCAGAATCGGACCTATGCAAGTTTGAACGAAATTCGCCAAACCCGCATAGAAACGATTCAAAGGTGCCCACCAGGCACTTTCGTGCGGGTGGAAAACGAAGTAATAACATTACACAACAGTCCTCGATGGGACCCACAGAACAGATATATATAACAGCGACTCAAGGAGTCAAGAAGACAGATGTAATGTACAAGATCCAAATCACCTTGAAAACGATAGAGCGTCCGACTACGGACAAGAAGCAAATGGGGCTAAGAGCCCTGAAGAATAACCAATGGCGTCCATAACCCTGCCCAGGCCAAGCCGGAAGGGTAACCCTGCTAACGGCGTCGATCTCAAAACCTGCTTAAACAAAGGGGTGCCGACAAAGGGCAAAGGAAAAAGAAGGAGCGTCAGTACTGAGGCCAGTACACGGCGAGGCTAGAATTCGGCGGTCCTCGCCTACATAGGTATGGTGGACTGAAGCGGCAGCGGCAGCATGCACTAAACAACCTATAGAGACTCGATACAACTGGCGGTTATCAGAGGGGGGTGAGAATGACCTAACCGGATCCAACCTGAAGCTATCACCAAACAAACCCATCCTGGTGTTTCCCCCTCGAGACCAAACGAGGAAGTCAACCGAGGAACTCACACAGTTGGCAGTTTTATTTATCCAGTTATCGTTGCCGCAATTACTAGTCAGGTTTAGATAATCATCCTGATAAAGTAAACAGTGGGCACTTTTAGTTAACCATTCCGTTATAGTTGCATCCATTACTAATCAGGTACAGATAGCATGAGATAAACCCAAAACCCAGCAGTTGTTGGTACTTTTATTCAGCCAATTCGTTGTAGTTGCAATACTTACTAGTCATATACAATTGTCGCAAGCGACAACCAAACAAGCAATTGTGGGCAGTATTAATTAGCCATTCCATTATAGTGAAGCTGATTACTAGTCATTATAAGTCAAATTTATAACAATAAACTTTAGTTATGCTTGTCTATGATCGAGATACTGTGCTCCAAGTCGTCCATATCCGCGGACACGGCTTTCAGAAAGTTTTACCCGGCCGGGGTGCACCAATAGCAACACACACTCGATCAACCTCGGAAAAACCAAATCAAAACCCAACGAGGCTTTCACGATTGAACAATCACAGGATTCAGAATATTTCAGGGCCACCTTAAGTAGAACCCGCAACGGAGTAAGCAAGCTCGAGACGGCCTCAAGGTTTGGGACGGTCAGTGAACGATGGGAACCCCAAACGGGCTTGTCGACACCGCAAATCGTGGTCCGATCCTAACAAGACAGCAGCAAGACTCGCACAATCGTAAATAAAGCGGTAAAACATGGCATAAGTACAGGATCGTAAATAAAACCTCAAACTAGTTTGTGGCCCCAAGAAATAAGAATGAATCAAGCTCTGGCTCAGGGGGGTCCCATATACCTCCCGGATGTGGATAGCGCGCAAAAACAAGGAACAGGTATCAAGTACTCGGGGTCTTACGGGACACAAGTGGCTCGAAACCAAATATTATCTATCACCCACCGATGCCTCTGCTTATTCAATTTTAGTTGTTAAACAGAAATTAAAGTGACGATAAGTAAAACTAGATTCATCTCCATCATCAACATGCGGCAATACATCAGCAACTGTGGCATATGGCGACACACATCAGCACTTGAGCCAGCAACTACGACGCGCAAGTCCAACTATCTACCAAACAACAGGTAATAGGGTGTGGCCAAGGCAATATACGGCTGCAGGGAAAATATCAGCACGGAAACTACAAAGATCGCAAATACGATAGCAATAGATCAACAGGAGGGAATAAAGACTATAAAAGTAAGATAGGTAGAAAGGGGAGATGCTCGAAAACATTGTCGAAGGTTCAACGAAGATCGGGTAAGCTCACATCAACTCAACGGCCTGATCCGCGAAGAAGCAAAACACTAGAAGGAACACCGGATGCAATATTTAATAAAACGGCAAAAGATCGGCATGCTTATGATATGATGCATGGCATGGCCAAGTGCGGTGCAATTAGGTCATGTTAAGCGGAACCAGGGGCCCCGACACTTGATTAAATGGTTCAAGTTATTTAGAACCCCCCGCAAATTAAATGTTGTTTAAACAAGGCAAGATAAGGTACCGGTTCGCTACACAAGTTTAAATGAGGCCGATATGAGACTAGATTTGCCCGCATATGGGCCCCATATTTAATTATTAGGTGAATCGGCATAAGGCCCCCAAACCAAGGAGATACATGCGAGATGACAATTTAATATGCGACAAGTTGTATTTCAATTATAAAATAGGGTTTGCGGAAGAGGGTTCACACATTAGGGTTCGGCAGATCTTGGGGTTCCGGGGTTCGGGGTTCGTCTCGGGGTTCGACGGGGGTCCAGGGTTCGGCGAGGTCGCTTCCGGCGGGTTCGTTCTCTCGGGGTTCGACGGGGGTAGTTCTTGGCGTTCCGGATCCGGGCTTGGTTGGCGTCAGGGGCGCAGTGCTCGACGTCCTCGGCTCCGGGAGGAAGATCTTGGTGCGTCGGATTCGGTTCTCTAATCCAAGTAGTAGACCTGTTCCGCTCCATGTTGACGACCTTGGAGTGCGGGGCTTCGTTTCCGTGAGGCGACCTTGACGCTCCGCGTCTTGATCACGGGTTCTCCGGGCTCCCATGTAGGAGATCTTGTCGACGCGTCGAAGATCTCGGGCTCGGGCCTTGGCGTTCCACGAGATCGGGTTCCGGTTATGAGGGTCGATGTCGATCTTGGAATGGCGTCGGTGTGGATCTAGTAGATGCTTCATCTATGCAGCAACGCAGTGATCTAGAGCAGACTTTGGTCATCTCATTACCACAATCCCACACACTCACGCATGAGGGAGTGGAACTGCATGGTACTGTAACCGAGCTTGGCGGGTTGGGGGCTCACGACCTGAAAAGGAACGACGAGCTTAGGCCGAGGGCGCGCGCGGAGACGGTGGTCGGAGGCTGCTTGCGCGACACCGGCGGCGAGGCGACGAGGGGTGCTGCCGACGGCGAGGTCGCTGGGAGGCACTGGTCGGCGGGGCACGGCGACGGCGAACCAGGGGCCGGAGGGCGCGCAACAGCGGAGCCTGCGGCGCCCGGAGGTCGCTGGGAGGACGCCGGAGGAGGCGGGGTCGGCGGAGGAGGGCGCGCAGTGGAGAAGGGTCGAGGCGGCCGCGGTTGGAGAAGGCGAAGCTCGGCGGGCGCGGGGGCGCAGGTTGAGCGAGGTCGTGAGCGGAGGCGCAGGCGCTGGGACCTCGAAGGACGGCCGGAGGCGGTGCTGGCGGACCGTGGTGGGCGCGTGAGGCGGGACGCGGGCCGGGAGGAGATGGCGATGGGCGCGGAGGACGTCTGCTGAGCGGCGGCGCCGTGAGTGAGCCGAGAGGAGCGCGAGGAGGGCGAGAGGCGGGTGAGGTAGGGAAGCGGCGGCGGGCAAAGTAGCGGCTGGGCGAGGCGGCGAGGGAGCTGGGAGGAGCTGGGCGGGCGGGCGCTGGAAGAAGACGAGAGGAGGAGAGAGGCACGCGTGGGGGAGTGGTGGGGCAGGTGTCTGTCCAGCGTGGGCGCAAGGAGGTGGGGCCCGGGTACGGTGGGGTGTGGGCTGCTGTGTGCGTTGCGTGTGTGTGGTTGTTTGGTGTGTGTGGGTTTGAGAGGGAGAGAAAAGAGGAGAGAGGGAGAGGCCACGTGGCAGGGTGGGGTTGGTTGGAGGGGAGAGAGGCGCTGAGGTGGCGGCACGCTAGTGGAGGGGGTGAGGTGGCCAGGTAGGGGTGGGTAGGATAGTTGGTGAGGTTAGGATTTAGAGGCTGGCTTGGTGGACCGACTTAAAACCTGGGGCAGTCGTTCGGGTCGATCGGCCCGTTCGACTGTCCCGCTTAAAATTAATGTAATATTTTATTTATTTCAAACAACATTTTTGCAAACCGAATTCGGCAAAACAAATTATTCCGGCAACCCAGATTTTCGGTGTTTGAATAAGATGGGGCGTTTGGAAAACAAATCGGGGTTTCGAAAATAGTTTTATGCAAACAATGCATGATGATGACGATGCAATGCACAAATTCAACGCGATTTTCTAGTAGTGGTTTTGCGGGATGCCACAGGCACGGCTGCGGTTCGCCGAAATTGATCGGAAAGGTCATCGGAGCAGAGAAAGCTTGAGCTCAAAATTCCGGCAGCCTAGTGGCAGAGGGGAGGCGCTGTTTGGGGGGAAAGAGAGAGGAGGTGTGGGCGTTTATCTGCGCGTGATCACAGCGAGGAATTACTCAGGCAATAACGCGTATTCATCGCCGGAGTTAATCGGCAGCAACGGCAGCGAGACGTGGTCGCGGGTTGAAAATGTTGTGCTGGCAGTGGGGCCGTGCTGACAGTGAGAGAGAGAGGGAGCACGGGGTCCACCTGTCTGTGTCTCTGCGGGTACTTTTCCGAGTGAAAAACGTTTCGCTGAGAGGGGGGAGAGTTGGGCTGCGAGTTGGGCTGCTGGACCTGTTGGGTTGGGTTGAGTCTGTTTCACTTTTTTTATAGATTGCTTTTTCTTTTTCTATTTGATTTTCTGTTTTGATTTTCAAACAACAAATGAATTCAAACCTTTGCCAAACTTTGTGTAGATTTTAATTCTATTTAACAACATAATCCAAAGTCCAAAACAAAATAATTTTTATTCTTTGTAGGATCCATTAATAATTAAATAAATAGACCTTAGTCATTAATTCAAATAGGATTTGATTTATTTAAAAACTCTATTTGAAATCTAAAACAAACCAAAACCTTTTCAATAGGTTTCATTTGAAAATATAAAACACTTGGAAATCTTATTTAAAATAAATTAACAAGTTTTAGTGTTTATTTAAAATGGAAAATCCTTTACTTTAATAAAATTGGATATTAATAAAACCTCATTATTTTATTTAAATAAAACTTTACTCTTTTTTATCAAATAGAAATATTTTATTTCAAAAGCTTGGCCAAGATTTAATTTGGCTCTATAAAATAATCCTTATTTATAACTCTACCTTTGCTCTTGAAAACCAAATCTTTTTATTAAAAGATCCAAAAATAGTGATTGCAATTATTAAAACTTTCTTTATTAATTGTTTATCTTTTAAATCCCTTTAGGATTTATTTGATCAAAATAGGTTTGGATGTTTCCAATTGGAATCAAAAGTTTCTTCTCACCCTAAATTTCAACAAAATTTTATTTTGTTTATTTATTTTTTCACATTTCAAAATTTGGAAAATTTTGGGATGTGACATTCCACCTTGGAATATGGGTCCATGTAGTAGCTAGATGGTTGTATCTCCTCCTTTGTGCTTTCATGTATAGATCTTGTGAGCTCCGTTCATGATCAAGATCTAATCTATTTGTAATCATGCATGTTGTGTTTGTGGGGATCCGATGGATATTGAGATTATTATGTTGGTTTGATTAATGGTTTTGTCTTTATGATTCTATCATGTCTGTGTTGTTTGTGATCTTGCATGCTCTCCGTTGTTAGTAGCTATCTTGGCCAAGTAGTTGCTAGTGACTCCAAGAGGGGGTATTTATGCTCGATAGTGGGTTCATGCCTCTAGTTTACAAGGGAAGGGACAGAAATCTCTTCGGTTGTAGATTTTTTGTTCCCACTAGGGAGAAAACAACGATATCTTCTTCATGGAACATGTGGACTGTTTACCTTACACACTTTGCTTAAAGAAGTTGTCTGTTGCTTGCAACTTAATACTGGAGGGGGTTCGGATGATAACCTGAAGGTGGACTTCTAGTCATAGATGCAGTTTGATGGCGGTCTATGTATCTTGTTGTATTGCCCAATCGAATCTCATAGGATCTTTCTGACTAGTAATTGCATTGTTATGCCTTTCTCAGTTCCTGTCAATTGCCCTGCTGTAATTTGTTTACCCTTCATGCCATGTTGTTTATCTAAGGAGAGCACCTCTAGTGAACTATGGACCCCGGTCCAATCTTTACCATTGATACATATTCCACCATTACTTGTTTACTTGCTGCAAACCATTACCTTCCACACCATACGTTTAATCCTTTGTTACATCAAACCGGTGAGCTTGACAACCTCACTGATTCGTTGGGGCAAAGTCTTGAGTTTGTGTTGTGCAGGTCTCCGCGTTGCTTGCAACACCTGTATGACGTTTCCTTCCTCCTTCTGGTTCGATAACCTCGGTCTCTACTAAGGGAAGACTTGATACTTGATGCTTCACACCTTGCTCTTGGGGTTTCCAATGAAGTGCTCCACGTCAGCACCATCAACAAGTTTTCTGGCGCCGTTGCCGGGGAGGCCAAGGACGTCTTCACTAGGGGAGTCCTTCACTTCCTTTCTCTTTACTTTGTTTTTAGTTTGCTTTGTTTCTTTTGCTTGGTTTTGTTTGACTCTATTAAAAAAACCCTAAAAAAATAGTCTAGTTTGGTTTGCTTGCTTTATTCAAAAACACAAAAAATAGTTCCTGCTCTAGCAACTGCTGCTATTTTTGGCTTGCCCACCTTTGCCAAAATAAACTCTCCTGTGAACTGTAGGGGTTCGTAGCATGGAAAAACAAAATTCTACCGCATGCATACAAACAAGCCAAGATCTATCTACTAGATTGTAGCAACGAGTCGATTAGAGTACTCACACTCGAAGATTCCAAAGCAGTTAACGAGAGCAGATTCTCGTGGGTGATGTAGTCGTACACTTGTCGATCTCAAGATCGCGTAGATGATCCTTCTGGCGTTGTATTCCGGCAACACTTCCGCAGTCGGTCACACGTTTGATACTCGATGAAGACCTTCCTCTCCCTTGTTCCAGCAGGCAGTGGAGGTTGTAGTTCTCCCCTCGCGATTCCAGCAGCACAACGGCGTGGTGTCGGAAGTAGAGGGAAGATCCCGCAGGGTTTTTCCTAAGCCGGTGCGAGTTATGGTGGATTTAGGGTTTCTAGCGATCTAGGTTTAGAAGTCCGGAGAGGAGGAGGACGTGTCGGCGGCGACGTGGCGCACGGGGTGGGGAGGGCTAGGTTGTGTGCTCTTTGGGGAAGCCCTCCCCCTCTATTTATGAGAGGGAGGGAGGCTTGGGAGAGGGGAGTTTGAATCCATACCCAAACCCAAGTTGGATAGAAGGAAGGACTCTTTCCTTCTTCCACTAGGAAACTATTGTTCCAGTTTGACTTTTCAAACCTCCATTTTGACTTTCAATTTAGAGCTTTATTTCTCTCTCGCAAATGCCCAACCAAATGACCTAGTACATGATCCAATCATTCCACTTACCCATGACATATTCATGGTCCATTCCCCTTCCGGTCCGGTGAACCTTCTAGAACCTCTCCGATGAAAACATCGAAATTATTCCCGAACTCCCGAATCGGACTTTCCTTATATGAATCTTATTATCCGGACCATTCCGGATCTCCTCGTGATATCTCGGATCCCATCCGAGACTCCGAACAACATTCAGTTTCCCTACTTACATTCCATATCTACTAAACAACATCCAATCCTTACGCGTGTCTCCCTACGGTTCGTGAATTATGCGGACATGACTGAGACACTTCTCCTATCAATAAACAATAGAGGAATCTGGAAATTCATATGGCTCCCATATATTTCTATGATTACTTTGCGATCGAATGAACCACTTACATACGATACCAATTTCCCTTTGTCTCGCGATAGTTTACTTATCCAAGGTTTGATCGTCGGTATCTCTGCATACCTACGATCAACCTCATTACAGATAAGTACTCTTTTCTAGTTCCCGTTATATGTGATCCCTTGTGATCCAGTCACATGCTTGCAAGCTAATTGGATGACATTCCATCAAGAGGGCCCAAAGTATATCTATCCGTCATATGGATGGACAAATCCCACTCTTGATCCATGTGCCTCAACACATACTTTCCGAACACTCAATGCCACCTTTATAGCCACCCAGTTACGGTGTGGTGTTTGATTTCATCAAAGCATCCTTCCGGTGATGATGATTAGCATGATCTCATGGTCGAAGGAATTAGGTTACTATGTATCATAAAGCTTATAACAAACGAACTATTGAAATGACTTGATCTTTATGCTACGCTTATCTATAGGAGTATGTCCATCATACCATTCTCCCAATGATATGATCTTGTTGTTAATAACATCTCAATGTTTATGATCAAGAAACCACGATCATATATTAACCAACAAGCTAGTATTATAAAGAGGCTTTACCAGGGACTCTAATTTCGTTTACAAATCACACAAGTATTAATGTTTCCAGTTAATACTATTATAGCATGAATGTAAACATTTATCATAAACACAAAGATATAATAATAACCACTTTTATTATTGCCTCTAGGTCATATCTCCAATAAGAACACCAAGTTGTGTGACTTCACTAGCACCAACAACAATGATTTCCGAAGCACTCCTATTGATCCACCTGCTCCTGATGCTACCTTTTATGAAATTAAGCCTGCTTTATTGAATCTTGTGATGAGAGAGCAATTTTTTGGTGCTGGTTATGATGATCCTGCTGCCCATCTCAATAGCTTTGTTGAACTTTGTGAGATGCAAAATTATAAGGATATAGATGGAGATATTATTAAGCTCAAGCTTTTTCCTTTCTCTTTGAGGGGAAAAGGTAAAGAATGGTTGCTTTCTTTGCCTAAAAGTAGTATTGATTCTTGGACTAAGTGCAAAGATGTTTTTCTGGAAAGTACTATCCTCCTGCTAAGATTATATCTATGAGAAGTGATATTATGAAATTTAAACAACTTGATAGTGAACATGTTGCTCCAGCTTGGCAAAGAATGAAATCTTTGGTTAAGAATTTCCCTACTCATGGACTCACTGCTTGGATGATTATCCAGACTTTTTATGCAGGTTTGAACTTCTCCTCGAGAAATATATTGGATTCAGCTGCTGGAGGTACCTTTATGGGCCTCACTTTGGTTGCTGCAACAAGGCTCCTGGATAATATGATGGTTAACTACTCTGAATGGCATGTTGAGAGAGCTCCACATGGTAAGAAGGTAAATTCTGTTGAGGAAACTTCCTCTTTGAGTGAAAAGATTGATGTTATTTTGGCTATGCTTGTTAATGGGAAAGCTCCTCTAGATCCTAATAGTGTTCCCTTAGCCTCTTTGGTTGCTCAAGAAGAGCAAGTTGGTGTGAACTTCATTAGAAACAACAATTTTGGCAACAATACTTATGGTAATTATAGGCCTTATCCTCCTAGTGGAAATGTTTATCATGATAGATCTGGAATGCCTAGTGAAGAAAGGATTCTAGAAGTAGAGAGATCCACTAAGAATTTTATGCAGATGCAATATGAGCAAAATAATATTTTCACTAAAACTATGGAGGAACAGTCTATCATCTTGAAAAACATTAGCCATCAGCTTGAGAATCTGAATAGAGAAATTCCTAGTTTACAGTATCCTCTTTGTCTGAAGCTCAGTGCTCCTTGATTAATAAAATGGCTGCTAAACCTGAAGCTATGGAAAATACCTTTGCTACTGCTCATGCCATACAAGTTATTATTGATGAAAATGTTAGGCTGTTAGCTCAACTTCATGCTAAGTGAGAAAGGGAAGCTGAAATTGATAGAAACAATAGTGTGTGCACTATCACCACTAAACCACAAGTAGTCCCTATTGCTACTCCTACTATGCCTAAGCCTATTGAGCCTACTACTAGTGATGCCAAGTTTGATTTTGATATTGATGGTTGCAATATTTCTGAAGTGATTATGTTCTTGCGAAAGCTTGCTAGAAGTCCTGATGCTAGTGACATGCATGTTGCTTTTACCAAACACATTACAGATGCTCTTGTTAAGATTAATGAAGAGAAGCTAAAACACAAAGCTTATATTCCTAGGAAAGTAGAAGATTATTAGGAACCCATTATTAATATTCAAGTGAATGAATTTGATCTTAAAGCTTCAGGTGATCTTGGTTCTAGTGTCTCTATTATACCTAGGAAGATTTATGAAATGCTTGATTTGCCACCTTTAGAAGATTGTTATTTGGATGTCTCACTCAATGATAATGCTAAGAAGAAACTCATGGGGAGTATTAATGATGTTCTCATCATGGTTAACAATGCTTATGTCCCTGTTTATTTCTATGTTTTGGATGTTGAATACAATGCTTCTTGTCCTATTACTTTGGGAGGACCTTTTCTTAGAACAGTTGGTGCCATCATTGATATGGAAGAAGGCACCATTAAATATCATTTTCCATTCAAAAAAGGTATTGAACACTTCCCAATTAGAAGAGAGAAGTTGCTTTTTGCTCCCCCTTTGAAAGCAAGCTTTGATGTTAATGCTTCCTCATTTGAAAATACTTGATTCTTCTTGCTTCTTGTGCCTAACTTAAAGGCGTTAAAGAAATGTACTTGTTGGGAGATAACCCAAGTGTTTCCTTGAGTCTTGGAAGTTATTACTTCAGTAATGACCTCTCCTTATTCTTTTTGTTTGCTTTTTGTGCCAAGAATGACCTCTAATGAGAGGGAAGTAAGATTTGGAGAGTTGATGTCCCGAAATAGATTTTTTTCCTCGACCAAAAAAATTCGTGAGGCTCTGTAACTCGGATTTAGATAAAAATTTACGAATAAATCCCCCTGTATGTTAGATAACTTTCGTTAGTTCAACACTTTTTGATTTGAGAAACAGAATATGTTCGAAAAAATTGGTTTCTACCTGCTGGTCTGTTTTGACAGATTTCTGCCATTATTTGCATTTGCTTCTTATTAATTCCTTTTTGAGTTCTCTTTAGGTGAGTTGAGCTTTCTGAAGGAGTTACTACAGTAGATTGTGTTTTTAGTGAAAAGCCTTGCTGTTCCAAAGCTTTTCCAGAGGTCTAATATCTTTTGAATAAACTAATGTTGCTAATGAAGATTGTGTGAAGTTTTGTATGAAGGAAAAATGTCAGGTGTAAAGAGAGAATGATGAAATGAGATGAAGAATGGACAAAAGCTCAAGATTGGGGATGACACAATGGTGTCACCCCAATAAATATCCAAGAGGTAAAAGCATCAAAGATTGGGGATGCCCAAGGCATCCCCTTCTTCATCAATAAAATGCACAGGTCTGTCTAGACACTTCGTTTTTATTGTTTCATGCACAGTTGTGTTGTTCTTGGAGCATCTTAGTTTTCGTTTGCTTTGGTTAGGTTGTTTAGTTTGCTTGAATAAAGTAGTTTGGACCCACGTTCTTACTGTGTTGTTTTGTAAATAAGTTTGCTTGGTGTTTGGAAAGGAGTAGTAAGTTCTTGCTTGAAGTGCAAGAGGAGCTTGCATTGACTGTGACTTAGACTTTAGCATGACATGCTATATGTTGTTTTGACCTTATGCTTAGTGATTATTGCAGTAGCATGTCTTGTTCCAAACAATTGGGATTGCTTAGTGTGCCTTGAAGAAATTATGCGTTGTTTTAGCATGCAAAAGCATAGTATTGTGGTATTCTCCTTTGATGCTTTGCTTGGGTCTCTATGATCATTTAGTCCTTGACTTGTAGTACCACTATTTGCTTTTATTAGTATGCTTTGTTGCATTGCATGATTTTGGCCATTATTGCTCTCTTAGTTGGTTGCTCCCAATCTTTTGCTAGACTCCACTTGTATGAGTAAGCTCTACTCATATTTCCAACTCCCAAGAAACCAAGTTTTTCCAAAGTGTCCACTATAAACTCATATGCATGGTGTGTTACACCATTCCAAGTATATTCTTGTTTTCAGCTATCTTCCAATTAAAAACTATTTTGTTATGTGAAAACTTAGTGATTAAAGCCCACACGAACTTGATGGCACACTTTATTCTTTGCCCCTAATAAACTTAAACCATTGTGACAACTTTGTTGTATATGCTTGCACTTATAAGTTGGAATTAACAGAACCGTGCTGTCATGGGGAACGTTTTCAACATTGCACTTGTACTCTGTACTCAGTTGATATCATGTTATTTTGTTTATGGATGTCACCGGTGTGAAATAAAGAGGTAACTTTTAAGTCCATGGATTTTATATCCTGTGTTAGAGAAACGCCTGGGACGTTAGCCTAAGCCATGCCTAATCATGGTGGAAACTTGCAGCATCACCATAGTGACATCTATGAAGCATTTTTCTTATAAAAAAGAGACACATTGAGAAAAGAGGAAACAGAGAAAAAAGCACCATATTCCCATGGTACATAAGAAGATTGCTGAGATGCTCATTGTCCACTTGTCTTGTCATTTTGGTTATGGGAAAGCTCATGTACCATGTGCAAGGGGTACCCCGTTGGCGGTTCTCAATGATATGCAAATACTTACCTGGACCCAAAGTTAAGTATGCATGAGGTGTGGCCCTCATATTCAAGGGACTTGAGATTGCCAACTTATACTTCGTCAAGCATATACTCCAGCTTTGCCACTTTAACGTTAACCACTTCAAGATGCTTATGATAGGGGCAATGAGGGATTAAAGCTAACAAGTACCATAAGTTTTGGAAGCTCTTTTTGAAACTTCTAATCCCTGCTTCCTTTACAAAAAAGGCCTTTCTTCCACCACTATTGAGTCCCCACCTTCTACCTTTTGGCACCATTAAGAGAGCATAGTTGTCATTCTGTGTGTAGTGTTCCAAAGCTTATTAATTGATGCATATTGTGATATTACTTGTTATTGTGCTACTTATTTCTAGTCACCCTTGTGCCCTATGCATCTATTTCCTACTCTATGAGGGACAAGCTGATTACCACTATGCTTTGTTTTTCTGCATGTGAAACAAACAAACGTTTTTCAATGCATGTTATTCATGATCTTTATTTGTAGCTTGTCAGGTTGCATGCATAGTTACTATGTCCTATTGTTAGAACTCCATCTTTCACGCACATGTTTAGAGTTCTTTGATCCTAGCTTTCAATGCTTGCAAATGGTTGGATCTTTATTGTGAGGGTGCATGCCACCTCAAAAACTATTCTTTTTATCACTTACCTACTCGAGGACGAGCAGGAGTTAAGCTTGGGGATGCTGATACGTTGGAAACGTATCTATAATTTTTGATGCTCCATGCTTGTTTAGTATCTACTTTGCTTTACTTGTCTATACTTTGAGGTGATTTTTACATGTTTTCTGGTACTAACCTATTAACAAGTTGCAACAGTGCCAGATGCCTGTTTTCTGCTATTTTTTGTTTCAGTAAAGTTAGTAAAGAAATATTTTCGGAATTGGACAGGACAAACATCAAAGTCAATTACTTTCCGTGGGGAACAAGAAGTCCAGAGGGGAGTCGGAGGGGCCAGCCAGGGGGCCAGACCCACCCCAGGCGCGGGTGGGCCCAGCCCCGCTCTAGCTAGGGTTTGGCTACCCTTGCCGCCTCCTCGGCCTCCCCCTTCGCCTATAAGAAGCCCCCAATGCAGAACCCTAAGCACCCCGATCAAATTTCCACGAAACTGTCTGTAGCCGCCGCCACCATCATCCCTAGATTTGGGGGATCTGAAGTTCTTCCTGGCACCCTGCTAGAGGGGAGATTATCCCGGAGGCCTTCTCTCCGGTATGATACGTAAGTAGTGCCACCTTGGACTATGGGTCCATGTAGTAGCTAGATGGTTGTATCTCCTCCTTTGTGCTTTCATGTATAGATCTTGTGAGCTCCGTTCATGATCAAGATCTAATGTATTTGTAATCATGCATGTTGTGTTTGCGGGGATCCGATGGATATTGAGATTATTATGTTGGTTTGATTAATGATTTTATCTTTATGATTCTATCATGTCTGTGTTGTTTGTGATATTGCATGCTCTCCGTTGTTAGTAGCTATCTTGGCCAAGTAGTTGCTAGTGACTCCAAGAGCGGGTATTTATGCTCGATAGTGGGTTCATGCCTCTAGTTTCCAAGGGAAGTGACAAAAATCTCTTCGGTTGTAGATGTGTTGTTGCCACTAGGGAGAAAACAACGGTCTCTTATTCATGAAACATGTGGACTTTTTACCTTACACACTTTTCTTAAAGCAGTTGTCTGTTGCTTGCAAATTAATATTGGAGGGGGTTCGGATGATAACCTGAAGGTGGACTTCTAGTCAAAGATGCAGTTGGATGGCGGTTTATGTATCTTTTTGTATTTCCCAATCGAATCTCATAGGATATTTCTGACTAGTAATTGCATTGTTATGCCTTGCTCAGTTCCTGTCAATTGCCCTGCTGTAATTTGTTTACCCTTCATGCCATGTTGTTTATCTAAGGAGAGTACCTCTAGTGAACTATGGACCCTGGTCCAACCTTTACCATTGATACATCTTCCACCGTTACTTGTTTACTTGCTGCAAACCATTACCTTCCACACCATACGTTTAATCCTTTGTTACATCAAACCAGTGAGCTTGACAACCTCACTGATTCGTTGGGGCAAAGTCTTGAGTTTGTGTTGTGCAGGTCTCCGTGTTGCTTGCAACACTTGTGTGACGTTTCCTTCCTCCTTCTGGTTCGATAACCTCACTCTCTACTGAGGGAAGACTTCCTACTTGCTGCTTTATACCTTGCTCTTGGGGTTTCCAACGAAGTGCTCCACGTCAGCACCATCAGAATCTCACTGGGAGGATAGAATTTAGAATAAAAGAGAGGTACAATTTCCTCCCATTTCATAGATTGTCCATTCTTCAGCAGCTTATACCATTCTTCAGCTCTTCCTTAGAGATTGTCATTAATTACCAAAACCATACATGAGGCCCACATGTTCTTTCACGGTCTAGCCACAAACCGAACTAACACTCAAGACATTTATTATTATTAAAAAACCAGGACTATGAAATCGGGACTAAAGGCCCCCCTTTAGTCATACTAATGTCTAGCCCTATAGTACACAGCTTCAGGGTCGTCTTCGTCTTCGTCGCTAGGCGCATGCTGCTGGATTCTAAGCCCAGCATGGCTGTGTTATGGCTAGAATCGCGGCATAGTTTGTGAAGCAACAACCAAATTAAAGTTTCACATTTATCAAAAATACTAAACCCTTCGCGTGGTGTGATATTATGTGTTATAGTTGTCAGAAAAAATATTAACTTGGAAAATTGCAAACATCATAAAATATCCTTCACAAAATGAGCTATCATGTTTCATGGCATTTAGGTCCACAATATGAGGCCGACCAGATTTGAACTAGAGGTACACAATATGAGGCCATGAACTTCTTGGCGTATGTCCCTTGCTTATGATCTCTTCGGCCGTAAGCACGGAACATCTTATTTATTTAACGAGATGCTTGGGTCAGTTTTCATTGTGAAGGCTAGAATTTTATCAAACTTATTATAATCTTCTGACATGTTTGTCTTGTCCTCGACTCCCACAATGTTTCTTTTCCCGAAAAGAACTATGTGACGCTTTGGCTCATCGCATGATGTATTCGTTTGCTTATTTTTTTCTTTTTTTCGGTCTGGAGGACATGTCGTTCACATAGAAAACCTGAGCCACACCATTGGCTAGGACGAATGGTTCGTCTCTGTAAACAAGATTGTTGTGATCCACTGTTGTCATTCCATACAACTGGTCTACCTTTACCCCTTCTTTATTCAGGGTGACCCATTTGCACCGAAACAATGGGACCTTAAAATAAACTTCATAGTCAAGTTCTCATATCTCCTCTATGTAATCATAGTATGTGTCCTTCTACCCATTCTCATATGTTGCATCAAAGTGGACACCACTATTTTGGTTGGTGCTATTTTTATCTTGGGCGATCATGTAAAATGTATTCCCATTTATCTCGTATCCTTGGAAATTCAATATAGTAGAGATGATCTCCAATAGTGGTGTCATTTATGAAATGTGTTTGCAACCAACTGCAGAAAGTCCCCATGTGTTCAACTTTAATCCAGAAGTTAGGCTTCCTCGGATTTCTGGAGCATACAATACTCTTGTGTACCTCGATATACGGAGCAACGAAGGTGGAATTTTGTAGAAGTGTGTAGTGTGCTTGAGTGAATGATTGTCTGTCCCTATATATCATTGCTTTCTTTCCTAGCATGCCTTTTCCACTCAATATCCCCTCATGCCACGATTCAGGAACACCAATCGTCTTAAGGCCATGAATAAAGTCAACACAGAACTCAATGACCTCTGTTCCATAGCCCTTGGAGTGCTTCCTTCTGGCCTAGCACGGTTATGGACATATTTTTTTAAGACTCCCATGAACCTCTCAAAGGAGAAAATATTGTGTAGAAATACAGGACCGAGAATGGCAATATCTTCGACTACGTGAACCAGGAGATGAGTCATAATATTGAAGAAGGATGATGGGAACACCAACTCAAAACTAACAAGACACTGGACCACATCCTTCTGTAACCTTGGAAGAATATCTGGATGGATTACCTTGTGATATATTGCATTGCGGAATACACATAGCTTCATAATAGGTACTCGAACATTTTTAGGTAGAAGCCCTCTCAATACAACCGGAAGCAACTGCATCATAATCACATGACAATCATGAGACTTCAGTTTTTGGAATTTTTTCTCTGACATATTTATTATCCCCTTTATATTAGACGATAAGCCAGACGGCACCTTGATACTGTTGAAAGGATCGTATGGGAACCTAGAGGGGGGGTGAATAGGTGCTACTTCAAATTTTCATCTTTTTCAAATTAAGGTTTGACAATAAGGTAAATTCTCTAGATAATGCAACTACGGTGAATTTACCTATATGACAATTATGCAAGGGATACCACAACACAAAGTAGTAACAAGTAAGTAAGGTGCGTTAAAGGATAGAATAACCGAAAAGTGGACGCAGAGACACAAGGATTTGTTTCCCGTAGTTCCTTCCTTTTGAAGGGAACTACGTCTACGTTTGGAGAGGGGGTGGTTTCAAACCACCAACGCCATGAGAGGCCTCCCTTGTTCTCCGATGAATCTCACCCCAACGGGATCGATTCACCTTCCACTATATCGGCAACCTTCAAGGTGGAAGCCGGCACCGTTACAAGTTTGGGGCACACATCCACAACTTAATTGGAGGCTCCTAAATACAAGCAAGCTGTCAAAGAAATCAAAGACAAGCTTGTAAGAACCAAAACAACAACTAGGGTTTCAAAGAAAACACTAGAGCAAAGGGGCCCTCAATGAAATGAGGGGGAAATGAAGATCTCTTTTGGTGAAGTAGTAGATCGGGGCCTCCTCCTTCGATTCCCCAAAGATCAAGGACTTTGGGTGGTGGGATGAGGAGATCTTGAAGATTTGGGTGGCTCCAATGGACTCCAATGGTGGTCTTTGACTTTAATGAGCTGAGCAATTTGTCCCAAGGTAGGTGGAGGGGTATTTATACCCCTCCACGAAATATGGCCGTTGGAGTCATTAATGCACCGGTAGTACCGGTACTCAAGCGGTAGTACCGCTTGCAAGCGGTACTACCGGTCAAGTACCGGACCAGGTACCGGAGGTGCTTCAGTTCATCAGCTTTCTTCAGTTTTGGTATCGCCTTGCAGATTACCCCAAGCGGTAGTACCAGTCGTAGGACGCGGTACTACCGGTCTGGGCGGTAGTACCGGTCCCAAGTACCGCTTGGTACTGACCAAAATGGAGAGGGGTGAGTGTTAGTCAGTATGCCCTGGTACTGCCGAGCGGTACGACCGTGTCAAGCGGTAGTACCGCTTATATCAAGCGGTACTACCGGTTGGACCGGTAGTGCCGCTCGGGTACTGTGGTACCGACTAGCACACCCTTATCGTTTTGACGTGCCAACGATCGAACCGGTAGTACCGGTGTCAAGCGGTAGTACTGGTCGTAGTTCCGGTACTACCGGTTGGCACAGTGGTTTTTCGCAAGGGGAATTGAAATGCCAATATTTGTGCCACCTCTTATCAAACCTGTGATACACTTAGCACACAGTTAAACCGATAAGTGTATTGTTATCAAACATCAAAATCAGAGGGATAGGAAAATGCTCTTTTAATCTCCCCCTTTTTGGTGTTTGATGACAATACACTTTTGCAAGATGATTTTAATAGAAAACATATGGAATTTTTAAAATAGAGACGAGGCTCCCCCTAGATGAGTAGAGACAAACCTCCCCCTCTATTTTACAAACCCAACATGGGTGCACAATTATTGATACTAGCATGTGAATTCATACCTTTGCATAATAACATGTGATGATGAGAAATATATAGACAATAGATAACGCATATCATCACAAGATGGATCCAATGAAATAAACCACTTAGTCTCATAAGATGGATCCAAGACATAACCACATAGTCTCACACATAAAACATAGTCTCATACATAACTAGAGGGAAAACGAAGTTCACAAGCAATAAAAGGATCAAGATAAGAACGAGCTTGTGACTTCCCATGCAACACCCGTGCCTAAAGTGCAACTTCTCCCCCTTTGGCATCAAGACGCCAAAAAGGGACAAGTGCAAAACTACCGTCCCAACGGTCAATCATCCTCCTCCTCCTCATCCTCAAGGTCGTCCTCATCCTCGTAAGGGGGTGGGGCGCGGTGCGAGGAAAAGACATCATCGTCCCAACAGCTATGCTGAGAGATCCACTGATCTTCTGGAGTGATGTTGTTCTCGGACCCCTCGGAGACGGTCAAACCCTGAGCAGAGATCATTTCCTTCTGCCGAGCACTGGCTTTCTTGGCATACACATGCGCCTCATACATGCGCTTCTGGTTGTCAACCTGGAAGCAGAAGATCTTCTTGAGCTGGACCTCCATCCTTTTGGCCCAAGAGGGCTTAGAATTCTTGCGACGAGAGACAACATAATCAGTGTCATGACCAATGTCAGCATCCTCAGAGTCATCCTCATCCTCCTCACCCACCGCAACGCGAGGTTTAGCATGTGTCTTGATCTTGAGTGCCTTTGGCCTGTGCACAATGAGAGAGCGAGTGGAGAGAGTCCAAGCAATGACGGGGCACTTTGACACAATGAGGGCCATAATATAAGGAGCAAATGGTGGAACCCTCCGAGTGTGTGCAGCAGCAACCATCTCATTCCATATGAAGTCTGTCACATCAAGAGGAGTGCCTGATTCTCGGTTGAGGAAGGTGTTGAACAGCAAGTCAACAGAGAACCCATGTATCTCATCCTTGTTGCCCGCACTAGGAGCAACAGTCTCACGGAAAATGCGATGGAGAATGTCATATGTGGGGAGTAGATCCTTGATCTTGCCAGCAACCCCACAGCCCCGAATATACAAAGGTGTAAGGACATCCTTTTTGGAGGGATGATCCCGCATGTGACAGCGAAAACCACAAGGAACGCCCCGCGATCTTCATACCCCAAGATTACAGCAACTCCGCTAGTGTAGCTTTCTTGTGAAGACCTTGAGTCATCCGTAATCTTCCGAAAAGTGCCAAGTAGAAATGTGCAGTGGCATAAAACTGGCAAATAAGGAGGGGATCATAGTCATACTGAAACTCCATAATGGGTAACAAGCCAAGGTGAGAGCAGACTTCCTTAGCTTCAGCAAAGTAGTCAAGATTCTTGTCAATGTGCCCCATGTCAATCCACTGCTGAGGCACCACCATCTGGATATTGGTCAAAAGAACCTCATGATAAACACGCTCTTGGAAATCATCATAGAAGAGACTGTCTTCCCTTGCCTCGCTCCGGTTGCGGGAGTATGCATTTTCAATCCGGAGAGCCCTAAACTCTGACTCAGAGATGTCTGACAGTTTCCTTGGCCCAGATGGCCCAGAGCTGAGACTTTTGGTACGCCCAGTGGAAGGGGGCGAGAGGGAGGGGCGCTGCCATGCCCAGCTGAGCGCTTGGTAACCCCTTCACGACCCCATGACCACCTCGAGTGGCAGGCAACTTAGAACGGTGTCTTGGAAGTGGCATAACCTCTTCCTCAGACTCCGTCTCTTCCTCAACAATCTCACGGCTAGTCTTGGAACGCTTGCGTGCACCCCGAGAACCACCTGCATCTGTGAAAGCACGAGGGAGGATAGCAAGGGGGTAAGGGCACAAGAATCAAAAGGAGCAAACAAGAGAATCTAGTATTTAAGCAGAAAAATGTGGTCAGTTTGGGCCGGTACTACCGGACCTGACAACCGGTAGTACCAGAAAAAGTTCCGGTACTACCGGTTGAGCGGCACAAGATCATCAGATCCGATGGAAACGGACCAAATTGACGGCATTGAACTGTAAATAGATGATTCTACTCGGTAACAAGGAAGCATATGGAAGTACAACCTTTCAAAAAGTCAATTTCTCCGCAAATCTAAGCAAAAACCTAGATCTAATGGGGAAATCAAACGGGGAGAGAAAGGGCGGTTGTACCGGGATCCATGGCGATGGAAAGAGGTGGGAGCCCGTCAAGAGGCCGAATCCAAGGGGAATCCGGGGAGGGGAGGGCGCGGTAGGGCTCCGGCGGCTTCAAGGTCTCCTGCGGCGGCGCGGCTATGAGTGGAGGGAGTGGGGATGAATGGGGCACTGAGGGGTGCCTCCCCACGCGCGTCCAATATATACCAGGAAAACTCCGACCGGTAGTACCAGTTGATGAAACGGTAGTACTGCTCGTAAGCGGTAGTACTGGTTCCCTAACCGGTAGTACCGGTGACTGGTAGTACCGGATATGTGGGAGGTAGTACCGTTCCTGGAGCAGTTCTTCCAGGAGACGACCTGGGAACTACCCAGGTCCGGTAGTACCGCTCCCACATCTGGTAGTACCGGTCCCATCTGATTCCAAATGACAGGAAACAAGGATGATTCTTGTGCAGATAGAGAGTAAGGAGGCTTGGGTTTAGACAAGTGAGTTGGGAAGCACATGCACTCTAAAAATCGAGAAAAACAGAGTTCAAAACCAAACTAGAGTGCATGAGACTAAGAACGATGAAGGAAATTCACAAGATGACAATCATTAGTACAAATCAAATAAAAATGACAAACACGAGTACGCACATCAACCTCTCGATTGAGAGGGGGCGGTGGCCTAGGCCACCATATTTGAGTATACTCGGCTTGGCACCATGAAGATATATCTTGGGTCCATTACCGAAACTCATCATTAATCTCACATATCACAAAATGATATTAAGAGGAATGATTTTGTTTACTTTGCGCATAATGGGGGGGAGGGATGGTCCAATCAATTAGGACCGCACTCCCCCTATGTCCATGCCTAAACCTAAACCGAATATGGGTCGAGTATTATGTGAGAGTGCAAGATAGTCATTCCTCAAGTAGAAAAACCTTGCTTCATCAAGTGGCTTCGTGAAGATATCGGCAAGTTGATCTTTGGTTGAAACATAGGATAGATCAATATCACCTCGAGCAACATGATCTCTAATGAAGTGATGACGAATCTCATTATGCTTTGTCCTTGTGTGATCCACCGGGTTGTATGCAATTTTAATGGCACTTTCATTGTCACATAGAAGAGGCACTTTGTCACAATGGACACCGTATTCCTTTAAAGTTTGCCTCATCCATAGCAATTGAGTGCAAGCACTAGCGGCAGCAACATACTCGGCTTCGACGGTGGAGAGAGATGTACAATTTTGCTTCTTAGAAGACCAACATACCAAGGACCTACCAAGGAATTGGCACGCCCCGGATGTTGATTTTCTATCATCCTTGTCCCCCGCCCAATCCGAATCCGTGTATCCACAAAGAGCAAATGTTGAACCTCAAGGATACCAAAGACCATAAAATGGGGTATGAACTAAATATCGAAAGATTCTATTGACCGCCATTAAATGGCTTTCCTTAGGAGCCGCTTGATATCTTGCACACACACCTACACTCAACACAATATCGGGTCTAGATGCACAAAGGTAAAGCAGCAAACCAATCATAGACCAGTATACCTTTTGATCCACATCTTTACCATTTGGATTTTGTTCTAGATGAGTCTTTGTAGCCATGGGAGTTGGAGCTCCATTCAAATCTTGCATTTTGAATCTCTTGAGCATATCTTGAGTATACTTGGCTTGATTGAATAATGTTCCTTCTCTAACTTGCTTGATCTCAAAGCCAAGAAATACTTTCAACTCCCCCATCAAAGACATCCGGAACCTACTAGTCATAAGCTTTGAAAATTCATCATTAAAAGCTTTGTTAGATGAGCCAAAGATAATATCATCAACATATATTTGGCATACAAAAAGCTCCCCATTGACCCTCTTAGTAAAAAGAGTGGGATCGATTTTCCCAACCTCAAAGCCACGGTCAAACAATAACTCTCTAAGGTGCTCATACCACGTGCGTGGGGCTTTCTTGAGCCCATAGAGCGTCTTATCAAGTTTGTAGACATGGTTTGGGAAGTTGGGGTACTCAAATCGTAGGGTTTGCTTGACATATACCAATTCATTAAAAGGACCATAAAGGAATGCACTTTCTACATCCATTTGTTGCAACTTAAAGTTATGATGTGCCGCATAATCAAGAAGGACACGGATGGACTCAAGGCGAGCCACGGGTGCATAAGTCTCTCCATAATCAATGCCTTCAATTTGAGAATACCCTTGTGCAACCAATCTAGCCTTGTTCCTTACTATAATTCCATGCTCATCTTGCTTGTTCTTGAATATACACTTTGTTCCAATAACATTGCAGCAATCCTTTGGCTTCTCAACTAACTTCCACACTTTGTTTCTCTCAAAGTTATTGAGCTCTTTGTGCATAGCTTCTAACCAATCCGAACCTTCAAGAGCTTCCCACACTTTCTTTGGTTCAATCATGGAGATGTGTGCTTGGTATTCACTGAACCTCTTCAATTGTGCTCTTGTGGAAATTCCTTTCCTTAGATCTCCAACAACATTTTGGAGGGTGTGGTCTCTTATTTCCAACATTCTTTCCTTTCTAGCTTCGCGACGAGCATGGATCTCCTCATTGTTTCTTGGAGGACCCTCTTCATCATTTTGATCCTCGTCCTGACCATCAACTTGACCTTGATCATCATTGGAGTCATCCTCTACATTGGGAGGCAAGGATTGACCTTGGTCTTGATCAAGTGCTCTTCTAGCATCAATTTGAGCTTTTCTCAAAACAGTTTGGATGGATCTTCCTTGAAAAATTGACTTGGCACCACTTGACAACCCATCGAATGTACCAAGCTCCCTTTTACTAGAGTTCACACATTGATCATTATGTTGAGGGTCCACATCTTGTCTTTGGCTTGAGTCAATGTCCTCTTCGGTAGATGGAGCATGTTGAGGTTGTGAAGATGAGGGCTCCACTCGAGTGGAACATAGTTCTTCTCGATCCGCCATAAGGGGTTCCTCAACGGGGCGGATATAACCCACACCCATTCTTCCTATGGCATCCTGAGGCATTTCATCATCTGCATCACAAGCATCAACACACCCCCCTTGGGGACCATCATATTCTTCAAAGGTCACACTACAAGATTCTATGACGGCTCCGGAGAGCTTGTCATAGATTATATAAGTGTGAGATTCGAGACCATAGCCAACAAAATACCCTCTAATGCTTTAGACTCGAATTTAGACAAACGAACACCTTTGATGAGATAGAAACACTTACAACCGAACACCCGGAAATAAGATATGTTGGGCTTGTTACCGGTAAGTATCTCATATGGAGTCTTGTTGATTTTCTTGCGGAGGTAGAGTCGGTTTGAAGCATGGCAAGCGGTGGAGATGGCTTCGGCCCATAAGTTGTATGGAGATTTAAACTCCGCCAACATGGTCCTAGCCATCTCAATAAGAGTCCGGTTCTTCCTTTCGGTCACACCATTTTGTTGAGGGGTGTATGCAGCGGAATATTGATGTTTAATCCCCTCATCACTAAGGAAATCATTCAATGTGTAGTTCTTGAACTCGGTGCCATTGTCACTTCTTATAATCAACACGGGAACATTGTGTTGCCGTTGAACCAAGTTGATGAAGTGGATAAAAGTCCTTTGAGTTTCACTCTTCAACTTGAATAAATAAACCCGAGAGTATCTTTAAAACTCGTCAACAATCACCAAACAATATTTCTTCCCTACAAGAATTGCATGAGATGGAGGACCAAATAGGTCCACATGGAGGAGTTCCAAGATCTTGTTAGACTTGATTTGGTTCGTGGGCTTGTGAGGAGCGTCATGCATCTTCCCTAGAACACATGCCCTGCAAACACGATCTTTGGCAAAGGAAACATTTTCTTTTAGTCCAACTATATGGCTTTCTTTATGGAGACTTTGCAAAGTTCTCATATTGACATGGGCTAGTCGGTGATGCCATAACCAACCCACACCGGCCTTACCGAATAAGCACATCGGACCTGTGGTGGTTTGCTCCGAGAAGTCCACCACATACAAGTCATGTTCGACGTGCCCAACGAAAGCGACCTTGAGAGACTTGCTCCACAAGAGGACCACAATATCTACATCAATGAAGACGGCAAAGCCCATCTTACCAAGAGCAAGGACAGAAAGTAAATTGTATCCAAGGGTCTCAACAAGCATGACGTTCACGAGTGTAATGTCGTGAGCAACCACAACCTTGCCGAAACCCATTGCCTTAGACTTTGATTTGTCGGCATATGTCACGATAATTTGATCATCATTAGGCTTTAACTCCTTGACAATAGACGAGCTTCCGGTCATATGACTTGTGCAACCACTATCAAGCACCCCCTTTGACCCTCCGGAAGCATAAGTCTACAAGAGATCAAACTAATTTTTAGGTAACCATTTTTCAATGGGTCCTCTTTTGTTAGCAACAAAGGTCTTGGGAACCCAAATAGACCAAGCAATATAACCATCATAAGGACCAACATATTGTGCAATACACATCACCATAGTAATCACGCATTAGAACATAGTGAGGGTTAGCACTACCCGCAAAGTCATCATGTGACATAGTTTTACCACTTGTGGTCTTACTCTCCACAATGGTCTTGTTGGTCTCTTGTGCGGGCTTGTCCTTCTTCTTCTTATTGTTCTTCTTCTTGGTTTTGGAAACAAAACCAATGCCCTCTTTATCACCACTACGCCTTTGCTTGCTCAAAAGATCATCAATGGACTTGTTGCCTTGTGGAAATGTGGCCTTAGCAAGCCCCCCCCTTCAACCTAGCATTCTCTTCAAGAATAGTTGTGCTACTAGATGGAATGAAGTTACTAGGTGAAGGAATATTGGCCAATTGAGTTTGAAGCGTTTCATGGGACTTTCTGAGTGACAAGAGTTCACTCTACAAGACCTTGTGGGCCTTGTTAAGCAAACTAAAGTCCTCGGCAAGTTTTTCATGAACCACACCAAACTCAACCTTGTCCTTTTTAGCTCTTTTGTATTTAGCAATAGCATGATCACGCTCTTTGATGAGTTTGTTCACAATAATGTCATTGGCCTCATCAAGCCCTTCAAGTTTTAATTCAAGTGACAACCTAGTTTCTTGTTATTCTTCTAGAGCATTGTTTAGATCCTCTAGATCAATCATATGTTCATGCCCAAGTTTGCATCTTACATCTAGAAGTTCTTGAGTATGTGAGAGTTGATCTAAGATGTTTCCAAAATGTAGCTTAGAATCACCTTATAGGTTAGTCATAAACTCATCAAAGGCAATTAATTCCTTTTTAACATCAGGAGACATCTCATCATCAATTTCATCATTATCTAAGTGGGTAGAGCGGGATGATGAGGATACCTCCGTTCCTCTTGCCATAAGGCAAGTGACGTTCTTGGTGGAAGAGTTCTCATTTGGAGAATCGAAGAGTGAAAATGTCGGAGTAGAGGTGGTGGAAAGAACAGCCACACCATGAGAAGTTTCCTCTTCGTCATCTTCATCATCTTCATTGTCGGAGGAGTACTCTTCATGAGTGATCAAGACAATTTCTCCCAGCTTCTTGTTGATGGGATTCTTTTTGATGAAAGGTTTCTTGTACGGTCCCTTGAGAGTCTTCTTCAACACAAGCTTACCACCATGATCTTCTCTCTTCTCATAGGGGCAACTAGCCACAAAGTGGTAGCGGTCACCACAATTGAAGCAAGTTCTCAACCTTGTGGTATTCTCTCTTTTACCATTTGGATTGCTTCTCCGTTCCATTTCCATCTTGGCCTTGGCGGGGTTCTTCCAAAAGTTCTTTGCATAGAAAGCCATATATTGACCGTGAGAAATCTTGACTTCATCGGGATGGTCCATGGAAATCCCTTCATCACTATCATCTTCATCCCCATGGTCCACAAATTTGGCCTTCAAAGCAACATTCACAACATTGCTCATACCAAGGGCACGAGCACGGGCATCTTTGGCATTCTTGGTGGCAACCTTGAAAGCAGCCATCTCTTGCATAACTTCATTTGAGGTCATGAGATGGTAGTTGTGTCTTCCTTGTAGGCTCTTCAAGTCGGTGGGCTCAAAAGGCATGAGTGCACTCACATATTTCCTTTTTATCCATGCATCATCCACATGTGAGGCACCCACATTCCTAAAAGCAGTGGCGGTGGTCTTGAGCCTTCGGTACATGTCTTCGTGATCTTCACCTTCTTTCATGTAGAAGCCTTCGGCTTCATTTCTTAGAGCATCATATCGGTTCCTCCTCATACTCTCATTTCCAATAAATAACACAATGAGAGCATCCCAAGCTTCCTTGGCAATGCTAAAGTGCTCAATGTGTGGATAATCCTTTGTCCCCAAACCTTGTTGAATCATATGCAGAGCAGTGGCATTGAGTTGACTATTAACAATCTCTCTTCTTGTCAAGTTGTTTGGATCCCCAATAAATATTCCATGCTCGATAATGTTCCATAGTTCAATGCAAGAGCTGCGCATATGAGTTCTCATTAGTGATTTCCATTGAGCAAAAGTAGCAGATTCTTCAAGCTTAGGTGGGTCACCTCTATTGTATACATGAGGGTGAGGGATTGGAGGGTCGGGAGAGTACCATGAGTCACGGTGCTCACCCTTCCCACCATTATTGTGTGTGAAGGAATTAACGTTGTCAAGTTTACCCCCGCCACCATATCCTCGGGGGATACCAAAGTATTCCCTTTAGGTAAAATGGATGGTTGATCCTCTTGAGGAGATGGGCGTGATGAGCCTTCTTTGTCTTTAAGAAGTTGCTCAATCATCTTCTTGACTTTGTTGACCAAGGAAGAGCTCAATCTTGTTTCCAAGTTTTTGATATCTTCCATGGTCACCGGTGTCGGCTCACTACCACCATCCCCTTCATTGCTACCCATATTCTCTTAGGCGGTAAAGCCCGAATAAAGAGCCGAGGCTCTGATACCAATTGAAAGGATCGTATGGGCACCTAGAGGGGGGGTGAATAGGTGCTACTTCAAATTTTCTTATTTTTCAAATTAAGGTTTGACAATAAGGTAAATTCTCTAGATAATGCAACTACGGTGAATTTACCTATATGACAATTATGCAAGGGCTACCACAACACAAAGTAGTAACAAGTAAGTAAGGTGCTGTAAAGGATAGAAGTAACCGAAAAGTGGACGCGGAGACACAAGGATTTGTTTCCCATAGTTCCTTCCTTTTGAAGGGAAGTACGTCTATGTTTGGAGAGGGGGTGGTTTCAAACCACCAACGCCACGAGAGGCCTCCCTTATTCTCCGATGAATCTCACCCCAACGGGATCGATTCACCTTCCACTATATCGGCAACCTTCAAGGTGGAAGCCGACACCGTTACAAGTTTGGCGCACACATCCACAACTTAATCGGAGGCTCCCAAATACAAGCAAGCTGTCAAAGCAATCAAAGACAAGCTTGTAAGAACCAAAACAAGAACTAGGGTTTCCAAGAAAACACTAGAGCAAAGGAGCCCTCAATGAAATGAGGGGGAAATGAAGATATCTTTTGGTGAAGTAGTAGATTGGGGCCTCCTCCTTCGATTCCCCAAAGATCAAGGACTTTGGGTGGTGGGATGAGGAGATCTTGAAGATTTGGGTGGCTCCAATGGACTCCAATGGTGGTCTTTGACTTTAATGAGCTGAGCAATTTGTCCCAAGGTAGGTGGAGGGGTGTATTTATACCCCTCCACGAAATATGGCTGTTGGAGTCATTAATGCACCGGTACTCAAGCGGTAGTACCGCTTGCAAGAGGTACTACCGGTCAAGTACCGGACCAGGTACCGAAGGTGCTTCAGTTCATCAGCTTTCTTCAGTTTTGGGCGGTATCGCCCTTGCGGTACTACCCCCAAGCGGTAGTATCCGAGGACGCGTAGTACGGTGCTGGCGGTAGTACGGGTCCCAAGTACCGCAAATCTTGACCAAAATGAGAGGGCTGAGTGTTAGTCAAGATGCCCGTCTTAAGATGCAGCCGTGTCAAGCGGTAGTACCGCTTGTATCAAGCGGTACTACCGGTTGGACCGGTAGTGCCGCTCCGTGGTACCGGGTGGTACTGACTAGCACACACCCTTATCAGTTTTGGACAGTGCCAACCGGTACTGGAACCGGTAGTACCGGTGTCAAGCGGTAGTACCGGTCGTAGTTCCGGTACTACCTGTTGGCACAGTGGTTTTTCGCAAGGGAAATTGATATGCCAATATTTGTGCCACCTCTTATCAAACCTGTGATACACTTAGCACACAGTTAAACCGATAAGTGTGTTGTTATCAAACATCAAAATCAGAGGGATAGGAAAATGCTCTTTCAACTGTAAAGGACTTAAAAAAATATTTCCTTCTCAACTTTGGTAAGAGCATAGCTGGCAGGACTTAAGTGACGCTCTTTATCCGTCTTGTTCTGTGTATACTTGTTCTCTAGGTCTTTCATATATTGTTGGTCCTCTTGTGCTTCTGGTGTATTTTTTATCTTCCCATACATGCCCAGGAAGCCTAGCAGGTTCACACAAAGATTTTTCGTCACGTGCGTCATGTTGATTGAAGAGCGGACATGTAGGACTTTCCAATGGTGTAGCTCCCAAAATATAGATTTCTTCTTCCACATGGGTGCGTGTCCGGTAGCGACATTGTTTGGAACAAATTAACGGCCAGGACCCTTTCCAAAGACTACTTATATGTCCTTGACCATACCAAATACATCATCACTAGTAGGGAGGTCAGGATTCTTTCGATAATCTGCCTCACCTTTAAAATACTTGCCTTTCTTTCTTATGGGATGATTGGTCGAAAGAAATCGACGATTCCCTTGGTACACAACCTTTTTATTTTATGCAAATATGTACTTTTAGTCTCATCTAAACAATGCGTACATGTCTTGTATCCCTTGTTTGTCTGTCCTAAAAGGTTACTAAGAGCAGGCCAATAATTTATGGTTACGAAAAGCAACGCTCGTAGGTCAAATGGCTTCTGTTTATGCTCATCCCGCACACGTACACCTGGTTTTCCCCACAACTGTAAGAGTTATTCAACTAATATCTGTAGGTACACATCAATGTCGTTGTCGGGTTGCTTCGGGACTTGGATGAACACTGGCATCATAATGAACTTATGCTTCATGTATAACCAAGGAAGAAGGTTGTAGATACATAGAGTCACATGCCAGGTGTTGTGAACGCAGCTCTACTACCCACAAGGATTCATGTCATCTGTACTTAGACCAAAACATAAGTTTCTTGCGTCACCTGTAAAGTCTAGAAAGTCTCTCTCGATTTTTTCTCCACTACGACCCATCAGCGGGATGTCTCAACTTCCCGTCTTTCTTACGGTCTTGTTTGTGCCATCGCAACAACCTGACATGCTCTTTTCTTCTGAACAAACGTTTTAACTATGGTATTATAGGAGTATACCATATAACCTTAGCAGGAACCCTCTTCCTGAGGGCTCATCATCACCCTCAACATCATTAGGGTCATTTCATCTGATCTTGTACCGCCGTGCAGTGCATACCGGTCATTTATCTAAATTCTCGTACTCCTCACCGCGATAGAGGATGCAGTCATTAATTCATGCATATATTTTCTACACATCTAATCCTAGAGGACAGAGAGTCTTTTTTGCTTCGTACGTACTCTTGGGCAATTCATTATCCTTTGTAAACTTCGGCTTCATTATTTTCAGTAACTTCTCAAATCCCTTGTCAGATAAACTAGTCTCTTCCTTCCATTTCAGCAATTCCAATGTGGTACTAAGCTTTGTGCTGCCATCTTCGCAATTTGGGTAGAACATTTTTTGTGATCCTCTAATATACCCTCTAACTTCAACTTTTCCTTTTTTGTTTCACAGTCTCGTTTTGCATCAGAAATGACCCGAACAAGATCATCAGCGGGCTCATATGATGCCCATTCTTCACCTCCTTCCTATTCACTCTCTTCCATTGCAGTATCACCGTATTCAGAAAACATAGGACAATTGTCATTATCCTTTTCTTCTTCATTGTCTTCCATCATAACCCCTCTTTCTCTGTTCTTGGTCCAGTAATTATAGCCGGGCATGAAATCTCTCCAAACCAGGTGGCCACGAAGGATTTTTGAGAAAGAGTACTCCTTGTCGTTCCGACATATAACATATGGACAACACATAAAACCATTCTCTTTGTTTGCTTTAGCCACATCGATAAATTTATCCACGCCTTTAATATACTTGGATTCCCCGCCGGTTCATCTGCATCATATAATTAAGTTTCTCAAAAACCATGACAAAACATTATGAATAGTGAAATGACCATTTTACATCGACATGCATTGTATCAATGACAGATGAAAGGATAACATTGCTAACCTCGATCGAGGAGAAAAGAAAGAGGAGAAAGCTTAAGTATGACTCGGCCACCTCATATCATTTTTGTTATGTATGAAATCAAGCAGCACCATTCCCTTAGGCATTTCATCGAACACCTCACGTGCATAGAAAAAAAACTAGTACACACAAAACACACCTTCCACCAAGAAAAAACAAATAAGAGAACAGAGGAAAGAGGGAGAGAGCTGAATGTGTATTTATAGGCAAACAGACTATTCATCCCGATTTGTGACACAAACCGAAATTAAAGGTATGCGGTAGAACACATGGCCTGTCGCAAACCTTTAGTGTCGGTTTATGACACAAACCGGGACGAATAGTCCCTTATGAACCAGGACGAATGGCCCCCGGCTCCCGTGCGATGCTCTGGCCGCTCGAACCGGGACGAATGGGAGCATTAGTCCCGGTTCATGGCGTGACCGGAACAAAAGCTCTGGGGCGCTCCCGAACGAAAACCCTGTTTTCTACTAGTGGATCTGCATCCCAATCCCCTCCTCGGGTATTCTCCCTCAATCCCATCAATTTCACCTGAAAAAAGATTCACATTTACCAACCATCACCTAAATCGAACAAACAAAAAACATAGTATAACTTCAAAGATCAAGGATCGGTCTGTTACATCATACAACACAGATTGAATAGCAGTCACAGAATAATAAGAATGATAGATACAATGCCAGCCAAGGGCTAGTCCCGGCTAGTCTCATTTTTTATATCATACAACATAAATACAATCACAATCACGTATAACTAGCTCTACAAAAGCAAATAACTAGATACTTTTTGCTGAGTAGGGACATGTTTTCAAACTTGTTTAGCATGGAGCTCCTCTAAGACAAATAACACGGCAAACATCTTATTTTACACATAGAGGACTATGGTAGTCTTATGATGTTTTTAAATTCGCCACAGGAGGTAATCCATAACATTAACTATATATTCACTAAACATAAATTGGCTAGCAAGTAGCAAAGCTACAAGAAAGTGTATTCTTACCAAATACCAAATACCAATAAGGGATATCTTACAAAACAAAACCAAAACAGGAGAAAAAATTATTGGCTATTTATCAGATGTAGCATAATAGAGATACCTGATGATTCTGCTTCCAGATGTGTAAACAAGGAAACGTACCTTACCATTGAACATGTAGATGTGTCAGTCACCGATCTTGCTGCCGGAGAGGTGCACAAGGTCGATGCGGAGGTGGTCGAGGGTCCAGAACGCAGCGGCAAGGCACCGTCGCATCAGCAGTTGGGGAGCTTATGGATGACCAGGTCCTCCACCATCCATTGGACGTGCAACCTGTTGCAGAGTCATAATCATAGAGGCGTACCTCGCAAAGAAGAAAGTAATCATAATAAACAATGTATCATGTATTAACATCAACACTGTAATTTCTAAAGCACAATCCACATTCAGTAAGGACTAGTTATATGACAGAAACATTTTGCTAAGGGAATCGATGGAAAGAACATTTGAAGAAAAAATATATGTTCACTTGTTTTAGCAACTTGTGTAATGTATACTGTGATAGTCGCTCAACTATGTTACTCAAAGAAATGTGTTTTAGCAACCTGTACATTTATTGTTATGATCTGTACTGGTTGAAAAATGTACTGAAAGTAACTATAGCACTAGCATACCATGCTGAGACAGGGAAGCAGCAGTTTTGTGAGATCAGGAAAGAAACTTCATAAACACAAGTGCAAACAGAAACTACTACCATCTTGTACGAAATGACAGGAACAAATATTCACACAAGGACTCACAACACTAGATAATTCATGCTCACGAGGGTTACAAAAGAAAGGGAAATCTAGAGACTAGCACACTTCCAACGGTTCAGTCCAGTCACAGATAACAAGTTGCAATTCTCACAAACAAATCAACAAACATGTTACGTGCAAGGACTAGCAGTTCACTATTATAGCAAAATTCAGAAAATATAGAGAAAAGGAGAGTTGTCAACTTGAAGAGGAGATCGCTGGCACTGGAGTTGGTGAAGAAGCAGCAAGATGGAGACAATACCAGAGCAGCAGGTGAGATTGCAGGAAGGAGAGCTCCAAGTCAATGTCGTCATAGCTGGTTCGTTGGTGAAGATGATCTTCAGGGCAACACAGGACAGGGCTTGATGGAGTGACTGAAACATCTTTAAGAGCACTTAGCAGATGCATAATTGAGTTACATAATGTCAGGAATATGCAACATGTATTTCTCTGGGATCAAATGCCACAATATATAATACACATACAGGTGTGAATATGCAGGAAACCCCCTAACATATGGGCAAAACTACAATACAATATATACATCTAACACCCCCCCTCAAACTCATGGTGGATCCACAACACTGAGTTTGGAGAGTAAGAAGTCATGCTGCGCTCTGGTCTGTGCCTTTGTGAAGAAATCCGCCAACTGTAAATCTGAAGGCACATACTGATGCGCAACAACCTGAGCCTGCACCTGAGCACGTGTATAGAAAGCATCAACACCAATATGCTTGGTAAGCTCATGCTTGACCGGATCACGTGCAACACTAATAGCACCTGTACTGTCAGACAAAACCAGAGTGGGTGTGGTAATAGAGACCCCAAAATCCGCAAGTAACCACCGTAACCAGGTCACCTCAGCAGTCAACAAGGCCATAGCACGCAACTCAGCCTCAACACTCGAACAGGAAACCTTTACTGCATTTTTCGTCTTCCAAGCAATGAGCGAACCACCAAGAAACACACAGTAAGCAGAAAGTGAACGACGATCCGAAGGATCACTCGCCCACGTAGCGTCCGAATAACACTGGAGCTGGAGGGAGCTGGAACGAGGAAAGAAAAGGCGACGAGTGATCGTACCGCGAAGATAACGAAGAACACGGAGAAGATGACTATAGTGAACAGTGGTAGGAGCAGAAACAAACTGACTCAGAATATGAACAGGATAAGAGATGTCAGGACGAGTGACAGCAAGATAAACAAGACTTCCAACAAGATGACGATAACGCGTCGGATCAGAAAGAGGATCACCATCAGTAGGTTGAAACTTAACATTAAGATCCATAGGGGTCTCAACAGTGCACTCATCCCCAAGAGCAGCACGAACAAGAAGATCCTGAATATACTTTTTCTGAGAGATGTAAAAACCATCAAAAGTGGAGGAAACCTCAATCCCAAGAAAGTATCGAAGAGGACCAAGATCAGTCATAAGAAACTGATCACGAAGACGAGCCTTAACAAAGGCGATATACTCAGGATCATCACCAGTAATGATCATATCATCAACATAGAGAAAAAGAAGAGTGCGTCCACGAGGAGAAGTGTGAACAAACAGCGCTGGATCATGAGTACTAGGGGAGAAACCAGCAGCAGTCACTACAGAAGCAAAGCGCTCAAACCAGGCACGAGAGGCCTGTTTGAGGCCATAAAGAGAACGTCGAAGACGACAAACCAGCCCCTCAGGAATAGAATACCCAGGAGGAGGCTGCATATAAACCTCCTCACTCAACTCACCATTGAGAAAGGCGTTATGGACATCAAGCTGGGACACAGACCAGTGACGAACAAAAGCAACAGCAAGAAGAGTACGCACAGTGGTCATATGAGCCACATGAGCAAAGGTCTCATCATAGTCACGACCATGCTCCTGCTGAAAACCACGAGCCATAAGACGTGCTTTATAGCGCTCAAGAGATCCATCAGAGCGGGTCTTAATCTTATAAACCCACTTACACGTGATAGGACGAATACCGGGAGAGGGATAAACAAGATCCCAGGTGCCAGTGCGCTCAAGTGCAGCAATCTCCTCAGTCATGGCCAGCTGCCATTCAGGATGATGCGCAGCATCCCGATAAGAAGTCGGCTTGGAGGCAACAGAAAGACCATACTGACTAGGAGAGTAACGGTTGGGGGCACGACGCTGACGAACAGGACGAGTAGAGGGAAGTTCATCAGAGGAAGACGACGCAAGAGACGACGATGAAGAAGAAGGAATAGCAGAGGAAGACTCCGGAGAACGAGGAGAACTAGGAGAACTAGACGGAGCAGAGGAGGATGGTGTCGAAGAAGATGCATCAGGGGGAGGAGATCTGGAAGAAGACACAAGAGGAGTAGGAGGTGTGTCAGGAAAGAGAAGAAAAAATAGATATCTTCCACCGGGTAGGTACCAGCGGTGGGACGAGGATAGAAAGGACGCGTCTCATCAAAAGTAACATCACGAGAGATACGCATCCGACGACCAACAGGGTCCCAACAGCGATAGCCCTTATGCTCATCACTGTATCCAAGGAAGACACACTCAATAGACTGAGCGGTCAGTTTGGTGCGTTTGCGAGGAGCAAGGAGAACATATGTGGCATCCCGCCAAAACCACTACTAGAAAATCGCGTTGTTTTTGTGCATTGCATCATCATGACCGCATGCTCATGTCATCATGCCACGTTGCATTTGAGCATCGTCATCATCTTGCATTTGTTCGCATAAAACTATTTTCGGGAAAAACCTGCTTGTGTTTTCTAAACGCCCCGTCTTTATTCAAACGCAAAACCCGGGTCACCGGATTATTTTGTTTTGTTTGCTATCGGGTTGCAAAAGTCTGTTTGAAACAAATAAAATATTTAATTATTTTTATGGGGCAGTCAAACGGGCCGAATCGACCCAATCGACCACCCCAGTATTAAAACGGTCCACCTAAATCAGCCCCCTCTAAATCCTAGTCCCACCAAATCCTATCCTACCCACCTCTCACAGCCCGCCACCTCACCGTCTCACCCAATTCCTACCCACCTGCCACCTCACCGATCCACCACTTCCCCCCCCTCTCTCTTTTTCTCACCCAGCCCCCTCCTACCCCTCTCCCTTACAGGCCGGCCCCACCCCGCAGTCCTTCCCCACTTCCCCCTGGTCAACTCTCTCCTCCCCCCTGGCCCACGCGCCAGCCACACCTCCCACCAGCCCGCCTGTGGTCCCACCCGTCGGCCACTCTTCCACTCACCGCCTGGCCACCCCGTCACCCTCCGCCCACTCTCTTCCTCCCCCACGCTTTCCCCATGCGTCCCCGCCCCACCTTCCCGCCGAGAGCTCCACCCTCCTACCTCCTCTCCGGCCTCCGCTCAACCCCAGCTGCAAGGCCTCCTCGCCCTCCCTCCCCCGCGGCGCCCACCCCCCTGGCCGCCGCCTCCGTTCGCCCCCGCCGCGCGCGCCCCCGACCACCGCCTGGGCATCCTCCTCGCCGGCCTCCTCCTCCTCCTCCGGCCACTCGCCTCCGTGCCGTCCCTTGGCAGAGGCCTCTCGCCTGACCGCCACCCCTCACCGCCATGCGGCCAGCCTCATGGGACCTCCCTGGCGCCGTCCATCCCGGCCAGCCTCGCCCACTCCGCTTGCTGCCTCGCCAGCGCTTCGCCGCTCGTCTCGCTCCCTCCGCCGTCGTGGGCTCCTCCTCCAGCGGTTGCCGCCATCATGGCCGGCCTCGCCGCCATCCTCTGCTTCCGCCTCCGAGCTCCGTGCCACGCCTCCCTTCCAGCTGTTGCCTGCTTCGCCGCTTTTCCTCCACCAACCCAGCGCAGGTTCCCGCCACGGGACCGCGTTGCCACGCCGCCTCCCGCGCCGCCGCCGCCCGCCATCGCTTCGCGTCGCCCTCGACCGCCTCGGCGAGCTCTTTTTAGCCGTCGCCATGGATGCCTTGCCGCCTATCCTCTTTGCCTACCTCGATCTCCCCAGTAGCGTCTTTCCATCGAAGTTTCTCCTGTCTTGCGGCTCAACATCATCGGACTCTCCACTGGAACTGGTAAAAGAGATGATTGGCGGTAGTGTTTTTGAGTGCACAAGAATCATAAGCCGGACGCCAAGATTTCTTCCGGAACAACCCCAGAATCCCAGATCGTCAAGTGCCAAGACCTCCAACATCGTCGGTGATGTCGCCACAGCACCACTACCGGAGGACCACCGACGAAGCTCACCATGCCAAGATCTACCGAAGACCGATTCCGTACCCGGTGCCGCGCCAAGAACTCCGAAAAACCCCGGTACCGGACAAGTTCGCCATCGACCTCGAGAACGCCTACGCGGAACGACAAGATCGCCACATGGACGTGAACCCCAAGACCCCGAGGCCCCGAACCGAAGACCGATCCGAAGCGCCAAGGCCTTCGACAGGGAATCGACAAGATCATCGCGGAACTCCAAGGTCTACTTCGAAGTTTGTCGAACACCGAGATCTTCACTCGGATCCGAGGACACCGAGACCCCGATGCGACAAGTACTTCATCCCGAACGCCATGACCGTCGACATGACCACCCACGCCAAGACCTACCTCTGTTATCCGAGAATGATCCCGCCGAGATCGAACCCCAGATCTGAACCCTGACCCGACCCCGAACCCCGGAACCAAGTTCGCCGAACCCTAATGTGTGACCCCTTTTCTCGAGCCCTATTTTATAAATGTATTAACAAATTGATGCATATTAAATTGTCATACTCGCATGCATATTTGTGTGGTTTGGGGGCCTTATGCCGATTCACCTCATAATTAAATATGGGGCCCATATGCGGGCAAATCTAGTCTCATATTGGCCTCATTTAAATTTGTGTAGCGAACCCGGTGCTATCTTCTGCCATGTTAAGACAACATTTAAATTGCGGGTATCTAAATAACATGAACCACCTAAATATCTGTCGGGACCTCGGTTCCGCTTAATATGACCTAATTGCATTGCAACTTTGCCATGCCATGCATCATATCATAAGCATGCCCGATCTTTTGTCGTAGCATTAAATATTGCATCCGGTGTTTCTTCTAGTGTTTTGCTTCTTCGCGGATAAGGCCGTTGATTTGATGTGAGCTTCGCCCCGATCTTCGGTTGAACCTTCGACAATGTTTTCAGGCGAGCATCTCCCCCTTTCTACCTATCTTACTTTTATAGTATTTATTCCCTCCTGTTGATCTATTGCTATCTGTGTTGCGATGATCTAGTTTTCGTACCCGAGATATCCCTTGCCGCCTTATATTGCCTTGGACACATCCTATTACCTGTTGTTTGGTAGATAGTTGGACTTGCGCGTCGTAGTCGCTTGCTCAAGTGCCGTTGCGTGTTGTCAAGTGCCACAGTTGTTGGAGTAATGCCGCATGTGTGTTGTTGGAGATGATCATGGCTTTACTTATCGTTCACTTTAATTCCTGTTTAACAACTAAAATTGAAGTAAGTAAGCAAAGGCATCGGTGGGTGATAGATAATATTTGGTTTCCGACCGCCCACTTGTGTCCCGTAGGACCCCGAGTACTTGATACATGTTCCTTGATTTATCGCGCTATCCACATCCGGGAGGATTATGGGACCCCCCTGAGCCAGAGCATGATTCATTCTTATTTCTTGGGGCCACAAACTAGTTTGAGGTTTTATTTACTATCCTGTACTTATGCCATGCTACTGCTTTATTTACGATTGTGCGAGGAGCACACTGTACTGTTTAGGTAAGCGGAATGTTTTCGCGGTATCGACAAGTCCAGTTTTGGGTTCCCAGTCGTTTACAGCCATTGACGCAAACCTTGAGTCCGTCTTGGAGTCAGCTGGCTTCGTTGCGGGTCTACTCAATGGGGTGGCCCCCTGAAATACTTCTGAATCCTGTGATTGGTTTGTCGTGAAAGCCTCGTTGGGTTTTGATTTGGTTTTTCCGAGGTTGATCGAGTGTGTGTTGCTATTGGTGCACCCCGGCCGGGTAAAACTTTCTGAAAGACGTGTCCGCGGTTATGGACGACTTGGAGCACAGTATCTCGATCATAGACAAGTATAACTAAAGTAGTGCTATAAATTTGACTTTATAATGACTAGTAATCAGCTTCACTATAATGGAATGGCTACATAAAACTGCCCACAATTGCTTGTTTGGTTTGTCGCTTGCGACAATTGTATCTGACTAGTAAGTACTGCAACTACAATGGATTGGCTAAATAAAAGTACCAACAACTGCTGGGTTTTGGGTTATCTTATGCTATCTGTATCTGACTAGTAAGTGTTGCAACTATCACGGAATGGTTAACTAAAAGTGCCCACTGCTTATTTTATCAGGATGACTATCTATACTTGACTAGTAATTGCTGCAACGATAACTGAATAAATAAAACTGCCAACGGTGTGAGTTCCTCGGTTGACTTCCTCGTTTGGTCTCGAGGGGGAAACACCAGGATGGGTTTGTCTGATGGTAGAATCAGGTTGGATCCGGATAGGTATTTCTTACCCCTCTCTGATAGCCGCCAGTTGTATCGAGTCTCTATAGGTTGTTTAGTGCATGCTGCCGCTGCCGCTTCAGTCCACTATACCTATGTAGGCGAGGACCGCCGAATTCTAGCCTCGCCGTGTACTGGCCTCGATCTTGACGCCTCTTTTCCTTTGCCCTTTGTCGGCACCCCTTTTGTTTAGCAGGTTTTGAGATCGACGTCGTTAGAAGGGTTACCCTTCCGGCTTGGCCTGGGCAGGGTTATGGACGCCATTGGTTATTCTTCAGGGCTCTTAGCCCCATTTGCATCTTGTCCGTAGTCGGACGCTCGACCGTTTTCAAGGTGATTTGGATCTTTGTATATTATATCTGTATTCTTGACTCATGGAGTCGCTGTTATATATATATATATATATATATATATCTGTTCTGTGGGTCCCATCGAGGACTGTTGTGTAATGTTATTACTTCGTTTTCCACCCGCACGAAAGTGCCTGGTGGGCACCTTTGAATTGTTTCTATGCGGGTTTGGCGGGTTTCGCTAAAACTTGCATAGGTCCGATTCTGAGGGTGTTACATAGTGGTATCAGAGCTCAGCAGTTGCGATACCCCACAAGTCCAGCCTGTAGGATAACCTAGCTAACGGCCGAAGTAGAGTGTCAAAACTATTTTTGGAAAATCGGTTGGATAGTTCTGATTAGGTCTGATTTTACTCCTTAACCCTCTGCTGCTCTCCTCTTATCTCTATGTGTTTTGAATCCGCTCGCGTCTCTTTCTTCGAGTCCAGGAATTCTCGTGGTTGGGTTTCCGTCGTACCTTCAGGGTTTCGTTTCCTCCTCTGATAACGGTGTTGCTACATCTGGTCTTCATGCTATCCGAGGAATCTTCGTCTGGTGGACTTCTCTTTGTTCCTTCTTGTGCCTTCCGGTTCAGCCTGACGACGACATCATCTACACCAGATCCGATGCGTAGTCGCATCACTCCTTGTTTCGAACCTCGATTGTCGAGATCTTGACCGATTCCGAGAGTTGGTTGCATAATCCGCCTATTCGTGTGCAGGGTAATGGTTTGGGTGCGCGATGGACTGATCACCATCCGACTACTCTTATCATTCGCTCTTGTACATCGAATCAGTGGATCCAGCGATTTTACTCCGTCCATGGAAGCTAGAGGTGGCTTTATTTGTTGATGCCTCTACCTTCGACCTTTTGTTTCCGGAGTGTTCTCTCGGCGATCACGAACAACGACCTCTTGTTAGTGGTGTCGCGAGGATCTACACGATGCGAGAAGATTCAGATCTCCGACCTTCTTTCCGGTACCATGAGGCGGATCTCGAGGGCGAGATCCATTGTTAGTGGTGTCGAATTGTGGCATCCCGCCAAAACCACTACTAGAAAATCGCGTTGTTTTTGTGCATTGCATCATCATGACCGCATGCTCATGTCATCATGCCACGTTGCATTTGAGCATCGTCATTATCTTGCATTTGTTCGCATAAAACTATTTTCGGGAAAAACCTGCTTGTGTTTTCTAAACGCCCCGTCTTTATTCAAACGCAAAACCCGGGTCACCGGATTATTTTGTTTTGTTTGCTATCGGGTTGCAAAAGTCTGTTTGAAACAAATAAAATATTTAATTATTTTTGTGGGGCAGTCGAACGGGCCGAATCGACCCAGTCGACCACCCCAGTATTAAAACGGTCCACCTAAATCAGCCCCCTCTAAATCCTAGTCCCACCAAATCCTATCCTACCCACCTCTCACAGCCCGCCACCTCACCCTCTCACCCAATTCCTACCCACCTGCCACCTCACCGATCCACCACTTTCCCCCCCTCTCTCTTTTTCTCACCAGCCCCCTCCTACCTCTCCCCACAGGCCCCACCTGAGTCCTTCCCCACTTCCCCCTGGTCAACTCTCTCCTCCCCCCTGGCCCACGCGCCAGCCACACCTTCCACCAGCCCGCCTGTGGTCCCACCCGTCGGCCACTTCCTCACTCACCGCCTAGCGGGCCCCACCCCGTCACCCCTCCGGCCCACTCCCTCTCTTCCCTTCCCCACGCGTTTTCCCCACGCGTCCCCCGCTCCCCACCTTCCCGCCGACGAGCTCCACCCCCTCCTACCTCCTCTCCGGCCTCCGCTCAACCCCAGCCTGCCGCGCGCTCGCGCCTCCTCCCTCGCCCTTCCTCCTCCGCGGCGCCCACCACCCTGGCCGCCTCCTCCGTTCGCCCCCGCCGCGCGCGCCCCCGACCACCGCCTGGGCATCCTCCTCGCCGGCCTCCTCCTCCTCCTCCGGCCACTCGCCTCCGTCTAGTCCCGCGGCAGAGGCCCCCTCTCGCCTGACCGCCACCCCGCTTGCCATGCGCGCTGCCATGGGACCTCCCTTGGCGTCGTCCATCCCGCCGCGAAGCTCCGCCTCCACCGCCGCGCCCGCCTCTTCTCCGCTCCTCCGCCCCGTCGGGCTCCTCCTCAGCGCCGTTAGCGCCCGCCACCGCTGCCCGGCCTCGCCGCCATCCTCTGCTTCCGCCGAGCTCCGTGCACGCCTCCCTTCCGGCCTTGTTGCCCTGCCGCCGCCTTCCTCCACCAACCCCGGCGCAGGTTCCCGCCACCGGGACCGCGTCGGCCACGCCTCTGCCTCCCGCGGCCGGCCGCCCGCCCGTCGCCATCGCCCCGCGTCCGCCCTCGACCGCCTCGGCCGAGCTCTGCTTTAGCCGTCGCCATGGATGCCTTGCCGCCTATCCTCTTTGCCTACCCCGGTCTCACCCAGCGCGTCTTTCCATCGGGGTTTCTCCATGCCTTGCGGCTCAACATCTGTCGGACTCTCCCTGTGGTACTGGTAAAAGAGATGATGTGGCGGTAGTGTTTTTGAGTGCACAAGAATCATAAGCCGGACGCCAAGTTTTTCTTCCGGAACAGCCCCAGAAGCCCAGATCGTCAAGTGCCAAGACCTCCAACATCGTCGGTGATGTCGCCGCAGCACCACTACCGGAGGACCACCGATGAGAACTGTCACCGTGCCAAGATCTACCGAAGGCCGATTCCGTGCATTGCGGCGCCAAGAACTCAAAACCCGGTCTGGGACAAGTTCGCCATCGACCTCGAGAACGCCTACGCGGAACGACAAGATCGCCACATGGACGTGAACCCCAAGACCCCGAGGCCCCGAACCGAAGACCGATCCGAAGCGCCAAGGCCTTCGACAGGGAATCGACAAGATCATCGCGGAACTCCAAGGTCTACTTCGAAGTTTGTCGAACACCGAGATCTTCACTCGGATCCGAGGACACCGAGACCCCGATGCGACAAGTACTTCATCCCGAACGCCATGACCGTCGACATGACCCGAAGACCACGGAACGCCAAGACCTACCTCCGTTATCCGAGAACGATCCCGCCGAGATCCAACCCCAGATCTGAACCCTGAGATCCGACCCCGAACCCCGGAACCAAGTTCGCCGAACCCTAATGTGTGACCCCTTTTCTCGAGCCCTATTTTATAAATGTATTAAAAAATTGATGCATATTAAATTGTCATACTCGCATGCATATTTGTGTGGTTTGGGGGCCTTATGCCGATTCACCTCATAATTAAATATGGGGCCCATATGCGGGCAAATCTAGTCTCATATTGGCCTCATTTAAATTTGTGTAGCGAACCCGGTGCTATCTTCTGCCATGTTAAGAAAACATTTAAATTGCGGGTATCTAAATAACATGAACCACCTAAATATCTGTCGGGACCTCGGTTCCGCTTAATATGACCTAATTGCATTGCACCTTTGCCATGCCATGCATCATATCATAAGCATGCCCGATCTTTTGTCGTAGCATTAAATATTGCATCCGGTGTTTCTTCTAGTGTTTTGCTTCTTCGCGGATAAGGCCGTTGAGTTGATGTGAGCTTCGCCCCGATCTTCGGTTGAACCTTCGACAATGTTTTCAGGCGAGCATCTCCCCCTTTCTACCTATCTTACTTTTATAGTATTTATTCCCTCCTGTTGATCTATTGCTATCTGTGTTGCGATGCTCTAGTTTTCGTACCCGAGATATCCCTTGCCGCCTTATATTGCCTTGGACACATCCTATTACCTGTTGTTTGGTAGATAGTTGGACTTGCGCGTCGTAGTCGCTTGCTCAAGTGCCGTTGCGTGTTGTCAAGTGCCACAGTTGTTGGAGTAATGCCGCATGTGTGTTGTTGGAGATGATCATGGTTTAACTTATCGTTCACTTTAATTCCTGTTTAACAACTAAAATTGAAGTAAGTAAGCAGAGGCATCGGTGGGTGATAGATAATATTTGGTTTCCGACCGCCCACTTGTGTCCCGTAGGACCCCGAGTACTTGATACCTGTTCCTTGATTTATCGCGCTATCCACATCCGGGAGGATTATGGGACCCCCCTGAGCCAGAGCATGATTCATTCTTATTTCTTGGGGCCACAAACTAGTTTGAGGTTTTATTTACTATCCTGTACTTATGCCATGCTACTGCTTTATTTACGATTGTGCGAGGAGCACACTGTACTGTTTAGGTAAGCGGAATGTTTTCGCGGTATCGACAAGCCCAGTTTTGGGTTCCCAGTCGTTTACAGCCATTGTCGCAAACCTTGAGTCCGTCTCGGAGTCAGCTGGCTTCGTTGCGGGTCTACTCAATGGGGTGGCCCCCTGAAATATACGAATCCTGATTGCTTTGTCGTGAAAGCCTCGTTGGGTTTTGATTTGGTTTTCGAGGTTGATCGAGTGTGTGTTGCTATTGGTGCACCCGCCGGGTAAAACTTTACGAAAGCCGTGTCATGATTATGGACGACTTGGAGCATGATCTCGATCATAGACAACTATAACTAAAGTAGTGCTATAAATTTGACTTTATAATGACTAGTAATCAGCTTCACTATAATGGAATGGCTACATAAAACTGCCCACAATTGCTTGTTTGGTTTGTCGCTTGCGACAATTGTATCGACTAGTAATGCGCAACTACAACGGATTGGCTAAATAAAAGTACCAACAAGCTCTTTGGGTTTTGGGTTATCTCATGCTATCTCATGTCGACTAGTAAGTGTTGCAACTATCACGGAATGGTTAACTAAAAGTTCCCACTGCTTATTTTATCAGGATGACTATCTATACTTGACTAGTAATTGCTGCAACGATAACTGAATAAATAAAACTGCCAACGGTGTGAGTTCCTCGGTTGACTTCCAATGCGGTCTCGGGGAAACACCGATGGGTTTGTCGATGGTAGAATCAGGTTGGATCCGGATAGGTCTTTCTTACCCCTCTCGATAGCCGCCGGTATCGAGTCTCTATAGGTTGTTTAGTGCATCTTTGCCGCTTGATCCACCATACCTATGTAGGCGAGGACCGAATTCTAGCCTCGCCGTGTCTTGGCCTCGATCGACGCTCCTCTTTTCCTTTGCCCTTTGTCGGCACCCCTTTTGTTTAGCAGGTTTTGAGATCGACGTCGTTAGCAGGGTTACCCTTCCGGCTTGGCCTGGGCAGGGTTATGGACGCCATTGGTTATTCTTCAGGGCTCTTAGCCCCATTTGCATCTTGTCCGTAGTCGGACGCTCTACCGTTTTCAAGGTGATTTGGATCTTTGTATATTACATCTGTATTCTTGACTCATGGAGTCGCTGTTATATATATATATATCTGTTCTGTGGGTCCCATCGAGGACTGTTGTGTAATGTTATTACTTCGTTTTCCACCCGCACGAAAGTGCCTGGTGGGCACCTTTGAACCGTTTCTATGCGGGTTTGGCGGGTTTCGCTAAAACTTGCATAGGTCCGATTCTGTGGGTGTTACAACATAGCAAACACAACCAAACAAGCGAAGCTTGGAGTAGTCTGGAGACTGTCCAGATAGGCGCTCAAGAGGGATACCACCCTGCAGAGCGGCAGAAGGCTGAATATTGATGAGGTAAGTAGCGTGGCGACGACCTCGGAAATGCGGCGGAAGAGAAGAAGCAATCATCATGACACGAGTGGTCTCAAGAAGATGGTGATGCTTACGATCAGCAGCGCCATTTTGGGCATGTGCACTAGGACAGGAGAACTGAGCAAGAGTGCCCTGCTCAGCAAGAACACCTCGCAACATCTGGGAGATATACTCACTAGCAGAATCAGCACGAAACACACGAATGGGGGTAGAATATTGAGTACGGACCATGGACGCAAAACGCTGATATATGGAGAGCACTTCACTGCGAGAGCGCATAAAATACAACCAAGTGTACCGAGAAAAATCATCAATGAATAAGATATAATAGTGATGGCCCCCTTTCGAAGCGAAAGGAGCCGGACCCCAAACATCAGAATGAACTAAATCAAAAGGTCGCTGAGATACAGACGCGCTAGTAGGATAGGGAAGCTGAATCTGTTTACCCAACCGACAACCCTGACAAAGTAAAGAACCATCTCCTGAGACAGACCCCAGAAGACCACGATGAACTAATGACGACAGGCGAGAGTCACAAAGGTGACCAAGACGATGATGCCACTGCTGAAAGGAGCTGGTAGCAGAGGCGACGACCGGAGAAAAACGGGCAGATGAAGTGGCAGCGGAAGGAAAACGAAGCCAGTCTAACTCCCAAAGTTTGGAAGAGTCACATTGAGGGCCAGCTCCAACCAGGCACTGTGCGACGGTCTGGACAACACAAGAATCAGCATCAAGAATGACGCGACAACCAGAGTCGATGGTAGCTGGCTAGGAACAGATTCATCTTAAGAAGAGGACATGACAAATATCGAGCAGAAAAGAAGAAGTAGAAAGGGTGCCCGACTAGAAACAGGAAGAGAGGTACCATCGGTAAAAACACGGACAGAGAGAAGGAGAGAACGAAGAGCGAGAAAGAAGACTCGAGAGGTCATATGAAAGGAAGCTCGAATCCGGATACCACGGAGACGCACTGGTATGTAGAATATGGTGGTCAGCATGAGCGGAAGAATCGATCACAGAACCAGCGGTGCCGTCGAAGAATCGATCCAGACTCGATAATGTCACGATCGAGAGAGGAACTGGCGAAGACTGGAAGGAGCCGGTGCCCACGAGCTGTCTTGGCGTAAACTGGGGTCCCGTATAACAGGTGGCCCAAGTGTGGCCATCCATTGCAAGAAGAGAAGTGAAGAGAACCACGGCGACCACGACCACGAGCTTTGGTCTTGGTGACCGACCACGACACGGAGGTGGGTAGTATCGGCGGTGGCAGAGGGACAGCGCTAAGTCGAGGCAGACGGCAAAGGAGCACCACAGTAGCAAGCACAGACGAGCCGCAATAAGACCAGCGTCACAGAGCGGGTCTCCTCACCGAAGCTGACAACACCTCGAGAGCGGAACCGACCACGAGCATTCAGCTGAGCACGCGGGCTCAAACTCTGACGAAGGCAGAGAAACTCATAGATGCGGTGAAACTCCAAATCCGGCGCAACTGGCAGACGAGCATGTGCCACAAACAGCGACAGAGAATCAAGGCGCAAGATAGCAGCACTCTGAGTATAGAACTCATCAATAGTGGAATCACCCTGCTGAAGAGCATGCTCCTGGCGATGCTCCTGGCGAACCACAGACAGGTAAAGAGCATCCCCAGACGGCTGATAGCGATGACGAAGATGTGCCCACTGAGCGGCAACAGTAGGGAGACTCATGAACTCAGTGACATCTTTGAGGCGAACTCGGAGGTGAGAACAGCAATGAAGACGAGCATCCTCATCGACCCACCGAGTGTAGGCGGTCGAGCATGGCGATAGGTCTTGAGATCAGCAGATCTTGTTTGAACTTGGTCATAAGCGACATGACACTATCATCAAGACTCGGCAGCATCCTTGGCCTCACTAGTGGAAACGAGGTCTTTTGTTGATCCCGAAAAGGGGCTCTAACACCGGTTCTTCTACGAACCGGTGTTGAAGGGGGGCCGTACTAGCGTGGCCCCTGTGGCAAAAAAGGATCCCCCCTTTAACACCGGTTCGTGCCACGAACCGGTGTTAAAGGTCCCTGCACCAATGGCCCGCGCACCCCCCCTTTAACACCGGTTCGTGGCATGAACCAGTGTTAAAGGGGGGGGCTATATAAGACACCACCCCAGCCCACACACACCCCACTCTTCCATTCTTTCACATTTTGGAGCCTAGCAAGAGGGTGTGAAGAGTGCTAGTTTGTATTTTTTTCATATGCACTAGAGGTGTTCGGTGAAATGCCCGAGAGCTCAAAATAAGCTTTCTTTTGCTCTTTCCGTCTCGGTCGAGGTCGGCAACTATAGTTTCATGTGTCATTGATGTATTATATATATAAATGGTCATATCCCTATTATTTTTTGATATATACTACATATTAATGCAGATGAATCAGCAATGGATGTACGGTGACCGCCGCACTTCCGAGTACATTACGGGCCTCCAAAATTTCATCGTTGTGGCTAATGCAAACCGTGGTCACAATGGTTTTATGTGATGTCCGTGTGTTCACTGTCAGAACAAGAAAGACTACTCAAATACCAGAACCATTTACGCCCACCTACTTCGATCCGGTTTCATGCCCAGCTATAATTGTTGGACCAAGCACGGAGAAAAAGGGGTTGTGATGGAAGACAATGAAGAAGAAGAGGATGATGAAAACTATCATAATATGTATCCTGAATATGATGATAATGCAACGGAGGTAGATAATGAAGATCAAGAGGGAGCAGATGGGCCCACTGATGACGATCTTGGTCGGGCCATTACTGATGCAAAGGAAGAATGTGGCCCGAAAAGGAGAAGGAGAAGCTGGAGCAGATGTTAAAGGATCACAAAACATTGTTGTATACAACTTGCGAAGATGTCCACAAAAAGCTAGGTGCCACTTGGATTTGCTGCAATGGAAGGCAGAGAATGGTGTGACAGGTGCATTTTCAAAGTTGTTGGTAAAATGAAGAATCTTCTTCCAAGAAATAATGAGTTGCCCGACGGTACATACCAAGCAAAGAAGGTTATGCGCCCTCTAGGATTAGGCGTGCGAAGATACATGCCTGCATTAATGATCGCATCCTCTACCGCGTGAGAAGTACGAGAATTTGGATGCATGCCGGTATGCACCGCTGCAGTATAAGATCGACGAGGCGATCCTGGCGATGTTGAGGCGAGGCCCCTAGGAAGAAGGTTCCCGCCAAGGTTATGTGGTATGCTGCTATAATACCACGGTTAAAACGCGTCTCTTGAAATAAAGAGCATGCCAAGTTGTTGCGATGGCACATGGAAGACCGTAAGAAAGACGCGATGTTGAGACACCCTGATGGGTCACAGTGGAGAAAAGTCGGCGAGTACCGGACTTCACACGTGACGCAAGGAACTTAAGGTTTGGTCTAAGTACGACGGCATGAATCCTTTTGGTGAGCAGAGCTGCGATACAGACTGGCTTGTGACCCTATGTATCTATAACCTTCCTCCTTGGTTGTGTATGAAGAGAAAGTTCATTATGATGCCGGTGCTCATCCAAGGCCCGAGGCAATCCGCAAACGACATTGATGTGTACCTAAGGCCATTAGTTGAAGAACTTTTACAGCTGTGGGCCAAACCAGGTGTATGTATGTGGGATGAGCACAAAGGGGAGCCATTTGACCTCGAGCATTGCTTTTAAGTAACCATCAATGATTGGCCCGCTCTTAGTAACATTTCAGGCATAAACAAGGGATACAATGCATGCACACACTGTTTAAATGATAATCTGAAAGTGTATATTTGGATAAATGTAAGAAGGTTGTGTACCTAGGGTATCGCCGATTTCTTGAACTCGCATCGAAGAAAGAAAGGCAAGCATTTCAAGCGTCTGGCAGAACCCGGAGGAAGCCTGTCCTCCATCGGTGAGGAGGTATTTGGTATGGTCAAGGACCTAGAAGTAATCTTTGGAAAAGGTCTGGCATCTATCATTCCGAATGACAATGCCGAACACGCCCATGGAAGAAGCAATCTATATTTTGGGACCTACCCTATTGGAAAGTCTTAGAGGTCCGCTCTTCAATCGACGTGATGCACGTGGCGAAGAATGTTTGCGTGAACCTGCTAGGCTTTCTAGGAGTGTATGGGAAGACAAAAGATACACCGAAGCACGGGACCAGCAACGTCTGAAGGCCTGAAGAGCCTATGCATCCAGAACGAGAAGGGTAAACGATGCCACTTAACTCCTGCCATACGCTCTTACCAAAGCGAGAAGGAAATCTTTTTGAATGTCGAGATATCAAGGTCCCGTCGGCTTCTCGTTGAATATAAAGGAATAATAAATATGGCGAGAAAAAATTCCAAAACACGAAGTCTCATGATCGCCACGTGATTATGACACAATTGCTTGGATTGCATTGAGGGGCTTCTACCTAAAATGTTCGAGTACCCATTGTGAAGCTATGTGCATTCCTCAATGCAATATCTCAAGGTAATCGATCCGGAAAGCCTACCAGGGTTACAAGCAGATGTGCCCCAATGTCTTGTCGACTTTGAGTTGGTGTTCCCACCATCCTTCTTCAATATTATGACGCATCTCTGGTTCACCTAGTAGAAGAGATTGCCATTCTCGGTCTGTATTTCTACACAATATGTTCCCCTTTGAGAGGTACATGGGAGTCTTAAAGAAATATGTTCATAACCGTGCTAGGCGGAAGGAAGCATCTCCAAGGGCTATGTAACAGAGGAGGTCATTGAGTTACGTGTTGATTTTATTCGACCATAAGGCGATTGGTGTTCGAATCACGACATGAGGGGAGATCGTGGAAAAGGCACCCTAGGATGTAAATCAATGATATGTAGGACGGGCATTCTCTCAATCAAGCACACTACACGGTTTTACAAAGATCTATCTTGGTTGCCCGTATATCAATGAACACAAGAATTTAATACGCCTCAAACACCGGGCGATCGATGAATGGATTATAAGTGAACACATGGCGAGTTTTGGCGGCTGCAAAGACTTCTCACGAATAACACCTTGTTGGGGATCATTTGTACTTGTTGGCGGGACACCGTCTTATTGTATGTACTTTCCAAGGGTACGAGATAAATGGGAATACATTTTACACGATAGGCCAAGATAAAAGAGCACCAACCAAAACAGTGGTGTCCGCTTCGATGCAGCAGAAGACAATGGGCAAAAGACCACGTATTATGGGTTCATAGAGGAGATATGGGAACTTGACTATGGACCTAATTTTAAGGTCCCCTTGTTTCGATGCAAATGAGTCAAGCTAACAGGAGGAGGGGTTGAGGTAGACAAGAAGTACGGAATGACAACGGTGGATCTCAACAATCTTATGAAGAACTTAGACGAACCATTCGTCTTAGCCAATGATGTGGCTCAGGTTTTCTATGTGAAGGACATGTCCTCCAGACCAAAAAAAAAGAAAAAATATGCAAACGAATACATCATATGATGATCCAAAGCGTCACATAGTTCTTTCAGGGAAAAGAAACATCGTGGGAATCGAGGACAAGACAGACATGTTAGAAGATTATAATAAGCTTGATGAAATTCCGCCCTTCACAGTGAAAACTGACCCAAGCATTCCGTTAAGTAAAGAAGATGCTCCATGGTTACGTCTGAAGCGATCATAAGGAAGGACATATGCCAAGAAGTTCATGCTCATATTATGTAACTCTAGTTCATGTTTTTAATATTAATACATGTCTTGAGTGTTAGTCATGTTTTGTGGATGGACCGGGACTATGAGAAGAAGTTGTCCCGATTCGTACTTACCATTAAGATCTGATCTCCAAGCAGCGGTCACATATTAGGGAGTGCCTCTATGACCAGTTTCTTGGAGATGCCGAAGGACTAGGCTCCGCATCTCCACAACTGGCCGTAGTGGTGTCCTGCTCTCAAAAACCATCTTGCAGCTTTGTAACTTCTCTAACTAGATCAATACACAGGAGCTAACTAATTTCACATATTAGAGTGCCTCTATGACGTTTCTCGGAGATCTTGGGAGGATCGGGCTCGTCGGCATCTCCACGAAACTAGCCGTAGTGGTGTCCTGCTCTCGAAAGGAGGTAAGGCATAGCCTCAAACTGGCCGGAGGTGGACTCACAAGGATGCCTATTTATAGTACAAGCGACTCGACATAGTGTTGACACTTACGAAATAATGTCGACTCACCCCTATTATTAGTCTTGCTGACTCGTGTTTTGTCGAATGGTGTCTCCAACCGGGACTAAAGGTTCATCTTTAGTCGGTTGGTGACACCATCCGGACAAGGTACACGCACGACATAATGTCGACACTCACCCCTATTATTAGTCTTGACGTGTTTTGTCCCGGTTGGTGTCTCCAACCGGGACTAAATTCATCTTTAGTCCCGATTGGTGTCTCCAACCGGACTAAAGGTTCATCCGCCATTTTTCCCGTCTTTTTCTTCCCGCCATTTTTCTTCCCTTGATTCTTCCCTCGAGTTCTTCCCGCTAGTTCACTATATATATATGTAGGGGTCGGCCTCCATTGTCATTGCACATCTCTAGACTCATATCGCAACCTCATCACTCTTTCCCATGGCTTCCACCGTAGCACTAACCCTGAGGCGGAGGCGCTTTGGCTCGAACTACCTCGCCACGCCACTCTCTGTGTCCCCGTCGGCTGGATCTTTGGCGTCGGAGGCGTGCCGGTTCCTCCTGTCCCTCTAGGTGTGGCGCGCCGGATGGCCATCACGAACCACTACTACTTCGAGCTCACGCCGGAGCAGCGGAGGAATCCCAGATGGCATCCCGACTATTTCCATACTTGGGAAGCCTTCTTCGTGGATCGGCATGAGAGGGCGCTCGCCAGGCACGAGGAGGACGGCCCACCTCCTCCTAACTTCAACGAGGCCGGTCATCGGCTATGGTGGCGCGGTCGGACTCTCTAGAGCGTCATGGCCTATGACACTACCGCCGACTCTAACCCCCGTCTGCGCTACCCTCAAGTCCAGCCCACGCGCTACCCTCAAGTCCAGCCCACGCGTACTCTCCAGAGGTTCAATTACGGCGACCCCGACGGCGACAGCGATGACGGCGAATGACGACTTACGATGGCGAGTATTACAGTGTGGCGGAGCATGGTGAATCACTCCAACATTCGAAACAAGTTCGGCCGATTGTTACTTAATCGGCCATGTATCTTAATTTTCAGTTCTTTTATGTATCTTAATTTTCGATTCAGCCGATTGTTACTTAATCTGGCCATGTATCTTAATTTTCAGTTTTTTTATGTATCTTAATTTTTAGTTCCAGTTCGGCTTTATGTAACTGTCTCAAAATGACCTATCTCATTCGAAGTTTCTTGGCTTTCGGGTCAAATAACCAATGTTAAGGCTAGAATCAAGGCATAGTTTGTGATAATATGGCCATATTATGCATACATGTGCATCATGGCATGGCAAACAATGTTGCAAGAGGAAGTTTTCCTTTTTATCGCACCAACAAGGCATTTTCCATTTTCCGAGCATAAAAAACAGACGGTTTTGTGAAGCAACCACCAAATGGCTAATTCAAAAAACCACCAACACATTTTATAAAAATACTAGACCACCTTATATGCAGAATGTACCAACAGGGGGATCTAAAACTTTTCCGTCCACCTCTGGTGAAAAAGACAAATTCCTACGGAATCGGCAGGAAGTGGGTCACATATGAACTACAAGTACATGATACGATGCTCATAATTTTTTACAAAAATCATTTTTAGGTTCACAATATGCTATTTTATCAAAAAACAATGCAAGTTGAGCGAGGCTTGGTGAGATTCAAGTGTATACAAAAGATGCGACATTTAAATATCCAATCAATTCAAAAATGTTAATACAAAAGATGCGGCATTAAAATATGATTTGATCTAATAAAAATCATTTTTTAGATGCTTAATATTTCTTATGTTCAAAGTTTTAGGATTTAACAATTTATTTTTGTTTGAATTGAATAATCAAAATTTATATGTAAGTGTTTTAATTATTTTGAAAATTTTCATGTAAAGTAAATATAAAATGATTTACATGAATGGATAGATATTATTTTTCTGAAAATTATGATATATTATTCATATTTTTCTGAGTTGAAATGAAAAAGATATGAATTTTCTAAATTCATATCATATTTTTTGAATTAAAAAAGCCCCTTTAATGCATGAAATAAATGCCCCCCCTTTAACACCGGTTCTAGACATGAACCGGTGTTAAAGAAACATTATTCGTTTCACAGACCTCCCCTTTAACACGGTTCGGGCTGGAACCCGATGTTAAAGGGAAATATCTGTAGCAATTCCCTCCCTTTAACACGGTTCCGGCCCAACCGGTGTTAAAGGAGGTATAAATGCGCCATCCCTTCGCTCCTTTCTTCCCCGAGCGAGATCGCCACCGCCAGAGCCAACCCTCGTCGCCACCGCTACCGCCACCGGCACTCCAGCCTCGCCGCCCGCCATCGCGCGCCTCACACCGCGTCGCCGCCACCGTGGCCGACCATCAGCCGACAAGCGCCACACCGAAGTCGACGACAACGCCGGCGCCTACAAGAACCCCGACACCGTGGTGAGCTAGCGGACCGCGCCTGGTCGTCCCCTCTGTTTCCTCCCCTTCTCTGTTTCATCGTCGGCGCCCCCCTTTGCAGGCTGCGCTCTGCCACGTCGCCGCCGGCCTACCGGTCCTTCGTCTGCGGTACCGCCGTCGTCGCGCATCTGCAGGCCGTCATCGAGCCCTGCAGATGTTGTTGCCTCCCCGTGCTCGCCCCCGAGCAGTTCCTCGCCGGAGCCGGCCTCCCCACGCGAGCTCTCTCGCGAGCGCGTCCACGGATTGGGGCCCTCCGAACAGATGTACCAAGATGAAATCGAACAAGCTTTGTAGAAAGTATGATTTCAAACCATTGTACTTATTAGTAGTAGCTAGGATCAAATCGGACACGAAGACAGCTTTGACATGGTAGCTCGCGTCATCGGGTGTGGCGGGCAGGAGCGGCTACGCGAGCGCGTCCACGGATTGGGGCCAATGACACGGAAGTGGAGGGGATGGGTCAGGGAGGCGGATTCGTCGGGGAGGCCCAGGGCCCAGGCGCGGTACGGGGACGGCCTCCCCTCTCGGCTGCGGGGGCGGCCTAGGTGGGGTGCAAGCTCCGGTGGTGGCCATGGGGTGCGAGCTCGCGATGCGGCCTAGGTGGGGTGCGACTCGATGTGGCATCCCCTCGATGCAGGGCCTATCTTGGGACATCCCTCCACATTGTATCTGATACGCCAAGTTGTTTTCCGTCGCTATAATGTTTGCCTCGGCCTCCTCTTCGAACAACGCCCGTTTAGGTAGGCCGCATCACGCTACCTCGCGCCCCTAGGTCGCTCTCCAACGCCTTGCCTCCGGTCAGCCACTGTAGCTAGCCCCTCTCATATGCATCCGGGATTTCTCCGAATTAGGGTTTGGACCCCTCGGAACTCGTTTAAAATGATCAAGCATCCTTAGGTTTTAATTTCATTTGTGTATTTTTGTATGAATAATATGTATATTTGTCTATGAATCCAAGTCCACTTGAATGTTTACACTCTTACTCTAGATAATATTATTGTTTTAGAAACTATGGATCCACTTAGTAGAAACCTTGAAGAAGAAGAAATAATGGAGAACATTATTGATGAGGACACCTCACAATATCTGAACTTGGAGGGACATGATGACGAGCTCAAGTACTAGTCATGGAGAAGATGAAGACTCGGTGAACGCAATTTAATGGTTACAAAGTCCGGCGAGGTATATGCATTGATTAAGCCTCTGCTGACTTTCACAAACAATCTTCTTCTACATGTATTAATTAACGCTTCTTTCTTCTTTTAGCCCTCTGGATCGACCAGCCAGCAACCATCTTCTTCTATGAAAAAGAGCAAGCGAGGCGCGAGCGCGTTGAAAGATCGTGCAAAGTTCACGATCGAAGCGGTCGTGTTGATGGCAGCCGATGGATCCCAAGAAGCGCAGACAAATTTGTACGTCAGGCTGGAGTTCTTGTTAGGGACCAAATCCCAATCACAATTGAAAATTGGAATAAGCCAAAGAAGGGCGACGGTACCTTTGTCGATGACAGATCCAAAGAAACGCTTGTTGGTAAATTTCACCCTTCCGCCAGAGGAGGATGAAAACAACCCGGTTATAAAGGAAAAGGTCAAAGAGTGGACTCTAAAGAAGATGGCTGACGCTTTCCGCAACTGGAAGACAAAATTGAACAAATTTGTCAAATCTGGCGAGACTCCAAATTTCGAAGACGCATATTATGCGAAGATAAGACCTCACTGGCCCGAATTTGAGACATATAAAAAAGTGCTATAGCTAAAAAGAGGTCAGAAACCAATACGCTTAATGCCCTGAAGAAGGAATATCACCAGAGGACGGGGTCAGGTGGCTACATATATCAAGGGCCTAAGTGGGAGGAAGCTGAGAAGGCCCTGCGCGAGAGAGGGATCACACCCCAGACAGATGGGTGGGACCTACGTGCAAAGACTTGGTTCTACGGAATCGGGGCAAGGTTGGACCCAGAAACAAGATTGTGTATCTTCCCAACCATCCTTGCCAAATCTGTCACTGAACTCATCACGGCATACGAGGAAACATCCGCCAGGACCTTCCATCCCGACAGAGAGAATGACCAGCTCACACACGCCATCGGTAAAAAAGAACACCCTGGACATGCACAAGGCACAGGGGGTACGACGTGGAAGGATGGGTTTGCCGACTGGAGCGACTCTTACAGATGGCGCGGCAGAAAAGAAAAAGAGCGTACAGAGCGGATGACACAGATAGAACTTGCACTTGCGGCGCTGCAGGCGCAAGTGAATGCACAACAGAGCCATCAAGCTACCGGCCCATCTCAGCGGCACGAAGAGCCTGCATTGGAAGCTGACCGCGGCCCAGACTCTATGCGGAAGCGATGTGGCTTCCACGGAGAACGCAGCCCACGCTTGAAATGACGGGTCCTCGATACCCGTGGATGAGATCACGAAGAGCGAACACTGAGCTGCATGTGAGATTAATGGGCTTATCCATTAAGATGGTACATCGGCTATGCCTTACCTCCTATAGCTGGTGGAACTTACCACTGCCGACCGATTCGAGATGGCTATGCTATTATCGGGTGGATGAGGTTGTGAAGGAATATGAGGAAGCACACTTGACCATGCTACGGTGAAGGGAATCTCAACTCAAATTTGCGTGAAAACAACCATTCTTTGGAAGAAGGAACACATTGTGCTTCCAAATTGAGGTCACTGCACCCCCGCCGTCTCCTGGCGTCGTGAGTCCGAGCCGCTTGACTATCTCTGCTTGGCAGCCATCTCCAAGCAGACCATCTCCGCCCGTCGGCCATCTCTGCATGGCAGCCATCTCTCCGTCAGCCATCTCTGCGGCAGCCATCTCCGCCCATCGACATCTCCGGTTCTTGACCATCTCCTCGGCAGAAGCGGAAGAGCACTGCCACGAGGAGCATCGGTATGCAACGCCACAAAGAAATCCGCAGAAGCTGACGCCAAAGAGTTCAAAAACTACGTCCCGACCCTTCCGCCAAGCCATTGCCGGTTTTACCGTGGAATCGCAGCGACGAGGAGACCAATAGGATCTCGGAAGAACAGGTCAAGAAATTCTTTGCACCTATACGGGCCGAGCCAAAGGAGAAAATAGATCCGTGGTGGAGAAGTTTTACAATAATCTTTTGAAACCGAAACCCCACTTGTGACGGACTAGGGCCAGCCAGATTTTGAAGGCGGATGCAAAGGCGTAGGGAGACTGAAAGTAGCGATCGTGAGGCACCCTGTAAAACAGTTCCCATGCTCGGAGAGCAGGAAAACCAATCATGTGCCCGCTCAAATGTTCGACACACGAGGCGCTCCTCCGTAAATGATTACGAGGCGAGCTACAAAGAAAGGCCAATGAGATGGGGATGACTTACATTGCATACTTGAGCGTCATGGGAGACAACTTGCCCAAATGCGATGCCAACCCCATACAGCCATGGAAGTATGGGAAGAATCTCGTCAAGAAAGAGGAGCTCAAGACTCTACCAACAAAGATGCGAAAATTGCACAAGTGGTACCTTCATTTCTGCAAGACGAGAAAGGTAGAATGGATCACGGCGCATATAAGAGATGATATTTTCTTCTGCGGAGATGACGCGATTGACTTCAACATTCAAGACTTGCATTTTCTATTCAATCAGAAGGAACTCGACAAAGCTGCTCAGCCTTTATTGTGTGTAAGTACTATTTCTATAATTTATATCTCATCTCATTCACTTTATTAATTGCATGTATATATATATGCTCACCATATATGTATATACTATTATGCAGAAAAAGGTTATGGAATGGGAAAGGAGGCCCTTTTGACATTTGGTTCGTTGACCCAAATAGAGTTCATGAAGAAGTGGTAGAAACCAAACCGGGCAAAGAAGATTACTTGCTAACGTTTCTTGAGACAACAAACCAAAAGGGAAATACTATTGCCTTACAACTTCTCGTGAGTACTGTTACCCTCTCTCTTGTACACATTCTATTTCAGCTTACTCGATGTTAAGTGTAACTGATGATGAGTTATGGGTGCGTAGGTTCCACTTTATTCTGCTAGTCATTCAACCCGACTCAGAAAAGTCCTTGTCATGGACTCGTTACGAAAAGAAAAAGAGATATGGGCAAACTTTAGAGAGATGCTCCAGAGGTAATTTCAATCATATTATATCACTAGATCGGAAACTTTCGTGACAATAAGTAATTAATTACTCCTTTATCCATTTGCTTTGTCGGACAGGGTTTGGAAAAGGTTCACGGGCAGGGCCGTGGGTGAATGGTCAGAAGAACTAAAATTTGTAGACCAAAATGTAAGTAATACTAGCTAGCTTCCAATTCCATTATATCATGCTTTATTGATTATTATTTTGATTGAACTCTCTATTCTCGTAAAGTGCGCATCGAGGACACGGCAATAACTTATGTGGGTACTATGTTTGCGAATTCATTCAACCACGATATGTCTTGACGGGCCAAGCCGCACTAGAACAACTTAGAGTAAGTAAACAAAGTCCACAACATTATTTTATTACCATCAATTGTGTTGAGTTTTATTCTTATATATATATTGACGGCTCATTCTTCATATATATTCAGATCGAACGGATGCGGGACCAACTCCTACCATTTGAACGCATACGAGCCATTCAAGAGGAATTGGCGGGGTTCATACTTGATGAGGTCGTCACGCCTGGCGGAGAACTCTTTAGATATCCACCAAAATGAACGATGACGATGTATGTGCCGATGACGATGTATGTGCTGATGACGATGTTTGTGTATAATAATAGTTGCTTAATTATTCATGTACTCGTATGTACCGATGACGATTTATGTGTATACCGCTCCCGATCGATTCCCCCTCGCTCCCCCTCCCTCCCGCAGAAATACGCCTAGAACGGGGCAGAGGCAGAAGTCTGCCGCGGCAGGAAAAACGGCATAAATCTTTGCCGCGGCAGAAGAAACTAGGAACCGGTGTTAAAGGGGGGGCCTGAGGCCTGCGGCAGCCCCACGTGCGCCACCCTTTAACACCGGTTCGTATAAGAACCGGTGTTAAAGGCCCCCCCCCTCTAACACCGAACCCTCAACAGCGGTTGGGGAACCGCTGTTAGAGGGCCCTCCCAACCGGAGTTAAAGGGGGGGGGCCTGCACTAGTGCCTCCTGAGAAGCATCAGTACCGAGAACAATCGGCGTCGGTGGAAGAGGAGCCACAGGAGCAGGGGCACGGCGGACAGGAGACCTCGCCGAAGAGCACACCCCAAAGATGGAGACCGCGCATGTGAACGCGCATGAAGGCAGCGAAATCAGGATAATTCACGCCATCGAAGATCACCGGGCAGCGAGGAATCGCAACATAGCTCGATGCAGAAGACATCTGTCTGATTTTTTTACCTCTCAGATCTAATCGGGAACCGACGAAAATCAACTGTCAGATCCGACGAGCAAGCGGGAGGCCGGGCCAGCAGATGGAGGCACCGCAGATGGACGGAGAAGACAGGGTGCTGGGCGGGCGGACTGCCCGCGGTGCAGGCGTGCTGGGCCTGGCGGGCAGAAGGGGGCGGGCGGACTGGGCGGGTGCAGCAGGTCCCGCGCATCAGCAGATCGAGGCGGGGGCAACTGCGTCGGGTGCAGCAGGTCCCGCGCGTCAGCAGCAGATCAGGGCGGGGGCAAGGTTCCCGCGTGGATCGAGGCGGGGATCGAGGGATCGGGGCGGGCAGTTCGGCGGCGTGCCAGGAGACAGGGAGGCAGCGTCCCGCGTTGGCAGATGGCTTGGAGACCGAGGCGAGGCCGCTTGGGCAGTTGGGATGGCGTGGAGACCGAGGCGAGGCAGCGTCCCGCGTCGCTGCGCCAGGAGATTCTCGGTGACGTGGAGGCAGGCGGAGCCCCGCGCGGCAGGAGGCAGGCGCATGACCGGTCGGCGTGGAGTCCCGCGCAGGAGGAGGCAGGTGTTCGGCCCGCGCGTGGGCAGAGGATGGTGCAGCAGGTCGCAATCTGAAGCAGGATGAGAAGACCGCGTCATCGGATGAGATCTGGAAAGAAAACGCCAGATCCGAGATGGCCGGAGACAGCGGCAACCGGCGGCGGCGACGTCGGAAGAACGACGACGACAGGGATGGTGGCGGCTGTGACGATGTTGCAGAAAAAATTTTCTAACCTTGCTCTGATACCATGTCAGAAATATGCAACATGTATTCCTCTGGGGGCCAAAGGCCACAATATATAATACAGATACATGTGTAAATATGCAGAAAACCCCCTAACATATAGGGAAAACTACAATACAATATATACATCTAACACATAATACATGGAAAAGGTACACAACACATTGCAAGTGCAATTGTGCGTAGAGTAAAATATAAAAAAAGAGAAGAATAACATTAGTATCCATAGATGAATGAGATTTAGGTCTAAGTTACAGGCCGGAGCACCGGCCTTTGGAAGCTAAATAACAATGGCAATGCAACTTCAAGGTTGTAAACACTACCAAAAATACAAAAAAATAAATGAGTACCATGATTATTTTGGAATACTTATTAATGGATTACCTATAGGCCAACAATGCCAAACCCAATGGCATGCTCAACCCAGAGAGTATTTTCGTGCACAAAAAACTATCCTTGATAAGCATCTCACCACGGCATGTTTTGGAAATAAGCATGCGAGAAATAACACTGTGGAGACATGTAAGCTTTGTCTCCGCTACATAGGCACATCAATTGTTGGAATACTTAATGGACTAGTTACATAACTGAGACCATAAAGTATTAGAAATCTTCACTTCCTACCAATAGTCTTTCTACCGTGCTATTTGATAAATATCGATTGTTGGAAATATCACTGAAGCATTATATAAAGCAAAGAAGACTACAGATAAACCAGCGAGATGTACACTGCTATAACTAAAAATTTATATGACCTAATTTGTGATAGTAACCTGGCGTTCAACAAAAATAAAATAACTCTCAAAGACGGCCCTTCATTCTGACCTCAACCTCTTGAACTGGGCTTCAGGAATAGCAGGTCACTGACACACATTGCGACTTCAAAACACAAAATATCTTATACTTATATACGTAAATATTTAGACTTGCTACAAATTCAGAAATTCGTTGGTGATCTCATATCGTAAGAAAAAGGGCCTTTATAGAAACAACAATTGTTGCAAGGCTATGTACTGCTATAAATTTCCGGTGATCCAATCTCTAAATCAAAAGGTCATCTATAGGGATGATTAGTTAATTTTGTTGTCAGGATTTATACTTCAAAAAAGATATATCCTTATTAGCAGTGGTAGTGACACAATTATTGGTATGGGGTTCAGAAATAGATGACCATTCATAAATATTGTCAAATAGCTTTGAGTTTTCTTCCCAGATGTAAAATATCTGTCAGCAAGTTGGGTATATTGATGGCTTGGTATTTGTGCAGAATATTCATTCATGATATCAGGAGATAAAATAAATCATGCATAGTAAAACATAGGTTTGGAAGTAGTGTTGTGCAAGATACTATTCATACTAAAGGAAAATAGCTTGATCAGGATGTACTACTTTCTCTAACCTGCATGTAAGTGAGAATATTAAGCATTGAACTCTAGATAGCATAACAAAGATTGAAGAAGAGCTAACGAATCTACAGAGAGATCCAATTTCTCAATAATGGAATAATGGGAAGAAGCAAATGTGTGGGATAAGGGATAGAAAACATGACAGACTATACACATGGAAAAAACAAGGTTACATGCCACGGTCTAATTCTCATGCATCAGGAAAACAATATCAAACAAGCACAAGTCTTAGAACTGAACAAATCGGGCAGTTCATTCCTTCAGAACTCTATAGATAGACAACATCTTCACTAGCATACAAGTTCGAGTTCGAGTGCAGTTCATTCCTCTAGAACAAATCACCTCATTAAGCTCATAGAAAAATAGAAGCTATATTCAGAGAAAAAAGCATGCAGGCATTAGATTGAGCACTTGTAAGTACAGATAACTAAAAACACCCATGCCATACATACGAGGAAATGACCAACTGTGAAAAAGACAGACTACTAATTCTTATTACCATATAATAGTTGCCATAGGTATAGCTATTGAACCAAGGCATGTTGAAGCTGTGACGCTTCTCCTTCCTGAACCCATCCCAACAGGAACCCCTCCTTGAACCCCTCTCTGCAGGAACAAAATCACACCGAGACTTGCATTGAATTTGACAAATAGCATAGAGTTAAAACGAATGGCGCAGGTCTGGGGCTTCCACAAAACTAATAAGGAAAGGAGGGTGTATAGGAGCAGACGGGGAACCTTAGATCTTGTGAAGCAGGCGCCGCCTGAGACCACCATGACCTCCTCGAATGAGACGAGTCCGTTGCTGTTCTTGTTGACGCTCTAGATCAATCGAAAGCACTGGCTGACGGTGGCCTCCTCGCGGAGGCCGTGGATGATGCTTGAGAGCTCGATGGAGGAGATGGCGCCGCTGTGCCATCGGCTTCGAAGACCAAAAGGAAATAGGGAGGGTTGTCCGTGCGGTGAGCACTCGATGGGCACCCTCATCGATGAAGAGCATGTCTAGGGCTGAAATTCAAGACGAGTCGAGCCAAACTCGGCTCAATTCACTAAAACTCGTTCAACTAACGAGTTAGCTCGACTTGGCACGTTTACAAAATAAGCTCATATTCAAAACTCGGCTTGACGCGGTAAATTCATGAGTAGCTCGCGAGGTAGCTCGTTTAGCTTGGTATAAGTTATGATTAGGAGCACATCGTAACACCCTAGGCTCGACACTATGCAACTTCTAGCGGTTTTTGACAAACCCGCATAGAAACGATTTAAAAGTGCCCACGAGGCACTTTCGTGCGGGTGGAAATCGAAGTAATACCATTACACATTAGTCCATGATAAAACCCACAAAACAGATATATACAACAATAACTCCAGTAGTCAAGAATACAGATATACAATACAAAGATCCAAATCACCTTGAAAGCATACAACATCCAAGTACGGATAAGATGCAAATTGGACTAAGAGCCCTGAAGAATAACCAATGACGTCCATAACCCTGCTCAGGCCAAGCCGGAAAGGTAACCCTGCTAACGACGTCGATCTCAAACCTGCTAAACAACAGAGGCGCCGACAAAGGGCAAAGGAAAAAAAGAGCGGTCAGTACTAAGGCCAGTACACGGCGAGACTTAAAATTCGACGGCTCTCGTCTACATAGGTATGGTGGACTGAAGAGGAAGCAAAGCATGCGCTAGATAACCTATAGAGACTCAGTATATCTGTCGGCTATCAGAGAGGGATAAGAAAGACATATTCGGATCCAACCTAAAACTACCATCAAACATACCCATCCTGATATTTCCCCCTCGAGACCAAACGAGGAAGTCATGACGAGGAAACTCACACGGTTGACAGTTTTATTCATTATTTTCATGGTGGTTATCCAACTTACTAGTCATATCAGAAGCAAGTCAAATTATAACAGTGATCTTTAGTTATAGTTGTCTATGATTGAGATATTATGCTTCAAGTCGTCCATAATCGCGGACACGATTTTTTAAAAAGATTTAACCCTACAGGGGTGCACCAAAGTTTCCAAACGTACTTCGACCCTTGTTGCCATATCAATTAACATACTTCCATCGGTATATCGGCAGGGCCTAGGACACGACACTTTCCCAAACCCAAAGAAAGTACATGAGGGTCACCCGAAAGAGCTACCCGTACGAGGTATAGCTAATCCTCCTCGTACGGACCTTGAGGTTGCATGGACTTGCACAGTAGCAGAGGTCATGGACAATATATTTCCGTGATAGAGTGTCACACCTACGCAACAGTAATAAACACTCATCGAGCAATAGGTAATAAACATCTCTTACATGGCATACATGACATAAGTACAGTAGTAACGCATAAATCCCGAACTAGTGTTGTGCCTCCCAGAACAATACTTTGAAATTAGGTACTAAGCTGATAGGGGTGCCCATACACCCCACATATGGTTAGAGCGCTCGTCTCGGAACAGGTGTCAAGAACTCGGGTCATAAGTGGACACAGCTGGGCGGGATAATAACCAGATCTCAACTATTACCTACTTGTGCCTCTGTATTATTTATACCTACTTTCAATATTAGTTATTAAAATATAATTAAAGTTAATGATGCAAAATATGTTGAAAAGATATCATGAGCATAGAACGTTGATGATACAACATTAGTGAGGCATTACCAACAAGAAATAATCATTTCCCAATTTTATTCATCATGTTTTCCTTGCATAAACAGTTCTAATTTACAATTTTTCCATGATGCATGATGTAATTGCAAGTATGGAATGCACATTTGGAAAGGTCTCGTCGCGTTGATAGATTTAGACATATCATTTGTCAAATTCCGATTTACGAAATTAAACTGATGAAATTATTAAGAAAAGGCCATTTAATAGCATTAAAACAATTTCAAAATTTTATTTGCCCATAAAATATTTTGGATGAGATATCATTAATCCTGGAATTTTTCTGATGACAAAATATATATTATTTATGTTATTTAGAATTGTCAATAAAAAGTTATTATTCAAATAATTAACAAATAGAAAAATCAATATAGTTAATAGTTGTAGTAGTTAGGGGCATTTCTGGAATTCTTTGAAAGTGTACCAGATTTCATATTTTAAAACCATTTGCTTTTCATTTTGAGAGTTTGTGCAAATTCCAAACAGAGAAGGAAATATGAATTTAAATGAGTATTGAACTATTTGAAATATTAAAAGAATTATATTTAAAAAGAGAAAAGAATAAACGAGAGGGAAATGGATCGCAGATTGGCTAGCTATTGCACGCGAGCGACGGGGAGGTTATGGGCTGGCCCAACTGGCTGTTGCCGCGGGAGGACGCCGGTTAGAGAAGAAGAGAGGTTAGGGTTGCTTTTATAAAAATATCAAGATCTGATGGAAAGAACTGAAATCGATTAGCAAAACAAGCTAGTTGAACCAATCTTCGCGAGATGATTTCAAGCTCGTTACTGAATAGTTTTGAGTGAGGTTTTCACAGGTGCGAAGAGGATACATAGGAGAACAACTTAGATCATTGGATCTTCGCCAGAGATAGACCGTGGACATCACTAGTGAAAGTGCACATCCTATTCTTTGTGATTTTTATGTTTGATGATAACACATATGTTGGACTAATAGTGTGCTAAGTGTATCTCAGGTTCTACAAAGGCTGTGGACTAAATATGATATGCCTACAATTTGCTCTTGCCAAAGTCTTCTATGCTGACCGGTAGTACCGGAAGTCATATCCGGTAGTACCGCTTGGCATCGGTAGTACCAGTCGGGTGTAGTGGTCGAGTCTGCAAGGGGAGGAAAGCTCCCTCCAACCTTCGGTATCACCCGGTACCACAGGGCGGCACTACCGCTCCAACCGGTAGTACCGCTGTCACCATACGGTACTACCGCTTGTCAACAGTAGTTCCGCTCGGCTGTACCGGGCGAGTCCACAAGGCTTGACGAGTCTCCCCTCCCTTTCAGTCCCAACCGGTACCATTAGCCGGTACTATCGTCCGGACCGGTAGTACCGCTTCACATATCCGGTACTACCGTTTTGCGGTAGCACCGCTTAGCTTGTACCGAGGGAGACCGAGGCTGGGGTTTTCTCAAGTGGGGCATCTCCGGTACCTGGTCCGGTACCTGACCGGTAGTACCGGTCGTCTCCGGTACTACTGCTCGGTGAACCGGTAGTACCGCTGCAGTTAAAGCATAACGGGCAGATCTACACCGAGGGATATAAAAAGACCCATCACCTACCTTGGGAGGTTGCTCGACCCACTCAAGAACACCATCCCCATTTGATCCACCAAATCAACAAGATCTCTTCATCCAACCATCCAAAGTCATTGATCTTTGGAGAATCGAACGAGGAGGCCTTGATCTACAGCTTCACCAAGAGAGATCTTCATTTCCCCCTCATTCACTTGAGGGCCCTCATGCTCTAGTGTTTCTTTGGAAACCCTAGCTTTTGGTTTGGTTCTTGCAAGCTTGTCTTTGATTGTTTGACAGCTTGCTTGTATTTGGGAGCCTCCAATTAAGTTGTGGATGTGTGCCCCGAACTTGTTGTAAAGGTGCATGCTTCCACCTCGAAGGTTGCCGATATAGTGGAAGAGGTGAATCGAACCCTTTGGGGTGAGGTTCATCAGAGAACAAGGGAGGCCTCTCGTGGCGTTGGTGGTTTCAAACCACCCCCTCTCCAAATGTAGACGTACTCCCCTTCAAAAGGAAGGAACTACGGGAAACAAATCCTTGTGTCTCCGCGTCCTCCACTTTTGTTACTTCTATCCTTTACTGCACTTTACTTGTTCGTGCTTAGTGTTTGTGCTAGTTGGTGGTAGTTTGACATATAGGTAAATTCACCTTACTTGCATAATCTAGATAATAGACCTTTCTTGTCAAACCCTAATTTGAAAAATAAGAAAATTTGAAGTAGCACCTATTCACCCCCCTCTAGGTGCCCATACGATCCTTTCAATTGGTATCAGAGCCTCGGCTCTTTATTTGGGATTTACCGCCTACGAGTATATGGGTAGAAACTTAGGGTAAGGTGATGGTGAGCCTACCAACTCGGTGACCATGGAGGATATCAATAACTTGGAAACAAGATTGAGCTCCACCTTGGGCAATGAGATCAAACAATTGCACAAGTTACTTGAGCAACTTGTTAAAGATAAAGGTGACTCATCATCCCCTTCTCCTCAAGAGGTGACTCCATCATTACCAAAGGTGAATGCCCCGGCATCACCCGCGGTTGTGGAGGTGGGGGATAATCCAAACAACATTAATTCTTCCACAAAAAGGGATAGTGGGAAGGGAGAGCACCTTGAGTCTCAAGGATGGTACTCTCCCGACCCTCCTATTCCTCACCCTCATATAAACAATAGAGGTGACCCACCAAAGCTAGCTGCATCTACTTTTGCTTAATGGCAATCACTAATGAAATATCATGTGCATAGCTCTTGTATTGAGTTATGGAACATCATTGAAGAAGGACTCCATATTGGGGATCCAACCAACTTGACTAGAAGAGAAGTTGTCAATAGTCAACTCAATGCCACCGCCTTGCACATGATACAACAAGGATTAGGTACAAAAGATTACCCTCACATTGAGCACCTCAACACCGCCAAGGAAGCTTGGGATTCTCTCACGGAGTTGTATGTTGGAAATGAGACCATGAGTATGAACTGATATGATGCACTAAGCAATGAATCCGAAGTCTTCTATATGAAGGATGGTGAAGATCATGAAGACATGTATCATAGGCTCAAGTACACCGCCACCGCCTTTAAGAATGTGGGTGCCTCACATGTGGATGATGCTTGGATAAAAAGGAAATATGTGAGTGCACTCATGACTTTTGAGCCTACCGACTTGAAGACCCTACAAGGAAGACACAACTACAACCTCATGACCTCCAATGAAGTTATGCAAGAGATGGCCTCTTTCAAGGTTTTCGCCAAGAATGCCAAAGATGCCCATGATCGTGCCCTTGGTATGAGCAATGTTGTCAGCCTTGCATTAAAGGCCAAAGTTGTGGAGCATGTGGATGAAGATGATAGTGATGAAGGCCTATCCATGAGCCACCCTGATGATGTCAAGATTGCTCATGGTGAATATATGTCCTTCTATGCAAAGAACTTTTGGAAAGACCCCGCCAAAGCCAAGATGGAAATGCAACGAAGAAGCAACCCAAATGGAAGAAGAGACAATGTCACTAAATTGAGAACTTGCTTCAATTGTGGTGACCCCTATCACTTTGTGGCGAGTTGTCCCTATGAGAAGAGAGAAGATCATGGGGGTAAACTTGTGTTGAAGAAAACTTCCAAAGCTACTTACAAGAAACCTTTCATCAAGAAGAATCCCATCAACAAGAAGTCGGGTGAAATTTTATTGATCACTCATGAAGAATTCTCCTCCGACAATGAAGATGATGAAGAGGAAACATCAAGTGGTGTGGCTGCTCTAGTCACTACTTATACTCCCACATTCTCCCTCATTGATTCTACAAATGAGAATACTCCCAACAAGAACGTCACTTGCCTTATGGCAAGAGGGACGGAGGTATCATCATCTCACCCCACTTCCTTAGTTAATGATGAAATTGATGATGAAATATCTCTTAAGGTCAAAAAGGAAATAATTGCTTAGTTCATGAATAACTTGCAAGGGGAACACAATAGACATTTTGTGGACCTCTTAGATCAACTTTCTCACACCCAAGAGCTTCTTGATGAAAGATGTAAATTAGGAAGAGAACACTTGGTTGAGGTAGAAGCTCTAAACAATGCTCTAAAAGAAGAACAAGATACTAGGATGTATCTTGAACTAAAACTTGAAGGTCTTGATGAGGCTAATGACTTAATTGTTTATAGACTCGTCAAGGAACAAGACCATGCTATTGCTAAATATAAAAAGGCTAAAAGGGACAAGATTGAGTTTGGTGTTTGTAACACCCTCAGAATCGGCCCTATGCAAGTTTTAGCGCTTCCCGCCAAACCCGCGTAGAAACGATTCAAAGGTGCCCACCAGGCACTTTCGTGCGGGTGGAAAATGAAGTAATATCATTACACAATAGTCCACGATGGAACCCACAGAACAGATATATAAAACAACAACTCCATGAGTCAAGAATACAAATATACAATGCAAAGATCCAAATCGCCTTGAAAACGATACAACGTCCGACTATGGACAAGATGCAAATGGGGCTAAGAGCCCTGAAGAATAACCAATGGCGTCCATAACCCTACCCAGGCCAAGCCGGAAGGGTAACCCTGCTAATGACGTCGATCTCAAAACCTGCTAAAAACAAAAGGGGTGCCGGCAAAGAGCAAAGGAAAAAGAGAGTGGTCAGTACTGAGGCCAGCACACGGCGAGACTAGAATTCGGCGGTCCTTGCCTACATAGGTATGGTGGACTAAAGCGGCAGCGAAGCATGCGCTAAACAACCTTTAGAGAATCGATACAACTATCGGCTATCAGAGAGAGATAAGAAAGACCTATTCGAAACCATTCTAATACTACCACCAAACATACCCATCCTGGTATTTCCCCCTCGAGACCAAACAAGGAAGTCAACCGAGGAACTCACACAGTTGGCAGTTTTATCCATTCTTTTCGATGTGGTTATCCAACTTACTAGTCATATCAGATAAAAGTCAAATTATAACAGTAAACTTTAGTTATAGTTTTCTATGATCGAGAACTATGCTCCAAGTCGTCCATAACCGCGGACACGGCTTCTCGAAAAGATTTAACCCTGCAGGGGTGCACCAAAGTTTCCACACGCGCCTACATCCTTGTTGTCGGATCAGGTAGGTACAAGATCACAAAACATACACCCAACGTATGTCGACGGGGTTTCAGACACGACGTTTCCCAGACCCAAAGCAAGCACATGGGGGCCACCCCACTAAGCTACCCGCAACAAAGTCGGCCGGTCTCCGAGACGGACCCAGAGGTTTGTGACAATGGTTGTAAACGACTAGGAACCCGAAAGTGTGACTGGGCTTGTCAATACCGCGAAAACATTCCACGTTGGTTCCAAAACAGTACAGGTGCTCCACGCGCAATCGTAAATAAAGCAGTAAAGCATGGCATAAGTACAGGATAGTAATAAAGCCCCAAACTACTTTGTGGCCCCCGGTACAGTACTTTGAAATCAGGTACTAATCGATGGGGGTGCCCACACACCGCACATGTGGTTAGCGCGCTCGATCTCGGAACAAGTGTCAAGAACTCAGGGTCCTACGGGACACAAGTGAGCGGTTAAAAACCAAATATTGTCTATTGCCCACCGGTGCCTCTGCATTATTTACCTACTTTCAATTTTAGTTATTAAACAATAATTAAAGTCTTGATCCTCTCCACCATTAAGCATATGGCAGCCTTCCAACAACCGTGGTACTGGACGACACACAACAACACTTGAGCAAGCGTCTACGATGCGCAAGTACAACTATCTACCAAACAAAAGGTAATAGGATCTGTCCAAGGCAATATAAGGCTGCAAGGGATATCACGGGTACGAAAACTAGAGCATCGCAACACAGATAGCAATAGATCAACAGGAGGGAATAAATACTATAAAAGTAAGATAGGTAGAAAGGGGGAGATTGCTCGCCTGAAAAACATTGCGGAAGGTTCATCCGAAGATCGGGTCGACTCTCGCATCAACTCAACGTCCTAATCCGTGAAAAATCAGAGCACTAGAAGAAAAACCGGATGCTCTATTTAATACTATAGCAAAAGATCGGGCAAGGATGCGATGCAATTAGGCAATATTAAGCGAAACCGGAGTCCCGACAATTAATTATACGATTCATGTTGTTTAAGATACCCCGCAATTTAAATGTTGACTTAACCAGGCAAAAACATGCCACCGGTTCGCTACACAAATTTAAATGGGGCCAATATTATTCTAGATTTGCCCGCATATGGTCTCCATATTTATTTATGAGATGAATCGACATAAGGCCCCAAACCCATGCAATATGTATGTGACATGAACATTTTATATGCAACAAGTATACATTATATAGTATAAAAATATTGGTCTCGGGAAAAGGGGTCACACATTTATGAGCGAAGGTCTTGGGGGTCCGAGGGTTTTGGCTCGACGCGATCAGTCTTCGGACGCTGGGAACAAAGCTTAGAAATCCGTGTGGCGATATTGGCGCTCCGGGGAGGCGATCTTGGTTCGGGGCTTCCGATCCTAGAGACCGGGGCCATTGGTCCCCTCTCGACGATCTTGGGGTTTGCGGTGAAGATCCTGGAGTCCCGGCGCCGTTTGTCGATGATGAACTTGGAACAACACCAAAGGTCTTCGATTGGCATCGCGGTGGACCCTGGCAGGTACTTTCCCTAAGTGTAGATCTTGTCCACCAGGGAGGTCTCGGGCAACATCACCAGCTTGTACCACAAATGGAGTAGCATCGCTACCAAAAAAACACCTCCGAGAGTAGATCAGAGAGCTACAGGAGAAGCAAAACAAAGAGGCTTGTGCGTGTCCTGAAACAGAAGACACATGCGAACAACAGAACACCCAGCGCTAGCACCAGGTAGAGGCGGCACTAGCGCATGCTCTTGGGGCCTTGGCGACGATGTACTAGGCAGGGAGGAGACCGGCGTGCGCGGGTGCTGGCCGGCGCGAGGCTCTCGTGGCGGCGAGGCAAACGCAGGTGAGGCCGGGGAGGGCTCGGGCGGAGGTGAGACCGAGGGCGACACCAACAGCAACCTCGGAGCTTGACAAGGAGGTGGGGCGGCGCGGCTCGTGGCCGGAGGCGGTGGCGGTCGAGGATAAGGACGCGTGGCCGACGCGGTACGGGCCAGAGGAGGCTAGGGTGCCCCTAGCGGCGGTGGATGCAACGAGGCACAACGACGGTGCAGGGGTCCCGTGCGGTGGCCGGAAACAGGGACCAGGAGAGGCCGGAGATGGGCGTCGATGGGGAAGCGCGAGGACGGATGGCTCGAGCATGCAGAGGGAGGGCACGGACGACTAGAGTCGCCGAACCGGAGCTTGGTGGGTGTGCGAGCGACAGGGGAGGGCGACGCGGCCACAAAGGGGTTCCTGGCGGCGGGTATTCATGAGGGGAACAGGGTTGTTCGCAGCGAGAGATGGCGGCGAGGTTCAGAGGATAGGAGGTTGGTGCATCGGGGTGGGGAACAGGACGAGGGAGCGGTGAGGGGATGGTGGGCATGACGCGGTAGGTGGGACCCGCGGGTGGGCCGCGGTTTGACCGCGTGAGTTCCACGCGGGGTGGACACGGTTGTTGCAAGGTGTGGTGGGCCAAGGGAGCTGGGCGGCTGTGGGATGTGGGTTGCGGCGCTGCGGGATGAGGAAGGTTAGGGTTAGATGGTATTAGGGTTAGGTTTTGGCTGATCTGGGTTGGGTTTAGCCGATCGGGGTGGTAGGTGGCATGGCTTTTGGGCCGGGCTGCCTTCCTCGATCAAAACAGTTTTATTAAGAAAAATGTTTGTTTTAATTTAGTAAAAGATTTTGTAATTAGTTTTAGACAAACAAAATATCCGGAAACATCCGGGGTTTGATTTGAAAATAAAGACGAGGATTATTTGGAAAACAAAGAGTGACTTTGATGAAATAATTTTTGGCAAATAATATGCATGATGATATGATGATGATGAACAAAGATAAAATCAAGCGATTCTAGCAGTGGTTTTACCCGGGGTGCTACAATTCGACACCACTAACAATGGGTCTCGCCCTTGAGATCCGCCTCCTAGTACGGGGAAGAAAGCCGATGACCTGAATCTTCTCGCTTCATGTAGATCCTCGCGACACCACTAACAATTATTCTATCTTCATATTGAATTCGGCGACATCACCAACAAGAGGACGTTTGTCACGTTCGTCGAGAGAACACTCCGGAGAGACAAGGATGAAGGTAAAGGTATCATGAGGTAAGGCCACCTCTAACTTCTGTGGAAGTAGTAAAATTGCTTGATCCACCGATTCAATGCACAACAGCGAATGATAAGAGTAGTCGGATGGTGATCAGTCCATCGCGCACCCAAAGCATTACTCTGCACATGAATGCTAAAATTATGCAACCAACTCTCGAAATTCAGACTGAAGATCTCGACAAGCGAGATTTGGAAACAAATGAGCGATGGAGATTTTTATCAGATCTGATGTAGATGACTTCGTCGTATCGAAAAACACCGGAGGATAGAAAGAAATTTTTTTAGTGAATTTTCGGTCCATTGAAAGGTACAACAGATGAAAGATTCATCTGATAGCATGAATGTCAGATGTTGTAGCACCGTTACAAGAGGATGGAAGGGAAACCCTGAAGGTACGACGGAAACCCAACCACGAGAAATCCTGGACTCGAAGAAAAGATAAGAGATCAGATTCCAAACACGTCGAGATAAGAGGAGAATAGCAGAGGGGCAAGAAGTAAAAGCAGGCCTAATTAGATCTATCCAACCGATTTTTCAAAATAGTTTTGACACTCTACAATGTTCGTTAGCTAGGTTATCCTACAGGATGGACTAGTGGGTATCGTAACTCCTGAGCTCTGATAGCATTCTATAACACCCTCAGAATCAGCCCTAAGCAAGTTTTAGCGCTTCCCGCCAAACCCGCATAGAAACGATTCAAAGGTGCCCACCAGGCACTTTCGTGCGGGTGGAAAACGAAGTAATATCATTACACAATGGTCCACGATGGAACCCACAGAACAGATATATACAACAACGACTCCATGAGTCAAGAATACAAATATACAATGCAAAGATTCAAATCGCCTTGAAAACGATACAACGTCTGACTACGGACAAGATGCAAATGGGGCTAAGAGCCCTGAAGAATAACTAATGGCGTCCATAACCCTGCCCAGGACAAGCCGAAAGGGTAACCCTGCTAATGACGTCGATCTCAAAACCTGCTAAAAACAAAAGGGGTGCCGGCAAAGGACAAAGGAAAAAGAGAGCGGTCAGTACTGAGGCCAGCACACGGCGAGACTAGAATTCGGCGGTCCTCGCCTACATAGGTATGGTGGACTGAAGCGGCAGCGAAGCATGCGCTAAACAACCTATAGAGACTCGATACAACTATCGGCTATCAGAGAGAGATAAGAAATACCTATTCGAAACCATCCTGATACTACCACCAAACATACCCATCCTGGTATTTGCCCCTCGAGACCAAACGAGGAAGTCAACCGAGGAACTCACACAGTTGGAAATTTTATCCATTCTTTTCGATGTGGTTATCCAACTTACTAGTCATATCAGATAAAAGTCAAATTATAACAGTAAACTTTAGTTATAGTTGTCTATGATCGAGAACTATGCTCCAAGTCGTCCATAACCGCAGACACGGCTTCTCGAAAAGATTTAACCCTGCAGGGGTGCACCAAAGTTTCCACACGCACCTACACCCTTGTTGTCAGATCAGGTAGGTACAAGATCACAAAACATACACCCAACGGTATGTCGACGGGGTTTCGGACACGACGTTTCCCAGACCCAAAGCCAGCACATGGGGGCCACCCCACTAAGCTACCCGCAACGAAGTCGGCCGGTCTCCGAGACGGAGCCAAAGGTTTGTGACAATGGCTGTAAACGACTAGGAACCCGAAAGTGTGACTGGGCTTGTCAATACCGCGAAAACATTCCACGTTGGTTCCAAAACAGTACAAGCGCTCCACGTGCAATCGTAAATAAAGCAGTAAAGCATGGCATAAGTACAGGATAGTAATAAATCCCCAACTACTTTGTGGCCCCCGGTACAGTACTTTGAAATCAGGTACTAATCGATGGGGGTGCCCACACACCCCACCTGTGGTTAGCACGCTCGATCTCGGAACAGGTGTCAAGAACTCGGGGTCCTACGGGACACCAGTGAGCGGTTAAAAACCAAATATCGTCTATTGCCCACTGGTGCCTCTGCATTATTTACCTACTTTCAATTTTAGTTGTTAAACAATAATTAAAGTCTTGATCCTCTCCAGCATTAAGCATATGGCAGCCTTCCAACAACCGTGGTACTGGACGACACGCAACAACACTTGAGCAAGCGTCTATGATGCGCAAGTCCAACTATCTACCAAACAACAGGTAATAGGATCTGTCCAAGGCAATATAAGCCTGCAAGGGATATCACGGGTACGAAAACTAGAGCATGGCAACACATATAGCAATAGATCAACATGAGGGAATAAATACTATAAAAGTAAGATAGGTAGAAAGGGGGAGATTGCTCGCCTGAAAAACATTGCGGAAGGTTCATCCGAAGATCGGGTCGACTCTCGCATCAACTCAACGGCCTAATCCGTGAAGAAGCAAAGCACTAGAAGAAACACCGGATGCTCTATTTAATACTACGGCAAAAGATCGGGCATGATGCATGTATGATGTATGGCATGGAAAGGATACGATGCAATTAGGCAATATTAAGCGAAACCGGAGTCCCGACAATTAATTAGACGATTCATGTTGTTTAAGATACCCCGCAATTTAAATGTTGACTTAACAAGGCAAAAACATGTCACCGGTTCGCTACACAAATTTAAATGGGGCCAATATTATGCTAGATTTGCCCGTATATGGTCTTCATATTTATTTATGAGGTGAATCGGCATAAGGCCCCCAACCCATGCAATATGTATGCGACATGAACATTTTTATATGCAACAAGTATACATTATATAGTATAAAAATATTGGTCTCGAGAAAAGGGGTCACACATTTATGAGCGAAGGTCTTGGGGGTCCGAGGGTTTTGGCTCGATGCAATCGGTCTTCGGACGCTGGGAACAAAGCTTCAAAATCCGTGTGGCGATATTGGCGCTCCGGAGGCGATCTTGGTTTGGGGCTTCCGATCCTAGAGTCCGGGGCCATCGGTCCCCTCTCGACGATCTTGGGGTTTTCGGTGAAGATCCTGGAGTCCCGACGTCGTTTGTCGATGATGAACTTGGAACGACACCAAAGGTCTTCGATTGGCATCGCGGTGGACCCTGGCAGCTACTTTCCCAAAGTGTAGATCTTGTCCACCAGGGAGGTCTCGGGCAACATCACCAGCTTGTACCAGAAATGGAGTAGCATCGCTACCAAACAACACCTCCGAGAGTAGATCAGAGAGCTACAGGAGAAGCAAAACAAAGAGGCTTGTGCGTGTCCTAAAACAGAAGACACACGCGAACAACAGAACACCCAGCGCTAGCACCAGGTAGAGGCGGCACTAGCGCATGCGCTATAGGGGCCTTGGCGACGATGTCCTAGGCGGGGAGGAGACCGGCGTGCGCGAGTGCTGGCCGGCGCGAGGCTCTCTTGGTGGCGAGGCAAACGCAGGTGAGGCCGGGGAGGGCTCGGGCGGAGGTGAGACCGAGGGCGGCACCGACAGCAGACTCGGAGCTTGACAAGGAGGTGGGGCGGCAGGGCTCGTGGCCGAAGGCGGCAGTGGTCGAGGATAAGGACGCGTGGCCGACGTGGTATGGGCCAGAGGAGGCTAGGGCGCCCCTAGCAGCGGTGGACGCAAGGAGGCGCAACGACGGTGCAGGGGTCCCGTGCGGTGGCCGGAAACAGGGATCAGGGAAGGCCGGAGATGGGCGTCGACGGGGAAGCGCGAGGACGGACGGCTCGAGCATGCAGAGGGAGGGCACGGATGACGAGGGTCGCCGAACCGAAGCTTGGTGGGTGAGTGAGCGACAGGGGAGGGCGACGTGGCCACAAAGGGGTTCCTGGCGGCGGGTATTCATGAGGGGAACGGGGTGGTTCGCAGCGAGAGATGGCGGCGAGGTTCAGAGGAGAGGAGGTTGGCGCATCGGGGTGGGGAACATGACGAGGGAGTGGTGAGGGGTTGGTGGGCACGACGCGGCAGGTGGGACCCGCGGGTGGTCCGCGGTTTGACCGCGTGAGTTCCACGCGGGGTGGACGCGGTTGTTGCAAGGAGTGGTGGGCCAAGGGAGCAGGGCGGCTATGGGATGTGGGTTGCGGCGCTGCGGGATGAGGGAGGTTAGGGTTAGATGGTATTAGGGTTAGGGTTTGGCTGATCTAGGTTGGGTTTAGCCGATCGGGGTGGTAGGTGGCATGGCTTTCGGGCCGGGCTGCCTCCCCCGATCAAAACAGTTTTATTAAGAAAAATGTTTGTATTAATTTAGTAAAAGATTTTGTAATTATTTTTAGACAAACAAAATATTCGGAAACATCCGGGGTTTGATTTGAAATAAAGACGAGGATTATTTGGAAAACAAAGAGAGACTTTGATGAAATAATTTTTGGCAAATAATATGCATGATGATATGATGATGATGATGAACAAAGATAAAATCAAGCGATTCTAGCAGTGGTTTTACCCGAGGTGCTACAGTGTTGTTCATGAAAAACTTGCCGAGGACTTTGGTATGCTTGACAAGGCACACAAGGCTTTGGAAAGTTAACTCTTGTTACTCACAAACTCACATGAAAAGCTTCAAACTCAATTGACCAATATTGTTTCACCTAGTACTTTCATTCCTTCTAGTAGTACAAATATACTTGAAGAAAATGCTAGGTTGAAGGGGGAGCTAGCAAAGGCCACCTTTCTGGAAGGAAACATGTCCATTGATGACATCTTGAGTAAGCAAAGGCCAAATTGTGAGAAATAAGGCCTTGGCTTTGTCTCCAAAGCTAAGAATAAGAACAACAAGAAGAAGAAGGCAGCGCCCACACAAGTAAAACACAAGACCATTGTGGGTAGTAATACCACAAGTGGCAAAACTATGTCTCATGATGATTTTGCGGGAAGCGCTAACCCTCACTATGTTTTAATGCGTGATAATTATGGTGATGTGTATGCACAATATGTTGGCCCATTTGATGGTTATATTGCTTGGTCTATTTGGGTCCCCAAGACCCTTTTTGCTAACAAAAGAGGACCCATTGAATAATGGGTACCTAAAAACTAGCTTGATCTTTTGTAGACCTATGCTTCCGGAGGGTCAAAGTGGGTGCTTGATAGTGGTTGCACAAGTCATATGACCGGAAGATCTTATATTGTCAAGGAATTAAGACCAAATCATGATCAAATATCTGTGACATATGCCGACAAGTCAAAGTCTAAGGTAATAGGTATTGGCAAGGTTGTGGTTGCCCACGATATTACACTCGTGGATGTCATGCTTGTTGAGACCCTTGGTTATAATTTACTTTCAGTCCGTTCTCTTGGAAAGATGGGATCTGCCATCTTTATTGATTTTGCTATTGTGGTTCTCATGTGGATCAAGTCTCTCAAGGTCGCTTTCGTTGGGTACGTCCAAAATGACTTGTATGTGTGGTGGACTTTTCGGGGCAAACCACTACAAGTGCGATGTGCTTATTCGGAAAGGCCTACGTGGGTTGGTTATGGCATCGCCGTCTAGCCCATGTCAATATGAGAACTTTGCAAAGTCTCCAGAAGGATGGTCATATTGTTGGACTAAAAGAAAATGTTTCCTTTTCCAAAGATCGTGTTTGCAGGGCTTGTGTTAAAAGAAAGATGCATGATTCTCCCCACAAGCCAAAGAACCACATCAAGTACAAGAGTATCTTGGAGCTCCTTCATGTGGATCTCTTTGGTCCTCCATCTCATGCAAGTCTTGGTGGGAAGAAATATTGTTTGGTGATTGTTGATGACTATTCAAGATACTCATGGGTATATCTCTTCAAGTTGAAAAGTGAGACCCAAGAAAACTTCATCGACTTCATCAACATGGTTCAACGTCAATACAATGTCCCTGTGTTGATCATAAGAAGTGAAAACATCACCGAGTTAAAGAACTACACCTTGAATGGATTTCTTAGTGATGAGGGAATAAAACACCAATATTCTGTTGCATATACCCCTCAACAAAATGGTGTAGCCGGGAGGAAGAACCGAACTCTTATTGATATGGCAAGGACCATGTTGGCGGAGTTTAAATATCCATATAAATTTTGGGCCGAAGCAATCTCCACCACTTTCCATGCATCAAACAGGCTCTACCTCCGCAAAGAATTGACCAAGACTCCATATGAAATACTTACCGGTAACAAGCCCAGCGTATCTTATTTCCGGGTGTTAAGTTGTAAGTGTTTCTATCTCATAAAGGGTGTTCGCTTTTCCAAATTCAATTCCAAAGCATTAGAGGGTATTTTTGTTGGCTATGGTCTCGAATCTCACACTTATAAAATCTATGATAAGCTCTCCGGAGCTGCCATATAATCTTGTAGTGTGACTTTTGAAGAATATGATGGTCCCCAAGGGGGCGTGTTGATGCTTGTGATGCAGATGATGAAATTCCTCAGGATGCCATAGGAAGAATGGGTGTGGGATTTATTCGCCCTGTTGAGGAACCCCTTATGGCGGATCGAGAAGAACTATGCTCTACTGAAGTGGATCCATAATCTTCACAGCAACAACAAGATCCATCTATCGAGGAGGACAATGACCCAAGTCAAAGACAAGTTGTGGACCCTCAACATGTTGATCAGGAAGATACCTCTATTGAGGTGGAGCTTGAGTCACCATTCTCCAGAATGTCAAGTGCTGCTCGATCTATTACACAACTAAGATCTATACAATCTATCGTGAGAGCATCTAAACTCTAGTCTAGGAGTGTGCCTGATCAAGACCAAGGTCAATCTTTGCCTCTTAATGAAGAGAATGATTCTGATGATGATCAAGGTCAAGATAATGGTCAATACGAGGATCAAAATGATGAAGAGATCCACCAAAGAAACAACAAGGAGATCGAAACTCGTCGCAAAGCTAGAATGGATAGAATGTTAGAATTAAGAGATCACTCTCTAGAGAATGTGGTTGGAGATGTAAGGAGAGGAATGTCCACAAGAGCATTGAATATATTTAGTGAATACCAAGAACACATCTCCATGATAGAACCAAAGAAAGTATGGGAAGCTCTTGAAGATTCGGATTGGTTGGAAGCAATACACAACGAGCTCGACAACTTTGTGAGAAACAAAGTATGGAAGTTAGTAGAGAAGCCAAAGGATTTCCGCAATGTCATACGAACCAAGTGGATATTCAAGAACAAGCAAGATGAGCATGGAATTATTTTAAGGAATAAGGCAAGATTGGTTGCACAGGGGTTCTCTCAAATTGAAGGCATTGATTATGGAGATACATATGCACTCGTGGCTCGCCTAGAGTCCATATGTATCCTTCTTGCTTATGCGGCACATCATAACTTTAAGTTGCAACAAATGGATGTAGAAAGTGAATTTCTTAATGGTCCATTGAATGAGTTGGTATATGTAAAGCAACCCCCGGGGTTTGAGGATCCCAACTTCCCAAACCATGTCTACAAACTTGATAAGGCGCTCTATGGAATCAAACAAGCCCCACGCACGTGGTATGAGCACCTTAGAGAGTTGTTGTTTGACCGTGGGTTTGAGGTTGGGAAAACCGATCCCACTCTTTTTACTAAGAAGGTCAATGGGGAGCTTTTTGTATGCCAAATATATGTTGATGATATTATCTTTGGCTCATCTAACAAAGCTTTTAATGATGAATTCTCAAAGATGATGACTAGTAGGTTCCGATGTCTATGGTGGGGGAATTAAGGGTATTTCTTGGTTTTGAGATCAAGCAAGTGAGAGGAGGACCATTATTCAACCAAGCCAAGTATACTCAAGATATGGTCAAAAGATTCAACATGAAAGATTTAAATGGTGCTCCTACCCCCATGGCAACAAAGACTCATCTTGAACTAAATCCAAATGGTAAAGATGTGGATCAAAAGGTATACCGGTCTATGATTGGTTCTTTGCTTTACCTTTGTGCATCTAGACCCGATATTGTGTTGAGTGTAGGAGTGTGTGCAAGATATCAATAGTCTCCTAATGAAAGCCATTTGATGGCGGTAAAGAGAATCTTTCGATATTTGGTTCATACCCCAAACTATGGTATTTGGTATCCTCGAGGCTCAACATTTGCTCTTTGTGGATACACGGACTCGGATTGGGCTGGTGATAAGGATGATACAAAATCAACCTCCGAGGCTTGCCAATTCCTTGGTAGGTCCTTGGTGTGTTGGTCTTCTAAGAAGCAAAATTGCATATCTCTCCACCGCCGAAGCCGAGTATGTGGCAGCTGCTAGTGCTTGTACTCAATTGCTATGGAAGAGGCAAACTTTAAAGGAATATGGTTTCCATTGTGACAAAGTGCCTCTTCTATGTGACAATGAAAGTTCCATCAAGATTGCCTACAACTCGGTGGATCATACAAGGACAAAGCACATTGAGATTCGTCATTATTTCATTAGAGACCATGTTGCTCGAGGTGATATTGATATATCTTATGTGTCAACCAAAGACCAACTTGCCGACATCTTCAGAAAGCCACTTGATGAAGCAAGGTTTTGTTATTTTAGGAATAAACTAAATATCATAGATTCAAGGAGCTTGACTTGATAACCTTGCATACTCGCCTATGTCTTGACTCTTATTTGGTTTAGGTGTAGGCATGGAGATAGGGGGAGTGCGGTCCTAATACATTGGACCATCCCTCCCCCCATAATGCCAACATTAATAAAGATCATTTCTCTTAATATCATTTTGTGATATGTGATCTTAAATGATGAGTTTTGGTAATGGACCCAAGATATATCTTCATGGTGCAAATCTGAGCATACTCAAACATGGTGTCCTAGGCCACCGCCCTCTCACAATTGAGAGGTTGGTGCTTACTCGTGTTTGTCATTTGTTAATTTGCTTAGACCTTAGAACATGCACTCTCTTTTGGTTCTTGCTATTTTGTCCCTATTTTAGAGTGCATGTGCTCTTAAAAGTTTGATTATATCAACCTAAGCCATTCTACCTCCCCAAAAAAAACCCCATCTAATCTGCACAAGAGCCCCTCCTTTGTCCCTGGCTATGGATTCTGGCTAAACCGGTACTACCAGACAAGTAGCGGTACTACCGGACCGGGTCAGTTCCTAGGTCGAAGCCTGAAAACTGCCCTAGGAGCGGTACTACCGGTACTCAATCCTGGTACTACCAGTAAACAGTACTACCGGTCGGCGTTTTTTGATATAGGTTAGTTCGGGGGGAGAGGCCCCTTTCAGTACCTCATTTCCCCCTCGCTCCCCACACATACCGCCGCCGCCGGAGACCTAGACGCCATCGGAGCCCCGCCACATCCTCCTCTCGTCGGATCCTCCCTGGATTCGGACTCTTTGCAGGCTCCCGATCCTTATCCACCGCCATGGACTCCAATACAATTGCCTCCTTCCATCTCCTTATTGTTTTTTCTCCATTGGGTCTAGGGTTCCTTAGATTCATGGACAAAATCAATTGCTTTGGGGTTGTACTGCCAAACACTACTCCTAGCCCGAAGGAATCGCTGTTTTAGGGAGGTTTGATGTCAATTTGTGATCAACCACTACCGTTCCTGCATGTGTGTCCGCTCGACTGGTAGTACCGGAAATTTTTTCCGGTACTACCGCTCGTGTGCGGTACTACCGCTTCAAGTTTCCGGTAGTACCGGACCCAGCTGACAACAAATCTCTCTCAAAGTTAGGACTTCTTTATGGCTCTTTTTTGGTTCTTGCGCCCTTATCCCCCTACTGTTCTCCCTCTTGCTATCACAGGTGCAGGTGGTTCCGGGGGCACTCGTAACGCTCCAAGGCTAGGCACGAGATTGTGGACAAAGAGTCGAAGTCCGAAGAAGAAGTCTTGACTCAGCCCAGCAATCACATGAAGATTCAGGACCCTCGAGGTCGTCGTGAGGGGGTCACCAAGCGGTCTGCTGGTCGCGGAAGTGCTGCCCCTCCTCCTCCTCCTTCCTCGGGGCATTCCAAGAGCCACAGCTTAGGGCCATCAAGGCCAAGGCTACTGTCAGACATTAATGATGCTGAGTTTCACTCCCTGAAGGCTGAGAATCCCTATGCATGCAACCGTGACCCAGACAGGGAAGAGAGTTTGTTCTACAATGACTTCCAAGAGCGAGTGTACAATGAAGTCATTATGAACAATGTGCAGTTGGTTGTGCTACAGTAGTGGATTGACATGAACGATGTGAACAAGCATCTTGACTACTTTGGTGATGCTAAAGAAATCTGCTCTCACATTGGATTGCTTCCCATTATGGAATTCTGCCAAGATTATGATCCTATTCTCATTGCTCAGTTTTATGCCACTGCTCACTTCGCAACAAACCAATCTAGGAAAATCACTTGGATGACTCAAGGTATAGTTAAGGAATCTACCCTGGCTGAGTTTGCGAAGCTTCTGGGATATGAAGACCGCGGCCGTGACACTCCTTCTGGCTTTCGCTGCCACATGCATGAGCATCCCACAAAGAAGGAGGTTCTTGCCCCTCTCTATATCCGGGGCCACGGTGTTGCTGGAAAGATCAAGGATCTTCTCCCCACTTATGACATCCTCTACCGCATCTTCCGTGAGACCGTTGATCCTCATGTAGGCAACAAAGATGAGATACATGGCTATACGGTTGATCTGTTGTTCAACACCTTCCTCAACCGCGATTCTGGCACCACTCTTGATGTGATGGATTTTATTTGGAATGAGATGGTCGCTGCCGATCACTCCTGGAGGGTTCCCCCATTTGCTCCCTACATCATGGGCCTCATTGTCTCCAAGTGCCCTCTCGTTGCTAGGAGCCTCTCCTCTCGATATCTTGTTGTGCACATGCACAAGGCCCTTAAGATCAAGAAGCATGCTAAGCCTCGCAATGTGGAGGGTGATGAGGTGGATGAAGATGGGAATTTGCTTGAAGCAGATTCTGGAGATGAAGACAATGGCCGGGATGCGTATTATATTGTCTCCCGTCGCAAGCATGCCCATCCCTCTTGGGCCAAAAGGATGGAAGACAAGCTCAAAAAGGTTTTCTGCCTCCAGGTTGACAACCAAAAGCGCATGTATGAGTCTCATGTGTGTAACACCCTCAGAATCGGACCTATGCAAGTTTGGGCAAAATTCACCAAACCCGCATAGAAACGATTCAAAGGTGCCCACCAGGCACTTTCGTGCGGGTGGAAAACGAAGTAATAACATTACACAACAGTCCTCGATGGGACCCACAGAACAGATATATATATATCAGCGACTCAAAGAGCCAAGAATACAGAGATAATATACAAAGATCCAAATCACCTTGAAATCGATAGAGCGTCCAGCTACGGACAAGATGCAAATGGGGCTAAGAGCCCTGAAGAATATCCAATGGCGTCCATAACCCTGCCCAGGCCAAGCCGGAAGGGTAACCCTGCTAACGACGTCGATCTCAAAACCTGCTTAAACAAAAGGGGTGCCGACAAAGGGCAAAGGAAAAAGAAGGAGCGTCGAGGCCAAGACACGGCGAGGCTAGAATCGCGGTCCTCGCCTACATAGGTATGGTGGATGGCGGCGGCAAAGATGCACTAAACAACCTATAGAGACTCGAAACAACTGGCGGCAATCAGAGAGGGGTAAGAAGGACCTATCCGGAACCAACCTGATACTATCAGCAAACAAACCCATCCTGGCGTTTCCCCCCTCGAGACCAAACGAGGAAGTCAACCGAGGAACTCACACAGTTGGCAGTTTTATTTATTCAGTTATAGTTGCGGCACTTTACTAATCAGGTTTAGATAATCGTACTGACAAAATAAGCAGTGGGCACTTTTAGTTAATCATTCCGTCATAGTGGCAACACTTACTAGTCAGGTACAGATAGCATGAGATAAACCCAAAACCCAGCAGTTGTTGGTACTTTTATTCAGCCATTTCGTTGTAGTTGCAATACTTACTAGTCAGGTACAATTGTCGCAAGCGACAACCAAACAAGCAATTGTGGACAGTATTAATTAGCCATTCCATTATAGTGAAGCTGATTACTAGTCATTATAAGTCAAATTTATAGCAGTAAACTTTAGTTATGCTTGTCTATGATCGAGATACTGTGCTCCAAGTCGTCCATATCCGCGGACACGGCTTTCAGAAAGTTTTACCCGGCCGGGGTGCACCAATAGCAACACACGCTCGATCAACCTCGGAAAAACCAAAACAAAACCCAACGAGGCTTTCACGACTGAACAATTGCAGGATTCAGAAATATTTCAGGGGGCCACCCCTTGAAGTACACCCGCAACGAAGTAAGCAAGCTTCGAGACGGACTCAAGGTTTGCGACAATGGCTGTAAACGACAGCAGATCCCCAATCGGGGACTGTCGATACCGCGAAAACATTACGCTTACCTAAACAGTACAGTGTGCTCCTCGCACAAATTAAATACAGAAAGTAGCATGGCATAAGTACAGGATCGTAAAAACACCTCAAACTAGTTTGTGGCCCCAAGAAATAAGACTGAATCAAGCTCTGGCTCAGGGGGGTCCCATATACCTCCCGGATGTGGATAGCGCGATAAATCAAGGAACAGGTATCAAGTACTCGGGGTCTTACGGGACACAAGTGGGCGTTCGGAAACCAAATATTATCTATCACCCACCGATGCCTCTGCTTATTTCAATTTTAGTTGTTAAACAGAAATTAAAGTGACGATAAGAAAAACTAGAATCATCTCCAACAACAACATGCGGCAATACATCAGCAACTGTGGCATATGACGACACACATCAGCACTTGAGCAAGCAACTACGACGCGCAAGTCCAACTATCTACCAAACAACAGGTAATAGGATGTGTCCAAGGCAATATAAGGCTGCAAGGGATATCGCGGGTACGAAAACTAGAGCAACGCAACACAGATAGCAATAGATCAACAGGAGGGAATAAATACTATAAAAGTAAGATAGGTAGAAAGGGGGAGATGCTCGCCTGAAAACATTGTCGAAGGTTCAATCCGAAGATCGGGGCGAAGCTCACATCAACTCAACGGCCTTATCCGCGAAGAACCAAAACACTAGAAGGAACACCGGATGCAATATTTAATAAAACGGCAGAAGATCGGCATGATGCATGTATGATGGATGACATGGCAAGGTGCGATGCAATTAGGTCATATTAATCGGACCCGGGGTCCCGACAATTAATTAGTAGGTTCAAGTTATTTAGAAACCCCGCATTTTAAATGTTGTTTTAACAAGGCAAGATAAGATACCGGTTCGCTACACAAGTTTAAATGAGGCCGATATGAGACTAGATTTGCCCGCATATGGGCCCCATATTTAATTGTTAGGTGAATCGGCGTAAGGCCCCCAACCACAGATATGCATGCGAGTATGACAATTCAATATGCAATCAAGTTGTTATGTTATAGAATAGGGTTCGAGGGAAAGGGGTCACACATCAGAGGGGGCTCGACGATCTTGGGTTCCGGGGTTCGGGGTCGGTCTCAGGGTTCAGGGTTCGGCGAGGTCGTTCTCGGACTCAGGGGTAGGTCTTGGTGCATCCGGGGTCTTCGGGTCACGTTGTCGGTCTTGGCGTTCGGGACGAAGCACTTGTCGCATCGGGGTTCTCAGCGGGCTCGGTGTCCGGGGTGTAATACTTGTCGTCCTCGAGGGAGTACTTGTCGCGCATGTGTTCTTCGGGTTCTCTGTCGATGATCTTGTCGTATCGGTGTCGGGGAACCGAAATCCGTGAAGAAGTCCTTGGCGCCCTTGGTTGAAGAACTTGTCCGGTACCGGGGTTCGGTCTTCGGGTTCGGGAGGGAGAACTTGGCGTCCAGGGGGAAATTCTCGGGGTTCAGTGAGGTAAACCTTGTCGTGTCCGTGGTCTTCGGGCCCGCAGGTTCGAGGCGTCAAATTCCGAGGAGGTGACCTTGGGGCTCCCTTCGGTGGCGTCGGAACTCGGAAAGGCGATCTTGGTGTCCCTACCGATGATCTTGAGGTTTCCACTTCGAGGATCGTTGGCGGACTTGATTTACATGACGGGGATGCACCTTGTTTGCCTTTGCTCACAACGCTATCCTCACTTGGCGCCGCCTTGGTGGATCCAGACGAGGCGGGGATCGACAGGATGGAGGGCTCGGAGGCGGTTTGGACCGACGAGGACGAGCTTGGGCTTGCGGAGGGCCCCGGAAGGGTCACGGTAGCAGGGCACCGGCGAGGACCTGCGGAGCCGGTGGCGAGCTAGAGGAGGAGGCCACAGCGGGGCGACGGAGGCCCACAGGGCGGCCACGGTCGGGGACGCGGCCTCGGAGGCGGTTTCGCGGCGGAGCTTGGGCCGGATGCGGGGTGGTCCGGGCGGGTTGAGGCGAAGCGGACCGGCTCTGCGGCGGCGCGAGCCGGGTCGGGTCGTCGGGTCGGAGGCGCCTGGCGGATGGAGGGCAGCGACTGAGGCGAGGGGGCGGGACGGCGCGGAGGAAGGCGCAGCGCTGGCAGACCTGGCGGAGGAGGACGATGGTGGCGAAGCTATGGCGACGAAGCGGAGGGAGGCGTCGGGGTCGGCACGAGCTCGGAGGAGAGGGGGCGTGCGGGGCCGGGCCGAGGGAGCGGGCGGGCGAGGAGCGGAGGAGGCCAGCGGGCTGCCGGAGTCGGAGGTGAGAGAGAGGGGAGGGAGAGGAGAGCGGGACGCACGCGTGGGGGAGGCGGGGTTCGGTCGGGGGAGGCGGTGACTGGGGAGGGGAGCAGGCCGTGGGCCAGGCGGTGGTGGGGACAGGGGTGAGAGGAGGGAAGGTGGCGTGTGGCGGTCGCGTCTTGGGCAGCGTCTTTGGCCACAGGTCAAGACGTGGCGGGTGGGGGCCAGGGCAGCTCCGTGAGGCGGTTGGCGCGGTGAGGCTAGGTGGGCCGGGGCCACGTGGCGGGTGGACCAGGCGGGGTGGACCGGCGGGTTGGTGGGTGGAGGAGGAGAGACTGACAGGTGGGCCATGGGGGGTTCGGTTTGTAGCCAGGGGGCGGGCCAGGGAGAGGGGTGGAAAAAGGAGAGAGAGGGTGGGGTGGCTGGGAGGAGAGAGGGGGACTGACGGGTGGGGTCAGGGCGGTGAGGGCCCCAGGGGTAAGGGAGAGTTTTAGGAGAGAGGGTAGAATGGCTAGGTGAGAAAAGGGAAAGAGGTGGGAAGAGGAGAGGGATTGCTGAGGTGGCAGAGTGGGTAGGGAAAAGGGGAAGGGGTGAGGTGGCAGCCAGGAATTGGTGGGTAGGAATAGATTGGGTGGGACTAGGATTTAGGGTAGGGGCTGTTTTAGTTCGTGTGCTTGTTTGGTCGTCTTTAATTTAAAACAAAACCACTTTGCAAATGGTTTTTAGGTGAAACAAAATATCCGATACACTCGGGGTTTTGCCTTTTAAAATAAAGAGGGGTATTTGTATAATCAAGATTGGGTTTTTCAAATAATGCAGTCAAACAATGCATGATGATGACGATGCAATGCACAAATTCAACGCGATTTTCTAGTAGTGGTTTTGCGGGATGCCACAATTCGACACCACTAACAATGGATCTCGCCCTCGAGATCCGCCTCATGGTACCGGAAGGAAAATCGGCGATCTGGTCCTTCGCGCTTCGTGTAGATCCTCGCGACACCACTAACGAGGGTTCCTTCTTCATCTGGGAATCGGCGACACCACCAACAAAGGTCGTTGTTCCTGATCGTCGAGAGAACACTCCGGAGAAACAAAGGACGAAGATAGAGGCATCAAACGATAAGGCCACCCCCAACTCCCGTTAGAAGAGGGAAAAGTTACATTGATCCACCAGTTCGATGTACAGAGCGAACAGTATGAGTCGGGTAGGGTGATCAGTCCATCCCGGACCCAACTATCAACTCTATACATGGTTAGGAGAATCAGGCAACTCAACTCTCGAGATTTAGACTGAAGATCTTCATAGTTGGTATCCGGAACAAAGGAATGTTGCCAGCAGAAATCGTATGAAAGACACACTGATTAGGTTTCGCGGTGGTTCCATTGGCATGAACAACACATGCTCAAGGTTAACCCCAACTTCACCAAAGCTCGTCCTTCTCATATGTTTTTCAACGACACTGATATCCAGCAAGGAACACATATGGATAAGGAGCTCAAGAACAAAAGATTGGAGGAAGGGTACAACAGACAAGTTGCAGATTGATGATTGCAGCACCTCCGTTACAAAAGGGAGAAAGCGAAACCCTGAAGGTACGACGGAAACCCAAACACGAGAATTCCTGGACTCGAAGAGAGAGAAGAGAGCAGATTCAAAACACGTCGAGATAAGAGGAGAATAGCAGAGGGGTAAGGAGTAAAATCAGACCTAATCAGAACTATCCAACCGATTTTGCAAAAATAGTTTTGACACTCTACTTCGGCCGTTAGCTAGGTTATCCTACAGGCTGGACTTGTGGGGTATCGCAACTGCTGAGCTCTGATACCACTCTGTAACACCCTCAGAATCGGACCTATGCAAGTTTGGGCAAAATTCACCAAACCCGCATAGAAACGATTCAAAGGTGCCCACCAGGCACTTTCGTGCGGGTGGAAAACGAAGTAATAACATTACACAACAGTCCTCGATGGGACCCACAGAACAGATATATATATATCAGCGACTCAAAGAGCCAAGAATACAGAGATAATATACAAAGATCCAAATCACCTTGAAATCGATAGAGTCCCACGGAAAAGATGCAAATGGGGCTAAGAGCTGAAGAATATCCAATGGCGTCCATAACCCCGAGGCCAAGCGGAAGGGTAACCCCGCTAACAACGCCGATCTCAAAACCTGCTTAAACAAAGGGTGCCGACAAAGGGCAAAGGAAAAGAAGGAGTGTCGATCTTGAGGCCAAGACAGCGAGGCTAGAATTGGCGGTCCTCGCCTACATAGGTATGGTGGATGGCGGCGGCAGCATGCACTAAACAACCTATAGAGACTCGAAACAATGGCGGCAATCGAGAGGGTAAGAAGGACCTATCCGAACCAACTGATACTATCCAAACAAACCCATCTGGCGTTTCCTCGAGACCAAACGAGGAAGTCAACCGAGGAACTCACACGGTTGGCGTTTATTTATTCGATTATAGTTGCGCACTTTACTAATCAGGTTTAGATAATCGTCGATAAAATAAGCAAGGCACTTTTAGTTAATCATTCCGTCATAGTGGCAACACTTACTAGTCGTGCAGATAGCATGAGATAAACCCAAAACCCAAAGTTGTTGGTACTTTTATTCAGCCATTTCGTTGTAGTTGCAATACTTACTAGTCGGTACAATTGTATGCAAGCGACAACCAAACAAGCAATTGTGGATGTATTAATTAGCCATTCCATTATAGTGAAGCTGATTACTAGTCATTATAAGTCAAATTTATAGCAGTAAACTTTAGTTATGCTTGTCTATGATCGAGATATCGTGCTCCAAGTCGTCCATATCCATGACACGGCTTTGAAAGTTTTACCCGCCGGGTGCACCAATAGCAACACACGCTCGATCAACCTCGGAAAAACCAAAACAAAACCCAACGAGGCTTTCACGACTGAACAATTGCAGGATTCAGAAATATTTCAGGGGGCCACCCCTTGAAGTACACCCGCAACGAAGTAAGCAAGCTTCGAGACGGACTCAAGGTTTGCGACAATGGTCAGAACGATGCAGATCCCCAATCGGGATCGATACTGCCGAAAACATTACGCTTACCTAAGCGATGCAAAGGTGCTCCTCGCACAAATTAAATACAGAAAGTAGCATGGCATAAGTACAGGATAGTAAAAACACCTCAAACTAGTTTGTGGCCCCAAGAAATAAGACTGAATCAAGCTCTGGCTCAGGGGGGTCCCATATACCTCCCGGATGTGGATAGCGCGATAAATCAAGGAACATGTATCAAGTACTCGGGGTCTTACGGGACACAAGTGGGCGTTCGGAAACCAAATATTATCTATCACCCACCGATGCCTCTGCTTATTTCAATTTTAGTTGTTAAACAGAAATTAAAGTGACGATAAGAAAAACTAGAATCATCTCCAACAACAACATGCGGCAATACATCAGCAACTGTGGCATATGACGACACACATCAGCACTTGAGCAAGCAACTACGACGCGCAAGTCCAACTATCTACCAAACAACAGGTAATAGGATGTGTCCAAGGCAATATAAGGCTGCAAGGGATATCGCGGGTACGAAAACTAGAGCAACGCAACACATATAGCAATAGATCATCAGGAGGGAATAAATACTATAAAAGTACGATAGGTAGAAAGGGGGAGATGCTCGCCTGAAAACATTGTCGAAGGTTCAATCCGAAGATCGGGGCGAAGCTCACATCAACTCAACGGCCTTATCCGCGAAGAACCAAAACACTAGAAGGAACACCGGATGCAATATTTAATAAAACGGCAGAAGATCGGCATGATGCATGTATGATGGATGACATGGCAAGGTGCGATGCAATTAGGTCATATTAATCGGACCCGGGGTCCCGACAATTAATTAGTAGGTTCAAGTTATTTAGAAACCCCGCATTTTAAATGTTGTTTTAACAAGGCAAGATAAGATACCGGTTCGCTACACAAGTTTAAATGAGGCCGATATGAGACTAGATTTGCCCGCATATGGGCCCCATATTTAATTGTTAGGTGAATCGGCGTAAGGCCCCCAACCACAGATATGCATGCGAGTATGACAATTCAATATGCAATCAAGTTGTTATGTTATAGAATAGGGTTCGAGGGAAAGGGGTCACACATCAGAGGGGGCTCGACGATCTTGGGTTCCGGGGTTCGGGGTCGGTCTCAGGGTTCAGGGTTCGGCGAGGTCGTTCTCGGACTCAGGGGTAGGTCTTGGTGCATCCGGTCTTGGTCACGTTGTCGGTCTTGGCTCGGGACGAAGCACTTGTCTCATCGGGTTCTCGCGGGCTCGGTGTCCGGGGTGTAATACTTGTCGTCCTCGAGGGAGTACTTGTCGCGCATGTGTTCTTCGGGTTCTCTGTCGATGATCTTGTCGTATCGGTGTCGGGGAACCGAAATCCGTGAAGAAGTCCTTGGCGCCCTTGGTTGAAGAACTTGTCCGGTACCGGGGTTCGGTCTTCGGGTTCGGGAGGGAGAACTTGGCGTCCAGGGGGAAATTCTCGGGGTTCAGTGAGGTAAACCTTGTCGTGTCCGTGGTCTTCGGGTTCGCAGGTTCGAGGCGTCAAATTCCGAGGAGGTGACCTTGCGGCTCCCTTCGGTGGCGTCGGAACTCGGAAAGGCGATCTTGGGGTCCCTACCGATGATCTTGAGGTTTCCACTTCGAGGATCGTTGGCGGACTTGATTTACATGACGGCGATGCACCTTGTTTGCCTTTGCTCACAACGCTATCCTCACTTGGCGCCGCCTTGGTGGATCCAGACGAGGCGGGGATCGACAGGATGGAAGGCTCGGAGGCGGTTTGGACCGACGAGGACGAGCTTGGCTTATGGAGGGCCGGAAGGGTCACGTAGCAGGGCACCGGCGAGACTGCGGAGCGGTGGCGAGCTAGAGGAGGAGGCCAGCTGGGCGACGGAGGCCTGGCGGCCACGGTCGACGCCTTGCCTCGAGGCGGTTTCATGGGCGGAGCTTGGGCGGATCTTGGGGGTCCAGCGGCAAGGCGAGCGGACCGGCTCTGCAAGGGCGAGCCGCGGGGTCGGGTCGTCGGGTCGGAGGCAGCGCGGCGGATGGAGGGCAGCGACTGGAGGCGAGGGGCGCGGACGGCGCCGAGGAAGGCGCAGGCGCAGACGCGAGCACAGCCTGGGCGGAGGAGGACGATGGTGGCGAAGCTCGGGCGCATAAGCGGAGGGGAGGCGTCATGGGTCGGCGACGAGGAGAGAGGGGGGCGTCTGGGGGGCCGGGCCGAGGAGGCGGGCGGGCGAGGCGGAGGAGGCGGCGGGCGGCAGTCGCGGAGGTGAGAGAGAAGAGAGGGGAGGGAGAGGAGAGCGGGACGCACGCGTGGGGGAGGCGGGGTTCGGTCGGGGGAGGCGGTGACTGGGGAGGGGAGCAGGCCGTGGGCCAGGCGGTGGTGGGGACAGGGGGTCAGTGAGAGGAGGGAAGGTGGCGTGTGGCGGTCGGCGTCTGGGGCGCTTGGCGTCTTGGGCCGTGGGTGCCAGACGGGCGGGTGGGGCCTGGGCAGGCGCTGGCATGGTGAGGCTAGGTGGGCCGGGGCCACGTGGCGGGTGGACCAGGCGGGGTGGACCGGCGGGTTGGTGGGTGGAGGAGGAGAGACTGACAGGTGGGCCATGGGGGGTTCGGTTTGTAGCCAGGGGGCGGGCCAGGGAGAGGGGTGGAAAAAGGAGAGAGAGGGTGGGGTGGCTGGGAGGAGAGAGGGGGACTGACGGGTGGGGTCAGGGCGGTGAGGGCCCAGGGGTAAGGGAGAGTTTTAGGAGAGAGGGTAGAATGGCTAGGTGAGAAAAGGGAAAGAGGTGGGAAGAGGAGAGGGATTGCTGAGGTGGCAGAGTGGGTAGGGAAAAGGGGAAGGGGTGAGGTGGCAGCCAGGAATTGGTGGGTAGGAATAGATTGGGTGGGACTAGGATTTAGGGTAGGGGCTGTTTTAGTTCGTGTGCTTGTTTGGTCGTCTTTAATTTAAAACAGAACCACTTTGCAAATGGTTTTTAGGTGAAACAAAATATCCGATACACTCGGGGTTTTGCCTTTTAAAATAAAGAGGGGTATTTGTATAATCAAGATTGGGTTTTTCAAATAATGCAGTCAAACAATGCATGATGATGACGATGCAATGCACAAATTCAACGCGATTTTCTAGTAGTGGTTTTGCGGGATGCCACAATGTGTATGCCAAGAAAGCATGTGATTGTCAAAAAGAGATGATGGAAGCCCAAGGCATGACCGTATCCAAAGGTCCTGAGAACAACATTACCCCCGAAGACCAATGGATCTCCAAGCATAGAGTTTGGGATGATGATGTCACTTCTTTGCCATGCTCCACCGACCCATGGGGATGACTATGATGATTAGTAGGAGTGACTTTAGGGATGCTAGTCTTTCCCTCGTCCCTTTTTGGCGTCTTGATGCCAAAGGGGGAGAAGGTGCACCTTAGGCATGCGGGTTCTACATGGGAAAGTCACAAGCTCGTTCTTGCTTTGATCTTTTAATTGCTTGTGAACTTTATTTTCCTCATATTATGTGTGAACTTTATGAGATAACTATTTGGGAACTACTTGTGCTATGTACGTTGAGACTATGTGGGTACCTTATGGATCCATCATTTGTGTGCTAGTTATTCTCATATGGATCCATCTTATGTGATGATATGCTTTATCCATTGTCAATACTTCTCTCATCACACTTTATTGTGCAAAGATATGAGTTCCAAGTGTTGTTATCATTATAAGTGCGCTCTTGGTGGTTTGTAAAATATAGGGGGAGGATTGATCCTACTCATCTAGGGGGAGCCCCGTCTCTATTTTCCAAAACCATGCTTGTCATCATAATATTATCATGCAAAGGTGTGTTGTCATCAAACACCAAAAAGGGGGAGATTGAAAGTGCACTTCCTATTCTTTGTGATTTTGATGTTTGATGATAACACATCTGTTGGACTAATGGTGTGCTAAGTGTATCTCAGGTTCTACAAAGGCTGTGGCCTAAATATGATATGCCTACAATTGGCTCTTGCCAAAGTCCTCTATGCTGACCAGTAGTACCAGAATTCATATCCATTACTACCGCTTGGCACCGGTACTACCGCTCGGGTGTATCGGTCGAGTCTGCAAGGGGAGGAAAGCTCCCTCCAACCTTCGGTATCACCCGGTACCACGGGGCGGCACTACTACTACAACTGGTAGTACCGCTGTCACCATCCGATACTACCGCTTGTCAACGGTAGTTCCGCTCGGATGTACCGGGCGAGTCCACAAGGTTTGACGGGTCTCCCCTCCCTTTTAGTCCCAACCGGTACCATGAGCCGGTACTACCTCCTGGACCGGTAGTACCTCTTCACATGTCTGATACGTTGGAAACATATCTATGATTTTTGATGCTCCATGCTTGTTTTGTATCTACTTTGCTTTGCTTGTCTACACTTTGAGGTGCTTTTTACATGTTCTCTGGTACTAACCTATTAACAAGTTGCAATAGTGCCAGATGCCTGTTTTCTGCTGTTTTTGGTTTCAGAAAAGTTAGTAAAGAAATATTCTTGGAATTGGACGGGACAAATATCAAAGTCAATTACTTTCCATGGGGAACAAGAAGTCCATAGGAGAGTCGGAGGGTCCAGCCAGGGGGCCAGACCCACCCCAGGCGCGGGGGCATGTGGGCCCGCGCCTGGCTAGGGTTTGGTGGCCCTTTCCGCCTCCTGGTCTCATCTCTTCGCCTATAAGAAGCCCCCGATGCAGAAACCCTGAGTACCCGATCAGAAATCCAGGAAACCTTCTATAGCCGCCGCTACCATCGTCCCTAGATCGGGGGGGGGGGGGGCAGGATCTGAAGTTCTTCCCGGCACCCTGCCGGAGGGGAGATCATCCCGGAGGCCTTCTCTCTGGTATGATGCGTGAGTAGTTCCACCTTGGACTATGGGTCCATGTAGTAGCTAGATGGTTGTATCTCCTCCTTTGTGCTTTCATGTATAGATCTTGTGAGCCCCGTTCATGATCAAGATCTAATCTATTTGTAATCATGCATGTTGTGTTTGCGCGGATCCGATGGACATTGAGATTATTATGTTGGTTTGATTAATGGTTTTGTCTTTATGATTCTATCATGTCTGTGTTGTTTGTGATCTTGCATGCTCTCCATTGCTAGTGGTTATCTTGGCCAAGTAGTTGCTAGTGACTCCAAGAGGGGGTATTTATGCTCGATAGTGGGTTCATGCCTCTAGTTTCCAAGGGAAGTGACAGAAATCTCTTCGGTTGTAGATGTGATGTTGCTACCAGGGAGAAAACAAAGGTCTCTTGTTCATGGAACATGTGGACGGTTTACCTTACACACTTTGCTTAAAGCAGTTGTCTATTGCTTGCAACTTAATACTGGAGGGGGTTCGGATGATAACCTTGTTGGGCCACGCAGAGATAAAACAAAAAAATTCCCCTCTAACGTGGTGATCCCAAGATCTAGCTGAGGTAGAAGGCCACGAGGTTTACCACTAGACACGCAGTTGTGGATTACTGATGAAGCGCGTCAGTTGATGCAGTGCAGTCCTTTGCGATCCGATCGTCCTAGTGCTGATCATACATCACCTCTGCTGGTATCCACACGTACAAGGAGGAGCACCGACGATGAACTGCTAGGTTCGTAACGACGGTAGGACTGCTGTGGAGCTATGGTTTCCAACACATGGAATGACCTAACCGAACAACGATTAACCTTTCTGGGTTACGGTGCTCCACTATATATAGGGAGTGAACGTGGGCTCTGGTCGCGCGACCCATTCACTAAAGCCCATATAACACTAGTCATCGTGATTCCAACTCACTAACTCAGTTCTAATCCGGTTTAGGTCCAACCCAACTAGATTACAGGTTCAAATCCAATCCGAACTTGCTCCCGCTCTACTTGGACACGATTGGAGTCCGACTCTAAATCGATCAGTCGGTAGAGGCTCCTGGCAGAACATGCCGACTCCCAAGTACCAAGGAGTCATGAAGACTTGCCTTTCCAATGCGAATTACGTCCGAGTCCCTTTTTCCTCGCGATATACCTTGTCAGACTATAGGCGAATATTTGTCATCCCTTAAATAGTCCGACTCTCTTCTCGATCCGAGATAAGTGATTCACCCGACTAACTCTTAGTCGATCGCCTCGGTTAACACTTAACCGAGTCGTGCATGTCCATGTTTTCCGAATCATATCTCACGAGAGGGCCCAGAGAATATCTCTCCAAGTGGAGGGAAAAAATCCCATCTTGGTTATTCACATCACACAGCTTGATTCTCATTCGACCCGAACTCTGCCTTTATAACTGACCAGTTACGGATCAACGTTTGACAGAACCTAAGTCGGTGATCCTGTTATCGCCATATTTTGGCCTAAGATGGAGATGGGCCGTGATCAAGATGGGCTTAGAAGATACATATATTCAAGGTGTGGTTGGATCGGCCTAGTGCGTAGATTTGGGCTGAATTGCCCGTGTATCTTGTATCTTAGTAGGAGTCGTATTTGTTTAGGTTCCGTTTATGTTTAGATAAAGATAGAGTTGTAGAGTTATTCCAAAAGTAGAGAGTCTCCGGACTATAAATATGTACTTAGGGTTATTGAGAAAAGAAGGACAATCACGTTCACAACAAACACAATCTCGGCGCATCGCCACCCCTTGTTCTAGGGTTTTTTCTCGGGTAAGTGCCATGCTGCCTAGATCGCATCTTGCGATCTAGGCGATTTACTATCGTTGTCGGTGTTACTCGTACTAAGCCTTGTTGATGGCGAGTAACACCTTTACCACAGATTTGTTAGAGCTAGCATCGATACTTTTACTACGATTGCTTATTCATGCTACCTCTAGCTATCTCGCTGTCTTTGCACCTTCTCCGGTGTAAAGGTGGCATCTTGCTTGATTTCGCTTAAGTCGATTTGATCTGTTATAGTTGTGCCTTGTTCATCAAGGTTTAGTTTAATATCTACGTGGTTAGGCCTCACAAACGTGTTGAACGATCCGTAATACGTAAGGTATGGTTTATTGATCTTAGAGGGATGTTTCCGGAATTGACGTTATGTTGGTTTTAGGCCTTCTAGGATCGGTTTTCTACTATCTTCGTATCTATTAGGCTCAACTACGAGTGGGACGCCCGGTTGCGTGGTGAAAGCGTTAAACTATCGAGATCGATTTAACTTGTAGTAATTAAGCAAAACCCCATGTTATCATAGATCCAATGCAGAACCATGGGGACAATCGGCTGAAAGCCGATTCTGTGGAAACACGGAGCCGATCACGGCTCGAATTTTACGATACTTGTTTACCGTGCAGAAACCAATCGAACAATCCATCACCTTCCGACCAGGTATAGGTCAGGTGGCATCTCGAACCAAGACAGACGCGTGCGTCTGGAAGATTTGGCGGGCCGTCGACGAGGGACCAGGGCCCACCAGCCGCCTGGGAGCCTCCGGCTCTTCGTGTTGCTCGTCACCGCCCGGTGAGTTTTGACCGGCAACACATTACGCACGCCGGTGGGACCTTCAACAACATCTACATCAATGTCCGACGCTACGATGGAGAACAGGCCGGTCACGACGGCGAAGCTTCTGCGAGCACAAAGCGAAGTATGACGAGATCAAGGAGCTCTTGAAGCCGACCTCATCGGCTCTTTCGAGAGGACCCGCTCGCGTGGCATCAGGTGGAAGGGATTCTCCCCCGAGGGTGCTCTCGATGAAGTAGATCTGTCTGTTCCTTCGGAGGAACGCTCCAGGGCTCTGCGACAGGAAGTCAACTATATGGTGGCCCATTCTCTACACCGCCACTCTGAGAGCACGTGAACGCCGAGCGGATTGCGATTCGCGTGGTCCAGAGATCATGAAACATCGATTCTCCGTCGGGTCCACTTTAGGAACCCACCCAAAGGAGAAAGACCGCTCACACCGCACGAATCGCCATTCACACTCGCGGCTCCAGAGCCGCCAGGATCAGCGGCATACGTTGTCTACAAGGCCGGAGGCGATCCAGGTGATTGCCAATTCCTGTTCGAGCCACCCAAGGAGATCCCGCATGGGTACATATGTGCCTACGTGCCGGACTGCAACAACTTGACGCGCACCAGCCAGATCGCAACCGCAGGAGTGTCCGCGGCAGGGGTTCCTACTGCAGGATCTTCAGGAGCAGGCGTTCCTGGAGCAACGATGTCTGGGATAGACGCTGACAAACAGGCGTGGCTAGCCAAGTATGCCACTGGAACAAGCCATGAGAGTCTAGCCCCTGCAGCTCAAACAGTGGATCAAATCACTACCATCCTGAGAGACCAGTTCGGCTTCGTGCCGAAGAGGCGCACCATCGGCTACTCAAAGCCGTACCCCAACGAGTTTGACCTGATTCCACTACCGCCCAAATATAAGCTCCCTGAGTTCTCAAGATTCAGCGGGTCAGAGGGGTCAAGCTCGATCGAGCACGTAAGCCGATACCTGGCTCAGCTAGGTATGATTTCGGCATCGGATCAAATGCGCGTGAGGTTTTTCGCACAATCTCTAACAGGACCAGCCTTTGGGTGGTACACCTCGCTGCCACCTGATTCAATTCGCACCTGGAAACAACTAGAAGAACAGTTCCACATCCAATACCATTCGGAAGCTACCGAGGCTGGCATTGCAGACCTGGCGCAAGTACGACAGAAGCGGGGAGAGATCAGAATAATACATCCAGCGCTTCAGGACCATCAAGAACAGATGTTACTCGGCTCGTTTAACTGAGAAGGAAGCAATCGAGCTGGCAGTATCAGGCCTCTCAGCACCCATCAAGGACGTGGCATTCCAGGTAGAATACAACTCATTGGCGCACATGGCTCAGAAACTGACGATGTACGAGCAGCGCCACCCTGAGTTGTACCAAGACAAATTCAGACGTCCGATAAGCCTGGTCGATGCAGAAGAGGAAGATCCTACGCAGGACCAGGAGGTAGCCGTAGCTGAATGGGCTCGGGGGGCAGATCCTGTGACCTGTAAATGGGTGAAACAGCAAGGGCCTGTGAGAGGGTTCGACTTCGATGTGAGCAAAGCTGAGCAGATATTCGATCTACTGCTGAAGGAGAAGCAGTTGAGGTTACCTGAAGGCCACAAGATCCCCACCGCTCAGGAGATGAACGGGAGACCATACTGCAAGTGGCATCATTCGTTCACCCACACCACCAATGATTGCAAAGAGCTGCGGCGCCAGATCCAAATGGCAATAGAACAAGGCCGCCTGATCCTCGCCATTTCGCCATGAAGGTGGACACGAACCCGTTCCCGGTGTCAACATGATAGAGCTCGCGCCCGCGAGACGCCAACTGGAATTTTCGTTTGATGTCAACATGGCTGGGTCTGGGTACCACCATGACACGCATAAGGAAGGAGGTGATCACTCTCGAGCAAAGACAGAGAGAAGGCTGGTCCACGCGACCGCCCAGCCACGATGGCGGGCGGTACTTAACAGGAACAAGTGAGGAGAGTGCGATATCGAAGCCACATTCCACGCACCTCCTTAACAAATATGAGCGCCGTCGACCAACGCCGCCAAAGACGACAGCGATGAAAGACATGGGCACCTCGCCAAGAGACCACCCAAAGAGAAGGAAGGCGCAGACAAACATTGGGATTGCCCCTTCTTCAAGCATTGCTGGGACATGGGAATGAGCCGATTGCCTACAGCCGACAACTGCCCAGAATGTGGACCACAAAAGAAGGACACGAGGCCAGTATCGGTGTTCGAACGTCTCGGACCTCTCCCACCTCAGAGCCGTCCTAAGGAGTCCACTAGAGCGGAGGGCCTTGAGAGGACCAGGGACGACGAAGAAGAAGACAGGTTTCACCGTTCAAGGGGGTGCCCCGATGGACTCAGACACACTCAGAAGCGCAGAGTGTAACGGCTGCGTAACTTAGAAGAAGCTGAAGCGCAGTATCTCCACGCGCTAAGGAAGGCACGGCCGGATCTGGCCGTCAAGGTAAGGCAGATTACGGAAACGGAGGGCCGCGCGACAAGGAAAGAGTGGCGCCTAAACTAAAAGCCGATGCACAGCATCGGCTGGCACAAACATGGTGTTCAGATTCTCGCGCGCCACGAACCAACATGCTACCGATGGCACAGCTGATCGCGCCCACGGCCGATTATCTTTGAGAAGCCACGAGAGAAGGGTTACAAACATCCGAAAGCTGTACTGCGGGCTACATCAATGGACAACCCGTCGAAGATGTTGGTGGACACCGAGCGATTAACATCATGCCATACTCCATGCTACGACGTTTGGGACGCTCCACGGCGGACTGATCAAAACCAACGCCACGTTAAGCGACTTCAACGCCGGTCTTGTAAACGCAAGGTGTTCTTAACGTGGATCCGACGGGCAGGAAAACTATACCCACGTCATTTTTCGCCGTGAACAGCAAAAGTACCTACGCCGTCTTGCTAGGAAGGGATTGGATCCACGCTAATCGCTGCATTCCATCCACGATGCACCGCGTACGTCTGATGGGACGGAGATGAAGTGGAGGTCGTCCATGCAGACGATTCTGTCGAGGTTTCCATTGCTGGCACGAACATCTGGGAAGCAGAAGACCAAGAGCCGATCTCTGGAATCAGTTTGGACGGCTGTGAGCGCATTGAAGCTTCAAAAAACGGGGTGAGGCTGGTCTTATCCACTGGCCTGACAGAATAGAAAGGTCCACGATCATACGTGGTACGGCCGATCATCACGATCGGCCACAAAAAATAAAAAGCAACGACCATACGACAAGCAGATCATGTAGTCGTAGCAGGGAGACGCCCTGCCATTGTAAAACCGTGAGGTGTAAACCGCCCTTGACGAGCACAATCAAGAAGGGGGCCGATTCAGGCAATCGGCCCAAATTATTTTTGTTGTCCTCACCTACTGCTTGCCCTGTGTTTAGCATCGACCTGACAGGTGACGGCAAGCTAGGGTATGGGTTTACATCCGCTGATGAGCTAGAAGAGATTGACATTGGTCCTGGGGATAAGCCACGACCAACATTTATCAGCAAGAAATTAGATCCAGATCTGCGAGGCCCAATGATCGCCCTGTTGAAACAATACCCAGACTGCTTCGCCTGGGACTACACAGAAATGCCTGGTTTAGACAGGAGCATCATCGAACATCGGCTCCCGCTCAAAAAAGGATTTCGGCCATTTCAACAGCGAGCACGACAAATGAAGGCCGAAATTTTGGAAGAAGTCAAGAAAGAGGTCGAGAAAATCTCGACCAAGTTGATCACCATGCGGTATGCTGAATGGATTTCTAGCATCGTGCTCGTAGAGAAGAAGGGCGCCAATGGCGTGTTGCTATAGATTTTCGAGATCTCAACGAGCTACCCCAAAGGATGAATATCCGATGCCGGTGGCGTAAACATTGATCAATGCAGCGGTGGTCATAAAATTTTGAGCTTCATGGACGGCAATGCCGGTACAACCAGATCTTCATGGCTCCGAAGACATACACAAGACTGCATTGAGTCCTGTGGTCCGTGGGGTTGTTTGAATATGTAGTCATGACGCTTTGACTGAAAAATGCCGGCAACGTATCAAAGGGCCATGAATTATATCTTCCATGATCTGATCGGCAAACTGGTGGAAATCTACATCGATGACGTGGTGGTCAAGTCTGCCTCAGCGCAAGGGCACTTGGGCGATCTGCAACGCGTCCTGGACCGAACAAGAAAGTTTGGCCTGAGGATGAATCCAAAGAAGTGTGCCTTCGGAGTGACGGCCGGTCAGTTCTTGGGTTTTTTGGTCCATGAACGCGGAATTGAGATCGACCTGAAGAGTCAGGAGGCAGTACGAACGATGAAGCCACCCACTACAAAGAAAGAGCTACAATCTCTCATTGGCAAGATCAACTTCGTTAGACGATTCATCTCTAATCTGTCAGGAAGGATAGAGCCGTTCATGGGGCTCGTGAAAATTAAAGCTGATGAGGAATTCCGCTGGGGGGCAGAACAACAACGGGCCTTCGACGAAATCAAAGAATACCTGACAAAGCCGCCAGTGTTAGTTCCACCTCACCGACAAAACCGTTTCTGCATTTTGTCAGTGGCTTACACGTCCATCGCCTCAATGGTGGTACAAGTACATGATGGGCTAGAGCGAGTCGTATTCTACATAAGCAGAAGGATGCTGGACGCAGAGACGCGGTATCCAGATATCGACAAGTTGTGCCTCTGTTTGTTTTTTACATGCACCAAGCTACGCCACATTTTGCTATCAGCAGAGGTCATCATCATATGCAAGTCGGTCATCAAGCACATGTTATCGGCTCCTATGTTAAAAGGCCGATTAGGCAAATGGATGTTTGCATTATCGAATTTGACATCCGTATCGACCGCAAAGCTGTTAAGGACGGCTGGCTGATCTTATTGCCGAGAGGATCAACACTAACATAGCAAAGACCTTGTCCATAAAAGCGTGGGCTATGTTTTTCGACGGATCAGTTTGTGACGATGGCTGCGGCATCGGCATTTTCCTCGTGTCGCCCCGGGGGGCAACATTTTCCTTCTCCATCAGATTGTCTACCTCTCCCACTAACAATGTAGCCGAGTACGAGGCAATACGCAAGGGGATGGAGTTACTCCTCGACGCCGGAGCGGAAGCAGTGGAAATTTTTGGAGACTCCAAGTTGGTGATTTCCCAGCTCACGGAGGACTACAAGTGCGAAAGCGAGTCCCTCTTCCCATTATGGCTTCACTGCCGCGAGCTGATGACGCAATTCCGGTACATCAACTTCACTTGGATCCCACGTGCGTAGAATACCGAGGCGAACGATCTTGCGCAAATAGCTTCAGGATACAAGGATATGGTGGAAGGAGCCGATGTCCAGGTACAGTTCTTAGAAGCAGACGACTGGAGAGCCAATATCTTCAATTACTTGAAAGATTCGGCTCGGGGGGCACCTAAACGGATAAGGTACAAAGCCATGAAGTACGTGCTTATTGGGGATGACATGTTTTACAGGACTCTGGAAGGGCTATTGCTCAAGTGCCTGGGGACAGCCGAGGCCAATCAGCTCCTACACGAGGTACATGAAGGCGCCTGTGGGACTCATCAGTCGGCTCACAAGATGAAGTGGTTGATCAGGAGATCAGGGTTTTATTGGCCCACCATGCTCGAGGACTGTTTTAAGTACTACAAAGGGTGTCAAGCATGTCAGATATTTGGAAAAATCCAGATGGTACCCGCATCAGCGATGAATCCCATCATCAAGCCTTGGCCATTCCGAGGTTGGGGCATGGACATGATCGGCAAGATCAATCCTCCGTCAAGCAAAGGCCACATGTGGATCTTGGCCATCACAGATTATTTTACCAAGTGGGTGGAAGCCGTCCCTATGAAGTCAGTAAGTTCAAAAGATGTCATCAATTTCGTGAAAGAGCACGTCATTCATAGGTTTGGGATTCCCCAGATTATCACAACCGATGGAGGTTCGGTTTTTGTTTCTCACGAGTTCAGAAAGTTCTGTGAAGACACAGGGGATTAAATCGACACGGTCATCTCCGTACTACGCTCAAGCAAATGGGCAAGCTGAGGCGTCCAACCAGAGCCTTATCAAGCTGATCAAGAGGAAAATCGATGAACACCCGAGGCGTTGGCATGAGGTTTTATCAGAGGCTTTATGGGCTTATCGCATGTCGTGCCATGGGGCGATAAAAACCTCTCCGTACCATCTGGTCTATGGGCAAGAAGCCGTATTGCCTTGGGAAATTACGGCTGGATCGAGACGTGTTACTTTTCAGAATGAGCTAACGACTGAAGAATATGCAACTTTGATGAGTGACAGCGTGGAAGACGTGACTGAGCTTAGGCTGTGGTCGCTTGAGAAAATAAAAGAGAACAAGGCTAAAGTAGCTCGTGCCTACAACAAGAAGGTGAAGCCAAAGGAGTTCCACGTTGGAGATTTGGTGTGGGAAGCTGTGTTGCCCTTGGGTACTAAGGACGCAAGATATGGTAAATGGTCTCCAAATTGGCACGCCGCATAAGGTCGACCAAGTTTTAAGAGGGAACGCATACATGCTTGAGCAGTTGGATGGTGAAAAATTTCAAGTGGCAGTCAATGGCCAGCATCTCAAGAAGTATTTTCCAAGCATGTGGGATATGGGACAATAAAAACTTGAGGGGCCGATACGAGAGATCGGCTAAGTCGATTGGCAGTAAAATATGGGGGCCGATGTTGAAAATCGGCCGAATAAAAAGAAAAAAAAACAACAAGCTACTAAGGAAATGCTTTGAGGGCATGGAGAGCGTCAGCACGGAACTCAGTTGTTTCAGCTTCGTCATCATCATCCTTGTTGGTCGATAGCTGTTCGGTCAGGGCACATTTTTCGATGGGCAATGGAGGTTTGGTTACCGTTGGACGCAGGAAATAGCGTTGTGATTCAACTGGGTCAATTTGTCAAACGTTTTTTAGAAGGAGCCGATGGGTGGTCATCGGCTTTGTGCAATTTAACCCGTTTAGAAGGAGCCGATACCGTGTCATCGGCTTATGGAACATCGACATGTTTCGGTTATCGGCAGAATTAAAGCAAAAGGAAGCAACAATTGGGAAACAGAGTTTCATTCATTCGGAAGGTCATTGCTTACAAGGTTCGATTACAAAAGGGGCCTACTAATGCTACGGCCATTACTACTACATCCTAATCGAAGCCGAGGTCGTCGTTGCCGCCGTCTTCCTCATTGTCTTCGCTTTGCTACCAACGTCGTCTTCGCTGCTCTTGAGGAAGCGGAGGGGCCTCCTCGTCGTCTTCGTCATCGTCGTCTTGGACCCGACCGGAAGTACCGCACCGGCTGGTACTCCTCGGAGGAGGTGTCCTCCTCCTCCTTCTTCTTCCTCTTCTTGAGGAGTCGACGCCATCCCGTGACATGGCGTCGTTGCTGTCCGCCTCCAGCCCCGCCGAGGAACTGAAGGCTCTCTTCGCCGTCTGTCAGGACGATCGCCCTCCGACTGCAGCAAGTCTAACCCCTCTCGTCCCACCATTGTGGGGCGAGAGTGTTGTACGCTTGGCGGGTGCTCCGAGTCGGTTCGGTCACCGAGGCTATTGGAGGCGTGGGAGGAGAGATCGGAGGAAGCAGAGGAGGCCATGGCGAGAAAGAGGGTTTTTCCGTGGAGAAAGAGGGTTTTTGGCCGGAGGAAGATGGGGACTGTGAACTGCTCAGCGGATTTAAATAAAGAGGAATAGTGAAGAAGCGGTTCAATGCCATAGCAGTTTCCGATTGCGCCGCCAAAATCGTCAAATCATGCAATCATGGAGGAGTTGAGAAGACAGGGCATCATGATGAAGGGGTGGCGTGATTTATCTGCTCGCCACGTTGCTCTGGCGTAGCCGATAAAAAAAAAAGGGAGAAGGAAAACACACAGTGGTTTTGGAATTATCATTGCCAAAACCAGGGGGCATGTGTTAGCGCCATATTTTGGCCTAAGATGGAGATGGGCCGTGATCAAGATGGGCTTAGAAGATACATATATTCAAGTTGTGGTTGGATCGGCCTAGTGTAGATTTGGGCTGAATTGCCCGTGTATCTTGTATCTTAGTAGGAGTCGATTTGTTTAGGTTCCGTTTATGTTTAGATAAAGATAGAGTTGTAGAGTTATTCCAAAAGTAGAGAGTCTCGGACTATAAATATGTACTTAGGGTTATTGAGAAAAGAAGGACAATCACGTTCACAACAACACAATCTCAAGCATCGCCACCCCTTGTTCTAGGGTTTTTCTCGGGTAAGTGTCGCCTAGATCGCATCTTGCGATCTAGGCAGATTTACTTATCGTTGTCGGTGTTACTCGTACTAAGCCTTGTTGATGGCGAGTAACACCTTTACCAGATTTGTTAGAGCTAGCATCGATACTTTTACTACGATTGCTTATTCATGCTACCTCTAGCTATCTCGCCTTTTGCACCTTCTCCCGGTGTAAAGGTGGCATCTTGCTTGATTTCGCTTAAGTCGATTTGATCTGTTATAGTTGTGCCTTGTTCATCAAGGTTTAGTTTAATATCTACGTGGTTAGGCCTCACAAACGGGTTGAACGATCCGCAATACGTAAGGTATGGTTTATTGATCTTAGAGGGATGTTTCCGGAATTGACGTTATGTTGGTTTTAGGCCTTCTAGGATCGGTTTTCTACTATCTTCGTATCTATTAGGCTCAACTACGCGTGCGGACGCTCCGTGGTGAAAATGTTAAACTATCGTAGATCGATTTAACTTGTAGTAATTAAGCAAAACCCCATGTTATCATAGATCCAATGCAGAACCATGGGGACAATCGGCTCAAAGCCGATTCTGGAAACACGGGAGCCGATCACGGCTCGAATTTTACGTATACTTGTTTACCGTGCAGGAAACCAATCGGAACAATCCATCACCTTCCTGACCAGGTATAGGTCAGGTGGCACGCCCTTGAACCAAGACAGGACGCGTGCGTGCCGGAAGATTTGCGGGCCGTCGACCGAGGGACCAGGGCCCACCAGCCGCTCTGGGAGCCTCCCGGCTCTTCGTGTTGCTCGTCACTGCCCGCCGGTGAGTTTTGACCGGCAACACGATCCTCAACTCGGATATGCAATAACCTCAGGTCTAAGGATTACATTGATTGAGATATACAAATGACAACTTGTTCGTTGTACCTCAATATGGGTCAATCTGACTCGCTAAACTCTTTATACGAATCTGTGTAAGTTGGAATAGCATCTCCAAGCCCATGACAAGTGGAACTGAGTCATCAATCCAACTTTCACATTGGTCAAAGTTGTGTGTCTAGCACAACCTCAATGACCAAGGATATTTAGTACAAACAACATGAATGTATAGTTCCACAACCGAATCACATATTCAATGATACACATCAGATGTTTATACAAGGACTACTTAATATCTTTATGAATACAATGGGAAATATCATCATACATGATTGCCTCTAGGGCATATTCCCAACAAACGTGAATGTGGACTTCTAGTCATAGATGCAGCTGGATGGCGGTCTATGTATATTGTTGTATTGCCCAATCAACCTCATAGGATCTTTCTGGATAGTAATTGCATTGTTATGCCTTGGTCAGTTCCTGTCAATTGCCTTGCTGTAATTTGTTTACCCTTCATGCCATGTTGTTTATCTAAGGAGAGCACCTCTAGTGAACTATGGACCTGGTCCAATCTTTACCATTGATACATCTTCCACTGTTGCTTATTTATTTGCTGCAAACCATTACCTCCCACACCATACGTTTAATCCTTTGTTACAGCAAACCGGTGAGCTTGACAACCTCACTGATTCGTTGGGGCAAAATCTGGAGTTTGTGTTGTGCAGGTCTCCGCGTTGCTTGCAACACATGTGTGACGTTTCCTTCCTCATACTGGTTCGATAACCTCGGTCTCAACTGAGGGAAGACTTGCTATTGTACTCTTCACACCTTGCTCTTGGGGTTCCCAACAAGACTCCACATTAAGCACCAAGTTCTCTGGCGCCATCAAGGAGTCATCAATGTCCGGTACTACCGCTTTGCAGTAGCACCTCTTAGCTTGTAGCGGGGGAGACCAAGGCTGGGTTGCTCAAGTGGGGAATCTCCAGTACCTGGTTTGGTACCTGACCGGTAGTACTGATGACCCACAAGTATAGGGGGTTTATCATAGTACTTTCGATAAATAGGAGTGTCGATCCCAACGAGGAGCAGAAGGTGCTGAACAATGGTATGGAGTAGGAACTCTCTGCAAATACTTAGCAAACAGATTTTTAGTGGTTTTTTGATAAGGCAACAAAACAAAGTGCAAGTAATAAAGAACAAACGCAGCAAGTGGCCCAATCCTTTCTTAGCAAAGGACAAGCCGGCGGAAATACTTATAAGGACCAAACGTTCTTCAGGACACATGGGAATTCTGTCAAGTGCTTTCGCTTCATATAGCCGAGTACTCTTCTTTGGTGTTGTAAGTGTTGTGTGGGTGAACCTATGCTAATGTACGAACCTTACTTGGACTAATACATACTTGTGATTAAACCCCCCTGCAAACATCCATAACTAAAGGAAAGTAATTAAGATATAAATCTAACCACAGCCTTAAACTCTGAGATCCTACACTCCCTTGTGCAAAGGTGTCCTAACGGGGGTTCAGTTTTCTGTCACTCTGGCAACCCCACAATTAGTAGCTAAATACACAATGCATTCCCCTAGGCCCATAAATGGTGAAGTATCATATAGTCGACGTTCACATGACACCACTAGAAGAATAGCACCACAACTTAAATACTAAACCATTGAATAATAACTCAACACAAATCCACTAATAACAACATGACTTCTCCCATGTCCTCAAGAACTAAACGAACTACTCACAAGACATCATATGGATCAAGATCAAAGATGATATGATAATGGATAACAATTTGAACATAAACAATAATCTAATGGTTCCACTCACAAGCATCAACTACAATAGTAATTAACACCGGGAAAGTTTCCCCCTAAGAACTAAAGCAATATCCAACACAATTGTTACAACAGGACGGAGTGGTGATGATGGTGCTGATGGAGATGATGGTGTGGATGATGATGATGATCCCGATGAATCCTAGCTTGATGATGGTGTTGATGGCGACGATCTCCCCTCTTCGGGAAGGAATTCCCCCGGTAGAAATCTATCTGCCGGAGAGATCTTTCTCTCTCGGTGTTTTCCGCCCCCAGAGGCAGCGGAAATCTATCTGTGGTCGCTCCCCTAGCCTTACGGTTCCATAGGGAAGATATAGGCGAAGGGGAGGAGTCGGGAGCCAGGCAGGTGGGCCACACTTGCCCTAGGCGCGACCTAGGGTGGGCCCGCGCCTAGGGGGGTGTGGGCCCCCTGCAGCCCTTCTTCGCTCCTCCTTTTGGCTTCCTCAATCTTATAGAAAAATAATATTTTCCCATATTTTTCTGGTATTTTTCTGATCTTTGCGAAATTGCATCAAAACGCCCTCTTTTCCATCAGAATCCAGACTCCGGCAGTCCATCCTCCAGGAATCATCCAACATGCATAAACAGATGAAAATCCATAAGTAATATCTCATAATAAGACATATATCAATGAATAGAGGTAAATTATGATATAGAATGGTGATGCAAATTGGGCGTACCAAATACCAGTCGTCTCCCGTACTACCGCTCGGTGAACCGGTAGTACCGCTGCAGTTAAAGCATAACAGGCAGATCTATACCGAGGGATATAAAAAGACCCATCACCTACCTTGGGAGGTTGCTCGACCCACTCAAGAACACCATCCCCATTTGAGCCACCAAATCAACAAGATCTCTTCATCCAACCATCCAAAGTCATTGATATTTGGAGAATCGAAGGAGGAGGCCTTGATCTAGAACTTCACCTAGAGAGATCTTGTCACATCCCAAAATTTTCCAAATTTTGAAATGTGAAAAATTAAATAAACAAAATAAATAATTGTTGAAATTTAGGGTGAGAAGAAACTTTTTGATTCCAATTGGAAACATCAAAACCTATTTTGATCAAATAAAATCCTAAAGGGATTTAAAAACATAAAAAAATATAAAGTTATAATAGTTGGAATCACTATTTTTGGATCTTTAAATAAAAAGATATGGTTTTTATAAGCAAAGTTAGAATTATAAATAAGGATTATTTTTAAAGAGCCAAATTAATCTTGGCTAAAGCAAATAAAATAAAATATTTTGTTTGATAAAAAGAGTAAAGGTTTATTTAAATAAAATAATAAGGATTTATTAATATCCAATTTTATTTGAGTAAAGGCTTTTCCCATTTTAAATAAACACTAAAACTTGTTAAAGTATTTTAAATAAAAATTCCAAGTGTTTTATATTTTCAAAGAAAACCTACTGAAAAGGTTTTGGTATTATTTAGATTTCAAACAGAGTTTTTAAAAAAATTAAATCCTATTTGAATTAAAGACTAAGGTCTATTTATTTAATTATTAATAGATCCTAAAAGAATAAAAGATTATTTTGGACTTTGGATTATGTTGTTAAATAGAATTAAAATTTACCCAAAGTTTGGTGGTGGTTTTAATTGATTTGGAATTTGAATTGTTTGAATGAAAATCCAATCAAAATATTCAAAACAGAAAAGAAAAAGGTTTAGTATAAAAAAATTATAGAAGCAGACCCAACCCATCTGGCCAGCCCACTAAGCCCAACACCAGCCAACTCCTTCTCTCCTGCGGAAAACGCTTCGCACCAGAGTCTTTACCCGCACAGCGAATGACAACCGGACCCCACACCCCCTCTCTCACTTTCGCTGACCACTGGACCCCACTGGCCACCTCATCGTCGTCTTCACCGCGACCACGTCCCCCTCACCGTTTCTGACCTTGAATGCGGCAATCAATACACGTTGATGGGTGGATTAAAATCAACAGTGACCACGCTCGATTAAACACCTCGCCCTCCTCTCTCTTCCCCCCAAGCCATGCTCCCTCTCAGCCACCGGGCTGCCGCAATTCCGAGCTCGCACCCCACTGCCTCCGGCGAACTTTCTGATCAATTCCGGCAAACCGCAGCCGCCCCTCTCCTCCCAGAGCACGCAATCTTGCTCCTCAATCCCGTGCGCACCTGCCCGTGTGCTCCACTCACCCGCGCGCATCCCCTTGCGTCGACAACCTTGACACAGAGCATCGCCGCCGTCTGCCATTTCCTTCGGCGAATTTTCCTGGTAAGCACCGACCGCCCCGAGCCTTCCCTTTGATGCTCCCATGATCCCTAGTGTCGTGCGCGTCTAACCGTACCTTCTGTTTGCCTTAGGGTGACCTGTAGCCTCGCCCCCGTCGACAACTGAGCGAGCCCGACGCCGTCACTGACTCCGGCGAGCAATCCACGCAGCTCCAGCGCGCCCCTCAACTAGCAGACCGCACTTCGAGCTTCACCTCGACCACGCGAACACTTTAAGCTACTCCTCTCTCTCCCTTGCTTCCTGCATCGTCGCCAGCCCCACCGCCTGAGCGTGTGCCGCCGCCAGCCGCTGCTAGCGCCGCCAGACAATGGTCAACCGCACTATGTCCGTTAGATTTTGATCAAGTGGCTGTGATTAGATCTTAACCGAAGGGGTATATGTGCATCTGAGCCGTGCATTTTAAATAAGATCCAACGACTCGCAGAGTATGATCCGCACGAAGCGGTACTGTCCAATAGAATCAAGCCACGTGGACAGGGTTTTGTTTAAAAATAAAAATTAGAATCTATTAGATATGCAAACTTGTAAAATTCATAACTTTAGTTCTACACGTCCAAATTTTGCAAATTTTATATCAATGGAATCAGCAAGACAAATCCTACCAAACCATGCACTTTTTTAATGTTTTGCTTCTGTAAAATTGGTTGAATTTGCAGAAACTTGTGTAGGCATAATTTGAATATAAAAATTGTTCTAGATATAATTTTAAGGTGAAATCTTTGCAAAATGGATTTTTGTGAACCTACTGACCATAGGAATCAACTTATGGATTTAAAACTGTATTTTGTGAAGTTAAGGAATAAATATTTGAGTTAGCTCATTTCTAGTCAAATAAAAATATTATCTATGGTTTAGAAATGATTTTTGAGTAAAATCTTTGGGAAATGATTTTAATTAAACTCTCTGGCCCTAAACATGAAGTTTTGAGATTAAGAACATATTTGATGAACCATATAAAGTTATTGCTTTACTAAAAGATATTTTCAACAACATAAAATATCACCTTAGCATAATATTTGGTTTATGAGATGAAACCTTTTGCAAATGGTTTTACCACTTTAGTAAATTACCACTTTGAACTTTAAAATGTTTACAACCTAGTATAAACCACTTTTGCTAATAAAACTATCTTTTGCATGCTTGCATGCATTGCCTTGTTTCTATTATTTTATGTGTGATAAATTGGTTGGAATGCTAGTTGAATTTGTGTTTGCTTGATTGAATTGTAGTGGAATTAGAAGAGTGTGATATTTGCAAGATCAAGAAGTGAACCAACATTTTATACTAAAAAGGAAAGTGACACTATCATCCATCTCCTACTATTTTCATTACACTTAGTGGATTTTTGTAACATGCATGGAAAGGACTACTATATTTTATGCTATGCTAAATCCTAATAGGATACCCTTATATCTTCATTAGTGAAAACATTGTAGTTGTAGTAAGCTTAGCCCTGCTATATATTTGGGATGGGATACATGATATGAATATATGAAGTGTTGGAAAGATATATGTTTTATATAATAAAACAAGTACTCAATGAACCACCTGGGTGGACAAGGATACTCAAGTTTTGGACAAGGTGGCAACAAAGGGAACCATGTTTATATGGATATCTTTTTGTGTGTGCACTAGAAGAAAACCACCCAGGGACTTAGAGATTGAACATGTTTCTCGTACAGTGGCTTCCGTGTACAGCCACATGCTAAATGGGCTCTGGCTTAGTCAACTACATAGTGGAAGACCCATGCATTGGCATCTTCAGGTTAACTAGAATTATGTAAGGGAAATTTATCCCTACATTGGTGCCTGGTTGACAAGATAGCATTGTGTATTGGGAGGACTCCTATGGAAAGACTTTGTCACATTCTCGATCTGCCAGTACTCCATTTTGGTCAGTACTTATCCAACGGCCACTGGTGGCATCAAGACGAGATTGTGTCATGTGGGTAAAGTGTACAACTTCTTCAGAAGATCAAAATTCTAAGTACTTAGCTGTGTTCCCGGTTATGGACAACTCTGAGCAACTAAGGCCTGAAGCTATGAAATAACTCGACATTCCAATTTCTCAAAGTTAAAACTTGATGGTGACAACAAGGGATTTGAAGCACTTGGAGTTTTCCAAGGAGTTCATAAAGATTTGACAAAAGATCAAAACTATTTTGAAAAGATAGGATAAAACTATATTGCTTTCTGCAAATGAGCCTAAACCTCACTTAGCCAAATATGCATGTATTGATAGGATCCACTTACTTCTACATAATAGTGAAACTTGCCAATACAATTCAAATTTATTGACCCTTGTGGCTGCAACTTATTATGTTGCAGGTTTGTTTGATGTTAGTGAAGTGTGTTGAATAGGATTACAAGTCTACAACCAACATGATTGCCTGTGGCACTTTGAAGATGAAGGACTCCATGCTATATAGATATTCTGCTGCATTGTAATGTGATAGCCAAATGAGCTATGTAAGGTGTAATGAATTATTTTATTCCTGGTTATAAGTTGTATTATGACCTTTGTTTCTTGATATTACATCTAAACTATGGATGCTAGCTATTGATCCAGGGACTAGCATTGTAAACACAGGGATCTCTACCTTATTAAAGGTTGGGACCCTTACAGATGGTATCAGAGCACTGTGTTGCCTGTAGGATTGTAACCCTAGGATTGGACAAAACCCCTTAGAAAAATAGGAGCTGTATTTGTTCCAAAACCTATTTACAAACAATATTGTAAACCTTTTCCTCAACCTTTTTGGTTTTGATTCTACATCTCTTTCTCTTCAAATTGATGGACAAAGCCTTCACCATGACCAATGACTTCAATTTTAGTTTCACCAAGGATTTCACTAAGGACTACAAGTGAGAACCAAGTGACATTAGATTTCCTACCAAAACATTGATATCATGTTAGTGTATGGATCATATTGACCTATGAGGTATGACCATACCAAGTTAATTATTTCAAGAAAACTTGTTGTTCCCTTCAACTCATGAGTTAAGCTCATAAGTTGTTAAGTGGATAGTTGCTTGTTGGTTGCTTGATTGTTTGATAGAACTCGATTGTTTTGAGTTGTGTGTTAGAACTTCTTTAGACCTATCCATCATTACTTATCCCTATCAAACCAACAGATGCCTCCCCGTCGTGCCAACCCCAACCAAAACAACAATATCACTCCTGAGATGCAGCAGATGATGACAGCTCAGACACAACTGATGCAGGAGATGACCACATTCATACAGAATCAGAACAACAACAACAATAACAACAACAACAACAATCAGAATAATCCTCCAGCTCATGATATGCTCACCAGGTTTCTAAAACTTAGGCCTACAAGGTTCTCTAGAACAACTGATCCAATGGAAGCCAATGATTGGTTACGTTCAGTGCATAAGGACTTAGTGACTGTTGGCTGCACCGACGAAGAAAAAGTGAGGTTTGCAACATTTCTACTTGAAGGACCAGCAACAACATCGTGGGACAACTTTCAGATCACCACTCCCCTTGAAGATGTGACTTGGTCTATTTTTGAGGATGGTTTCCGTACAGATCACATCTCACCTAGAGTGATGCACTTGAAGAAAAAGGAATTCCACAATCTGAAACAGCGTCACCTCAGTGTGGCTGAGTATATTGAAGAATTCAACAATCTGGCACGCTATGCACCGGATGAAGTTGATATAGATGCTAAGAGGAAGGAGAAATTCCTTGAAGGACTTAATGATGAATTGAACCTACAGCTAGCTGTTGCCTATGTCCCAACTTATCAATCACTCTGTGACAAAGCCACTATATTGGAAAACAAGATGAATCAAGTTGATAATAGAAAGAGGAAGCATAAACTCAAGTATCACTCAGGATCATCACCAAAGAAGCGTTCATTCAAAAAGAGAAATGAAGATTCTAAACCACATCAGTATCACCACAACAACAATGGAAGTGATAATAATGGAAATGATACTGACAATGGAGATAACCTTGGTCAGAACCAACATGACACTTTCAGGAATAAGGACATTAGCCAGTTGCAGTGCTATAATTGCAAGGAACTTGGACATTATGCATCAGACTGTCCGGAGAAGAAAAAGAAAAAGGATGCTAGAAGAGCCAATGGAAATGACTCCAGTGTGAACCAGAAAGGACATGTGAACCACATTGACATGGATGGGAACTTTGAAGAGATAGAAGAAGTGGATGTCAGGAACTAGTTAACTCAGTTGAGTCAAATAAGGATTCCTTGTCAAGATATCAAGTGTTGAACCCATAGTCAAGTGAACCATCAATGTAACCCTATGAGACTTTCTTTTAAGGGTGGTAGTACCCTAGTTGCCTTGAAGCCAACTTGTAACCCTAGCTTTCCCAAATCTCGGGACGAGATTTCTTTTAAGGGTGGTAGCCTGTCACATCCCAAAATTTTCCAAATTTTGAAATGTGAAAAATAAATAATTGTTGAAATTTAGGGTGAGAAGAAACTTTTTGATTCCAATTGGAAACATCAAAACCTATTTTGATCAAATAAAATCCTAAAGGTATTTAAAAACATAAAAAAATAAAAAAAAATATAAAGTTATAATAGTTGGAATCACTATTTTTGGATCTTTAAATAAAAAGATATGGTTTTGATAAGCAAAGTTAGAATTATAAATAAGGATTATTTTTAAAGAGCCAAATTAATCTTCGCTAAAGCAAATAAAATAAAATATTTTGTTTGATAAAAAGAGTAAAGGTTTATTTAAATAAAATAATAAGGATTTATTAATATCCAATTTTATTTGAGTAAAGGCTTTTCCCATTTTAAATAAACACTAAAACTTGTTAAAGTATTTTAAATAAAAATTCCAAGTGTTTTATATTTTCAAAGAAAACCTACTGAAAAGGTTTTGGTATTATTTAGATTTCAAATAGAGTTTTTTAAAAAATTTAAATCCTATTTGAATTAAAGACTAAGGTCTATTTATTTAATTATTAATAGATCCTAAAAGAATAAAAGAACTATTTTATTTTGGACTTTGGATTATGTTGTTAAACAGAACTAAAATTTACCCAAAGTTTGGTGTTGGTTTGAATTGATTTGGAATTTGAATTGTTTGAATGAAAATCCAATCAGAATATTCAAAACAGAAAAGAAAAAGGTTTAGTATAAAAAAAATATAGAAGCAGACCCAACCCATCTGGCCAGCCCACTAAGCCTAACACCAGCCCACTCCTTCTCTCCCGCGGAAAATGCTTCGCACCAGAGTCTTTACCCGCACAGCGAATGACAACCGGACCCCACGCCCCCGCTATCACTTTTGCTGACCACTGGACCCCACTGGCCACCTCATCGTCGTCTTCACCGCGACCACGTCCCCCTCACCGTTTCTGACCTTGAATGCGGCGATCAATACGCGTTGATGGGTGGATTAAAATCGACAGTGACCACGCTCGATTAAACACCTCTCCCTCCTCTCTCTTTCCCCTCAAGCCACGCTCCCTCTCGGCCACCGGGCTGCCGCAATTCCGAGCTCGCACCCCACTGCCACCGGCAAACTTTCTGATCAATTCCGGCAAACCGCAACCTCCCCTCTCCTACCAGAGCACGCAATCTTGCTCCTCAGTCCCGTGCGCACCTGCCCGTGTGCTCCACTCACCCGCGCGCGTCCCCTAGCATCGAGAACCTTGACACAGTGCATCGCTGCCGTCTGCCATTTCCTCCGGCGAATTTTCCTGGTAAGCACCAACCGCCCCGAGCCTTCCCTTTGATGCTCCCATGATCCCTAGTGCCATGCGCGTCTAACCGTACCTTCCGTTTGCCTTAGGGTGACCTGTAGCTCACCCCCGTCGACAACTGAGCAAGCCCGACGCCGTCGCTAACTCCGGCGAGCAATCCACGTAGCTCCAGCGCGCACCTCGACTAGCAGACCGCACCTCGAGCTTCACCTAGACCACGCGAACACTGTAAGTTACTCCTCTGTCTCCCTTGCTTCCTGCATCGTCACCAACACCACTACCCGAGCGTGCGCCGCCGCCAGACAATGGTCAACCGCACTGTGTCCGTTAGATTTTGATCCAGTGGCTGTGATTAGATCTTAACCGAAGGGGTATGTGTGCATCTGAGCCGTGCGTTTTAAATAAGATCCAACGACTCGCAGAGGCTGATCCGCATGAAGTGGTACCGTCCAATAGAATCAAGCCACGTGGACAGGGTTTTGTTTAAAAACAGAAATTAGAATCTATTAGATATGCAAACTTGTAAAATTCATAACTTTAGTTCTACACGTCCAAATGTTGCAAATTTTATATCAATGGAATCAGCAAGACAAATCCTACCCAACCATGCACTTTTTTTAATGTTTTGCTTCTGGAAAATTGGTTGAATTTGCAGAAACTTGTGTAGTCATAATTTGAATATAAAAATTGTTCTAGATATAATTTTAAGGTGAAATCTTTGCAAAATGGATTGTTGTGAACCTACTGACCATAGGAATCAACTTATGGATTTAAAATTGTATTTTGTGAAGTTAAGGAATAAATATTTGAGTTAGCTCATTTCTAGTCAAATAAAAATATTGTCTATGGTTTAGAAATGATTTTTGAGTAAAATCTTTGGGAAATGATTTTAATTAAACTCTCTGACCCTAAACACCAAGTTTTGAGATTACGAACATATTTGATGAACCATAGAAAGTTATTGCTTTACTAAAAGATATTTTCAACAACATAAAATATCACCTTAGCATAATATTTGGTTTATGAGATGAAACCTTTTGCAAATGGTTTTACCACTTTAGTAAATGACCACTTTGAAATTTAAAATGTTTAGAGCCTAGTAGAAACCACTTTTGCAAATAAAACTATCTTTTGCATGCTTGCATGCATTGCCTTGTTTCTATTATTTTATGTGTGATAAATTGGTTGGAATGCTAGTTGGATTTGTGTTTGCTTGATTGAATTGTAGTGGAATTAGAAGAGTGTGATATTTGCAAGATCAAGAAGTGAACCAACATTTTCTACTAAAAAGGCAAGTGACACTATCATCCATGTCCTACTATTTTCATTACACTTAGTGGATTTTTGTAACATGCATGGAAAGGACTACTATATTTTATGCTATGCTAAATCCTAATAGGATACCCTTATATCTTCATTAGTGAAAACATTGTAGTTGTAGTAAGATTAGCCCGTGCTATATATTTGGGATGGGATACATGATATGAATATATGAAGTGTTGGAAAGATATATGTTTTATATAATAAAACAAGTACTCAATGAACCACCTGGGTGGACAAGGATACTCAAGTTTTGGACAAGGTGGCAACAAAGGGAACCATGTTTATATGGCTATCTTTTTGTGTGTGCACTAGAAGAAAACCACCCAGGGACTTAGAGATTGAACATGCGTACAGTGGCTTCCGTGTACAGCCACATGCTAAATGGGCTCTGGCTTAGTCAACTACATAGTGGAAGACCCATGCATTGGCATCTTCAGGTTAACTAGAATTGTGTAAGGGAAATTTATCCCTACATTGGTGCCTGGTTGACAAGCTAGGATTGTGTATTGGGAGGACTCCTATGGAAAGACTTTGTCACATTCTCGATCTGCCAGTACTCCATTTTGGTCAGTACTTATCCAGCGGCCACTGGTGTCATCAAGACGAGATTGTGTCATGTGGGTAAAGTGCACAACTTCTGCAGAAGATCAAAATTCTAAGTACTTAGCCGTGTCCCCGGTTATGGACAACTCTGAGCAACTAAGGCCTGAAGCTATGAAATAACTCGACATTCCAATTTCTCAAAGTTAAAACTTGATGGTGACAAGATAGGATAAAACTATTTTGAAAAGATAGGATAAAACTATATTGCTTTCTGCAAATGAGCCTAAACCTCACTTAGCCAAATATGCATGTATTGATAGGATCCACTTACTTCTACATAATAGTGAAACTTGCCAATACAATTCAAATTTATTGACCCTTGTGGCTGCAACTTATTATGTTGCAGGTTTGTTTGATGTTAGTGAAGTGTGTTGAATAGGATTACAAGTCTACAACCAACATGATTGCCCGTGGCACTTTGAAGATGAAGGACTCCATGCTATATAGATATTATGCTGCATTGTAATGTGATAGCCAAATGAGCTATGTAAGATGTAATGAATTATTTTATTCCTGGTTATAAGTTGTATTATGACCTTTGTTTCTTGATATTACATCTAAACTTTGGATGCTAGCTATTGATCCAGGGACTAGCATTGTAAACACAGGGATCTCTATCTTATTAAAGGTTGGGACCCTTACAGATCTTTATTTCCCCCTCATTCACTTGAGGGCCCCCATGCTCTAGTGTTTCTTTGGAAACCCTAGATTTTGATTCGGTTCTTACAAGCTTGTCTTTGATTGTTTGACAGCTTGCTTGTATTTGGAGCCTCGAATTAAGTTGTGGATGTGTGCACCGAACTTGTTGTAAAGGTGTCGGCTTCCACCTCGAAGGTTGCCGATATAGTGGAAGAGGTGAATCGAACCCTTTGGGGTGAGGTTCATCGGAGAACAAAGGAGGCCTCTCGTGGCGTTGGTGGTTTCAAACCACCCCCTCTCCAAACGTAGACGTACTTCCCTTCAAAAGGAAGGAACTACGAGAAACAAATCCTTGTGTTTCCGTGTCCTGCACTTTGGTTACTTCTATCCTTTACCGCACTTTACTTTAATTGTTCGTGCTTAGTGTTTGTGCTAGTTGGTGCTAGTTTGACATATACGTAAATTCACCTTAGTTGCATAATCTAGAGAATTTACCTTTCTTGTCAAACCCTAATTTGAAAAAGAATAAAATTTGAAGTAGCACCTATTCACCCCCCCCTCTAGGGGCCCATACAATCCTTTCAACTAGGGCACCGGGAAAAGGGTCAGAAAAGTACACAACTGGACTAAATTTCTATTAGCATAGACTACGATAAGAGCTGCACTTTGGAGGAGGAAATCGAGAGTTTTGAGCAACGGTTTCGGGCGCCGTCTGATTCTAATTGAAGCTGGAAGTACCCTCTACACTGGCGTGTGCTAGGTTTTTTTGGGGGTGAGCTGAGAATACCAAGAGAATGGATGGGATAGAGGTTTGGTGGTGCTGTTGCAGAGTGGTTACGCTGTAGAGGCACACGAGCGGCTGCTGGCGTGGTGCATGTGCGCAGTGCAGCGACGGCGCAGCGGCAAGGCGAGCCAGAGGGGAGCATGGAGAGAGGAGGTGCTCACTGAGGTAGGCGACGGGAAGTCATTGCCGATGGTAGGCGACGAGAAGTCATCGACGATGGCGAGACGGTGAGTGGCCGGACACCGAGTGCGCGGGGAGGCGTGGTTGTCTGATATACGTTCTAGGACTGGGGATTGGAGGCCATGAAGGGGCGTTGGTCAATGGTCTGTTGCAGCATACGGTGACACACCTGGGGACCCGAGAGCATACATGTGCGGCGGCTTTATGAAAACCCACGGGAGCATGAAGGATAACACCGAAGCAAACAACTGAATATGAAGACATTTGTGGTTGAGGTGTACCAGACAGAAGGGGATCAGCGCCTACGGTCTTTGAATCGGAAGGATGAGAAGGGGAATGGTTAGATAAGCTCACCATGATGATGTGCACTTGGTCAGAGACGACAAGTACAACTTGGAGGCGATGAATTTGACGAGGAAGTGTCAACTTCCGGAGGAGGAAGAAGAGAACAAAAACTGGTGGCGACGAAGACAGAAGGAAGGGTAAGCTAGGGTTGGAAGGGTCCTTGATGGGGGATTAAAAAGGAGGGGAGCGCTCACGCGGTGGTAGTTTGTCGCTGTGGTGCTCAGTGGATGGAGGCGCACACGCCTCCTGCGTGAGCCTCGGAGAGGAAGACGACAAACATTCAAAGGTGGGTTGCGAGCTTGAAGAGAGATGGGCCAAAAGGATTTGGGCTGCTGAAAAGGTTGCTCTCTCATCTTTATTTTGTAATTATTTTATATGTTTCTCATTGTTTTACAATTTTCAATAACAAAACTTATTCAAATACCTTTTGAAAGTTTTTGCAGGGTTTTGATATTAGGGATTGACAAAGGGGCCAGGGGGAATAGAAAAGAGTAAAGAGGGATGCCCCATGTACATATGTCCATTTGGGCCCATACAATAATATAATAATGAGAGTTTTATTAATGGGATAAAACATTTGTAAAATATTGGACCCTAGCAAGTGGATCCCAACATTGTAGAAAACAAAGTAGAGATAAAAGAAAAGAGGGGGAGAGGTATTGGTGATAGCAACAACACAAGCAAGACAAACAAATGTGAGATTTGATATGATGCTCAAATGCAAGGTGACATGATGACATGATATCATGATGATGCACAAAAATAAAATAACAAGCAATTTTCTAGTAGTGTTTTTACCTGGGGTGCTACAATTCGACACCACTAACAATTGATCTCGCCCTCGAGATCCACCTCATGGTACAATGAAGAAGGCCGACGGTCTGAATCTTCTTGCTTCATGTAGAATGTCGCAACACCACTAACAAGATTCTTGCCCCATCTTGAATCAGCAACACCACCAACAAGGATCGTTGCTCACGTTTGTCGAGAGAACATTCCGAAGAAACAAACACAAAAGGAGAGGTATCAAAAGATAAGGCCACCTCATGAGAGAAAAGATGCAACCTAATCCACTTCAATGTACACGAGCGAATATAATGAGTAGTAGGCATGGTGGCCAATCCATCATGCACCAAAACTATTACTCCGCACATGCAGTACAAAAGTGTGTAACCCTTTCTAGGAATTTAGACTGAAGATCTTCACAAGCGATGTTCGGACACAAAGGAGTGATGCAGACTCTTCATTAGATCTGATGTAGATGATGTCGTCGTCTTGGGAACACCGGAAGATAAAAATAAAAAAATTAGTGAATTTTTGGTCCACTGAAAGTTATAACAGAGGAAGATTCCTTAGATAGCATGAAGACCGGATGTAGCAGCACCGTTATAAGAGGAAGGAAGCGAAACCCTGAAGGTAAGGCGGAAACCCAACCACAAGAAATCCCGGTCTTGAAGAAAGATAAGAGAATAGATTCGAAACGCACGAAGGTAAGAGGAGAATAACACGGAGGTAAGGTGTAAAAATAGACCTAATCAGAACTATCCAACTGAATTTGCAATAATAGTTTTGACACTCTACATCGGACGTTAGCTAGGTTATCCTACAAGCTGGACCAGTGGGGTATCATAACTGCTGAGCTCTCATACCAATTTGCAACACCCTCGGCTCGGCCCTATGCAAGTTTTAGCGATTCCCTCCAAACCCACATAGAAACGATTCAAAGGTGCCCACCAGGAACTTTCGTGCAGGTGGAAATCGAAGTAATACCATTACACATTAGTCCATGATGGAACCCACAAAACAAATATATACAACAACGACTCCAGGAGTCAAGAATACAAATATATAGTACAAAGATCCAAATCACCTTGAAAGCTATACAACATTCGAGTACGGATAAGATGCAAATTGGGCTAAGAGTCGTGAAGAATAACCAATAGAATCCATAACCCTGCTCAGGACAAGCCGGAAGGGTAACCCTGCTAACGACATTGATCTCGAACCTGCTAAACAAAAGGGGCACCGACAAAGGGCAAAGTAAAAAGAGAGCGGTCAGTACTGAGGCCAGTACACGGCAAGACTTAGAATTCGGCGGCTCTCGCCTACATAGGTATGGTGGACTGAAGCATGCACTAGACAACCTATAGAGACTCAGTACATCTATCGGCTATCAGAGAGGGATAAGAAAGACCCATTCGGATCCAACCTGAAACTACCACCAAACATACCCATCCTGATATTTCCCCCACGAGACCAAATGAGGAAGTCATGCCGAGGAAACTCACATGGTTGGCAGTTTTGTTCATTCTTTCCATGGTGGTTATCCAACATACTAGTCATATCAGAAACAACTCAAATTATAATAGTGAACTTTAGTTATAATTGTCTATGATCGAGATACTGTGCTCCAAGTCGTCCATAACCCCAGACACGACTTTTTGAAAAGATTTAACCCTGCAGGGGTGCATGTAACACCCTCAGAATCAGACCTATGCAAGTTTCAGCGATTCCCGCCAAACCCGCATAGAAACGATTCAAAGGTGCCCGCCAGGCACTTTCGTGCGGGTGGAAAACGAAGTAATAACATTACACAACAGTCCTCGATGGGACCCACAGAACAGATATATATAACGGCGACTCAAGGAGTCAAGAATACAGATATAATATACAAAGATCCAAATCACCTTGAAAAAGATAGAGCGTCCAGCTACGGACAAGATGCAAATGGGGCTAAGAGCCCTGAAGAATAACCAATGGTGTCCATAACCCTGCCGAGCCAAGCGGAAGGGTAACCCCGCTAACGACGCCGATCTCAAACCCTTAACAAAGGGGTGCCGACAAAGGGCAAAGGAAAAGAAGGAGCGTCGATCTTGAGGCCGATTACAGCGAGGCTAGATTCGGCGGTCCTCGCCTACATAGGTATGGTGGATCAAGCGGCGGCAGACGCACTAAACAACCTATAGAGACTCGATACAACTGGCGGCAATCAGAGAGGGGTAAGAAGTACCTATTCGGAACCAACCTGATACTAACACCAAACAAACCCATCCTGGTATTTCCCCCTCGAGACCAAACGAGGAAGTCAACCGAGGAACTCACACAGTTGGCAGTTTTACTTATTCGGTTATCGTTGCGGCAATTACTAGTCAGGTAAAGATAGTCATCCTGATAAAATAAGCAGTGGGCACTTTTAGTTAATCATTCCGTTGTAGTTGCAACACTTACTAGTCAGATACAAGTAGCATGAGATAACCCATAAACCCGGCAGTTGTTGATACTTTTAATCAGCCATTCCGTTGTAGTTGCAATACTTACTAGTCAGGTACAGTGGTCGCAAGCGACAAGCCAAACAAACAATTGTGGGCAGTATTAATTAGCCATTCCATTATAGTGAAGCTGATTACTAGTCATTATAAAGTCAAATTTATAGCAGTAAACTTTAGTTATGCTTGTCTATGGTCGAATCGTGCTCCAAGTCGTCCATATCCATGGACACGGCTTTGAAAGTTTTACCCGGCGGGTGAACCAATAGCAACACACGCCGATCAACCTCGGAAAAACCAAATCAAAACCCAACGAGGCTTTCACATTGAACAATCACAGGATTCAGAAATATTTCAGGCCACCTTAAAGTAGAACCATAGCAAGCCGGCGGCTCCGAGACGGACTTAAGGTTGTGGGGACGGTGGAACGATCGGGAACCGAAAGTGTGGCTGGGCTTGTCGACACAGCGGAATCGTGCCGATCCTAACGATCATGTGCTCCTCGCACAATCGTAAATACATAAGTAGCATGGCATAAACAGGATCGTAAATAAAACCTCAAACTAGTTTGTGGCCCCAAGAAATAAGACTGAATCAAGCTCGCTCGGGGGTCCCATATACCTCCGGATGTGGATATAGCGATAATTCAAGGAACAGGTATCAAGTACTCGGGGTCTTACGGGACACAAGTGGGCGTTCGGAAACCAAATATTTTCTATCACCCACCGATGCCTCTGCTTATTTCAATTTTAGTTGTTAAACAGGAATTAAAGTGAGCGATAAGTAAAACTAGAATCATCTCCAACAACGAACATGCGGCAAAACATCAACAAGCTGGCATATGACGACACACAACACTTGAGCAAGCGACTACGACGCGCAAGTCCAACTATCTATCAAGCAACAGGTAATAGGATGTGTCCAAGGCAATATAGGGCTGCAAGGGATATCACGGGTACGAAAACTAGAGCATCGCAACACAGATAGCAAAGAATCCACAGGAGGGAATAAATACTATAAAAGTAAGATAGGTAGAAAGGGGGAGATGCTCTTTGAAAACATTGTCGAAGGTTCAACCGAAGATCGTGACTCACATCAACTCAACGGCCTTATCCGCAAAGAAGCAAAACACTAGAATAAACACCGGATACAATATTTAATACAACGGCAGAAGATCGGCATGATGCATGTATGATGTAAGACATGGCGAAGATGCGGTGCATTTAGGTCATATTAAGCGGAACCGGGGTCCCGACAATCATTTAGGTGGTTCATGTTATTTAGAAACCCCGCATTTTAAATGTTGTGTTAACATGGCGAAAGATAGCACCGGGTTCGCTACACAAATTTAAATGAGGCCGATATGAGACTAGATTTTCCCGCATATGGGTCCCATATTTAATTATTAGGTGAATCGGCAGAAGGCCCCCAAACCACATGATTATGCATGCAAGTATGAAAATTCAATATGCATCAATTGTGATTATATTATAAAATAGGGTTCTCGGATAAGGGGTTCACACATTAGGGTTCGGCAGATCTTGGGGTTCCGGGGTTCAGGGTCGGTCTCAGGGTCCAGGGTTCTGACGGGGTCGTTCTCGAACTCCGGGGTTAGGGTCTCGGATCGGGTAGTTCTTGTCGCGTCCGGGAAGCAGGTCTTGGTTCGGTGTCGGGGCGTGTCGAATTCTCCCGGTCGCTGTCGTTCTCGTCGTCACGAAGATCTTGTCGGGTCCTCGTAACGGGACGGTCTTGGCGTCCGAGATGCAGTGCTTGACGTCCTTCGGTTCCCTGTCGACGGTCTTGGTGTCCTCGATGGATAACTTGGTGTATCCGTGTTGGCGAAATTGGGGTTTCTTCAGGTTCGGGTCCTGGCGTGGCCCTTGGTCACCGGGATCGGGCGTCGGGAGCTTGGTCATCAGATCGGTGCAGGAGTTCTTGGGGTCCCGACGACCGTTGTCGTTGTCAATCTCGGGTGGCACCAACGGTGGACGATCTTGGCGGTTCACGGCGACCTCGTCTACGGTCATCAGTCCTTGCAGGAGTTTTTGTCGGCAACCGAGGGTCTCTGAAAGATTTTCCGGGTCTTCTTCGCGTCACCACACGGCCCCACTATGATCTAGAGGTGGCAGACGTTGTGATCGCGGACGGGGCAGGGCACCGCTGCCTTGGCAGCGGACACGACCGGGCTCGAGGAAGGCGAGAGGCAGGGTACGGCGAGGAGGTCAGGGGACACGCGGTCGGCCGCCGGGCTCCAGCGAGCTCGGGCGAGGCCGACGCTGGGAGGCGGGGCTCGGCGGAAGGGCGACGGCGGCCCAGGCGGGCAGCAGCGACGGGTCGGACCACGAGAGAGGCGGCGCTGGGCTCGCGGGTCGGGCAGAGGAGTGGGTGGAGCTGCGGAGGAGACCGGGAGGACGCGGCGCGGTGGAGGGCGAGCTTGGAAGCTCGCCGGCCAGCGGCGTGGAGGGGACGCAGAGGCAGCAGAGCCGCGCAGGGAGGAGCAGAGGTGGCGGGGCTGTGGTGGCGGAGGCGGAGGAGGGCCAGGGTTGGGGAGAGGAGGTTGGGGACGAGGGGCGGAGGCGGTCGTGGGGCGCGCGGCAGCGGCTTCTTGGCCGGGAGAGGCGGCGGCCGGAGATGAGCTCGAGCCAGGGGGGCCGAGGCAAGGGCAGGCGAGGGCCGGTTGGGCTCGGGGAAGGAGAGGTTGCGTGCGGGGGGAAGGGGAAGGAGGCGTGCGGGAGGGGCGGTTCCAGGGGCTGGTCGGGTGGGACCAGGCGCGTCGAGGCGGGCAGGTGGTGGGAGAGGGGCCGAGGCAGGGAGTGTGTGTCCGTGCGTGCGTGTAAGCGTGGCTTGCGTGTCTGGGCGTGGGTGGGTCTGGGTGTTGGGGGGTGTGTGTTGGGGGGGTGGGTGGGCGGGGGGGTGAGGGTAGGTGGTGAGGTGGAGGGCTATGAGTGGTTGGGGGGGAAGGGAAAAAGTGAGGTGGCATGTTCTGATTGGGTGGAGTGGTGTGGAGGGGGAGAGAGGGTAGATTAACTGGTAGATGTGTTTTATGCAGGGTGTTCGGTGGACCGATTTAAAATCCTGGGGTGGTCGTTCGATTGAACCGCGTTCGACCGCCCGCTAAAATAATTTAACTTTTTATTTAATTTGCGATAAACTTTTGCAAGTGGTTTTTAGACAAATAAAATATCCGGCAGCACCCGGGGTTTGGCGTTTGAATAAAGATGGGGCGTTTTAGAAAACAAAACGGGCTTTGCGAAAGTAGTTTTATGCAACAATGCATGATGATGACGATGCAATGCACAAATTTAACGCGATTTTCTAGTAGTGGTTTTGCGGGATGCCACAATTCGACACCACTAACAATGGATCTCGCCCTCGAGATCCGCCTCATGTTACCGGAAAGAAGGTTGGCGGTCTGATCCTTCGCGCTTCGTGTAGATCCTCGCGACACCACTAACAAGAGGTCGTTGTCCGTGATCGTCGAGAGAACACTCCGGGAACAAAAGGTCGAAGGTAGAGGTTTCAACAAATCGAGCCACCTCTATCTTCGATAGAAAGAGGGAACCGATGCATTCTCATCCCCTTCAATGTACAAAAGCAAATAGAGTGAGTAGTCGGCATGGGGGCCAATCCATCACGCACCCAAACTATTACTCCGCACAAACAGTAGAAAAGAGTGCAACCATTCTCGGAATCAGACTGAAGATCTCGACAGGCGAGGTTCGGAAACAAAGGAGGGATGCAGACTCTGCATCGGATCTGGCGTAGATGATGTGTCGCGTCGAGAAAAACCGGAAGGCACAAACAAGGAACAAAGAATGGTACCACGGTAGACGGTGATTCCTCGGCTAGCATGAAGATCAGATGTAGCAACACCGTTATCAGAGGAGGAAGCGAAACCCTGAAGGTACTACGGATCCCAACCACGAGAATTCCTGGACTCGAAGAAAGGGACGAGAGCGGATTCAAAACGCGTAAAGATAAGAGGAGAACAACAGAGGGGTAAGGAGTAAAATCAGACCTAATCAGAACTATCCAACCGATTTTACAAAAATAGTTTTGACACTCTACTTCGGCCGTTAGCTAGGTTATCCTACAGGCTGGACTTGTGGGGTATCGTAACTGCTGGGCTCTGATACCACTCTGTAACACCCTCAGAATCGGACCTATGCAAGTTTCAGCGATTCCCGCCAAACCCGCATAGAAACGATTCAAAGGTGCCCACCAGGCACTTTCGTGCGGGTGGAAAACGAAGTAATAACATTACACAACAGTCCTCGATGGGACCCACAGAACAGATATATATAACGGCGACTCAAGGAGTCAAGAATACAGATATAATATACAAAGATCCAAATCACCTTGAAAAAGATAGAGCGTCCAGCTACGGACAAGATGCAAATGGGGCTAAGAGCCCTGAAGAATAACCAATGGCGTCCATAACCCTGCCCAGGCCAAGCCGGAAGGGTAACCCTGCTAACGACGTCGATCTCAAACCTGCTTAACAAAAGGGGTGCCGACAAAGGGCAAAGGAAAAAGAAGGAGCGTCAGTACTGAGGCCAGTACACGGCGAGGCTAGAATTCGGCGGTCCTCGCCTACATAGGTATGGTGGACTAAAGCGGCAGCACACACTAAACAACCTATAGAGACTCGATACAACTGGCGGCAATCAGAGAGGGGTAAGAAGTACCTATTCGGAACCAACCTGATACTAACACCAAACAAACCCATCCTGGTATTTCCCCCTCGAGACCAAACGAGGAAGTCAACCGAGGAACTCACACAGTTGGCAGTTTTACTTATTCGGTTATCGTTGCGGCAATTACTAGTCAGGTAAAGATAGTCATCCTGATAAAATAAGCAGTCGGCACTTTCAGTTAATCATTCCGTTGTAGTTGCAGCAATTACTAATCAGATACAAGTAGCATGAGATAACCCATAAACCCGACAGTTGTTGATACTTTTAATCAGCCATTCCGTTGTAGTTGCAGTACTTACTAGTCGAATGGTGTGCAGCGACAAGCCAAACAAACAATTGTGGGCAGTATTAATTAGCCATTCCATTATAGTGAAGCTGATTACTAGTCATTATAAAGTCAAATTTATAGCAGTAAACTTTAGTTATGCTTGTCTATGGTCGAATCGTGCTCCAAGTCGTCCATATCCATGGACACGGCTTTCGAAAGTTTTACCCGGCGGGTGCACCAATAGCAACACACGCCGATCAACCTCGGAAAAACCAAATCAAAACCAACGAGGCTTTCACGATTGAACAATCACAGATTCAGAAATATTTCAGGCCACCCTTAAAGTAGAACCATAGCAACGGCCGGCTCAAGACGGACTTAAGGTTGTGGGGACGTGAACGATCGGGAACCCGAAAGTGTGGCTGGGCTTGTCGACACCAGCGGAATCGTGCCACGATCCTAAGCGATGCAGTGTGCTCCTCGCTGTCGTAAATACATAAGTAGCATGGCATAAGTACAGGATCGTAAATAAAACCTCAAACTAGTTTGTGGCCCCAAGAAATAAGACTGAATCAAGCTCGCTCGGGGGTCCCATATACCTCCGGATGTGGATAGCGATAATTCAAGGAACAGGTATCAAGTACTCGGGGTCTTACGGGACACAAGTGGGCGTTCGGAAACCAAATATTTTCTATCACCCACCGATGCCTCTGCTTATTTCAATTTTAGTTGTTAAACAGGAATTAAAGTGAGCGATAAGTAAAACTAGAATCACCTCCAACAACGAACATGCGGCAAAACATCAACAACTGTGGCATATGACGACACACAACAGCACTTGAGCAAGCGACTACGACGCGCAAGTCCAACTATCTATCAAGCAACAGGTAATAGGATGTGTCCAAGGCAATATAGGGCTGCAAGGGATATCACGGGTACGAAAACTAGAGCATCGCAACACAGATAGCAAAGAATCCACAGGAGGGAATAAATACTATAAAAGTAAGATAGGTAGAAAGGGGGGGAGATGCTCGCCTGAAAACATTGTCGAAGGTTCAACCGAAGATCGGGGCGAAGCTCACATCAACTCAACGGCCTTATCCGCAAAGAAGCAAAACACTAGAATAAACACCGGATGCAATATTTAATACAACGGCAGAAGATCGGCATGATGCATGTATGATGTAAGACATGGCGAAGATGCGGTGCATTTAGGTCATATTAAGCGGAACCGGGGTCCCGACAATCATTTAGGTGGTTCATGTTATTTAGAAACCCCGCATTTTAAATGTTGTGTTAACATGGCGAAAGATAGCACCGGTTCGCTACACAAATTTAAATGAGGCCGATATGAGACTAGATTTGCCCGCATATGGGTCCCATATTTAATTATTAGGTGAATCGGTAAGGCCCCAAACCACATGATTATGCATGCAAGTATGAAAATTCAATATGCATCAATTGTGATTATATTATAAAATAGGGTTCTCGGATAAGGGTTCACACATTAGGGTTCGGCAGATCTTGGGGTTCCGGGGTTCAGGGTCGGTCTCAGGGTCCAGGGTTCTGACGGGGTCGTTCTCGAACTCCGGGGTTAGGGTCTCGGATCGGGTAGTTCTTGTTGCGTCCGGGAAGCAGGTCTTGGTTCGGTGTCGGGCGTGTCGAATTCTCCGGTCATTGTCGTTGTCGTCACGAAGATCTTGTCGGGTCCTCGTAACGGGACGGTCTTGGCATCCGGGATGCAGTGCTTGACGTCCTTCGGTTCCCTGTCGACGGTCTTGGTGTCCTCGATGGATAACTTGGTGTATCCGTGTTGGCGACCTTGGGTTTTCTTCAGGTTCGGGTCCTGGCGTGGCCCTTGGTCACCGGGATCGGGCGTCGGGAGCTTGGTCATCAGATCGGTGCAGGAGTTCTTGGGGTCCCGACGACCGTTGTCGTTGTCGATCTCGGGTGGCACCAACGGTGGACGATCTTGGCGGTTCACGGCGACCTCGTCTACGGTCATCAGTCCTTGCAGGAGTTTTTGTCGGCAACCGAGGGTCTCTGCAAGATTTTCCGGGTCTTCTTCGCGTCACCACACGGCCCCACTATGATCTAGAGGTGGCAGACGTTGACGCTGGGCGAACCGCGGCGCCTTGGCAGCGAGGACACGACCGGGCTCGAGGCGAGGCGAGTGCAGGAGGGGTCGAGGGGCGATGCGGTCGGGCGGGCGGGCTCCGGCGGCGAGCTCGGGCGAGGCCGACGCTGGAGGCGGGCTCGCCGGCGGCGGCGAAGGACGGCAGCGGCGGGCGGGCAGCGGCGCGGCGGCGAGGTCGGACCACGGCAGAGAGGCGCATGAGGTCGGGCGGAGGCGGTGGGTGGAGCTGCGGTGGGAGACCGCGGGGAGGGCGGAGGGCGGCGCGGGCGGCGGAGCTCGAGCTCGGTCCGGCCAGCGCGGCATGGAGGGAGACGCAGACGCGGCGAGCCGGGAGGAGGAAGCAGGCGGGGCGGGCGGGCGAAGGTGGCGAGGTGGATGAGGGAGCTGCGGTGGCCGGAGGCGCCGGCGGGGCTGCAGGGGGACGGACGGCGTCGCGGGTTGGGGAGAGGAGGTTGGGGACGAGGCGGGCGGTGCTGGCGAGGCGGCGCGAGCGGTGCTGCGCCGGAGAGGGCGGGCGGCGGCCGGAGATGAGCTCGAGCCCGAGGGGAAGCTGAGGCAGGCGGCAGACGGCGAGGCCGGTTGGGCTCGGGGAAGGAGAGGTTGCGTCGGGGAAGGGAAGGAGGCGCATGGGATGGGCGGTTCAGGGCTGGTCGGGTGGTACGGGCACGTCGGCGGGCTGTGTGGTGGGAGAGGGCCCGAGGGCGGGAGTGTGTGCAGCGTGCGTGCGTGTAGCGTGGCTTGCGTGTGCTGGCGCGTGGGTGGGTCTGGGTGTTGCGTGGTGTGTGTTGAGTGGGTGGGGTGGCAGGGGGGGGGGGGTAGGTGGTGAGGTGGGGGGCTATGAGTGGTTGGGGAAGGGAAAAGTGAGGTGGCATGTTCGATTGGGTGGAGTGGTGTGGAGGGGAGAGGGTAGATTAAGGTAGCTGTATGTTTTGTCAGGGTGTTGGTGGACCGATTTAAAATCCTGGGGGTGGTCGTTGGTCGAACCGCCCGCTCATTGCCCGCTAAAATAATTTAACTTTTTATTTAATTTGCGATAAACTTTTGCAAGTGGTTTTTAGACAAATAAAATATCCGGCAGCACCCGGGGTTTGGCGTTTGAATAAAGATGGGGCGTCTTATAAAACAAAACGGGCTTTGCGAAAGTAGTTTTATGCAACAATGCATGATGATGACGATGCAATGCACAAATTTAACGCGATTTTCTAGTAGTGGTTTTGCGGGATGCCACAATTCGACACCACTAACAATGGATCTCGCCCTCGAGATCCGCCTCATGTTACCGGAAAGAAGGTTGGCGGTCTGATCCTTCGCGCTTCGTGTAGATCCTCGCGACACCACTAACAAGAGGTCGTTGTCCGTGATCGTCGAGAGAACACTCCGGGAACAAAAGGTCGAAGGTAGAGGTATCAACAAATCGAGCCACCTCTATCTTCGATAGAAAGAGGGAACCGATGCATTCTCATCCACTTCAATGTACAAAAGCAAATAGAGTGAGTAGTCGGCATGGGGGCCAATCCATCACGCACCCAAACTATTACTCCGCACAAACAGTAGAAAAGAGTGCAACCATTCTCGGAATCAGACTGAAGATCTCGACAGGCGAGGTTCGGAAACAAAGGAGGGATGCAGACTCTGCATCGGATCTGGCGTAGATGATGTGTCGCGTCGGGAAACACCGGAAGGCACAAACAAGGAACAAAGAATGGTACCACGGTAGACGGTGATTCCTCGGCTAGCATGAAGATCAGATGTAGCAACACCGTTATCAGAGGAGGAAGCGAAACCCTGAAGGTACTACGGATCCCAACCACGAGAATTCCTGGACTCGAAGAAAGGGACGAGAGCGGATTCAAAACGCGTAAAGATAAGAGGAGAACAACAGAGGGGTAAGGAGTAAAATCAGACCTAATCAGAACTATCCAACCGATTTTACAAAAATAGTTTTGACACTCTACTTCGGCCGTTAGCTAGGTTATCCTACATTTGGACTTGTGGGTATCGAATCGCTGGGCTCGATACCACTCTGTAACACCCTCAGAATCGGACCTATGCAAGTTTCAGCGATTCCCGCCAAACCCGCATAGAAACGATTCAAAGGTGCCCACCAGGCACTTTCGTGCGGGTGGAAAACGAAGTAATAACATTACAAAACAGTCCTCGATGGGACCCACAGAACAGATATATATAACGGCGACTAAAGGAGTCAAGAATACAGATATAATATACAAAGATCCAAATCACCTTGAAAAAGATAGAGCGTCCAGCTACGGACAAGATGCAAATGGGGCTAAGAGCCCTGAAGAATAACCAATGGCGTCCATAACCCTGCCCAGGCCAAGCCGGAAGGGTAACCACCTATGACGCCGATCTCAAACCTGCTTAACAAAAGGGTGCCGACAAAGGGCAAAGGAAAAGAAGGAGCGTCGATCGAGGCCAAGACAGCGAGGCTAGAATTCGGCGGTCCTCGCCTACATAGGTATGGTGGACTGAAGCGGCAGCGGCAGCACGCACTAAACAACCTATAGAGACTCGATACAACTGGCGGCAATCAGAGAGGGGTAAGAAGTACCTATTCGGAACCAACCTGATACTAACACCAAACAAACCCATCCTGGTATTTCCCCCTCGAGACCAAACGAGGAAGTCAACCGAGGAACTCACACAGTTGGCAGTTTTACTTATTCGGTTATCGTTGCGGCAATTACTAGTCAGGTAAAGATAGTCATCCTGATAAAATAAGCAGTGGGCACTTTTAGTTAATCATTCCGTTGTAGTTGCAACACTTACTAGTCAGATACAAGTAGCATGAGATAACCCATAAACCCGGCAGTTGTTGATACTTTTAATCAGCCATTCCGCTAGAAGTTGCAATACTTACTAGTCAGTACAGTGGTGTAAGCGACAAGCCAAACAAACAATTGTGGGCGATTAATTAGCCATTCCATTATAGTGAAGCTGATTACTAGTCATTATAAAGTCAAATTTATAGCAGTAAACTTTAGTTATGCTTGTCTATGGTCGAGATCGTGCTCCAAGTCGTCCATATCCGGGACACGGCTTTCAAAAGTTTTACCCGCCGGGTGCACCAATAGCAACACATGCTCGATCAACCTCGGAAAAACCAAATCAAAACCCAACGAGGCTTTCATTGAACAATCACAGATTCAGAAATATTTCAGGGGCCACCCTTAAAGTAGAACCCGCAACGGCCGGCTGCCCGAGACGGACTTAAGGTTGTGGGGACGGTGTGAACGACTGGGAACCGAAAGTGTGGCTGGGCTTGTCGACACATGAATCGTGCCACGATCCTAAAGACAAAGTGTGCTCCTCGCACAATCGTAAATACATAAGTAGCATGGCATAAGTACAGGATCGTAAATAAAACCTCAAACTAGTTTGTGGCCCCAAGAAATAAGACTGAATCAAGCTCTGGCTCAGGGGGGTCCCATATACCTCCCGGATGTGGATAGCGCGATAATTCAAGGAACAGGTATCAAGTACTCGGGGTCTTACGGGACACAAGTGGGCGTTCGGAAACCAAATATTTTCTATCACCCACCGATGCCTCTGCTTATTTCAATTTTAGTTGTTAAACAGGAATTAAAGTGAGCGATAAGTAAAACTAGAATCACCTCCAACAACGAACATGCGGCAAAACATCAACAACTGTGGCATATGACGACACACAACAGCACTTGAGCAAGCGACTACGACGCGCAAGTCCAACTATCTATCAAGCAACAGGTAATAGGATGTGTCCAAGGCAATATAGGGCTGCAAGGGATATCACGGGTACGAAAACTAGAGCATCGCAACACAGATATCAAAGAATCCACAGGAGGGAATAAATACTATAAAAGTAAGATAGGTAGAAAGGGGGGGAGATGCTCGCCTGGAAACATTGTCGAAGGTTCAACCGAAGATCGGGGCGAAGCTCACATCAACTCAACGGCCTTATCCGCAAAGAAGCAAAACACTAGAATAAACACCGGATGCAATATTTAATACAACGGCAGAAGATCGGCATGATGCATGTATGATGTAAGACATGGCGAAGATGCGGTGCATTTAGGTCATATTAAGCGGAACCGGGGTCCCGACAATCATTTAGGTGGTTCATGTTATTTAGAAACCCCGCATTTTAAATGTTGTGTTAACATGGCGAAAGATAGCACCGGGTTCGCTACACAAATTTAAATGAGGCCGATATGAGACTAGATTTGCCCGCATATGGGTCCCATATTTAATTATTAGGTGAATCGGCAGAAGGCCCCCAAACCACATGATTATGCATGCAAGTATGAAAATTCAATATGCATCAATTGTGATTATATTATAAAATAGGGTTCTCGGATAAGGGGTTCACACATTAGGGTTCGGCAGATCTTGGGGTTCCGGGGTTCAGGGTCGGTCTCAGGGTCCAGGGTTCTGACGGGGTCGTTCTCGAACTCCGGGGTTAGGGTCTCGGATCGGGTAGTTCTTGTTGCGTCCGGGAAGCAGGTCTTGGTTCGGTGTCGGGGCGTGTCGAATTCTCCCGGTCGCTGTCGTTCTTGTCGTCACGAAGATCTTGTCGGGTCCTCGTAACGGGACGGTCTTGGCATCCGGGATGCAGTGCTTGACGTCCTTCGGTTCCCTGTCGACGGTCTTGGTGTCCTCGATGGATAACTTGGTGTATCCGTGTTGGCGACCTTGGGGTTTCTTCAGGTTCGGGTCCTGGCGTGGCCCTTGGTCACCGGGATCGGGCGTCGGGAGCTTGGTCATCAGATCGGTGCAGGAGTTCTTGGGGTCCCGACGACCGTTGTCGTTGTCGATCTCGGGTGGCACCAACGGTGGACGATCTTGGCGGTTCACGGCGACCTCGTCTACGGTCATCAGTCCTTGCAGGAGTTTTTGTCGGCAACCGAGGGTCTCTGCAAGATTTTCCGGGTCTTCTTCGCGTCACCACACGGCCCCACTATGATCTAGAGGTGGCAGACGTTGACGGTACTGCGGACGCAGGGCACGGGCACCGCGGCCTTGGCAGCAGGGACACGACCGGGCTCGAGGAAGGCGAGAGGGCAGGGTATGGCGAGGAGGGTCCTGGGGCAGCGGTCGGGCGGGCCGCTCCGAGGCGAGCTCGGGGCGAGGCCGACGCGTGAGGCGGGCTCGCCGCGGGCGAAGGACGACGGCAGGCGGGCGGGCGGCAGGCGCGGCGACGGGTCGGACCACGGCAGGGCGGCGCGCTGGCTCATGGGTCGGGCCGGAGGAGCGGTGGGTGGAGCTGCGGTGGAGGAGACCGCGGGGAGGACGGAGGCGCCAGCGGGCGCAGGGCGGGCTCGAGATCGGCGGTCCGGCGCGGCGGCCGCGGAGGCAGAGACGTGGGCGCGGAGCCCGGGAGGAGCAGACGAGGCGGCGGGGGCGAAGGCGGCGAGGTGGACGGAGGAGCTGCGCGGTGGCGGAGGCCTTGGCGAGGCTGCAGGAGGAGGGCGGACGGGGCGTTGCGGGTTGGGGAGAGGAGGTTGGGGACGAGGGGGCGGAGGCCGTGCGCGGGAGCGGCGCCGGCGACGAGCGGTGCTGCGCCGGAGAGGGCGGGCGGCGGCCGGAGATGAGCTCGAGCCCGAGGGGAAGCTGAGGCAGGCGGCAGACGGCGAGGCCGGTTGGGCTCGGGGAAGGAGAGGTTGCGTGCGGGGGGAAGGGGAAGGAGGCGTGCGGGATGGGCGGTTCCAGGGGCTGGTCGGGGTGGGACCCGGGCGCGTCAGGGCGGGCCAGGTGGTGGGAGAGGGGCCCGAGGGCAGGGAGTGTGTGTCTGGCGTGCGTGCGTGTAGCGTGGCTTGCGTGTGCTGGCGCGTGGGTGGGTCTGGGTGTTGCGTGGTGTGTGTTGTGTGGGTGGGTTGGCAGGTGGGTGAGGGTAGGTGGTGAGGTGGAGGGCTATGAGTGGTTGGGGGGAAGGGAAAAAGTGAGGTGGCATGTTCTGATTGGGTGGAGTGATGTGGAGGGGGAGAGAGGGTAGATTAACTGGTAGCTGTATGTTTTGTGTGGGGTGTTCAGGTGGACCGATTTAAAATCCTGGGGGTGGTCGTTCGGGTCGAACTGGCCCGTTCGACTGCCCCCGCTAAAATAATTTAACTTTTTATTTAATTTGCGATAAACTTTTGCAAGTGGTTTTTAGACAAATAAAATATCCGGCAGCACCCGGGGTTTGGCGTTTGAATAAAGATGGGGCGTTTTAGAAAACAAAACGGGCTTTGCGAAAGTAGTTTTATGCAACAATGCATGATGATGACGATGCAATGCACAAATTTAACGCGATTTTCTAGTAGTGGTTTTGCGGGATGCCACAGTGCACCAAAGTTTCCACATACACTTCGACCCTTGTTTCCAGATCAATTAACATACTTCCATAGGTATGTCTGCGGGGCCTAGGACACGATGCTTTCCTAGACCCAAAGCAAGTACATGGGGCCATCCGAAAGAGCTACCCGTACGAGGTATAGCTAATCCTCCTTGTACGAACCCTGAGGTTGCGTGGAGTTGCACGGGAGCAGAGGTCATGGACAATATATTCCAAGTGACAGTGTGCCACACCTATGCAACAGTAATAAATGCTCATAGAGAAATAGATAATAAACATCTCATACATGGAATACATGGCATAAGTATATTAATAACGCATAAAGCCCGAACTAGTGTGGTGGCCCTAGAACAGTACTTTGAAATCAGGTACTAAGCCGATAGGGGTGCCCATACACCCCATATTTGGTTAGCGCGCTCGTCTCGGAATAGGTGTCAAGAACTCGGGTCCTAAGTGGACATAGCCGGGCGGGATAATAACCAGATCTCAACTATTACCCACTCGTGCCTCTGTAGTAATTATACCTACTTTCAATATTAGTTATTAAAATGTAATTAAAGTCATGATAATCTCCACTCTCAAGAATACGCCAACCCCAACATCAGTGAAACATCGACAACGTGAAGCAGCACCTGAGCAAGCAACTACCACTCGCAAGGCCAAGTGTCTACCCAAACAATAGGCAATAGGAGGTGTCCAAGAAAATATAGTCTCCAAGGGATATAATGTATAGGCTGCAAGGGATATAACGGGTATGAAAAAACTAAAGCATCACAACACAAGTAGCAATAAATCAACAGGAGGAAGTAAAGACTATAAACATAAAATAGGTAGAAGGGGGAGAATGCTCGCCTGGGAAAATAGATAAAGATACATATCTGATGACCCACAAGTATAGGGGATCGCAACAGTCTTCGAGGGTAGTAAAGCCCAATTCATTGATTCGACACAAGGTGAGCCAAAGAATAATTATAAGCCTTAACAACTGAGTTGTCAATTCAGCTGCTCCTGGAAAGAGTCTTGCTCACAGTAGTTTATCAGTAGCAATAGTTTTGTAGTAGCAATAGCAAAGTAACTGCAGTAGTAAAATAAAGGAAGTAGTAACAATAGTAGACAACAGGATTTGAGTGCGGTAGGCATAGGGATGGATGGACGTGCGTTGTATGGACACGTCTATTCATGTAATATCAAGATCTAGGGCATTTGCAGATAAATAAGATAAAGCATACAAGTACTAAAGAATCATAGGCATGTGTTCCATATATAGTCATACGTGATCGCAATGAGAACTTGCACAACATCTTTTGTCCTGTCAGCCCGTTGCAGCGGGGCCTCAATGGTAATTGACTGGTAATCAAGGTACTCCTTTTAATAGAGTACCGGAGCAAAGCATAAACACTCCATGAACACATGTGATCCTCATATCATAGCCACCCCCTCTAGTTATCCCATTTTTTGTCCTTCGTGGCCTCGGGTTCCGGACAATAATATGTGTAAACAACTTGCAGATAAGATCACAAACAATACTATCATCATGAATCAATAACATGCTCAGATCTGAGATCATGGAACTTGGGCCCTAGTGACAAGCATTAAGCATAACAAGTTGCAACAATGTCAAAAAGCACTAACAAAGATACTAGGCACCATGGCCTAACAATCTGATGCAATTATATAGTAGATCTCATCCAATACCTACCATCCCCATAGCCTACTGTGGGGGATTAATGACTCATGGATGGTTGATGGAGAGGCGTCAGTGATGATGATGGCGATGATCTCATCCAATTCCCTGTCCCAGCAGGGTGCCAGAACGGAGTTTCTGGTTCCGAATTGCGGTTTCTGGTGGTGGCGGTGCAACGGAACTCTATCTGGAAAAATTTCGACCCCCCTCTATTTTTAGGTCAGAGGGCGTATGTAGGCGTAGGGGGGATCGAGGGGGTGACCGAGGTGTCCACACCACCCCCTGGCATGGCCTGGCTATCGTCGGATTGTCGACAAGTACGCCATATGGGGTCATAGTGGTGTTGGAAAGATGCGGTGTGAGACGTCGGATGTTCCAGGAGCGGTGAGCACAAGTTTACCCAGGTTCAGATCCGACTACGGTGATCGGATCCTACTCCTGCTAGCAACCCAGTAATATATCCACGTAAGCCAGATGTTACAACGGATTACAAGAGATGTTCGCCTATGCGAGTTATGATTGTGGTAGTAAGATTGTCTGTGCCCTAAAGGCTCCCATAGGGCTGGCCTATGCAGGCACCAGGACCTAGGTTCACAGGAGAGACCTATCCGGCTAAATTACAAGTCGGTAACGAGATACAGCTTGGACTACAAGTAATACTATAGGCCTAAGTTGGTAACTCTTCTAGGCCTTGTCGTAGCCGGAACTGGCTCCTCCTCTTTCTCTGACTGGGCCGCCCGTGAAGCAAAGCTCTAACACGTTGGTGGGCCACCCTATTCAGCAAGTCTTGTGGGTATACCCGGAAAGTATATTCCCAACAGTAGCCCCCGGAAGTCTCCAAGATCCAAAGTCGGATAAATCATCCAGCTTGATGGTTTCTTCGTCTTGAGAATCTTGAAGGGTTCCCGAAAACTTCATTTAGTAATGTAGGATTATGAGTCAGTTGAATCGGATGTGTTTTATTCTGATTTTAACCTTTTCCTTGCTTAGTTTGAAACATAAACCGGATTTTATAGCAGCGTGCGGGCTGATAACTTTTCAGACCAGGTCTTGTCACTGACAAAAGTCTAGTCAACACGACCGTTGGTGGGCCCGCTCCCTATGGAACAGAGCACCATTTTAATATGCACATGAGAATTGAGGGGGCGAAAGAGTCGCGAGGAATCTACCTCCATCTCTCCTATATGTGTGGCGCTAATCGCACGAATCAACGCACGAATCTTGGCGTAGGGGCAAGTAAAAAAGAGGAGAAAACCCTTCTCTCCGATTTATATGGCGTCTTGAGAATCTTGAAGGGTACCTCGGCAGCGGATGAGAGGAAGTTGTGGGGCCTCTGGGTCCCAAGCGTCATGGACGACGCCGAGCTCCAGGTCATGGAGGATGAGGGATTCATCATTGTCGGCGTGTGGCGGAGCGCCTCAGGACACGCCGTTCCCGCCTCGCGCGATGGCGAGCGGATGTTGTTCGACACGCACATCGACCGTGGCCTCAGCCTGCCACCGCCGGAATTATTCATCAAGATCATCAAATATTATGGTGTGAAGCTCCATAACCTCCCTCCCAGCTCTCTTCTTGAGCTTAGCACTCACGCAGCTCTGTGCGAGGGGTTTCTTGGCATTAGGCCAAGTCTCACCCTTTTCCGGTACTACTATGGTACCCGAAAGAACTCCATTAGTGCCGGTGTGCCTTACACCACTGGCACTCTTAGCTTAGTACTTAGGAGAAACCGAGTTTATCCTATGATTAACGCTAGTGAATCCGTCAAATGCTGGGCTAGAACTTTCTTTTATCATAAGGATATTCCGTCTCCTGGAAAGGCGGAAGGTCTTCAGGCATTCGTCGACGGTGCCGCTTACTACCAAAAGTAATGGGCCATGGAGGCACCAAAACTGTTGGATATCTTGATCCTCGCCAAGAGGCAGATTGATCTTCTGATGAAACACATGGGGTTCCGTGGATCCGACTTGATACACTGCTGGCTGGAGCGCCGGATTCAGCCTCTGCAACACCATGGAGATCGCCTCATGTACCAGATCACCGGCGACAAGAAGGACAACATGCGGGTCAGCCAAAACCGGATTTCGGTGAAGGATTACAAGACCCTCATGAAGTATTTGATCAAGGAAAGAGTGGAACGAAAAGTTCCGGATGTTTCCATGAAGATGTTCACGTCCAACCGTCCTCTGACTCTGGTAAATATTTCGACTCTGCTTTTGCGTTTTGTCGTTCTTTTCTGTTCTTTCTCTGACTCTATTTTTATCGATGCTTTTTGACTTTGTCAGCTCGAGAAACCCCCCGAGTCTAAGCTATCTCCACTAGAGGACTATCTCTCAGATGATCCGGAGGCGACGGAGGATGATGAGGTGCAAGAAGTTTCCGCCTCCGCCTCCAAGAAGCGCAAGGCGAAGGAAGTAGTTATCACTGCTGGTAGCCAAGTGCTGCCAGTATTTAAAAAGTAAGCACCATGTCTTTTGTTTTCAGTACCTTGTACCTTTCTTTCTTTCCAAAGCACACCTAATATTCATATTTTCATGCTTTAGAGCTAAAGAAGTTTTGAAGAGTAAGACGAAGCCAGACAACAAACCAGGCAAGGCGCTACGTCATCAGAAGCTTGTTATCTCCCCTGCCATGTCGCCACCGACTCCATCTAGTACTCCATCAGCACCAGAGGCTTCTGCCTCTCCTGGTTCTTGCAACATCTCGAAAGCCTTGGTCACCGTTGGTGGCCAAGCAACTAACAAGGGTGAACCCATCAAGGGTAATGATCCCATGGTAATATCTACAGGAGCATTGGATAAAGTGGCTGGCTCTGCTGTCTCTGGCCTGAAGAGGAAGAAGAAGGAACAGAGCCTACAACTAGCTTAGTACATCCTTGAGAAGCAAATCCTTACCACAGAGGCAGCAAGCCAGGAGGGAGGACATCAAGATGGTCAGCCTCCTGGACCAAATTTTGGTCCGGGACGCTAAAATAGAGTCTGGCGAACTCCCAGCGACAAATGTTCCCTCCCTCTCCCTTGCCGAGAAAGTGTTTCATAACACTAAACTTAGATTTGAGAAGTTGCACCTGGAACACATTGTAAGTTTCCGATTCTTATTTGCATTTATTTTATTATCATATCCTCGAGCCCCCAAGCATAAAGTCGGATAAACATTGTTGAATCCGAGTTGATGCTTCTAGGTTGCAAAAGGACAATGTATCGTAGCCCCCAAGGCTCGTGTTGTATTTTTACTTAGTTAAATTTGCATCCCGAGTCTTAGTAGCCGTCTGACGATATTTCATCTCTAAACTTACAGAAAATTGCATCTTCCAACCAGGAATTGCTCAAGAACATATGTAACAAACGCAAGGAAATTAAAGCCCCGCGCCTTGAGAATTCAAAGTTAAAAGTTGAAAAATATGAAGCATAAGGTAAACTTTTCCGACTTCGTCTTTGTCATTTAGCTATTTCCATAGTCAAACTTATTTTGTCCGACTGATATTTTCCCTTTTCAGAACTGTTGTGTGAGTCTAGCAAGATGGTGGAGTAATCTGAGACTTCAAGGTCTTGGAAATGGAGAATGCTAAGCTTCGACACAAGCTTGAAAAGCTTACTATTGAATCGGAGAAATCCATAACTGATATCCTGAAGTCAAGCAACCATGAGGCTCGAGAAGCTACTGGCCCTCCGAGACAAACAATTGGATGTACTTTAGAAGGACTTCGATAGTTAGAGGGATCTAGCACAAGCCACAACGAGTGAGCTAAACAGCCTCCGTGAGGAGCATGCCCAATGGAATCACTCTGTGCCAGGTAAGATTTCGGACTTTACTTTATTCTATTAGTTTTTTTGACTTTATTTTTAGTCAAATTTTGATTTTTGGTTCTTTCCTAGCCCCCTTGAATCTTTCCGACTCTCCAACCTCTGAACCTCGCCTTGAGCGCATCAAGCTCATCGGAGATATTTTGTTCGACTTCCACTAGACTCTCGAAGAGGCTGGCGAGTCGGTCAAACTTTCTGACTTGCACAAGATGTCAGTGCAAGAGGTGAGGGACAAGGCCAAGGAGATTCCGAAGCTTATCAAGGACTGGAAGATCTCCTATGCTCGGACTGCTGCACAAACTGTTCTTACCATGGTGATGAGCGACCACAGCGAGATGGAAATATGGCATGTCACCAAGGGTATTGCCGAGGAGGATGATGAGGGTAACCCGCATGACATCAAGGCTATCCAAGATTTCTATGCAGGTTACGCTTGCCGTGTGGTAGAGATAACCAATTACATGACGCCATTTTTCGGATCCACCGTTGTGCCTCCCTCGCCCCAAGAGCCAGAAGACAACCTCGCTGAAGCAGCTTCCGAGTCCGAGGTTTAGGGCGATAACATTGTCGACTCTAGTGTTCCACGCTCTTCATCACCACCACTTGAGTCCGTAGCATAAACAATTTATATGCATTATTCTGAACTTTGGGCAATGTAATGATGGAAACAATTATTTTGATTGTGCTGGTCTCTAAAAATTGATGCTTTTACTATCGTAGCACTTTTTGTTTGCATATATTTTATGCGTGTGCTTGAAAATTTCTGAAGCACAAGTTTTTATGCTTATACTTGTCGTTTTATCTGGCTCTCCACCTCGTCGCTTTCATGAGTCGGCCAACCTTTAGCATGAAAACTTTGCCGAGCAATGGAGCTCAATTGCTAAACTAGTTTAAACTCAGAAACAAAGCCGGCTTCCAGTACCAACAATTCATTACTCGGAAAATACCCGCGTCTAAGAAATCAGATAAAAAACCAAAGTATAGACAATAAATTGAATTTTTTACCCTAAGGTAACTTTTGTTAGACATTAAAAAATCATAACCAGAACGAACATGAGCATAAAGTACTTTCAAGCATTCTCAGATTTTTGAAAATTACATGCTCTTTTTTGGAAATAAGATGGCAAAAAACTTCTCAAGGATAACATATGAGGAAACCAATACTTTATTTCACTTTGAACATGTACATATATGTTTACAAGGAAATATAAGTAAGAATAGAAGGGACATAGCTGTGCAATATTCCATGGATGGTCTATTTCATCCGGGTCTGTGCTACCACCATCTCTCTTTCTTTTCCGAGTATCTGGTCTTTCCTTGACTGGTCTCATATCGATTAAATAATATGACCCATGATGCAAAACTCTACTAATCATAAAAGGTCCTTCCCAAATCGGGGAAATTTTGTGCTTTCTTTTTTTGCACAAGTCGGAGAACCAAATCGCCTTTTCTGAAAGAACGGTTCTGTACTCTCTGACTATGATACTTGCGCAACTTCTGCTAATAGGTTGTAGATCTTTGCTCAGCAACAACGCCTACTTATTTGATTATATCGAGATCATCCTGTCGAGAAACTTCTGCATCTTCTTCGATATACGCTTTGACTTGTGGAGACTGATGAATTAGATCACTTGGAAGAATTGCTTCTGCACCATAGACGAAGAAGAAAGGAGTGTATCTGGTTGACCTATAAGGAGTTGTACGCAAGCTCCATATCACATACGGTAATTCTTCCGCCCAAGCCCCCGCAGCCCGATGAAGCGGTGCCTCGAGACGAGGTTGGAGTCCTTGTAAAATAATACTGTTAGTTCTTTCGACTTGTCCATTAGCTTGTGGATGCGCAACTGATGCAATATCGAGTCGGATCCCTTGTTCTTCGCAGACTTCGGCAAGTTCTCCCATGGAAAAATTGCTCCCATTGTCAGTAATTATACTATGTGTATATCCGAATCCGATGATCACGTCCTCAACGAACTTTCTGGCTATGGCTCCATTGCAACTTGTTACGGGTTTATCCTCAATCCATTTGTAAATTTATCCACCATCACTAGTAGGTGAGTAAATCCACATTTTTTTGTGCGAAACGGCCCTAACATATCAAGCCCCCAGACCGCAAATGGCCATGTAATAGGGATTGTTCGCAGCTGTTCAGCCGGAACATGTGCTTGATGGGCGTACTTTTGGCAGCCTTTGCAAGTTTTGACCAGTTTGTCGACATCCGACTTAGCTTTAAGACAAAAGAATCCGTGTCTAAAAGCCTTTGCCACTAAGGATCTGGCTGCAGCATGGTGACCACACTCGCCTTCGTGGATTTCTTGTACGATTTCCACTCCTTCTTCCGGAGAAATACATCGCTAAAAAACCCCAGAAACACTCCTCTTATAGAGCTAACCTTTTATTATTGTGTAGGCTTTCGCTCGTCGGACGATCTGCTGGCTCAGGACTTCGTATTCGGGTAATTTTCCGTCTGTCAGGAAATCCAGACAGGGTTTTGTTCAGATGGGAATTACAGCCAGAACTGCTACTAAACGTGAGTCGTATTTTGTCGGATAGTCCTCATCAACTTCGACTATTGAGGGGACCCTTAAATGCTCTAAAAAAGCGACATACGGTACTTGTTTCCGCATAGAGCCTATCCTTGATAGAGCATCTGCTTCCTCATTTTATGCTCGAGGGATGTTTTGAACCTCAAAATCCTCGAATGATTTAGATAATTCATCCACGACATCTTTGTAGGCTGCCATGTGCTTGTTTGCATTGCAGATATCGGATACTTGGTGAGCAACTAAATCCGAGTCTCTGTAACACATGAGTCTTGTTATGCCAATATTTTTGGCCAGGCATATTCCATGCAAGAATGCTTCATACTCGGCAATATTATTGGTCGTCGTGAAGTGTATTCGTAACACATAGCATAGCTTATCTCCTTGGGGTGATCTGAGTACCACGCCAGCCCTCGAGCCTCCTCTGCCTTGGATCCATCAAAGTGAAGGGTCCAAAATTCCGAGTCTGGAGGACTTGTATTTTCTGCCGTCTATGTCCAATCAACAACAAAGTTGGCAAGTATTTGGGACTTGATTACTATATGTGGCTTGTACTCAATGTCAAAAGCTACAATCTCTATTCCCCACTTTGTGACACATCCTATGGCGTCGCGATTATTGATTATGTCTCGTAGGGGAGCGGTGCTCACCACTATAATCTTATGCTCTTACAAATAGTAGCGTAGCTTTCTGGATGCAAAGAACACTCCACAGGATAGCTTTTGATGGTGTGGATACCGTTGTTTCGACTCTGTAACGACCTCACTCAAGTAATAGGTTGGACATTGCACCTTGTGCTCGTGGCCTTCTTCCTCGCGCTCCACTATTGTTACCACTCTTATAACCTTGTTGGTTGCTGCAATGTAGAGTAACATAGCCTCCTGAGGTTCTGGCGCTGTGAGAACTGGTGGGTTTGAAATTAGGTCTTCCAAACTTTGTAGGGCAGTATCGGCTTCTTGGGTCCAAACAAATTTGTCGGTTTTCTTCAAGAGTTTGTATAAAGGTGCGGCTCTTTCTCTGAGCCGGCTGATGAACCAGCTCACTGTTGTGATGCAACCAGTGAGACGTTGTACGTCTTTCAGGTGATTCGGCTTGGTGATGTTGACTATAGCCTCAATTTTGTCTCGGTTCACCTCTATGCCTCGCTCAAAGACAATGAAACCTAACAATTTTCTGGCTGGAATTCCAAAGAAACACTTCTTCGGATTTAGCATCATGTTAAATTTTTGTCGACTAGCAAATGTTTCCTCCAAGTAGGAAATTAGAGTTCCCTTCTTTTTGGACATAACTGCTATGTCATCTACGTATACATGGACGTTGCGTCTGATTTGATCATTGAGACAACGTTGCAAAGTACGTTGATATGTTGCTCCTGCATTTTTTAAGCCAAAAGGCATAGTTTTATAGCAGAAGGTTCCAAATGGAGTGATGAAAGACGTCTTATTTTGATCCGATTCTTTCATCGGTATTTGGTGATATCTGGAATATGCGTCGAGAAAACAGAGTAACTCCGATCCTGCCCTTGAGTTGATAACTTGATCGATTCTTGGCAAAGGGAATGGGTCTTTTGGGCATGCCTTGTTCAAAGCGGTATAATCAACACACATCCTTAAATTAATAGTGTCCTTTTTAGGGACGAGTACAGGATTTGCCACACAATCTGTGTGGATGACCTCTATTATGAATCTGGCTAATTCTAGTCGGGATAATTCCTTGGCTATTGCTTTGCACTTTTCATTACCAAACCGTCGTAAGGACTTCTTGATGGGTTTAGCGTCAGGGTACACATTAAGAGATTGCTCGGCAAGTTCCCTAGGTACTCCGGTCATGTCAAAAGGCTGCCATTCAAATATATCACTATTACCTTTGAGGAACTTGATGAGCGCACTTTCCTATGCATGGTCTCATCCTACCCCTATGTTCATCGTCTTAGAGCGATCATCTTCCTTCAGTGTCGTTTTCTTCGTCTCTTCCGACGCAATGAACTATATGCTTGGCTTTAGCACCTCGTTCTTCATAGAGGGCATCTTGGACGGATTGATGGTATTCTTGATCTCCTAGTACTCCTGGGCATGTAGCACGGCTTCGGCAAAGGCAGCAGATCCTTCGTCACCCTCTCGCGCCTTCCTTGTATTTCCCCAGATAGTGATTACGCCTTTTGGACCTGGAAGTTTAATCATATTGTATATGTAACAGGGATGAGCCATGAACGCCCAGTAAGCCGGACGTCCGAAGATGGCGTGGTAATCACTTTTGAATGGTACCACCTCAAAAGAGAGTGGCTCGGTCCGGTAATTTTCTCGGGTTCCGAATGTCATGTCCAGAGTAATCTCACCTAGAGAATCCGCCTGTATCCCTGGTACGATGCCATGGAAAGTTACACTTCTGTAACTTAGCTTCCTTTCATGAATCTTCATGCGGTGGAGCGTTTCGATGTAGAGGATGTTAATGTTGCTTCCACCGTCCATGAGAGTTTTGGAGAACTCATAGCCATCAATAAGAGGATTGATGACCAGGGGATACTTTCCCCGATGATGTGTTTTCCTCGGGTGATCTGAGCAATCAAAGGTGATGGTTACATCCGACTAATATAGAAATTGTGGAACAACCGGAACCATGGCATTAAGCTCACGGAGAACTGATTTCTTGGCCTTAGCCGATTGACATCCAAGGAAGTAGATGTGTGCATCTTTCTTAGTCGAAAAATCTTTATTTCCGTCCGACTTGGGCTATGCGACATCCGCTTCTTCCATGTCGGAATCTTCCTTGGGCTCCTTGCTTTTATCGGAATTTTTCTTTCCTTTTCGTCGCTTGGCTCTGTAGCCAACGGATTCGTCTTTCTTGATGTCATCATTAAAACGACACTCGACATTTGTGTGGGTAGATCCTCCGTTACTATCCAAGTGATGGACACAGGGATTATTGGCAATGTCGGCCCAGGTATAGGTTCTTCCGGGTTACTGTTCTCCTCTGCCATGGATTCGGGAAGTTCCGCGGCCTCGAACCCGGGCCGCCTCTGCACCCTCCTTGTCCTCCAGATCCGAACGTTGTGTTGACAGCTGCGTTGTCCGGAGCCGGTTTATCGTCCGAGGTCTTTTTGCGCTTCTGAGTTTGTTTTGGCTGTTTGGCCGCATTGGAATTGGCCAGAATATTTATTAGCCCTTTTGAATCATCATCCACATTAGCATACTTTCTTGCCGTCTCTATCATTTCTCTCAAATTTGTGACGTAGTCACGCTTCAGCCTATGATGCAAGAGTTCGACTGGAAGTCCTGCAATGAAAGCCTCTATCGCAGTTTGCTCGTTTACTCCCTCACAGGAGTTCTTCGTGTCAATCCAACGTCCGAGGTAGTCTCGGCAAGTTTCTCCGGGTCGTTGAGTGCACCACTGCAATTCTCAGACTGTGTAGGGCCTCCTCTATGTTCCCTCGAAATTTGAAAAGAACGCACTTTGCATATCATACCAGTTGTGAATTGGATTCTCTAGAAGTTTGTTGAGCCATGATTGAGCCGTCTTCCTCAGCATAAGCGGGAGATATCGGACTGCGACCAAGTTGTTTCCTCCTTTGGCGATGCAGCAGGCCTAGAAAAAATCCTGGAGCCAGGTATCTGGCCGAGTCGCTCCAACGTAGGGCTGGATGTGTTTAGAAATACCAGAGTCAACCGGAAACTTGGTGTGACGTATGCGTGGGCCAAAGCACTTGGTTCCAACGTACACATCTTCCTCCTCGTACCGCCGTGCCTCTATATTTGACTCAATGCGATGGCGAGCGTCGTTTGGCGAGAGAGATCTGCGCCTTCGAGGCTCACGTCTTCTGCGCGACGGAGTCAGATTTTTGCTTCTCCTCTCACCATTTCCACATATGCCCCTGCGGATTCCGTGGCTACGATGGGATACTTCATGGTCGCTGTCTGGAGGCGATGGTAGCCCTGGTGGATTGTTTCCGGCTGGGTTACGCGGTGGTGGTGGTGGGGGAGCTTCATTATGATGAGTTCGATGTTGGTTTCTTCGGGCTCCATCCCTACTTGATTCAGGACGATCTGGATCATCTCTTCGTCCGGCGGTACCAGTCGGATGGCTTCGTGGTGGAATTCTTAGCCGATCTTGCTCCCGCTGGCAGCGCACTTCCGGGTCTTCTCTATAGTGGTTGTTTTGCCGACGGTGGCCCTGATGGGGAACCATTGCCCTGATGGCATCTTCAAACACATCCGAAATAACTCTGGCACAGTCACGTGCTGGCCTGCGAGAGTGGTCATTTGATCCGGTTCTTAAATTCTCTTCTTCTCCACGGGGATGATAGAGTTGCTCCATATCCATTCACGGTCTTTCGTCAGCGCTTTGGTCGGCGTCAGTGTGGAAAAATTCTAACTTTGAGGCCAGTTTGCCACTAAATGACGTGGCCGTTTTCTGCTGTTTTAATCCTTTGTCCAGCAACACAACACACTGTTGGACCTGTTCTGGAGACGGATTATTGGCGAGGATGGCTCGAGCCGCGGTAGCATTTTCCAATGGCGTGTTGTAGACTTGGATCTTCTCTCAATTCTTTCCGTCGAATAGATCTCTGTGGATATCCGTGTTCTTGTTGGCAAGAAACATACCTCCTCTTATCGTGTTTGGGTGTCGCTTGAAATCTGACTGATATTTGGCAGGATCACTGTCTAACTGCTGTCTAAGCTCAACGATGCGTGCGACCTCTTCGAGCAAAAACAAGCGGTGTTTTTCCAGGTCCTCAGCCCTTTTCTCCGGACCCATTGGGATTGGAATCGTTAGAGCATCTCCGTAAATTTCACGCGCACCTTTGGTGACGACGTGTCCATCCACAGGAGGGTCAATCGGTGTGGTATTAATCGGATCTCCATCCAGATTCTCCATCTCGATCTCTTGTTCTTGTTCTTGTTCTTCTTGTTCTTTTTCCGGTATCGGATTCTTGTTCTTCTACCGGTGTCGGATTCTTGTTCTTCTACCTGTGTCGGATTCTTATTCTTCTTTGACTGCCTAGTAGCCTTAACGTGCATACCGGTGGCAAAGACGGCTTTTGGTCCGGTACCGGGGGATAAACTTTCGTCGGTACTTTCCGTAGTGGTTGGTTTGTGGACCTCGGAGGAATCTCCGGTATCCATATCGTCCTGCGAGGTGTAGCTTTCATCCATGCTATCATATGGACTAGGAAGATTTTCTGGCTCACCTTGCATTGGTTTGGAGGCGTGTTCTTCTTCATACTCCTCCATCTCTTTCTCGAAGTCTCGAAGTTCCTGCGAAGTGAATGACTCCTATGTAGAGCCAGGTAAGTCGGTGTTTTATTCAATTGCATCGAGAAATAAATCGCTACCGGATCCAGCATCGACAGAGTCGGATCAAGAGTTTATGTGGTACATGAACCAGTGCCTCCTATCTTCGGTTTTGAGGGGCTGGAGCGTCTTGATCCTTGCCTCCATCTTGTAGTTGAAGTGGGGGCATCTTTTCGGCTTTATCATGTACCCTACAAATAATTGTTCTGCCTCGGCATCGACATAGTCGGATCTGAAACAAATATACTCCTCATCCGTGTATCCAATCTCTATTGGGAGATCAGACCCAAATTTTTCTTCCACTACTTCTTCCACTAAAGGAGTGGGCTGGGTGGGTTTGATTTTTTCGGGATCTTGAACTCTTCTGCCTATGCGGACAAAGTAGATTCGAATTTTTCTTCCACAATGGTCATCACCTCAAAGGTGGATTGGGCGGGTTCAGCGAAGCCGAGATAAATATCGATCTCGCTGATAGACATGATCGTGTAGGTCGTCACTGGTTTGCTAGCCAAAATCCAGGTCTCGTCGAGAAGAACAAGAGGGACATCACTGGCGTAGACCACGCTACCCATGGCGATAGATTCGCCAATTCCTACACGCGCTGATTCCGCCTGGAACGAATCTCCAAAGGTCACCTGCCCCACGGTGGGCGCCAACTGTCGTCGGATTGTCGACAAGTACGCCATAGGGGGTCCTAGTGGCGTTGGAAAGATGGGGTGTGGGACGTTGGATGTTCCAGGAGCGGTGAGGACAAGTTTACCAGGTTCAAATCCAACTGTGGTGATCATATCCTACTCCTGTTAGAAACCCAGTAATATATCGGTGTAAGCCGGATGTTACAACGGATTACAAGAGAGGTTCGCATGTGCGAGTTGTGATTGTGTTAGTAAGATTGTTTGTGCCTTAAAGGCTCCCATAGGGCTGGCTTATATAGGCACCAGGACCTAGGGTTACAGGAGAGACCTATCCGGCAACGTTACTGAGTTGGTAACTAGATACAGCTTGGACTACAAGTAATACTACATGCCTAAGTTGGTAACTCTTCTGGGCCTTGTCGTAGCTGGAACTGGCTCCTCCTCTTTCTCTGACTGGGCCGCCCGTGAAGCAAAGCTCTAACCCGTTGGTGGGCCACCCTGGTCAGCGAGTCCTATCGGTATACCCGGAAAGTTTATCCCCAACACTGGCCCGCGCCACCAGGTGGTGTGGGCCCCTTGGGTCCCTTCTCCGTATCGTCTTCTGGCTCCTTGAGTCTTCTGGTAAAATAGAAGTTTTGGGATATTTTTCGGGATTTTTCCTGAAAGTTGATTTCCTGCACAAAAACGAGACACCATAGTAATTCTGCTAAAAACAGCGTCAGTTCGTGTTAGTTGTATCCAAATCAGACAAATTAGAGGAGAAACAACAGCAAAAGTGTTTGGGAAAGTACATACGTTTTGGACGTATCAACTCCCCCAAGCTTAGCTTATTTCTTATCCTCAGGAATTCAGTTGAAAACTGAGTGCGATAAAAGAAATTTTCATGAACACATTTGCTTCATGTGATGTATATATTCTCACCATATGATCAATACTTAGGCAATTCATAATAAGGAGTATGCAAATGAGTCTGCTCAATAGTCATGCAAGCTATGAAGAGATTCCAACACAATAATAATAAGCAGCATGAAACATAAGCATAAGCAACATTGTAATGCTCATAAGAAGGTATGATAGAGTGGTATCTTGCTTTCCTTTGGTTGTGGAGCAAAACATAAATGCTAAGGCACCTATGAAGTTCAAGTGAAGACTAGAGATAAAAATATCAGAGATACAAGCATCAAAGTTATGTCACAATTAACCATGTTTTGAGACAAGCACATTACACTAAGAATGACAACTATTCTCTCAAGAAGGTGCTCATAGAATAAGTGGTGACTCAACAAAAAAGTGAAAAGGTTTTGAAAAGTTTGAAAGGCTTCCAAATGCTGAAAGTATGGTACTCATTAGCTTTGAGCTCTCATTGCACCTATCATAGGATTCTTTAAGTGGTTAAGTTTAAAGTAAGGTCCAATATGAGTTATATGCTTGTCAGATCATAAGCTGGAAATATCATGTCCCTTGAGTATGAGGGCCGTTCCTCATGCTACTCAACTTTAGTTACATGTAAGTTCTTGTCATTGTAAGTACATGTGTATCATAGAGAACCGCCAACGGGGTACCCCTTGCTCCATGACACAGGAGTTATCCCATATCAAAATGACAAGGCAACAGACAATTAGCATCTCAGCGATCCTTTTATTTACCATGAGCATGGTGCATATTTTTTTATTCTCTTTTTTCTATATTTTTTTCTGAGGATGCTTCATAGATTGCTCATTATGGTTATGCTGCAAGTTTCCACCATGATTAGTCATGGCTTAGGCTAGGCGCCCAGGAGTTTCTCTAACACATATACATAACTCCATGGAATTACAATCTCCCCTTTTATTTCACACCACCGACATCCGTAAAAAAATAGCATGATATCTACTGGATAATATTTACAGGTGTTGAAAGCGTTCCCCGTGACAGCATGGTTCTGCTAACTCTCAGCCTATAATTTGTAAGCATATAACTTTCATGGACAATCACAATGGTTCAAGTTTATTAAGTGCAAGAAAAATAAAGTGTGCCATCAAGTTTGTAAGAGATTTACTAACTAATTTTCTCATAACAAGCAAACATTTTATTTGGAAGAAAACAAGGCATAATAAATATGCACGAAATAGCAATGATGCTAGTAGGTAGATATGGTGGACACTTTTTGACAATGTTGGTTTTGGGGAGTTGGATGAACGAGTAGAATTCATACTCAGTGCAAGTGAAGTATGGAAAAATTTTCATAATCATGCTTGCTACAAAACAAAATTAATTATGGCATAAAAGTGATACAAGAACTCTGAGGAAAAATAAATCATCGAGGCTTAACTGACTTTTTGTTTAGTCATATGCATGCGTGAGCATGTGCCAAGTCGATTCAAATGAAGCATTCATAGGAGGATACCATAATGTCATACCAAGTTATGAATAGAACAATGCTAGCAAACATTTATATGACATGCTACAAACTATTAGCAAGTTGGAGCTAAACATAAGAGAGCAAGAACTACCAAGCATCCATTAAATAACATACACGTTACATGAACAAACTAAGCATGCCCACAATAATGAGTATATGTACAAAAATGAAAACAAATAGAATTCATTACCAGCCTCTTACCACACCCCGAGTTGTCATAAATCATCATTATTGACTTTCACTTGTGTGACTTGAATAATAATATAAAACCCAAACTCCAAGGAGTCACTGAGGACTTGCTGAACCCTGCAACAAACTTCACAAAACCAGAGAAGAACAACAAATATTTTTGGGTTTTTGGTTTTGAAAGCAAGAACTAAAGGCAAAACCAAACAAAGAAAAATCTTTTTGGATTTTTCTTATAGCAAACCAAAGCTAAAGAAACAAACAAAGAGAAACAACGAAAATATTTTTGGTCTTTTTTTGTGTTTTGGAAAGAAGAAACAAGAACTAAAAATAAAGTGAAACATGGATTTGCAAAGTACCAACTGAACATGATATGTAGATGAGTGTGATGTTGGTATACCTCCCCCCAATCTTAGGCTTTTGGCCTAAGTGGAGATCATTCCTAACCTGGCCAAGAAGGAGTGCCTCCGTAATGTGACGAAGAGGTGCCTTTGTCCTGGTACGTACTCAAGTAAGCCCCTGTGTAGTGCGCAAAGTAGTCATTAGAGGGCGCATCCCCCTGGTAGTGCCCATGGAAACCAAGCAAGTGGAACTGATCGTCCATCTCCTCCTTGGAGCATGACCATGGCCACCTGCAAATACTAAACAAAGTAGACTGTGGAAAAGGAATTTCCCTCTCATCCCCGTCAGTAAACATCATCATGTAAACTAAACGCTCAAGGCTAGAGCTAGCGGTAACAAAGTGATGTGCTTCCATGGCAGCTAGATCAAGCCTCTATGGAGCCAGTACTGTATCACTTGGATCAACAGAAAGGTCCAAGGCAACAACTACACGTTCATCAATAATGCCCCCATAAATGGGTCCTCTAGTAGCTAGGTGGCAAGCAATGAGAGAACCAAGATTATACCTGGTTTCGTTGTTAAGTGAAGCAGCGAGAAAAGCCAAATGATAGTTGGAAATATTGCTAATGTCAAGAATGCTCTTGGCAAGATAATAAGCAAAATATCTGAGAGCTGGGAGTTGAATGTTTCTTATCTTCCCGCGATGGGCTGTGCGGTCATCATCATTTTTTATGGTAGAGCTTCAACAAATCAGCGGGTCGACCTTGAATCTTCTTCACTGTCCCATCAATGTCAATACCTATAATGCTGCAAAATCTTTTCAATGTCATGGTGATAGGCCTATCATAGATTTTGAATGAAACATCTGTACTGAAAGGAGTGTTAGTGAAAGTGAAACTCTCCACAAAAGTTTTGATGAGCAAGGCATATTTCTCACTCTCATCCTGCATGTAAGCAGTTAGACCAACCCTCTAAACAAGAATTAGGAAATCATTGAGAATCCCTGCGGCATGCAAAAAGGAAAAACAAGGGAAGGTAGATGGGTGTGCATCCCCATCATCTCCCTCATTAGCAAAGCGATGTGTAATAAGATCTTCATTATATGATAGCCTAAATTGAGAGGCTGATCTCGAAGGTATTGCCCTCATAGGTGAATCCCTTTCAAACACTTCTCCAAAAGTGTGGTTGTCCATATCCGTTTTCCTGAAATTTTTAGACAAACATCAAACCAAGTGATTTTCAAGTTAATAAATCATGAGGAACTACAATAGGAACTTGCAAGAGGGCTAAACATGCATCCAAATGAATTCTCTAATCATAGAATAAGCATGCGAACTCACTTAACATGTCACCTACAGTAGCAAAATACTCAAGATATAATCCACCAATCAAAAATCTAACAGGACAAGCGGATGAGGCACATACCAGAGAGCAATCCCTCAAAAAATCAACAGCAAAGATGGGCTGAGCAAGGAGATCAAAAATTGGGAGCAAGAACAGCAAGAACTCGAGCTATGAGAAGTTTTCCGGTGTTTTTCGAGAGAGAGAAGAAGTGCAGGAAGGAGACCAAGTGGAGTGCCAGTAGTGGCCCACACTAGGGCTAGGCACACCCTAGGTGCAGGTGCCACCGGGGGTGTGCACACAGTGGGTCCCCAGGTCACTCAGTACCCTCTCGCCTTTTTCACGTAAAAATTTAATATGTATTTTTTGGAAACTTTATTTTTGGGAAAACTTCAGGTAAAGAAACTCGTAGAAAGAGGTTTTGGAAAGATGCAAAATCAAATGAAAGCTAAAACTACAGAAGTTCTAAGACACTCTAAAAAACAAGAAACTAGCAAAACAAAGATGAACAAGACGAAAATCAACGATTGTAATGAATAAGGTAAAAGTAAGCAAGGGTAATCATTGTGAAAACATTTTTTTGTTCATTAAAATCCCTTTGTTAACAAGGTTGATCAAGTCTTGTTACCAAAACAATTTTATATGAAACAAAAACTCTGCATTTCACTAAATGATTATGTTACCTCAATCTTGATAGCAATGGTCCCAATCATAATAGTTTCATAATTTTCTTGTGGTATGGGACAATATATTTCTCCAACTTTGATGCCCTCAATATTTTCAATTGAATTTAGGCCATAACTCTTATCAATCTTCTTTGGGAAGTAGACAATATGCTCTTTGTCATTAATATTAAAAGTTACTTTTCCTTGATTACAATTGATGACAGCACCTGCAGTATTAAGAGAAGGTCTCCCAAGAATAGTAGACATATTATCATCTTCAGGCATCTCAAGCACAACAAAATCGGTTAATACCAAGCAATTATGAGCCACTTGAACATGAACATCCTCACATATACCAATAGGAATAGTAGTAGACTTATTAGCCATTTGCAAAGATATATCAGTTGGTATCAAAATTTTCCAGTTGAAGTTTCTTGTAGATAGAAAAAGGCATAACACTAACTCCTGCTCCCAAATCACACAAAGCAGTTCTAACATAATTATTTCTAATAGAGCAAGGAATAGTTGGAATCAGGATCCCCAAGTTTCTTTGGAACCTTACCATTGAAGGAATAATTAGCAAGCAAAGTAGAAATTTCCTCATTAGGAATCTTCCTTTTATTAGAGACAATATCCTTCATATACTTTGAATAAGTAGGCAATTTAATAGCATCAGTCAAAGGAATTTGCGAAAATAAAGCTTTCATCCACTCACAAAACTTGTTATAGTGTTCTTCTTCCTTTGACTTGTGTTTCTTATTAGGAAAAGGCATTGGTTTTTGCACCCAAGGTTCTCTTTAACTACCATGTTTATTAGCAATATAATCTTCCTTAGTGTACTTAGTGTTCTTAGTGTGCCTCTCAGGTTCTTCTTCAATTTATTCCTTATCAGGAGCATCATTTTTATCATTACCACTTTCAGTTTCAGCATGAGAGATGGATATACTATTATGATCTATAGCAGGTTCAGGAGATTCTACAATTGTTTTATGTTTCTTTTTATTTCTCTTAGAACAAGTACCTCTAGTTTCAGCTTGTTGAGTATCTTGCTCAATTCTTTTAGGATGCCCCTCAGGATATAAGGGATCCTGAGTGGCAGCACCACTCCTAGTTCTAATTTCATAAGCATGTTTATCTCCAGGAGCATTAACTAGCATATCTTTTTGTACTTTAGCAAGTTGATCAATTTGAGTTTGAACCATTTGGAAATGTTTAACAAGCATTTTAACATCATTATAAGTTCTTTCCATAATATATTTTAACTCATTAATAGCTATAGAGTTTTCCATTAAATGATTCTGAACTTGTTTATTAAAATTACCTTGCTTAGCAATAAAGATATCAAGTTCCTCTAAGCATTGATCAAAAGGTTTACCATAAGGAATATCACCTTCATAAAAATGTTGGAGATAGTGTACCTCAATAGTAGATGAGTAGGAAATTGGCTTACATAATTCTTCTATAGGAGGTAAATTCTTCACATCTTCAGATTTAATACCCCTCTCCTTAAGACATTTCTTAGCTTCTTTCATTACTTCATCGTTTAGTTCAATCACTCCTCTCTTCTTGGGTGTTGGTGTTGGGGTTGGTTCAGACACAATTGGTTCAGGTGTAGTTGACTCAGGTGTAATTGGCTTAGTGGCACTTCAATCATCATAATTCTTTCTTATTTTAGCCATTAATTCCTCAGCTTCTTCAGGAGTTCTTTTCCTAAAAACACAATCAGCAAAACTATCCAAGTATGTCCTAGAATCATCAGTAAGTCCATTATAATATATATCAAGAAGCTCATTTTTAGGTAATGGACATCCATGATGTGCATGAATCAAAGCATAGAACCTTGCCCATGACTCAGGCAATTTCTCCTCTTCTCCCTGTTTAAAATCAAAAAAATTCTGCAAAACAGCATGTCGGGCAGTAGGAGGGAAATATTTCTAAATGAAAGTAGAAATCAAGCAATCAGGGCTATCAATGGATCCAGGAGGTAAATTATTAAACCAAGCTTTAGCTTCTCCTTTTAGTGAAAAGGGGAAAATTTTAGCAACAAAGTAGGTGCGCATCTTAATATCATCAGAAAATAAGGCACTCATAGTAGAAAGCTCAATATAGGATAAATCAAGAGAGAAATCTTTATCTTTAATGTTTATGGGAGATGTGTAAAATTAGCATCAGGAAATAGTTTAGGTATAATAGTACGTCTCTCGAGAAGACTCTTAACAACACTAGAACCATGTGTGTTTCGATATTCTTCAATAAATTCATTAGTCATTTCAATATAACCATCATTAATATCATAGCTCTCTCTAGACTCAGGTGAGCTAACAGGTGTAATAGTATCTTCATTAGGAGTTTTGGTGTTTCCTAATATAGTTCTAGTAATTGTACTATCTAGGAAAGGACCTAATGAACCACTCTCATCAGGCACAGTAGAAGTAACATCATGAGCATCAGAAGCCATTTCCGATTCAGCAGTAGTAGCAGTGTGTGTAGCATGTGTATGTGGTGGTGGTGTAACAAGATTACTCATAACAGATGGTGAATCAAGAGCAATAGAGGTGTTTAGAACTATACCTCCTCTTGTAGTGGATGGTAATATAGGAAATTTTCCTTCACGAGTTTTCTCCATGATGAATGGATAGCAGCGAACAATAATAAATCCAAGTGAACTTACAAACAAAGCTATGCTCCCCGGCAACAGCGCCATAAAATAGTCTTGATGACCCACAAGTATAAGGGATCGCAACAGTCTTCGAGGGTAGTAAAGCCCAATTTATTGATTCGACACAAAGGGAGCCAAAGAATACTTATAAGCCTTAACAACTGAGTTGTCAATTCAGCTTCACCTAGAAATAGTCTTTCTCATAGTAGTTTATCAGTAGCAATAGCAAAGTAACAACAGTATTAAAATAAAGGTAGTGGTAACAATAGTAGCAAACATCAGGATTTGAGTGCGGTAGGCATGGGGATGGATGGGCGGGCGTTGCATGGACAAGACTATTCATGTAATATCAAGATCTAGGGCACTTGCAGATAAATAAGATAAAGAATCCAAGTACTAAACAATCATAGGCATGTGTTCCATATATAGAGATACGTGCTCGCAATGAGAACTTGCACAACATCTTGTGTCCCACCAGCCTGTTGTAGCGGGCCTCAAGCGAATCTACTGGAAATTGAGGTACTCCTTTTAATAGAGTACCAGAGCAAAACATTAACACTCTGTGAACACACGTGATCCTCATATCATAGCCATACCCTCCGGTTGTCCCAATTTCTGTCACTTCGGGGCCTCAGATTCCGGATAATAATATGTGTAAACAACTCGCAAATACAATCACAAACAATACTATCTTCATGAATCGATAACATGTTTAGATCTAAGAACATGGCACTCGGGCCCTAGTGACAAGCATTAAGCATAACAAGTTGCAACAATGTCAAAAATCACTAATAAAGATACTAGGCACCATGCCCTAACAATCGGATGCAATTACATAGTAGATCTTATCCAATCCCAACCATCCCCATAGCCTACTGCGGGGGATTACTCACACATGGATGGTTGAAACATGGATGGTTGATGGAGTGGCATCGGTGATGATGATGGCGATGATCTCCTCCAATTCCCCGTCCCGGCAGGGTCCAGAATGGAGTTTATGGTTCCGAATTGCGGTTTCTGGTGGTGGCGGTGCAGCGGAACTCTATATGGAAAAACGTCGAACCCCCTATCTATTTTTAGGTTAGAGGGCTTATGTAGGCAAAGTGGGAGATCAAGGGGGTGCCCGAGGTGGCCACACCACCCCATGTCGCGGCCTGGCTTGCCCGCGCCACCATGTGGTGTGGGCCCCTCGTGGCCCTTCTCCGTCTCGTCTTCTGGCTCCTTGAGTCTTCTGATAAAATAGGAGTTTTGCGATATTTTCTGGGATTTTTCCTCAAAGTTGATTTCCTGCACAAAAACAAGACACCAAAGCATCTACTGAAAACAACGTCAGACCGTGTTAGTTGTATCCAAATCACACAAATTAGAGGAGAAACAATAGCAAAAGTGTTCGTAAAAATAGATACGTTTTGGATGTATCAATATCCGTAGAACTTGTCGAAGCTCAAAACATCTCATCGTCCTATCCAGAAACAAGCAAAACACTAGAAGAAATAAGCGATACAACAATTACAACTAATACAGAAGAATCAGCATGATCATGATATGATGCATGACATGGCAAGTTAATGATGTAAACTATATTGAAAAGGTATCATGAGCATAGCACATTGATGATACAACATTACTGAGGCATTACCAACAAGAAATAATCATTTCCCAATTTTATTCATCATGTTTTTTCTTGCATAAACAGTTCTGATTTACAATTTCTCCATGATGCATGATGCAATTGCAAGTATGGAATACACAGTTGGAAATCCATCATCGCGTTGATCGATTTAGACATATCATTTGTAGAATTCCGATTTACGGAAATAAACTTATGAAATTATTAAGAAAAGGCCATTTAATAGCATTAAAACAATTTCAAAATTTTATTTTCCCATAAAATATTTTGGATTAGATATATATTAATCCTGGCATTTTTATGATGAAAAAATATATATTATTTGTATTATTTGGAATTGTCAATAAAAAGTTATTATTCAATTAATTAACAAATAGAAGAAGCAATATAGTTAATACTTGTACTAGTTAGGGGCATTTCTAGAATTCTTTAAAAGTGTACCTGATTTCATATTTCAAAACCAATTGCTTTTCATTTTGAGAGTTTGTGCAAATTCCAAACAGAGAAGTAAATATGAATTTAAATGAGTATTGAATTATTTGAAATATTAAAAGAATTATATTTAGAAAGAGAAAATAATAAATGAGAGGTAAATTTTCACGACCGGGATCAGGGCTAGACAAATACCAGATACTTATCTGACATAAGCCTAACCTAGATTCCGAAGCGCAGGGAATGATCGGTAACATTAAAGAACATACAAACCATACATTAATAAGGTAAACTCTTAAGAGAGTTACAAACCAGTCATACAAGTCAGGGGTCACAGACCCATCATTGCAACAAACAACGAAAGCAAACAAGTTGTTCTAAACAACCAACTTAGCAAAGGGCCTAAGAGGCCTTAAACAGAAGTAGTGACCCTTCCATAGATCCTAGGCTGCTGCCCGGGAACCCCGACTACTCGTCGACTTCGACGTAGAAACCACCTTCAGTTGGAGTAGCTTCATCTGTAGAAAAACATCAACGAAGCAAGGCTGAGTACAGGGTGTACTCCGCAAGACTTGTGGCTAGTGGAGTTATTTTGCATAAAGCCATCTTATTTTTTTCAAAACAAGAGGGAGAACAAACTCGTCTAGTCAGATCATTTTCAAAAGGGATAAGAAGACTACAACTCTAGCTCTTAGAATCATCTTCGATATCCTCCAAGAACCTTCATGAACTGAACCCCTCTTCCCGGACTACCCCCTCAAACAACCCCGAGGAAGTACTCCGGATCTCACATTAGTTGGCCAAGTTTTATCATTCGGTTATAGTTTTCTATGATCATAGAATCCGTTCCCAAGTCGTCCATAACCGTGGACACGGCTTTGCCAAAAGATTATAACCCTGCAGGGGTGCACAACTTTACCCACACGTACCAACCGATTCTTAATGCCAAATTATTAGCCCCCATCCTTGGAAGGCCGGCAGAGAGTGGTTGACCACGACCTTTACCTTGCTTTCGCCGAGACTATGAGTCACGCACTAGGGAGATGCCGCCGTAACGGGTCAAGTCCCGAAGCCGGTCCCTAATGATGTGCGCAGGTTTCAAGATTACGGATCCCGGGCATCTCTTGTTCCCGGCCATGCTTACTTACCTATTATGAATGAACCTCCATTCAAGAACAACCAAGATGCGTATGTCGAATGGAAAGACTGAACTATGTGACTCATGGAATCTACTAGGCAAGTTAGTTGGTCGAGGGGGTTTCCAGGCCCCCGTGTGGTTGTACGCTCGTCTTGGTTCAAGAGGCGAGAACATTAGGTCCTAAGGGTGGCAACTATGGGACTACAAAAACCATAAACCACGTGGCCTCCCATACAAGCCTTAGCATGTTTATCATCCATCGCTGATCACATCACCACATCCTACCATACTAGATTCATTCGCAATCTCCGATGCATCACCTGAATGATCATCATCGGACCACTAAGCATGGCTAAGATTGATTGAACTGTGGCACTAGCGATGCTCATAAGCCAAACCCTAGTTATGCTAGGAGTAGTGGATCAGGTATTTAGTTCACAAGGGGAAACATGCATCAGATAGGATTACTCTATCTACTGATAAAAGACTGTTGAACCGAATGCATATGGCGAGAATGAAATACTTTGTAAACATAGGATTCATATGTATGAGTGCGGCTTCGCTTCCCTTGTCCGTTGTTGGACTGATACTACTCTTCGGTGGTGTTGACTACAGCCTCGGGTTCGGTTCATATTCGCAAGAACCAATCACCGGAAAAGAGGAAGCAACATTCAACACATGGCATGTGCAATGCTCATATAATATGGATGATATGACAAGTTAAATAGTGTTGAAATGAACCCTATAACATGCTTGGTCATTTTAAACGGGGTCCGAGAGGTCCAAAACCTAGAACAAGGGGATCCTCGAAATCACCTGTGGGGTTCAATTGGTTCTTCTAATTAAACTTGCCATGAAAGTTGGTTAACAATGTATGATTATAGCTTAGTTAGATAGAGCTCATTTTTCGGATCATTTTGGTATATTATTTGTATTTTTCTAATTTAAAATGAATCAGTTATGAATTTCTCCAATTTTAATTCATTTTAAATCATTTTTGGAATATTTAAAATAATTTTCAACTTGGGCCCACATGTCAGATATTTAACAATTTCGGAAAACATTTAACAAAAGATTAAATGTCTTATAGGTATGGCCCACCTGTCAGGGATTTATTAATTATAGAAAGTATTTACAGAAATTATTAAAAGAAAAAGAAATATGACACCAGCATGACATCATGCTGATGTCATCAATGGAGATGCTCCGAGGTCGAGCTCGAATCCAGCGATTCCGAGCGCGCTTGCACGCGTGGATGGTGGCGTTGGAAAGAGGGCGTTGCAGGCGACCAGAAAGTGGCGGCGCTGCTAGCGAGAGGTCACAGAAGCGGTGTGCATGACGACGGAAAGCGGCGGCGGCATCGGGATCATGCGGGGAGGCCAGCACAAGGGAGATGGAGGAAACAGAGAGGTGCTTGAGCACCAGCGGCTCACCGTGAGTACGAAGGTGGTGTCGGGGAGGCGAGGCGAGCTCGGACGGCGACGAATTAACGGCATGACTGACGACAGCTGACAGTTCTTCGGGGTCGAGTCCGGCAAGGAGGGGGTTCCTAGCATGCGTGCTTCAAGGGGGAGGACGAGGAAGACACAGCGCGTCCAACGGTGGCGTCGGCTTGTGCTAGGGTGGCCAAAGAAGGCGGGGATGATGGTGACTGGATCTAGGGTTTGTCGGCCATGGCGAGAAGGTAAGGATGAGAGGGGGAACTAGCGGCTAGGGTTCTCCGGCAGCGACGATGACGCTCATATAGACGACGGCAGGCGGAGACACGCATCTTGGCGCACGTCGGCAGCGACGAACGATGGCGGTGTCGACAGCGAGCTGCTTGCTCGTCGTCGACGAAGACGACGCGGAATAGACGGGCTGAAGCGGTATGGGGCCGGGGTGGGCTGCTCTTGGGCCAGGCTGGGCCGGCTGCTGGATGCTGTGTGATGCGCTGGCGGCAAAGATAGAGGGGAGGAGAGGTGGGCTCGGCCCAGTTAGCTAGGTTTAGTTATTTTTTTCCAGGAAACTGTTTTGTTTTTCTATTTTCTGATTTTTCTCTTTTGTATTCGAATTCAAATCTGTTTTTGAATATTTTCAAATTACAGGAACTTTTATAAAATATCTGAAAACACTAAGGGGCCCTTATCAAAATTTGGGCTCCATTTGTTTTGATAGTTTTCAAAACATGAAAACCATTTGAATGGTTTTAAGAGGGAACAAAATTAGGGTTTTGCTTGTGTTTGTTTGATTAAACCAAAGTGCAAGTATAATACATGCATGCAATGCTCAAACATGTGTTTATTTATATTACACAAAAGGGTTGTATGTTATAGAAATGGACCGCAACTTGGCTAGCTATTGCACGCGAGCAACAGGGAGGTTATGGGCCGGCCCAACTGTTTGTTGCCGCGGGATAAAGACGCTGGTTAGAGAAGAAGAGAGGTTAGGGTTGTTTTTATAAATACATCAAGATCTGATGGGAAGAACTGAAATCGATTAGTAAAACAAGCTAGCTGAACCGATCTTCGTGAGATGATTTCAAGCTCGTTACTGAATAGTTTTGATTGAGGTTTTCGCAAGTGCGAAGAGGATACATAGGAGAACAACTTAGATCATTGGAGCTTCGCCGGACATAGACTATGGACATCAGTAGGACGATGGGAACAAGGTCGGAAAAGTACCCAACGGGACTGAATTTCTGTCAGCATACTGCGATAAGAGAAGGACTTTGGAGGAGGAAATCGAGAGTTTTGAGCAACCGTTTTGGGCGCCGTTTGATTCTACTTGAATCTGGAAGTACCCTCTAAACTAACATGTGTTGGGTGGCTTCAGGGGCGAGTTGAGAATACCAGGAGAATGGAGGGGACGGAGGTTTGGTGGTGCTGTTGTAGAGCGGTTAAGCTGCAGAGGCACACGAGTGGCTGATAGCGCGGTGTGTGTGTGCAGCGCAGCAATGGATCAGCGGCAAAGCAAGCCAGAGGGGAGCGGGGAGAGAGGAGGTGCTCACCGAGGTAGGCGATGGGAAGTCGTCGACGATGGCGAGACGGTGAGCGTCCGCACACCGAGTGCGTGGGGCGGTGTGGTTCTTTGTACAGGTTCTAGTACTGGGGATTGGAGGCCATGAAGGGGCGTTGGCGATGGTCTGTTGCAGCATATGGTGGCACACCTAGGGACCTGGGAGCATACACGTGTGACGGCTTCATAACTACTTTGCTAGAAGGATCATTTGTGTCCATTTTTCCCAAACTATGGTGTATAACTCCTTTGCTAGAAGGACCTGGGACCATTCATAACGGCGTTAAACTATGGTGTATAACTCCTTTGCGACATGCGTTACACAAATGAGTTAGTCCGGTGAAATTCTTTTGGCAAGAGTTTATTCTTTATATTTCTTTGCTAGAAGGATCATTTGTGTCCATTTTTCCCACATTAACACCTAAGTGATCTATCTTCATACATGAACCAAACATGCATCTAAATGTTTTTTCTATGATGCTATCCATTCTAACAAACTATTAGTGACAATAGCATATGAATTTATATAACAATGAATGATTAGCAAGGAAGGTAACATGCTTTCTATCAAATACAAAGGTAGATCAACACAATACATCTGAGTTACTACATAAAAAGGAGAACTAAATGAAGAAAGATTGAAGAGAAATCAAAGCCTTAGATGCCTCAGGTCCATATTCGAGTCCCAACCTTTTCATTGGATTTGGTGAATAGAAGTCCATTGGATCACCTATTCCCGTAAAGTTTTTGAAGTGTAAATTGAATATGATTTGGCCTACAAATAGGGAAGAATGTATATTTGACACGACATCATTCATCGCAGTAAAGACACCAACCTGAAAAGGGCTAGCACTACATCGTAGTAGATTGTCTAAAGAGAAGGAACCTGGTGAGATTGGTTGGCTAGTTGCACACACAGTCCACAAGAGACCAAATCCTATGTTAAGCATATGTATCTCCATAATGTGGGTTCATTATTTCAATGGGAGACAACACTCTTTGTGTATGTGGTGATTTTATTGATTTTAAAGTTGTGTTAATGGTGTGTGCGCATCCATTACTGCATGGTTCTTATTAAAAAGACATTGTTCATTTGTACGATGGCAAGTGAATTTAAACGTATCGGCGATCCAACCATGACTAGCATTTAGGGTTTTTACATCTCAATCAACTCTTGAAAGTCTAACTACTTTCTTGTTTTACTTTTTATCAATTTTTCCTAGTAGTACTTTAATATATTTGTTAGAGCATCTCCACTCGGGTCCCTAAAAGTCCCCTAAATGTCTATGGAGGGTGTCGACGCTCAAAATCATGCCTAGTCACCCTCCAAATTTTATTTCACGCCTGTGTGGCCCATTTTGTTATCTGATGCTCAAAATCACGCCCAGCCACCCCCCAATTTTATTTTGCATTGGCGTGACCCGTTTGTTATCCGGCACCCCAAGGCCGAAACAAACCCATGGGGGGGCAAGCGGGGTGCCGGATGGAGCTGAAAACGACGTGCACCACTGATACGTCCAATTTGCATCACCATTCTATATCATAATTTGCCTCTATTCATTGATATATTTCATATTAAGAGGTGTTACTTATGTCTTTTCATCTGTTTTTGCATGTTGGATGATTCTTGGAGGATGAACTGCCGGAGTTAGGATTCTGATGGAAAAAGAGGTGTTTTGATGCAATTTCGCAAAGATCAGAAAAATACCATAAAAATCATGGGAAATAATATTTTCTCAGAAGACGAAGCTAGCCAGAAGGGGAGGCGGAGATGGGCCATAGGGGGCCCACACCCCCCAGGCATGGCCCCCCCTAGGTCGCGCCTATACGGGGTGTGGCCCACCTAGCCGGCCTCCGACTCTGCCCTCTCGCCTATATCTTCTCCTCAAAACCCTAAAACACGAGGGAGCGACCACAGAAAGATTCCGCTGCCTCTACGGGGCGAAAAACACCGAGAGAGGAAGAGCTCTCCGGCAGACAGATTTCTGTCGGGGAAATTCCTTCCCGAAGAGGGGAGATCGTTGCCATCAACACCGTGATCAAGCTAGACTTCATCGGGATCATCATCATCCACACCATCATCTCCACCAACACCATCATCACCACTCCATCCCACTGTAACAATCGTGTTGAATATTGCATAGATCTTAGGGGAAACTTTCCCAGTGTTGATTACTATTTTAGTTGATGCTTGTGAGTGGATCCATTGGATTATTGTTTATGTTCAGATTGTTATCCATCACCATATCATCTTTGACCTTGATCCATATGATGTCTCGTGAGTAGTTCGTTTAGTTCTTGAGGACATGGGAGAAGTCATGTTGTTAGTAGTGGATTTATGTTGAGATATTATTCAATGGTTTAGTATTTAAGTTGTGGTGCTATTCTTCTAGTGGTGTCATGTGAACGTCGACTACATGATACTTCACCATTTATGGGCCTAGGGGAATGCATTGTGTATTTGGCTACTAATTGTGGGGTTGCCAGAGTGACAGAAACCTAAACCCCTATTAGGACACCATTGCATAAGGGAGTGTAGGATCTTAGAGTTTAAGGTTGTGGTTAGGTTTATATCTTAATTGCTTTCCTGTCGTTGCGGATGCTTGTAGGGGGTTTAATCACAAGTATGTATTAGTCCAAGTAAGGTCAGTACGTTAGCACAGGTTCACCCACACAACACTTAAAACACCAAAGAAGACTACTCAGCTATTTGAATGCGAAAGCACTTGAAAGAATTCCCATGTGTCCTCGAGAACGTTTGGTCCTTATAAGTATTTCCACCGGCTTGTCCTTTGCTAAGAAAGGATTGGGCCACTTGATGCGTTTGTTCATTGTCTTTATTGCTTGCATTTTGTTTCTTTGCTTTATCAAAAAAAACCTAAAAATCTAAGTATTTACAGAGATTTCCTGCTCCATACCACTAGTCAACACCTTCTGCTCCTCGTTGGGATCGACACTCCTATTTATCTAAATTACTACGATACACCCCCTATACTTGTGGGTCATCAAAACTATTTTCTGGCACCGTTGCCGGGGAGTGAAGCGCTATTGAAGTGGAACTGGTAAAGGAAACTTTTACTGTGAGTATTGCTTTTTATTTTTGTTTGTTACTTTGTTTCCAATATGGATAACCCACTTGGTTTTCTGTTTGGGAAAACTACTACCACTGTTAGGCTCGTATATGAACCACCGCCTGTTGAGATAGATCCTTTTAATATACCTACAAGTATTATTGATCGTGTTATGGATAATTATTAGGGGATAGAACTGTCCATCCTGGTGATCACTTGCTTTTTATCCATGAATTATGCGGGTTATTTAAGTTTGTAGGTATCACAACTGAACAGGTGAAGAAGAAGTTACTCTCCATATCCTTGAAAGGGAGAGCTGGAGAATGGTATAAGCTGCTGAAGAATGGGCAATCCATGGAATGGGAGGAAATAGTACCTCTCTTTTATTCTAAATTCTATCGTCCCAGTGAGATTCATAAGGATAGAAATCTAATATATAACTTTGGCCTCGTGATGGAGAGAGTACAACTCAAGCTTGGGGAGATTGAAGTTACTAATTCTTAAATGTCCTATTCATGAACTTCCTAACAATATTATTATCAATAACTTTTATGTTAGGCTTTCTCTTCATGATAAAGATTTACTAGATGCTTCTTGCGCTGGATCATTCACATGTATGAAGGAATAAGCTAAATGGGATGTCCTAGACCGTATTCAAGAAAACACTGAAGCTTGGGAGAATGAAAAAGGGAGAAAGTCAGGTATAAACTATGATTATGAATGCATAAAATCTTTTATGGGAACTGATTACTTTCGTGATATTAGTAATGAGTTTGGTCTTGACTCCCAAAGTATTGCAAATTGTTTTAAAGCCTTTGCCTCTTACATAGAAATTCCCAAAAAGAAGTGGAATAAGTACCATGCACCTTATAAAGATGTTGTTAGTCATGTTCCTATTAGAAGCACCGAAGTTTATACTACTATCATATTGTGCCTGGACCTTATGTTGAGAAAACACCTTTCCCAGCTAAGGTAAAGGAGTACTCTATGATAATTAGTGCGAATAACAAAGGTACAAACAAAACTATGGAACCTGATGAGCAAATGAATATTAAACCTGTGGTAGCTATTGTGAAAGATCTTGTCACTAGAAAATATAGAGGATGAGTTATCTCTCATCCTAGTAAAGCTAGAAAATCTAGTGTCGATGTGCTTTCTATTAGAATTGGTGATCATTGCTATTATGGTTTATGTGATATAGGTGCTAGTTCTAGTGCTATTCCTTATGAGCTTTACAGGGAAATTATGCATGAAATTGGTCCTTGTGAACTTGAGGACATTGATGTGGTTATTCACCTTGCTAATAAGGAAACCATTTATCCTATTGGTATTGTAAGAGATGTGGAAGTCCTTTGCGGTAAGATTAAGTATCTTGCTGATTTTCTAGTGCTTAATTCAACAGCTAGCAAAACTTGTCCTATCATTTTTGGTAGACCTTTATTGAGAACTTGTGGAGCTATCATAGATTGTAAGAAGGAGAAAGTTTTAACTAAGTTTGACGGAGATTCTTATGAGTTTAACTTTTCCAAATTTGCTAAATCTCCTTGTGAAAATAGTTTGCCTAATAAAGATTTCAGGATGGAACAACTTGCTTCTATTGATCCAGTTTATGACCTTGGTCCTCTTTTTTATGACTGTAAGTATGCTCACTCTGATGATAAAGTTTTTGACAGTGACAATTATATTGTCAATTTTATTAAAAGTGCTACTGAAATTTATTATGAGAGAGGGAAACATGGTTTTATGCATCTCAATAATGTTAAGTTTCCCCGTTTTATGTTGAAAGCTTTGAAGTTGCATTTGTTTTGTCTCCCTATGCTAGTGGTTTTTTGTTTCAACAATTTGTTTTCTCATGATACCCCCATGCATAGGAAGTGGGTTATACTCAAATTTGTTAGTTATTTGCTTCTTGATGCTCTCTTTCACTTCAAATATATATCTCCTTTGTGAGCATCTTTAAAAAAATTCAAGCCTAACTTAAAGGCATTAAAGAAAAGTACTTCTTGGGAGATAACCCAATAGTTTTGTCGATTCTTGGAAGTTATTACCTCACTAATAACCGCTCCTTATCCTTTTTGTTTTGGTTTTTGTGTCAAGTTCAACTATTTTTGAGAATTAGAGGAGTTGTGAAAAGTGGCTGTCTTGGGACAGATTTTTATGCTGCATTGTAAAAATATGTGAAGGAGCTCAATACTTCAGATGGAGCTGTATTTTTATATGCTTGTTATCCAAGTTGTTACCCAACTTTCATTAGTTTTGAACTTTTTGATTTGAGCAACAGAAGGTTTTCGAAAAAATCAATCTTTACCTGCTGGTCTGTTTTGTTAGATTTCTGCCATCATTTGCATTTGCCTCCTATATTGATTCCCTTCCAGATTCTTTTTGGTTTTTGGAAAGTATTTGCTACAGTAGCTTTTGTTTTGATGGATTTCAGTTGAAGTGTGAACCAAAGGTTTATTGTTTTTGCTTACACTAATGTTGCCATTGAAGTTTGTGTAATACCTTGTTAGCAAAGGAATTTCCAGGAGAAGGACAAAAGGAGTCTGCAGAGTTCGTCTTTGAATAGGTAAAAGTGGTGAAAACAGAAGGTTTCTGAAAGCCTAATCTTTTTATATTTTTGATGTTTTTATTACATACGGAAGGTTATGAAACGAAACAGAGGAGGAAATGGAGGCCGGGGTGGCCACACCCACCCTAGGCGCGGGCCCCAGCTGGCTGCACCTGGAGGGGGTGTGAGCCCCCCGAGCTCCGTCTCCGCCTCGTTTTTGTACTAGCACCTTCCTTATGCATTGAAACTTCGTAATATATAACCCCTCGGATCTCCCGAGGTTCGTATATCGTGTTCTCGTCGTGTTTTCTTTTCGATCTTTTTCTATCAGGAGATCTTCTCAAGTTTAGAGCACCATGGTATCCGCCAAAGATAAGGGGAAGAAGCCCGTGGAAGAAGAAAGGATCGCTGCTAAGCGCGAAGACATGGATTGGAGCATCGAGGAGGAAGTAAAGATGAAGGAACAAACCGCCGCAGGGTCAAAAGCAAGGAAACCTACTTTTATAGGAGCAATTAACACTAGACGTGCTTTTTCTCATAACATGCACGGGATTATAGCCTCCGTTCTATACTTCCGATCCTTCCCTGAGGCAGTGGAAGCCCTTCGAACCACTGACGAGTTTTGTGATAAGTACTGTGCTTTGAGGATGAAGGTGGATATACTTCAAGAGGAGAATGCCAGACTTCGTAAGATGCTAAAGGGTTTCCTTACCCTAAACAAGAGAACACCACCACCACCGAAGGAGTAATTCATCATCAGGTTTGGCATACCCTTGGCTTGTTCCAAGCTTGGGGAGTGACGCGGTATCACATCATTATCTTTTACCTTTTACCTTTTTTAGTAGATTCATATCTTTGGTAGAGAATTTAACTTATAGGTTGGTTTGCATGTGGAAGTATCTCTCCTTTAGTTGACTATCTATGTATCCCTTGGTGTGAGTGCCTTTATGGAATATTAATGAGAAGTTTCATCTTTTACTTTTTGCACTTCTTATTTTAGTTTGAAATCTCTATTATATGATTGATCTTGTTGGTCAGTATTGGCATCACTTTGGAAGCATCAAGTAGATCTAAATTGGTTTTGGCAAACCGAGCTCTGGTAAGTAGCAACATTTTTGAGGTTTGAAAGGAAAAGAGAAAAATCTTACAGGTATTTTGTGTCATTTATTTTTATTTCTTGATTGGCTCATAAGCTTAGTATTCTTTATTTAAGATCTTTTGTGTTTTCAAGGAAGATTGCATTTTTGGCTTTATCACTTGTAGGTTTCCTTGTTTCCTTTAACTCTTTTGCTTGCTACCCAGCCTTGCTAGCCAAAAACCTGTTTTGAGAAGGCATACTTCTCATGTTTCCAACCCCTTTGAACCAAACATGTGCCATTTGTGTCCACCATATCTACCTAATAGCATTATTGCTATTCCAAGAAAATTCTCAAGCTTCATCTATCTTTCGAATTCAAAAATATTTTATTATGTGAAAACTAGTTAGTAAAGCTCTCACAAACTTGATGGCACACCTTATTTTCTTTCCCCTAATAAACTTGAACCATTGTGTCATCAAAGTTGTATATGCTTGCATCTATACGTTGGGATTAGCAGAACCGTGCTGTCATGGGGAACGCTTTCAACACTTATGGATACATATCCAGTCGATATCATGCTCTTTTTTTTGCAGATGTCGTCGGTGTGAAACAAAAGGGGAGCTCGTAAGTCCATGGAGTTATATATGTGTGTTAGAGAAACGCCTGGGCCGCTAGCCTAAGCCATGCCTAATCATGGTGAAAACTTGCAGCATAACCCACTACAACAGGACAAAGCTTTGGTAACACGTTATTGTGTTACTGCAGGTTGAAAACAGTGTTACTAGGCTATGTTGTAGCATATTTTGTGATGTGTTACGTTAGGCCGTGTTACTAGGAGGTGTCCACTATAACACATAATTATTGTTACTAGATGCTAACAACTGTGTTACAATTATTTTGTAGTAACACATATTTTATGTGTTACTTCATGCGCCAGTAACACCGTTTTAGACATGTGGTAACACAATTGGTAACACTTCTTTCTAGATTTAATAGCATAGTTAGTAACACCATTTTCCAAATACGGTAACACTATAATTGATGGTTGTCCACTACCCTAGTATCACAAGTTTCTTTCAATAAGTTTAAATACATTTTCTTTCGTTATTAATATAACAATAGTGAACTATTTTCTAAAATATATTTATTTTAATATAAAGAAGTGCACATGTTCAAATAATTTATTTATTAGGAATATTTATGATGCTCAGCACCATAAAAATAATAGAGAAAGTGAATCATGACACTTTCAGAAATTGAAAAGATCAAGATATTATGAATATACATTGTAGGGCGCATATGCATTACGATAAAAAAAAGTTTACCAGTAGTATTATACTAAGAACACAATAACATCATATCAATCTGAGTGTACAAACCACTTTTTGTGAAGAATATTACATCATAGAGTTCGTGTCATTGCAACTAAAGAATATCTTCATAGATAATATTACATTTTTCAATCAATCAATGTAAACTACAATTATTGGTACATGGAATCTTTAACTTATTTGCTTCTTAATCCAACGGCTATGGAGAAAATCAACCTCGCAACTCAATCAGCCTTCTAAACAACCTGCAAAAGAAATTAAATGATATAATTGTGATTACATGTGAATTGTCGAAAAGTCGATCTTGTCAGTTAAACTAAAACGAAAGATTAGTACTAGATGAAACCCATTCTGGAGTTGCAGTGTGGAGTTAGCTGCCATTTGTGGTTAAGATGTATTACTATCTCTCCTTTATAAAAATAATGAACATCTAAGTGTATTGATGTCTATACATCAGTGTCTCGAAAATGTTTTAGATACAACAACACCAATACTCTCCAAGTTAGATGACCAAAAGATCACTAAATTACCCGAACTGTACTATATGAGCACCAAATCAGAGATGCATCTCTACTACTTATAAAAGAGCAAACTTGAAATTCTCTAAACGCACCCACAAAACAAACCCGGACCTACTAAAATCGCATGATCGGGCCACATAAGCACAATCTAACCGCTAGGATTAGCCTATTTTTTTTTGGTGTACTTAGCAATTAACTTCGACGGACTATACTCTGCCCGTACTTTCTCAACCCGCGGAGGAAAATAGGAAACTCCCCACCCCGCGTGTGCAGCCCCTACAATCGCTCAAGACGCAAAAGAAGGAAACCGATCGCAATCGTCCCCTCAGGCCCGACCCTCACGCTTATCCCCGATGACTCCATGCCTTGGGTCGCCACCACGTGAAACAACTTCCTAGACGTCTCCCTCGCGGCACGCCACGGCAACACCGTCGCCTACCTAGACGACTCCCTCGCCGCCCTGCACCGCGTTGTCAAGTTGGCGGCCGCTCCTGCGTCACCTCACTGCCAAAAGGCAGTCAGCTCCCTGAATCGTCTTCACCATCCTATGAAAACAGTGACCAGTTAACAATGTCTTGCGCCTACAGTCAATCTTTCACTAATATTGGATTGGATTCGAGTAGCTTTATTGCTTGCATGCTACAGAAAGATTACCATGCAGCAGACTATCTGAATTTTGAAGAACCAGACAACCCTCATCGGACTGGTATGATATATCGCTATACCTTTAAAGTAATGGAATTTCATTATACATAAACATTATAAAGTTACGAAACCTGAATGCATAGGGTTATATAACCATTCACTTAATTGATAAAACTCTGCTGAAAATGCAGAAAAACTGCTAGATATCCATGAGAATAATTATTATTGAATGGTGCATCCGCTAGCTCTGCAGTTCATATAAGAATATGACTGATGAATTTTTCACACCTGGAATATCCCCATCACTGCATGATATGGGTCAACGGATGCCACCGTCACAGTGCCACTCGTTGCTCTCTGGTCAGGACACCTGCCTCCAACATCGCGTCGTTCTCAACGGCATCCTCGTGCTCAGGGGTGGAATCGACCCGTACGAGCAGACTTTCCAGCCTGCATCCAACAGGTTTATCCGAAAGTTACGACTCATTGAATTACTGTAGATTAAAACTTCTGTAATGTACAAGGCATGACAGTACAGACATTCGTGCTGGACTTGTGAATGCATGCATACATTGTAAAAAACTCAACTTCTAATTCATTGAATCTGGGCAGCTGATCTTTCGAAATCAGTAGCTTCCCTAGAGCAAAATAAATAGAACCCGGTCGCTCTTTGAAAACCAGTAGCTTTCATAAAGCACAATCCCTAGATCCCATGGATCATGCATACTCATTGTGACCCTGCCCAAGTTACACCCATGCAATCTCACACCTTATGATTAGAAATAAGAAAATAAAGGCAATTGTATATACATGACCTAAAGTTATAATATTGTTTATCTCATGAACATAGGAATGTCTTCGTCAAGAATTTTCTTATTATCAATACCTGATTCCTCTTGATGATATAAACAGTTCCGTTCTATATGTCAAGCTTGGGCAAACAAGTGATGCACCTTCCAGCTTCGGACCTCAAGGAAAATGAAAGGGCCTACGCAAAAAGAGATGAAAAGAGATACAATGAACAAAAATAATAATATTGACATAATGATGATATTGATCTTTCCATCTCTACATGAAAACTGAACTACTGATGTAGCATTGTCTAGAGATAGTGATATAGTATGTGGGAGAGAGAGCATGTCTACACCTGATGGTGGTCTACCAAAGTTCACTACACTCTGCCTATATAATTTGCTTGATGGGAAGATTCCTCGATGACAATAAATATACCAACCTATCCTGAAAATGAACAAGACAGGAAATAATAAATGATTCTCTCCAAATAAATTCTCGGCTATTTAGCGATGATTATTGTCAGTTTTTTATGCAAGCAATTTTCTGTACATCTGATTCTAGAGATAGTGCTATCACAGAAGGATTTGCATAACAATGATAATTTACAAAAGACAACAATCCGAGGGCAAATGCTACAGCAGCTTCAAAATTGCAGAACTTGGCTTTAACAGCTTTGCTCCTGATGTTAACTAACAGGTCACATACATGTTGGTGGACGACATGTTCGGTTGCTCACCTTGCATCATACTAGCTGTGAAGAAGGGTTACTAGCTGTGAAGAAGGGTCATGACGACGAGGTCCTTTGCCAGGAATATGCTGCTCCAAACCCGCAAACCTTGTCTATAGGTCATGAAGCGTCGCCATGCCACTGCAGCAGACCGTCTCTGCACCGCACGAGCTAGTTGATGGGGTAGGTTTTGACGTTCTGAGAACTCTCCCTCTCTACGGGCCCATCCCCGGTGTCTGGCGCGGACCTTCCTGAGTGGGCGAGCAGAGCGACGAAAACAGGTTCGTACCATGGATAATTGGAGAAGGGGAGGACGTTGGTGAGGACAGATTTGAGGAACAACGAGGGCCCGAGGCGGATGGCGGCGCGAGAGGCCCATCGGGTCCGGCGCTTGTCGGTGTGGAGTCGGCCGCGGTGGCCGACGATCGAGAAGATGAGAACGATCATGGACTGCTCTAAAGAGGAGAGAGGAGTATGCGCGGATGGGTGGAGGAGAGAAGAATTATGGATGCTAGGGTTCTTGCTGAGTGGGGGGATCTCGATCCAGATCTGTTTGGCAGGGCATCGCAGGGAGAGAAAACAGCAGGTGTGTTTGGATTAGTACCAAAGCAGATCGCACCAGGATATGCACTTTTCAAAAAAGCAAGTTTTTTCTTGCGAAATTATTCAAAAAGCAAGTTTGAAGTGCATGTAGCACGTCATGATGCAGGTGTACGATTAAAAAACAAACATGGTCTGAGGACTTGCTACTAGCTGGTGCTGCTCGCGATTAGCAAGTTCTAACTTGTCAACAAAAATTCATAAAGAAAAGCCAAAAAATCCACAACATTCTTTATACTACCGTTGTTTCAAAACAAGTGACTTAACTTTGTCTACATTCGCATGTACCTATACACTAAAATATCTTTAGATACATGCAAGTGAAAAAGAGAAGCGAGAGTCACCGTGTATGTGCATTATAAAGAAGATGCACTCGGGACATTGTAAACTAAAAAAACTCTCCGTTATTAATGGTTTTCGTCCCATTCTCAAAACAGGTTTCCATCCCATCTAGAGTAACAAAGTTTATTTTACAATCATCCAAGTCCGAGTTCATATGCAAATGGGGAAATACCATTCCCGCCTACTGCATCCAAGAGATGCACACAAACTTTTTATTAAATTATTCATAGCACCTTACAAGAGGAATTACAATGACTAAATCGAAGCCAACAAACAAGTGACAACTCGCTAAAACTAGAACACTGATGAAGGGGGTGTTCATGGATAGGGTCAACACCCTCACATTCTGATGATTTGCCTGACTGATGCTTAACGCTCTGCCTTGAGTTTGATCTGGGTGGATTGCGAAACTAATTTCCGTCCGCCAGGTTGTTCCCGCATTACCAAGTTGTTCATAATCCGTGTTACTTTATTCCTCCTCTGTAACGCACTGGAAGTAACATGAACTTATGTGTTACTACAAAAATATCGTTGTAACACCTTTTCAGATCTTACCCAGTATGTGTTACTCTCTACACTCGTAACACAAGTGTTGTGTTACTGCAATTTTTCTTGTAACACATCTACCTGTGTGTTACAGTATTGTGTTACCAAAGCTCTGTCCTGGTGTAGTGACCATAGTGAGCAATCTGTGAAGCATCCTCAATAAAAACCTATGCAAATAGCACATAAAAGATCACTGAGATGCTCACTATCTACTTGTCTTGTCATTTTGATTATGGTATAGCTCATGTATCATGTGCAAGGTGTACCCCATTGGCGGTTCTTTATGATACACATGTACTTATAATGACAAGAACTTACCGGTAACTAAAGTTGAGTAGCATGAGGAGCGGCCCTCGTACTCAAGGGACATGAGATTGTCAACTTATATTTCGTCAAGCATATACTCCATCTTTGTTCGCTTTAACCTTAATCACCTCAAGATGCTTATGATAGGGGCAATGAGGGCTCAAAGCTAGTAAGTACCATAATCTTTTGGAAGATCTTTATGACTTGAAATACCTGCTTCCCTCTATGAAGGGCCTTTCTCCTATTTCTAAGTTGAGTCATTAAACCTTTTTCCTCTCTATCTCCAGCAAGCATTTGAGTTGTTGTGTTTCAAGCATTCATATGATGATTTATTCAATCATGTTCTCTATCTTCCTTGTTTGCACAAGACTCTTATCTATTGAGTATTACTTTGAAATCCATCATTGTGAAAAACCTTTTATTCTTGAGCAAAGAGTACTCTTGTTGTGAAAACTTCTACAAAAGCTTTTTGTGAAACTGTTTGCCAGTTGTTCTCTGTCCAGGAAGAAAGTTTGCCAATTCGAATTATGATTTATCTTTATGCATCTCTATTATGACTCCTCTACTTGTTACAAGCTAAGTTATATAATGGTGAGTTGCTTTCTTTTTATGAGTTGTGTAATGGTAAGTGTGATGCTTCTTGTCCATATTCTTTTATTGACACTTCACTCCATAAACCTGTTGACATGTTTACCGAGATCAGTTTTCGCTTGGGGACAAGCGAAGGTCTAAGCTTGGGGGGAGTTGATACGTCCAATTTGCATCACCATTCTATTTCATAATTTTCCTCTATTCATTGATATATTTCATATTCAGAGGTGTTCCTTACGTCTTTTCATCTGTTTTTGCATGTTGGATGATTCTTGGAGGATGAACTGCCGGAGTTAGGTTTCTGATGGAAAAAGAGGTGTTTTGATGCAATTTCATGAAGATCAGAAAAATACTAGAAAAATCATGGGAAATAATATTTTCTCAGAAGACGAAGGAAGCCAGAAGGGGAGGCGGAGATGGGCCACAGGGGGCCCACAACCCCCCCCCCCAGGCGTGGGCCCCCTAGGCCGCGCCTATAGGGGTGTGGCCCACCTGGTCGGCCTCCGACTCCACCCTCTCGCCTATATCTTCTCCTCGAAACACTAAAAGACGAGGGAGTGACCACAGAAAGATTCCGTCGCCTCTGAGGGGCGAAAAATACCGAGAGAGAAAGAGCTCTCCGGCAGACAGATTTCTGCTGGGGAAATTCCTTCCCGGAGAGGGGAGATCGTCGCCATCAACACCGTCATCAAGCTAGACTTCATCGGTATCATCATCATCCACACCATCATCTCCACCAGCACCATCATCACCACTCCATTCCGCTGTAACAATCGTGTTGAATCTTGCATAGATCTTAGGGGAAACTTTTTCAATGTTGATTACTATTGTAGTTGATGCTTGTGAGTGGAACCATTGGATTATTGTTTATGTTCAGATTGTTATCCATCAACATATCATCTTTGATCTTGATCCATATGATGTCTCGTGAGTAGTTCGTTTAGTTCTTGAGGACATGGGAGAAGTCATGTTGTTAGTAGTGGATTTGTGTTGAGATATTATTCAATGGTTTAGTATTTAAGTTGTGGTGCTATTCTTCTAGTGATGTCATGTGAACGTCGACTACATGATAATTCACCATTTATGGGCCTAGGGGAATGCATTGTGTATTTGGCTACTAATTGTGGGGTTGCCGGAGTGACAAAAATCTGAACCCCTATTAGGACACCATTGCATAAGGGAGTGTAGGATTTCAGAGTTTAAGGCTGTGGTTAGGTTTATATCTTAATTGCTTTCTTGTAGTTGCGGATGCTTGCAGGGGGTTTAATCACAAGTATGTATTAGTCCAAGTAAGGTCGGTACATTAGCACAGGTTCACCCACACAACACTTACAACACCAAAGAAGACTACTCAGCTATTTGAAGCGAAAGCACTTGATAGAATTCCCATGTGTCCTCGAGAACGTTTGGTCCTTATAAGTATTTCCAGCAGCTTATCCTTTGCTAAGAAAGGATTGTGCCACTTGTTGTGTTTGTCGTTATCGTTATTACTTGCACTTTGTTTCTTTCTTTATCATAAAACCCCTAAAAATCCGTTTGCTAGGTATTATAGAGATTTCCTCCTCCATACCACTAGTCAACACCTTCTTCTCCTCGTTGGGATCGACACTCCTATTTATCGAAAGTACTACGATACAACCCCTATACTTGTGGGTCATCAACCACCCTGTCGGTGACATGCGCCCGCAAAGTCTCCCACATTATGTATCCCCCCAACGACCACCACTCCATCAGCTCGTCGCCGCTACCACCCCTCATCGATGTCTGTCGTTCGTTTCGCTAGAGCCACACCCTCCCAATCCGCCTCCTCGCCCGTGTCGCCGCCATTGTTCCGCTTCCTGGTAGCTCCAAGACTATGACACAACCGCCCTGCACACTAGGTGTTCGGCGATATGCCAAATGCATGGATTCAGATGAGGAAGAGATGTTTGTTGGAGATATGCCCAAGAGGCAATAATAAAGTGGTTATTATCATATCTTCATACTTATGATAAATGTTTACATACCATGCTATAATTGTATTAACCGGAAACATTAATACTTGTGTGATTTGTAAACATAAGAGTCCCTAGTAAAGCCTCTTGTTAAACTAGCTTGTTGGTTAATATATGATCATGGTTTCCTAATCATGAACATAGAGATGTTATTAACAACAGGGTCATATCATTAGGAGAATGATGTGATGGACATACTCCTATAGATAAGCGTAGCATAAAGATCAAGTCATTTAATATAGTTCATTTGCTATATGCTTTCTGATACATAGTAACCTAATTCCTTCGACCATGAGATCATGTTAATCACCATCGCCGGAAGGATGCTTTGATGACATCAAACACCACACCGTAACTAGGTGGCTATAAAGGTGGCATTGAGTGTTCGGAAAGTATGTGCTGAGGCACATGGATCAAGAGTGGAATTTGTCCATCCATATGATAGATAGATATACTCTGTGCCCTCTCGGTGGAATGTCATCCAATTAGCTTGCAAGCATGTGACTGGCTCACAAGGGATCACATACCACGGGAACGAGAAAAGAGTACTTATGAGTAACGAGGTTGAACTAGGTATGCAGAGATACCGACGATCAAAACCTCGGATAAGTAAACTATCATGAGACAAAGGGAAATTGTTATCGTATGTAAGTGGTTCATTCGATCGCAAAGTAATCGTAGAAATATGTGGGAGCCATATGAATTTCCAGATTCCTCTATTAGTTATTGATCGGAGAAGTGTCTCGATCATGTCCGCATAATTCACGAACCGTAGGGAGACACACTTAAGGATTCGATGTTGTTGAGTAGTTATGGAATGATGAGTAAGAGACTGAATTTTGTTCGGAGTCTCGGATGGGATCCGGGATATCACGAGGAGATCCGGAATGGTCCGGAGAATAAGATTCATATAAGGAAAGTCCTGTTTCGGAGTTGGGGAATGATTAGGTTTTCATCGGGAATGTTCTAGAAGGTTCCGGAATGTCTGGCACTCCGGAGGGGAAGGGTACATGAATGTGTTATATCAAGTTGGTATGATTGCATTATGTACTTGGTGTCATCGCTGTACCAAATAGAGGGTTTATTCAAATCCTAGTTTGAAAGTCAAACGGCTAGTTTTGGGAAAGAGGAGAAGGAGGTTTGAAACCGACTTGGGGGAGGAGTTCCTCCTCCGACCACCTTGTCCGAGTTGGGGAGGGACTCCCCTCCCCAGGCGCGCCTCCCTCCACCTATAAGAGGAGGGGCAGGGCTCCCCTCCTAGACACAAGTTGCTTCCCTCTAAACCTAAACCCTAGCCACAGCCTAGGAATTTCTCCCAAGCCGCCGAGTTAGAGCTTCTAATTGCCCTAGCCGCTGGTTTAGTCCCTTCTAATTGGTCTGTCTAAACCCTAGATCACCAAGGCTCTCTCATAGCCCACCATACTCGCTCCGGCTTAAGGCGAAGCCCTGCGAGATCTCCCCTCTACTTCCGGTACCACGCCGTCGTGCTGCCGGAAACACGAGGAGAGTGCTACAACCTCCATTCTTTCTTTGGAACAAGGGAGAGGAAGGTCTTCATCGAAAATCCGAACGTGTGACCGATCGCTGAAGGAGCTTAACATAGCGTCGGAAGGATCGTCTACGCGATCTTGAGATCGGAAGTGTACGACTACATCACCCACAAGAATCTGCTCTCGTTAACCACTTTGGAATCTTCGAGGGTGAGTTCCTCTATCGACTCGTTGCTAGAATCTAGTAGATAGATCTTGGCTTGTTTGTTTGTATGCGGTAGAAATTTTTTGTTTTCCATGCTACGAACCCCTACAGTGGTATCAGAGTTGTGTCTATATGTAGATCTGTTGCACGAGTAGAACACAATGGTCATTGTGGGCGTTGATGCTTTTGTTGTCGATTGCTTCTTGTGTACTTTGCATCTTGCGGGATGGTGGGATGAAGCGGCCCGGGCTAACCTTACATGACATCGTTCATGAGACTTGCTCCACGCTTGACATGCAACTTGTATTGCAAAAGTGGCTTTGCGGGTGCCTGTTTCTCCCAACATAGTTAAGATTCAATTTACAACGGGTGATTGACAATACTAGTATCAATGTTGTGGTTCTTGTTCGTAAGTTAGAACGACACTTATTGAGAGCCCCAAACCACGTAAAACATGCAAAGAAAGTAGAGGCGTCTAACTTTGTTTTGCAGGGGTGTGCTGTGATGTGATATGGCCATGATTGTGATTATATTTGATGTATGCAATGTTCCTTATTGTAGGTTGGCAACCGGCAGGAGCCATATGGTTGTCTTTAAAATCTGTTAAGACCCGCGTGTCTATCAAAGTAGTTGTAATAGTTGAAGCTGGTGGACGACAACCATGGAGAGGCGTCATTGACCTTGATGCAATGCCGGTGATGATGGAGATCATGTTCGTGCTTGAAGATGGAGATCAGAAGCACGAGAAGAAAGGCCATATCATATCACATATTATGAATTGCATGTGATGTTAATCCTTTTATGCATCTTGTATTGCTTAGTTTACGACGGTAGCATTATAAGATGATCCCTCAAGCACACAATTTCAAGTTTAGAGTGTTCATCCTTAGTAAGCACCGTTGCTAAAGCTCGTTGTTTCGAAGCACCACGTGATGATCGGGTGTGTTAGATTATGCGAGTGTATACAACGTGAGCAAGCCAGATTTGCTCATGCGGAAGCTAAGGTTTGATCTTGACGAGCCTAGCATGTACAGACATGGTCTCGGAACACGGATCACCGAAAGGTAAAGCATGAGTCATATACTAGATATGATGAACATGTTGATTGTTCTCCATTGAAGCTACATCAACTCTCGTGATGATCGGTTTTGATGTGGTGGATTTGGTTCGTGTGATCACTAAAACAATGTGAGGGATATTATTTTGAGTGGGAGTTCAACGGAAATATGATTAAAAGTTGAACACTATTTATCATAAATTAAATCAAAGTGAATTTGCATAATTGTTGTAGTCATTGGCATCCGTTTACCACCTTGCGCTTAGTTTTAATTGAGATGATAGAACTATAGAATTCTGGTTAGTTACTTTACGAACTGGTATCGTATTGTTTTGAAGTGTTAATCTAAAGTTTAAAATTCCTATTGCAAACTTTCAGTAAGTTTCGGTTACTCCATGAAAGTTTAGTATTTGGTATTGAAACAAGAGTGACAATTCCAAGAGTTAGTGTATGAGTATCATGTTTGTATCCATGATTCTTGATATTCAAAGGATTGTCTTAATATCAAGGTTATCTAGGATCTGAAAGAGTTGTTTCAGAAACCATGATGTGTGGAAGATATTGTGATATCTGAAACGAAGTTTTGGTTACAACATGATAGAGTATAATATGGCAAAGTCATGTTTTCATATTTGATGAGAATTTGCAAAAGGTTGGAGACACTAGTTGTCCTAATCCACCAAAAGGTTTTGGAGAGCAACATTATACTCGCGATTCATCTTTATAAGCTAAAAGTAGCTTGATCATGAATAATTCCATGATAAGGGTGAATATTTGATGTAGGTAAATTATTTACCACACCAAGAGATTACTAAATAATGGAATTTGAAAGAACACCAAACATTTGATGATGGTGATCTACTTCAAAGTGCAAGTCCAAAGACATTGGTATTTAATTATACACGCTTTGGACTATGTGTCATATGTATGACTCCACTATTGATGTTGATAGATTCTTTCAAACAGAAAGGAAATACTAAAAGAGAATCTCATAAATATATGGCAGAAAAGAAAAGACTAGAATTGTTCAGTTTAAGTATATAGATGATATACATGTTATGGCTATATTCTTCGCTTATTAAACAATGTGGTTCTTAAGTATTTGATACTGAATTTGTTGGTGTGAATCGTCATACGAAACAACACAATTCATGAACTATAATGGCCTAAGTAACTAGCAAAAGAATATGTGATGATTTTCATCGAGAACAAATAAAGGGTTATTGTGTTGCTCATTAAACATCAAAGCTTGCCTTCAAGATTTGTTTTATCAGGTATTATGAGAACAAAAGGGTTGTTCAGATAATTGCCGTAATCCATAAAAGATGGATGATTCACAAATCTTGTTGGAGAAATCACATCCATAAAACTAGTGCTAAAAATGTCGAAAGACAAATTGATTGAAAGATCACTTAGGAAGTGACATCGTCGTTTAAATTATATTGGAAAGAAAACATGAAGAAACTCCATGTGGATGGAATTTTGGAGTCTTTTGATTTTTGATCAAATGACGCTTGTGAAACTTTCCTAGAGATAATTAAAACTTCGTTCATAGGCCAAAAAGGGAACGAATGACTAGCTTATTGGAACTTGTACATATTGTTGTACGAAATCCATTATGTGTATTCAAGAGCGATGGATTTCAACTTCATATGCTTTCTCCGAAAATTTGAGTGAATATATGAATATTTACTTAATAAGGATGAAGTGTGAAATATTTGAAAAGTTCAAAGATTTTTAAGATGAAGTGCAAAATCATCGTAACAAGAATATAAATAGTTTATGATAAGATCATAAAGGAAGATATGTGAGTTACAAGTTTAGCATAATACCTAAGATTTAAGGAATCGTTCCGTGGATTTGCATTTTCCCGAAACACCATAAGAGTATGGAGCGTTCGAGATATGTAATTAAACCTTGTTTGACATGGTAAGACCGAAGGTGTAATTCATAAAACTGCCATTATATTTTAAAGATTAAAAGCTGTAGAGATTACCGTTTTTCCACTGAAAAGAGCTCCATCATAATCCGTTGAAATGACACCAAATAAAGTTATGGTTTGGGATAAAACCCAAGTTGTCCTTTCTTAAACATTGGTATGCTATGCATAAGAAAGATGTTTGCAACCAAAGTCGGATAAACCTGTCTTTGTATGATATTTCGAATAACTGTTAAGTAATTCCTCCACAAACACCGGAGACAAAAGTGTTTGTCGCTTAGAACGTCAAGTTTCTTTGAAAAGGAATTTTTCGTGAAAAGATAAGTGGGAGGACAATAGAACTTTGATAAGGTTAAAGGAACCTTAGATATATGTGCAAAGTTACGCAGCGCCGAAAAGTGTTCTGGAGGCAGCAACAATGCTCATGGCTCACGTGCCTCAAAGGTTGTGGTTACGAAGGTCAAAGTTTCTATTGAAACAAGTAGGTCGGGTAAACAATCAAATACCAAGATTTAAGAGTTAAATCATTATTTGACAATAATGATCTGACTACATACAAAGAAGCGATGATGGGCCCTGATTCCGTCAAAAGGCTTGAAGCCATAAAATCTGTGATAGTTCCATATACGAGAGATCAAGCTTTGAACTTGAAAGACCCTCTGAAAAGGTACAAGACCTTATAGTCGTATTTGGATCTATAAAAGAAATAAGACATGGATGTTTCACATCTATGAAATAGTCGACATGTTGGGAAAGTATTCACAACAATGTTCAAAGGTTGTATATGACAAGATTTGATCTTTCATAGAGATATTTAGTCTAGACGGATTAATGTAGCAACCACTACATATAATTTTGTTATATGGTAGATGAATAAACAAAACAAGTTCTTCTAATAGAATTGTTACCTAGGACGTGTGCATGACACGGTCCATAGGGTTTTGTTAATTCAAAGGATGCTAAATGCATATGCAAACTTCAATGGTTGAAGTAAGCATCGCGGAGTTGGAATCTTCACAATGATGAAATTGTTAAAAGAGTTTAAATTCATCAGAGACAATGAAGATGCTTGCGTTTGCAAGAAATTAAGTGGGAGCGCTAAGACATATTTCTAATACATTATGTGGAATACATATTGTTGATTGGAAATGATGTATCTTTTATTAACACATATTAAAAATTTCATCTCGATGAAAGGCTTAGGCAAAACCCAAATATTTGGCATCAATAGACGCTAATTTGGTTGTGCCAAAAGTACATAGATGATATATTGAATGAGTTCAATATAGAAACTACAAGAAAGGTTCTTGTTGCACAGAAAGGATTGAATGAGTTCAATATTGATGATATATTCAAGTGTATTGACACATGGTAAGTGAAACAAATATTCAAGTATAGATTGATACTTGATGTATGAAATCACAAAGAGTATTTATATCAATCATACTGTGATATGTACAAATCCAGATATGTCCTATACTCTAAATGTTATGAGCATATACCAGAATGATTCATAAGTTGATCATTGGACAATAGTAAGGATATTCTTATGATCTTTTGGAAGAACTAAGAGTATATTATTTGTAGAAGTGACAAATAGATGGTTAGTTCACTGTAAATGAATTACATTGATACTAGTTTTGTCACAAAGTACAAATTAAGTTTATCTCAATCTAAACTAAGGGTGGCACAATATGATGGAAAGTAAGTTCCATAATGGATTTGGATGAGTTCCAAAGTTAAGACATTGTGACAGATACTACAACAAAAGGCTAAGTATATGACTGCTATAATAGCAGCTAAAGAGGGCATTTGTGTCAAGTAGTTTGTTATCAAACTAGGTGTGGTTCACAGCGGGATAATACTATGAAGATATATTGTACGACAATATTATCAACATGTTTTAACCCCAAAGAACTAAAGGTCACACCAAAGGACCAAATTTATACAAAGCCATCTCATTAGAGAATGAGTGATGCGTAGAGACGCAAAGATATGCAATTACACACGGACCTGGAAGTGTTAGATCCGAAGATCAGTTGACCACTGGCAATCGTGTACATACAACACCGGAAAGCCATAGGTGTTGAATACACAAAGGTTTGAAACTAGATTATTGACTCTAGTGCAAGTGGGAGACTGTTGGAGATATGCCCAAGAGGCAATAATAAAGTGGTTATTATCATATCTTCATACTTATGATAAATGTTTACATACCATGCTATAATTGTATTAACCGGAAACATTAATACTTGTGTGATTTGTAAACATAAGAGTCCCTAGTAAAGCCTCTTGTTAAACTAGCTTGTTGGTTAATATATGATCATAGTTTCCTGATCATGAACATAGAGATGTTATTAACAACAGGGTCATATCATTAGGAGAATGATGTGATGGACATACTCCTATAGATAAGCGTAGCATAAAGATCAAGTCATTTAATATAGTTCATTTGCTATATGCTTTCTGATACATAGTAACCTAATTCCTTCGACCATGAGATCATGTTAATCACCATCACCGGAAGGATGCTTTGATGACATCAAACACCACACCGTAACTGGGTGGCTATAAAGGTGGCATTGAGTGTTCGGAAAGTATGTGTTGAGGAACATGGATCAAGAGTGGAATTTGTCCATCCATATGACGGATAGATATACTCTGGGCCCTCTCGGTGGAATGTCATCCAATTATCTTGCAAGCATGTGACTGGCTCACAAGGGATCACATACCACGGGAACGAGAAAAGAGTACTTATTTGAACGAAGTTGAACTAGGTATGCAAAGATACCGACGATCAAAACCTCGGATAAGTAAACTATCGTGAGACAAAGGAAAATTGGTATCGTATGTAAGTGGTTCATTCGATCGCAAAGTAATCATAGAAATATGTGGGAGCCATATGAATTTCCAGATTCCTCTATTGGTTATTGATCGGAGAAGTGTCTCGATCATGTCCGCATAATTCACGAACCGTAGGGAGACACACTTAAGGATTCGATGTTGTTGAGTAGTTATGGAATGATGAGTAAGAGACCGAATGTTGTTCGGAGTCTCGGATGGGATCCGGGATATCACGAGGAGATCCGGAATGGTCCGGAGAATAAGATTCATATAAGGAAAGTCATGTTTCGGAGTTGGGGAATGATTCCGGTGTTTTCATCGGGAATGTTCTAGAAGGTTCCGGAATGTCCGGCACTCCGGAGGGGAAGGGTACATGAATGTGTTATATCAAGTTGGTATGATTGCATTATGTACTTGGTGTCATCGCTGTACCAAATAGAGGGTTTATTCAAATCCTAGTTTGAAAAGTCAAACGGCAAGTTTGAAAGTCAAACGGCTAGTTTTGGGAAAGAGGAGAAGGAGGTTTGAAACCGACTTGGGGGAGGAGTTCCTCCTCCCACCGTCGGCCCACCTTGGGTCCGAGTTGGGGAGGGACTCCCCTTCCCAGGCGCGCCTCCCTCCACCTATAAGAGGAGGGGCAGGGCTCCCCTCCTAGACACAAGTTGCTTCCCTCTAAACCTAAACCCTAGCCACAGCCTAGAAATTTCTCCCAAGCCGCCGAGTTATAGCTTCTAATTGCCCTAGCCGCTGGTTTAGTCCCTTCTAATTGTTTTGTCTAAACCCTAGATCACCAAGGCTCTCTCATAGCCCACCATACTCGCTCCGGCTTAAGGCGAAACCCTGCGAGATCTCCCCTCTACTTCCGGTACCACGCCGTCGTGCTGTCGGAATCGCGAGGAGAGTGCTACAACCTCCGCTGCCTGCTGGAACAAGGGAGAGGAAGGTCTTCATCGAGTACCGAACGTGTGACCGACTGCGGAAGCGCTGCCGGAACGCAACGCCGGAAGGATCGTCTACGCGATCTTGAGATCGGAAGTGTACGACTACATCACCCACAAGAATCTGCTCTCGTTAACCGCTTTGAAATCTTCGAGGGTGAGTTCCTCTATCGACTCGTTGCTACAATCTAGTAGATAGATCTTGGCTTGTTTGTTTGTATGCGGTAGAAAATTTTTCTTTTCCATGCTACGAACCCCTACAATGTTGGCCACTATGATGGACAATGAAGTCGTCGTTTCTGCTGGCACTTGAGATACCGTCAGCGACGACGGTTTGGTGGAGCATTTGTGGAGGATCAAAGGATCTAGCTAGTTTGTTTGGTTCTTGACAGGAGCTAGTTTTTTATTGTTTGCTATATTGAACTTTTTGAATTGTTTGTTTAATTTCATGAACTCGTAAAAAATTTGAATGTCGAATTATTTATTTGCTATATTGAACATGTTAAATTACTTGTTTGATTTGATTAACAAACTTTTTGATTTGATAACCAAAACTTGTTGATGTTTTTTGTATGGGGGGCACGACTAGGAGCTATCGCACCCCCCAATCGTGAACCAATCCGGTGCCCTGTAACACCCTCAGAATCGGCCCTATGCAAGTTTCAGCGCTTCCCGCCAAACCCGCATAGAAACGATTCAAAGGTGCCCACCAGGCACTTGCGTGCAGGTGGAAAACGAAGTAATATCATTACACAATAGTCCTCGATGGAACCCACAAAACATATATATACAACAGCGACTCAAAGAGTCAAGAATACAAATATACAATACAAAGATCCAAATCACCTTTAAAATGATATAGCGTCCGAGTACGGACAAAATGCAAATTGAGCTAAGAGCCCTGAAGAATAACCAATGGCATCCATAACCCTGCCCAGGCCAAGCCGGAAGGGTAACCTTGCTAACGACGTCGATCTCAAAACCTGCTTAAACAAAAAAGGGTGCCGACAAAGGGCAAAGGAAAAAAGAGCACAAGATCGAGGCCAAGACAGCGAGGCTAGAATTCAGCGGTCCTCGCCTACATAGGTATGGTGGACTGAGCGGCAGCGCAGCATGCACTAAACAAACTATAGAGACTCGATATAACTATCGGCTACCAGAGAGGGATAAGAAAGTCCTATTCGGAACCATCTTGATACTACCACCAAACATACCCATCCTGGTGTCTTCCCCTCGAGACCAAACGAGGAAGTCAACCGAGGAACTCACGCAGTTGGCAGTTTTATTTATTCAGTTATCGTTGCAGCAATTACTAGTCATTTATAGATAATCATCCTGATATAATAAGCAGTGGGCAATTTTAGTTAACCATTCCGTTGTATTTGCAACACTTACTAGTCAGATACAATTAGCATGAGATAACCCCAAAACCCAGCAGTTGTTGGTACTTTTATTTAGCCATTCCGTTGCAGTGAAGCTGATTACTAGTCATATCGGATACAAGTCAAATTATAGCAGTAAACTTTAGTTATAGTTGTCTATGATCGAGACCTGTGCTCCAAGTCGTCCATAACCGCGGACACGGCTTCGAAAAGATTTAACCTAGGGTGCACCAAAGTATCCACGCACTTCAACCCTTTTGCGATCGGTTAACATACACCCATCGGTATATCGGGGCCTAAGTCATGACGTTTCCTAGACCCAAAGTAAGTACATGGGGGCCACCCCACTAAGCTACCCACAACGAAGTCGGCCGGTCTCCGAGACGGACTTGGGTTTGTGGAGACAGCTGTAAACGACTGGGAAACCGAAAAGATGACTAGGCTTGTCGATACAGCGAAAACGTGTCACTATCCTAAGCATTACATGTGTACAAAGACTCGCACAATTTAAATTAAGCTAAAAGCATGGCATAAGTACAGGATAGTAATAAAGCCCCAAACTAATTGTGGCCCCGTACAATACTTTGAAATCGGTACTAATCGATGGGGTGCCCATACACCCCACTGTGGTTAGCGCGCTCGATCTCGAGCAGTGTCAAGAACTCGGGTCCCACGGACACAAGTGGACGGTTAACAACCAAATAACATCTATTTCCCACTGCCTCTCTGCATTTACATTTCAATTTTAGTTATTAAACAATAATGAAAGTCTTGTTCATCTCCAACATTAAACATGCGGCAATACTCCAACAAGCGTGGTCTGGGCGACGACGACACTTGAGCAAGCGATTACGACGCGCAAGTCCAACTATCTACCAAACAACGGTAATAGGATGTGTCCAAGGCAATATAAGGCTGCAAGGGATATCACGATGCGAAAACTAGAGCAACGCAACACGGATAGCAATAGATCAACGGAGGGAATAAATACTATAAAAGTAAGATAGGTAGAAAGGGGATGCTACTTTGAAAACATTGCCGAAGGTTCATCCAAGGTCGGTAAGCTCACATCAACTCAACGGCCTTATCCGCGAAGAAGCAAAACACTAGAAGAAACACCGGATGCAATATTTAATACTACGACAAAAGATCCAGCATGCTTATGATATGATGCATGCTGCAAAGCAGAACATGGAATGCATAAACAGAAAGGTCTCGTCGAGCTGATCATTTTAGACATATTATTTGTCAAATTTGGAGTTATAAAACAAAAGATATTAATTAATTAAGGAAAAAGGGCATTTAGTGTAATTTTAATCAACTTGAAAATTAAAGTGTCCAAAATATATTTTGAAGGCCATATTTGAAATCCTCACATTTTTCTGATCTCAAAACATATATTACATGTTTAATTTGGAATTATATTTCAAAAGTTATTTAAAAACAGATTTGAATTTGAAATTTAAACATTTACTGAAAACATTTTTATTTAACAGAAATTTGCCAGGACTTCTTACACCCAGGTGAATTGGACCCAAGCCACTGACGGGTGGGCCATCTTGACAGTGGCACACGCAAGACAGGGAAAACTTGCCACTAGTGGCTCGGCTAGCCCACACGGATGACAAGCGGCCAGTGGTTGCGGCCCACGTGATGAGAGGAGGGTCGGCCACGCTCGGTGAGAGAGTGCGGGTTACCGAGGGAACAGAGGGCTTTTTCAAAACGCTAGGGCGGTGACATGCGGGTAGGCGGACCGCGGGTTCGTGCGGGAAAAAAGCGAGGCTCAAGCGCAAAAAGGACACGCCATGGATCTTCTGCGACGATCGATCGCTTTCGCCGTGAGCGACGGATCGAACACTTCTGGGAGCGCAGAGAGGCGGTACAAGGCGGTGGCTTCGGTGGTGGTGAAGAGGCGACGAGTTAGCTAGGCCGTGGCGTAGCAACGAGGGAACGACGCCGGCACAAGACCGAGGCTGTTCGACGATTTGACCGGCGAGCACAGGCGACGACAGCGAGGCGGATCATGTCAGGGAGGGAGAAAGGCTCACCGCGAAGTCGTCGGAGGGCTTGGATCGGGCCAGGGGGCAGAAGGGCGACGGCGACGCAGACGCACCCGGAGCTAGGGTTTCTCGCCGGCATCGCGGTACTGCGGCAGGTCCGGGCCTCCTCCTCCACGGCGGCGTGTGCAGGGTGATGCAGGTGGATGTCTCGGTCTTTCTCGACACCGCGCCCGCCGCCTGGTACGGTGTAGCCGAGATGAGGCCGACGGGAAGGTTGGTGATCGGTGGTGGAGAGGGAGGGGAGGAGCGGCAGGCGCCCTGGGGTAGATCTGGGGGAGGCAGCAGGCGAGAGAGAGGGAGTAGATAGGGACGGGAGAGGAGAGGGGGTGCCGTGGGGGAGTGGTTAGGGATAGAGGTGGCTTCGGCCACCTTTTCCCTCCTCCTCACGTCGCTTAGCCGGCTCGGCAGGTGTAGGCATGGGGAGGATTGCAGTGGCCAGGCGGTTGAGGGAGCTCGGGGGTGGGCAGGGGTAGGGAGAGAGAGAGAGAGAGAGGGAGGGGTTGGCATGGAGCTAGGGTTGGATGGAGGGGGTAGATAGCTAGGGCAGGAGGGAGTGGCTCGGGTTAGGGTTAGAGAGAGGTGGTATGGTAGATGGTGATAGAGGTGTAGGTGATTAGGGTTAGGGTTTGGATAGAGAGGAGGGATTAGAGAGAGAGAGGGATGTGGTGGTAGCTATGGTTTGAAACATGACCAAAACAAGAGGTGGCAAAAGAGAGGAGAGAGGGATGGGAGATGATCCACTCAAAGATTCAAATAAAAACCCAAAAGACTAGAATGTGGTGGTACTTGCATGGCCCATGCAAAACAATTAATGCCATGCTTATTCTTGTGAAAACAATAATATTTACATGGCATTATTCCTATGCATTCCCAAAATTGGAATAAAAGCCAAGCAAAAGGAATTAAAAGGATGCCCCATGTGAAGTAGATGGAGATGACCATATTTGAATAGAAATGGGACTTGCTAGTGTGTATGTGCCACTAGGTATTTAGTAAGCCCAAAAATATCCCAACATGATAATAACCCCAAAACAACCCATATGGAAGCTAGGAAAAGGTTCCACTCCCAAGGAATGCAAAGGTGGCCATGTGGCTCGCATAACCCAATAATGTGAAACAATATGGTGCATATATGAGAGCATGTGGAGATAGAATTGGATCCATCCCAACCCACATGAGCTAGAGGTAAAACCAAATAAGTTGCAATGCTCATATATGGTGGAATGGTGGAATGATGGGGTGATGGCAAGAAAGGTGGTGGAGTGGAATAAAAGATATGCCCCCAACTCAACTTGGGCATTTACACAATATATCAATAACCAAATACAATATCAAGAGGCAAATACAATTTACAATGCATATGAGAGAAGAACCAACACAAAAAGGGTTTTATATGATGCTCAAATGCAAGGTGGCATGATGACATGAGCATGAGGTCATGATGATGCAATGCACAAAAACAACGCGATTTTCTAGTAGCAGTTTTTGCGGGGCGCCACAATTCGACACCACTAACAATGGATCTCGCCCTCGAGATCCGCCTCATGGTACCGGGAAGAAGGGCGGCGATCTGAATCTTCTCGCATCGTGTAGATCCTCGCGACACCACTAACAAGAGGTCGTTGTCCGTGATCGTCGAGGGAACACTCCGGAGAAATAAGACGAAGATAAAGGTCTCAAAAAGTAAGGCCACCTCTAACTTCTGTGGAAGGAGCAAAACTGCATTGATCCATCGAATCAATGTACAAAAGCATATGATCAGAGTAGTGGTATGGTCGCGACTCCATCCCGCACTCAAAGCATTACTCTGTACATGAATAGGAGAATTATGCAACCAACTCTCAGAATTCAGATTGTAGATCTCGACAAGCGAGGTTTGGAAACAAAGGACGGATGGAGATTCTCATCAGATTTGATGCAGATGAGTTCGTCATATCGGAAAACGCCGGAGGATAGAAAGAAATTTTTTTAGTGAATTTTCGATCCACTGAAAGGTACAACAGATGAAAGATTCATCAGATAGCATGAATGCCGAATGTTCAAGCACCGTTACAAGAGAATGGAAGCGAAACCCTAAAGGTACGACGGAAACCCAACCACGAGAAATCCTGGACTCGAAGAAAAGATAAGAGAGCAGATTCAAAACACGAAGAGGTAAGAGGAGAATAGCAGAGGGGTAAGGAGTAAAACCAGACCTAATCAGATCTATCCAACCGATTTTCCAAAATAGTTTTGACACTCTACAACGATCGTTAGCTAGGTTATGCTACAGGATGGACCAGTGGGGTATCGTAACTGCTGAGCTCTGATACCACTCTGTAACACCCTCAGAATCGGCCCTATGCAAGTTTCAGCGCTTCCCGCCAAACCCGCATAGAAACGATTCAAAGGTGCCCACCAGGCACTTGCGCTTGGTGGAAAGCAGTAATATCTTTACACAATAGTCCTCGATGGAACCCACAAAACATATATATACAACAATGACTCAAAGAGTCAAGAATACGATATACAATACAAAGATCCAAATCACCTTTAAAAGCGATATAGCGTCCGGAAAGACAAGATGCAAATTGAGCTAAGAGCCCTGAAGAATAACCAATGGCGTCCATAACCCTGCCCAGGCCAAGCCGGAAGGGTAACCTTGCTAACGACGTCGATCTCAAAACCTGCTTAAACAAAAAGGGGTGCCGACAAAGGGCAAAGGAAAAAGAGGAGCGTCAGTACTGAGGCCAGTACACAGCGAGGCTAGAATTCGGCGGTCCTCGCCTACATAGGTATGGTGGATCGGCGTGAAGCATGCACTAAACAACCTATAGAGACTCGATATAACTGTCGGATACCAGAGAGGGATAAGAAAGTCCTATTCGGAACCATCTTGATACTACCACCAAACATACCCATCCTGGTGTCTCCCCCTCGAGACCAAACGAGGAAGTCAACCGAGGAACTCACGCAGTTGGCAGTTTTATTTATTCAGTTATCGTTGTAGCAATTACTAGTCAGTCATAGATAATCATCCTGATATAATAAGCAGTGGGCAATTTTAGTTAACCATTCCGTTGTAGTTGCAACACTTACTAGTCAAATACAATTAGCATGAGATAACCCCAAAACCCAGCAGTTGTTGGTACTTTTATTTAGCCATTCCGTTGCAGTGAAGCTGATTACTAATCATATCGGATACAAGTCAAATTATAGCAGTAAACTTTAGTTATAGTTGTCTATGATCGAGACCTGTGCTCCAAGTCGTCCATAACCGCGGACACGGCTTCTCGAAAAGATTTAACCCTGCAGGGGTGCACCAAAGTATCCACACGCACTTCGACCCCTTTTGCGGATCGGTTAACATACACCCATCGGTATGTCGGAGGCCTAAGTCATGACGTTTCCCGGACCCAAAGTAAGTACATGGGGCCACCCACTAATCTACCCAAGAACGGTTGGCGGTCTCGAGACGGACTCGGGGTTTATCGAGACGGCAGTAAGCATCGAAACCGAAAATATGGTGGGCTTGTCGACACAATAACGTGTCACGATCCTAAACAAGATTGCGATACCTCGCACAATTTAAATTAAGCAAGAAAGCATGGCATAAGTACAGGATAGTAATAAAGCCCCAAACTAATTGTGGCCCCGACAATACTTTGAAATCAGGTACTAATCGATGGGGTGCCCATACACCCCACATGGTTAGCGCTCGATCTCTAACAGTGTCAAGAACTCGGGGTCCTACGGGACACAAGTGGATGGGTAACAACCAAATAACATCTATTGCCCACCTGTGCCTCTGCATTTACGTACTTCAATTTTAGTTATTAAACAATAATGAAAGTCTTGTTCATCTTCAACATTAAACATGCGGCAATACTCCAACAACTGTGGTACTGGACGACACGCAACAGCACTTGAGCACGCGCAAGTCCAACTATCTACCAAACAACAGGTAATAGGATGTGTCCAAGGCAATATAAGGCTGCAAGGTTCATCCGAAGGTCGGGGCGAAGCTCACATAAACTCAACGGCCTTATCCGCGAAGAAGCAAAACACTAGAAGAAACACCGGATGCAATATTTAATACTACGACAAAAGATCCAGCATGCTTATGATATGATGCATGCTGCAAAGCAGAACATGGAATGCATAAACAGAAAGGTCTCGTCGAGCTGATCATTTTAGACATATTATTTGTCAAATTTGGAGTTATAAAACAAAAGATATTAATTAATTAAGGAAAAAGGGCATTTAGTGTAATTTTAATCAACTTGAAAATTAAAGTGTCCAAAATATATTTTGAAGGCCATATTTGAAATCCTCACATTTTTCTGATCTCAAAACATATATTACATGTTTAATTTGGAATTATATTTCAAAAGTTATTTAAAAACAGATTTGAATTTGAAATTTAAACATTTACTGAAAACATTTTTATTTAACAGAAATTTGCCAGGACTTCTTACACCCAGGTGAATTGGACCCAAGCCAACGGGTGGTGGGCCCATCTTGACAGGGCACACGCCAGACAGGGAAAAGCTTCGCCATAGCTCGGCTAGCCCACACGGATGACAAGCGGGCCCAGTGGTTGCGGGCCCACGTGACAGCGAGAGGGGAGGGTCGGCCACGCGGCTCGGTGAGAGAGTGCGGGTTACGGCCCGAGGGAACAGAGGGGCTTTTCTGCAAAACGCTAGGTACCGACATGCGGGGTAGGCTTGACCGGTTCAAAGGAAAAAGGGCGAGGGCTCTTAAAAAGGACACGGCCATGTGGATCTTCTCGACGATCGATCGGTGCTCTCAGGAGCGGCGACGGGATCGAACCGCGACGCAAGGCAGAGAGGCGGTACGGCGCGGGCTAGGGTGGGTGACAGAGGAGCGGACGCAGTTAGCCGGGCTGCTGGCAGCGTAACAACGAACGACGCCGACCGCCGCAAGACCGAGGCCGTTCGACGATTTGACCGGCGAGCACAGCGCACAGGCGGATCATGTCGGAGGAGAAAGGCTCACCGCGAAGTCGTCGGAGGGCTTGGATCGGGCAGGGGGAGAGGGCGACAGCAGACGCGCCGGAGCTAGGGTTTCTTGCCAAGATCGCAGCTGCGGGCAGTTCGGGCTCCTCCGCGGCGGCGTGTGGTGATGCGGTGGATGTCTCGGTCTTCCTCGACACTGACGCGCCCGCCGCTGTACAGTGTAGCCGAGATGAGGCCGACGGAAGGTTGGTGATCGGGTGGAGAGGAAGGGAGGAGCGGCGCCTGGGTAGATCTGGGAGGGAGGCGTGAGAGGGAGTAGATAGGGACGGAGAGGAGAGGGGTGCCGTGGGGAGTGGTTAGGGATAGAGGTGGCTTCGGCCACCTTTTCCCTCCTCCTTCACGTCGCTTAGCCTCGGCAGGCAAAGGTGTAGGCATGGGGGAGTGACTGCAGGTGGGCCAGGCAGTTGAGGGGAGCTCGGAGTGGGGTCGGCCTGGCAGGGGTAGGGAGAGAGAGAGAGGGAGGGGTTGGCATGGAGCTAGGTTTGGATGGAGGGGGTAGATAGCTAGGGCAGGAGGGAGTGGCTCGGGTTAGGGTTAGAGAGAGGTGGTATGGTAGATGGTGATAGAGGTGTAGGTGATTAGGGTTAGGGTTTGGATAGAGAGGAGGGATTAGAGAGAGAGGGATGTGGTGGTAGCTATGGTTTGAAACATGAACAAAACAAGAGGTGGCAAAAGAGAGGAGAGAGGGATGGGAGATGATCCACTCAAAGATTCAAATAAAAACCCAAAAGACTAGAATGTGGTGGTACTTGCATGGCCCATGCAAAACAATTAAAGCCATGCTTATTCTTGTGAAAACAATAATATTTACATGGCATTATTCCTATGCATTCCCAAAATTGGAATAAAATCCAAGCAAAAAGAATTAAAAGGATGCCCCATGTGAAGTAGATGGAGATGACCATATTTGAATAGAAATGGGACTTGCTAGTGTGTATGTGCCACTAGGTATTTAGTAAGCCCAAAAATATCCCAACATGATAATAACCCCAAAACAACCCATATGAAAGCTAGGAAAAGGTTCCACTCACAAGGCATGCAAAGGTGGCCATGTGGCTCTCATAACCCAATAATGTGAAACAATATGGTGCATATATGAGAGCATGTGGAGATAGAATTGGATCCATCCCAACCCACATGAGCTAGAGGTAAAACCAAATAAGTTGCAATGCTCATATATGGTGGAATGGTGGAATGATGGGGTGATGGCAAGAAAGGTGGTGGAATGGAATAAAAGATATGCCCCCAACTCAACTTGGGCATTTACACAATATATCAATAACCAAATACAATATCAAGAGGCAAATACAATTTACAATGCATATGAGAGAAGAACCAACACAAAAAGGGTTTTATATGATGCTCAAATGCAAGGTGGCATGATGACATGAGCATGAGGTCATGATGATGCAATGCACAAAAACAACGCGATTCTCTAGTAGCAGTTTTTGCGGGGCGCCACATGCCCCCCCCCAAATGGCTGCGATGGACTCCGTATGGGAGGAACGAGTGGAGATGCTCTTATGAGTACATATGCGTTAGTCACATTCTACTCCCTGGCTAATCAGAACCGGTTCAAATAACACGAACTGAATAAGCACCAGCAAGCAAACAAACCTATGGTGGGTGGCTAGGAGGGTCGTTGTACTCCCAGCCCACTAGAGTTCAAACCTCGGATTTGACATTGTGTGTTGTATAAAAGGAGAAATATTTTTTCAGTGGGAGCCGACGTTCCCGACAGGAGCGACGCGTACGTGGCGACTTTGTCAATCTCAAGACCTGATCCGCTGGCTCAATCTCTCGGAGGTGTTTATAGAGGTAGAGTGTGCGTGTGTATTCATATGGGTGTGTGCATGTACGTGGGAAGTGCTCATAGAGGTAGGGTGTGCATATGTAAATTCATACGGGTGGGTCCATGTATGTGTTAACTGTGTTTTTCTAAAAAGATACTTCTTCCATTTATAAATAGATGAATTTGTCTAAATTTAAATATATCTAAACACATTTCAGTAGAGATACATTCATATCTGAGAAACTCAAATAAGTTATTTAGAGCAAGGGCAATAGTATGGTCGGCTGTTGGCTATAAGAAATGTCCACGTCATTTATAGTCAAGCTAATAGCCAGCTTATACAATAGATAAGAAAAAACTATAGTAATTTATTAGTAGCATGGCCTACTTTTCACTCTCGGAGGTGTTTATAGAGAACGCGCTACAGCGGGCTCTTAGCCAAAGAGTCCACTCATTTTCTCTCTTCTCTTCTCTCTTCTCCACCTAGACTAAGATATATTATTCAAGGACTATGCTACTACGCGGCGCCGCATATTAGCCCTCACATGTGGCGCCTGATATACCTGCGCTAATAGTTGTTGTCTAGCCGGAAAGACTGCCGCAGGCCTACCCGGCGAACCACATGTATCCAGACCGAATAAAAGTCGTAAAGCTAACACCCTATTCATGCAGTGTTGCTCGGCCACATGTTTTTAGTGATGGTTTTCAAATTAATCGAAGGCTAAGATGCCACATTAATTTGGACTAAGCGTGATTTTACTAATTGCCATATTAGTTTTGTCTACTTGCCAGATTAATTAGAAATAATTATCTAATTACTAATTACTGATATAATAGTTAGGTCTAGTTTTCGGGTTCAATTGTTACTAATTGCCATGCCAAATACTCCTACTTGCCAAGTTAATTATGTTCAGTTTCCAGGTTTAATCATATAAATTTGGCCACTACTTGCCAGATTATTAATCACATGGTTAACTAAGCCTATTACCAAATTCATATATATAACTGCCAGGTTCAAAATCACGTAATTGTCAGATTCAAAACCACATAATTGCCAGATTTGCTGATTCAAAATTACCTAATTGCCAGATTCAGAACCACCTAATTGCCAGATTCAAAACCACCTAATTGCCAGATTTGCCATATTCAAAACCACCTAATTGCCAGATTGATCAGCTAATCGGTACAACACATCTATACCTAACCTCTGCTACTTGCATCAGAGAAATCGCTAATCAGCATATCGACACAGAGGATGGAGAGGGAAAATTCAGCAGACCCACATAATAAATATCTGCTACTTGCATCGGAAAAATCAGTACATCCATGTGCTTGCTCGACGGCGTGCGATGGCCTCCGCTGCTACGTGCTCGGCGACCTTAACTCCCTTGTTGTGTGCTCGGTGGCACGCGCGGCTGACCCCGATGCAGGCTCTGCGGAGGTTGCGGCCTCCCTTCCACGTTTGCGGTGGCGCGAACCGGTCTTCAAGCCTCTTCCTCGTTGTCATCAGAGGCGTTTTGGTGGAGCTCCCTTGTGTCGGGCTGCGCTCATCGGCGTCGGCCATGCGTCATGCCGCACTCGTCGATGGCCTGGAGCACCCTCCTTGCGTGGCACTCGTCGGTGGAGGCCTGACGGAGCCCTCCCGCGGCACGGCGGTGTCCTGGATGAGCCCTTCCCTAAGTCGTGTCGCCGTCATCGGCGGCAGACTGGAGCAACCCTTCTCGTCGCGCCGCGCTCGTCAGTGAAGGCATGGCGGAGCTCTCCCGCGTTACAGCAGCGGCCTAGAGCAGCCTTCCCCGTCGCGCCGTGCTCATCGTGGAGGCCTCGAAGAGCCCTCTCGCCTCGCGCCGATCGGTGGATTTCGAGAGAGATTTTGAGTGGTCGTGGGGAGCCGTGAGGGGATAAGAGGGAAGGGATAAGAATGAGTAGATCCCATCACGCGATGCTCTTTCGTGAATTCTCACGCACCGCCGCACGCATAGGCGAACCGTGCAGCGCCTGTGTTTAGATTTTTCCATTATTCAATTGCTTATAGCTTACTTACGTCAGTTTATTGTACTTGCTCTTATGGACAAAGAGAGTGATTAAAAAATAAACACAGATAACCAAGTGAATATTACTTATTTTTTTTAATTTTAGTCCGTGCACCGCTACCGATGATTGGTCAGCTCAGTTGCCCATGTCTGAAGGGGAGATTGACGGCGGCGACGGGCCATCACAGTCAGTTTCCGCGAAGCTGAGAGAGATGGGGACACGACACGACTGGCGGTCTGGTCCCACTCCCGTCGCTAGCAACCGCACACATTGCATCTGGTCTGGTCGAACATTCCATCCGTCCTTGTCACACGGACCCTTCTTCTCCCCGTGTTTGCAGGTGCAGGTCGGTCCTTGCCCTCTAGTGAGAGCAATCATACGTGCCGACTGCCGAGTAATCATACACTCCGTGCAACGTTCCTTGCACTTGCACCTGGAATACGGAACGCGAGCCTGTCCGAGAAATGCGTATTACCTCCTACCCATATTAGTTGACTTGAATTTGTTAAAATTTGAATAAACCTATATACTAAATAGTGTTTAGATTTATTCAAATCTAGATAAATTTGAGTCAATTAATATGGGTCGGAGGGAGTAGAACTTTTCGCTTTTTCAAAAACTTAAAGCATCTCTAACAAACGGATTCTGTAAATTTACGAACTGAAAAACCTTACTACAGGCCATCGTATTCGAATTTTGCAGATTTGAAACGGTTTGGGTAGAATGGAGACGACAAATGAAACTGAACTTTTCGAATTCTTGCACTCGTGGCAAAATTCGACAAAAAATATGATTTGATCGTACACAAACTGTAGCTATTGTACTTAATTTCACAACTTGTGCAGCGATTCAAAAGCTGCTCGGCTAATTAAATTAACTGCGGAGGGAACAATGACGTCCTAGACCAAAATCGAGCTTGCTGCGTTGGGAGCTCCGGCGTGATCACTTTTCGGAGAGGTCGCCGCTTGTAGCTTGATGACGGTGGCATTGTGCCTCTCCTACCTCTCCCTCGTTAGGCAAGCCTCGACGAGAGTGACGGCCCTGTGCCTCTCCAGCTCATGGGGATCTCCGCCTTCGCGGTCGCGCTCCGACTCACGCGTGAGCATCTCCACCGCGAGGCGCTCCTCGTCGTAGACAGCGACGACACGCGCAAGCCCAGGGGGAGGGGGAGGTTTGGGGGGTGGTGAGGGAGGGTGCGCTCCATTTTTTCAAAATCTTAGCACAAGTTCATACACCGTGGTCCGGTGGCTTCCTGGAAACGGGGCTAACGGTAATCACGCAACTCAAGTCTCGATCATTGAAACTGTTTTTTTTTAATAAAAAAGTAAGACACTGTTTTTTTTCCGGGTAGATGATTGACACTGATTGCCTCTGTTGTTGTTGCGCTTCTATCTTCAAGTATCATGACAGAGATGAACACCGTCGCTGAGTATAAAATGGTACCCTCTGATTCATATATTTTTTAAATTTGATTTAAATACAAATATGTCTAGTCTAAACATTTAACTAGATACGTACGAAATTAAAAATATTAATATAAACAAGAGGAAAGAGAGAGTATAAATTCTAGTCATGGACGCTGTACAGCAAAAGTAAATAAATCATGGTGAGGTGTGACTTGGTACGGAAATAAGTTAACGCAACATGTATCACCCAACAGTTCCGTAGAAAAACCTATCCGTTAACTTGTCAACTAAGAGAAATGAATTTTCAGAGAAGAATCATTCCAAATAGAAATCAAAGAAAGAAAAACAATGAAGGAGTCAACGAAGAGCGAAATGTTTGACTGCTAAGCTGAGTTGACTTACGTGTGGCGCCAGCTGCATCCATGCCTCGCCCTGCAGCAGCCACCCAGGGGCCAGGGCGAGGGGAAAGTGGAAAAGCTGCAACCTTTGACTCCGTCCATCCACTCGCACCTCCGCGCGCTCCTCACATACCCGGCCGAACACGCCAGCCAGCCACTTCCCCAGTCCCCACCCCGACCCGCCCCGATCCCAGCGCAACCGAAACAATGGCCGCCGCTCCGCCACGCCCGCGCGGTGTGGCCTCCGTCACGGCGGCTCTCGCGCTCCTCGCCATCCTCGCCGTCGCGCGAGGGCAGCAGGGGTACGAGGCCAACGCGCAGGACAACTGCTACGGCAGGAACGACAGCACCGTGCTCGGATACACCTGCAACGCCACGGCCGCCACCCCCTGCGCCTCCTACGCCGTCTTCCGCTCCTCCCCGCCCTACTACGAGACCGCGGTCTCCATATCCTACCTCCTCAACCTCTCCCCGTCCGACGTCGCGAGCGACAACGGCGTGCCCACCGTCTCCCCCGTCGCCGCCTCCCAGCTCGTGCTCCTGCCGGTCCCCTGCCGCTGCGCGCCGCAGGGGTACTACCAGCACAACGCCTCCTACACCATCCAATTCGACAACGAGACCTACTTCATCATCGCCAACATCACCTACCAGGGCCTCTCCACCTGCCAGGCGCTCATCGCGCAGAACCCCCGCCACGACAGCCGCGGCCTCGTCAAGGGGAACAACCTCACCGTGCCGATCCGCTGCGCATGCCCCTCGCCGAAGCAGGCCGCCGCCGGGGTCAAATACCTGCTCGCCTACATCGTCAACTGGGGCGACACCATCTCCGCCATCGCCGACCAGTTCCGCGTCGACGCCCAGGCCGTGCTGGACGCCAACAGCATCACCGAGACTGACATAATATTCCCCTTCACCACGCTGCTCATCCCGCTCAAGACCGCGCCCACGCCGGACATGCTCGCCTCGCCGGCGCCGCCGCCCGCTCCGGCCCCACCGCAGGCCCAGACTCCGCCTCCGTCCGGGGGGTCCAGCAGCGGGGTTGCCGTCGGGGTCGGCGTTGGTGTCGGCGTGCTTGCGTTGGCGGCCCTTCTTGGCCTGATCTTCTTCTGTGTCCGGCGGCGCCGGCGTCGTACACGGCCCGCCGTTGGGGGAAACGGCGGCCGCGCGGGGAAGGTGGCGGTGATGGACGTTCCCTCGTCCTCGGATTACGACCCGCTGGCGTCCGGGAAGCACACGACGGGCACGACCACGAGCTCCTCCTCGACGTCCTCGGCGCTGGTGTCCAGCGACGCGCGCGCGGCGGCGGAGGCGATGACGCTCTACAAGTTCTCGGATCTCGAGAAGGCGACGGAGGGGTTCTCGGAGGAGCGGCGGATCGCGGACGCGTCCGTGTACCGCGCGGTGATCAACGGCGACGCGGCGGCAGTGAAGCGCGTCGCCGGCGACGTGAGCGGCGAGGTGGGCATCCTGAAGCGCGTGAACCACTCCAGCCTCGTCCGCCTCTCGGGCCTCTGCGTGCACCACGGCAACACCTACCTGGTCTTCGAGTACGCCGAGAACGGCGCGCTCAGCGACTGGCTCCACGGCGTGGGAGGCGGCGGCACGCTCGTGTGGAAGCAGCGCGTGCAGGCGGCGTTCGACGTCGCGGACGGCCTCAACTACCTCCACCACTACACGAACCCGCCGTGCGTGCACAAGAACCTCAAGAGCAGCAACGTGCTCCTGGACGCCGACCTCCGCGCCAAGGTGTCGAGCTTCTCGCTGGCGCGGTCGGTCCCCGAGGGCGCCGACGGCGCGCAGCTCACGCGCCACGTCGTGGGCACGCAGGGGTACCTGGCCCCGGAGTACCTGGAGCACGGCCTCATCACGCCCAAACTCGACGTGTTCGCCTTCGGCGTCATCCTCCTGGAGCTGCTGTCAGGGAAGGAGGCGACGTTCGACGACGGCGGGGACAAGAGGGGGGAGACGCTGCTGTGGGAGTCGGCGGAGGGACTGGTCGTGGAGGGCGAGGACGCGCGAGGCAAGGTGCGGGAGTTCATGGACCCGCGGCTGCACGGCGACTACCCGCTGGACCTGGCCGTGGCCGTGGCGTCGCTGGCGCTGCGGTGCGTGGCGAGGGAGCCCCGGGGGCGGCCGTCCATGGACGAGGTGTTCGTGACGCTGTCGGCGGTGTACAACTCCACGCTGGACTGGGATCCATCGGATTACGGCAACTCCCGATCTTCCATCGTCGGGAGATAGATTGTACTATTAGCAGTACCATTTAGTATTTCAAATGTGAGTAGCTGAATGCGTAATTCGAGCTAAATGTTCAGTAGCTTGTCACCATCTAGGAGTGTATTTTTAAAGAATAAGTGGCAAGAACTGCATCAATTATTTGTAGTACAGAATATTAAATTGCTCTATTCGGTAATAGATTAGTTGCTGGATGCTCGCATAGACACGCCTGTTAGCTATAATTTTATCACTAGGGTGACAACAATTATCTGATCATGCATTAGAGCACCTAATTAACTTGTAACATAGGATTAGGAGATTTAGCTTAGAGTTAAGTGAAGGACTCCCGTGGCTGCTTGACGCACGCATGGTGTAGCCCATGCCATGATCGATGGAGACAGCAGCAAGTCGACGATGTGGAGGTCATCGACTTGATGGTATCGAGAGAGTGTGAGAGAGTACAGCACCATAACCTAGTGAAAAGAGTGGAAAAAGAAGAGGCTGTCCAGAGTTTTAAGATTTGACACGTTTGTTTTTAAGCTGGTGTTTAAAAGGTTAAACGTGTTTGCTCTAAACTTGTTAAGCTTGTTTCTTATTTCGAGTACTTCGATCTAGTTAGCTGGTTTGATATTTGAGTCAGTATAACATCAGATTTGGAAGCGGTTTGGTTAGACCGGTGCAATTTTAGCATAGAGCAATTTTGTTAGACGAACAGTTTGGACAGGCAAACGATGTCCGATTGAGCTGAAATTTGACATGTATATTGAGTACTTGTATGTTAGCTTGTGTAACACCACGGTTCTAAAAAAGACCGTATCTTCTATGTGACATGTCAATCCCTAGATCGGTTCATTGGCCCACAATAGAATAAGATGAATAACATAGCAAAATATCTGTGTATCATAAATAACGAAGATCCAGAGTATCATTATTACAATAAAGGCTTAGCTCAAAGCTAGATCAAATTATTCAGGTAGCAACATAAATAAAGTAAATTCTCCATTCTTCAAATTGCCCACAAGTGAACAAGTGCCGAGTGAAGTACCGTGGCCTAAATCGATTACTCAGAATCGGAATATCTTGCAACATGAAACGTAGCAGCCCCGAAGGGTCAATACATGGAATGTATGGCAAGTAGAGCTATTAAAGGAGATAATAGTGCTAACTTGCAATAATCAATATCAAACAACTCAGACGTCCATAACCGGGGACACGGCTAATCGATTAGATTATACACCCTATAGGGGTTAGTACACTTTACCCATGTGACTTGGCCAGCCCAGCTCGTACCATCACTCTCATTTTGGGTGATGATAGGGAGAAGTCCAAGAAGAGACCATTCGGAAAGTAGCTCCCCAATCCCGACGCGCACCGATCCAACCTACCAAAATTCTACATCTCTGGATACGCGGGTTCGAGTTACAACAACCTACTGAGTCCAACCAACCGCCCATTTCATTATTGGCACATGGTTGTAAGCTACAAAATAAATAAGCCAATCATTTTCTCTTGATACCTGGGTGCCTTTCCGCAATGATACAACCAAAAATTATCAATCCCATCACACCCAGGAGATTCATTGATTAAGTTGTTTTAGTTTTCACAAACCAACACATTTAAAAACAACTTTCAGTGATGTAACCCAGCCCTCGTTCATCATAGCATGGCTAAGCACATCTACCAACGGTGGTTCATCTACAAGGAAAGCCCTACCACATAATATGACATAGCATAGCGATAGTATTATCCTACACATGCATCTACAAAATACACGACAATGCATTAAAAATAGTAGGATAACATCATGAACAAGGTAGCAACTACTTTCCTTGGTTGTAGCGGTCGGAAGAACAAATCCGCACACGAGCAAGCGTTGCACTCATCACAATCTACACGATACAGTTGCAATCATAAACAAACCATTCACAATCATATGTAAACAAAGATGATGCAAGATGCATGCATGACAAGTAGGTTGATGCTACGGCAGCACCACATAAACCTATTCAGTAAAGCTACTGTATGCATGCATGGAAATTATTTTTAGCGCAAGGCAAATAAGTATGCAATTTATAATGCTCAATAATAGAGCTAGAAACTAAATAATTCAGTACTGTTCACATACTGCTTGTAAAATCTTGGAAAAATTCTACTGTGTAGGCAATACTAAATAGGAACAGTACCAATTGGAATTTCTCAAAAAGGAATTATATAACTCCCTGAGTAATTAAAATACTGCAGTAAGCCTTTAAATAGATTCTGCAAAATTTATTACTGTAAGCCTAACTTTTTAATTCACTTTGAGATTCCTCTAGTTCTACTGATTCCAGGGACATATTATTTTCAATTTTTGGAGTTACAGAACTTATTCTATGAATTAATTACTCTAAAAAGGGCATTAAATCATTTAATTAGTCTGGACAAAATCTTGCTGTAAAAGTGTAAAACAATGGTACAGCAAGATTCTACATGAGTTACTGAATCTACACATATTTTATTTTAATTTTTGGCAGAGCAGATTTAAAGATATGAATTTTGCAAGTTTATACAAATTTCTGCCAATTAAATCTATTTAGAAAATACCCGGGCAGACTTTGACTGTTGACTGGGCTGACGTGGCGCTGACCGGGTCAGCGCCCGTGTTGACTGTTCAACGGTCCGATCTGGACCGTTGGATCAAGATCCGATGGCAGGGAGGCACGCGAGAGGGGGAGGCTCACCAGCGGCGGCGGACGACGTCGGTGGCGGCGGCTCCGGCGATCCCGGCAGCGTCGGCTCGGCGTCTGAGGTCGGCGGGGCTGGGCGGCGAGGTCGGGTGAGCTCGGCAGTCGAGGCGGCGGGCGGCGCGGCGTGCGGCGGCGGCGGAAGAAAGGGGCGAGGGGGTCACGGGCGAGAGAAGGGAGGTCGCGGGTGGCGAGGAAGGCGCGGCGGCGGCCAAGACTTACCAAGCGGCTGGATGTGGGCGACAAGGCGGCGTGAGAGCGGCGCGAGGGGGTGGCGGCACGAGGCTAAGAAGGGAAGGGGGTCCATGCGGGGTCAAGGCGGATTCCGCGGCGGCGGTTGTGGAGTTCGGGGCGCACACGGGCGCCCGACAGTGGGCCCAATTGTCCGTGGTAAGACGGCGGGTGATAGCGAAAGCGCCAGGTTATGTGCATGGTACATCTTCCTTCTGGAAGCACGGCCAATGGGTCTGGCGCTTTTTTTTTGTTCTTTTTTTTTCTGGCAATTTCCTTATCTGAATTTCTTTTCTGAATCTGTCTAGAACTAAGTCCAAAATTCAGATTTGCATATCTTTTGCTACGGGGCTCCGAATCGAGTGATTCAAAGTGATACGGGTTCGTGGAGGAACCCTCTATGCACGTGGGCCATCCATACACTCAAAATATAAATTTTTTGACAGAGGCATGGTAAAACCAAGCGTTCAAGTGTAGGCGTCAAAATGCAAATGCAAGTGGTTTGATTTGCCAAAATCCTTTTCAACTGAATTTTTGCATGGATAATCATGATGCAATGACATGAATGATATGCAGCACCAAATCTAAAATTTGGGATGTGACAAGACTAACCCCCTTAAGATGAATCTCGTCCCCGAGATTCGGTGCGGCTAGCAAATAGGTGCGGGTAGTCCTCTCGGATGTCATCCTCACGCTCCCAAGTGGCTTCCTCTTCGGTGTGGTGACTCCATTCCACCTTGCAAAACCTGATCGTCTTGGTATGGGTAATCCTCTCCGCTGTTTCCAGTATCTTTACCGGCTTCTCCTCATAGGTCAAGTCATTCTCGAGCTGAACCTCCTCTAGTGGCACGGTGTCTCTCAAGGGGGTATCCACCATCTCCGGATGTCACTTCTTCAACTGGGACACGTGGAACACATTGTGGACAGCGGACAGAGCCTCTGGCAACTCCAACTGATAAGCAACTTCTCCCTTGCGTGCTAAGACCCGATATGGTCCAATAAACCGAGGTGCCAACTTACCCTTGATTCCAAATCTCTTATTTCCACGAAGTGGCGACACTCTGAGGTATGCTCTATCACCTATCTCATACACCACTTCCTTGCGCTTGGCGTCAGCGTAGCTCTTCTGTCTTGATTGTGCTACCTTCAGCCTGTCCCTAATCAAGGCGACCTTCTCCTCAGCGTCCTTGATCAAATCAGGTACAAACAGCTGACGTTCTCCTACTCCATCCCATAGCAATGGTGTCCGGCACCGCTTCCCGTATAGCACATCGAACGGTGACGTCTTGATGCTGGATTGATAGTTGTTGTTGTAGGAAAACTCAGCATACGACAAATTCTCATCCCAACTAGAACCATGAGCCAAAGCGCAAGCTCTCAGCATATCCTCCAAAATCTGATTTACTCTCTCGGTCTGTCCATCAGTCTGTGGGTGGAATGCTGTGCTAAACTCCAATCTAGTCCCAAATGAATCGTGCAGCTGGCGCCAAAAGTGTGAGGTAAATTGGGTGCCTCTATCTGATACAATACTCTTAGGAACTCCATGTAGGCACACAATCCTGTCCATATAAATCTTGGATAACTTTGCACTCGTATAGGTCGTCTTCACCGGTATAAAGTGGGCTACCTTGGTCAAATGGTCGACCACTACCCAAATGGAGTCATATCCTGACCTGGTCCTGGGCAATCCTGTGATAAAATTCATTCCCACTCTATCCCACTTCCATTCCGGCACTGGCAATGGCTGTAGCGGTCCTGCTGGCTTCTGGTGTTCCGCCTTCACTCGCCTACATACATCACATAAGGCAACATGCTCAGCGATGTCTCCCTTCATGTTGTTCCACCAGAATCTCTCCTTTAGGTCCATATACATCTTCGTATTGCCTGGATGTATGGAATACGGCGAGTCATGAGCTCCCCGCAGAATCAACTTCCTTATCTCCGGATCGTTGGGAACGCACAAACGATCTCCATACCACAAGGTTCCTTGCTCATCCTCGCGGAATCCTTTTGCTCGATCCTCCTTCATATTTTCCTTTACTTCGTCTATCTCCTTGTCTCCTACTTGAGCCTTCCTGATCCTGATCCTGTCCTGTAGCGTTGGTTGGACTTCCATTGTTGCCAAATATCCTTCAGACACTACCTCTAGTCTAAAGTCCTTGAATTGCTTGCACAAATCCTCGGGTAATTCCCCAACAGTCAATCCATTGGCATAGACTTTCCGGCTTAGAGCATCCGCTACTACATTGGCCTTTCTTGGGTGGTACTGCAGATTCATATCATAATCCTTGATAAGTTCCAACCATCTCCTTTGCCTCATGTTCAGTTCCTTCTGTGTAAATATGTATTTCAGGATCTTGTGGTCGGTGTACACATCGCAGTGTTTCCCCATTAAGTAGTGCCTCCATACTTTGAGCGCATGAACCACTGATGCTAGTTCCAAGTCATGCGTGGGATAATTCCTCTCATGGTGTTTAAGTTGCCGCGAGGCATATGACACCACTCTCCCATCTTGCATCAGCACACTCCCAAGTCCCTGTCGAGAAGCATCACAGTACACTTGGAAATCCTTCTGAAGATCTGGTAAACACAGAACAGGTGCAGTCACTAGTCGACGCTTCAGTTCCTAAAAGCTGGCTTCACACGCCTCCGTCCATTCAAACTTCCTCTCCTTCTTCAGAAGTTCAGTCATCGGTTTAGCAATCTTGGAGAAGTTTTCAAATGAACCTCCTGTAATATCCAGCAAGTCCCAAAAAGCTATGAATATCACCCACATTCTTGGGCGCTTCCCACTCAGTCACTGCAGTCACTTTGCTTGGATCAACAGCGACTCCTTCTCCTGACACCACGTGTCCAAGAAATCCAACAGTGTTAAGCCAGAATTCACACTTGCTGAATTTGGCATACAGCTTGTGTTCCCTTAGTTTCTCCATAATCAGTCACAGATGTTTCTCATGCTCAGCATCATCCTTGGAATATATCAGTATGTAATCAATGAACACAACCACGAACTTGTCCAAGTACTCCATGAATACCTTGTTCATCATGGTCATGAAATATGCCGGGGCATTCGTTAGTCCAAAAGACATAACTGTATACTCATATAAACCATACCTAGTAGTGAAAGCGGTTTTTGGTATGTCCTCCTCCCGGATCTTCAATTGGAAGTATCCCGATCGCAGATCAATTTTGCTAAACACCTTTGCTCATTCCAGTTGATCAAACAGATCATTTATGTTAGGCAGGGGGTATTTGTTCTTGATGGTCACTTCATTCAGCGAGCGATAGTCCACCACTAATCTCTTGCTGCTGTCTTTCTTCTCCACAAATAGAACAGGTGCACCCCATGACGACGAACTAGGCTGAATGAATCCCTTGTCCAACTGCTCCTTTAACTGCTTCTTCAATTCTTTCAGCTCATCCACATCCATTTTATATGGTCTCTTGGCTATTGGTCCTTTTCCCGGCATCAGATCGATGAGAAACTCCACTTCCCTGTCAGGTGGCATCCCTGGCAGCTCTTCCGGAAACACGCCAGGGTAATCCTTAATCACAGGCACAGTATCCATGCTAACCCCCTTAAGAGAATTCAGCTTACACCTTCCCGGTCGCACAACCGACTTGAACCTAATTCTCTTACCATCCGGGGTTTTGAGTGAAACAGCTCGCTGTGCACAATCTATGTGTCCCCCATGCATAGACATCCAATCCATACCCAGAATTACATCTAACCCTTGTGATTCCAATACTACCAGATGTGCAATGAAATTGTGTGCTCCAATCCTCACAGTTAAGTCGCGGCATCCCGCGCTAGCTATCATATCCCCTCCAGGTGAACTCACTCTAATAGACTCTTTCATATACTCCGTAGGTAACTTATACTTATCCACAAATTCCCTTGATATGAATGAATGCAATGCACCAGTATCGAAAAGTATAAGTGCAAGGTGAGTGTTGATTGGAAACTTACCAATCACAAGATCAGGCTCATCTGGGATCTCCTCCACATTCATGTGGTTCACTGTGTCCTTCTGGTTGTTGGTTGGCTTCAGCACCTTCTTCTCCGAACAGTTGTCCGCATAATGCCCCTTCTGACCATACTTGAAGCATGTTACCTCACTCAGATCCTTCTTCACAAAGCTGCGATCACGGTTGCGGCCATGTCCACTGTGTCCTCCAGAGTGGTGAGTGTGTCCTCCCTTGTGGTTGTGGCGGTTGATCTTGTGGCTATCATGGCGATTTCCATCGCCTCCATGGTTGTGGCGGTCATGGCTTCCATGGTCACTCCCTCCATGCTTGGAGTATCCATCATAAGAAGTGCGAGACTTGTGGTGAGAACCAGAGTGGTGATTGCTCCTCTTTCTCTTGTGGTTTTCCACCTGCTTGTGCTTCCCTTCCAAGATCCTGGCCTTGTCCATAAGCTCCTGGAAAGTGGGACAATAAACCACTAACAATTGCACTGAAAGCTCATCACTGAGGCCATCCAGGAATCTCTCCCTCCTTTTTGCATCAGTGTCAACATCCTCTGGTGCATAACGAGACAGGTTGTTGAACTCCTGAATATACTCAGCCATGGTGCGGTTGGTTTGGCGCAAGTTGCAAAACTCCTTCCTCTTCAGGCTCAGAACTCCTGAAGACATGTGGTTGGTCTTGAAACCTTCCTCAAACATTGCCCAAGTCACGGTGTCCAGCGGGTGGGTGATCTGAAAAGTGCCCCACCAAGAAGCGGCTGGTCCTTCCAGTAGGTGAGCGGCAAACCTCACCTTCTCAGCATTGGTGCACCCAACAGTTACCAGATCCTTGTTGACTAAACGCGACCAGTCGAGAGCAACCATCGGCTCCGTTGCAGTAGAGAACTTAGCTGGCCTTAGACTCAGAAACCTAGTGAGAGCATCTCCCTGAGGCTGGTTGTTCCCATTGTTGTTGTTGTTCTGAGCTTCCATGAACTGGGTCATAATTTGGGTCAGCTATGCCTGAGATGCCATGAGCTGATCCAACTCAGTGGGTTGACGGCGGGGAGGCATCTCCGGTTCAGCACAGGTAAGCTTAGAAAGAATCAACTACGAAAACATGATTCTACCCATGCATTATGATCAAACAACAACAAAACAATTGCAGACAATCTCAAGCAAGAAACACATCAACAAACAAGTGATCCAGCAACATCCCAGGGGTTATCCTAGCAGTACATATCTACTGAAATAGTTTTTGGAAGAGTTGACAATGGTTAACTACACAATAGATCAACAAAGCATTAAAAACAACAATCTGCCAGAACAGTCCAGCAGTGTTCACGAATTTTTCTACCTGACTTAAACTCGTCAGGAATTTTTGCTGATTTTTGTGCATACAGTACAGGGAGTTTGTAGCCATCCCTATTTTTTTCAGATTTTCCCAGATACCAGTAAAATATGAAAAATCGTACAGTACTGCTGTATCAACAGTAAACTGCAACAGGAATAACTCAGATATTAACCAATGTTGCTATAACTCTTCCATAAAATTCGCACAAATAATCCTGGGATATTGGAGTACACAAATAAGCAACTAAACACTCTTAAACTAACAGTAATTAAGTTTTACATCGATCGAGACTAGTCCTAACGATTTTACCTAACGAAGACTAATTGGTGGACTTCTATCTACTTCTTGAAGAGGTTGCGGTAGGTCCTTGCACTCATGCGTTGGCGCTTCTGTCCACGATCCAAACATGGCGGCGGAGTGTACACCTCTCCTGAGTCATCACTTGAAATCTCAAACTCCACCTCTTCTGGATCCTCCTCTTCTTCTTCATTCTCTGCTGCAACTGCAACAGCTTCATCTCCTCCACCATCATCACCACCCTCGTCCTCATCATCATCATCGTTCCCACTGTCATCATCATCATCATCATTGTTGCCATCATCTCCATTGTCATCATCAGAGGGTGGATTCAGCTGTGCTTGGAGAGCGGCAATCTGCGCTGCCATATCTTCAATAGTTTGATTCCTTTCCTGGACGGTCCCTTGCAACTGTTGTATGTTCTGGTTGTTTTCCTGCACATTCCTATTAAGATGAGCTATGGTTGCATCCCTGCCTATCAGGGCATTCTCCAGAACTCCCACAGCTCCATGCAAGGTCTCTATCTCCTGTCCTTGGACCACCATACCATTGCTGGCAAAATCTGCAATCTCCTTTACCATCATCACTTTCTCAGCTAGAGCTCCATTCTCCCTTTCCATGTCCTCTATGTGCCTCCGACGGGGTGGCATGTTGTTCCTGTCGCCCGGGGTAACCATAATGTTCCCATCTTCATCACGCCTCCCATAGTCACGGTAGGGTGAATCTACTGGCAGTAGGTGTCGGACAAGATGGCACTGGCGAGACAAGGCTTCATGCATGGCCAAGTTTATTCCAAGTCCCCAGTTGCAGTATGTCTTGGTGTAGATCAGATGCACAGGGTTTGGCAAGGCGGCATCCCTGAAGATGAAAGTGGTGATCTCCCATGCATCCTCACCATATCCATAGGTGTACATCCTTCTTCCCTTGAACATGGGCAGTGGCAATCCCAACGACTGTGAGAGCTGTGCTAACTGTCTTGCAAAGGGCCTTGGTGACTCCATGGTTGCATACTCAGTCCTGACTTATCCCATCTATCAATTAAAAGAGGAAAGTGTGATAATAGCATATGGTAAGAATTTACGAGAGTGAAAAGCATAAGATGAAAGACAGAGTTAATATAGGCTGTAATAATTCTATCTATGGCTTCCTATTCCAAACCTAGGTCACGATCCTACAGTCGACACACGGGCTCTGATACCATCTTGTAACACCACGGTTCTGAAAAGACCGTAGCTTCTATGTGACATGCCAATCCATAGATCGGTTCATTGGCCCACAATAGAATAAGATGAATAACATAGCAAAATATCCGTGTATCATAAATAACGAAGATCCAGAGTACCATTATTACAATAAAGGCTTAGCTCAAAGCTAGCTCAAATTATTCAGGTAGCAACATAAATAAATTAAATCCTCCATTTTTCAAATTGCCCACAAGTGAACAAGTGCCGAGTGGAGTACCGTGGCCTAAATCGATTACGCAGAATCGGAATATCCTGCAACATGAAACGTAGCAGCCCCGAAGGAGCAATACATGGAATGTATGGCAAGTAGAGCTATTAAAGGAGACAATAGTGCTAACATCTAAATGCATATCTGGCAAGTGGAGCTGTGGCTAGCTTGCATTTGCAAATACCTTTGTCCTACTTTCATAAACAGTTTTTGATTTTCTTTGAAAAGATCCCAATTAAGTTAACCCAACAACATTAAAGAAATTATGAAATTAGAATGAGCGAGAAACATGTCATGGAATCAATATCAAGCAACTCAGACGTCCATAACCGGGGACACGGCTAATCGATTAGATTATACACCCTGCAGGGGTTAGTACACTTTACCCATGTGACTTGGCCAACCCAGCTCGTACCATCACTCTCATTTTGGGTGATGATAGGGAGAAGTCCAAAAAGAGACCATTCGGGAAGTAGCTCCCCAATCCCGACGCGCACCGGTCCAACCTACCAAAATTCTACATCTCTGGATACGCGGGTTCGAGTTAACACAACCTACTGAGTCCAACCAACCGCCCATTTCATTATTGGCACATGGTTGTACACGTAAGCTACAAAATAAATAAGCCAATCATTTTCTCTTGATACCTGGGTGCCTTTCCGCAATGATACCACCAAAAATTATCAATCCCATCACACCCAGGAGATTCATTGATTAAGTAGTTTTAGTTTTCACAAACCAACACATTTAGAAACAACTTTCAGTGATGTAACCCAGCCCTCGTTCATCATAGCATGGCTAAGCACATCTACCAACGGTGGTTCATCTACAAGGAAAGCCCTACCACATAATAGGACATAGCATAGCGATAGTATTATCCTACACACGCATCTACAAAATACACGATAATGCATTGAAAATAGTAGGATAACATCATGAACAAGGTAGCAACTACTTTCCTTGGTTGTAGCGGTCGGAAGAATAATCCGAACACGAGCAAGCGTTGCACTCGTCACAATCTACACGATACAGTTGCAATCATAAACAAACCATTCACAATCATATGCAAACAAAGATGATGCAAGATGCATGCATGATAAGTGGGTTGATGCTACAGCAGCACCACATAAACCTATTTAGTAAAGCTACTGTATGCATGCGTGGAAATTATTTTTAGCGCAAGGAAAATAAGTATGCAATTTATAATGCTCAATAATAGAGCTAGAAACTAAATAATTCACTACTGTTCACATACTGCTTGTAAAATCTTGGAAAAATTCTACTGTGTAGGCAATACTAAATAGGAACAGTACCAATTGGAATTTCTCAAAAAGGAATTATATAACTCCCTGTGTAATTAAAATACTGCAGTAAGCCTTTAAATAGATTCTGCAAAATTTATTACCGTAAGCCTAACTTTTTAATTCACTTTGAGATTACCCTTATTCTGGTGATTCCAGGGACATATTATTTGCAATTTTTGGAGTTATAGAACTTATTCTACGAATTAATTACTCTAAAAAGGGCATTAACTCATTTAATTAGTCTGGACAAAATCTTGCTGTAAAAATGTAAAACAGTGATACAGAAAGATTCTACATGAGTTATTGAATCTACACATATTTTATTTGTAATTTTTGGCCTAGTAGATTTAAAGATATGAATTTTGCAAGTTTATACAATTTTCTGCCAATTAAATCTATTTAGAAAATACCCAGTCAGACTTTGACTGTTGACTGGGCTGACGTGGCGCTGACCGGGTTAGCGCCCGCGTTGACTGTTCAACGGTCCGATCTGGACCCTTGGATCAAGATCCGATGGCAGGGAGGCACGCGAGAGGGGGAGGCTCACCGGCGGCGGCAGACGGCGTCGGTGGCGGCGGCTCCGGCGATCCCGGCCGGCTCGGCGTCTGGTCGGGGCGACGGGCGTGGGTCGGGGCGAGCTTCGGCCGGCTGGCGGCGGCGTCGGTGGCGCCAGCGGCGGTGGGAGTGCTCCTGGGAAGAGAGGAGGAGGGTCGTGAGGCGGGGGCAAGGTCGCGGAGCTCTGAGCAAAGGCGAGGCGGCGGCAGTGGCGCTCTGGGAGCGGCTGATTCGGCGGCAAGGCGGCGTGGGGCGTGGGAGAGGGGGTGGCAGCGCGAGGCTAAGAAGGGGAGGTCCACGGGGTCGAGGCGGATTCCGCGGAGGTTGTGGAGTTCGGGCGGACACGGGCGGTCTTGAGAGGTGGGCCCACAGCCGGTATGGCGTGGCGCATAAGCGCCTAAGCCAGGTGTTGTGTTGTAACTCTTGTGGCTGTCATTGTCGCTACTTGGGTGGGCCAGCAGGCTGGCCAGTGGCGTTTTGTTCTTTTTTTTTCTTTTTTCCTAGCAATTTCCTTATCTGAATTTCTTTTCTGAATCTGTCTAGAACTAAGTCCAAAATTCAGATTTGCATATCTTTTGCTACGGGGCTCCGAATCGAGTGATTCAAAGTGCTACGGGTTCGTGAAGGAACCCTCTATGCACCTAGGCCATCCATACACTCAAAATATAAAGTTTTTGATAGAGGCATAGTAAAACCAAGCATTCGAGTGTAGGCGTCAAAATGCAAATGCAAGTGGTTTGATTTGCCAAAATCCTTTTCAACTAAATTTTTGCATGGATGATCATGATGCAATGACATGAATGATATGCAACACCAAATCTAAAATTTGGGACGTGACAGGTTGTCTATCAAGTTTGGTGCTGATTGGATCTGCGGTGTAACAACAGTTTGCTAATTACCGAAGATGACAGAAACTGAGATACTCTGCTTTGCTGTAATTTTTTTTCAAGTGGTTGTTGTTGCCGGTTGGAAACATGCTGAGTGTGTTGTATATCTCTAGATGTTTTAGAGAAGACTTTGTACCCAGGTTACTCATAGTGAAGCTCGTGTGGACCGGTTGGTCCACACCCGTGGTTTTTTTTGTCCTTGCCTTGAAGAAGTTTTTCCACGTAAATCCTTGTGTCACATGTGGATGTGCTTGTTGTTTTATTCCCGCTGCATATTTATTGATTGAAGCTATCCTCGGAGTTCAACGCAAGTAGCGGGGGTTGTGTATCTTCCCCCAACACCTCTTCCTCTCCGATGCTCACACCCGCCGACTCTTTCGTGCTCAACCTCTTATTCAAGGACTGCGTCGTGGCCTCTCATGTCGGGCCTCGTCGTCGCTGCACGCCTTTGCCGTCAGGTCCTCGTCCATCTCCATGGTCTTTGTCGCCATGATAAGCTCACCCTAAACTAGTAATGGAAATATGGGGAATTAATCAGAAGCGGGTGGGGGGGGATTTCTCACACACCATCTTATTATGCAAGAATTGGGAAAATTGTCTAGGGAAAGATTCAATCGAAGTTACAAGGCAGCTACACCAGTATCAGTGGCGGCTAAGATTTAACCCTTTACAAGAAGGAATGGTTTCTGGTGACTCCGGGGAGCACTACTTAAAGGAAAACAGAGAAAAAGATAAGGCATGGTAAAGGTAGAAGAAGTAGGGTCACAACCGCGGTGCCAGCCTAAGTAATTGACTTTGCCGTTGGATCTCCCTTGTAGCGCCAAGATGCTTCATAGTTGCGCGAAGAGGTAAGTCGAAGTCGTTGTTGCTTCTATTAGGAAACCGACTAGGACACACGCAACCCTAAAAATTCCCCCGCTGTGAGAACATGCCTGTCCTCAGGGCTAAAACTCTGGGAACACCTTCGAAATGAACGCCGAGTCTTCCCAAGTAGCTGCCGAAGCTGGCAGATTAGACCATTTGATCAACCATCAGACAACTGGGATATTGATGTTGCCGTGCACTATAGGGACCAGTTTGCGTTCCAATATTGCTTCATGGCTGATTAGAATTGTACCATCAGGGTTGAGAAGGGGCATATTTTTTGACGGTACAACATTGGGTCCCAAATTCTTTTTAAGTTGACTGACATAGAATGTGGGATGAAGAAGACAACCATCAAATAATAGCATCTTGTAGGATACAACTCCAACCTTCTCCAACATAAGAAAAGGTCCATAGTATTTGGAGTGGAGCTTCAGGTTATGATGTAAACTCAAAGAGGTGTGCGTGTAAGGTTGTATTTTGAAGTATACCATGTACCCAATGTCCAGGTTTCTCTCCACTCTATTCTTGTCAGCAAAATGCTTCATTCTATCTTGTGCCTTTAACATATTTTCTTTAATTTGTGCCGCAATAATTTGAGTATTGGTTGATGGAAGTAGTGTCTCACTGTTGTCCTCAACTAGTAACAACAACTCAGCAATGAGAGGAGGTTTTCTACCATAGAGAGCATAAAATGGGGTCATATTGAGTGAAGAGTGAAAACTAGTGTTGTACCACCACTTTGCCATAGATAACCAGAGACTCCACTTTCTAGGTTGATGAAATACCATCATCTCAGGTAATTCTCTAAGCATTGGTTAACCCGTTCAGTGTGTCCATCCGTTTGGGGGTGGTAGGATATACTGAAATGGAGTTTAACTCCTAGGGAAGTGAAGAGATCATTCCATAGGTGACATGTGAAGATCCTATCCCTATCAGTTACTATCACAAAAGGCAGCCCATGCAATTTGAAGATATTGTCCTTAAATGTCTTAGCCACGGTTTTGATAGTAAATGGATGCTTGAGTGGCACAAAATGTGCATATTTTGTGAATCTATCAACCACCACCAAGATGACATCCTTTTTATCATAAATTGGTAAACTGATAGCGCTTGCCGAGGTGGAAGAGGTTGAAGTAGATTCCCCAGTAACGGCATGTGGCATCCCGCAAAACCTCGACTAGAAAATCGCGTTGAATTTGTGCATTGCATCGTCATCATCAGGCATTGTTTGCATAAAACTATTTTTGCAAAGCCCGATTTGTTTTCCAAACGCCCCGTCTTTATTCAAACGCCAAAATCCGGGTCGCCGGAATATTTTGTTTTGCCCGATATCGGTTTGCAAAAGCCTTGTTTGAAATAAATAAAAATATTTATTATTTTAGCGGGGCAGTCGAACGGGCCGATTGACCCGAACGACCGCCCTAGAAATTAAAACGGTCCACCTACACCCGCCCTTCTAAATCCTACAGCTACCAACAAACCTACCCACACACCCCCTCCACCTCACCCCACCCAATCCCCTAGTGACACCTCACCTCTCCCTAATCCCCACCAATAGACAACCGCCACCTCACCCACTCCCCTCTCTCTCCTCTCAACCCAGCTACACACACCCACCAACCCCGGTGGCCCCCCACGCACACACTACACGACACTTGGCCAGCCCGCAGCCGGCCCCACCCTGTCAGTCACACACCCCACCAAACACACACAGGGCCACACACCCACCACGCACACGCTCCGCACGCCCTGCCCCGCCCTGGGCCCCACACGCGTCCCACGCCTGTCGCTCCGCACCCCGGCCCTCCTCCGCTCGCCTCGCGCCGCCGAGCTCGCCCCGCTCCCAACCGCCTCCGCCCCGTCTGCCTCTTAGTTCCTCGCGGTTTCGCGTCCCGAGCGCGCATCCCCTTCGCCCGGCCTTCATCTCACCTCGCCCGCGAGCCACCTCGCATGAGGCGCCCGCGCCAGCGCTCGGTTCCCGCCTCGCCGCATCCTCCCGCCCTCACTTTGAGCCTGCCGGCTCCGCGCCACCTCGCCCAGCCTCGGCCCACCTCCGACCAGCCTCCCTCCCCGCGGCTCCCTCGCCGCCGCCCCGTCACCGCCCGCTGCGTCCGGCCCTCCGCCAAGCCGTGCCGCCATGAGGCCCTCCGTCGTCGATACAAGCCGCCGCCGCATCATCATCCTCCTCGCCAGCATCTTCCACGAGCGCCACCCACAGGAACCCCTCGCCAGCGTCCTGCCCGCGCCGTCCTCGTCGCCTGGCCCGGGCCCGTCTCGCCGGCGCCCTCCTCGTCCGCCCCCTCGCCTTCCCTGTCCGCGCGCAGCAGCGGCCCCGCCTGGACCCACCTGCCCGCGGGACCCACCGCGAGTCGTCGCCTTCCCCATCCTCAACCTCCGTGTGTGGCCTTGCAAGTCCACAGGAACACGAGTACCGCTGTTGCAAGGCTTCCCGTTGTAGTTCGATTGCTGAAGAATATGGGACTGTTTGGTACCTCTACGAAGATGTGTCGTGTCATCGCCGCGAAAATCGGGTGGCGAGGATGTTCTCTGCAACCACTTGGCCAGCGGTGCCAAACCAAGTTCACCGCAAACGACCGAAGACGGAACCCTAAGGAGATGACGCCGGAGCCTCAAGTTCTCCTTCACGGACGACAAGTACTTCCTCTCGGACGCCAAGGCCCGGACCCGAAACCCGCCAAGATCGCCACCGAACGCGAAGTCCTTCTTCCTGGATACGACAAGTACCCCTTCGAGGACGCCGAGATCTACAATCGGAACCGAGGACGCCGAGAAACCGATGCGCCAAGTTCTTCGCCCGCACGCCAAGACCGACAACATGACCCGAAGACCCCGGATGCGACAAGAACTACCTCCGTTAGCTGAGAATGATCCCGGAGTCCGAGAACGCACCCGTCGAACCCTGGACCCTGAGACCGACCCCGAACCCCGGAACCTCAAGTTCGTCGAGCCCCCCCTAATGTGTGAACCCCTTTCCGCCAACCCTATTTTATAAATGAAATATAACATTGTCGCATATTAAATTGTCATCTTGCATGCATACATTCATGTGGTTTGGGGGCCTTATGCCGAATTCACCTAATGATTACATATGGGGCTCATATGCGGGCAAATCTAGCCTTATATTGGCCTCATTTAAATTTGTGTAGCGAACCGATGTTGCAATCTTGCCTTGTTAAACAACATATAAATTGCGGGGGTTCTAAATAACTTGAACCATTTAATTAATTGTCGGGACCCCGGTTCCACTTAATATGACCTAATCGCATCGCATATTTGCCATGCCATACATCATACATGCATCATGCCGATCTTCTGCCGTTGTATTAAATACTACATCCGGTGTTTATTCTAGTGTTTTGGTTCTTCGCGGATAAGGCCGTTGAGTTGATGTGAGCTTCGCCTCGATCTTCGGTTGAACCCTTCGACAATGTTTTCAGGCGAGCATCTCTCCCTTTCTACCTATCTTACTTTTATAGTATTTATTCCCTCCTGTTGATCTATTGCTATCTGTGTTGCGATGCTTTAGTTTCCGTACCTGTGATATCCCTTGCAGCCTTATATTGCCTCGGACACATCCTATTACCTGTTGTTTGGTAGATAGTTGGACTTGCGCGTCGTAGTCGCTTGCTCAAGTGCTGTTGTGTATCGTCAAGTGCCACAGTTGTTGATGTATTGCCGCATGTTGATGTTGGAGATGGCCCTAGTTTTACTTATCGTTCACTTTAATTCCTGTTTAACAACTAAAATTGAAATAAGCAGAGGCATCGGTGGGTGATAGAAAATATTTGGTTTCCGAACACCCACTTGTGTCCCGTAGGACCCCGAGTACTTGATACCTGTTCCTTGATCTATCGCGCTATCCACATCCGGGAGGTATATGGGACCCCCCTGAGCCAGAGCTTGATTCATTCTTATTTCTTGGGGCCACAAACTAGTTTGAGGTTTTATTTACGATCCTGTACTTATGCCATGCTACTTATGTATTTACGATTGTGCGAGGAGCACAATGTACTGTTTAGGATCGGGACACGATTCCGCGGTGTCGACAAGCCCAGTTTTGGGTTCCCAGTCGTTCACAGCCGTCCACCCAAACCTTGAGTCCGTCTTGGAGCTTGCTTACTTCGTTGCGGGTGTACTCCAAGGGGTGGCCCCCTAAAATATTTCTGAATCCTGTGATTGTTCAGTCGTGAAAGCCTCGTTGGGTTTTGAGTTGGTTTTTCCGAGGTTGATCGAGCGTGTGTTGCTATTGGTGCACCCCGGCCGGGTAAAACTTTCTGAAAGCCGTGTCCGCGGATATGGACGACTTGGAGCACAGTATCTCGATCATAGACAAGCATAACTAAAGTTTATTGCTATAAATTTGACTTTATAATGACTAGTAATCAGCTTCACTATAATGGAATGGCTAATTAATACTGCCCACAATTGCTTGTTTGGAGTGTCGCTTGCGACCATTGTACCTGACTAGTAAGTATTGCAACTACAACGTAATGGCTGAATAAAAGTACCAACAACTGCTGGGTTTTGGGTTTATCTCATACTATCTGTATCTGATTAGTAATTGTTGCAACTACAACGGAATGGTGAACTAAAAGTGCCCACTGCTTACTTTATCAGAATGATTATCTAAACCTGACTAGTAATTGCTGCAACGATAACTGAATAAGTAAAACTGCCCACTGTGTGAGTTCCTCGGTTGCCTTCCTCGATTTGGTCTCGAGGGGGAAACGCCAGGATGGGTTTGTCTGTTGGTAGTATCAGGTTGGTTCCGAATAGGTCTTTCTCACCCCTCTCTGATAGCCGCCAGTTGTATCGAGTCTCTATAGGTTGTTTAGTGCACGCTGCCGCTGCCGCTCAGTCCACCATACCTATGTAGGCGAGGACCACCGGTCTAGCCTCGCCGTGTCTTGGCCTCAAGATCGACGCTCCTCTTTTCCTTTGCCCGTTGTCGGCACCCTTTGTTTAAGCAGGTTTGAGATCGGCGTCGTTAGCGGTTACCCTTCCGCTTGGCACAGGGGGTTATGGACGCCATTGGTTATTCTTCAGGGCTCTTAGCCCCATTTGCATCTTGTCCGTAGCTGGACGCTCTATCGTTTTCAAGGTGATTTAGATCTTTGTATAGTATATCTGTATTCTTGACTCATGGAGTCGCTGTTATATATATATCTGTTCTGTGGGTCCCATCGAGGACTGTTGTGTAATGTTATTACTTCGTTTTCCACCCGCACGGAAGTGCCTGGTGGGCACCTTTGAATCGTTTCTATGTAGGTTTGGCGGATTTCGCTAAAACTTGCATAGGTACGATTCTGAGGGTGTTACAGAGTGGTATCAGAGCTCAGCAGTTACGATACCCCACAAGTCCAGCCTGTAGGATAACCTAGCTAACGGCCGAAGTAGAGTGTCAAAACTATTTTCAAAAAATCGGTTGGATAGTTCTGATTAGGTCTGATTTTACTTCTTACCCCTCTGCTATTCTCCTCTTATCCCGACATGTTTTGAATCCGCTCTCTTCTCTTTCTTCGAGTCCAGGACTTCTCGTGGTTGGGTTTTCCGTCGTACCTTCAGGGTTTTCGCTTCCTTCTTCGATAACGGTGTTCTGCCATCCGGTGTTCATGCTGCTTGAGAAATCCGTCTATGGTGGTACTATTCTTTGTCCTTGTTTGTGCTATCCGGTGTTTTCCAACGCGACGACACCATCTACGCCGGATCCGATGCAGAGTCTGCATCACTCCTTTGTTTCCGAACCTCGCTTGTCGAGATCTTCAGTCTGCTTCCGAGAATGGATGCACGCTTTTCTACTGATTGTGCAGAGTAATAGTTTGGGTGCGTGATGGATTGGCCCCCATGCCGACTACCCTTTCTATTCGCTTTTGTACATTGAAGTGGATGAGAATGCATCGGTTCCCTCTTTCCATCGAAGCTAGAGGTGGCTTTATTCGTTGTTCCCCCTACCTTCGACCTTTTGTTCCTGGAGTGTTCCCTCGACGATCACGGACAACGACCTCTTGTTAGTGGTGTCGCGAGGATCTACACGATGCGAGAAGACGCAGATCGCCGACCTTCTTTCCGGTACCATGAGGCGGATCTCGAGGGCGAGATCCATTGTTAGTGGTGTCGAATTGTGGCATCCCGCAAAACCTCGACTAGAAAATCGCGTTGAATTTGTGCATTGCATCGTCATCATCAGGCATTGTTTGCATAAAACTATTTTTGCAAAGCCCGATTTGTTTTCCAAACGCCCCGTCTTTATTCAAACGCCAAAATCCGGGTCGCCGGAATATTTTGTTTTTCCCGATATCGGTTTGCAAAAGCCTTGTTTGAAATAAATAACAATATTTATTATTTTAGCGGGGCAGTCGAACGGGCCGATTGACCCGAACGACCGCCCCAGAAATTAAAACGGTCCACCTACACCCGCCCTTCTAAATCCTACAGCTACCACCAAACCTACCCACACACCCCCTCCACCTCACCCCACCCAATCCCCTCTTGACACCTCACCCTCTCCCCTAATCCCCACCAATAGACAACCGCCACCTCACCCACTCCCCTCTCTCTCCTCTCAACCCAGCCCCACACCCACCAACCCCACTGGCCCCACCCAACGCACACACTACACGTGACACACAGCCAGCCTGGCCCCACCCTGTCGACCACACACCCACCAAACACACAGGGCCACACCCACCACGCACACGCTCAGACGCCTGGCCTCAAGACGCTGTCGCTCACGCCCGGCCTCCCTCCGCTCGCCTCGCCGAGCTCGCCCGCTCCCAACCGCCTCACCCCTGCCTCTTCCGTTCCCTCGCGGTTTGCTTCAGCCGCGCATCCCTTTCGCCGCCTTCATCTCACTCGCCCGCTGAGCCACCCTCGCCATGACGGCGCTGCCTTTCGGTTCCCCGCCTCGCCCTCCCGCCCCTCCGCCTGAGCTCGGCGGCGCCACCTCGCCCAGCCCACCTCCGACCAGCACCGCCTCCTCCCGAGCCGCGGCTCGCCCGTCACCGCTGCCGTCTGCCCTCCGCCTGCAAGCCGTGCCACGGCGAGGCCCTCCGTCGTCGATACAAGCCGCCGCCATCATCCTCCCTCCTCGCCAAGATCTTCCCCGAGCGCCACTGGAACCCCCCCTCGCCCTGCCGCTGCCTCGCCAAGGCCCGTCTGCCTGCCGCGCCGCCTCCTCGTCCGCCCCCTCGCCTTCCCAGTCCGCGCGCAGCAGCGGCCCCGCCTGGACCCACCTGCCCGTGGGACCCACCGCGAGTCGTCGCCTTCCCCATCGTCAACCTCCGTGTGTGGCCTTGCAAGTCCACAGGGACACGAGTACCGCTGTTGCAAGGCTTCCCGTTGTAGTTCGATTGCTGAAGAATATGGGACTGTTTGGTACCTCTACGAAGATGTGTCGTGTCATCGCCGCGAAAATCGGGTGGCGAGGATGTTCTCTGCAACCACTTGGCCAGCGGTGCCAAACCAAGTTCACCGCAAACGACCGAAGACGGAACCCTAAGGAGATGACGCCGGAGCCTCAAGTTCTCCTTCACGGACGACGACATACTTCCTCTCGGACGCCAAGGCCGGACGAAACCCGCCAAGATCGCCACGAACGCGAAGTCCTTCTTCTGGATACGACAAGTACCCTTCGAGGACGCCGAGATCTACAATCGAACCGAGGACGCCGAGAAACCGATGCGCCAAGTTCTTCGCCAAGACGCCAAGACCGACAACATGACCCGAAGACCCCGGATGCGACAAGAACTACCTCCGTTAGCTGAGAACGATCCCGGAGTCCGAGAACGCACCCGTCGAACCCTGGACCCTGAGACCGACCCCGAACCCCGGAACCTCAAGTTCGTCGAGCCCCCCTAATGTGTGAACCCCTTTCCGCCAACCCTATTTTATAAATGAAATATAACATTGTCGCATATTAAATTGTCATCTTGCATGCATACATTCATGTGGTTTGGGGGCCTTATGCCGAATTCACCTAATGATTACATATGGGGCTCATATGCGGGCAAATCTAGCCTTATATTGGCCTCATTTAAATTTGTGTAGCGAACCGATGTTGCAATCTTGCCTTGTTAAACAACATATAAATTGCGGGGGTTCTAAATAACTTGAACCATTTAATTAATTGTCGGGACCCCGGTTCCACTTAATATGACCTAATCGCATCGCATATTTGCCATGCCATACATCATACATGCATCATGCCGATCTTCTGCCGTTGTATTAAATACTACATCCGGTGTTTATTCTAGTGTTTTGGTTCTTCGCGGATAAGGCCGTTGAGTTGATGTGAGCTTCGCCTCGATCTTGGTTGAACCCTTCGACAATGTTTTCAAAGCAGCATCTCCCCCTTTCTACCTATCTTACTTTTATTGTATTTATTCCCTCCTGTTGATCTATTGCTATCTGTGTTGCGATGCTTTAGTTTCCGTACCTGTGATATCCCTTGCAGCCTTATATTGCCTCGGACACATCCTATTACCTGTTGTTTGGTAGATAGTTGGACTTGCGCGTCGTAGTCGCTTGCTCAAGTGCTGTTGTGTATCGTCAAGTGCCACAGTTGTTGATGTATTGCCGCATGTTGATGTTGGAGATGGCCCTAGTTTTACTTATCGTTCACTTTAATTCCTGTTTAACAACTAAAATTGAAATAAGCAGAGGCATCGGTGGGTGATAGAAAATATTTGGTTTCCGAACGCCCACTTGTGTCCCGTAGGACCCCGAGTACTTGATACCTGTTCCTTGATCTATCACGCTATCCACATCCGGGAGGTATATGGGACCCCCCTGAGCCAGAGCTTGATTCATTCTTATTTCTTGGGGCCACAAACTAGTTTGAGGTTTTATTTACGATCCTGTACTTATGCCATGCTACTTATGTATTTACGATTGTGCGAGGAGCACACTGTACTGTTTAGGATCGGGACACGATTCCGCGGTGTCGACAAGCCCAGTTTTGGGTTCCCAGTCGTTCACAGCCGTCCACCCAAACCTTGAGTCCGTCTCGGAGCTTGCTTACCGTTGTGGTGTACTCCAAGGGTGGCCCCTGAAATATTTCTGAATCCTGTGATTGTTCACCGTGTGAAAGCCTCGTGGGTTTTGAGTTGGTTTTTCCGAGGTTGATCGAGCGTGTGTTGCTATTGGTGCACCCGGCCGGTAAAACTTTCTGAAAGCCGTGTCCATGGATATGGACGACTTGGAGCATGATCTCGATCATAGACAAGCATAACTAAAGTTTATTGCTATAAATTTGACTTTATAATGACTAGTAATCAGCTTCACTATAATGGAATGGCTAATTAATACGCCCACAATTGCTTGTTTGGAGTGTCGCTATGCGACCATTGTACTGACGATAAGTATTGCAACTACAACGGAATGGCTGAATAAAAGTACCAACAAGCTGCTGGGTTTTGGGTTTATCTCATACTATCTCAGATCGATTAGTAATTGTTGCAACTACAACGGAATGGTGAACTAAAAGTGCCCATCGCTTACTTTATCGAATGATTATCTAAACTGACTAGTAATTGCTGCAACGATAATCGAATAAGTAAAACTTCCCATGTGAGTTCCTCGGTTGCCTTCCTCGATTTGGTCTCGAGGGGAAACGCCAGATGGGTTTGTCTGTGGTAGTATCGGTTGGTTCGAATAGGTTTTTCACCCTCCGATAGCCGCCGGTTGTATCGAGTCTCTATAGGTTGTTTAGTGCACGCCGCCACGCCGCCGCCGCCACCCACCATACCTATGTAGGCGAGGACCGCCGATTCTAGCCTCGCCGTGTCGGCCTCGATCGACGCCTCTTTTTCCTTTGCCCGTTGTCGGCACCCCTTTGTTTAAGCAGGTTTGAGATCGACGTCGTTAGCAGGGTTACCCTTCCGGCTTGGCCTGGGCAGGGTTATGGACGCCATTGGTTATTCTTCAGGGCTCTTAGCCCCATTTGCATCTTGTCCGTAGCTGGACGCTCTATCGTTTTCAAGGTGATTTAGATCTTTGTATAGTATATCTGTATTCTTGACTCATGGAGTCGCTGTTATATATATATCTGTTCTGTGGGTCCCATCGAGGACTGTTGTGTAATGTTATTACTTCGTTTTCCACCCGCATGGAAGTGCCTGGTGGGCACCTTTGAATCGTTTCTATGTAGGTTTGGCGGATTTCGCTAAAACTTGCATAGGTACGATTCTGAGGGTGTTACACGGCACCAGAAAGCTTGACGGCTCCTGGTGTTTGACGTGGAAGCGCTTCGTTCGAAACCCCAAGAGCAAGATGTGAAGCAGCAAGCAGCAAGTCTTCCCTCAGTTGATACCGAGGTTATCGAACCAGAAGGATGAAGGAAACGTCACACAGGTGTTGGAAACAACGTGGAGACCTGCACAACACAAAATCAAGACTTTGCCCCAATGAATCAGTGAGGTTGTCAAGCTCACCGGTTTGCCGTAACAAAGGATTAAACGTATGGTGTGGAAGGTAATGGTTTGCAGCAAGTAAACAAGTAACAGTGGAAGATGTATCAATGGTAAAGATTGGACCGGGGTCCATAGTTCACTAGAGGTGCTCTCCTTAGATAAACAACATGGCATTAAACAAATTACAGCAGGGCAATTGATAGGAACTGAGCAAGGCATAACAATGCAATTACTAGCCAGAAAGATCCTATGAATTTGATTGGACAATACAACAATATACATATACCGTAATCCAACTGCATCTATGACTAGAAGTCCACCTTCAGGTTATGATCCGAACCCCCTCCAGTATTAAGTTGCAAGCAACAGACAACTGCTTTAAGCAAAGTGTGTAAGGTAAACAGTCCACATGTTCCATGAAAAAGTGACCATTGTTTTCTCCCTAGTAGCAACAACACATCTACAACCGAAGAGATTTCTGTCACTTCCCTTGGAAACTAGAGGCATGAACCCACTATCGAGCATAAATACTCTCTCTTGGAGTCACTAGCAACTATTTGGCCAAGATAACCACTAGCAACGGAGAGCATGCAAGATCACAAACAACACATACATGATAGAATCATAAAGATAGAACCATTAATCAAACCAACATAATAATCTCAATATCCATCGGATCCCCGCAAACACAACATGCATGATTACAAATAGATTAGATCTTGATCATGAACGGAGCTCACAAAATCTATACATGAAAGCACAAAGGAGGAGATACAACCATCTAGCTATTACATGGACCCATAGTCCAAGGTGGAACTACTCACAAATCATACCGGAGATAAGGCCTCCGGGATGATCTCCCATTCGGCAGGGTGCCGGGAAGAGCTTTAGATCCCCTGATCTAGGGACGATGGTGGCAGCAGCTATAGACGGTTTCATGGATTTCTGATCGGGGTACTGAGAGTTTCTGTATCGTGGGCTTCTTATGGGCGAAGGGGGAGACCGAGGCGGCAGCCAGGGCGGCTAAACCATAGCCAGGCGCGGGGTAGGGCCCACCCACGCCTGGGGGAGGGGGGGGGTCTAGCCCCTCTGGCCAGCCCCTTGGGCTCTCCTATGGACTTCTTGTTCCCCACGGAAAGTTATTGACTTTGTCCTTCGTCCCGTCCAATTCCGAGAATATTTCTTTACTAACTTTTCTAAAACCAAAAATAGCAGAAAACATGCATCTGACACTGTTGCAACTTGTTAATAGGTTAGTACCAGAAAACATGTAAAAAGCACCTCAAAGTGTAGACAAGTAAAGAAAAGTAGATACTAAACAAGCATGGCGCATCAAAAATTATAGATACGTTTCCAACGTATCAGCATCCCCAAGCTTAACTCATGCTCGTCCTCGAGTAGGTAAGTGATAAAAGAATAATTTTTGAGGTGACATGCACCCTCACAATAAAGATCCACCATTTGCAAGCATTGAAAGCTGGGATCAAAGAACTCTAAACATGTGCATGAAAGATGGAGTTCTAACAATAGGACATAGTAACTACGCATGCAACATGGCAAGCTACAAACAAAGATCATGAATAACATGCATTCAGAAACGTTTGTTTGTTTCACATGCAGAAAACATAGCATAGTGGCAATCAGCTTGTCCCTCATAAAGTAGCAATATAATGCATAGGACACCTGCAAAGTTCACAAGGGTGACTATAAACAAATAGAACAAGAGCAAGTAATAACACAATATGCATCAATTAATAAGCTTTGGAACATTGCACACAGAATGACAACTATACTCTCTTAATGGTGCCTAATGGTAGAAGGTGGAGACTCAATAATTATGGAAGAAAGGTCTTTTTGTAAAGGAAGCAGGGATTACAAGTTTCAAAAAGATCTTCCAAAAATTATGGTACTTATTAGCTTTTAGCCCTCATTGCCCCTATCATAAGAATCTTGAAGTGGTTAAGGTTAAAGTGGCAAAGCTGGAGTATATGCTTGACAAAGTATAAGTTGGCAATCTCAAGTCCCTTGACTATGAGGGTTACACCTCATGGATACTCAACTTAGGGCCTAGGCAAGTTCTTATCACTGTAAGTATTTGCATATCATTGAGAACCGCAAACGGGGTACCCCTTGCACATGGCACAGGCGCTTTCCCATAACCAAAATGACAAGGCAAGCAGACAATAAGCATCTCAGCAATTCTTATTATGTACCATGGGAATATGTTGCTTTTTTATCTCTTTCCTATTTTCTCAATGTGTATTTTTTAATAAGAAGAATGCTTCATAGATGTCACTATGGTGATGCTGCAAGTTTCCACCATGATTAGGCATGGCTTAGGCTAGCGGCCCAGGAGTTTCTCTAACACATAATACAAACTCCATGGACTTACAAGTTCCCACTTCATTTCACACTGGTAGCATCCGTAGAAAAAAGAGCATGATATCAACGGAGTACAAAAAGTACAAGTGCAATGTTGAAAACGTTCCCCGTGACAGCACGGTTCTGCTAATCCCAACTTATAAGTGCAAGCATATACAACAAAGTTGCCTCAATGGTTCAAGTTTATTAGGGGCAAAGAATAAAATGTGTGCCTTCAAGTTCGTGAGGGCTTTAATCACTAAGTTTTCACATAACAAAATAGTTTTTTAATTGGAAGATCGATGAAAACAAGAATATACTTTGGAATGGTGTAACACACCATGCATAGGAGTTTATAGTGGACACTTTGGAATAACTTGGTTTCTTGGGAGTTGTAAGCATGAGTAGAACTTACTCATACAAGTGGAGGCTAGCAAAAGACTGGGAGCAACCAAATAAGAGAGCAATAATGGCCATAATTATGCAATGCAACAAAGCAAACTAATCAAAGCAAAGAGTGGTACTACAAGTCAAGGACTAAATGATCATAGAGGCTAATGGTGACTTGTCATAGTCATAACATGGTGTAAGCATGTGCCAAGTCAACCCAAGCAAAGCATCAAAGGAGAATACCACAATATATGCTTTTGCATGCTAAAACAATGCATAATTTCTTCAAGGCACACTAAGAAATCCCAATTGTTTGGAACAATACATGCTACATAAATAATCACTAAGCATAATGCTAAAACAACACCTAGCATGTCATGCTAAAGTCTTATTCACAGTCAATGTAAGCTCCTCTTGCACTTCAAGCAAGAACTTACTACTCCTTTCCAAACACAAAGCAAACTTATTTGCAAAACAACGATAACGTAGGTCCAAACTACTAAAGCAAACTAAAAAAACTAAGAAAAGCAAACGAAAACTAAGACGCTCCAAGAACAACACAATTGTGCATGAAACAATAAAAACGAAGTGTCTAGACAGACCTAAGCTTTTTATTGATGAAGAAGGGGATGCCTTGGGCATCCCCAAGCTTTGACGCTTGTACCTCTTGGATATTTCTTGGGATGACACCATGGTGGCATCCCCAAGATTGAGCTTTTGTCCATTCTTCATCTCATTGCATCATTCTCTCTCTACACCTAAAATTTTCCCTTCATACAAAACTTCACACAATCTTCATTAGCAACATTGGTGTATTCAAAAGATATTAGACCACTGGAAAAGCTTTGGAACAGCAAGTATTTTCACTAAAAACACAAGATACTGAATTAACTCCTTCAAAGAAACTCAATTTACATGAAGAGAGCTCAAAAAGGAATCAATAAGAAGCAAATGCAAGTAATGGCAGAAATCTGTCAAAACAGACCAGCAGGTAGAAACGAATATTTTCGAACATCTTATGTTGCTCAAATCACAAAGTGTTGAACTAACGAAAGTTAGCCAACATACTGGGGGATTCATTCGTAAATTGTGAGCTCAATCCGAGTTACATAGCCTCCTCACGAATGTTTTTGGTGGAGGACAGAAATCTGTTTCGGGATAGCAACTCCCCAAATCTTACTTCCCTCTCATTAGAGGTCATTCTTGGAACAAAAAGCAAACAAAAAAGATAAGGAGAGGTCATTACAGTAGTAATAACTTCCAAGACTCAAGGAAACTCTTGGGTTATCTCCCAACAAGTACTTTTCTTTAACGCCTTTAAGTTAGGCACAAGAAGCAAGAAGAATCAAGTATTTTCAAATGAAGAAGCATTAACATTCATACTTGCAAAATCTTCAACTATGAAAGGTATCTCATACAAATGGGTTTTGGAGGATCCTTTCTCATCTCTCTTTGGTCTACTACCTTCATTAAAAATATTTTCAGGGGCAATCCAATCGAAGTTATTTTCAAAGGCTTGATGCATTCCAACAAGCTTATAGGGTATGGGTATATTGAATTCCTCTCTAGGCTTAGTTTTATCAGAAATAACCACAACATCTACACTTGAACCTAGCATATTGAAACATTCAAAAACCTTTTTGGCCTCCCTAGCAACATCATGGAATTCCTTTGATAAAGTTTCAAGGATGAATTCTCTTTTTTCAACATTCTTCTCTTCTTTTAGTTTTAGGAATAAGAATTGTATGAAGGGGTTAAGGCTAACAAACCTAGCCTCCAACATATGAACTAAAGAAGCTGCATCAATCTCATAATTAGGAGCAAGTTCAGCTATAGATTTATCCTCAATATCCTCATGCTTGCTAACATAATTAAAGAATTCTTCAATATTATCTTTCCCAATTATGGAGCCACTACCTATTGCAAGATTTTTCATAGAGAACTAGGGGAGCAACATGGTGAGCTAGAGCAAGAACTAATTTTTTTTTGTGTTTTTGAATAAAGAAAGTAAACCAAGCTAGACTATTTTTTTGGGTTTTTTGAAAAGAGGCAAACAAAACCAAGAAAAAGAAACAAAGCAAACTGAAAACAAAGTAAAGAGAAAGGAAGTGAAGGACTCCCCTAGTGAAGACGTCCTTAGCCTCCCCACAATGACGCCAGAAAACTTGTTGATAGCGCTTGACGAGGTGGAAGAGGTTGAAGTAGATTCCCCAGTAACGACACCAGAAAGCTTGATGGCGCCTGGTGTTTGACGTGAAAGCGCTTCGTTGGAAACCCAAAGAGCAAGGTGTGAAGCAGCAAGCAGCAAGTCTTCCCTCAGTTGAGACCGAGGTTATCGAACCAGAAAGAGGAAGGAAACGTCACACATGTGTTGGAAACAACGTGGAGACCCGCAAAACACAAACTCAAGACTTTGCCCCAACGAATCAGTGAGGTTGTCAAGATCACCGGTTTGCTGTAACAAAGGATTAAATGTATGGTGTGGAAGGTAATGGTTTGCAGCAAGTAAAAAAGTAACAGTGGAAGATGTATCAATGGTAAAGATTGGACCGAGGTCCATAGTTCAATAGAGGTCCTCTCCTTAGATAAAAAACATGGCATGAAGGGTAAACAAATTACAGCAGGGCAATTGACAGGAACTGAGCAAGGCATAATAATGCAATTACTAGCCAGAAAGATCCTATGAAGTTGATTGGGCAATACAACAATATACATAGACCGTAATCCAACTGCATCTATGACTAGAAGTCCACCTTCAGGTTATCATCCGAACCCCCTCCAGTATTAAGTTGCAAGCAACAGACAAATGCTTTAAGCAAAGTGTGTAAGGTAAACAGTCCACATGTTCCATGAACAAGAGACCGTTGTTTTCTCCCTAGTAGCAATAGCACATCTACAACCGAAGAGATTTCTATCACTTCCCTTGGAAACTAGAGGCATGAACCCACTATCGAGCATAAATACTCCCTCTTGGAGTCACTAGCAACTACTTAGCCAAGATAAGCACTAGCAACGGAGAGCATGCAAGATCATAAACAACACAGACATGATAGAATCATAAAGATAGAACCATTAATCAAACCAACATAATAATATCAATATCCATTGGATCCCCGCAAACACAACATGCATGATTACAAATAGATTAGATCTTGATCATGAACGGAGCTCACAAGATCTATACATGAAAGCACAAAGGAGGAGATACAACCATCTAGCTACTACATGGACGCATAGTCCAAGGTGGAACTACTCACAAATCATACCGGAGAGAATGCCTCTGGTATGATCTCCCCTCTGGCAGGGTGCCGGGAAGAGCTTTAGACCCCCCCGATCTAGGGATGATGGTGGCGGTGGCTATAATAGTTCGTGGATTTCTGATCGGGGTACTGAGAGTTTCTGTATCGGGGGCTTCTTATAGGCGAAGGGGGAGACCGGGGCGGCCGCCAGGGCAGCCAAACCCTAGCCAAGCGCGGGGTAGGGCCCACCCGCACCTAGGGGGGGGGGTCTGGCCCCTCTGGCCGGCCCCTCGGGATCTCCTCTGGACTTCTTGTTCCCCACGGAAAGTTATTGACTTTGTCCTTCGCCCCGTCCAATTCCGATAATATTTCTTTACTAACTTTTCTGAAACCAAAAACAGCAGAAAACATGCATCTGGCACTATTGCAACTTGTTAATAGGTTAGTACCAGAAAACATGTAAAAATCACCTGAAAGTGTAGACAAGTAAAGCAAAGTAGATACTAAACAAGCATGGAGCATCAAAAATTATAGATACGTTTCCAACGTATCATAAACCTTCCACAAATCCATGCTAACATGTGTCCAGGCAAACTAAGGAATGGGCAAAGGTTGCAAGAGGCCAGGTGAAATGGCAATATGCCCATATCCGTTATTTTGGTTAACTGATCACACCGATGCTAGAGTGTGGATTAATTTTTATTTATTAGTATGTATACATGTTTTAGTCCACAAGTGATGATGATACATGGTGTGATATCCCCCATTCGCCACTCAAGAAAAGAACCGGTGGTTCATTTTATTTCTATCTTTTTACTTGAGTCCTATAGGAAACACCACACTATTAAGATGGGCGGTATCTATGAGCTTATTGGGAATGCTTTTCTAAAATATACACATACTATCACCATATAGTCATCACACCCAGCAGAGAAAAAGCTTTGAGTCAAAAGGAAAAATTGCATGTATAAGGATTTTGCAACCGGCGGGCAAACCGTCACCGTCGGACGTGGCGCCGGATCAAACCGTGGGCCACCGAAATGAACGGACTGTATGCCAAACAGGTAGTCAGAGGAATACTTTGGTGTGGCGTTGGTTCATCTGGATCTGTGCCGGTTTGACTCAACGCACCTCCGGTTTGCCGAACTTGCCACCGACTCATCCGGCGCACGATCCGGTGGCGCCGAACTTCTTGCCGACTTGCACACAACTTCCTTTTAAACGACTACTTTTTCTCTTGGACTATATATACCCCCTTATTCTGCATTGAGTGGTTAGGCATTCCATTTCAGTTTCAACCTTGAGCTCTCTCTATCACCATTGTTGAAACACCAAAAGCTTGAGGATCTCCCATTCTACCCAACCAAATTCAAATCCCTTTGGTAGAAAGGAAGATGAAGTCCCGATCTATGTTTTCACTAAGCCAAAGTTCATTCCCCCTTGAGTTCATCGAGTTTTCTTGTTACTCTTGGGTTTGTGGGAAACCCCAGGCGGCTAGGATCGTGCAGAGGCATTCGGCTTGTGATCTTCCCCATGGAAAGTTTGCGAGGGTTTGGAGACTACCTTAAAGTTTACCATGAGTAAGTGAGCTATTTATTCATGGAATAGGCTCAAAGAAGAAGGTGATCCTTCGTGGCGTTGGAGAATCCTTCGTGGAACTTCACAACTCTCCAATGTGACGTATCCCCCTTCCCAAAGGGACTGAACACAGGAATACATCTTCGTCTCCGCGTGCTTCAGTTATTCCTAAACCGAACCTCTTATTTGTGTTGTTTACTTTGTGATAGCCTTCGTGCTTGAAGTATCTTGTATCATCATCTAGGTTGCCTCACATAGTTTGCATTTAGGCACACTTATATTCCACAAAGCCTAAAACTTGAAAAAGATTATAAAGAAATTTGTAGAAACCTATTCACCCCCTCTAGGTTAACCATCTTACCCTTTCACCAGGGTACTGACAATGTTCAGGTTTATTTAATTGTAAAATAGGGCATTATTGAGTGAAGGACATCACCTGTTGTTTCATAGTTGGCTAGTAGAAAAGAAATTTCACTCTCTGATATGTGGCTTTGCTACTAGAGTGGCCACCCAATTCAGAGGCATGGAAAGAATCAATAAGTTTATGCCTAAGTGTAGTTGCACATCCAATCACCAATTTATCTTTGTATCTGATTACCCCATGTTTGAATGTATAGTGAGGTACACCAGATACATTCATAGAGGGGTGAGTGATAAGTTCCTTACACTTGTCATCACTGTCATAGCTATATTTTACCTCCGTTATCCATAGTGGTATAGCCACACTGTTGAACAATGAGTAGAGAGTGTACTTAGCTCGAGAGAGTGCATCATCAACTCTGTTCTCTTTTCCCTTTTTGTACTCAATAATGTAGTTTTAACCGAGAAATTTACAGAGGAGCTTATGCTGAATACCTTCAGTTAATTTCTTGTCCTAAATATACCGAAGGCTTTTCTGGTCCGTTCTGATGATTAGGGAAGTAGCAGCAAAGTAGTGTTTCCACTTTTTAAATGACTTATGATAGCTAGAGCCACTTTATCATAAGTAGACATGGCTGCAGCTTTTGGGCCGATAGTCTTGCTGAAAAAGGAGATTGGTTAGTTAGATTGCATCAGTACCACTCCAAGACCATAACCAGAAGCATCAGCTTCTAATATAAATGGGGGTAGAGAAGTCAGGCAGATTCAGAACTAGGGAAGTAGTCATTGTCTCCTTTAGGGTGTTAAAGCTTCTAGTTGGTCCTGTCCCCAAGTGAACCCATCCTTTTTCAAGATGGTGAATAGTGGTCTACTGATGATACCATAATTTTTTATAAAGCACCTGTAATAGCCATTGAGACCCAAGAAGCTTCTCAGTTGGGTGCCATCTGAAAATAGCTGCAATTTTAGATTTGTCAGTAGAAACACCTTTTGCACTAATGGTGTTACCTAATTATTCCACATGTGATTGAGCGAAGGCACACTTTTTCGCATTGGAAGACAACTTGTGTTCTCTTAGTGCAGAAAAAATAACTACAAGTGAGCACAATGGTCATCCATAGTTTGCTATAAATCAGGATATCATCAAAGAACACAAGTGAAAATTTCCTTAGATATGGTGCCAATATAGTGTTCATCGGCAGCTGGAATGTAGGAGGGGCATTTGTCAGCCCAAAAGGCATTACCAAGTATTCAAAGTGTCCCACATGAGTGCTAAAAGCTGTCTTTTCAATGTCCTCATCCTTCATTCTGATCTGATGGTACCCACTCTTCAGATCAATTTGGGAGAAGATATTTGCTCCATGCAATTCATCCAAGAGGTCCTCAATGATAGGAATTGGATATTTATTTTTGACGGTTTGGGTATTTAGCTTCCTATAGTCATTGACAAATCTCCAACTATCATCATTTTTCTTTACTACAATTGCAGGGGAAGATTAAGGGCTCACATTGAATCTAATTCTACTAGATTTCAGTTGTGAAGATATGATTTCTTCGACTACATTCTTTTGATGATGTGGTAAACTATAGTAGTGCTGGTTAATTATTTTTGCATCAAGAACCAATGGTATGACATGATCACAAAGGTCGTCTTGGTGGTAGGGTTGTTGGCTCAACAAAGATATCAACAATTTCTTTTAGGAGCAACTGTATTTTTGGGTGGCATGGTTATTTTGTTAATTCCTCAGTTATAGGTTTGATCAAGAGAACATCTCCACAAACAACATTATTCATTGCTTGTTCTAAATTATAAGAATGTATGACCTTGTTTGAATTTGGCAGGCTTTCATCAAAGAAGATGGCCACCTTTCCATCCTCCATAGTTGCTTTCATTGTCATCTTCTTATAATCCAGTTCCACTGGACTATACTGATGGATCCATCTCCCAAGATGAGATCATAACCCTTAAGTTGCAGCACTCTGAAATTAGAGATGAAGTGTTCTCCTTGGATTGTATATGACAGTCTAGGCAATTGAATCCAGTTCATAGGTGTTCCCCATCAGCAATAAGAACCTTCAGTTTGCTAGTAGGTGTGAGTGTGCAGTTTGCTGCTTTAGCAATAGTTGGAGTCATGAATGTAGCTGTGCTACCACTATCAACTAGAGCTCTTGCCAGAATGTTCCCAATGCATACAATGACAATGAAAGTGTATTTTCTAGTGCTCAACCCCAGTACAGCATGCATGGATACCTATAGTGTTGCTTCACTGCTAGGCACTTTATCCTCCTCTAAATCTTTAGCTTCATGCACATAGACAATCTCAGTGTGAGTTGTTTCAACTTCTTGCAAGGCATGAATTTGTGCCTTTTGAGTCATTTTGCAAACTTGTTTATGACCATGGAACTAGGGATCTCTACATTTGTAGCAGACATTTTTCTACTTTGCCTGTTGTATTATGGTGCTTATGGTAGTTATTCTTGCACTCTTAGCAGGTTCAAACAGTACCTATCTCCTGGCAGGTTGGAAATTCTACCCAAAGGACTGTCTTTTGACATGATTATCTTGTTCAATACGTATGACCAGCCACATGGCATATCTCATGGTGGTTGGTTTATGACACTGCAGGTGGTGTTGCACATAATCAGATAGCCCAGATATGAAGTTGTTCACATAATAATCCTCTGGTAATGTAGGTTTATACGTCCTCATCAAATTCATAGCCTCTTCAAAGTTTTTAATATATGAGGACACCATTGATGTTTGCATGAGAGCATGGAATTTCCTGACATTGTCACAAATTGAGTTATCGGCAAATCGATCTCCTAGATATCTACAAAAACGATGCAAGGTAGTGTAGGAGTTGTCACGCCAGTGCCTCTCCACCATTGCACATCACTTCCTTTGACACAAGTGACTGCAATTTATGCGCGTTGTTCCAGTGGTGTGTGGGCAGAATCAAAGTAGTGCTCGATTGTTTGTATCCAAGAGTCAGGATCAACACCATCAAACTAAGGGATATTCATTTTGGCTGGTTTCACCATTGTGGTGATGCAATGCACTTCATGTATTACCGGAAGTCTGTTTCTATTAGCACAACAATTGTTGCCACAATTGTATTTTACTTCATCAGCCACAGCTTCAACGAGAGTTGGTTGCCCCTGGGTTGGTGTGTCTGTGATTGGGGTGACAATAAGGGGTGCGTGGGGGTACCTTCCAGAATGAGTTCATTCCCACAGTTATCACGGGGCACCGATGTGGTCACGAAAGATGCCAGGGCCATGCATGGTCGGATTGGTTGATGACGATTGCTGTTGTGAGTGTTGCTTCCTTGAGCAACAATAGGTGATGCTAGTACTTTCTTGGCAGGAAGGAGTGGGTTTTCTTTGTCCTCAAACAATCTGACTGCTTGGAAAAGACGCTCCAAATTGGCTTGGATGTTGGTAAAATTCGCCCAAATACTTACAAAGTGTTCTTAGACCAAGGATGAGAACTCCATGAAATCCTTCTTGTCATCTTCCCGATATTTGCATAGCTTGTGCACATCCAGTTGCAGGGTTTCCAACTTGAGGATGTACATGTTCGATGAATCAGTGGTCTTTGCCATAGACGCCGTGAGGAGGTTACAAAGTTGGCGATTTGCCTTGCCTCACCGACAGAGTAGATATGTCACCGCCTCACTACCTCCACACCGCCCACCAATGATGACACATGGATCAGGGTTGGGAGGTGGGATTTTACTACCGAAGAGATGTTCTTCGGCAACCACGTCAATCCCCTAGATCTACGTCCGAGCTATTCCGCCGCCAATACGCCGCCTGATGGCAAAAAAGCTGCCACTTTTCATCGGGACTCCAAGTGCAGAGTGTTGCAGCAAGCCTCTTTTCCCCCACAAGTGTGACTCCAGGGTTTATATCGAACTCTCAGGGAATTGTGTGGATATTTGTCTTCTCTTCAAGCAACCTATAAAGTAAAGTAATTTGCCTTGTGTCTGTAACTCTACCAAGTGGTTGTCAAGCATAAGGTTTCGTATTAGTAATATGAAATACAAAATATAAAACAATCTAAAGTAATAAAGTAAAGTAAATAAATGCAAACTAGTCGATATGGAAGATAGTTCAGTTGTTTTTGGGTTTTTTATGTGTGATTGCAAGTAGAGAAAGTATTTTTGTATTTTAAAAATAATAAATTGCAGAAAATAAAAAGGATAGTAGATGCAATGGAAAGGTGTTTCTTATGATAAAAATCTGACCGGGGTTCATGGGTTCAATTGTCTACTCTCTTCTTAGGTTGTGGTGATCACACAACAATTCATCAACGATAAAGTTTCATGGAATTTTCTATATGTTCTTGAGAAAGGAATTAATATGGGCATCACATTCTAATATTGAGATGGAATACATCTCTCTCTTATACTCCTAAAGAAAGGGAAATCTCCATGCAATCATGAATTAAGAACAAATCAGAGTATATATTTAAGTAATATTATATGATGTTTGAAATACAAATATGCTATCTTGATCTAACAAGGTTATCAACCGTCACAAGATAACTATATCACATGATTTCATTTTATCCCTAGTGTTGCAGCAAAAGAAAGGTAAAAACCAAGGTAGATCTTGCATATTATGTGTCACAATTAAATCTCCACCACCATGCTACTCCATCTAACACACACTTCTCCCCATACAAGTTCTTGCATACAAGTTGGATCAAAACAAGCAATTAAGAACTTGGTGCATCATATGCATCTATCAAAACATCATACACAAAATAGATCCCAATCTCAAATATCAAATCATAGAACAAAGATCCACCACATAGGAATTACAAATATGACCATAATCATGTAGGGCAGCTCATACGGTACTAGATCTATGAAGAACGAGAGAGAAATATATCAAGCTACTGCCATAAACCCATAGCCCGGAGGTGGAATACTCCCTCTTCATCATGGTGATGATGCTGGAGATATTGGATAGGGTGGAGATCTCCTCGAAGGTGGCCCCGGCGGAGTTTCCCCTCCAATCTTTGCTGGATCTAACTCTGTTTGGTGGTATTTTCATCTCTGTTGTGCTCTGGGTCGAGGACGCCCTAGGGAGTCCTTATATAGGGATTTTTAGGTCAAGAGAACTCCGTGGTCGATAGAATTGAGGCAATCGAATGGATGAGGAGAAACTTAGCATGGGTGGTGCACCTGTCACATCCCAAAATTTTCCAGATTTTGAAATGTGAAAAATAAATAATTGTTGAAATTTAGGGTGAAAAGAAACTTTTTGATTCCAAATGGAAACATCAAAACCCATCTTGAACAAACTTTTAATGAAAAGGGAATCAAACAAAATTTCAATCAAGTGAAATGCATTCATCAATAATGTATCTTGAAATTTAAACACTTGGAAAAGTGAAAACAGAACCCTCAAACCCTAATGGAATAATTCATTTCCAAGATCTCTCTAAGACAATGGATTTGATCCATATAAAAATTTTGTCAACAAACATTTTAAAAATAATCAAGAATGATAAATAACAATATTATAAAACCATAGAAATTGGTTTCACTCAATTTGGAGTCATAGATAAAAACTTATGAATTTATTAAGGAATTAATTTCCAAAGCTAATAAAGCCCTATCTAAAATCCATGACAAATCTTGAGAAAATAAATCTTAAGGGGATTTAAAAAGATAAACAAATATTAAATAAAATTATATAAATTGGAATCACCAATTTTGGATCTTTAAATAAAAATATATGGATTTTATAAGGAAAGGAAGAAATAAATAAATAAGGAATATTTAAAAATAAAATTAAATCTTGGCCAAACAAATAATATGAAAGATTATTGATTAATAAAAAGAGTAAAGGATTATTTAAATAAAATCATAAGGATTTATTAATATCCAATTTTATTTAATAAAGACATTTCCCAATTTAAATGAACATTAAATCATGTTAAAATATTTTAAATAATAATTCAAAGTGAATTATTTGCACTAAAGAATAAATAAAACCTACTGAAAAAGGTTTTGTAAGAGATTAGAATTAAAATAGAGTTTGAAAACATATTTAAATCTTATTTGAAATAAAGACAAATGTCTTTTTTTTAATAAATAATAGACCCTAAAAGAATAAAAGAAATATTCTAATTTGGACTTTAGAATATGTTAATAAACAGTATTAAAAATATACTCAAAGTTTGGTAAAGGTTTAAATTAAAATGGAGTTTGAATTATTTGAACAAAAATCAAAACAGAAAAATAGAAAAGGAAAAAGAAAAAGATTCAGTATTAAAAAAAGGGAAACAAAGCCAACCCAGAAACAGGCCCAGTCCAGCCCAAACTCACAGCCCACTTTCCCCTCTCCCCCAAAACATTTTTCACTCGCGTTCGCACGGTCACTGAACGAAGGACCCCACCTTACCCCCACTCACCTCGCTAATGAGCAAGACCCACTGGCCACCTCACCGTCATCAACCTCGCGAACGTTTTCCCCCATCACACCTCGCCGTTCTGCCGCGATTCAATCCTTGTAAATTCAAGTAATTGGTGATGTTAATTCCTCTAGCGATGATGCACCCTTAAATGTCTGCGCCCCCTCTCCATTTTTCCCCAGGCATCGCTCCCTCTCTGCCACCAGGCTGCCTCAATCGAGAGATCGAACACTCTCGGCTCTGACGAACTCTCCGGCTGATTCCAGCGAAACCACACCCTCCCCAGCCCTCTGGATCATACTAGTTTGCTCGCCAACGTCTCCTGCATCTCCCGGTGCCACCCTCTTGGCCACCCTCGCTCCACAGCGTCGGCAACAAACTCGCCCGAGCACCACCGTCGTCTGTGCCCACTCCGGCGACCCCTCCCCGTAAGTTCCGTCCACCCCTCTCCCTTTCAATGATGCTCCCATGATCTCCACACTCTCCCGCATCTAACGCATCCTATGGCGTGCCATTTTATGCCCTGTAGCATGAACAACATCTATACCTGAGCGAGCCCGACGCTGACGCCGTCTCCGATGAGAAATCACCGCCATTCCCGTGCGCCCCTCGAGTAGCTGAGACCACCTCGAGCTTCTCCTCGTCACGGCAAGTTCGGTAATGGTCCTCTACCTCTCCCGTGCTTCCTGGTTTGTTGGCAACATCACCATCTGAGCGCGTGCCGCCGTCCGCCGTCGCCAGCGCCGCCAGTACATGGTCAGGTTGTTGTGGTCCGTTGGATCTTGATCGAAGGAGTAGGATTAGATTTTAATCGAAAGTGTACGTTTGATTCTGAGCCGTGTGATGCGCTTTAAATCCAACAGCCCATAGAGCGCGATCCGCGTGAACCGGTACGCGCCAGTAAGAAAGAGCCATGTGGCCAGTGATTGATTTGAAAACAGAAATTTGATCTATTAGATGATAGGATTTGTAAAATTCATAACTTTAAATCTACACGTCCAAATTTTGCAAATTTTAGACCATTGGAATAAGGAAAACAAAACCTTTCCAACCATGCACTTTTTTTAGTATTTTTATTCTGTAAAATTGGTTGTTTATGCAGAAACATATTTAGGCTTATTTTGAGTATAAAATTTATTCTAAAAATATTTTTTGGGTAAAATCTATTGTAAATGGATTGTTTTGAACCTACTGACCCTAAGAAACAACCTGTAGATTTAAAAGAATATTTGGTGATACTAGGGAATAAATCTTTGAATAAAAGCATTTCTAGTTGAATAAAAATGTTGAATATGTTCTAAAAATGCTTTTTGAGTAAAACCTTTGGAAAATGATTTGATTTAAACTCTCTGACCCTAAACACCAATTTTTGAGATTTGAAAACATATTTGATGAACCTTAGTAAATTATTACTTTGTTAAAGGCATTTCTAGCAAATAAAAATATTGTTGGATTTAAAAATGGAATTTAGATGAAACCTTTTGCAAATGAATTAATATTAAACACTTTGACCATAAACACTAAAATTTGTGTTAAAATAATATTTTTACTAACACTACAAAATATTACTTTGATATAAATCATTTTAGCAAAACAAAAATGATTTAAATGGTAATTTTCACCAACTTGAATTTAAATGGTTTTACCACTTTTGTAAATGACCAATGGGATCTTTAAAAAGTTTAGATCCTACTAGAAACCACTTTTCCAAATAAAACAATCTTTTGCATGCTTGCATGTATTGCTTTGTCTTTATCATTTCATGTCGTGAATTGTTTGAATGTTAGTTTGAATATGTGCTTGCTTGATTGAATTGTAGTGAAATTTGAAGAGTGTGATATTTACAAGATCAAGGAGTGAACCAATATTCTCTACTAAAAAGTCAAGTGACACTATCATCCATGTCCTACTAATTTCACTACACCTAGTGGTATTTTTGTAGTATGCATGATAGGGCTACTATGTTATTATGGTATGCTATGTCCTATTAGGAAATCCATCTTCCTTAGTGGAAAAATCATAGTTGTAGTATGCTTAGCCCTGCTATAGACTTGGGGTGGAATACCATATCATGATTATATGAAGTGTTGGAAAATATATGTTTTATATTATAAAACAAGTACTCAATGAACCACCTGGGTGGAATGAGGATACTCAATTTTGGACAAGGTGGCAACAAAGGGAACCATGTTTATATAGCTATATTTTGTATGTGAACTAGAAGAAAATCACCCAAGGACTTAGAGATTGAACATGTTTCTCGTACAGTGGCTTCTGTGTACAGCCACATGCTAAATGGGCTCTAGCTTAGTCAACTACATAGTGGAAGACCCTTGCATTGGCACCTCTTCAGGATAACTAGAATTATGTATTGGAAATATATCCTTACATCGGTGCCTGGTAGACAAGCTAGCATTGTGTATTGGGAGGACTTCTATGGAAAGACTTTGTCACATTATCGATCTGCCGGTACTCCATTTGGTGTGTACTTATCTAGCGGCCACTGGTGGCATCAAGACGAGATTGTGTCATGTGGGTAAAGTGTACAACTTCTGCAGAAGATCAAAATTCTAACTACTTAGCCGTGTCCCCGGTTATGGACAACTCTGAGCAACTAAGGCCTGAAGCTATGGAGGATCTCGACATTCCAATTTCTCAAAGTAAAACTTGCTGGTGTCAACAAGGGATTATAAGCACTTGGAGTTTTCCGAGGAGTTCAGAAATATTGTCAAAATATCAAAACTATTTTGAAAAGATAGGATAAACTATATTGCCTTCTGCAAATGAGCCTAAACCCTACTTAGCCAAATATGCATATATTGATAGGATCCAATTTATTTCCACATAGTAGTGAAACTTGCCAATACAATTCAAATGTATTGACCCTTGTGGCTGTAACCTATATGTTGCAGGTTTGTTTGATGTTAGTGAAGTGTGTTCAGGGACGGAGCCAGAAAATGGAGATAGGGGGCCGAGAATAGAAGCTTCTAAATCATAGAAAAAATGTCACACAACACATTAAATATTATAAGGTCTAGGTACTCATAAATATGCCTGTTTTTCTATAATATGAATGGAATTACATATCTATCAATTTGAACTCGGATTTACGAGCACGGATATCAATGTTGGAATTATGCCCTAGAGGCAATAATAAAGATGTTATTATTATAATTCTTGTTCATGATAAAGTTTATGTTCCATGCTAGAATTGTATTAAGCGGAAACTTTAATACTTGTGTGGTTTGTAAACAACACCGTGTCCCTAGTACGCCTCTATGGACTAGCTCATTGATCAATGATGGTTAAGGTTTCCTAACCATAGACATGAGTTGTCAATTGATAATGAGATCATATCATTGGGAGAATGATATGATGGACAGACCCAAACAAAGCGAAGCAATTAGATCATTTCATCGTGTTCATCTTTGCGAAGCTTTTCCTATGTCAAATATTGTATTCCTTAGACCATGAGATAATGCAACTCCCTGGTATCGGAAGAAAGCTTTAAGGTCATCAAACGTCATCCTATGAGAGGGTGAGCATAAAGGTGTCTCTCAGGTGATCGGAAAGTATCTGTTGGGTTGTATGTATCGAGATGGAATTTGTCCCTCCCAAGTCGGAGAGATATACTTCGGGCCCACTGGGTAATCGATATCAACACCGCTTGCAATCATGTGGTTAAGGAGTTAATCACAAAGTGATATCGGATTACGGAACGTAAAGTACTTTTGTGAACGAGATTGAACTAGGTATGACGATACCGACGATCGAATCTCGCAAGTAAAATATCGCGAGACGAAGGGAATATATATATGGGATTGATTGAATCTGGCATCGTGGTTCATCCGATATGATCATCGATGAATGTGTGGAGTCAATATGGGTGCCTGCACCCTTGTTGATTATTGATAGAAGATCATGTCTGCATATTCTCGAACCCGCAGGGTCACACACTTAACGTGTCTTGACGCTAGGATAGATTGGATAATTGGTTTATGAATTTTTGTTCAGAGTCTCGGATGGGATCCGGGATATCACGAGAGGTTCCGGAATGGTCCGGAGAATAAGATTCATATAAGGCAGTGCAGTTTTTGGAGTTCGGAATTGTTTCGGGTTAATCGGTATTGTACCGGAAGCTTCTAGAACCTTCCGGAAGGGGACCAACGTGGCCCCACCTTCCGGGAGGGGGCATGGGCCTATGAGGGAGTGTCCTGGCCGCATTGGGCCAGGGGCACAAGGCCCCATAGGGCCCAGCCGATCCTAGATAAGTTTAAACTCGTTTAAACTAGAGATATGATTTCTAGATAAGGGAGAGTTTAAATCGTTTAAACTAGAGATAGGATTTCTAGATAAGGGAGAGTTTAAATTGTTTAAACTAGAGATAGGCTTGGAGGAGGGGCAAGGGCTGGCCGCCCCCCTCTATATATAGAGGGTGCGCCTCCCCACACACACCTTCCTCCAAGCCCTAGCTACCTTCCTCTCCCTCCCGACTGTTTGTAGGCGAAGCCTGCAGAAATTCTCCACCATATACACCACGCCGTGTTGTAGATCCAATCTATCTCTCCACCATACTCTAGTCCGAGGAAGGAGGAGACGCCGAGGTGCTGACGTGTGCATCTCACGGAGGCACCGCCACTTGTGGTGCTAGATCGGATCGGATCGCGAGGAGGAGAAGCGAGTACGACTACATCACCCACGTTCCGATTAACGCTCACCGCGAATCTTCAAGGGTATGAAGATCTAATCCAATCTCTCTCATTGATTGCATCTCCTAGATTAGGTCTTGGCTTTCCTCCGCTCGCATCCGTAGAAAATTTTGATTTACTATGCCGAAACCCTTCAAGGGTATCGAGCTAGATCTATGCGTAGATGTGTTTCACGAGTAGAACGCAACATGGTTGTTGCGGCGTTGATGTTTTCTGTGGAAGCCTCTTGTTTGTGTTCTTCTTATGACGCGGATAGTGAGATTGAAGCGGTCCAGGCCAACCTTACGCGACGCCGTCATGAGACCGGCTCGACTTGACGTGTGGCTTGTACCACACATGCGGTGGTGGATGCCGTTTCTCTCACTATAGTTGTCATGGGATTAACACGAGTTTGGCAACCATAATATCACCGTTGTGGCTTTCCGTAGGTAAGAATCGTTCTAGCATCTACTCCCATAAAGCCACGTAAAACATGCAACAACAAAGTAGAGGCGCTAACTTGTTTTTGCAGGAGTGTTTTCGTGATATGGTATGGCCCAAGATGTGATGTGTATATTGTATGCGATGATTATGTTTTGTAATGTTTCACGACTTGCATGTCGATGAGTACACAACGGCAGGATCCATATGGTTGTCTTTATAATTGTGTATGACCTGCGAGTCAACTTCTTATACGCCATGTAATAGCTTTACTTTATCGCTAAGTAGTTAGCAATAGTTGTAGTTGCTATTCATGGTGGAGGCAATCATGGTGGAGTGATGGAGATCATGCCGGAACGCACAAGATGGAGATCATTGCGCGAAGATTGGCTATACCATGTCACATAAAGTTATATGCATGTGATGTTTATCCCTTTTATGTATCTTATTATGCTTAGAACGCGACGGTAGCATTATAAGATGATTCCTCACTTAAAGATCAAGATAAAAACTGTGTTCTCCCCAAGTATGCACTGTTGCGAAAGTTCGTCGTGTCGAAGCATCACGTGATGATCGGGTGCTATAGACTCTACGCTCACATACAACGGGTGCAAGCCAGTTTTTGCACACGTGGAAATACTTGGGTCTAACTTGACGAGCCTAGCATGTACAGACATGGCCTCGGAACACAAGAACCGAAAGGTTAAGCATGAGTCATATGAATGATATGATCGACACTTCGTTGTCCACCATTGAAACCACATCTCTTCTCGTGATGATCGGATTAGGTGTGGTGAATTTGGATCGTGTTCACTAAACAACTTGAGGGGTGTTGAATTTAGTGGGAGTTCATCTAGTAATTTGATTAAGTTGAACTATTTATCATGAACATAGTCTAAATTGTACTTGCAAATACTGTAGATCCAATGGCCAAGTCCAACTTCAACTTCAATGTTTTGCTGAGAAAGAAAAGCTTAGAAACAATGGGTCTAACTTCACCAATCGGTTCCGCAATCTAAGAATCATTCTTCATGCGGACAAAAGGACTATGTCCTTGGGAAAGCGTTAGGTGACCCCAAGAATCAAGGCTACCGATGAGAAAGCTGTCTATCACCGTGCAAAGATGATTATGGTGTGATTAATAGCACCATGTTGTTTGCTATGGAACCGAGCTTCAAAATCGCTTTTGAAACCTATCCGGGCCCTTTGAGATTCTCGAGGAGCCGAAAACCATGTTTCGACTCAAGCCCGCTCGAGAGATATGAGATCTCTGAGAAGTTCTTTAACTGCAAGATGGAGGAAGGGAGTTCCGTTAGTGAGCACGCCATAAAGATGGCGGGCTACACTCAACGCCTTGAGCAACTGGAATGCACGATTCCAGAGGATCTCAATATTGACAGGGTTCTACAATCACTCCCTCCCAGCTACAAAAGTTTTGTAGTGACTCATAATCAGATTGGTTCCACTGATACGATCACCGGGCTCTTCGCAAAGCTGAAGGCTGCGGAAGTGGACATCAAGAAGGATAATCACGTGTTGATGGTCAACAAGCCCTCCTTTAAGAAAGGTAAGGGAGCAAAGAAGCCCTTCAAGAAGGGCGGCGGCAAGCGCAATGCCCCTGCTGAGAAGAAGCTCAGGTCTGGTCCCAAGCCGGACACTAAGTGCTTCTATTGCAAGGACAAGGGTCACTGGAAGCGCAACTGTCCGAAGTACTTAGCGGACAAGAAGGCTGGCACCATCAAAGGTATATTTGATATACATGTTATTGATGTTTTCCTTACTAGCCCTCGTTGTAGTGCCTGGGTATTTGATACGGTTCGCTAATATTTGCAACTCAAACAGAGCTACGGAATAGACGGCGGCTGTAGGGATGAGGTGACGATGCGCTGGCAACGGATCAAGAGTTGATGTGATGGGTCAAGACGCTCTCCTTAGTTTTACCTTCGGATTAGTTTTAAACCTTAATAAATGTTATTATGTGCTGCGTTGAGCATGAACATTATTTCGGATCATGTTTATTGCAAGACGGTTATTCATTTAAATCGGAGAATAATGGTTGTTCTATTTATATGAGTAACATCTTTTATGGTCATGCACCTCTTGTGAATGGTTTATTTCTTCTAAATATCTAAAGGGATGAAACACACATCCATAACATTGAGGCTAAGAGATGCAAAGTAGATAGTGATAATACTACTTATTTGTGGCAATGCTGCTCAGGTCATATTGGTGTAAAGCGCATGAAGAAACTCCATTCTGATGGACTTTTGGAGTCTCTTGATTTTGAATCATTTGACACATGCGAACCATGCCTCATGGGCAAGATGATCAAAACCCCGTTCTCCGGTATGATGGAGCGAGCAACGGACTTGTTGGAAATCATACATACCGATGTATGCGGACCGATGAGTGTTTCGACGCGCGGTGGATATCGCTATTTCCTCACTTTTACCGATGAATTAAGTAGATATGGGTATATCTATTTAATGAAACATAAATCTAAAACATTTGAAAAGTTCAAGGAATTTCAGAATGAAGTGGAGAACCATCGTAACAGAAAGATTAAGTTTCTACGATCCGATCGTGGAGGTGAATATTTGAGTTATGATTTTATCACGCATCTTAAAGCAAGTGGAATCGTTTCACAACTCACGCCACCCAGAACACCACAGCGCAATGGTGTGTCTGAACGTCGGAATCGAACCCTATTAGATATGGTCTGATCAATGATGTCTCTTACTGATTTGCCGTTATCATTTTGGGGTTATGCATTAGAAACCGCTGCATTCACTTTAAATAGGGCTCCATCTAAATCCGTTGAGACGACACCGTATGAACTGTGGTTTGGTGCTAAACCTAAGTTGTCGTTTCTTAAAGTTTGGGGATGCGAAGCTTACGTCAAGAAGTTTGTGCCGGACAAGCTCGAACCCAAAGCGAAGAAATGCGTCTTCATAGGATACCCTAAGGAAACTATTGGGTATACCTTCTATCACAGAACCGAAGGCAAAGTGTTTGTCGCAAAGAACGGTTCCTTTCTTGAGAAGGAGTTTCTCTCGAAAGAAGTGAGTGGGAGGAAAGTAGAGCTTGACGAGGTTATTGAACCTTCTCTTGAATTGGAGAGTAGCACAGCACCTGAAATTGTTCCAGTGCCGCCTGCACCAACGATAGAGGAAGCTAATGACAAGGATCATGAAGCTTCGGACGATGTCGCATCGAACGTCAGGTCGACAAGGTCGCGTGCCCTCCCGAGTGGTACGCAACCTGTCTTGACTGTCTTGTTGGTAGAAGACGGTGAACCTACGAACTATGAGGAAGCGATGATGAGCCCAGACTCGAGAAATGGTGGAAGCCATGAACCGAATTGGGATCCATGAGCGAAAACCAAGTATGGACTTTGGTGGATCCTCCTAGCGACCGAAAGGCCGTTGAGTGCAAATGGATCTTCAAGAAGAAAACGGACGCGGATGGTAATGTTACCGTCTATAAAGCACAGCTTGCGGCAAAAGGTTTTCGACAAGTTCAAGGTGTTGACTACGATGAGACTTTCTCTCCCATAGCGATGTTTAAGTCCATTCGGATTTTATTAGCAATTGCTGCGTTTCATGATTATGAAATATGGCAGATGGATGTCAAGACGCTCGCTTCCTCAATGGCAACATTGATGAAGAGTTGTATATGATGCAACCCAAGGTTTTGTCGATCCTAAGGATGCTAGTAAAGTATGCAAACTTCATTGCTCCATTTATGGATGAAGCAAGCATCTCGGAGTTGGAACCTTCGTTTTGATCAAGTGATCAAGAGCTTTGGATTTGTTCCAAATTGCTACGAAGCTTGTATCTACAAGAAAGTGAGTGGGAGCTCGGTGACGTTTCTGGTACTATATGTGGATGACATATTGATTATTGGAAATGACATCAACATGATTAGCGATGTGAAGAGTTATTTGAACAAGTGTTTTTCAATGAAAGACCTAGGTGAAGCTGCTTATATATTGGGCATCAAGATCTATAGAGATAGACAAAGACGCCTGATAGCTTTAAGCCAGAGTACATACCTAGACAAAGTTCGAAAAGGTTCGAATGGATAAGGCAAAGAAAGGTTCAAAGGCCTATGTTGTCGTGTAAGATATTGAGCAAGGCTCAAGGTCCAGCCAATGAAATGATAGGGAATCTATGAGCAAATTGCCTTATGCCTCGCCATAGGTTCCATCATGTATGCCATGTCGTGTACTAGACCGGATGTGTCCAATGCTCTTAGTTTGACGAGCAGATATCAAAGTGATCCAGAGTGGAACATCGGACAGCCGTGAAGAACATCCTAAAGTACCTAAATAGAACTAAAGAAATGTTCTTAGTCTATGGGGTGATGAACAACTTGTCGAAAAGGTTACGTCGACGCTAGTTTCATAATCGACAAGGATGATTCTAAATCTCGGATAGGATACGTGTATATTTTGAATGGAGGAGCTGAGTGGAGAAGTCGCAAGCAAAGCGTGATCGCGGATCTACAAAGTGGAAGCGGAATACATGGCTGCCGCAGGTTGCCAAGTGAAGGAGTTTGGATCGAAACTTCATCATCGAAGCTTGGCGGTTCCAAGTGCATTGGACCCACTGGAGATATGGTGTGACAACACTGTCGCCATAGCACTCGCTAAGGAATCAAGATATCATCCAAAGACCAAGCATATCAACCGCAAGTTTCATATAATCCGAGATTATATAGCGGATGGAGATCGAAGATTAGCAAAGTACATACGGATCCGAATGTCGCATCCATTGACTAAACCTATTCCACGTGTAAAACATGATCAACACCTCAGTGCCATGGGTGTGAGATTGTTGCCAGATGTAAACTAGATTATTGACTCTAGTGCAAGTGGGAGACTGTTGGAATTATTCCCTAGAGGCAATAATAAAGATGTTATTATTATAATTCTTGTTCATGATAAAGTTTATGTTCCATGCTAGAATTGTATTAAGCGGAAACTTTAATACTTGTGTGGTTTGTAAACAACACCGTGTCCCTAGTACGCCTCTATGGACTAGCTCATTGATCAATGATGGTTAAGGTTTCCTAACCATAGACATGAGTTGTCAATTGATAATGAGATCATATCATTGGGAGAATGATATGATGGACAGACCCAAACTAAGCGAAGCAATTAGATCGTTTCATCGTGTTCATCTTTGCGAAGCTTTTTCTATGTCAAATATTGTATTCCTTAGACCATGAGATAATGAAACTCCCTGATATCGGAAGAAAGCTTTAAGGTCATCAAACGTCATCCTATGAGAGGGTGATCATAAAGGTGTCTCTCAAGTGATCGGAAAGTATCTGTTGGGTTGTATGTATCGAGATGGAATTTGTCCCTCCCAAGTCGGAGAGATATACTTCGGGCCCACTGGGTAATCGATATCAACACCGCTTGCAAGCATGTGGTTAAGGAGTTAATCACAAAGTGATATCGGATTACGGAACGAGTAAAGTACTTGCTGTGAACGAGATTGAACTAGGTATGACGATACCGACGATCGAATCTCGGGCAAGTAAAATATCGCGAGACGAAGGGAATATATATATGGGATTGATTGAATCCTGGCATCGTGGTTCATCCGATATGATCATCGATGAATGTGTGGAGTCAATATGGGTGCCTGCACTTGTTGATTATTGATAGAAGATCATGTCCGCATATTCTCGAACCCAGGGTCACACACTTAACGTGTCTTGACGCTAGGATAGATTGGATAATTGGTTTATGAATTTTTGTTCGAGTCTCGGATGGGATCCGGATATCACGAGAGGTTCGAATGGTCCGGAGAATAAGATTCATAACCGGCAATGCAGTTTTTGTAGTTCGGAATTGTTTCGGGTTAATCAGTATTGTACCAGAAGCTTCTAGACCCTTCCGTAAGGGGGCCAACGTGCCCCCACCTGCCGGGAGGGGGCATGGGCCTATGAGGGACAGGGGCACAAGGCCCCATAGGGCCCAGCCGATCTAGATAAGTTTAAACTCGTTTAAACTAGAGATAGGATTTCTAGATAAGGGAGAGTTTAAATCGCTTTAAACTAGAGATAGGATTTCTAGATAAGGGAGAGTTTAAATTGTTTAAACTAGAGATAGGCTTGGAGGAGGGCAGGGCTGTCCGCCTCTATATATAGAGGGTGGTGCGCCTCCCCACACACACCTTCCTCCAAGCCCTAGCTGCCTTGCTACCTTCCTCTCCCCTCCCGACTGCTTGTAGGCAAAGCCTGCAGAAAATTCTCCACCATATACACCACGCCGTCGTGTTGTAGATCCAATCTATCTCTCTACCATACTCGTTGGTCCGAGGAAGGAGGAGACGTCGAGGTGCTGCACGTGTGCATCTCACGGAGGCACCGCCACTTGTGGTGCTAGATCGGATCGGATCGCGAGGAGGAGAAGCGAGTACGACTACATCACCCACGTTCCGACGAACGTTTCGCTATGCGAATCTTCAAGGGTATGAAGATCTAATCCAATCTCTCTCGTTGATTGCATCTCCTAGATTAGATCTTGGCTTTCCCTCTGTTCGCATCCGTAGAAAATTTTGATTTACTATGCCGCGAAACCCTTCAATCAAAGGTCTCAATAATTTCTTCGACGCTAAACTTTTCAGCTATTTCCCTCTCTATGTAGACTACCATACAATCTCGAAGAAAGTCATCTCCCAATTTAGTGCGAAGACGCGTCTTGACCAGTTTCATAGCTGAAAAGGCTCGCTCTGCTGTTGCGGTTGATACCAGAAGAGTTATCACTAAGCATAGCAACCTCTCAACCATTGGATAGTCAGATGATTTTCTAGTTTTAACTATTAATTTTGTCAAATCAGCAAGTGATTTGTAGTTCTTGATCTCTGGATGATTCAACGTATCAAGCTAGAAATGGGGTAGCTCGCACTCCAACCTATCTCTCTCTTGAGTAGAAAAATCAGCAGGATAGAACTTCTCCACTAGACTACATATCCTTGACTTGTCAAAATTATCATGTCTTGGATCCAATGATGTACAAAGATCTAGAAGCTTAGTTACTTGAGAACTGAATCTATCATTCAACTCTGTCACTTGTTGATCTATTGCAACATTAAATACATCTACTTTATAGTGATGGAGTATTGTGGTGTTGTCATGCTTATTTCGAGATTTATTCACATCAACATACCTAAAGTTGCAATATATATTAAGAAACATAAATAAGTTATTCAGATGCTATTGAGTAGGTTTGCAAGTGGAAAAGTGACTATATCAAAAGTTTAATTGAAATGAATGTAGAGACATAGGAAAATATATGTACTTTTGATTCATATCCGGGATGTCAATCTCGTGCTTCAAACAAAAGGCGTCCACCTCTCCTATAAGACCTTCCCATCCACCTTCTCTCAATTCAGCAAGCAATACCTTTGTGTTAGAAACAATATCCAATGCATTTGCAATATCCAAATCTTTATTTTGGAGTTTGACACACAAGACATCAGTGGTCTGCATAATTTTTTCCATGAGATGGAGAATGAAGACAAACTCAAATGTAACTAGGAACTTAAGGGCACCCTCTACATCTCCTCTTGAACTCCATACAACTGTGCAGTCATTTACTACACTTCTTAGTACCGAAACTGACGCACCAAACAATTTTAATAAGCTTTTTACTAACTTGTAGTGGGAACTCCATCTGGTGTCTCCGGCCCTTTGTAAAGATCCTATTTGATTTAATCCTCTTCCCGTGTCAAGCTCTCCTAGTTCAATCTCCTTTGTGATTTCAGTGGTCTGATTTTGTAGCAGCTCATCATTGCGTTTGGGAGATGCACTAACAGTATTTACAATAAAATTTGCATTTTGGAAGAAGTTGTGGACCTTATGTACCTCCCTTGAAGCGGCAACAAGAGCCAACTGAAGCTGATGAGCAAGGTAGTGAATATAGTATGCATAAGGACACTCTTGGAGAATTAGAGCCTTAAGACCATTGCACTCTCCTCTCATGTTACTTGCTCCATCATAGCCTTGCCCTATGATATCTTGCACACTCAACTCATTATCAGCTAGCACGACGATAATTGAGTTCTTGAGAGTCAAAGCACAAGTGTCACTAACATGAACTAAATTAAGGAAACGCTCCCTTATCTCCCCGTCTGTGTTGACAAATAGAACAACTACTGCCATCTTCTCTTTCTTAGACTCATCTCGAGATTCTTCAACCATAATAGAAAACTTGCTCTTACCAATCTCTTGTCTAATTGAATTTTGCAATTTTCGAGCAAATATGCTTGCAATTTCCTTCTGAATAGTTGGTGAAGTGTACCTAGCATTTATTGGAGCATTTTGCATAAATTCTCGCACCTCCTTATTATATGAACCCACAAGCTTGAGTATTTCCTTGAAATTACCTTGGTTTTGGGAATTTTCAGACTCATCATTTCCTCTAAAGGGACATGCCTGACGCATTAACAACCTGATGTGCAATCAACAGTGAAAATTTGTTAGATAACATGCAATAAGAAATTAGGGTTGTTTGATATTTAAATCATTCTTGCTTACTTAATAACATCGATAGCAGTGGTAAGTCTTAGTCTTGCATCAGCAACACGTTTCTTGCACTGCTTTGAAATCACCTTGTCAATATGAATCATACTATTTTTGAGGCTTTCATAACATCCGACCGCAAAATTATGGTCTGAACTAGGACTAGTTCCCATATGTGTGAGAAAAGCACATTCTTTTCCATTGTTGACCTTCTTCCACTTATCAAACCCCTTGACTGAAAATGTGTCTGAACCACACTTTCCAACTGTTTTTTTAGAAAAGAGAAAACAAGGCAAGCAATATGCACGATTTGTATGAGGTGAATATTCCACCCAGAAAAAATTCATGTACCAAGCACTCTGAAATCGACGACCACTAGGACCTGTTCCAGTAAAAACATACTCATCCAAGATCGGTTGATACGGTCCCTCAGATATATAAAAACGCCTAGCATCATCTTGCTTGTCAGGTGGGAGTTCCCAAATTTGTATACGCCTACCTGGGTCTCGATCATATGCCGTGGTTATAATCGTCGCTTGTTCTATAACTTCTGGCATAGGAATACGAATACCATTATTAGTTTGAGCATTAACATTTGCAGAACTAGGTTCATTCTCTTTGCTTGGTTGCACATCTGATTGTGAGCTTGAACCAATTGGCTTGAAAAAATTCTTAATTCCAGGTCTCTTCCTCTTCACGTCTACAAAAACACATGAGAATGATCCAAATTTTCTAATTAGTTTACAACGCGCGTATAACAAACTAATCTACTAATCTAGTCTACTAGACCATCGAAAGATCATCTAATAATGAACTCAATCTAAGACATGATCAAATCAATAGCTCCGTAATTAGAAAAACCTTTATCCCTTCCGCTTCCGGCATCGCTCATGATGAGTTGATGAAAATGCGGCCGGCCGAACTGGAGTCCTCCGTGGCGGCCGCCGGGAGAGGCGTCGTGCACGTCAGTACAGGAGCAGCCGCCCTGCCGGCAGACGAAACCACAATCTGATTGGATCGATAGTGTGTGTGTGTGCAATGACGATGTGCTAGCTGATTCCTTGACCTGGGCTTCAGTTTTGCTAAATTGCTACAATATGCTAAATTGGCCTAGGCCTGTGTGCTGTCCCGTACATAGCATAATAAAATAATACTAATTAACATGAGCTTAGACGCTTAGCACTTAGATTAGCCGATTAGGCCAACGAATATTGCATGCAAAGGCCTTGCTTACGGGAACATGGGGCGAATTAGTCAGGAAATTAGGAAACTAAACAATTTGGCTGGTAGTTTTCACGGGACGAGTGCATCGTTGGGGGGGAGGGGGGTCTCGCCCCCGCTCGTCCCCCCTTCCCTCCGTCCCTGAGTGTGTTGATTATTATTACAAGTCTACAACCAACATGATTTCCTGTGGCACTTTGAAGATGAAGGACTCCATGCTATATAGATATTTCTGCTACATTGTAATGTGATAGCCAAATGAGCTATGTAAGATGTAATATAATATTTTATTCCTGGTTATAAAGTTGTATTATGACATTTGTTTCTTGATATTATCTTAACTGTGGATGCTAGCTATTGATCCAGGGACTAGCATTGTAAACACAGGGATCTCTACCTTATTAAGGGTTGGGACCTCTATAGATGGTATCAGAGCACTGTGTTGCCTGTAGGATTGTAACCCTAGGATTGGACAAAACCCCTTAGAAAAATAGGAGTTGTATTTGTTCCAAAACTTATTTACCAACAATCTTGTAAACTCTTTCCTCAATGTTTTTGGTTTTGATTCTACATCTCTTCCTTTTCAACTTGATGGACAAAGCCTCCACCATGACCAATAACTTCAACTTTAGTTTCACCAAGGACTTCAACTTAGACATCACTAAGGACTATAAATGAGAACCAAGAGATATTATATTGCCTACCAACTAATTAAGACATTGATATCATGTAAGTGTATCGATCATATTGACCTATGAGGTATGACTATACTAGGTTGATTGTTTCAAGAAAACTTGTTGTTTCCTTCAACTCATGAGTAAGATCATAAGTTGTTAAGTGAATAGTTGCTTGTTGATTGTTTGTTTGAACTTGATTGTTTTGGGTTGTGTGTTAGAAATTCTTTAGGTCTATCTATCATTACTTATCCCTATCAAACCAATAGATGCCTCCCCGTCATGCCAACCCCAACCAAAACAACAACAACAATATCACTCCCGAGATGCAACAGTTGATGACATCTCAAGCTCAAATGATGCAGATGATGGCTTAGTTTATGAAAAATCAGAATCAGAACAACAATAACAACAACAACAATTAAAATAATCCTCCAGCACTTGACATGCTCACCAGATTTCTGAAACTAAGGCCCGCAAGGTTCTCTGGAACAACTGGATCCAATGGTAGCCAATGACTGGTTACGTTTGGTGAATAAGGACTTAGTGATTGTTGGCTGCACCGACGAGGAAAAGTTAGGTTTGCAGCATATCTGCTTGAAGGGCCAGCAGCAACATGGTGGGACAACTTTCAGATCACCACTCCCCTTGAGGATGTGACTTGGGCTATTTTTGAGGATGGTTTCCGTACAGCTCACATCTCATCCGGAGTGATGAACTTGAAGAAAAAGGAATTCCACAATCTGAAACAGCATCACCTTAGTGTGGCTGAGTACATTGAGGAGTTCAACAATCTGGCACACTATGCAGCAGATGAAGTTGATACAGATACTAAGAGGAAAGATAAATTCCTCGAAGGACTTAATGATGAGTTGAACCTGCAGCTATCTGTTGCCTATGTCCCAACTTATCAATCACTCTGTGACAAAGCCACCATCTTGGAAAGCAAGATGAATCAAGTTGAGAACAGAAAGAGGAAGCATAAACTCAAGTATCACTCAGGATCATCACAAAAGAAGCGTTCATTCAAAAAGAGCAATGAAGATTCTGGACCACATCAACATCACCACAATAACAATGGAAGTGATAATAATGGGAATGATACTGACAATGGAGATGACCTTGGTCAGAACCAACATGGCAATTCCCGAAAGAAAGACATTAGCCAGTTGCAGTGATATAATTGTAAGGAACTTGGACACTATGCATCAGACTGTCTTGAGAAGAAAAAGAAAAAGGATGCTAGAAACTCCAATGGAAATGACTCCAATGTGGCCCAGAAAGGACATGTGAACCACATCGACATGTATGGAACCCTTGAAGAATTGGATGATGTGGATGACAGGAATTAGTTAACTCAGTTGAGTCAAATAAGGATTCCTTGTTTGGATATCAATTATTAAACCCATAGTCAAGTGAACCATCAATGTAACCCTATAAGACTTTCTTTTAAGGGTGGTAGTACCCTAGTTGCCTTGAAGCCAACTTGTAACCTCTAGCCTTCCCAAATCTCGAGACGAGATTTCTTTTAAGGGTGGTAGCCTGTCACATCCCAAAATTTTCCAAATTTTGAAATGTGAAAAATAAATAATTGTTGAAATTTAGGGTGAAAAGAAACTTTTTGATTCCAAATGGTAACATCAAAACCCATCTTGAACAAACTTTGAATGAAAAGGGAATCAAACAAAATTTCAATCAAGTGAAATGCATTCATCAATAATGTATCTTGAAATTTAAACACTTGGAAAAGTTAAACCAGAACCCTAAAACCCTAATAATCTTCAGCAAATAAATCTTAAGGGGATTTAAAAAGACAAACAAATATTAAATATAATTATATAAATTGGAATCACCAATTTTGGATCTTTAAATAAAAAGATATGGATTTTATAAGGCAAAGGAAGAAATAAATAAATAAGGAATATTTAAAAATCAAATTAAATGTTGGCCAAACAAATAATATGAAATATAATTGATTAATTAAAAGAGTAAAGGATTATTTAAATAAAATCATAAGGATTTATTAATATCTAATTTTATTTAATAAAGACATTTCCCAATTTAAATGAACATTAAATCATGTTAAAGTATTTTAAATAATAATTCAAAGTGAATTATTTGCACTAAAGAATAAATAAAACCTACTAAAAAAGGTTTTGTAAGAGATTAGAATTAAAATAGAGTTTGAAAACATATTTAAATCTTATTTGAAATAAAGACAAATGTCTTTTTTTTTAAATAAATAATAGACCATAAAAGAATAAAAGAAATATTCTAATTTGGACTTTAGAATATGTTAATAAACAGTATTAAAATATACTCAAAGTTTGGTAAAGGTTTGAATTCAAATGGAGTTTGAATTATTTGAACAAAAATCAAAACATAAAAAAAGAAAAGGAAAAAGAAAAAGATTCAGTATTAAAAAAGGGAAACAAAGCCAGCCCAGAAACAGGCCCAGTCCAGCCCAAACTCGCAGCCCACTTTCCTCTCTCCCCCGAAACGTTTTTCACCCACGTTCGCACCCACACGGTCACTGAACGAAGGACCCCACCTAACCCCCACTCACCTCGCTGACGAGCAGGACCCACTGGCAACCTCACCGTCATCAACCTCGTGACCGTTTTCCCCCATCACACCTCGCCTGTAGAGGTCCCAACCTTTAATAAGGTAGAGATCCCCAAGTTTTCCCCAGCATACTGGACTTGCATAACCACTCAACACAAACCATTCTTTCCATTCCACCCAGGTGATTCATTCACTTAGTTGTTTTATTAAACAAAACACAAGTCCTTGACTTAGTAATATTCCATAGCATGAATATAATCCACCCTTGTTTGCTACTAGCTAGGCTAACAATAATAGTAGTAGGAATCTTAACTTAGGTAAATTCTACTAAGGTTTCATCTACTAGGATTTCCCATGGCATAGTTTATACTTAGCAAAAATTCCATGCAAGTCCTACTTAGAAATATCACTAATACATAGTGAAAATAATGGAACAAAGTATGAAGCATCACTTGCCTTTTTGGTAGAGAATATAAGTTCACTCCTTGATCTTTCAATGATCACACTCTTCAAATTCCACTACAATTCAATCAAGCAAGCAAGGATTCAATCTACCATTCAAGCAATTCATCACATAAAATAATAGAAACAAAGCAATGCTGGCAAGCATGCCAAAGATTGTTTTTATTTGTAAAAGTGGTTTCTAATAGGTTATAAACATTCTAAAACACCTATTGGTCATTTTATAAAAGTGGCAAAATCATTTTCAAAAGATTTTACTTATAAATCATTTTTAAACTAAATCAATATTTTCTATGGTTGAAAATGCCTTTAGCAAAGAAAAAATCTTTATAGGGTTCACCAAATATGTTTTCAAATCATATAACTTGGTGTTTGGGGTCAGAGAGTTTAAATCAAAACATTTCCCAAAGGTTTTCCTCCAAAAAGTGTTTTCAACAAATAAACAATATTTTTATTTGAGCTTAGTTCAAAGTTTTATTCTCTTGCTTCACAAAATATGTTTTTGAAACCACAAATTGATTTCTATGGTCAGTAGGTTTAAAACAAACCATTTTCCCAAAGGTTTTATCACAAAAAATAATTTTAGAAAGAATTTCATATTCAAATTATGCCTACACAAGTTTCTGCAAAAACAACCATTTTACCAGAAGCAATTTACTAAACAAAGTGCATGATTGGGTAGGGTTTGTATTGCTGATTCCATTGATATAAAATTTGCAAAATTTGGACATGTGGTTTGAAAGTTATGAATTTTACAAAACCAAACAACTAATAGATCAATTATGTTTTTATAACAATAGGCAGGGCCACGTGGACTGTTCTGATTCGTCCATACCGTTTCGCTCGGATCGGTCGCTATGAAGCGTTGGATTTAAATTAGATCGAGTGGCACAGGTAGCTCCATACCGCTTCGGTTAGTCATTCTATCTCATCCTTACGATCTAGATCTGACGGTCCTCAACGCATCGACCAAGAATCAGCGGCGCTGGTGGCGCGCGCTCTGGCTACGGCATCGCGGCGACTACAGGAAGCGAGGGAAGAAGGGGAGGGGTTTACCAGAACCGCAAGAGCTTGCTGATGCTCAGCGTGGTTGTAGGAGAGCAGGGGCGCACGGGGTCGTCTTCAATCTCTCGTCGGAGTTCGCAACGGCGTCGGGCACGCTCTGATGTTGACGGGGTCGAGGCTACGAAGCGTGCTAGGACACGAAACATGCAGCGTTAGATGCACACGGGAGAGTAGATCATACGTGTGTCAACGAGAGGGGAGGGGGTGGTCAGGACATACCGAGGGAGATCGCCGGAGTTGATGCCGAAGGCGGTGGCGCATTGGCGTCGTCGAAGGCGACGTTCTAGGGCGTGTGTGAACGAGCTATGGCTACTGTCAGGTGCGCCTGGTGACGGCGAGCACGCTTGTGTGCTCCAGGGGGCGAGGCGCGGCAATGTGTGGCCGGAATTGCGGTCGCATCTCGTCGGAGTAGTGGGAGGTCTCGAGGAGAATTGCGGCAGACCTGTGGCAGAGAGGGGACGGCGTATGGGGGAAATATAGAGGGGACGGAGGCGATTAAGTGTGCATGATCACATCAAGTAATGGCTGCAGCGTTAAGGCGAATTAAGCCATGAATTTCAGCCGAATGAACGCCGATGTGATGAGGAAGAAGACTGGGGAGGTGGGGTCTGGGTGTCAGCGAGAGAGAGAGAGAGGAAGAGTAGGGCGTAGCGGTCAGTGGCGATGCGGGTGGGTTTCTGAGTGGAAAACGGTTCCCTCGGGGGTGAGAGGGAGTGGGCTGCTGGGCCAGATGGGCTTGGCTGGGCTGCACCTTTTCATTTTTTTTATACAGAATCCTTTTCCCTTTTCTTTTTCTATTTATCTGTTTTGATTTTGTTTAAACTTTTCAAACAAAAATTTGATTTCAAACTTCAACCAAACTTTGTGTATATTCTAATACTGTTTATTAATACATTTTAAAGTCAAAATTAGAATATTTCTTTTATTCTTTTTAGGGTCTTTTAATTATTTAAAATAGGCCCTTGCTTTTATTCAAATAAGATTTAATAATGATTTCAAACTCCATTTGAATTCTAAATCTTTCCAAATCTTTTCAGTAGGTTTTATTTATTTAATAGGGTGTCAAATAATTCACCTTGAATTATTTGGAATATTTTTAATAGGGTGTCAAATAATTCACCTTGAATTATTTGGAATATTTTTAATATGATTTATTAATCATTTTAATTTGGGTACTTGTCTTTATTCTAATGAAAATAATTATGGGTTTAATTCCATAAATTTATTTAGTTGATTTCTTGATCCCATTTAAGTTAATTAAACAACTTTTATTCCACTTGGGTAAATTCAAAATCCTATTTTCCCATTATTTAATTAATCAATTCTAATAGGAATTTTATCTTTATTCAAATAGAACTAGAATTTGGTTAATGCCATTTTATTTTATTTGGAAAATTCTTTATCCTTTTATTTTATTTGGATTTGGATTATATTCATTCCATTTGCTTATGGATTAGGCCAAGATTTAATTTGGTCTTTAAATATTCCTCATTTAATATTTCTTTCTTTATCTTATAAAATCCATATCTTTTTATTTAAAGATCCAAACTTGGTGATTCCAATTGGTAAAATCTTAGTTAATATTTGTTTATCCTTTTAAATCTCTTTAGGATTATTTTCTCAGCATTTGGTATGGATTTTTAGATAGGTGCTTTATTAGCTTTGGAAATTCAATTTCTTTATCTTGCTAAGTTCATAAGGTTTTATCTTCGGTTACAAATTGATTGAAATAAATTTATATGGTTTTATAATATTTCTATTTTTCATTCTTGATCATTTATAAATGTTTGTTGACAAATTTTTATTTGGATCAAATCCATGGTCTTAGAGATATCTTTTGAAATGATTTTATTCCATTAGGGTTTTAGAGTTTTGGTTTATTTTCCAACTGTTTAAATTTACAGATGGGTTTATGAAGAATGCATTTCACTTGATTTGAATTTAGTTGGATTCAAACTTTATTCAAAGTTTGTTCAAGATGGGATTTTAAGTTTCCATTTAGAAACAAAAGTTTCTTTTCACCCTAAATTCCAACAATTATCTATTTTGTTTGTTTATTTTTCACATTACAAAATTTTGAAAATTTTGGGATGTGACAGGCTACCACCCTTAAAAGAAATCTTGTCCCGAGATTTGGGAAAGATAGTGTTTACAAGTTGGTTCAAAGCAACTAGGGTACTACCACCCTTAAAAGTTTCCAACTAGATTACATCTTGGCTTACTTGGGATCTTGATGTATCTTCTCTGGGCACTTGTTTGCATAATGGCCTAGTTCTTTGCATTTGAAACACATCACTTCGTTGATATCTTTCTTTTCCTTTGGTATCATTGCCTCTTGTTTGTTTCCTTGGTTCTTCTTGTTTTCTGGGCATTCATTGGCATAGTGTCCCATCTCTTTGCAAGTGTAATATTGCTATTGGGTAATATCCTTCTTGCTAGGGTTGGGGCATTTCTTCTTCTTCTTGGGTCTCTCCAAAGCTAGGAGTTCTTCTAGTTCATGCTCTTCATATCTTATTTCAAAGGTAGGAAAGTTTCCTGGTCTCCTTGACCTTTTCCTTGGATAATACATATGTCTCCTCTTTGGTCCATCAAATTGAGTTATACTGCATGGAGGTGCAAGCTGAGATTTTCCTTTGTCTTCATCCTTCTTGGTAGAAGTTGTTCCCTCATGGAAGTCTACAATCTGTTGTTGCACTCCACCTTGTTTCCTTTGTTGAACTATGGAATGGATGGGGCATTGGATAGGGACATGATTATTTCCTTCACATAGGAAACAAGTAGCTTGAGATGTGGGGCATTGATTAGTTGGATGTTTCTCTTCACAATTGGGGCATTTATCTTCATGCTCCTTGGAAGTGTAATCCTTGTCTCCACAAATATTGCAAGCTTGAGTTCCTTCTATAATATCATCCTTGACATCATTGTTATCACAAACTCCTTGGGAAGGGTTGTCTCCTATGTTGATCATTTGATTTATCACCTTATGCAACAATGAAGGGAATATGCCCTGAGAGGCAATAATAAAGTGTTTATTATGTGTATTCCAAGTATATGATAGATGTTTATTTTGCATGCTATAATTGTATTAATACGGAAACATTAATACATGTGTGTTTAATAAACAAACAGAAAGTTCCTAGTTATGCCTCTCTCATAAACTAGCTCGTTGATTAACAAGATGATCAAGGTTTCCTGACCATGGACATTGGATGTTATTAATAACGGAATCACAACATTAGTGTAATGGTGTGATGAACATTCATCCGAAGTATAGCATTAAGATCAAATTTATTGAGTTTATATTTCTATAAGAACTTACGAAGTGATCCTAATCCTTAGACCATGAGATCATGTCAATCACTAACACCGGAAGAGTTTCTTGATAACATCAAACGTCACACCGTAACAGGGTGATTATAAAGATGGATTCAGAACTAATAAAGTGTTATGTTGACGCTCATGGATCGAGAGTGGAATTTGTTCATCCCGATGACGGATAGATATACTCTGGGCCCTCTCGGTGATATCACATTGATTAGCTTGCAAGCAAGTGATTTGATCACTAGAATGTTATATCACGGGAAAGAGAAAAGAGTGCATGTCGATAACGAGATCAAACTAGGTATGGAGATACCGATGATCGAATCTCGGACATGTAATATATCGTGAAACAAAGGGATTAAGATACTAGCGTAAAAGGTTTCGACGATCACAAGAAAGTCATCGTTGAATGTGTGGGAGTCAGTATGGGTCTCCAGATCCCGCTTCTGATTATTGATCCGAGAGGGGTCTCGATCATGTCCGCATTATTCACGAACCATAGGGTGACACACTTAAGAGACACCGACATACAATTGGAGCAAACGTTTCATGCCGAAAGAATGAATAAGCGCAGGAATTTATTTCACTAGATACCAAAACAGGTTTTCGGGTGAAACTTCATAAAGTGGTTATGCATGTGAAATAGAATTCTAGCAAGGGGTTATTTGTGAATGTTTGTCATTAAAGTAATTGACAGAATTCTGAATAAAATAAAAGAGTTTTATTTAATGAGAGTTTGCATTAAATTTGGTGGAAATTTAATGGGAATTTGAGTGGACTTTTGAGTGGAGAAAATTGAAGGGCCATTTTGTGAGTGGAGTGTCCACCCACATGAATGAAGGAGGGGAGGGGGCAGCCCCATGGCCCGCGGCCACCCCCTTGGGTGCCCCCCTCCTCCTATAAAAGGAGCCCCTCCTCTCACCTCTCACTCACACCTCCTCGTGAAGGATCTCTCTCCCCTTCTAGAATTTATCCCCCATGGTCTCGGACTAGCGAGATACATGTTCCCGGTGGCTATTCGGCAAGAAATAGTTGTGCTTCCGCTGCATCGCTGGAGCGAGGAGGCGGAGGTTGCTCGGTGCCTCGAACGTGTGTGCGAGCATGGATGTGCTGCTGATTTGCGACGGTAGGACTTCCTCTCGATCTTGAGATCGCCAAGAGATTGTCTACATCAACCACGAGTTGAACTCGTTAAGCTTTATCGGTCTTCAAGGGTATGTTCTCTACGGTTATACATCCGCCCGTTGTTTGTATCTAATAGATAGATCTTGGAACATAGTTCACATCGTAGGAAATTTTTTGTTTTCTATGCTGCGAACCCTACAAACAATTGGGTTTGGGTTTCCAAAAAACCTTTGCATGGTTCGATCTAACTCACTAGTGTTGGCTAAAAACTGAGTTGTCACTTGGTTCAACTGGGTTTGGGTTACTATGAGTTCTCTCATGTTGATCCCTTGGTTGTTGTTGTTGTCACCATCCTTGATGTTGGAGTCTCTTGGAGTAGTCATCTGTTTGGGTTGGATTGGGATTAGAATAGGCAAGATATTTCTAAGGGAATAATTCTAATCACATACATCACAATTCACACAAGCAATGTGTAAGCAATCACAAACAAACATTCCACTCAAACAACAAGTTTCAAGCACATTTTTAAGCAACAAATTATTTTTGCTACACCACATAAGTTGGTGGGTTTGATCTAAACTAAACATGGTGGTCCAAATATATGGTTCACTTGAGATCATTCCATCCTTCTTGGTTGCTTCTTCATGAACAAGATCCTTGTATCCTTGGAGAATTCCTTGCATCTTGGTCACAAAACTTCAAAGGTGATGATGGTCCCTTCTAAGTTGTGTTTCCTTAGTCTTCAAGTCTTGAGTAATATTTCTTGTTTCACTTGTAGTCCTTAGTGATATCCAAGTCGAAGTCCTTGTTGAGCCTAAGGTTGAAATCACTTGAGTTGGTGAAGTACTTTTCTCATGGTGATGGCTTTATCCATCAAGTTGAAATAGACAAGATGTAGAATCAAAACCAAAAAGGTTGAGGAAAGAGTTTACAAGATTGTTTGTAAATCAGTTTTGGAACAAATACAAATCCTGTTTTTCTAAGGGGTTTTGTCCAATCCTAGGGTTACAATCCTATAGGCAACACAATGCTCTGATACCATCTGTAGAGGTCCCAACCTTTAATAAGGTAGAGATCCCTGTGTTTACAATGCTAGTCCCTGGATCAATAGCTAGCATCCACAGTTAAGATGTAATATCAAGAAAGAAAGGTCATAATACAACTTTATACCAGGAATAAAATAATTCATTACATCTTACATAGCTCATTTGGCTATCTCATTACAATGCAGCAGAAATAACTATAGAATGGGGTCCTTCATCTTCAAAGTGCCACAGGCAATCATGTTGGTTGTAGACTTGTAATCCTAATCAACACACTTCACTAACATCAAACAAACCTGCAACATAACAAGTTACGGCCACAAGGGTCAATACATTTGAATTGTATTGGCAAGTGATACTATGGTAGCATAGTGGAGTCTATCATCTATATGCATTTGGCTAAGTGGAGCTTAGGCTTGCTTTGCTCAAAATAGATTTTCCTTACCATTTGAAAACACTAAGTTTTTGTTTGTCAAAATCACCCAAGGCATCTCCCAATAGAAATTGGTGATCCTTTAACCCTTGTTCAATCACAAGTTCTTAACTTAGAAAATTGGGATGAGGAGATTCTTGATAGCTTCCATGTCTTGATGCTCAAATTGTCCTTTACCAGGGACATGGCTAAGTACTTAGATTTTACACTCTGCAGAGGTGGTGGACTTTCCCCACAAGACTTGGTTTCACCAAGACAAGATCTTTCAGAAGCCTTCCCTTAGACCAGAATGGACGCGTTCCAACCTATCAATCCCCTACCACCAACTGTCCATTTGGCTAAGTTATTGCAACCTATATGATCCAGGCAGAGCCCATAATGCCAAGTGGCTACACTTGAAGCTTCTCAACATTTGACATCTCAAATCTCTTTGTTCCTAGGTGGCATTCCACAAGTGAGATACCAAGTTTTCCCCAGTATACTGGACTTGGTGATGCCCAAGTTTTCCCGAGCATACTGGACTTGCATAACCACTCAACACAAACCATTATTTCCATTCCACCCAGGTGATTCATTCACTTAGTTGTTTTATTAAACAAAACACAAGTCCTTGACTTAGTAATATTCCATAGCATGAATATAATCCACCCTTGTTTGCTACTAGCTAGGCTAAGCATAATAGTAGTAGGAATCTTAACTTAGGTAAATTCTACTAAGGTTTCATCTACTAGGATTTCCCATGGCACAGTTTATACTTAGCAAAAATTCCATTTAAGTCCTACTTAGAAATATCACTAATGCATAGTGAAAATAATGGGACAAAGTATGAAGCATCACTTGCCTTTTTGGTAGAGAATATAAGTTCACTCCTTGATCTTTCAATGATCACACTCTTCAAATTCCACTACAATTCAATCAAGCAAGCAAGGATTCAATCTACCATTCAAGCAATTCATCACATAAAATAATAGAAACAAAGCAATGCTGGCAAGCATGCCAAAGATTGTTTTTATTTGGAAAAGTGGTTTCTAACAGGTTATAAAGATTCTAAAACACCTATTGGTCATTTGATAGAAGTGGCAATATCATTTGCAAAAGATTTTACTTATAAATCATTTTTAAACTAAATCAATATTTTATGTGGTTAAAAATGCCTTTAGCAAAGCAAAAATCTTTATAGGGTTCACCAAATATGTTTTAAAATCATATAACTTGGTGTTTGGGGTCAGAGAGTTTAAATCAAAACATTTCCCAAAGGTTTTTCTCCAAAAAGTGTTTTCAACAAATAAACAATATTTTTATTTGACTAGAAATGCTTTAATTCAAAGTTTTATTCTCTTGCTTCACAAAATATTTTTTTGAAATCACAAATTGATTTCTATGGTCAGTAGGTTTAATAAAACCATTTTACCAAAGTTTTTATCACAAAAAATAATTTTAGAAAGAATTTCATATTCAAATTATGCCTACACAAGTTTCTGCAAAAACAACCATTTTACCAGAAGCAATTTACTACACAAAGTGCATTGTTGGGTAGGGTTTGTCTTGCTGATTCCATTGATATAAAATTTGCAAAATTTGGACGTGTGGTTTGAAAGTTATGAATTTTACAAAACCAAACAACTAATAGATCAATTGTGTTTTTATAACAATAGGCAGGGCCACGTGGACTGTTTTGATTCGTCCATACCGTTTCACTCGGATCGGTCGTTGTTAAGCGTTGGATTTAAATTAGATCGAGTGGCACAGGTAGCTCCATACCGCTTCGGTTAGTCATTCTATCTCATCCTTACGATCTAGATCTGACGGTCCTCAATGCATCGACCAAGAATCAGCGGCGCTGGCGGCGGCGAGTGGCGGCTCGCGCTCTGGATACGGCGTCGTGGCGACTAAATGAAGCGAGGGAAGATGGGGAGGGGTTTACCAGAACCGCAAGAGCTTGCTGATGCTCAACGTGGTTTTAGGAGAGCAAGGGGCGCACGGGGTCGTCTTTAATCTCTCGTCGGAGTTCGCAACAGCGTCGGGCACGCTCTGATGTTGACGGGGTCGAGGCTACGAAGCGCGCTAGGACACGAAACAGGCGGCGTTAGATGTGCACGGGAGAGTAGATCATATGTGTGTCAACGAGAGGGGATGGGGAGGTCAGGACATACCGAGGGAGATCGCCGAAGTTGGTGCCGAAGGCGGTGGCGCATTGGCGTCGTCGGAGGCGACGTTCTAGGGCGCGCGCCAACGAGCTATGGCTACTATCAGGTGCGCCTGGTGACGGAAAGCACGCTTGTGTGCTCCAGGGCGAACGCGGCGATGTGTGCGGTCATGACTCGTCGGAGAGGGAGGTCTCGAGGAGAATTGCGACAGCCCTGTGGCAGAGAGGGGACGACGTATGGGGGAAAAGATAGAGGGGAGGGAGGCGATTAAGTGTGCGTGATCACAGCGAGTAATTGCTGCAGCGTTAGGGAGAATTAAGCCCGCGGAATTTCAGCCAGAAACGGCGACGAACTGGTCGCGCGCGGTGAGGAAGAAGACTGGGGAGGTGGGGTCTGGGTGTCTGTGAGAGAGAGAGAGCGGAAGAGTGGGGCCTAGCGATCAGTGGCGATGCGGGTGGATTTCTGAGTGGAAAATGGTTCGCTCGGGGGTGAGAGGGAGTGGGATGCTGGGCCAGATGGGCTTGGCTGGGCTACTCCTTTTCATTTTTTTATATAAAATCTTTTTCCCTTTTCTTTTTCTATTTATCTGTTTTGATTTTGTTTAAACTTTTCAAACAACAATTTGATTTCAAACTTCAACCAAACTTTGTGTATATTCTAATACTGTTTATTAATACATTTTAAAGTCAAAATTAGAATATTTCTTTTATTCTTTTTAGGGTCTTTTAATTATTTAAAAGAGGCCCTTGATTTTATTCAAATAAGATTTAATAACGATTTCAAACTCTATTTGAATTCTAAATCTTTCCAAATCTTTTCACTAGGTTTTATTTATTTAATAGGGTGTCAAATAATTCACCTTGAATTATTTGGAATATTTTTAATATGATTTATTAATCATTTTAATTTGGGTACTTGTCTTTATTCTAATGAAAATAATTATGGGTTTAATTCCATAAATTTATTTAGTTGATTTCTTGATCCCATTTAATTTAATTAAACAACTTTTATTCCACTTGGGTAAATTCCAAATTCTATTTCCCATTATTTAATTAATCAATTCTAATAGGAATTTTATCTTTATTCAAATAGAACTAGAATTTGGTTAATGCCATTTTATTTTATTTGGAAAATTCTTTATCCTTTTATTTTATTTGGATTTGGATTATATTCATTCCATTTGCTTATGGATTAGGCCAAGATTTAATTTGGTCTTTAAATATTCCTCATTTAATATTTATTTCTTTATCTTATAAAATCCATATCTTTTTATTTAAAGACCCAAACTTGGTGATTCCAATTGGTAAAATATTATTTAATATTTGTTTATCCTTTTAAATCTCTTTAGGATTATTTGTTCACCATTTGGTATGGATTTTTAGATAGGTGCTTTATTTTCTTTGGAAATTCAATTTCTTTATCTTACTAAGTTCATAAGGTTTTATCTTTGGTTCCAAATTGATTGAAATCAATTTCTATGGTTTTATAATAATTCTATTTGTCATTCTTGATCATTTATAAATGTTTGTTGACAAATTTTTATTTGGATCAAATCCATGGTCTTAGAGATATCTTTTGAAATGATGTTCTTCCATTAGGGTTTTGGTTTATTTTCCAAGTGTTTAAATTTCCAGATGCATTTATGAAGAATGCATTTCACTTTATTTGAATTTAGTTGGATTCAAACTTTATTCAAAGTTTGTTCAAGATGGGATTTTAAGATTCCATTTAGAAAAAAAAAGTTTCTTTTCACCCTAAATTCCAACAATTATCTATTTTGTTTGTTTATTTTTCACATTACAAAATTTTGAAAATTTTGGGATGTGACGTCGCCGTTCTGCCGCGATTCAATCCTCGTAAATTCAAGTAATTGGCGACGTTAATTCCTCCAGCGATGACGCACCCTTAAATTCCTACGCCCCCTCTCCATTTTCCCCAGACATCGCTCCCTCTCTGCCACCAGGCTGCCTCAATCGAGAGCTCGAACACTCTTAGCTCCGACGAACTCTTCGGTCGATTCTGGCGAAACCACACCCTCCCAAGCCCTCTGGAGCATGCTAGTTTGCTCGCCAACGTCTCCTACATCTCCCGGTGCCACCCGCTTGGCCGCGCTCGCTCCATAGCGTCGGCAACAAACTTGCCTGAGCACCACCGTCGTATGTGCCCACTCCGGCGATCCCTCCTCGTAAGTTCCGTCCACCCCTCTCCTTTTCAATGATGCTTCCGTGATCACCACACTCTCCCGCATCTAACGCGTACTATGGCATGCCATTTTATGCCCTGTAGCGTCGACAGCATCTATACATGAGCGAGCCCGACGCCGATGCTGTCTCCGACGAGCAATCACCGTTGTTCCCGTGCACCCCTCGAGTAGCTGAGACCACCTCGAGCTTCTCCTCATCACGACAAGTTCGGTAATGGTCCTCTCCCTCTCCCGCGCTTCCTGGTTCGTCGGCACCATCACCGTCTGAGCGCGCGTCGCCGTCCGCCGTCGCTAGCGCCGCCAGTACATGGCCAGGTTGATGTGGTCCGTTGGATCTTGATCGAAGGAGTAGGATTAGATTTTAATCGAAAGGGTATGTTTGATTCTGAGCGATGCGATGCACTTTAAATCCAACAGCCCACACAGCGTGATCCGCGCGAACCGGTACACGTCAGTAAGAAAGAGCCACGTGGCCAGTGATTGATTTGAAAACAAAATTTTTATCTATTAGATGATAGGATTTGTAAAATTCATAACTTTAAATCTACACGTCCAAATTTTTCAAATTTTATACCATTGGAATCAGGAAAACAAAACCTTTCAAACCACGCACTTTGTTTAGTATTTTGATTATGTAAAATTGGTTGTTTATGCAGAAACATATTTAGGCTTATTTTGAGTATAAAATTTATTCTAAAAATATTTTTTGGGTAAATTCTTTTGTAAATGTATTGTTTTGAACCTACTGACCCTAAGAAACAACTTGTAGATTTAAAAGAATATTTGGTGATACTAGGGAATAAATCTTTGAATAAAAGCATTTCTAGTTGAATAAAAATGTTGAATATGTTCTAAAAATGCTTTTTGAGTAAAACATTTGGAAAATGATTTGATTTAAACTCACTGACCCTAAAACCAAATTTTGAGATTTGAAAAGATATTTGATGAAACTTAGTAAATTATTACTTTGTTAAAGGCATTTCAGCAAATAAAAATATTGTTGGATTTAAAAATGGAATTTAGATGAAACCTTTTGCAAATGAATTAATATTAAACACTTTGACCATAAACACTAAAATTTGTGTTTAAAAATATTTTGACTAACACTACAAAAAATTACTTTGATATAAATCATTTTAGCAAAACAAAAATGATTTAAATGGCCATTTTCACCAACTTGAATTTAAATGGTTTTACCACTTTCGTAAATGACCAATGGGAGCTTTAAAAAGTTTAGATCCTACTAGAAACCACTTGTAACATCCTTAGAATCGACCCTATGCAAGTCTCAGCGATTCCCGCCAAACCCGCATAGAAACGATTCAAAGGTGCCCACCAGGAACTTTCGTGCGGGTGGAAAACAAAGTAATACCATTACACAATAGTCCATGATGGAACCCACCAAACAGATATATACAACAGCGACTCATCGAGTCAAGAATACAATATACAGTACATAGATCCAAATCACCTTGAAAACGATACAACGTCCGAGTACGGACAAGATGGAAATTGAGCTAAGAGCCCTGAAGAATAACCAATGGCGTCCATAACCCTGCCCAGGCCAAGACGGAAGGGTAACCCTGCTAACGACGTCGATCTCAAAACCTGCTTAACAAAAGGGGTGCCGACAAAGGGCAAAGGAAAAAGAGAGCGGTCAAGATCTTGAGGCGATTACGGCGAGACTAGAATTCGGCGGTCCTCGCCTACATAGGTATGGTGGGCTGAAGCGGCAGCGCAGCATGCACTAAACAAACTATAGAGACTAAATACAACCGGCGGCTATCAGATAGGGATGAGAAAGACCTATTCGGATCCAACCTGATTCTAACACCAAACAAACCCATCCTGGTATTCCCCCTCGATACCAACCGAGAAAGTCAACCGAGGAACTCACACAGTTGGCAGTTTTATTTATCCAGTTATCGTTGCAGCAATTACTAGTCAGGTCTAGATATTCATCCTGATATAATAAGCAGTGGGCACTTTTAGTTAACCATTCTGTTGTAGTTGTAGTACTTACTAGTCAGATACATATGGCATGAGGCATCCCAAAACCCAGCAGTTGTTGGTAATTTTATTTAGCCATTCCGTTGTAGTTGCAATACTTACTAGTCAGATACAATGGTAATAGGTGATAACCCAAACAAGCAATTGTTGGCACTTTTATTTAGCCATTCCATTAGAGTGAAGCTGATTACTAGTCATTATAAAGTCAAATTTATAGCACTACTTTAGTTATAGTTGTCTATGATCGAGATACTGTGCTCAAAGTCGTCCATAACATGGACACGGCTTTGAAAGTTTTACCTGCAGGGGCACAAATAGCAACACACGCACGATCAACCTCGAGAAAACCAAATGAAAACCCAACGAGGCATCACGACGAGCAATTGCAAGATTCATATAAATTTGAGGCCACCCCAAGCTACCATGACGAAGTTGGACGGCTCCGAGACGGACCCAGAGGATTGTGCCAATGGCTGTAAACGACTGGGACCCGAAAGTGTGACTGGGCTTGTCGATACCGCGAAAACATTCCACATTTGTTCCTAAACAGTACAGACGCTCCACGCGCAATCGTAAATAAAGCAGTAAAGCATGGCATAAGTACATGATAGTAATAAAGCCCCAAACTACTTTGTGGCCCTAAGAAATAAATATGACTCAAGCTCTGGCTAGGGGGATTCATGGTCCCACATGCGGATAGTACGAATATTCAAAGAACAGGTATCAATTACTCGGGGTCCTACGGGACACAAGTGGACGGTTAAAAACCAAATAACATCTATTGCCCACCTGTGCCTCTGCATTATTTACTTACTTCAATTTTAGTTATTAAACGGTAATTAAAGTCATGATCAACTCCAACATTAAAAATACGGCAATACTCCAACAACTGTGGTACTGGAGGACACGCAACAGCACTTGAGCAAGCGACTACGACGCGCAAGTCCAACTATCTACGAAACAATAGGTAATAGGATGTGTCCAAGGCAATATAAGGCTGCAAGGGATATCCCGGGTACGAAAACTAGAGCATCGCAACATAGATAGCAATAGATCAACAGGAGGAAATAAAATACTATAAAAGTAAGATAGGTAGAAAGGGGGAGATGCTCGCCTGAAAAACATTGCCGAAGATTTATCCGAAGATCGGGTCGACACTCGCATCAACTCATCGGCCTAATCCGTGAAGAAGCAAAGCACTAGACCAAACACCGGATGCACTATTTAATACTACGGCAGAAGATCGGACATGATGCATGTATGATGTATGGCATGGCAAGGATGCGATGCAATTAGGCCACATTAAGCGGAACCAGGGTCCCGACAATTATTTAGATGGTTCAAGTTATTTAGATACCCGCAATTTAAATGTTGTCTTATAAGGCAAAAGTATAGCACCAGTTCGCTACACAAATTTAAATGGAACCACTATTAAAATAGAAAAGGCCGCATATGGCCTCCATATTTAATAATGAGGTGAATCGGCGGAAGGCCCCCAAACCACATGATATGTATGAAAGTATGACAATTATATGAAATAGATAGACATTATATATATTATAAAAATAATGGTCTTTAAGAAGGGATCACACATTAGGGATTTTGGACGATCTTGGGGCCCAGGGAGGCTCGAGGGATCGGGAAGGCGACCTTGGCGCTCGGGTTCGGCGTTATCGGTCTTCGGACTCCGTGAACGGGGCATCAGATCCGCATATGTGAAGAAGATCTTGGCGACGGCTCCGATGAGCTTGGTCAACTCCTTGTTCTTGTCCGCTCCGAGGAGGTAGCCCAGATTGTCCCATCTTATTCGTCGGTGATAAACATGGACGACGTCGGTTCCGCGAGTTCCGTGTAGAAGACCTTGAATTGTCAAGGGTTACTTCGAGTGGGATCTGGTGGTTCCTATAACTTGCCGTCAGAGACAAGCCGACAACGGAACACATTGACGGCCTACTAGCTTCACTGAACTCCAGGGAGGTGTCAACTCTTCTAGACCAAAACACAAACACCTGCGAGGCACAACGTGACCGAAGAAAGGCGATGGCGTGCGTGAGGCGGGTGCTGGCGGTCAGATCCACGAGGCAACAGTTGGCTACCGTGCGAGGTGGCCCGGCACAACATGGGATGCTGCAGGTCGGGGACGGACACCAGGGGGAGGAAGGTCGGGGAAGGACGTGCGGGGCCCAGGGATGAGGCCACTGGCGGCAGAGGTCCTGGCCAGGGGACCCAGGGTCGACGACGAGACGGGGACGGCCCCTTGGCGACGGGCCAACTAGGGAGGGCGTCGATCCTGCGGTGGTGGCGAGGTGGCGGCAGGCGGCAGCGTCGCCAGGCGGTGCGGCGGGCGACAAACCACACGTGCAGGGGAGAAGGTGGTAGAGGGAGGCGGCGCACGTCGCCGAGAGGTCGAGGCCGACATGGGCCTCTAGTGGCAGAGGAAGGGGCCACACGCAGAGAGGAGAGCCAGGAAGAGGCGGGGGACACGCGGGCGAGGGTAGGGCCCCGTCGGCGGCAGCGAAGGCAGTGGCATCGGGGCCCTGGTGGCTTGGGCGCAGGCCGGCAGCGCGCAGAGGCCGGGCGGAGGAGACGGGGGCACGCGGGGATCTCGGCATCAGAGGGAGGAGTCTCGGCGAGGTCGGGCGGCGGCACCTGGCGGCGGGGCAAGGCGGGGGTGCAGGCGAGCCTGGTGGCATCTTTGGAGTAAGGAGAGCAGCGGGGAGGGGACGCGGGGTCGGGGTGGTTTTCCGTGAGGGCGAGTGGGTGGGCCAGGGGCATCATGTCGGGGCCTGGTTGCGTGCGTGGGAAGTGGCGTCGGGGTGGGGCCAACGGGCGTGGTTTGCGCGCCTGCGTGCGTGAGTGGCATGCGCGTCGGGTGGATGGTGTGGAGTGGTGTGGTGGTGTCAAGGGACTGGCGGCGGCGGGGTGTGAGAGGTGGGGAGGGATCAGGTTAGGGTTAGGCTAGGGTTTGATTTAGGTGGGCTGAGTTGTAGGTAGTCTGGGCCGGTTGGTCCTCTGGCCTGATCGGTCGGACCGTCTCCCCGGACAAAACGTTTTATTTATTTTATTTAGTTTTAAATATCTTTTTGGTAAAATAGTTTAGGCAAACAAAAGATCCGGACGGACCAAGAGTTTTACATTTGAAATAGATAGGGGATATTTTAGAAAACAAAAACGGGATTTTAGAAAATACTTTTAGGCAAACAGATGCATGTTGATGTTATGATGATGCACATAATAAAAACAACAGGCGATTTCCTAGTAGTGGATTTCCGGGGTGCTACAATTCAACACCACTAACAATGGATCTCGCCCTTGAGATCCGCCTCCTAGTACGGGGAAGAAGGCCGGCGGTATGAATCTTCTCGCTTCATGTAGATCCTTGCGACACCACTAACAAGGGTTAGTTGTTCTCGTTCGTCGAGAGAACACTCCAGAGAAACAAAGACAAAGGTAGAGGTATAAAAAGATAAGGCTACCTCTCACTTCCATGGAAAGAGTAAAATTGCATCAATTTGCTATTCCCTATACAAAAGCGAATGCTAAGAGTAGTGGTATGGTCGCGACTCCATCCCGCACTCAAAGCATTACTCTGTACATGAATAGAAGAATTTGCAACTATCCTCGAGATTTAGATTTGAAGATCTTAACAAATGATATTCGGAAACAAGGGAGTGATGCAGGTTCTTCATCGGACCTGATGCAGAGGAAGTCGGCTCATTCAAAAACACCGGACATACAAAGAAAAATTTTAGTGACTTTTTGGTCCACTAAAAGATACACAGAAGAAGATTCGTCAAATAGCGTGAGGACCGGATGTAGCAACACCGTTACAAGGGAAAAGAAGTGAAGCCCTGAAGGTACGACGGAAACCCAACCACGAGAATACCTGGACTCGAAGAAAAGATAAGAGAGCAGATTCAAAACACGTCAAGATAAGAGGAGAATAGCAGAGAGGTAAGGAGTAAAATCAGACCTAATCAGATCTATCCAACCGCTTTTGCAAAATAGTTTTGACACTCTACAACGTCCGTTATCTAGGTTATCCTACAGGCTGGACCGGTGGGTATCGTAACTGCTGAGCTCTGATACCACTCTGTAACACCCTCATAATCGACCCTATGCAAGTCTCAGCGATTCCCGCCAAACCCGCATAGAAACGATTCAAAGGTGCCCACCAGGCACTTTCGTGCGGGTGGAAAACGAAGTAATACCATTACACAATAGTCCATGATGGAACCCACAGAACAGATATATACAACAGCGACTCATCGAGTCAAGAATACAATATACAGTACAAAGATCCAAATCACCTTGAAAACGATACAACGTCCGAGTACGGACAAGATGCAAATTGAGCTAAGAGCCCTGAATAATAACCAATGGCGTCCATAACCCTGCCCAGGCCAAGCCGGAAGGGTAACCCTTCTAACGACGCCGATCTCAAAACCTGCTTAACAAAAGGGGTGCCGACAAAGGGAAAAGGAAAAAGAGAGCGGTCAGTACTGAGGCCAGTACATGGTGAGACTAGAATTCGGCGGTCCTCGCCTACATAGGTATGGTGGGCTGAAGCGGCAGCGCAGCATGCACTAAACAACCTATAGAGACTCAATACAACCGACGGCTATCAGATAGGGATGAGAAAGACCTATTCGGATCCAACCTGATTCTAACACCAAACAAACCCATCCTGGTATTCCCCCTCGATACCAACCAAGAAAGTCAACCGAGGAACTCACACAGTTGGCAGTTTTATTTATCCAGTTATCGTTGCAGCAATTACTAGTCAGGTCTAGATAATCATCCTGATATAATAAGCAGTGGGCACTTTTAGTTAACCATTCCGTTGTAGTTGTAGTACTTACTAGTCAGATACATATGGCATGAGGCATCCCAAAACCCAGCAGTTGTTGGTAATTTTATTTAGCCATTCCGTTGTAGTTGCAATACTTACTAGTCAGATACAATGGTAATAGGTGATAACCCAAACAAGCAATTGTTGGCACTTTTATTTAGCCATTCCATTATAGTGAAGCTGATTACTAGTCATTATAAAGTCAAATTTATAGCACTACTTTAATTATAGTTGTCTATGATCGAGATACTGTGCTCAAAGTCGTCCAGAACCGCGGACACGACTTTCAGAAAGTTTTACCCTGCAGGGGGGCACAAATAGCAACACACGCACGATCAACCTCGAGAAAAACCAAATGAAAACCCAACGAAGAATCACGACAGAGCAATTGCAAGATTCATATAAATTTTAGGGGGCCACGCCACCAAGCTACCCGCGACGAAGTTGGCCGGCTCCGAGACGGACCCAGAGGTTTGTGCCAATGGCTGTAAACGACTGGGAACCCGAAAGTGTGACTAGGATTGTCGATACCGCGAAAACATTCCACATTTGTTCCTAAACAGTACAGACGCTCCACGCGCAATCGTAAATAAAGTAGTAAAGCATGGCATAAGTACATGATAGTAATAAAGCCCCAAACTACTTTGTGGCCCCAAGAAATAAATATGACTCAAGCTCTGGCTAGGGGGATTCATGGTCCCACATGCGGATAGTGCGAATATTCAAAGAACAGGTATTAAGTACTCGGGGTCCTACGGGACACAAGTGGACGGTTAAAAACCAAATAACATCTATTGCCCACCTGTGCCTCTGCATTATTTACTTACTTCAATTTTAGTTATTAAACGGTAATTAAAGTCATGATTAACTCCAACATTAAGCATACGACAATACTCCAACAATTGTGGTACTGGACGACACGCAACAGCACTTGAGCAAGCGACTACGATGCGCAAGTCCAACTATCTACCAAACAACAGGTAATAGGATGTGTCCAAGGCAATATAAGGCTGCAAGGGATATCCCGGGTACGAAAGCTAGAGCATCGCAACACAGATAGCAATAGATCAACAGGAGGAAATAAATACTATAAAAGTAAGATAGGTAGAAAGGGGGAGATGCTCGCCTGAAAAACATTGCCGAAGATTTATCCGAAGATCGGGTCGACACTCGCATCAACTCATCGGCCTAATCCGTGAAGAAGCAAAGCACTAGAACAAACACCGGATGCACTATTTAATACTACGGCAGAAGATCGGACATGATGCATGTATGATGTATGGCATGGCAAGGATGCGATGCAATTAGGACACATTAAGCGGAACCAGGGTCCCGACAATTATTTAGATGGTTCAAGTTATTTAGATACCCGCAATTTAAATGTTGTCTTATCGAGGCAAAAGTATAGCACCGGTTCACTACACAAATTTAAATGGAACCACTATTAGACTAGAAAAGGCCGCATATGGCCTCCATATTTAATTATGAGGTGAATCGGCGGAAGGCCCCCAAACCACATGATATGTATGCAAGTATGACAATTATATGAAACAGATAGACATTATATATTATAAAAATAATGGTCTTTAAGAAGGGATCACACATTAGGGAGTTCAGACGATCTTGGGGCTCGGGGAGGCTCGAGGGATCGGGAAGGCGACCTTGGCACTCGGGTTCGGCGGTATCGGTCTTCGGACTCCGTGAACGGGGCATCAGATCCGCATATGTGAAGAAGATCTTGGCGACGGCTCCGATGAGCTTGGTCAACTCCTTGTTCTTGGCCGCTACGAGGAGGTAGCCCAGATTGTCCCATCTTATTCGTCGGTGATAAACATGGACGACTTCGGTTCCGCGAGTTCCATGTAGAAGACCTTGAATTGTCAAGGGTTACTTCGAGTGGCATCTGGTGGTTCCTGTAACTTGCCGTCAGAGACAAGCCAACAACGGAACACACTGACGGCCTACTAGATTCACTGAACTCCAGGGAGGTGTCAACTCTTCCAGACCAAAACACAAACACCTGCGAGGCACAGCGTGACCGAAGAAAGGCGATGGCGTGCGTGAGGCGGGTGCTGGCGGTCAGAGCCACGAGGAAACAGTTGGCTACCGTGCGAGGTGGCCCGACACAACATGGGATGCTGCAGGTCGGGGACGGACACCAGGGGGAGGAAGGCCGGGGAAGGACGTGCGGGGCCCAGGGACGAGGCCACTAGCGGCAGAGGTCCTGGCCAGGGGACCCAGGGTTGACGATGAGACCTGGACGGCCCCTTGGCGACGGGCCGACTAGGGAGGGCGTCGATCCTGCGGTGGTGAGCAGAGGTGGCGGCCAGGCGACGCGGTCGCGGGGCGGTGCAGGCGAGGACGGCAAGCCACACGTGCAGGGGAGAAGGTGGTAGAGGGAGGCGGCGCACATCTCCGAGAGGTCGAGGCCGGCATGGGCCTCTAGTGGCAGAGGAAGGGGCCACGCGCAGAGAGGAGAGCCAGGAAGAGGCGGGGAGGCACAGGGAGGTCCAGCGGCAGTGGCATCGGGGCCACAGTGGCTTGGGCGGCAGGCAGGCGGAGGCCAAGGCAGGGGCACGGGGATCTCGGCATCGGAGGAGGAGGAGGCGGCAGTGGCGGCGGTGCAAAGCGGTGCAAGGCGAGCCTGGCGGCATCTCGGGAGGAAGGAGAGCAGCGGGGAGGGGACGCGGGGTCGGGGTGGTTTCCGTGAGGGCGAGTGGGTGGGCCAGGGGCATCGTGTCGGGGCCTGGTTGCGTGCGTGGGAAGTGGGGTCGGGGTGGGGCCAACGGGCGTGGCTTGCGCGCCTGCGTGCATGGGTGGCATGCGCGTCGGGTGGATGGTGTGGATTGGTGTGGTGGTGTCAAGGGACTGGCGGCGGCGGCGGGGTGTGAGAGGTGGGGAGGGATCAGGTTAGGGTTAGGCTAGGGTTTGATTCAGGTGGGCTGAGTTGTAGGTAGTCTGGGCCGGTTGGGCCTCTGGCCTGATCGGTCGGACTGTCTCCCCGGACAAAAACGTTTTATTTATTTTATTTAGTTTTAAATATCTTTTTGGTAAAATAGTTTAGGCAAACAAAAGATCCGGACGGACCAAGAGTTTTACATTTGAAATAGATAGGGTATATTTTAGAAAACAAAAACGGGCTTTTAGAAAATACTTTTAGGCAAACAGATGCATGCTGATGTTATGATGATGCACATAATAAAAACAACAGGCGATTTTCTAGTAGTGGATTTCCGGGGTGCTACACCACTTTTCCAAATAAAACAATTTTTTTGCATGCTTGCAAGTATTGATTTGTCTTTATCATTTCATGTGGTGAATTGTTTGAATGTTAGTTTGAATATGTGCTTGCTTGATTGAATTGTAGTGAAATTTGAAGAGTGTGATATTTACAAGATCAAGGAGTTAACCAATATTCTCTACTAAAAAGGCAAGTGACACTATCATCCATGTCCTACTATTTTCACTACACTTAGTGGTATTTTTGTAGTATGCATGGTAGGGCTACTATGTTATTATGGTATGCTATGTCCTATTAGGAAATCCATATTCCTTAGTGGAAACATCATAGTTGTAGTATGCTTAGCCCTGCTATAGACTTGGGGTGGAATACCATATCATGATTATATGAAGTGTTGGAAAATATATGTTTTATATAATAAAACAAGTACTCGATGAACCACCTTGGTGGAATGAGGATACTCAATTTTGGACAAGGTGGAAACAAAGGGAACCATGTTTATATGGCTATCTTTTGTATGTGCACTAGAAGAAAACCACTCAGGGACTTAGAGATTGAACATGTTTCTCGTACAGTGGCTTCCGTGTACAACCACATGCTAAATGGGCTCTGGCTTATTCAACTACATAGTGGAAGACCATTGCATTGGCACCTCTTCAGGTTAACTAGAATTATGTATTGGAAATATATCCTTACATTGGTGCCTGGTAGACAAGCTAGCATTGTGTATTGGGAGGACTTCTATGGAAATACTTTGTCACATTATCGATCTGTCGGTACTCCATTTGGTGCGTACTTATCCAGCGGCCACTTGTGGCATCAAGACGAGATTGTGTCATGTGGGTAAAGTGTACAACTTCTGTAGAAGATCAAAATTCTAAGTACTTAGCCGTGTCCCCGGTTATGGACAACTCTGAGCAACTAAGGCCTGAAGCTATGGAAGATCTCGACATTCCAATTTCTCAAAGTAAAACTTGATGGTGTCAACAAGGGATTAGAAACACTTGGAGTTTTCCAAGGAGTTCAGAAAGATTGTCAAAAGATCAAAACTATTTTGAAAAGATAGGATAAACTATATTGCCTTCTGCAATTGATCCTAAACCCTACTTAGCCAAATATGCATATATTGATAGGATCCAATTTATTTCCACATAGTAGTGAAACTTGTCAATACAATTCAAATGTATTGACCCTTGTGGCTGTAACCTATATGTTGCAGGTTTGTTTGATGTTAGTGAAGTGTGTTGATTAGGATTTCAAGTCTACAACCAACATGATTGCCTGTGGCACTTTGAAGATGAAGGACTCCATGCTATATAGATATTTCTGCTGCATTGTAATGTAATAGCCAAATGAGCTATGTCAGATGTAATATAATATTTTATTCCTGTTTATAAAGTTGTATTATGACCTTTGTTTCTTGATACTACATCTTAACTGTGGATTCTAGCTATTGATCCAGGGACTAGCATTGTAAACACAGGGATCTCTACCTTATTAAAGGTTGAGACCTCTACAACACCCACCAGGCCTGGGCACGCCACCTAGGCTAACTTGGGCCTCCTAGCACTCCAAGTGGGATTCTTGTGCTCCATATGTTTCTCGTGGATAAATATTGGAATGCCCAAAAGTGCAGGTCCATTTGACTTCGTATAGGTCCTGAAACATCAAAAACATTGAAAAGAGGGTTTTTTTTTTGCCCTGAAGGGTTACAGCCAAAATGAAGGGGATCATAGGCAAATCCCCAAAAATCAATATAAAACATGGATATAACATTATATATGATGCAAATATGTGGGAAGACATGTTAACAAACTATAAAGATCATGTATGCATTTTACATGCATCAACATCCCCAAGCTTAACCTATGCTCATCCTCGAGCATGAAGGTGATAAAACTACACATGGACTTTGAAGTTTGTTACCTTTGCTTCGTTCATTATCATGTAGAGTTCACATGCTCAATTCCTTTCAATGAAACATAATATGCAAGTGTACTATCAAGTTATATACTTTACACATCTATAAATATGTTGAACAATAAGTGATGGTGTGATCAAACAAATGATGAACAAAATAAACCTCCAAGCACACTTTGATGAACCTATAGAATTAGAGGCTCTTTTCATGATTGGCATTGGTTTTTCATGCCTTTATTTTTGGGCTACTTCTTAGTTTCATGCCCTTGACTGGAAGACTCACTTCTTATTTTTATGTCTTCCCTTGAGATGTTTTGCATCCCGTACCGAATATAAGCATTGAATATATATGTTAGTCCTCCATAAAGAATGTAAAATAAAAATTTGAGCTATGTAGTTCATGTCAACAATACTAGTAAGGATGGGGTTCCAAGTATCTTCTATTTTCAAAGCTTCATATGGTTTATGTGCTAAACATCTTACAAGTTGATTGTTTCATGCACCTAGTCCATGACCTTTCACTCCTCATGCTAATCAACTTAGGCCTGTAATTGTATACTCATGTTGTCCTATGAAACCGCATCACTGAAGTACCTCTTGCCCCTGTATAGCTATATGCCCCCTTTTATATTTATTTGCTTATTTATTCATTTAGCATAAGAAATAATATATTTCATTGGTTGTGTTCAAGGTAGGAGGGGGCAGTATCTCTACTCCAGAAGAACAAGAAAAACAGACATATGAATCATATCAACAAGGATCATCATGCTGTAAGTTTCCACCATGTCATGCATGGTTTTGACTAGCGGTTCAGGAGCGTTTTCTACCAACATGCCTACTCCAGTGTGCACACTTCATTTCACATTGTTGCAATCCATAGGTAGAACTTAAAACATGATTAATTATAAACATTCAACATTGAAAGCTTATGCCAAGACAACATGGTTTAGCCAACAACAACTAATAAGATGTGAATCACAAAAATTTCCATAATGGTATCACCCCAAACCTTACTTTCTTATGAGCTCTAAAATACATAAAAAGGTGTATTTAAGAATGTTTGGAGTATTAACATACATACTATACTTGAAAGTATCTTTGTCCACAAGTAGGTGGATATGCCTAGTCTAGTTGTAAGGGCTTGGAACAAGTCTTAGCTTGTGTAGAAAATGGATTAACAAAAAGAGATCTAAAGAGTGTGCCATCTAGTTTATAATGTGAACATTTATTTTCTCACCTTGCTTATTAATGTTGAACATAAATATACACAAGCAAGAGATACAAATTAATAGGCATAAAGAAGATCATGCTCCATATAAAGCACTTGAGCTTAAGGACTAGACATAACATGAATTTCAGCTTTTGTTTTTATATCCCCTTTTCTATTTTCCATGTCATTCTTTTTCAGTTTTAATATCATTAAAGTAAAGTTTCTTTTTAGTAGCTGATCATAAACATTTATAACAATGGTGGTGGTCTTTTTAATGCAAAACAAAAGTAAAAGGACAAAACAGATGCTCCAAGTTTCTATGATAGTTATGTTGCTAAAAAAAGTTTAGAGGTTTTCAAAACCGAGAGTTAAGTAGGTATAGTTGGGTGTCTTGCGAATCCCCAAGATTATGATTTTCACCATTATTGTATTGCTCTTGGTGTGATGTTCCTCTATTCTCTGTCAAAAACTTCAACACAAAACTTTTTCTCCCATCTCTTTTCTGAGAGGTGACATCAGTGACACAAGAGTATAAAAGTTGATGTATATATATATCAAAGACAAAATTATTTCTAAATTTTCCAGAAATCATATAATGTTCCTACATATCCCTAGCATATAATATGACTCATACAAATCATTTTAGGATACTTGGGAATGGTTAAAACAAAACATGGTAGAATCTGTCCAGATTTTCAGCAGCAGCAAAAAAAAAATTTAAGCCCACTTATGTAGCATCCCAATTGTCTAACAACTGTAATGCTACTTGGTCTAGTAATATAATGGCTACTTCCTACACATAATTGTTGCATCATCATCATAACATGTTCATGTCATCATGCCACCTTGCATTTGAGCATCATACAAAGACCCTTGTGTTTTGGTTCTTATCTCATATGCATTATTATTTATATTTGCCTCTTGATATTGTATTTGGTTCTTGATATATTGTTAAATGCCCAAGTTGAGTTGGGGGCATGTCTTTTATTGACTCCACCACCTTTTCTTCACCACCTTATAATTCCACCATCCAATTAATATGAGCTGGCATTTATTTGAGTTACTTCTAGCTCATGTGGGTTGGGTGGATCCCACTCAAATTCTTTTCCTTGGCCTTACTCCACTTTTGGGGATGCACATAAATAAATTCCATGGGATTATATTTTGTTTTCACAAGGTTAAGACATGGCATTTAATATTTATGCATGGCCCATGCAAGTACCACCTTTTTGCTTGTCATTTAAATTTTATTTGATTTCTTTTGCATGGATCATCTCTTTTCCTTTGCTTGATCTTGTTTGTTTTGTCCAAACCATACCCCATACCCCTAATCCTCCCTCTCTCTCTCTCTCTCTCGGCCTCTCTCTCTCACCTAGCTTGGCCCCACCTGGCCCCACCATGCCACCTAGCTACCCCAACCCACCATGCAAACCCTAGCCCGAGCCTCCCATCTACCCTACCCTAGCTCCTAACCCGAGCCTCTCCCCTCCTCCCTTGGTCCCTCTCTGCCCTCTCTAAGCTACAGGACAAGAAGGAGGCAAGAGAGAAAGACCTAGCCCGAGCTCACCCTCCTCCCCTTTTGCAAAAGTGCACCACCCCCCATGTGCCTCTCTGCTCTCTCCCTTATCTCCCTAACCACCCCAGCTCACCTTACCATCTCAGATCCGTCCAGGAGGCGCCCAGGTTCCTCTCTCTCTCTCCCTTTCTTCCTCTCCTTGCAGCCCCCTTGACCATGGCCACCTTCATGTCTCCTCAAACCCTAGCCCATCTACCTCCTGGCCTCGTCGATCTGTAGCTCACCAAAACGATCCAGAAGCACCAGGGCGTCCTCTGCTTCCTCTTCATCGCCTAGCCCCGCTGGAAGCCACCGGGAACCGCCGGAGGAGCCCCGCCGCCGCCGTGCCCGTGAGCAGCAGGAGTGCTCCGGCCCCCTGCTTCCCCGACGATCGACTCTACCTCGAGCGCGCTAGCTGCACCAGATGGTCGCTGGTGAGCCCCTCTTCCCCCTAGACATCGTCTCCCTCCCCCTCTCGCCTTGCATCGCCGCCTTAGTCGCGCTGCCTGCGCCAGCGTCAGCGCTCTGGCGGCAGTGCAGCAGCTTCCGTCACTTCCTCGACCTACCCCGCGCGCTGTAGCCCTCCTCTGCGTTCCCCGATGACGCTTTTGTGTTTAGGCCCCTGTAGTTTTTCCCGCCTCGACCCGCGGTCCCCGCGGCCCCACCTGCCAGCCTCGTTACCTCTTTGCAAGTAAACCCCCGGAAAACCCAGTCCATCATGAACCGATCCCCCCCCCACGCCCCGGCTTGCCCACGTGTCCAGCACGAGTTGGCCGCGCGTGCGTGTGGCCCCGAGGTCGCTCTGCCCGATCTCGAAGCTAGCGAGCTCGCGGTGGCCAAAGTGCGCTGTGTAAAGTTTTCCAGGTCGCCCAACAAGATGGCCCCATCTTTGTCTCTGGCTAGATCTGGGCTAAGTAACAAAACTTTTCTGTCTATCTGTTTTAATTCAAATCTTTTCCAAATTAATTTAAATTCAAAATTCAAATCTGTTTTGAATATCTTTTAAAATATAAATCCAAATAATACATATAATATATGTTTTCAAATCATAAAAATATGTGGAATTCAAATATGCCATCCAAAATATATTTTGAGCACTTTATTTTTCCAAGTTAATTAAAATTACAATAAATTGCCCTTCCACCTCAATTAATTAATAACTTTTGTTTTATAACTCCAATTTTAGCAAATAATATGTCTAAAATGTTTAGCTCGACGAGACCTTTCTGATTATGCTATCCATGAATTAAGTTGCAGCATGCATTATATAAATATATAGTATACAGTAACTAATATGACATTAAATTGTGGCCAAAACTCAATAAAATGACTTATTCTTGTATTCCACACCTCACCCATGCCATGCTACTTTATTGCCATGCAACTTGTGCATCATTAATCATGGCATGATTGTTTGCTTGACGCATTTTATTCCTATGCTTGTGCGCTTTATTTATGTTGGCCCTTGTTTGTTTGGTTCTTCTTCGAATAGACACCTTTGGCGGGATATATCAAGAGAACCAGGAGCACTACCCAGATCCGTCTCTCGCTTCAACTGAGTTGCCAGGCAAGCACTATCACATTCTTGCATACATACAGTACCTATTGCCTCTATCTTATTCTTGCATCATTGAGTCGCAATTGCATTAAAATGAATCCCAAGTATTGCATAGCCTTTACTTTTATACCCCAAGCTTGTTCCTTCATCCCATGAGCCATTACTACAGGAGTTGTTTGAGCCATGAGAGTCGTGAGAACATGTGTAGGGTATGTGAGTGTCTGTTGGATAACGAGGTACCTAAACAACTTAACTCGAGTAGTAATGGGATAACTAATGAAAGTGGCACGGTGAGCAATATCCGCTATTTGGTTTTCCTGCTCACTTGTGTCCCGTGGGACCCCGAGTACTTGATTCCTGTTCCTTGATTATTCGCGCTATCCACATCCGGAGGCTTATGGGACCCCCGAGCCGAGCTTGATTGATCTTATTTCTTGGGGCCACAAACTAGTTTGAGGTTTTATTTACTATCCTGTACTTATGCCATGCTTGCTTTCGCTTTATTACGATTGTGCGAGGAGCACCTGTCTTGCTTAGGATCGGGACACGTTGCGGTGTCGACAAGCCCATTTTGGGTTCCCACGTTGCTCACCGTCCACCCAAACCTCGGGTCCGTCTCGAGTCAGCTAACCGTTGCTTGGTGTACTCAAGGGTGGCCCCCTGAAATATTTCTGAATCCTGTGATTGCTTTGTCTTGAAGGCCTCGTTGGGTTTTGATTTGGTTTTTCCGAGGTTGATCGAATGTGTGTTGCTATTTGTGCACCCCTGCAGGGTAAAACTTTCTGAAAGCCGTGTCCGCGGTTATGGACGACTTGGAGCACAGTTTCTCGATCATAGACAAGCATAACTAAAGTACCGCTTTTAATTTGACTAAGTCATTGACTAGTAAATAGTGCAACACTCATGGAATGGTTAATAAAATTGCCAACGGATGGGGGTTGTTCGTCCGCTTCCTCGTTGGTAAGCGAGGAGGAGGATGGATCTGTGGATATTACTGTTATAACTGTTGTCATTAATTCACGGACATCCGCCTATCTTTGGTTAGGCGGATGGTTAGCGAGTATCTATAGAACTGCTAGGGTTTATCTTTTGCTGCAATTGCGTCACCCCAGGTTGTGTCCCCTTTAGAGGCATAAAGACTTGCTGAGTACCCTTAGGGTCTCACACGATAAATTATTGGTTCAGATGAACAGGTACAATCGCAAGACGGATACTGGGTGGAGGAGGCTGATGATGTGGGCAACGATCGTTCGGTGTAGAGATTCCGGGAACGGGGATCCGTGAGATCTGTGGGCGGGATGTGCTTATTTCTGGGGCATCTTATGCCAATTTGCTTCTTATCCGTACTCGGACATTGTTTGCCGCTTCCGCCTGATTCTCTGATGTGTGATGTATGAGGAGTTATCCTAAACTATTAAATCTATCTAGGACATTTGAATCTTGCCGTATGGCGTTGCTATATTTCCTTTCTTTTTAGATGGAATGGCTCTGATGTACTATTGTATGGTGGCTTGCATACATACTCATTTGTGTATGTAGTTGATCCCTTCGCCTGCCGATTACGCCGCCCGTACTTGTCCCGATGACTGGAAATGGTTGGGACGGCCGAAAGGTCTACCCGTGAGTGGCTTTTGGGCCCCACCGTACTATTTCAACCATTTCCGCTCATCTAGGCTCGTATCTAGGAGCGTAATTCACCGAGGTAGTTACAATTGGTATCAGAGCCATCCCGCCCTTCAGGGTCTCAGCCAAATGGTCGTTGTCAGTCTAGCAAATATTTTTGGTAGTTATGTATACTAGGGAAAAACAAAACGCGAGAGTAGGACTGCTTCACTTTTTTCTTACCCCCCCACCCACCCTTTTCTGGTAAGGAAGTGTAACGTTTTCAATCCTCTTCTTAAAAGTTCAAACTAGGATTCACGTGTTCTGGGTTTCCGTAGTACCATAGGTTGTGTGTGTGTGTGTGTGTGTGTGTAATTCCTTGTCTATCTGTTGCATCCAAGTTGTTATCTAATCAGCATTTGGTTATCAACTGTTGGTACATTCCATACCGACAGGCTTTTGCAAACCGACGCGATCTATCTAACTCGTTGTATACCGACGCGATCTGTCTTACTCTTTGTTATCCGACGTTATCTTGTTTGGGGTGTTCGTTTCCGTAGTTACCAATCTATAGGTTCAACGTGAGAAGGAAGGGTTAGGATATGTGTTCAACTTATTCATGTGCGGAGTAATGATTTGAGTACGGGATGGAGTCGCAACCATACCACTACTCTTATCATTCGCCTTTGTATATTGAATTGGTAGAGTCACTAGTCTTGATTCGTTAAGTAATTTTGCGCATCTATTGGTATTTTAATGCCGAAATTTGTGGAAAATTTTTCTTTGATATATTTGTGTACCACACTCCTTTTCAGTCGTGTGTGATATGCTTAATATCTTCTAGGCGCTTTGAACTTTGTTGATATTTTAATATCATCTTAGTAATTTGTATCCTTTAATCTTGGTTAATTCCATCTTGTTACTATTTTGGATTATTATTATTCTCCATTATAGTACTGACTTGTGTTTTATATCAATCACAGGATGGCTCCACCACGCTGCTCGATGAGGACATACCACTGAATCGGGATCCATGTCAAACATCGCCAATGCCTTGGCAACAATGCAAAGAAACCAGCAGCTTTGAGGAAAGTGTTCGAGGAATGAGTTTGCTTCACTACCTCCACCTCCCAAGCGAGGAGACATCAAAAGCTTCCTCAAGTTCAACCTCGCCAATTTGATGTTTCGATCGACCACCGGATGCGGATGATTGGTTGCGTGAGATGTCAAGGCTACTCGAGACTGCGATGTTCCCGAGCAAGAGGGTAAAGTGTGCTACTCACCTTCCAAGGGGATGCAGCTCGGTGGGAGAATTACACAAGGCAAATCGCGATTTTCAGCCTACTTGGGAACGGTTCACGGGAGCGTTCAAAGAGCAGTATCTGTCAGAAATTGTCATGGAGAGGATGAAGGAAGCTTTTCTCAACCTCAAGCAGGGAAACGATAATGTCAACACCTATATCAGGAACTTCATGAATCTTTCTCGTTATGGTGGTGATGAGATCTCCGATGACAAGAAGAAGCAGAAGAGGTTCAGGCAAGGGCTCAATGCATCGATTAAATATGCAATCACACATGCAAGGCCGGCGTCCTTCCTGGAACTTCAGCACACAGCTCTGCAAGAGGAAGCAAGTAGGCAAGTGTTTGAGGAGTCAAAGAAACACAACCGTGATGCACCAAGCTCTTCAGCTATGTCAGCTCCTTCTAAGCGGCGTGTCTGGGTTCCTAACACCCCACCGTCGCTCCCGGCTCCACCAAGACCTGCAAGTTACGCGTCAAGTCCACCAAACTTCCTCACTGCTGCTCCCAGGGGCTACAACCACCACTACCCTGGAGCTCCTGGCGGAGTCCCTGGCTACGTTGCTCCACGTCCACCTGGTGCTTGTTTCACGTGTGGATACCCTGGGCATCTGAACTGGAACTGTCCGTTGAAAAACAAAGCTCTTCCTCCACCCCCTCCAAGATCTGCGGCAAGCTCTCCTTTGGTTCGTGCACCACCACCTCGGGCTCTCAACATCAACACCAAGCCCGGGTCTACTGTTGCTCGTGCTAACTGTGTCAACGCCGCTCAAGCTGAGCATGCACACAGGTTGTGATGGGTATGCTTTCCGTTAACTCAGTCCCTGCACGAGTTTCGTTTGATTCTGGTGCATCGCATTCATTTGTTTCTCACAAGTTTGCAAATGAGAATGAGTTAGTCTTGGTTACTCTCCTTAAGTGGTTGGTGGTACAATCTCCTGGTTCAAACATGAGGGCTGTCCATATCAGCCATGGCAATCAAATTGAGATTGGTGGCTCTTCATTCTCGGCTTCCTTAATTGTTCTAGGCAATTCTGACATTGATGTCATCTTGGGCATGGATTGGTTGACAGCAAATGCAGCTGTGATTGATTGTGCTGAACGCTCGGTTTCTCTGAAGATTCCTGAAGGCCATATAGTCTTTTCTCCAAGTTTGACTCCTGCTGTCCAACTTTTCTCTTTGGAGGCTCTGAATGATGATGCTATGGAAGCTATTCAGAGTGTATCGGTGGTCTGTGAGTTCCCAGATGTTTTTCCTGAAGAGTTGCCGGGTATGCCTCCGGATCGTGAGGTTGAGTTTGTAATTGAGCTTGAACCTAGAACGGCTCCTATCTCCAAGCGGCCTTATAAAATGGGTCCTGCCGAGTTGGCTGAACTCAAACGTCAGCTTGATGAACAAGAGAAGTTGGGTTTCATTCAACACGGTACTTCTTCTTGGGGTAGCCGAACAATCTTTGTGAAGAAGCGTGACAGGACTGATAGACTTTGTGTTGACTATCGGTCTCTCAATGCTAAAACCATCAAGAATAAATATCCCCTTCCGCGGATTAATGATCTCTTCGATCAGCTAGCTGGAGCTGTGGTGTTCTCTAAGCTAGACTTGAGAAGTGGGTATCACCAAATCAAGATTCGCAAGGAAGATGTGCCTAAAACAGCTTTCACCACCCGCTATGGCCTGTATGAGTACACGGTCATGTCTTTCGGTCTCACCAACGCACCTGCTACCTTTTCAAGGCTTATGAACTCGGTTTTCATGGAGTACCTTGATAAGTTCGTTGTGGTCTATCTGGATGACATCCTAGTCTATTCCAAGTCAAAGGAAGAGCATGAAGAACACCTTCGGTGTGTCCTAAACAAGCTTCGTGAGAACCGCTTGTATGCAAAGTTCTCCAAGTGTGAGTTTTGGCTGCCTCAAGTAACCTATCTTGGTCACGTTATCTCTGCCAAGGGCATTGCAACAACCCGAAACTGTGAAGACAATTGTTGAATGGCTTCCTCTGTTAATGTCAAAGAAGTGGAGTTTCCTTGGTTTGGCTAGTTATTGCCGCTGCTCGTAGAACTTCTCAAAGATAGCGAAGCCTCTTACCGATCTCCTCAAGAAAGGCAAGAAATACCTTTGGACTCCTGCATGTCAAGCAAGCTTTGAGACACTCAAAGAGAAGCTCACTTCCACACCAATCTTGGTTCCTCCGGATACATCTAAGCCTTTCCAGATATTCTGTGATGCCTCTTTGCAAGGATTGGGTGCGGTCCTTATGCAAGAAAAACAAGTCGTTGCTTATGCCTCTCGACGGTTGAAGACGCATGAGATCAACTATCCCACACATGACCTCGAGCTCGCAGCAGTTGTCTTTGCTTTGAAGCTATGGAGGCACTACTTGCTTGGCAACCGTTGTGAGATCTTTTCTGACCACAAGAGTTTGAAGTATATCTTCACTCAGCCTGATCTCAACCTTCGGCAGAGGAGATGGATTGAAGCAATCAATGATTTTGATTTGACCATCAACTACACTCCGGGCAAAGCTAATGTCATGGCCGATGCTCTCAGCCGCAAAGCTTATGTCAACAACCTCGTGATGGAAGAACAACAGCCTCTCTTGTGCGAGGAATTCCGTCATCTCAACCTGGAAATTGTGGAACAAGGGCATCTCCTGAACCTTCTGGCTACTCCTCTCTTGGAAGAAAAGATTCGCTCTCGTCAGCTTGGTGATCCGCACACCAAAAATATCATCTCCAAACTTCAGCTTCCGAAGTATGAGTCCTTCCACGTCGACGATCAAGGCACGCTTTTCTTTGAACACCGGATGTTTGTTCCGAACTACCCGGGTTTGAGAGAGCAAGTTCTCAATGAGGCGCACGATTCTGTCCTTTCTATCCATCCTGGCAGCACAAAGATGTACATGGACTTGAAAAAACAATATTGGTGGCCTGGTTTGAAACGATACTGTGCCAAGTATGTCTCGGAGTGTGATGTTTGCCGCAGAGTGAAAGCTGTCCATCAGAAACCTTTCGGTCTTCTACAGCCATTGAAACCCCCGGAATGGAAATGGGAGAAAGTAGAGATGGACTTCATCACTAGTTTTCCAAGGTCGCAGAAGGGCAACAATGCAATCTTTGTTGTCATTGACAGGCTCTCTAAAGTGGCTCACTTCTTCCCCGTCAAGGAAACAATTTATGGAATTCAGTTGGCTGAGCTCTATATCAACAGAATTGTCTCTCTGTATGGGGTTCCACTTGAGATCAGTTCAGACCGTGGGAGCATCTTCACTTCCAAGTTCTGGGAAAGTTTCCAAAATGCTTTGGGAACAAAGTTGAACTTCAGCACAGCTTACCACCCTCAGTCGCAAGGACAAGTTGAAAGGATCAACCAGATTCTGGAGGATATGCTTCGTGCTTGCGTCATCTCTTTTGGCATGAAGTGGGAGGAATGTCTTCCTTATGCTGAATTATCTTACAACAACAGCTTCCAGAAAAGTCTGAAGATGGCACCATTTGAGGCTCTCTATGGCCGTAAATGCAGAACTCCGATTGGTTGGTCAGGTGCAGGAGAAAGAATTTGGTTTGGCCCTGACATTGTGACTCAAGCGGAGGAGAAGGTGCATATCATTCTTGAAAATCTGAAGATTGCTCAAAGTCGCCAGAAGAGCAATTATGACAGGAAGCACACGGACATGGTGTATGTCCATGGTGATCTCGTTTACCTTCGTGTCACTCACATGAGAGGCACACACCGCTTTGGTATCAAAGGAAAGCTGGCTCCTAGATACATCGGTCCTTTCAAAATTCGTGGTAGAAGAGGAGAAGTTGCTTATGCTCTTGAGCTCCCGGAGAAACTCAAAGTCCATGATGTTTTCCACATCTCTCAACTCAAGAAGTGCTTCAAAGATCCCGGCAGAACCGTGGATCATGAGCTGATCGATCTCCAAGAAGACTATCTTATCAAGAACACCCCACAAAAATCCTTGAGACCGCAGAAAGAAGGAATCGCAACAAGTCCATCAAATTCTGCAAGGTGCAGTGGTCGCACCATTCCGTTGATGAAGCCACTTGGGAGCGTGAAGATGAACTCCGTGCCAACTATCCTACCCTCTTTGTGTCTTCTTCTTCTTCCTAGAATCTTGGGGCGAGATTCCTGTTTAGTGGGGGAGAGTTGTAGCATCCCAATTGTCTAACAACTGTAATGCTACTTGGTCTAGTAATATAATGGCTACTTCCTACACATAATTGTTGCATCATCATCATATCATGTTCATGTCATCATGCCACCTTGCATTTGAGCATCATACAAAGACCCTTGTGTTTTGGTTCTTATCTCATATGCATTATTATTTATATTTGCCTCTTGATATTGTATTTGGTTCTTGATATATTGTTAAATGCCCAGGTTGAGTTGGGGGCATGTCTTTTATTGACTCCACCACCTTTTCTTCACCACCTTATAATTCCACCATCCAATTAATATGAGCTGGCATTTATTTGAGTTACTTCTAGCTCATGTGGGTTGGGTGGATCCCACTCAAATTCTTTTGCTTGGCCTTACTCCACTTTTGGGGATGCACATAAATAAATTCCATGGGATTATATTTTGTTTTCACAAGGTTAAGACATGGCATTTAATATTTATGCATGGCCCATGCAAGTACCACCTTTTTGCTTGTCATTTAAATTTTATTTGATTTCTTTTGCATGGATCATCTCTTTTCCTTTGCTTGATCTTGTTTGTTTTGTCCAAACCATACCCCATACCCCTAATCCTCCCCTATCTCTCTCTCTCTCGGCCTCTCTCTCTCTCTCACCTAGCTTGGCCCCACCTGGCCCCACCATGCCACCTAGCTACCCCAACCCACCATGCAAACCCTATCCCGAGCCTCCCATCTACCCTACCCTAGCTCCTAACCCGAGCCTCTCCCCTCCTCCCTTGGTCCCTCTCTGCCCTCTCTAAGCTACAGGACAAGAAGGAGGCAAGAGAGAAAGACCTAGCCCGAGCTCACCCTCCTCCCCTTTTGCAAAAGTGCACCACCCCCCCATGTGCCTCTCTCCTCTCTCCCTTATCTCCCCAACCACCCCAGCTCACCTTACCATCTCAGATCCGTCCAGGAGGCGCCCAGGTTCCTCTCTCCCTCCCTTTCTTCCTCTCCTTGCAACCCCCTTGACCATGGCCACCTTCATGTCTCCTCAAACCCTAGCCCATCTACCTCCTGGCCTCGTTGATCTGTAGCTCACCAAAACGATCCAGAAGCACCAGCGCCCTCCGCTTCTCTTTCATCGCCTAGCCTCACTGAAGCCACCGGAACGCCGGAGGAGCCCCGCCGGCCGTGCCGTGAGAAGGTGGAGTGCTCGCCCTGCTTCCCGACGATCGACGCTACCCCGAGCCCGCTTAGCGCACCCACGGTCTGGTGATCCCTCTTCCCTAGACATCGTATCCTCCCCTCTCGCTTGCATCGCCGCGCCGCCGAAGGCTCTGCGTGGCGCTGTCGGCTCGGCGGCAGCCGGCAGTTTCCTTCCGCCTGTTCCTCGACCTACCCCGCGCGCTGTAGCCCTCCTCTGCGTTAGATCGCTGAACGAGACTTGTAGCCCGATGTCCCCTCTTCAACTTTCGTTTTAGCCGCATCGCGTTTCTCCCAGCGGATTCGTCGCCACCGTCGACGAAGAGCGGCCGGATCCGCCACCGTCAGGGACGGTTTCGTCAGCAGCGCAACAGCAGCCGATGACGCTTTTGTGTTTAGGCCCCTGTAGTTTTTCCCACCTCGACCCGCGGTCCCCGCGGCCCCACCTGCCAGCCTCGTTAACTCTTTGCAAGTAAACCCCCGGAAAACCCAGTCCATCACGAACCGATCCCCCCCCCCGTGCCCCGGCTTGCCCACATGTCCAGCACGCGTTGGCCGCGCCCGCGTGTGGCCCCGAGGTCGCTCTAGCCCGCCTGTCAGTCTTAGAAGCTAGACGAGCTCGCGGTGGCCAAAGTTTTTCTGTGCGCCTGTGTCGTCCAGTCAGCATGGCCCCATCTGTCTTTGTCTCTGGCTAGCTCTGGGCTAAGTAACAAAACTTTTCTGTCTATCTGTTTTAATTCAAATCTTTTCCAAATTAATTTAAATTCAAAATTCAAATCTGTTTTGAATATCTTTTAAAATATAAATCCAAATAATACATATAATATATGTTTTCAAATCAGAAAAATATGAGGAATTCAAATATGCCATCCAAAATATATTTTGAGCACTTTATTTTTCCAAGTTAATTAAAATTACAATAAATTGCCCTTCCACCTCAATTAATTAATAACTTTTGTTTTATAACTCCAATTTTAGCAAATAATATGTCTAAAATGTTTAGCTCGACGAGACCTTTCTGATTATGCTATCCATGAATTAAGTTGCAGCATGCATCATATAAATATATAGTATACAGCAACTAATATGACATTAAATTGTGGCCAAAACTCAATAAAATGACTTATTCTTGTATTCCACACATCACCCATGCCATGCTACTTTATTGCCATGCAACTTGTGCATCATTCATCATGGCATGATTGTTTGCTTGACGCATTTTATTCCTATGCTTGTGCGCTTTATTTATGTTGGCCCTTGTTTGTTTGGTTCTTCTTCGAATAGACACTGAGCAGGGGATATATAAAGAGAACCAGGAGCACTACCCAGATCCGTCTCTCGCTTCAACTGAGTTGCCAGGAAAGCACTATCACATGCTTGCATACATATAGTACCTATTGCCTCTATCTTATTCTTGCATCATTGAGTCGCGATTGCATTAAACTGAATCCCAAGTATTGCATAGCCTTTACTTTTATACCCCACCAAGCTTGTTCCTTCATCCCATGAGCCATTACTACAGGAGTTTTTTGAGCCATGCGAGTCGTAGAACAGCATGTGTAGGGTATGTGAGTGTCTGTTGGATAACGAGGTACCTAAACAACTTAACCTGATTAGTAATGGGATAACTAATGAAAGTGGCACCGGTGAGCAATATCTGCTATTTGGTTTTTCCTGCTCACTTGTGTCCCGTAGGACCCCGAGTACTTGATTCCTGTTCCTTGATTATTCGCGCTATCCACATCCGGGAGGCTTATGGGACCCCCCGAGCGAGCTTGATTCGATCTTATTTCTTGGGGCCACAAACTAGTTTGAGGTTTTATTTACTATCCTACTTATGCCATGCTTTATCGCTTTATTATTGTGCGAGGAGCACCTGTCTGTTAGGATCGGGACACGTTTTCGCGGTGTCGACAAGCCCAGTTTTGGGTTCCCAGTCGTTCACAGCCGTCCACCCAAACCTCGGGTCCGTCTCGGAGTCAGCTAACTTCGCTATGGTGTACTCCAAGGGTGGCCCTGAAATATTTCGAATCTGTGATTGCTTTGTCGTGAAGGCCTCGTTGGGTTTTGATTTGGTTTTTCCGAGGTTGATCGAGTGTGTGTTGCTATTTGTGCACCCCCTGCAGGGTAAAACTTTATGAAAGCCGTGTCCGCGGTTATGGACGACTTGGAGCACAGTTTCTCGATCATAGACAAGCATAACTAAAGTAACGCTTTTAATTTGACTAAGTCATTGACTAGTAAATAGTGCAACACTCATGGAATGGTTAATAAAATTGCCAACGGATGGGGGTTGTTCGTCCGCTTCCTCGTTGGTAAGCGAGGAGGAGGATGGATCTGCGGATATTACTGTTATAACTGTTGTCATTAATTCACGGACATCCGCCTATCTTTGGTTAGGCGGATGGTTAGCGAGTATCTATAGAACTGCTAGGGTTTATCTTTTGCTGCAATTGCGTCACCCCAGGTTGTGTCCCCTTTAGAGGCATAAAGACTTGCTGAGTACCCTTAGGGTCTCACACGATAAATTATTAGTTCATATGAACAGGTACAATCGCAAGACGGATACTGGGTGGAGGAGGCTGATGATGTGGTCAACGATCGTTCGGTGTAGAGATTCCGGGAACGGGGATCCGTGAGATCTGTGGGCGGGATGTGCTTATTTCTGGGGCATCTTATGCCAATTTGCTTATTATCCGTACTCGGACATTGTTTGCCGCTTTCGCCTGATTCTCTGATGTGTGATGTATGAGGAGTTATCCTAAACTATTAAATCTATCTAGGACATTTGAATCTTGCCGTATGGCGTTGCTATATTTCCTTTCTTTTTAGATGGAATGGCTCTGATGTACTATTGTATGGTGGCTTGCATACATACTCATTTGTGTATGTAGTTGATCCCTTCGCCTGCCGATTACGCCGTCCGTACTTGTCCCGATGACTGGAAATGGTTGGGACGGCCGAAAGGTCTACCCGTGAGTGGCTTTTGGGCCCCACCGTACTATTTCAACCATTTCCGCTCATCCAGGCTCGTATCTAGGAGCGTAATTCACCGAGGTAGTTACAACTTAGACATGTTACGAATTTTAGACAATTTTTGTGTGTACATAGGATGGTAAATTCTATACAAATTTGAGAGAAATCGGAGTTACAGGTTGTTTTTAAAATTCTTGCACTAAAAACCGTCTGCAGAAATTTGCTGCTCCATATGTTTAGCAAATTTTAGAACATCCAAAATGGGTTCCGCTTGGTAATTTATTAAAAATTACAGAAATAAAAAAAAACTCTCTTTCTATAGCAAGAGTTGAAAGCAAAAAAAAACGGGTTGCCTCCCGCAAAGCGCTTTTTTATAGCCACACAGCTAGGCTTTACTTACTTAATTAAGGGTGGATGGAGATCATGTGGTAACTTATACTTTTGCGCCATCTCATTATCCCTTGTAAAGTGTTTCCTTAAAAAATAACTAGGTCCCATGGTTTTCTCATACCAATCAAAGTAATAATCAAGTTGAAACATGGTAAAGAGAAACACAAAACATAAAAGTTATAATAACAAAGTCTAACTTTCTTCCTATGAATAGGGCTTTTATATGTGAATAAGTTACAACAAACAAGAGTATACTATGCATGAAGGTGAATGAATTTTATAATTATTAGCAACATAAGAAGGGTATTTGTGAGACCCCGGATTTACGGTACGAGAATCCCAGTTATGCTTGAAATTCACGTTCCCATGATCAGCGAGCCGTGAGCATAACCGACAAGTATCATTACGACATCTAGAAAGTATCGAGTACAAAAACTTACATCATTGCCATTATGGCGATTATAATCATCAATAGCGGAAGTCTTCATTCGCAGAGCCCATGTCAAGCCTTAACCTATAGGCAACTGACTGGGAAGACGGCCTAGCTCACATAAACGTCAGCAATCTCCATCGTTCCTCTTGCTTCTGAAAGTCTGGCCAAGTAAATAGACAAGGACAATATCGGTGAGTACTTTGAATGTACTCGCAATACACCTTAAGAGAATAATAATAAAGGATATGCAATATGGTTGTGGTAGGATGGCTCCATAAGAGGTTCTTTTATACATTAGTTTCTCTTGTAGATATAGCATATCTCTATATCTTTATTGAAAAACTTTTGTAAAACATTTGGAAACCTTTTGAAAAGTTTTTAGAAAACCCTAGGATTGGGGGTTACCCATTTGCATCTTCCTTCCGGTCATCCCATGAACAAACTTCTTTTCTTCCTTTCTGACCATCCCATGGTCAAAACGTATATCCTTTCCGACCATACCATGGTCAAGAAATTTCCAAATCCATTGCTTTTCCGAAATCCTTTTTGAAATCAAAACCAGCACCGCTCTACGGCAACCTTCCCAACCGTCCATGACCGAGGACTCGGCTATTCGAATAGATTTACACTCTGCAAAGGTTGTACACTTTACCAACACCATCCGAGCACCCTGCCTTGATCTACACCTATCGTGGGTCGAGTAACCGATCAAGACCTTCCGGATGCCCACTCTAGTATAAATGTCTACCCTATGAGTGTTAATCCCCTCAAAATCGGGACACCCTATATAGTTCGCAAGCCAACTGGAGCGCATTTTACACTGCACAAAGTGGGCACTTTCAATGAGGGGCTCAAAGTAACGCCTGGCTACCCTTAGATAGCTTGTTCCTTCTCCAGGCCGATGTCCCACATAGGCCTTTACAGAAGAATGCCCATCCTCCGGGTATAGACATCCCCTATAGTAGTCGTGAGGCACCTATACCAGAATAGACAAACATCCAGCCTAGCCATGTCCCATTCCAGAGTAATGCGGTTGCACGGGTTAATTGTTCTGGCAAAACTGCAAAGAACCGGGTGTGTTTTCATAAAAAAATTCCTCCATTTTATTTTCAGCATATTTTGTGAAACCAAAACCTTTTTCCTTTCACAAACTTCTCTTGGTAGGTCAAACCTCACAAAGGTTTATCAGTAAAACCTTTTTATAAAACTTTTCCGGGTCTTTCCATCCCATAGTTTTGCTTCGACTAAAAATAGGGTATCCACAGGTGTATGGTGCTATGCACCATCTATCATACTGAGGACAAGTAGGTGTTATCAAGGTATTGTACTAGTAGTACAAACATGTAATGACTTGGAGGAGCCAAGACACTACCATATATAGCTCATCGTATAAGAAAATAATGCAATTTTGATAAACAGTAGGTAAAGCATGCATAAGTTAAACAGTAGGAAAAGGCTTATGACCAAGAAGGTGGCTTGCCTGTGACCAGCGAGATGTCCCTTGACTTCCTTATAAAACCAGAATACCAATCGCAATAATAATAAGAATAACCCGTTTCTTCCTTCTTCTCGGCGTCACACAATCGCAACTATCATCGTTATCGAACATACATGCAAACAAACAATACCACATTCAATACAAGGCATACAAGCATCAATACATGCATCAAACAAATACAATACAAGTTTCTAAACTAGTAAGTGTTGAGTATTTGGTTGTGGATACAAAGGAAATTCTTTGGTTGCATTTGTGGATTTTCTATTTAAGATTTATAGTCCAAAACTACCTAGATAAGGGGTTTTCGAGCAAGGCCAAGTTCTGCATGCAAAAATTGTGCAAAATGATTCCATCAGATAGGTATTGATAAAATAAAGCCAACAAAAGTGGTTTCACTATTTTATCAATTACCATTCATTTATAATGGATTTTATAGTGATTAAAACTCTAGTTTGAGGAATTAATTCACCATTAATGTTCTATAGGTCCAAAATTATTTCCTTGGATGGTTAAGTATGGTTTTATGGACTGATTCAAGAGGATTTGGAATCAACTTAAAATAATTACCAGAATGCCCTTAGGAAATTCCCAAAGACAGTTCTAGATGATATTGGTCTTTTTCATCAGATTAAACCTACAGGAGCTTTTGATATGATTTTAAAGACACAAGTTAGGTATTTAGAATACCTTTCTGTAGAAATTGGAATCATCCTTTTTGGATATGTAGAACTAAAGTGGTGAATTTATTTGTGAAATAATCATACACATAATAGTTTAATTCACCAAAATTTTGTAGATGCTTAATAAATTTTGGGCTCCAGGGGATTGATATAAACTGGTATGCAAGTGTATTTGGACTTGTAAATTAGGTCAATACCTCATTTGGTTTGACCTCAAGAATTTCTTAAAGTCAAAAAGGGGCTATTTTTGTTATTTTTTACCAGGGAAAAAATAGGAAGCCATTTGGGTTGGTAGAGGGTTTCATGCAAGGCACTAGTCATACCTTTCAGCACCAAAAGGGGTTTAACTCAAATGGAGTCATGAACTCACAGAGAGATTTTACTGAGTAATTGTATACATCTAGGCATAAGATTTATTGGAATAACTTTGGAAATTATTTGAGTCATCTAAAGGATCTGCATGTTGAGGAAAACCTTGGGGATCATGAAAAAATTCTATATGGCAGAAACTAGGGTATTTACATTTTTTATTTAATCCAGCGGGGTAGTTTCTGCCTAGAGAAAATTTGTTAGAAAAAAATAAAAACAAGAAGAGGGGGTTCACAGGCCAGATCAGCACTATAGTGGGCCGGCGGGACCATTTCGGCCCACCCGGGACACGTCGTACACGGGAGGAGTTGGTTTTAATCCCCAGGGCGGGGCCCATCTATCAAGGAGAGCGGGGCATAGAACCAGTAAGTGGGTGCCGGAGCCGTCCGATTAGAAGGGGATGGATGGCTCGCGATCATCCCCTTCCTCTAGACTCAACGGTGGCGAGGGGAAACCCTAGGGATGTCTGGAGGAACAGGGGAGCTCACCTATGAGGCTTCTCCGGTGACGGGGAGTGGACGAGGTGAGGCGATGCTCGGTGGCGAGCCTAGATAGGGGCGGCAGGGTTGGTTCCAGCACCCGAAGGAGTCTCGTGTGGCAGCGCCTTCGGAGGAGTGGGCTCGGGAGCTCGCCGGAGCGGGCTCGAGGACGCATGCATGTCGACGGAGAGGCGATGAGGAGGATGTGGTGGGGTCGTGCAAGGCGCAGGGATGGCAGGGAAACGCTGTAGGGGCCTCGTGCGTCCGAAGCTTGCGAGAGGAAGTTTGAGGAGAGCTGCGATGGTGCTCGACGACAATGACGGTAGATGTCCTGGGAAAAAGTGAATCTATGGTTAGAATAAGGAGATTGAGTCTAGTCCATTGGGGCGACATGCAAAGGAAAAGGGGGTAGAAATGCGAGCACCTCGAGCAGATATTTGAAAAAGGCGAGGAGCGTTCTTCTTTGTTTCCTAGCTAGGATAAGGCAGAGGGGGGATGCGGTGCTCTGGGGTGGTGAGTAGGAGGGTGAGGAAGCGAATAAGGGGCCGAGAGGGTGCTGACTAGCCTCTGTCCCTTTTAGCTCGAGGGAGTTGGGTGTAGGAGGGACCAAGTCCATGGAGAGGAAAGAAAGGGGATGCTTCTCGAGGGTTGGTTGGTTTGGGCGGTGGATCTCGTGCAGGGGTGGTCAAAGGGGGTCATAGAGAGGAGGGAGTCATGCGTTGTATGGTTGGTCCCCTTTTTCTTAAATGATCAAGGAAGTAAAGTGAGAGGGAGGGGAGAGGGCTAGGAGAGAGCTCATTGGGTCCTAGGGGTGGTGCTGCAGAGGGGTGGGTCCTGAGGCTCGACCAAGGAGTGATGGTGGCTATGGATTAGTAATGGGCAAGGTGGATGAGGGTTTGGAAATGATTTGGTTCATAGTTAAAACGTAATTTCCAATCTCGGCCATAGTATTAAATATGAAGGAATTTCTCCAACCTGATCTTGGCAGGGTGGGATAAATGTGCTGGTAGATAGGTATGATCAATATATACCCTAGGGATTTATTTGAGATTTTTAGATGGTTTTTGGTACACTTAAAACCATTTATTCAAAAAGTGCAGAAGTAGTTTCTAGAATCTCAGTTGATATTTTTACATTGGACATGTTTGGTTTTTGATGTGATATGGTCCTAAATACCATATCACACATTGGAGAATTTTCGTGGAATTTATTTTGAAGAAAAAGTATTTTTAAGGCATTATTTCTTGTTTCTGCCATTTAAGAAAAATGGCCAAAAGAAATAACAAAGGATCTCAAAAATATTTATCTTTGCCTTGGGAATATAGCATAGGATATATAGGAATCAAATGTGTCTTGATTTATCATAGTGGTTTGGAGAAAATCACCCTTGTATTTACATACAAGGTTTTGAAGATTTCACAAGGTGTGTAATTTAAATAGTTTAAAGATCCAAATTATTATGGGAATTATTTGGGGATGAATATATCCAAGGTGGATGATGTCAACTTAAAGTATCTAGCAAGATCACCTTGGGTAGTGATAAACAAGATGGATTTTTGGAAGAGATGGATTGGAGGATCTAGGGCATTTATATTTTTATACCACATAAACAAGATTGGATTGGCAAGCTGAGAGCTCACCTTGGTACAAGGGATATATGGATGGTTATACCATGTCATATATATGACCACCGAAGCAAGAGTTTGGCCTGGTTTTATTTGAGGTGATCTAGAAGAGTTGTCAAACTTTATTGAAAACAAGGCTGCCATAGCAGGATTGTCATGATGCCTTATAAACCAGGTGGGTTTAAGATGCACAAGGTTCCAATGGAGACAAGTGAAGTATGGTTTGATAGACCATGGTTAGTATATAATAACCATGAAAAGAGTTGGTGAAGGGGTGGTAGCATAAGGATGGGAGCTTCTGTCAAAGTAGGCAAGATGATAAGATTTGCAGAAAATCTTATTATCTTGACTACAAAACCATCATGGATGAGTAGGAAACAGAATGTCTTAGCCAAGGTAAAGAGTGGGGTTTGGTAGTACTAATGATGTAATACAAGATGGTTCAGTTAAATTTTCAAGAATGCACATAGGTTGGAGTGCGTGGAGTTCCAAAGATTGAATCTAGGTAAAGATTCCAGACTTAGCCAAATTTGGCAGACTTGCGGATCTGGACTAGTATGGGAGAGGGAGACATTTGGAGAGGGGCAAGGGTTTATACTTACCATCAAGTGGATGATATTGATTATAGATTAGGTAGAGGGGATCCATGCTTGTAGTTGGTCTTTGATGAGTTGGGTTTTAATACAAAGGATTAGCTCAGGATTGATCTGGTTGAGTAGATTAAGGATTCACTTGTGGAACTCTGGATAGATTCAGTTTGGGATACTTGGTTTGAGATTATTGATCTCAACTATTGGTTTGATCCCTAAGGATGATCTACTAGATTAGCTCACTCTAGTTACTAAGCAAACAAGGTAATCGGCAAATCAAGGCAATTCATCTTATTCAGATACTACCGAAGTTACCATCAAGTCTAATTTGAGGTAAGCATGGTTATGTTGAAGGGGTTAGGCTTTGAGGTAAGGTAAGGACCTCTTGGTAATTCTACCAAGGTTAGAATGAAAAGGTTTTATGAAAGGTTTTGGAAAAACCTAGAGAGAAGAGTAGTTGAAGTTCTGTCTTGAAAACATAAGGAGATTATACATAGTTCTACACAGTTTTTGTACATAGAAACTAGGGAAATAGTTTGTTGTATCAAAATCATTGGTTTAGGTTTGGAATGCCAGATCATTTGAGAATATTAAAGAAGAGCCAACACATATCTTTTTTAAATAGCTGTTGTCAAATAGTGTTGAGATAAGAAGTATATCACCTAATACACAATCAGTTGCATGAACATAAGCAAACAAGTAAGCAAACATTGCAACACTTAATAATAAAAAGTTTTTGTGGCCCCTAATTTTTTCCTTTTTGACAAAAGATGAGGGTTGCTGAAATTGGGATGTTACAGACCTTTCCCCCTTAAAATAATCGCGTCCCGATATTAGGGAGGAGTAGGGTTGGGTGATAACATCCGCTTAACATTTTTCAGCGGAGGAAATTATTAGATGCTAACAGGTTTCACCACAGACAGGCGTGGTTGATGCATGCACCCAGTGTTGACGTGGGACACTTCGTTGGAACCCCAAGAGCAAGGTGTGATGAGCATAGCAGCAAGTTTCCCTCAATAGAGACCGAGGTTATCGAACCTGAAGGCGGAAGGAAACGTCTCAAAGGTGTTGCTGGCAACGTGGAGACCTGCACAACACAAACTCAAGACTTTGCCCCAACTAATCAGTGAGGTTGTCAATCTCACCGGTTTGCTGTAACAAAGGATTAAACGTATGGTGTGGAAGGTAATGGTTTTCAGCAAGTAAACAAGTAACAGTGGAAGATGTATCAATGGTAAAGATTGGACCGGGGTCCATAGTTCACTAGAGGTGCTCTCCTTATATAAACAACATGGCATGAAGGGTAAACAAATTACAACGAGGCAATTGACAGGAACTGAGCAAGGCATAACAATGCAATTACTAGCCATAAAGATCCTATGAGGTTGATTGGGCAATACAACAATATACATAGACAGTCATCCAACTGCATCTATGACTAGAAGTCCACCTTCAGGTTATCATCCGAACCCCCTCTAGTATTAAGTTGCAAGCAAGAGACAACTGCTTTAAGCAAAGTGTGTAAGGTAAAGAGTCCACATGTTCCATGAACAAGAGACCGTTGTTTTCTCCCTAGTAGCAACAACACATCTACAACCGAAGAGATTTCTGTCACTTCCCTTGGAAACTAGAGGCATGGACCCACTATCGAGCATAAATACTCCCTCTTGGAGTCACTAGCAACTACTTAGCCAAGATAACCACTAGCAACGGAGAGCATGCACGATCACAAACAACACAGACATGATAGAATCATAAAGATAAAACCATTAATCAAACCAACATAATAATCTCAATATCCATCAGATCCCCGCAAACACAACATGCATGATTACAAATAGATTAGATCTTGATCATGAACGGAGCTCACAAGATATATACATGAAAGAACAAAGGAGGAGATACAACCATATAGATACTACATGGAACCATAGTCCAAGGTGGAACTACTCACGAGTCATATCGGAGAGAAAGCCTCCGGGATGATCTCAAGAACTTTAGATCCCCCCGATCTAGGGGCGATGGTGGTGACGGCTACAGACGGTTTCGTGGATTTCTGATCGGGTACTTAGGGTTTCTGCATCGGGAGCTTCTTATAGGCGAAGGGCCGAAAAACCCTAGCCAGGCGCGGGCCCACCTACCCCCGTGCCTGGGGTGGGTCTGGCCCCCCTGGCCGGCCCCTCCGGCTCTCCTCTAGACCTTGTTCCCCCCGAAAGTAATTGACTTTGTCCTTCGTCCCGTCCAATTCTAAGAATATTTCTTTACTAACTTTTTTGAAACCAAAAACATCATAAAACAGGCATCTGGCACTGTTGCAACTTGTTAATAGCTTAGTACCAGAAAACATGTAAGAAGCACCTCAAAGTGTGCACAAGTAAAGCAAAGTTGATACTAAACAAGCATGGAGCATCAAAAATTATAGATGCGTTTCCAACGTATCAACATCCCTAAGCTTAACTCCTGCTCTTCCTCGAGGAGGTAAGTGATAAAAAGAATAATTTTTGAGGTGACATGCACCCTCACAATAAAGATCCAACCATTTGCAAACATTGAAAGCTGGGATCAAAGAACTGTAAGGGTGTGTTTGGTTGAGCTGTAGATTCCTGAAAATCAGCTGTGGAGAATCTGCTGTGGGAAAGCTGCTGTGAGTTGACAACTGTAAAAAATTTGAAAGCTGTTTGGTTGTAACAGCTATCAACTGTGGATTTCAATAGAAAATATATGTCAAGCCCTTAAAACTCCTATGAATTTGTTCAGTAATAGGCATGCAAATAACCATTTTGGAATGGAAATTTCTATAATGTCATTATTTTTGTGAAGACAAAGATAGTATCTGGTCTATAATTTTTGTATTAGAACCGGGTTGGCGCCTGGATTCTCATTGGGCTCGGTATGATATGGAGGCTGAGGGCGACGGCGTTCTTCGATGCTTGAGGCGGCGGCGCGACGGGCCAATAGTGGAAGCGGTGGCAGTGGTCGGCAGGCGTCTCTTGGAGGCACTGGCATGAGAAGGAGGTGGATAGAAGGAGGATATAGAGGAGGGTCCGGTTCAGGTGGAGGATGGAGGAGGGTTCACCATAGACAGCCGGCGCGAGGCCACCGGAGTTCGGCGGCGAGGCGGAGGAACCCTAGCTGGGCCTGTCCTCTGTGTCGCAGGGGAAAAGAGAGGAGGTTTGGAGGAGAAAAAAATTAAATCGTGCACTTTTGACTTACCGATGGCATTACGGGTTATTTCCACCAACTTTCCTGAACGCAAAGAAGCAAAATCTGGGGGTAGCTCAACTTTCATTTTACACGGTAGAAATCTGCTGCGTTCCAGAATCAAAGTGGGCTAGAAAAACCGTTTGGTTCAGTTTCCAACTTCCGCGACGTGAATCTGCCTCTAAAATCTAAACCAAACACAGCCTAAACATGTGCATGAAAGATGGAGTTCTAACAATAGGACATAGTAACTATGCATGCAACATGGCAAGCTACAAACAAAGATCATGAATAATATGCATTGAAAAACGTTTGTTTGTTTCACATGCATAAAAAATAGCATAGTGGCAATCATCTTGTCCCTCATAGAGTAGCAATATAATGCATAGGACACCTGCAAAGTTCACAAGGGTGACTAGAAACAAGTAGCACAAGAACAAGTAATAACACAATATGCATCAATTAATAAGATTACGGCACATAGAATGACAACTATGTTCTCTTAATGGTGCCTAAAGGTAGAAGGTGGAGACTCATAATGGTGGAAGAAAGGCCTTTTGTAAAGGAAGCAGGGATTACAAGTTTCAAAAAGAGTTTCCAAAAATTATGGTACTAGTTAGCTTTCAGCCCTCATTGCCCCTATCATAAGCATCTTGAAGTGGCTAAGGTTAAAGTGGCAAAGCTGGAGTGTATGCTTGAAGAAGTATGAGTTGGCAATCTCATGCCCCTTGAATACGAGGGCCACACCTCATGCATACTCAACTTTGGGTCTAGGTAAGTTCTTGTCACTGTAAGTATTTGCATATCATTGAGAACCGCCAACGGGGTACCCCTTGCACATGGTACATGAGCTTTCCCATAACCAAAATGACAAGGCAAGCAGGCAATGAGCATCTCATCAATTCTTCTTATGTACCATGGGAATATGGTGGTTTTTTTTCTCTCTTTCCTCTTTTCTCAAGGTGTCTCTTTTTTATAAGAAGAGTGCTTCATAGATGTCACTATGGTGATGCTGCAAGTTTCCACGATGATTAGGCATGGCTTAGGCTAGCGGCCTAGGAGTTTCTCTAACACAGGATACAAACTCCATGGAATTACAAGTTCCCTCTTTATTTGACACCTGTGACATCCATAGACAAAAGAACATGATATCAACTGAGTACAACAAGGTACAAGTGCAATGTTGAAAACGTTCCCCGTGACAGCATGATTCTGCTAATTCCAACTTATAAGTGCAAGCATATACAACAAAGTTGTCACAATGGTTCAAGTTTATTAGGGGCAAAGAATAAAGTGTGCCATCAAGTTCGTGACAGCTTTAATCACTAATTTTTCACATAATAAAATAATTTTTAATTGGAAGATAGTTGAAAATAAGAATATACTTGGAATGGTATAACACACCATGCATAGGATTTTATAGTGGACACTTTGGAATAACTTGGTTTCTTGGGAGTTGGAAGCATGAGTAGAACTTACTCATACAAGTGGAGGCTAGCAAAAGACTGAGAGCAACCAATTGAGAGAGCAATAATGGCCATAATTATGCAATGCAACAAAGCAAACTAATCAAAGCAAAGAGTTGTACTACAAGTCAAGGACTAAATGATCATAGAGGATAATGGTGACTTGTCATAGTCATAACATGGTGTGAGCATGTGCCAAGTCAACCCAAGAAAAAACATCAAAGGAGAATACCACAATACTATGCTTTTGCATGCTAAAACCACGCACAATTTCTTCAAGGCACACTAAGCAATCCCAATTGTTTGGAACAAGAAATTCTACATCAATAATCACTAAGCATAATGCTAAAACAACACCTAGCATGTCATGATAAAGTCTAAGTCACAGTCAATGCAAGCTCCTCTTGCACTTCAAGAAAGAACTTACTACTCCTTTCCATACACCAAACAAACTTATTTGCAAAACAACATAGCAAGAATGGGGGTCCAAATTACTAAACCAACCTAAAAAAACTAAGCAAATCAAAAGAAAACTAATACGCTCCAAGAACAACACAACTGTGCATGAAACATTAAAAACGAAGTGTCTAGACAGACCTGAGCTTTTTATTGATGAAGAAGGGGATGCCCAAAAAACTAAGCAAATCAAAAGAAAACTAATACGCTCCAAGAACAACACAACTGTGCATGAAACATTAAAAACGAAGTGTCTAGACAGACCTGAGCTTTTTATTGATGAAGAAGGGGATGCCTTGGGCATCCCCAAGCTTTGACGCTTGTACCTCTTGGATATTTCTTGGGGTGACACCATGGTGGCATCCCCAAGCTTGAGATTTTGTCCATTCTTCATCTCATTGCATCATTCTCTCTCTACACCTGAAATTTTTCCTTCATACAAAACTTCACACAATCTTCATTAGCAACATTAGCCTATTCAAAGATATTAGACCACTGGCAAATCTTTGGAACAGCACGTATTTTCACTAAAAACACAAGCTACCGTATTAACTCCTTCAAAGAAACTCAATTTACCTGAAGAGAGCTAAAAAAGGAATCAATAAGAAGCAAATGCAAATAATGGCAGAAATCTGTCAAAATAGACCAGCAGGTAGAAACAAATTTTTTCGAACATCTTCTATTGCTCAAATCAAGAGCATTGAACTAACTAAAGTTATCCAACATATTGGGGGATTTATTCGTAAATTGTGATCTCAATCCGAGTTACAGAGCCTCCTCATGAATTTTTTTGGTGGAGGACAGAAATCTGTTTTGGGACAGCAACTCCCCAAATCTTACTTTCCTCTCATTAGAGGTCATTCTTGGCACAAAAAAGCAAACAAAAAGGATAAGGAGAGGTCATTACAGTAGTAATTACTTCCAAGACTTAAGGAAACTCTTGGGTTATCTCCCAACAAGTACTTTTCTTTAATGCCTTTAAGTTAGGAACAAGAAGCAAGGAAGAATCAAGTATTTTCAAATGAGGAAGCATTAACATCAAACCTTGCTTTCATAGGAGTAGCAAAAATCAACCTCTCTCTCCTCATAGGGAAGTGTTCAATACCTTTCTTGAATGGAAAATGATATTTGATGGCGCCTTCTTTCATATCAATGAGGGACATAAGCATTGTTAACCATAATGAGAACATCATTAATACTCCCCATGAGTTTCTTCTTAGCATTATCATTGAGTGGGACATTTAAATAAAATTCTTCCAATGGTGGCAAATCAAGCATTTCATAAATCTTCCTAGGCATAATAGAGACACTAGAACCAAGATCACATGAAGCTTTGAGATCAAAGTCATTGACTTGCATATTAATAATGGGTTCCCAACTATCTTCTACTTCCGTAGGAATAGAAGCTTTGTGTTTTAACTTCTCTTCCTTAATCTTAACAAGATCATCTATAATGTGTTTGGTAAAGGCAACATGCATATCACTAGCATCAGGACTTCTAGCAAGATTTTGCAAGAACATAATCACTTCAGAAATATAGCAACCATCAATATCAAAGTCAAACTTAGCATCACTAGTGGTAGGCATAGTAGGAGGAGGAATAGGGGCTACTTGTGGTTTAGTGGTGATAGTGCACACACTATTGTTTCTATCAATTTCTGCTTCCCTTTCCCACCTAGCATGAAGTTGAGCTAACAGCCTAACATTTTCATGAATATTAACTTGTATGGTATGAGCAGTAGCAAAGATGTTTTCCATAGTTTCCTTTAGCAGCCATTTTATTAACCAAGGAAGTTTGAGCTTCAGACAAAGAGGATATATTTTTCTCAATAGTTAAAAGCTTTTCCTCTATAGTCTTATTGAAAGTGGTTTGTTTACTAATAAAGTCCTTGAGCATTACTTCAAGTTCAGAGGGGGCACTTCTAGCATTATTGTAAGAGCTTCCATAGGAGTTTCCATTATTAGGAGGATAAGGCCTATAATTGTTGTTGCTACCAAAATTATTCCTATCGGCATTTTTGTTCAAATTGTTGTTTCTAATGAAGTTCACATCAACTTGCTCTTCTTGAGCAACCAAAGAGGCAAAGGGAACACTATTAGGATCTAGAGGAGCTTTCCCATTAACAAGCATAGCCATAATAACATCAATCTTTTCACTCAAAGAGGAAATTTCCTCAACAGAATTTACCTTCTTACCATGTGGAGCTCTCTCAACATGCCATTCAGAGTAGTTGGCCATCCTATTATCAAGGAGCCTTGTTGCAGCACCCAAAGTGAGGCCCATGAAGGTACCTCCAGCAGCAGAATCCAATAGGTTTCTTGAGGAGAAGTTCAAACCTGCATAAAAAGTATGGATAATCATCCAAGTAGTGAGTCCATGAGTAGGGAAATTTTAAACCAAAGATTTCATTCTTTCCCAAGCAGGAGCAACATGTTCACTATCACGCTGTTTAAATTTCATAATGTCACTTCTCAGAGCAATAATCTTAGCAGGAGGATAGTACTTTCCAATAAAACTATCTTTGCACTTAGTCCAAGAATCAATACTATTTTTAGGCAAAGATAACAACTAGTATTTAGCTTTTCCCCTCAAGGAGAAAGGAAAAATCCGAAGCTTAATAATATCTCCATCTACATCCTTATACTTCTGCATCTCACAAAGTTCAACAAAGCTATTAAGATGGGCCGCAGGATCATCAGAACCAGCACCAGAAAATTGCTCTCTCGTCACAAGATTCAACAAAGCAGGCTTAATTTCATAAAAGATAGCATCAGGAGCAGGTGGAGCAATAGGTGTGCTTAGGAAATCATTTTTGTTGGTGCTAGTAAAGTCACACAACTAGGTGCTCTCAGCAGAGTTAATTTTGGCAAAGGTGGGCAAGCCAAAAACAGCAGCAGCTAGAGCAGGAACTAATTTTTTTGCGTTTTTGAATAAAGCAAGCAAACCAAATTAGACTAATTTTTTTTGGGTTTTTTGGAAAGAGGCAAACAAACCAAGCAAAAGAAAAAAAGCAAACTAAAAACAAAGTAAAGAGAAAGGAAGTGAAGGACTCCCTAGTGAAGACGTCCTTAGCCTCCCAGGCAACAGCGCCAGAAATGTTGTTGTGTGCACCCAATGTTGACGTGGGACACTTCGTTGGAACCCCAAGAGCAAGGTGTGATGAGAACAATAGCAAGTTTCCCCAAGTAGAGACCGATGCTATCGAACCTGAAGGAGGAAGGAAACGTCTCAAAGGTGTTACTGGCAACATGGAGACCCTCACAACACAAACTCAAGACTTTGCCCCAACGAATTAGTGAGGTTGTCAAGCTCACTAGTTTCCTGTAACATAGGATTAAACATATGGTGTGGAAGGTAATGGTTTGCAACAAGTAAACAAGTAACAGTGGAAGATGTATCAATGGTAAAGATTGGACCAGGGTCCATAGTTCACTAGAGGTTCTCTCCTTAGATAAACAACATGACATGAAGGGTAAACAAATTACAGTGGGGCAATTGACAGCAACTGAGCAAGGCATAACAATTCAATTACTAGCCAGAAAGATCCTATGAGGTTGATTGGGAAATACAACAATATACATAGACCATCATCCAACTACATCTATGACTAGAAGTCCACCTTCAGGTTATCATCCGAACCCCCTCCAGTATTAAGTTGCAAACAACAGACAACTGCTTTAAGCAAAGTGTGTAAGCTAAACAGTCCACATGTTCCATGAACAAGAGACCGTTGTTTTCTCCCTAGTAGCAACAACACATCTACAACCGAAGAGATTTCTGTCACTTCCTTTGGAAACTGGAGGCATGAACCCACTATCGAGCATAAATACTCCCTCTTGGAGTCACTAGCAACTACTTGGCCAAGATAACCACTAGCAACGGAGAGTATGCAAGATAAGAAACAACACATACATGATAGAATCATAAAGATAAAACCATTAATCAAACCAACATAATAATATCAATATCCATGGGATCCCCATAAACACAACATGCATGATTACAAATAGATTAGATCTTGATCATGAACGGAGCTCACAAGATCTATACATGAAAGCACAAAGTTGGAGATACAACCATCTAGCTACTACATGGACCCATAGTCCAAGGTGGAACTACTCATGAATCATACCAGAGAGAAGGCCTCCAGGATGATCTCCCCTCCGGTAGGGTGCCGGGAAGAACTTCAGATCCCCCCGATCTAGGGACGATGGTGGCGGCGACTATAGACGGTTTCATGGATTTCTGATCGGGTACTCAGGGTTTCTGCATCAGGGGCTTCTTATAGGCGAAGGGGCGAGTCCGGGAGGCGACCAGGGCCGCCAAACCCTAGCTAGGTGCGGGCCCACCTGCCCCGCGCCTGGGTGGGTCTGCCCCCCCTGGCTGGCCCCTCCGGCTCTCCTCTAGACTTCTTGTTCCCCATGGAAAGTAATTGACTTTGTCCTTTTTCCTGTGCAATTTCGAGAATATTTATTTACTAACTTTTTTGAAACCATAAACAGCAGAAAACAGGCATCTGGCACTGTTGCAACTTGTTAATAGGTTAGTATCAGAAAACATGTAAAAAGCACCTCAAAGTGTGGACAAGTAAAGCAAAGTAGATACTAAACAAGCATGGAGCATCAAAAATTATAGATACGTTTCCAACGTATCAGTGGTCAGCTATGGGTCAGAGTTGAGTGGCTTCAAATTGGGCGGTTTAGATGAACGAGTGGAAAAGACATAGTCTTTTCCCCTTAGGACGATTCTAGGTAGGTTTAGCGTAGAATCTTCTTCTTCGAGAAGCAAGATGACAAGTTGAGTGCGGTGACCCAGGATACCACTGCATGTGTAGTACACTATAGTCGTTGATATGACATCCACAGAACACCGTTCTGTAAATATCACATCCGTCAGAGTGGTACAACAGAAACATTGTGGGTCCATATTACAAACATTCACACATTATTATTATTACAATACCAGAAGTTCAAGACTTCAAAATGATTCAACTTACAAACCAAAATATAAAGTGTTTCAGCGGAATTCAAAAGTAGCAACTCCAACTAGGAGTTGAGCTCAGCATCTTATTCTATATGGTTCATGCTGCTCGGCTCCATCGGTTACTACTTAGGGCTCTTAGTTGGACTCGTTATCATCGAAACCATAGTTGATTTCGTAATCCACTCCTTCAACACCTCCTGACAGGTCAGGATCCTCGTAGAACACATCTTCTTTGCATTCGGCTGCATATATTGGCATATCTTCGGGATCCTCAGAGTCTAAGCAAGGGATCAAAGTAAAGGATGAGTAATAGCGTTACCCAGCAAATTCATTATATGCAAGGTGGGTAGTTTGATGCTCTAACTACCACCTCATACTATAAGTCTTTGGTACTATGCATTTTTTGTAAATCTTTCTTCAAAGACTGATTTTATTATAAAAATCTATTACCATCATCCTTCACAGGTTGACCAGAACTTTCATGGAGTTCCTTTCCTGCCGTGTTCGTAGCTCCTTCCCGGAACAGGCAGTAACAAGTTACAATTCTTACACTCTGCAGAGGTGCGTTATTTTACCCATGAGAGATCAACTCCTTGTTGCACAACCGGGCGTGCTTTCCCGTCCACAATTCCATGATGTGGGGCCCAGTAGGTGATCCAAGCCAATCACTGCTCCTTTCGCGACCTTGAATGCCGCCTTGGTGTACACGATGCCCACATATTGAATTACGGCAATGGTTTGTATAGACTGTTAGATGCCAGAACTATCATGGGACGTTGAGGGTTCCGACCCATATGCTTCATATCCTCTATGAATTACCAATTAATATGCACGCTATGAGTGATAATAGCCACGACATGCACATCCGGCTATATGCGAGAGGAACAAGATACGACTGACTTCTTTGTCCCATTCCAAATCTCATGGCTAACGCGTGATATACGGCGCTGGAATCACTAATGTCATGGGTTATTAAGTCCCTAATTGATCATCATTGTTGCAAATAGAACCCAAAGTTCTCTTGCTCCATTATATCATCACTTATGATGATATCTAATATTTCTTTATTTGTGAAAATAATATTTTCTTTCTTTGGAGTATAGATGATAACACACAATTTGCAAATACTTTGATAATGACTCTTCAAAGGACATGAGCAAGTGATGAACTTGGCTTGTGATTGCAATGTAGTGAAGTCGGATGCTTGCACTGGACCTTGAGCTTCTATGTCTACAAAACATCATTATTGCACGGTAAGGACAATATTTAAAGAAGCAAAATGATTATGCATAGTAATGTCATGCACTTATTTAGTTTTGTGTGTAATCTCCCCCATTATTTAAATTATAAAAATTCTTTTTAATAATAAAAAATTTATAAATATTAATTTTTAATATTTATTGAATATTGTATTCTTTTATTTTATTTCATTTTATTTGAATTTTATTTATTTAATAATTCCTTTAAGAATTATCATTTAAATACCAAAAATTGATATTAAATATTTTTTTAGTTTTTTCTAAAATACTACAATATTAATATATAATTAAAGTGATTTTTATTTATTTTTATCATCTTTCAATAATTTTATAAAATTCCATAAGGAATATATATAATACAAAATTCTTAATAAAAATTATATTCCTAAAATTCTATTTCTTAATTTATTTGGATAGATTGGATTATTGTAAATCCAAAAATATTTTATTTATAATTTTTTGGAATTATATTTTATTTTCTAGAATTTAATTCAATTCAGGGGCATTTTTGTCTTTTCTTAATTATTAAAAACCGCCTTTAGGTAATTGGGCTATCTTTGTTGGTTTATTGGGCCCTTGTGGCCCAATAGGGAAGAACCAAAACGACTCCCCGAAGGGGTTTTGGCCCAACCAGCCCACACTCTCTCTGTCACTCTCTCGTTCTCATCTCTCTTCACCTCTTCGACCCTGTGGTCGATGGCACCGCCGCCGTGCGTTGTTCGTCGCCGTGGTCCTCCCTGGCCGCTGCCGTGGTGCAGAGCGAGGTTGTCGACCACACTCCACCTTCCTGTCCAACTCTATTTGGACATGGAGCCCTCCTGTGGCCAGACCGGCTCCGTCCCGAACCCTAGGGTTTGGGGTGGTGCTGGTGCTATCGCTGCCGCTGCTCCCGTCTGCTGTGGTGGTGTTCCTCTCCTTCAGGCGTGGCTGTGGTCTCCGCCTCGGTGTGGTGTGGGCCGTAGCGCCCCCTTGGGGTGCTCCCCGTGCTGCCGTGCTCGTCGACACCCTCTGCTTCCTCTTCTCGCCCACAACAACAACCGTCAGTAAGTTATCCTTCTCCCCCTCGTGTCCTTTGTGCTAGGCCACCCTGTGCTATGTGTTTGTAGTGACTACTCCTGGCTAGTGGTCATGTACTGATTAGGGTTGTTTGTTCTGCTTAGGGTTCATATCCCTCTCTTGATTAAATATCTGATGATTTGGATCATGTATTGATGATCCCTAAGCATGATCAGTGGTTGTTTGCTGTGGATTACTGCTTATGGTTAGCTTTGGTGAGGCTAATGGCTTACCATATTGATTCCACTGGTTAGTTTGATATGGTTCAGATGGTAATGTTACCATAGAATATTTAAAGATTCTAGTGATCTGTGAGCTCACGACTATCATTACTTGGTTATTGACTGTGATTTTTGAGTGAGGAAGTCACTGTATTTGTACTGTTGGCTTATGGATTCATATACAATTTGAGATTAACTTGTCTCTTACAGTGATGTTATGTATATGTATATTCCTGGAATTGATTCCTGTGATTAGTATCAGGAAAATGATTTATAGTTGGCTGTGAGTGTATCTGTGAAAGTTGGATGCTTAACCTGCTTAGTTTAGGAACTGTTCTTGTGACATCATTATAATATGGCACACAAGATTAGGTTCTATTACTTGTCTTGGTTTTGTTCAATCTTAAGATTAGCTTGGCATCAGAGATAAGTGGAAACTTCTTTCCTTGAATCCCTAAAACCTATGATGTTGGTCTGAGGTTTAGGGACTAGGCCCTTATTTTGTTGTTCCTCATGGATTGGTTCTGGTAGTGATACTAGTTACTGATTCTTCAGTCAAAGTTGGTAAAATGATTTGTAGGTGTCACATCCCAAAATTTTCCAAATTTTGAAATGTGAAAAATAAATAAACAAAATAAACAACTGTTGAAATTTAGGGTGAAAAGAAACTTTTTGTTTTGAAGTGGAAACATCAAAACCCTTCTTGAACAAACTTTGAATCTAACTAAATTTAAATCAAGTGAAATGCATTCATCAAAGAAAGTATCTTGAAAATTCAAACTTGGAAAATAAACCAAAACCCTAAAACCCTAATGGGAGATTTCCAAGATATCTCTAAGCCTATGGATTTATCCATACAAAATTTATCAACAAACATTTATAAATGATCAAGAATGATAAATAGAAATATCATAAAACCATAGAAATTGGTTTCACTCAATTTGGAGTCATAAATAAAAACTTATGAATTTATTAAAGATAAAAGGAATTAATTTACAAAGTTAATAAAGCCCTACCGAAAATTCATGCCAAGTCTTGAGCAAATAAATCCTAAGGGGATTTAAAAAGATAAACAAATATTAAATAAAATTATACAAATTGGAATCACCAATTTTGGATCTTTAAATAAAAAGATATGGATTTTATAAGCAAAGGTAGAAATAATAAATAAGGACTATTTTTATAGAGCCAAATAAAATCTTGGCCAAGCAATTGAAATAAAATATTTTGGTTTAATAATAAGAGTAAAGGATTATTAAAATAAAATCATGAGGATTTATTAATATCCAATTTTTTTTAAGTAAAGATATTTCCCCTATTTTGAATGGACATTAAAACTTAATAGAGTATTTTAAATAATATTTCAAAGTGAAATTATTTTTCAAATAAAACCTACTAAAAAGGTTTTGGTAAAATTTAGAATTCAAATAGTGTTTTAAAACATATTTTAATCCTATTTGAAATAAAGACTAATGTCTATTTATTTAATTATTAATAGATCCTAAAAGAATAAAAAATTATTCTAAAGTTCACTTTAGAATATGTTAATAAACATAATCAAAATATACCCAAAGTTTGGTAGAGGTTTGAATTCAAATAGTGTTTGAATTGTTTGAATAAAAACCAAAACATAAAAGGAAAAAGATAAAGATTCGGAATAAAAAAGGGAAACAAAATCCAACCCACTAAACCTACCCAGCCCAGTGTAGCATTTGGCCCAGCAAAAGCCCACCTTACTCTCTTCACCGAAACATTTTCCTCACCCACGTTCTCACCCGTGCAGTCCCTGACGTGGCAACCCCACACCCATTTTCTCTCTTTCACAGACAACACGGCCCCATGCAGTCAGTCTTCGTCCTCACCCGCGTCGACCGTTTTCCCACGCTCGTTGTCGTTCTGCCTCGATTCATTTCGTGTTAATTAGAGTTACTGACAGTGTTAATCCCTCCAGTAACCACGCATGCATAAACGCCTCCCTCCCCTCTTCCATTAATCCCAGTCGCCACTTCCCCACTGCCTCCAGGCTGCACAAATTGCAAGCTCGAACCCTCTGTCCCGATGAGCTTCTCCGGCCGATTCCGGCGCCGTCTAACCGCCCCTCGCCTCCCAGTACACGCGAGCCTTCTCCCCCTCTTCTTGCGCATCTTCAAGAACCAACCCCACACCCGCGCGAACACCGTAGCCTCGACAACCTCGACTTCTGAGCGCCGCCATGTCTGGCATTGCTCCGGCAACCTTCCCTGGTAATCACAGACCGCCCCGGTACTTCTCGATGATGCACCCATGATCCCCAGCACCGTACGCATCTAACCCCATGCTATGTTTGCCTTAGCACACCCTCAAACCTCGCCACCGTCTTCAACAGAGAGCATCAGACGCCGATGCCGTCTCCGGTGAGCAATTCCTCGGGAACCAGAGCGCCCCTCGACAAGCTGACCACACCTTGAGATTTGCCGCACTCCTGCGAGCACGGTGAGCATCCTCTCCTCCCTCGCGCGACCTAGTCCCGCGGCAACGTCTCCGTCCGAGCGTGCACCACCATCAGCCGCCGCCAGCGCCGCCAGACCATGGTCATGCTGCTGTGATCCGTTGGCTAGGATAGATTCATTAAATCGAAGGGGTACGTTTGATCTGAGCCGTGTAATGTGTTTTAAATCCAACATCCCACAGAGCGCGATCCACCCGAACCGGTATCGTCAAATGGGATAGAGCAACGTGGCTAGAGGTTTTTTAAAATAGACAATTTTGTTCTATTACATATGCAAACTTGTAAAATTCATAAATTTAAATCTACATGTCCAAATTTTGCAAATTTTATATCACTGGAATCAGCAGGACAAGTAATTTGCAACCATGCACTTTGTTTAATGTTTTGTTTCTAGAAAATTGGTTGAATTTGCAGAAACTTGTGTTGGCATAATTTGAATATAAAAATTGTTCTAGAAATTTTTTTAAGGTGAAATCTTTGCTAGGTGGTTTGTTTTGAACCTACTGACCATAGAAACCAACTTTTGGGCTTAGAAACATATTTTGTGAGACTAAGGAATAAATACTTGATTTAAACCATTTCTAGCTAAATAAAATTATGCTGTGTTTGGATGTCAGAAACTTGGCTCGGAATCGTCCTTTTAGAATTAGCTGGACCGAATTCACATGTTTGGATGGCCAATGAATTCTGGCTTGGAAACCGGGGGCAATTCCAAGCCATGCTCGACCATGCGTCCGTCTGGCCCTGCCAGATTCCGAGCGGAGAGGCTCAGAAAGCCTCAGAAACTCGCACCCGCATACCGCTTCGGCAGAGACGAACAGAGCTACGCTCGCACGACCCCCTCCGCTACGCCCGCGACCTGGAGCAAGCCAGCGGCGCGGCTCCGGTCAGTCGTCCTCTCCCTCTTCCCTGCTTCGCCCTCCTCTCCCTCCGCCCTTCCGGTTCACCGCCCTCCTCACCCGAGTTCTGGTCGAAGTTGTTCGTCCCCTCCACAGTGCCGCCTGGACCCTAGATCGACCGAGCGGTTGGGGAACGACAGCAGCAGGGGAACGACGACAACAGGGGGAACGACAGCCACCCCCCAAGTCGGCCTTCCCTAGATGTCTGATCTGTTGCAGGGGGAGCAAGCTGGTTGTGATCCATTTTATCTGATCTGTTACAGCAGCCCCCATCTGACCATCTCTGTTCTGATCTCTGGTTAGCCGAATTGGAAGTACGTACTGAACGTACTACCTCAATCCTCAAGATCCATTCCGTTCATCGAGTTTGATTTTTTGTTTTCTTTTGCCTATTCCGATGCTCTGCGATGGCTTTCTCTGGACATTGAAAGTACCTTTTATTTTGTCTTGCTTTGAAGTGTGTCTGAACATACTGGCTTGATTATGCCAAATTGGAAATTTTATTTTGCTATGTAAAAATAATTTATAAATATTAAATATATACATACTATTTTGCATACATGTAAACAAGTTTATATTTCCAAAATCAACAAAACATATAATTCGATGTCTTGTACATCCAAACACAATTTGGAATTGAATGCTACCCTTTGATTACAAAGGCAAATTCCATGCACATCCAAACACCGGAATTAGAAATAGATGCCATTTCCTTTCTATTTTAGATTTAGAATTTCTGATCCAATTCAATTCCAAGCTAAAATTCCTACGTCCAAACACACTGTTATTGAATATGGTTTAGAAATGTTTTTTGAGTAAAACCTTTGGGAAATGATTTGATTCAACCCTTCTGACCCTAAAAACCATGTTTTGAGATTTAAAAACATATTTGATGAACCCTATAAAGTTATTACTTTGCAAAAACACGTTTCCAACAACATAAAATAACACTTTGGTATAATATTTGGTTTATGGGGTGAAACCTTTTGCAAATGGTTTTATATTAAACACTTGACCTTAAAACACTATCATGTTGTGTTTAAAAATATTTTCAAACTCTAGGGTTTATCTTTTTGATTTAAATCATTCCTAGAAAAACAAAAATGACTTAAAGTGGCCATTTTCATCAACTTGAATTTAAATGGTTTTACCACTTTTGTAAATGACCAATATGATCCTTAAAATGTTTAGAACCTAATAGAAACCACTTTTCTAAATAAAACCATCTTTCGCATGCTTGCATGCATTGCCTTGTTTCTATTATTTTATGTGTGGTAAATTGTTTGAATGCTAGTTGAATATGTGTTTGCTTGATTTAATTGTAGTAAAGTTTGAAGATTGTGATATTTGCAAGATCAATAAGTGAATCAATATTCTCTACTAAAAAGGCAAGTGACACTATCATCCATGTCCTACTATTTTCATTACACTTAGTGGATTTTTGTAACATGCATGATAGGACTACTATATTTTTATGCTATGATATATCCTATTAGGATATCCTTATATCTTCCTTAGTGAAAACAATGTAGTTGTAGTATGCTTGGCCCTGCTATATATTTGGGATGGAATACAAGATATGATTATATAAAGTGTTGGAAAAAATATATGTTTTATATACTAAAAAAAGTACTCAATGAACCACCTGGGTGGAAAGAGGATATTCCATTTTGGACAAGGTGGCAACAAAGGGAACCATGTTTATATGGCTATCTTTTTATATGTGCACTAGAAGAAAACCACCCAGGGACTTAGATATTGAACATGTTTCTCGTACAGTGGCTTCCGTGTACAGCCACATGCTAAATGGGCTCTGGCTTAGTCAACTACATAGTGTAAGACCCTTGCATTGGCATGTTTAGGTTAACTAGAATTGTGTATTGGAAATATATCCATACATTGGTGCCTGGTAGACAAGCTAGCACTGTGTATTGGGAGGACATCTATGGAAAGACTTTGTCACATTCTCGATCTGCCGGTACTCCATTTGGTGAGTACTTATCCAGCGTCCACTGGTGGCGTCAAGACGAGATTGTGTCATGTGGGTAAAGTGTATAACTTCTGCAGAAGATCAAATTCTATGTACTTAGCCATGTCCCCGGTTATGGAAAACTAAGGCCTGAAGCTATGGAAGATCTCGACATTCCAATTTCTCAAAGTAAAACTTGATGGTGACAACAAGGGATTAGAAGCACTTGGAGTTTTCCAAGGAGTTCAGAAAGATTTGACAAAAGATCAAAACTATTTTGAAAAGATAGGATAAAACTATATTGCTTTCTGCAAAATAGCCTAATCCCTACCTAGCCAAATATGCATGTAATGATAGGATCCACTTACTTCTACATAATAGTGAAACTTGCCAATACAATTCAAATGTATTGACCCTTGTGGCTACAACTTATTATGTTGCAGGTTTGTTTGATGTTAGTGAAGTGTGTTGAATAGGATTACATGTCTAAAACCAACATGATTGCCTATGGCACTTTGAAGATGAAGGACTCCATGCTATATAGATATTCTGCCACATTGTAATGTGATAGCCAAATGAGCTATGTAAGATGTAATGAATTATTTTATTCCTAGTTATAAGTTGTATTATGACCTTTGTTTCTTGATACTACATCTTAACTGTTGATGCTAGCTATATATCCAGGGACTAGCATTGTAAACATAGGGATCTCTACCTTATTAAAGGTTGGGACCTCTACAGTAGGCTTATTAAGTTATATAGATCCATAAGATGTAGGAATTCTAAGGTGCTACTCTTGTTTAAGAGGTGTGCCTAGAAGTTTATATCTTTGCTATATTCTTTCCTGAAATTTAAAATATAGCTTAATAGCTAGGATCAATGAGGTTGTCCTGAGATCCTAGTTGGATCATATAGTTTTCTGATTGCTTTTGGTGTTTGAAAAACTTCAATGATGGACTCACCCCACTTGGGTGTTTTCTGAGAATTTGAGTATGAGACAACTCATGAATGCTTGTCTAGCTTAGACAGATAAATCATGTGATGGTATTTTTCTACTCACCACACTTGGGTGTTGTTGGGGTTGCAAGTTGTTGATCTTGTGTCTTGATCTTGCTGGTTGTGTGGCTAGCTTGATCTGGTGCTCCTCCTGATACTTTCAGCTCCTAGACTTGTCCTTGATCTAGCTCTCCACCTCCTGGTCCTGGTGGCTTGACCTTGTTATTGCTATCCACCTGATCTTCCCCCTCCTTATGTCACCATCTTGGTGAGATGATCAAAAGTGTGGTTGGTGTGATCTAGTTTGGTTTAGTATGGTTGCGGTGCTTGATGTGTATGAACCAGGGAATGGTGTTGGGATTGCTTGCCCACGGCTATGCTGAGCAGTTTTGTTTGTTGGAGCTGTTGATGTTGTGCCGACAGCACACACCATGCATTTAGGTGTGTGTGCTGCCTGTGTGCCTGCTGCACACCTTGTGGATATGTTCAGGGGCTGAAGGTTACCCTTTTATCTGATTACTTTTACTTCTCTGGTGAAACTTGCCCCTTCTTGCTGTTTATTTGACTTATGGCTTAAAATTATGAAAGATATAGTTCTTTCATATTGGTGAAACTTGCCCCTTAAAGTTTACTCTGTGATGTAAAGTTTGAACAGTGCAACTCACTGTCAATACTGAGAGTAGCATATTTTAATCCTTGATTTTCTTTCTTTTAGTTTGTGTTTTGTTTTGTAGTTACAAGACTTGAAGATTCAAGACTTTAGATTAGGTTTTATTTTTCTTTATAGAATAGTCACTTTTAATATTTATTTTATTCTTTTGTAATCTTTATTTTATTCTTTTGTAATAAAGATTGTACTATTACTCAATATATAAAGTTTCTTCTTTTATTTCATTACTATTGTAAAGATTCTTGATCACTTTCATAAGTTACATTTTGTAACTTTTTTCTTGAATAAAATTAAGGAATAAATACATTTTTTCTTGATTATCTTATTTATTTAAAGTTTGAGCTACTAATTATCAACTCTTGACTAAATCAAAATACTCAAACATAATTCTAAATCCTTTTAAATTATAAATCCAACACTCAAGTTTAAATTCAAATTTCATTTCCCAAAACACACTAATCCAGAAAGATCATATCAAAGTTTATAACAATCATTCTCCAAGACTATACCTAATCTCAAAGAATGAAAGAAACTTTGATCACTTTAGGTTTGTATTTGGCAAAAAATTTACCCACATTTTTACAGATGAATGCATGCAATTTCACAGATTCGTAAATCTACCCTTCGTTGATTCCTAAATGCTGGGATGTTATAGACTTCCCCCCTTAAATTAAACTTCGTCCCGAAGTTTGTTGAAGTGTACCTCAATAGTTCTGGATAGGATTTTCTTAAATCCTCTTCTTTCTCCCAAGTGACTTCCCTTTCAGGGTGATGTTCCCACTGTACCTTGCAGTATTTGATTGCCTTGTTCCTCAATCTTTTCCATTTTTCTTCCAAAATTTTGCAGGTTTTTTCAACATAGGTCAAGTCTGCTTGTAACTCTATCTCTTGGTGTGTGATTGCATCATCTGGAACTTTTAAACATTTACGAAGTTGTGAAACATGGAAAACATTATGAACTTGAGCCAATCTTGAGGGTAACTCTAAAGCATAAGCTATAGTTCTGTTCTAACTCAGTATCTTGAATGGCCCGATATATCTTGGACTCAATTTTCCTTTAACTCTGAACCTTTTAACCCCTTTCATTGGACTTACTTTCAAATATACCATGTCTCCTACTTCAGGATGCCATGATCTTCGACTTTGAGAAGCATAAGTTTTCTGTCTGCTTTGAGATATTTTCAATCTATCATTGATTTTATCAATGATATCTTGATTTTCCTTGATATAGTCTGGCGCAAATTCCTTGCTGCTTCTAGGTTGATACCAACATATTGGTGATCTACATTTCCTTCCATACAGAACCTGATATGGAGATGCCTTTAGACTACTCTGATAGCTATTATTGTAGGAAAATTCTGCCAATGGTAGATGATCTTACCATGTACCTCCAAAATCTAATGCACAAGCTCTTAACATATCTTCTAGTATCTGATTTGTTCTTTTTGTTTGACCCCCTGTCTCTGGATGATAATTTGTGCTAAAGTCTAACTTTGAACCAAGTGCTTCATGTAATTGCTTCCAAAATGCGGAAGTAAACACTGATCCCCTATCAGTTACAATTCTTTTGGGCACTCTGTGCTTGCTTACTATTTCTTTGATGTAAACTTCTACTAACTTCTCGGCATTATCCTTATGATTTACCAGAATAAAATGTGCACTTTTGGTGAGTCTATCCACAATTACCCATATCATATCCTTCCATTTAGGTGTCATGGGCAATCCTGTGATGAAGTCCATACCTATTTCCTCCCACTTCCATTCAGGAATTTCCAAAGGTTGCAATGGTCCTGCTGGACTTTGATGTTCAGCCTTCACCCTTTGGCAAGTATGGCATTCAGATACATATTTAGCAATGTCCCTTTTCATGTTATTCCACCAGAATAGTTCTTTCAAATCAATATACATCTTAGTACTTCCTGGATGTATAGAATATGGTGTTTCATGTGCTTCTCTGAGTATGACATCACGAATCTCAGTCACATCTGGAACACAAAGACGGTCTTGAAACCATAAGGACTTATAATCTCCAAGGCGAAAAACTGATGTTTTCCCTTGAGATATCCTCTGAATTTCCTCATCAATGAAAGGATCTTCTGCTTGATGTCTAAAAATTTCGTGCTTAAGATCACTATCCTACTCTGGAACTACCTGCATAGTAGCCAATCCTCCAATAACCTCTGTTCTAATGAATTGAAGCTCTAATCTTTCCAAGTCCATTTGTAACTCTTTTGGTAGCTCCTGATTGCTAGGTTGAATATCTGCACTCTTTCTGCTTAAAGCATCTTCTACAACATTTGCTTTTCCTGAAGTATAGTCGATTGTTAAATCATAATCTTTGAGTAGTTCCAACCAACGCTTCTGTCTCATATTCAATTCCTTTTGGGTGAAGAAATATTGAAGACTTTTATGGTCAGTGTATAACTCACATCTGGCTCCATAAATAAAATGCCTCCATCCTTTCAGCGCAAAGACTACTGCCGCTAACTCTAAATCATTAGTTGGATAGTTGCATTCATGTGGTTTCAGTTGTCTTGAACCATAAGAAATCACTTTCCGATATTGCATTAACACACAACCTAAACCTTCTTTAGATGCATCATTGTATACTGTAAAGTCTTTCCCTGTTTCTAGAACTGCTAAGATTGGAGCTGTGGTTAACCTGGTCTTCAACTCCTAAAAACTCGCTTCGCACTTCTCATCCCAATTGAATGGTGTATTCTTTCTTAACAACTTGGTCATTGGTCCAGCTATTTTGGAGAAACCTTCAATGAATCTCCGATAATAACCAGCCATCCCCAAGAAACCTCGAATTTGTTTCACATTGGTTGGTGCAGTCCACTCTAGTACTAATTGAACTTTGGATGGATTTACAGCAATTCCATCTTTACTGATCACATGGCCGAGGAATTCTACCTCATCTAGCCAAAATTCACACTTACTGAACTTAGCATAAAGTTTATGTTCTCTTAGAGTCTGCAATGCGATTCTCAAATGATCAGCATGCTCTTCCTTATCTTTGGAATAGATCAAAATATCATCAATGAAGACCATGAAAAACTTATCCAAATATGGCATGAAGATTTTGTTCATCAGATTCATGAATATTGCTGGTGCATTGGTCAAACCAAATGGTACTACCAGATACTCATGGTGTCCATATCTTGAGACAAATGTTGTCTTTGGAACATCCTCAGGATTGATTTTTATTTGATGGTATCCAGATCTTAGGTCGATTTTTCAAAATACTCCGGCTCCTTTCACCTAATCAAACAAATCTTGAATCCTTGGTAAAGGATACTTATTCTTGATGGTAACATTGTTCAGATTTCTATAATCTCCACACATCCTTCTTCCACCATCCCTTTTATCCACAAAGATTACTGGTGTTCCCCATGGGGATACGCTTTCCTGGATAAACCCTTTTCTGGCTAACTCATCAATTTGCTCTTTGAGTTCTTTTAATTATTTTGGTCCCATCTTATAGGGTGCTTGAGCTATTGGTGCTGTACCTAGAATTAGGTCAATAGTGAACTCTATTTCCCGGTCTGGTGGCATTCCAGGTAGCTCTGCTAGAAAAACATCTTGAAACTCATTTCCTATGGGAATATCTTCCAATTTGACATCTTTCATTGATTTCAACTACAGATCCACCATGATATGACTGTGCTTATCTGCTTGGTAAACTATCCTTGCTCCACTTGGAGTTTTGATTGAGACAGTTTTCTCCTTGCAATTTATCTGAGCCCCATGTTCCATCATCCAGTCCATCCCCAACACTACTGCAATTCCCTTCAAAGGAATTACGTAAAGGTCTGCAAATTATGTACAACCATATATCGAGATAACCTGATCTTGTTTAATGTGGTGTACAATCACATTTACCCCTGCCGTAACTATAGTCATAGGGTTTTCTAACGTTGCCCTTCTAATCCCGAATTTATCATAGAATTCTTCAGAAATGAATGAAGTAGTTGCACCAGTATCAAATAGAACTTTGCCGGTATTGGTAAGGATATTGAGCGTACCTATCACTGCATGCTCCGAATTATCCACCTCCTCTAGGGTTGCGCAATTCAGCTTCTCGGTAGGTCTGTTCCTCTTGCCATTGTTGTTCTTGACATTATTTCCTCCTTGATTGGGATGTCCATTTCCTCCACTGGCTTGTCCTCCTACCTTGGTAGGCCAACCACCTGGTGGTTTGCTCGGACAGTCGGGCTTGATATGCCCCTTCTGACCACAACCGTAACAGATCACTACAGGCTTTTTGCATTCCCTTTGGAAATGCCCTGGAATTCCACAATTGTTACAAATAACATTTCTCCTAGGATTGGATTGATTTCCACCACTGCCCTTGTTATTGTTATTGTTACCGTAGGACTTTTTCCGGGGTTTGAACTCCAGATTGGGATTAGGTTTACTTGCCTGAATTCTCTTGGTTTCCTTCTTGTCTCTCTTCCTCCTATCCTCTTGGACATTCTTGTAGTCATCTTTGAAAGTGATAGCTGCATCCAACAACTATTGATAAGTTTGCTTATTAGCCAACCTTAACTGCATCCTCACAAATGGATTTAACCCATGCAGGAAACGCTTCTTCCGCTTCTCTTCTGTGTTAACATCCTCCTCAGCATAACCAGACAGTTGACTAAACTCCCGGATATACTTCATGACACTAGTATATCCCTGCTGAAGCTCCTCAAATTCTCTCCACTTCAACTCCATAACACTTTCTGGAACATGATATTCACGAAATCTCTGCTTGAAATCCTCCCAGGTGTACTCCCTTCCTGGCTGTTGCATGGCTAACTGATTTTCCCACCATGATACTGCAGGTCCAGTCAGAAGATGAGTTGCATACCTCAATTTCTCCTCATCGTTGCAACCTACAGTCTTCAGCTTTCGTTCTGTATCTGCTAGCCAATCTTCTGCATCCATTGGTTCAGGAGCTGATGCAAAAGGTAATGGCCTTGCATTATGGAATTCAGAAAGACTCACTCCTCCACCTTCAGGTGCCCTCTGATTTGCTCGTCCCAGCAACTCCACCATGAACTTGTTTTGGGTCTCTTGCATCATTTGCATACACTTCATAAAGTTCTGCTCCATTAACGGCCTCATTGGTGGTGGTGGTAACGTTTCCTGATTTGCTGCATCTGCATCGGCCTTCTCCTTGGCCTCATGTTCCATCCGCTGCTGTTCAGATTCGGTCTCTACACCTATATCCATGATCCCCTAGTCCTGCACATAAAGCGAATACTCATAATTACATCATGCACATGTGTTCTGAGCTCGACTTTACGCACAAAACTAGTCACACAATGAAAATCCAAATAAATCCAAATATGCATTTCACATATTATACATTACAATATCATAATAATACAAAGTCATTACAACATATACCATATAGGTATAATCACAACACTGCCTTATTTATCTAACTATCTTATTTCTCGGATTACAATACATGGTACTCGATTAGTTCCCTACTTCTAGTAGTAACTACGCTCATCATACATGCCTGATGTCCAACCGTAATGACATGACATCCGTCGCACAGTTTGTGGAACAAATGGCCTTCCAGAATGAACATACTCAGTATCTGAAGTGTCAGGACTTGAGTCATTACTCAACCTGAGCGCATTGACTCCTTCTAGCTCAGCTAAAAAGTCTTCAGAAACATATTCAATATTATCTCCCACTTGCATCTCCTGAGCTTCATTCCTTGAGTTGTCAACAGAATACGCAGATCCTGCTGCTCCCCAGGTGCTCCTTTGGGCAAGATAGTTAAACACCGGATAATGTATATTCCCTAGGCTTTGAGAAGATCTTGATGATTCAAACACTCTCTCCTCGGGATCTTCTTATTCATCCTGATTATCTATGAACATGGAATTTCTACTAATGTTACTAGGGTTAATTCTTGCACCCATCCAGCTAGATTGTCTAGCATTTCTGTCAGAACCATCTATGGACATATGGTGTTCATGAGATCCTTCATATGATCCCATTCTCCAACCATTAGAATTATCAATAGGAAGTTCTGAATCAGAACCATCCACTGAACCCTATGGTACTGCATACCTCATATCCACAGTAGGATCATATATAGGTTCAGGACTTGGTGAATAAGCATATGGTGTAAAAGATTCAGGATCTATAGGTATATCCTTAAAGATAGGTTTTGCACTACTACTTGCTTCCTTCTCCAACTGGAATGCTAACTGCTTCCTCCTTTCCGGATCAGTTAGATCCTCTAACATGTCATTTTTATCTTCGACAATCACTTGATGTGTCTTATAAAAAGACGCAACCAGTGTTCGGTATATATCCATAAACTTGGAAGCTAACTTAGGATGCTTCTTAACCAAATTAAGATGATCCAGTACAGGATCCGTGTCTATAGAATCATGAGGTATCACAGAAAATGTGCTACCCAACAACTCCTTGGCTTTATACTCCTGGATATTAGCTATCGCCTCCACAACAGCAACATGATATGCTGCTAAGTGGCTCCTACCTTCACCTATAGGTAGATAGTGATATAATCCAAGCTCCTATGGGAGTTGGATACTCACACGATACTGATAACATCCGGCCATCATAATAGGTTATGGTGTTCACTGGAATTCTAGCTGGACAACTAAAAATCTTTAAAAGTTGACGAAGCTGATCTGTAAATGATCCTTGATAATCATCAAGAGTCTCCTCTTTCCTTACCAAAGTCTATTTTGGAAACTTTGGTGCCATATCTCTATATATAAGAAAAATATTTTTATTATTAACCAATAATATATTGCATCATAAGAAAGAATTATCGCACTAAAACATATAACGGAATATTCTCATTTGAATACACATTATATTTCTTTTAGAGAATTCTTTATCGTTTCTATACTCTCCTACATGTAATACCCTTTACTAGGTTTCCAACCTAAGGTCAAAGCAATTTGCTCTGATACCAACCGCGATGACCCAGCATACCACTGCATGTGTAGTACACTATAGTCGTTGATATGACATCCATAGAACACCGTTCTGTAAATATCACATCCCTCAAAGTGGTACAACAGAAACATTGCGGGTCCATATTACAAACATTCACACATTATTATTCTTACAATACAAGAAGTTCAAGACTCCAAAAGGATTCAACTTACAAACCAAAATATAAAGTGTTTCAGTGGAATTCAAAAGTAGCAACTCCAACTAGGAGTTGAGCTCAGCAGCTTATTCTATATGGTTCATGCTGCTCGGCTCCGTCGGTTACTACTAACTAGGGTTCTTAGTTGGACTCGTTGTCATCGACACCATAGCGGATTTCGTAATCCACTCCTTCAACACCTCCTGACAGGTCAGGCTCCTCGTAGAACACATCTTCTTGGCATTCGGCTGCATATATTGGCATATCTTCGGGATCCTCAGAGTCTAAGCAAGGGATCAAAGGAAATGATGAGTAACAACGTTACCCAGCAAATTCATTATATGCAAGGTGGGTAGTTTCATGCTCTAACTACCACCTCAGACTATAAGTCTTTGGTACTATGCAGTTTTTGTAAATCTTTCTTCAAAGATTGATTTTATTATAAAAATCTATGACCATCAGCCTTCACAGGTTGACCAGAAGTTTCATGGAGTCCCTTTCCTGCCGCATTCGTAGCTCCTTCCCAGAACAGGGAGTAACAAGTTACAATTCTTACACTCTGCAGAGGTGCGTTACTTTACCCATGAGAGATCAACTCCTTGTTGCACAACCGGGCGTACTTTCCCATCCACAATTCTATGATGTGGGGCCCAGTAGGTGATCCAATCCAATCACTGCCCCCTTCGCGACCTTGCATGCCTCCTTGGTGTACACCATGCCCACATATTGAATTACGGCAATGGTTTGTACAGACCGTTAGATGCTAGAACTATCGTGGGACGTTAAGGGTTCCCACCCATATTCTACATATCCTCTATGACTTACCAATTAATATGCAGGCTTCGAGTAATAACAGCCATGACCTGCACATCCGGCTACATGCGAGAGGAAGAAGATATAGCTGACTTCTCTGTCCCATTCCAAATCTCATGGCTAACGCGTGATATACGACACTAGAATCATAGATGTCATGGGTTATTAAGTCCCTAATTGATCATCATTATTGCAAATAGAACCCTAAGTTCTCTTGCTCCATTATATCGTCACTTAGGATGATATCTAAGATTTCTTTATTTATGAAAATAATATTTTCTTTCTTTGGAGTATAGATGATAACACACAATTTGCAAATACTTTGATAATGACTCTTCAAAGGACATGAGCAACTGATGAACTTGCCTTGTGATTGCAAGGTAGTGAAGTTAGATGCTTGCACTGGACCTTGAGCTTCTATGTCTACAAAACATCATTATTGCCCGGTAAGGACAATATTTAAAGAAGCAAAATGATTATGCATAGTAATGACATGCACATATTTAGTTTTGTGTGTAATCTCCCCCATTATTAAAATTATAAAAATTATTTTTAATAATAAAAAAATTATAAATATTAATTTTTAATATTTATTGAATATTGTATTCTTTTTTTTCATTTTATTTGAATTTTATTTATTTAATAATTCCTTTCAGAATTATCATTGAAATACCAAAAATTGATATTAAATATTTGTTTAGTATTTTTCTAAAATACTACAATATTAATATATAATGAAAGTGATTTTTATTTATTTTTATCATCTTTCAATAATTTTATAAAATTCCATAAGGAATATATATTACAAAATTCTTAATAAAAAGTATATGCCTAAAATTCTATTTCTTAATTTATTTGGATAGGTTGGATTATTGTAAATAAAAAAAATTATTTATAATTTTTTGGATTTTTATTTTATTTTCTAGAATTTATTTAAATTCAGGGGCATTTTGGTCTTTTCTTAATTATTAAAAACTTCCTTTAGGTAATTGGGCTATCTTTGTTGGTTTATTGGGCCCTTGTGGCCCAATAGGGCCGAAACAAAACGACTCCCCGAAGGGGTTCTGGCCCAACCAGCCCACACTCTCTCTGTCACTCTCTCGTTCTCATCTCTCTTCTCCTCTTCGACCCCGTGGTCGCTGGCGCCGCCGCGTGCACTGTTTGCCACCGTGGTACTCCTTGGTCATTGCCGTGGTGCAGGGCGAGGTTGTCGAACATGCTCCACCTTCCTGTCCAACTCTATTTGGACCTGGAGCCCTCCTGTGGCCAGATCGGGTCCGTCCTGAACCCTAGGGTTTGGGGTGGTGTTGGTGCTGTTGCTTCCGCTGCTCCCGTGTGCTGGGGTGGTGTTCCTCACCATTAGGCGTGGCTGTGGTCACCGCCTCGTCATGGTATGGGTCATAGCGCCCCCTTCGGGTGGTCCTCGTGCCGCCGTGCTTGTCGACACCCTCTGCTTCATCTTCTCGCCCACAGCAACAACCATCAGTAAGTTATCCTTCTCCCCCTCATGTCCTTTGTGCTAGGCCACCCTGTCCTATGTGTTTGTAGTGGCTACTCCTAGCTAGTGGTCATGTCCTGATTAGGGTTGTTTGTTCTTCTTAGGGTTCATATCCCTCTATTGATTAAATATCTGATGATTTGGATCATGTATTGATGATCCCTAAGCATGATTAGTGGTTGTTTGCTGTGGATTACTGCTTATGGTTAGCTTTGGTGAGGCTAATGGCTTACTAGATTGATTCCACTGGTTAGTTTGATATGGTTCAGATGGTAATGTTACCGTAGAATCATTACTTTAAAGATTCTAGTGATTTGTGAGCTCACCACTGTCATTACTTGGTTATTGACAGTGATTTTTGAGTGAGGAAGTCACTGTATCTGTACTGTTGGCTTATGGATTCATATACAGTTTGAGATTAACTTGTCTCTTAAAGTGATGTTATGTATATGTATATTCCTGGAAATGATTCTTGTGATTAGTATCAGGAAAATGATTTATAGTTGGCTGTGAGTGTATCTGTGAAAGTTGGATGCTTAACCTGCTTAGTTTAGGAACTGTTCTTGTGACATCATTCTAATATGGCGCACAAGATTAGGTTCTATTACTTGGCTTGGTTTTTTCAAGATTAAGATTAGCTTGGCATCAGAGATAAGTGTAAACCTGAAGTTCTTTCTACTCAGGAAAGTGGTGGCTGTTGATCTATCTCAACCTGAAGTTCTTTCTACTCAGGAAAGTTTGGGTTCACAGTCTGAGACTGTGGCTGGTGTAGAATAACAAGATATAAGGATGAGTTCAAGGGTGGCTGCTCAAGGTGGGGCTGGAAACATGGGAGAAAGCCATTTGGCTCAGCAACCTTCTAGAGATTTATCAGGTATAAACTTAACTTTGCATAATTCCTTTGTTGCACTGGATGATGATGTTATTATGCATAGAGCTTTGGAGATGGGGGTGGATGCTTCTGCTATATCTTTAGATCATATTAATTCTCTGAAAGAATTAGAAATTGCTAGGCATAGTTTGCAGGATAGGAGACAGGTTGAGAATGAGGTTGATGTTGATATGAATGAGAAGGTCTTGTTTCTGGATTGGAAGGTTGATAGTAATGATGAGGAGGATTTCACTCCTGTGGTTTCTAGGAAAAAGAAGAAAAAGTTGAGGTCTGGTTCTGGTGTGAAGGATAAAAAGTTAAAGGCAGCTGTTGTGAATATCCACAACTATCACCCTATGAGTGGTGTTGTGACTGGAACAAGGGAGAGAAAGTCTGTATTATGATAGGTGTTATCTTGAATATTAGAGGTGTGGGAAAGAAAGGTGTGAGTGCTTATTTGAATGACCTGTTGTGACAAGAGAGAGTGGATTTTATTGGTTTGCAGGAGACTATTAAGAAGGATTATTCTGATGTATTTTTTAGGAGAATTGATCCTATGAATCAATTCTCCTGGAGTTGGTTGCCTTCTGTGGGAAGATTTGGGGGCATTTTGGGGGGCCTACATTCCTCTAAATTGACTCAGCTCGGTGTGTCTGTGGGCAGGTTTCATGTTAAGATGAGGGTGTTTGATGTTTTGATACAAATTCAGTGGCATTTGGTGGTGGTATATGGGGATGCTCAAGAGGAGAATAAAGAGGAGTTTTTTTTAGAATTGGCTGATGTTTGCAAGGATCAGTCCATTGCTTTGTTGGTGGGTGGTGATTTTAATGTGATCAGGTGTGTTTCTGAGAAAAATAAAGGCCATTCTCTGAATAAGTGGGGGCACATGTTTAACTCAATTATTAATGCATATGGTTTAAGGGAGATTCTTATGTCTGGGGGACAGTTTACTTGGTCCAATAACCAGAAAAATCCTACTTTAGAGAATCTTGCCAGGATACTAGTTTCTAAGGAATGGGAGAAGTTGTTCCCTCTTACTACAGTGCACAAGTTGTCTAGAGAAGTTTCTGATCACAGTACTTTGATCCTGGACACTATGGAAGGGCAGAAAGGGGGTGGCAGGGATTTCAGGTTTGAAAAAAGTTGGTTACAGTGTGATGATTTTCTGCTCAGAGTGGAGAAAGTTTGGAAAAAACATGTGAATGGTAAAAACAGTCTGGATAGGTTGCAGAAGAAACTTAAGAATGTTAGAAATGATTTGAAAGGATGGGGTGCTCATATAAGGGGTGTGGATAAAAAGAAGAAGAAGGTTTTGGTGGAGGAGCTTCAGGAACTGGAAAAAAAATGACGAGGTGATTCTGCTCAATGCAGAACATCTGAAACGAAAAGCAGTTATTCAGAAAGAATTGCTGGAAATGTATGAGAATGAGGAAAGATTTTGGCAGCAAAGATCAAGAGATAATTGGCTGCTAAAAGGTGACAACAACACTGAATATTTCCACTGTATTGCTAACGAGGTGAGAAGAAAGAAAATGATCTTTTCTATGAAATATGGGGAGAATGAGATTCAGGGGACTCATGATCTCCTGCAGCATGCCACCAACTATTATAAAACTTTGTTTGATCCTGCTGGTGGCTCCTCTATTAGGCTTGTAGATAACAATTGGCAAGGTTGGGAGAAACTTAATGATGAGGATAGGGAAAAATGGGGGTGCCGTTTACTGAGAAAGAGGTTAAGGAGGTTATTGATCAGATGGAGAAAAATAAAGCTGCTGGCCCTGATGGGATTCCTATTTAATTCTATCAGCATTGCTGGATGATTATAAGAACAGATGTTATGGCAGTGTTTGATGATTTTTTTTCCTCATAAGATTGATTTGAAGAGCATTAACTATAGGGTGATTACTCTGCTACCTAAAGGTGATGATGCTGATAGAATCCAGAAATATAGGCCTATTTGTTTGCTCCAGGTGTTGTTTAAAATTTTTACTAAGACTTTGACAGTTAGAACTGAGCCTATAATGGGCGAATTAATTGACACATGTTAGACTGCTTTTATCAAGGGGAGATTTATTGCAGATGGGGTGACTTTGTTACATGAGATTTTGAAAGAATCAAAGAGTCATAAGCAGCAGGGTGTGGTGTTAAAAATTGATTTTGAAAAAGCTTATGACAAAGTCAATTGGGATTTTTTGTTCTATTGCTGTAAGCAGAAAGGTTTCAGTGATGATTGTATGATTTGGTTGAAAAGTGTTGTGACTCAGGGTACTCTTAGTGTTAAAGTGAATGGAGAAATTGGTCCTTATTTTGGCAGTTTTAAAGGGGTCAGGCAAGGGGATCCTTTCTCTCCATTCCTTTTTAATTTGGTAGGGGAATGTTTGGCTAAGATGGTGCTCAATGCACAGGCTGGTGGGTTGTTTACAGGGTTGACTGATAATCTGTTTGATAAAGGGATTGCCATTTTGCAATATGTTGATGATACTATCCTTTTCATTAAAGATGATTTTGAGGGGGCTAGAAATTTGAAGTTGCTGTTGTATTTGTTTGAATCCATGTCTGGTCTCAAGATTAATTTTGAGAAGAGTGAGGTGATGATGGTGTTGGATGATGAGGTGAAATTATTCAACTATGCTGAAATGTTCAACTGTCAGAAAGGTAGTTGGCCAATTAAATACTTGGGACTGCCGGTTTGTAGCAGAAGATGCACAGTGGCCGACATGCGCTTTATTGGAGACAGGTTGAGGAAAAAATTAGATGGTTGGATGGGGGTGCTTTATCTCTGGGAGGAAGGCATGTTAAAATCACTGTGTGTGTCTCCAGTGTGGTTGTTTATCCCATGACTATGTTTCTTTTACACAAAACAAATGTGGAGGAAATTGAGAAGCAAACCAGAGCCTTCTTTTGGTATGGGAAGGTGGGCAAAAGAAAATATCATCTGGTCAAATGGAAATTTGTGTGTAGGCCCAGAAAAAAAGGTGGATTGGGGATTAAAAACATTAGATTATTTAATATTTGCTTGATTTGCATGTGGAGGTGGCGCCTTGAAGGTGAGGAGGGTCCATGGAAAGTTTTTGTAAGAAAGAAGTATATGAAGAAGGGAGGGATCAGTGATGTGAAGCACAGGCAGAATGATTCTCCTTGTTGGAATGATTTTATTAAGATTAGGGATCTCTATCTGGCTGGTAGGAAAATGAGAATTGGTAATGGAGAGTTGACTGATTTTTGGCATGATGCTTGGTGCTTAGATATGCCTCTGAAGGATAAGTTTCCTGGTCTGTTTGATATTTGCCAGAATCAAATGAATATTGTACCTGATATGGCAAGAAAAGGATGGAGGTGCTCTTTTAGAAGGTGGTTGGATGTTGATGGGTTGAATCAGCAGGAACAGTTGAAAAATCTGTTGAATGGGGTAAGGTTGAATCAGGAAAAAGACAGACCAGTGTGGATGTGGAATAAATCTGGCAAGTTGTCACATCCCAAGATTTTCCAAATCTTGTAATGTGAAAAATAAACGAATAAAATAAAACTTTGTTTGATTTTCAGAGCCAGAAGAAACTTTTTGAATTCAATTGGAACTCCAAACTCATTTGAATTAAATAAAACCTAAAGGGATTAAAAAGATAAACATTTAATAAAGGAAATTAAAAAAATGTTTTGGAATTACTAATATTGGGTCCTTTAATAGAAGATTTGGTTTTCAAAAGAAAAGGTGGAATTATAAATAAAGATTATTTAATAAAGCCAAATTAAACTTTGACCAAGCTTTAGAAATTAAAACATTTAGTTCTGAATAAAATAACAAAGGTTTATTTAAAATAAAATAATAAGGAATTAATATCAAATTTTATTCAAATAAAAGGTTTTACCATTTTAATTAAAACATCAAAACTTATTAAATTGTTTTAAATAGGTTTTCCAAGTATTTTATATTCTCTAATAAAACCTACTAAAGTGTTTTGGCATTATTTTAGGTTTCAAAATAAATATCTAAATAAAATAAAACCTATTTGAAATAATAATGAAAGTCTATTATATTTAATTAATAATGGACCCTAAATTAAGATGTTATTTTATTTTAAAACAAATCTCCAAGTATTCTATATTTTCAAATAAGACCTTTTGGTTTGGTTTTGAAAATAATTGGATTTCAAATGTAAATTTTATTAAATAAATCAAACACTATTAATAATTAAAAATCCATTTTATTTAATTAATAAAGGGATCCTAAAATAAATAAAAATATTGTTTTATTTTTGGAATTTGGATTATGTTGAAAAACAGAACCAAATTCAAAGTAAAGATGAGTGTTTGTTTGAATTTGTTTGATTGTTGTTTGAATGTTTGAAAACATTGTTTGAAATTCAAAACAGAAAAGAATTAGAAAAAGAAAAACGTTTTAAACAGAAAAAAAATTAAGAAACAGACCCAGCCCACTAAAGGCCTAGACCAGCCCAGTCTTCTCCCTCTTCCCCCCCCCCCCCGAAGAAACCATTTCTCACTCAGAAACAGACCCGCACAGAGAGTGACAACCAGGACCCACTCCCGCTCTCTCCCTCTCGCTGACAACCGACCCCACCTCTCCCCCGAGCGAACTGTTTTCTTTACCACGGACAGAACCCACTGAGACACCGACTGGTGGACCCATTCCCCTCTCTCCCTCCCTCACTGCCAGGTAGACCCCACGCAGCCGGCTCATCGTCTTCAACCCCCCCCCCCCGCGACGACCACGCCCTCTCCTCGCTGCCGTTGCTGCCTTCAATCCGCGGCTTCAATTCGCCTTAATACCTCACGTTAACCTCGCCGAGACAACGCCCATTTAACCGCCTGCTCCTCCTCCTCCTTTTCCCCCAGACACCGCCTCTCCTCTGCCTCCAGGCCGCCCAAATTTCTCTCTGTACCGCTGCTACTCCGACGACCCTCCTCGCCAATTCCGGCCAAGACTCACCGCCCCTATCCTCCCCGACAAAGCTCACAGCTTCCCCACTCTCAGGCGCATCTTCTAGTGCAACAAATTCGACCGCGGGCACCCTGTAACCTCGCCTTCGACAACGACCACCGTCGCCACCATCTGCTTCATCTCCGGCGAAGCCCACAGGTAGTATCTGACCACCCCGCGCCTTCTCATTCACGCACGCACATTCGCTGTGTCCTTGCGCATCTAACCACATCAGTTTCTTGCCCTCTGGTGGGCAGCCCCATCCCGTTGTCGTGAAGCTCCGACGCGCCACGAACTTCGTGAGGAATTGCCAGGACCCGAGCACCCTCGTCCGACCAACACTTCCTCGAGCAACGCGTGACCCCGATCCCGTGAGCAACCCTCCTTCTCCCCACCTCCTGAAGGCCGCCTCCGTCGATCGATCGCTCGCCACTACGCGCGCCGCCCGCTATTGACCAAGCGATAGGAACCGTAGGATGCAAATCCACTGGCTTGGATAGAATGACTAACCGAAGGGGTAAGGATGGATCTGTGCCGTGCAATCTAACTTAATCTAACGTTCGACAGAGCCGATCCGGCCGAACCGGTATCGACCAGTAAGAACACGACGTGTGTCCAGTGTTTGAGTTAAAACAGATTTTTGAATTAGATTTATTTACAAACTTCAAACCCTTGTATCTTTCAAACCACACGTCCAAAAATTACAAATTATATATCAATGGATTCAGGAGAACAAGCCCTAGCCAACCATGGCCTTAGTTTCGAAAATAGTATCTGTTAGCTTGTTTGAAATTGCAGATCCTTTTGTATGCTTATTTAGAGTATAAAAATTGTTTAAAATTGATTTTAGGATTAAATCTTTTGCAAAATGGATTTGTGTGACCTTACTGACCCTAGGAACCAACCCATGGTTTTAAAAATGAAATTGGAAAAATTTAGAATGGATTAATTGAATTAGTCTATTTCTAGCCAAGTAAAAATAATAGTTTTATTATGAAAAAGGATTTTGGAATTTAACTTTGGGAAAAATATTTTTATTCAAAGCTACTGACCCAAAACAACAAATCTTGAGAGTTAGAAACTTTTGGTGAAAACTTAAAGGTTTTAGATTTAATAAAACTATTTTCCACCACATAAAATGTTGAATGGATTTTAAAATAGAATTTGAGCAAAACCCTCTAACTAATGACTTTGCCATTTTGGTAAATGACCAATTTGGACCTTACAAAGTTTATAAACCTAGTAGAAACCAACCTTGCAATAGAACCCTCTTTTGCATGACTTAGATTCCATTGCTTTGTGAATGTGAAAATTGTTTGTTTAACCTTGGTTTGGAATGTTAGTTGATTTTGTGTCTTGATTGATTGACTTGTAGAGAATTTACCAAAGTGTGAGACTAGAAAGATCAAGGAGTGAACCACCATTCCCTACCAAAAAGGCAAGTGACACTATCATTCAAAGACCTACTATTTTCATTATACTTAGTAAATTATGAAAACATGCATGAAAAAGATTTCTTTATACTTATGCCATGCTATATCCTAATAGGATTCCCTATACACTCCTTACTGAAAATATTGAAGTTGTACATGCTTAGCCATGCTATGTTTTGAAAAGAGATACATGTTGAGATTTTACAAAGGTTGAGAAAAGACTTATGTTTTACATAATAAAACAAGGACTCAATGAACCACCTAGGTGGTGGTTATTTTAAATTTTGGAGAGGTGGCAACAAAAGGAACCATGTCTATGGAATCACTTTGTGTTGTGCTCCAAAAGAAAACCACCTAGGAAACTTAGAGATTAAACATGTTTCTCCAATTGTGGCTTTCGTGCAACCACATGCTATTATGGCTCGGCTTAGTCAACTACATTAGGAAGACCCATACATTGTCTTTAGTTAACGGACATGGGGATCTGGAATGCTTCATGGGGGCTGAAGACAAGCTAGCAATGATGTATGGGAGGACCTCTTGGAAAGACTCCGTCACATTCTCAGTCTGCCAGTACTCCATCTTGGTGAGCACTAATCCAAGAGGGCCACTGGTGGCAACAAGATGGGATTGTGTCATGTGGGTAAAGTGTACTCCTTCTGCAGAAGTTAATAAAATCTAAGTACTTAGCCGTGTCCCCGGTTATGGACAATACTGAGCAACTAAAGTTTGAACTATGGGAGATCTCGACACTCTAATTTCTAAAATAAAAACTTGATGCCCTTGTGTGTCTACCAAGGAATTCAAAGAGATTTGTTAAGCTTGTTGCACTTGGGGAGTTACCAAGGTGCTCAAGAGTATGATGTACTTGGGGTTACCAAGGAACTCATGGGTTTTGATAAAACTTGTTGCACTTGGGGTTACCAAGTGGCTCAAGAGATTTTTGACAAGGACTTGAACACTTGAGTTTCTACCAAGGAGTTCAAGGGATTCTTGGAAAAGAGATTTGACAAAGGACTTAAAACCCTTTTTGAAAAGATAGGATAAAATGTTGCTTTATGCAAATAAGCCTTAAACTCTACTTAGCCAAATATGCATATAATGATAGGAGCCACTCTTATTATACATAGAAGTGAAGCTTGCCAATACAATTCAAATGTATTGACCCATGTGGCTGTAACTTGTAATGTTGCAGGTTGATTGATTTTAAAATGAAGATTGTTTGATTGACTAGGATTACAAAGTCTACAACCAACATCTGCCTGTGGCACTTTGAAGATGAAGGACCCATGACTATATTTATTCCGCTGCAATGTAATGAAATAGCCTATGGATCTATGTTTGATGTAATAAACTTATGTTATTCCTGGTTATAAAGTTATATTATGACCTTTGTTTCTTGATATTACATCTTAACTGTGGATGCTAGCTATTGATCCAGGGACTAACATTGTAAAACACAGGAGGACTCTACCTTATTGGGTTGGGATCCCTACAGATGGTATCAGAGCTTTGTGTTGCCTGTAATATTTGTAAACCCTAGGATTGGACAAAAACCCTTAGAAAATAGGAGTTGTATTTTGTTCCAAAAACTTATTTACAAAAACACTTGTAACCTCTTTCCCTTAACCATTTTGGTTTCAACTCTACACCTCTTCTACTTCAACTTGATGGAAAAACCTACCCATGACCAAAGACTTCACCATGTGCAAAGGACCTCTTCAACTTCTTCAACCCTAATGACTTCAACATCTTCAGCCTCTTCACCAAGGACTTCCAACTTGGGTATCACTAAGGACCACAAGTGAAACAAGGAAAATCTTACTCAAGATTTAGAGACTGAGGGAATGCAAAATAAGAAGGAGCCATCAACAACTTTGAAGTATTGTAACCAAGAGTTTTCTCAAGAAGACCATGATCTCAAGTAAGAAGAATTATTAAGGAAGGAAAGATCACAAGTGAACCATATAGAGGACCACCATATTTTGCTAAGTCAAAAACACACCAACTTATGTGGTGTAACAAAAATATCTTGTTGCCTAAGTATGTGCTTGAACCTTGTATGAGTGAAATGTTTGGTTTGTGATTGCATGCACATTGCTTGTGTGAATTGTGATGTGTGTGATTAGAAATATCTCCTTAGAAATATCTGGCCTATTCTAATCTTCCTTCAACCCAAACAGATGACTACTCCAAAGGACTCCAACATCAAGGTTGATGACATCAACACCAACCAAGCTGACAGCATGAGAGAGCTCATAGCAACCCAACATCAGTTGAACTAACTGACAGCTCAGTTCCTAGCCAACAATAGTGATAAAGATCCAGCACTGCAAAAGTTTTTGGAGGAACAATCTCAACTAATGCTTAAGGTGACTAATCAAATGATTAGCATGGAAGAAAGCTATCCTAGAAGAGTGTATGATAACAAGGATGACAAGAATGTTATTCTAGATGGAGCCCCATCTTGCATTATTGTGGAGACAAGGATCATACTTCCACGGAGCATGAAGGACAATGCCCCAATTGTGAAGAAGACCATCCTGTTGGACAATGCCCCACCTCTCAAGCTACTTGCTACCTTTGTGAAGGAAGTGATCATACTCCTGGCCTATGTCCCATCTATGCCATGGTAGAACAAAGGAAACAAGAAGGATCCAAGTCTACCAAAGGAAAAGGACCACTCATACCTCCAAACAAGACAACCCAATTCAAAGGATCAAAGAAAATCAAGAAGCCCAAGCAAGACATGAGCCTTGCACAATGTCGTAAATGTAAGGAAATAGGACACTACTCCAAAGGATGCCCAGAGAACAAGAAGAATAAAGGGATTGACCAAGTGTGGTGCAACAACCCCCCACAAGAGCCACGAAAGAACTCAATGACATTCATTGCTTCTCAATCAGAGAAGAAAGACACCATGCAAGCAACTGTCTCCGTAAAGGATGAAGAACAAGTTGAAAGCTAATATGGAGAAGCTCAATCTTGGCCCATGAGTCAAGTATGGAACTTAAGGAAACCATTGCAAATGTTTGCAATGAGAAATTTTCTCCAGGATCCCAAGAAGGACAATATGTAATTTTTGTTTGAAAATTTTAAGGGTGGTAGTACCCTAGTTGTTTGAACCTGCTTGTAACCCTAGCCTCCCCAAATCTCGGGACGAGATTTATTTTAAGGGTGGTAGCCTGTCACATCCCAAGATTTTCCAAATCTTGTAATGTGAAAAATAAACGAATAAAATAAAACTTTGTTTGATTTTCAGAGCCAGAAGAAACTTTTTGAATTCAATTGGAACTCCAAACTCATTTGAATTAAATAAAACCTAAAGGGATTAAAAAGATAAACATTTAATAAAGGAAATTAAAAAAATGTTTTGGAATTACTAATATTGGGTCCTTTAATAGAAGATTTGGTTTTCAAAAGAAAAGGTGGAATTATAAATAAAGATTATTTAATAAAGCCAAATTAAACTTTGACCAAGCTTTGGAAATTAAAACATTTAGTTCTGAATAAAATAACAAAGGTTTATTTAAAATAAAATAATAAGGAATTAATATCAAATTTTATTCAAATAAAAGGTTTTACCATTTTAATTAAAACATCAAAACTTATTAAATTGTTTTAAATAGGTTTTCCAAGTATTTTATATTCTCTAATAAAACCTACTAAAGTGTTTTGGCTTTATTTTAGGTTTCAAAGTAAATATCTAAATAAAATAAAACCTATTTGAAATAATAATGAAAGTCTATTATATTTAATTAATAATGGACCCTAAATTAAGATGTTATTTTAATTTAAAACAAATCTCCAAGTATTCTATATTTTCAAATAAGACCTTTTGGTTTGGTTTTGAAAATAATTGGATTTCAAATGGAAATTTTATTAAATAAATCAAACACTATTAATAATTAAAAATCCATTTTATTTAATTAATAAAGGGATCCTAAAATAAATAAAAATATTGTTTTATTTTTGGAATTTGGATTATGTTGAAAAACAGAACCAAATTCAAAGTAAAGATGAGTGTTTGTTTGAATTTGTTTGATTGTTGTTTGAATGTTTGAAAACATTGTTTGAAATTCAAAACAGAAAAGAATTAGAAAAAGAAAAACGTTTTAAACAGAAGAAAAAATAAGAAATAGACCCAGCCCACTAAAGGCCCAGACCAGCCCAGTCTTCTCCCTCTTTTCCCCCCCGAAGAAACCATTTCTCACTCAGAAACAGACCCGCACAGAGAGTGACAACCAGGACCCACTCCCGCTCTCTCCCTCTCGCTGACAACCGACCCCACCTCTCCCCCGAGCGAACCATTTTCTTTACCACGGATAGAACCCACTGAGACACCGACTGGTGGACCCATTACCCTCTCTCCCTCCCTCACTGCCAGGTAGACCCCACGCAGCCAGCTCATCGTCTTCAAACCCCCCCCCCCGCGACGACCACGCCCGCTCCTCGCTGCCGTTCCTGCCGTTGCTGCCTTCAATACGCGGCTTCAATTCGCCTTAATACCTCACGTTAACCTCGCCGAGACAACGCCCATTTAACCGCCTGCTCCTCCTCCTACTTTTCCCCCAGACACCGCCTCCCCTCTGCCTCCAGGGTGCCCAAATTTCTCTCTGTACCGCTGCTACTCCGACGACCCTCCTCGCTAATTCTGTCCAAGACTCACCGCCCCTCTCCTCCCCGACCAAGCTCACAGCTTCCCCACTCTCAGGCGCATCTGCTAGTGCAACAAACTCGACCGCGGGCACCCTGTAACCTCACCTTCGACAACGACCACCGTCGCCACCGTCTGCTTCATCTCCGGTGAAGCCCACAGGTAGTATCTGACCACCCCGCGCCTTCTCATTCACGCACGCACATTCGCTGTGGCCTTGTGCATCTAACCACATCGGTTTCTTGCCCTCTGGTGGACAGCAACCCCATCCCCGTTGTCAGGCAGAAGCTCCCGACGCCGCCACGAACTCCGGTGAGGAATTGCCGTAGGACCCGAGCACCCCTCGTCCGACCAACACTTCCTCGAGCAACGCCGTGACCCCTGAGCCCGGTGAGCAACCCCTCCTTCTCCCCCACCTCCTGTAGCGTCTCCTCCATCGTCGACCGACCGCTCCGCCACCAGCCGCCGCCGCCAGCGCCGCTGCTTTTTGACCAAGCGATAGGAACCGTAGGATGCAAATCCACCGGCTTGGATAGAATGACTAACCGAAGGGGTAAGGATGGATCTGTGCCGTGCAATCTAACTTAATCTAACGTTCCACAGAGCCGATCCGGCCGAACCGGTATCGACCAGTAAGAACACGACGCGTGTCCAGTGTTTGAGTTAAAACAGATTTTTGAATCAGATTTATTTACAAACTTCAAACCCTTGTATCTTTCAAACCACACGTCCAAAAATTACAAATTATATATCAATGGATTCAGGAGAACAAGCCCTAGCCAACCATGGCCTTAGTTTCGAAAATAGTATCTGTTAGCTTGTTTGAAATTGCAGATCCTTTTGTATGCTTATTTAGAGTATAAAAATTGTTTAAAATTGATTTTAGGATTAAATATTTTGCAAAATGGATTTGTGTGACCTTACTGACCCTAGGAACCAACCCATGGTTTTAAAAATGAAATTGGAAAAATTTAGAATGGATTAATTGAATTAGTCTATTTCTAGCCAAGTAAAAATAATAGTTTTATTATGAAAAAGGATTTTGGAATTTAACTTTGGGAAAAATATTTTGATTCAAATCTACTGACCCAAAACAACAAATCTTGAGAGTTAGAAACTTTTGGTGAAAACTTAAAGGTTTTAGATTTAATAAAACTATTTTCCACCACATAAAATGTTGAATGGATTTTGAAATAGAATTTGAGCAAAACCCTCTAACTAATGACTTTGCCATTTTGGTAAATGACCAATTTGGACCTTACAAAGTTTATAAACCTAGTAGAAACCAACCTTGCAATAGAACCCTCTTTTGCATGACTTAGATTCCATTGCTTTGTGAATGTGAAAATTGTTTGTTTAACCTTGGTTTGGAATGTTAGTTGATTTTGTGTCTTGCTTGATTGACTTGTAGAGAATTTACCAAAGTGTGAGAATAGAAAGATCAAGGAGTGAACCACCATTCCCTACCAAAAAGGCAAGTGACACTATCATTCAAAGACCTACTATTTTCATTATACTTAGTAAATTATGAAAACATGCATGAAAAAGATTTCTTTATACTTATGCCATGCTATATCCTAATAGGATTCCCTATACACTCCTTAGTGAAAATATTGAAGTTGTACATGCTTAGCCATGCTATGTTTTGAAAAGAGATACATGTTGAGATTTTACAAAGGTTGAGAAAAGACTTATGTTTTACATAATAAAACAAGGACTCAATGAACCACCTAGGTGGTGGTTATTTTAAATTTTGGAGAGGGTGGCAACAAAAGGAACCATGTATATGGGAATCACTTTGTGTTGTGCTCCAAAAGAAAACCACCTAGGAAACTTAGAGATTAAACATGTTTCTCCAATTGTGGCTTTCGTGTGCAACCACATGCTATTATGGCTCTGGCTTAGTCAACTACATTAGGAAGACCCATACATTGTCTTTAGTTACCGGACATGGGGATCTGGAATGCTTCATGGGGGCTGAAGACAAGCTAGCAATGATGTATGGGAGGACCTCTTGGAAAGACTTCGTCACATTCTCAGTCTGCCAGTACTCCATCTTGGTGAGCACTAATCCAGTAGGCCACTGGTGGCAACAAGATGGGATTGTGTCATGTGGGTAAAGTGTACTCCTTCTGCAGAAGTTAAAAAAAATCTAAGTACTTAGCCGTGTCCCCGGTTATGGACAATACTGAGCAACTAAAGTTTGAACTATGGGAGATCTCGACACTCTAATTTCTAAAATAAAAACTTGATGCCCTTGTGTGTCTACCAAGGAATTCAAAGAGATTTGTTAAGCTTGTTGCACTTGGGGAGTTACCAAGGTGCTCAAGAGTATGATGTACTTGGGGTTACCAAGGAACTCATGGGTTTTGATAAAACTTGTTGCACTTGGGGTTACCAAGTGGCTCAAGAGATTTTTGACAAGGACTTGAACACTTGAGTTTCTACCAAGGAGTTCAAGGGATTCTTGGAAAAGAGATTTGACAAAGGACTTAAAACCCTTTTTGAAAAGATAGGATAAAATGTTGCTTTATGCAAATAAGCCTTAAACTCTACTTAGCCAAATATGCATATAATGATAGGAGCCACTCTTATTATACATAGAAGTGAAGCTTGCCAATACAATTCAAATGTATTGACCCATGTGGCTGTAACTTGTAATGTTGCAGGTTTATTGCTTTTAAAATGAAGATTGTTTGATTGACTAGGATTACAAAGTCTACAACCAACATCTGCCTGTGGCACTTTGAAGATGAAGGACCCATGACTATATTTATTCCGCTGCAATGTAATGAAATAGCCTATTGATCTATGTTTGATGTAATAAACTTATGTTATTCCTGGTTATAAAGTTATATTATGACCTTTGTTTCTTGATATTACATCTTAACTGTGGATGCTAGCTATTGATCCAGGGACTAGCATTGTAAAACACAGGAGGACTCTACCTTATTGGGTTGGGATCCCTACACAAGTTTTCTGTTAAGTCGATGTATTCCCATTTGTCGAATGTAGGGATTGACAGGAGTTTCAAACACCCGTGGAAAGCTAAAATTCCCCTGAAGATTAAAATTTTGTTGTGGCTGATCTGGCACAATGCTATTCTCACCAAAGATAACATGGGGTAGAAAAATTGGGTAGGGGATTTTACCTGTATATTTTGTTGTGCTGATGAAAACATTGGGCATTTGTTCTTTACTTGTGTGGCTTCTAGATATGTTTGGGGAGTGGTTGCTAAAGCCATTGGTGCTGTGAATAGGCCTGGGTCCTTTTCTCAATACTTTTGGTGGGCTCCTCAATTCTTGGGAGTCAGCAGGTATGTGCAAATTACGGTGGTGGCGGCAATTTGTTGGGCTATCTAGAAGCTCAGGAATAGGGCCTGTTTTGAAAAAAAGCTTATTAATTCGCCTGTTGATTTGGTTATATATGCTTGTGTGTTCATCCGTTATTGGGCAGGGCTGCATGGAGAGGAGGACCGGGCGGTGCTGCAAGCTGGAGCTGATATTCTGTAGCAGAATGCGCTGGCTGATGCTGCGGCTATGGATGTGGCCCCTGTTCCTTTCTTGGGACTGCCAGCAATCCCTGAAGATCGCGCTCATGAAGCTCTGGAACTGGAAAGGGGGCGGGAGAAAAGAAGGAGAACATGAAGCTGTCTGACGAGAAGAATATGTGTTTGCGTCTCTCGTGGTTCCTTCGTTGGTTTGGAATAGTAGTTCCTCGTCGTGTTTTGCAAAAACTGTTTCCACTAGCCTGAGGGCGGTGTTCTTGCGTCTCCAGCCGTCTCCTTTTTCATCTGTTAAGTCCGTTTTTGGTTTGTAATATGGTTACCTAAGTCGTTTTGACCCCCTAGGTGGGTCAGTACTACGTATGTGTGATGTGGATATGTGTGGTTGTTGTTCCGTTATCTGTTGATAATGGAACCCGATCCCTCTTTTTGGGGGATTGTATGGAAAAAAAGATAAGTGTAAAATTCTTTCCTTGAATCCCTAAAACCTATGATGTTGGTGTGAGGTTTATGGACTAGGCCCTTATCTTGTTGTTCCTCATGGATTGGTTCTGGTAGTGATACTAGTTACTGATTCTTGAGTCAAAGTTGGGAAAATGATTTGTAGGCTTATTAAGTTATATAGATCCATAAGATGTAGGAATTCTAAGGTGCTACTCATGTTTAAGAGGTGTGCCTAGAAGTTCAGATCTTGGCTATATTCTTTCTTGAAATTTAAAATATAGCTTAATATCTAGGATCAATGAGGTTGTCCTGAGATCCTAGTTGGATCTATATAGTTTTCTGATTGCTTTTGGTGTTTGAAAAACTTCAATGATGGACTCACCCCACTTGGGTGTTTTTCTGATAATTTGAGTATGAGACAACTCATGAATGTTTGTCTAGCTTAGACAGATAAATCATGTGATGGTCTTTTTTCTACTCACCACACTTGGGTGTTGTTGGGGTTGCAAGTTGTTGATCTTGTGGCTTGATCTTGTAGGTTGTGTGGCTAGCTTGATCTGGTGCTCCTCCTGATACTTCCAGCTCCTAGACTTGTCCTTGATCTAGATCTCCACCTCCTGGTCCTAGTGTCTTGACCTTGTTCTTGCTATCCACCTGATCTACCCCCTCCTTATGTCACCATCTTGGTGAGATGATCAAAGGTGTGGTTGGTGTGATCTGGTTTAGTTTAGTTTGGTTGTTGTGCTTGATGTGTATGAACCAGGGAATGGTGTTGGGGTTGCTTTCACACGGCTGTGCTGAGCAGATTTGTTTGTTGGAGCTGTTGATGTTGTGCTGACAGCACACACCATGCATTTAGGTGTGTGTGTGTTGCATGTGTGCCTGCTGCACACCTTGTGGATATGTTCAGGGGCTGAAGGTTACCTTTTTATCTGATTACTTTTACTTGTCTGGTGAAACTTGCCCCTTCTTGCTGTTTATTTGGCTTATGGCTTAAAATTATGAAAGATATAGTTCTTTCATATTGGTGAAACTTGCCCCTTAAAGTTTACTCTATGATGTAAAGTTTGAACAGTGCAACTCACTGTCAATACTGAGAGTAGCATATTTTAATCCTTGATTTTTTTGTTTTAGTTTGTGTTTTGTTTTGCAAGTACAAGACTTGAAGATTCAAGACTTCAGATTAGGTTTTCTTTTTCATTATAGAATAGTAACTTGTAATATTTCTTTTATTCTTTTGTAATCTTTATTTTATTCTTTTGTAATAAAGATTGTACTATTACTCAATATATAAAGGTTCTTCTTTTATTTCATTACTATTGTAAAGATTCTTGATCATTTTCATAAGTTACAATTTGTAACTTTTTATTGAATAAAATTATGGAATAAATACTTTTTTTCTTGATTATGTTATTTATTTAAAGTTTGAGCTACTAATTATTAACTCTTGACTAAATCAAAATACTCAAACATAATTCTAAATCCTTTTGAATTATAAATCCAACACTCAAGTTTAAATTCAAATTTAATTTCCCAAAACACACTAATCCACAAAGATCATATCAAATTTTATAACAATCATTCTCCAAGACTATACCTAATCTCAAAGAATGAAAGAAACTTTGATCACTTTAGGTTTTTATTTGGCAAAAACTTTACCCACATTTTTACAGATGAATGCATGCAATTTCACAGATTCCTAAATCTACCCTTCGTTGATTCCTAAATGCTGGGATGTTACATTGAGCCTTCCTCAATCCTTTCTTGCTGGACAACTTTTCTGACTTCTTGGTATTGAAACGTCGGGAGTGTGGGATGGACGGCCGACTCTAAGATAGAGAACTTTCCCGAAGTATCTTCTGTTTTTGGAGTAGTGTTGATTATTTTCCTTCAGGCAGGGTCCATGAAATTCTGGTTTAGAAGGTGGTTATCACCTAATGGTGACTAGGGTTCGACTCCAGGGTTTTCTCGGGCTTTGGGCAGGAAAGACACAGTCTTTCCCTTTAGAGCGAGACTAGGAGTTCTTGAGGAAGTTGCAGATCTTCTTGTTTGGATATATCTAGAGAATGTTCCACCTTCTTTATTGGATTTGTGGGACGAAGTTGGGGAGAATCGGGTAATTCACGTCCAGGATTGGTGATCTTCAATCATCCTTGTAGATGCTACTTCTTGAGGTAGTAGTCATAGCAAGGAAGGGCATTTAACTAGCTTCCTAGTAGTTCGTTCAAGGATAGTTAGGGGTTTGATATGTTGGAGGATGCCATTTGCGATTGACGGGCTAGAGAGGCGGTCTTATAGGATGGGTCATTCCGGGCTGAGTCTGATGCAACATCATGGGTAAAATACGCAAAGAAGGGCATCATCCTTGCATATTATCTAGAATTTTAGTAGGTTCATGCCGGTCGGTGGTGAGGGTACTTAAAATGTTACAAAACAGGTCTGGGATGACACATAACTCTACCCTACACCATAAGGGTGAGTCGAGGGGTGAGAAAGATTACTCTAGGGGTACTGCTTGAATCTTGTCGCCATTATTGGGTTGGTGCACTAACTTCGGCTACTGCAGCTCCTCTGGGGTATGCAAGATATTCAGCTTTTCAACAGTGAAAGTGAGAATCGTGCCTTCTTTGATCGCTGCTTCGATGGGTGGATCTCTGGAATGTAGACCTTTACTTAGGGTCATCGAGGCTAAGGTAGACCCTCCGTCTTGGAGCAAGGGCGTGACGCTTGAGTTGAGGTCTTCGAGTGTATCCTTATTGCGACTACCTTGCTATGGTGTTTACCTAACGAAGCCGTAAGGGCTAACTCGGGTTAGTTTTAGCAGTTAGCAATGCTTCTTCTTGGTCCTTAATCGAGGTGGAAGAAGGTTAGATTCATAGGGATTGTCTTAACTCAAACTCTTTGTGTTGCTTTGGTTTGATGATGGAGTAGACTCGTTGTCTTCGGGCCTACTGTTCTTCAGGATTCTTGGGGCGTTTGTGTTATGGCGGGTACTTCCCGTTGATTCAGAAAAGGGTTGGCTAGGACCTTTGTTCCTTTGGGGTTGATTAGAACTAGGCACGGTTAGGGGTTGTCGGAGATTTATTTATGTGTCCATCCTACTGAGGAGGGGTTTTAGTTTATGGGATGAGGGGTGTTGGGGTCGGGATAAACCATTAAGGTGGTCTAAACTTTAGGATCGGATGATCCAAGGCAGACAAGCAACACATTCCAAGCATCATATAAGAGCATGACAAGCAAACAAGGCATACCATAGGTACTAAGAAGTGACTACGCGCCATTAAGGGGAATCCTATATTTAGGATAATTTTCCTAAGTATGAACGTTGCAGACGATCTTGACATCAGCCTTGACATTTGGGGTCGTCTTGCCATACTTGGCGTATTTGGGGGCAATAAAGGACTCCGTCGGTAGTGCGATATTGTAGTGTATTTCATTGTTGTTAGCTCCTTTGGTTTGCTTGTCTCTGTGTCCCTTCATCTTGGTACCTCCGTCTTCGCGGTTTCCAAGTCGGACTTGTTTTTGAAAACAGAACATTTGAAGGTAGACGAGAGATAGAGTAAGACATTTTCAAATAGTTTGAGTCAAAGAAGATAAGATGAGAAGTATTTTGAAAATCTTTTGAGAAAATAGTTTTCGAAGATCTATGTTTTTCCGGAATAAGGGTTGTCCTATCTAACGTCCATGCTAACTAAGGTATCCTATAGTCAGGATGTCTCTGATACCAAGTCTGTGAGAGCCTAGATTTACGGTCCGAGAATCCCCGTTATGCCTGCAATTCACGTTCCCATGATCAGTGAGACGTGAGCATAACCAACAAGTATCATTACAACATACAGAAAGTATCGAGTACAAAAACTTACATCATTGCCATTATGGCGATTACAATCATCAATAGAAGAAGTCTTCATTGGCAGAGCCCATGTCAAGCCTTAACCTACAGGAAACTGACTTGGAAGACGGCCTAGCTCGCATAGACGTCAGCAATCTCCATCGTTCCTCTTGCTTCTGAAAGTGTGGCCAAGTAAATAGCCAGGGACAATGCCGGTGAGTACTTTGAATGTACTCTCAAACCACCTTAAGAGAACAATAATAGAGGATATGCAATATGAATGTGGTAGGATGGCTCCATAAGAGGTTCTTTTATACATTAGTTTCTCTAGTAGATATAGCATATCTCTATATCTTTGTTGAAAAAAATTTGTAAAACATTTGGAAACCTTTTTGAAAAGTTTTTAGAAAACACTAGGATTGGGGGTTACCCATTTGCTTCTTCCTTCCGGTCATCCCATGACCAAACTCCTTTTCTTTCTTTCTGACCATCCCATGGTCAAAATGTATATACTTTCCGACCATCCCATGGTCAAAACATTTCCAAAGCCATTGCTTTTCTGAAATCCGTTTTGAAATCAAAACCAGCACCGCTCTATAGCAACCTTCCCAACCGTCCATGATCGAGGACTCGGCTATTCGAATAGATTTACACTCTGCAGAGGTTGTACACTTTACCCACACCATCCGAGTACCCTGCCTTGATCTACACCTATCGTGGGTCGAGCAACCGATCAAGACCTTCCGGATGCCCACTCTAGTATAAATGCCCACCCTATGAGTTTTAATCCCCTCAAAACCGGGACGCCCTATATAGTTCGCAAGCCAATCAGAGCGCATTTTACACTGCACAAAGTGGGCACTTTCAATGAGGGGATGATACTAACGCATGGCTGCCCTTAGAAAATTTGTTCCTTCTCCAGGCCAATGTCCCACATGGGTCTTTACAGGAGAAGACCCAGCCTCTAGGGATCGACATCCCCTGTAGTAGTCATGAGGCACCTATAAAAGAATAGACAAACTTCCATCCCGGCCCTGTCCCATTCCAGAGTAATGTGGTTGCACGGGTTAATTATTCTGGCAAAACTGCTAAGAAACATGTATGTTTTCATAAACCTTTTTCCTCAATTTTATTTTGAGCATATTTTGTGAAACCAAAACCTTTTTACTTTCTCAAACTTCTCTTGGAAGGTCTAACCTCACCAAGGTTTATCTGTAAAACCTTTTTATAAAAATTTCCCAAGTCTTCCCATCCCATAGTTTTGCTTCGGCTAAAAACAGGGTCTCCATAGGTGTATGGTGTTATGCACCATCTATCATACCTGGGACAAGTAGGTGTCATCAAGGTATTGTACTAGTAGTACAAACATTTAATGACTTGGAGGATCTAAGCCACTACCATATATTACTCATCGTATAATAAAACAATGCAGTTTCGATAAACAGTAGTTAAGCATGCATAAGTAAAACAGTAGGACAAGGCTTATGACAAGAAGATGGCTTGCCTGTGACCAGCGAGACGTCCCTTGACTTCCTTATAAAACCAGAATACCAATCGCAATAATAATAAGAATAACCCATTGCTTCCTTCTTCTCGGCGTCACACAATCGCAACTATCGTCGTTATCGAACATACATGCAAACAAACAATACACATTCAATACAAGGCATGCAAACATCGATACATGCATCAAACAAAGACAATACAAGTTTCTAAACCAGTAGGTGTTGAGGATTTGGTTGTGGATACAAAGTAAATGCTTTGGTTGCATTTGCGGATTTTCTATTTAAGATTTATAGTCCAAAACAACCTAGATAAGGGGTTTTAGAGCAAGTACAAGTTCTGCATGAAAAAATTGTTCAAAAATGATGCCATCAGATAGATATTGATAAAATTAAGCCAACAAAAGTGGTTTCACTATTTTATCAATTACCATTGATTTATAATGGATTTTATAGTGATTAAAACCCTTGTTTGAGGAATTAATTCACCATAAATGTTCTGTAGGCCCAAAAATTATTTCCTTGGATGGTTAAGTAGGTTTTGATGGATTTATTCAAGACGATTTGAAATCAACTTAAAATAATTAAAAGAATTCCCTCAGGAAATTCCCAAAGACAATTCTAGATGTTATTTGTCTTTTTCATCCGATTAAACCTACAAGAGATTTTGATATGATTCCAAATACACAGGTTAGGTATTTAGAATAGATTTCTTTAGAAATTGGAATCATCCTTTTTGGATATGTAGAACTAAAGTGGTGAAATTATTTGTGAAATAATCATACACATAATTGTTTAATTCACCAAATTTCAGTAGATGCTTAATAAATTTTGGGCTCTAGGGGTTTGATATAAATTGGTATGCAAGTGTATTTGGAGTTGGAAATTAGGTCAATACCTCATTTTATTTGACCTCAAGAATTTCCTAAAGTCAAAAGGGGTTATTTTTGTTATCTTTACCAGGGGGGAAAAAGGAAGCCATTTGGGTTGGTAGAGGGTTTCATGCAAGGCACTAGTCATACCTTTCAGCCCCAAAAGGGGTCTACCTCAAATGGAGTGATGAACTCACAAAGAGATTTTATTGAGTAATTGTATACATATAGGCACAAGATTTATTGGAATAACTTTGGAAATTATTTGAGTCATCTAAAGGATTTGCATGTTGAGGAAAACCTTGGGGAACATGAAAAAAATTCTATATGGCGGAAACTAGGGTATTTACGTTTTATTTTTGATTTAATCCAGCAGGGTCGTTTCTTCCCAGAGTAAATTTGTTTAAAAATAAATAAAAACAGGCAGAGGGGGTTCGCGGGCCAGATCTGCACCGGAGTGGGCCGGCGGGAACATTTTGGCCCACCCGAGACATGTCGTGCGTGGGGGAGTGGGTTTGAATCCCCGGGGCGGGGCCCATCTGTCAAGGAGAGTGGGGCTCCGAACTGGTAACTGGGCGCTGGAGCCATCCGATTAGAAGGGGAATGGATGGCTCGCGGTCATCCCCTTCCTCTGGACTCAGTGGTGGCGAGGGGAAACCTTAGGAATGGTCTGGCGACGTGAGGGAGCTCACCTGTGAGGCTTCGCTGGCGACATGGAGTGGACAAGGTGAGGCGGTGCTCGGTGGAGAGCCTAGACAGGGGCGGCAGGGTCGGTTCTAGCGCCTGGAGGAGTCCCGTGTGGCGGCGCCTTCGGAGGAGCGCTTCGGAGCTCGCCGGAGCGGGCCTGAGGACGCGTGCATTTCGATGGAGAGGAAACAAGGAGGATGCAGTGGGGTCGTGAAAGGCGCAGGGATGGCAGGGCGACACTGCCAGGGTCTCGAGCGTGCAGAGTTTGCGGGAAGATATCCGAGGAGAGCTACGACGGCGCTCGACGACGGCGACGGTAGGGGATGTCCTTGGAAAAAGTGAATCTATGGTTAGAAGAAGGAGATTTAGTCTACTCCATTGGGGTTACATGCAAGGGTAAAAAGGGAAGAAATGAGAGCACCTCGAGAAGATCTTTGAGGAAGGCCGAGGAGCCTTCTTCTTTGTTTCCTGGCTAGGATAAGGCAGAGGGGAGGATGGTGTGCTCTGGGGGTGGTGAGTAGGAGGGTGAGGAAGCGAATGAGGGGCCGAGAGGGTGCTGGCTAGCCTCTGGCTCTTTTAGCTCGAGGGAGTTGGGTGTAGGAGGGACCAAGTCCATGGAGAGGCAAGGGAGGGGATGATGCTCGAGGGTTGGTTGGTTTGGGTGGTGGATCTCATGCAGGGGTGGTCAAAAGGGGTCAGAGAGAGAGAGAGGAGGGAGTCGTGTGCTGTATGGTTTCTCCCCTTTTTCTTAAATGATCAAGGATGTAAAGTGAGAGGGAGGGGAGAGGGCTAGGGGAGATCTCATTGGGTCCTAGGGGTGGTGTAGTAGAGGGTTGGGTCATGTGGCTCGACCAGGGAGTGATGGTGGCTGTGGATTAGTAATGGGCAAGGTGGATGAGGGTTTGGAAATGATTTGGTTCATAGTTTAAACATAATTTCCAATCTTGGCCATAGTACTGAATATGAAGGAATTTCTCCAAATTGATATTGGAAGGGTGAGATAAAGGTGTTACTAGATACTAGTTATGATCAAGATATACCCTAGGGATTTATTTAGGATTTTTTAGATGGTTTTTGGTACACTTAAAACAATCTATTCAAAAAGTGTAGAAGTAGTTTCTAGAATCTCAGTTGATATTTTTACATTGTAAATATTTGGTTTTTGATGTGATATGGTCCTAAATACCATATCACCTATTGGATAATTTTCTTGGAATTTATTTTGAAGAAAAAGTATTTTTAAGGCATTATTTCTTGTTTCTGCCATTTAAGAAAATGGCAAAAAGAAATAACAAAGGATCTCAAAAATATTTATTTTTTAGTTGGGAAGATATAATAGGATATATAGGCATGAAATGTGTCTTGAGTTATAATAGTGGTTTGGATAAAATCACCCTTGTATTTACAGACAAGGTTTTGAGGATTTGGCAAGGTGTGTAATTTAAATAGTTCAAAGATCCAAATAATTATGGGAATTATTTGGGGATGAGTATATCCAAGGTGGATGATGTCCACTTAAAGTATCTAGCAATATCACCTTGGGTTGTGATAAACAATATGGATTTTTGGAAGAATAGATGGATTGGAGGCTCTAGGGCATTTATATTTCTATACCACATAAACAAGGTTGGATTGGCGAGCTCAGAGATCACCTTGGTACAAGGGATATATGGATGGTTATACCATGTCATATATATGACCATGGAAGAAAGAGTTTGGCCTAGTTGTCTTTGAGGTGATCTAGAACAGTTGGCAAACTTTGTAGAAAACAAGGATGACATAGCAGGATTGTCATGATGCGTTATAAACCAGGTGGGTTTAAGATGCACAAGGTTCCAATGGAGACAAGTGAAGTAGGGTTTGATAGACCATGGTTAGTATATCATAACCATGCGAATATTTGGTCAAGGGGTGGTATAATAAGGATGGGAGCTTCTGTCAAAGTAGGCAAGATGATAAGATTTGTAGAAAAGCTTATTATCTTGACTACAAAACCATCATGGATGAGTGGGAAACAGAATGGCTTAGCCAAGGGCAAGAGTGGGGTTTGGTATTACTAATGATGTAATACAATATGGTTCAATTACATTTTGAATAATGCACATAGGTTGGAGTAGGTGGAGTTCTAAAGATTGAATCTAGTTAAAGAATCCAGACTTAGCCAAATTTGGCAGTCTTTCAGATTTGGACTAGTATGGGAGAGGGAGACATTTGGAGAGGGGGCAAGGGTTTATACTTACCATCAAGTGGATTATATTGAATTATATATTAGGTAGAGGGGATCCATGCTCGTAGTTGGTCTTTTGATGAGTTGGGTGCTAATACAAAGAATTAGCCTAGGACTGATCCGGTTGAGTAGATTAAGGATTCACTTGTGGAACTCTAGATAGATTCATTTTGGGATACTTGGTTTGATATTTTTGATCTCAACTATTGTTTTTTATCCCTAAGGATGATCTACTAGATTAGCTCACTCTAGTTCCTAAGAAAACAAGGCAATCAACAAATCAAGGCAATTCATCTTACTAAACAATTCAGATACTACTGAAGTTACCATCAATTCTAATTTGAGGTAAGCATGGGTATGTTGAAGGGGTTGGGATTTGAGGTAAGGTAAGGAACTCTTGGTATTTCTACCAAGGTTAAAATGAAAAGGTTTTATGAAAGTTTTTGGAAAAACCTAGAGAGAAGAGTAGTTGAAGTTCTGTCTTGAAAACATAAGGAGATTATACATAGTTCTCCATAGTTTTTGTACATAGAAACTAGGGAAATAGTTTTTTGTATCAAAATCATCTTGGTTCAGGTTTGGAATGCCAGATCATTTGAGAATATTAAAGATGAGCGAAGACATATCTTTTGTAAAATAGCTGTTGTCAAATAGTGTTGAGATAAGAAGTATATCACCTAATACACAATCAGTTGCATGAACACAAGAAAACAAGTAAGCAAATATTGCAACAATTAATAAGAAAAAGTTTTTGTTCCCTCTAATTTTTGTCTTTTTTGACAAAAGATTAGGGTTGCTAAAATTGGGATGTTACAGAATTTGTAACCTCCTCTTTCATAATAGTTGCAAACATTGGAAATGAATCTAAAAATATCACCATTTAAAAAATGCAAGTTTATAAAGTTTGTTTGATGAATAGGATCATCATAATTAATGGTATTCATTGGCATGCCTTTTTCTTTCAAAATAGTTTGTAGTACTCTTTTCAAACTTTTTATCATGGTTGCAATAAGGATTTTCAACATAATATGATTATAAACCGCATATGTAGTTTTTCGCAAGTGCATATTTCTCCTCTATGGTTAACATAGGAGATTTCAAGAATATTATAGGACTCTTACTAACAATACTATCATCATGGAAAACAAGTATATCAATTTCATCCTCATGTATTATACATGGAGGGTTGTTAAGATACATAGGTCCATCATCTAAAGAATTATCATATAGCATATCCAAACAAAATTCCTCATTATCATCACTAATTTTAGTAGTAGCATTATTAGAATACAAAGGTGCATAATTAATTCCATCATAATAGGAAGGGTTCTCATAAATAAACATTTGATTTTCAATTCCCTCACAAGAAGTGTATGGATTTTAGTTGGACAATTATCATAGCATGGGTTATCATAGATGACAAATGAGTTTTGAGTTTGAGTGTTACTATCATTTGTTTATTGTGAAGGTGGAAGATCCCACTCTTCCCCAATCTTAGATTGGATTATCTCTACTTCATTTTCTTCATCACACACTTGTTCTTCCAAGCTTATGTTTTCATCATATTTTTCTTTCAATATATTAGTACTTTCCATGGAAGCAAGAGTTCTTTCTTTATATTTAAGAACATAAGCACTATCATTAAATTCTTTTATGCAAATTTGGAGGATAATATCTATGTGTCCTTTCATTACACGAGAATCATGACTAATTTCAAATTTTTGATTTATAAGACAGTCTAGCTCATGGGCTCCAACATAGGCAATATATTTCTCAACTTGTTTTATATCATGGTATAAAAATTTACACTCTTGATAAGAAGCAATAATAGGATTACTATTATACTTACATTGATAGTGAGAGTGTTTATAGTCTTTTTTTAGTGCAACAAGTTATATCATGTGATTCACAAAAGTCAATAGCAAATTGATTGATATCTGTAAGCAATTCATCAATTCTATTTCCTTCTTTGGTATATCTATATTCATAGTAGGCTTTCAACATTTTGACATGACCTTTAGGTATGTGGATTCCAAGTTTCTACATAGTTTAGCATGCATATTAAAGGGTTATACTAATTTTTATGTGTTTTAAAGGAAAATTTAAAAATACTAAAAACAAGACAAAATAAAATACTTTAAAAATCTAAAAGGAGAAGAAAAAGCTCACAGTGGTGCAACCTCTCCAAGATTGGGTTGTTGCACAAGTTGATGGAAGATGACAGTGCCAAAAAATAGTCTTGCAGCTGTTGTGGGAGTTTCACCACACTGCAACCACTGTGATATGTCTCCACCAATTTCCCAGCAACGGCGCCATAAAATGGTCTTGATGGCAACAAAGGCTGCCACTTTTCGTTGGGACTCGAAGTGTAGAGTGTTGCAGCAAGCGTCTTTTCCGCACAAGGGTTACTCGAGGGTTTATATCGAACTCTCAGGGAATTATGTGGATATTTGTATTCTCCTCTTCAAGCAACTTGTAAAGTAAAGTAATTTGCCTTGTGTCCCCAATTCCACCAAGTGGTTGTCAAGAACAAGGTTTCATATTAGTAATATGAAATATAAAATATAAAACAATCTAAAGTAATAAAGTAAAGTAAAGAAATGCAAACTAGATGATATGGAAGATAGTAGAGTTGTTTTGGGGTTTTTATGTGTTATTGCAAGTAGAGAAAGTATTTTTGTATTTTCTAAATAATAAATTGCAGAAAGTAAAAAGGATAGTAGATGCAATGGAAAGGTGTATCTTATGATAAAAATCAGATTGGGGTTCATGGGTTCACTTGTCTACTCTCTTCTTAGGATGTGGTGATCACAAAAAAATTCATTAATGATAAAGATTCGTGGAATTTTCTATATGTGCTTGATAAAGGAAGTAATATGGGCATCACATTCTAATATTGAGATGGAATACATCTCTCTCTTATACTCCTCAAAAAAGGGAAATATCCATGCAATCTTGAATTAAGAACAAATCAGAGTATAGCTTTAAGCAATATTATATGATCTTTGAAATACAAATATGCTACCTTGATCTAACAAGGTTATCAACTGTCACAATATAACTATAGCTCATGATTTAACTTTATCCCTAGTGAGGCAGCAAAATAAAGGTAAAAACCAAAGTAGATCTTGAATATTATGTGTCACAATTCAATCTCCACCACCATGCTACTCCATCTAACACACACTTCTCCCCATACAAGTTGGATCAAAACAAGCAATTAAGAACAGGGTGCACGATATGCATCTATCAAAACATATTACAAAAAATAGATTCCAATCGCAAATATCAAATCATAGAACAAAGATCCACCACATAGGAATTACAAATATGACCATAATCATATCGGGAAGCTCATATGGTACTAGATCTATGATAACGAGAGAGAAATAGATCAAGCTACTGCCACAAACCCATATCCCAGAGGTGGACCACTTCCTCTTCATCATGGTGATGATGTTGGAGATATTGAAGAGGGTGGAGATCTCCCCGAAGGTGGCTCCGACGGAGTTTCCCCCTCTAATCTTCGCTGGATCTAACTATGTTTGGTGGTGTTGTCATATCTAGTGTGCTCTATGTCGAGGACGCCCCAGGGAGAGTCCTTATATAGGGATTTTTAGGTCAACAGAACTCCTGGGAGATAGAATCGAGGCGTTTGGACGGCCGAGGAGAAAGTTAGCATGGGTGGCATTCCCACCAGGCCTTGGCGCGCCACCTAGGATAACTTGGGCCTCCTGGCCCTCTAGGTGGGATTCTTATGCTCCAGATGCTTCTCGTGGATAAATATTGGCATTCCCAAAAGTGTAGGTCTAATTGACTTCGTATAGGTCCTGAAACATCAAAAACATTGAAAAGCAGGGTTTTTCTGCCCTGCAGGGTTATAGCCAAAATAAAGGGGATCATTGATAAATCCCCAAAAATCAATATAAAACATGGATATAACATTATATATGATACAAATATGTGAGAAAACATGTTAACAAACTGCCACAAGGGAAGGAGCTCAACACCACCGCCGGAATGAGAAGCAAGGAAGGAGGATTTTATGAGAGATCCGAACTCCATCCTGCTTCAGATTCACACGCCTCCAAGGATTCACTGTCTTTAATACCAATTGATAGGCTCGCCTAAACTAGGAATGGAAATATGTGGAATTAATCAGAAGCGGGGAGATTTCTCACATGCCATCTTATTATGCAAGAATTGGGAAAATTGTCTGGGGAAAGATCCAATCGAAGTTACAAGGATCCTACACCACTATCAGTGGCGGCTGGTGTTTAACCCTTTACAATAAGGAATATTTTATGGTGACACCGGCGAGCACTACTTAGGCCCCCTTCTTTTAAGCTTTTTGGGCAGCTTCTTCCAGAAGCTACCCTCGACCAGCTTCTCCCAGAATCTCATCTGCCAAAATCGTTTATACTTTTAAATTGACATTGAAACTACTAGTTAAGAAGTTTAAACAAATTTTGAAGATGAGATTCTGAAAGAAGCTGGTCGAGGGTAGCTTCTGGGAGAAGCTGACCAAGAAGCTGAAAAGAAGGAGGCCTTAAAGGAAAACATAGAAAAAGCTAAGGCATGGTGAAGGTAGAAGAAGACAGGGTGACAGCCGCGGTGCCAGCCTGAGTAATTGACTTGGCCGTTGGATCTCCCTCGTAGCACCAAGATGTTTTGTAGTTGCACGAAGAGGTAAGTCAAAGCCCTTCTATTAGGAAACCGACTAGTACACACATAGCCCTGACACGTCACCGCGTTGGCGTGACGCCTATGCCAACGCCGTCCGCCTTTCTCTAGCACTCTGGTTCTCAGGATGTTCGATGAAATGCCGCGCAAGAACGTGGTCTCTTGGACCATGCTCATCGGTGCGCTGACCACGGGCTGGCCGCTGCCAGGACGCGCTCCACCGCTTCGCTGAGATGCGCGCCTCTAGCGTGCCGACCTTCAACTCGCACACCTTTGAATCCACACCCACCACATGCGTCGAAGCCTGGTTGATGCCGCCCAGCCGCGAGGCGTCAGGGCAACACACTCTATTCCAAGCTCGACGTCGATGCCACACCCTACATAACCAACATGCTCGGCATGCTGGACGTGCATAGCGGCAGCGTCGACCACGTTGTGGCCGTGGATGGCCGCATGGGCTCGCACGACGTTGTTGCTTGGACGACAGTGATATCCTCCTATGTGCAGGCTGGTCGTGCCAAGGAGATCATCTATGCGTTCCAATGCTTCATGATGAGGTATCAAGTGACATTCGCAAGCTGCACAAAGAGGGTACGTCAGTGCCCACTCAGTGGCCTATTCACTCGTGACACTCTATGCACATGCAGTGGGTTGTCTCTTGGCAGCTGATGTCGTGTTCCGGAGAAGTGCTTCCAAGGATGTTGTGAGTGCGATTATATCAGTCTATGCGCAGGAAGGGCTTGTTGGGAGGCTTTCGTGCAATTTTAAGAAATTCAACAACACCATTGTTCTCGTACGAATGAGTTTACACTTAGTCTCCTGAGTGTGTGCGCAAGTGTTGCAACACTAGACGCTGGTCGCCAACTCCATGCACTTGCTTTAGCCGCTAGACTTGAACACTATGCAATGATCACGAGCGCACTCATTGGCATGTATTGAAAGAGTGGCACATCATGTCAGATATTTATGTTGTATTTTCCAGTCGCACGAAAGATGATGTGGAGCATGGTTGCATGGTAACAACAAAAGAGCACTTGAAATGTTTGAGCAAATGTGCCATGTTGGGCTAAAGCCAAACCATGTTGTGTTCATTGGCGTGCTCAGCGCTTGCTGTCAAGCTGTGAAAGTCGAACTTGGATTGAGATACGTCAATGCAATGAGCAAAAGCTATGTAATGAAGCCCGCAATGGAGTATGGATCTGTTGGGTAGAGCTGGTAGAATAAATGAGTCTGAGGATTTGATTGGTAGGATAGACGGAACGGCGATTCTACCGTGCACGCTATATAGCATACACAGTTCCACCTTCTCTCTGCGACACTGGACGCTGGTCGTCAACACCATGCACTTGCTTTAGCCGCTGGACTTGAACACCATGCAATGATCACGAGAGCACTCATTGGCAAAGAGTGACACATCATGTCAAATACTAATGTTGTATTTTTAAGTCACACGAAAGATGATGTGGTTTCATGGAATGCGATGATCGTTGTGAATCCCGAGCATGGTTGCATGGTAATAACAACAAAAGGGCACTTCAATGTTTGAGGAAATGTGCCATGTTGGACTAAATATAAACCATGTTGTGTTCATTGGCGTGTTCATCGTTTGCTGTCATGCTGGGGAAGTGGAACCTGGATTGAGATACCTCAATGAAATGAGTAAAATCTATGGAATGGAGCCTATAAAGGTGCATGGATCTGTTGGATAGAGCTGGTAGAATAAATGAGGTTGAGCAGTTGATTGGTAGGATAGCCAGAACGGCGATTCTACCATGCACGATCCCACCTCCTCTCTCCTTTTAATCTAGCAGACAAGTACTATTGCATGCAGAGCCATATATTCATGATTTTCAATCTATTTCTCAACTTAAAATCTCCATATCTTATGAATAAAATATCTAACTTATAGTACGTTTGAAAATTTGGATTCCTAACAAAGAGAGATTTATAATAAGATCAATATTAAATATATTTTCACAATGTTTGAAAATCAACTTCTGAAACTTGATGAAACTATAAAAAACTTTATGGAGCCCAGTAAAAATATTTTTTGAAACAATCTGTTAGATGCATTTCAACATAACATAAGTATTCAATTTTTATCACGTAATGGAAGTGTTAAAATTGTGTGTTTACTTTAGGGTTATTTTATTAGGTTTCATTGTGTTTCACAATCCACCATAATGTTCCATTGTGTTTTAGAATTTGGATTTTTAAATTTATCAAAACAAAACCTATTTTGGTCTTGTTTAAACAATATCGTCAAAACAAACGCACGTGTTCAAACAAATTGTTAACCTGATACTTATTCCATTATGTATAGTCATTTGAAATCTAAGATTAGAAATTAAATCAGTGTACTGGCCGTGGGAGAGGGAGTGCTAGGTGGATAAATGCATAGTACAATGTTCATTCAAAAAGGAAGAAAGTTATCAGACCACAATAGTAAATATTGCATGCATCACAAATCTTAAAACAATCAGAAAAAATGAATGGTGCATGCATGCACGTAGATATCATACATGTTAAAGTTGCATTTTTGGTAGGATAGCAACTAATGAAAGAGATTGTGTTGTTTGGACATTTCTTCTTATGGAATGTGCAGCTAGAGGGGAAGTGGAAACTGGAAACAAAGCTATAGAGAGGGCAATGGAGACAGAACCATGGAGAGAAGGTGCACATGTGTGGCAATGGCAAATCTGTATGCCAGCAACCAATGGTGTGAGGTTGCACAGGAGAGGCATATGATGAAGTAGAAACGGGTTTTGAAAGGGGTAGGGTGGTCATCAAGCACAGTTGGAGGGGAGTTGGTAGGGTGTTTGTTGCAGGTGACCGGGCACATCCCCAAGACGACGTGATCTGTTAGATGATTGACTTGGTTTATTAGGGACTCGGAATGGCTTGCTATGTACCCGATAAGATGAATTTAGCATTTGATGTGGAGTTGATGTTTAATACTTAACAGTTAATTGGGTTATTTTAGAAGGTGAAAGGGTTGAAAGGAAACAATACAGAAGTCCTTGGCACATTGAGCACTAATGCAATAATGTGGCTCAATAATTCTGCTGCTGTGTTGAAGTAATTTAATAGTTATTTGGTACCTAGTGTGTGATATGATTTGCTGCTCATCATTAGATGGCTCACTGTCTACAACATATATGTATGAGGCAGGAGTTTGCTTGTTGGAGTTTCAACATTCAGGTAGGTGCCGAAAGTAGAAGATCTGCGTTTACCACGGACCAGAGCGATGAGTTTCCAATCCAATCAAATTACACAAGGTAGTTTTCATATCCTAATGGCTAAATTGTGACAAGTCTACATTTGCACCAGAATTGTAACGAAGATCACCCCTTGGATTGTCAACTAAACTAATGCTAGTTTGCATCTTCGCGCAATGGCTTGGAGCGATAGGCATGTGACGAGCGGCGTGATGCAGTTTTTTTGCCGAAGAAGCGTTTGCTTGTCTGATCCCTTCTGTTGAAAGAAGTCATGTCACAGTAGAAAAATCAACATTCTTCCCAGCAACATTGCCACACTAGCATCCAAAGTTTCATTAACATGTATATCATGCTTATTGACAAACAACTTGTGCAGCTCCGGGAGGAATGTACTCAAGTCAGGCCCTCCAAAACCTCATCTATAGGTCACTATTAAACTCCACACTTGTTACTTCAGTAGACTGCAAAGTTCTAATTTGAAGGTGCACATTATTTCATAAAGGTGATAAACCGTCATCATCACAAGAACAACAACCAAGAAATTTGCCACCTCAAGTTATTCCAGCACTTCTAATTTTTGAAAAAATATGCCACTCTTTCCTCTTGAACTTATTAGCATTAGCATTTATTATAAGAGCATCTCTAACCAAACTCCTATCCACGGACGAAGGAGCAAATTTACTCCTCTATCAGCGGCAACCGTCTCTAACCGAAGCCACAAATTAGGTTAGAGGAGTATATTTAGGAATGTGACTCCTAAAATCTCACCACCCTTCTCTAATATTTGATCGGTCGCGCACACGACTCCTAATTTTTTTCTCTCCCACCTCGCCACCGACCCTCCCTCCCAAAACCACCACCAGTCGTCATCGGCACTGGGATTGCCCCCTCCCTTGGCGAGAATGTCACCGGAACTTAGTTTCGCAGCCCCGCCGGAGTTTCCCGCCGATGCGCTGCCACCAGAATCGACCCCTGGGATGCCTATGATGCCGCGAAACCGGTTGGGCACCAACGGCGTGGGGCGGTCAATGGTAGCAGCCGCCAAGACCACCTCTAAGGCCATGACGACAGTGGGGAACGTGGGTCGGCCGCCCCTTGCGCCGTGCTAAGCGAGCCACGGCCGCGGATGCCGATGGAGGCCATGCTAGCCCATTCGCGGGTGGCGGAGGAGAAGAAGAAGAGAAATGATGCTGCCGCAATCGCAACCAAGACGGCGACCACATCGACGAAGGGCAATCCCATGGAGACCTTAGGGGCCACACCCTCCTCCTTTTGCAGCCCAATGCCCCTCAAGAGCTCTTCTTCCCCTGTAGCCGCGGTCGTGCCACACGCATCGCTCAGGAGGGCCGAGAGGCTCGGGAGTGACTTGAGGCCAAGACCGTGGGTGAGTGGTTCATGTTTGAGATTCGTCGGCTCAATCCCGGCCATGCCGCGGCAGATGCACAACGTTATGTGGTGTGTTTTTGGTTTGATTACAATGTGTTTGTTGAAAAGTATAGTAGAAGATACAAATATAGGAGCTTAGATTTAGGGGATCAATTCCGGCGGCCACCGTTTAGAGGAGCAAAATTTTTCTTATCCATAAAAAGTGCATGTTTTTATCCTCTAAGATTTAGGGATTCGGTTAGAGATGCTCTAAGTGGTTCAACTTGCAGCTTCAAGGAGAATATCTGGATGAAATGGGAGCTCAACAAATAGACCTCATAGATGGCATTAAAAAGATCAGAGGAACTAAGAGCGGGGAATTCGAAAGCATTTACTTTATAATGCTGTGTAGGGTGACCATAGTGTTACACCTGGAAGTTCTGGCAAGTTGGAAGTCTTGTTTTAAGGTTGTGCTTCTTTATCCATTTGATGAGATCAGCCCTGCTGCAGGGCTTAGTCGCAAATACATTTCCATTCTGGAAGTATAGGGTAACTGTGGACCTTACTAGTAACATGTGGCCTTCATTATTTGCATCAATAATTCACTTTTTGATCTCATTGTTCTGAAAATAACTCAATAATTAAGTTATTTTTTGCTATGCTGTATTGTTTTCTCCCGTTTTCTCTCTGCTCCTAACTCCTTAGAGCATCCCTAGCAGTACCCTTAAAAATGCCTAACCCTTATATTAACCGCTTTTTTATTGTTTTGAGCCTCTAAACGGTGCAGACCAGTACCCTTAAACCTATAAAACATTTTTAAGGGTTTGGCCCAAATCTGGGGAGTAAAATGCATCTACAGTCCTGAAACTCACTTGCCACGCACGAAACGGTCACGGAACTCACAGAATGCCTCAAACGGTCCCATAACTTGTCCAGGACGTCCATATACGGTCCTGGATACGTATTTTGGTGACGTGGCGAAGCTTGCGGGCCTAGGAGAGACCCACGACGGTCTGCGGTCTGGAGCTTACCGTTATAATCGAGCTCCGGCCGCAATTCCCCTTTCTCTAACCCTAAATCGAGCACACCACCATCCACCGGCGCGGCGGGACCGAACGACGACGACTCATGGGCGGCAATGGCGTGATCTCGTCGGAGGATATGTTGCCGCGCTTCCCGCTAGTGATCTGCGACAAGTGCAACATCCGCAGAGTGAAGCACTGGGTTTCGAAGATAGAGGATAATTTTCTTAGGTATTTCTACAAGTGCCCGAATCATGGGGTAGGTTTTTCATTTATTTGGTCTTCTTTGTTCTTCTTTGAAGCATTAGATTCTGATTGCTCTTCTTTGTTTATGATTTCGTTGCTCCAGGCTCATGATGGTGGGTGCAATTTTTGGAAGTGGGAGGATGTGTATGAAACACATTTGTTGAGCATTGGGGAAGCTCAGAGCAATGGGAGTAGCTCAACTATAAAGGTTCAAGGTCGAACAAATCAATCAAAGATTGCTTGTGTGCCTGGTGGAAGCAATGAAATCCATAGGCAACTGATGGAGATAGTGTTTCTGCTGAAATTAGTGATTTTTGGTTTAGGAATTTTAGTGTGTTTGATGCTTCTGGTTGTGTGGAGGCAGTAGTGTGTTTGATGCTTCTGGTTGTGTGGAGGCAGTAATGTGTTATGTTTATTGGTTGTGTAGTGATTTAGGAACTGTACTTGTAATATGAAATGAATTTGGAAATTTGGTTATCTGTTGTTGAGCTCAGTTTGCACAGTTATGTGAGATCTGTTTGACATTGTGATTGTAGTTAAGATTCATATGACATAACAATCAGAAATTGCACCATTTAGAGAAACATAAATGCTGACAACAATAACAACTTCAGTTCACTAACATAGGTAGTCTCACACACTTAAACAAAAGAACAGAAGTAGCACAAACAGAATGAAAGAAGTTTCCAACATGGATCTTTGACAGAAGTTTCCAAGATTTCATAGAAGGAAATGTAGCTAAATATCTGAAGATTTTTGTCAGAAATTGCCATGGCCAGGTTTGCCAGGAGGAGGGCCTTTGAGGTAATCAAACATAGATGATTTCCTTGGCTTCTTGAAAGCTGTCCAGGTGCTGCTCCTGCCTTCCTCTTCCAGTTTCCTTTTCTCCTTCGAGGCTACAATCCTGTGCAACTCAGCTCTTTCTGGATCATCTTTCAGTGATTGTTCTCTTGCCATTTGGACTCTGATGAGGTGCTCTTCCCAAGCCTTTTGCCTTTCTACCTCTTCTTGTTGCATGTTCTGAACTCGTTCCTGCTCAATTCTTATTCTTGCCTCTTGTTCTTTCTTCTTTGCTTGTAGTGTTGCTTGCTTTCTTGCTTCTTCTTCTTTTTTCTTTGCAACTTTGGCTGCCTCTGCAACCTTTTTCCTAGATTCTTGTTCTAGTTTCTTCTTGTCAGCTAGTGCAAGTTTTTCCTCTTGAGATTTCTTCCTATTCTATGCAGTAATCCTCTTCTTTTCTTCAGCAGCTTGTTGCTTTGCTTCCCTCTCGGCCCTTCTCTTCTCTTCAGTAGCTAGTTTCTTAGCTAAAGCTTCAGATTTCTTCTTCTCAAGTGATGCAACTCTTATTTCTTCTTCTTTTTGCAGCTTGGCCATGGCAGCTTCAAATTTGGCCTGATCAGCTACATCTCTTCTTTTAGCTACAACCTTCAACCTAGCTGCTGCAAGAACTTGTCTTTTTCTAAGGACATTACAATCCTTTGTTGTTGTAGTTGGTTGAACTGGTGGCTCATTGAGGATGTTCTCCTGTATGAAAGCACAATCAGGTAAAGGAGTAGCTTCAGATGCCACTCTTTGTGATGATGTGCCCTGCAATATAGTAGCCAGTGAGTTTCAGGACTGTAATGTTAATAAAGAACTAAAAGGAGTAAGCAGTAAGCCAGTAGTACTACATTACCTCATCTAATAAAACAGTAAGCACTTCAGGCTCATAAGTTTTTGTGTCCTTTTGGACAAATGCCATTGTCTGCAAGTGATGTTCCTGCAAGAAGAAATTACAGTTAGATAAGAATTCAAAAAATAAGGCTAAAAAGATTACAAGTGCACAATATGTCACCTTAGTAACAAGTGCAACATCTTCAAAGTCATCATCTGACACATCATGTTCTGCCCTTGTCTTCTTTTCTTCTTTCTTTTTAGGAACTAAACCTAACTTCCAATCCATGCAGCCACCTTTGTTATGGCCTGCCTCTCCACAGTAGCTACAGTGAATCACCACTCCATCAGATACCTGTGCCCCTTCTGAACCATTGCAGTCATGCTCAAAGAATTCTTGTCCTCAGCAATCAGCCGCAATCCATCTTCATTTATCTGCATCCCTGGAAACAACCAGTACACAGCAATCCTACCACCAGATTCATATCCCAAATTCTCTATTATATCGTCAAGCCACAGACTTGACCAAGTATCTGCCTCACAATCGTCATAGAAAACTTTGTGACCATCAACGTATGCCCTATTGCTACCATAACCAACAAAAAACCCTCCATGGATCAACTCCAAAGTGAAACAATCACATGCGCCTCGCACATTAGCAAAAATCGCCAAAAATTCAGACCTTTTGCACTACTAGAACCCTAAATGAACAGAACAATCGACTGCAAAAATACAGAATAAAATCGATCTACCAGCAGAATGCTCACATATATCAACACCAAATCAACCTCAAAATCGAGAAAATAGGAAGTAGAATCACACTAACCGTATTTCGGAAGGGGGTCTCCTTCCGTTCGCCTCACGGGCGCCATCTCCGGCGCGGAAGGCGCTCAACTGTTGCGCCGCCAGGATCACCTTCACCGCCGATATCGAAAACGTTGGTCTCCGCTCACCGACCACCTTCCTCCACCGCCACCGTCGCCGCTCACCTCGATGCCTCCGCAGGAAACAGAGCAAACAAGGGATTTCTGGGACTCGTAAAACCACGACGCCTCCGCTTCCTGGGCCCGCAAACCATAAATGCCATGGGAACCGAGAAGGCGCGAGACCGTCGTGGGTCTCTCCTGGGCCCGCAAGCTTCGCCACGTCACCAAAATACGTATCCAGGACCGTATATGGACGTCCTAGACAAGTTATGGGACCGTTTTGAGGCATTCTGTGAGTTCCGTGACCGTTTCGTGAGTGTCCAGTGAGTTTCAGGACTGTAGATGCATGTCTCAACCTGTACTAGTGGGGGTTGGGAGGCATGTAGGGTTCGCAACATAGAAAACAAAAAAAATTATATCGCAATAATGAATAAAACTAAGATCCAATCTATGGAAAAGCCAAGATCTAATCTACTAGATAGGTACAACTAGATAGATGAGAACTAACCATTGAAGATACAAAGCCTTAACGAGATCTAATCTCGTGGTTGATGAAGACGATCCTTCCGGCGCTGCGATCCGGCAGCTCTTCCGCACTCGGTCACATGTACAGAGTCAATGAAGACCTTCCTCTCCCCATTCTAGCGGGCAGCAGAGGTAATAGATCCCGTTGGAATCCCAATAGCATGACGACGTGATGGTGGTGGAGGAGAATTCCTGCAGGGCTTCTCCTAAGCCGGAGCAGGAAGAAGAGGAGGGAGGAGAGGTGGCATCTAGTGTTGGGTGAAGGGGAAAAGGGGGCGACCAACGCTCCCCTCTTTATATAGAGGGGGGTGCATCTAGGGTTGCTTCCCTTTGACCACTCCTCGTAGGGACGGCACAAGAGGGAGGGGGAGTTTCCTTTCCCCCCAAGTCATATCTCCTATTTTCTAGGGTTTTGCCCTTATCCCTTTGGGGCTGGCTGGTTGGGCTTCTAGGGCCTAGTGCAGCTGGCCCATGGGCATCCGCAAAATTCCCCCAGCCCATGTGGCCCCTCCTCCAAACCCTCGCACTCCATATCCCGCGACTCGAGAAGGCACAATCTTTGCCGCCGCCACACTATCGCTGATGCCTCCCGCGATATCGTGCGCCACCGTAGGCCACACGCGTTGCCGGAGTTGCCTGGACGTGCCGCAGGCAATCCCGCCACACCGGCCTCTTCCTGTGGAATGGACACGCAGCATTCTCTGCGTGGCGCACAACCTGCTTGATCATTTTCCTGAGGTACGTTCGCCGGTCCTTTCTAGATTTTATCGGGCCCGCTGCGGGAGTTGGCATCGCCATTAATGGACACATACTTTGCAGATGGGCAGCAGCCGAAGGGCAAAAGAGTTATTCTACAAGAATTTCGTAGAGTCATCGTCAGATAAGGAGTCCTACGGTGAGACCGATATTCTACCGGCGGCTGCACAGATGGTGCATGAGCACTACCTCCTGCCGCCGAACAGAGGTGGCTCGTCCAAGCGGCACGAAGCCAACTAGGAGCGCGATGGATAAGAAGGCCACATACGCCTTTACAAGGACTACTTCAATCCAACTGATCCAGTATTCAAACAGAAGGCATTCCATCGCCGCTATCGGATGTCGAGGGACCTATTCTTGCAAATTCTCAATGGGGTGACGGAGTACGATAACTACTTCGAGGCCATGTACGATTGTACTGGTAAGATTGGCTTCTCCTCTTACCAAAAATGTTTTGCTGCCATTCAACAGCTTGCATATGGAGTTCCTGGTGACCTCCTCGATGACTACATGCGCATGAGGGAGTCCACATGCCATGAGGCTATGTACCGGTTTTGCAGCATGGTTATTGCAGTGTTTGGCAAAGTTTAAGTGAGAGAGCCAAACACCAAAGCGGGTTTCCTGGTATGCTTGGTAGCATTGACTCCATGCATTGGCAGTGGAAGAACTGTTCCTTTGGTTGGCAAGGACAGTTCAAAGGACATGCAGAGGGGTGCCCCATCATACTAGAGGTTGTTGCATCACATGATCTATAGAATTGACACTCCATTTTTGACATGGTTGGATCAAACAATGACATCAATGTGTTGCAGCGGCCTCCGGTGTTTGCTAGGCTGGCAGAAGGAAATGCCTCACAGATTTCTTATCAGATCAATGATAATCCATACGATATGGGTTACTATCTTGCTGATGGTATCTATCCCTCCTGGGCCACCTTTGTGAAGACAATCCACAATCCTGAAGATGAGAAGTGCAAGAGATTTGCGAAAGAGCAAGAGGCCACTAGGAAGGATGTTGAGCGAGCATTTGGTGTGCTTCAATCAAGGTGTGCTATTGCTTGGTACCCTTCTAGAACCTGCAGCACAGAGAGGATGTGGGATGTGATGACTGCTTGTGTCATCATGCACAACATGATCGTCGAGAACGAGTGTCGTGGGAATGGCCACGACAGATGCTGCGATTGGCAGCGAGTAGTAGAACGAGGGGCAAGGGCGGCCAGCCATCTGCGTTGCGAGATGAGGGCAAAGACATAGGGATTTACCCAGGTTTGGCCCCCGGAGGGTAAAGACCTACTCCTGGTAGATTGTATTGATGAGAGAGTACAAAGGGCGAGCTAGGCGGCAAGTCGAAGGGGTGTATGATGAAACGTGAGTTCTATGCATACCCTAGGGAGGTTTATATAGAGTCACCTTGCTAGGATTTACAGATCTACAATTGAGTTGGATAAGGACTCGGAGGGTTTTGACCTAATCCGACTGGGCCTAACTATGCTTCTTGGCCTTCAGCTTCTAGTCGCCGGGTTCCTTCTTAGGTCGCGATCTAGTCGCCGTGCTGCAGGCCCCTGCTGGGTATACCCTACTCGGCATATCCCCATCAGTAGTCCCCGAGGCCGTCATTGATTCATCACAGGTGTTCTTTGGCAGTCGGAGTATTCGGGTCCAATTTGGACACCCAGTCGAATCGGCGATGGACTCCTCAAATGAGAAAAGGAATCTTCAACATGCATCCTCAGTCGCAATAATGGCGACCAGTCGAATCGCGAATTTGGTGAGTAGTCGAATCGCAGCCATGGCGAATGGGTTGGCGAGTCGAGTAGAAAAAGTTGGACCATCAGCCTGGTCAAACTAGCTATTGGGTAATCCAACGGTAATATCGGCGTAATCACCGCGCGGTAACGGCTCCCCGAAATTGGCAGGAACCAACCGCTATATAAGGAGAGTGACGGGTGAATTGCGAGCATTCTCCACATTTCTTCCGACTCCGCGCGTCCTTCAATCTTCCATTCCCTCCAGAGCGACCTAGAGCGATCTAGCGATCCCAGACCCTTGAATCGATGGCACCCCCGAAGGAATTGTGGGGGAGATCCAAGTGTACCAAGGTGCTGCTAAAGTCCTTCGAAGATGCAGGGATTCTTCGCGCCGGGAGATGGCGAATCCCCGCGGGCGGTGGTGCCAAATTTGCGTGCCGCCGAGTTCATCTGCTTCACTAGCCACCTCGAGAGGGGGTTCGGCTTCCCCACCTCGCTCTTCTTTCGCCGATTCTGCGCATACTATGGCGTCCAGCCATCGGATCTGGGGCCGCATAGCATTGAGCAGCTCGCCATTTTCGTGGCGTTCTGCGGGTGTTATTTGGGCTGCCACCCATACTTCCCCCTGTGGTAGGAGCTGTTCCACAGGCGGATCGGTCGTGAAGGGGCAGGCGACCCGATGCTGGAAGCGGGCAGCCTTACCATCCCATTCAAGTCCAAGTCCTCCTTCATCGACCTCATGTTGTCGAAGAAGGCGGCAAACGAGTGGAAGAAGAACTGGTTTTACGTCAGCGAGTCGACTCTAGATGGCGAGGTGTCACTCCTGATGTACTCCACCGAGCGACCTGAGTCGTGCCATCTCCAAGTCGCCAAAGTTCCGCATGACCAGCGGATGGTGGCCGGCGAGATACTGACGACGATTCGTTAGCTGAAGAAAGATGGGCTTGAGACCATCAATTTATACAATTGCTGGCTCGGGCGGCGACTGGTGCCCCTGGCCAGCCGTGCCCACTGGATGTACGAGTACACCAGTAAGGACGACGAGACCAAGGCCGGCACCGCCGAGTGGAAGGCCGATGATTACACCCTCGCGCTGAAGAAGATCACGTACGCGGAATACCACAACCCGAAGGCCGGGATCGCCCCATACACCATGAAGCGCAAGGCGCCACCGGTACGCCTGCCTTTCCTTGTCTATTTCATAGTCGCAGAAATGCAGTAACGATTTTATTAACCATGTGGTGTTTTTTTAGCTATTCCAAGTGGTGGAAGGTTGGCTCCCTCCCGCCAATGACGAAAGCTCGGATGAGGCCGCCGAGGAAGAGAGCGAGTCCTCCTCCGAAGAGGAGAACGATGATGATGATGATGACGATGAGGCCGTGGAGGTCGCCGCACCCGCGGTTCGGAAAACTCGCGGGCAACAACAACGCGAGCTCGAGGCTAGCAAGAGCCTCGAGGGTCACGATGGGAGCGAAGACAAAACCCCCGATCATAGTTCACGGCATGTGGCTACAACATCGAAAAAGAAGTCGCCGAAGCAGAAGGCGCCCAGGGCAGTGTTGCCGCCTCGGTCAGCGACTAGCGCAGCTGATGAAGCCGGTGCTGAAGTGTCGGCGAAGGCGCCTGAGGCAGCCAGCGCAGCCATGGTGGAGGACGAAGTGCCGCTGATGTCGCTTCCACCACCGTTCTCGGCAGTCACGGGCCTCGGGGCTGCTCCATCCGTAGAGGCGTCTCCATCAAGGAAGACACCCACGTCGACCAGAGGGGAACTTCCCGCTACTGCTGCCACGTCGAAGAAGAAGGCTTCCATGTCGTGGGCTCCGGCCCTGTTTGAGATGGGCATCAACCAAAAGCTGGGCCCAGAACTGGAGAAGCCGGTGCACATCCGCACCAGCCTACGCTACATCCCAGTCGCTAGGTAAGTGTCTTGGCATGTCAACTTGACCTGCTAGTTTGTAGTTGTTGTTTGATTTGCTGACCATTTCCTTTTGCAGGACTAGCATGAAAAAGATCATTCACCCCTCGGTGGCCATGGTTCCAGTAGACGCCTCAGGGGCGAAAGCTGATACCTGGAAGAAGAGGAAGGGTGACGACGCCAAGGCGCCCGCTGAGGTCACAAAGAAGATGAAGGGCGATAAGATCGTCACAATCTCAGACGAGCCGGTCGACGCCCCAAGTGGAGCTCCGACTGGAGCGGATGCGACCGTGAAGACCATCGTGGACGCGGGATCGCAGCAGGTAGAACCAATGGCACTAACCGGCGTCGGGCCCCACTGCGAGTGCTACTGGGTTGGCGGTGGCAACCTTCCCTCCTTTCATGGCAAGGGCCTCCACCGTGAGCCTCTCGGTGCAGTCGGCTCAAGCGCCCGATGTTTTGGACTCGGAAGTTGATCAGCGGCATGGGCGCATGCCTCTTGTACTGCCGTCAATGGACGCGGTCAAGATGCACAGCATGTTGGGCGCGGCTATTCAGGTATATGATGGCGCTTCGTTGATGTGCGAGCGCTTTGTCGAGAAACGCAACAGCAAGGTGTGATGCAGCACAGCAGCAAGTCTTCCCTCAGTAAGAAACCGAGGTTATCGAACCAGTAGGAGGAAGGAAACGTCTCAAAGGTGTTGCAAGCAACGTGGAAAACCGCACAACACAAACTCAAGACTTTTCCCCAACTAACAGTGAGGTTGTCAATCTCATCGGTTGCTCTAACAAAGGATTAACTGTATGGTGTGGAAGGTGATGATGGTTTGCATCAAGTAAACAGTAACAGTGGAAGATGTATCAATGGTAAAGATTGGACCGGGGTCCATAGTTCACTAGAGGTGTTCTCCTTAGATAAACAAACATGGCATGCTGGGTACACAAATTACAGCAGGGCAATTGGCAGGACTGAGCAAGGCATAACAATGCAATACTAGACATATAGATCCTATGAGATTCGATTGGGCAATACAACAAGATACATAGACCGCCATCCAACTGCATCTATGACTAGAAGTCCACCTTTGGGTTATCATCCGAACCCCCCCCCCCCCAGTATTAAGTTGCAAGCAACAAACAACTGTTTTAAGCAAAGTGTGTAAGGTAAACAATCCACTTGTTCCATGAACAAGAGACCGTTGTTTTCCCCCTAGTGGCAACAACACATCTACAACCTTAGAGATTTCTGTCTCTTCCCTTGATTAAATAGAGGCATGAACCCACTATCGAGCATAAATACCCCCTCTTGGAGTCACTAGCAACTACTCGACCAAGATAGCTACTAACAACAGAGAGCATGCAAGATCACAAACAACACAGACATGATAGAATCAATAAGACAAAACCATTAATCAATCTGACATAGTAATCTCAATATCCATAGGATCCCCGCAAACACAACATGCATGATTACAAATAGATGAGATCTTGATCATGAATGGACCTCGCAAGATCTAGACATGAAAGCACAAGGGAGGAGATACAACCATCTAGCTACTACATGGACCCGTAGTCCAAGGTGAAACTACTCACGCTTCATACCGGAGGCTGGCATGATGAAGAAGGCCTCCGGGATGATCTCCCCTCTGGCAGGGTGCCGGGAAGAGCTTCAGATCCCCCCGATCTAGGGACGATGGTGGCGGCGGCTATAGACGGTTTCTTGGAATATGGATCGGGTACTTAGGGTTTAGGCATCGGGGGCTTCTTATAGGAGAAGAGGCGAGGCTAGGAGGCGGCCAGGGGCCCACACCCTATCCAGGCGCGGGCCCACCCTAGGCCGTGCCTGGGGGGGTGTAGCCGCCCTGTGGCGCCCCTCCATCTTTCCTCTGGACTCTGTGTTATCCTCGATGAAAAATTGACTTTGGCTTTTGTCCCGTCCAATTCCGAGAATATTTTCTTACTAGCTTTTCTGGAACCAAAAACAGCAGAAAACAGGCAACTGGCACTGTGGCAACTTGTTAATAGGTTAGTACCAGAAAACATATGAAAAGCACCTCAAAGTGTGGACAAATCAAAGCAAAGTAGATACTAAACAAGCATGGAACATCAAAAATTATAGATACATTTCCGACGTATCAAGCATCCCCAAGCTTAACTCCTGCTCGTCCTCGAGTAGGTAAGTGATAAAAGAATAATTTTTGAGGTGACATGCACCATCAAAACCAAGATCAAACCATTTGCAAGCATTGAAAGCTGGGATCAAAGAACTCTAATCATGAGCATGAAATACAGAGTTCTAACAATAAGACAAAGTAACTATGCATGCAATATGAAAGGCTACAAACAAAGATCATGAAAAACATGCATTGAAAAACGTTTGTTTGTTTCACATACAGAAAACAAAGCATAGTGGCATTCAGCTTGCCACTCATGGAGTAGAAAATAGATGCATAGGACACCTTCAAAGTTCATAAGAGTGACTAGATACAAATAGTACAAGAATAAGAAATATCAACAATATGCATCAATCAATAAGTTTTGGGACACTACACATAGAACTAAGAATGGAAACTATGCTCTCTTAACTGGTGCCTAAAGGTAGAAGGTGGAGACTCAATATAATAGTGGAAGAAAGGCCCTTCATAAAGAGAAGCAGGGATTTCAAGTTTCAAAAAGAGCTTCCAAAAATTATGGTACTTGATAGCTTTCAGCCCTCATTGCCCCTATGATAAGCATCTTGAAGTGATTAAGGTTAAAGTGAACAAACTATGGAGTATATGCTTGACAAAGTATAAGTTGGCAATCTCATGTCCCTTGAATACGAGGGCCGCACCTCATGCTACTCAACTTTAGTCACCTGTAAGTTCTTGTCATAGTAAGTACATGCGTATCATAGAGAACCGCCAACGGGGTACCCCTTGCACATGGTATAGGAGCTATCCCATAACCAAAATTACAAGGCAAGCAAACAATGAGCATCTCAGCGATATTTTTATTTGCTATTTGCATAGGTTTTTATTGAGGATGCTTCACAGATTGCTCATTATGGTGATGCTGCAAGTTTCCACCATGATTAGGCATGGCTTAGGCTAGTGGCCCAGGCGTTTCTCTAACACAAAATACATAGCTCCATGGACTTACAAGCTCCCTCTTTATTTCACACCGGCGATATCCATAGACAAAAGAGCATGATATCAACTGTGTGCAAAGTACAAGTGCAATGTTGAAAACATTACCCATGAAAACATGGTTCTGCTAATTCCAACGTATAAGTGCAAGCATATACAACTTAGATGACACAATGGTTCAAGTTTATTAGGGTCAAGGAATATAAAGTGTACCATCAAGTTCGTGAGAGCCTTAATCACTAAGTTTTCACATAAGAAAATACTTTTTAATTGGAAGATAGGTGAAAACAAGAATATAATTGGACACCATTCATAGGAATTGATAGTGGACACTTTGGAATAACTTGGTTTCTTGGGAGTTGGAAACATGAGTAGAGCTTACTCATACAAGTGGAGGCTAGCAAAAGACTGGGAGCAACCAACTAAGAGAGCAATAATGGCCATATGCATGTAGATCGACAAAACATTACTAATCAAAGCATAGAGTGGTACTACAAGTCAAGGACTAAATGATCATAGAGGCTATTGTGACTTTTTAATAGTCATAACATGGTGTGAGCATGTGCCAAGTCAACCTAAACAAAACATCAAAGGAGAATACCACAATACTATGCTTTTGCATGCTAAAACAACGCATGATTCCTTCAAGGCACACTAAGAAATCCCAATTGTATGGAACAAGTCATGCTACAACAATAATCACTAAGAATAAGTTAAAAACAATTCCTAGCATGACATGCTAAAGTCTAAGTCACAGTCAAATGCAAGCTCCTCTTGCACTTTGAAGCAAGAACTTTCTACTCCTTTCCAACACCAATCAACTTATTTGAAACAACACAGCGAGAACGGGGGTCCAAACTACTTTATTCAAGCAAACTAAACAAAATAATCAAAGCAAACGAAAACTAAGACACTCCTAGAACAACACAACAGTGCAAGAAACAATAAAAACGAAGTGTCTAGAAAGATATGAGCTTTTTATTGACGAAGATGGGGATGCCTTGGGCATCCCCAAGCTTTGACGCTTGTATCTCTTGGATATTTCTTGGGGTGATTCCGTGGTGTCATCCCCAAGCTTGAGCTTTTGTCCATTCTTCATCTCATTACATCATTTTCTCTCTACACCCGAAATTTTCCTTCATACAAAACTTCACACAATTTTCATTAGCAACATTAGTGTATTCAAAAGATAACAGACCTTTGGGTTTAGCTTTAGAACACCAAAACTTTCACTAAAAACACAAGCTACTGTAGCAACTCCTTCAAAAAGCTCAATTTCCCAAAAAGAACCCAAAAAGGAATCAATAAGAAGCAAATGCAAATAATGGCAGAAATCTATCAAAATAGACCAGCAAGTAGAAACCGATTTTTTAGAAGACCTTCTATTGCTCAAATCAAAAAGTGTTGATGTAACGAAAGTTATCTAACATACTGGGGGATTTATTGGTAAATTTTCAGCTCAATCAAACTTACATAGACTCCTCACGAATTTTTATGGTGGAGGACAGAAATCTGTTTCGGGACAAGAACTCCCCAAATCTTACTTCCCTCTCATTAGAGGTCATTATTGGCACAAAAAGCAAAAAAAAAGTATAAGGAGAGGTCATTACTAAAGTAATAACTTCCAAGACTCAAGGAAACTCTTGGGTTATCTCCCAACAAGTACTTTTCTTTAATGCCTTTAAGTTAGGCACAAGAAGCAAGAAATGAAGTATTTTCAAATGAAGAAGCATTAACATCAAACCTTGATTTCAAAGGAGGAGAAAAAAGCAACTTATATATCCTCATAGGGAAGTGTTCAATACCTTTCTTGAATAGAAATTGATATTTAATGGTGCCTTATTTCATATCAATGATGGCACCAACATTTCTAAGAAAAAGTCTTCCCAAAGTAATAGGACAAGAAGCATTGTATTCAACATCCAAAACATAGAAATCAACAGGGACATAGCATTGTTAACCATGATGAGAACATCATTAATACTCCCCATTATTTTCTTCTTAGCATTATCATCAAGTGGAACATTCAAATAACAATCTTCCAAAGGTGGCAAATCAACCATGACATGGTTATACCCCACGGGTGCATGATCTCAGCATACCTGGTCCAGCCCAAGGAAGGCCCACGGGAAATGTACGCCGGCCCATGAAGACTTTCAGGTGGCCCATGCCCATGACGCCTTCGGATCCTTGGAGAGCAAGACTAGAGTATATAGGAAATTCAAAGGGGTAAAACCCTAGAACCTGTAACCGACTAGGACTATGACCGGGACCTGCCTAAGTCTATATAAAGGCCAGGAGGGCACGACCTAGATCTCTCGACTCATATTTTCGCATACACACATCCACGCCAGATTGCATCTCAAGATCCTCAGAACCTTCGGTTCACCGTAATCAAAGAGCGCATACAGTGAGTAGGTTTTCTCCGGGCCTGAACCTGGGTAAACCTTGTGTCCCCGTGTTGCTTGTTTGCTAACCGTTCCATGATCTCCAGCATCCCCATCTTCTACAAAACCCAAGTCCATAACAATGGGCATTGATGAGATCAAACCTCGTCAATTGGTGCCGTCTGTGGGAATTGGGGGCGCTGATTGTGCGATCGTGACGGTCCCAACCCGATCGATCTACAACTCTGCAGCAACGGAGAGTCACCTCCTCTTCGGCGCTTTCGACTTCACTGCCCACTCGCCGGCCACCATGAAGGACTTCGAGCCCGTAGGCAATGGACTCGAAATCCTGTTCGGGAGCTTCTGCTTCCAGGTGGGGCAAACTGGCACCCTCTGCCTCCCTGAGCGGGTGCCCCTACCATCAATCAGGCCCTCTTCATGGACCCCACACCCCGTGCTACGCACAACATCATCAACAGATGATTCCTACGACAGCAGCGGCTACAACTTCGATCTGTGCGATCCGCCATCGGATGCAGGGACCTACGGTTCTGGATCTGAAAGCTGTGGCAGCAGCGGACCAATCTGCGAGCGCTACCAATGCGTCGCAGTCATCCAAAGCGACGTGGATCAGCAAACGCCTAACCCGCCGCCTAACCCGCCAGAACGAAACGGCGGGAACAGAAGAAGCCAGTCCCCCCCACCCGAAGGGGAAAACAACGGCGGCCATGTCATCCGCCATAGCAAAGAAGGATGGACCCAGGTCCGCGAAGCCGTGGCAGGCAACATAGTACTGCCTGCGGACACCTCACGGGATATGCTGATGGCCTACCACCTGCTCCTGATCGAGGAGCACAAGAAGCAGGTCAAGATGCAGGAGGTGCTTGACAAACGCAAGCAAGCAGCCTCAGAGTCCAGCGCGCAACGAGCCGCGCTCTCCGCCATGGTCATCGGCTCTAGCTCGAACGCCAACCCAGGCAACAAGCACCGCTCTCGGATGGAGAACATGGATCCCCGGGAACGCCGTGAATTGACGCGAACTCTCCACACATCCTTCATGGAGATGGACGCTGACGGCAACGTCATACCGAAAACGGCGCAGGCTGCGATCATGGCAGCCACTGCGTACCTCGCGGCCCACCCACCACCGGAGGGGGACCCGAAGAGAGCTATGCACAAGTCCGCACTCACCGGACTCGGACTCGTCGGAGCTGCGCTCCACCATGAAGATCCTGCGGAGCCAAAGAAGAAGGCTCCGGTTCGTTTCGACCGCAGCCCTACCCCTTCATCCGAAGAAGAGGAACATGACCTTCCTCGAAGGAAGAAGAGTTCGCACCGCCGCGATCGCGACTACAACGCCAGAGATGCGCTCACACAGCGCAAAATCGACAAAGCGCGCGCCAAGCACGCATGCTCATCTAAATCCGAGATGGACGAAGACGAAGGAGAACTCTGCGGAGCCCGATGCTTCAGCAGATCTGTCCGGCGAACACGGATGTCGCGCAACTTCAAGCTTCCTTTGGATACTCCGAAGTTCGACGGCACTCAGGACCCAAAAGCTTGGCTCAGCGACAACTTATCATCCATCAAACTGCACGGTGGAAACAAGGAGACTGCCATGCAATGCCTTCAGCTGCAGCTGACAGGCGCAGCCCGGAGTTGGCTCAGCGGCCTATCTTCAGGGTCCATCCGAAGCTGGGATGAGCTAGCTTACAGTTTCATCTGAAACTTCAAAGGCACCAGCAAGAGGCCCGCCTCAATCGAAGAGTTGCGAGCCTGCACTCAACAAACAGGCGAATCCATTCGCTCGTATATACTACGCTGGTCCAACACAAAGAACTCCACAGCCCACATCTCCGAAGATAGGGCCATCGACGCCTTCAGGGACGGCGTCAAGCGCCAAGGCTTCAAGGAGGAACTTGGGCGCGTCAAGCCCAAAACACTCGACCACCTCATGGACATCGCTAACAGGTGGGCTGACGGAGAAGATTCCATTCACCGAGCACAATCGGAAGAAGAAGACGACTACGGTCGACGGCGAGAACGCCGTAGCAAGAGAAGATCGCGCGTCTATGACGATCACGACGGACCCGACATGGTCGCGGCCGGCTACACCGATCGCCGCAACGACGCCAACCGCAACAGCGGAGGATATCACAGAGGAAACTTCCGCGACGGGGGACGCCCAGCGCAGTCGTGGCAACGCCGCGATCGCGATAACAGACCCTCAGCATACGAAAAGCTTTCGGGAACATGCACCATCCATTTCTACATCAACAAGCAGGATGGCAAAAAGAAAGCCAACCACATGCTCAAGGACTGCCGTGAGTTCCAGAAACTCAGCGAAAGCATGGTGCAGATGAGGCAGCAAGCCCCAATCCCTGCGTTCGGAAACGCACCTGCCCCAGGTGAAATAGCGCATGGAGCTCCTCCACCGCCACCTATCGAAGGCCCGAACCAACCAGTCGCACCAGCACAGAACAACGCTGGGAACGGGTACCCCCCCGCCGAAAGGAGCACTGATGATCCAGAAGGGGCGCCCCACGAATAGGGTGCAGAAGAAAATCACCCGACAAATCAACCTGGCCGTGGCAACTCCACCCGCCACCCCTGAGTACCTCAGCGGATCAGATTCATGCATCACATTCACTCGTTCCGATCACCCTTGCCAGATCCCTCGCCCAGGTCATGCTGCACTGGTGCTGGAGGCGCATATCGGAGGTTTCGAGATGAGTCGCGTCTTCATGGACGGTGGCTGCAGCATCAACCTGATGTTCGCAAGCACTCTAGCAGCAATCCGGATCCCCCAGTGCAGCCTGGAACAGTCAGACACAATGTTCCACGACATCGTTCCAGGGAAGGGCATATTCCCCCTGGGCAAAATATGGCTCGACGTCATCTTCGGCAAGCCGGACAACTTCCGGGTGGAGCGACTCGAATTTGAAGTGGTGGACTGGCCATCACACTACCACGCCATCCTCGGGCGTGTAGCATTCGCAAGGTTCTTGGCTGTCCCACACTACGCATACCTACTACTCAAGATGCCAGGGCCGAAGGGCGTCATCACAATCCATGGGAGCTTCACCCGATCGGACCAATGCGACAGGGATTTCAACAGAATCTCCCAGTCATTCGGCATGCTGGAGGAGCTCCTAAGACTCCGCGAAGTGACAGACAATGGGGCACCCCCAGTCGCACGACAAAACGCGCCCGACATGTATTTCGACTCCACCATCAACACAAAGAAGGTGCAGGTCCATCCGACGGATGCCTCCAAGACGGAGCTGATTGCCAACGACCTCAGCCCCGCATAGGAAGGCGCGCTCGTCGAATTCCTCCGTGAGCGCTAGGAAATTTTTGCCTGGTGTCCTGCGGACATGCCAGGAGTTCCCAGGGAATTCGCCGAGCATGCACTCAACGTCTTTCCAGACACCAAGCCCATCAAGCAGTCCATCCGGAGACTGTCCGAGCCACGAGCCGAAGCTATCGGCAAGGAAATCAACACACTACTCGCTGCAGACTTCATCAGGAAAATCAAGGAAAGTGAGTGGCTTACAAATACAGTGATGGTCCAAAAGAAGGACACGGACATCCTGCGGATGTGCGTGGATTTCACGTCACTAAACAAGCATTGCCCAAAGGACCACTTCCCCCTTCCTCGGATTGATCAGATCATCGATTCGACTGCAGGTTGCGAGAAACTCTCCTTCCTCGACGCCTACTCAGGCTATAACCAGATTCGACTCAAGGTCGAAGATCAGGAGAAAATGGCGTTTATCACACCGTTCGGAGTATTCTGCTACAACACAATGCCCTTAGGACTAAAGAACACAGGTGCCACGTACCAGCGATGCATGCAGGCCTGCCTCAAGGACCAGATCGGCCGCAACGTTCAAGTCTATGTTGACAACATAGTCATAAAAACCAGGGAGGCAAGGACACTTATCGACGATCTCCGCGAGACGTTCGACAACCTTGATCGCTACAGGATCAAGACCAACCCCGAAAAGTGCGCCTTCGGCGTCCCATCAGGTCAGCTGCTTGGGTACTTCATCTCTCAGCGAGGGATCGAGGCGAACCCAAAGAAAATCAGAGCCATCATGGCAATGGAGAAGCCAAAAAACCTCAAAGGCGTCCAGCAGCTCGCAGGACGAATAGCGGCGTTAAGAAGATTCATCAGCCGCATGGGCGAGAAGGCCCTACCATTCTACCAGCTGCTACGCAAAGCAGATAAAATTCGAGTGGACGCTCGAAGCCAATGATGCATTCGAAAGCCTCAAGTGGCTTCTCTCCACCTCGCCCGTCTTGGTCACGCCAAAGGAGAGCGAGCCTCTGCTGTTGTACATAGCAGCCACACACCAGGTGGTCAGCACCGTGCTAGTGGTCGAACGACCCGAAGAAGGCAAGACCCACGGGGTCCAGCGCCCAATCTACTACCTCAGCGAGGTACTGACACCAACAAAGCAGAGGTACCCTCACTACCAGAAGCTCGCCTACGGCGTGTTCATGACGGCTCGACGGCTGAGCCATTACTTCCAGGAGCACCATGTGATGGTCGTTAACGAGGCACCCCTGAACAGCATCCTGAATAACCCTGAGGCCACAGGACGCGTGGCCCTGTGGGGCATCGAGCTGTCACCTCTGGATGTTATCTACGAGAAGCGACTCGCAATCAAATCTCAAGTCCTCCCGGACTTCCTCGTACATTGGATGGAGCTGCAGCTGCCAGACACCCCAGACATGTCGCAGTCGTGGACAATGCACTTCGACGGCTCCAAGCGCGAAGCTGGAGCAGGAGCCAGGGTCATACTGACCTCCCTGCAGGGCGACCAGATGAAGTACGTCCTCCGGATGAAATTCCGAGCCTCCAACAATGAGGCCGAATACGAAGCCCTCATCCACGGCATGAGGATGGCAAAGATCTGCGGCGCAACGCGCCTGGTCATCTACGGTGACTCCAACCTCGTCGTCTAGCAGACGATGAACGAGTGCGACGCACACACCGAAAACATGATCGCGTACCGCGCGCTCTACAACGCACTCGAAGGAGAATTCGACGGCTGCGAGCTTCGGCACGTCGGAAGAGAAAGAAACGAGGAAGCCGACAGACTCGCCAACATCGGCTCCACCTACAAAAGGTGCCACCGGGTGTGTTCCTCGAACAGATCTGCGTGCCATCCATCAAGCGAAAATTCCCCAAGGGGTCACCCGAAGAAGCGGAACACTCGGGGTCTACACCACCCGAAGGACATGAAGGACCCGAGAAACTAGACACAGAGGTCGCCATGGTCAACCTGATGCAGGTCATGGCAGTCGAAGAAACTTCGACGCGACCGTACCTCCAGTTCTTGATAAACGGAGAACTGCCTGACAGCCCGACAGATGCCCGGCGCATATCTCGTCGGTCAAAAGCCTTCACCATCATCAATGGCGAGCTGTACAAGCGCAGTATTACGGGTGTACTACAAAGGGGCGTCACCATCGGTGATGGGAAAGCCATCCTCCAAGACATCCACGAGGGCATCTGTGGCCATCACGCAGGCAGCCGCTCCCTTGTCGCCAAAGCTCTATGATCCAGATTCTACTGGCCAACGGCCATGAGCGACGCAAAGGACATCGTCCGAAGATGCAACGGGTGCCAACGGTTCGCCGACAAACCGCACGCACCCGGGTCAGAACTCAGACCCATACCTATATCCTGGCCCTTTGCTCAATGGGGCCTCGACATGATCGGCAAACTGCCAAAGTCCTCGAAAGGTGGACACGTTTACCTCCTGGTCGCAGTCGACAAATTCACCAAGTGGGTGGAGGCCATGCCGGTCACCAACCAAAAGGGCAAAACTTCCGTCAAGTTCTTCGAGTCCATTGTCTACAGGTTCTGCGTACCGCACAGCATCATCACCGACAATGGATCGAACTTTATCTCCAAGGAGTTCCAGGACTTCTGTGAAGGCCTCGGGATCAACATCACGTACGCCTCAGTGGCACACCCGGAAACGAACGGGCAAGTGGAAAAGGCCAACGTCCTAATCGGCGCTGGTCTCAAGAAGCGCCTCATGAGTCCACTCGAACAGAAAGCTGGAGCGTGGATGAAAGAGTTACCATCCGTACTGTGGAGCTTACGGACTACGCCAAACAGCTCCACCGGCTACACGCCGTTCTTCATGGTGCACGGAGCCGAGGCCGTGCTACCAGCCGAAGTACGCCACCAGGCCCCCCGGGTCGTCGCTTACAGCGAAGCCGAATCCACGGCTGCAATCGAAGACGCCGTCGACACACTCGACGAAGCAAGAGACATAGCAACATCTCGATCAGCGGTGTACCAGCAGAGTCTCCGCAACTACCACAGCCGACGGCTACGCCCAAGGTCCTTCGTCGAAGGAGACCTTGTCTTGCAACTCAAGCAAGAACGACCGAAGAAATTCGAGTCGCCATGGGAAGGACCCTACGTCATCACCGAAGTCATCCCAGGTGGCGCCTATCGCCTCAAGCACGTGGAGTCTGGAGTCGCATACTCCAACCCATGGAACATCGCACACTTGCGGCGATTCTACCCATATCTACCTACCCCCTTTACTTTCAATAAGGCTCTTCAGCCAAGGCTATTCCACCGAACAATGTACTTCCTCCACTACGATATAAATAAAGCTAAGTGTTCCGCCCCAAAATCTTGTTCGCTACTTGCAATTTTACTTTATGCTACAAACGTACTCGGGGGCTCCCCCACCTCACGATCTCATCAACGAGGATCACACGTGTACACCTGAGTAGCTGACAACTTCAGGCAAACGAAAAGGACACGTACTCAAACAAAGCACCACGTGCTCACAATAAACAAAACCTTTATAACAAAGGGCACAACGAGCCCAGTCGAAATATACAAATTTTACATCTATCTCTTTTACAGGTACTACCTATTCTGAAGAATAACTTGAGCACACTGCTCAAACAAATCTACTACCTGTTCGGCATACTGCCTTACAGCCGCATAATGCGGACGCATATCCCACTCGCCACCATCCGGCCGAAGAGGTGGCCCAGCTGCTACAACAAACAAATCTACGTCAGGCCGGTGCAGCCTCACAAGGGACAACGCAGCCTTCACTCCTGCGACGAGCTGTTGCCGCACCAACTCCCTGACATTGCTCACGCTCCGAAACTTCGATAGAAGACCCGCAAGGCTCGTTGGTACGACATCCAAAGGAAACATGACATGCAACACCGATGCAAGCGACGTCTGCACCAGACGAAGCACCCGCGAAACCTGGTGCACACGATCCTGCACCGTCGCCAGAGCAAGGGCACGGTCACGATCCATCCAGAAGAAGCCGCCAGCCTCCATGTCTTGTTGAGTCAAGCAATTGACCCGAACAATGACACGCTCTTTCTCTTCCCTCGGAGAAAGGTTAGCACCTGCGACAATTGTACAAAATAAGAGGCAAGGCCAGCAGGCTCATCCGAAGAACCGAGATGCAGCTCTTAACAAAGAACAACTTACATTGAAGCTGCTCAGATAGCCGAAGCAGTTCCGTCATAAAGTACTCCTCTCTGGCTGCACCGCGATCCGCCTTGGACTTCCAAACATCGGCGTGACCACGCAACCCAAGCAACTCCCTCTCAAGACTACGAACACGGTCCCGAAGAAAAGCGAGTTGCGAGGAATCATCCAAAGATGGCCGCAGCTGCGCTGCAGGCGAGGTGTCAACAGGGTCAGCACCTGAAGGAACCTAGAACAACAGAAAAGCAAAGGACACAAACATTCAGAGAGTGATAGAGCACAACTCAGAATAATTCATTAAGCATATAAAGGCCACTACGTGGCACAAGGATTGTGTTCCTCCAAATATTTACAGCAAAAGCAGACTACAAACTATCCTACATCTACAACGCCTAAGACGCGGCACCCTGAGTCGCCTCGGAGCCAGATTGCCTAGCCTTGGCCTCCCCCTGCTGCCATAGCACATACTCAGACAACATATCAATGAGCTTTGGCCCATATCACTTGCAGCGAGCAGAATAGGCAGCAAAAAAGGCTAACTCGGATCCATCCGCGGTTGTCGGCATCCGGGAGGTGATCTGGGGAAAGTCCAGCTCCGCCCCAGCCTCCAAGGCCATCGCCAGCCCGACGGACGCGCCGATACCCTTCTGCTTGCGCTTGTACGCCGCAGGCGCTTCGGCTGACACAGCCTCCGCCAGGGCATCCACATCATCAAGGGTCGCGCCCTTAGGGACAAGCTCCTTGTAGAAGCGGCCAAGAACCTCCTTTGCCTTGGCAAGGGAGTTGACGACGGTGCTGCAGCTATCTTCGACCGCTACAGTTGCATCATCTAGAGCACTCCCATGCTCTAGAGCGCCGCGGTCAAACTCGATGCCTGCGGCATCTGAGACAAAAAAGAAGGAATGAAGAAATTAACATAGAAGAAGAAAAGAAAACAAAAGGAAAGGAGCACAAATATAACACTCACCCGAAACAGCCTTGGCAGCAGCCATGAGCTTGCCTGCCACCTCTCTTTCACGCGCAGCCGTAACAGTGGCCAGCTGCTCCTCACGGTCCGCGGCCTCCTGCTGCAAACGCTCCTTAGCTTCGGCTGCCTTGGTCAGCTCTAGCTCGAGGAGTTCCTTCGCACTAACGGCGGCCTCGGCCTTCTTCTCCGATTGACCAAGGCTCTTCTTGAGAGCGTCGACCTCACAGAGAGAAGTATTATGCTCCTCTACATTCAAAACAAGCAAATGTCAGAAAGCAGGACCGGAATAAATGAAAGAAGCATCAAAAGCACACAGGTACCTTGAAGCTGTTGGAGGTTAGCCTCTAGCACCAGGCGCTTCTGCACCAGCCGCTTGGCCTCCTGCAATAAAGGCTGCAGAAAAAGAAATACTAGTAAGAAAAAGGACTTGGGGGTTGTGCCCAACACAAAGGAATAAAAGCAAAATTCGCACACGAAGACACTCGGGGGCTCCCCCCGAAGATTCAAAAAAAGAAGAAGGCAAGAAATTTTTCAGACACCCGGGGCTCCCCCCGTGGCACGAAACAGAGGTACTTACATGCTCTGATGGAGACTCCGATGGCCCGCTGGCGAAATTCTGAGGCGCAACCACCTGCACCTCCTGCAGAGGAGGATTCGGAGCGGCGCCCCCGACGTTGCCACCGTTAGAGGAGGAGGAGACGCAACCTTCGACTCCCCCATCATCTCCCGAGCACCATCCCTGGAGGGGTCGTGGGAAGAATGTCTGCATACGAAACAATTAGCACAAGTACAAAGTCAACAAGAAAAAAGGACAGTAGTATAACAAGAAACTTACGAGCCCAGTGAGCTCAAGTCGAAGACAGGAGGAGTCCTTCGGGCTCTCTTCTCCCCCTTTTTATCCTCATTTTTCTCTTCCTTCTTTTCTTCCTTCTTCCGCTTCGCTGGCGGGTGCGGTGCTACAGCCCGCACAGGAATGGCAGGAATGGGAGAGGAAGAAACTTGATTTTATTCCTTTGTGTTTCTGTGAGTCGGAGGAGTCGAAGCATCCGAAGCATCGCTGGAGCTCCGCAATCGTTTGCGCGTGTGGTCCTCGCTCGACTTGCTGGCCTCTTCAGCTGGAGATCGTGCCGAAGGTAGTTCGGACACGGAATCCACCACGTCATTATCCGGCGCATCCGGAAATAATTCGGGCAATGGAGGTACCATGTCCGGCACCTTGAAGCTCGGCACAACAGAAGGGACTTTGTTAGCAAACAAAGGAAAATAAAACGCAGTCGGTGAAAAGCGCTACACGCACGAATCTACACCTGTGGAACAGCCAATGTCGAAGAAAACGGCGGAGTCAGCGACTTCCCCGGGATTTCCTCTCCGGCCTTGAACTTCAGCAGCGAGCGAAGGGTCCTGTCAAGATCCCCCTCGGAGATTTTCTCAGCCGAAACCCTCGTCGGATCACGGCGCCCAGAATAAAGAAACATCGGGTGCGCCCTAGCCTGGAGAGGCTGCACCCGATGCTCGAGAAACATGCGGATGATATCCACATCGTTCACCTCCTTCTCCGGAATCAACTGGAGATCCTCCACCCAACGGTAAAGGGCCTCTACCTCCGCCTCCTCGCCATCCAAGATCTTGTTTTTCCAAGACCTTTTCGGCTCAATATTTTGGGAGGGGTCAAAAGGAACAAGACCAAAATCTTGCCCAGGCACTACGGAGTCGCAGATATAAAACCATCGCCTCCGCCAGTACTGGACAGATTCGGACATGGAAAAGGAAAATAAAAGCAGATTGGGACTGGGGGAGATGATGCAACCCCCAATGGGATAAACACCATCCGAACCAGACTGCCTCTTCACGGAATAAAGCTTCCGGAAGAGGCCAAAGTGCGGCTCAATGCCGAGCCAGCACTCGCAGAATGTGATGAAACAAGCAATGTGAAGAAGAGAATTGGGCGAAAGATGATGCAGCTGGATGCCATAGAGAAAGAGCAGTCCACGGAGGAAGTTGTGGACTGGAAAGGAAAACCCACGCATAATGAAGGCGAGAAACATAACCCGGTACCCAGTGGGGGGAAGGGGGATTACCTCGTTGCCGGGGAGTCGGACGGCCTCCCTATCCTGCAGGATCAAGCCCCGCTCGCGAAGCTTGCGGAGATCACTCTCCCGCGTCTCTGATCGCCGCCAACCACCGTCGGTGACACGAGTAGTGGTGGCGTTTTTCTTTCCTCCGGTGGCGCTGGTACCAACTGCAGATGATGACTTCTTCGATTTCCCCATCGCGCTACGGCGGCGCCGACGGTGAGAGTGCAGAAGGGAAGATGGAAATGTGGAAGGAAATTCCAGCGCGCAGCAAGAATCGCTGGAGCACAAGGAGGCAGTGAAAACAAGAACTGATGCGGTGAAAACAAACTGCAGCTTTCCCCAATGATTATAACGACGAGGACGATGCACGGTAGCCGTCCATCTAGAAGACCTAACGCCAACGGTAGATCCGGCCATACACGTGTCAGTACCACAACGAACCGTCGTTACCACGCCGTCCACTACGCACGAAAATCGAGGAGACGCCGTAATTATCTCCACGCCGCGCGTGACCGGTCAATTCAAGGTCAGCAAGTGAGACCCACGCTCGTCCAGTCAAGACATCTCTGGCGCAGCAGACGCTTGAGGTCACTGATCGTCGGCACTGATGTCATCAAAAGCTATACTAGCAACAACTACAAGTTCATCGGCTTCAAAGCTAAGAGTACTCACTCGAATCAATGATTCGACTAAATACTCGGGGGCTACTCCTATTAGGAGCGCTGGCCGCGCACTCGAAGGATGAATAAAAACGACATGTTTCTTCGAGTCCTACGTCGAGTCTGCGACTCCACTACGGACTCGGGGGCTGCTCCCATAGGGAGGATGGATTTAAGCATCCGAAATTTTTTGTGTCCTACGGACTTAACAACTGAACGATGTTTGAACTAAAGTCTCCGCTCGAGTCTACGACTCGAACAGACACTCGGGGGATACTCCCATAGGGAGCGCTGGTCGCGCACCCTATTAATTCTTCGACTGCGATCTTTCGGATCAGCATGCAAAAACTTTTCGGCAACTCTGCCCCAGCAAGACGCTAAGTGAGAAATGTTCTCCTTGGCCACCCGAAACACCTCCGCGGTGATAAATATTCGGATGCTGTGTTTGCGACACAAAGATAAGACCTACAGATATCATCTGATGGCCTGGCAACGCACACGACTGCGCTCTGCTAGTAAAAACCCGTGCCAACAGGCGCGATGAAAAATCCCGACGGACGCGTTGGGTACATCAATTAAATTCACTGGAATTCCACTCCTGTAAGTCCTCCGCGGCCTGAGTCGAATTACGCCGGCATATGTTCCAGTTTCGAGTTGAGGGACTCGAACCTGAGGAAGATCGTGTTGTTTCGTCCTAAGACAGTTAACTGACCCTAATCTGTCGGGTGAGTCAGGCACACGCATCAATAATCCCTACACATGAACTATTGAAACACAAAGTCGCACCCGAAAGATTGAAGAGTCCTCAGCCGAACCTACGATTCGACTGATCACTCGGGGGCTACTGACATGGTTATACCCCGCGGGTGCATGATCTCAGCATACCTGGTCCAGCCCAAGGAAGGCCCACGACAAATGTATGCCGGACCATGAAGACTTTCAGGTGGCCCAGGCCCATGACGCCTTCAGATCCTTGGAGAGCAAGACTAGAGTAGATAGGAAATTCAAAGGGGTAAAACCCTAGAACCTGCAACCGACTAGGACTATGCCCGGGACCTGCCTAAGTCTATATAAAGGCCAGGAGGGCACGACCTAGATCTCTCGACTCATATTTTCGCATACACACCTCCACACCAGATTGCATCTGCGCATCCTCTAACCTTTGGTTCTGCCGTAATCAAAGAGCAGACAAGCAGGAGTAGGGTTTTCCCTCCGGGGGCCTGAACCTGGGTAAACCTTGTGTCCCCGTGTTGCTTGTTAGCACTGTTCCATGATCTCCAGCATCCCCATCTTCTCCAAAATCCAAGTCCATAACAACGGGCATTGATGAGATCAAACCTCGTCAAACCATTTCATAAATCTTCCTAGGCATAATAGAGACACTAGAACCAAAATCACATGAAGCTTTGAGATCAAAGTCATTCACTTGCATATTAATAATGGGTTCCCAACTATCTTCTACTTTCCTAGGAATAGAAGCTTTGTGTTTTAACTTCTCCTCCTTAATATTAACAAGAGCATATGTAATGTGTTTGGTGAAAGCAACATGCATATCACTAGCATAAAAACTTCTAGAAAGCTTTTGCAGGAACATAATCACTTCAGAAATATTGCAACCATCAAGATAAAAATCAAACTTAGCATCACTAGTAGTAGACTCATTGGCCATAGGCATTGTAGGAGGAGGAATATGGACTTCTTGTAGTTTAGTGGCATCCATATGGGTGATGGTGCACACACTATTGTTTTTATCAATTTCAGCTTCCCTTTCCCACTTAGAATGAAGTTGGGTAACAGTCTAACATTTTTATCAATAGTAACTTGTATGGCATTAGCAGCGGCAAAGGTACTGTCCATGGTTTCAGGTTTAGCAGCCATTTTATTAATCAAAGAGGATTGTGCTTCAGACAAAGAGGAAATATTTTTCTCAACATTTAAAAGCTTTTCCTCCACAGTCTTGTTGAAAGTGGTTTGTTTACTAATAAAGTCTTTGAGTATGACTTCAATTTCAGAGGGGGCACTTCTAGCATTGTTGTAGGAGTTTCCATAGGTATTGCCATTATTAGGATGATAAGGCATATAATTTTTGTTACTACCAAAATTATTCCTATAGGCATTGTTGTTGAAATTGTTGTTTCTATTGAAGTTCACATCAACTTGCTCTTCTTAAGCAACCAAATAGGCTAAGGGGACATTATTTGGATCTAAAGGATCTTCCCAATTAACAAGCATAGCCATAATAACGTAAATCTTATCACTCAAAGAGGAGGTTTCTTCAACAAAATTTACCTTCTTACCATGTGGATCTCTCTCAGTGTGCCATTCAGAATAATTTAACCATCATATTATCAAGCAGTTTTGTTGCAGCACCCAAGGTGATGGTCATAAAGGTACCTCCAGTAGCTGAATCCAACAAGTTTCTTGAAAAGAAGTTCAAACCTGCATAAAAAGTCAGGATAATCATCCAAGCAGTAAGTCCATGAGTGGGAAAATTCTTAACCAAAGATTTCATTCTTTCCCAAGCTTGAACAACATGTTCATTATCAAGTTGTTTAAATTTCATAATATCACTTCTCCTAGATATAATCTTAGCAGGAGGGTAGTACTTTCCAATAAAAGCATCTTTGCACTTAATCCAAGAATCAATACTATTTCTAGGAAAGGATAGCAACCATTCTTTAGCTTTTTCTCTCAAGGAGAAAGGAAACAACTTGAGCTTAATATTATATCCATCCACATCCTTATAGTTCTGCATCTCACAAAGTTCAACAAAGTTATTGAGATGGAGAGAAACATCATCAGAACTATGTAACATCCCAAAAATCATGATTTCAAAGTTTGCATTTCATTCATGCATTCATAATAATTTTAGGATCATTTTCAAATAAGATTTCAAAAATAGAAGCATTTGTTGTATATTATTTTATGTAAACAAGGCAATGGCCTTATTGCTACTCTCTAATATGACAATATTTGTTTTGAACAGAAAAGATTTGAACATAGGATTGATTGATATTTCCAAAGCTTGGTCAAAGTTTTCAAAACAAAATATGAATTCAAAACCATACATATGCCTATTTTAAATAAATGATAAAGGCAAGGTTTATTTTAAATTTCAATGGGCCAATATAATTTTGAGTGAACAACAATGTTCCATACTCAAATATTTGCAAGTTTCACCTTACAAAAATCCAGAATAAGTTTGAATTCAAACTCATTTGAAATCATTTGAAGAACATTCCTGAAAATCAAATTAGAAAAAGAAAAGGGAAAATGAAAAAATAAAAACAGGCGCTGCACTTTGAGCCCAGCACCAGAACTGGCCCAGCAAGCCCACCCGGAGCAGCCCCTTCCCTCTCCCTCTTCCACGCGCGTAGACTTACCCCGCTGACACTGCCCGATGGCCCCGTCCAGCTCATCACCTTTCTTCCCCACCCCACGCCCGCGGACATAGTCGCCAGTCATTTCTTCCCCATTCACCGCCGCGTGATTGTGGGCTTGATTGCCATTGATTCATTGCGTGGATTCCTCGCCTCTGCTGGCTACTTAAACCCCTCTACCCCCTCTCCATTTCCGCCCAAACCCCAAGCCCTGAGCGCCTCTAGGCTGCGAGAATTCCTCGCCACAACCCCGCTGCCCCGACGAGCTGCAGCGCCAATTCCGGCCAACCCCGACCACCACTCTCTTCCTAGATCACACGAGCACACTCTACTTCACCATGCGCACCTCCCAGTACCACTAGCTCGCCCGCGCGTCCCCCAGAGCATCGGCAACGCAATTGACTGAGCGCCACCGTCTTCGGTTTCAACTCCAACGACCTCCTGTGGTAATCTCTGACCGCCCCTTTCCCCCTAGTTAACACTCGCGTGACCAGCATCGCCTTGCGCATCTGACCCACTCCTTCTCTTGCCTTGGCATGATCTGTACCCTCGCCATCGACGACGAACAGAAGCACCCGTCGCCAGAAGGAACGCCGGCGAGCAATCTACGCCAACCTTGTGCGCCCCTGTACCTGCAAAGACCACCTCAAGCATCAGCACGTCTTTGCGAACCTGGTGAGAACTGTCCCCCTCTCCCGCGCTTCCTGTATCATCGGCACCGTCCTCGTCTGACCGTGCCGCCGCCAGCCACCGTCGCGCGCCGCCCATCTTTGGTCAAACGCATGTGCACCGTTAGATCTGGATCCAGCGAGTAGATTAGATTCACTTAAATTGAACCGGTACGCTCATTTGTGCCGCCCGATCCACTTTAAATCCAATGCTCCACAGAGCTCAATCCGCGCGAAATGGTATCAGCCAGTTAGGTTAAGACACGTGGCTCCAGGATTTGTTTTAAAAACAGAATTGAAACTATTAGATGTTCAAACTTCAAAAATTCATAACTATTGATCCACAGGTACAAATTTTGCAAATTTTATATCAATGTAATCAGCATAAAGAGTACTTTCCAACCATGCACTTTGTTTAATGAATTGATTACATAAACTTACTTGTTTTTTCAGAGACATTTGTAAACTTATTTTGTGTATAAAAATTAGTTGGAAAATGTTTTAAAGGAAAAATAAAGTTTAATTTGATGTATAAATGTTTAGTTTATCAATCAGTACTTGTTTACTTGCCTTGTTGGGTTTATAAAAAATCATCACATGTCATTTGCATGCACTCATATATTTTTCTTGTTTATTTTGATATGTGAATTTGGTGCTATCATTTTATGTGTAGATTTTGGTGCTAGTGGTGATTGTGACTGTGAGGATTTTTGTTACTCCCCCAACTACCAAGGCAAGTGGTGCTTCATACTTTTGTCCCAATATTTTGACTATGCATTAGAAATATTTTGCATAGGGCTTGCATGATAAATTTTGCTAAGTATCTATATGCTATGCTTGGGAAACCCTAGTAGTTGTAGAATTGTTAGAATTTTTTGTTTTTAAGTTAAGATACTTGCTATTACCATGCTTAGTAACCAAGGGTGGAATATTTACATGTTATGGAAAAATATTGCTATGTCTTTGACTTATATTTTTGCTTAATAAAACAACTAAGTAAATGAAACACCTGGGTGGATTGGTAATTGCTTGGTGGTTTTTGGTTGAGTGGTTACCAGGGCCCATTTTCCAATGGTCTACCCTGTGTATCTCACTTGTGGAATGCCACCCAGGAACAAAGGGATTTGAGATGCCATATGTTAAGAAGCTTCTAGTGCAGCCACATGGCATTAAGGGATCTGCCTGGATCATATAGGTTGCAATAACTTAGCCAAATGGACAGTTGGTGATAGGGGATGATAGGTTTGGAGCGCGTCCATTTTGGTCTAAGGGAAGGCTTATGAAAGGTCTTGTCTTGGTGAAAATCAAGTCTTGTGGGGAAATTGCACCACCTCTGCAGAAGGAAGAAACTAAGTACTTAGCCGTTTCCACGGTAATGGACAATTTTAGCATCAAGACATGGAAGCTATCAAGAATATCCTCATCCCAATTTTCTAAGTTAAAACTTGTGGATGAACAAGGGTGAGGTTCACCAATGTCAATTGGTGGTTCCTTGGGAGTTTTTGCCAAACAAAAACTTAGTGTTTTCAACTGATAGGAAAAACCTATTTTGAGCAAAGCAAGCCTAAGCTACACATAGGAAAATTCATGTAGTATCTAGATACTAATATTCTACTAAGGTATCACTTGCCAATACTATTCCAATGTATTGACCCACTATGGCTGTAACTTGTGATGTTGCAGGTTACTCTGATGAGGATTCGGGTTATGAGTCTACACTCAACATGCTTGCCTGTGGCACATGAAGATGAAGACTTCTATTTATATTGTTTTGATAAACTCTTGTACTAGCCTATGGCTATGGAGTTGTAAAAGACTATGTTATCTATGGAATGACGATGTAATAATGACGATGTAAAAGACTATGTTACCTCTGTAAGACCCCACCTTTATAAAGGTAAAGGTCCCTATGATTGCAATCCTAGTCCCTATATCAATTGCTAGCATCCACAGTTTAAGATGAAGTACACGGAAACAAAGGTCATTATTACATCGTCATTCCAGAGATAACATAGTCTTTTACAACTCCATAGCCATAGGCTAGTACAAGAGTTTATCATAAATAAAAGTCTTCACATGTTATGTGTGTAACATCACAACATTGGGTCAATATTAGTATAGTAGAATATTAGTCTACTACATGAATTTGGCTATAGGTTTTTCCTATCATTGAAAACACTAAGTTTTTGTTTGACAAAACTCCAAGGAACCACCTGACATTGCTCACCCTTGTTCATCCACAAGTTTTAACTTAGAAAATTGGGATGAGATCTTTGAGATGCTCAAATTGTCCACTTAGTTTCTTCAGAGAGGTGGTGCACTTCCCACAAGACTTGATTTTCACCAAGATAGGACCTTAAAACCTAAGTTATTGCAACCTATATGATTGCAGAGTATAATGCCATGTGGCACTAGAAGCCCATACATGGCATCTCAAATCTTTGTGTTCCTGGTGGTATTCCACAAGTGAGATACAGTAGATGTAAAATGGGCCCGTAACCACTACCACCAAGCAATGTGTTTCATTCACTTAGTTTTTATTACAAAACATAAGTCACAAATATTTTGCCATAACATGTAGCTGACTACTAGTAGGCTAAATAAAGTATCTTAACTTATAAATAAAAATTTTAACAATTCTACAACTACTAGGATTTAGCATATAGTATCATGCAAAAATATTTCTAATGCATAGTCAAAATATTGGGACAAAAGTATGAAGCACCACTTGCCTTGGTAGTTGGGGAGTAACAACAAACACATAAAATGATAGCACCAAATTCACATATCAAAATAAACAAGAAAAATATATGAGTGCATGCAAATGACATGTGATGATTTTTTTCTAAACCCAACAAGGCAAGTAAACAGTACTGATTGATAAAATAAATATTTATACATCAAATAAACTTTATTTGGCCTTTAAAACATTTTCCAACTAATTTTTATACAAAAAATAAGCTTAAAATGTCTCTGCAAAAACAACTAAGTTTACAGAAGCAATTCATTAAACAAAGTGCATGGTTGGAAATTACTCTTTATGCTGATTCCATTGATATAAAATTTGCAAAATTTGGACGTGTGGATCAAAAGTTATTGAGAAGGAAAGAGCGTGGCAGATGCTCATGCGAGGGCGCCGCGCTGCAAGAAAAGGCACAGGGTTGAGTGGAGGCTGGCGCCGACACATGCAGAGGTCGTTGGAAACCAGATAAGGGACCTGTGGCGCCTGACTGCGCTTTGTCAGCCGCCGCATGGGCGAGCTCGGTGCGGGAAGCTACAGGCTAGTGAAGTGCAGAGTGCTCGTGTGAAGTAGAGGAGAGGGGCTGATCTAGGAGGATTACTGTGGTCTGGGGCTGGGTCATGCGTATTGAATCGAATTACCCCAAGCATTAGTCTTGGCTGGGGCTTGGGTAATGGAGGAAATGGGGAGGGGGAAGGGTGAGGGGCAGAGGCGCAGAAGCGCAGGAAAAGAAGCAGAAATCCTTTCACAATCACGCCCGCGAATGACACAAAACAACGGCCGGTGAAAATCACGGCTCACTGGGAAGAAGTGTGTGGTGCTGAGTCGATGGGTCGAAAGAGGAGGGTAAGCAAACGCATGGAAAGTGGTGGAAGGAGGAGAGCTGCTGTGAGGGTCTTACAAGGGGTCGCGGGGTGTTTCAGGTCAATTTCGTTTTTTTTCATTTTTTTTCATTTTTTTTAATTTTTTTTTTTTGAATTTTCTTTTGAAATCTTTCAAAATGATTTGATGAGTTTGAATTCAAATATATTTTTTTTTGTAAGGTGAACTTTGCAAAATTTGAGTTTGGAAAATATTTTTGTATCTCAAAATATTTATATATTTGAAATTATAAAAAAAAATTGCCTCTGAAACAATTTAAAAAATCATATATTATGTATTTTAATTTAATTTTTTTTTTTGAAAACTGAAAACTTTGCTTTGGAAATATCAATTCATATTATCAATGTTCAAATATTTTAAAAAAAAAAAATATTCAAGAGAGAGAGCAAGGCCATTGGCTTGTTTACATAAATAAATTAATAGACACAAATAAATGCTTTCAGCGAACTTGAAATTGAAAATGAAAATGAAATATGAATGCATGAATGATATGAAAACTTTGAAATCATGATTTTTGGGATGTTACTAGTACTATAAAATTGCTCTCTCACCACAAGATTCAAAAAATTAGGCTTAATTTCATAAAAGGTACCATCAGGAGCAGGTGGAGCAATAGGAGTGCTAAGGAAATCATTGTTGTTTGTGCTAGTGAAGTCACACAACTTGGTGTTCTTAGCAGAGTTCATTTTGTCAAAGTGGAGGAAGCCAAAAACAACAGCAGCAGCTAGAACAGGAACTAATTTTTTTGTGTTTTTGATAAGAGAAAGCAAACCAAACTAAACTAATTATTTTGGAGTTTTTGATAAAAAGAGGCAAACAAAACCAAGCAAAATAAACTAAGTAAACTAAAAACAAAGAAAAGAGAAAGGTTGAGGAGGACTCCCCTTGTGAAGACGTCCTTAACCTCCCCGACAACGACGCCAGAAAACTTTTTGATGGCGCTTCGTTGATGTGGGAGTGCTTCGTGGGGAAACCCCAAGAGAAAGGTGTGATGCAGCACAGCAGCAAGTATTCCCTCAGTAAGAAACCGAGGTTATCGAACCATTAGGAGGAAGGAAACGTCTCAAAGGTGTTGCAAGCAACGTGGAAACCTGCACAACACAAACTCAAGACTTTGCGCCAACTAACAGTGAGGTTGTCAATCTCACCGGTTGCTGTAACAAAGGATTAACTGTATGGTGTGGAAGGTGATGATGGTTTGCATCAAGTAAATAGTAACAGTGGAAGATCTATTAATGGTAAAGATTGGACCGGGGTCCTTAGTTCACTAGAGGTGTTCTCCTTAGATAAACAAACATGGCATGCTGGGTAAACAAATTACAGCAGGGCAATTGACGGGACTAAGCAAGGCATAACAATGCAATACTAGACATAAAGATCCTATGAGATTTGATTGGGAAATAAAACAAGATACATAGACCGCCATCCAACTGCATCTATGACTAGAAGTCCACCTTTGGGTTATCATCCGAACCCCCTCTAGTATTAAGTTGCAAGCAACAAACAACTGTTTTAACCAAAGTGTGTAAGGTAAACAATCCACTTGTTCCAGGAACAAGAGATTGTTGTTTTCCCCTAGTGGCAACAGCACATCTACAACCGAAGAGATTTCTGACACTTCCCTTGATTAAATAGAGGCATGAACCCGCTATCGAGCATAAATACCCCCTCTTGGAGTCACTAGCAACTACTCGGCCAAGATAGCTACTAACAACGGAGAGCATGCAAGATCACATACAACACATACATGATAGAATAAATAAGACAAAACCATTAATCCATCTGACATAGTAATCTCAATATCCATCGGATCCCCGCAAACACAACATGCATGATTACAAATAGATGAGATCATGAACGGAGCTCACAAAATCTAGACATGAAAGCACAAGGGAGGAGATACAACCATCTAGCTACTACATGGACCCGTAGTCCAAGGTGGAACTACTCACGCTTCATACTGGAGGCTGGCATGATGAAGAAGAAGGCCTCCGGGATGATCTCCCCTCCGGCAGGGTGCCGGGAAGAGCTTCAGATCTGCCTGGTCTAGGGATGATGGTGGCGGCGGCTATAGACGGTTTCGTGGAATATTGATCGGGTGCTTAGGGTTTAGGAATCGAGGGCTTCTTATAGGTGAAGAGGCAAGGCTGGGAGGCGGCCAGGGGGGCACACCCTGCCCAGGCACGGGCCCACCCTAGGACGCGCCTGGGGGGTGCAGCCGCCCTGTGGCGCCCCTCCGTCTCTCCTCTGGACTCCATGTTCTCCTTGATGAAAAATTGAATTTGGCTTTTGTCCCGTCCAATTCCGAGAATATTTTTTACTAGCTTTTTTGGAACCAAAAACAGCAGAAAACAGGCAACTGGCACTGTGGCAACTTGTAAATAGGTTAGTACCAGAAAACATATGAAAAGCACCTCAAAGTGTGGACAAAGAAAAGCAAAGAAGATACTAAACAAGCATGGAACATAAAAAATTATAGATACATTTCTGACGTACCAGTATGTCTAGTCCCCGAGGATCTGGTCGTTAGTTTTCAATGGGCAGATACTTATTAGGAATTTCTTTGATGTCCAGTCCCCGAGTGGCTAGTCGATGAATTTCAGCGACTAGGCACTTAGGAATTTCTTCGATGTCTAGTCCCCAAGTGGCTAGTCACTGAATTTCAGCGACTAGTCACTTAGGAGTTTTTTTTATGTTTGCTTATATAAGTTGTGTCTGTGCAGGGCCTCCAGCATGATTCGGCGGAGCGAATGGCCGCCAGAGAGCGTTTGGAGTGCGACCTCCGCTCCTTGCAGGAGGTGAACAAACAGCTGCAAGCGACCGCGAGTAGGTTTTCTAAATACCCTCTCCATCGCTATCTTGTTTCTGATTGTGATCTCACCCTTGCGTTGCTGCAGAGGGGCATTCGGCCGCGGTGGTGAAGGATCGCGAAGGTTTGGTCCCCATTAGCGGGTTGACAGCTGCCCAGTCGTCGTTGACCATCGCGGAGAAGCGGGTGGCCGAGCCAGAACGAGAGCTCAAGGCCGCAAAGGTGGAGGCGATTTCGGCTGAGGAGAGGGCTAAGGCGGCTGTCGCTGCCGCAGCTGAGGAGCGGAATGTGTCTGATGCTCTCGTCGCGGGGCTGTAGACCGATTTGTCGGGTCTTCAAGATTTCATCACGGGGCGCTGTCTTACCCTGATTGGTGAGTTCCTTCGTCTTGTGTTTGGTTGTATCCTTGATGTGGTTGACTCTAATTGTGCGTCCTTCTGACGACACATTGCTTGTTCTTCTGTAGGGAAAATTCTTGATGACGAGCCCGAGGCGCAGTCGTACGAGGTGTGGCAGTGTATCACCATGCTGGTGGATTTTGCCGCCCTTTCGACGACCTACATTTGCGCGTACCTCCAGGAGATCTCGCTGACGGAGGTGATCCCCAGCGAACTCACGGAGGTATGGCGCTACCTGGACAGGGCTCCGACGGTTGTGGAGTACATGTCGTGGTCGGCCTTCCGCCGTGGAGCCACGACTGCACTGAGCCTTGGGCTCGCCCACTTCCCTGACGACTTCGACCTCGACGACATCACCAGCGGGTATCCCTCGACGACTGGCTCGGTCGAGATCTCCGACTTGTTGAAGTTGACCGACCAGGCTGTGGTCTACTCCGAGCGGGTGCTAGCAATGGGCGACGTTCTGCCGTATCAGGAGACGATCGTTGCTCCAAACGACCCGAACCGGCACATCGTGACTTCAAGGTGGAGCAGTCGTTCCGATCGGTGATAGCAGGCACCTTGACGACGTATCCGTCGAACCCGTGGGTCCCCTTCATCCGCATTCTTGGTAATTATGGTGCGTCGTCTTCGAAGCCTGCAGAGTAGATGACTTTGTCGATTGGCGTTAGTTGAAAGAAATGTACGCTTGCCCTTGTAAGAGAACAAAATTTGTTGCCGTAAGGAATGCATGTGTGCTTTTGTCAACTTTAATTTGAGTTTGGATTATTTTGTTGTGCGAGTCCCCGAGCGCGTCCGCCCTTTTATGGGGCTTACCTCGCGTTTGTGTATGTATGTTTGCTTTTATACTGTTAGTTAGTTGAGTTCGACTCGCCGTGGCTTAGGAAGCCAGTCGCTTGGTGACCCCAAAGGGTGCTTTGTACTTAGCCATTTTCCCGGGAGCGAACGGGGTCGGTTGGACGAGTCCCCGAGCGTGGTACTTAGCCATTCTAGTCGCATGCTCAAGGTAGGTGAGGACGGAGCGCATTGTATTTGGCACGTCACTCCACCTGACTCGGAGAGCCAGTCACATGGCGAGTCCAGGGTGTGCTCTCATACTTGGTGTTTTCCCTAGCCGTGTAGGATTGGACTAGTGTCAGTCCCCGAGCGTGGTACTTGACCGTTCGAGTCGCTATGCCAAGGATGTGGAGGACTGGGTCGCTATGAGAAGCGAATGCGGTTGTCTTGGCCCGGCGAGCCAGTCGAGCGAGGCGACTCCGATGGGGCTCCGGGTTGGCATTTTCGTGGATGACGCAAGGCCCGAATTTTATCGATGCCCTTGTATCGCACTACTTAGCCGTGCTGGTCACACCACCAAGGGTTGACTTCCGTGATTAGCGTAATGCTGTTTTTACGAGTGCAAATGGCACAAGGATTGGAGAGTAGACACAATTTGTGTGAGTCGAAAATCTTTATTGCATGGCGGGGAGAGTACATGTCAGAGTTCTATGTGTAGAAGTTCCTTAGGTGGTGTACATTCCACGGCTGCTTGACGTCGAGTTGTCCGTCGCCTCGGACATTGATGAGGTAGTAGGCGCCATTCCCAGGACTCGCCTATGGCGAATGGTCCCTCCCACAGGGGAGAAAGCTTGTGCATGCCCTTCTTGTCCTGGATTAGTCGTAGGACCAGGTCGCCTTCCTAGAAGGTGCGAGTATGGACTCGGCGGAAGTGGTAGCGGCGGAGTCCTTGCTGGTAGATGGCGGTGCAGGAGAGAGCTAGGTAGCATGCTTTGTCGAGCTGGTCGACCCTGTCCTGGCGTGCAAGATCGTTTTCGTCCTCCGCGTAGTTGACGACATGAGGCGACTTGTGCTCGGGGTTAGTCGGCATGACGGCTTCGGTGTCGTACACCATGAAGAAGGGCGTGAACCCAGTCGATCTGTTGATGGAGGTGCGGATGCCCCTGGTGACGGAAGGGAGCTCCTCGACCCGACACCCCGGAGTTTTCTCGAGGGGAACTTGCAGTCATGGTTTTGGCCGTGGAGGATGCTCTGGTTGGCGCGTTCCGCCTGGCCGTTAGACTCCGTATGGGCGACTGAGGTGAGGTCGAGCCATATGTTGTGATCCTCATAGTACTCGGCCATAGCACCCTTGGCGAAGTTGGTGTCGTTGTTCATGATGATGTTGTGCGGGAATCCGTAGAGGTATATGAGCTTGGCCTCCACCCACTTGGTGAATTTGTCGACTGCGACCAGGAGGTGGGTGTAGTTGGAGGGGGCCTTCTTGAAGGTACCCGCCATGTCCATGCCCCATACGACGAATGGCCAGGTGATGGGGATGGTCTTGAGCGCCGAGCTTGGTACGTGCGTTTGATTGGCATACTTTTGACACCTGACGCAGCGCTGTACGATGTCAACCGCGTCGGAGTGTGCGGTGAGCTAGTAGAAGCCATGTCGCATGGCTTTGGCGACCATGGACCAGGCACCAGCGTGATGGCCGCAGTCGCCGGCGTGGATGTCTTGGAGGATCTTGCGGCCTTCCGCAGGCTGCACGCAGCGTTAGAACACGCTGGTCACGCTGAGTTTGTGGAGTTCGCCGTTGATGATGACGAAGGATTTGCATCGGCGCACGATCATGCGTGCCTCCGTCTCGTCTGCTGGCAGGGTCCCTCCCTCGAGGTAGGCGACATATGGCATGGTACAGTCGCTTGGCTCCGCAACCATGGCGACCAAAGCTGGTTCTGGTTGCAGCAGTATCCCAAGGTCGATATTCCTCGGGTGAGAGACAAAGGGCTTGGTGATGGTGTCGAGGAAGACACCGATGGGTGGTGCGTCGCCAGCCGATTCGATGTGAGAGAGGGCGTCGGACTCTTTGTTCTTCCACTGGTCGATCCACTCGACAGATTACCCGGCGAAGTGGCCTCCCAGCTGGTCCACTGCTTGGCGGTATGCCGTCATGGTGGGGGAGACGGCGTCGCGGGTGCCGGCAACTTGCACGGAGACGAGGCTGGAGTTGCCATAGCACCGTAGGTGGTTGATGTTCATCTCCTTGGCGTCTCGCATGCCGTGAAGGAGAGCCTCGTACTTGGCCATGTTGTTGGTGCAGGGGGTGAAGTCGAGGTATAGCATGTAGCGCAGTTTGTGGCCCTTGGGAAAGGTGAGCACGATCCCTGCCCCTGCGCCATGTGCATTCTTGGACCCGTCGAAGTGGAGCGACCAGTAATGGATGTACGGCAGCTTCTCCGGCCGCTGCGCCTCCTCCCATTCGGCGAGGAAGTCTGCCAGGGCCTTGACTTGATTGCCTTGCGCGGCTCGTACTTGATATTGTGGACATCGATCTCGACGGCCCACTTGGTGACTCGCCCGGTCGCCTCGCAGTTGTGGATGATGTCCTTCAACGGCACCGAGGAGATGACCGTAATTGGGTGCTCCTAGAAGTAGTGCGGCAGTCGCCGCTGGGCTCGGAAGACCGCATATACCAGTTTCTGGTACTGCGGGTAGCACTGTCGTGACTCGGTGAGGACTTCGCTGATGTAGTAGATAGGTCACTGCACGGGGCGCTCCTTGCCCTCTTCTGTCCGTTCGATGACCATGACGGCGTTGACGGCTTGCTCGGATGCCGCGACGTAGACGAGCATCGGCTCTTTTTCGATGGGAGCGGCGAGCAGCGAGGCCGCGATTAGCACCTCTTTGAGCGTGTGGAGCGCGTCATCTGCCTCCTTGTCCCACTGGAACGTGGGGTTTTTGCGCATTTGGCGGTAGAGAGGCATTGCCTTATCGCCTAGCAGGGGGATGAAGCGGTTGAGAGCCGCGACTCGCCCGACCAACTTCTGGGCGTCGCGGAGGCACTCGGGTTTGCCGAGTTGGGCGATCATGTTGATCTTGGTGGGGTTTTCCTTGATGCCTCGCTTGGAGACTACATACCCCAATAGATGTCCAGTGGGTACACCGAAGGTGCACTTTCCTGGGTTGAGTTTGATCTTGTACCTCCGCAGATTTGCGAAGGTTTTGTCCAGGTCGGAGAGTAGATCACTCTGGCGATTGGACTTTACCATCACGTCGTCGATGTAGACATGGATGTTGCAGCCAATTTGGCTTGCAAGGCACTCTTGCATGCACCGCTGGTAGGTCGCTCCGACGTTCTTGAGGCCGAACGTCATGGCGGTGTAGCAGAAGGCACCAAATCGCGTGATGAACGCCGTCTTATCCTCGTCCTCGACTGCCATTTTGATCTGGTTGTAACCAGAGTAGGAGTCAAGTAAACAAAGCGACTCCGAGCCCGCGGTCGAGTCGATGATTTGATCGATTCCCGGGAGGATGAACTGCTCCTGTGGGCAGGCGCTGTTGAGGTTTGTGTAGTAGATACACATTCCCCAGGTCCTGTTCTTCTTTTCGACCAGGACTGGGTTTGCCAGCCACTTGGAGTATTTGATGGGCCATATGAAGCCTGCAGTAAGTAGACGCTGCACCTCATCAGCGATCTCTCGGCGGCGCTCTTCATTGAAGGGCCGCAGCAAGTGCTTAATAGGTCGCGTTTTAGGGTCGGCGTTGAGTTTGTGCTCAGTGAGTTCCCTCGGGACACCTAGCATGTCAGATGGCTTCCATGCAAAGATGTCGCGATTCTCACGTAGGAACTCGATGAGCGCGCTTTCCTATGCGGGGCTCATGCCTATCCTGATCTTCACCGTCTGGCTGGAGTCGCCTAGGACTAGCTCGATGGAGCGTGTGTGCGTGGTGGCTTCGAATGCGGTCGAGCCACCGTTCTTCGAGTTGGTCTTCTTTAGTATTGTGGGGTCGTCATTGTCGACCCCGCTCGTGTATCTAGCGAGCTCCTCCGCGTGGTTGGCCTCCGCGGCGATGACGGCGTCCGCGAGCTCGGCGCCCTTTGCTTCGCACTCCACGGCCATGTCGGTGTCGTCGTGGACGGTGATGATGTCGCACGGCCCTAGGAGCTTCATCGTGTTACACGCGTAGTGTGGCGCCGCCATGAACTTGGCGAACGCTTGTCGCCCTAAGACGCAGTGGTAGGGGCTGTTGAAGGGCACCAGCTCAAAGACGATCCGCTCGGTGCAGAAGTTTGCTGGTGTGCCGAAGGTGACTAGAAGCGTCACCTCCCCGATCGGGTACGCCTTTCGACCAGGGACGATGCCATGGAAGGTGGTGAAGGTCGTCTCAATCATCGACTGCAGGATCCGCAGCCGCCTGAACATGTCTAGGTAGAGTATGTTGATGGAGCTCCCGCCATCCATCAATGTCTTGGTGAGCCAGTAGTCGCCCACTTTGGGATTGCCCGCCAGGGCGACCCGCCCCGGATATTTGATCTGTGGCGAGTGGTCCTCGTGGCTCCACGTGATGCGCTGTTTGGACCAGTTGAGGAAGCGGGGCACGTCGACCTGGGACACCGCATTGACAGCGACCGCGCGGGCGATGACCTTCTTCTTGCGCTTGGTGCTGAACCCGGTGAAGGTGTGGAGCGACCCGACGTCGTTGCCGAATGCCCTGCCGTTTGGCGGGTTGCTGTTGGGGTCCTCCCTTGCACGTCATGCCTTCTCGATCTGCATCAGGGAGTGGCAGTTGGCGGTCGTGTGCATGGCGGGCTTCCCCTCCCTGCTATGGAACACACGGGGTTGGTTGAGGAGAGCCGAGGGGTCGAATTTCGGCCTCGTCTTGTTGTTGTCGCCGTTGCGGTGTTGGCCTCTGTCATGGAGAAATCTCTTGGGGTCGCATGGCGTGTAGCCAGCATTGGCGATGAAATTGACTCGCTCGTCACCGCTGCGCTTGCCATGAGGCGAGTGTTGCTGTAGCCTAGCTCAGGTCGCCTCATATTGTCATGGCCGCTTGGGCGGCGATTTCCACCCGATTCGTTGTCGGTTTCTTGGTTTGGGTCCTCCTCCGCGTACCGCTTGGCAATCTCTAGGAGGTTTGGGATGTTGTCGAGTGTTTTTTACACCCGCTTGAGTTTGGCGACCAGTGGTTCATAGCGGCATGAGGTCTTGAAGTAGTGGATAGCCGTTTCTGGGTGGATGCCAGCCGCGTTGAACCATAGATCTTGCCACCTTTGGAGCCAGTTGCGGGTCGACTCACTGGGTCCCTGGACGCATCGCTCCAGGTCCTCGATGCTGGTGACGCGGTTGTAGGAACTTCTAAGTGCCTAATGAAGGCGTCGCGCATGTCCTCCTAGGAATCGATGTTGTCCATGGGGAGGGTGTTGATTCATTGTCGAGTCACTCCCTCCATCATTAGGGGGAGGTAGCGGGCGGCGAGTAGGTCGGTGTGGCCGGCGATTCCCATCGCCATTAGGTATGTGTCCAGCCACACGGACGGATCGTACGAGGGATCATACTTTTCGATCTCATTTGGCGCTTTTTTGAAGTTTGCCGAATATTTTTCGCCTCGGATCATCGATCTAAAGCACTGGGGGCCGACTCGGCTGAGCGAGCCCCTTGTCTCGCCATCGCGGCGGTTGGTGAGGGTGTGCCTCAGGTCGTCGGGCTGGCGTGAGCGCCAACTTTGGTTGTTGATGATGTGGGTCCACGCGTCGAGTAGCTGCCCGTTGGCAGCGACCATGTTATTCATCGGCCGTGGGTCGTTGGTGGAGAGTGCCGCGTGCGTGGCCCGTGGTTGGAGCTGCAGGGGCTCAGGTGGTGGGCAGTTGAGAGTGTTCGCCATTGATGGGCGGCTGCTCGAGGCCGCCCTGCTTCCTGAGGAGCGGGAGTACATGCGCCCCCACAAGTCGGCTCCTGCGACTTGCTGCTCAACAGCCTTGGCGAGTAGGGCCTTGGCGTATTGGATCTGCAGCGCGCCTTCCCCCGTCACGTTGAGGTTGGCGACCATGGCTCGACCAACGATGACATTGTCCATTGGGGTGGAGTACAGCGGGAGGTTGTTTGCGTCCCGCTCTTATGGGGAGATGAGGATCCTCGGCTGTTCTGGAGAGGGCGTGCGACCGGGCGGTGGTGGGGGAGCGCCGTTTGCTGTTGCGCCTGGTGGTGGCCGAGAACTTCCTCCTGGTGGTGCATTCTCGCATATCACGCGATCGGCAGCGCGAGCCGAGTCATTCTCTTCGTCGAAGTTCAGGGCTCGTCCCTAAACGGTGGGGTTCAGGTGCGACCTGATGCAGCGCTGGTGATAGAGCGAGAGCTCCTGCGCCGTCGCGTGCTCGAGGCAAAACTTTTCGTGCTCGGCTTGTTCCTTGCGAACCGCCTCCTTTAGGCATAGGCGGAGTTCCTCGACTTCCCCCGCTGTCGCGGTTGGCGGGATCGACATGGAGAAGGGATCTGGCGGGGCACTCGCGCCGCCCGCCATGTAGGCCGCGATGAAGCAACCGGATCCGGCGTAGAGGTCGCCGGAGTTCTCCGATCCGGAATCGGAGTCGAAGATCCCGAGGATAGACGGGTCCTCGAAATCACCGATGTTGGAGACTTGGGTGATGGAGCCGGTTGGTGACACGGCGGTGATGGATTCGGCGACTGAGGTCGGGGTCGCCGAGTCGGCGTCGTCGTTGAGGGCCGTGGTGTCCACGGCCGCGTTGGTCTCAGCCACGTTGCTGGTGGCTGAGTCATACTCGGAGGCGAGGCGATGGATGGTGCGGACCTGACTCTCAGAGAGCCGATCGCATGGTGGCGACTCGCGGATGCGCGCCGAGTTCTTTGAGACGATGACGTCGGTGAAGCCGACAAAGAGGATGATCGTGCCGACCGGCATGATCATGCTGTGCGTGACCGGGCGCGACGCCGGGACCTAGCTGCTTGGCAAGATCTGGAGGATCTCGCCGAAGGCGATCATGCGGCCGGTGGCGATCGTCAGGTTGATTGGCAAGTAGGGTCTCGCCGCAGAACACAGGCCTAACCGGCCAGGCCCCACGGTGGGCGCCACTATCGTGGGAATGGCCATGGCAGATGTTGCGATTGGCAGCGAGTAGTAGAACGAGGGGCAAGGGAGACCAGCCATCTGCGGTGCGAGATGAGGGCAAATACACAAGGATTTACCGAGGTTCGCCCCGCGGAATGGTAAAGACCTACTCCTGCTAGATTGTATTGATGAGAGAGTACAATGGGCGAGCTCGGCGGCTAGGCGGCAAGTCGAAGGGGTGTATAATAGAACGTGAGTTCTATGCGTACCCTAGGAAGGTTTATATAGAGTAACCTCGCTAGGGTTTACAGATCTACAACCAAGTTGGATAAGGACTCAGAGAGTTTTGACCTAATCCGACTGGACCTAACTATGCTTCTGGGCCTTCAGCTTCCAGTCGTCTGGTTCCTTCTTGGGTCGTGATCCAGTCACCGTCCTGCATGCCCACTCGCTGGAAGTGTGATTCAGTAGGAAACGTCTTGCTGGGTATACCCTACTCAGCATATCCCATCGATGAGCGTGATGACGATATCTTGGACCAAGGCTAGGACTTTCAGGGTCAGTTGGTTGAGCCAGAGCCAGGTCTGGCGTTTTGGAAAGTTTTCATGCAAGTGTATGAAAATTTGTGTCATAGGCAAATACATGAACGACTTTAACTGGATTTGGTTGAGCATATATGGGCTCGTGCGGAAAATCTTAATGTTTAATCCTTTATTTGTTTTGTGTAATTTGAATAACGGTTTAGTTCTTTCTGTGAAACCATATGAGCGTGAACTATTTATATGTAAGCACTGTTTTATGATTACCTAGTCTAGTTTATTTGTATCCCAAAAATTAATTATGTAACAACATTTGCAAACATATGAAATTTCCAACGCTGGCCATATGCGAACAAATGGATCGTCCGCTGGCCGAACAAGCCGGATTGTCTATTAACCGCGGTGCAACCTAAACGGATAAAACGTATTATTTGAGGCGACTGGATGGATCAGCCTGATGGTTGAGATGCCCTAACACTCTCAAAAATAATAATAGCTAGCCTCGTCAAAAGCAGTTGTAGGGGTCTCCGCCCGTTGGCAACTTGGAAAACTTCACTTGTTACCTGCTCGAGCAACTTTAACCACCACCCAGTTTGATTTTGGCATTTCCTCCTTTTTCTGCACTGCCGATCAAAACATAAACCTATGATTCATGTGATGAATCACAACAACTGGATCCAGCAACAGTTCATGTTCAAAGCATGATTTATTCCGAAACTTTCTGTATAGTCAAGAACATAGCATATGTACTAGTCTTTTTTTCATTTGACCGAAGTTGATCAATCCAAACATTATCTACCGTGCCTGGTAGTTGTGGTAGATTTAAGGTACAACTCAGGGTATTCCAATTGAATTTTGCAAGGGGGTGTTTCATGAATAAACGATTCATGTCCTTAGGTTGGCCGCAAAATTGGCAATCTGAAGATCCTTTCGAGGTGCTATGCAGCAGAATGTCCTTAGTGATAGTACTTTTTTTAAGAGTATATATTAATATACAGGTATACTAATTACACTCAGCCTCTGCAACAACGCATGTCCTAGCGGCTTACGGATGCACGCAACCCAGAAAAAAGAATTATAAAAAAGAAAAGTTCCGCTACAGAGATCTAATCCTCAAACCAACGACACTAACACCATCAGAACAACATCAGTAGTCATCCACTCCAATAACAACGACTTTAAGAAGGAAACAGTGCGCAAGCGCCGTCGTTGCCCAATCAAACATCGTTTTCATCCTAGAGAAAGTCCTCACTCACAAAACAATGTCTTCAACAAGGTCATTGTCAGGCACAACCAGTTAAGGTCAGACCTTGTATTTTCACCCTGCAAGGTAAGACTGGGAACTCCCCCTTGTTGTCTTCCCGCACCAATAGTCGCTACAACAAGTCCTAAATCACGCAGCAAGATCTCCGTCGCCACAAGAACTAAAATCACCGTCGCTACCCTCACATTTCCGCTTTCCTGACATTCTCCGCATCTGACTTCACCATGGCTCTAAGAATGACACTTGGTGGGAACAAACAACAGAGCTTCGCAACGCTCCCGCTGAAACCAAACGGCCAGAAAAACAAAAGGTGCGCACGACCGAATACCTTTCGATCCAGCAATCTCCAGGCATGATACGTCCATAGGAGTTTGCCGATGGAGCCTTCTGAAACCCGTCTCTCCAGTACAGATCAACGAGGGAAGACATCAAGCAGATCTTCGTCTTCGTGTGAAGGAAACTAAAGGACCACTTCCTTTATTAGATCCGACACAACGACCCCCACACCGCCGGCCGGTTTCCGAAAAACGGATCGAGCAGGCCGACCATCTGTGCCAATGAGCACGTAGGCTTAGCACCGCCGCTAAGGGCACGCCTTTCCCTCCATCCTTCAGCACCACGTCCGCTGTTACCTCCAGATCCCAGCCAACGTCGCCCACAGCCCTCGCCGCCCCGGTCTAGCAGCCGCCGGCCTCGAGCATGAAACCACCGCTCCACGCAGCCCTCCACACCACAGCATGGTGTCGCCACCGCACCGAGCCGCGCCACCAAGTCGGACGCCGCCGTGCCCCGTGCACGCGCGCTGCTGCCAGTCGCCGATCTTGGCACACGCCTAGATCTGGCAAACCAGGGGGAGAAGAGTGGCCCCGCCGCCACCAACGCCGAGCGGCTTTGCCGGCGGCGCGTCCCGACGGTGGCAAGGAGGGAGGAGCGAAAGGAGGCGGGCGGCCCAGCGGCGGCGCAAGGGATCCCCCGGTCGCTCGCGGGAGGGGTTATCCGGAGGGCTTCCACGTACGTGAGCCCTCCCGATAATGAGAAAACTGAATACACAAGTGTCTTGATTTTCATAGTACTTCTCTTAGAAACTGACCACATAAAAACCCTGATTTTCAGAGACACTTGAAGCTTCCACACATTCTTATAATAGTACTTGTGTCAAAGAGCTTTAGATGATTGTAAAAAGATCTAACAGTGAGAGTTCAATAAGGTATATCCTTCTCTTGCAAAGGGACATGAGAACACACAGCAGTGTTTACCAAGCACAACGATTCGATCCCCACAATGTCTCCTGAAAGATTCCACAGCTCCGTGAGACTGAACAACCGCAACAACCGAAATTTCTTTGATAATTCTTTTTTTTTTGAGAAACACAGTATAATCGAAGACACTCCCAACACGTATATACACCCACCTCTATGAACGCGCACACACACCCTATCCCTATGAGCACCTCTGAAAAACTGAGCCGACAGATCGGGTCTTGAGATTGACGAAGTCACCACGGACGCCCCGCTGTCGACGAAAACGTCGCCTCCCACTTAATGAATATTTCGCCTTTTATGCAACACACAGTGTTAAACCTGAGATTTAAACTCTGGTGGACTGGAAGTACAACCACCCTCCTAACCATCCAACCATACGTTGGTTTGCTTCCTTTAATAATTCTCTCGTTTGCAAGTAACTATTTTCACTATAACTCTCGTCATTTCCCTCGGCCCTTCCCGAGCAATAGAAGCCACTTTTATGATAGCTAATTCTCAATCCTGGCATTTATTCAAATGCAAATAGTTTATAAATTCGAGGTTCTCTGCACTCTAGACATCATCCTGTAGTATAATGTTCGAAAGTGATGATGAGACAAACTGCCCGGTACCTCCAGCATATTCCATCTCAAAATGGAAATAGTAGAACACAATATTATATGGATGCTTATTTAATTATTGCAATATAGACAGTTTACTCCTCTGAAATTTTAGCATCTTTATGCTATTTTATTCTTTTGAAAAAAAAGTACAGAAAGTATCCATGTACACGGTCAACCCTTCGCAGCCAGTCCAGGTTTGTAGGCCAAACCATGTGGAGCCCCTGTAGCTCCGTTGAATTCTGTAATCTCAAAATAGTAAGTATATCAAACTTCTCATTCAGATATACTCCCTCCGTTTTAAAATATAAGATGTTTTAGACTTGTGAAGCACATGTATCTAGACTATTTTTAGAATATAGGTTCACTAAGACTTGGAGTGAATCTAGACACTAAAGGAAGTCTAGATACATTTTCTTTACAAACCTAAAACATCTTATATTTTGAGACGGAGGGAGTATATGTTTTTACGTAAAAGTTCTTTGTTAAAATTAAATTGCCTTTCTTTGGCCATTCTTAATTAAATTGAGCTATAAATTTCCATGGATAAATTGAGTGTGGTCTTATCCATCCAATGAGATTTCAAATAAATGTGCCTAGCAATTTTGGAGATTTTTTTATTATAAATTGGCCATTATTGTTATTTGCGAATGGCTAATATTGTTCATGCAAAAGAATATTGGATAAGTAAAATTTTGCAAAGTTTGAAGTGATTATGGGCTTTTGACGTAAATAATCAAAGAGTGTCAATATTCTAAGCTTGGAAGTTAGAAGGTGCCGTCTTACCTCCCTTCTTTCATTCCCTCTAAATTGTACTAAATTAGCGACACTTATTATGAAATGGAGGGAGTACTTTTTATTGTCTGTGGCTATAAACTGATGCTCAGTTGGTCTAATTTTTGTGGGAGTTCAGAATTCTCTGCATTCTGAAAGATCAGCAGAGTAGAATGCATTTGTGATAAGACATACTCCATCTTTCCAGAATTGCATGTCATGGATTTGTCTAGATTCATATGTAATCGTATAATAAAACGTGTCTAAACATGCGTATCTAGACAAATTTGTGCAAGCAATTCTGTAACAGAGGGAGTACTATTTTATACTAAGCCGCTGCTCTATATCTCAATTCCTTTCCAGTAACGTCTACACCGTGGCAGGCCAAGGTGGGCGGTCTATTCAGTTTTAGAATGCCGACCTGGGGGCGTAGTTACCTGCCTATCATCGATGACTGACAGAGCTGCGACTCGCTCATTCAGTCATTCTTGACAGATCCACAGCTTCCTCTCTGCTTCTCAGTGTTGACGTCTCCGCTCAGTCGTTCAATTCGTTGCCTTACATCCAGGGTATTTGACGAGTCAAGTGTTCATAACAAGCGACTGACTGCGACTGCGAGCCGTGGAACTTTGCGATAATTGAACGGTTTGGTTTGGTTGACTGGGCAAGCTAGGCACAGATAGTGATGGCTGTCACTTGTCAGGATCGTTTTGCAGCTAAGCATGTTTGAGCTAAGTTTTCGCGCTTCTGCTTGCTAGTAGTACTATATATACGTATGACATCCACGATTCATTCATCACTGATAGCAATTCCTTGCAGTACTTTTATTTACGATACTAACCGTCTCGTCAATACAAGGAGGTGGGAAACTGGGAATGCGATTGTGAGGTTAGATAATACCAATCGTCATAACGAAAGCACTGATCCTGCTAATAAAGCACATTGATATATGAATTCACATCGTATGTTATCATGCATATCCGTAAAGTCTAAATTTAGTAGTAGTACATATTTTTGGTAAGTGGTAGTAGTAGTATGTGTTACACTAAATTTTGCTACTCCTAAGTTATCTGAGTTTTTCTTATGTCTAAACGATTTCTAGTAAGTGCAATGTGATGTGTATACACTAGCACCGTAGCAAACAATTTCTATAGAGACAGGATAATGTCCACACCAGATTAACACCTCAAGAAACAATTGTTTGCATTCCTGTACTTTTGCACCTACTAAATCATACATACTGGGAGGTATTTACAAACTCTTTCATAGAATTCATGTTTTTCTCTCTCCTGAACCTACTAAAAGTCTAAAATCAATTCAATAGCTAGGCTTAAGCCTAAATGAACCAAAAAAAAATGAACAGGAACGCTTCACTCAGCCATCTCCTGAATGATGCTCAGAGCCCGCTTCAGGTTATTTAGCCGCGATCGCGCGACGACGAGCTTCTCGTGTTTTTTCACCGGAGTCATCGCCACAGCGAAATCTCCGAGCGTCCGCTCGTTAAGCTTCTCGTTGAACAAGACGTCGTCGCAGTCTTCCGGCACACCGTGCACCGGCATGATGCGCAACACCTTCTTATTCTTGCCGCCACGCCGCTTATTTGTCCTCCCGGCGACAAGCGCCGTGCTGGCGCGCATGGCGAGCGAGGCCATGTCGGCGCTCGACAGCGGCCGCCCGAGCACCGCCGCCGGAAGCACGAAGTATATCTGCCCCGGCTGGAGCAGTTCGCCAGCGGCCAGCGCCGGTGGAAGCTCGTTGAAGTAGAGCGCGTCGGAGTTGCACACGAAGAAGAAGGCAGCTTCAGCGCCCAGAAAGTCAGAGACGGCGACACAGGGGCTGGACGGGAGCTCCTTCAGCGAGCCGTCGGCGGCGATGACCCTGACCGGCGCCGGCTGGTGCTCCTGCTGCGAGGAGCTGGCTCCGCCGTTGAAATAGCTGGAAAGCTTCGCTCCCATGGAATGTTTGCGTTCGTGCAGTGCGCGTGTGGAAGTTTTGAGATTCTTCTTTGCGTTCGTTGGAACTTGGATGTGGAGGTTCAGAGGATAATTTGCCCATATATATAGAGGTAGGTAGCGAGGATCAGAAAAAGCTACAGTACCGTATTGCCGCATTGCGTCATTGCGTGGAGTGGCACCATATGGGAACCGAACAGCGACGACTGTTCCTCCGCATGTACGCTTCTAGTAGTCGCCAGTGACCAGTGAAAGTGACTCGTGAGTTAAGATTCTAGAGATTCCCCGTGGGGCCAACCGGTCAGCCAGACGCCAGGCCACGGCGTGTCCCCATCATCGTCGCGTGCTCGCATCATCGCGCACGTCAATGGCCGCTGCGGCCCTGGGCAGGCCTTCGCCCCAAAACAATCGCCAGTGGACTTTTCTGCTTTACAAATTACAACCGCAGTTTCGCCGTTGCTTCCATCGGCAGCCGCGACAAGAGAATGTTTCAGTCGTGAAAGCGGCAGAGGAAACAGAGAATATACAGGGACATTTTTTTTAAACGAGGTAAAAGAGTTGTCTTTTTATTAATATATGGTAAAAAAGAAATGGCTCGTTTACGAGGAAAACGGGCCGAAAACAGTTACAACACAAGACACAACACGCATGTCCTAAGCCCACGCACCACACGGGTCGACGAACAAAATGACTAAGCGAAGAAGTTCGACACCCAAAACACAAACACCTCAACACAACAAAGCGAAGGCGAAAGACCGGAGCCACCGCTCCAACTCCAAGTGGCCCCAGGGCCATGACCCGCCAAGACAAAGACGATACTCGTCACCGCCAACCACCAACGACTTTAAGAACGACGTGGCACCCAAGGGCGTCACTGTCATCGGTACTGTTGATAGTATTTTGCCTGGACCTTATATTGAGAAAATACCTTTCCCTGCTAAAGTAAAGAAACATTCTATGATAGCTAGTGTGGTTAACAAAAGTACAAAGAAAGTTGTAGAACCTGAGAAACAAATAAAGGTTAAACCTGCGGTAGCAATTGTGAAAGACCTTGTCACTAAAAATGTAAAAGATGGGCACATTATCTTTTGTGAGGATGCTTCCGATATTGTCTCACATCCTAGTAGAACTAGGAAAGCTAGTGTCCTTGTGCTCTCTGTCAGAATAGGTGATCACTGCTATTATGGTTTATGTGATATTCGTGCAAGCTCAAGCACTATTCCTTATGAGCTTTAAAAAGAAATTATGGATGAAATTGGTCCTTGTGAACTTGAAGGAATTGATCTGGTTATTCATCTTGCTAATAGAGAGACCATCCCTCCAATTGGTATTGTAAGAGATGTGAAAGTTCTTTGTGGTAAGACTAAATATCCTGCTGATTTTTCCTAGTACTTGGTTTAGCTGCTAGTAAAACTTCTCCTATCATTTTTGGTAGACCTTTCTTGAATACGTGTGGAGCTATTATAAATTGTAAGAAGGAGAAAATTTTAACAAATTTGATGGAGAATCTTATGATTTTAATTTTTCCAAATTTGCTAAAGCTCCTTATGAAAATGAATTGCCAAATGAGGATTTTAGAGTTGAACAACTCGATTCTATTTCTCTTGCTCCTAACAATGCTTTGCAGCTATATATGGAAGACCACAAAAGTGAGATCTTCATAGAAGAAAGAAATGAGATTGACGAGATTCTTCTTTGTCAACCCAAGATGCTTAAGCATAATTTACCTGTGAAGGATTTGGGTACCACATTACCACCTAAACAGGATCCGGTTTTTGATCTAAAACATCTGTCTGATGATCTTAAATATGCTTACATGGATAATAAGAAAAAATATATCCTATTATTATTAGTTCTAAACTTTCAGGGAAGGAAGAAGAAAGATTATTGGGAGTATTGAAGAAACACCGAGGAGCTATGGGTTATACCCTTGATGATTTAAAAGTGATTTTTCCTACTATATGTCAGCATTCTATTAATATAGAACTTGATGCAAAACCAGTTGTTGAACATTAATGCCGTTTAAATCCTAAGATGAAGGAAGTGGTAAGAAATGAGGTATTAAAACTTTTTGATGCTGGTATTATTTTTCCTATTGCTGATAGTCAATGGGTTAGTCATGTTCATTATGTCCTAAGAAAGGGGGAATTACTGCTGTGTCTAATGAAAATAATGAGCTTATTCCTCAAAGAGTAGTAGTTGGTTATAGGATGTGCATTGAATTTAGTAAGGTTAACAAAGTTACTAAGAAAGATCATTATCCTTTACCTTTTATTTATAAAATGTTAGAAATGTTGTCTAAGAAGACTCATTTTTGTTTTCTTGATGGTTATTCTAGGTTCTCTCAGATTGCTGTTAGAAATAAAGATCAAGAGAAAACCACTTTTACGTGTCCTTATGGAACTTATGCCTATAGGCGTATTCCTTTTGGTTTGTGTAATGCTCCTGCCACTTTTCAAAGATGTATGTCTTCTATCTTTCATGGTTTTTATGAAGAAATTATGGAAGTTTTCATGGACGATTTCTCAGTCTATGGAACCTATTTTGATAATTGTTTGCACAACCTTGATAAAGTTTTTCAGAGATGTGAGAAAACTAATCTTGTTCTTAATTGGGAGAAATGTCACTTTATGGTTAATGAAGGAATTTTCCTTAGACATAAAATTTCTGAAAGAGGTATTGAAGTGGACAGAGCCAAAGTTGAAGCAATTGAGAAAATGCCTTGTCCAAGGGATGTTAAAGGTATGTGTAGTATCCTTGGTCATGTTGGTTTCTATAGAAGGTTTATTAAAGATTTCTCCAAGATATCAAAGACTCTTACTAATCTTCTCCAAAAAGAGGTACCTTTTGTTTTTGATGATGATTATAAGGAAGCTTTTGAAACTCTAAAAAAAGCTTTAACTACCGCTCCTATTATCCAACCACCTGATTGGAATTTACCCTTTGAAATTATGTGTGATGCTAGTGATTTTGATGTATGTGCTATTCTTGGACAGCGAATAGATAAGAAGCTGAATGTTATTCATTGTGCTAGTAAGACTCTTGATGATGCTCAAAGAAATTATGCTACTACTAAAAATGAGTTCTTAGTTTTAGTCTTTGCTTGAGATAAGTTTAGACCTTATATTGTTGATTCAAAAGTTACAATTCATACTGATCATGCTGCTATTAAATATCGTATGACAAAGAAAGATGCTAAGCCTAGCCTTATTAGATGGGTGTTGCTTTTACAAGAGTTCGATTTACATATTATAGATAGGAAAGGTGCTGAAAATCCTGTTGCCAATAATGTGTCTCGATTGGAAAATATTTCTTTTGATCATATGCCTGTTAATGATAGTTTTCCAAATGAATAGTTGGCTGCAATAAAGGTGACTTCGCGAGAGAGTCCTTGGTATGCTGATTATGCTAACTTTATAGTTTCCAAGTATTTGCCTCCGACCTTTACAACTCAGCAAAGGAGGAAGTTCCTTTATGATTTGAGGCATTATTTTTGGGATGACCCACACTTATACAAAGAAGGAGTAGATGACATTATGCGAATATGTATTCCAAAATATGAACAACAAGAGATATTGAGAAAATTCCATGGTAGTGCTTATGGAGGACATCATGCTGGAGATAGAACCACACAAAAGGTTCTACAATCAGGTTTTTATTGGCCTACTCTTTATAAAGATGCAAGAAAGTTTATTTTATCATGTGATGAATATCAAAGAGTTGGTAATATTTCTACACGTAATGAAATGCCTATGAATTATTCTCTTGTTATTGAGACATTTGACTGTTGGGGATTTGACTTTATGGGTCCTTTTCCTCCTTCAAAAGGGTATACTCATATTCTTTTTACTGTTGATTATGTTACTAAGTGGGTAGAAGCCATACCTACAAAAAGTGCTGATGGTGAGACCTCTTTAAAAATGTTTAAGGATGTTATTTTTCCTAGGTTTGGAGTGCCTAGATATCTTATGACTGATGGAGGTTCTCATTTTATTCATGGTGGTTTTAGGAAGACCCTCGCTAAATATGATGTTAATCATAGAATTTCTTCATCTTATCATCCCAACCCAGTGGGCAAGTAGAACTATCAAATAGAGAAATTAAATCTACCTTGCAAAATATTGTTAATAGATCTAGAAAAATTGGGCTAAAAAGTTGAATGGTGCTTTATGGGATTATAAAACTGCTTATAAAAATCCTATGGGAATGTCTCCTTACAAAATGGTTTATGGAAAAGCTTGTCACTTGTCTTTAGAATTAGAATACAAAGCTTATTGGGCAGTGAAAGAACTTAATAAAGATTTTAAACTTGCTAGTAAGAAAAGATTGCTTGACTTGAGTTCTTTCGATGAGTGGAGAAGTGAGGCTTATGAAAATTCTAGACTCTTTAAAGAAAAAGTTAAAAGATGGCATTATAGGAGAATTCTTAAGAGAGAGTTTCATGTTAGTGAGAAGGTTCTATTGTATAGGTCTCGTCTCAGATTTTTTGCAGGAAAACTACTCTCAAAATGGGAAGGACCCTTTGGTATTAAGGAGGTGTATCGTTCGGGTGCAATAAAAATTTCTTCATTAAGAGACCACACTACACAAGTGGTGAATGGTCAAAGGCTCAAACATAATATTTTTGGAGATTCTTATAACAAAGATATTGATGATATTAAAATGGTGACCCCGGAAGAATTTATTAAAGACCAAATTCAGGAATCTGCGGAGTTCATTTTTGAATAGGAAACAGTTTTGGTAAGGAAAAGTTCGCGAAAAACTTCCCAACTTTTATTTTTGTAGTTTTTATTTACTAAGGAAGATAATGAGTCGAAAGAGGGACGGAAATGGAGTCCGGAGGGCTCACACCGACCTTGGGCACGGGCCAGCCTGGCCGCACCACCAGGTGGTGTGGCCACCCCGGAGCTCGTCTCCGACCCGTTTTCTCCCAATACCTTCCTTTTGTCGTGAAACTTTGTGATATATAATCCCCCGGATCCCTAGAGGTACGTATATCATTTTCTCGTCATGTTTTTGTTTCGATCTGTTTCTGACACGCAAGGTTCTCATTTTTGGAGCTACCATGTCTTCATCTGGATCACCCAAGGAGAATTCCTCCGTGGACGTCCTCAACCCATATATGAATGAGCTAAAGATCCATCCCAAGGAGTTGCTGCTCAAGGATGGGAAGGTACAGATAAAAGAGATCCGGGGCCCCAAAGGAGAAGGCAGTCTGGAAAACGGGATGAAAGTGCTGGAGCAAGAAGTCTTTAGGTACAAGAAGATGGCAGAACGTGAAGTGGACATCGTCCATAAGATAAGTTCAGAACTCAGCTCCGAGCACAATAAGGAGACTACCAAGCTTTGGGATGATATTCTCTCGCTCCATCAGACCACCAACCAATTACAAGCACAAATCTACTATAAGACCCCACCTTTTAAAGGTAAAGGCCCCTGTGATTGCAATGCTAGTCCCTAGATCAAATGCTAGAATCTACAGTTTAAGATGAAGTACACATATACAAAGGCCTTTATTACATCGTCATTCCAGAGATAAACATAGTCTTTTACAACTCATTAGCACATGGATAAAACATAGAGTTCAACAAAAGTAAATAAAGTAAACTCTTCATCTTCATGTGCCACAGGCAAGCATGTTGAGTGTAGACTCATAACTCTAATCTCCATCAGAGTAACCTGTAACATCATAAGTTACAGCCACAGTGGGTTAATACATTTGGAATTGTATTGGCAAGTGATACCATAGTAGAATAGTAGTGTATAACATCAATATAAATTTGGATAAGTGTAGCTTAGGCTTGCTTTGCTCAAAATAGGTTTTTCTTATCAGTTGAAAAACACTAAGTTTTTGTTTGTCAAAAACACCCAAGGAAACACCAATAGACATTGGTGAAACTTTACCCTTGTTCAACCACAAGTTCTTAACTTAGAAATTGGGATGCAGAGATCCTTGATAGATTCAATGTCTTTGATGCTCAAATTGTCCGTTGCCGGGGACGCGACTAAGTACTTAGGTTTTACCCTCTCGGTAGGTGGTGCACTTTCCCCACAAGACTCAACAAGCATCAAGACGAGACTTTTCAGAAGCATTCCCTTAGACCACCATGGACGCGTTCCATCCTATCACCCTACCACCAAATGTCCACCTAGCTAAGTTCTTGCAACCTATTTGGTCAAGGCAGAGCCCATATTCCATGTGGTTGCACTAGAAGCTTCTCAACACTAAACATCTCAAATCTCTTTGTTCCTGGGTGGCTTTCCGCAAGTGTGATACACAAGGTAAACCATAGACATGGGCCTTGTGTAACCACTCAACAATAACCAACATACCATTCCACCCAGGTGATTCATTCACATGGTTGTTTTATTAATCAAAAACACAAGTCATAGACTTAGAAAAATTCCATAGTATGAATATTCCACCCTTGTTTTCTACTAGATAGGCTAATCATTATAATATAACAAGTTTCCTAACTTAGAGAAATTTCTACTAACACTACAACTACTAGGATTTCCCAAGGCATAGCATATATATACTTAGAGAAAAAATCCATGCAAGTCCTATTCAAAATAACACTAATGAATAGTCAAACTAATAGGACAAAATATATGAAGCACCACTTGCCTTGGTAGTTGGGGGAGTAGCAACAATCCTCACAATCACAATCACCACTAGCACCAAAATCTACACATAAAATCATAGCACCCAAATTCACATTCAAATAATCAAACAAAAATATACATGAATGCATGTAAATGCAATGAAATGACTTTTCTATAATAAACAAGTCAAATCAAACAGTACTGAACACAAAGTAGTCCATCTAAAGTCTAAACAAACTCAAATTTGCCTCAAAACAATTTTATAAACATTTTATATAGTCAAAATAAGCATATAATGTGTTCTGCAAATAATCCTATTTTTCTAGAAGGAAAATACAAATTCAAGCCCACAGTAATGTAGGTTTATTTTTATGAATCCAATAGTATATTATTTGCAATTTTTGGATAAACATATCAAAAGATATGAATTTTACAAGTTTAAACATTCAAAAACCTTTTCTGGATTTTATTTAAGCAGAACACAAACCCGTGGCCGTGTATGATTGGCCAGTACCGCTTCGCGCGGATCGATCAATACGAGCCTTAGGATTTAAGTTATATTTTAGGGGCCAGATCCATGGATAACCCTTCGATTAGTGATCTAATCTATGCCTTAGGATCTAGATCTAACGGTGCCCGATCAAGCGACCAAAAAGGGGCGGCGCAAATGGCTACTGGCGGTGATGCTCCTGTGATTCCAGAGGGGGCTAGGGGTGGTGGTGATGCTTACCAGCGTCGCATGGTTGCAAGGATGCGCAAGGTGGCCTTGGTTTGGTCGGGGGCGAGCTGCAGCGGCCGTGAAAGCTCATCGGAATCCTCACTGGCGTCGGGCATGGGTTGGCGGAGATGATGGCGACGTTCTAGGCCACCACAGGACAAACAAACGGCATCAGAACATGCACAGGGACAAGGCGCACAACATGGTTTGAACTAGGAGGCAAGGGGCGCTCGATTTATACGAGGATTACTCGCCGAAGTTGGTGGTTGCCTCACGTGCTCGCAGTGCTTGATTGAGCCGACGACCTGGGGTAGTACAAGGCGAACCAGTGGTGTCAGAAGGTGCGCAAGGAGAAGGGGAACAACATCGTATGAATGAGGGACAGGGGGCGCTCGATGCTCACCGGAATAGCTCACCGAAGTGCATCAGGCAGTGGCGGTGCGAGTTCAATTGCGAGCAGCCTGGCGGCGATTAGGGCATGGAGAGTGAGGGTAAATGGCCACGGTGAGGTGGTGCTTAAGTAGCCAGAGAGAGGGCAGAAATCGCGCGGCGAATCAATGGGATTTAAGCAGCTTCAATTGTGGCAGTGATGGGAGGAAATGACAGACGACGACGGGGTCTAGGGTGTAGGGTTTGGGGACGATGACGACGTGGCGTTTGTGGCCACTAGTCAGCGAGGGGGGGGGGGGTACGCGCGCGGGTGAGAGAAGGGGAGAGGGAAAATGGCCCGGGTGGGCTTATTGGGCTGGTTCTGGAGCTGGGCCGAATAGGTAGAGCAATGTTTTTTCTCCTTTTCTTTTTCTGTTTTGAATTTCAGGACTGGTTTTCAAACCCTTTTTCAAGTCTATTTGAATTCAAAACACCTCCAAAATTTTGTAATGTGATCCAAGCATCCTAAAGTGTACAAACACATCTGTTCACTCAAACACACCTTGGTATTTTAAAAATAAAAATAAAACCATGCCACATATGTATATAAATAAAAGGGCATAATAATGGTTTTATTTGGGGTTTTGGTTTCAAAAATTTTGTGCAAGACAAATATGCTATGATTATATGAATGCAATGCATGATTTTACAAATCATGAAATTTGGGATGTTACAAAATTTGAGATGAATCTCACCCTTGAGATTCAGATTGGCTAGCAAATAGGTGAGGGTGGTCTTTCTGAAGATCATCTTCTCTTTCCCAAGTTGCTTCTTATTTGGTATGATGGTTCCAATGGACTTTGAAGAATTTGATAGTCTTGGTGTGAGTAACTCTTTCTGCAGTCTCAAGAATCTTGATAGGTTTCTCCTCATAAGTAAGGTCACTTTCCAACTGAACCTCTTCCAAAGGTATGGTGTCCTTCAATGAAGTTTCTTCCATCTCCAGATCACACTTTTTTAACTGACTTACATGAAACACATTGTGAACTGCTGACAGTGATTCAGGTAATTCAATCTCATAAGGCACTTATCCTTTATGGCTCAAAATCCTGAATGGTCCAACATATGTTGGTGCCAATTTTCCTTTGACTCCAAATCTCTTCACACCACGAAGTGGTGAGACTCTAAGATAAGTTCTATCACCTACTTCATAGGTGACCTCTCTACGCTTTGGATCTGCATAGCTCTTCTGTCGGGACTAGGCTATCTTCAATCTGTCCTTTACCAATTTAACTTTCTCTTCAGCTTCCTTGATCAGTTCTGGTCCGAACAGATTTCTTTCTCCTACACCAATCCATAGCAATGTCATAGTACACTTCCTTCCATAAAGAAATGAAGGGGTTCGTAGCATGGAAAACAAAAAATTATACCACATGCAAATAAACAAGCCAAGATGTATCTACTAGATTGTAGCAACGAGTCGATTAGTGTACTCACCCTCGAAGATTCCAAAGCGGTTAACGAGAGCAGATTCTCGTGGGTGATGTAGTCGTACACTTGCTGATCTCAAGATCACATAGACGATCCTTTCGGCGCTGCGTTCCGGCAGCGCTTCCGCAGTCGGTCACACGTCCAGTACTCGATGAAAACCTTCATCCCCCTTGTTCCAGTAGGCAGCGAAGGTTGTAGTTCTCCCCTCGCGATTCTGGCAGCATGACGACGTGGTGTCGGAGGTAGAGGGAATATACCGCAAGATTTCGCCTAAACTGGTGCGAGTTATGGTGGATCTAGGGTTTCCCGGTGATCTAGGGTTTAGAAGACCGGGAGGAGGAGGAGGTGTCAGCGGTGGCTAGGGCGACGGCGACGGACCAGTGGTGGCTAGGGTGGCGGCGATGGACAGGCGGCGGCGGCTGGCGGCGGCGAGGCGCGGCGGCTTGGGTGTGGGAGGGCTAGGGCTTGTGTGTTTGGGGCAGCCCTCCCCCTCTATTTATGAGACGGGGGAAGCCTTGGGAGGGGTGGGTTTGAATTCAAACCCAAACCCAAGTTGGATTGAGAGAAGGACTCCTTCCTTCTTCCACTAGGAAACCATTGTTCCAGTTTGACTTTTCAAACTTCTCGTTTGACTTTCAGTTCAGAGCTTTAATTCTCTCTTGCAAATGTCCACACCAAGTGACCTAAGATATGATCCAATCATTCCACTTACCCATGACACATTCATGGACCATTCCCCTTCCGGACCGGTGAACCTTCTAGACCCTTCTAGAACCTCTCCGATGAAAACATCGGAATCTTTCCTGAACTCCGGAATCGGACTTTCCTTATATGAATCTTATTCTCCGGACCATTCCGGATCTCCTCGTGATATCCCGGATCCCATCTGAGACTCCGAACAACATTCGGTATCCCTACTAACATTCCATATCTACTAAATAACATCGAATCCTTAAGTGTGTCTCCCTACGGTTCGTGAATTATGCGGACATGACCGAGACACTTCTCTGATCAATAACCAATAGAGGAATCTGGAAATTCATATGGCTCCCACATATTTCTACGATTACTTTGCGATCGAACAAACCACTTACATACGATACCAATTTCCCTTTGCCTCACGATAGTTTACTCATCTGAGGTTTTGATCGTCGGTATCTCTGTATACCTAGTTCAACCTCGTTACCGATAAGTACGCTTTTCTCATTCCCGTGATATGTGATCCCTTGTGAGCCAGTCACATGCTTGCAAACCAATTGGATGACATTCCACCGAGAGGGCCCAGAGTATATCTATCCATCATATGGATGGACAAATCCCACTCTTGATCCATGTGCCTCAACACACACTTTCCGAACACTCAATGCCAACTTTATAGCCACCCAGTTACGGTGTGGCGTTTGATGTCATCAAAGTATCCTTCCAGTGATGGTGATTAGCCTGATCTCATCATCAAAGGAATTAGGTTACTATGTATCAGAAAGCTTATAAAAAATGAACTATTGAAATGACTTTGATCTTTATGCTACGCTTATCTATAGGAGTATGTCCATCATACCATTCTCCTAATGATATGATCCCGTTTTTAACAACATCTCAATGTTCATGATCGGGAAACCACGATCATCTATTAACCAACAAGCTAGTATTACAAAGAGGCTTTACTAGGGACTCTAATTTAGTTTACAAATCACACAAGTATTAATGTTTCCAGTTAAAACTGTTATAGCATGAATGTAAACATTTATCATAAACACAAATATATAATAATAACCACTTTGATTATTCCTCTAGGGCATATCTCTAACAGTCTCCCACTTGCACTAGAGTCAACTAATCTAGATTACATGGTAATAAACCGAACACCCATGGCAGTTTGGTGCTGGTCATGTTTTGCCCTCGGGAGAGGTTTAGTCAACGGATCCGCCACATTTAGATATGTGTGTACTTTCCAAATCTTTATGTCACCATCTTGTACATGCTCTCGAATAGCGTGAAAACGTAGCTTGATGTGCTTCAGCTTCTGTGGCATCCCGCAAAAACCACTACTAGAAAATCGCGTTGAATTTGTGCATTGCATCGTCATCATCATGCATTGTTTGCATAAAACTATTTTCGCAACGCCCGATTTGTTTTCCAAACGCCTCATCTTAATTCAAATACCAAAACCCGGTCTCCAGAGTATTTTGTTGTGTTGCTATCGGTTTGCAAATGGTCCAATTAAAGTAAATAAAATATTAAATTATTTTTGTGGGGCAGTCGAACGGGCCGAGTAGACCCGAACGACCACCCCTATTTTTAAATCGGTCCACCTCCTAAATTCCAAAAGCTACCCACTATCCTACCCACACCCCCTGGCCACCTCACTCCACCCAATCAGAACATGCCACCTCACCCTCTCCCCTCCCCCCTAACCAATCTAAAACTGCCACATCACCCAACCTCCCCCCTCTCTCTCTCCAAACTGCTCACACAGCCAACCCCCACCGCGTGGCCCCTCCCCTGACGCGCCCCTGTCCCACCTTGACCCCATCTGCCCCACCTGCCGGCCCCCCCACGCGCCCACGCTCCCCACGACCTCTTCCTCCCCCGTGTTCGTCTCCCTCCTCTAGCCCCGCCTCGCCTCTCCTCTCCTTCTCCCTCCCTGAGCTTCTCTCCTCCGCCCCGCTCGCATGCGACGCCCTCCCCTCTCGCTTCGCCTCCCGCGTCGCCCTCCTCGTCGCCGGTACCCCGCTGGTGCCCGCCTCCTCAGCGGCGCCGCCGCCCGCCTCTCCTGCGTCTCCCGGCCGCTGACCGTCTCGGCCTCCGCCTCCACTGCCCCTTCCTCCCCGCCGCTCGTCGGCCGCGCCTCGCTCCCGCGAAGCCGCCCTCTCGCCTGAGCCTCGCCACGAGCCCCGCCCTCGCCTCCCATGCTGCCGTCGCCGCGAGACCGCCCGCCCGGCCGCGCCCGCTCCGCCCTGCTCCGGCCGCGTCCTCGCCTCGGGCGTCCTCCGCCGCTCGCCGCCCCATCTCGCCTCCGCCCGAGCGCTTAACCGCCGGTCTCCGCCTTGAGCCGCCTTCCGTCCGCCTCCGACCGCCCGCAGCCTCCCGTTCATGCCGAGCCCACTCACCTCCGGCCAACGTTGTCTGCTCTAAAGCCCCTGTCGTCGCGCTGCCTGCCCTTCCTCTGCCTTGCCGTGTGCACCTCGCTACCCGTTGACCCGTGTGCGCAAGCTAGCGACGCTAGTGCCGTCTCTACAAGTTTTCTGGCCGCCTAGTATCTGTGTTGAAGCTCGCTCGCCCTATATCCTTTGGTTAGCATGCTGCTAGCTGTGTTTCTTTTTTTGTTTTTCATCTCCCTGTGGTGGTCAGAAGGCTCCCTCCGTTTGAACCTTGTGTTGCGTGGATGCCTTTTGGTGCTGAGGTGCTCGCGTGCATCATGGAACAAGGTCTACCTCACGGAACACCGAGAACTTCCCCCCCTGAACGCCAAGGTCGCCGACACGGATGCGCCAAGTGCTTCCTCGAGGACGCCCAGTTCTTTACCCGGACACCGAGACCCCGGTGCGACAAGTACTCCTTCCCGGATGCATTGCTCGAGAACACGGACGGTAAGGACACCGACGCAGGACATCAAGATCTTCGTCCCCGAACGTCAAGACCGGCCTGATACGCGGGCCCGACAAGAGCGACACCGACCAGGGCGAGTCCGGTGCGCCCCGGACGCCGAACCAAGTCCTGCTTCCCGGATGCGACAAGACCTACCCCCGATATCCGAGAACGTCCCGCCGAGACCGTTCCGTCGAACCCTGGACCCTGAGACCGACCCCGGACCCTCGAACCAAGATCTGCCGAACCCTAAAGTGTTACCCTTTCCCGAGAACCCTATTTTATAACATAATAACCTTGTCGCATATTAAATTGTCATTCATCTCGCATGCATCTCATTGGTTTGGGGGCCTTATGCCGATTCACCTGATAAATAAATATGGGGCCCATATACGGGCAAGTCTAGTCTCATATCGGCCTCATTTAAATTTGTGTAGCGAACCGGTAACTTATTTTGCCATGTTCAAACAACATTTAAATTGCGGGGTAGCTAAAACAACATGAACCACCTTATTAATTGTCGGGACCCCGGTTCCGCTTAATCTTGACTAATTGCATCGCACCTTGGCCATGCCATGCATCATACATGCATCATGCCGATCTTCTGCCGTTGTATTAAATACTACATCCGGTGTTTCTTCTAGTGTTTTGCTTCTTCGCGGATAAGGCCGTTGAGTTGATGTGAGCTTCGCCCCGATCTTCGGATGAACCCTTCGACAATGTTTTCAGGCGAGCATCTCCCCCTTTTCTGCCCATCTTACTTTATAGTATTTATTCCCTCCTGTTGATCTATTGCTATCTGTGTTGCGATGCTCTAGTTTCCGTACCCGTGATATCCCCTGCAGCCTTATATTGCCTTGGACACATCCTAATACCTGTTGTTTGGTAGATAGTTGGACTTGCGCGTCGTAGTCGCTTGCTCAAGTGCTGTTGCGTGTCGTTCAATGCCACAGTTGTTGATGTATTTGCCGCATGTTGATGATGGAGCTGATCATAGTTTTACTTATCGTCACTTTAATTTCTGTTTAACAACTAAAATTGAAATAAGCAGAGGCATCGGTGGGTGATAGAAAATATTTGGTTTCCGAACGCCCACTTGTGTCCCGTAAGACCCCGAGTACTTGATACCTTCTCCTTGATTTATCGCGCTATCCACATCCGGGAGGTATATGGGACCCCCCTGAGCCAGAGCTTGATTCAGTCTTATTTCTTGGGGCCACAAACTAGTTTGAGGTTTTATTTACGATCCTGTACTTATGCCATGCTACTTTTCTATATTTAAATTGTGCGAGGAGCACACTGTACTGTTTAGGATCGGGACACGATTCATGGTGTCGACAAGCCCAGCCACACTTCGGGTTCCCGATCGTTCACACCGTCACCCAAACCTTAAGTCCGTCTCGAGTCGGTGGCCGTTGCTATGATTCTACTTAAGGTGGCCTGAAATATTTCTGAATCCTGTGATTGTTCAGTCGTGAAAGCCTCGTTGGGTTTTGATTTGGTTTTTCCGAGGTTGATCGAGCGTGTGTTGCTATTGGTGCACCCCGGCCGGGTAAAACTTTCTGAAAGCCGTGTCCGCGGATATGGACGACTTGGAGCACAGTATCTCGATCATAGACAAGCATAACTAAAGTTTATTGCTATAAATTTGACTTATAATGACTAGTAATCAGCTTCACTATAACGGAATGACTAATAATACTGCCCACAATTGCTTGTTTGAATTGTCGCTTGCGACCGTTGTACCTGACTAGTAAGTATTGCAACTACAACGGAATGGCTGATTAAAAGTACCAACATCTGCTGGGTTCATGGGTTATCTCATGCTACTTGTATCTGACTAGTAAGTGTTGCCACTATAACGGAATGACTAACTAAAAGTGCCCACTGCTTATTTTATCAGGATGAATATCTATATCTGACTAGTAATTACTGCAACGATAACTGGATAAGTAAAACTGCCAACTGTGTGAGTTCCTCGGTTGACTTCCTCGTTTGGTATCGAGGGGGAAACACCAGGATGGGTTTGTTTGATGGTAGTATCAGGTTATCTCCGAATAGGTCTTTCTTATCCCTCTCTGAATGCCGCCAGATGTATCGAGTCTCTATAGGTTGTTTAGTGCATCTTTGCCACGCTCGATCCACCATACCTATGTAGGAGAGGACCGCAATTCTAGCCTCACCATGTCTTGGCCTCAAGATCGACGCTCCTTCTTTTTTTCCTTTGCCCCTTGTCGGCACCCCTTTTGTTTAAGCAGGTTTTGAGATCGACGCCGTTAGCAGGGTTACCCTTCCGGCTTGGCCTGGGCAGGGTTATGGACGCCATTGGTTATTCTTTCGGGCTCTTAGCCCCATTTGCATCTTGTCCGTAGAGCGGACGCTCTATCATTTTAAGGTGATTTGGATCTTTGTATATTATCTCTGTATTCTTGACTCATTGAGTCATGTTATATATATCTGCATGGGTCCCATTGAGGACTGTTGTGTAATGTTATTGCCGTTTTCCACCCGCACGAAAGTGCCTGGTGGGCACCTTTGAATCGTTTCTATGCGGGTTTGGCGAATTTTGCTCAAACTTGCATAGGTCCGATTCTGAGGGTGTTACAGAGTGGTATCAGAGCTCAGCAGTTGCGATACCCCACAAGTCCAGCCTGTAGGATAACCTAGCTAACGGCCGAAGTAGAGTGTCAAAACTATTTTGCAAAGTCGGTTGGATAGTTCTGGTTAGGTCTGATTTTACTCCTTACCCCTCTGCTCTTCTCCTCCTATCCCGACGTGTTTTGAATCCGCTCTCTTCCCTTCCTTCGAGTCCAGGATATCTCGTGGTTGGGTTTCCATCGTACCTTCAGGGTTTCGCTTCCTCCTCTGGTAACGGTGTTGCTACATCTGGGCTTCATGCTATCTGCGGAATTCGTCTACGGTGTTACCATTCCTGGTTCCCTGTTTGTGCCTTCCGGTGTTTTCCGACGCGACGACATCATCTACGCCAGATCTGATGCAGAGTCTGCGTCACTCTTTTGTTTCCGAACCTCGCTTGTCGAGATCTTCAGTCTGATTCCGAGGATGGTTGCACTCCCTTCCACTGATTGTGCGGAGTAATAGATTGGGTGCGTGATGGATTGGCCCCCATGCCGACTACCCTTTCTATTCGCTTTTGCACATTGAAGTGGATGAGAATGCATCGGTTCCCCTTTTTCCAACGAAGCTAGAGGTGGCTTTATTGTTGATGCCTCTACCTTCGACCTTTTTGTTCCCGGAGTGTTCTCCCGACGATCACGGACAACGACCTCTTGTTAGTGGTGTCGCGAGGATCTACACAAAGCGAGAAGACGGCGAACGCCGACCTTCCTTCTGGTACCATGAGGCGGATCTCGAGGGCGAGATCCATTGTTAGTGGTGTCGAATTGTGGCATCCCGCAAAAACCACTACTAGAAAATCACGTTGAATTTGTGCATTGCATCGTCATCATCATGCATTGTTTGCATAAAACTATTTTCGCAACGCCCGATTTGTTTTCCAAACGCCTCATCTTAATTCAAATACCAAAACCCGGTCTCCGGAGTATTTTGTTGTGTTGCTATCGGTTTGCAAATGGTCCAATTAAAGTAAATAAAATATTAAATTATTTTTGTGGGGTAGTCGAACGGGCCGAGTAGACCCGAACGACCACCCCTGTTTTTAAATCGGTCCACCTCCTAAATTGCTAAAGCTACCCACTATCCTACCCACACCCCCTGGCCACCTCACTCCACCCAATCAGAACATGCCACCTCACCCTCTCCCCTCCCCCCTAACCAATCTAAAACTGCCACATCACCCAACCTCCCCCTCTCTCTCTCCACACTGCTCACACAGTCAACCCCCACCGCGTGGCCCCTCCCCTGACGCGCCCCTGTCCCACCTTGACCCCATCTGCCCCACCTGCCGGCCCCCCCACGCGCCCACGCTCCCCACGACCTCTTCCTCCCCCGTGTTCGTCTCCCTCCTCTAGCCCCTCTGCCTCGCGCTCCTCTCCTTCTCCCTCCCCAGAGCTTCTCTCCCTCCGCCCCCGCTCCGCATGCGACGCCCCCCTCCCCCTCTCGCGCTCACGCCTCCCCGCGTGCGCCCCTCCTCGTCGCCGGTACCCCCGCCGCCGCTGGTGCCCCGCCTCCTCGTGCGCCGCCGCCTCCTCTCTCTGACGCCACCGCTGCCTCGGCCCGTCCGCCCGCTGCCCTTCCTCCCGCCGCCGCCGCTCCGGGCGCCGCCTCGCGAGCCGCCTCCTCACCCATGAGCCTCGCCACGAGCCCCACCTCCATCTTGCCGCCGCTGCTGAGACCGCTGCCCGGGCTGCCCCCGCTCCGCCTCCCGCTGCCTCCCCGGGCGTCCTCCAGCGCTGCGCTGCCGCCCCATCTCGCCTCCGCCCGAGCCCGGCCGCGCCCAACCGCCGGTCTCCGCCGCCGGAGCCGCCCCTTCCGTCCCCGCCTCCGACCGCCCCGCTTGGCCTCCTGCCGTTCATGCCGAGCCCACTCACCTCCGGCCAACGTTGTCTGCTCTAAAGCCCCTGTCGTCGCGCTGCCTGCCCTTCCTCTGCCTTGCCGTGTGCACCTCACTACCCGTTGACCCGTGTGCGCAAGCTGGCGACGCTAGTGCCGTCTCTACAAGTTTTCTGGCCGCCTAGTATCTGTGTCGAAGCTCGCTCGCCCTATATCCTTTGGTTAGCATGCTGCTAGCTGTGTTTCTTTTTTTGTTTTTCATCTCCCTGTGGTGGTCAGAAGGCTCCCTCCGTTTGAACCTTGTGTTGCGTGGATGCCTTTTGGTGCTGAGGTGCTCGCGTGCATCATGTTCTTGACACAAGTTTTGCATCGCTGAGATCTTCCGTAGATAAAGTGCCACCAAGACGCTCGTGAACGCCTAACGGGACTACATCGACAAGTTCGCCTCTAGAAGCCACATGAACTCGAGGATCCCGACAAGACCTTCCTCGCCGACGAAACCGATCTCAAAGACCGATCCAGAGATCCTCGAACCCCCGGAACCCCAAGATCGCCTTCCCGGAATTTGACGCCTCGATCCTGCGGACCCGAATACCACGGATGCGACAAGGTCTACCTCACGAAACACCGAGAACTTCCTCCCCTGAACGCCAAGGTCGCCGACACGGATGCGCCAAGTGCTTCCTCGAGGACGCCCAGTTCTTTACCCGGACACCGAGACCCCGGTGCGACAAGTAATCCTTCCCGGATGCGTTGCTCGAGAACACGGACGGTAAGGACACCGACGCAGGACATCAAGATCTTCGTCCCCGAACGTCAAGACCGGCCTGATACGCGGGCCCGACAAGAGCGACACCGACCAGGGCGAGTCCGGTGCGCCCCGGACGCCGAACCAAGTCCTGCTTCCCGGATGCGACAAGACCTACCCCCGATATCCGAGAACATCCCGCCGAGACCGTTCTCCGAACCACGGACCACGAGACCGACCCGACCTCGAACCAAGATCTGCGAACCCTAAAGTGTGACCCTTTCCCGAGAACCCTATTTTATAACATAATAACCTTGTCGCATATTAAATTGTCATTCATCTCGCATGCATCTCATTGGTTTGGGGGCCTTATGCCGATTCACCTGATAAATAAATATGGGGCCCATATACGGGCAAGTCTAGTCTCATATCGGCCTCATTTAAATTTGTGTAGCGAACCGGTAACTTATTTTGCCATGTTCAAACAACATTTAAATTGCGGGGTAGCTAAAACAACATGAACCACCTTATTAATTGTCGGGACCCCGGTTCCGCTTAATCTTGACTAATTGCATCGCACCTTGGCCATGCCATGCATCATACATGCATCATGCCGATCTTCTGCCGTTGTATTAAATACTACATCTGGTGTTTCTTCTAGTGTTTTGCTTCTTCGCGGATAAGGCCGTTGAGTTGATGCGAGTCCCGATCTTGGATGAACCCTTCGACAATGTTTTCAAAGCAGCATCTCCCTTTTCGCCCATCTTACTTTATAGTATTTATTCCCTCCGTTGATCTATTGCTATACGTGTTGCGATGCTCTAGTTTCCGCACCGTGATATCCCCGCACTTATATTGCCTTGGACACATCCTAATACCGTTGTTTGGTAGATAGTTGGACTTGCGCGTCGTAGTCGCTTGCTCAAGCTTGCTGCGTCGCTCAATGCCACGATTGTTGATGTATTTGCCGCATGTTGATGATGGAGCTGATCATAGTTTTACTTATCGTCACTTTAATTTCTGTTTAACAACTAAAATTGAAATAAGCGAGGCATCGGTGGGTGATAGAAAATATTTGGTTTCAACGCCCACTTGTGTCCCGTAAGACCCAGTACTTGATACTGTTCCTTGATTTATCGCGCTATCCACATCCGGGAGGTATATGGGACCCCCGAGCCGAGCTTGATTCAGTCTTATTTCTTGGGGCCACAAACTAGTTTGAGGTTTTATTTACGATCCTGCTTATGCCATGCTACTTTCTGTATTTAAATTGTGCGAGGAGCACATCTGCTTTAGGATCGGGACACGATTCATGGTGTCGACAAGCCCAGCCACACTTCGGGTTCCCAATGCTCACCGCCTACCCAAACCTTAAGTCCGTCTGAGTCACCGTTTCATGGATTCTACTTAAGGGTGGCCTCTGAAATATTTCTGAATCTGTGATTGTTCATCGTGAAAGCCTCGTTGGGTTTTGATTTGGTTTTCCGAGGTTGATCGGCGTGTGTTGCTATTGGTGCACCCCGGCCGGGTAAAACTTTCTGAAAGCCGTGTCCGCGGATATGGACGACTTGGAGCACAGTATCTCGATCATAGACAAGCATAACTAAAGTTTATTGCTATAAATTTGACTTATAATGACTAGTAATCAGCTTCACTATAACGGAATGACTAATAATACCCACAATTGCTTGTTTGAATTGTCGCCATGCACCGCTTGTACTGACTAGTAAGTATTGCAACTACAACGGAATGGCTGATTAAAAGTACCAACATGTGCTGGGTTCATGGGTTATCTCATGCTACTTGTATCTGACTAGTAAGTGTTGCCACTATAACGGAATGACTAACTAAAAGTGCCCACTGCTTATTTTATCAGGATGAATATCTATATCTGACTAGTAATTACTGCAACGATAACTGAATAAGTAAAACTGCCAACTGTGTGAGTTCCTCGGTTGACTTCCTCGTTTGGTATCGAGGGGGAAACACCAGGATGGGTTTGTTTGATGGTAGTATCAGGTTATCTCCGAATAGGTCTTTCTTATCCCTCTCTGAATGCCGCCAGATGTATCGAGTCTCTATAGGTTGTTTAGTGCATGCTGCCGCTGCCGCTCAGTCCACCATACCTATGTAGGAGAGGACCGCCGAATTCTAGCCTCGCTGCAATCGGCCTCGATCGACGCTCCTTCTTTTTTTTCCTTTGCCCTTTGTCGGCACCCCTTTTGTTTAAGCAGGTTTTGAGATCGACGCCGTTAGCAGGGTTACCCTTCCGGCTTGGCCTGGGCAGGGTTATGGACGCCATTGGTTATTCTTCAGGGCTCTTAGCCCCATTTGCATCTTGTCCGTAGACGGACGCTCTATCATTTTTAAGGTGATTTGGATCTTTGTATATTATCTCTGTATTCTTGACTCATTGAGTCGCTGTTATATATATCTGTTCTGTGGGTCCCATTGAGGACTGTTGTGTAATGTTATTACTTCGTTTTCCACCCGCACGAAAGTGCCTGGTGGGCACCTTTGAATCGTTTCTATGCGGGTTTGGCGAATTTTGCTCAAACTTGCATAGGTCCGATTCTGAGGGTGTTACAGCTTCTTGTGTGACCTTGGTTCTTGCGCATTGGCTATGGTGCCCATGTTATCACAGTAGATAGACATTGGGTCCAGCGCACTTGGAACCACACCGAGCTCTATAATGAACTCCTTCATCCATATCGCCTCTAGTGAAGCCTCCGAAGCAGCTATGTATTCTGATTCAGTTGAAGATCTCGCCACAACACTTTGCTTTGCACTCCTCCAGCTAACTGCTGCACCATTCAAAGTAAATACGTATCCAGATTGAGATTTAGAATCATCCGGATCGGTGTTCCAACTAGCATCGGTGTAACCATTAACAACGAGCTGTTCATCACCTCCATAAGAAAAAACCATATCCTTAGTTCTTCTCAAGTACTTAAGGATGTTTTTGACCGCTGCCCAATGATCCACTCCTAGATCACTTTGATATCTGCTAGTCAAACTAACAGCATATGCAATGTCGGGTCTAGTACATAGAATGGCATACATGAGAGATCATATGGCTGAGGCATATGGAGTCTTACTCATCCTTTCTCTATCTTCTGCCGTTGCAGGACTTTGAGTTTTATTCAAGGTCGTATTGGGCAACATGGGCAAGAACCCTTTCTTGCTATCTTCCATTCCAAACCTCTTTAGAACTTTGTCCAAATATGTACTCTGTGACAATGATATTAGGCATCTCGATCTATCTCTATAAATCTTTATGCCTAATATGTAAGATGCTTCGCTAAGATCTTTCATTGAAAAACTATTATTCAAATAATCCTTGACACTATTAAGAAGGTCTACATCATTCCCAATCAACAATATGTCATCTACATATAGTATTAAGAATGCTACAGAGCTCCCACTCACTTTCTTGTAAATACAAGCTTTTCCATAAGTTTGTATAAAACCAAAGCTTTTGATTACCTTATAAAAACATTGATTCCAACTTCGGGATGCTTGCTTCAATCCATATATGGACCGTTGAAGTTTGCATACCGTGTTAACATCTTTAGGATCAAAAAAACCTTTGGGTTGCATCATATACAACTCTTCATCAATGTCTCCATTGAGGAACGCTGTTTTGACATCCATCTGCCATATCTCATAATCATAATAAGCAGCGATTGCTAACATAATCCTCACAGACTTTAGCTTCACTACTGGTGAGAAAGTCTCATTGTAGTCAACTCCTTGAATTTGTCGAAACCCTTTTGTGACAAGTCGAGCTTTATAGACAATAACATTACCATCAACATCTGTTTTCTTCTTGAAAATCCATTTGTTCTCGACAGCCTTCCGGCCATCCGGTAAGTCCACCAAAGTCCATACTTGGTTTTTGTACATGGATTCAATCTCGGATTTCATGGCTTCTTGCCATTTATTGGTATCTGGGCTCATCATCGCTTCCTCATATGTCGTAGGGTCATCGGTGTTGTCCACCAACATGCCACTCATATCGGGATCATACCAATCTGGAGTGGTACGAGTTATCGTTGACCTTCGAGGTTCTGCAGTAACTTCAACCGAAGTTTCATGATGAACATCATTAGATTCCTCTCTTATTGGTGTAGGCGCCACCAGAAATACTTCCTGTGTTGCGCTACTCGCAAGTTCGAGAGAAGGTTCAACAACCTCGTCGAGTTCTACTTTCCTTCCAGTCACTTCTTTCGAGAGAAACTCCTTCTCTAGAAAGGATCCATTCTTGGCAACAAAGATTTTTCCCTCGGATCTATGATAGAAGGTATACCCAATAGTTTCCTTCGGGTATCCTATGAAGACGCTTTTTTCCGCTTTGGGTTCAAGCTTGTCGGGTTGTAACTTCTTTACATAAGCTTCGCAACCCCAAACTTTAAGTAACGAGAATTTAGGTTTCTTCCCAAACCACAATTCATACGGTGTAGTTTCAACGGATTTAGATGGTGCCCTAGTTAAAGTGAATGCGGCTGTTTCTAATGCATAACCCCAAAACGATAGCGGTAAATCTATAAGTGCCATCATAGAACGAACCATATCTAAGAGAGTTCGATTACGATGATTGGACACACCATTAAGTTGTGGTGTTCCCGGCGTTGTCAATTGTGAAAGTATTCCGCATTTCTTAAAATGCTCGCCAAACTCGTAACTTAGATATTCACCTCCATGATCAGATCGTAAAAATTTAATCTTCTTGTTAGGTTGATTCTCTACCTCACTTTGAAATTCTTTAAACTTCTCGAAAGTTTAGGACTTATGTTTCATGAAATAGATATACCCATATCTACTCAAGTCATCCGTGAAGGTAAGAACATAGCGATAACCACCGCGTGATGCTACACTCATTGGACCACACACATCGGTATGTATGATTTCTAATAAGTCCGTAGCTCACTCCATCATACTAGAAAATGGAGTCTTCGTCATTTTACCCATAAGACATGCTTCGCATCTTTCAAGTGATTCAAAATCAAGTGATTCAAGAAGTCCATCGGAATGGAGTTTCTTCATACGCTTCACTCCAATATGACCAAGATGACAGTGCCACATATAGGTCGAGTTATCACTCAATTTCAAACGTTTAGCTTCAATGTTATTAATGTGTGTATTACCACAATCGAGATTCAATAAGAATAGACCATCTATCAAAGGTGCATGTGCATAAGACATATTACTCATATAAATAGAACAACCATTATTCTCGGACTTAAACAAGTAACCTTCTCGCAATAAACATGATCTGGATATAATGTTCATGCTCAACGCAGGCACCAAATAACAATTATTTAAGTATAAAACTAATCCCGATGGTAGATGAAGAGGTAGCGTGCCGACCGGGATCACATCAACCTTTGATCCATTCCCAATGCGCATCGTCACCTCGTTCTTCGCTAGCTTCCGTTTATTCTGTAGCACCTGTTTCGAGTTACAAATGTGAGAAACCGAACCAGTATCAAATACCCAGGCACTACTACGAGTACTAGTGAGATACACATCAATAACATGTATATCGGATATACCTTTCTTCTTGATGTTGCCGTTCTTCAAATCCACCAAGTACTTAGGGCAATTACGCTTCCAGTGACCTTCTCCCTTGCAGTAAAAGCACTCAGTATCAGGATTAGGCCCAGCCTTGGTCTTCTTCGCCAGCGCGGTAACTTTCTTACCGCCCTTCTTGAATTTTCCGTTTTTCTTAGACTTGCCTTGCTTCTTGAATTTGGTGGTCTTATTGACCAACAACACTTGGTGCTCTTTCTTGATCTCCACTTCTGAAGACTTTAACATGGAGAAGAGTTCGGGCAACGACTTGTCCATGTTTTGCATATTGTAGTTCATCACAAAGTTCTTGTAACTTGGTGGTAGTGATTGGAGGACACGGTGAATCCCCAAAGAATTAGGAATCACTATAACTAAGCTTTGAAGCTTGATTGCGTGCCCAGACATCTTAAGCACGTGCTCACTGACGGAGCTGCCCTCTTCCATCTTGCAGTTAAAGAACTTTTCAGAAGCCTCATAACTCTCAACTGTTGCGTGAGCCTCAAATATGATTTTGAGTTCACGGACAATATCATGTGGGTCATGGTTCTTAAACCTTTTCTGAAGCTCCGATTCCAAACCATACAAGATAGCACACTGAACTGTGGAGTATTGATTCTTCTGAGCGAGGAAAACATTCTTTACCTCATCGGTAGCATCAGCTGCAGGCGGGTCACCCAGCGGTGCATCTAGCACATAGGTCAAACTACCAGCATTGAGGACAATCCTCAAATTGCTGATCCAATCCGCGAAGTTGATTCCATTGTTTTTAAACTTTTCTTTCTCTAAGAACGCATTAAAATTGATGGTAGGGGTCTCCATTGATCTAAAACATATTTGCAATAGTTTAGACTAAGTTTTTGACAAATTGAGTTCTAATTAATAGTTAAATTAATCTAGGTGAACTCCCACTCAAAACAATATCCCTCACATTGCTTTAGTGATCACACGAACCAAATCCACCACATCAAAACCGATCATCACAAGAGTTGATGTAGCTTCAATGGCGAACAATCAACATGTTCATCATATCTACTATACGACTCATGCTTTACCTTTCGGTGATCCGTGTTCCGAGACCATGTCTGTACATGCTAGGCTCATCAAGATCAAACCTTAGCTTCCGCATGAGCAAATCTGGCTTGCTCACGTTGTATACGCTCGCAGAATCTAACACACCCGATCATCACGTGGTGCTTCGAAACAACGAGCTTTAGCAACGGTGCTTGCTAAGGATGAACACTTTATAACTTGAAATTTTTGTGCTTGAGGGATCATCTTATAATGCTACTATCGCAAACTAAGCAATACAAGATGCATAAAAGGATTAGCATCACATGCAATTCATAATATGTGATATGATATGGCCTTTCTTCTTGTGCTTCCGATCTCCACCTTCAAGCACGAACATGATCTCCATCATCACCGGTATGGCGTCAAGGTCAATGGCGCAGCTTCATGGTTGTCGTCCACCAGCATCAACTATTGCAATTACTTTGAATAGACACGGAGGTCTTAACGGAATTAAAAGACAACCATATGGCTCCTGCCGGTTGCCGACTTAGAATAAGGAACATTGCATACATCATATATAATCACAATCATGGCCATATCACATCATAGCACACCCCTGCAAAACAAAGTTAGACGCCTTTAATTTTCTTTGCATATTTTACGTGGTTTGGGGCTTTCAATAAGTGTCGTTCTAACTTACGAACAAGAACCACAACAGTGATGTTTGAACTATCAAGTGCCCGTTGTAAATTGAATCTATACTATGATGGGAGAGACAGACACCCGCAAAGCCACTTATGAAATACAAGTTGCATGTTAAGCGTGGAGCAAGTCTCATGAACGATGTCATGTAAGGTTAGCCCGGGCCGCTTCATCCCATCATACCGCAAGATGCAAAGTACACAAAAAGAAATTGATAATAAAAGAACCACCGCCCACAATGACCATTGTGTTCTACTCGTGCAACAGATCTACATATATACACGGCTCTGATACCACTGAAGGGGTTCGTAGCATGGAAAACAAAAAATTCTACCGCATGCAAACAAACAAGCCAAGATCTATCTACTAGATTGTAGCAACGAGTCGATTAGAGTACTCACCCTTGAAGATTCCAAAGCGGTTAACGAGAGTAGATTCTCGTGGGTGATGTAGTCGTACACTTTCCGATCTCAAGATCACGTAGACGATCCTTCCGACGCTATGTTCCGGCAGCGCTTCCGCAGTCGGTCACTGTGGCATCCCGCAATTCCACTACTAGAAAATCGCGTTGTTTTTGTGCATTGCATAGTAATGACCGCATGCTCATGTCATCATGCCACATTGCATTTGAGCATCGTCAGCATCTTGCATTTGCTTGCATAAAACTATTTGCAGAAAACCTATTTTGTGTTTTCTAAAAACGCCCCATCTTTATTCAAAACCAAAACCGGGTCTCCGGAATATTTTGTTTTGACTAACTATGTTTTGCAAACGGTCCGTTTAACACAAATAAAATATTAAATTATTTTTGTGGGGGCAGTCGAACGGGCCGATTCGACCCGAACGACCACCCCCAGGAATTTAAACGGCCCACCCATAATCCTAAAGCTACCCAACCTATCCTACCCAATCCCCCTCCACCTCACCCCACCCAATAGCTGGTTGCCACCTCATCTCTCCTCTCCCCCCACCCAACCAGATGCCGCCACTTGGCCACCTCCCCTCCACCCCCTCTCTCTCCTCTCTCCCCACCAGCCCCGCGCCAGGGCCCCACTCAGCTCTCCCCCACCCCACCAGCCGACAGCCCCCTGGCCACCTGGCCCCATTAACCCACCTGCCTCAAGGGCCTCTATCTCTCTCTCCCTTCTCTCTCTCCCCCGCGTCCTCTTCCTTCTCCCCTCGCGCGGCACGCACGCCTTCCCTCCCACGCGCCCGACCCCGACGAGCCCGCCCTCGGCCCTCCTCCTCTCTCCTCCGGCGCCGCCACGCCTCTTCGCCCTCCTTCCTCCGCCTCCATGCCGCCCGCTCCTTCCCGCTCGGCTCACCCCGGCCACGCCAGCCGCCCGCTCTCCTCTCGTATCCCCAGGCGCCGCCGTCTCCCCTCCCTCCCCGTCGTCTGCAGCAGCCACCGGAGCCGACCGCCGTTCGACCTCCTCGGCCCCGCGCCGCTCCCCTCGCCGGCCTCCGTCGCCAAGCTCCCCGCCACCGACCTCGTGCTCCGGCTCCGCCCCGAGCCCGCAAGCCTCCCTCCCCCGGCCCTCTCGCCTTCCCCATCCCCGACGAGCCGCCCGCGCCCCAATCTCCGACAACCCTCCGCTGCGCCTCTTCTCCGCCCCCGGCCCCGCGGTGCCGCCTCCGTCCACCGCCGCCAGGGCCGGTCCGCCTCCGCCTGCCTCGCCCGCCTCCCTAGCTCGAGCACCGCCAGATGCCTCCTCGCGGCTCGTCCTCGAGCGGCCCAAGGTCAGTGGTGCTCTGCCGCCTAGGGCGCTGCAGCGTGGCCCCCTCTCGGCCGCCTCCTGTTGCTCTTGCAGCCGTGCGGGACCCCGTCCTCGAGCTCATCAACAGGCGTGGCGTCGCTCTCCTGTGTCCCCCACCCGGCGTTGTTGTAGATCTCGTTTTTAACATCTCAATGTTCATGATCAGGAAACCACGATCATCTATTAACCAACAAGCTAGTATTACAAAGAGGAAACCATGATCAGGAAAGCACTTGTATAGTTAGTCTTCACGGGTATGAAATGACCAACTTTAGTTAGGAGATCTACAACAACCCAAATAGAATCATATCCGGATCTAGTCCTTGGCAGTCCGGTGATAAAATCCATACCAATCTTATCCCACTTCCAATCAGGAATGGGTAGTGGTTGTAGTAACCCTGCCGGTTTCTGATGTTCCGCTTTCAGTCGACTACACACATCACACAAGGCAATATGTTCCGCAATATCTTTCTTGAGGCTGTTCCACCAAAATATTTCCTTCACATCCATGTAAATTTTGGTGTTACCTGGATGAATAGAATATGGTGAGTTGTGTTCTTCTTGCAGAATTAGTTTCCGAAGATCCGGATCTTGCGGAATGCAAGTACGTTTTCCGTACCATAAAGTACCTTGTTCATCTTCATGAAATCCTTTAGCCTTCCCTTTACTAATTTTGCCTTTAATCTCTTCAATTTCCATGTCCAACTTTTGGTCTTCTTTGATCTTGTCCAACAATGTTGGTTGAACATCCAATGACATGAGATATCCTTCGGGCACTATCTCCAATTTGAGATCTTTGAATTGGGCACACAGATCATCCGACAATTCTCCCTTAGTAAGGCCATTCACATAAACCTTACGACTTAAAGCATCTGCTACAACATTTGCTTTACCGGGATGGTATTACAAACTCAAGTCATAGTCCTTGATGAGCTCTAGCCACCTTCTTTGTATCATATTGAGTTCCTTCTAAGTGAAGATATATTTCAAACTCTTATGATCCATGAACACTTCACAACGCTTTCACAAAAGATAGTGTCTCCATGTTTTGAGTGCATGGACAACAGATGCTAACTCCAAATCATGAGTAGGGTAATTCACTTCATGAGTTTTGAGTTGTCTCGAGGCATAAGCCACAACTTTCCCTTCTTGCATCAAAACTCCACCTAATCCTTAGTGAGATGCATCACAATAGACTTGGAAATCCTTCTCCAAATCTGGCAGACATAAGACTAGTGCTGATACAAGTCTCTTCTTCAATTCTTGGAAACTGACTTCACAACCTTCAGTCTAGTTAAACTTCTTTTCTTTCTTAAGTAACCCTGTCATTGGCTTAGCTACCTTTGAGAAATTCTCAATGAATCTTCTATAGTATCCGGCCAAGCCTAGGAAACTGTGAACTTCTTTAACTGACTTGGGAGATTCCCACTCAGTTACAGCTGACACCTCTGCGGGATCGACAACTATACCATCTCCCAACACAAAATGTCCGAGAAATCCGACTTCATTCGACCAAAATTCACATTTACTGAACCTGGCATACAACTTGTGCTCCCGGAGCTTCTCAAGTATCAAACGCAAATGTTCTTCATTTTATTATTTGCTCTTGGAATATATCAGAATGTCATCGATGAATACGACAACAAACTTGTCAAGAAACTCCATTAACACCTTGTTCATCATGTTCATGAAATAGGCTGGTGCATTTTTCAATCCAAATGGCATCACGCTATACTCATATAACCCATACCTAGTGGTAAAGGCAGTCTTAGGTATGTCTTGCTCTCTAATCTTTAGCTAAAAGTAACCTGATCGGAGATCAATCTTTGAGAACACACGGGCTCCTTCTAGCTGATCAAATTAATCATTGATTCTAGGCAAAGGGTACTTGTCCTTTATAGTCACCTCATTGAGTGAATGATAATCTATGCATAACCTTTGACTTCTATCCTTCTTCTCAACAAATAGAACTGGTGGTTCCTATATCACTCTGGTTCCAAAAAATAGCCCTGAGACAGTTAATGATTTTAGACCCATTTCTCTCACAAATACCTGTTTAAAATTTCTCACTAAGCTAGCTGCCAACAGACTTCAGAAGGAGATAAAGATATGTATTCATAACAACCAATATGGATTTATTAAGTGCAGAACAATACAAGATTGTCTTGGTTGGACTTTTGAATACTTGCATCAATGCCTTGTTTCTAAGAGGAAAATAGTAATTATCAAGCTAGATTTTGAAAAGGCTTTTGATACTATTGAACATGAAGCAATTATCAGGATTCTGAGGTGTAAAGGATTTGATGAAGTCTTTATTGGCTGGGTAAAAGAAATCCTCTCTTCTGGTACGTCCTCTATATTACTGAATGGAGTTCCAGGAAGAAAATTTTATTGTAAGCGTGGGGTTAGGCAGGGTGATCCCCTTTCTCCTTTAATGTATGTACTAGGAGGGGACCAATTACAAAGTTTCATAAATAAGGCTTATAGAGATGGAAGGCTGAGAACTCCTATCCCAAGCAGAGGAACTTATGACTTCCCTATTGTCCAATATGCTGATGGCACCATCATTGTCATGCAAGCAGATCCTGATCAGTTACTTATACTAAAAGAAATATTGGATGAGTATTACTCCTTCACGGGACTAAAAGTCAACTTTCATAAATCTGCTCTGATTCCAATCAATGTGAATGAAGATGATGCTAGTTTGCTTGCTTTGAAAATTGGCTGTATTACTGCTACACTACCATTTCCATACCTTGGTTTGCCTATGGGGATTACAAAACCAACTATCAAAGATATGTCACCTTTAATTGATAGAGTGGAAAGAAGGCTTTCTGCCACTGCCTTATGGAGATAGATTGGTCCTTGTAAACTCTGTGATTTCAGCAATGCCTCTACACTACCTTTGTTCTCTTGAAATTCCAAAAGGAGTCATTGAAGTAATAAATAGAGCAAGAAGACATTGTTTATGGAGGAAAAAGAAAGAATATGGGAGGATAAATTCCCTTGCCTCATGGGACATGATTTCCAAGCCAAAAGTGAAAGGTGGTTTAGACATAATAAATTTGGAAATTCAAAACAAATATATACTCATGAAACATCTGCACAAATTGTACAATAATGAGGACCTTCCATGGGTAAAGTTGGTTAAAAATACTTATTATTACAATGAGGTGCCTCATAATGTTACTGTTTGTGGCTCCTTTTGGTGGAAAAGTATTATGAAATTTGAAGAAGACTTTCGATCTCTATCAGTTTGTAAAATTGGTAAAGGTGATTCAGCTTTATTCTAGTTAGATTCTTGGAATAATCTACCTTTAGCCCAGTCTTACCCAAGGATTTTCTCTTTTGCTCTTGATAAGAACTGCTTAGTTCAACAAGCCATTGAACTAGTACAGCTGGAGGAGGCTTTTCAACTGCCTTTATCGGATGAAGCCAATGCAGAACTTTTAAGGTTACAAATCCAACTGCAACATGTCAGCATTAACCCACATGTATGGGATAAATGGGATAATAAGTTATCAAAATCTAGGGATTACTCTGTAAATATGGTGTACAAAGCTCATTTCGATCTGATCCCAGATCATTTCCCTTCTAAGTGGCTATGGAAGAGTAAATGTATGTCAAAGCACAAGGTCTTTGCTTGGTTAATCTTACATGATAGAATTAACACAAAGGAAATGTTAATAAGAAGACATTGTAATGTGACTACTGATTCAGATTGTGTGTTATGTATAGTGTTAGAGTTTGGACATATTTGCAGATCAATTGGAGTACGGGTTCAGGTCCAGAAATGTTAATAGATGCAAAGAAAAAGTTCTCAGGCCCATGTTTTGTTGAGATAGTCATCTTAGCCTACTGGAATATTTGGAGGCAAAGAAACAATAAGATTTGTAAAGGGATCAAGCCAACATTCAAAGCATGGAAGGCTGGATTTGTCCAATATGTCTCCTTGCTTAAACATAGAATTAAAATTTCTAAAGTTGCAGTACTGTCAAATTGGATTGACAATTTGTTGTAATTTTGCTTTTTTCTAAGTATTTCTGTAGTTTTTCCTTCTCCTTTTCTCAGTTTGTACATAAATTTGAACCTCTAGTGAATTTTGAATAAAGGGCTGTGGGGGTCTCCCCTACAGTAGATAAGCTTCAAAAAACAAACATAACTGGTGCACCCCAAGATGAAGAACTTGTTTGAATAAATCCTTTCTGCAACTGCTCTCCAAGTTGTTTCTTGAGTTCTTTCAATTCATCAACTGACACCTTGTAGGGTCTCTTTGGTATTGGTCCAGATCCTGGTACTAAGTCAATCAGAAACTCCACATCTCTATCTTGTGGCATTCCTGGTAATTACTCTGGAAACACATCCAGATATTCCTTCACAACTGGTACACCGTCTATGCTAACCCCCTTAAGAGAATTTATCTTACTCCCTTTAGATTCAAAGTTAGACTTGAACCTAATCCGTTTCTTATCCGGGGTTGTGAGTGTAATAGTACGATTTGCACAATCTAATACTCCTTCATACTTAGTCATCCAATACATGCCCAAAATTACATCCATTCCTTGGGATTCTAGGATTATCAGACTAACTGGAAACTTATACTTTCCAAATTCTATCACTAGATCATGACATCCAAAATTCACTATCATCTCTCCATCGGGAGAGCTTACTTTAATAGGACACCCAATAGTTTTAGTTGAAAGTCCATTTTTATCAACAAATGCTCTTGATACGAATGAATGCGATGCACCGGTATAAAAAAGAACAAGTGCTGGAAAAGAATTAAGCTTGAACTTACCAGCCACAGCATCAGACTCTTCATAGATTTCTTCCACATTAATGTGGTTCACTTGTCCCTTCTGAAAAGGGTTGGGCTTGTTGGCTCCTTCAACTTTCTTTTCTGGGCATTCATTTGCATAGTGCCCAGTTTTCTTGCATTTGAAGCACTCAACCTGACTGATGTCCCTTTTTGCAGGGTGACTTCCATTGCCATTTCCACTGTGGTGGCTCTTGTGTCCACACTTGTGGTTCTTATATATATCATTGTCATGGCTGCAGTGGTGCTTGTTGTCATGGTGACGATTACTGTTGTGGTGGTTGTTATACTTCCCATGCTTGTGGGACCCAGATCCTCCACTATCATCACCATGGGAACGCTTGTGAGACGATCCCGAGCTGTGCTTGTCAAAGTGATGCTTCACCTTCCTGTTCTCAACCTGCTTCATCTTGCTTTCTAAGATGATGGCCTTGTCACATAGTGATTGATATGTTGGGACATAGGCAACAGATAGATGCAGGTTCATCTCATCATTCAGTCCCGCGAGGAATTTCTCCTTCCTCTTGGCATTAGTATCAACCTCATCCGGCGAATAGTGTGCCAGATTGTTGAACTCCTCAATATATTATGCCACACTGTGGTGACACTGTTTCAGGTTGTGAACTCCTTCTTCTTCAAGTTCATCACTCTTGATGAGATATGGGTAGTGCGGAAACCATCCTCGAACATTTCCCAAGTCACATCCTCGATAGGAGTTGTGATCTGGAAGTTATCCCACCATGTTGCTGCTGGCCTTTCAATTAGATGTGTTGTGAATCTAACCTTTTCCTCATCAGTGCAGCCAACAGTGACCAAGTCCTTATTCATAGAGCGTATCCAGTTATTGGCTACCATGGGATCAGTGGTTCCCGAGAACTTGGCTGGCCTCAACCTCAAAAACCTTGTAAGCATGTCAAAGGCTGGTGGGTTGTTGGGATTGTTGTTGTTGTTGTTGTTGTTGTTGTTGTTGTTGTTGTTGTTGTTGTTGTTGTTGTTGTTGTTGTTGTTGTTGTTGTTGTTGTTGTTGTTGTTGTTGTTGTTGTTGCTGATGCTGCTGGTGTTGTTGTTATTGTTGTTGCTGATGCTGCTGGTGTTGTTGTTGTTGTTGTTGTTGTTGTTGTTGTTCTGATTCTGATTTTGATTTGCCATGAACTGGGTCATCATCTGCATCAGTTGAATTTGAGATGTCATCAACTGTTGCATCTCCGGGTTGACGTTATTGTTGTTGTTGTTGTTTTTGTTGTTTTTGTTGTTGTTGTTTTTGTTGTTGTTGTTGTTGTTGTTGTTGTTGTTGTTGTTGTTGTTGTTGTTGTTGTTGTTGTTGTTGTTGTTGTTGTTGTTGTTGTTTTGGTTGGGATTGGCACAACGGGGAGGCATCTGTGGTTTCAATAAAGATAAGTAATGAGATATAGCCCGTAGATGCTAACATGCACAATACATCACATAGCAACATTCACAAAATAAATAAGCACATGATAAATTTATAGTTTGAATAAAGTAAACAAGTTTGGAAAAGTAAACACACTATCAAGACATCCACATGTTGGATGATCATTGCGACTCGATAAATCAAAGGATGATAAATAAATAGATAGCCGAGTAATCAACTCTACTCCTCCATGTCGACCTCCATGTCCACAAGAATAAGTCCGACTATCTCCATGGCTGTCTTGTACTCCTCCACACTGGTGGTCAAAGCCTCGACCTTCGCACGAAGGGCTCTCTTCTGCGAGCACAGCCTCTCTATCACTCCCTGCTGGGTCTCTAGATCAAAGTCCTTGGCCTCTATCTCGGCTCTCATGTCCTTGATCTTCTTGTTTCTGTCCTAAACTCTCTTCTCCTGATTCTTGAACTTCTTGTCCTGGCTCTCAAATCTGGCCTCCATCTCCTTGACGATCTCGTCCTGCTCCGCGAAGAGCTTGTCCTTCTCCCTCAACTGAACTTGAAGCTCGCCATTGCTAAGCATGACGTTGGTCCTATCTGTGTCGAGGTGTCTAACGAGGCTCTCTAGGTCCTGGAGGTATAGACGTACAGGCTCAATCGTCTCTCTAATAGTGTCATCATACACTACAACCTCACCCTGCTCGTCATGTCTCCAGAACGGGTGGAAGTAGAGGCCCCTGAGCTTAGTGGAGTGTCGTCCAAGTAGCTCGTGCATAACTACATCTAGTCCCTTCTCCTTGTCATCATGCATCAGATTGAAGGTAATCTCCTCCGTGAGTGGCTCCTTCTGGCGTCCCGGCTGTGAGACTCTAAAGCCCTAAAGATTCTTCCTCTCAAACTTGGTGAGCTGATGTGCCTTAATACTAGGAAGTGGGAGGTTGAGCACACTAGTGATATCCACAAGACGAGAACTGAAATGACTTCCCTTGAACTCCTCGGTAGTGCTGATAACAATGCTAGGCATCTATTGCATAAGATAGAGAAAAATTAGAAACAATACAAGTAGAGAAAAAACACAAGATAGTGAAACAAAATTCAAGCATACATTCAACAATAAAACTTACAAGTCATGGCATACAAAAATCCACCACAAACACTAAGGTTCTAACATAACTTAGACAATTTTTTGCGAGAAACGACAAGTGTGGTGGTCCAACTATTGGAACACGACCCAATTCTCACTCATATGCTAAGTCTATGATATCTTCCCTTAGAAGTTTTATGGCGGTCTCTAAGTCTTGGGTATACTTTTTCTCCTCACTAAGGTCATTTTGAGTGTTGAGCATTCTACACTTGAGTCTTTCACCAAGATCCTTGATAGCATTCCAAGCTGCATTTCTTGCAGAGTCAAAAAATGTCGTATACATTTTTGAGTTGGTGACCATGCAGAATCCCGACTCTTTGTGGTTTCCCCCTTGTTTTTGTACAAGTGGAGTTACACGCACCAATATTCTTCTCCTTCATCCATCACTAGAAAACCCTTGTACACGGCTTCACCATGTATTCCCAAGCTAACCATGAGGTTTTTGAGTGCCTTGGGAAACTCTGTCTCACATTGTAAGGTCATGGTCATGAGTGGTCCCTTCTTGACGGCTTCGTTGATGGTGGCCATCTACAAATAGAGATGAGAAAGAAGATTAGAAGAGATTTACGAGAAGAAAAATAAAAGTGTGGAATTTTGCAAAGAGTTGCATTTTTCATCCTAGTGGTTTCCTTAGTATAATCCAACTTAGTGGCATAATACTACAGGCAACATAGTGCTCTGATACCATCTGCAAGAACCCACCTTTTAAAGGTAAAGGACCCTATGATTGCAATGCTAGTCCCTGTATCAAATGCTAGCATCCACAATTTAAGATGAAGTACATAGATACAAAGGTCTTTATTACATCGTCATTCCAGAGATAAACATAGTCTTTTACAACCCATTAGCACATGGCTAATACATAGAGTTCAACATAAGTAAATAAAGTAAAGTCTTCATCTTCATGTGCCATAGGGAAGCATGTTGAGTGTAGACTCATAACCCTAATCTCCATCAGAGTAACCTACAACATCATAAGTTACAGCCACAGTGGGTCAATACATTTGGAATTGTATTGGCAAGTGATACCATACTAAATAGTAGTGTATAACATCTATATGAATTTGGCTAAGTGTAGCTTAGGCTTGCTTTGCTCAAAATAGGTTTTTCTTATCAGTTGAAAAAGACTAAGTTTTTGTTTGTCAAAAACACCCAGGGAACCAACAATAGACATTGGTGAACCTTTACCCTTGTTCAACCACAAGTTTTTAACTTAGAATTTCGGACGATGAGATCCTTGATAGCTTCGAATCTTTAATGCTCAAACTGTGCATTGCTGGGGACACGGCTAAGTACTTAGGTTTTACCCTCTCTAGAGGTGGTGCAGTTTCCCCACAAGACTCAACATGCATCGAGACAAGACTTTTTTAGAAGCATTCCCTTAGACCACAATGGACGGGTTCCATCCTATCACCCTACCACCAACTGCCCATCTGGCTAAGTTCTTGCAACCTATTTGGTCAATGCAGAGCCCATATGCCATGTGGTTGCACTAGAAGCTTCTCAACACTAAACATCTCAAATCTCTTTGTTCCTGGGTGGCTTTCCACAAGTGTGATACGCAAGGTAAACCATAGACACGGGCCTTGTGTAACCACTGAACATAAACAAACATACCATTCCACCCAGGTGATGCATTCACATAGTTGTTTTATTAATCAAAAACACAAGTCATAGACTTAGAAAAATTCCATAGTATGAATATTCCACCCTTGTTTGCTACTAGCTAGGCTAAGCATGCTAATATAACAAGTTTCTTAACTTAGAGAAATTTCTACTAAGACTACAACTACTAGGATTTCCCAAGGCATAGCATATATATACTTAGAGAAAAATTCCATGCATGTCCTATTCAAAATAACACTAATGCATAGTCAAAATAATAGGACAAAATATATGAAGCACCACTGCCTTGGTAGTTGGGGGAGTAGCAACAATCCTCACAATCACAATCACCACTAGCACCAAAATCTACACATAAAATCATAGCACCCAAATTCACATTCAAATAATAAAAAAAATACATGAATGCATGTAAATGCAATGAAATGAATTTTCTGTATTAAACAAGTCAAATCAAACAGTACTGAACACAAAGTAGTCCATATAAAGTCTAAACAAACTCAAATTTGCCTCAAAAAAAATTTATAAACATTTTATATAGTCAAAATAAGGATATAATGTGTTCTACAAATAATCCTATTTTTACAAAATAAAAATACAAATTCAATCCCACAGTAATGTAGGGTTTATTTTTATAAATCCAATAGTATATTATTTGCAATTTTTGGACAAACAGATCAAAAGATATGAATTTTGCAAGTTTAAACATTCAAAAACCTTTTCTGGATTTTATTTAAACAGAACACAGACACATGGCCGTGTCTGATTGGACAGTAGCACTTCGCGCGGATTGATCAACACGAGCCGTAGGATTTAAGTTAGATCGTAGGGGCCAGATCCACTGATATCCCTTCGATTAGTGATCTAATCTATGCCTTAGGATCTAGATCTAACGGTGCCCGATCAAGCGACCAAAGAGGGGCGGCGCAAATGGCTATTGGAGGTGGCGGCGCTATTGGCGGTGATGCTCCTGCGATTTCAGAGGGGGCTAGGGGTAGTGGCGATGCTTACCAGCGTTGCGTGGTTGCGAGGATGCTCAAGGTGGCCTTGGTTTGGTCGGGGGCGAGCTGCAGGGGCCGTGAAAGCTCGTCGGAATCCTCACTGGCGTCGGGCACGGGTTGGCGGAGACGATGTTGATGTTCTAGGCCACCACAGGACAAACAAACGGCATCAGAACATGCACAGGGACAAGGCGCACAACATGGTTTGAACTAGGAGACAAGGGGCGCTCGATTTATACTAGGATTGCTCGCAAGAGTTGGTGGTTTCCTCGGGTGCTCTTAGTGCTTGACGGAGCCGACGACCTGGGGCAGTACAGAGCGAACCAGTGGTGTCAGAAGTTGCGCAAGGAGCAGGGGAACAACATCGTATGAATGAGGTACAGGGGGCACTCGAGGCTCACCGAAATAGCTCACCGAAGTGTGTCGGGCAGCGGCGGTGCGAGTTCAATTGCGAGCAGCCTGCCAGCGATTAGGGGATGGCGAGTGAGGGGAAATGTCCACGGTGAGGTGGATCTTAAGTAGCCAGAGCGGGGGAGGCAATCACGCGGATAATAAATGGGGTTTAAGCAGCTTCAATCTCGGTAGTGATGGGAGGAAACGGCCGATGACGACGGGGTCTGGGGTGTGGGGTTTGGGGACGATGACGACGTGGCGTTTGGGGCCATTGGTCAGTGTGTGTGTGTGGGGGGGGGGGTACGCATGTGCAGGTGAGAGAAGGGGAGAGGTAAAATGGCCCGGGTGGGCTTATTGGGCTGGTTCTGGCGCTGGGCCGAATAGGTAGCGTAGTGTTTTTTTTTCTCCTTTTCTTTTTCTATTTTGAATTTCAGGAATGGTTTTCAAATCCTTTTTCAACTCTGTTTGAATTCAAAACACCTCCAAATTTTTGTAATGTGATCCAAGCATCCTAAAGTGTGACAAACACAACTATTCACTCAAACACACCTTGGTATTTTAAAAATAAAAATAAAACCATGCCTCATATGTATATAAATAAAAGGTCATAATAATGGTTTTATTTGGGGTTTTGGTTTGAAATTTTTGTGCAAGACAAATTTGATATGATTATATGAATGCAATGTATGCTTTTTCAAATCATGAAATTTGGGATGTTACATCTACGACATGCAAAATCAAAACTATGAGTACGAGGCTAGGTTTAAACGCATAAGTTCTACTGTTAGTTTCAGGATATTGGAAACCAAGTAGTCCTTTGTTGATGAGGAGCCTTTACCTTGGAAGTATAATGATGATAAGAATTCACCACCACCGAAGGAGTAATTTGTCATAGGTTTTGGCATCCCCTTGGTTTGTTCCAAGCTTGGGGGAGTGTCGCGGTATCACTCCATTATATTTTATATTTTTACCTTTTTAGTAGAGTCATATCTTGAATTCAGAAGTTATGATATAGGATGGTTTGCGTTGTGAAAGTATCTCTCCTTTAGTTGGTTATCTATGTATCCCTTGGTGTGAGTTGCCGTTATGGATTATTAATGAGAAGTTTTATCATTTACTTTTGCACATCTTATTTTAGTTTGCAATTTCTGTTATATGATTGATCTTGTTGTTAGTATTGGTATCACTTTGGGAGTATCAAGTAAATTTAGTTGGTTTTGGCAAACTTTGCTTTGGTCAGTAGCAGTAATATTTTGAGGTTTGAGAAGAAAAGAGGAAAAGTACTTATATATATTTCATTATCTTTCTTTCTTGATTGGCTCATAAACTTAGTATTCTCAATTTAAGATTGTTTGTGTTTCCAAGGAAGATTGCATGATTGTTATCATATGTATGTTTGCTTCTTTCACTCAACTCTTATTCTTGCCACCTAGCCTTGCTAGCCAAAAACCTGTATTGAGAGGAAATGCTTCTCATGCATCCAAACCTTGTACCAAAACCTATGCCATTTGTGTCCACCATATTCACCTTGTTGGGGAGGTGACCCCGGGGAGGGTCAAGACAGGGGAAGATAAAATGAATTTCCCCTGTCATATGACGAGTTACTGTCTATATCGGCCGAGTCATATAAAGGTCGGCCGAGATAAGAACGGCTATGACACCTATGGAAGGAGATGTATACTACCCGACCGACATACGAGTTAAGTCGGCCGAGTAAGTCCAAATAATCTAAGTGCAGGTGAAGGCCAAGCCGAGTTAAGCGAGACAGGGCCGAATGACATGAAGCTTGCAGGAGAAGGAGGTGCCTATAGTCAAACCCTAGCCACGGGCTAGGAAGAATCTGAACAGAGCCAAGCGCAAAGGACAAGGCGCAGAGCAGCAGAAGGGCAGAAGGAGGTCACAGAGGTGACAGTCCTGGAGCCCGAGGCGTGCAGGTGGGGTTCTCTGGAACTTTGCCGTCATTATAAGGGGGACACAGAAAGAAGGTCGCCGAGTTACTAAATTGGGACAAGCATATTCTTCGAATATGCTTGCCACGTCAGCCCTAGAAGAGCCAAGGCACCCCTTTATAAGGAGAGGCATGGATTCCTAAGAAGGGGATCGGCTCATTCTACACCGTTAGGCTCGTAAAGTTCATCTTCTCTTCCTGCATACAGCTCAAGGAGCACTTGTAGCCCAAGAGAGGATAAATAAAGATCTATATGTTATTCATTCGCGTGTAGAATTAACTACATCTTCCCTCCCCAGATCCCTCTACCATCCATTGGCCCCATACTTTAGCCTACCCATGGCATCTACCGTGCCACCACCACGACAGTTGGCGCCCATCGTGGGGCCAGCAGCGGTGCTAGCTGGAGTCAAGATCCGGACAGGAAACTTCATCCACACCGGCGAGCGCGTTGTCTCTGGGTTAGTCCAGAGATTTGATCTATGTGACTATGTCAGCGATAACGCAGGCAGCTTCAGGAGAAAAGCTCCTCCGTGCAACGGCGTCTTTATCAACTTGGGCATGCACCAGATCTACGTCGGCGTCGACACCTCCTACGTTTACCCTCACCGAGTATTGTTGCAGATGATCCTCCCCTCAACGCCGCAAACGTTCCGCGTGGAGAACGCCCCGTCAGCAGCGTCGAGGTGATGGTCGCAGCCGGGGTGCAGGCAGCAGCAGGAGGCGCCGGATCAAGCAAGGACCCGACGACGGGAGGGCAGGTGGCCACAAAGCAAGCATCTCCACCGCCCACAGAGGTAGATCCGCCAGCAGCCAAACCAGCCGAGGTGTAGGAGACGACTCCGAAGGCACCAAGGGTAAGATGGCCACCTCTAGAAAGACCAGAAATATTCTCCAGGCAACTATAGATAACTTAACCACGCCTGTGGCACCGATACTTGATCCGGCTAACGCTCAGGCGGAGTTGGAATAAACTAGGCAAAAAGTGCTAGTGGAGGCAAAAAAGGTGTCAGCATTGAGGGAGTCCTTAAACAGGAATCTACGAGAATATGCTAAGGCAAATAAGCTAGATGTTGCCCCTGATCGGGTCGATGAATTAAGATTGAGAGGGAAAAACCTCATGAATGATATCAATAAAGAGCATGAGACTCATAAGGCAGATTTAGTCAATCTAGGCTTGCCGAGGTATAGCACCCCGACAAAGAACCTAAGGGCAGCGAATGCCGCTGCACTAGAGTTAGAAGGACCGTGAAGCTCGTGAACAAAGAAGAAAGAGTGAATGAGCTGGTGCGCATTGCGAACTAGCAGAATGAAGAAATGCTTAGGGCAGACCCGACAAGACCTGGTGCCTCACGCATGGTTCATTCGGCTGGGGCAGCACCCGCCCTATCTGTGGCAGCAGCATCTTCACCCGGAAACAAGGTGCGAAAAGATAGAGCAGTAACTTTAGGAAAGAGAAACAAGCAGATTGTACCATATGATCCGGCAGTAGCCGAAAAGGTCAATGAGAACAGAGGCAATGAAAGCCGAGGTAACAGTGGTGAAAGAAACCCCCACCATGCCAACAAAGGAAACGGAAGCCGAGGTAATGGAGACCTCGGAAGAGGAAATCATGAGAACAATATCCCAGCAAAAGGAAGAAGAGATCCGCTGCCCAATCCTCAGCCCAGGTATGAACCTCGGCAGGAAAGAGAAGTGAGACCAGCTCGCCATAATCAGGAAAATGAGAGATATAATGATGGTTACTCAGATATGGAGTATGCAGGGCATGGTAGAAACGACCATTATGGAATGCAGGAGAGAGTCATGTACAGAAGCTTGCCATCAAATGATGCAAGACTAAAGCTGGACAGGTTGTACCGGTCCGAGTTGTTAGAGGAGCAAGGTCCACCAGGTCCGGCATATTTCAGACCCCGAATCATGGGCGAGCCGCCTGTGCCGAATTTTCAGCTGGCAAGGGGCACAAAAACATACAATAGGAGTACCAAACCGCAAGATTGTCTAATTGACTATGCCACTGCAGTAAAAATAGCTAGCGGAAACTTGCGATGGGCAGTAAGATATGTCCCGCAAATGCTGGAAGGACCGGCCAGAGTAGGGCTGAATAATCTGCCAGCGGGCAGTATCAACTGCTGGCTAGATTTTGAAGAGATGTTTGTTAGCAACTTCACCAGTACTTACAAGAGACCAAACAGGCCATAGCAGCTGGCAATGTGCAAGCATAGGCCGAATGAGATAGACAGAGAATTCTTGACTCGGTGGTGTAAACTCAGGGATGCAGATATGCCAGTTTCTTGTGGCAGCGACTACAAAGAGATATGCCAACCACTTTGGCAGAAACTATCAGGATAGCGGATTCGTATGCATTGGGAGATCCGACGCAACCAGAGTTAATGTCGGCGGATCATCGTGAGCATCAAGATCAATATGCAAGAGATGTGGCCAGATCATCGAGGCGCAACGAGTTCAGAGGTAGAAGAAGAGATGAAAGACCGATTACAGATATGCCTCCAATCAGGTGGCATCAGTAGTGCAAGATCAACCGAGTCACGGAAACAGTCAGCGGCAGAAGAATGGTCCTCAGCAATGGACACCAAGAAACGAGGGGAAGAGACAGTGGACACCAGAACAGAAGAAGAAGTGGCAGGAAAGGCCGAAGTACACGTTTGAATCCATGTTGGATCAACCGTGTAAGTTTCACACTCCAAACCCAGCCAAGCCCGCTAATCATACAACTCAGCAATGCGCCTGGATGAAAAACGCAATGGGGCACCCGACAGGTGTGCAAGCACCTCCTCATCAGGCACATCAGCAGCAGCAGCCACAGTTGACTGGAGCAAATGCACAACAGTTAATGTTACCCCCTCCTCCTCGAGGTATGATAACTCGGACCGGAGAGATGCAGTGCATCAAGTGATAAATCAGGGTCAAGATGGAAGGATAAACCCCGGAAATAACGGGCGCAATGATTACAGGGAACATCATCAATCATACTGCGTGTTCACAACAGAACAGCAAGACAGGAAAAGTGTACAACGCCGGCATATGGAAGTGAATGCAGTTATGCCGACAATACCAAGATATGTGCCTTGGTCAGATCAAGAAGTAACTTGGAGCATAAAGGATCATCCCAAAATAATGCCGAATCCGGGGTCATACGCACTCGTACTAGATCCGACATTTTTCGGGCCCAGCATTAATGTGAAATTTTCAAAAGTACTCATTGACAATGGGAGCAATATCAATATCATGTACAAAGATACAATGCATAAACTCGGAATATCGCAGAATATGCTGCAATCCACGAGAACCACTTTCCATGGAATAGTGTCAGGACTTTCATGCGAACCCATTGGGAAGGTTCGAGTGGATGTATTATTCGGCACAAGGGATAACTGCAGAGCGGAAAATATGGAGTTTGAGGTGGTAGATCTAGAAAGTTGCTATCATGCTTTACTCGGGCGTCCAACATTTGCCAAATTCATGAGCAGCTACCACATAACTTACTTGAAAATGAAGTTACCCGGACCACAAGGGGTGATAAAAGTAGTAGGAGATTACAGGAAGTCAATGGAATGTGCTTCGGCCGGATCAAACCTGGCCGAGTCATTGGTGATTGGAAGAGAAAAAAGAAGGATTCAAGAGGTAGCGGCTCTCGCTCAGTCGGCACAACTGAATATGCCGGCATTGGCCAACCTGCATGGAAGTGTCTCTGTCCAGCCGGCTAAAGAAACGAAAAAGGTCCAGATAGATGAGCAGTTCCCAGAACGCACCATCACCATTGGTGCCGGCCTAGATGCCAAATAGGAAGACGAGCTCACCAACTTCCTCCGTGAGAATCGGGACATCTTTGCATGGTCAACTCAAGACCTGCAAGGTGTGCCGAGGGAGTTGGCTGATCACTCTCTGCATGTAAGGCCAGGAGCAAGGCCGGTGAAGCAACCTCTCCGTCGCTTCGCCAAAGACAGGAGAAAAATAATAGGGGATGAGATAGCTCGGCTCCTTGCGGCCGGGTTCATCATGGAAGTGCTTTATCCAGATTGGCTATCAAACCCGGTGTTAGTAGAAAAGAAAAAGGATGATCCAAATGTAGCCGTCGTATGGCGAATGTGTATTGATTACACGAACCTGAACAAGGCGTGTCCCAAAGATCCTTTTCCTTTACCTAGGATAGACCAAGTGATTGATTCGACCACTGGTTGTGAGTTGTTATCATTTGTAGACGCGTATCTGGTTTCCACCAGATACCATTAAATCCGGCTAATCAAATAAAGACTGCGTTCATTACCCCGTACGGGGCTTATTGCTATCGCACCATGCCATTCGGCCTGCGTAACGCAGGGGAAACGTACCAGAGATGTATGCAAAAATGTCTACATGACCAGATATGGAAAAATGTACAAGTATATGTAGACAATGTGGTTATCAAAACCAAAGAGAGCAAAACACTACTGGATGATATCCGACAGACATTCGCGAACTTGAGAAGGTTCCGAATGAAGCTTAACCCGGAGAAATGCACCTTCGGTGTACCAGCTGGGAAACTACTCGGTTTTCTCGTATCCAGCCAAGGTATAGAGGCCAATCCAACTAAGATAAGAGCGGTAGAGAGGATGGAATTGCCGAGATGTCTAAATGACGTACAGAAGTTCACGGGTTTCCTGGCCTCGCTTAGCCGAGTATGTCGGCTGGGAGAGAAGGCATTACCACTATATCAACTGATGAAAAAATCTGATAAGTTCATTTGGACACCACAAGCAGATAATGCATTTCATGAACTGAAAAAGATGTTGGTCATAGCACCAATCGTGGCCTCTCCATTGTCAAAAGAGCCTATGTTAATTTACATAGCCGCCACAAACAGAGTGGTAAGTGCTGTGATCGTTGTGGAACGAATTGAAGATGATAAATCTGTACAAAGGCCGGTATATTACCTAAGCGAGGTACTATTAGCCTCGTACCAAAATTACCACATTACTAGAAGATGGCATATGGAGTATACATGTCGGCGAAAAAACTTAAACATTACTTCGAAGAACACCCGATCAAAGTGATCTGTGAAGCGCCCATAGCCGACATATTGAGCAACAAAGATGCAAGCGGTCGGATAGCAAAATGGGCAATTGAATTGTCACCTTATGCTCCACAATTCGATAGGCGAGATGCAATCAAATCTCAGGCTGTGGCCGACTTCTTTGTGGATTGGGCCGAGGTACAATATGAGCCACCATTACCGGATCCGAATTATTGGACAATGCACTTTAACGGCTCCAAGCTGAGGAATGGCTTGGGGGCAGGGATACTGTTAACCTCGCCAAAAAGAGATCAGCTGAAATATGTGCTGCAAATACATTTTGCCGCGTCAAACAATGTAGCTGAGTACGAAGCACTCGTCCATGGGTTAAAGGTGGCAAAAGAGATTGGCATACGTCGGATTCTATGTTACGGGGATTCAGATCTCGTAGTACAGCAAGTATCAGGAAACTGGGACGCGCTAGATGCGAATATGGCCCTATGTAGATTCCATGTGCAAAAAATCAGTGGATACTTCGATGGATGTGAGTTTCATCATATACCTCAGGCAGAAAATGACGCTGTTGACACACTGTCAAAACTCGGATCAACTAGGCAATCCATTCCCCCGGGTATTGCCCTAGAGCACCTGAGAAAACCATCAATAACACCATCACCAGAGTCCGAGTCCATTTATATCTCGGCAGAATCAAGAGAAAACGGTATGCCAATGGAAATCGACAAAGGATGTAACCTAGAATTTCTGAAAATAAACCCGACAATCGGACGAATGGATATGAGGAAATCCGAGGTTGTTATGTCGGCGGAAAACATGGAAATAGATAGTGAAATTATCACAGAGAAAATCATGCCAATATGGGCGCAACCCATATTTTCCTTCCTTAAGGATGCAATTTTGCCGAGTAATGAGGTACTGGCTAGACAAACAGTGAGAAGAGGAAAAGCTTATACAATCATAAACAATGAGTTGTATAAAAGTAGCATCACAAGCGTGCTGCAAAGATGTGTTGACTCGGCGGAGGGCCAGGAAATCCTCCTAGATATACATCAAGGAGAATGCGGGCATCATGCCTCGTCCAGAGCTCTAGTGGCCAAAGCATTCAGGCATGGATTTTATTGGCCAACTGCGTTGAAAGAGGCCAAAGAGTTGGTAGAAAAATGTAATGGTTGCCAGAGATATGCCAGCAAGATACATATGCCATCGTCCGAATTAAAGACAATACCGATTACTTGGCCATTTGCTGTATGGTGCTTGGATATGGTGGGACCATTCAAGCCGGTCCGGGGAGGGATGACCCACATTTTAGTCATGGTGGATAAATTCACAAAGTGGATTGAAGTAAAGCCGATAAAAAAATGTGATGGACCAATAGCAGTAAAATTCCTCAAAGATATTATCTTGAGATATGGTTATCCACATAGCGTTATTACAGAAAATGGCACAAACTTCGATGAAGGGGCTTTTGCTAGATTCTGCCAAGAAAAACACATAAGATTAGATGTCGCCTCGGTGGCTCACCCGGCATCCAATGGGCAAGTGGAAAGATCTAATGGACTTGTATTTTCCGGAATAAAACCCCGACTCGTCGAACCTCTGCAAAGGTCAGCAGGATGCTGGATCGAGGAACTACCAACAGTACTATGGAGCCTTAGAACTACCCCAAACAGGTCAACAGGGTATACGCCATTTTTTCTCGTATATGGAGCAGAAGCCGTGCTTCCAGCCGACATAATACATGATTCGCCGAGAGTAACCCAGTATACAACCGCTGAGGTAAATGAGATAGCTCGGCAAGATGATGTCGATTTGCTAGAAGAAGCCAGGGAGTTGGCACTATCAAGGTCAGTTATTTATCAGCAAGACTTACGATGATATCACAGCAAGAAAGTCAATCCAAGAGTGTTTAAAGAAGGAGATTTGGTTCTTCGGCTAGTGCAACGCACAGCCGGCATGCACAAACTATAACCCCCATCGGAGGGACCATTCATCATGAGCAAAGCATTGCACAATGATGCGTATTACCTAATCGATGCTCAGTCACCAGAAAAGAACAATGCAAACAAAGCCGGCGAAGAATCGAAAAGACCATGGAAAATAGCTTTACTTCGTCCATTTTACTCGTAGGAGCCATCTATGATACATTGTAATGTGACGCTTCAAGTCGAAGTATCGATTATGTATTAAACCTCGGCACCTTGAGCAGTGACTCGGGGACTGCCCTATGTTATTTCTCATTTTGAATTACGTATGAGACCTCGGCACCTTGAGCAGTGACTCGGGGACTTCCCTATGTTATTTCTCATTTTGAATTATGTATTAGACCTCGGCACCTTGAGCAGTGACTCGGGGACTGCCCTATGGTATTTCTCATTTTGAGTTATGTATTAAACCTCGGCACCTTGAGAAGTGACTCGGGGGCTGCCTTATGTATTTCCACATTTTGAGTTATGTATTAAACTTCGGCACCTTGAGCAGTGACTCGGGGACTGCCACACGTTATTTCTTATTCCTGAATGATGTGTTAAGTTTCAGGACCTTGAGCAGGGAACTCGGGGACTATGCCGAAGTATCCTAGAGCACTGACTAGGTAATTGCCCCATAATTGTCTCCTATTCCAAAAATGGGTATTAAACTTTGGCACACCGAACGATAGGTCAGAGACTACCTTGAACGATATTGTTTCGCTTTCCCCAAATATGGGCTTCAGGATTTATAGCTCGGATAGAGATCAAGAACACAATGGTTAAGCCGTCGAATTTATAAAGGCCAGGCAATATTAACGCCGAACTAAGGTCAGTCAAATGAAAACACACGATCCGAACTTATGAGATTGAAGACCACCAAAGCAAAGATTTAAAGCAACAAGATCTTTTTAGACAAACTAATAATGATCATCATCATCCGTGCCTTAGTGGCAAAAGGAAAAAAGGGTTCATACCACATAGAAAGTCAGACAATTGTTTCACATACATCATACTCCCGGCATAACGGGGATATGAAATAACTTAAGAAGTTTTTTGAACCTAAGGGGCAGCGACTTGGTCAGGCACTGGGCGCTCCGAGGTAGACGGCACCTCGACCGAAGTTACTTCGCCCTCCACAGAAGAAATAGTGACTTCGGGGGAAGCCCTGGGCTGTTGAGAAACATTAGTTTGAGCTTGAGAGTGCCCAGTCCCTTTGGAAGATGATTGCGCATCGCCGTCCCCATTCGAGCTTGCGCTGGAATCACCAGAAGTGTCCGAGTCGCCCTCACCCTCGTCCTGGTCGGCCGAACTATTATCAGAGGCATCTTTGACTTCGACGTCATCCGCTGGGTTGGGAAGAAAACTTGGCCCTTCAATCCAGTTATGCACATCAGCGTACTCAACAAGCTGGAAGGCACAAGCTTGACGGCGAGCGAAGAATTTTGGATCCTCAACCCAACGGGAGCCAGTGTGCAAGTTTATCAAGGTATCGAGAGAAATGTCCTCATACCAAGACATAATGACTGTGAGCGCCAGATCAGCACCGGCCCGTCCAGCGGATTCCCTCCAAAGATTTAACTGGTTCTGGGATGCCATTAATCTTTCCACCAGTATCTTGATATCGTCAATATCAGGAGTTCCAGAAGTATTCGGCCAGAGAACATGGTAGGCCTGAATGGTTGCTTGCACCAAATCCCTGCCCATAATCTTCATCGGACCAATGGCAGCGCCAACGTCAACCAAGAAATCTTCCATTTAATATTCTAGGCTCGCATCTGCGGGGACACCTTGGCGCTGGCGAGTAGTAATGACCTCTCTAGATCTCACGGGCCTAGCTTCCGGAAAATGATCTACGCAAAATAAAAGTATATCAGTTAAAAGTAAGAAAGAGAAGAAGATAACTCGGCCACGGTCAGAGATTTACGATGAATATAGCTCAACATTTTCTGGAGATCCCGAGTCCAGTCAACCTTAGTCTTCTCAAAGCGAGTGGTTTCCTCGCTCATCGTCCGATTCTTAAGTTTGACATCCTCGAGGAGTTCTTTATCCTTTTGCAGTTGCAGACTTAGCCGGTTCTTTTCTTCGGAGAACTCCTGGTCAACTTTCTCTAACTCGGATTTCTGAGACAGCTTGAGGGACTCCACCTCGGCGCGCAACCGGGTTATCTCGTCATCTTTCTCTTTCCATTGTGCCGAATGAGTGGCGGCTTGCTCTAAAAAATGCAGCATCATATCAGACATGGGTATGCATTCTTGATGCGACGCTGCAAGAGTTTGTAACTCGGCTATACCAAAGCCAGAAGGTTATAAGAAACTCAGAATAGGTTTCGAACGAAAATCAATAAAGAGAAGCGACAACTAACCTTCCAGACCTTTGACTTTCTTGTCAAGAAGGATATTAAGATTATTGATATTGCCTGCTTACCAGCAAAAATGGGTTAGCGCCTCAAGTAGAAAATACTAAAAAATTAAGGGATAGTACACAGATTTGTTAAGTTACCAACTTTCTTCACCATGGGAAGAACATTCTCATACTTCTCTTGCAATTTCTTGTGTGCAAAGAGTAGCCTTTGGAATTCGGCTATCCGACGATCGTGAGCAACCTGAGTGCCAAAACGACTTATACAGTCAGATATTCACGGCTAAGACAAATCCGAATCAAGCGAAGCTTGACTCGGATCTAAGTGGCCTTATATTCAAAGCTAAGGCAAATCCGAATTAAGCAAAGCTTAACTCGGGACTAAGTGGACATATATTCAAAGCTAAGACAAATCCGAATCGAGAAAAGCTTAACTCGGATCTAAGTGGCCATATATTCAAAGCTAATACAAATCCGAATCAAGCAAAACTTAACTCGGATATAGGGGACTGGATATTCGAACACTAAGACAGATCCGAATCAATAAAATCCTAATAAAGCTTCCAAACGAATAACAAGTTATTCGGTTGCAAGCTTCGGGGACTAGAGTATATATACTATCATTCGAATAACTAACCAAATGTCAACAAAAGCAATTACCTCATTCATTTTATCGCTGTCAAGCATGATCTTGGCAGCCATATGCAAGCGACTGCTGATGTCGGAGAGTTGAAATGGATGATTGCTCGGATTGCCCTCAAGCTGATTAGTAGCGTTCCAATTATTGGCATACTCAACCAAGGAGCCGAGGCTATTCCCACTCTCAGTAGAGTCAGGACTTTACCTCGGACGCGTTGTGTAACCACCGCCGCCGCGGGACTCTTGTGGAGAGTAAGCTGAGTATCTGCGGCCTGGGTGAAAACGGTCTTAGCAGAGGAACCCCCCTTGTGGAACGCATCATCAATATTGGGTTGAGAGGAGCTAGCCGACCCCTTCTGAGATGATGAGGGTCTGTGAAAACAACCTTCTTAGCCTTAGAAGAGATGTCGGCAGAGGCCGCAACTGCGGCACTTGGAGTGGCATCTTTGGGGGCCGGAGGAATTATAGTTTCTGAGGGCGCTGAGATGGTGATATCCTCGGCTGGAGTTGGAGTTGCGGTTGAAACTGTGGGGGTCAAAGGAATCTCGGGGGAAACTCCAGGGTTCACGACGGAGGCAGCAGGTTTGGTAGGAGGATCTACTGTCCGAGTTACGTTGGCATCAGCAATGGAAACCATGGGTGCATCTTGCCGAGGTGATGTTTGATTCGGAGCAGGAGGAGAGTCCACGCGAGCAGGACTAGGAAATCTGCATCTCCGGGAGGCAGGAGGAGAGGAGAAGGCTGGTGGTGTTGTGACTCGTCATACTCGGACCACTTGGCTTAACAGAAAGAGGAGCGCTGCAAAAGCACAGAAAGTCAAATCAAAATACAGAAAAAGAGAAACAAGAAATACAAATGAAAATAAACTCACCCAGTAACTCCGGGCCAAGTTTTACGCTTCGGAAGGTGCTGGGCTGACTTCTTTGTTCGTTTCTTGGGAGCGGCTTCCGAGGCACCTGCTGGAGCGGTACGCTTCCTCGAGGTAGCAGGAGGTTGGGAGGCGAGAGGCTCGGCGTCGTGCACCTGACCGGCCTGATTAGATGAGGATGTAGAAGCCGGAAATGTGTAAGAGATAGGCATTGCGGCGACTACCTCAAGAATTTGGACGTCGTCCGAATCACCTTCCTCCCCGTGAGCCGAGGTATTGCCACGGGCGCGAGCCGGAGCGATGTCTGACTTGGGGACAAACTCCTCCGAGTCAGGCTCCCCGCTGTCCAAGGTATTCCGATCTGCGGTCCACGGGAGGGCCAGAACCTCGGCATCCTCGATCTTCTGCTCTGCAAATCTCTGCAAGAAAAGAGACAAAGAGAAATTAGCAGAAGGAATCACAAACGCAATTAGGGGGCAAGATATAAATGCATGAACTTACCTCGGGAGGGGGATTCCCGCGGGTGAAGGGCTTCAGTCCCCAGTTCCAGTCCTCCGGCATATCTATCTTGAAGATAGATCGGACACGCTTGTAAATAAGATAATTATCGAGCTCGACCGTTGAGACTCGGTTGGGATCGAGGAGACCGCTCATGTAACAGAGCTTGTGCGTGCGATGCTAGAAAGGGCAGATTCGGCGATGCTAGAAGGTGGTCATCAGATCCTCACCGCGTAGCCCGGCGCGGATCAACTCCTTCAGCCGAATCTCAAAGGCCTCGGCCAGAGCATGGCTCTTCCTAGGGTTGTAGGTCCAGTTCCTCTTGGAAGGGGGGCCGATGGAGAAAGCAGGGAGCCGAATCTTGTCTTCCTTTCCAGTATTCTTGACATAGAAAAACGATCTATGCCACTTATTGCAAGATTTGAGACCGGCAACACGAGGAAACTCAGATTTTCTCCGAGGGTGATGGACGCGGCCCCACACTGAGTAAGCAACTTCTCAGAGGGGTGGAGGGATTTGTTTGGAACGACGTTGGAACGGATCTAGAAGAATTTGGACCATACGTGCACAGACGGCCAGAGGCCGAAGTACCCTTCCGAGGCCGAGATAAAAGCAGATAGGGAAGTGATGGCGTTAGCCGGAAGATGATGCGGCTGAAGGCCGAAGTAATCGATAAATTCCCTAGCGAACTCGCTAAGGGTAAGACCGAACCCACGAGCAAAATGGGACATGAAGACAACGTATTTGCCTTCGTTGAGTACGCGAGAAGATTCACTGCTAGGTAAGCGACAGCCTACCTCGGCAGGAATCCGGCGAGTCCTAATTAGCCACTCGATCTCACGACGAGTGATGGAGGAACCCTGCCAGGAACCCCGCTCTGGACCAGATGCTACGTCGTCGTCCCCGACTAGCGCGCCGCTAACTGAACTCGACATAGGGTCGCCGGAGGAATCCACAGAAGAGGAACTAATGGCGGAGAAAGGCTTAGAGGTGCAGGGCCCCGTCGTGGTTCTAAGCGAGGACGGCAGCGGGGCAGAAAAGGAACCACCACGGGAAAGCTAGAAAGCGGTAGATGCGTCTAAAGAGAAATCTAGGCAAGGGGACCGCAGAAAAACTCACCAGCGACGGCGCCAGAGAAGCTGTGGCCTCTCCATCGGAGATTTCGACGGTTGCGCAGCCGCTGGAGCACGAGCAGACGCACGGGCGCGAGGAGGAAGAAGAGCAACGGTGAGAGAAAGAGGAAGGTGAAGCCTCTAGCGCCGTGCCCCTCTTTATAACCGCGCGGCCTGGCGATAGTGGGATTGTGCGTGAGGGCGCTAACCGTGTAAATCGTGCGTGTGGTGAAACCGCTCGTGGCTGAGTGGAGCCACACCAATGACCACACGATGCAGGAGACGATCAGGCCCCTTGACCGATGCGGTCTGAGAAATAGCCGACGCCGACAGCAAAGAATTACTGTAGCTTGTTAGTGGGCACTGTAGAGGAACAAAAAACTAGAGAAATAATGATGAGTGTTACACGTAGGATGAGGCGTACACAAGAAGCTACACGGATACCTTGAACAGGAAAAAGTAACTCAGAGATGAGGAGAAATGAATATTGGGAAACTGATGTGGCCCGGCCGAGGTTACGAGTAGGACCACACCAGCTTCGGGGAATAATGTTGGGGAGGTGACCCCGGATAGGGTCAAGACAGGGGAAGATAAAAGGAATTTCCCCTGTCATATGCCGAGTTACTGTCTATATCGGTCGAGTCATATAAAGGTCAGCCGAGATAAGCAGGGCCATGACACCTATGGAAGGAGATGTATACTACCCGGCCGACATACGAGTTAAGTCGGCCGAGTAAGTCCGAATAATCTAAGTGCAGGTGAAGGACAAGCCGAGTTAAGAGAGACAGGGCCGAATGACATGAAGCTTGCAGGAGAAGGAGGTGCCTATAGTCAAACCCTAGCCACGGGCTAGGAAGAATCTGAACAGAGCCAAGCGCAAAGGACAAGGCGCAGAGCAACAGAAGGGCAGAAGTAGGTCACGGAGGTGACAGTCCTGGAGCCCGAGGCGTGCAGGTGGGGTTCTCTGGAACTTTGCCGTCATTAGAAGGGGGACATGGAAATAAGGTCGCCGAGTTACTAAATTGGGATAAGCATATTCTTCGAATATGCTTGCCATGTCAGCCCGAGAAGAGCCAAGGCACCCCTTTATAAGGAGAGGCATGGATTCCTGAGAAGGGGATCGGCTCATTCTACACCGTTAGGCTCGTAAAGTTCATCTTCTCTTCCTGCATACAGCTCAAGGAGCACTTGTAGCCCAAGAGAGGATAAATAAAGATCTGTATGTTAGTCATTCGTGTGTAGAATTAACTACATCTTCCCTCTCCAGATCCCTCTAGCATCCATTGGCCCCATACTTTAGCCTACCCATGGCATCTGCCGTGCCACCACCACGACACACCTATTAGCATCATTGCTATTACAAATAAATTCTCAAGTTTTATCTATCTTCCAAATTAAAATTTTGTTATGTGAAAATTTGTGGTTAAAGCTCTCAAGAACTTGATGGCACACTTTATTTCTTGCACTTAATAAACTTGAACCATTTTTCTCATCTATGTTTCTTATATGCCTGCAAGTTATAAGTTGTGAATTAGCAGAACCATGCTGTCATGGGGAACAATTTTGACATTGCACTTCTATTTAGTTGATATCATGTTATTTTGTTTATGGATCCCATCGGTGTGAAATAAGATGAGATCTTGTAAGTCCATGGAGTTTTTATATGTGTTAGAGAAACGCCTGGGCGGCTAGCCTAATCCATGCCTAATCATGGTGGAAACTTGCAGCATAACCATAGTGAGCATTATGTGAAGCATCATCAATAAAAACCTATGCAAATAGCAAATAAAAAGATCGCTGAGATGCTCATTGTCTGTTGCCTTATCATTTTGATATCAGATAGCTCCTATGTCATGGGGAAAGGGGTACCCCGTTGGCAGTTCTCTATGATACACATATACATACAATGACAAGAACTTGTGACCAAAGTTGAGTAGCATGAGGTTCGGTACTCGTATGCAAGGGGCATGATATTTTCAACTTATGATTTGTCAAGCATATACTCATATTTGTGTCACTTTAACCTTAATCACCTCAAGATGCTTATGATAGGGGCAATGAGAGCTCAAAGCTAGTAAGTACCATAATTTTTGGAAGCTCTTTATGAAATTTTTTAAACCCTGCTTCCCTCTGCGAAGGGCCTACCTTTTACTTTTATGTTGAGTCAGTAAAACTATTCTCCTATCTATCTCAAGCAAGCATTTGAGTTGTTGTTATTCAATCACCCATATGTTGATTTATTCAATCTTGTTTCTTATGTTCCTTGTTTTGCACAATGCTCTTATCTGAATGAATATAACTTTGAAAGGTATCATTGTTGGTGAAAGTATGATTCGTTACATTGTTCTCTGACCAAGAACAAAGTTTGCCATCACCAATTATGATTTTCTTTGTGCATGTTTATTATGACTCCCTTACTCCTTGCAAGTTAAGTTATATAAGAGTGAGTTGCTTTCTCTTATGATTTGTGTATTGATAAATGTGATTCTTCTTGTCCATATTCTCTTTATCGACACTTCACTCCATAAACCTGTGGTCATGTTTACTGAGTTCAGTTTTCTCTTGGGGACAAGCGAGGTCTAAGCTTGGGGGGAGTTGATACGTCCATTTTGCATCACTATTTTATATTATAATTTACTGTTATTCATTGATATATTTCATATTTAGATATGATACTTATGTTATTTCATCTATTTTACATGTTTGATGATTCTTGGGGAATTAACTACCGGATTCAGGATTCTGATGGAAAAAGCGCTGTCCAGATACAATATTTCCGAAGATCAGAGAAGCCCAGAAAATATATGGAAACTCCTGTTTTTCTAGAAGATGAAGGAAGCCAGAAGATGTTGGGGAGATGGGCCACAGGGGGCCCACACCACCCCTAGGCACGGGCTCCCCTAGGTCGCGCCACCAGGTGGTGTGGCCGCCCTGGTCCACCTCTAGCGTCGCCCTTTCACGTATATCTACCCCCCGAAAACCTAAGACTCAGGGAACGATCATAGAAATTGTAGGGTTCGCAGCGTACAAAACAAAAATGTTCCTACGATGGGAACAACTATGTACCAAGATCTATCTACTAGATACAAGCAACGGGTGGATATACATCCATAGAGAACATACCCTTGAGGACCGATAAAGTTTAACGAGGTTGTACTCGTGGATGATGTAGACGAACGCTTGCCGATCTCAAGATCGAGAAGAATTCTAGCGCCGTAAATCAGCAGTGCATCCGTACTCGCACACACGTCCAAAGCCACCGAGCAACCTCCGCCTCCTCGCTCCAGCGATGCAGCAGAAGCAACAACTCTTTCTTGCCGAATATCCACAGGGAACATGTATCTCGCTAGTCCGAGACCATGTGGGATAAAAACTAGAGGGGGAGAGAGATCCTTCATGAGGAGGTGTGAGTGTGAGAGAGGGAGAGGGGTATTTATATAGGAGGAGGGGGAACCCCAAGGGGGGTGGCTGACACATGGGGCTGCCCCTTGTCCTTCCTCCATTCATGTGAGTGGAGCATCCACTCACTTTTATCCCCTTAATTTCTCCACTCAAAATTCCCATTAAATTTCCACCAAATTTAATGCAATCTCTCTTTAAATAAAACTCATTTTATCTATTTATTCAGAATTTTGTCAATTACTTTAATGGACAAACATTCATATAAAACCCCTTGCTAGTATTTTATTTCACATGCAGAAACACTTTCAGCAATATCACCTGAAACAATTCTGGTGTCTAGTGAAATAAATTCCTGCCTTTGTAAATCTTTTCGACATGAAACTATTTGTTCCAAATGGTATCGGTGTCTCTTAAGTGTGTCACCCTGCGGCTCGTGCATAATGCAGACATGATCAAGAAACCTCTCGGATCAATAATTAGAAGCGGGACCTGGAGATCCATACTGACTCCCACACATTCAACGATGACTTTATTGTGATCATGAGAACCTTTTACACTAGAATCTTAATCCCTTTGTCTCGCGATATATTACATGTCCGAGATTCGATCATTGGTATCTGCATACCTAGTTTTATCTAGTTACCAACATGTACTCTTTTCTCGTTCCCGTGATATAACATTCTAGTGATCAAATCACTTGCTTGCAAGCTAATCAATGTGATATCACCGAGAGGGCCCAGAGTATATCTATCCGTCATCAGGATGAAAAAATTCCACTCTTGATCCATGGGCCTCAACATAACACCTTAGTAGCACTGAACCCATCTTTATAATCACCCTGTTACGGTGTGACGTTTGATGTTATCAAGATACTCTTCTAGTGTTAGTGATTGACATGATCTCATGGTCTAAGGATCAGGATTACTTCGTATGATGTTATAGCAATATAAACTCAATGACTTTGATCGTAATGCTATACTTCGGATGAATGTTCATCACACCATTCCAATAATGTTGTGACCTCGTTATTAACAACATCCAATATCCATGATCAGGAAACCTTGATCATCTTGTTAATTAACGAGCTAGTTTATAAGAGAGGCATAACTAGGAACTTTCTGTTTGTTTATTAAACACACATGTATTAATGTTTCTGTATTAATACAATTATAGCATGCAAAATAAACATCTATCATATACTTGGAATATACATAATAACAACTTTATTATTGCCTCTCAAGACATATTCCCTTCAGTCTCCCACTTGCACTAGAGACAATAATCTAGTTACATAGTGATAAATCTAACACCCATGGAGTTCTGGTGTTGATCATTGAGATCCGTGTGTACTTTACAAATATTTATATCTCCATCCTCGACATGCTCACAGATGGAGTGAAACCGGCGCTTAATATGCTTGGAATTCTTGTGAGACCTTGGTTCTTTGGCATTGGCTATGGCTCCATTGTTGTCACAATAGATCACCATTGGGTCCAACGTGCTAGCAACCACACCTAGTTAGGTTATGAGTTTCTTCATCCAAACTGCTTCTTGATCCGCTTCCGAATCAGCAACATATTCGGCCTCCGTTGTTGATCCCGCCACCACAGGTTGTTTGGAACTCCTCCAACTAATCGCTCCACCATTCATGAGAAATACATATCCGGATTGAGATTTAGAGTCATCTGGATTGGTGTCGAAGCTAGCATCGACATAATAGTTAGCGACGATCTCTTCTTCACCTCCGCACACGAGAAATATATCCTTAGTTCTTCTTAAGTACTTAAGGATATTCTTGACCGCTATCCAGAGTTCCGATCCTGATCAGATTGGTATCTACTAGTCAAACTAATAGCATGTGCCACATACAGTCTTGTACATAGCATGGCGTACATTATAGAGCATATGGCTGAATCATAAGGTACTTTGTCCATTATCTCTCTTTCTTCCGCCGTAGCCGGACTTTGAGTCTTACTCAATGTCTTGCCTTGCAACATAGGTAAGAACCCTTTCTTACTTTCGTCCATTTTAAACTTCTTTAAAATCTTATCAAGGTATGTACTTTGTGATAGCCCTATTAGGCACCTAGATCTATCCCTAAAGATCTTTATGCCTAATATGTATGAAGCTTCACCTAGGTCCTTCATTGAAAATTTGCTGTTTAGATAACTTTTAACACTGTTTAAAAGATCTATATCATTTCCGATCAGTAATATGTCATCCACATATAATATCAGAAATGCCACATCGCTCCCACTCACTTTCTTGTAAATACAAGCCTCTCCATAAGTTTGGATAAATCCAAACTCATTGATGACCTCATCAAAGCGAAGATTCCAACTCTAGGATGCTTGCTTCAGTCCATAGATGGATCGCTGAAGCTAGCATACCTTGTTAGCATCCTTAGGATCGATAAAACCCTTTGGTTGTACCATGTACAACTCTTCTTCAATGTTGCCATTGAGGAACGCAGTTTTGACATCCATCTACCATATCTCATAGTCGAAATATGCAGCAATTGCTAACATAATCCTAACTGACTTTAACATCGCTATGGTAGAGAATGTCTCATCATAGTCAACTCCTTGAATTTGTCGAAACCCTTTTGCGACAAGTCGAGCTTTATAGAAGGTTACATTACCATCAGCATCAGTTTTCTTTTGAAAATCCATTTATTCTCCACGGCCTTTCGGTCGTGAGGTAAGTCCACCAAGGTCCAAACCCGGTTTTCGTACATGGATTCCATCTCGGATTTCATGGCTTCTAGACATTTGTTGGAATCCAGGCTCATCATCGCTTCTTCATACATCGCAGGGTCATCAATTTCATCGACCATGAAATTCATAACAGGATTTCCGTACAGTTCTGGAGCTGCACGTGTCCTGCTAGACCTGCAAGGTTTGATAGTATTATCTTTCAGAATTCATGATCGTTATCAGTAGTTCCCTCTTCATTTGGTGAAGTCAACTCCGAAATAGCTTCTGATGTTGTGCTACTCGCCATATTATGAAGAGAAGGTTCAAAAACCTCTTCGAGTTCTACCTTCCGACTAAACACACCTTTCGCGAGAAACTCTTTCTCTAGAAAGGATCCATTCTTGGCAATGAAAACCTTGCCCTTGGATCTGTGATAGAAGGAATACCCAATAGTTTCCTTAGGGTATCCTATGAAGACGCATTTTTCTGCTTTGGTTTCGAGTTTATGTGACACCCCGGTTCTGATAAGACCGTGGCCTCTATGTGACATGCCAATCCCTGGATCGGTTCATTGGCCCACAATAGAGTAAGATAGATAATCATAGCAAAATAACCGTGTATCATGATCTACAAAGATCCAGAGTACCATTATTACAATATAAAAGCTTAGCATAAAGCTAGCTCAAATTGTTCAGGTAGCAACAAAACCAAATATATCCTCTAATCTTCAATTTGCCCACAAGTGAACAAGTGCCGAGTGGAGTACCGTGGCCTATAACGATCAATCAGAATCGGAATAACCTGCAACATGAAACGTAGCAGCCCCAAAGGGTCAATACATGGAATGTATGGCAAGTAGAGATAGTAAAGGAGACAATAGTACTAACATCTACATGCATATCTGGCAAGTGGAGCTGTGTCTGGCTTGCATTTGCAAATACATTTGTCCTACTTTCATAAACAGTTTTTGATTTTCTTTGAAAAGATCCCAATTAAGTTAACCCAACAATATTAAAACAATTATGAAATTAGAATGAGCGAGAAACATGTCATGGAATCAATATCTAGCAACTCAGATGTCCATAACCTGGGACACGGCTAATCGATTATACACTCTGCAGAGGTTAGTACACTTTACCCATGTGACTTGGCCAGCCCAGCTCGTACCATCACTCTCATTTTGGGTGATGATAGGGAGAAGACCAAGAAGAGACTGTTCGGGAAGTAGCTTCTCAATCCCGACGCGCACCGGTCCAACCTACCAAATTTTACATCTCTGGATACGCGGGTTCGAGTTACCACAACCTACTAAGTCTAACCAACCGCCCATTCCATTAATGGCACATGGTTGTACACGTAAGCTACACAATAAAGAAGCCAATCATTCTCTCTTGATACCTGGGTGCCTTTCCGCAATGAAACCACCAAAATTTATCAATACCATCACACCCAGGGAGTTCATTAATTAAGTTGTTTTTAGTTTTCACAAACCAATACTTTTATAAAGCAAGTATCAAAGATGTAACCCAGCCCTCGTTCAACATAGCATGGCTAAGCACATCTACCAACGGTGGTTCATCTACAAAGAGGGTCCTACCACATAATAGGACATAGCATAGCGATAGTATCATCCTACACATGCATCTACAAAATACACGACAATGCATTGAAAATAGTAGGACGATATCATGAACAAAGTAGCATCTACTTGCCTTGGTTGTAGCGGTCTGGAGCACAATCCTCACACGAACAAGCGTTGCACTCAACACAATCTACACGACACAATTGCAATCATAAAAAAACAATGCACAAGCATATGCAACAAATATGATGCATGGAATGCAAGAACGACAAGTTAATTGGGTGCTACAGCTGCACCACAACATCCTATAACATAATACTACCGATTGTATGCATGGAAAATAGTTTTTGCGCTAGGAAAACTACTAGACAAAAGTAAAGCTCACAACTAGAGCTAGAACTTAAATAATTCTCTACCGGTAGTAAACTGTTTGTAAAATCTTGGAAAAATTCTACCGCATAGGCATCACTGAATAGAAACAGTACCAATTGGAATTACTCAAAAAGGAATTATAAAACTCCCCGAGTAATTAAAACACTGAAGAAATCCATTAGACAATTGCTGCAGAAGTTTTTACTGTAAGCCTACCTTTTAATTCACTATGAGATTCCCCTCATTCATACGAGTTCAGGGACATATCACACATGATTTTTGGAGCTACGGATCTTTTCCTACGAATTTCTTACTCCGAAAAGGCCACTAACTAGTTCGATTAAACTGTACTAAACCTGACAGTAAAAGTCTGAACCAAAGGAACAGCGAGATTCTACACGACTCGGTGAACTCGTACATATTTTATTTGCAATTTTCGGCCAAGCGGTTTAATTTCTACGCAATTTATAAGATTCTACCGAAATCTGCCAACTAAATGGATTAACGAAATTGACCCAGTCAACTGTGTCTGTTCGACTGGTCAACTCGTCTGCTGACTGGGCGTCTGACTAGTCAACGCCTGGGATGTTGACCAGTCAACGAATGATCTAAGCCGCTGATCCGAGATCTGACGGTGGCTGCTGTCTTACCGGAAACGGATGGCGAAACGGACTCCGGAAGGTGCGGCGAGTTCCGAACGGCGGTGGCGATCGGTTCCGGCGTCGAGATCCTTCCTGCACGGACGTACACACAATCACTACGGGTCCGAGAAAAATAACATCGCGCGCAACAACGGCGCGCGTGCGTGTATGCGTGCATGCATGCGCGCATGCGATGACGCGCGCAGCGCGCGCGGCATGGCAGCGGCGGCGCGGCTGCAGTGCAGCAAGGTGGTGGCGGCGAGCGCGGGCGGGTGGGCGCGGCGCAGCGAGGTGGGGACGACGCTTCGGCGGCGGCGCGGGCTGCGGAGGCGATGGCGGCGGCAGCAGGCGGGCGGTGCAGCAAGGCGGCGGCGACGGCGATGATGGCGCCGCGGCGGAACGGAGAGCGGCGGGTGGCGAGCGGCGGCGGGCGAGGGGAGGGCGGCGGCGGCGGGCGCGTCTCGTGAGGCGCGATCGGGAGAGGCGGCGGGTCGGGTCGGTGCGGCACGGAAATCGAGGCAGGTGGGGGTCCCTCTTTAAATAGTACCCTGCGTGAATTCTACTCAGAATCGGTCCAGAAATTGACTCCGATTCGGAAATCGGTCCAGATTTTCGGACCGTTTTCCGGCGGTTTACTAAAACGTCCGAGTCTTTTGCATACGAACTCCGATTGGAGCGATTCTCGCGCCTACGGGTTCGTATCGTTGAGGGGAACAACCTTCAGTCAAAGTTTGAGTGAAAACTCGAACCTACAGGGGTGGTTGTTGAAAGTCCCTCTAAAGCTCCCCGTAGGAACCTTGTAGCAAAGTAAAACAGGGTTTTGCAAATAGCGCTTCGTCGAACCTTTCTACTCGACGGTTTTGCGTGGAAAGATATGATGCAATGCTATGAATGATATGCAAGACCAAATCTAAAATTTGGGATGTGACAAGACTAACCCCCTTAAGATGAATCTCGTCCTCGAGATTCAGCGCGGCAGGAAAATAGGTGTGGGTAGTCCTCTCGGATGTCATCCTCACACTCCCAAGTGGCTTCCTCTTTGGTGTGGTGACTCCACTGCACCTTGCAAAACTTGATTGTCTTGGTACGGGTAGTCCTTTCTGCTGTTTCCAGAATCTTGACCGGTTTCTCCTCATAGGTCAAATCATTCTCAAGCTGAACCTCCTCTATTGGTACGGTGTCTCTCAATGGTGTATCCACCATCTCCGGATGGCACTTCTTCAGCTGGGACACGTGGAACACGTTGTGAACAACGGACAGAGCCTCTGACAACTCAAACTGATAAGCAACTTCTCCTTTGCGTGCTAAGACCCTGTAAGGTCCAATGAATCGAGGTGCCAGCTTACCCTTAATTACAAATCTCTTGATCCCATGAAGCGGCGATACTCTGAGGTATCCTCTATCACCTATCTCATACACCACTTCCTTGCGCTTGGCGTCAGCGTAGCTCTTCTGTCTCGATTGTGCTACCTTCAGCCTGTCCCTAATCAAGGCGACCTTCTCCTCAGCGTCCTTGATCAAATCAGGCCCAAACAACTGGCGTTCTCCTACTCCATCCCATAGCAATGGTGTACGGCATCGTTTCCCATATAGCACATCGAACGGTGACGTCTTGATGCTGGTTTGATAGCTGTTGTTGTAGGAAAACTCCGCATACGGCAAATTCTCATCCCAACTAGAACCATGAGCCAAAGCGCAAGCTCTCAGCATGTCCTCCAAAATCTGATTCACCCTCTCGGTCTGTCCATCAGTCTATGGGTGAAACGCTGTGCTAAACTCCAATGTAGTACCAAGTGACTCGTGTAGCTGGCGCCAGAAGTGTGAGGTAAATTGGGTGCCTCTATCAAATACGATACTCTTGGGAACTCCGTGTAGGCACACAATCCTGTCCATGTAAATCTTGGCCAACTTTGCACTTGTATAGGTTGTCTTTACCGGTATAAAGTGGGCTACTTTGGTTAAATGGTCGACCACTACCCAAATAGAGTCATATCCTGACCTGGTCCTAGGCAATCCTGTGATAAAGTCCATTCCCACTCTATCCCACTTCCAATCCGGCACAGGCAATGGCTGTAGCAGTCCTGCTGGCTTCTGGTATTCTGCCTTCACTCGGATACATACATCACATAGGGAAATATGCTTGGCGATATCTCCCTTCATGTTGTTCCACCAAAATCTGCTCTTCAAATCCATATACATCTTTGTGTTACCCGGATGTATGGAGTATGGCGAGTTATGGGCTTCCTGCAGAATCAACTCCCTTATCTCCGGGTCGCTAGGCACACATAAGCGATCTCCATACCACAAGGTACCATGTTCATCCTCGCGAATATCCTTTTCTCGGTTCTCCTTCATCTTTTCCTTTATCTCTTCTATTTCCTTGTCTCCCACTTGAGCCTTTACGATCCTGTCCTGTAGCGTCGGTTGGACTTCCATTGTTGCCAGGTATCCTTCAGACACTACTTCCAGTCTAAGGTCCTTGAACTGCTTGCACAAATCCTAAGGCAATTCACCAATTGTCAATCCATTGGCGTAAACCTTCCGGCTCAGAGCATCAACTACTACATTGGCCTTTCCCGGGTGGTACTGTAGATTCATATCATAGTTCTTGATAAGGTCCAACCATCTCCTTTGTCTCATGTTCAGTTCCTTCTGCGTGAATATGTACTTCAGGCTCTTGTGGTCGATGTACACATCACAGTGTTTTCCCATTAAGTAATGCCTCCATACCTTGAGCGCATGAACCACTGACGCTAAATCCAAGTCGTGTGTGGGGTAATTCCGCTCATGGTGTTTGAGTTGTCGTGAGGCAAATGACACTACTCTCCCATCTTGCATCAGCACACTCCCAAGTCCCTATCGAGAAGCATCACAGTACACTTGGAAATCCTTCTGAAGATCTGGTAAACATAGAACAGGCGCGGTCACTAGTCGACGCTTCAGCTCCTGAAAGCTGGCTTCACATACGTCTGACCATTCAAACTTCCTCTCCTTCTTCAGAAGTTCAGTCATCGGCTTAGCAATATTAGAAAAGTTTTCTATGAACCTCCGGTAATATCCAGCAAGTCCCAAAAAGCTTCGAATCTCTCCAGCATTCTTGGGCGCTTCCCACTCTGTCACTGCAGTCACCTTGTTTGGATCAACAGCAATTCCTTCTCCTGACACTACGTGTCCAAGAAACCCAACAGTGTTAAGCCAGAATTCACATTTGCTGAATTTGGCATACAACTTGTGTTCTCTCAGCTTCTCCATAATCAGTCGCAGATGCTTCTCATGCTCAGCATCATCCTTGGAATATATCAGTATGTCATCAATAAACACCACCACGAACTTGTCCAAATACTCCATAAATACCTTATTCATCATGGTCATGAAGTATGCCGGGGCATTCGTTAGTCCAAAAGACATAACTGTATACTCATATAAACCATACCTAGTGGTGAAGGCGGTTTTCGGTACATCCTCTTCTCGAATTTTCAATTGGAAGTAGCCTGATCGCAGATCAATCTTGCTGAACACCTTTGCTCCTTCCAGTTGATCAAACAAGTCATTTATGTTCGGCAGAGGGTACTTGTTCTTGATGGTTACTTCATTCCGCGAGCGATAGTCTACCACTAATCTCTTGGTGTTGTCTTTCTTCTCCACAAACAGAACAGGTGCTCCCCATGACGACGCACTAGGCTGAATGAATCCCTTTTCCAGCTGCTCCTTCAACTGCTTCTTCAATTCCTTCAGCTCATCCACATCCATCTTATATGGTTTCTTTGCTATTGGTCCTGTTCCCGGCATCAGGTCGATAAGAAACTCTACATCCCTGTCAGGTGGCATCCCTGGCAGCTCTTCCGGAAACACGTCGGGGTAATCCCTAATCACTGGAACAGTATCCATGCTAACCCCCTTAAGATGATTCAACTTACACCTTCTCGGTCATGCAGCCGACTTGAATCTAATCCTCTTACCATCCGGGGTTTTGAGTGAAACAGCTCGCTGTGCACAATCTATGTGTCCCCCATGCATAGACATCCAATCCATACCCAGAATGACATCTAATCCCTATGAATCCAACACTACCAAATGTGCAATGAAGTTGTGTGTTCCAATCCTCACAGTTAAATCGTGGCATCCCGCACTAGCTATCATATCTCCTCCAGGTGAACTCACTCTAATGGACCTCTTCATAGACTCAGTGGGTAACTTATACTTATCCACAAATGCCCTTGATATGAATGAATGCGATGCACCAGTATCAAAAAGTATAAGTGCAGGGTAAGTTTTGATTGGGAACTTACCAATCACAAGGTCAGGCTCATCTGGAATCTCCTCCACATTCATGTGGTTCACTGTGGCCTTCTCGCCGTTGGTTGCCTTCGGTCCTTTCCTCTCCGGACAGTTGTCGGCATAGTGTCCCTTCTGCTTGCACTTGAAGCACGTCACCTCACTCAGATCCTTCTTCACAAAGCTGCGATCACGGTTGCGGTCATGTCCACCGTGTCCTCCAGAGTGATGAGAGTGTCCTCCCTTGTGGCTGTGGTGGCTGCTCCTATGGTTTGTCATGACGATGTCCATCGCCTCCATGGTGGTGGCGGTCATGGCTCCCATGGTCACTTCCTCCATGCTTGGAGTATCCATCATATGAAGTGCGAGACTTGTGGTGTGAACCAGAGTGGTGATTGTTGTTCTTTCTCTTGCGGCTTTCTACTTGCTTGTGCTTCCCTTCCAAGATCCTGGCCTTGTCCATAAGCTCCTGGAAAGTGGGTCAGTAAACCACAAGTAGCTGTACTAAAAGCTCATCACTGAGGCCATCCAGGAATCTCTCCCTCCTTTTGGCATCAGTGTCAACATCCTCAGGTGCATAACGGGACAGGTTGTTGAACTCCTCAATGTACTCGGCCACGGTGCGATTGGTTTGGCGCAAGTTGCGGAACTCCTTCCTCTTCAGGCTCAGAACTCCTGAAGACACGTGGTTGGTCCTAAAACCTTCCTCAAACATAGCCCAAGTCACGGTATCCAGCGGGTGGGTGATCTGGAAAGTGTCCCACCAAGAAGCGGCTGGTCCCTCCAGTAGGTGAGCGGCAAACCTCACCTTCTCAGCATCAGTGCATCTGACAGTTACTAGATCCTTGTTGACTGAACGCAACCAGTCGAGAGCAACCATTGGTTCCGTTGCAGTAGAGAACTTAGCTGGCCTTAACCTCAGAAATCTGGTGAGAGCATCTCCCTGAGGATGATTGTTTCCATTGTTGTTGTTCTGATTCTCCATGAACTGAGTCATCACTTGGGTCAGCTGTGCCTGAGCTTCCATGAGCTGCTCCATCTCAGTGGGTTGGCGGCGGGGAGGCATATGCGGTTCAGCATAGGTAAGTTTAGAAAGAATCAACTGCGACAATAGGATTCTACCCATGCATATGATCAATCAACAACAAGCAATAGCAGACAATCACAAGCAAGCAACACATCATCAAACAAGTGATCCAGCAACATCCCAGGTGTTATCCTAGCAGTATATACCTACTGAAATAGTTTTGCAAGAGTTGACAATGGTTAACTAAATAGTTGATCAACTAAACAACCAAAACAGCAATCTGCCAGAACAGTCCAGCAGCTTTCACGAATTTTTCCGCCTGACTTAATCTCGTCAGAAAAATTAGCCAATTTTTGTGCATATGGCACAGAGAGTTTCGCATCAGCCCAATTGTTTTCAGATTTTTCCGAGTTACCAGAAAAATATGAAAAATCGCGCAGTACTGCTGTATCAGCAGAAAAACTGCAGCGAAAAACACACAGATGATAACCAAATTGCCATAACTCTTTCATTAAAATTCGCACAAATAAATCCTGGAATACTGGAGTACACAATTAAGCAACTAAACACTTTTAAACTAACACGAACTAAGATTCACATCGATCGAGACTAATCCTAACGAATTCTCCTAACGTGGACTAATTGGTGGACTTCTATCTACTTCTTGAAGAGATTGAGGTAGGTCCTTGCGGTCATGCGTTGGAACTTCGGCTCGCGGTACAACCATGGCGGCGGAGTGTACACCTCTCCTGAACCATTACTTGAGACTTCAAACTCCACCTCTTCTGGATCCTCCTCTTCTTCTTCATCCTCAGCTGCGACAGCAACAACTTCATCTCCTCCACCATCATCGTCTCCATCATCATCATCCTCGTCCTCATCATCATCATCGTCTCCACTGTCATCATCATCCCCATTGTTGCCATCATCTCCATTGTCATCATCAAAGGGTGGATTCAGCTGTGCTTGGAGAGCGGCAATCTGGGCTGTCATAGCTTCAATGGTTTGGTCCCTTTCCTGGACGGTCCCTTGCAACTGTTGTATGTTCTGGGTATTCTCTTGCACAGTGCCATGAAGATGTTCTATGGTTTCATCTCTTGCTATCAGGGCAGTCTCCAGAACTCCCACAGCTTCATGCAAAGTGTCTATCTCCTGTCCTTGGACCACCATTCCATTGCTAGTAAAGTCTGCAATCTCCTTCAACATCCTCACCTTCTCTGCTAGAGCTCCATTCTCTCTTTCCATGTCCTCTATGTGCATTCGACAGGGCGGCATGTTGTTCCTGTCGCCCGGGGTAGTCACAATGTTCCCTTCTTCATCACGCCTTCCATAGTCACGGTAGGGTGAATCCGCAGGTAGTAGGTGTCGGACATAGTGGCACTGGCGAGACAGGGCTTCATGTACGGCCAAGTTGATTCCAAGTCCCCAGTTGCAGTATATCTTGGTGTAGACCAAGTGCGCGGGGTTTGGCAAGGCGACATCTCTGAATATGAAGGTAGTGATATCCCATGCATCCTCTCCATATCCATAGGTGTACAGCCTTCTTCCCTTGAACATAGGCAGTGGAAATCCCAATGACTGAGAGAGCTGAGCTAACTGCCTTGCAAAGGGCCTTGGTGACTCCATGGTGACATACTCAGTCCTGATGTCTCCCATCTATCAAGTAAAAGAGGAAAGTGTGAGAATAGCATATGGTAAGAATTTACGAGGGTGAAAGGCATAAGAGGAAAGACAGAGTTAATATAGGCTTAGTAATTCTATGGCTTTCTAATCCAATCCTAGGTCACGATCCTATAGTCGACACAGGGGCTCTGATACCATCCTATGACACCCGGTTTCTAATAAGACCGTGGCCTCTATGTGACATGCCAATCCCTGGATCGGTTCATTGGCCCACAATAGAGTAAGATAGATAATCATAGCAAAATAACCGTGTATCATGATCTAAAAAGATCCAGAGTACCATTATTACAATATAAAAGCTTAGCATAAAGCTAGCTCAAATTGTTCAGGTAGCAACAAAACCAAATATATCCTCCAATCTTCAATTTGCCCACAAGTGAACAAGTGCCGAGTGGAGTACCGTGGCCTATAACGATCAATCAGAATCGGAATAACCTGCAACATGAAACGTAGCAGCCCCGAAGGGTCAATACATGGAATGTATGGCAAGTAGAGCTAGTAAAGGAGACAATAGTACTAACATCTACATGCATATCTGGCAAGTGGAGCTGTGTCTGGCTTGTATTTGCAAATACATTTGTCCTACTTTCATAAACAGTTTTTGATTTTCTTTGAAAAGATCCCAATTAAGTTAACCCAACAATATTAAAACAATTATGAAATTAGAATGAGCAAGAAACATGTCATGGAATCAATATCTAGCAACTCAGATGTCCATAACCGGGGACACGGCTAATCGATTAGATTATACACTCTGCAGAGGTTAGTACACTTTACCCATGTGACTTGGCCAGCCCAGCTCATACCATCACTCTCATTTTGGGTGATGATAGGGAGAAGACCAAGAAGAGACTGTTCGGGAAGTAGCTCCACAATCCCGACGCGCACCGGTCCAACCTACCAAAATTCTACATCTCTGGATACGCGGTTTCGAGTTACCACAACCTACTAAGTCCAACCAACCGCCCATTCCATTATTGGCACATGGTTGTACACGTAAGCTACACAATAAAGAAGCCAATCATTCTCTCTTGATACCTGGGTGCCTTTCTGCAATGAAACCGCCAAAATTTATCAATACCATCACACCCAGGGAGTTCATTAATTAAGTTGTTTTTAGTTTTCACAAACCAATACTTTTAGAAAGCAAGTATCAATAATGTAACCCAACCCTCGTTCAACATAGCATGGCTAAGCACATCTACCAACGGTGGTTCATCTACAAAGAGGGTCCTACCACATAATAGGACATAGCATAGGGATAGTATCATCCTACACATGCATCTACAAAATACACGACAATGCATTGAAAATAGTAGGACGATATCATGAACAAAGTAGCATCTACTTTCCTTGGTTGTAGCGGTCTGGAGCACAATCCTCACACGAATAAGCGTTGCACTCAACACAATCTACACGACACAATTGCAATCATAAACAAACAATGCACAAGCATATGCAACAAATATGATGCATGGAATGCAAGAACGACAAGTTAATTGGGTGCTACAGCTGCACCACAACATCCTATAACATAATACTACCGATTGTATGCATGGAAAATAGTTTTTGCGCTAGGAAAACTACTAGACAAAAGTAAAGCTCACAACTAGAGCTAGAACTTAAATAATTCGCTACCGGTAGTAAACTGTTTGTAAAATCTTGGAAATATTCTACCGCATAGGCATCGCTGAATAGAAACAGGACCAATTGGAATTACTCAAAAAGGAATTATAAAACTCCCCGAGTAATTAAAACACTGCAGAAAGCCATTAGACAATTGCTGCAGAAGTTTTTACTATAAGCCTACCTTTTTAATTCATGATGAGATTCCCCTCGTTCATACGGGTTCAGGGACATATCACACGCGATTTTTGGATCTACGAATCTTTTCCTACGAATTTCTTACTCCGAAAAGGACACTAACTAGTTCGATTAAACTGTACTAAACCTGACAGTAAAAGTCTGAACCAAAGGTACAGCGAGATTCTACACGACTCACTGAACTCGTACATATTTTATTTGCAATTTTAGGCCAAGCGATTTAATTTCTACGCAATTTACAAGATTCTACCGAAATATGCCAACTAAAGGGATTAACGAAATTGACCTACCAATCAAGGTATGCTTTGATCGGTCAACTGCTGACTGGGCGTCTGACTAGTCAACACCTGGGATGCTGACCAGTCAACGAACGATCTAAGCCGCTGACCCGAGATCTGATAGTGGCTGCTGTCTTACCGGAAACGGATAGCGAAACGGACTCCGGAAGGTGCGGCGAGTTCCGAACGGCGGTGGCGATCGGTTCCGGCGTCGAGATCCTTCCTGCACGGACGTACACACGGTCACTACGGGTCCGAGAAAAATAACATCGCGCGCAACAACGGCGCGCGTGCGGGCGTATGCATGCGCGCAGCGCGGCGACGCTGCTGGCGAAGCGACGCGGCAGAAGCGGCAAGGCGTAGCGGCGGCGCGCTGGGATGGGCGGCGGCGCGCAGGCGAGGTGGGGACGGCGCTGGCGGCGGTGCGGCAGCGGGCTGCGGAGGGCGACGGCGCGGCTGCAGCGCGGCGGCGCAACAAGGCGGCGCGGCGGCTGCGCGATGGCGTGGCGCCGCGGCGGAACGGAGAGGCGGCGGGTGGCGACTCGGGCGGCGGTCGCGTTCCTCAGGAGGCGCGCGCGATCGGGAGAGAGGCGGCGGGGTCGGGGTCGGTTGCGGGCACGGAAATCGAGGCAAGGTGGGGGTCCCTCTTTAAATAGTACCCTGCGCGAATTCTACTCAGAATCGGTCCAGAAATTGACTCTGATTCGGAAATCGGTCCAGATTTTCGGACCGTTTTTCGGCGGTTTTCTAAAACGTCCGAGTCTTTTGCATACGAACTCCGATTGGAGCGATTCTCGCGCCTACGGGTTCGTATCATCGAGGGGAACAACCTTCAGTCAAAGTTTGAGTGAAAACTCGAACCTACAGGGGTGGTTGTTGCAAGTCCCTCTAAAGATCCCCGCAGGAACCTTGTAGCAAAGTAAAATAGGGTTTTGCAAATAGCGCTTCGTCGAACCTTTCTACTCGACGGTTTTGCATGGAAAAATATGATGCAATGCTATGAATGATATGCAAGACCAAATCTAAAATTTGGGATGTGACAGTTTATCTGGATGAAGTTTCTTCACATAAACATGGCATCCCCAAACTTTAAGAAATGACATCTTAGTGCATGACCATAAAATATATCATTCATATAAATCAAACAAGCATTGTTTTAGGATTTAAATGAATAACCACTGCGCATCAAAGATGATTCGGATACAATGTTCATGCTTAGTACAGGTACCAAATAACAAGTATTCAGTTTTATAACTAATCCTGATGGTAAGTGGAGAGGTAGCGTTCCGACGGCAATCACATCAACGCTTGATCCGTTGCCGACATGCATCTTGACCTCACCCCTTGATAGTGGTCGCTTGTTACGCAGCCCTTCGTTCGAGTTACAAATATTAGCAACCGACCAGGTATCAAATACTCAGGTGATACTGCGATTACTAGTCAAGTACACATCAATAACATGTATATCAAATTGTCACATCCCAAGATTTTCTAAATCTTGTAATGTGAAAAATAAATAAACAAAATAAAATTATTGTTGAAAATCAGGGAGAAAAGAAACTTTGTTCTAATAGGAAACTTAAAATCCCATCTTGAACAAACTTTAATTAAAGTTTGAATCCAACAAAATCCAAATCAAGAGAAATGCTTTCCTCATTAAATGCATCTGGAAATTTAAACACTTGGAAAATAAATCCAAACCCTAAACCCTAATGGAACAAAAACCATTTCCAAGTTATCTCCAAGCCTATGGATTTGATCCATACAAAAAAAATTCAACAAACATTTACAAATGATCAAGAAAGACAAATGGAAATGTTATAAAGCCATAGGAATTGGTTTCACTTAATTTGGAGCCATAGAAAAATCTTATGAATTTAATAAGATAATGTAAGGGTCCCAACCTTTAATTAAGGTAGAGTCCCCTGTGTTTACAATGCTAGTCCCTGGATCAATAGCTAGCATCCACAGTTAAGATGTAATATCAAGAAACAAAGGTCATAGTATAACTTTATAACCAGGAATAACATAATTTTATTACATCTTTCATAGCTCATTTGGCTATTACATTACATTGCAGCGGAATATCTATAACATGGGGTCCTTCATCTTCAAGTGCCACAAGCAAACATGTTGGTTGTAGACTTTGTAATCCTAATCAATCAATCTTCACTAAAATCAATCAAACCTGCAACAGTACAAGTTACAGCCACAAGGGTCAATACATTTGAATTGTATTGGAAAGTTTCACTACTATGTTGAATAAAAGTGGATCCAATCATTACATGCATATTTGGCTAAGTAGGGTTTTAGGCTCATTTGCAGAAAGCAAAATTTATCCTATCTTTTCAAAATGGTTTTGGTCTTTTGTAAAATCTCCTTTTCAAAATCCCTTGAACTCCTTGGTAAATTCCCAAGTGTTCAAGTCCTTGTCAAAAATATCTTGAGCTCCTTGGTACTCCCAAGTGCATCAAGTCTTATCAAAATCTCTTGAGCTCCTTGGTAACCCCAAGTGCATCAAGTTTTAGCAAATCTCTTGAGCTCCTTGGTACCCCCAAGTGCATCAAGTCTTATGTTTTCACTTAAAAGTTTTTATTTTAGAAATTGGAATGTCGAGATGTCCCATAGCTTCATACTTTAGTTGCTCAGTATTGTCCATAACCGGGGACACGGCTAAGTACTTAGATTTTTATTATCTTCTGCAGAAGTAGTACACTTTACCCACATGTCACAATCTCATCTTCTTGCCACCAGTGGCCACTGGATTGGTACTCACCAAGATGGAATACTGGAGGATTGAGAATGTGACGAAGTCTTTCCAAAGGGTCCTCCCATACACCATTGCTAGCTTGTCTTCAGTACCCATGTAGGATTCCAGGTCCCCATTTTCAGTAACCTGAAGACAATGCATGGGTCTTCCCAATGTAGTTGACTAATCCAGAGCCATAAATAGCATGCGGTTGCACACGGAAGCCACAATTGGAGAAACATGTTCAATCTCTAAGTTTCCTGGGTGGTTTTCTTTTTGGAGCACAACACAAAGAGATGGCCATAGACATGGTTCCTTTTGTTTCCACCTTCTCCAAAAACTTAAAGTATCCTTGTCCACCCAGGTGGTTCATTGAGTCCTTGTTTTATTATATAAAACACAAGTCCTTTTCTCAATCTCATAAAATCTCAACATGTATCTCTTTTCAAAATATAGCATGGCTAAGCATGTAACAACTACATTTTTATCACTAAGGAATGTATAGGGTATCCTATTAGGATTTAGCATAGCATAAGTATAGAAATTCTTTTCATGCATGTTTCAAAATCCACTAAGTATGATAAAAATAGTAGGACTTTAGATGATAGTGTCACTTGACTTTCTTTTGGTAGGGAATGTTGGTTCACTCCTTGATCTTGCTAGTCTCACACTTTTCTAACTTCACTACAATCAATCAAGAAAACACAATATCAACTAGCATCCCAAACCAATAATCAATCAAACAATTCACACACATAAAACAATGGGATCTAAGTCATGCATGTGAGCATGCAAGAGATAGTTTTATTTGCAAAGATGGTTTCCACTAGGCTCTAAACTTTGTAAGGTTCAAAGTGGTCAATTTTCCAAAGTGGCAAAGTTATTTGCAAAAGGGTTTTATACATAAACCATTTTTAAATCCATTCATCATTTTATGTGGTGGAAAATGTTTTTATCAAATCAAAACTTTATGTCCTTCACCCAATAAGTTGTTGATTCTCAAAACTTGGTGTTTTAGGGTCAGTAGGTTTGATTCAAATCATTTTCCCAAAGTTTTTACTCTAAAAACATTTTCATAACAAAACCATTATTTTTATGTGGCTAGAAATGGACTAAACCAATTAATCTATCCTAAACTTCACCAAATTCATTTTTAAAACCATGGGTTGGTTCCTAGGGTCAGTAAGTTCACCACAAACTAATTTTCCAAGATTTCAACCTCAAAAACATTTTTGAACAATTTTTATAATCTAAACAAGCATACAAATGTTTTTGCAAAAACAAACATTTTACCAGAGGCTTTTTACTAAACAAATTGCATGGTTGGCTAGGGTTTGTTTCACTGATTCCAATGATATAAAGTTTGTAATTTTTGGACGTGTGGATCAAAAGTTACAAGGGTTTCAATTTGCAAAACAAATCTGTTTTCAAATTCTGTTTTAAACAAAAACTGGCCACGCGTCGCGTTTTGATTGGGCGGTACCGGTTCGTGCGGATTAGCCTCTATGGTGCGTTGGATCTTAAGCAGATCGCACGGCTCTGGTTGACTCATACCGCTTCGCTCAGTTCTAATCTCAGCCACGCGATAACGATCTAACGGCTACTGTCTAATTGCCACTAGCAATGGCGCTCGATGGTTGATGGCGACGGTCAGCGACGGGAAATCGCTGGCGCAGGAAGCTAGAAGGGAGGGGAGTATGCTCACCGTGATCGCAGAAGCCTGGGGAAGCTCAACGTGGAGTCGTCTTGGCAAGGGGCGCATGGGGACAGGAGGAATCGCTCACCGGAGTTAGGTCTGGCGACGGTTGCACGCGGTCATGATCGAGGACGGTGCTACGGGTCACGAGAGGGCAAACAAAGAGCATGGTTAGATGCGTAAGATCAAGGTGATGACGCGTGCGTGAAGGAGAGAGATCGGGGTGGTCTGGACTTACCACGAGACGTCGCCGGAGATAGTAGCAGACACGGCGGCGCTCAGTTGAAGTGGTTGCCGATGTTCTGGGGCGCCCGCGGTTGAATGGGAGGTACAGGAAGATGCGTCTGGGAGTGGGGAGTGTGCTCGTGTGCTCAGGGAGGCAAGGGGTGGCGAGGTTGGGAGGAATCGACTGGGGACGGTGGTCGGAGCAGTAGTGCTGCGAGCTCGATTCAGGGCAGCCTGGTGGCATTCAGGGCGTGGAGTCTGAGGGGAAAGGAAGAGGAGACGCAGGCGGTTAAATGGGCGTGGTCGCGGGGTGGATTAATGCGGCCATTTACGCGAATTTATCACCGGCGTTACCTGCTGCAACGGCAGGGCGTCTTCTGCGCGAGGAAGAAGATGAGCAGGAGGGGTGGGGTCGGTTGGTCAGCGAGAGAGAGGAGAGGGGAGTTGGGTCCACTGGTCAGCGTCTCTGTGGGTCAGTGATCAAGTGCGAAACGTTTTCTGCGGGAGTGAGGAACTGGGCTGTTTGCTGGGCTTAGTGGGTTGTGTCTGATTCTTATTTTTTTCTTTCAAATGTTTTATCTTTTTCCAATTCTTTTTTCTGTTTTGAAATTCAAACAACAAATCAATATTCAAATCAATTCAAACATTCTTCACATTTTACAATTGAATTTGGTTCTGTTTAACAACAAAATTCCAAATCCCAAATACAAAATAATATTTTTACTTTAGGGTCCATTATTAATTAAATAAATAGACCTTGTTTATTAATCAAATAGATTTTGTTTTGTTTAAAACCTCCATTTGAATTTTAATTATTTTCAAAACCAAATCAGTAGGTTTTACTTGAAAATAAGGAATACTTGGAAATCTTGTTTTAAATAAATAAATAGGTTTGATGTTTTAATTAAAATAGTGAAACCTTTATTTTTAATAAACTTGGATATTAGATCCCTTTATTTTATTTAAATAATCCCTTACTATTTTTATTGAAACAAAATGTTTTATTTCAAATGCTTGATCAAGGTTTATTTTGGTTCCATAAAATAATCCTTATTTATAAATCTACCTCTTCTTTTGAAAACCAAATCTTTTATTTAAAAACTCCAAAATAGTAATTCCAAATATTTTTATTTTCCTTTATTAAATGTTTATCTTTTTAAATCCCTTTAGGATTTATTTGATCCAATTTGGTTTGAAGGTTTCCAATTGGATTCAAAAAGTTTCTTCTCACCCTGAAAATCAACAAAGTTTTATTTTATTCATTTATTTTTCACATTACAAGATTTGGAAAATCTTGGGATGTGACAGATAAAGAAATTAAAATTTCCAAAGCTAATAAAGAACCTATCTACAAATCCATACCAAATGGTGAGCAAATAATCCTAAAGACATTTAAAAAGGTAAACAAATATTAAACAAGATTTTACAAATTGGAATCACCAAGTTTGGATCTCTAAATAAAAAGATAAGGATTTTATAAGATGAAGAAAGAAATATTAAATAAGGAATATTCAAAGACCAAATTAAATCTTGGCCTAATCCATTAAACAAATGGGATGAATTATAATCCAAATCCAAATAAAATAAAAGGATAAAGAATTTCCAAAATAAAATAAAATGGCATTAACCATTATATCCCTATTTTAATAAAGACAAATCTCTAATAAGAATAAATATATAATTCATGAGAAAACAGTATTTTGGAATTTACCCAAGTGAAATAAAAGTGGTTTAATTCAACTTAATTAAGATTAAATAAATCTTCCAAATAAACTTTAGGAAATTAAAACTATATTTAATTCCATTGGAATTAAAATGAAAACCCAATCCAAATGATTTAAGAATCATATTAAATACTTTCCAAATAATTCAAGATGAATTATTTGAATCCAAATAAACAAATAAAAACCTACTGAAAAGATTTGGAAAGTTTTAAGGATTTAAATGGAGATTTAAAAATATTATTAAATCCTATCTAATCAAAAACTAGAGCCTATTTTGAATAATTAAAAGACGTTAAAAAGAATAAATAAATTATTCTAAAATTGACTTCAGATTAGGTTATTAATCAGTATTAAAATCTACTTAAGTTTGAGAGAAGTTTGAATTCAAATGGGTGTTCAAATTGATTATTCAAAATCAAAACAGAAAAATCAAATGAGAAAAAGAAAAACAAAGCAGTACAAAAAAATATAAAAAGGACTCAGTCCAACTAGCCTAGCCCACTAAGCCCATCGCCAGCCCACGCGGGAACCCCTCTCTGGTTCTTTTATCACTCAAACCCGCACCCCTCGACCGCTGACAGAACGAACCCACCCCCACTCTCTCACTCGCATGATACCAGCCACAGCCCACGCCACCGCCTTCCTCACCCCCGCGGTGACCACGCCCTCACCTCGCCGTTACTGGCCGTTGAAGGATCGTTTCAATACGCGTTACTACCGCACTAATCCCTCCCCACGATCACGCCCGTTAACTCGCCTGCGTCTCCTCTCTTTTTCCCCTCGCTTAACCTCCCCTCTCGGCCACAAGGCTGCCTTGATTTCGCGCTTGAGCATTCTCTGCTCCGACGAGCTCTCCGAGCAATTCCGGCGAGCACGAACCTCCCCACTGCCCCTAGAGCACACGAGCGTGATTCCCATCATCCCCTGCATCTCCCCATACCACCCACTCACTCGTGCGCGCCTTGAATCATTGGCAACGACGACAACCGAGAACCGCCGCCGTCTGCCTCCACTCCGGAGACACCCCTGGTAAGTTCTGACCGCCCCATCCCATCTGACCGATGCTCACGTATTCGCCTATCCCGTACGCATCTAACTGCATGGTTTGTTTGGTTTGGCGTGACCCGTACCTTCGCCTCCGATGAAGAACAAAGGAGCCCGACGCCAGGAGCATCTTCGGCGAGCAATCAACATCGACTCCTTTCGCCCCTGACCATCCAGCGGCCACCTTGAGCATCACCGTGACCTAGCGAATCCGGTGATCTTATTCCCCATCCCCCTTGTTTCCTGTATTAGCCGGAGCACCACCACCTGAACGCGTCTCCGCCGCTCACCGTTGCTAGCGCCGCCAATCCATGACCAAACGCTTAGAGTCGCTAGATGCAGATCCAAAGGACACGATAGAAACTTAACCGAAGGGGTAAGTAACACCTCTGCGCTGTGCGATGTAACTTAAATCCAACTTCCTACAGCGCGTAATCCAGACGAACCGGTACCAGCCAGTAGGAAGCAGCCACGTGTCCCTGCTGGTTTGATTTAAAACAGAATTGTCCTATTAGATATGCCAATTTGAAAAATTCATAACTTTCAAACCACACGTACAATTTTTGCAAACTATATATCAATGGATTCAGAAAAACAATCCCTAGCCAACCATGCACTTTGTTTAGTAAAAAGCTTCTGTTAAATTGATTGTTTTTGCAGAAACTTGTGTATGCATGTTTAGGATATAAAAATTTTTCTAAAATGATTTTGGGGATAAAATCTTTGGAAAATGGTTTGTTTTGAACCTACTGACCCTAGGAATCAATTGGTGGTTTCAAAAATGTATTTGGTGAAACAAAAGAATGAATCTTTTATTTAAAACATTTCTAGTCAAATAGAAATATGGTTTAATTATTAAAAATGGTTTTGGAAGAAAACCTTTGAGAAATGTTTTGGAAATAAACTCTCTGACCCTTAACACAAGGTTTTATGGTTTGAAAACATATTTTATGAAACCTATAGAATTTTGCCTTATTAAAAGCATTTCTTCACCACATAAAATAATGATTTGGTTTAAAAAATGGTTTATGAAGTAAAACCTTTAGCAAATGGTTTTGCCACTTTATAAAATGACCATTAGGTGTTTTCAAATGTTTATGACCCATTAGAAATCACTTTTACAAATAAAACAATCTTTAGCATGCTTGCTTGCATTGTTTTGTTTCTATCATTTTATGTGATAAATTGCTTGAATGGTAGATTGAAATATTGTTTGCTTGCTTGAATTGTAGTGATTTGAAGTGAGTGAAGGGTGAACTTATACTCTCTAAAAAAAAGGCAAGTGATGCTTCATACTTTTGTCCCATTATTTTCACTATGCATTAGTGATATTTTCTAAGTAGGACTTGCATGGAATTCTTGCTAAGTATAAACCATGCTATGGGAAATCCTAGTAGATGAAACCTTAGTAGAATTTCCTAAGTTAAGATTCCTACTACTATCATGCTTAGCTTAGCTAGTAGAAAACAAGGGTGGAATATATATTCATGCTATGGATAATTTCTAAGTCTGAGGACTTGTGTTTTGTTTAATAAAACAACTAAGTGAATGAATCACCTGGGTGGAATGGAAGGAATGGTTTGTGTTGAGTGGTTAACAAGGCCCATTTCTATGGTTTACCTTGTGTATCTCACTTGTGGATGGCCACCCAGGAACAAAGAGATTTGAGATGTCAAATGTTGAGAAGCTTCAAGTGCAACTACATGGCATTATGGGCTCTGCCTGGATGATATAGGTTGCAATAACTTAGCCAAATGGACAGGTTGTGTTAGGGGTTTCATAGGTTGGAACGCGTCCATTCTGGTCTAAGGGAAGGCTTCTGAAAGATCTTGTCTTGGTGAAACCAAGTCTTGTGGGGAAAGTGCACCACCTCTGCAGAGTGTAAAATCTAAGTACTTAGACATGTCCCTGGTAAAGGACAATTTGAGCATCAAGACATGGAAGCTATCAAGAATCTCATCATCCAAATTTCTAAGTTAAAAACTTGTGGTTGAACAAGGGTTGAAAGGATCACCAATTTCTATTGGGAGATGCCTTGGGAAAGATTTTTGTCAAACAAAAACTAGTGTTTTCAAATGATAAGGAAAATCTATTTTGAGCAAAGCAAGCCTAAGATCCACTTAGCCAAATGCATGTAGATGATAGACTCCACTATACTACCATTGTATCACTTGCCAATACAATTCAAATGTATTGACCCTTGTGGCTGTAACTTGTTATGTTGCAGGTTTGTTTGATATTAGTGAAGTTTAATGATTAGGATTACAAGTCTACAACCAACATGTCTGCTTGTGGCACTTTGAAGATGAAGGACCCCATGCTATTGTTATATTCTGCTGCATTGTAATGAGATAGCCAAATGAGCTATGTAAGATGTAATAATTTATTTTATTCCTGGTTATAAAGTTGTATTATGACCTTTGTTTCTTGATATTACATCTTAACTGTGGATGCTAGCTATTGATCCAGGGACTAGCATTGTAAACACAGGGATCTCTACCTTATTAAAGGTTGGGAACCTTACAGATGGTATCAGAGCATTGTGTTGCATGTAGGATTTGTAAACCTAGGATTGGACAAAAACCCTTAGAAAAATAGGAGTTGTATTTCTTCCAAAACTTATTTACAAACAATCTTGTAAACTCTTTCCTCAACCATTTTGGTTTTGATTCTACATCTCTTCTATTTCAAACTTGATGGACAAGCCTACCCCATGGCCAAAGACTTCACCATGAGCAAAGGACTTCATCAACTCTAATGACTTCAACATCTTCAACATTTTCACCAAGGACTTCAACCTTGGATATCACTAAGGACTACAAGTGAGACAAGAAACCTTGCTCAAGACTTGAATACTAAGGGAACACAACTTGGGAATCATCATCACCTGTGAAGTTTTTGTGACCAAGAATTTTCCCAAGGAAACCATGATCTCATGCAAGAAGGATCAACCAAGAAGGATGGAAAAATCTCAAGTGAACCATATAGATGGACCACCATGTCTAGTTTAAGTCAAACCCACCAACTTATGTGGTGTAACAAAAAATATTTTTGGTTGCCTAAAAATATGCTTGAAACTTATTGTTTGAGTGGAGTGTTTGTTTGTGATTGCTTGCACATTCCTTGAGTGAATTGTGATGTGTGTGATTAGAATTATTTCCTTAGAAATATTTTGCCTATTCTAATCCCAATCCAACCCAAACAGATGACTTCTCCAAGAGACTCCAACATCAAGGATGACAACAACAACAACCAAGAGGTCAACATGAGAGACCAACTGCTTGCAAGACAAACCCAGTTGAACCAAGTGACAACTCAGTTTTTAGCCAACAACAATGAGTTAGACCCAACCATGCAATTTTTTTTGAAAACTCAATCCCAATTGTTGCAAGGGTTGGCTACTCAAATGATCAACATGGGAGATAACTCTTCCCAAGGAGTTTGTGATAACAAGGATGACAAAGATGTTATTCTAGAAGGAACCCAAGCTTGCAATATTTTTGGAGACAAGGATCACACTTCCAAGGAACATGAAGATCAATGCCCCAATTGTGAAGAGAAACATCCAATTGACCAATGCCCCACATCTCAAGCTACTTGTTACCTATGTGAAGGAAATAATCATGTCCCTGTCCAATGCCCCATCTATTCCATAGTTCAACAAAGGCAACATGGTGGAGTGCAACAACTGATTGAAGATTACCATGAGAGAGCCAAGTCTACCAAGAAGGATGAAGACAAAGGAAAATCTCAGCTTGTACCTCCCAGCAATATGACTCAATTTAAAGGACCAAAAAGGAGACATATGTATTATCCAAGGAATAATAAAAGGTCAAGGAGACCAGTAAACATTCCTACCTTTGAGATAATATATGAAGAACATGAACTAGAAGCACTCCTAGCTTTGGAGAAACCCAAGAAAAATAAGGACAAAAGCCACGTGCAATGTGGTCATTGCAAATAAATGGGACACTATGCCACTGAATGTCCAGAGAAGAAGAAGTATAAGGAGATTAGCCAAGTGTGGTGCAACAACTGCAAAGAGCTAGGCCATTATGTAGCAACTTGTCCACAGAAGATACGTGATGAACTCAATCTTATCATATGTTACAATTGTGGTAACCAAGGACATTATGCAAGCAATTGTCCAGAAAAGATGAAGCACAAGATAAAGCCTATGAAGGATCTCAGCCTTGTCACATGTTTTAAGTGTGAAAATAAAGGACACTATACAGATGTTTGTCCAGAGAGATTTCAACAAGACCCAAAGCAAGCCAAGATGTAATTTAGTTGGAAAATTTTTAAGGGTGGTAGTACCCTTGATGTTTTGAGCCAACTTGAAACCCCTAGCCTCCCCAAATCTCGGGACGAGATTTATTTTAAGGGTGGTAGCCTGTCACATCCCAAGATTTTCCAAATCTTGTAATGTGAAAAATAAATAAACAAAATAAAATTATTGTTGGAAATAAGGGAGAAAAGAAACTTTGTTCTAAAAGGAAACTTAAAATCCCATCTTGAACAAACTTTAATTAAAGTTTGAATCCAACAAAATCCAAATCAAGAGAAATGCTTTCCTCATTAAATGCATCTGGAAATTTAAACACTTGGAAAATAAATCCAAACCCTAAACCCTAATGGAACAAAAACCATTTCCAAGTTATCTCCAAGCCTATGGATTTTATCCATACAAAAAAATTTCAACAAACATTTACAAATGATCAAGAAAGACAAATGGAAATGTTATAAAGCCATAGGAATTGGTTTCACTTAATTTGGAGCCATAGAAAAATCTTATGAATTTAATAAGATAAGGAAATTAAAATTTCCAAAGCTAATAAAGAACATATCTACAAATCCATACCAAATGGTGAGCAAATAATCCTAAAGACATTTAAAAAGATAAACAAATATTAAACAAGATTTTACAAATTGGAATCACCAAATTTGGATCTCTAAATAAAAAGATAAGGATTTTATAAGATGAAGAAAGAAATATTAAATAAGGAATATTCAAAGACCAAATTAAATGTTGGCCTAATCCATTAAACAAATGGAATGAATTATAATCCAAATCCAAATAAAATAAAAGGATAAAGAATTTCCAAAATAAAATAAAATGGCATTAGCCATTCTATCCCTATTTTAATAAAGACAAATCTCTAATGAGAATAAATATATAATTCATGAGAAAATAGTATTTTGGAATTTACCCAAGTGAAATAAAAGTGGTTTAATTCAACTTAATTAATATTAAAGAAATCTTCCAAATAAACTTTAGGAAATTAAAACTATATTTAATTCCATTGGAATTAAAATGAAAACCCAATCCAAATGATTTAAGAATCATATTAAATACTTTCCAAATAATTCAAGATGAATTATTTGAATCCAAATAAAAAAATAAAAACCTACTGAAAAGATTTGGAAAGTTTTAAGGATTTAAATGGATATTTAAAAATATTATTAAATCCTATCTAATCAAAAACTAGAGCCTATTTTGAATAATTAAAAGACGTTAAAAAGAATAAATAAATTATTCTAAAATTGACTTCAGATTAGGTTATTAATCAGTATTAAAATCTACTCAAGTTTGAGAGAAGTTTGAATTCAAATGGGTGTTCAAATTGATTATTAAAAATCAAAACAGAAAAATCAAATGAGAAAAATAAAAACAAAGCAGTACAAAAAATATAAAAAGGACTCAGCCCAACTAGCCTAGCCCACTAAGCCCATCGCCAGCCCACGCGGGAAACCCCTCTCTGGTTCTTTTATCACTCAAACCCGCACCCCTCGACCGCTGACAGAACGACCCCACCCCCACTCTCTCTCACTCGTAGATAGCCAGGCCCCACAGCCACGTCACCGTCTTCCTCCCCCCCCCCCCCCGCGCGGTGACCACGCCCTCACCTCGCCGTTACTGGCCGTTGAATGATCGTTTAAATACGCGTTACTACCGCACTAATCCCTCCCCGTGATCACGCCCGTTAACTCGCCTGCCTCTCCTCTCTTTTTCCCCTCGCTTACCCTCCCCTCTCGGCCACAAGGCTGCCTTGATTTCGCGCTTGAGCATTCTCTGCTCCGACGAGCTCTCCGAGCAATTCCGGCGAGCACGAACCTCCCCACTGCCCCCAGAGCACACGAGTGTGATTCCCATCATCCCCTGCATCTCCCCATACCACCCACTCACTCGTGCGTGCCTTGAATCATTGGCAACAACGACAACCGAGAACCGCCGCCGTCTGCCTCCACTCCGGCGACACCCCCTGGTAACTTCTGACCTCCCCATCCCCTCTGACCGATGCTCACGTATTCGCCTATCCCGTACGCATCTAACTGCATGGTTTGTTTGGTTTGGCGTGACCCGTACCTTCGCCTCTGATGACGAACAGAGGAGCCCGACGCCAGGAGCAATCAACATCGACTCCGTGCGCCCCTGACCATCCAGTGGCCACCTTGAGCATCACCGTGACCCAGCGAACCCGGTGAGCTTATTCCGCATCCCCCTTGCTTCTTATATTAGCCGGAGCACCACCACCTGAACGCGTTGCCGCCGCTCACCGTTGCTAGCGCCGCCAATCCATGACCAAACGCTTAGAGCCGTTAGATGCAGATCCAAAGGACACGATAGAAACTTAACCGAAGGGGTAAGTGACACCTCTGCGCCGTGCGATGTAACTTAAATCCAACGGCCTACAGCGCGTAATCCAGATGAACCGGTACCAGCCAGTAGGAAGCAGCCACGTGTCCCTGCTGGTTTGATTTAAAACAGAATTGTCCTATTAGATATGCCAATTTGAAAAATTCATAACTTTCAAACCACACGTCCAATTTTTGCAATATATCAATGGATTCAGGAAAACAAGCCCTAGCCAACCATGCACTTTGTTTAGTAAAAAGCTTCTGTTAAATTGATTGTTTTTGCAGAAACTTGTGTATGCATGTTTAGGATATAAAAATTGTTCTAAAATGATTTTGGGGATAAAATATTTGGCAAATGGTTTGTTTTGAACCTACTGACCCTAGGAATCAATTGGTGGTTTCAAAAATGTATTTGGTGAAACAAAAGAATGAATCTTTGATTTAAAACATTTCTAGTCAAATAAAAATATGGTTTAATTATTAAAAATGGTTTTGGAAGAAAACCTTTGAGAAATGTTTTGGAAATAAACTCTCTGACCCTAAACACAAGGTTTTATGGTTTGAAAACATATTTTGTGAAACCTATAGAATGTTGCCTTATTAAAAGCATTTCTTCACCACATAAAATAATGATTTGGTTTAAAAAATGGTTTATGAAGTAAAACCTTTAGCAAATGGTTTTGCCACTTTATAAAATGACCATTAGGTGTTTTCAAATGTTTATGACCCATTAGAAATAACTTTTACAAATAAAACAATCTTTAGAATGCTTGCATGCATTATTTTGTTTCTATCATTTTATGTGATAAATTGCTTGAATGGTAGATTGAAATATTGTTTGCTTGCTTGAATTGTAGTGATTTGAAGTGAGTGAACATTGCAAAGATCAAGGGTGAACTTATACTCTCTACCAAAAAGGCAAGTGATGCTTCATACATTTGTCCCATTATTTTCACTATGCATTAGTGATATTTTCTAAGTAGGACTTGCATGGAATTCTTGCTAAGTATAAACCATGCTATGGGAAATCCTAGGATATGAAACCTTAGTAGAATTTCCAAAGTTAAGGTTCCTACTACTATCATGCTTAGCTTAGCTAGTAGAAAACAAGGGTGGAATATATATTCATGCTATGGATAATTTCTAAGTCTGAGGACTTGTGTTTTGTTTAATAAAACAACTAAGTGAATGAATCACCTGGGTGGAATGGAAGGAATGGTTTGTGTTGAGTGGTTCACAAGGCCCATTTATATGGTTTACCTTGTGTATATCACTTGTGGATGGCCACCCAGGAACAAAGAGATTTGAGATGTCAAATGTTGAGAAGCTTCAAGTGCAACCACATGGAATTATGGGCTCTGCCTGGATCATATAGGTTACAATAACTTAGCCAAATGGACGAAAGTTGGTGGTAGGGGTTTGATAGGTTGGAACGCGTCCATTCTGGTCTAAGGGAAGGCTTCTGAAAGATCTTGTCTTGGTGAAATCAAGTCTTGTGGGGAAAGTGCACCAGCTCTGCAGAGTGTAAAATCTAAGTACTTAGCCATGTCCCTGGTAAAGGAAAATTTGAGCATCAAGACATGGAAGCTATCAAGAATCTCATCATCCAAATTTCTAATTTAAAAACTTGTGGTTTAACAAGGGTTGAAAGGATCACCAATTTCTATTGGCAGATGCCTTGGGAAATATTTTTGTCAAACAAAAACTAGTGTTTTCAAATGATAAGGAAAATCTATTTTGAGCAAAGCAAGCCTAAGCTCCACTTAGCCAAATGCATGTAGATGATAGACTCCACTATACTACCATAGTATCACTTGCCAATACAATTCAAATGTATTGACCCTTGTGGCTGTAACTTGTTATGTTGCAGGTTTGTTTGATATTAGTGAAATTTAATGATTAGGATTACAAGTCTACAACCAACATGTCTGCATGTGGCACTTTGGAGATGAAGGACCCCATGCTATTGTTATATTCTGCTGTATTGTAATGAGATAGCCAAATGAGCTATGTAAGATGTAATAATTTATTTTATTCCTGGTTATAAAGTTGTATTATGACCTTTGTTTCTTGATATTACATCTTAACTATGGATGCTAGATATTGATCCAGGGACTAGCATTGTAAACACAGGGATCTCTACCTTATTAAAGGTTGGGAACCTTACATAAATATACCTTTATTTTCCTTGCTGGCCTTCTTGTCTGCCAAATACTTGGGACAGTTGCGCTTCTAGTGGCCAGTCCCCTTGCAATAGTAGCACTCGGTATCAGACTTAGGGCCAACTCGGGATTTCTTTTCAGGTACCGATTTTTCGCCCGTCTTTCCCTTATGTTTAACCTTCATGTCTTTCTTGAAACCGGTGGTCTTATTGATCATCAACACTTGATGTTCCTTCTTGATCTCCATCTCTGCAGACTTAAGCATTGACAGAAGCTCGGGGAGAGACTTCTTCATGCCCTGCATGTTATAGTTCATCACGAAGCTCTTGTAGCTAGGTGGCAGAGATTGGAGAACAAGATGTATGCCTAAGTCAATGGGAATCGATATTCCCAAGGACACAAGCTTATCGGCGTACCTCGACATTTTGAGTACGTGCTCACTAACGGAGTTGTTCACTTCCATCATGCAGCTAAAGAACTGTTTTAAAGCATTATAACTCTCTACAGCAACATGGGTGTCGAAAATCATTTTCAAGTCACCCATTGTATCAAAGGCATTGTTGTTTTCGAAACGCTTTCAAAGTTCTGGCTCTAGCCCATACAAAATGCCGCAATGAACTAAGTTGTGGTCCTCCTGACGGGTCAAATAGATGTTCTTTTCCTTGTCATGGGCATCATCAAGTGGTGGGGGGCCTAGAACATATTGCTTTTGTGCAACATAGAGGAGAATCCTAAAATTCATAGTCCAGTTGGTAAAGTTGCTACCATTAATTGCAAGTTTCTCTTTCTCCCTGAATACATTGAAATTAAAAGCAGGTGGTGCCATCTACAACACAATTTGTAAAGTTTAGACTAAGTTTCTGATAGATCGAGTTCAACTAATCCAAAATAAGAATGAACACCCACTTAAAAAAGACATCCCTCGTGCCTTTTTGGTGATTACATGGACCAAATCCACTACACCAAGTCCGATCATCACGTGAGTCGGTGTAGCTTCAAAGGCGAGCATCTATATGGGCATCATATCTACATATTACTCATGCTTCGGTCCATGTTCCGAGGCCATGTCTGTACATGCTAGGCTCACCAAGTAAGAACCTTAGTATTCGCGTGTGTAAAATTGTCTTACACCCGAAATATGATCGTGCATCCAAGAACACCCGATCATCACATGATGTCTTGGAGCGTCGAAACATAATCGGTGCATACTTAAGGGAGAACAAATTTTTATCTTGATATCTAAATGAGGGATCATCTTATTATGCTAATAAAACACCAAACAAGCAATATAAGATACAACAAACATCATATGTGAAAAGTGAAATGATATGGTGCTTGCACTTGATCATCATCATGTGCATCGTGGTATGATCTTTATCATTCCTTTATGTGTAAGGACAAGGTCTATGGAACTTACACGTTATGTGTGTTGTAAGAGTATCGACTTATACTTTTACTTACAACATCACCATATCATGATACTAACCCAGCAACAATCTAAACTAGACGCTTCTAATTTATCTAGTGCAAGTTTTAAGTGGCTTAGGGCTTTCGAAGATAGAACCGTTCTTACCTACGAACATGGAACCACAACGAGGATATCAAAATTATTAAAAACTTGTTGTAAATTAGATATTGACTATAGTAGGAGAGACAGACACTCGCTAGCCACTTATGCAAAACTAGTTGCATGTCAAGCGTGGAATAGGTCTCATGTGCGAGGACATGTAAAGTTTGTTCGGGCCGCTTCATACCACTATGCCACCAATATCCAAAGTACACCGAAGAAGCAATAACATGATAATCATCGCCCACATACTCATATGTGTACTACCCGTGCAAAGAATCTGTGCATAGATCCGGCTCTGATACCACTGTAGGGTTCACAACATATAAAACAAAAATTGCCTACGATGAGAAGAAATATGTACTAGATACAAGCAACGGGTGGATATACATCCATAGAGAACATACCCTTGAAGAATGATAAAGTTTAACGATGTTGTACTCGTGGATGATGTAGACGAATGCTTGCCGATCTCAAGATCGAGAAGAAGTCCAGTGCCGCAAATAAGCAGCGCATCCGTGCTCACACACACGTCCAAAGCCACCGAGCAACCTCTGCCTCCTCACTCCAGCGATGCAGCGGAAGCAACAACTCTTTCTTGCCAAAAATCCACCGGGAACATGTATCTTGCTAGTCCGAGACCATGAGGATAAAAACTAGAGGGGGAGAGAGATCATTCACGAGCAGGTGTGAGTGTGAGAGAGGGAGAGGGGGGATTTATATAGGAGGAGGGAGGAACCCCAAGGGGGTGGCCGGCGCATGGGGATTCCCCCTTGTCCTCCCTCCATTCATGTGGGTGGAGCATCCACTCACTTTTAGCCCCTTAATTTCTCCACTCAAAATTCCCATTAATTTCTACCAAATTTGATGCAATATCTCTTTAAATAAAACTCCGTTTATTTATTTATTCAGAAATTTGTCAATTACTTTAATGGACAAACATTCACATAAAACCCCTTGCTAGTATTTTATTTCACATGCAGAAACACTTTCATCAATTTCAGCTGAAACAATTTTGGTGTCTAGTGAAATAAATTCCTGCGCTTTGTAAATCTTTTCGACATGAAACTATTTGTTCCAAATGGTGTCGGTGTCTCTTAAGTGTGTCACCCTACGGTTCACGAATAATGCGGATATAATCGAGAACCCTCTCAGATCAATAATCAGAAGCGAGACCTAGAGATCCATACTGACTCCCACACATTCATAGATGACTTTATTGTGATCGTGAGAACCTTTTACGCTAGAATCTTAATCCCTTTGTCTCGCGATATATTACACGTCCGAGATTCAATCATCGGTATCTTCATACCTAGTTTGATCTAGTTACCGACATGTACTCTTTTCTCGTTCCTGTGATACAACATTCTAGTGATCAAATCACTTGCTTGCAAGCTAATCAATGTGATATCACCGAGAGGGCCCAGAGTATATCTATCTGTCATCGGGATGAACAAATTCCACTCTTGATCCATGGGTCTCAACATAACACCTTAGTAGAACTGAACCCATCATTATAATCACCCTGTTAAAGTGTGATGTTTGATGTTATCAAGATACTCTTCTAGTGTTAGTGATTGACATGATCTCATGGTCTAAGGACCATGATTATTTCGTATGATGTTATAGCAATATAAAATCAATGACTTTGATCGTAATGCTATACTTCGGATGAATGTTCATCACACCATTCCAATACTATTGTGACCTTTTTATTAACAACATCCAATGTCCATGAACAGGAAACCTTGATTATCTTGTTAATAAACGTGCTAGTTTATAAGAGAGGCATAACTAGGAACTTTCTATTTGTTTATTAAACACACATGTATTAAGGTTTACGTATTAATACAATTATAGAATGCAAAATAAACATCTATCATATAATTGGAATATACATAATAACAACTTTATTATTGCCTCTCTATTCATATTCCCTTCAGAAACATTTCGTCGCCTCTGTGGGGCGAAAACTACAGAGAGAGAAAAAGCTCTCCGGCAGGCAGAAATCTGTCGGGGAAATTCCTTCCCAGAGAGGGGAGATCATCGCCATCGACACCGTCATCAAGATAGGCTTCATCAAGATCATCATCATCATCTCCACCAGCACCATCACCACCACTCTGTACCACTGTAACAATTGGTTTGAATCTTGCATAGTTCATAGGGGAAACTTTCCCGTTGTTGATTACTTGTTGTAGTTGATGCTATTGAGTGGAACCATTGGATTATTGTTCATGTTCAGATTATTACTTGTCATTATTTCATCACTGATCTTTATCCATATTATGTCTCGTGTGTAGTTCATTTAGTTCTTGAGGACATGGGAGAAGTCATGTTGGTAGTAATGGAATTATGTTGAGTAATATTTAATGGTTTAATATTTAAGTTGTGGTGATATTCTTCTAGTGGTGTCATGTGAACTTCGACTACATGATACCTTTACGGGCCTAGGGGAATTAAGTGTGTATTTGGGTACTAATTGTGGGGTTCCCGGAGTGATAGAAACCTAAACCCCCATTAGGAATCCATTACATAAGGGAGTGTAGGATCTCAGAGTTTAAGGCTATGGTTAGGTTTTTATCTTAATTACTTTGTTTTAGTTGCGGATGCTTGCAAGGGGTATAATCACAAGTATGTATTAGTCCAAGTTAGGGCAGTACATTAGCATAGGTTCACCCACTCAACACTTATCCAACCAAAGAAGATTAATCATCAATATGAAGCGAAAACACTTGATAATAGTCCCATGTGTCCTCGAGAACGTTTGGTCATCATAAGTAATACAGCCGGCTTGTCCTTTACTGAAGAAATGATTGGGCCACTCGCTGCAATTATTATTATTGTCTTTTATTTACTCGCACTTTATTTATCTGCATTATCAAAAATCCCTAAAAACCCGTTTGCTAGTATTTACAGTGAATCCTTGATCCAAACCGCTCGTCAACACCTTCTGCTCCTCGTTGGGTTCGACACTCTTATTTATCGAAAGTACTACGATATACCCCCTATACTTGTGGGTCATCAATGAAGCTTTAGTATTAACGGAGGAGAGAGAAATTGAAGAGTTAAGATGTCAGGAGGAAGAAGGGTGCCTTAAATAGGCCCCCTTCAAAAGAGACTGTTTGGCTGTCCGCAACAGCACCGGAAATTCCGGTGGGGTGCCAGAATTTATGCTCAGCCATCCCGCCCAAAGGCTCGAAATCTGAAAAGGGACACTCCAAAGTACGACCGGAAGTTTCGGTCAACCTGAGCGGAACTTACGGTGGTACTTCCGGAGCAAATTCTGGTACAGGTTTCGCTAAATACATTGTATCAACACAGAAACATCTAGTATGTGAGCTGAACATGAAGCGGAACAAGGAGCAGAAATAACGGTCCACGAACCACCTGGCCAAAATTTCTGGTGGCAGGCGGATGTTCTGCTCAAGCTTCCAGCGGAAGCAGCTAGGTAGTGTCGGTCACTGCTTCCGGTCAGGAAACGTGGACCAGAACTACCGACGCAGATTTCAGCGCAAGTTAAGATAAATTAGAACACTTCTATACAGAAGGATTCTAACGATTACTGGAACCACTGCTGGAAGTAAAGCCGGAAAAACCCACGTTGCTAGGGCCTGAGCGGAAATTCTGTCGGGTGGCCGAAACTTCCGGCCAGGCTAGAAACAACCCAAGCAGCTCCACAGATCACTCTCTCGCTAGACAATAGGAGGGTTGTGGCAGTGCATGTATGCTTTGTGCATGCAAAAGTGATTCCCCACAACCTTCCATGGTGGACCCCCTCTTCATAGTATGGCGACCTAAACCAGCAAAAATTGAGAAAAGAAAAAAAGAAAAGGTCGCTGGCTTCACAAGACTTCAAGAGAGATGTCCTCATACTGCATATAAATCGAATACGACTGAAACTCGGGCACATAGTTAAACCACAAGTGGGACTATCATCAACACCAAAATACTTAGGAAAACAATGTCCTTTGAATATCCCCCTTTTTGGTGCTTGATGACAACCCCATAAGATTTGCATATAAGATCATAAGAACATACTTTTGTAATGCAAGGGAGGATCCCCCTAGATGTGTGCAAGATTAGATAATATGCTTATGGAATGCAACAAGCACACACATGAGGAGACTCCCCCTTGCCATTACATACATTGCACAATATTAAGGATACATGAACGAGATAGAGTCATACCTTAGGACCAACAAATATATGGTGAAAGACAAAAGAAGGAATAAGGACAAAGATAGTCCACCACCATATACAACCAATCACAAGAATACCACATAGGACAATAGAACCACAAGCATAACATAACACATAGTCTCATACACAAAGTAGCACAAATAAGCTAGGTCCATAAACACACATAAATATAGGAGATGTTCACAAGCATTAAAAGATCAAAGAGAGAACGAGCTCGTGACAAGGATCATGCAAATCCCGTAGCAACCTAATAGACATCTTTCTCCCCCTTTGGCATCAAGACTCCAAAAAGGGAAGAAGGACCAAAATACGCGCGCCAACCACTGAACAGAGGAGGAGGAGGCTCGGGGACCTAGGTGGCGTCGGTCCAAGCGGGCGGAGGGAGACCGGTGACTTCATCCTTAGAATCTGACCACCTGCAGTTGTCATTGACCCACTGATCCTTGGGCGTGGTGAAAGAGCTAGTCTCGGGAGAATGTGGAATATTGAGATTCGTCATGATTGTCTTCTGCCTCTAAACACCGTGCCTCCGATTAACATAGGCTTGATACTCATGGTCTTGCATGAAGCAAAATGTATTCTTGACCTTCTTCAGCAGTTTCTTCGCCCAAGATGGCTGCCTCTTGAGCCTAGGGGGAGGGGAGCTCTAAGTATGACCACCTTCACTAGATCATGCATGCCCTAAAGCACCAGCCCTAGCACTTCTAGCCTTACAAATGGTAGCTTCTTTTCAGCTTGAGACCAGGGCTGCTCATGTTTCATCACTCGAAATTTATTCTCCTCATGGATAGTGATGTTGTCTTATGGAAAGTGAGACCCAGTGGCTTCCCTCCACTTGGCATTGATAAGAGTCTGGATGTAGGGAGTATAGGGGCAAGAACGCTTCTCAATCATAGCAAGCCAAATCTCATGGAAGAGGTAGTCCATCACATCAAGATTCTTATCTGAATCTCGGTGGCGATAAGTCTGGTACAAGAGGTCAATCTGAAATGCATGAATCTGATCAAAGTTGCCAGCCTTCGGAGCAATAGTGTTTTGTTGGGTTCATAGCATAGAAAACAAAAAAATTCCTACAATGTGAATAATTAAGCACCAAGATCTATCTATCTAGAAACAAGCATTGTGTGGATATACATCCATAGAGAACTTACGCTCGAAGAATGACAAAGCGTTACGAGATTGATTCTCGTGGATGATGTATTCATTCACTTGCTGATCTCAAGATCGTGATGAAGTCCAACAGGTCCAGCACCAGCAAGTCCAGCACCGCAAAGAAGCGGTGCATCTGTGAGTGCACACACATCTGGTACCCTGACAACCTCCGAGTCATCGCTCCAGCAAAGCAACGGAAGCAGCAAATCCATGCTCCAGAAAAATCCACCGGGAACATGTATCTTGCTAAGCCAAGACAATGGAGAATATTCTAGAGCGGGAGAGAGATCCTTCGCGAGGAGGTGTGAAATGAGAGGAGGAGGGGGGCTTTCATAGGGAGAGGGGAGGCCGCCAAGGGCCATGGCATGGTGGCCATGGTGGTTTCCCCCACCTCTTCCTCATTCATGTGGATGGATCTCCCACTCATATAAAAAGACTCCACTCACATAAGCATGCCTCCACTCAAAATTCCACTCACCTCCATTCAATTTCCACAAAATATAATGCAATCTCTCATTTAATAAATATCTTTTATTTATTTTATTCAGAATTTTTTGAATTACATTAAGTAACAAACATACACATAAAACCCCTTGAACATTTCAATATCACAAGTAGAACTAATTTCAGCAATTTCACCCAAAACAATTCCGGTGTCCATCGAAATAATTCTAGCGCTTTGATATTATTTCTCTAACATTTCATTTGCTCCAAATGGTGTCGGCATCCCTTAAGTTTGTCACCATACGGTTCGTAAATAATGCGTACATGATCGAGACCCCTCTCCAATAAATAATCAATAGAAGGACCTGGAGATCTGTACTAACTCCCACACATTCAACAATGACTTCTTGTGATCATGTGAACCTTTAACATTGTAACTAAATCCCTTTGTCTTGCGATATTTTACATGTCCGTAATTCAATCATTGGTTTCTCCATACCTAGTTTGATCTCGTTATCGACATGTACTCTTTTCTCGTTCCCGTGATATAACATTCTAGTGATCCCCATCACTTGCTTTCAAGCTATATCAATGTGATATCACCGAGAGGGCCCAGAGTATATCTCTCTGTCATTTGGATGGACAAATCCCACTCTTGATTGATGAGCCTCTACATAACACTATCGGAGTATCTGAACCCACCTTTATAGTCACCCTGTTACGGTGTGATGTTTGATGTTATCAAGCTACTCTTCCTGTGTTAGTGATTGACATGATATCATGGTCTAAGGACTAATGTTAATTTGTAATGATGTTATAGTAATTTAAAAAAAATGACTTTGATCGTGTTACTATACTTCGGATGAATGTTCATCACATCATTGCACCAATGTTGTGACCTCGTTGTTAACAACATCCAATGTCCATGATCAGGAAATCTTGATCATCTTGTTAATCAACGAGCTAGTTTATATGAGAGGCATAACTAGGAACTCTTTATTTTTTATTAAACACACATGTATTAATGTTTCCGATTAATACAAATATAGAATGCAAAATAAACATTTATCATAAACAAGGAATGAGGTAAGAACCACTTTATTATTGCATCTCGGGCATATTCCCTTCAGTCTCCCACTTGCACTAGATTCAATAATCTAGTTTGAAAAACTTGCGCATTCAAGACCTATGGCTTTTTGTGTTGTATATATGCGTTTGCTAGTGATAAACATAATCTTTGGATCGAACACTTTCAGGTTCGTGTGTATTTGCATGTCTTTACGTCTCTACGCATCACTTGTTCTCCAATGAGATGGCATTGAATAAATTTGGTCCTTTGGTGAGACCTTTAGTTCCTTGAAGTTAAATCATGTCGATACTATTGTCGTGCAATATATCTTCATAGTGTTTAGCCTGTTATAAACCACACCTAGTTTGATAAAAAACTACTTGACACAAATGCCCTCTTTTGCTGTTACAATAGCAGTCATATACTTAGCCTTTTGTTGTAGTATCCTTCACAATGTCTTAACTTTGGAACTCATCCAAATCCTTCATGGAATCTCCTTTCCATTGCATTGTTCGACCCATATTTTAAATTGAGAGAAACTTAATTTGTATCTTGTAACAAAACTAGTATCAATGTAACACTTTATAATGACCTATTTTTGACTGTTTGTGTAACGTTCCCAACCTTTAATAAGGTAGAGATTCCTATTTTTACAATGCTAGTCCCTGGATCAATAGCTAGCATCCATAGCTTAAGATGTAATATCAAGAAACAAAGGTCATAATACAACTTTATAACCAGGAATAAAATAATTCATTACATCTTACATAGCTCATTTGGCTATCTCATTACAATGCAGCAGAAATAACTATATAGCATGGAGTCCTTCATTTTCAAAGTGCCACATGCAATCATGTTGGTTGTAGACTTGTAATCCTATTCAACACACTTCACTAACATCAAACAAACCTGCAACATAATAAGTTACAGCCACAATGGTCAATACATTTTAATTGTATTGGCATGTGATACTATGGTAGAGTAGTGGTATCTATCATCTATATGCATTTGGATAGGTGGAGCTTAGGCTTTCTTTGCTCAAAATAGATTTTCCTTATAATTTGAAAACACTAAGTTTTTGTTTGTCAAAATCACCCAAGGCATCTACCAATCAAAGATTGAAGATCCTTTAACCGTTGTTCAACCACAAGCTTTTAACTTAGAAATTGGGATGAGGAGATCCTTGATAGCTTCCATGTCTTGATGCTCAAATTGTCCATTGCCGGGGACACGGTTAAGTACTTAGATTTTACTCTCTTGAGAGGTGGTGCACTTTCCCCACAAGACTCGACATGCATCGAGACAAGATCTTTCAGAATCCTTCTCTTAGACCAAAAATGGATGCATTCCCAAACCTATCACCCCCTACCACCAAATGTCCATCTGGCTAAGTTATTGCAACCTATATGATCCAGGCAGAGCCCATAACACCATGTGGCTGCACTTGAAGCTTCTCAACACTTGACATCTCAAATCTCTTTGTTCCTGGGTGGCATTCCACAAGTGAGATACACTAGGGTAGGCCATAAATATGGGGCCCTGTGTAACCACTCAACATAACCCATTCACACCATTTCACCCAGGTGATTCATTCACTTAGTAGTTTTATTAAACCAAAACACAAGTCAAAAGACTTAGCAAAATTTCCATAGCATGAATATAATCCACCCTTGTTTTCTACTAGCTAGGCTAAGCATGATAGTAGTAGGAATCTTAACTTAGGGAAAATTCTACTAAGGCATCATCTACTAGGATTTCCCATGGCATAGTTAACACATAGAAAATTTCATGCAAGTCCTACTCAAAATACCACCAATGCATGGTGAAAATAATGGGACAAAACTATGAAGCACCACTTGCATTTTTGGTAGAGAATATAGATTCACTCCTTGATCTTGAAATAGTCACACTCTTCAAATTTCACTACAATTCAATCAAGGCACAAATTCAATCTAGCATTCAAACAATTCACCACAAGTAATAAAGAAAACAAAACAATGCATGCAAGCATGCAAAAGATTGTTTTATTGGGAAAGGTGGTTTCTAATAGGTTATAAACATTTTAAAACACTTATTTGTATTTTATAAAAGTGGCAAAACTATTTAAAATCAAGTTAATGAAAATGGGCCATTTAAATCATTTATGTTTTGCTAGAAATGATTTAAATCAAAGTAATAATTTCTAGTGTTTGACAAATATATTTTTAAACACAAATGTTAGTGTTTATGGTCAAAGTGTTTAAAACAAATCCATTTCCAAAAGGTTTTCACTCAAAAATCATTTTTAAATCAAGCACCATTTTTATTTTACTAAAAATGCCTTTAATCAAAGTAATAATTTTCTAGGGTTAATAAAATACATTTTTAAATCCAAAACTTAGTGGTTAGGGTCAGAGAGTTTAAATCAAATCATTTTCCAAAGGTTTTACTCAAAAAGCATTTTTAAACCATAATCAACATTTTTATTTAACTAGAAATGCTTTTATTCAAATATTTATTCCTTAGTATCACAAAATATACCTTTAAATCTACAAGTTGGTTTTTATGGTCAGGAGGTTCAAAACAATCCATTTAAAAAATATTTTACCCTAAAAACATTTTTAGAATAACTTTTATAATCAAAATAGGCCTAATAATGTTTCTGCAAAAACATCTGCTCTTATAGAAGCAAAATACCAAAGTAAGGGCATGGTTGCAAAGGTTTCATTTTTCTTAATCCAGTGATATAAATTTTTAAATTTCGGACATGTAGATTAAAAGTTATGATTTTTTCAAATCTAAACATCTAATAGATAAGTTTCTGTTTTTAAAACAATAGACAGGGCCACGTGGCTAATTCTAACTGGACGATACCGTTTCACGTGGATCGATCGATACTGGCCGTTAGTTCTAAGTTGCATCGCATGGCACAAGATGCACGATACCGCTTCGCTACTCGTTCTACCCTATCCGCCAGATCTACATCCAACGATCCAGAGTAGCTGACCAAGGATGGGTGGCGCTAGCGACGGTGAGCGGTGGCGGCGCGTTCAGGTGATGATGTTACGGCGACTCTAGGAAACGAGGAGGAGTGGGAGGTCTCACCGGGTTCGAAGGTTCATGGTGATGCTCGAGGTGGCCGCAGGAGGGACATGGGCGCACAGAGCTGATGGCGATTCCTCGCCGGAGCTAGCGTCGGGGTCGGGCACGTACTGTCATTGTCGGGGGTGAGCTCCTAGGGCATAAGAAGGCAAGGAAACAAGTCAGGGAGATGTGCACGGTTGCAGAGGTTGCGAGGGGACCTACTAGAGGTCAAGGGGCGTGATGAATCGTCGGCCACCTCTCGCCGGAGTTGAAGCAATCGACGGTGGCGAGAAGGCGTCGTTGTTATCGAGCCTCTAGGGCACGCAGGTGAAAGGTAAAGGTGCTGGCAGATGCGCACAAGGTCGGCGAACAAGTCTGCGTGATCTAGGGCAAGGGGCGCGGTCTAGGCTCGCCGGAATTTGTTGGTAAGCTCGTCGGAGGCAGCAATGGTGTGAGCAAGATTTCTTGCAGCCTAGGGGCGCTCGAGGGTCGGAGGTTGAGGGGAAATGGAGAGGAGAGGGTTGCGGTTAATATAGCATGGTTGCGGGGAGGAATTACTGGGGGCATCAATGCCAATTAACACGAAATGAATTAGTGCATAAACGGCAGAGAGAGAGGGCGTGGTCAGCGGGGTTGAAGACGATGATGACGTGTTCGGTGGGGTTGCGCTGTCAACGAGTGAGAGGGGTTATGGTGGGGTCCAAGCGTCAGCGAGGTGAGGGGTAGAGACGCGGGTAAGAAAAAAATTCGGGGGGAAGAAGAGGTGGGCTGCGCTGTTGGGCCTGTTGGGCTAGATGGGCTGGGTTAGATTAGTTGGGTTGTTTCTTTCTTATTTTTTTCTTCTCTGAATCTTTTTCTTTTTCTTTTTCTATTTTTCTCTTTTAAATTCAAACTCTCATTTGAAATCAGATTTATTCCTCAAATCTTTTCAAAACTTTTCAATAGGTTTTATATTGTTTATAAATGTGTTTTAAAGTCCATTTTAGAATAATTTCTTTTATTCCTTTATGGTTTATTATTTATTTAAATAGACACTTGTCTTTATTTAAATGAATTATAATTTTATTTAATTATTCTTTTATTCTTTTTAAGTTAATTAGATAATTTTTAGTCAATTTGGCAATTTCAAATATTTTCCCATGATTTAATTAATCCTTTATATTAGGGATTTTGTCTTTATTCAAATAGAATTGAATTTGGTTAATGCCATATAATTTTATTTTTTAATATTCTTTATCCCTTTATTTTATTTGGATTATCTTTATCTCATTTTCTAATGGATTTAATTCAAGGTTTAAATTGTCTTCTAAATAATTTTCTTGGAATTCATTATTTAGTTTAGGCAATTTGTCTTTATTTAAATAAATTTGGATATTGTTCAATCCTTATGATTTTATTTAAATATTATTTTACCCTTATTTATTATTCAATAACTTTTATTTTTTATGGATTTGGCCAATATTTAATTTTGTCTTTTAAATATTCCTTATTTATTTAATTCTTTCCTTGCCTTATAAAATCCATATCTTTTTATTTATAGATCCAAATTTCGTGATTCCAATTTGTATAATTTTATTTAATATTTGTTTATCTTTTTAAATCTCTTTAGGATTATTTTGCTCACAATTTGGTATGGATTTTAGATAGGAGCTTTATTAGCTTTGTAAATTATTTCCTTTTATTTATTATATTCATAAGTTTTTATCCATGGTTCCAAATTGAGCGAAACCAATTTCTATGGTTTTATAATATTTTTGTTGATAATTTTAAAATGATTGTTGCTGAATTTCCATGGGGATCAAATCCATGGTCTTTAGAGAGATTTGGAAATTATTTTCTTCCATTAGGGTTTTAGGGTTTTGGTTTAACTTTTCCAAGTGTTTAAATTTCAAGATACATTCATTGATGAATGCATTTCACTTGATTGAAATCTTGTTTGATTCCCTTTTCATTCAAAGTTTGTTCAAGATGGGTTTTGATGTTTCCATTTGCAATCAAAAAGTTTCTTTTCACCCTAAATTTCAACAATTATTTATTTTGTTTATTTATTTTTCACATTTCAAAATTTGGAAAATTTTGGGATGGGACAGGCTACCAACCTTAAAGAAATCTCGTCCCGAGATTTGGGAATGCTAGAGGTTACAAGTTGGCTTCAAGGCAACTAGGGTACTACCACCCTTAAAATGGTTTTCAACTAGATTACATCTTGGCTTACTTGGGATCTTGATGTAATTTCTCTGGACAATTGTTTGCATAATGGACTTCTCTTTGCATTTGAAACACATCAATTGGCTAATATCCTTCTTCTTCTTTGGTATCATTGCCTCTTGTTTATTTCCTTGGTTCTTCTTCTTTTCTGGACATTCACTGGCAGTGTCCCATCTCTTTGCAATTGTAACATTGCACTTGGCTTTTGTCCTTATTCTTCTTTTTGGGTCTCTCCAAAGGTAGGAGTTCTTCTAGATCATGTTCTTAATATTTCACCACAAATGTGGGAAATATTTCTCTCTTCTTGGAGTAGTCACTAGAGATGTGGCCTTCTTCTCCACAAGAGTAGCAACACTTTGTGGTCACTTTGGATGTGGCCTTATGAGGCATGGTTCTGACTTTTTATTCATCCTTCTTGGTAGAATTTGTTCCCTTATGGAGTTTTCCAAACATTTGATGCATTCCATCTTGTTTCATTTGTTGAACTATAGGATAGATGGGGCATTGAATAGGGACATGATCATTTCCTTCACATAGGAAACAAGTAACTTGAGATGTAGGGCATTGTTTAGTTTGATGTTTCTCTTCACAATTAGGGCATTGGTCCACATGCTCTTTGTATGTGTGTTCTATGTCTCCACAAATATTGCAAGCTTGAGTTCCTTCTATAATATCATCCTTGATATCCTTGCTGTCACAATCTCCTTAGGAAAGGTTGTCTCTCATGTTGATCATTTGATTGGTCATCCTTTGCAACAATTGGGATTGGATTTCCAAAAACTTTTGCATGGTTGGGTCTAACTCTTTGTTGTTGGCTAAAAATTGAGTTGTCACTTGATTCAATTGTGCTTGGGTTGCTAGCAGTTGTTCTCTCATGTGCATCTCTTGGTTGTTGTTGTCACCATTCTTGATGTTGGAGTTTCTTGGAGAAGTCATCTATTTGGGTTGGATTGGGATTAGATTAGGCAAAAGATTTCTAGAGGAATAATTCTAATCACACACAACAATTTACACAAGCAATGTGCAAGAAATCACAAACAAACATTCCACTCAAACAACAAGGTTCAAGAACATTTTTAGGCAACAAAATATTTTTCCTACACCACATAAGTTGGGATGATTGATCTAAACTAGACACTAGTATGGTGGTCCAACTATATGGTTCACTTGGGATCATTCCATTCTTATTAGTTGTTTCTTCATGAATAAGATCATTGTATCTTTGGAAAAATTCTTCTATCTTGGTGACTAAGCTTGAAAGGTGATGATGGTTCCTTCTAAGTTGTGCTTCCTTAGTCTTCAAGTCTTGAGTATTCTTCTTGTCTCACTTGTAATCCTTAGTGATGTCCAAGTTGAAGTCCTTGATGAAACTAAAGTTGAAGTCTTTGATGATGTTGAAGTCTTTGCTCATGGTGGAGTCTTTGTCCATCAAGTTTGAAAAGGAAGATATGTCGAATCAAAACCAAAAAGGTTGATGAAAGAGTTTACAAGAATGTTTGTAAATAATTTTGAACAAATATAGTCCTATTTTTCTAAGGGGTTTTGTCCAATCCTAGGGTTACAATCCTATAGGAAACACAGTGCTCTGATACCATCTGTAGAGGTCCCAACCTGATAAGGTAGAGATCCCTGTGTTTACAATGCTAGTCCTTGGATCAATAGCTAGCATCCACAGTTTAAGATGTAAGATCAAGAAACAAAGGTCATAATACAACTTTATAACTAGGAATAAAGTAATTCATTACATCTTACATAGCTCATTTGGCTACCTCATTACAATGCAGCAGAAATAACTATATAGAATGGAGTCCTTCATCTTCAAAGTGCCACAGGCAATCATGTTGATTGTAGACTTGTAATTCTATTCAACACACTTTACTAACATCAAACAAAACTGCAACATAATAAGTTACAGCCACAAGGGTCAATACATTTTAATTGTATTGTCGTGTGATACTATGGTAGAGTAGTGGTATCTATCATCTATATGCATTTGGCTAAGTGGAGCTTAGGCTTTCTTTGCTCAAAATAGATTTTCCTTATAATTTGAAAACACTAAGTTTTTGTTTGTCAAAATCACCCAAGGCATCTACCAATCAAAGATTGAAGATCCTTTAACCGTTGTTCAACCACAAGCTTTTAACTTAGAAATTGGGATGAGGAGATCCTTGATAGCTTCCATGTCTTGATGCTCAAATTGTCCATTGCCGGGGACACGGCTAAGTACTTAGATTTTACTCTCTCGAGAGGTGGTGCACTTTCCCCACAAGACTCGACATGCATCGAGACAAGATCTTTCAGAATCCTTCTCTTAGACCAAAATGGATGCATTCCCAAACCTATCACCCCCTACCACCAAATGTCCATCTGGCTAAGTTATTGCAACCTATATGATCCAGGCAGAGCCCATAACACCATGTGGCTGCACATGAAACTTCTCAACACTTGACATCTCAAATCTCTTTGTTCCTGGGTGGCATTCCACAAGTGAGATACACTAGGGTAGGCCATAAATATGGGGCCCTGTGTAACCACTCAACATAACCCATTCACACCATTCCACCTAGGTGATTCATTCACTTAGTAGTTTTATTAAACCAAAACACAAGTCAAAAGACTTAGCAAAATTTCCATAGCATGAATATAATCCACCCTTGTTTTCTACTAGCTAGGCTAAGCATGATAGTAGTAGGAATCTTAACTTAGGGAAAATTCTACTAAGGCATCATCTACTAGGATTTCCCATGGCATAGTTAACACATAGAAAATTTCATGCAAGTCCTACTCAAAATACCACCAATGCATAGTGAAAATAATGGGACAAAAGTATGAAGCACCACTTGCCTTTTTGGTAGAGAATATAGATTCACTCCTTGATCTTGAAATAGTCACACTCTTCAAATTTCACTACAATTCAATCAAGGCACAAATTCAATCTAGCATTCAAACAATTCACCACATAGAATAAAGAAAACAAAACAATGCATGCAAGCATGCAAAAGATAGTTTTATTTGGAAAGGTGGTTTCTAATAGGTTATAAACATTTTAAAACACTATTTGTCTTTTATAAAAGTGGCAAAAGTATTTAAAATCAAGTTAATGAAAATGGGCCATTTAAATCATTTATGTTTTGCTAGAAATGATTTAAATCAAAGTAATAATTTCTAGTGTTTGCCAAATATAGTTTTAAACACAAATGTTAGTGTTTATGGTCAAAGTGTTTAAAACAAATCCATTTCCAAAAGGTTTTCACTCAAAAATCATTTTTAAATCAAGCACCATTTTTATTTTACTAAAAATGCCTTTAATCAAAGTAATAATTTTCTAGGGTTAATAAAATACATTTTTAAATCCAAAACTTAGTGTTTAGGGTCAGAGAGTTTAAATCAAATCATTTTCCAAAGGTTTTACTCAAAAAGCATTTTTAAACCATAATCAACATTTTTATTTAACTAGAAATGCTTTTATTCAAAGATTTATTCCTTAGTATCACAAAATATACCTTTAAATCTACAAGTTGGTTTTTATGGTCAGGATGTTCAAAACAATCCATTTACAAAAGATTTTACCCTAAAAACATTTTTAGAATAACTTTTATAATCAAAATAGGCCTAATAATGTTTCTGCAAAAACATCTACTCTTAGAGAAGCAAAATACTAAAGTAAGGTTATGGTTGCAAAGGTTTCATTTTTCTTAATCCAGTGATATAAAATTTGTAAATTTCGGACATGTAGATTAAAAGTTATGATTTTTTTCAAATCTAAACATCTAATAGATAAGTTTCTGTTTTTAAAACAATAGACAGGGCCAAGTGGCTGATTCTAACTGGATGATACCGTTTCGCGTGGATCGATTGATACTGGCCGTTAGATCTAAGTTGCATCGCATGGCACAGGATGCACGATACCGCTTTGCTACTCGTTCTATCCTATCCGCCAGATCCACATCCAACGATCCAGAGTAGCTGACCAAGGATGGGTGGCGCTAGCTACGGTGAGCGGTGGCGGCGTGTTCGGGCGGTGATGTTGCAGCGAATCTAGGAAGCAATAGGAGGAGTGGGAGGTCTCACTAGGTTCGCATGGTCACAGTGATGCTCGAGGTGGCCGCAGGAGGGACAGGGGTGCACGGAGCTGATGGTGATTCCTTGCCGGAGCTAGTGTCGGCGTCAGGCATGTACTGTCGTTGTCGGGGGTGATCTCTAGGGCGTAAGAAGGCAAGGCAGCAAGTCAGGGATATGCTCACAGTTGTAGAGTTTCCGAGGGGACCTACTAGAGGGAAAGGGGCGCGATGAATCGTCGGCAACCTATCGCTGGAGTTGAAGCAGTCAACGGTGGCGAGAAGGCATCGTTGTTGTCGAGCCTCTGGGCATGCGTGGGGAAGGGGAAGGTGCTGGCAGATGCGCATGAGGTTAGCGAACAAGTCTGCATGATCTACGACAAGGGGAGCGGTCTGGGCTCGCCGGAATTCGTCGGTGAGCTCGTGGGAGGCAGCGACGGTGCGGGAAAGAATTATCGCAGCCTAGGGGCGCTCGGGGGTGGGAGGTTGAGGGGAAATGGAAAGGAGAGGGTTGCGGTTAAGATAGCACGGTTGTGGGAAGGAATTACTGGCGGCATCAACACCAATTAACACGAAATGAATTAGTGCAGAAACGGCAGAGAGAGAGAGAGGGCGTGGTCAGCGGGGTTGAAGATGATGATGACATGTTCGGTGGGGTTGCGCTATCAGCGAGTGAGAGGGGTTATGGTGGGGTCCAAGCATCGGCGAGGTGAGGGGTAGACACATGGGTAAGAAAACGATTCGGGGAAGAAGAGATGGGCTGCGTCTGTTGGGCCTGTTGGGCTAGCTGGGCTGGGTTATTTAGTTTGGTTGTTTCATTCTTTTTTTTCTCTGAATCTTTTTCTTTTTATATTTCTATTTTTCTGCTTTGAATTCAAACTCTCATTAGAAATCAGATTATTCCTCAAATCTTTTCAAAACTTTTCAGTAGGTTTTATACTGTTTATAAATGTGTTTTAAAGTCCATTTTAGACTAATTTCTTTTATTCCTTTATGGTTTATTATTTATTTAAATAGACACTTGTCTTTATTTAAATGAATTTAAATATGGTTCCAAACCATATAATTTTATAGAATTATTCTTTTTAAGTTAATTAGATAATTTTTAGTCCATTTGGCAATTTCAAATATTTTCCCATGATTTAATTAATCCTTTATATTAGGGATTTTGTCTTTATTCAAATAGAATTGAATTTTGGTAATGCCATATAATTTTATTTTGAATAATATTTATCCCTTTATTTTATTTGGATTATCTTTATCTCATTTGCTTACGGATTTAATTCAAGGTTTAAATTGTCTTCTAAATAATTTTCTTGGAATTCATTATTTAGTTTAGGCAATTTACCTTTATTTAAATAAAATTGGATATTCTTCAATCCTTATGATATTATTTAAATATTATTTTAACCTTATTTATTATTCAATAACTTTTATTTGTTTATGGATTTGGCCAATATTTAATTTTGGCTTTTAAATATTCCTTATTTATTTAATTCTTTCCTTGCCTTATAAAATCCATATCTTTTTATTTATAGATCGAAATTTGGTGATTTCAATTTTTATAATTTTATTTAATATTTGTTTATCTTTTAAAATCTCTTTAGGATTATTTTGCTCACAATTTGGTATGGATTTTAGATAGGAGCTTTATTAGCTTTGGAAATTATTTCCTTTTATCTTATTATATTCATAAGTTTTTATCCATTGTTCCAAATTGAGTGAAACCAATTTCTATGGTTTTATAATATTTTTTTATCATTTTAAAATTATTGTTTCTGAATTTCTATAGGGGTAAAATCCATGGTCTTTAGAGATATTTGGAAATTATTTTCTTCCATTAGGGTTTTAGGGTTTTGGTTTAACTTTTACAAGTGTTTAAATTTCAAGATACATTCATTGATGAATGCATTTCACTTGATTGAAATCTTGTTTGATTCCCTTTTCATTCAAAGTTTTTTCAAGATGGGTTTTGATGTTTCCATTTGCAATCAAAAAGTTTCTTTTCACCCTAAATTTCAACAATTATTTATTTTGTTTATTTATTTTTCACATTTCAAAATGTGGAAAATTTTGGGATGTGACACCAAGTGTCAAAACACTTTAATCTTGATTCAATATTTTCCATGCGGCAAGAACCTTTCTTGGTGTTTCCATATTGAACTCATTCAATATCTTATATATGTACGTCTAGCACAACCATATTAGCACCTCAATATATCCATATAGACATTGATGCCTAATATTTGGGTTTTGCCTAAGTCTTTCATCAAAATAAAATTTTAAAGAAATTATTAACCCGTGTCAATAAAAGATACATCATTTCTAATCAACAATATGTACTCCACATAATGTATTAGAAATATGTCTCAACGCTCCCACTTAATTTCTTCCAAATGCAAGCATCTTCATTGTCTCTGATGAAATTAAACTCTTTTAATAGTTTCATCATGGTGAAGATTCTAACTCCGCAATGCTTACTTCAACCATTGAAGTGTGCATACCCTTTTTAGCATCCTTTGAATTAACAAAACCCTTTGGATCGTGTCATGTACACGTCCTAGGTAACCATTCTATTAGAAGAACTTTTTTCTTTGTTTAACTACTATATACCAGTGTAGTGGTAGCTACAATAATCCGTCCAGATTAAATATAGCTATTAAAGATCAAATCTTGTCATAGTCAACTCCTTGAACATTGTCGTAAACTCTTTTCTGATATGTCGAGTATTTCATATACATGATACATCAATATCTATTTCTGTATAGATCCAAATATGACCAATAAGCTTTACACCTTTCTAGAGGGTCTTCCAAGTTCAAAAACTTGATTTCTCATGTATGGAAACTATCACGGATTGTTTATGACTTCTAGTCATTTGGTGGAGTCAGGGCCCATCATCACTTCTTTGCATATAGTCGGTTCATCATTGTCAAAACAATAATAACTTGTTCTTCAAATCTTACTATTTGATTGTCACCCGACCTACAAGGTTCAATAGAAACTCAAATCTCCGAGATCACAACCTTTGTAACCACAAGAACCATGAGCGTTGTGGCTGCCTCCGGGACACTTTCCGACGTTTCTCTACTTAGCTGATGTTTCTTAGGTTCATCAACCTAATCAAAGTTCTATTTTCCTCCCACTTAACTTTTGCGAAAAATTCCTTCTTAAGAAACTTGACGTTCCAAGCGACAAACTCTTTTGTCCTCGGTGTTATGGAGTAATACCCAACAAATTCTTTGGGGTAACCTACAAAGACGTGCTTATCCGACTTTCGTTGTAAACATTTTATTTATTCCTAGCGTACCAAAATTTAAGAAAAGACAACTTGGGTTTTATCCCAAACCATAACTCATATGGTGTCATTTAAATGGATCACGATGGTGCTCTTTTCAGTGTAAAAGTGGTAGTCTCTAAAGCTTTAATCTTTAAAATACAATGGCAGTTTTAAAAATGACACCTTCGATCTTACCATGTCAAACAAGGTTTTATTACATATCTCGAACACTGCATACTCCTATGGTGTTTTGGGAAATGCAAATCCATGGAATGATTCCTCAAATCTTAGGTGTTTTGCTAAAATCGTAACTCAAATATATTTCTTTATGATAAAATCATAAATTCTTTATTTTCTTGTTACACTGATTTTCCACTTCATCTTGAAAGTCTTTGAAATTTTTCAAATATTCCACATTTTTTCCTTATTAAGTCATTATACACATATATTCGCTCAAATTTCCAGATAAATAATATGAAGCTGATAGATCCATCACACATGGATACACATAATGGACTATATACATCAATATGCATAATTTCCAGTAAGTTAGTCATATGTTCCTCTTTGGCCTATGAACGGAGTTTCACTAGGAAAGTCTCACAAACCTCAATCGATCAAAATAAAAGATTCCAAAATTCCATCGACATGGAGTTTCTTCATGTTTTCTTTCAAATATAATTTAAATGGTGATATCACTTCATAAGTGATCTTTCAATCATTTGTCTTGTGACATTTTTAGCATTAGTTTTTATGGACGTGATTTATCCAACTAGACTTGTAAATCATCCATATTCTATGGAATACGGTAATTATTTGAATAACCTTTGTTCTCATAATACCTAATCAAAATAACAATTATTAAAACAAATTTTGAAGGAAAGCTTTCATGTCAATGAGAAACACAACAACACTTTATTTGTTTTCTATGAACATCATCACATATTCTCTTACTAGTTACTTAGGCCATTGCAGTTCATGAATTGTGTTGTTCTGTATGACACTTCATACAAACAAATTTGGTATCCAATACACAAGAAACACATTATTTAACAATAAAAGAATACAACCATAACATGTATATCATATATATACCTAAGTTGGACATTTCCAACCTTTTATTTTCTGCCAAATATTTCTCTTTAAGCACTTCCTTTTCCTTTTAAAAGAATGTATCAACATCAAGTGGCGCCATACACATGACATATAGTCCAAAGCATGTTTAGTAAAATACTAATACCTTTGGACTTGAAGTTTGAATTAGATCACCATCATCAAATGTTTGGCGTTCTTTCAAAATTCATTCTTTAGTAATCTATTAGTGTAGTAAAAATTTTACCTACATCTTCTATTCATCCTTATCATGGCAACTTTCATGATCAAGCTACTATAGATTATAAAGGTGAATCACGAGTATAATGTTAGTTCCCAAAACCTTTTTGGAGGATTAGGATGCCTAGCGTCTCCAACCTTCGCAAATTGTCATACAATATGGGAACATGTATTTTGCTAAATTACACTCTATCATATTGCAACAAAAAATATTGTTTTAGATATCCCAATATCTTCCACGCATAATGGTTTCTGAAACAATCCTTTCAGCTCCTAGATAACCTTGATACTAAATCAATTTTGAATATCAAGTATCATGGAGGCAAGCATGATATTTAGATACTAACACTGGAATTATTACTCTTGATTTAATACTATTTTTAAATTTCATGGAGTAAATGGAGTTTGCTGAAAGTTTGCAACATGACTTTAAACTTTAGATTGACATTCAAAATAATACGATACCAGTTTGTAAAGTAAATATCTAGAATTATATAGTTCTATTATCTCAATTATAACTAAGCATAAGGTAGTGAACGGATGCCAATGACTACAAAAAATTATGCAAATTCACTTTGATTTAATTTATGATAAATTGAGTTTAGCTTTAATCATATTACTACTTGAACTCCCACTCAAAACCAACACCACTCGAGTCCTTTTGGTGATTACATGAACCAGATCCACTACACCAAGACCGATCATCACGTGAATTGGCGCAGCTTCAAAGGCGAGCATCAATATGGGAATCATATCAACTATATGACTCATGTTTTACCGTTTAGTTTGTGTTCTGAGGCCATGTATTTACATGCTAGGCTCGACAAGTAAGAACCTTAGTACCCGCGAGTGTAAAACCGTCTTACACCTGTTGTATGCGAACGTAGAGTCTATCACACCCGATCATGATGTGATGTCTCGAAACGACGAACTTTAGTAACGGTGCATACTAAAGGAATAAAACATTTTTGTCTTGATATTTCAATGCGGGATTATCTTATAATGCTACTAAAGAGCCATACAAGCAAAATAAGATGCAAACAAACATCATATGCAAAAAGTGATATGTTATGGTTCTTGCACTTGATCACTATCTTGTGCATCGTGGAATGATATTTATCATTCCTATGTGTGTAAATACAAGGTCTATGGAACTTATACTTTGGCATATTATAATTTCCAATAGTATCAACCCATACTATAAATTATAATACTACCATATCATAGTACTTGCCTGGCAAAACAAAAAAACTAGACACCTCTAATTTATCTTTTTCATATTTTTACGTGGCTGAGAGATTTCCGAGATAGAAACGTTCATAACTACGAACATGGAACCACAATGATGATAATCAAATTATTGGCAACTCGTTGTAAATCAGATATTGACTATAGTAGGAGAGACAGCCACAAGCCACTTATGCAAAACTAGTTGCATGTCAAGCGTGGAACATGTCTCATGTGCGAGGACATGTAAAGTTTGTCTGGGCTGCTTCATCCCACTATGTCACTAATATCCAAAATACACATAAGAAGCAATAATGTGACCATCAGCTCCCACATAACCATATGTGTACTACCTGTCCAAAGCATCTACGCATAGATCCGGCTTTGATACCACTGTTGGGTTCGCAACATAGAAAATAGAAATTTCCCTATGATGTAAACAACTAAGAACCAAGATATATCTATATAGATACAAGCAACGGGTGGATATACATCCATAGAGAAATTACCCTCGAAGACCGACAAGCATTACGAGATTGGTTCTCGTGGATGATGTAGTAGTTCACTTGCCGATCTCAAGATCATGATGAAGTCAAGAGGGTCCAGCACCGCAAAGCAACAGTGCATCCGTGATATCACACACGTCCAGTTCCCCGACAACCTCCGAGTCATCACTCCAACGAAGCAGCAGAAGCAGCATATCCTTTCTGCATAAAAAGCCATCGGGAACATGTATCTCACTAAGCCGAGACCATGGGGAATATTCTAGAGGGGGAGAGAGATCCTTCATGAGGAGGTGTGAGATGAGAGGAGGAGAGAGGGGCCTTTTATAGGGAGAGGGGAGGAAGCCAAGGGCCATGGAATGGTGGCCATGGTGGCTGCCCCCACCTCTTCCTCATTCTTGTGGGTGGAGCTCCCACTCATATAAAAAGCCCCCACTCACATAAACATGCCTCCACTCAAAATTCCACTCACCTCCATTCAATTTCCACAAAATTTAATGCAATTTCTCATTTAATAAAACTCTTTTGTTTATTATATTCAGAATTTTGTTCATTAAATTAATTAACAAACATTCACATAAAACCCCTTGCAACATTTCAATATCACAAGTAGAACCAATTTCAGCAATTTCACCTAAAATAATTTCGGTGTCCATTGAAATAATTCCAGCGCTTTGATATTCTTTCTCAAGCATTTCATTTTCTCCAAATGGTGTCAGTATCCCATAAGTGTGTCACCCTACGGTTCGCGAATAATGTAGACATAATCGAGACCCCTCTCCAATTAATAATCAGTAGCGGGACCTAGAGATCCATACTGACTCCCACACATTCAACGATGACTTCTTGTGATTGTGTGCTTTAACATTGTAACTAAATCCCTTTGTCTCTATATATTTTACATGTACAAGATTCGATCATCAGTATCCCATACCTAGTTTGATCTTGTTACGGACATGTACTCTTTTCTTGTTCCCGTGATATAACATTTAGTGATCCCCATCACTTGCTTGCAACCTATATCAATGTGATATCACCGAGAGGGCCCAGAGTATATCTCTCTGTCATTTGGATGGACAAATTCCACTATTGATCCATGAGCCTCTACATAACACTATCGGAGTACCTGAACCCACCTTTATAGTCACCCTGTTACGGTGTGACATTTGATGTTACCAAGCTACTCTTCCTATGTTAGTGATTGACATGATATCATGGTCTAAGGACTGAAGTTACTTTGTAATGATGTTATAGTAATTTAAACATAATGACTTTGATCGTATTACTATACTTTGGATGAATGTTCATCACATCATTCCACCAATGTTGTGACCTCATTATTAACAACATCCAATGTCCATGATCAAGAAACATTGAACATCTTATTAATCAACAAGCTAGTTTATATGAGAGGCATAACTAGGAACTCTTTATTTTTTTATCAACCACAGATGTATTAATGTTTCTGATTAATACAATTATAGCATGCAAAATAAACATTTCTCATAAAACAAGGAATAAGATAATAACCACTTTATTATTGCCTCCCAGCCATATTCATTTCAGTTTTGTAGACCTTGCGCATGATATCATAGACCGACTGGAGATGATTGGTCTGAACACACACACCCCATCCCTCAATGTAAATAGGCTCCAAAACATTAGGATCAAAAGCCTTGTCAAAGTGACAACACCAACCATTAGCCCTCTTGACCGGTAAGATGGGATAGCCAAGAAACGCAGCAAATTCTGACCACTTGGCAGTCAGCAACCGAGTCTGAGACATCGAATTCATTGCGACATCCACGGGGTGACTATCCATTTGAAGTGTAGAGAAAAATGGAGCAACGACCCTCTCATTATAGTTCTGACGGTGCTCCATGATCTTGATCAGCCCAAACTTCCTGCACCACTCAAGAGCCTCCCCAAAGTACTCAGGCTTGCTCTCCATATGAGACACATTGATATACTTCTGAGGGGCAACCACAAACTTCTGCTTGGTAGAATAGATCTTAGTAAAGATATCCTGTTGTCAACAAGTATAGAAAAAGGCATCCGCAACAAGAGGATCACAAGTAGCACTATAAGGATCTAACCTGCGAAACTCATCATAGGCTTTCTGTGGCCACTTGGATATCTTCTTCTTGCTGGCATCGGGCCTAGACAAAGTATTCTTCTTCTAAGAGAAATGATCCTCTTCCCTTTAGCCTCGATAGCACGACACACAGCAGCAGATTTCTAACAACTAGTCTGAGTGGAGGGGCGAACAACTTCCAGATCTTCTACATCAATCTCCGGAGGAGGACTAGAGGGAATACGGGAACGCTTGCCACCACGGGAACCACTGAGCCCTAAGAGGAAAGAAAAGTTAGGGAGGGAATGGGTAAGTGCACAAGTTCGAAGGAAGAAAAAGAGGGAGATTGAAAAGATATAGAAAATGAGTCATGTGTTGTGCGCCGGAATTTCCGATGAACTGCTGGAAATTCAGGTGATGAGGACCTGACCGGAAATTCCGCTCGAGACTCACCGGAAGTTCTGGTGAGCCCATGAACTGGGAAGTTCATCAGATCTAGAACGCAAAAATGATGATTCATAGTAATGTATCGATTAAATCTACTCTAGCAGGGTGACCTAGGCCTACCAAGATCTCCTTAAGAAATTCTAGCCAAAGAACATGCCTAGACATGGTGAGCCATAACTCAAGCAAGCGAATGAGAAAGATCTCCATCAATGGGGGGAGTTGAGGGAAAATACCGGAGTCCATGGTGGGATATCGAGGTGGGAAAGGTTCCCACAGAGAAGATCTGGAGGGGGTGTCCGAAAACGGAGGGGTCGGCGGCACCTCCGCGGGAAGAGCTCCGTCAGTGTCTACTACCTGTAAGACACGGGTTTGGGGAACAAGAAGGGAGTGTTCCCATTTTCTTCCCCAGGACGCACTTTATAGGTTGACGAGTAACACCGAAAGTTCTGGTCAGGGATTGGAACTTCCAGTGACACCGGGTTTCCAGGCACAAGCGATAGTAACCGCTCCGGGGAGAAGTTATGGTGAGCTTCTACCAGGACCAGTACTCCCGGTGGTTGGCCGGAAATTCCGGTGACGCCAAAAATTTTTTTCCAGGTTTGAAATGTGGCAAGGAGGAACTTGTGTAGGGAATATAGATGGCTAGAGCAACGGAAAAATGGCCTAAGATAGAAAGAACAAGCTGGTAGAAACCAAAGGACGAACACAAACGAGGTAGCAACACCAAAACGAAAGAAACGACCAAAACAAAAACGAGGGAAAACATAAGATGCAGAAAGAGTCGGTGGCTGAAGCCACCTTATATATGAGTAAATTTGGCTTGACACCGCGAAGATATATCTTGGGTTCATTACCAAAACTCATCATTGAAGCTCACTTGGTATCCTTGAGAGACTATAGAGGATGAATACATTAATGTGCGCATAATAGGGAGGGTGTTGACTCATAAGAGGAACTATACTCCCCCTAAGTCCATGCCTACATCCAAACAAAGATATTCATTGAGACACGGGTATGTGTGCAAGTCATTCAAGACACATTGCTCAAATATATGATATTTAGCTCATTCCTTAACTCCCAAAACCTTGCTTCATTAAGGGGATTTATGAAAATATCCACGAGATTAGCCTTGGTGGGAACATACTCTAATGAAATGTATCCTCTTGCAACATGATCCCGAATGAAATGATGACGAATCTCAATATGCTTGGTATGGTTGTGTTGCACCGAGTTGTGAACAATGTCAATGGCACTCTCATTGCCACAAAGGAGAGGCACCTTATCAAAAGATAGTCTAAGATCCTTCAAAGTTTTCTTCATCCATAGCAATTGTGCACAACAACTTGCAGCGGATGTGTAGTCATCTTTAGAGGTGGACATAGACATGAAGTTTTGCTTCTTGGAGGACCAACACACCAAGGATCTCCCAAGAAATTGACAAGCTCCGGAGTTTTACTTCCTTTCCACCTTGTCTCCCTCCCAATCTGAGTCCGTGTAACCAATGAGATCAAATCTAGCTCCCTTGGGGTATCGTAACCCGAAGTTTGGGGTATAAACCAAATATCCAAACATTCTCTTGACTGCCACCATGTGACTTTCTTTTGGTGTGGCTTGGAATATTGCACACACATCCACACTCAACATAATATCTGGTCGGGATGCAGTAAGATAGAGAAAATAACCAATCATAGAGCGATAAAGCTTTTGATACAAAACCTTACCCTGGGATCAAGATCAAGATTAACCTTTGTGGGAATGGGAGTCTTGGCACCTTTGACTTGATCAAGTTTGAACTTCTTGACCATGTCTTGAATGTATTTGGCTTGATTGATGAAGGTTCCCTTTCTCAATTGCTTGAATTCAAATCCAAGGAATAATTTCATCTCTCCCATCATAGACATCTTGAAGCGGTCGATCATGATCTTGGAAAAATCCTCATTAAAAGCATTCTTAATAGACGCAAAGATACTGTCATCAACATAGATTTGGCAAATGAACAAGTGGCCTCCAACTCTCTTAGTAAAAAAGGGTGGAATAAATGAGGCCCACTTCGAACCATAGTCTAGCAAGATCTCTCGAAGTTAATCATACCACGCACATGGGGCTTGTTTAAGGCCATAGAGTGCCTTGTCAAGCTTGTAGACATGGTTCAGGAAGAGAGGATCCTCAAATCCTGGAGGCTGCTTAACATAAACCAAATCTTTCAAAGGACCATTAAGGAAAGCACTTTTAACATCCATTTGTTACAATTTGAATTTATAATGAGTGGCATAAGCAAGAAGCATACGAATGGACTCAGGGCGAGCAAAGGGGGCATAATTCTAACCGTATTCGATGCCCTCAAATTGTTAGTATCCTTGGGAAACTAACCTTGCCTTGTTGCGAACGACTATCCCATTGGCATCGTTGTTGTTCTTGAATATCCACTTGGTCCCAGTGACATTTTGACAATCTTTAGGCCTCTCCACCAAGGTCCATACTTGTTTTTCTTGAAGTTATGAAGTTCTTCATTCATTGTGTCAAGCCAATCATAATCTTTAAGTGCCTCGAAGACTTTCTATGGTTCAACATGAGAGATAAAAGCATGGTGAGAGCTAAAGGAGGATAATTGCCTCCTAGTAGTAGAACCCCTATTGAAATCTCCATAAGCATTATGAAGGATATGGACATCTTTAATGAGCCTGGCGAGGCGTTATGCTTGACTACAGTCTTGGGTCTCAGTACGAGATTCTTGGGCAACCACTTGGTCATTACCACCATTTGGATCCCCGCCTTGACTATAAGCATGAACTAGAGGATCATCTTCATTAATATCAACCAATTGAGAGTCTTCATCATCATTTGGAGAGGAAGTAGATGGGCCTTGATCAATAATAGCTTGGCCCTTGTTCTTGAAAAGCTTGACCTTGGGAGTTGGCTTGAGTTGGAGCCCCATCTTGGGGAGGTAGATGTTGATGAGGATCTTGGAGACCGGGGCTTGAAGAGTCATGGGTGCGAGGAGATTCTAAAGAGCTTGAAGGGTCTTGAGACAAAAAAGATTGGTCCTTGAGGGGAAAGATGATCTTGTGAGAGTGAGGGCTCCACTTGAGTAGAGCTTGGTCCTTCTCCTTCGGCCACAAGGGGTTCCTCAACAGGGCAGAAGAATCCCACACCCATTCTTCTTATGGCTTGGGGAGGAATTTCATCACTTGGATCACGAACACCATCTTGCCTTACAAGAGACTCATGATCTTCATCAAACTTCACATTGCTCGCTTCTTCAACTCTTCCATTGGCTTTGTTGTAGACTATATAAGCATAAGAGCGACTTGAGTACCCAACAAAAATCCCTTCTTGAGCCTTTGATTCAAACTTGGACAAAAGAACTCCTTTCTTGAGAATGTAGCATTTGCAACCAAACACTCGAAAGTAGCTAACATTGGGCTTTACCCCGGTGAGCAGCTCATATGGTGTCTTATTCTTTTTCTTGCGAAGATAGAGCTAGTTGGTGGCATATCAAGCGGTGGATATGGCCTATGCCCAAAAGTTGTATGGAGACTTGAACTCTACCAACATGGTTCGAGCATCATCCATCAAAGTACGGTTCTTTCTTTTGGCCACACCATTTTTTGGGAGGTATATGGAGTGGAATATTGATGCTTGATCCCTTCATCACTAAGAAACTCATCCAAAGTGTAGTTTTTGAACTCGGTGCCATTGTCACTTCGTATGGAGAGAGTGGGTGCATTGTTTTGACGTTGAACCTCATTAGCAAAGTTGATGACAGTTTGTTGATTTTCACTCTTGAACTTGAAGTACACCCAAGTGTATATTGAGAAATCATCCACAATAACCAAGCAATACTTATTTACTCCAAGATTATCATGTGACGGAGGCCCAAAAATATCCATGTGGATAAGTTCCAAGCATCTTTCCGTAGTGATTTGATTAAGAACCTTGTGAGGTGTCTCATGCATCTTCCCTTCAATACAAACCAAACACACACGATCTTTGGCAAAAGAAACATCGTTAAGACCAAGGATGTGGCCCTCGGAGTAAAGTCTTTGCAAAGTCCTCATGTTAATATGGGCTAGGTGGCGATGCCACAACCAACCCTTGTCGGCTTTAGCATAGAGACATAGAGAATGTGGAGTGGTGGTCCCAGAAAAGTCCACCACATATAAGTCATGCTCGACATACCGTACGAAAGCCACCATGAGGGACTTGCTCCACATGAGGACCATAGAGTGCTCATTAAAGAAATAAGATAGACCCATAACAGCAAGATCATGAACTGAAAGGAGATTGTAACCGAGGGTTTTGACAAACATGACATCAACCAAGGATACATCTAGGATCACCACAACCTTTCCAAAACCCTTTACCTAAGAACTTTTTTTATGACCATAGGAGACCATAATGTTTGCATGATTTGGCCTTATCTCTAACATCATGGACTTTCTCCCGGTCGTATGACTTGTGGCTCTGATACGTCCAATTTGCATCACCATTCTATATCATAATTTTCCTCTATTCATTTATATATTTCGTATTAAGAGGTGTTACTTATGTATTTTATTCTGTTTATGCATGTTGGATGATTCTTGGAGGATGAACTGTCAGAGTCAGGATTCTGATGGAAAAAGTGGTGTTTTGATGCAATTTCGTGAATATCAGAAAAATACCAAAAAACTACGGAAAATTCTATTTTCCCAGAAGACGAAGGATGCCAGAAGGGGAGGCGGAGTTGGGCCACAGGGGCCCACACCCCCTAGGCGCGGTCCACCCTAGGACGCGCCTACAGGGGGTGTGGCCACCTTGGCCCACCTCTGGCTCCACCCTCTATCCTATATGTTCTCCTTAAAACCATAATACACGAGGATCAACCACAGAAAGATTCCACCGCATCTGCGGGGCGGAAAACACCAAGAGAGAAAGAGCTCTCCGGCACACAGATTTCTGCCGGGGAAATTCCTTCCCGGAGAGGGGAGATCATCTCCATCAACACCGTCATCAAGCTAGACTTCATTGGGATCATCATCATCATCCACACAATCATCTCCACCAGTACCATCATCACCACTCCATCCTGCTGTAACAATTGTGTTGAATCTTGCATAGTTCTTAGGGGAAACTTTCCCGGTGTTGATTACTTTTGTAGTTGATGCTTATGAGTGGAACCATTGAATTATTGTTTATGTTCAGATTGTTATCCATCATTATATCATCTCTGATCTTGATCCATATGATGTCTCGTGAGTAGTTCGTTTAGTTCTTGAGGACATGGGAGAAGTCATGTTGTTAGTAGTGGATTTGTGTTGAGGTATTATTCAATGGTTTAATATTTAAGTTGTGGTGATATTCTTCTAGTGATGTCATGTTAACTTCGACTACATGATACTTCACCATTTATGGGCCTAGGGGAATGATTGTGTATTTGGCTACTAATTGTGGGGTTGCCGGAGTGACAGAAACCTGAACCCCCGTTAGGAATCCATTGCACAAGGGAGTGTAGGATCTCAGAGTTTAAGGTTGTGGTTAGGTTCATATATTAATTGATTTCTTGTAGTTGCGGATGCTTGCAAGGGGTTTAATCACAAGTATGTATTAGTCCAAGTAAGGTCAGTACATTAGCACAGGTTCACCCACACAACACTTATAAAACCAAAGAAGATTAATCAGCTATATGAAACGAAAGCACTTGACAGTATTCCCATGTGTACTCGAGAACGTTTGGTCCTCATTAGTATTTCCACCGGCTTGTCCTTCGCTAAGAAAGGATTGGGACACTGCTGCAATTATTTGTTATTTTTATTTACTTGCACTTTATTTCCTTGCTTTATCATAAAGCCCATAAAAATCTGTTTGCTAAGTATTTACTGAGATTTCCTGCTCCATACCACTAGTCAACACCTTCTGCTCATCGTTGGGATCGACACTCCTATTTATCAAAAGTACTACGATACACCCCCTATACTTGTGGGTCATCAAGACTATTTTCTGGTACCGTTGCTGGGGAGTGAAGCTCTATTGAAGAGTGGAACTGGTAAAGGAAACTTCTACTGTGAGTATTGATTTTATTTCTGTTTGTTACTTTGTTTCCAATATGGATAACCCACTTGGTTTTCTGTTTGGGAAAACTACTACCACTGTTAGGGTAGTAGATGAATCACCACCTGTTGAGATAGATCCTTTTAAGATACCTAAAAGTATTGTTGACCGTGTTATGGATAATTATTATTTAGGGTATGGAATTGTCCATCCTAGTGATCACTTGCTTTTTATCCATGAATTATGCGAGTTGTTTAAGTGTGCAGGTATCACAACTGAACAGGTGAAGAAGAAGTTATTCTCTATATCATTGAAAGGAAGAGCTGAAGAATGGTATAAGATGCTGAAGAATGGACAATCCATGGAATGGGAGGAAATAGTACCTCGCTTTTACTCTGAATTCTATCCTCCCAGTGAGATTCATAAGGATAGGAATATAATATATAACTTTTGGCCTCGTGATGGAGAGATTACATCTCAAGCTTGGGGAAGATTGAATTTATTAATGCTTAAATGTCCTATTCATGAACTCCCTAACAATATTATTATCAATAACTTTTATGCAAGGCTTTCTCTTCATGATAAAGATTTATTAGATGCTTCTTGTGCTGGATCATTCACACGTATGAAGGAAGAAGATAAATGGGATCTTCTAGACCATATTCAAGAGAACACTGAAGCATGTGAGAATGACAAAGGAAGAAAGTCAGGAGATGGAAAGAAGGAATCTGCGATGTCCGTCTTTGAATAGGTAAAAGTGCTGCAAACTGAAGTTTTGTGAAAACCTTATCTTTTTATATTTTTGATGTTTTTATTACATATGGAAGGTTACGAGACAAAACAGAGGAGGAAACAGAGGCTAGGTGAGCCACACCCCACCCTAGGCGTGGGCCCCAGCTGACCGCGCCTATAGGGGGTGTGAGCCCCCTGGAGTCTGTCTCCGCCTCATTTTCGCATAGTACTTTCCTTATGCATTGAAACTTCATAATATATAACCCCCCGGATCCCCCGAGGTTCGTATATCGTGTTCTCGTCGTGTTTTTGTTTCGATCTGTTTCTATTAGGAAATCTTCTCAAGTTTAGAGCACCATGGTCTCCGCCAACGACAAAGGCAAGAAGCTCGTTGAAGAGGATCGCCAAAACCCCAATGAGGAGGAGATCTTGGTTGGGGATGCTGAAGAAATGAAGGAGGACGAGCATCTGGACACCTGCGCTACCGTTGCAAGCATTGGAGTGGTGGCAAACCCTACCAATCTTAAGAGGATAGCACAAATGTCTACAGGAGGGAAAACTCCGTGTCATATCCTCGCTCCATGGTTACTTCCTTCACGCATAAAGAACCCCTTCCATGATCTCATACATGAACAAAAATATCAAAAGATGCCCCAAGGGAGGTTGCACTCTATTTGGGATCTGCCTCGTTCTAACCATGTAGGGAAGGAACACACTAAGAAGGAAGAGTGGGGAAAGAATAACAAGGACTGGGATTCTCGGTCTGACATGATCATGAACCGCATTGAGCATAATTCGGAGTTAATTCGTACTCTAACCTTCGAGATTGAGGATTTGAGGTAACTTATTGAAGAGCTTATCATGAGAACACCACTACCACCGAAGGAGTAATTCGTCATCAGGTTTGGCATCCCCTTGGCTTGTTCCAAGCTTGGGGGAGTGTCACGGTATCACATCATTATCTTTTACCTTTTTACCCTTTTTAGTAGAGTTATATCTTGTATAGAAAATTTATCTTATAGGTTGGTTTGCATTATGGAAGTAGCTCTCCTTTAGTTGAATATCTATTTATCCCTTGGTGTGAGTGCCTTTATGGAATATTAATGAGAAGTCTCATCTTTTACTTTTTGCACTTCTTATTCTAGTTTGAAATCTCAATTATATGATTGATCTTGTTGATTAGTATTGGTATCTGATACGTTCGAAACGTATCTATAATTTTGGATGATCCATTCTTGTTTAGTATCTACTTTGCTTTACTTGTCCACACTTTGAGGTGCTTTTTACATGTTTTCTGGTCCTAACCTATTAACAAGGTTCAACAGTGACAGATGCCTGTTTTCTGTTGTTTTTGGTTTCAGAAAAGTTAGTAAAGAAATATTCTTGAAATTGGACGGGAAAAGGACAAAGTCAATTACTTTCCATGGGGAACAAGAAGTCCAGAGGAGAGCCCGGAGGCCGTCCAGAGGGGCCAGACCCACCCCAGGCGGGGGTGGGCCCCACCCCGCGCCTGGCTAGGGTTTGGTTGCCCTGCTGGCCGCCTCGGTCTCCCCCTTCGCCTATAAGAAGCCCCCGATGCAGAAACCCTGAGTACCCGATCAGAAATACAGGAAACCGTCTGTATCCGCCGCCACCATCGTCCCTAGATCGGAAAGGATCTAAAGTTCTTCTCGGCACCCTGTCGGAGAAGAGATCATCTCGGAGGCCTTCTATCCGGTATGACGCGTGAGTAGTTCCACCTTGGACTATGGGTCCATGTAGTAGCTAGATGGTTGTATCTCCTCCTTTGTGCTTTCATGTATAGATCTTGTGAGCTCCGTTCATGATCAAGATCTAATCTATTTGTAATCATGCATATTGTGTTTGCAGGGATCCGATGGATATTAGGATTATTATGTTGGTTTGATTAATGGTTTTGTCTTTATGATTCTATCATGTCTGTGTTGTTTGTGATCTTGCATGCTCTCCGTTGTTAGTAGTTATCTTGGCCAAGTAGTTGCTAGTGACTCCAAGAGGGGGTATTTATGCTCGATAGTGGGTTCATGCCTCTAGTTTCCAAGGGAAGTGACAATAATCTCTTCGGTTGTAGATGTGTTGTTTCTACTAGGGAGAAAACAATGGTCTCTTGTTGATGGAACATGTGGACTCTTTACCTTACACACTTTGCTTAAATCAGTTGTCTGTTGCTTGCAACTTAATACTGGAGGGGGTTCGGATGATAACCTGAAGGTGGACTTCTAGTCATAGATGCAGTTGGATGGCGGTCTATGTATCTTGTTGTATTGCCCAATCAACCTCATAAGATCATTCTGACTAGTAATTGCATTGTTATGCCTTGCTTGGTTCCTGTCAATTGCCCTGCTGTAATTTGTTTACCCATCATGCCATGTTGTTTATCTAAGGAGAGCACCTCTAGTGAACTATGGACTCCGGTCCAATCTTTACCATTGATACATCTTCCACTATTACTTGTTTACTTGCTGCAAACCATTACCTTCCACACCATACATTTAATCCTTTGTTACAGCAAACCGGTGAGCTTGACAACCTCACTGTTTGTTGGGGCAAAGTCTTGAGTTTGTGTTGTGCAGGTCTCCACGTTGCTTGCAACAAATGTGTGACGTTTCCTTCCTCCTTCTGGTTCGATAACCTCGGTCTCAACTGAGGGAAAACTTTCTGCTTGCTCTTCACACCCTGCGCTTGGGGTTACCAACGAAGTGACACGTCGAGCACCATCAAGTCTTTCTGGCGCCGTTTCCGGGGAGGCTAAGTACGTCTTCACTAGGGGAGTCCTTCACTTCCTTTATCTTAATTTGTTTTTAGTTTGCTTTGTTTCTTTTGCTTGGTTTTGTTTGCCTCTTTTCAAAAAACCCCAAAAAAATTAGTCCCTGCTCTAGTTGCTAGTTTGTTATTGCCCTGCTTGCTCATGCTTTCTATGAATGGATGGTTTCTTTGAAACTAGTTCTTATTGGCAAGGTGGGTTCACGGAATAAGAAAAGTATTATTATAAGGAACATCGTTTGTCACAAAAAGGGAGACACTTATGGGAACAAATTGATAAATTGAATACTATTGCTAGAGAGGTGTGCTCTATTTATAATGTTACTTATTGCTTTGATAAAGCTTGTTGCTGTAGGAGGTATAAACACCTTCCTTTTTAGTGTGAGTATAATGATAATGTTACCATATCTTCTTATGTGAGGGGAAATTATGACTTTTATGATGTGGAACAAATTGAAGAGTTTATTGCCTTCAAGGGTGCATTTGGACTTGCCAGCTTGCTTGAAAATACTGATGATGCACCTTATGAATGTGAGGTTTATGAGATACTTAAATTTTGCTTTGAAAATTACAAGGAAGAAAATGGCTATATTCTTGAATATTTTAATAGGCGTTTTCCACAAATGGAAGAGACTAATCCTTTGCAGGAGCCTATGGAAGAAGAAATTGTTGAAACTGGAAGCTCATTAGATGAAAAAGAGGAGGAGAGTGATGAACAAAAGGAGGAAGAATGGATATACCCATGCCTACCTTCTAATGAAAGTAACTCTTTACCTCTTATATTATTTAATTGTCCCCCATGCTTACCAATGGAGGATGAATGTTATGTTCCTGTGGATCCTTTTGCAATATCTACTTTGGGTAAAACCTGTGAAGGTTTTAAGCCCAATATTTTTGAGCTTGATAGAAATTATGTGTTTGTATATCATGAAAAGCATGCTTTATGTGATAGCTATATTGTTGAGTTTATTCATGATGCTACTGAAAATTATTATAAGATAGGAAAATTTGGTTGTAGAAGTTTTCATGGTACTGAAACACCTCTTTATGTGCTGAAAGTTTTGAAGTTACACTTGTTTCATCTTCCTATGCCTGTCACTTTGTTCTTTGTGAATTTATTTGCATACAAGATTCCTATGCATAGTAAGTGGGTTAGACTTAAATGTGTTTTGAATTTGCTTCTTGATGCTCTCTTTGACTTCAATTCATAATTCTTATGTGAGCATCTTCTCAAGCTATCATGCCTAACTTAAAGGCGTTAAATAAAAGTACTTGTTGGGAGATAACCCAAGAGTTTCCTTGAGTATTGGAAGTTATTACTTCAGTAATGACCTCTTCTTATCCTTTTCGTTTTCTTTTTGTGCCAAGAATGACCTCTAATAAGAGGGAAGTAAGATTTGGGGAGTTGCTGTCCCGAAACAAATTTCTGTCCTCCACCAAAAAAAATCGTGAGGAGGCTTTGTAACTCGGATTGATCTAAACCATTACGAGTAAATCCCCTAGTATGTTAACTAACTTTCGTTAGTTCAACACTTTTTTATTTGAGCAACAGAAGATGTTCTAAAAAAAATCGGTTTCTACCTGTTGGTCTGTTTTGACAGATTTCTGGCATTATTTGCATTTGCTTCTTATTGATTTATTTTTTAGTTCTCTTCAGGTAAATTGAGCTTTTTGAAGGATTTACTATAGTAGCTTGTATTTTTAGTGAAAAGCCTTGCTGGTTCAAAGCTTTGCCAGTGATCTAATATCTTTTGAATACACTAATGTTGCTAATGAAGATTGTGTGAAGTTTTGTATGAAGGAAAAATTTTAGGTTTAGATAGAGAATGATGCAATGAGATGAAGAAAGGACAAAAGCTCAAGCTTTGGTATGCCACCATGGTGTCACCCCAAGAAATATCCAAGAGGTACAAGCGTCAAAGCTTGGGGATGCCTGGTTGCGAGGCCTACCTTGGAATTTGGCCACAGTTCCTTTGTGGGCCAAATATTTTGGCTTTAAGGTTCAGGTTGTTCCCTAGACTGGTGCTCCTCGATCCGGGAACATGCCGACTCGGTGTGGTGCTGCCAGTATCACGCCCAGGAGAGATTCCATCTTTCCTCGGGTTACTGGTATTGACTCCTACAATAAATGGCATAGGACTTTCTTCTATGTAAAAAACAGCGGGTCTACCGATAACATCCGGCTTCCCCCTTTCTCAGATGAGGTTCCCAACAAGAAGCATTGGTAGCTTGACCCGTGTGACCAAGATGCTGCGGTAAACGAGGCTAACGCGATCTTGGAAAGGTTGTTGTCGCCGGATGAAAACTTTCATCTTGCCGACTCTGACCTCATGTGCACCTTCGTCTCACGCCGGGTAAGCCCCATCCAAGCGAGGAGCCACAATATGTGCTTCATGAGTGGCTCTCACGATCTCACTCGGCACTCCACTAAGGAGCTCACCCATGACTCCATCGCCCGCCGAGTAAGCTCAATCTTCAAACTGAACTTGGCGGATGACTGGGCTTGGAGTTGCCCATCGTTTAGCCAGGTCAGGCCTATCCCCTGGGTAAGTTTTCCGAATCACTTTCTCGCCCAGTAGGCTTTAGCTCTTTTGCCTCTCTTAGTTTAGTTTTTTAGTTTCTCATTTTGTTTGTCCTCCACAGAATCTCCTTCACCAGGTTGATGACAGTACTGTCCCTCCTACTGGTTATAACAGGGATCGCTCCGACTCGGATGAGGTCGAGTATGACATGGAGTGCTTCATGCAGATCCCGCACGCTCCGGCTGCTTCAGCTTCGGGTAAGAGTCAACCTCGCAATCCCTTACAATATTGGTCTGACAATGATGAGGATGATGATTGTACACTTTTGGAGGTATAATCCTTGTGACCTTAATCTCCTAGCTTGTCCAAGTAAGCCCGTTATTTACTTATGCAGTTGGCCAGGTACATGACACTCCTCCTCTCCCCATGGGTGGAGTCGGCAAGATCCCCATCGCCAAGCCGAAGCGACACAGAGCTTCCTCCGGCACCCAACCGGCCAAGAAGAGCAAGCTCACTCCGGCAGCTCCTGCTGCCTCTGCTGCTGCCAGCCTGGCTGAGACTCGTCAAGCTACTAGGCGCCGAGTCTCACGCCGAGTTGTCCGTGACCTGGTCGTCACCGGGTTAGTTCTTGTACTCTGCCCTTTCTGTTCTTTTAAATTTCGTCATTGACGTTTTCTTGTATATGTCTCTTTGTTTTTAGTGCCGCACCTTTGTCGGCAAACCAGGCTGCTTCTAGCATTGCCTCGACGCTAAGGCCTGCGCCTCCTCTAGCTGACTCGGCGGTGCCGAGTCCTATCCGGGTCGAGGCTCCCACTGTTGAGGCTCACGCCTCTCAGTGTCAGTCAGTCCCGGTGGGTCATTCGGCTGACGCCCCTGGCGCTGGACAGGAGAAACTTCCTAGTCTTGGTGCCAGTGATTCTAGTGCCGAGAAACCTTCCGCCACCAGTTCCTCTGGCATCGTCCCTCAGGCTGGTGTGAATGAACAACTTCCTGATCTTGGAGCCAGCAAAACTGCTGAGCCCAGTCAGCCGACTCCACGATCTTCTCCAAATCCTCCTGCTCGCTCTCCAGTTCTGTCAAAGGGCCATACCTAGCCCAAGGCTTCTGGCTCTGCTCGCCCTACATCCGGAAAGTCCACCTCCTCTAAGCATACAACGCTGGTCTGCGCTCCGGGTTCTGATCCCCAGATCCGGCCTCCCACGTTGGCGAACATGATCGCTTCAACGGGTAAGGGGGCGAATCCGAGGCTGCCGTGTCAGGTGATGGCTCTAAGGCTGTTACCCTCCATGCTAGTGCCGTAGTATCTCGTGAAAATGTGGGAACCTCCCTGAAAACTGGTCGGGTTCTCACTCGGATGCTTAGTGGCAAGAGCCTAGGTTCGGCTGAGCCTTACGCCGTGGCATGGAATGCAGCTGGCGAGCAGGAGGTCAGCACCCATGCCGGCAAGAAACTAAAGTTGGGCCCCAAGGCCGTCTCTGACATGACCCAGCAGGCCATTACTTTGATGGCCCATGCCGACGAAATGAACGAGGTAAAATAACTTCTTCTCTTTTGTACTGTTGAGTATTTCCTTTATGCATATCACCTAGTCCCCGAGGTTACGATTGAGTAAGGCACTTACTCGGCCGTAAGCTCTCACTAATCACTTTAATCTTTGAATCCCAAGCTTGCATGTTAGAGCTTCGATCCCTAGCCCTCGAGGTTACTGTCGAGTAAGGAACTTACTCGGCTGTAAGCTCTTAAGATCTTTTAATTTCTCTATGCCAAACTCATGTTAGAGCTTCAGCCCCTAGCCCTCGAGTTTACTGTTGAGTAAGGAACTTACTCGGTTGTAAACTCTTAAGCTCTTTGATTCAGCCGACTACATGACTTGACCTTTCTTTATTGTACATCCTCTTTGTTCAGCTCACGCATAACGAGCGCACCAAATTGCACCAAGCTCTCGTCCTGGCACATCGCAAGCTCGAACTTGCGTATGAGAAGCTGTAGACTGACACCCACGGCCAAGGTAATATCCTTACCCATCCTTTTTCTTTTCGGTGTTATTTTATTTGGTTCATTATCTCAATCCTTTCTCGTTCTTTTTTCGCAGCCTCCGCTTAGTCCACAATAAATGCTCTTCACTCGCAGATCAGCGAGGCCAAGAGTAAGTTTCTTGCTTCATTGATGTGATAGCTGAAATTTTCTACTGGTGCTGACAAGTAATCTTTTCGAATAAGCAGAGAAGCACCAATCCGAGCTCTAGAAGGAGTGAGACGAGGTGACTCGGCTGAAGAAGCTTATTGTCGAGTTAGAGCAGAAGCACTTGGCCGAGGTGAAAGGGTTGAGAGAGGAACTTGCTGAGAAGAATGAGCAGCAGGCCGCTAGCGCCGAGAATACCAAGAGGCTACTCGACGAGGCCAAATCATTGGCCGAGTCGGCAAATCTAAACTTTAACGCCCTTCAAGCCAAGGCAAAGACTTGGCATAGCAAACTCGCCGCCATCAACTTCTTTCTCGGTAGTGAGTTCTTACTCGTTGCGCACTGTATGAGTCCTTCTGGACTTCTTCCATCTGCCATTGTTATTTGCTAACTTTCTCTTTTGCTTGCAGAGAATTTTCATGAGGCCGATATGTTTGCCATCCGAGCAATAAAGAAAGTGAGAGCCAAAGCTGGTGCTCCTTCTGACGGCGAGGTGTCTATGGAGGAACTCCTCGAAGCAGTGTCCGAACGAGTCAGGACCCTTAGGTCTTGCAGTGTGGATCTGCTCAAGTCGGCTATTCATGCATTTCACATGCTTTGGCTGGATGAGGATCCACCTACACTCATCGATCCACTTGCTGAGAGATTGCTCCTTACTAAAGACCGGATGGATCAATGGCGTGAGTCGCCAGCCGAGCTGCAGTGGACAAGGCTCTCTCCTTTGTGCTTTCATGGTACGGGGACATCAACCTTGATGTTCTCGCTCGCATAAGGGGGTGGCAAATGGCTGAATGATCTGGAGCTGATCAAGAAGCGCCAGGAGCGAGCTTATGCCATGATCGAGTATACCATGGTGCACTCTTGGTGCGACGGGCCTAGCTTCCTTGACCTTGGCGACCCGCTCGTCGAAGTTGCTGATGAGGAGGGTGGCGACAGTGAAGCAACCGAGTCAGATGATCCGGATGACCCGGCCACAGATGCCCCTCACTCGGCCGATGCTCCAAGCAATTCTCCTGGCTCCAAGAGTGCTCCTCCGAGTTCTTCTGCTCCTTAGGCTAACAAACACTCGAACTTTGATCAGCTCCCCGGTATGTCGGGTACATATGTAATGTACATTGCACTTTTAAGTTTGATTATGTGCCTTTTAATAGGATTTATATATTTGCGTTATGCTCTAAGTGCGAATCATTCAAGGGCAAGTCCCCGAGTTTCATTTTACTGTGTCACCTTCCCTTGACTTTGGCCCTTGTCTACCCTTTTTGGTGTTCGACATTAGAGTCTCAAAGTACGAAGGATATAGTTAGCGGGTATGAAACTTGGATCACTTGGCCGAGATTACTCGACACGTAGTATAACGTGACCTGCAAAGAGTTAGGCAAAAACTAAAGCCGACTCACGCTTCTCCTTTGTACTTATACGGCGTTCATGTTTACCTGTCTTACATCTTTTTCTCTTGCTTGCCATGAAGCCGTGTTTTCGGACAACAGCATAGTCGAAGAGTTGATTTCTTCCAAGTAAACAGTACTTGTTCCGAGATAAATTTCGGGTATCACACCAGCCGACGTAAACTAATTGAGATGGAAAATTTAAGGGGTAGTCCCCGAGTTAGTTTTTCGAACCATACCATTTTATTATCATCACATAGCCGGTACACACGTCCGGCATATGAGAGTTCGAGTGATACATGCATTGCTTCTCTTAAGTATAGAAGGGACGAAATAGCGCCACATTCCATGGCCTTTTGGTCTCATCTCCTTACCTGTTCGCCTTGTTCTTTTGCGCTTCACGAGCGTCTATGAGATAATAAGAATCATTGTGCAATGCTTTGCTTACAATGAACGGACCTTCCCATGGGGGTGATAACTTATGCATTCCTGTTGTGCGCTGCACCAGCCTTAGCACCAAATCTCCTTCTTGAAAAACACGAGGTTGAACTTTACAGCTATGGTAGCGTCGGAGATTTTGTTTATATATAGCAGATCTGGATAATGCCAGCTCTCTTTCTTCTTCGAGTAAGTCTACTCCGTCTTCTCGAGCCTCTTTTACCTCGGCTTACGAGTATTGCCTTATCCTTGGCGAGTCATATTCTATGTCGGCAGGCAAAACTACTTCAGCCCCATATACGAGGAAAAATGGCTTATAGCCAGTTGACCGATTCGGAGTTGTTCTTAGGCTCCACAGTACTGAGGGTAGTTCCTCTATCCAACAACCAGGTGATCTCTGGAGTGGTTCCATTAAGCGGGGTTTTATCCCTGACAGAACTAAGCCATTAGCCTGTTCAACTTGTCCATTTGATTCTGGATGAGCGACTTATGCTACATCGAGTCTTATTCGGTGTTTCCCACAGAAGCGAGCAAAAGCTCCTTCGGCAAAGTTCGTGCCATTGTTAGTGATCACACTGTGTGGGTAACCGTATCTGAGGATTATATCCCTTAAGAATGTGACAACTATTTTACCGTCCAATTTCTTGATTGGTTTCACTTCTATCCACTTGGTGAACTTATCAATCATGACCAAGATATGAGTCATGCCTCCTCTTGCTGGTTTGAATGGTCCTACCATATCTAGGCACCATATTGCAAAAGGCCAAGTGATTGGTATAGTCTTCAATTCAGATGCTGGTAATTGCGACTTGGATGCATAGTGTTGACAACCACTGCATCTTCTGACTAACTCTTGCGCTTGTGCCAATGTGCTTGGCCAGTAGAATCCATGTCGGAATGCCTTGGCCACCAATGCTCTTGATGACGCCTGGTGCCCGCACTCTCCTTGATGAATATCCAATAAGATCTCCTGGCCTTTCTCTGGGCTGATACAACGCTGCAGTACACTTGTCACACTTCGCTTGTATAGTTCCTTGTTGATTATGGTGTACGCTTTTGCTCTTCGTGCTTTTGCCTTGCCAATGTTTCATCACTTGGCAATGTCCCATCCTTCAGATAGCTGAATATTGGCTGTGCCCAAGTTGGTATTAGTGGTTTAGGGTCTTCTTCAACATCAAGATCCATTGGTTCCGCCGACATATGCTCTGCCGACATGACCTGAGGAGTCCCCGAGTGTGATTCGGCGATCCCTGAATTCAACGGATTAGTCCCCGAGTAACTCGAACCTACGCCTGAGTCGATGTCCATTGGCACTGCATCTGATTCCTGATTCGCCGGGATGACCCTGATTGATTCGGACTCTGGTGACGGCTTGATCGATGGCTTCCTGAAATTCTCCAGCGCTACCCCTGGTGGTATTGCTTGCCTAGATGATCCTAGTTTGGATAGTACATCTCCTGCCTCATTTTCTGCTCTAGGAATGTGATGAAATTCACAACCGTCAAAATATCCCGAAATTTGTTGCACGTGGAAAAGATATAATGTCATGTTTGCGTCTAGCGCATCCCAATGTCCAAACACTTACGGAATCATGAAATCCGAATCGCCAAAACACATAATCCTTTTGATATCAATTTCCTTGGCTACTTTAATGCCATGGACAAGTGCTTCATACTTGGCAACATTGTTAGAAGCAGCAAAATGAATATGCAACACGTACCTCAGTTGATTCCTCTTTGGAGATGTGAGCACTATCCCGGCGCCCAGACCCATTTTTTTCTTGGACCCGTCAAAATACATTTTCCAATAATTCGGATCTGGCAGTGGTGGTTCGTACTGCATTTCCATCCATTCTACAAAGAAATCTGCAACAGCTTGAGATTTTATTGCATCTCGCCTATCATATTGTAGAGTGTATGGTGCCAGTTCGATGGCCCATTTGGCGACTCGGCCGCCGGCATCTTTGCTGCCCAATATATCCGAGATAGGTGCCTCGCATATTATACGGATTGGGAGTTCTTGAAAATAATGTTTCAGCTTCTTTGCTGCCATATATACCCCATATGTCATCTTCTAATAATGCGGGTAATTCTATTTCGAGACAGAGAGCACTTCGCTCAAGTAATACACTGGTCTTTGGACTGATTTTCCCCCTTCTTCACGTTCAACCACTATTACTGCACTTACAACTCTATTGGTTGCGGCGACATAGAGCAACATTGGCTCCTTGGATAATGGCGATGCTAATATGGGTGTTCTTGCCAACATTTTCTTTAATTCATGGAAAGCGCTATCAGCTTGCTGTGTCCATGTGAATTTGTCTGATTTCTTCATCAGCTGATATAGTGGTAGGGCTTTTTCACCTAGCCGACTAACAAACCTACTCAACGAAGTCAGGCATCCAGTAAACTTCTGGACATCATTGAGGGGTTTTGGCAATTCCATTCTTTCGATGGCCCTGATCTTTGTCGGGTTGGCTTCGATTCCTCGGCTGGATACAAGGAATCCGAGTAACTTTCCAGATGGGACACAAAATGTACATTTTTTCAGGTTAAGCTTCATCTGGAATCTCCTCAAGTTTGCGAATGTTTGATGCAAGTACCCAACTAGAGTATGACTTTGTTTGGTTTTTATTACCACGTCATCAACGTATACTTGAACATTTTTGTCCAATTGGTATTGCAAGCATTTTTGCATGCATCTTTGATATGTTGCGCCTGCATTTCTCAATCCGAATGGCATGGTGCGATAGCAATAAGCCCCGTACGGGGTGATAAAAGCTGTCTTTATTTGATCATTTGGATTCAGTGGTATCTGATGGAATCCTGAATACGCATCCACAAATGACAACAACTCACACCCAGCGGTAGAATCTATGACCTGATCGATCCGTGGAAGGGGAAATGGATCTTTTGGACACTCCTTATTGAGGTTCGTGTAATCAATACACATGCGCCATACCACTACCACGTTCGGGTCATCTTTTTTCTTCTCGACCAAGACTGGACTTGACAACCAGTCCGGGTGCAGTACTTCCATGATGAATCCAGCAGCTAAAAGTCTTGCAATCTCGGCAGCTATTACTTTCCTCCTATCTTCGGCGAAGCGACGGAGGGGTTGCTTCACCGGCTTGGCATCTGGTCTTACATGAAGAGACTGCTCAGCCAGCTCCCTTGGAACTCCTTGCAGATCTTGAGTGGACCATGCAAAGATATCCTGATTCTCACGGAGGAAGCTGGTGAGCTCGCTTTCCTATTTGTCTGTAAGGCCAACCCCAATGGTAACTGTGCGCTCTGGGAAAGTTTCATCCACCTGCACCTTCTTGGTTTCCTTGGTAGCTTGAAATGACACACTGCCATGTGGTTTGGTGAGTGCCGGCATGGGCATTTGTGCTGCTTTGGCCAATGCTGCCACTTCCAACATCTGACTTTTCTCTTGTGCTATGACGAGTGACTCGTCCAGTGAAGATCCGGCTGAGGCACAAGCAATAGATCTTTCGTAATCCCCTTCAACTGTGATCACCCCACATGGGCCTGGCAGCTTCATCTTTAAGTAAGCCATATGGGTAGTAGCCATGAATCTTGCCATAGCCGGCCTGTCGAGTAAGGCGTGATATGAGCTGACCAAATCCACTACCTCAAACTCTATGGCCTCAGTGTGGCAGTTCTCTCTGTTGCCGAATAAGATGTCGACCCAGATCTTGCCAATTGGCTCACATGACAATCCCGACACGATACCGTGGAAAGTGGTCTTAGTCGGCTCCAGCATGTTCATGGTAATGCCTAACTTGAGCATTGTATCCTTATACATGATGTTGATGCTACTGCCACCGTCAATCAGTACTTTTGAAAACTTGACATTGATATCTGGGCCCATGAATTTTGGATCCAAAACCAGAGCATATCCTCCTGAAGTTGGAATGATCTTGGGGTGATCTTTTATACTCCAAGTTATCTCTTGCTCAGACCAATGCATGTACTTCGGGATTGCAGGCATCGTTGCATTCACCTCCATCATCCGTCGTTGCTGGATCTTTTTGTCATTTGGCTCTGTGACAAAGACAACATAACTCTGGTGATGTTCTCTGTACTCATTTCTTGTTCCATGACCGACATGAGCGTCGTCACCTCTTGGATTGTGCACCTGGTGCATAGATTTTCTTCTTTCTTGATTCTGATACCTCGGCTGCCTGTTTTCATATCTGTTGTCTGCTCCGACTATCTGAGCATTTCCTCCTGTAAGTGGTGGAGGGGGAGGTGGTGGAAGCTGCTTATTCGGCGAGTCCACTCTATCTCCTTTCTGAAACCAAGTGCATTGCCTCGTCGTGTGATTGGCTGGTTTACTCGGACTAGGCGTGTGAAACTTACACGGCTGATCCAGCATCATCTCATAGGTGTATTTTTGTCGGTCCTGATACTGCTTCCTCTGATCGTATGGCCTTTTGCCGTCATTCTTTGGCACCCATTGTTGTTGTCCATTTGTCCTTTGATGCTGACTGCTTCTATCATCTGGATGATCCTGACTCACAGCTGCAACCCGAGTCGAACCATACATGTAATCTGGTCTTTTGTCTCTTCTCTTGCTTCTGTATTCGGATCTTTCCTGGCGCCTTTGCGACCTGGCAGCGTCATAGCTCTGAGTCTCAGTCATCTCGTCTGCCGACATGAGCAGCGGCTGAGTCGGATCTCCTAAAGCATACGAGTCAGCGATTCTTATCGTCTCTGCCAGGCTTGCCGGCATATCTCTTTGTAACCTTTGCCACAACACACTTCCATGTCTACATCCTTGTGCAAACCATGCGATTTCTTGTAACTCGATTACCCCTTCACAAGAGTTACACATTGTACACCACCTTGTGAGGAATTCCCTGTCTGTTTCATTTGGTCTTTGCTTGCACATTGCCAGCTGTTGTGGGAGATTCGGCCTCTTGTAAGTGCTCGTGAAATTGCTCACGAAAGCGTCGTGAAAATCGATCAAATTGTTGATGCTTCCGAGTGGCAAATTGTTCAACCATACCCGAGCTGGTCCTTCCAGCATCTGCGGCACATAACGTACTGCCCATCTCAAGTTCCCCTGCACAATCTTCACAGCGGTTCCATAATCTATGAGCCAGTCCTCTAGCTTTGTGCTTCCATCATATGTTTTCGTCCCTCTGGCCAGCTGGAAATTTGGCACCGGTGGCTCCTTCATGATCCTTGGGCGAAAGCACGGTGGACCCTGCGGACCTTGCGATTCAATTATCTCTTCCATTTTTATTCGGTCAAGCTTCAGCCTTGCATCATACGGCTGAAGGTTCCTGCCTCCGAATCTTACTCCCATTGCTTGATATGCGTGATCTGGCAGTTCATACCCATCATTTACCATAGCCGAGTAACCATCATTATACTTATTCGCGTTCGGGTCAACAGGCTGTTGAATTGCTTTTCCCGCACTTTGATGTCTTCTTTCTGGCTGAGCTGGTGTGTTATTCGGAGCTGGATTTCCTCCTCCTGCAGAGTGAGTTCCGCGCCTAGCATGAGGTGCAAAATTTTGCCCTCCGTTGTCATTTCTTTGCACTGCTTTTTCCTGGTTTTCGTTTCCTTGGGGATTATTTCTTTTTGCCCCTTGCGCATGCGCCGGGTTTACTTGAACCACTGCCGGATCATATGTGACCATCTGCTTGTTTCTTCCAGAATCCACACTTTTTTTCTTTTCTCGGCCTAGGTGCCGCTCCGGGTGAGGATGTTGTGTGCCCCACCGATCTCGCCGGGACAGGAGTCAATGAGTGAACCAGCTGTGACCTCCCTGCTATACCCGGATTTGCTCTATAATACACCTCATTCAGCATACTGGCTGCTTTTACTAGTTCATTGACTCGTTCTTGTTGCCTTTTCTTTGCTTCCCCCTCCAAGTGGGGTAATTCTGCCATGCTGCTTCTACTTCTCGCAGATTAGCTGCTGTTGTGTTATATGTTGGGCGCATGGCTGTCTCATTGCTGTTCTCCGGTGTTATCTTCGCATCTGCCAGCTCTTCGTTGAGGTTCCTTCCTCTCAATCTCGTTGCATCAAGCCGGGTCTTTGCGCCCTAGACTCGATTTGCCGAATTAAGCTCTCGGATGGTGATATCCACGTCCTGCTGTAACTATGCTAACTCCTTGGCTTTCTCCAGGACTTTTATCCTGGCTTCCTCCAACTCGGCTTGCACATGTGTCGGGTCAGTTGCATGTGCCACTGGATCTGCCAACTTGTCTATCGCTTCCTGCAGCTCCTTAGCCCTCTTGCTCCTATCTAAGTTCTCTGGTTTTTCCAGCGGTGCCTTTGTTGTTATCATAGCCCTTGGCGTTTCCTCATGATTTCCCCCCTCTACATTCTCATTCACTACTGGAACTACTCGGGGTGCTGCGGGGTTAGGGGATGTTCTCATTACCTCCATGGAGATGAGTTGGTGTGGTTTCCTACTGACAGGAGCCGTTGGAGGATCCGGCGCCAGGACGACGCGCTCAGGATATGCACGCTCCACGCGCACCGCGACATAGACCTGGTGCTCGCCGAACTTGATGAAGCAACCACCTCTAGGGAATGGCCTGGTCCCGAAGCAGCCCGCGTTGTCGCTGATGAAGTTGAGCGCTCCAAACCTCTGGATGAGGCCGGAGTAGACGCGCTCGCCGGTCTTGGCGATGATGTTGCCCGTCCGGATGAAGACTCCATCAAGCACTTGCTTATGCCCCATGGTGGGCACCAACTGTCGTGTTGGTGGCACGACAGATGCCATGGGTAGGCTTAAGTTGGGGGCCGAATGGGTGATTGTGGTCACCGGGGAGGGAGTGCATGGTCGAGCCATGCACGAAGAACAAGAAGAACTATATAGTCTTAGCAATTCGATTGTTACCTCCAAGATTACAAGTGCTCCTTGACCTGTATAAGCTAGACTTCTCAGCACTAGTTCGCTACTTGGTCCAACCTCCTTCTACTACTGCTATGCCCTCCCTTATATAGGCAGTGCTAGCTAGCTAATAACCCTTTGGGTTCTAGGTTTTACTGTTTGGATCCTAGTCCCTACAATGTGGCCCGGGTCATGGGCTTGCCCTGAGCCCAGAGGCCCGGTCCACAAAGCTTGAAAACTAACGGTCTTCTAGTACGCTGCTTCTTGCTCCTTTTGGCGTCATGTTGTTACTTTGTACGTCAGCGTACTCTTTGGGCGTCACCCGGCTCCTTTTGTGTCACCCGGCGTCACCCTTCTCTTTTGACCATTCTTTACCATGGTCCCTCATGAACCTTACTCGGAAAGGTGCCACGCGTCCTTCTTGACTCGGCTCTTCCTCGGTCGACTCAGCTCGTCGGTTCCTATAAGGGTTACAACTTTGTCCTATGCGGGCCGACATAGTTTGTATGTCGGCCTTCATGCTTATCTTACTCGGCCATTCTTACCCGGCCTGGTTCTTTCTTTACTCGCAGCCAACCAAGCTGCGCTATGTTTCCCCTCTCGTGATCCTACCGGGGGTTATCCCCCAGACATTAGTCCCCGAAGCTGGTGAGGTCTAGCAGTTCAAGCTGTTAGGCATCTCCAGGTTCAAAGAAGATTGCATGTTTGGCTTTATCACTTGTAAGTTTGCTTGTTTCATTCAAATCTTTTGCTTGCTACCCAGTCTTGCTAGCCAAAAACCTGTTTTGAGAGGGTATACTTCTCATGCATCCAACCCCTTTAAACCAAAACATGTGTCATTTGTGACCACCATATCTACCTAGTAGCATTATTGCTATTCCAAGTAAATTCTCAAGCTTCGTCTATCTTTCAAATTAAAAATTATTTTGTTATGTGAAAACTAGTAAGTAAATCTCTCACGAACTTGATGGCACACCTTATTTTCTTGCCCTAATAAAATTGAACCATTGTGTCATCGAAGTTGTATATGCTTGCACATATACGTTGGAATTAGCAGAATCGTGCTGTCATGGGGAATGCTTTCAACATTTCACATGTGCATTGTACACAGTTGATATCATGCTATTTTGTTTGTGGATGTCGTGAGTGTGAAATAAGATGGGAGCTTGTAAGTCCATGGAGTTATGTATGTGTGTTAGAGAAACTCCTGGGCCGCTAGCCTAAGACATGCCTAATCATGCTGGAAACTTGCAGCATAACCATATTGAGCAATTTGTGATGCATCCTCAATAAAAACCTATACAAATAGAAAATAAAAAGATCGCTGAGATGCTCACTATATGCTTGCCTTTTCATTTTGATTATGGGATAGCTCATGTATCATGTGCAAGGGGTACCCCGTTGGCGGTTCTTTATGATACACATGTACTTACAATGACAAGAACTTACCGGTAACTAAAGTTGAGTAGCATGATTGTCACATCCCAAGATTTTCCAAATCTTGTAATGTGAAAAATAAAATGAATAAAATAAAACTTTGTTGATTTTCAGAGTGAGAAGAAACTTTTTGAATTCAAATGGGAACCTTCAAACCTATTTTGATCAAACAAATCCTAAAGGGATTTGAAAAGACAAAACATTAAATAAAGGAAAATAAAAATATTTGGAATTACTATTTTGGATCTTTTAATAAAAGATTTGGTTTTCAAAAGAAAAGGTAGATTTATAAATGAAGATTACTTTATAGAGCCAAATTAAACCTTGGCCAAGCTTTTGAAATAAAACATTTTGTTTTGATAAAAATAGTAAAGGTTTATTTAAATAAAATAATAAGGATTTAATATCCAATTTTATTTAAGTAAAGGCTTTTCCCATTTTAAATAAACACTAAAACTTATTAAAATATTTTAAATAAAGTTTTCCAAGTATTTTATATTCTCAATTAAAACCTACTGAAGTGTTTTTGGTTTTATTTTTTATTTCAAAATAAAGATTTTAATAAAACAAATCCTATTTGAATTATTAACTAAGTTCCATCTTATTTAATTATTAATGGACCCTAAAATAAAAATATTATTTTTATTTTAAACAAGTTTTCCAAATATTCTTTATTATCAAATAAAACCTACTGATTTGGTTTTGAAAATATTTAGATTTTAAATGGAGATTTTATTAAATAAATCAAACCCTATTTGATTAAATAACTAAGGTCCATTTTAATTAATGAATGGATCCTAAAAAGATTAAAAATATTATTTTATTTTTGAGACTTTGGTTTATGTTGTTAAACAGAACCAAATTCAATTGCATTGTTTGGTGAATGTTTGAATTGTTTTGGTTGTTTGAATTGTTGTTTGAAATTCAAAACAGAAAATAGAATTAGAAAAAGAAAAGACATTCAGAACAAAAAAATATGCAAGGGACCCAGCCCAACAAACTGGCCCAACAAGACCCAGTCCAGCCCACCTACTCTCTCCCGCGGCGAAACGTTTTTCACCGTGCATAGCATCCGCAGAGCCAATGACAGGTGGACCCCAACTCCCTCTCTCACTCCACTGACGAAACGGCCCCACACCCGAGCCTTCTTCCTCACCCGCGACGACCTCTTCTCCCTCCCCTCGTCGCCTTTTCTGGCAGTGATTATGCGGCTTCAATTCACCTTAATGCGGCCACCATTACTCGTCGTGACCATGCCCATTTAATCGCCCTGGCATCCTCTCCATTTCCCCTCTTTCTCCTTCCCCAAGTGCGCCCCCAGGCTGTCGAATTTTGCTCAAACACCGCCACTGTCCGACGACGCTCCGACGAGGATTCCGGCAGCCCCACGCCACCCCTTGCCTCCTCAAGCACCCAGTCGTGATCTCCATCACCTGGCGGACCTTTCTGCATCCGCAGCTCGCTCGCTGCGTCCACAGCCAAGAACGACAACAACCGCCGCCACCGTCGGTTTAACTCCGCGAGTGCCCTGTAGTTTCCGCCCGCCTTCCTCTCGTTCACGCACACACCTTCGCCGCGTCTTTGCGCGTCTGACCATGCGTTTCGTTTGTCTCCTAGTGATCCATAGCACCGTCCTCAACGACGACTGAGCGTTTCCGAGGCGCAGCCCCACTCCGGCGAGAGATTAAGCCCACTCCAGTGCACCCCTCGCCAAGATAGCACCACCTTGAGCTCCCCCAGGCTTCTGCGAACATGGTGAGCCTACTCCCTCCCTCTCTCGCTTCCTGCTTTGCCCGCGCCGCCACCATCTGACTGCACCGCCGCTCGCCGTTGACCTTGCGCCGCCAGTTAGTGACAAGCAGAGGATAGCCGTCCGATCTAGATCTAGTGGATAGGATAGAACCACTTAAAGCGAAGGGGTACGCAACCTGTGCCGCACGATCGGACTTGATCCAACGCTCCAGAGAGTGTGATCCGGGCGAAACGGTATCTGCGAATAGGAACAGGACGCGTGTCACCAGATTGTTTAAAAAAGAAATTTTGAATCTGATTTAGATGTAGATTTGAAACTCTTGTAACTTTTGATCCACACGTCCAAAATTTGCAAACTTTATATCAATGGAATCACTGGAACAAGCCCTAGCCAACCATGCAGTTTGTTTAGCAAAAAGCTTCTGTTAAAATGTTTGTTTTTGCAGAAACTTTTGTATGCTTGTTTAGATTGTAAAAATTGTTCAAAAATGATTTTGGGGATAAAATCTTTTGTAAATGGTGTGTTTTGAACCTACTGACCATAACACTTTGTGGTTTCAAAAATGTATTTGGTGAAACAAAAGAGTGATTCTTTGATTTAAAAACCATTTCTATTCAAATAAAAATATAGTTTATTTATTAAAAATGGTTTTGGAAGAAAAACCTTTGGGAAATGTTTTGTTTTAAACTCTCTGACCCTAAACACCAAGTTTTGTGGTTTGAAAACATATTTTGTGAACCCTATAGATTAATGCCTTAGTAAAAATATTTCTACACCACATAAAATGATACTTTGTTTTGAAAATGGTTTATGAAATGAAATCTTTTGCAAATGACTTTGACACTTTACAAAATGACCATTAGGTGTTTTCAAATGTATATGACCCATTAGGAATCACTTTTTAAAATAAAACAAAGCTTGGCATGCTTGCATGCCAAGCTTTAACTTTATGATTTTATGTGACGTTTTGCTTGATTGGTAGATTGAGATTGTGCCTTGCTTGATTGAATTGTAGTGACTTGAAGAGTGTGATTGTTGCAAGGACAAGGAGTGAACTTACACCCTCTACCAAAAAGGCAAGTGATGCTTCATACTTTGTCCCATTACTTTCACTATGCATTAGTGATTATTTTTCTAAGTAAAACTTGCATGAAATTTTGCTAAGTATAACCTTGCTGTAGGAAAACCTAGTAGATGAAACCTTAGTGGAACATTTCCTAAGTTAGGATTCCTATTACTATCAAGATTATCTTAGCTAATAGAAAACAAGGGTGGATTATACATTCATACTATGGAAAAATTTCTAAGTCTGAGGACTTGTGTTTTTATTTAATAAAACAACTAAGTTAATGAATCACCTGGGTGGAATGGTAATTGCTTGGTGGTTTTTGGTTGAGTGGTTCACAAGGCCCATGTCTATGGTTGACCTTGTGTATCTCACTTGTGGATGGACACCCAGGAACAAAGATATTTGAGATGTCAAATGTTGAGAAGCTTCAAGTGCAGCCACTTGGCATTATGGGCTCTGCCTGGATCATATAGGTTGCAAGAACTTAGCCATATGGACAGTTGGTGGTAGAGTTTGATAGGTTGGAATGCGTCCATTTTGGTCTAAGGGAAGGCTTCTGAAAGATCTTGTCTTGGTGAAACCAAGTCTTGTGGGGAAAGTGCACAACCTCTGCAGAGTGTAAAATCTAAGTACTTAGCCATGTCCCTGGTAAAGGACAATTTGAGCATCAATACATGGAAGCAATCAAGAATCTCATCATTCATATTTCTAAGTTAAAAACTTGTGGTTTGAACAAGGGTTAAGGAGTTTTCAATCTTTTGATTGGGAGAAATGATTTTTGTCAAGCAAAACTTAGTGTTTTCAAATGTTAAGGAAAAATCTATTTTAAGCAATGCAAGCCTCAACTCCACTTAGCCAAATGCATATAGATGATAGACTCCACTATACTACCATAGTATCACTTGCCAATACAATTCAAATGTATTGACCCTTGTGGCTGTAACTTGTTATGTTGCAGGCTTGTTTGATATTAGTGAAGTTGATTGATTAGGATTACAAGTCTACAACCAACATGTCTGCCTGTGGCACTTTGAAGATGAAGGACCCCATGCTTATAGTTATTCTGCTGCAATGTAATGTAATAGCCAAATGAGCTATGTATGATGTAATAAAATTATGTTATTCCTGGTTATAAAGTTGTATTATGACCTTTGATTCTTGATATTACATCTTAACTGTGGATGCTAGCTATTGATCCAAGGACTAGCATTGTAAACACAGGGGACTCTACCTTATTAAAGGTTGGGACCCTTATAATGATGAGCGGCCCTCATACTCAAGGGACATGAGATTGCCAACTTATATTTCGTCAAGCATATACTCCTTCCTTGTTCACTTTAAGCTTAATCACCTCAAGATGCTTATGATAGGGGCAATGAGGGCACAAAGCTAGTAAGTGCCATAATCTTTTGAAAGCTCCTTATGAACTTGAAATCTCTCCTTCCCTCTGTGAAGGGACCTTTCTTCTACTTCTAAGTTGAGTCAGTAAACCTATTCCTCTCTATCTCCAGCAAGAATTTGAGTTGTTGTGTTTCAAGCAGTCATATGATGATTTATTCAATCATGTTATCCATCTTCCTTGTTTGCACAAGACTCTTATCAAAATGAGTATTACTTTGAAAGCTAGCATTGTGAAAAACCTTTTATGTTTGAGAAAAGAGTACTCTTGTTGTAAACTTCTACAAAAGCTTTATTTGAAAATTGTTTGCCAACTGTTCTCTGACCAAGAACAAAGTTTGTCAATCCCAATTATGATTTATCTTTATGCATTTTTATTGTGACTCCCATACTTGTTTCAAGCTAAGTTATATAATGGTGAGTTGCTTCCTTCTATGAGTTGTGCATTGGTAAGTGTGATGCATATTGTATGTATTATTTTTATCGACACTTCACTCCATAAACCCGTGGACATGTTTACTGAGCTCAGTTTTTGCTTGGGGACAAGCGAGGTCTAAGATTGGGGGGAGTTGATACGTCCAATTTGCATCACCATTCTATATCATAATTTGCCTCTATTCATTGATATATTTCGTATTAAGAGGTGTTACTTATGTCTTTTCTTATGTTTATGTATGTTGGATGATTCTTGGAGGATGAACTGCCGGAGTCAGGATTCTGATGGAAAAAAGCGGTGTTTTGATGCAATTTCGCGAAGATCAGAAAAATACTATAAAAACTACGGAAAATCCTATTTTCCCAGAAGATGAAGGATGCCAGAAGGGGAGGCGGAGTTGGGCCACAGGGGCCCATACCCCCCAGGCGCGGGCCACCCTAGGTCGTGCCTAAATGGGGTGTGGCTACCCTGGCCCACCTCTGGCTCTGCCCTCTCTCCTATATCTTCTCCTCGAAACCCTAATATACGGGGAGCGACCATAGAAATATTCTGCCGCCTCTACGGGGCGGAAAACAACGAGAGAGAAAGAGCTCTCCGGCAGACAGATTTCTACCGGGGAAATTCCTTCCCGGAGAGGGGAGATCGTCGCCATCAACACCGTCATCAAGCTAGACTTCAGTGGGATCATCATCATCATCCACACAATCTCTCCACTAGCACCATCATCACCACTCCATCCTGCTATAACAATTATGTTGAATCTTGCATAGTTCTTAGGGGAAACTTTCTCTATGTTGATTACTTTTGTAGTTGATGCTTGTGAGTGGAACCATTGAATTATTGTTTGTGTTTAGATTGTTATCCATCATTATATCATCTCTGATCTTGATCCATATGATGTCTCGTGAGTAGTTCGTTTAGTTCCTGAGGACATGAGATAAGTCATGTTGTTAGTAGTGGATTTGTGTTGAGATATTATTCAATGGTTTAATATTTAAGTTGTGGTGCTATGCTTCTAGTGGTGTCATGTGAACGTCGACTACATGATACTTCACCATTTATGGGCCTAGTGGAATGCATTGTGTATTTGGCTACTAATTGTGGGGTTGCCGGAGTGACAGAAACCTGAACCCCCATTAGGAAACCATTGCACAAGGGAGTGTAGGATCTCAGAGTTTAAGGTTGTGGTTAGGTTTATATCTTAATTGCTTTCTTCTAGTTGCGGATGCTTGCAAGTGGTTTAATCACAAGTATGTATTAGTCCAAGTAAGGTCGGTACATTAGCATAGGTTCACCCACACAACACTTATAAAACCAAAGAAGATTAATCAGCTATATGAGACGAAAGAACTTGACAGTATTCCCATGTGTCCTCGAGAACGTTTGGTCCTTATTAGTATTTCCACTGGCTTGTCCTTCGCTAAGAAAGGATTGGGCCACTACTGCAATTATTTGATGTCTTTATTTACTTGCACTTTATTTCCTTGTTTTATCATAAAACAACTAAAATTCCATTTGCTAAGTATTTACATAGATTTCCTGCTCCATACCATTAGCCAACACCTTCTGCTCCTCGTTGGAATCGACACTCCTATTTATTGAAAGTACTACGATAAACCCCGTATACTTGTGGGTCATCAGGCTCCACTATCGAGCACCCATTTTGCTCCACCGGAAGCATATTCCTACAAGAAAATTAAGCTTTGGTTTTAGGTACCCATTTTGCAATGGGTCCCTTTTTGTTAGTGACAGGGGTCTTTGACACCCAAATGGTCCAATGATGCGTGTAATAAATTCTAACATATTTTGCATAAACATGACCATCATAAGATTGTAAAAGAATGTAATAGGGGTTGTTCTTCCTGGCAAAGTTGTCACTTTGTATGAGAGTAGGACCATGATAGGGCCCTTGAGCATTTCCCTTGTTTTTTCTCCTCTTCTTGTTCTTCTTCTTCTTAGGCTTGGGAGCACTCTCAAAAACGTGCTTGTTGACCTACACTTTGGAAAGTTGATCTTTCAACACATTATTCTCCTCAATGAGATTCACATGCTTGCAACAAGGGTTAGAGGAACTAGACAAGTCTATAATTTGCATAGCGGAAGACTTAGCAATTTCACAAGTTATTTGAGTTTGAAGTTGCTCATGGTCTTCAAAAAGACTTGAGAATTTTCTCTCCAAGGCTTTGAGTTTCTCAAGATCCTCTTGATTCCTATCATGAACAACACCAAACTCAACTTTCTCATTTTAAGCACTTTAACCAAAGCTTCAGAACGATCACGTTCTTTAGTGAGAGAGCACATGGATATGTTAAGGTAGTCTACTAGCTTAGAGACATTTTTCTCAAGATTGATTCTCATATTTTGTTCATCCTCAAGGCTTTGTGTGAGTGAAGCAATTTCATCAGCGGCATCTCTTTCATTTTTACTTAGCAAGTCAAGAAGTTCTTCCTTTTTATCTTAAGCATCCCTATAATGATCAAGTTGACTAAGAAAAGCATCAAAGCTAGTTTTAGTCTCTTCATCCAAGGTAGCAATGAACTCACACATGTCTACCATCTCTATCTTTATCTCTAGGCCTTTAATAGTAAGAGAGGAAGGTTCACTAGAGATGGGTTTAGGAGTGGGATTGGGTGTTACCTTGGTGGCCTTGGCCATGATACACTTTTGGTTGGAGGAGATGACGTTCTCGTTGGGGAGTCAAAGAGGGACAATCGTGGAGTAGAAGTAGTGGCAATAGCAGCGACTCCCATAATCTCACCACCTTGGACTTCATCATCATCCATGCCCGAGAGGTACTCTTCATGAACCACCATATCCCATTCCTTGTTGGCAACATTCTTGACAGCGAAGTTCTTGTTCAAATGATGAGGAGATCTTGAATTGATCTTGCGAATGAGGCATCCACCATTGTCTTCTCGGTTCTCAAAGGGGCAATTTGCCACAAAGTGACTCTTGTCATTGCAATTGTAGCATGATCTCACTTTGGGGGGCTTGTTTGTTGAGTTGAATCTTGAGTTGTCCCTTGAACTTGGCTTCATACCCGGCTTGTTCCAAAAGGCTCTTGTGGAAAGGGCAAGATGTTCGTTGAAAGCATACTTGAGGTCCTCTTGACACCACTCACTAGCGTCATCTTCATCATCAACCTCCACCACCTTGGCCTTCAAGGCAAGATTCACCTTTTGTGACCAAAAAGCACGAGCGGATTCCGCATTCTTCTTGGCAATGGTCATGGCAATCACTTCACTCAAGACTTCTTGGGATGTCATGATGTGAAAGTTATTTCTTCCCTTGATGGAGTTGAGCTTTGTTCTTCAAATGGAAGGAGGGCTTTAACAAACTTCCTCTTCATGAACTTGTCGTCCACATAGGTAGCTCCAAGGTCTCTCATGGTGCAACAAAGTACCTTGAGCCGCCTATGCATATCTTTGGGTGTCTCATCATCTTGCATTGTGAAACCATCGCACTCATTGTTGATATCGTCAAACTTGGAGCTTTGGATGCTAGCATTTTCCACAAATAGCTCGATGAGATGATCCCAAGCTTCCTTGGAGGTGGTGAATTGGCGAATGTGAGCAAAGTCCTTGGGAATCAATGCCTTTTGAATCATTCCCAACGCAATGGCATTGAGTTGCTTGTCCACCACTTCACCCCGAGTCAACTTCTTTGGGTCATATGGAGAGAAGCCTTCTTCTACAATTTTCATTAACTCAATAAAAGAGCTGGAAATATGAGATTGCATTAGATATTGCCAAATAGTGAAATTTGAATTATCTAGCATGGGGGGTGGTCCTTGAGGAATGATATGTGGCATGGGAATTGGTGGGTCTGAAGTGTACTTCGGCGGTAGGGGCACCGCCGAGTAATCCTTCCCTAATCTCCCTCTTTAGAGGATGAGTCACCGATCCCCTCGGTGCTCTCGCTTGGAGCCTTGGGAGTTGTTTGAGCAACAAAGCCAAGACCCAAGTGAGTCTAGACGGCCACGGGATTCTGAAGGATTTCACAGCATAGTAAATCAAAATTTTCTACGGATGCGAACGGGAAAAGCCAAGATCTAATCTAGGAGATGCAAACAACGAGGGGGGAATAGATGAGATCTTCATACCCTTAAAGATTTTCACAGCGGAACGTTCAACGAACGTGGTTGATGTAGTCGTACTCGCTTCTCCTCCTCGCGATCCGATCCGATCTAACACCGCAAGTGGCGATGCCTCCGAGAGATCACACGTGCGGCACCTCGTCGTCTCCTCGTTCCTCGTTCCAGCAAGTGGGGTGGAGAGATGGATTGGATCTACAACACGACGGCGTGGTGCAAGAGGTGGAGAGTTTCTGCGGCAGGGCTTCGCCTACGCGCAGTCGGGAGGGCTTCGCCTTCGCAAAGATGAACACAATGACACGATCTAATTGCTCCACTTAATTTGGGTTTGTCCATCATATCATTCTCCCAATGATATGATCTCATTATTAATCGACAACCCATGTCTATGGTTAGGAAACCTTAACCATCATTAATCAATGAGCTAGTCCATAGAGGCGTACTAGGGACGCGGTGTTGTTCACAAACCACACAAGTATTAAAGTTTCCGCTTAATACAATTCTAGCATGGAATATAAACTTTATCATGAGCAATAATTATAATAATAACATCTTTATTATTGCCTCTAGTGCATAATTCCAACAGTCTCCCACTTGCACTAGAGTCAATAATCTAGTTTACATCTGGCAACAATCTAACACCGATGGCACTAAGGTGCTGATCATGTTTTGCACGTGGAAGAGGTTTAGTCAATGGATCTGCGACATTCAGATCTGTATGTACTTTGCTAATCTTCAGATCTCCATCTGCTATATAATCTCGGATTATATGAAACTTGCGGTTGATATGCTTGGTCTTTGGATTATATCTTGGTTCCTTGGCCAGTGCTATGGCGCCAGTGTTGTCACACAATACCTCCAGTGGGTCCAAGGCACTTGGAACCACACCAAGCTCAGTGATGAAGTTCCTGATCCAAACTCCTTCACTTGACGCTTCTGCAGCAGCCATGTATTCCGCTTCTACTGTAGATCACGCGATCACGCTTTGCTTGCAGCTTCTCCAGCTCACAGCTCCTCCATTCAAAATATAAACGTATCCTGTCTGAGATTTAGAATCATCCTTGTCGGTGTCGAAACTAGCGTCGACGTAACCCTTTATGACGAGTTGTTCATCACCTCCATAGACTAAGAACATTTCTTTAGTCCTATTTAAATACTTTAGGATGTTCTTCACGGCTGTCCAGTGTTCCACTCCTGGATCACTTTGGTACCTGCTCGTCAAACTAAGAGCATTGGACACATCCGGTCTAGTACACAGCATGGCATACATGATAGAACCTATGGGCGAGGCATAAGGCACTTTGCTCATAGCTTCTTTATCATTTACCATAGCTGGACACTGAGCCCTGCTCAATATCTTACCTGACAACATAGGCACTGAACCTTTCATTGCCTTATCCATTCTGAACCTTTTCAGAACTTTGTCTAGGTATGTACTCTGGCTTAAAGCTATTAGGCGTCTTTGTCTATCTCTACAGATTTTGATGCCCAATATATAAGCAGCTTCCCCTAGGTCTTTCATTGAAAAACATTTGTTAAAATAACTCTTCACGTCGTTAAGCATGTCAATGTCATTTCCAATCATCAATATGTCATCCACATATAGTACCAGAAATGTCACTGAGCTCCCACTCACTTTCTTGTAGATACAAGCTTCGTAGCTATTTGGAATAAATCCAAAGCTCTTGATCACTTGATCAAAACGAAGGTTCCAACTCCGAGATGCTTGCTTCAGTCCATAAATGGAACGCTGAAGTTTGCACACTTTATTAGCATCCTTAGGATCGACAAAACCTTCGGGTTGCATCATATACAACTCTTCATCAATGTTGCCATTGAGGAATGCAGTCTTGACATCCATCTGCCATATTTCATAATCATGAAACGCAGCAATTGCTAATAAAATCCGAATGGATTTAAACATCGCTACAGGAGATAAAGTCTCATCATAGTCAACACCTTGAACTTGTCGAAAACCTTTTGCGACAAGCCGTGCTTTATAGACAGTAACATTACCATCCGCGTCCGTTTTCTTCTTAAATATCCATTTGCACTCAACGGCCTTTCGGTCGCTAGGAGGGTCCACCAAAGTCCATACTTGGTTTTTGCTCATGGATCCCAATTCGGATTTCATGGCCTCTAGCCATTTCTCAGAGTCTGGGCTCATCATCGCTTCCTCATAGTTTGCAGGTTCACTGTCGTCTACTAACAAGACAGTTAAGACAGGGTTGCCATACCACTCAGGAGGGGCATGTGACCTTGTTGACCTGCGATGTTCAGTAGTAGCATCGTCCGAAGCTTCATGATCCTTGTCATTAGCTTCCTCTATTGTTGGTGCAGTCGACACTAGAACAATTTCAGGTGCTGCGCTACTCTCCAACTCAAGAGAAGGTTCAACAACCTCGTCTAGCTCTACTTTCCTCCCACTCACTTCTTTCGAGAGAAACTCCTTCTCAAGAAAGGATCCGTTCTTTGTGACAAACACTTTGCCTTCAGATCTATGATAGAAGGTATACCCAATAGTTTCCTTAGGGTATCCTATGAAGACGCATTTCTCCGCTTTGGGTTCGAGCTTGTCCAGCATCAACTTCTTGACGTAAGCTTCTCATCCCCAAACTTTAAGAAACGACAACTTAGGTTTAGCACCAAACCACAGTTCATACGGTGTCGTCTCAACGGATTTAGATGGTGCCCTATTTAAAGTGAATGCAGCGGTTTCTAATGCATAACCCCAAAATGATAACGGCAATTCAGTAAGAGACATCATTGATCGCACCATATCTAATAAAGTTCGATTCCGGCGTTCAGACACACCATTGCGCTGTGGTGTTCCGGGTGGCGTGAGTTGCGAAACAATTCCGCTTGCTTTAAGATGCGTGAGAAAATCATAAATCAAATATTCACCTCCACGATCGGATCGTAGAAACTTAATTTTTCTGTTACGATGGTTTTCCACTTCATTCTGAAATTATTTGAACTTTTCAAATGTTTCAGATTTATGTTTCATCAAATAGATATACCCATATCTACTTAAGTCATCAGTAAAAGTGAGAAAGTAGTGATATCCACCGCACGTCGAAACACTCATCGGTCCACATACATCGGTATGTATGATTTCCAACAAGTCCGTTGCTCGCTCCATCATTCCGGAGAACGGAGTTTTGATCATCTTGCCCATGAGGCATGGTTGACATGTGTCAAATGATTCAAAATCAAGAGACTCCAAAAGTCCATCAGAATGGAGTTTCTTCGTGCGTTTAACACCAATATGACCTAGACGGCAGTGCCACAAATAAGTAGTATTATCACTATCTACCTTGCATCTCTTAGCCTCAATGTTATGGATGTGTGTTTCATCCCTTTCGAGATTCAGAATAAATAAACCATTCACAGCAGGTGCATGACCATAAAATATGTTACTCATATAAATAGAACAACCATTATTCTCAGATTTAAATGAATAACTGTCTTGCAATAAACATGATCCAGATATGATGTTCATGCTCAACGCAGGCACATAATAGCATTTATTGAGGTTTTAAACTAATCCCGAAGGTAAAACTAAGGAGAGCGTGCTGATGGCCATCACATCAACTCTTGATCCGTTGCCAACGCGCATTGTCACCTCATCCCTCGCCAGCCGCCGTCTATTCCGTAGCTCCTGTTTCAAGTTACAACTATTAGCAACTGAACCAGTATCAAATACCCAGGTACTAAAACGAGGGCTAGTAAGGAAAACATCAATAACATGTATATCAAATATACCTTTGATGGTGCCAGCCTTCTTGTCCGCTAAGTACTTTAGACAGTTGCGCTTCTAGTGACCCTTGTCCTTGCAATAGAAGCACTCAGTGTCCGGCTTGGGTCCAGACTTGAGCTTCTTCTCAGCAGGGGCAACGCGCTTTCCGCCGCCTTTCTTGAAGGGCTTCTTTGCACCCTTACCTTTCTTAAAGATGGGGGGCTTGTTGACCATCAACACATGATTATCCTTCTTGATGTCCACCTCCGCAGCTTTCAGCTTAGCGAAGAGCTCGGTGATCGTATCAGTGGAACCAATCTGATTATGAGTAACTACAAAACCTTTGTAGCTAAGAGAGAGTGATTGCAGAACCCTGTCAATCTTGAGCTCCTCTGGAATCTTGCAGTCCAGTTGCTCAAGGCGTTGAGTGTAGCCCGACATCTTAATGGCATGCTCACTAACGGAACTCCCTTCCTCCATCTTGCAGTTAAAGAATTTCTCAGAGATCTCATATCTCTCAGAACAGGCCTGAGTCTGGAACATAGTTTTCAGTTCCTCAAGAATCTCAAAGGGGCCCGGGAAATCCTCAAAACGATTTTGAAGATCCGATTCCATAGACAACAACATGGTGCTCTTAATCACACCATAATCATCTTTGCACAACTGATAAACAGCTTTCTCATCAGCCGGCACATCTACAGCAGGGGCGTCACCTAGCGCTTTCTCAAGGACATAGTCCTTTTGTCCGCCAGCGAGAATGATTCTCAGATTGCGGAACCAGTTGGTGAAGTTAGACCCATTGTTCTTAAGCTTTTCATCCTCAGCAAAAACGTTGAAGTTGAAGTTGGACTTAGCCATTATCTACAAAATTTGCAAGTACAATTTAGACTATGTTCATGATAACTAGTTCAACTTAATCAAATTACTAGATGAACTCCCACTAAATTCAACATCCATCAAGTTGTTTAGTGAACATGATCCAAATTCACCGCACCTAATCTGATTTTCACGAGAAGAGATGTGGTTTCAATGGTGGACAACGAAGTGTCGATCATATCATTCATATGACTCATGCTTAACCTTTCGGTTCATGTGTTCCGAGGCCATGTCTGTACATGCTAGGCTCGTCAAGTCAAACCCAAGTATTTCCGCGTGTGCAAAACTGGCTTGCACCCGTTGTATGTGAACGTAGAGTTTATAGCACCCGATCATCACATGATGCTTGAACATGACGAACTTTCGCAACGGTGCATACATGGGGAGAACACAGTTTTATCTTGATCTTTAAGTGAGGAATCATCTTATAATGCTACCGTTGCGATCTAAGCATAATAAGATACATAGAAGGATAAACATCACATGCATATAACTTTATGTGACATGGTATAGCCAATCTTCGCGCAATGATCTCCATCTTGTGCGTGCCAGCATGATCTCCATCACTCCACCATGATTGCCTCCACCACGAATAGCAACTACAACTATTGCTAACTACTTAGCGATAAAGTAAAGCTATTACATGGCGTATAAGAAGTTGACACACAGGTCATACACAATTATAAAGATAACCATATGGCTCCTGCCGGTTGTGTACTCATCGACATGCAAGTCGTGAAACATTACAAAACATGATCATTGCATACAACATATACATCACATCTTGGGCCATACCATATCACAGAAAACACTCCCTGCAAAAACAAGTTAGACGCATCTACTTTGTTGTTGCATGTTTTACGTGGCTTATGGGAGTAGCAAGCTAAGAACGATTCTTACCTACGGAAAGCCATAACGGTGATATTATGGTTGCCAAACTCCGGTGTAAATCCCATGACAACTATAGTGAGAGAAGCTGGCATCCACCAGCCGCATGTGTGGAACAAGCCACGCGTCAAGTGCGGAGCCGGTCTCGCGAACGAGGTCGCGTAAGGTTGGCCTGGACCGCTTCGATCTCACTATCCCGCGTCATAAGAAGTACACAAACAAGAGGCTTGCAACAGAAAACATCAACGCCCGCAACAACCATGTTACGTTCTACTCGTGAAACACATCTACGCATAGATCTAGCTCTGATACCACTGAAGGGTTTCGCAGCATAGTAAATCAAAATTTTCTACGGATGCGAACGGGAAAAGCCAAGATCTAATCTAGGAGATGCAAACAACGAGGGGGGAATAGATGATATCTTCATACCCTTGAAGATTCGCACAGCGGAACATTCAATGGACCGTGGTTGATGTAGTCGTACTCGCTTCTCCTCCTCGCGATCCGATCCGATCTAACACCGCAAGTGGCGATGACTCCGAGAGATGCACATGTGCGGCACCTCGACGTCTCATCCTTCCTCGGTCCAGCAAGTGGGGTGGAGAGATGGATTGGATCTACAACACGACGGCGTGGTGCAAGCGGTGGAGAGTTTCTGCGGCAGGGCTTCGCCTACGCGCAGTCGGGAGGAAGAGAGAGAGGAGGGGAAGCAGGGCGGCTAGGGTTGAGGAGGAGGTGTGGGGAGGGTGCGCCCCCAGCCCTCTTTATATAGAGGGGTGGGTGGCTGGGCCTTGCCCCTCCCCCAAGCCCTAGGTCGGCGGCCAAGGAGGGAGGAGTGGGGGGCAAGTTCCCCCCCCCCTTCTAGAAGCTCCCCTAGGGTTTCCCTAGGTGCTTGGCCGGCTGGGCCTATGGGGCCTTGTGCCCCTGGCCCAATGCGGCCAGGGCACTCCCTCGTATGCCCACGCCCCCTCCCAACAAGTGGGGCCACGTTGGTCCCACTCCGGAAGGTTCTAGAAGCTTCCGGTACAATACCGAACAACCCGAAACAATTCCGAACTCCAAAAACTGCATTGACTTATATGAATCTTATTCTCCGGACCATTCCGAAACCTCTCGTGATGTTATGGATATCATCCGAGACTCCGAACAAAAACTCATAAACCAATTATCCAATTTATCCTAGCGTCGAGAAACGTTAAGTGTGTGACCCTTCGGGTTCGAGAATATGCAGACATGATCTTCTATCAATAATCAACAGCGGGGTCTGGAAACCCATATTGACTCCCACACATTCATCGATGATCATATCGGATGAACCATGATGCCAGGATTCAATCAATCCCATATATATTCCCTTCGTCGCGCGATATTTTACTTGCCCGAGATTCGATCGTCGGTACCGGTATACCTAGTTCAATCTCGTTCACAGCAAGTACTTTACTCGTTCCGTAACCCGATATCACTTTATGATTAGCTCCTTAACCACGTGCTTGCAAGCGGTGTTGATATCGATTACCGAGTGGGCCCGAAGTATATCTCTCCGACTTGGGAGGGACAAATCCCATCTCGATACATACAACCCAACAGGTACTTTCGATCACCTGAGAGACACCTTTATGATCACCCTCTTATAGGATGACGTTTGATGACCTCAAAGCTTTCTTCCGATTCCAGGGAGTTGCATTATCTCATGGTCTAAGGAATACAATATTTGAAATAAGAAAAGCTTCGCAAAGATGAACACAATGACACGATCTAATTGCTCCACTTAATTTGGGTCTGTCCATCATATCATTCTCCCAATGATATGATCTCATTATTAATCAACAACCCATGTCTATGGTTAGGAAACCTTAACCATCATTAATCAATGAGCTAGTCCATAGAGTTGTACTAGGGACACGGTGTTGTTCACAAACCACACAAGTATTAAAGTTTCCGCTTAATACAATTCTAGCATGGAATATAAATTTATCATGAGCAAGAATTATAATAATAACATCTTTATTATTGCCTCTAGGGCATAATTCCAACAGATTCACCTCGGGGGCGGTCGCCGAAACATTGGGAGGAGGCTGGGTGGCTTGGGGTGTAACAATAGGAGTGTTAACCATGGGGTTAGGCTTAAGCGACTGCAATAGAGCCATCATTTACTCAAACTTGGTAAACATGGAAGTCTCCAATTTCTTGAGGTCTTCCATAGAGGTCAAGTTCTTGGAGTTATCACCACCGCCACACTCATTGTCGGCCATCGTCTCTTAGGTGGTAAAGCTCGAAGTAAGAGCCTTGGCTCTAATACCAATTGAAAGGTCCAACTTTGGTCGACTAGAGGGGTGAATAGGAGACTGCCAATTTTTATCTTTTTAGTAAAGTTTAGGCTTTGCAAGAAGTAAGGTTCTCTAGATATGCAACTAGATGAGATCCTATATGCTAGAGAACAAACAACAAGTGATAGAATGGTAAAGGACAAGAAGTAAAGGTGTGGAGCAACTAAACCGGATAGGAGACGCGGAGATGTAATTCCCGTAGTTCACTTCCAAGGAAGCTACGTCTATGTTGGAGAGGTTTCGGGGCCACACAAGGTCACACGAGTGCCACAAAGGCCTCACCTTCTTCTCCGGTGAGAACCACCACAAATGCGGCCTCACAATCCATTAACCAGTGACCTTGAAGGCGCCAACCAAAACCTTTACAACAAGGTAGAGGGGGAAGCTCCACAACTCAATTGGAGGACCTCAACGACACCACTAGGGATGTAAATGGTATGGATAACTTATGCTCCGAATTCGCATCCGCGTCCGTTTTTGAGGATATGGTATGCATTTTTAGATATCCGGCGGATATGGAGGCGGATGCGGATATGTATCGAGCAGATATCCGAGGAATATGGTAGCGGATATGGTATTTATGATATTCGACGGATAAGGATAATCCGACATTTTATGCGGATTATCCGAGGTACTCAAATAGGATAATCCGATAAATTTAGCACAACCCCAATATCTAGACAATGTAGTAAGTGTATCGGCTAGCTATACATGCTACATATGCATGTTATACTATGTTATTATCAATATTGCACTTCTATACTACTTCTATCTAGTGTTGCACGTTTTCTTATTATTTCTTTTGCATAAACTAAAGAGATTTTTATTTTTCTATGTGTATTTGTTCAATTATCCTCTTACGATCCGAGTCCGCTCCATATCCGCAATCCGATATAATCCACATTCGAATCCGCATTCGGCTATTATCCGCTTCGATCTGAATCCGCTAAAAAAATATGGTAAAGGATATGGTAATAGCAATATCCGATCTTATCCGTTTACATCCTTAGACACCATAGAGCTTCACAACGAATGCCCTTAGCTTTAATGTAGAGGTCCCAATCTTAGATAAGATAGAGCCTCCTGTGTTTTACAATGCTAGTCCCTGGATCAATAGCTAGCATCCACAGTTAAGATGTAATATAAAGAAACAAAGGTCATAATATAACTTTATAACCAGGAATAACATAAGTTTATTACATCAAAACATAGCTCATTTGGCTATTACATTACATTGCAGCGGAATAACTATAAGCATGGGACCTTTGTCTTCAAAGTGCCACAGGCAGATGTTGGTTGTAGACTTTGTAATCCTAATCAATCAATCTTCACTAAAATCAATCAAACCTGCAACATTACAAGTTACAGCCACAAGGGTCAATACATTTGAATTGTATTGGCAAGTGATACTATGGTAGTATAGTGGAGTCTATCATCTATATGCATTTGGCTAAGTGGGGTTGAGGCTTGCATTGCTCAAAATAGATTTTTCCTTAACATTTGAAAATACTAAGTTTTGCTTGGCAAAATCCTTTTTCTCAATCAAAGATTTGAAGATCCTTTCAAGGCATCTCTCCATCAAAGATTGAATATTTCAAACAACCCTTGTTCAAACCACAAGTTTTAACTTTTGAAATTTGAATGATGAGATTCTTGATTGCTTCCATGTCTTGATGCTCAAATTGTCCTTTACCAGGGACATGGCTAAGTACTTAGATTTTACACTCTGCAGAGGTGGTGCACTTTCCCCACAAGACTTGGTTTCCCAAGACAAGATCTTTCAGAAGCCTTCCCTTAGACCCAAATGGACGCGCTCCAACCTATCAAACACTACCACCCACTGTCCATATGGCTAAGTTCTTGCAACCTATATGATCATGGCAGAGCCCATATTGCCAAGTGGTTGCACTTGAAGCTTCTCAACATTTGACATCTCAAATCCCTTTGTTTCCTGGGTGGCATACCACAAGTGAGATACACAACCCAAGTCCATGGCCTTGTGTAACCACTCAACATATCCCAATCCTTCCATTCCACCCAGGAGATTCATTAACTTAGTTGTTTTATTAAACAAAACCTAAGTCCTCAGACTTAGAATATTTTTCCATAGTGTGAATATATATTCCACCCATGTTTTCTATTAGCTAGGCTAAGCTTGATAGTAATAGGAATCTTAACTTAGGAAGATTTCTACTAAGGTTTCATCTACTAGTTTTCCTATAGTAAGGTTTATACTTAGCAAAATCCATGCAAGTTTTACTTAGCACAATCACTAATGCATAGTGAAAGTAATGGGACAAAAAGTATGAAGCATCACTTGCCTTTTTGGTAGAGTATGGGTTCACTCCTTGTCCTTGCAACAATCACACTCTTCAAGTCACTACAAATCAATCAAGCAAGGCACAAACTCAATCTACCAAACAAGCAAAACAACACATAAAATAACAAAGTCAAAGTAATGCATGCAAGCATGCCAAGATTTGTTTTGTTTTGAAAAGTGGTTCCTAATGGGTCATAAGCTTTTGAAAACACCTTTTGGTCATGTTGTCAAGTATCAAAGTCATTTGCAAAAGGTTTCACTTCAAAAACCATTTTCAAAACAAAGTATCATTTTATGTGGTGTAGAAATATTTTTACTAGGTAATTAATCTGTAGGGTTCACCAAATATGTTGCGGTTTATCAAAACTTGGTGTTTTTGGTCAGTAGGTTTGGTCCAAAACATTTTCTCCAAAGTTTTTACTCAAAACCATTTTCATAACAAAACAATAGTTTTATTTGGCTAGAAATGGACTAAACTAGTTAATCCATTCTAAACTTTTCCAAATCCATTTTCCAAATCATGGGTTGGTTCCTAGGGTCAGTAAGGTCACAACAAACCATTTTTCAAAAGTTTTCCTTCAAAATCATTTTCAATAAATAAATTACATTTCTATTTGATTAGAAATGGTTTTAAATCAAAGAATCATTTCTTTATTTCACCAAATACATTTTTGAGTCCACCAAGTGTTTCCTAGGGTTAGTAGGTTCAAATCAATCCAATTGCCAAAGATTTTAACCCCAAATTCAATTTTAAACAATTTTTACATCCTTAACAAGCATGCAAATGTCTCTGCAAATTCAAACAAGCTAACAGATACTATTTGCTAAACTAAGGGTATGGTTGGCTAGGGCTTGCTCTCCTGAATCCAACGACATAAAATTTGTAATTTTTGGACGTGTGGATCCAAAGTTATAAGGGTTTGAAATTCACAAAATATTCTGTTTTCAAATCAGTTTTAAATGGATCGGGACACTGGCGTCATTCTCTGGTTGATACCGGTTCGGCGGATCGGGCGACGTTGGATTTAATTGACATCGCGTCTTAGATCGTTCGATACCCTTAAACGCTTTCTTTCCTAGCCATTGGATCAAGATCGGACGGCTGCCGCTCGCCAAGGGCGGCGTGATGACAACGGCGGGCGAGCGGTTAGCGGCCAGCGAGCGGCGAAGCGAACAGAGGAGGAAAGCTCACCGAGGTCGCGAGGATGAGGCGATGTTGTTCGTGTGGTCGTCGTGGACAGGGGCGCACGGGGACGGGCATGATTTCTCGTCGGAGTTGGTTCTGGCGACGGTCGCGCGCGGTCGAGGTCGAGAACGACGCTGTGGTCCACGGGAAGACAAACGGAGGACTGGTTTAGCTGCGCAATATCATGGTAAAGATGTGTGCGTGATCTAGAGGACACGGGGTGGTCGGATTTCACCTGTGGGCGTCGTCGGAGTAGAGGCAGACGGCGGCGGTACTGGAGGTTGTTGTTGACGAGGCTCAGGGGTGCCCGCGGGGAAGCTGAGGTTACAGAGCGGTGCTCCTGAGTCTGGCGACCCTGCCTGCTTGCTCGGGAAGTCAAGGGCGATGTGATGCCGCCAGAATTTGGCCGAGAACTCGTCGGAGACGGCGACGGTGCAGAAAAGATTGGCGACAGCCTGGTGGCTCTCGATGCGTGGGGTTTGGGGGGAATGAAAGAGGAGGAAGAGGGGATTTAACTCGCGTGATCACTGCGAGGTTTAATCGTGGCATTAAGTCGAATTGACGACGCGAAATTTACTGTCAGGAACGGGGAGGAACGGTCGAGCGGGGTGGAGAGGAAGAACAGTGCCAAGTGGGTTCGGCCAGTCAGTGGGAAAGAGACGAGGAGGAGGTCCACCTGCCAGTGAGGGTGTGGGTTAGGTTTGCGGTGGATAAAAACGGTTCGGGGGAGGAAGGAGCTGGGTTGTTGGGCTGTTGGGCTGGGCCTTGTTGGGCTGCTGTTGTTTCTCTCTTTTTTTTTGTACGGAAACTTTTTCCTTTTCTAATTCTATTTACTGATTTGAAATTCAAACTAACCATCCAATCAACCAAATAAATTCAAACAAACACCACACTTCACAACTTTTGAACTTGATTCTGTTCAGTATCAAATACCAAAAATTCTAAAATAAAAACAATATTTTAATTCATTTTAGGATCCATTCATTAATTAAATAAAAGGTATCTTTAGTTATTTATTTAAATAGGGTTTGATTTAATTAATAAAATCACCATTTTAAATCCAAATATTTTCAAAACAAAATCAGTAGGTTTTATTTGGAAATAAAGAATATTTGGGAAACTTTTTAAAACAAAATAACCTTTTATTTTAGGGTCCATTAATAATTATATATAATAGACTTTCATTATTAAATCAAATAGGATTTGTTTTATTGAGATATTTATTTTGAAATCTAAAAATAAAGCCAAAACACTTTAGTAGGTTTTATTTGTGAATATCAAATATTTGGGAAAACTTATTTTAAATAATTTAATAAGTTTTGATGTTTCAAATTAAATTGGTAAAACCTTTTATTTAAATAAAGTTGGATATTAAATCCTTATTAATTTATTTAAATAAACCTTTGCTAATTTTATTTAAAATAAAATGTTTTAATTCCCAAAGTTTTGGTCAAGGTTTAATTTGGCTTTATAAAATAATCTTTATTCATAAATCTTTTATTTCTTTTGAAAACCAAATCTCTTATTAAAGGATCCAAAATAGTAATTCCAAAACATTTTAATTTCCTTTATTAAATGTTTATCTTTATGAATCCCTTTTAGGATTTTATTTAATTAAAATGGGTTTGTAGTTCCAATTGAATTCAAAAAGTTTCTTCTGACTCTGAAAATCAAACAAAGTTTTATTTTATTCATTTATTTTCACATTACAAGATTTGGAAAATCTTGGGATGTGACATTTAAGGATGCCCTACACAGTCTAGGGTTTCAAGAACCCAAGAGTAACAAGATCCACAAAGGATGGGTGGCGGGAATCAAAATTCCTTTGGTGGAAGTGTAGATCTAGGTCACCTCTCCCACTTCTCAAAAGATCAAGAGGTTTGAGTGGGCAGGGAGAGAGATCTAGGAAGATGAAGCTCTAGTATTAATGGAGGAGAGAGAAATTGAAAAGTTAAGATGGGAGGAGGAAGAAGGGTGCCTTAAATAGGCCCCCTTCAAAAGGGACCATTTGGCTATCCGCGACACCACCGGAAATTCTGGTGGGGAGCCGTAATTTCCGCTTAGCCATCCCCAACGGCTCGAATGCTAAAATGGGATGCTTCAAAGTATGACCGGAAGTTTCGGTCAACCTGAGCGGAACTTCCGGTGGTACTTACAGAGAAAGTTCCGGTATAGGTTCCTCTAAATATGTTGTTTCAACACATAAACATCTAGTACATGAGCGGAACATGAAGCGGAGCGGAAATAACGGGTCGCGGACCACCTGGCCGGAACTTCCTGTGGCAGGCAGAAGTTCCTCTCAAGCTTCCAGCGGAAGCAGCTAGGTAGTGCCGGTCACTGCTTCTGGTTAGGAAACATGGACCGGAACTACCGATGCAGCTTCCGGCGCAAGTTCCGATAAATTTGAACACTTCTATATAGAAGGATTCTAACGCTGACCGGAACCACTGCCGGAACTAGAGACGGAACAACCCACGCTTCCAGGGCCTCAGTGGAAACAGCCGAAACAGCTTCACATATCACTCTCTCACTGGACAATAAGAGGGCTATGGCAGTGTAGGTATGGTTTGTGCATGAAAAAGTGATTCCCCACGACCTTCCGAGGTGGACCCCCTCTTGATAGTACGGCGACCTAAAGCAGCAAAAATAGAGAAAAGCAAAAAACAAAAGGCCGCCATCTTCACGAGACGTCAAGAGAGATGTCCTCATACTCCATATAAATCGAATACACCTGAAACTCAGGCACATAGTTAAACCACAAGTGGGATTGTCATCAACACCAAAATACTTAGAGAAAACAATGTCCTTTCACACGTGGTGGCTCCCGTCCTCCCTGTTAGTGGAGGACCCGGCGAAGCGGCAGAGGCGGGTGCCATCGTAGACACACTCAATGGAGATTTGGATGGAAGCAGAGAAATTGGAGCCCGCCTCGACCTCCACCTGCCGGTAAGTCTGCCTCGTGCCGCCACCGCCCATCCGCACTGACCTCAACACGGGCTGAGGTGTCGCCGGATGGGGCGGCGACCTGCTGGCCCGGGGCATCCACGAGAGAGGTGCCGGAAAAATTTACATGGCCGACACGGATGCGCTGATGAGAAAGGTGACAGAGATCGTGCTGCGTTCAAGATGAGCATGGCGGAGTCCCGGTACACGTTCCACGAGAGGCATCGGTGTTGGGCAAGGTGGTGGAGGGTATGGCTACGACAAAGGTGGAGGCGGCGAGTCGATGCGGCCGCTGACATGGGAGGAGCAGCGCGGGGTGGTGGTGGGGACAACGCATGCTGTGAGTTCTCGGAAGAGGAGGTGCTGCCAGTGTTGAAGCTAGGGATGGTGTGCATGTCCTGCCGGCCGTCCACGGCACAGGTCCTCCTCATCCTGACCAGTGAAGGTTGAGATAGGAGAGAGATTAGTCTACATGATTAAGGAATTTGGCTACCATGCTCCGGAGGAGTCCGAAGAAGTGGCCTTGCAGAGAGAGAGAGAGAGAGAGAGAGAGAGAGAGAGAGAGAAGCCGCGTTCGTATTTTGGTACTCCCTCCGATCTATATTAGTTGACTCCAATTTAAATGAATCTATCACAAAAATTTGTCTAGATACATCCAAATTGAAGTCAACTAATATGGGTCGGAGGGAGTAGCTTTTCTTCTCTCCGGAGTATGCACGTGGAGGCCCGCTCGATTTGGACGTTTACATTAAGCCTATTTTTGCATGCTTTAAAAGTCATGCATTTTCATGTAGATACAAGATTTTTTTCCTCCATGGGCAAGCAAACGCTCTTTTTTTTTCCCGCTATACTACAGCCAAACCTAGCTAGTGGAGATGCGCCAGGATTTCTCTTCGGAGAGAGTGTCGCATAATCTCTTTGTTGCCTTCTGGATCGGTCGGTCGAATCAAATTACCTGTCAGGCACGGTAGCTCGCTTTGACCGGGTCACAGCAGGAAAAAAATTGAGAGGGATATTTTATTTTTGACCTCCTACATTTGGCGTAGAATTTTTATTGTTCTTGAATAAATGAAACGTAAAGGTGAAAATAGGCTGAAGAAGATTAATCATGTAATTAAGTATAAAAATTGTTTCAGGAGAATAACTTGGAGCACAACGTTTGATTAAAGTTATGGCACTCGAATAATCATTTGGATAACTCAAATATTCAAAATGTGGATTTTACATTTAATTTTTGTTGTTCTAAGTTGACTAACGTTGTCATGTTTAAAAGTGGATTTATAAGTAGGTAAGTGCAACTCCAACAGCCATGCACCCCCATCCCACCCCAAACGGATCAGGGCCATCCAATTTTATCATATCGAATAGGGGCAAGGTCCAACAGCGTACGCAAATTGACCATGTCCCGCGGACCAGTCTCCTTTCCTCGTATTTCCAACCCAATTTAGGTTAGCTTTGCAGTCCAGAGGATAGGCCACGCATCCGGGGCACACATCTATTTGTTCGGCTTAGGCCCTCCAGCCAGGTACACATCGGCCACATCAGTCTCCATTTGCTTCTCGCACGGCCCCTCCACTCTTACCCAGCTCCCACCCCGTTGCCGCAAAACCCTAGATCCTTGGATGTAGGCCACGACTATGAGAACAGTCCCTCCCAGAGGACACAAAATGGCGGTTCATCAACTTGGCAGCATCGAGGACCAACCTCCAAGACCACCGGCCGCCCCTTCGTGTAGCGATTCCATTCCGCTACCTTGGCATCTGAGGGCCTGCGCTTCGGCGACGATGAATAGCGCTGCTATCTAGGGTTGTAGAACTGGTCGACCAAGATATACTAGTTTGGTTTGCGTGTTTTACTAGAATTTAACGTCATAGTGCAAGATCTACCTTGTAATGTTACCATTTTAGTTAAATAAGAACTATGTTTATTATGAAAAAGTGCCCAACCGCAGACAAATTAGGGGCGGCGTTGGATGGAGTGGCGTGTCCTAGGCGGACATGGGTCTCTGACCTTTCCGCGTGCCACCAAAAACGGATCAGATCGGACACTTTGGGTGTCCAAAATGGAGGGTGCCATTAGAGTTTTCCTAATTGTTGGGTTCCCAATTCCTTAAGTCGGTCTCTTCTTTTACGGATGCAAAAATGTTATATTCTGGTCAAACGGTATCGCCTCCCGAGCTGCCCCATGCGACAATCGTGTCGCCGCTGAATCAACCTCTCCATTCACATCGTCCCCTCATCATAGTCATTCCCGGTTCCTAGTTGGCCGGCTATGGCGGTGGGCCTTCTTAGCGAAGCTCCTTTCTCTACCTTTCCGATCTACTGTAGTCCCTCCTGGCTTCCCACGCCTCTATGAAAACCAACATCCTCAGGATGATGGTGCCCTGCTGTAACAACCTCAGAATCGGCACTATGCAAGTTTTAGCGATTCCCGCCAAACCCGCATAGAAACGATTCAGAGGTGCCCACCAGGCACTTGCGTGCGGGTGGAAAACGAAGTAATACCATTACATAATAGTCCACGATGGAACCCAGAGAACAGATATATACAACAGCGACTCAAAGAGTCAAGAATACAGATATACAATACAAAGATCCAAATCACCTTGAAAACGATACAACATCCGACTATGGACAAGATGCAAATCGGGCTAAGAGCCCTGAAGAATAACCAATGACATCCATAACCCTGCCTAGGACAAGCCGGAAGGGTAACCCTACTAACGACGTCGATCTCAAAACCTGCTTAAACAAAAGGGGTGCCGACAAAGGGCAAAGGAAAAAAGAGCGATCAGTACTGAGGCCAGTACACGGCGAGACTAGAATTCGGCGATCCTCTCCTGCATAGGTATGGTGGACTGAAGCGGCAGCGCAGCATGCACTAAACAACCTATAAAGACTCAATACAACTGGAGGCTATCAGATATGGATAAGAAAGACCTATTCGGATCCAACCTAAAACTAACACCAAGCATACCCATCCTGGTATTTCCCCCTCGATACTAAATGAGGAAGTCCACCGAGGAACTCACACAGTTGGCGGTTTTACTTATTCAGTTATCGTTGCAGCAATTACTAGTCAGGTATAGATAGTCATCCTGATATAATAAGCAGTGGGCACTTTTAGTTAACCATTCCGTTATAGTTGCGACACTTACTAGTCAGATACAATTAGCATGAGATATCCCAAACCCAGGAATTGTTGGTACTTTTATTTATCCATTCCGTTGTAGTGAAGCTGATTACTAGTCATATCGGATACAAGTCGAATTATAACAGTAAACTTTAGTTATAGTTGTCTATGATCGAGAACTGTGATCCAAGTCGTCCATAACCGCGGACACGGCTTCTCGAAAAGATTTAACCCTGCAGGGGTGCACCAAAGTTTCCACACGCACCTACACCCTTGTTGTCAGATCAGGTAGATACAAGATCACAAAACATACACCCAACGGTATGTCGACGGGGTTTTGGACACGACGTTTTCCAGACCCAAAGCAAGCACATGGGGGCCACCCTACTAAGCTACCCGTAACGAAGTCGGCCGGGATCGGAGACGGACCCAGGTTTTGTGATGACGGCTGTAAACGACTGGGAACCCGAAAGTGTGACTGGGCTTGTCGATACCGCGAAAACGTGGCACGGGGTTCCAAAACAGTACAGGCGCTCCACGCGCAATAGTAAATAAAGCAGTAAAGCATGGCATAAGTACAGGATAGTAATAAAGCCCCAAAATACTTTGTGGCCCCCGGTACAGTACTTTGAAATCGGGTACTAATCGATGGGGGTGCCCACACACCCCACCTGTGGTTAGCGCGCTCGATCTCGGAACAGGTGTCAAGAACTCGGGGTCCTACGGAATACCAGTGAGCGGTTAAAAACCAAATATTGTCTATTACCCACCGGTGCGTCTGCATTATTTACCTACTTTCAGTTTTAGTTATTAAATGGTAATTAAAGTTATAATCATCTCCAACATTAAACATAAGGCATTACTCCAACAACTGCGCAAGCAACTACGACTCGCAAGGCTGACTATCTACCAAACAACAGGTAATAGGATGTGTCCAAGGAAATTTAATGGATGCAAGGGATATCACGGGTATGAAAACTAGAGCATCGCATCATGGATAGCAATAGATCAACAGGAGGAAATAAAGACTATAAAAGTAAGATAGGTAGAAAGGGGGAGAATGCTGGCCTGAAAAACATTGCTGAATGTTCATCCGAAGATTGGGTCCACACTCGCATCAACTCATCGTCCTAATCCGTGAATAAGAAAAGCACTAGAAGAAACACCGGATGCACTATTTAATACTACGGCAAAAGATCGGGCATGATGCATGTATGATGTATGACATGGCAAAGATACGATGCAATTAGGCAATATTAAGCGGAACCGGGGTCCCGACATTTAATTAAATAGTTTATGTTATTTAGATACCCCGCAATTTTAAATGTTGTCTTAACATGGCAAAATATATCACCGGTTCGCTACATAAATTTAAATGGGGCCAAAATAAGACTAGAAACGCCTACATATGGTATCCATATTAATTATTAGGTGAGTCGACAACAACCCCCAAGACACAATATGTATGCAAGCATGACAATTTAATATGCAACAAGTGTATATAGAATTTAATAAAATAAGGGCTCGAGTTTGGGGTCACACATTCGGACCGAAGATCTTGGGCACCGGGGGTTTAGGATCGGTCTTCGAATCCGTGTAGGAGGTCTCGTCGAGGGTCTTCGGGTTTCCGTGAAGGCGATCTTGGGGTTTCCAGGTTCCGGTGTCAAAGATGATCTTGAATTGGACACCAGGGACCTTGTGCGGGTCTCCGGGTCCTTGACAGGGGTCGGTCTGTCGAACAATATTGGCAAGCTGAGGCAGATGCATGAACCAAAGCATCTGGGAACAACGCTACATGTTCCCAACCACACCACAACATTATCAGAGAGACCACCGGGTTTCACCTCTACCACACCAACATCGCATACCACCACCACTCCACTTCTCGCCTTCACATGATGCAGCAACAACAGCACCACGAAGAGCAACCAGAGGCGGGCACGCACATAGAAAACTCTTGAGTATGGACCCAAATGACTTGGAGCTTCCAAAACATGGGACAATAGCGACATGGAGATCTGGGGAGGAATCTCGGGCGGGGAGACGTGAGTCGCGGTGCAGGCAAAGCCGACGGTGGCGCGCGCGACTCGACTACGACGAGGTCGACAGGGGCCGGTCGTGGAGCTCTGGGTGGCGGGGGTCGCTGCAGAGAGGGGGAGGGACGACAGAGGCAGCGGCCGAGAGATGCAGGGCAGGGAAGCGACAAGGGAGGAGGTGGCCTGGAGGCACGCATCCAGGGCGACGGCATCGCAGGGAAGTTGCAGGCGGCGGCGCTTGATGGGGAGCTTCGATGCGGGGCAGAGGAGGCGCGTCCGAAGAGAGCTCCCGCAGAGGCTCACCGGACGGCTGCTGCAGCGCTTGGGGAAGGCCGACGAGGACCTGGCGGTGGCGGTTTTCCCGGGAGGATCGCAGCAGGGATGCGGGAGTCTCGGGGAGAGAAACGAGAGTAGGATGGAGCGATGGGGAGGGACGGGGCGCGCGGGGTGGGTCTCGCGGGGTTGCGTCGCTCCCACGCAGGATGAGTGGGGTCAGGGTGGGGTCGGGGCTAGCGTGGGTTGGGTCTGGGACTCTGGGTGCGTTTGGGTAGCGTGTGTGTGTGCGTTGCTGCGTGTCGTGTGAGTCGTATCAGGGAATGGGGTAGGGTGGACCGGGAGTGGCGTGTGCTGCAGCGGGTGCAACGGCGGCCGCGGGTAGGGTTATGGTAGGGAGGGGATTAGGGTTTTGGTGTCTTGGTTTTAGGGTTAGGTGTGGGGTGGTAGGTGGCCTGCAGCTGGGCCTTTGGGCTTGGCCGTTTGGCTGTCTCCCCCACAAAAATGTTTCATTATTATTAGTATTAGACTAAGGTTTTATTTTTAAAAGTCTTTTGTAAATAGATTTTAGACAAAACAAAATATCAAGGGAGTTTGGGGTTCTAATTTGAAATAAGAGGGGGAAGTAATGTCAAACAAAAATAGGGTTTTCCACGAAATACTTTTATGCTAAAACATGCATGATGATGTCATGATGATGCAAAAATAAAATAACAAACATTTTCTATTAGTGGTTTTTACCCGTGGTGCTACACCTGCCTCCCGGGTGCTTGCCCCTAGATCCTTGCCATGTCAATGGTGTGGTGCCACACTCGTCTCAGAGATTTTCTCCATGAAGATCCAAGCATGGAGGCGATCTTTGTTGACTTCATGTACAAAATCAAGAAGGGGACGCGTGCTTTATCGCTGCATCATGTGGCTTTACTACAAACCCACCAATGGGCGGCTCGGCAGAGACTGCGCCATCTTCCCGTCATCCCTTCCTTTTTCCCTAACGAAAGCAAGGTGAATAGTCACCATGTGGGATCCATGCCGCCACTCTCTAACGCCTCGCCCCTCTCCCTAGTTGCGACCATCTAGCCAATTGTGAGGATCCCTACAAAGGACAAGTTGAAACTTTGACAACAATTCTTCTTTTGGAGAAGTAGGGAAGCCCGAGGACTCTACATCGATCATGCACACAACCATATATGATTACTGATTTTGTAACAATTGCTACCACAAAGCCCGATTTGATGGACTTAATGCAGAAGAGTGATATTGCTTTGGAGTGAATCTCGTCCTTTTTGATTGTAGAGGTGCATTGTTCTTCCTCCTATGAGGCTTCTCCCCCTCCCCCCCCACCCCACCCCACCACCAACGCACCACACACACACACACACAGAGAAAGGTCAAGCGGAGGGCATCGACAAGAGTGGCAACCATAAAGCCAAATTCACCTGGTTTGATGAAGACTAACGATGTTGAATCCCTATTGTTCAACATCCGTTCAAAAAAACATCAAACTCAACAATTAAGGCATCTTGGTGATGGTGGTGCATTTCAATCTTCCAGCAACATGCTTTTTATTTGGGAGTAAATTTATGCTCCACCGTTATTTCTCTTTATTTGCATTTGTTTCTAGTGTGTTTGATTGTTTTTTATAGCCCCTAGGTTGAGTTGTTCGTTTGGTTCTACACTAAATGTCAGGGGTTCTACTACCCCTTCGGTCCGGACGGCCACCCGGGTTTGGCAGCGATGGTGACTTTTCACGGTGATTAAAACATGGTACTATCAACTTGTGGTTTGCTTTTTTCAACATACTAGATGATACCCTGCGTGTTGCTGCGGAAAATAATGGCCAAATCAACAGCCATAGATCTTTTCGAAATGAACACGTTGTGATTAAAAATGCGTAGAAACCCTAAAAGTGCAAAAATGGATTAAAAATGCATAGTAAAACGCAAGCATAATGTGGATCAATTGTTGTTTTATCCACACGCTAAGTGTAGAACCCATAAGCACCACTATGGTCTTACAAAGAGCGAGTCATCCTTTTCTTTTGAGAAGAAAAGAGCTATTCATCTTTGTTTTTCATGGTAATAGTTATCATAAGTCTAACTTCAACAAAGCAAATATGTATTGATGTCAATCCAACCGTAGAAGCTCCCCAAAAGGGAGAAATGGTGCATTATGCATATAGTCATCAATCCCAGGCCAAAAAATATAGAAAAACACACAGTAATAGAAATATGGACTATGTATAACTTAATGTTCCTTTCCATCCAATAGATTTTTTTAATGGGAATATTTCTTATTCCCTTCCAAGTTCATTTACGAAGTGCATGGAGTTAGTAGCGGAGTTAGTAGCATATTACCTTCAGATCTGTTAAACTATGAAGAACATAAATTTGACTCGTGTTAGTATTTCTGCACTCGATATGTTTTTTTAACAAAAAATGTTATGATCCCTCACATTTCATTTAACTTGTAAGTGGTAACTACAATCAGTATGCCCGTATTTGGCCAATTTATTCATCTGCTTTCCATGCTCCGTATTACACATGAACGATAACTCAAAGCAACATCTGGTTATAATGGGATGATATATTCTAGATGAAATATAAACTGACGTTTATATATGGCAGCCAATGTTTAATCAGCAAATGACATAATATCGTAAGGTGAACATCAAGAATTACACTAAAGTCGGCATTTAACCACTTCTAATACGGTCAGAATACAGACATGCTTAAAAACTGGAGTTCTTTAAGACGAAGGTGATCAGGAAAATAGAAAAGAGATTACCTGGACAGTCATACGCATCTAGCATGGCAGTGATTCAACTCAATCAAAATATCAGAGAGAAGAAAGACGAACAGGACGCCAAGGCGCCAACACATCCAACCCTGATTAACCAAGAGACTCATCATAAATCAGTTTGCCCAAACTGAACCAACGGAGTACTCTTGCCGCAAGAGTTTACTAAGATCTTGTGAAAACAACAGGTGCGTGTGGGCTCAAGCTGCGCCAACTTCCAGCCTGATGAGCTATCCCTCACATATGTCATATATGTCCCGGATGGACAGATGGATCTTGACACGAACCCTTCTTTCTCCTTGATCTTCGTCGACAGGATCCTAAATAAAAGAAATCTTGTAGTCAAATCAACCAATCACATGGACCCAAGAGCAAAAGGGCGACACCTAAAACGTGGTCATCTCGAGTCTCTCTCTAGCTTGGCCAAGATGAATCTGTCAAATATAAAAGAGCTATAGTACTTCCATGTGATCGCAGGGAAAATTTACAAAAGTCATTAGTCTAAAAGACGTGGTGAATCTGAGAGCAGATAACTCACCAGGTGAAGGTACGACGATGTTTAGCAGGGGCGCATACTTGTGAAATCTGCCAAGGTCTTTAAAGGCGAAGACCGCTGCTGGATGGCCTTTCTTCGGTTTCTTGCAGTTTAATGCCCATAAAAGTGGATGACCTTCGAGATTTTCACGCATTTATGTTAGGACGATCAAGGGTTGCACTGCATGCATAGTTGAAGAAACGACGACCGGCAGGAAGGGAGAAGATAAGCAGACGATGATGCAATACATGCATGCCTGGGAGATATGGGCTATCAACATGTGGGCTGGGCTATCTTTTACAGCCATGTACAATGAAGCGTTGGAAGGAAAGGAAAAAAATTCGTGAGTCGAATGGAATCAATTTGGAGCGTGTTGGTAGACTTGTTCACGGTATAAATTGACTGTGCAAACTGAGGGGTTGACGTGGACGCACAGAAAGACAGGAAAATTATGTAGTGAAGGATTGCTATTTAGATATAGAAGATACTGCATCAGACAACCTGGGAGAGGTATTTACGTCCTCCTTCCCAGAATTTATGTTCTTTTCTCTCCTAATAAATCTAGTAAAACTAATTCAATTTAGTGGCCGCTAAACCAATTTAAAAAATGGTTCCAAAAAGAATCTCAAATATATATGTTATCTTTTCTCTCCTAAATCTACTAAAACCGATTCATTATCTAGGCTTAAACCTCACAAAAAAAATGTTTCCAAAAAGAAACAAAAATACCAACGATCGACACTATCTATCTCTTGCGCGGATGCTTCACTCAGCCATCTCCTGAATGATGCTCAGAGCCCGTTTCAACCTCGACCGCGCGCTGAGTTTCTCGTGGCCCTTCTTCGCCGGACTCATTGCCAGAGTGAACTCCCCAAGCGTACGCTCGTTCAGCTTCTCGTTGAACAAGGCGTCCTCTGTTGGGAACAAGCACGTCACGTTAAGGCACGGAACTGTGCGCTTGGTCCGTTGTATACGGTTCGTATACGTATAGGTTCCGACGAGTACATGGTCTGTCCGGTATGCATACATGTAATAGAGTAGGACTAGGAGTTTGAAACCGAGTCGTACAAGCTAGACTAGTCGCTTAGCTTATTCCTTGTATATATATATGCAAGTACCCTGGACGTGTAACACAAAAAATCGTGAGAATCAATACGAAAATAACTATGAGGTGCGATATGCACCTGTGGCCATCAAAGCTTATTGTTTTTCAGGTGAGAGAGTTGTGTTGGTACTAGCTTGATCGATCAATCAAAGCTAGCCAGTTTGGCTGTGTGTACTTGCGGTCTTGCCGGAGTTGATCGAGTGATCTTGCCGCTATCGCGTCGTCTGTTGTCGGAAAGTACTCGACGAAAGGCGTCGCATATCGGGCCAATTTCCAACAATTGGTATCAGAGCCAAGGTTGTCGTCCGTGGTCTGCTGAAAGTACTAGGAGTTCATGGCGATGGTGAAGTTTGGCGACAACTCGGCATCGGCACCGGTGACAGAGACGGTGGGGGCGGCTTTGTATCCGCTCCTCGATCGCAAGGACTACGGGCTATGGGCACTCAACATGGAGGTGGCCATGGAGGCTCAGGAGGTTTGGGAGGCCGTCGATCCAGGAGGCAACGAGTACGTCAAGGGAGGTGCGAAGTACCGAAAGGATCGCCAAGCGTTAACGGCGCTCTATTCCGTCGTGCCGAAGGACGTGATGCAGCACCTCGTCGGAAAGAAATCGGCGAAGGATGCATGGGAGACGATCAAGATCTTGCACCAAGGTCATGCCAGCGTGAAGCGCATCTTCAAACTTTGACAAAAAGCTATGAAGATCTGAAGATGGAGGAGAGCGAGACGGTTGATCAGTTTGCCGCCTGCTTACCCTTGTCAACGCAATCAGGGGATATGGCGAGAAATTGGATGAGATCAAGAACGTCAGAAGGTTCCTGCGTGCGGCACCGGCGCGCTACATGCAGATCGTTACATCGATCGAACAATGTCTCGACCTGAATACATTAACGGTTGAGGATCTCGTCGGAAGATTCAAGGCACACGATGAGAGAATCCGGATCAGCTTCGGTGATCCAGAACAGGTTGAGCACCTGATGCTCACAAAGCAGCAGTGGATGACTCTTTCAAAAGAAAAGCAAGGAGGCTCCACGAGCGGCAAGGAGAAACAACGCCCAGCGAAAAAGTATATCGTGGGGCAGGAGGATGAAGATGACGCCCCGCCGCGGAGGAAGTTTGACATAAAGAAAGTAAGGTGTCATAACTGCGGCGAGCTCGGTCACTTCAAGGCTGATTGCCCGAAAGCACCAAAGGAAAAGGAGAGGGCTCTTATCGCCCAGGAAGGAGATGATGGACCGATGATGCTGATGCTCGAAGTAACTGAGTTGAAGGATGAGGAGGATCCTCCATCACCGGCTATGGAGATTGTGGCGCAAGTGGATCACGATCTACCGTGTGTGCATCATGAGGAACAGAGTGCCGCGTTCCCATGTGAAGCCAAGTTTGAGGCAAATGAAGCCTCGGAACTTGTTCATGGCGATCTATGCGTTGGAATCTCACCCGCAACTCCGTCTGGCAATAAGTTCTTCATGCTTATGGTGGATGATCATAGTAAATACATGTGGATTGTGTTGCTAAAAAGTAAGGATCAAGCTCAACAAGCATTCGAGAAGATCAAGGAAGCCGAAGAGTTCAAGGTGGAGGCAAAGATAAGAGCCCTACGCTTTGATGAGGGGGGTGAGATGTCAGCTAGGAAAGTAATCTAGCTAGGCTAGCTACATACGTGTGCACTTGTCCGTCTCGCCGGAAATCGTCTCGTCAGAGATTTGCTTGTACGTGCGTATACTGTCGGAAAGCACTCGAAGTATTGAAGCGTACAAGTCGGGCAATTCTTACAATTGGTATCAGAGGGGGGTGAGCTGCACTGCGGGTGCATCGGTGTCGTCGCAGTACCCGCGGTATGATCGCGGCAACTACACGACGTGGGCGAAACGAATGGAGTGGGCCATGGAGGGCAACGACATCTGGGAGGCTGTCGATCCCGGCGGCGACGAGTTCAAGAAGGGCGCGCCGGCACCGCAGGACCGAGGCACTCACGGACATCGGCTCCGTGGTGCGGCCGGACGTGATGCAGCACCGATCTCGAAGGATTTTGCAAAGGCGTGGGAGAGACACTCAAGACGTTGAATCTTGGGCACGAGCGTCACAGGCGACCCTACAAACCTTGCAGAAGAAGTACGAGAACCTGGAGATGGAAGGAGATGAGGCGTTGGACGCTTTTGCCTCGAGGGTAGCCACAATTGTCAACGGGATTCGCGCGCAAGGTGAGAAGCTGGAAGATATCTCAGTCGTAATGCGTTTCCATCGCGCGGCGCCGCCGCGGTACATATCTGTGGTGTCGGCAATCGAGCAATGCGTTGATCTCACCACCCTCACGATGGATGACCTGGTTGGACGGTTCAAGGCGCATGACGAGCGGATGAAGATCACCTACGGCGACGCGAATCAAGATGAGCACCTCATGCTTACACGTGCCCAGTGGCACGCAATGGTCGCCAAGGAGAGGAGCGATAAGGCATCTGGCAGTGGCGATGGTTCGTCCCGCGAAGAAGTCGGACAAGTCAAGAAGCCAAAGAAGAAATTCGACAAGAAGAATCTTCACGGCCATAAGTGCAATCAGCTCGGGCACTTCAAATCGGAGTGTCCTAACCGTTCAAAGGAGAAGGCTCTCATGGCGAAGGAAGGAGATGATGGACCGATGATGCTCATGCTCGAAGCTTGCGAGTTAATGACCACCAAGGAATCAACTCCTCAGGAGTCCGCTACGGAGATCGTCACGCTCGTGGAAGAGAAGGTCTTCCCGCGGAGGATGCAGACGGCTCACGACGTTTGGTACCTCGACACAGGCGCTAGCAACCACATGACCGGCGACAAGGCTCAGTTTTCTGAGTTGAACCTCACGGTTGGAGGCTCCGTCCGATTCGGCGATGGGTCGAAGGTGGAGATTGCAGGACGAGGCACTGTCCTATTTGAGTTGAAGGATGGAGGTCACAAGGTACTCACTGACGTGTACTATATTCCCCAGCTTAAGACCAATATTATCAGTCTTGGTCAGCTCGCGGAGCGTGGATGCAAGATCGTGTTGGAGGACGAGTTCCTGTGGGGATATGACCGCCAAAGGCAGCTCATAATGAAGGTGGAGAGGTCGAAGAATAGACTCTACATCCTCAATCTCAATCGGGAGGATCCAGTATGTTTGATGACTGTCGTGGTGGTGGCACGGCAGATGCCATGGGTAGGCTGAAGTACGGGGCCAATGGATGCTAGTGGGATCTAGGGAGGGAAGATGCAACTGTCTTTACACTCAAGCTGCCAAAGTGATGAACTTTATTTCTCTCTTGATGGGTTACAAATGCTCCTTGAGCTGTATACAGGGGGACAAGATGAATCTCCCCAGCCTAACGGTGCTCAAAGAGTCGATCCCTCCCTCAGGGTCCAAACCTCCCCTTATAAAGGGGTGCCTTGGGTGCCCTTAGGGCTGACGAGGCAAGCATATTCCACGAATATGCTTGTCCCAAAATAGTAGTTCGGCGGCCTCCTTTCCCTGTCGCCCTTCTAATGACGGCAAGGCTCCAGTGGCCCCCTCCTGCGTGCCTCGGGCTCCAGGACTGTCACCTCCGTGACCTCCTTCTGCCCCTCTGACGCTGTGCATCCTTGTCTCTTGTGCTTGGCCCTGTTCTGATTCCTTCTAGCCTGCAGCTACAGTTTGACCTTGGGCTTCTCCTTCTCCTGCAAGCTTCGTATCACTCGGCCTTACCTTGTGTTACTCGGCTCGTTCCTCACCTGCATGAAGATCATAAGGGGTAACCCGGCCGATTCTCATTAACTCGGCCGGATAACCACTTGATATATATACGTGGGCTTCTTGCCTCCGTTCATCGGCCGACATATCCATGATTCGGCCGACTCGGACCGTAACTCGGAAACTAGACGGGGATAGTACCTCTGTCTTTCCCCGTCTTTACCTACCCGAGGTTAACCCCCCGACATTAGTCCCCGAAGCTGGTGTGGCCCTGTCAATAGCTTTGGCCGGGTTATATCAGCTTCATTATATTCTTCAGTCTTGTTTCCGAGTTATGGCCTCGTCCGAGGTTTCCTCGTTCCTTCCCTTGTACGCAAAGTCCTACGTGTCATCCCATCATTGTTCCTCTAGTTTTTAGGTCCTTCTACGATTGCTTCGACGGCTACGATTAACCTCAGTACCGCGCGCGCCGCTGCGCCTCGTGTGCTCCCTTGGGGATCGTGGCGACCTTTCTTCGTGTGGCGTTGGTGTGGCTCCACTCACCATCGATGCGTTCGTGCTGCTCCCACGATCTACACGGTAATCGCCACACCCACGATCCCACTGCTCATGGCTTGACTATAAAGTGGGAAACCGCCTCGTGGATTCACCTTTCCCTTTCGCCTCCGTTCTTCTTCTTCCTTTCGCCGGCGCGTTCTCCTGCAGTTCCTCCGCCGCTCGTCAGCCAGAGCCTCCGCCGGCGAGGATTCCGCCGCGTCGTTCTGCCTTTCTTGCCCGCGCTCTGCGGCTTTGGCTCCGCCGCCGGTGAGTCCTTTCCGGCTGTCTTGCCCCGATCTTTCCCTAGATTCATCTGCTTCGTTTTCGCGCTTAGGCAACTGTTCCTCCGTTTCTTCGCCATTGTTTTCGTGCAAAGTTCCGACGGGGCCTTGCAGTTCAAAACTCCCCTCCGCCGCCAGTTTTTCCTCCGGCGATCTTTCCGGCGCACATATGTCTAGTTCGTTTAGCGGCGCTCTTGTTGAGGACGACGACGCTGGCTCCGGGCCCGAGCGAGGCTCGTGGCAGGGCTCTTCAGTCACGCGCCGTGAGATTGAATGGCTCATCCGGACTCGACGGATTCCCGCCGAGGTTTCTTGCCGTTTACCCGGCAGCGAATCCTCTCCAGATATCAGAGAGGGCGAGTATGTGGTTTTCATGTCTCACTTCGCCCGCGGCTTCGGTCTCCCTCTTAGCGATTTCGCTAGAGAATTCCTCGATTACTTCGGCCTTCAGCCGCATCACCTTCCTGCGAACGCCATAGCTTCTCTTTCTGCTTTCATCTCCGCTTCGGAGGGTTACTTCGGCCTGTGGCCGTCAGTGCATGTCTGGTCGAAGTTCTTCCAGATCCGCTCCAACGTTGTCCCTGACAAATCTCTGCACCCTTCCGAGAAGTTGCTCACCCAATGTGGGGCGGCGTCTATCACACCTCGGAGGAAATCCGTGTTCTCACGTCCTTTGGGTTGGAGTCGTGCAAGAAGTGGCACAAGTCATTTTTCTACGTCAAGAACAGAGGGGCGGAAGATAAGATTCGGCTCCCCCCATTCTCAATTGGCCCACCCTCTAAAGTGAACTGGCTCTATAATCCGAGGAAAACTCACGCCTTGGCCGAGGCCTTCGAGATTCGGCTAAAAGAGTTGATCCGGGCCGGGTTATGCGGTGAAGATCTGATGGCAACCTTTATTAGTAGCCGGATCTGCCCCTTCCAGCAGCGGACCCACAAGCTGTGCTACATGAGTGGTCCCCTCGACCCTAACCGAGTCTCGACCGTGGAGCTGGATAATTATCTTATTCATAAGCGCGTCCGGGCTATCTTCAAGACTGAGATGCCTGAGGATTGGTCTTGGGGGTTAAAACCATTCACCCGCGATCGTCCGCCTCCCGAGGTAAGCTTGATCAGTATTGCTCTGTTGTTCCACAGTTTTTAGAAACTGGTTTACATGATTTTCTTTCTCCTTGTCCTGCAGAGGTTCGCAGAGCAGAAGAACGAGGACGACGAAGTTCTGCAGCTCCCTTGGCCCGCGGACAGGAGTACCCCGGATACTGGCGAGCCGGACTCCGAGGAGTTCGTCCCTAAGTCAGATATTGCTCCGGCTCGAGCTCGCGGCAAAACTTCAGCGCATGAGGAGGAAGGTGATTCGGACGAGGTCCAAATTCTTGAGGTAGTTGCCGCCATGCCTATTTCTTATGCATTTCCGCCTTCTACTTTCCCATCTAATCCGGCCGGTCAGGTTCACGACGTCGAGCCTATTGCTTCCCGGCCTCCCGTTACCTCGGGGAAGCGCGGGGCTCCTGCTAGTGCCTCGGAGGCGGTTCCTAAGAAGCGAATGAAGAAATCCTCGAACCCTCCCAGCGCAAGACTATGCCTGGGTCGCGGTAAGTTCTTTTGCCTATATTTCTTGTTTCTCTCTTTCGCTTCTCATACCGTGAATCTTCCTTCCTATTTTTGCGGTGCTCCTCTTCCGTTAAACCCGGGTCCTAGTATGACTAGCCGTCCGATTCGCCGCCATCTCCTCCTCCTGCCGATGATACCAGGATTCCTAGTCCTATTCGTCTGCTTCTCCTCCAGCTCGAATCCTGCTCGCGATGTCCCTGAGACCCCTTCCATTGACCTGGATCCGATCCGGCCCTCCGAAGTTTTCGTTGAGCCCGCCGTCCCTTCTATGGGCCCCAGCGCTACTACTGAGCCTCCATCTACTCCGGCAGTTTCTGCGGCCATCCCGACCTCGGTCGAGAAGGTCGTTATCCCGGCGCCCTCTGCGACCTTATCCTCCACTGCTCCTAAGGACTCCGTCCCCACTTCGGAGGCGCCACCTCCTGCTGATGCCTCTTCTAAGGCGAAAAAAGCTATTGCCGTCAAGACTTCTTCTCAGAAAGGTCTTGGCGGCTCTTCTCAGCCGAGTATTGCCGACGTGCTGCGCAAGGGAGCTGCGCCTACCAAAGTCCCCGTTACCTCGGCCACCGGCAGCCAGCTTGCTCTTCATAAGAGCCCTGCGACTGCCGTGGTCGGACCGCCTGCCCGGGGTAAAGTTTTAACTCGGACAGCCAGTGGGAACAGCCTTGGAGCGCTGGTTGAGTATGCCAATAACTGGAATGCTGCTGATCAGTTTGAGGGTAATCCAACGAACCAGCCCTTTCAGCTTTCTGACATCAGCGGCCGTTTTGACCATGCTGCCCAGTTCATCATTGATACCAACAAGATGAATGAGGTAATTCTTTTTTCTCTGAGTCTTAAATTATTCTCCAGATGTTACCATATGCTCTAGTCCCCGAAACTTGCAAGGAAATAACTTGTTGTATACTTGGAAGTTTGACTTAAATTTATTTCTAAGGTTTGTTAGTCCGGCCATCTAGTTCGGAGTTTAGTTGTGTTTTATTCGGACTTGGTTTAGCTTTGAATATCCAGCCATCTAGATCCGAGTTAAGTCCTGCATGACTCGGATCTGGTTTAGCCTTTGAATATCCAGCCACCTAGAGCCGAATTAAGCTTTGCTTGATCCGGATCTAATTTTATCTTTGAATATCCAGCCACCTAGTTCTGAATTAAGCTTCACTTGATTTGGATCTGATTTAGCTTTGAATATCCAGCCACCTAGAGCCGAATTAAGATTTGCTTGATTCGGATCTAATTTAGCTTTGAATATCCAGCCACCTAGATCTGAGTTAAGTCCTGCATGACTCGGATCTGGTTTAGCCTTTGAATATCCAGCCACCTAGAGCCGAATTAAGCTTTGCTTGATCCGGATCTAATTTTAGCTTTGAATATCCAGCCACCTAGTTCTGAATTAAGCTTCACTTGATTTGGATCTAATTTAGCTTTGAATGTCCAGCCACCTAGAGCCGAATTAAGCTTTGCTTGATTCGGATCTAATTTAGCTTTGAATATCCAGCCACCTAGAGCCGAATTAAGCTTTGCTTGATTCGGATCTAATTTTAGCTTTTACTTGTTGATTTATCATTTTGCCTCACTACTCAGGTTGCACATGACCGACGGACCGCCGAGTTCCAGAGGTTGCTTTTTTCTCACCGCAAGCTGGAAGAGAAGTACGAGAAAGTTCTGCCCGTGTCAAAGAAAGCTGGTATGTCGATAGTTCCTTTTCCTTATTCCCAACTTTCTCATGTATTCGTCCGTGGAATGCCGGCTTACCTTTTGTTGAATAGGTAATATTAATAACCTCAATATTCGCCTTGAAAAGAAGATCAAGAACTTGGAAGGTTAGCTTCCTTTCCATTTTACTCTTTCTTCTTCTTAATATATATGCTAAGGTTTCTTATTGCGTTTGACTGTGGTAAAGCCGAGTTGCAAGACTTCGCAGTGTTGCATCAAGATTGCATGCCCATGCCTGACGTGATGCTGCATTTTTTAGAACAAAATGCAGTTCATTCGGCGCAACTACAAGAAAAAGACGATGAGATAGCTCGCCTGCGATCCGAGGTGGATACCCTTAAGCTCTCTCAAAAATCCGAACTAGAGAAGGTTGACCAAGAATTCTCCGAGGAAAAGAATCGGCTGACTCTAGATCCGCAGAAGAACAAAGAACTCCTTGAAGCTGCCGAACTTAAAAACCGGGGTTTGAGCGAGGAAATTGCTCGTTTTGAGAAGAGCAAGGCTGATTGGGCCAAAGATCTTCAGATAATGATGAGCTACATTCATCGTAAGCTACTTGCCATGGCCGAATTATACTTTTCTTTTCTGTCCCTGCTACCCTTTGACACGTTAGCTTTTGCAGATCATTTCCACGAGGCCAAGCCCGTGAGTTCTAAAGCAGTTCTTGCAGCTCGTGCGCGCCGAGGTGAACCTGTTACTGTTGATTCAGAATATTCCATGGAGGATTACTTGGTTGCCGTTGGTGCCGCAGTTGGTCCGATGAAAATTATGGGCCGGGACTTGGTGCAGGCCGCTATCCGAGCTTACCATGTACTCTGGCCGAATACCTCGGGGACTCCTGATATCAATGAAATCAAGTTATTGGTGACAAGGCTGATGGCATCTGAGAGGCAGTTGAGTCTTTGGAGAGAATCTGCAGGGCGTGCTGGTGCAGACATGGCCCTTACTGTTATCATGTCATGGTATGAAGACATCTCTCTGGACATCCTGAGAAACTTGCGCACTGGCTCCCGCTGGGTCGAAGATCCCACTTTTGTTGCTCTTCGACAAGCTCGGGCGTTCCAACTCGTCGAGTACGCCGACGTGCATACTTGGAATGAAGGGCCGAGTTTTCTCCCAGACCCGGATCAGGAGGTTGCGGCTGAAGGTGCCTCGGATGATGATTCAGCGGAGCAGGGGGAAGGTGAAAATGATTCGGCCGCATCTGATAGCTCTAGCTCAAGCTCGGACAGCAACGGCGATGCGCGGTCCTCTTCCAAAGGTACCGGGCATTCTACCGCACGGACTGACGCTCCTGAACAAGCCCGGACTTCCGCCGAAGTTGCACCTGGGTCAGCGGATGGCGAGGCAACCTCAGTCGAGGTCCCTCCTACCTCGGAGTGCCCCGTACCTGAGCAAGTAGCTGCCCCTCCAACGAACAACGCCTAAGTTATTTCCGATCCCTGGTATGCCGGGCGTATGATGTAGGCGAAAAAATTTGTTAACTCGCTGTATGATTTGAATTTCTTTTGCCATGTACTGTTGAGACACTTGGTTAAGTGGATGCTCGTCCGAATTCTTGCTTCGCTGGCCCTTAATTTCTTGACCTTTTAGGGCTTAACTTTGCCGTTATTTTTTATGGTCTTATCCAGGCATGAGCGCTGAATACCTATGATATTGATCTGTTCTGAACATAAGTTAACTACTTCGTTGTGGAAGTATGCAGCAATCGCTGGATCGTTGTTTATTGTCCGAAACTTCCTCATGTAAATCAAATTTCAGAGGTAGTATAAAACTGATATGAGTGCGTTCAGCATAATTTTGAGGTAGCATACGGTAGTCCCCGAGTCGCTGCTTTAGGTGCCGAAGTTTAGGTATCAATACGGAATTAATATATCATATGATAGTCCCCGAGTCATTGCTCTGGGCACCGAGGTTCATATTCATAACATGAAAGAAATACAACATACGGCAGTCCCCGAGTCACTGCTCTGGGCGCCAAGGTTTAAGCATGTAACGCGAAAGAAATAAATATAACATATGGCAGTCCCCGAGTCATTGCTCTGGGTGCCGAGGTTCAAACATATAACCCGAAATAACCATAATATATGGCAGTCCCCGAGTAACTGCTCTGGGTGCCGAGGTTCAAACATATAACACGAAATAACATAACATATTGCAGTCCCCGAGTAACTGCTCTGGGTGCCGAGGTTCGAATACATAATACGAAATAAGTATATCCCAAGGCAGTCCCCGAGTCACTGCTCTGGGTGCCGAGGTTCAAATACATCATTGGACTTTGACCTTGAGATATAACGCTACGAGTAGAATGGCCGAAGTAAAGCCACATTCCAGGGGCGCTTCGTTTCTTCACCAGCTTTGTCTGCCTTGTTCTCTCCAGGGGACTGAGCATTGATCAGATAATATGCATCGTTGTGCAATGCTTTGCTTACAATAAATGGTCCTTCCCATGGGGGTGACAATTTGTGCATGCCGGCCGTGCGTTGCACTAGTCGGAGGACCAAATCTCCTTCTTTGAATACTCTTGGATTCACTTTCTTGCTGTGATACCGCCGTAAGTTCTGTTGATAAATAGCCGATCGTGATAATGTCAACTCTCTGGCTTCTTCCAACAGGTCTACGGCATCTTGCCGAGCTATTTCATTTGTCTCTGAGGTTGTGTACTGAGCAACTCTTGGCGAGTCATATATTATGTCGGCTGGGAGTACGGCCTCTGCCCCGTACACCAGAAAGAATGGAGTGTAACCTGTTGATCTATTCGGAGTAGTCCGAAGGCTCCATAACACGGCTGGGATTTCTTCGATCCAACATCCTGCCGACCTTTGCAAAGGTTCAACAAGTCGTGGTTTTATTCCTGATAGCACCAGTCCATTAGACCTTTCCACTTGTCCATTGGATGCTGGGTGAGCCACCGAGGCAATATCTAGTCTTATGTGCTTCTCTTGGCAAAATCTAGCGAAAGCTCCTTCTGCAAAGTTTGTGCCATTATCCGTAATAATGCTATGTGGGTACCCGTATCTCAAGATGATATCCTTGAGAAATTTCACTGCTGTGTGCCCATCACACTTTTTAATCGGTTTTACTTCAATCCACTTTGTGAACTTGTCTACCATAACCAACATGTGGGTCATTCTTCCTCTCGCCGGCTTGAACGGTCCCACCATATCTAAACCCCATACAGAAAATGGCCAAGTGATGGGTATTGTTTTTAACTCGGCCGACGGTATATGTATTCTGGTTGCGTATCTCTGACATCCATTGCACTTCTTAACCAATTCTTTTGCCTCTTTTAACGCCGTTGGCTAGTAAAATCCATGCCTAAATGCCTTGGCTACTAAAGCGCGAGATGAGGCATGGTGCCCACATTCTCCTTGGTGTATGTCTAGAAGGATTTCCTGACCTTCTGTGGAACTCACTCACTTCTGCAATACGTTTGTGACGCTTCTCTTATATAACTCATTGTTTATGATTGTATAGGCTTTTGCTCTTCTTATGGTTTGTCTAGCTAATACCTCATTACTCGGCAATATCGCGTCTTTTAGGTAAGAAAATATGGGTTGCGCCCATATCGGTGTTACTCTTTCTGCAGTGATCTCAGTGTCTATCTCCATGTTTTCTGCCGACGTATATACCTCGGCTCTCTCCATGATCGTGATTACTTCGGCCGTCCCCCTCTATAGGGGTTCCGAATCTTTCTGCGGATCTACCTCCATTGGCGTGTGATTTTCTGCAGAACTTGCTGGGATAAAGATTGATTCGAATTCTGGAGATGGGATTATTGAAGGTTTCCTGAGGTGCTCCAGGGCAATACCTGGCGGAATTGACTACCGGGTTGATCCTAATTTCGACAGTGTGTCGGCAGCATCATTTTCTGCTCGTGGTATGTGGTGGAATTCACATCCTTCAAAGTATCCACTGATTTTTTGCACATGGAATCTGTATAAAGCCATATTAGCATCTAATGCGTCCCAACTGCCCGATACTTGCTGTACTACTAGATCCGAGTCACCGTAGCATAGGATTCGGCGTATACCAATTTCTTTTGCCACTTTTAACCCATGGACTAGCGCTTCATATTCAGCTACATTGTTGGACGCAGCAAAATGTATTTGCAGTACATATTTCAATTGATCTTTTTTAGGTGAGGTTAGCACTATTCCTGCTCCCAAACCATTCCTCAGTTTGGAACCATCAAAATGCATTGTCCAGTAATTTAGATCTGGCAATGGTGGCTCATCGCACCTCGCCCAGTCTATTTAGAAAATCGCGACGACTGAGACTTGATTGCATCTCTTCTATCAAATTGTGGAGCATACGGTGATAATTCGATCGCCCATTTTGCTATTCAGCCACTTGCATCTTTGTTGCTTAATATGTCGGCTATGGGTGCCTCACAGATTACTTTGATGGGGTGCTCTTCAAAGTAATGCTTAAGCTTTTTTGCCGACATATATACTCCATAAGCCATCTTCTGATAGTGCGGATAATTCTACTTTGAAGTGGATAATACTTCACTTAGATAATACACCGGCCTCTGAACTGACTTACCATCTTCAAGTCGTTCCACTACGACCACCGTACTAACCACTCGATTGGTAGCCGCTACATAGAGTAGCATAGGTTCTTTCGATAATGGAGAAGCTAGAATGGGTGCCGTAACTAGCATCTTTTTCAACTCATGAAATGCAAGGTCCGCTCATGAGTCCAAATTGAATTTGTCCGACTTTCTCATCAGCTGATAAAGTGGCAGTGCCTTTTCTCCTATCCGACATACAAATCGACTAAGCGAGGCCAGGCAGCCCGTGAATTTTTGTACATCGTTCAAACATCTCGGTAATTCCATTCTTTCTACTGCTCTTATCTTTGTTGGATTAGCCTCGATACCTCGGCTGGACACAAGGAAACCGAGTAGTTTTCCTGCCGGCACGCCAAATGTGCATTTCTCTGGATTAAGCTTCATTCGGAACCTTCTCAGGTTCGCGAAAGTTTGTCGTATATCTTCTAGCAAGGTTTTGCTCTCCTTAGTTTTGATGACTACGTCATCCACATACACTTGTACATTTTTCCCTATCTGATCATGTAGGCATTTTTGCATGCATCTTTGATATGTTGCTCCTGCATTTCGCAGGCCGAATGGCATTGTGCGATAACAATAAGCCCCGTACGGGGTAATAAATGCAGTCTTTATTTGATCGGCCGGATTTAACGGTATCTGGTGGAAACCAGAATACGCGTCTACAAATGATAACAGCTCACAACCAGCGGTCGAGTCAATGACTTGGTCTATTGCCTGCAATGGGAATGGATCTTTCGGACACGCCTTGTTCAGGTTAGTGTAGTCGATACACATTCGCCACACAATGGCTACATTGGGGTCATCTTTTTTCTTTTCTACTAGCACCGGATTTGATAACCAATCCGGATATAGCACCTCCATGATGAACCCGGCTGCGAGGAGCCGAGCTATTTCATCCCCTATTACTTTTCTCCTGTCTTCGGCGAAGCGGCGGAGAGGTTGCTTCACCGGCCTTGCCCCTGGCCTGACGTTTAAAGAGTGCTCAGCCAACTCCCTCGGAACACCTTGCAGATCTTGGGTTGACCACGCAAATATGTCCCGATTCTCACGGAGGAAGTTGGTGAGCTCGCCTTCCTATTTAGCGTCAAGGCCTGCACCAATAGTAACAGTGCGCTCTGGGAATTGCTCATCAATCTGAAATTTCTTCGTCTCTTTGGTTGGCTGAAAAGAAACACTGCCATGAGGGTTGGCCAAGGCTTGATGTTTAATCTTGGCCGATCGAGGCTACCTGCTACCTCCTTGCTATAACCAATGACTCGCCAAATTTGACCCGGAAGCACACTCCATTGACTTCTTGTAATCCCCAGAATCATTATCACCCCTTGTGGTCCGGTAACTTCATCTTTAGATAACTTATATGACAAATGCTCATGAATTTGGCGGTCACGGGCCGTCCGAGTAGAGCATGATAACAACTTTCCGGATCCACCACTTCAAATTCTAAGTTTTCGCTCTGCTTATCTCTTATCGAATAACACGTCCACTCGGACTTTACCGATGGGCTCACATGAAAGCCTGGCACTATCCCATGGAAAGTTGTCCTCGTGGATCGCAAAGATATTCTGATATTCCGAGCTTATGCATGGTATCTTTGTACATGATGTTGATACTGCTTCCATTATCGATGAGTACTTTTGAAAATTTCACATTGATGCTTGGTCCCACAAACGTCGGATCCAATAAAAGTGCATATGATCCTGGACTCGGCATTATTCTAGGGTGATCTTTCATGCTCCAGGTCACCTCCTGATCAGACCATGGCTGGTATCTTGGCACTGCCGGTACAACCGCATTCACTTCCATATGCCGGCGCTGCACACTCTGCTTGTCCTGCTGTTCTGTTGTGAACACACAATAAGACTGGTGATGTTCCCTGTAATCATTACGTCCAGTATTTGCCGGATTCATCCTTCCGTCCTGGCCCTGGTTCATTACTTGATGCACTACATCCCTCCGATCCGAGTTATCGTACCTCGGGGGAGGGGTAGCATCGATTCGTGGTATTTGCTCCATTAATTGCGGCCGATGTTGCACTGATGGGGAGCTGAACTCCGCTGGGTTCCCCATCGCATTTTTCATCCAGGCGCATTGCCGGGTTGTATGATTGGCTGGTCTGGATGGGTTTGATGTGTGAAATTTGCACGGCTGATCTAACATGGATTCGAACGTATACTTCGGCCTCTCTTGCCATTGCTTCTTTTGCTCGGGGTCCATTGCCTCTTTCCCTCATTTCTTGATGTCCACCGTTGAGGTCCATTTTTCTCGTTGAGTTGCTCGTGACTCGGCCGATCTTGTGCTACCGCCACCGGGCCGAATTATATCTATAATCCGCCTCTCTCTCTTCTTCCTCTAAATCACGCTGGATGACCCGGCCAATTCTCGCGTCTTGGTCCTGTTGCTCACGATGATCTCGACATTAACTCCGGTTGGTTGGGTCACCCAATGCATAGGAGTCTGCTATTCGATAGTTTACGCGGTGTGGTTGGCATATCTCTTTGCGGCGTTGCCACAACACCTGGCATAACGGCAGCCTTTGCGCGAACCGATTGCTTGCGATTCGATAACTCCCTCACATTATTTTCTCAGGTTACACCATCGAGTTAAAAACTCTCTATCCGTTTCATTCGGCCTCTGCTTGCACATGGCTAGTTGTTGTGGTCTATTTGGTCTCTTGTATGTGCTGGTAAAGTTGCTAACGAACATTTCTTCAAAATCTAACCAGCAGTTGATACTGCCAGCTGGTTGATTATTCAACCATACCCTGGCTGGTCCTTCCAACATCTGTGGGACATACCGCACTGCCCATCTTAGGTTGCCACCCGCTATCTTCACAGCGGTGGCATAATCAATCAACCAGTCTTGTGGTTTGGTACTTCCATTGTACGTTTTTGTGCCTCTTGCCAACTGAAAATTTGGCACTGGTGGTTCGCCCATGATCCGTGGTCCAAAACATGTCGGACCTGGTGGACCTTGCTCTTCCAACAGCTCGGACCGGTATAGCCGATCCAACTTTAATCTTGCATCATTTGCTGGCAAATCTCTGTACAGGATTCTATCCTGCATCCCATAGTGATTGTTTCCACCCTGGTTTGCGTATTCTACCTCGGAGTATCCATCATTATACCTTTCATTCATATGATTGTGGCGAGCTGGCCTCACTTCTCTTTCTTGCCGAGCCTCATGTCTCGGTTGCGGGTTGGGCGGCACCTCTCTCCTTACTTCGGCCGGGGTTTGGTTTTCATGATTGTCTCTTGCAGGTTCTCTCCTGCCGAGATCCCCGTTACCTCGGCCTCCGCCGTCCTTTTCCATACGGCCGTGGTTTCTCTCCCCACTATTACCTCGGCTTGCATTGCCTCTATTCTCATTTGCCTTCCCGGCTATTGCCGGGTCATATGGAACAATTTGCTTGTTCCTCTTCCCTAAGGTTACTGCTTTCTCTTTTCTAGCGTTGTTTCCGGGTGAAGATGCCGCTGCCGCAGATAAAGCAGGTGCTGCCCCGAATGAACCATCCGTGAAGCCCTGGTCTTGCCGGGTTAGCTCGAGCATTTCCTCATTTTGCTGGTTCGCGATGCGCACCAGCTCATTCACCTTTTCTTGTTGTTTCGCCGAGCTTCCCGTTAACCCCTCTAATTCCAATGCTGCATTTGCCGCTCTCGTGTTTTTCGCCGGCATCAGACCTCGCAAACCCAAATCACCTGATTCGGCTCTGTGAGCTTCATGCTCTTTGTTAATGTCATTCATGAGGTTCTTCCCTCTTAATCTTAGTTCGTCCACCCGCTCGGGTGCAATATCAAGCTTATTAGCTTTTGCATATTCTCTCAGGGTCCTGTTCAAGGATTCCCGCAGGGCTGATAATTTTTTGGCCTCTACCAGCACCTTTTGCCTGGTTTCTTCTAACTCTGCCTGAGCATTTGCCGGATCAAGTATCGGCGCTACAGGTGTGGTTAAGTTTTCTATAGTTGTCTGAAGAATGTTCTCTGGTCTCTCCAGAGGTGGCCCTCTCACTCTTGGTGCCTTTGGGGTGGTGTCATGCAGCTCGGCCGGGTTTGTCACTGCCGGAATTACCTCGATGGTTTGCGGTGGTCTGCAGTGCGCTTGTGCGCTGCGGTTCTCTGCTTGACCCGGCTACTGCTGCTCCTGCTTGAGCTCCTGCTACGACCATCACCTCGACGCTGCCTGCATGATGCTCTCCTGATGGACGGATCGCCGCGCTTCGAGGTGGCTCTCCTGCAACAACAACTTGGTGAGGATAAATGCCGGTGATGTCGACGCCGACGTAGACCCTGTTCTCGCCCAGGCCGATGAAGATCCCGTTGCGCGGGGGAGTTTTCCCCCTGAAGCTTCCTGCATTGTCTCTGACGTAGTCGCAGAGACCAAGTCTCTGGACCAAACCAGAAACAACGCGCTCGCCGGTGTTGATGAAGTTTCCCGTCCGGATCACAACTCCAGCTAGCACCGCTGCTGGCCCCATGGTGGGCGCCAACTGTCGTGGTGGTGGCACGGCAGATGCCATGGGTAGGCTGAAGTACGGGGCCAATGGATGATAATGGGATCTGGGGAGGGAAGATGCAACTGTCTTTACACTCAAGCTGCCAAAGTGATGAACTTTATTTCTCTCTTGATGGGTTACAAATGCTCCTTGAGCTGTATACAGGGGGACAAGATGAATCTCCCCAGCCTAACGGTGCTCAAAGAGTCGATCCCTCCCTCAGGGTCCAAACCTCCCCTTATAAAGGGGTGCCTTGGGTGCCCTTAGGGCTGACGAGGCAAGCATATTCCACGAATATGCTTGTCCCAAAATAGTAGTTCGGCGGCCTCCTTTCCCTGTCGCCCTTCTAATGACGGCAAGGCTCCAGTGGCCCCCTCCTGCGTGCCTCGGGCTCCAGGACTGTCACCTCCGTGACCTCCTTCTGCCCCTCTGACGCTGTGCATCCTTGTCTCTTGTGCTTGGCCCTGTTCTGATTCCTTCTAGCCTGCAGCTACAGTTTGACATTGGGCTTCTCCTTCTCCTGCAAGCTTCGTATCACTCGGCCTTACCTTGTGTTACTCGGCTCGTTCCTCACCTGCATGAAGATCATAAGGGGTAACCCGGCCGATTCTCATTAACTCGGCCGGATAACCACTTGATACATATACGTGGGCTTCTTGCCTCCGTTCATCGGCCGACATATCCATGATTCGGCCGACTCGGACCATAACTCGGAAACTAGACGGGGATAGTACCTCTGTCTTTCCCCGTCTTTGACCTACCCGAGGTTAACCCCCCGACAATGACAAGCATGGAAGACTCGGCGTGGAAGTGGCATGCTCGCTACGGACATCTAAATTTCCAAGCTCTACGACAACTTGGACAGAAGGAGATGGTACGTGGCTTACCGTGTGTTGATCATGTTGAGCAGGTGTGCGACGGTTGTCTCATTGGGAAGCAAAGGCGAGCCCCGTTTCCAAGGGAGGGACAATATCGAGCAAGTAAGGTTCTTGAGTTGGTGCATGGAGACTTATGCGGACCAATCACGCCGGCGACCCACACCGGGAACAAGTACTTTTTGCTCATCGTCGACGACTTCAGTAGATACATGTGGGTTGTGTTGCTAAAGAGTAAGGATCAAGCTTTGCAAGCGTTCAGGATTGTGAAGATGGCAGCCGAGGTGGAGTCCGAGGCAAAGTTGAAGGCCCTCCGCACCGATCGGGGTGGGGAGTTCAAATCCAATGAATTCAAGGAGTTTTGCGAAGCTCATGGGATCCGGCGGTATCTCACCGCACCATATTCACCGCAGCAAAACGATGTTGTGGAAAGAAGGAACCAAACCGTGGTGGCCATGGCACGCAGCATGATGAAGAGCAAAGGCATGCCAGGCAGGTTTTGGGGTGAGGTAGTTAGCACAGCTGTATATTTGCTGAACAGGGCGCCAACTAAGAGTGTAGTTGGTATGACGCCGTACGAAGCATGGTACGGGCGCAAGCCCTCGGTTGATCATCTTCGCACTTTCGGGTGCGTGGCGCATGTGAAGACGGTGACCGGGCATACTAGCAAGTTGGCGGATCGAAGTACTCCAATGGTCATGATCGGCTATGAATACGGTTCGAAGGCGTATCGCGCGTACAATCCAGTGAAAAAACAGGTGGTGGTGACACGCGACGTCGTCTTCGAGGAGGAGAAATCATGGAATTGGGGCTCTGTGGAACCGGTACAATCAATTTCTGATGAAATATTTACTGTAGTCTACAGTGATTCGCATGCAGATGATCAAGAAACGGCGTCTCGTGGCATTACGGATTTAGGCGCTGGTTCAGAAGATGGAAGTCTGGAAGTGAGCAGCAGCAGCACTACGCCTGGAGAGGTATCTCCTCGTGGGAGTCCTAGCACGAGCAGCAGCTCACGCGCTGCACCTGGAGGCTCGACGTCGCCATCCAGTCCACGCGCGGACGAGAGCCCTGGCGCAAGTGGCCCATCAGCTGCACACTCCCGTCCAGGAGGGACTAGCGGCAGTCCGTGCAGGACGCGGCGATATGTCACGCCAACATGCAAGACAATCGGCGTAAACTGCAGGAAATTTAGTAGACGCTGAAACAAGTACTACGCCGACTTCCACTCCTCAAAGTGCACGGGAAGAAAGGAGACGGCCACCTACTCTAGAAAAATTCCGAAGTGTACTGAAGTTGTATCCGCCGGAGACCCTTCGTACAACGCGTGCGCGAGGGAGAGGACAAGGTCGGTGTTTACTCACCGAGGAGCCGACGAAATTCGAGGATGCTAATACGGAGGAGTGTTGGCGTCGGGCTATGGATGAGGAGTTGGGGTCGATCCGCGACAACGATACATGGGAGCTTGTCGATCTACCCAACAATCACAAGGCCATAGGGCTCAAGTGGGTGTACAAGATCAAGAAGGATGCCGAAGGGAAGTTGGTGAAACACAAAGCTCGTCTAGTGGCCAAGGGATACGTGCAAGAGCAAGGTGTGGATTTTGAAAAAGTGTTTGCTCCCGTTGCAAGGATGGAATCGGTGAGATTACTTATTGCTCTCGCAGCTCAAGAATCTTGGAAATTGCATCACTTGGATGTGAAATCCGTGTTTTTGAATGGGGAGTTAGAAGAAGAAGTTTATGTGAAGCAACCACCGGGATACATCAAAGAGGGAGAAGAACACAAGGTTTTGAAGCTACACAAGGCGTTGTATGGGCTACGGCAAGCCCCTCAGGCGTGGAACATCAAGATTGATCGTACATTGATCTCTCTCTGATTCGAGAAGAGCCCACTGGAGCATGCGATGTATAAGCGAGGTAAAGGAAGGGATCATCTACTAGTTGGCATCTATGTTGATGATCTATTGATAACAGGAGCGGATGAGAAGGAGATTGCAAAGTTCAAGCTACAGATGAAGGAGTTATTCAAGATGAGTGATCTAGGCTTATTGAGCTACTACCTTGGGATCGAGGTACATCAAAAGCTGGGTGAGATCACGCTATGCCAAGAGGCATATGCAAAGAAGATACTCGAGAAGTGTGGCATGGAAGAATGCAATCCAACTCATGTTCCGATGGAACCTCGTCTTAAACTGAGCAAAAGGAGTGAAGCACCTGCGGTTGATGCAACGGAGTATAGGAGCGTTGTCGGAAGTTTGAGGTATCTCATCAACACAAGACCCGACTTGGCCTATTTATTCTATTATGTGAGTCGCTTCATGGAAGCACCCACAATGGAGCATTGGACAGCCGTAAAGCATATACTCAGGTATATCAAAGGTACTACAAACTTTGGTATTGTCTACTTGAAATAGAAGGAGGAGGTGAAGCTACTTGGCTATAGTGATAGCGACATGGCAGGAGATATTGACGACCGTAAGAGTACCTCGGGCGTGGCATATTTCTTGGGAGGAAGCATAGTAAGTTGGCTATCACAAAAGCAAAAAGTGGTGGCACAGTCATCCTGTGAAGCTGAGTATATTGCGGCTGCAACTGCGGCGTGTCAAGGTGTGTGGCTAAGGAGTCTACTTGGTGATCTCACCAATCGGGAGGCGGAACAAGTGGTGCTCAATATTGATAACAAGTCTGCAATTTCATTGTGCAAGAATCCGGTGCATCATGACAGGAGTAAGCACATTGATACGAAGTATCACTATATACGGTAGTGTGTAGAGGAGAGCAAGATTGAAGTCAACTATGTTTGCACCAAAGATCAGCTTGCGGATATCCTAACTAAATCTTTGGGACGAGTGAAGTTTGCGGAGATGCGAGGAAGGATCGGCGTCCAAGCTGTGAAGTTAGGCACATCGTGCTTAGGGGGGTGATTGTTAGGAATAATAATCCCGATAGGACACGGAACGGTGTCGTGTGCGTGTGTGTTCCGAGTAGGACTAGTAGTCCAACACCTATTCATATTGACGTTGCGTCTTGCCGGGTATATATACACACATATAGTAGCCTTGTAAGACAACCGTGAGATTCAATACAAACAACAGGACCGAGAGGGCCCTGTAGCCATCAACATTGTTTTTTCCTCGTGCGTACTCGTGTGAGTTGAGAGAGATAGTTCTTTTGATCGCCCTACGCTTTGATGAGGGGGGTGAGCTGCATCAAACTGTGTTGACCATGGCACGGAGCATGATGAAGAGTAAAGGCTTGCCAGGAAAATTCTGGGGTGAGGCAGTCAATACGGCTGTGTATTTGCTGAACATGGAATCTACTGAGAGTGGAGTTGGTACAACACCGCATTTAAGCATGGTACGGATGGAAGCCCTCGGTTGATCATCTTCGTACTTTTGGATGTGTGGCGCATGTAAAGGCGGAATTGGCGGAGCAACGTATTCCAATGATCATGACAGGCTATGAAGGCTCAAAGACATACCGCTTGTGCAATCCTTATACCAATAAGGCGGTTTTCAAGGGAGACGTAATCTTTGAGGAAGACAAGTCATGGAATTGGGGCTACAACGAACCGGAATATTCAACTTTTCACGTCACGTGGGATCTTGAGTATGAAGAAAATATGGATCAATCGAGCTTATCCTTGTCAGCAAGTTCGGGCCCAGAAGACATTGAAGGCCTAGGGGCAGCTCCAAGCGTGGACACCAGGCCAGAAGCACTAGGGATTCTCCCAGAAGACAAAGAGTTTGAAGAAAATGCTAGTCTGTGGCCAGAAGATACGGAACTGGAAGGGTGTACAGATGCATGCGCAGCGATACCTACACTTGTTTGCCCAGCAATTATAAGAGACAGAGGGAGAGCTGAAGCGAGCCCAGCAAACAGGCCAGCAAGGCCAGAAGGCGATGGTCCAAGAGTGTGGACTGGTGGCCAGACAGATAAAGGAGAACCAACAATAGGGGGTGCAGATCCATCAAGATGCTTTTCACGTGGTATAGAGAAGTTAGAAGAAAACCAATTTGAACTACCTCCTACATATTTGTTCTATTGCATCCAAGAGCACCGGCAAGCGGTAGATCAAATATGCGAGGCATCGATGAGAAAGTACTTCATTGAACCAAGTATAATGTCTCAAGGCGCGAACAAAAAGGACGGTCAGCGTGAAGGCATGGAGAAGGGCGCGGACAAAAAAGGTTATCGGCGTGAAGTCATGGAGAAGCCGACAAAAGCAAAGTCGGTGACATGGGTGCTGAGGAAGCGAGCGGCGAAAGCAATGTCGTGAATGACGCCTGCGAGGAGCAGCTGGCATATTTGGGACCCAGGTGGAAGTGAGCACATGTCGTGCTTAGGAGGTGATTGTTGGGAATAAGCACGTCACGTTAAGGCACGGAACTGTGCGCTTGGTCCGTTGTATGCGGTTCGTATACGTATAGGTTCCGACGAGTACATGGTTTGTCCGGTATGCATACATGTAATAGAGTAGGACTAGGAGTTTGAAACCGAGTCGTACAAGCTAGACTAGTCGGTTAGCTTATTCCTTGCATATATATATATGCAAGTACCCTGAACGTGTAACACAAAAAATCGTGAGAATCAATACGAAAATAACTATGAGGTGCGATATGCACCCGTGGCCATCAAAGCTTATTGTTTTTCAGGTGAGTGAGTTGTGTTGGTACTAGCTTGATCAATCAATCAAAGCTAGCCAGTTTGGCTGTGTGTACTTGCGCGTCTTGCCGGAGTTGATCGAGTGATCTTGCCGCTATCGTGTCGTCTGTTGTCGGAAAGTACTCGACGAAAGGCGTCGCATATCGGGCCAATTTCCAACATCCTCGCCGTCTTCCTGCTGCTCGTGCACCGGCACGACGCGCACCTTCTTGTTCTTGCCGCCACGCCGGTGTGGTCTCTTGGCCGCGAGCGCCGAGCTCGCGCGCACGGCTAGCGTCGCCATGTCGGCGCTCGACAGCGGCCGCGCGAGCATCGCCGCCGGGAGCACGAAGTATATCTGTCCCGGATGTAGCAGCTCGCTGGCGGCCAGCGCTGGTGGGGGCTCGTTGAAGTAGAGCGCGTCGGAGTTGCACACGAAGAAGGAGCCAGCTTCGGCGCCGAGAACGTCAGATACGGCAACGCGGGGGCTGGCCGGGAGCTCCTTCAGCGAGCCGTCGGCGGCGATGAACCTGACCGGCGCCGGCTGGTGCTCCTTCTGCGAGAGGCTGGCTCCGTTGTTGAAACAGCTGGAAAGCTTCGCTCCCATGGAATGTTTGCGTTCGTGCAGTGTGCGTGTGGAAGTTTTGAGATTCTTCTTTGCGTTCGTCGGAACTTGGATTGGATGTGGAGGTCAAGAGGATAGTTGGCGCATATATATAGAGGAAAGTGAGGATCAGAAAAAGTGCCAAGGAGGGGAAAGCTTACATTGCGTGAGCGCTGACGCACGCTGTGTTGGCACATTGCGTGGACTGGCACCGGATATGCACTCCACCATGTGGGAACCGGACAGTGACGACTTCTATTCGCCACTCGCCGGTGACTAATGAGAGTGACTCATTATCAACGATCGGTAGATTCCCTATGGGCCCCGGCCAACCGGTCAGCCGGACGCCAGGGCCATGCACTAGTGGCTGCAGTTCTGGGCAGGCCTTGCGCCCCAAACAATCACCAATGACTTTTCTGCTTTATATAAACGCAGTTTCGCCGTTCCTTCGATCGGTAGCCGCGACGGGAGAATGTTTCTGTCGTGAAAGCGGCAGACAGACGAGGAAACAGAGAATATTCAGGAACAGATCATATTGCTTAGAGCTCTGGGATGTGGATAGGGGGGGAGCTTCGGCCGTCGAAGTAAACTTCCATCGCAGGTAAAGATTTCTCGCCGGAGACGAGAGTCACATGGGGTGGTGTTTGGTTTGTGCAGGTTTTTCTCCACGGGTGCAAGTTGCATGCGTGGAGACTGGATGCCGAGATTAGGCTCTGAATCAAAATCTCTCGTTCGTTTGGTATCTCGTATTAACAGTATTGAGGAAAATCGGCAAAAAATCAACTCAGCGTTTAGTAGTTTGTTTTTAGTATTCTGAGACAAAGTTCGGCTGTTTGGCTCCGCTATGTCTGGATGATTTCTCGGCTCTAATCACCCCTAACCTCGGTATTGATCCAACTCGATGTTCCGCGTAGCCGCTGCCCATTGCTTCCGGAGCTGATGATGCCCAATAAGAAGATCAGCACAAACAAGGTGAGCACGACGGCGTGGTCCGTAGTGGCGTGCTCCTTGCCGGCTCCATCATTCACTACAACACGATAATTATTTTGAGGCACTTCAAAGTGCCACTGTATAGAATAAAAATGCCTCTAAAATTTTTTAGAGACACTTTAAAATGCGACCCCCGATACTCACGTCGGTAAAAGTTTTAGAAGCATTTTGATCAAAGTGCCTCTAAATACTTCAGTGACATTTCAATAAAAATGTCTCTAAATGTATTTAATGACACTTTAAGAAATACCCCCAAAACCATTTAGAAAATAGACAACACAATCTTTTTAAAAGTCAGAAACTGCTCCCTAACGCTCGTGCGATTTGTACCCTGATTTCGCTTAAGGTTTTTAACGATGGACTCGGCCCGTTTACACATGAAGCTAGCACACGATGGGATACATGCCGAGCATAGCGTTCAGCCTCGCGTTTTTTCTTCGTGACATGAGCCTTCCTTAGAGTTTCAGGTCTGCTGGTAGGTACGTGTCCCATTCTAACGATTTTTATTTTTTATTTTTTATTTTCTCTTCGTATGTTTCTTCCACTCTTTTTTCCTTGTACTTTTCCTATTTTTCTTTACTTTTTTCTCTTTTAAGTACTGTTTTTATTTTTGTTCTCTATGATGTACATTTTCTTCATAGATATATAAAATGTGTTCGTCTTATTTTTCGAAAATTAGTTTCACAAAGGATTTCTCCTGAATATTTTTTTGTTCCAAAGTGCATAATTAATTGTTCATTTATTGAGAAAGATTTGTTCCTCGTTTTCAAAATTAGCTCCACAATTTTTTTCATAGATTCTTTTTTTTTTTGTTTCTTAGCATGTTCCTTTATGCCCCTCATGTATTATTTGTTCCTTTATACAAAAAGATTTGTTCATACTCTAAAATTATAGTTCCACTAAAATTTGTTTCCTAGATGCACCTTTTGTTTTCTGTGATGTATTGTTTTGTTCCTAGTTTTACGTGTAGTCATCTTGCAAACTTGTTCTGATAGGTATCTAGGATTCTCGTGCCAAATATAGTCATGACTTTTGTTCCATTTAGTCTAGTTTTGGTTCCGCTTGTGCAGATGTGATCTTGTTTCGCGGTTCCTAAAATGTTGTTCCTATGTTACTACATAGAGCGCATGTGGACAGTGTCTATGTTACTACATAGAGCGCATGTGGACAGTGTCTAGAATGTTTCAGCCGTGAAAGTGGTACACGAGTAAACATGCGCGGAAACAAGTTCCGGGATGGTGCTTTTTTAGAGCACCTAAAAATCCTCTTCATCACAGAAGTTGATGAGGACTATCCGATAAAATCTGACTCACCTTTAGTAGCGGTTCTGGCTGTAGTTTTCAGCTGGACAAAACCCTATTTAAATTTCTTGATAGACGAAAAATTAGCCAAAGACGAAGTTCTGGACCGATAGATCGTCCGACGAGCAAAATCCTATACAATAATCAATGGTGAGCTCTATAAGCGGAGTGTTTCTAGGGATTTCTAGGGTTGTATGTTTTCAAAATAAGGAGTGGAAATCTTATGAAAATTCCACGAAGGCGAGTGTGGTCACCATGCTGTAGCTAAATCTTTAGTGGCAAAAGCTTTTAGACACGGATTCTTTTGGCTCAAACCTAAGGCATATGCCAAGAAACTAGTCAAAACGTGCAAAGTCCATCAAAAGTACGCCCGTCAAGCACACGTTCTGGCTGATTAGCTCCGAACAATCCCTATTACATGGCTATTTGCGGTCTTAGGGCTTGATATGGTAGGACCGTTTTATACGGAAAAGTGTGGATTTACTCACCTACTAATGATAGTGGATAAATTTACCAAATGGATTGAGGATAAACCCATAAAAAATTGTAATGGAGCCATAGCCAGAAAGTTCATCGAGGACGTAATCATTAGATTCGGATATCCGTATAATATTATTACCGACAATGGGAGCAACTTTTACATGGGAGAATTAGCCTAATTCTACGAAGAACAAGAGATCTGACTTGATATTGCATCAGTCGCACATCCACAAGCTAATGGACAAGTCAAAAGAGAAAACGGTCTCATTTTACAAGGACTCTGACCTCGTCTTGAGGAACCACTTCATCATGCCACGGGGGCTTGGGAGGAAGAATTACTGTCTGTGATATGAAGCTTACCTACAACTCCTAACAAATCAACACTCCTTTCTTCTTGGTCTATGGTGCATAAGCAAGTTTTTCCGAGTGATTTAATTCATCGGTCTCCTCGAATCAAAGCGTATATCAAAGAAGATGACAAAGTTTCTCGACAAGATGATCTCGACATAGTCGAAGAAGTTCATGTCGTTGCTGAGTAGAGATCTACAGCCTATCCGCAGAAGTTACGCAAGTATCATAGTTAAATAATTCAAAATCGTTCTTTCAGAAAGGGCGATTTGGTTCTCCGACTCGTACAAAAGAGAAAGCACAAACTTTTCCTGATTTGCGAAGAACCTTTTATAATCAGTCGAGTTCTGCATAACAGGTCATATTATTTAACTGATATGAGACAAATCAAGGAAATACCTGATACTCGAAGAGAAAGAGAGCTGGCGGTAGTACAGACCCGAATGAATTAGATCATCCATGAAACATTGCACAACTACGTCCTTTCTATTCTTAGTTATATTTCCTTGTAATCATATGTGTACATGTTCAAAGAGAAATAAAGTATTGGTTTACTTATATATCTTATTTCCAAAAAGAGCATGTTGTTTTCAGAAATCACAGGATGCTTGAAAGTACTTTATGCTCATGTTTGTTCTGGTTATGATTTTTGAATATCTATAAAAAATGTTACCTTAGGGTGTAAATCTAATTTTGTGTTTATAATTTAGTTTTTTATCTGATTGCCTAGATGTGGGCATATTCCGAGTAATGAATTGTTGGTACTAGAGGCCAACTTTGTTTCCGAGTTTAAACTGCTTTAGCAATTGCGCACCGTTGACTAAGCAGAGTTTCCGTGCTAAAGGTTGGCCGGCTCATGAAAGGGTCGAGGCAGAGAGCCAAATAAAACGAAAAGTGTAAACGCCCAGTGCTTAAGAAAATTTCGAGCACAAATATTGAAATATATACAGCAAGTGCTTAGTATTAAAGAATCAGTTCTTACATAGCAGCACATTCAAAACAAAATATTTTTCCCATCATTACATACCAAATGAAAAGTTCAGGATAGTGCATCAAATGCAGATTCAGGCGGTGGTGGTGGAGACCTTGGAGCGCTGGAGTCGACATTGTCACCATCTTGTTCTGGAGACTCGGAAGCTTCTTCATCTTCGATGAGGCTATCTTTCGGCTCTTTAGGAGAAGGAGGCATAGCGACGGATTGGAAGAATGGCGTTGTATAGTTCGTCATCTCCGCCACGCGACAAGCATAACCCGCGCAAGATTCTTAGATGGCCTTGATGTCTTGCGGGTTATCCTCATCGTCCTCGTCGGCGATGCCCTTGGTGACGTGCCAGGTTTCCATATCACTGTGGTGCTCCGCCACGCGACAAGCATAACCCGCGCAAGATTCTTAGATGGCCTTGATGTCTTGCGGGTTATCCTCATCGTCCTCGTCGGCGATGCCCTTGGTGACGTGCCAGGTTTCCATATCACTGTGGTGACTCATAACCATAGTGAGGGAAGTCTATGCATCTTCCAATCTTCAATGAGCTTCGGAATCTCCTTCGCTCTGTCCCTCACCTCGAGCACTAGCAAATTGTTCAATCCGGAAAGTCTAACCGACTTGCCAGCCTCTTCAAGAGTCTGGCAGAAGTCAAACAGAATATCTTCGACAAGTTTGATGCACTCGAGGCGAGGTTCAGAAGAAGAGGAGTCAGAAAGATGCAGAGGATCTGGGAAAGAATCAAAATATCAAAATCTAACTCAAAGAAAGTCGAAAATCAAAGGAAGAGTAAAAGTCGGAAATATTACCTAGCACACAGTGGTTCCACTTAGAATGCTCCTCATGGAGACTCTTTAGTTCTACTTCTGTGGCCTGGGCTAGATCCTTCTGGTTGTCGAAATCCTTCCTCAAATCATCAAGTTGTTTATCGTGGAGGGCCAACAGCTTCTCGAGCCTCTCGGGCACCATATTCCTTGACTCTAGGATGGCATTCATGGATTTCTCCGATTCATTTTGAAGCTTATCAAACTCGTCCAAGAGTTCAGCATTCTCCATTTTTAAGACCTTGAAATTTTCGGCCTCCTCCACCATCTTGCTGGATTGGCTCAGCAATTCTGCAAAGGAAAAAATTATCAGTCAGCTAAATAGTTCGACTATGACAATCACTAAGTGTTGGAGAGAGTGTACCTCGATAGTAGATGAGTGGGGAATTGTTTTACATAATTCTTCTATAGGAGGTAGATTCTTCACATCGTCATCTCTAATACCTTTCTCCTTTAGACACTTCATAGCTTCCTTTATCACTTCATCATTTAATGCAATAACTCCCCTCTTCTTTTTTGTTGGTGCTGGAATTGGTTCAGGAACAACTAGTTCAGAAGTAATAGGCTCAGGTGTATTTAGCTCTGTTGAAGTCCAATCATCATAATTCTTGATTATTTTAGTCATTAATTCTTCAGCATCTGTAGGAGTCCTTTTCCTGAAAACACAATCAGCAAAGCTATCTAGGTAGGTCCTAGAATCATGAGTTAGTCCATTATAATAAATATCAAGAAGCTCATTCTTAGGTAATGGACATCCAGGATTTGCATGAATCAAGGAATATAACCTTTTCCATGACTCAGGAAATTTCTCTTCTTCTCCCTGTTTAAAATCAAAAAGTCTCTGCAAGGCAGCATGTCTAGCACTAGGAGGAAAATATTTCTGGAAGAAAGAAGCAATCAAGAAATCAGGGCTATCAATGGAACCAGGAGGTAATCTATTAAACCAAGCTTTAGCTTCTCCTTTTAGTGAAAAAGGGAAGATCTTAGTAACAAAGTACTTTCGCATCTTAAAATCATCAGAGAATAAAGCACTCATAGTGGAAAATCTCATTCATATGAGCCATAACACTCTCATTTTCAGTCCCAAAAAAGGTCCTTTCTCAACAATATCTAAATAAGATAAGTCAAGAGACAAATCATGATCTTTATCTTTAATATCTATGAGAGAAGTGGCAAACTTAGGATCAGAGGACAACTTAGGCATGATAGTATGTCTAGAAGGAGACTCTTAATAGCACTAGTACCATGTATGTTTCGGCACTCTTCAACAAAATCATCAGTGAACTCAATGTAACCATCATTAATATCATAACTCTCACTAGACTCAGGTGAGCTAACAGGTGTAACAGTGTCTTCACTAGGAGTTTCGGTATTTCCTAGACTAGCCATAGTAGCATCTAGAAAAGTACCTAATGAACCGCTCGCATCAAGCACAGTAGCAGTAACATCATGAGTATCAAAAGAAGTTTCAGACTCAGCAGTAGTAGCAGTGTGTGTAGCATGTGTATGTGGTGGTGGTGTAACAAGCTTACTTATAACAGACCGTGAATCAAGAGCAACAGAGGTGTTTAGGACTGTACCTCTTCTTGTAGTGGATGGTAAAATAGGGAACTTTCCATCATTAGACTTCCCCATGATGAAAGGATTAGCAATGAACAATAATAGATCCAAGTGAACTTACAAATAAAGCTATGCTCCTCGGCAACAGCGCCAGAAAATAGTCTTGATGACCCACAAGTGTAGGGGATCGCAACAGTCTTTGCGGGTAGTATTACACAATTTATTGATTCAACACAAGGGGAGCCAAAGAATACTTGCAAGCCTTAACAACTGAGTTGTCAGTTCAGTTGCACCTGGAAATAGTTCTTGCTCACAGAAGTTTATCAGTAGCAATAGTTTGTAGTAGCAACAGCAAAGCAACATCAACAGTGAAATAAGAGCAATAGTAACAGTAACGGTAACAATGGGATTCGAGTGTGGTAGGCATAGGGATGGATGGACGGGCGTTGCATGGACAAGTCTAAACATGTAACTTCAAGATCTAGGGCATTGCAGATAAATAATAACAAGCATCTAAGTACTAAACAATCCTAGGCATGTGCTCCAAATATAGTCATACATGCTCGCAATGATAACTTGCACAACATCTTCTATCCAGCCATTCCGTGGCAGCGGGGCCTCTAGGGAACTACTGGCAATTAAGGTGCTCCTTTTAATAGAGCACCGGAGCAAAGCATTAACACTCCATGAACACATGTGATCCTCACACCATAGCCATCCCCTCTGGTTGTCCCAATTATTTTCACTTTGGGGCCTTTGTATCCGAACAATGATATGTGTACACAACTTGTAGATAAGATTACAAACAATACTATCATAATGATTCAATAATAAGTTCAGATCTGAGATCATGGCACTCGGGCCCTAGTGAAAAGCATTAAGGACAACAAGTTGCAACAAAGTCAAATAGCATTAATAGAGATACTAGGCACTATGCCCTAACAGATCTTATTCGATTACATGATAGAACTCATCCAATCCCTACCATCCCCAAGACTACAACGGGGGATTACTCACTCATGGATGAGGGAAACATCGATGGTTGATGGAGATGCGTTGGCGATGACGATGGTGACGATCCTCTCCAAATTCCCCGTCCCGGCAGGGTGCCAGAACGAAGTTTCTGGATCCGAATCTTGGTTTCTAGTGGCGGCGGCGGAGCAGAACTCTTTCTGTAAAACTATCGAACCCCCCTCGGTTTTTAGGTCGAAAGGCAACTTATAGGCGCAGAGGGAGGCTGAGGGGTTGCCTGGGGTGGGTGTGGGCCCCCCAGGCCTCCTCTCCGTCTCGTCTTCTGGCTCCGTGGATTTTCTGGTGAAATATAATTTTTGGCATATTTTCCGGGATTCTTCCTGATAGTTGATTTTCTGCACAAAAACAAGACACCAGGGTAATTCTGCTAAAAATAGCGTCAGTCCGTGTTAGTTGTATACAAATCACACAAGTTTAGAGAAGAAATAATAGCAAAGTGTTCGAGAAAGTAGATACGTTTTGGACGTATCACACGGCTTCGGCAAAGGCAGCAGATCCCTCTTTGCAATATCGTGCTTTCTTCGGGTTTCCCCGGATGGTGATGATGCCGTTGGGACCCAGAAGTTTCATCATGTTGTAGATGTAGCAGGTATGGGCCATGAACGCCCAGTAAGCCGGACGTCTGAAGATGGAGTGGTATGCACTTTTGAATGGTACCACCTCGAAGGAGAGTGGCTCGGTCCGATAATTTTCTAGAGTTTTGAATGTCACACCCAGTGTGATCTCACCCAGCGAATCCGCATGTCTTCCTGGTACAATGCCATGAAAAATCACATTGTTGTGGTTTAGCTAGCTCAATGGATCTTCATGCGGTGGAGCGTCTCAATGTGGGGGATGTTGATGTTGCTTCCACCATCCATGAGAGTTTTAGAGAACTCATAGCCATCAATAAGGGGATTGACGACCAGAGGGTAATTTCCCCGACGATGTGTTTTTTTGGGTGATCATTGCGGTCAAAGGTGATGGTTATGCCCGTCCAATCCAGAAACTCAGGTATAGCCAGAACCATAGCATTGAGCTCATGGAGAACCGCCTTTCTGACCTTAGTTGGCTAAGTTCCAAGGAAGCAGACATAAGTTGTGGCACCCCAGATTTATGGTCCGAGAATACCCGTTATGCATATAATTCACGTTCCCATGATCAATGAGCCATGAGCATAACCGACAAGTATCATTACATCATCCATATATTAACGAATACAACACTTACAAGGAGGCCTTTATGGCGATTACAACACAAGTAGCGGAAGTCTTCAGCGAAGAGCCCGTGCCTTAACCTACAGGCAACTGACGTTAGCACCTTCGTCGCTTCTCATCATCTGCAATCTGGCCAAGTAAATAGCCTGGGGAAATGTCGGTGAGTACTTTGTATGTACTCGCAAGACCACTGAGACAAGGGTAAGAAGGAAACATGCATATCTAACTGTGGCGAGATAGCTCTACACTATGTTTGTTTTTGGAGAGACCTAACAATAGCATCTCTATATCTTTGTTGAAAAAAAGATTTTTTGGAAAATATGTCTCCTTTTTGAAAATCCGGACATCTCCACATCCTTGTTAAAAAGTTTTTAGAAAACATTTTGTTGTAAAACCCTTTTTAAAACCTTATCGACCATCCCTGGCCAAAACCATTTTTATTCTTATCTTTCCTCGTGACCAAGTCACATACTTTTTATCCATCTCAACATATCTCCCGGTACTCATAGTAATCACCTTTCCAACCGTCCTTGACCGTGGACACGGCTATTCGAATAGATTAGACTCTATAGAGTTTGTGCACTTTAGCCACAGGAATCAATACATCCGTCGGGATACAACCACGGCCCTCTACATACTGTAGACGGGGGTCCGGATAATCGAACCTAACCTTTCATTTGTTGTCCCTAGTATAGGTACTTTCCCTATGGTTGCTTAGTTCCCCCGGGATGTGTACCTGACTTCCCAAGTCCAAATCTCCCTTCCTGCGCATCCTTTATCCACTCCCTTCCATACTGCCTTAACCTGGTACCGTCCGCGGGAGCTCCATAGTTTCAGCCGACTCCGAGGAGTTGAATGGAACCTCTCTGGGCACGACGACCCCCTAAGTGGAAAGGAACCGGCTTCCGGGGCCTCAAACCCCTTTCTACGCGTTATGGCGTAGCCCGTACTAAGGAGGACAAACTACGAGCTAGCCCTGAGTCCCACCTAGGGTAATGTGGTTGCACTGGTAAAATTGTTTCGGTAAAAGACTCTAGTAACCCTTTCCTTCTTCCTTTTCTTATTCGACTTTATATTTATCCTCCTCATACCTCCTTTAGTAAAAACTCCACTCGGAACGATGCCTCTTTCCAAGGGTTTTATTTTGAAAACTTTGTAGTAGGGTAAAACCCAAAATAGTTTTATCTTTGAAAATCCGAGGGTTCCAAGAGGGAAGATGCTAATCATCTTAGACTCAATATAAAGGGGTAAGGATAGGTGCAAATAGGGTAGGTGTCCTAGTGGACATCCATCCATAACTTGGAGGAGCCAAGTTACTCACGTGTTTTTATTTAAAACAAATCATGCCTTTTGATCATGCAATTTATAAACGAGATATAACACAGTTGATAAACATGAGTAGGTTAATAAAGGAGTTCAGGAATGGTGGCTTGCCTGTGACCAGCAAGAATTCCCTTGATGGCGTTAGATACCCAGATAACCAGGAATAATAATAAAAGAATATCCCGATCCTTCCTTCTTCTCGACGTCACACAATCGCAACTATCGTCGTTATCGAGCATACATGCAAACAAAAAATACACCAATCAATACAAGCATACAACATCAAAACATACAGGAAGATAAGGATAAATACATGATATATATCAGTAAGATGTTGGAGGTTTGATGTGATTAGAATGGGAGAAGATTTGGAGGCATTTAGGGAAAGAATTCCCTTTGGATTTGAAATCTAAGAACTACCTAAGGGAGGGTTTTTTATCAAGGACTTGGTCTGTATGATACCATTGTACAAAAATGATACCATCAGTTGGGTATTGATAAAATGAAGCTAACAAAAGTGGTTTCACTATTTTATCAATATCCCTTGATCTATAATGGATTTTAGTGTGATTAAAACTCTAGTTTTAGGAAATAATACACCAAAACTTCTATGGAGTTCCAAAAAATTATTTCCTTGTATGAGAAGATAGGATTTGATGGAATGAACACAGAGGAGTTGGAATCACCTCAAAACAATTACCAGATTTCCCTTGAGAAATTCCCAAAGGCAGTACTGGACAGGATTTGTCTTTTTAATCAGTTTTAATGTACATAAGATTTTTAGTTGATTCCAAGGACTCATGCTAGGTATTAGAAACACCTTTCCGCAGAAATTGGAATCAATCAATTTGGAGTTACAAAGTTACTGTGGTGATTTTGTTAGTGAATAAATCATGCATAGAAGAGTTTAATTCACTAAAATTCAACAGGGACTCATAAAATTATGAGCTACTGGATTTAGGGAGATATGGTAATGTGTCTTTTATTAGAGTTGGAATTAGGTCAAATCCTCACTTGGTTTGACCTAGGGAAATTCCTAAAGTCAGAAATGGCTTTATTTTGTTATTTTTGCTATGGGTAAACTAGGAAGCAATTGACTAAGGGGCCTATGGGGTATGGAAGTTATGATTAATACCTTTCTTACAGATTGGAAATAATCTAGTTGGAGATACCAAACTCTCTGGAGGAAATTATTAGTGAAAAGGATACCTCTTGGTAGATGATTTATTATGAATAAAGTATTTCTTATTTTGGTATAATTCTTGTACTACATGTTTCTGAAAACAAGTATGTATAAACTAAAAATGAGACCTAAGACATTTTCATCAATTTTCATTTTTATCTTGAATTAATGCTACAGGCTATAAATCAGATCTAGGGAAAATGTTTATATGAAAGGGAAAACTGGGCTGGGGTCTGAAGGGAGATGGGCCGGGGAAAGGGGATTCAGCCCACGCGGGGGAGCCGCTCGAGCCTGCCAGGTGGGGCCTGCTCGTCAGTCACACTAGACGATGAAGGGGTATGCAGTGATATGGGTTGTTGGATCTAGGGAGGGATCGATGGCCCTCGCCTCGTCTTCTTCCTCCGCAGCTCAGAACATAACTGAAACCCTAGGTCGATCTGGGGAGGTTGAGGTCTCACCGGGGAGGCAGGAAGAGGCGACGAGGAGAGGCGGAGGTGGTGCTGTTCACCGATAAGAGTTCGCCGAGGGGCGGCACGCTGCCGTTTGGTGCGGATCCGGGGAGCCTCGCGTCTCCCGTGGCGGAGATGACTCGGAGCTCGACGGGGACTCTCCTAGGCGTCTGCATGTGAGAGGGGAGGGGTCAGCGGGGTTTCGGGGGTCCTAGGAAGGTCGGGGGAGGTATGCTTACCGGCGGAGGAGCTCGGGAGTGAGATCTGAGCTGGGGGAGGTTGCTCTCGGGCATGCACGGCCGTGGCCACTTCCGGGGTTCCTACAACCGAAAGAGGATCATGGGGGAGAAGGTCAGAGGGTCTAGATCTCGAAGATATGGCATGCAAGGGGCGAGGAGTAGAGGAAGGGGACGACCTTGAGCTAGAGCTAGTCAATGGCCAAGAGCTCCATTTCTTCTTTGGTTTGATAGCTGAGAGGGGGAAGGAGGGAGAGAGGGAGCTCTTGGGGTGCTCTCTGGTGATAAGGGGGAGAAATGAGAGAGCAGATGCGAGGTGGGAGGCTCCTGGCCTTATAAAAGGAGAGGGGAAGGTGTATGATGGACATGGTCCATGGAAATCTTGGAGGGAGGGAGAGGCTCAGCCAATGGGGTCATAAGGGCGGTGGGGAGGTGTGGAGTAGCCTGTGGTCGAGCAGAGAGGGTGGAGAGAGATAGAGAGGCTGCTCCAAGGTTTTTAAAATGGCTTTCAGGGGACATGACCTTTGTCCCTCTTTCAAACAACCACAAGAGACAAGAGGAGGGGTGGCTACAGTGGGTGGCACTTTAGTGCACGAACAGATAGTATAGGTATTGCTGGGGTATAGTGCTAGACAAGGTTTGAGCTTGTTTAGGTTTTGTTTGGAGCAAGTTTGATTCGTTTGGCAAAAATTGATCAAATGAGGGCTTGTGAAGGAAGTTGAAAATATTGTATTGAGCAAAGTGTGGAAATTGTACTGATGGGTGGAGTTGGTCAAATAATCACTTCATGATTTAAATGGGATTTTTCTCATGATTATAATCCCATTTAAATGCACTTCTTCAAAAAGTGCAGAAATAGATTCTGGAAGCTTAGATGGTATTTTACATTGGACAAGATTGGTTTTTGATGTGATAAGGTCCTAAATATCATATTACATATTGGAGAATGTTATTGGAATTTATTGAGGTGGAAAAGTATTTTTGGAGAATTATTTCTTATTTCTGCCATTTAAGAAAAAGGGCAAAGAGAAATAATAAAGAATCTCAAAAATATTTATTTTTGAGTTGGGAAGATGGGATATGATATATAGGAATCAAATGTGCCTTGATTTGGCAAGGTTATTTGGAGAAAAACAATCTTGCCTTTGAGGACAAGGTTATTGGGAAATTGGTAAGTAAAGGAAATTAAATAGTTTAATAATCTAAGTAATTGTGGGAATTATTTGGGGATGCTTATATCCAATTTAGATGATGTAAACTTGATGTGGGCATCAAGGCCAACCTTGGTTTTTAAGAAAAGTGATGAAAAGGGTGGAGACTACATTCTTGGAGGATCTAGGGTTTGGTTATTCTGATGCCATCTAAACAAGGTTGGATTAGGGAGCTCAGAGCTCACCTTGGTACAAGGGGTGTATGGATGGATAGACCATGTCATATAGATGATCTTGGAAACAAGAGTTGTCTTGGTTGCATCTGAGGTGATCTAGGAGAGATGGCAAACTTTGTTGAAAATAAGGCTACCATAACAGATGCCTCAGTTAGCCTCCTAAACCATGAGGGTTTAAGAAGCACAAGGCTCCAATGGAAACTAGTGAAGTGGGAGTTGATAGGTCATGATTAGTAGATCATAACCCAGTAAGGAGTTGGTCAAGGGGAGGGGGCATATAGATGTGGGCTTCTGCCACAGTAGGCAAGATGATAAGATTTGCAAAAAAGATTATTATCTTGACTACAAAACCATCATGGATGAGTGGGAGATAGAATGGTTCAGAAAAAGGCAAGAGTGGACTTGGTAGTACTAAGAATGTACTACGAGATGGTTTAGATACATTCTCAAGAATGCAGATAGGTTGGAAATGGTAGGGCTCCAAAGATGGTATCCAGACAAGAAATCCAGACTTAGCCATTTTGGCGGATTTAGGCTTTTAGACTAGAAGACAAGTGTAGATGATTTTGAGAGGATGGCAAGAGTTTATCCTATCCATCATGTGGTTGATGTTGAGTTACTAACCAAGTAGATGGGATTCAAGCTTAGCTTGGGGCTCTGATGAGTTGGGCAACATCCAAAGGGATTATCCTTGGGCTGGTCTAATCATGAGGGAAGTGGGTCACTTGGATGGCTTAGGAGAGATCCAGACTTGGATGCTTAGCTTGAGATGGATGATCTCAAGCAAGGATTGGGTCCTAAAGGATTAGCTACTAGGTTATCTCACTCTAGTTCCTAAACAAACAAGGCAATCAGCAGATCAAGACAATTCATCAGACAGCAGATCAAGGAAATTCATCAAACAGCAGATCAAGGCAATTCATCTTATTCTTATCTAATTACTACCAAGGTTACCATCAAGCCTAGCTTGAGGTAAGGATGGGTATGTTGAAAGGGGTTTAGTTTTGAAGTAAGATAAGTACCATCTTGGTATCTCTACCAAGATTGAGATGAAAAGGTTTTAATAAAGGTTTTGGGAAAACCTAGAGATAAGGGTAGTTGAAGTTCTGTCATGAAAACATAAGGAGAGTATATGTATGTCTCCATAGTTTTGGCAATAGAAGCTTGTAAGTATTTGGTTGTGTCAAAGTCATCTTTGCTCAGGTTTTGGAAATGCCAGAACATTTGAGAATATGGAAGATGAGCCTAGACATCTCTTTTGTAAAATAGTTTTTGTAAACTAGTGTTGAGATGAGGAGCACACAACTAATACACAAACAGTTGCTTGAGCACAAGCAAACAAGTAAGCACTTAATACAAGAAAAAGTTTTTGTTCCCCTTGATTTTTTCCTTTTTGACATTAAATCAGGGTTGCTGAAATTGGGATGTTACATAAGTGTCTTTATTTATAGGATAATCCGTCTTTCCATCCGACTTGGACTGTGCGGCGTCTACTTCTTCCATGTCAGAATCTTCCTTGTCCTCTTTGCCTTTATCAGAATTTTTCTTTCCTTTTCAGCGATTGGCCCTGTAGCCATAGGATTCGTCTCTCTTGATGTCATCATTGAAATGACACTCGGCATTAGTGTGGGTAGAACCTCCATTCCCGTCTGGGTGATGTACACAAGGATTATTGGCAATGTCGTCCCAGGAAAATGATTTTTCGGGCTGGTGATCTCCTCTACCGTGGACTTGGGAAGTTCCGCGGCGTCGTCCTCGGCCTCCTTCGCACCCTCCTCAGCCACCAGATCCGAAAGTTGTGTTGACAGCTGCATTATCCGGATTAGGCTTATCGTCTGAGGTATTCTTGCGCTTTTGAGTTTGTTGTTTTCGCTTCTTGGCCACGTTTGGGTTGGCCAGAATATTTAGCAGTCCATCTGAATCATCATCGGTGTCTGCATATTTGCTTGTCGTTTCTATCATTTCTCCCAGGTCGGTAACATGGTCACTCTTTAGTTTGTGCTGTAGTAATCTGACTGGGAGCCCTGTGATGAATGCTTCAATCGTGGTTTGCTCATTTACTCCCTCACAGGAATTATTCGTGTCGATCCATAATCTGAGGTTATACCGATAAGTTTCTAAAGGTATTTGAGTGCAACGCTGCAAGTCTCCGGCTATGCAGGGCCTCCTGTAGGTTCCCTCGAAGTTTGAAAAGAATGCACTTTGCATATCATACCAGTTGTGAATCGAATTTTTTGGCAGTTCATTGAGATTGAGACACCTTCCTCAACATGAGTGGGATATACTTGACTACGACCAAGCTATTTACTCCTTTTGCGATGCAGCAAGCTTGGAAAATGTCCTGGAGCCAAGTGTCTGTCCGAGCCGCACCTTCATAGGGTTGAATGTGTTTGTCAATGTCGAAGTCAACCGGAAATTTTGTTTGATGGATACATGGGCCAAAGCATTTGGGTCCTACATACATATCTTCCTCCTTGTACCTCTGTGCTTCTATATTGGATTCGATGTGATGGAGAGCGTCATTGGGCGAGAGAGATCTGCACCTTGGTTGCTCGCTATGCATGCACGGTATCGGAGTTGGAATTCAGCTTATTCTTCCGACGTTGCCTCCTCCGCCCATGTGGCTTCCATGACTGTGATGAGATCCTTCATGGTTACTGTTGGGCGGTGATGGTGGCTCTGGTGGGTTATTTCTGGCTGAGAGACGGGGTCCTGGAGCTTCATTATGCTGGCTCCGAGGTTGTTCTTCATGACGTCGGACTTCGTCCCGGCTTGTTCCTGGATGATCCATGTCATTCCTTCATCCGGCGTTATCGTTATTGCAACGAGGTTCAATCGAATGGCTGATGTGCCTAGGAGGCGACATTCTTTGCGAGTCCCGTCCTTGTTGTCGCCACACTTTCTCTTCATACCTGTGGAGATTATTTTGTTGATGAGGGGGTTGGTGAGGTACCAATGCCCTTATGGCATCCTAGGACGCAACCGGAAGAACTCCTGACCAGTCTCGTGCGGCCCTGCGATGATGACCGTTTGATCTGGTCCTTGAATTTTCTTCATCCCTAGGGACAGGGTGATGAAGCTGATCTATATCCCTCTGGGATATTACATTAGTGTTTTGGCTTGCATCAGTGTAGAAATATTTCGACTTTGATGCCATCTTCCCACTGAATGATGCGGTTGTTTTCTGTTGTTGCAGTCCTTTGTCGAGCAATGCTAAGCATTGCTGGACCTGTTCTGGAGACGGATTATTCGCGAGGATAGCTCGAGCAGCTGCAGCATTCTCCACTGGTGTGCTATAGACTTAGATATTCTCTCCGGTTTTATCGTCGAATAAATCTTTGTGGACGTCCGAGTTCCTATTAGCAAGAATCAGACCACCTCTAGTCTTGTTTGGCAGTCGCTTGAATTTTGACTGGTATTGGGCGAGATTGCTGTCTATCTACTGTTTAATATCGACGATGCGTGCAACCTCCTCGAGCAAAAACAATCGATGCTTCTCAAGATCCTCGGCCCTTTTCTCCAGCTCCTCTAGAGTGAGATCCGAAGTAGTTGGGATTGGTATTGTTAGTGCATCTCCGTATATTTATTGTGCACCTTGGGTGACAACATGTACATCAACCATAGGATCGATCGGTTTCGGATTAACCAGATCTACATTCCAATTCTCCACCTTGATTTCTTTGTTAACTTCTTTGTCATTGGCTTCCTCCACCGGCTCTATCGGTGTTAGGGTTTTGTTCTTATTCTTCTTTGACCGCCTAGTAGCCTTTATGTGCGTGCTAGTGGCAAAGCCGGCTTTTGTTACGGTACCGGGAGATAAACTTCCATCGGTACTTTCCATCATGGTTGGATTATGGACATCGGAAGAATCTCCGGTGTCCATGACATCTTGCGCAGTGTGGTCTTCGTCCATGCTATCATACGGACTCGGAGCTGTCTCCGGATCACCTTGTGTTGGTTCGGAGTTGTACTCTTCTTCGTACGCCTCCATCTCCTTCTCAAAGTCTCAGAGTTCCTGCAACATCAGTGATTCCTGAGGGAAAGCAGGTAGGTCACTATTTTCTACGATTGCATCAAGAACTGAGTCATTTCTGACTCCAGCATCGACAGAGTCGGATCTAGATCCAATGTAGCATACAAAGCAATGCTTCTTTTTCTTCATGGACTCTAGGTAATGGAACAGTTGGGTTTCCTCCTCCGCTTCTTTAAAGATCTGTTTGATCTCAGCGATTGCTTTGTAGTCGATGTAGGGGCGCATCATCATCTGATTTATCATGTGCCTCAAGAGTGATTTTCTTGCTCTAGCATCGGTAGGCCCAGAGCCGAAGCGAATATACTCCTTATCCGTATACCCGATCTCAATAGAGAGATCAGATCTGGAAATTTCATCCACCACTTCTTCCACTACAGGAGCGGGCTGGGTGGGATCAGGTTTTTTCGGGATCTTGAACTCTTCCGCCTGCGTAGAAAGAGTAGATTCGGATTGTTCTTCCGCCATGGTCATCACCTTAAGGGTGGGTTGGGCGGGTTCAGCGAAACCGAGATAGATATCGATCTCGCCGATTGGCATGATTGTGAAGATTGTCATGGGCTCCTTAGCCAGAATCCAGGTCTCATCGAGAAGAACGAGAGGGACGTCACTGGCGTAGACCACACGACCGATGGCAATTTTTTTGCCGATTCCTGCATGCGCAGATTCTACCCGAAATTGAGGTCCTAAGGTCACCTGCCCCATGGTGGACGCCAGCTATAATCGGATTGATGACAAGTATTCCATAAGGGGTCCTGAAGGCGTTGAGACAATGGGGTGTGAGCCATACGGTGTTCCGGGAGCGATGAGCACATGTTTACCTAGGTTCAGATCTAAATGTGGTGATCAGATCCTAGTCCTGCTAGCAACCCAGTAATATATCAGCGAGAGCTGTGATGAGTGCGTGAACACTTCGTTGGGAGACCCCAAGCGAAAGGTATGATAAGCACAGCAACAAGTTTTCCCTCAGTAAGAAATCGAGGTTATCGAACGAGTAGGAGGAAGGAAACGACTCAAAGGTATTGCTAGCAACTTGGAAACCTGCACAACACAAACTCAAGACTTTTCCCCAATGAATAGTGAGGTTGTCAATCTCTCCGGTTTGCTGAAAACAAAGGATTAACTTTATGGTGTGGAAGGTAATAGTGGTTTGCAGAAAGTAAACAGTAACAGTGGAAGATGTATCAATGGCAAAGATTGGACCAGGGTCCATAGTTCACTAGAGGTGTTCTCCTTAAGATAAACAAACATGGCATGCTGGGTAAACAAATTATAGCAGGGCAATTGGCAGGACTGAGCAAGGCATAAGAATGCAATACTAGACATTCATGATCCTATGATATTCGATTGGGCAATACAACAAGATACATAGACCGCCATCCAACTGCATCTATGACTAGTAATCCACCTTCAGGTTATCATCCGAACCCCCTCCAGTATTAAGTTGCAAGCACCGGATAACTGCTTTAAGCAAAGTGTGTAAGGTAAACAATCCACTTGTTCCATGAACAAGACACCATTGTTTTCTCGTTAGTGGCAACAGCACATCTACAACCTTAGATATTTCTGTCACTTCCCTCAAATTAAATAGAGGCATGAACCCACTATCGAGCATAAATACCCCCTCTTGGAGTCACTAGCATATACTTGGCCAAGATAGCTACTATAAACGGAGAGCATGCAAGGTCACAAAAAACACAGACATGATAGAATCAATATGACAAAACCATTAATCAATCTGACATAGTAATCTCAATATCCATCGGATCCCCGCAAACACAACATGCATGATTACAAATAGATGATCTTGATCATGAACGGATCTCACAAGATCTAAACATGGTAGTACAAAGGAGGAGATACAACCATCTAGCTACTACATGGACCCGTAGTCCAAGGTGTAACTACTCATGACATGGTTATACCCCACGGGTAAACGACCTTAGCATACCTGGTCCAGCCCAAGGAAGGCCCACGAGAAAATACACGGCCATGAAGACTTTCGGGTGGCCCAAGCCCATGACATCTTCGGATCCTTGGAGAGCAAGACTAGATTAGATAGAATATTCGAAGGGGGAAAAACTAAATCTGTAACCAACTCAGTTTGTGCCTGGGACCTTCCTACCTCTATATAAAGGTTAGGAGGGCACGACGAGGAGGGCACTTTGCATACCACCGCATACACACCTCCATGCCAGATTACATCTGTGCACCCCTATAACTTTCGGTTCCCCCGTAATCAAGAGCAAACAAGCAGGAGTAGGGTTTTCCCTCTGGGGGCCTGAACCTGGGTAAACCTTGTGTCCCCGCGTTGCTTGTTTGCTAACCGTTCCGTGATCTCCAGCATCCCCATCTTCTCCAAAACCCAAGCTCATAACAATGGGCATTGACGAGATTGAACCTCGTCAATTGGCGCCGTCTATAGGAACTGGGGGCGCTGATTGTGCGATCGTGACGGTCCCAACCAAAGTGATCTACAACTCCTCGGTGTCGGAGAGCCATCTCCTCTTAGGCACTTTCGACTTCACCTCCCACTCGCCAGCCACTCTGAAGGACTTCGAGCCCGTTGGCAATGGGCTCGAGATCCTGTTCCGGAGCTTCTGCTTCTAGGTGGGGCAGACCGGCACTCTCTACCTCCTAGAGCGGGTGCCCCTGCCATCGATCAGGACCGCTTCATGGGCTCCGCACCCCGTGCTACGCACATCACCACTGACAGATGAGTCCTATGACAGCAATAGCTGCAACTCAGATCTGTGCAATCCACCATCGGATGAAGGGACCTACGGTTCCGGATCCGAAAGCTGCGGTAGCAGCGACCCGACCTACAAGCGCTACCAATGCGCCGCGGTCATCGAGAGCGATGTGGATCAGTGACAACCCAGCCCTCCACCCAACCCGCCGGGTAGAAACGGCGAAAACAGGAGGAACCGTTCCCCCCCCCCCCCGCCCAACGAGGAGGACACCGATCCCAATCGGGTCATCCACCTCATCGAGGAAGGATGGACCCAAGCACGCGAAGCCGTGGCAGGCAACATGATCCTGCCTGTGAGTGCCTCACGGGACCTACTGATGGCGTACCACCTGCTCCTCGTCGAAGAGCACAAAAAGCAGGTGAAGATGCAAGAGGTGCTTGACAAACGCAAGCAAGCGGCCTCGGAGTCCAGTGCGCGGCGATCTGCGCTCTCCGCCATGGGAGGCTCCAGCTCGCACGGCAACCACGGCAACAAACACCGTTCTCGCATAGAGAACATGGATCTCGCCGCGCGTTGTGAGGTGACCCGAACCCTCAACACATCCTTCATGGAGATGGATGCCAACGGCAACGTCATCCTGAAGACGCTGCAAGCTGCGATCATGGTAGCCACCACATACCTCGCGTCCCATCCACCTCCGATGGGGGACCCAAAGAGGGCCATGCACAACTCCGCACTAGCCGGACTTGGACTCGTTGGAGCTGCGCTCCACGGAGAAGCTCCTACGGAGCCAAAAAAGAAGGTCGCGGTCAGGTTCAATCGCAGTCCCACACCTTCATCCGACGAGGAAGAACACGACCTACCTCGAAGGCACAAGAGCTCGCGACATCGCAGCCGCGACTACGACGCTCGAAGCGAGCTCACCCAATGCAAGATCGACAAGGCACGCGCCAAGCGCGTATGCTCGTCCGAATTCGAAGGGGACGATGATGAAGGAGAACTCTGCGGAGCTCGATGCTTCAGCAGATCCGTTCGGCGGACGCGGATGCCGTGGAACTTCAAGCTTCCTTCGGACACTCCGAAGTTTGACGGCACACAGGATCCCAAGGCGTGGCTCAACGACCACCTGTCGTCCGTCAAGCTACATGACAGAAACAAAAACACCGCTCTGCAATGCCTTTGGCTGCAGCTGACAGGCGCAGCCCGGATCTGGCTCAGCAGCCTATCCTCGGGATCCATCCGAAGCTGGGAGGAACTGGCGTACAGTTTCATCCGAAACTTCAAGGGAACCAGCAAGAGGCCAGCCTCGATCGAAGAGCTGAGGCCCTGTACCCAGCGAATGGGCGAATCCATTCGCTCGTATATATTATGCTAGTCCAACACCAAGAACTCCGCGGCGCACATCTCTGAGGAGAGAGCAATCGACGCCTTCAAGGACGGTGTCAAACGCCAAGACTTCAAGGAAGATCTTGGGCGCGTCAAGCCCAAGACACTCGACCACCTCATGGACATCGCCAACAGGTGGGCAGATGGTGAGGAGTCCGTCCACCGAGCACACTCGGAGGAGGAAGATGACTACGGCTGTCGACGTGAACGCCGTAGCAAGCGAAGATCGCGCGTATACGACGATCGCGACGGACCCGACATGGTCGTCTGGCTACGCCGACCGCCGCAGCGAAGGCAACCGTAGCAGCGGCGGATACCATGGAAACAACTTCCGCGATGAAGGATGCCTAGCACAGTCATGGCAACGTCGCAGCCGCGACGACGGACCCTCGGCATACGACAAGTTGTCGGGCCCATGCACCATCCACTTCTACATTGACAAGCAGGATGGTAAAAAGAAGGCAAGCCACATGGACTGCCGCGAGTTCCAGACACTCAGCGATAGCATGTCCCAGATGAGGCAACAAGCCCCGAACCCTAGGTATGGGAATGCACCCGCACCAGGTGACATCGCCCACAGAGCTCCTCCACCACCACCCGTGGGACCTTCGAATCACCCAATCGCACCTGCGCAGAACAACAGCGGAAATGGTTACCCCATGCCGAAAGGGTCACTGATGATCCAAAAAGGGCGCCCAACAAACATGGTGCAAAAGAAAATCACCCGTCAGGTCAGTTTGGATGTGACCGCTCCACCCGCCATCCCTGAGTACCTCAGCGATTCGGAGTCTTGCATCACGTTCAGCCGTTTGGATCACCCCCCGCCAGATCCCTCGCCCATGTCATGCTGCACTGGTGCTCGAGGCGCAGATCAGAGGGTTCGATATGAGCCGCATCTTCATGGACGGAGGCAGCGGCATCAATCTGGTGTTCGCTAGCACCTTAGCAGCAATGCGGATCCCGCTGTGCATCCTCGAACAATCCGACACAACGTTCCACGGCATTGTTCCAGGGAAGGGCATATTCCCCCTGGGAAAGATATGGCTCGACGTCATCTTCGGCAAACCCGATAACTTTCGGTGCGAGCGACTCGAGTTCGAAGTGGTGGACAGGCCATCACAATACCAAGCCATCCTCGAGCGCGTGGCATTTGCACGGTTCCTGGTAGTACCGCACTAGCATACCTGCTACTCAAGATGCCAGGAACTAGGGGCGTCATCACGGTCCACGGGAGCTTCACCCGATCGGATCACTGTGACAGGGACTTCAATAGAATCTCCCAGTCATTCGGCATGCAGGAGGAGCTTATAAGGATCTGAGAGGTGAAACACAACAGGGCACCCCTAGTCGCAAGGCAGAACGCACCTGACATGTCCTTCGACTCCACAGTCAACACAAAGAAGGTGCAGGTCCACCCGACGGACGCCTCCAAGACGGCGCTGATCGCCAACGACCTCAGCCCCGCATAGGAAAGCGCGCTCATCGAATTCCTCCGTGAGCGCTGGGAAATCTTCGCCTGGTGTCCTGCGGACATGCCAGGAGTTCCCAAGGAATTCGCCGAGCATGCACTTAATGTATTTCCAAACGCCAAGCCCATCAAACAGTCCATCCGACGACTGTCTGAGCCACGGGCTGAACCATCGGAGTCGAGGTCAACAGACTGTTCGACGCTAACTTCATCAGAGAGATAAAGGAGAGCGAGTGTCTGGCCAACACCGTGATGGTCCCCAAAAAGGACACGGACATCCTGCGGATGTGCTTGGACTTCACATCGCTGAACAAGCACTGCCCGAACGATCACTTCCCTCTCCATCGGATCGATCAGATCATCGATTTTACTACAGGATGCGAGAAACTCTCCTTCCTTGATGCCTACTCAGGCTACAATCAAATTCGGCTGAAGGTCAAAGATCAGGAAAATACGGCGTTCATCATGCTGTTCGGAGTGTTCTGCTACAACACAATGCCCTTCGGGCTGAAGAACGCAGGTGCCACGTACCAACGGTGTATGATGGCATGCCTTAAGAACCAGATCGGCTACAACATACAAGTCTATGTCGACGACATAGTAATCAAAACAAGGGAGGCCAAGACACTGATCGACGATCTCTGTGATACGTTCGACAACCTTGATCGATACAAGATCAAGCTAAACCCAGAAAAGTGCGCCTTCGGCGTCCCATCTGGCCAACTGCTCGGCTACTTCATCTCCCAGCGAGGGATCGAGGCGAACCCGAAGAAAATCCGAGCCATAATGGCCATGGAGAAGCCGAAGAATCTCAAAGGCGTCCAGCAGCTCGCTGGGCGAATTGCGGCGTTAAGCAGGTTCATCAGCCGCATGGGCGAAAAAGCCCTACCTTTCTATCAGCTGCTACGCAAGGCAGACAAATTTGAGTGGACGCCCGAAGCGGATGACGCATTCGAAGATCTGAAGCGGCTGCTCTCCACCTCGCCCGTCTTGGTCACACCAAGGGAGCACGAGCCTCTAACACTATACATAGCATCTACACACCAGGTGGTAAGCACCGTGATCATGGTCGAAGGACCCGAAGATGGCAAGACCCATGGGGTCCAACACCCAATCTACTACCTCAGCGAAGTATTGACGCCGACAAAGCAGAGGTACCCTCACTACCAGAAACTCGCCTACGGCGTGTTCATGACGGCTCGTCGGCTGAGCCACTACTTCTAGGAGCATCAGGTGATGGTCGTCAACGAAGCACCCCTAAACAGCATCCTGAACAACCCGGAGGCCACAGGACGTGTGGCCCTATGGGGCATCGAGCTGTCACCTCTAGACATAGTCTATGAGAAGCGCCATGCGATCAAGTCCCAGGTCCTTCCGTACTTCCTCGTCCACTGGATGGAACTGCAGCTGCCGGATACCCCGGACATGACACAGTCATGGACGATGCATTTTGACGGCTCCAGGCGCGAGGAAGGAGCAGGAGCCGGGGTCATACTAACGTCCCCGCAGGGCGATAAGATGAAATATGTCCTCCAGATGAAATTCCAAGCTTCCAACAACGAAGCCGAATACGAGTCCCTCATCCACGGCATGAGGATGGCCAAGATCTGCGGCGCAACGCGCCTAATCATCAACGGCGACTCAAATCTCGACGTCCAGCAGACGATGAACGAGTGCAATGCGCACGCCGCCAACATGATTGCGTACCGCGCACTCTACAACTCACTCGAACTATACTTTGATGGCTGCGATCTTTGGCACGTTGTAAGAGAAAGCAACGAAGAGGCCGACAGAGTCGCCAACATCGGCTCCACCTACGCGCGGGTGCCACCGGGTGTGTTCCTCGAACAAATCCGGGTGCCATCCATCAAAAGGAAATTCCCCAAGGGATCACCCGGAGAAGCAGAACACTCGGGGGCTGCGCTACCCGAAGGACAGGAAGGACCAGAAAAACTCGACACAGAGGTTGCAGTGGTCAACCTGATGCAGGTCATGGCAGTCGAAGAAACATGTACACAGCCATATCTCCGATACCTGATAGATAGGGAACTGCCTGATGACCCGACAGATGCCTGACGCATATCTCGTCGTTCCAAGGCCTTCACCATCATCAATGGCGAGTTGTACAAGCGCAGCATTTCGGGTGTACTCCAACGGTGCGTCACCATCGGTGACGGCAAAACTATTCTCCAAGACATCCACGAGGGCATCTGCGGCCATCACGCGCGCAGCCGCGCACTTGTCGCCAAAGCTCTACGAGCTGGATTCTACTGGCCAACGGCCATGAACGATGCCAAGGACATCGTCCGAAGATGCAACGGGCGCCAGTGGTTCGCAGATAAACCGCACGCACCAGGATCGGAGCTCAGGCCCATACCCTTGGCCTGGCCCTTCGCCCAATGGGGCCTCGACATGATCGGCAAACTGCCAAGTCCTCGAAAGGAGGCCACATCTACCTCCTGGTCGCAGTCGAAAAATTCACCAAGTGCATCGAGGCCATGCCCATTACTAATCAAAAGGGTAAAACGGCCGTGAAGTTCTTCCAATCCATAGTCTACAGGTTCGGTGTGCCGCATAACATCATCATCGACAATGGGTCGAACTTCATCTCCAAAAAATTCCAGGACTTCTGCGAAGGCCTCGGGATCAACATAACATACGCCTCAGAGGTGCACCCGCAAACGAACGGGCAGGTCGAAAAAGCCAATGGCCTCATCGGCGGAGGCATCAAGAAACGCCTGATGATCCCACTTCAGCGACTCACGGGAGCCTGTCCAGAAGAGCTACCCTCCGTCCTTTGGAGCATGCGCACAATGCCAAATAGCTCAACCGGCTACACGCCTTTATTCATGGTGCACGGAGCGGAAGCCGTGTTGCCTGCAAAAGTATGCCACAAGACCCCACGGGTCGTTGCCTACAGCGAAGCTGAATCGACGGCCGCACTCGAAGACGCCGTCGACACACTCGACGAGGCACGCGACATAGTCGCGGCGATCAGCGGTCTATCAACAGAGCCTCCACAACTATCACAGCCGTCGGCTGCGCCCAAGGTCCTTCGTCGAAGGAGGCCTAGTCTTACGACTCAAGCAAGAGCGACCGAAGAAGCTCGAGTCACCCTGGGAAGGACCCTACGTCGTCACCGAAGTCATCCCAGGTGGCGCCTATCGCCTCAAGCACGTGGAGTCTGGAGTCGCATACTCCAACCCATGGAACGTTGCACAACTGTGACGCTTCTACCCCTAGCTACCCCCTCCTTTTACTTTCAATAAGGCTATTCAGCCAAGGCTAATCAGCCAAACAATGTACCTTCTTATTACGATATGAATAAAGCTAAGTGTCTCGCCCCAAAAATTTATCTCTTATTCGCATTTTCTTCATGTTACAACACACTCGGGGGCTCCCCTCACCTCACGACTTCGTCGGCTGAGGATAACGCGTGTACACCTGAGTAGCTGATCATGTCAGGCTAACGAAAAGGGCATGCATACAAACAAAGCACCATGTGCTAAAAACAATCAACCTTTACAGCAAGGGGCATAACACGCCCAGTCGAATACATACAAGTTTTACATCTATCTTTTTTACAGGTCCTACCTATTCTGAAGAATCACCTGCGCACGATGCTCAAAGAGATCTACAACTTGTCCGGCATACTGCCTTACAGCCGCATAGTGCGAACGCATGTCCCACATACCACCATCTGGCCGAAGAGGCGGCCCAGCCGCAATAGTAGCAAGATCCACATCAGGGCGATGCAGCCGCACGAGGGAAAGCGCAACCTTCACCCCCGCAACCAACTGATGTCGCACCAGCACCCTGACATGATGCACATACCGAAACTTCGCCAGCAAGCCCCAGAGAGTCGATGGTGCCTCATCCATGGGAAACATTACATGCAAAATTGATGCCAAGGAAGTCTTCACTTGCCGCAGCACCCGTGACACCTGGTGAACACGATCATGCACAGTCGCAAGGACCATGGCACGATCGCGGTCCATCCAGAAAAATCCACCCGCTTCCATATCTTGTTGCGTCAAGCAATTGATCCGAACAGCAACGCGCTCCTTTTCCTCCCTAGGAACAAGGTTAGCACTTGCAGCACCTACAAAGTAAGATGACAAGCCAACAGGCACATCCGAAAATAAGCAGCAGCTCGAAGAGACTTACACTGAAGTTGTTCGTCCAAGCGCCGCAACTCCCCCATCAGATACTCCTCTCTGGCGGCGCCTCGCTCCGCCTTCGACTTCCAAACATCCGCGTGACCTCGGATGCCAAGCAACTTCTTCTCATGACTATGGACGCAGTCACGAAGAAATACAAGCTACGACGCATCATCCAAGGATGGCCACAGCTGCGGCACAGACGAAGTAGCAACGTGATCATCACTCGAAGGTCCCTAGAGGAAAAGAAGCAAGGATATGAACAAACACACGAATTGGCAAACAACTCGGAGATTCATTGTATACAACAAAAGCCACTGCGTGGTACAAAGAGTGTTCATAAATATATTACAAAAAAAGCATACGAAAGCTATCCTACAACTACAAGGTCTAAGCAGCTGCATCTTGAGTGGCCTCGGAGCCGTATTGCCTGCTCTTGGCCTCCCCCTGCTGCCTCACCGCGTACACCGCCAGCAGGTCAATCAGCTTTGGCCCATAGCGTTTACAGCGGGCAGCATAGATGGCAAAGGCTACCTCGGATCCGTTGGGAGCCGTCGGCATCTGGGAGGTGACCTGATGAAGATCCAGCTCCGCTCCAGACACCATGGCCATCGTCAGCCCCATGGACGCGCCAATGCCCTTTTGCTTGCGCTTGTATGCCACAGGCGCCTCGGCTGACAGCGCATCCGCCAACAAGTCGACATCCTCGAGGGCAACGCCCTTGGGGACAAGATCCTTATAGAAGCGCCCGAGAACCTCCTTGTCCTTGGCAAGAGAGCCAACCACAGTGTTGCAGCGGTCTTCGCCCACCACAGTAGCATCATCCAAAGCACTTCCGTGCTCCAGAACACTACGGTCAAACTCAATGCCCGCTGCATCTAGATAAATGTAAAAGGCAAAGTGAGAATCAAACAAAACTAGAGATACAAGTAAGCCAAAAAGGAACAATTAACAGACGAAACTACTCACCCGAAATAGCCTTGGCAGCAGCAATCAGCTTGCCGGCTAACTCCTTCTCGCCCGAGGCCGCAGCGGTGGCGATTTTGTTGGAGATATGCCCTAGATGCAATAATAAATATAGTTATTATTATATCTTTGTGTTTATGATAAATGTTTACATTCATGCTATAATAGTATTAACAAGGAAACATTAATACTTGTGTGATTTGTAAACATAATTTGAAGTCCCTAGTAAAGCCTCTTTATAATACTAGCTTGTTGGTTAATAAATGATTGTGGTTTCCCTATCATGAACATTGAGATGTTATTAACAACAAGATCATATTGTTAGGAGAATGATATGATGGACATACTCCTATAGATAAGCGTAGCATAAAGATCAAGTCATTTTAATAGTTCAATTGCTATATGCTACGATACATAGTAACCTAATTCCTTCGACCATGAGATCATGCATATCACCTTTACCGGATGGATGCTTTGATGACATCAAACACCACACCGTAACTGGGTGGCTATAAAGGTGGCATTGAGTGTTCGGAAAGTATTGGTTGAGACACATGGATCAAGAGTGGGATTTTTCCATCCACATGACGGATAGATATACTCTGGGCCCTCTCGGTGGAATGTCATCCAATTAGCTTGCAAGCATGTGACTGGCTCACAAGGGATCACATATCACGGGAACGAGAAAAGAGTACTTATCGGTAACAAGGTTGAACTAGGTATGTAGAGATACCGACGATCATAACCTCGGATAAGTAAACTATCATGAGAAAAAGGGAAATTGGTATCGTATGTAAGTGGTTCATTCGATCGCAAAGTAATCGTAGAAATATGTGGGAGCCATATGAATTTCCAGATTCCTCTATTGGTTATTGTTCGGAGAAGTGTCTCGATCACGAACCGTAGGGAGACACACTTAAGGATTCGATGTTGTTTGAGTAGTTATGGAATGATGAGAAAGAGACCGAATGTTGTTCGGAGTCTCGGATGGGATCCGGGATATCAAGAGGAGATCCAGAATGGTCCGGAGAATAAGATTCATATAATGAAAGTCTTGTTTCGGAGTTGGAGAATGGTTCCGGTGTTTTCATCGGGAATGTTCTAGAAGGTTCCGGAATGTCCGGCACTCCGGAGGGGAAGGGTACATGAATGTGTTATATCAAGTTGGTATGATTGCATCATGTACTAGGTGTCATCTCTGAACAAAATAAAGGGTTTAATCAAATCCTAGTTTGAAAAAGTCAAACGCCAATTTGAAAGTCAAACGGCTATTTTGGGAAGTGGAGAGGGAGGTGGAAACCGAGTTGGGGAGGAGTTCCTCCCCTCCACCGCCGGCCCACCTCCAAGCCGAGTTGGGAAGGGACTCCCCTCCCCTTGGTCGCGCCTCCCACCTATAAAGGGAGGGGCAGGGCTGCCCCTCCTAGCACACAAGTTCCCTACCTCTAAACCCTAACCCTAGCCGCCGCCCTCCATAGCCGCCGCCGGCCTAGGGCATCTCGCCGCCGCCTAGGTCAAACCCTAGCCGCTGGCCTAGCCCCCTCCTTGGTGTGTCTAAACCCTAGAACACCGAGGGCTCTCTCATAGTCCACCATACTCGCTCCGGCTTAAGGCGAAGCCCTGCGAGATCTCCCCTCTACTTCCGGTACCACGTTTGTGCCGAATCGAGGAGAGTGCTACAACCTCCGCTTCTTTGTAACAAGGAGAGGAAGGTCTTCCGAGTACCGAATGTGTGACCGATCATGGGAGCGCTATTTAACGCCTTGGAAGGATCGCTCACGCGATCTTGAGATCGGGAAGAGTACTACATCACCCACGAGAATCCGCTCTCGTTAAACACTTTGGAATCTTTGAGGGTGAGTTATTCCATCAACTAGTTGCTACAATCTAGTAGATAGATCTTGGCTTGTTTGTTTGTATGCGGTAGAAAATTTTTGTTTTCCATGCTATGAAACCCTACAAAGGGTATCGAGCCGTGTCTATATAGATCACAGACGCAGTAACACAATGGTCATTGTGGGCGTTGATGCTTTTATTGTCGATTGCTTCTTTTGTACTTTGCATCTTGCGGGATGTTGGGATGAAGCGGCCCAGGCTAACCTTACATGACATCGTTCATGAGACTTGCTCCACGCTTGACATGCAACTTGTATTGTATAAGTGGCTTTGCGGGTGCCTATTTCTCCTAGCGTAGTTAAGATCCAATTTACAACGGGTGATTAACAATACTAGTATCAATGTTGTGGTTCATGTTCGTAAGTTAGAACGACACTTATTGAAAGCCCCAAACCACGTAAAACATGCAAAGAAAGTAGAGGCGTCTAACTTTGTTTTGCGGGGGTGTGCTGTAACACCCTCAGAATCGGACCTATGCAAGTTTTAGCGAAACTCGCCCAAACCCGCATAGAAACGATTCAAAGGTGCCCACCAGGCACTTTCGTGCGGGTGGAAAACGGAGTAATAACATTACACAACAGTCCTCGATGGGTCCCACAGAACAGATATATATAACAGCGACTCAAAGAGTCAAGAATACAGATATAATATACAAAGACCCAAATCACTTTGAAAACGATATAGCGTCCAACTACGGACAAGATGCAAATGGGGCTAAGAGCCCTGAAGAATAACTAATGGCGTCCATAACCCTGCCCAGGCCAAGCCGGAAGGGTAACCCTGCTAACGGCGTCGATCTCAAAACCTGCTTAAACAAAAGGGGTGCCGACAAAGGGCAAAGGGAAAAGAAGGAGCGCCAAGATCGAGGCCAAGACAGGCGAGGCTAGAATTGGCGGTCCTCGCCACATAGGTATGGTGGAATGAGCGGCGGCATGCACTAAACAACCTATAGAGACTCGATACAACCGGCTATCGAGAGGGATGAGAAAGACCTATTCGAGCCAACCCGACACTAACACCAATCAAACCCATCCCGTGTTCCCCGAGACCAAACGAGGAAGTCAACCGAGGAACTCACGCTGGCGCTTTATTTATCCAGTTATCGTTGCAGCGATTACTAGTCAGATGTAGATAATTATCCTGATAAAGTAAGCAGTGGGCACTTTTAGTTGACTATTCCGTTATAGTTGCAGCAATTACTAATCAGATATAGATAGCATGTTAAAATCCCAAAACCCAGCAGTTGTTGGTACTTTTATTCAGCCATTCCGTTGTAGTTGCAAAACTTACTAGTCAGGTATAATGGTCGCAAGCGACACTCCAAACAAGCAGTTGTGGGCAGTATTAATTAGCCATTCCATTATAGTGAAGCTGATTACTAGTCATTATAAGTCAAATTTATAGCGATAAACTTTAGTTATGCTTGTCTATGATCGAGATACTGTGCTCCAAGTCGTCCATATCCGCGGACACGGCTTTCAGAAAGTTTTACCCGGCCGGGGTGCACCAATAGCAACACACGCTCGATCAACCTCGGAAAAACCAAAACAACACCCAACGAGGCTTTCACGACTGAACAATCACAGGATTCAGAAATATTTCAGGGGGCCACCCCTTGGAGTACACCCGCAACGAAGTAAGCAAGCTCCCAGACAGACTCAAGGTTTGCGACAATGGTCAGAACGAAGCAGATCCTCAATCGGGATCCGATATCGCGAAAACATTCCGCTTACCTAAATAAGACAGGTGCTCTCGCACAAACGTAAATAAACAGGAGCATGGCATAAGTACAGGATAGTAAATAAAACCTCAAACTAGTTTGTGGCCCCAAGAAATAAGACGGAATCAAGCTCTGGCTCAGGGGGGTCCCGTATACCTCCCGGATGTGGATAGCGCGATAAATCAAGGAATGTATCGTACTCGGGTCCTACGGGACACAAGTGGGCGTTCGGAAACCCAATATTATCTATCACCCACTGATGCCTCTGCTTACTTCAATTTTAGTTGTTAAACAGGAATTAAAGTGAACGATAAGTAAAACTATGATCATCTCCAACATCAAACATGCGGCATTACTCCAACAACTGTGGAAATTGACGACACGCATCAGCACTTGAGCAAGCGACTATGACGCGCAAGTCCAACTATCTACCAAACAACAGGTAATAGGATGTGTCCAAGGCAATATAAGGCCGCAAGGGATATCACGGGTACGAAAACTAGAGCAACGCAACACAGATAGCAATAGATCAACAGGAGGGAATAAAGACTATAAAAGTAAGATAGGTAGAAAAGGGGGAGATGCTCGCCTGAAAACATTGTCGAAGGGTTCAACCGAAGATCGGGGCGAAGCTCACATCAACTCATCGGCCTTATCCGCGAAGAAGCAAAACGCTAGAATAAACACCGGATGCAATATTTAATGCTACGGCAAAAGATCGGCATGAAGCATGCATGATGTATGGCATGGCAAATATGCGATGCAAATAGGTCAGTATTAAGCGGAACCGGGGTCCCGACAATCAATAAGGCGATTCATGTTGTTTAGCTACCCCGCAATTAAATGTTGTATTAGCATGGCAAAAGATAGCTCCGGGTTCGCTACACAAATTTAAATGAGGCCGATATGAGACTGGATTTGCCCGCATATGGGCCCCATATTTAATTATTAGGTGAATCGGCATAAGGCCCCCAAACCACATGAATGTATGCATGCAAGACAATTATTATGCGACAAGTTGTATTATGTTATAAAATAGGGTTTCGAGAAGGGGTTCACACATTAGGGTTCGGCAGATCTTGGGGATCCGGGGGGTTCGGGGTGGGGATCCGGGAGGTTCGGGGTCGGTCTCGGGGTTCGAATCTGGGGTGTGGGGTTCGACGGAAGTGTTCTCGGATAGCGGAGGTAGGTCTTGACGCTCCGGAAGCAGGACTTGGTTCGGCGTCGGGGCGTAGCGGGTCCGCCCTGGTCGGTGCCGATCTTGTCGTTGCGCAGATCGTGTCGGGTCCTCAAGTCGGGTCGGTCTTGGCTTCGGGGTGAAGTGCTTGTCGTCCCGGTAGGCGATCTTGGCGGTCTTCGGATCACCGGGATCGGCTCCGGGGTCTCGGTCTCGCCGGGATCGGTCTTCGGGTTCAACTCTGGAGGCGTTCTTGCGGTCCTTGAAGAAGGTCATGGTGGTCCCAGGGAGGAAGCCATGGTGGTCCCAGGGAGGAAGCCTTGGTGTTCCTCGAAGGGTAGCTTCGGACTGCGACTTTGTGTTCGTTGGCGAACTCGGATGGTCACCCGGGGTTCATCGAATCTGCTCGGCCGATGACGATCTTGGCAGGGTACCGTGTGGCCGATCTTGTTACGATTGTCCGCGATGGAGGTCTTGCTGATGAGAGGGCCTTGGCATCTTAACCTCGTGCGGGATATGGTCCTTGTTCCGGCCTTGGTCAGCAAGCGTTTCCACCGCGCCGTCATGTCTTCTCGCTGATGCGGCCCGATACTTGCACGGAGGCAGAGGACGCTACCACCTGTGCCACGCGGGATGAACAAGGTGGAGGCACCGGTGGCGAGGGAGGCGAGGTGGAGGCGCACGGCGACACGGCCCAGCTCGAAGGGAGGAGGCAGAAGCGGGGTTGCCGCGGCCTGGCTGCGCAGAGCACCGGGGAGGGCACCGGCGAGGTGGCCGACGACGGTAAGGAGGGCGGCGGGCGCGGAAGCTTGCAGGGGGCGGTGGGCGCGTTGCAGGGAGTGGCCGGCGGAGGCGACGGGACCTAGGAGCCGTGGCGGCGACGTGGGCGAGGCCGCGCTGCAGCAGGAAGGAGGCGGGTCGGGCGGCGCCACGCGAAAGGGCGCCAGAGCAGCCGAGGTCGGCGTTCGCCACGCGGAGAACGGCGGGAGGAGGGCTGGCGACGCCACAGCTGGGTGGGAGGCGGCCCCTGGGCGAGCTCGAGGGAGGACGAACTGGCGGGCGAGACGAACGGCGAGAGGCGGGCCACGGGGAGGTGAGTGGAGGGCGAGGGGAGGAGCTGGTGGAAGCGCGCCATGGCCGGGGAGAGGCGCTGGCCTGGGGAAGAGGTGCTTGAAGAGGGGAGAAGGCGGCGGTGAGGCGAGCTTGACGGGGACGGCGGGAGCCATGCTGGAGAGGCGGTTGAGGCAGCTCTGGCGCAGGTGGCTGAGGCAGCGAGGAGAGGAGGAGGCGGGGAGGGCGGCGCTCGCCGGAGCTGGGGGAGAAGGGCGGTGGCGTCGGGGGAGGCTAGGAGGGAGACGGAGCCAGGCGCGTGGGAAGGAGAGGCTGCAGGCGCGCGTGCGTGGAGCTGGTGGGGGCGGGTCCCGCGGGGTGGGGCCCAGGGGCGCAGGCGGTGGTTGACCAGGGGGTGGAAGGTGGTGGGCAGCGGTGTGGTGGCTGTGGGCGGAGGGGTGGGGCCCAGTCGAGAGAGAGAGGAAGAGAGGATGTGGACCAGGGGGTGGGGTCGGCCTGGAGGTGAGAGAGGGTAGGAGGGGACTGGGTGAAAAAGAGAGAGAGAGGGGGAAAAGAGGTGGATTGCTGAGGTGGCAGAGTGGGTAGGGATTGGGTGAGAGGGTGAGGTGGCAGCCAGGGATTGGTGGGTAGGAATGGATTGGGTGGGACTAGGATTTAGTGGGGCTGTTTTTCAAATGTGTGTTTGTTTGGTCTTGCTTAAATTAAAACAAGGCCATTTTGCAAAATAGTTTTTAGGGAAACAAAATATCCGATACGCTCGGGGTTTTGTGTTTGAAAATAAGGGGGGGTGTTTGTACAAATCAAAGCTAGGCTTTTCAAAATAATGCAGACAAACAGTGCATGATGATGACGATGAATGCACAAAAACAACGCGATTTTCTAGTAGTGGTTTTGCGGGATGCCACATGTGCAGTGATGTGATATGGCCATGATTGTGATTATATTTGATGTATGCAATGTTCCTTATTGTAAGTTGGCAACCGGCAGGAGCCAAATGGTTGTCTTTAATTTATGTTAAGACCCGCGTGTCTATTCAAAGTAGTTGTAATAGTTGAAGTCGGTGGACGACAACCATGAAGAAGCGTCATTGACCTTGATGCAATGCCGGTGATGATGGAGATCATGTTCGTGCTTGAAGATGGAGATCGGAAGCACAAAGAAGAAAGGCCATATCATATCACATATTATAAATTGCATGTGATGTTAATCCTTTATGCATCTTGTATTGCTTAGTAGACGACGGTAGCATTATAAGATGATCCCTCATGCACATGAATTTCAAATCATAAAGTGTTCACCCTTAGTTAGCACCGTTGCTAAAGCTTGTTGTTTCGAAGCACCACGTGATGATCGGGTGTGTTAGATTCCGCAAGTGTATACAACGTGAGCAAGCCAGATTTGCTCATGCGGAAACTAAGGTTTGATCTTGACGAGCCTAGCATGTACAGACATGGTCTCGGAACACGGATCACCGAAAGGTAAAGCATGAATCATATAGTAGATGTGATGAACATGTCGATTGTTCGCCATTGAAACTATATCAACTCTCATGATGATCGGTGTTGATGTGGTGGATTTGGTTCGTGTGATCACTAAAACAATGTGAGGGATATTGTTTATAGTGGGAGTTCACCTAGATTAATTTAACTATTAATTAGAACTCAATTTGTCATAAACTTAGTCTAAACTATTGCAAATATGTTGTAGATCAATGGCAGCCCCTACCATCAATTTTAATGTGTTCCTAGAGAAAGAAAAGTTGAAAAACAATGGAAGTAACTTCGCGGATTGGTTCCGCAATTTGAGGATTGTCCTTACAGCTGGTAATTTGACCTATGTGCTGGATGCACCACTGGGTGACCCGCCTGCAGCTGATGCTGCCGACGAAGTAAAGAATGTTTACCTCGCTCGGAAGACTCAGTACTCCACAGTTCAGTGTGCTATCTTGTATGGTTTAGAATCAGAGCTTCAGAAAAGGTTTGAGAATTCAGACCCACATGATATTGTCCGTGATCCCAAATTGATCTTTGAGACTCACGCGGCAATTGAGAGCTATGAGGCTTCTGAAAAGTTCTTTAACTGCAAGATGGAAGAGGGCAGCTCCGTCAGTGAGCATGTGCTTAAGATGTCTGGGCATGCAAACAAACTAGAAAGCTTGGGTATAGTGATTCCTAATGCTTTGGGGATTTACCGTGTCCTCCAATCACTACCACCAAGTTACAAGAACTTTGTGATGAACTACAATATGCAAAACATGAACAAGCAGTTGCCAGAACTGTTTGCTATGTTGAAATCTGCAGAAGTGGAGATCAAGAAAGAGCACCAAGTGTTGATGGTCAATAAGACCACCAAATTCAAGAAAGGCAAGTCTAAGCAAAAGGGACACTTCAAGAAGGGTGGTAAGAAAGTTACCGCGCCAACGAAGAAGACCAGGGCTGGACCTAAGCCTGATATTGAGTGCTTTTACTGCAAGGGAGAAGGTCACTGGAAGCGGAATTGCCCAAAGTACTTGGCGGATTTGAAGAACGGCAACATCAAGAAGAAAGGTATATCCGATATACATGTTATTGATGTGTATCTCACTAGTACTCGTAGTAGTGCCTGGGTATTTGAATCTTGGTTCGGTTGCTCATATTTGTAACTCAAACAGTTTGCAGAATAAACGGAGGCTAGCGAAGAACGAGGTGACGATGCGCGTGGGAAACAGATCAAAGGTTGATGTGATCGCGGTCGGCACGCTACCCCTTCATCTACCATCGGGATTAGTTTTATACTTAAATAATTGTTATTTGGTTCCTGCGTTAAGCATGAACATTATATAGGGATCTTGTTTATTGCGAGACGGTTACTTGTTTAAGTCCGAGAATAATGGTTGTTTGATTTGTATGAGTAATATGTTTTATTCACATGCACCTTTGATAGATGGTCTATTCTTATTGAATCTTGATAGTAGAAATACACATATTAATAACATTGAGGCTAAACGTTTGAAATCGAGCGATAACTCGAACTATATGTGGCACTGTCGTCTTGGTCACATTGGAGTGAAGCGTATGAAGAAACTCCATTCCGATGGACTTCTTGAATCACTTGATTTCGAATCACTTGATAGATGCGAAGCATGTCTGATGGGTAAAATGACTAAGACTCCATTTTCTGGTATGATGGAGCGAGCTACGGACTTATTGGAAATCATACATACCGATGTGTGTGGTCCAATGAGTGTAGCATCGCGCGGTGGTTATCGTTATGTTCTTACCTTCACGGATGACTTGAGTAGATATGGGTATATCTATTTCATGAAACATAAGTCTGAAACTTTCGAGAAGTTTAAGGAATTTCAAAGTGAGGTGGAGAATCAACGTAACAAGAAGATTAAATTTCTACGTTCTGATCGTGGAGGTGAATATCTAAGTTACGAGTTTGGCATCATTTGAAGAAATGCGGAATACTTTCACAATTGACACTGCCGGGAACACCACAGCGTAATGGTGTGTCCGAACGTCGTAATCGAACTCTCTTAGATATGGTTCGTTCTATGATGTCACTTACATATTTACCGCTATCATTTTGGGGTTATGCATTAGAAACAGCCGCATTCACTTTAAATAGGGCACCATCTAAATCCGTTGAAACGACACCGTATGAATTATGGTTTGGGAAGAAACCTAGATTGTCGTTCCTTAAAGTTTGGGGATGCGAAGCCTATGTAAAGAAGTTACAGCCGGACAAGCTTGAACCCAAAGCGGAAAAATGCGTCTTCATAGGATACCCGAAGGAAACTATTGGGTATACCTTCTATCATAGATCCGAGGGCAAAATCTTCGTTGCCAAGAATGGATCCTTTCTAGAGAAATAATTTCTCTTGAAAGAAGTGACTGGAAGGAAAGTAGAACTCAACGAGGTTGTCGAACCTTCTCTCGAAATTGCGAGTAGCGCAACACCGGAAGAAGTTCCTGTGGTGCCTGCACCAATAAGAGAGGAAGCTAATGATGATGATCATGAAACTTCGGTTGTAGTTTCCACAGAGCCTCGCAGGTCAACGAGAACTCGTACCACTCCAGATTGGTATGATCCCGTTATGAATGTCATGTTGGTGGACAACACCGATGACCCAGCGACATATGAGGAAGCGATGATGAGCACAGATTCCAACAAATGGCAAGAAGCCATGAAATCCGAGATTGGATCCATGTACGAAAACCAAGTATGGACTTTGGTGGACTTACCGGATGGCCGGAAGGCAGTCGAGAACAAATGGATTTTCAAGAAGAAAACACATGCTGATGGTAATGTTACTGTCTATAAAGCTCGACTTGTCGCAAAGGGGTTTCGACAAATTCAAGGAGTTGACTACGATGAGACTTTCTCACCTGTAGCGAAGCTAAAGTCTGTGAGGATTATGTTAGCAATCACTGCATATTATGATTATGAGATATGGCAGATGGATGTCAAAACAACATTCCTCAATGGAGACATTGACGAATAGTTGTATATGATGCAACCCAAAGGTTTTGTCGATCCTAAAGATGCTAACAAGGTATGCAAACTTCAACGGTCCATCTATGGATTGAAGCAAGCATCCCGAAGTTGGAATCAACGTTTTGATAAGGTGATCAAAAGTTTTGGATTTATACAAACTTATGGAGAAGCTTGTATTTACAAGAAAGTGAGTGGAGCTCAGAGCATTCTTAATACTATATGTAGATGACATATTGTTGATTGGGAATGATGTAGACCTTCTTAATAGTGTCAAGGAATATTTGAATAATAGTTTTTCAATGAAGGATCTTGGCAAAGCAGCTTACATATTAGGCATAAAGATTTATAGAGATAGATCAAGACGCCAAATATCATTGTCACAAAGTACATATTTGGACAAAGTTCTAAAGAGGTTTGGAATGGAAGATAGCAAGAAAGGGTTCTTGCCCATGTTGCCCAATACAACGTTGAGTAAAACTCAAAGTCCGACATCGGCAGAAGATAGAGAAAGGATGAGTAAGACTCCCTATGCCTCAGCCATAGGATCTATAATGTATGCCATGCTATGTACTAGACCCGACATTGCATACGTTGTTAGTTTAACTAGCAGATATCAAAGTGATCCAGGAGTGGATCATTGGACAGCGGTCAAAAACATCCTTAAGTACTTGAGAAGAACTAAGGATATGGTTCTTTCTTATGGAGGTGATGAATAGCTCGTTGTTAATGGTTATACCGATGCTAGTTGGAACACCGATCCGGATGATTCTAAATCACAATCCGGATACGTATTTACTTTGAATGGTGTACCAGTTAGCTAGAGGAGTGCAAAGCAAAGCGTTGTGGCAAGATCTTCAACTGAATCGGAATACATGGCTGCTTCGGAGGCTTCACAAGAAGCGATATGGATGAAAGAGTTCATTACAGAGCTGGGTGTGGTTCCTAGTGCGCTGGACCCAATGTCTATCATCTTGTGATAACATGGGCCATAGCCAATGCGCAGGAACCAAGGTCACACAAGAAGTCAAGCATATCAAGCTACGTTTTCACGCTATTCGAGAACATGTCCAAGATGGGGACATAAAGATTTGCAAAGTACACACAGATCTGAATGTGGCGGATCCGTTGACTAAACCTCTCCCGAGGGCAAAACATGACCAGCACCAAACTGCCATGGGTGTTCGGTATATTACCATGTAATATAGATTAGATGACTCTAGTGCAAGTGGGAGACTGTTGGAGATATGCCCTAGAGGCAATAATAAATATAGTTATTATTATATCTTTGTGTTTATGATAAATGTTTACATTCATGCTATAATAGTATTAACAAGGAAACATTAATACTTGTGTGATTTGTAAACATAATTTGAAGTCCCTAGTAAAGCCTCTTTATAATACTAGCTTGTTGGTTAATAAATGATTGTGGTTTACCTATCATGAACATTGAGATGTTATTAACAACAAGATCATATCATTAGGAGAATGAGATGATGGACATACTCCTATAGATAAGCGTAGCATAAAGATCAAGTCATTTTAATAGTTCAATTGCTATATGCTTTCTGATACATAGTAACCTAATTCCTTCGAGCATGAGATCATGCATATCACCTTTACCGGATGGATGCTTGGATGACATCAAACACCACACCGTAACTGGGTGGCTATAAAGGTGGCATTGAGTGTTCAGAAAGTATTGGTTGAGACACATGGATCAAAAGTGGGATTTGTCCATCCATATGACGGATAGATATACTCTGGGCCCTCTCGGTGGAATGTCATCCAATTAGCTTGCAAGCATGTGACTGGCTCACAAGGGATCACATATCACGGGAACGAGAAAAGAGTACTTATCGGTAACAAGGTTGAACTAGGTATGTAGAGATACCGACGTTCATAACCTCGGATAAGTAAACTATCGTGAGACAAAGGGAAATTGGTATCGTATGTAAGTGGTTCATTCGATCGCAAAGTAATCGTAGAAATATGTGGGAGCCATATGAATTTCCAGATTCCTCTATTGGTTATTGTTCGGAGAAGTGTCTCGATCATGTCCGCGTAATTCACGAACCGTAGGGAGACACACTTAAGGATTCGACGTTGTTTGAGTAGTTATGGAATGATGAGAAAGAGACCGAATGTTGTTCGGAGTCTCGGATGGGATCCGGGATATCACGAGGAGATCCGGAATGGTCCGGAGAATATGATTCATTTAAGGAAAGTCTTGTTTCGGAGTTGGAGAATGGTTCCGGTGTTTTCATCGGGAATGTTCTAGAAGGTTCCGGAATGTCCGGCACTCCGGAGGGGAAGGGTATATGAATGTGTTATATCAAGTTGGTATGATTGCATCATGTACTAGGTGTCAATCGCTGAACAAAATAAAGGGTTTAATCAAATCCTAGTTTGAAAAAGTCAAACGCCAATTTGAAAGTCAAACGGCTATTTAGGGAAGTGGAGAGGGAGGTGGAAACCGAGTTGGGGAGGAGTTCCTCCCCTCCACCGCCGGCCCACCTCCAAGCCGAGTTGGGGAGGGACTCCCCTCTCCTTGGCCGCGCCTCCCACCTATAAAGGGAGGGGCAGGGCTGCCCCTCCTAGCACACAAGTTCCCTACCTCTAAACCCTAACCCTAGCCGCCGCCCTCCATAGCCGCCGCCGGCCTAGGGCATCTCGCCGCTGCCTAGGTCAAACCCTAGCCACCGGCCTAGCCCCCTCCTTGGTGTGTCTAAACCCTAGAACACCGAGGGATCTCTCATAGTCCACCATACTCGCTCCGGCTTAAGGTGAAGCCCTGCAAGATCTCTCCTCTACTTCCGGTACCACGCCGTTGTGCTGCCGGAATCGCGAGGAGAGTGCTACAACCTCCGCTGCCTGCTGGAACAAGGGAGAGGAAGGTCTTCGTCGAGTACCGGACGTGTGACCTACTGCGGGAGCGCTGCCGGAACGCAGCGCCGGAAGGATCTTCTACGCGATCTTGAGATCGGGAAGAGTACGACTACATCACCCACGAGAATCCACTATCGTTAAACACTTTGGAATCTTCGAGGGTGAGTTATTCCATCGACTCGTTGCTACAATCTAGTAGATAGATCTTGGCTTGTTTGTTTGTATGCGGTAGAAATTTTTTGTTTTCCATGCTATGAAACCCTACAGAGTTACTCCTCGCGATCCGTGGCCTCTTGCTGCAGGCGCTCCTTATTCGCAGCTACGTCGGCTAGCTCCTGCTCGAGTCGCTCTTTAGCGCCAATGGCGTCCTCAGCTTTTTTCTCCGCTCGCCCGAGGCTCTTTTTGAGAGCATCAAGCTCGCTGAGGGCTGTATTATTCTCATCTCCAACAAGAAACAAGAACGTGTGTGAGTTTTATAAGCTAACAAGCAGACAAAGAAGTAGAAGACCTAGTTACAGACGCACCTTGAAGCCGCTGGAGGCTGGCCTCCAATGCCAGATGCTGCTTCACCAGCCGGTTGACGCCTTGCACAAAGGGCTGCAAGAAGAAGCAACTTGTCAGGAAAAGGGCTCGAAGCTGCGCCCAAGAAACGAGCAAAACAAATCAAGCATACGAAAAGCGCTCGGGGGGCTCCCCCCGAGACACGCAAAAAACAGAAGCAATGATCAGCAGATCACACGAAAAGTGCTCGGGGGCTCCCCCCACGGCAAGAATAAAAATACTTACGTGATCAGACGGAGACTCCGAAGGTCCGGCTGTAGTCTTCTGGGAGACGATCACCCGAGCCTCCTGCGGAGAAGAGTTTGGAGCAATGCCCCTAGAGGCGGCCACCGTCTGAGAAGGAGGAGGCGCAATCTTCGACTCCCCCACCATCTCCTGAGTGCCATCGCTAAACGAGCCATCAGAGGAGTGGCTACAAAAGAAACATCAGTCAAATACAAGCAAGAACCAATGAAAGATAGCAAAAATAAACTGAAGGTACTTACGAGTCCATATCTCTCAAGTTGAAGACAGGCAAGGTCCTCTTGCCCTTCTTCTCTTCCTTCTTCCGCTCCCGGTCAAGCGCCATACCCGCATGAGCACGGCCGAAATAGGAGAGGAAGAGCCACCATCACCTCCAATGTGACGCACAAGTCATGGCGGGTTCCTAGGCATCGGCGGAGTCGAAGCATCTGATGACTCGCTCGAGCTCCGTGTCCACTTTCGAGTCTGCTCCTCGCTCGACTCAAAAGTCTCTTCAGCCGGTGACCGCGTCGAGGGAAGCTCAGACATGTCCACTAGCTCATTGTCCGGTGCATCCGGAAAACGTTTGGGTAGTGGAGGCACCATGCCCGGTACCTTGAACTCCTGCACAAAAGAAACAAACTTTCATAACAAAAGAAGTACAAGAAACGCAGTCGGAAAAAGCGCTATGCGCACGTCCCAGATCGACACCTGCAGCACCGGTCGAGAGGCCCTGAACGGAAGGGTCAACGAGCTACCCGGAAGGTCCTCTTCAGCTTTGAACTTCAGCAGCGGCCGACGGATTCTGTCGAGATCCCCTGGAGAGCTCCTCAGTCGAAACCCTAGTCGGATTGTGGCAGCCAAAAAAAAGGAACATCGGGTGCGCCCTAGCCTAGAGCGGCTGCACCCGACATTTGAGGAAGGTGTGGATAATATCCACACCGTTCACCTCCTTATCCGGAATCACCTGGAGGTCCTCCACCCGATGATAGAGCTCCTCTATCTCCGCCACCTCACCATCCAAGATATGGTTCTTCCAGGGCCTCTTCGGCTGGATTATCTAGGTGGAGTCGAAGGGAGCAAGGACAAAATTTTGCCCGTCCACTATGGAGTCGCGGATGTAAAACCAACGCCTCCGCCAGTATTGGACAGACTCAGACATATAAAAAGAGAAGAAGGGAAAATTGGATTTAAGGGAAATGATACAGCCGCCAATCGGATAAACTCCGTCGGAGCCAGATTGCCTCTTCACGGAGTAGAGTTTCCGGAAAAGGCCAAAGTGTGGCTCGATACAAAGCCAGCACTCGCAAAAGTTCATGAAATAGGCGATGTGCAGAAGGGAATTTGGAGAAAGATGATGGAGTTGGATGCCATAGAAGAAAAGCAATCCATAGAGAAAATCTTGGATTGAGAGAGAGAGGCCCCGAAGGACAAAAGCAACAAACATGACCCGAAACCCAGCGGGTGGACGGGGAATTACCTCGTCGCCGGGGATCTTGACGGCCTCCTTGTCCTGCGGGATCAGACCCCGCTCACGAAGCTTGCGCAGGTCACCCTCGCGCATCTCCGACCGCCGCCAGCCACCGTCGGTGACGCGAGTGGCGGCAGTACCTTTCTTGCCGCCGGCAGCAGCGCTGGTGCCCACTGCGGCGGAGGCCTTCTTCGACTTCCCCATTGCAGTACAACGACGACGGTGGCGTGAGCGCAGAAAAGAAGACGGGAAGGATCGAAGAACTTCCAGCGCGCGGCGAGAAAATCTCAAGAAAGTGGAAGCAGTGAAACGAGAATGGCTGCGGTGAAAACAAACAAAAAAATTCCCACAGATTATAAGGACAAAGACGATACATAAGGATCGTTCATCGGGAAGCCCTAGGGGCAGCATCAAAATCCAACCATCCACGTGTCGGCACAGCAGCGAACCGTCGCTCGCACACCGTCCACTATGCATGGAAACCGAGGCGACACCGTAATTATCTCCACGTCGCGCGTGACCAGTCAATTCAAAGTTGGAAGGTGGGACCCACGCTCACCAAGTCACGTCACCTCTGGTGTCGTAGTCGCTTGAGGTCACCGATCGTCAGCACTGACGTCATCAAAGCTATACTAGCAACGGTTATAAATCTTCGACTACACAGCTAAAGTAATCACTCGAATCTATGATTCGAGTAACTACTCGGGGGCTACTCCTATCAGGAGCGCTGGCCACGCACCCGAAGTATGACTAAGGTACTACACCACTGAACTATTCTTCGAGTCCTACGTCGAGTCTACAACTCCACTATGGACTCGGGGGGCTACTCCCATAGGGAGGATGGATTCAAGCATCTGAAAAATCTATGTCCTACGGACCTAAAGTCAACAACGACTGAATTAAAGTCTCTACTCGAGTCTACAACTCGAACATACACTCGAGGGCTACTCCCATAGGGAGCGCTGGTCGTGCACCCTATGAATTATTCAACTGCGATCCTTCGGATCAGAATGCAAAAACTTTTCGGCAACTCTGCCCCAGCCAACGCTAAGTAAGAAGCATCCTCCTTGGCCACTCGAAACACCTCCACGGGGATAAAATATCGGATGTTGTGTCTGCGGCGCAAAGATAAGACCTACAGATACCATCTGATGGCCTGGTAACGCACACGACTGCGCTCTGCTAGTAATAATCCATGCCAGCAGGCGCGATGAAAATCCCGATGGACGCGTTGGGTACACCATTCGAAAACTACTGGAATTCTACTCGTGTAAGTCCTCAACAGCCTGAGTTGAATTACGCCAGCATTTGTTCCGGGTTTGAGTCGAGGGACTCGAATCTGAAGAAGATCGTGTTGTTTTGTCCTAATATAGTTAACTGGCCCTGATCCGTCGGGAGAGTTAGGCACACGTATCAACAATCCCTACACACTAAAATCATTCTCTGATGAACAGAAAACAGTTACACCCGAAAGATTGAAGAGTTCTTAGCCGAATCTACGATTCGACTGAACACTCGGGGGCTACTAACATGGTTATACCCCACGGGTACACGACCTTAGCATACCTGGTCCAGCCCAAGGAAGGCCCACGAGAAAATACACGGCCCATGAAGACTTTCGGGTGGCCCAAGCCCATGACGTCTTCGGATCCTTGGAGAGCAAGACTAGATTAGATAGAATATTCAAAGGGGCAACCCCTAAATCTGTAACCGACTCGGTCTGTGCCTGGGACCTGCCTACCTCTATATAAAGGTTAGGAGGGCACGACGAGGAGGGCACTTCGCATACCACCGCATACACACCTCCATGCCAGATTACATCTGCGCACCCCTGTAACTTTCGGTTCCGCCGTAATCAAGAGCAGACAAGCAGGAGTAGGGTTTTCCCTCCGGGGGCCTGAACTTGGGTAAACCTCGTGTCCCCGTGTTACTTGTTTGCTAACTGCCGCGATCTCCAGCATCCCCATCTTCTCCAAAACTCAAGCTCGTAACAATGGGATTTGGCGAGATTGAACCTCATCAACTCACACTTCATACCGGAGGCTGGCATGATGAAGAAGAAGGCCTCCGGGATGATATCCCCTCTGGTAGGGTGCCTGGAAGAGCTTCAGATCCCTCCGATCTAGGGACGATGGTGGCGGCGGCTACAGAAGGTTTCATGGAATATTGATCGTGTCTTTAGGGTTTCTGTATCGGGGGGTCTTTATAGGCGAAGAGGCGAGGCAGGGGCAGCCAGGGCGGCCGCACCCCCACCCCAGGCGTGGACTAGGGTAAGCCGCGTGTCCAGGGGTGTGGCCCCTGGTGGCTCCTCACCGTCTCGTATTCTGGATCCGTGTTCCCCACGGTAAAATATTGACTTTGGCTTTTGTTCTATCCAATTTCGAGAATATTGATTTTCTGCCTTTCTGGAACAAAAAAAACAGAAGAAAACAGGCAACTGGCACTGTGGCATCTTGTTAATAGGTTAGTACGAGAAAACATATAAAAACACCTCAAAGTGTAGACAAAGCAAAGCAAAGTAGATACTAGACAAGCATGGAACATAAAAAATTATAGATACGTTCCCACGTATCAAGCATCCCCAATCTTAACTCCTGCTCGTCCTCGAGTAGGTAAGTGATAAAAATAATAATTTTTTAGGTGACATCCACCATGAAAATCAATATCAAACCATTTGCAAGCATTGAAAGCTGGTGAAAGGATACAGATGTCGCCTAGAGGGGCGGGTGAATAGGCGATTAAAACTTTTCCGAGAGTGGCTCGACAAAGGCGGAAATAAACTAGTGTTTACTTTGTCAAGCCCAACCTAGAACAACTAGGGTTCACCTATGTTCACCAACAACTTATGATAAGCAATACAAGCAACAATGTGATAACAAGATATAGATTACTTCAAGCACGAAGGCTATCACAATGTAAAGTGCATAAGTAAAGAGCTCGGGTATAGAGATAACCGAGGCATGCGGGGACGACGATATTTTACCGAGTTCCTCCCAACATGGAGTACGTCTTGTTTGGAGAGGGGGTCGTATCAAACCACCAACGCCACAAAGGCCTCCCTTATTCTCCTATTCATCTCACCCCAACGGGATCGATCCATGCTTCCACTATCGGTGCACTTGTCGGTGGCAATCCGGAACCTCTCACAAGGTTGGGGCACTTCTCCACAACTAAATTGGAGGCTCCCAACAAACAAGCTTGAGGAAAGATCCACAACTTAATTGGAGTCCCCAAGTAATCCAAGAACCTGAAAAACCACCAAAACGTCTAGGGTTCCAAGAACCCAAGAGTAAAAAAGCTTCTCACCTTTCACTCAATCGAATCCTCACCAAGAACTCAAACCTATGCACCAAATGCAATGGCAAGAACACAAGTAGTGCTCAAATCCTTCTCTCCCAAATTCGACCAAAGCTATAAAAGCTTGTGGGGGAATAATAGAGGAAGAACAATGGAGGAAATCCACAAAAGACTCCAAGATCTAGATCCCAAGATGTTCCCCTCACTTAGAGGGGAGATGGATTGGTGGGATTGTAGATCTAGATCTCCTCTTTCAAATCCCTAAAGTATATGCAAGAATCAAGGGAGGGATTGAAGGGAGAGCAAGCTCAAGTGGGTTAAGAATGGAGGATAAATCCTGTAAAAACTCGAGCAGAGACATTGGGGAAGAAGGGCCCCTTTTTATAGGCCCATAGATTTCTGACCGTTTTCTGCCCGTTGGGGAAAAGTTAGACCGGAGACTCCGGTGTGCAAACCGGAGACTCCGGTCTACACCGAAGATTCCGGACAACCTCCGGACCAGCCTCTGGACCACCTATCAGACTGTCCCAGCGCCTCTGGGAACAAGTGGACCGGAGACTCCGGTCCAGCCACACCGGAGACTCCGGTTTGAGGCATGGACCGGAGACTCCGGTCAGTCTCCGGACCACCTAACAGACTGTCCTAGGCTGAATTCCGGAGCCCCCTCCAGGGACTCCAGGGGACACTCCGGACCACACTGGAGACTCCGGTCTATGCAGACCGGAGACTCCGGTCTAGACCAAATAAGAGGCAAACTTCAAATGGCGATATATAGAGTTTCGAAACTCCGATTGACCCGAAACCAATTTTGTTCAAAATAGGACAACAAGAGTTACCCAAAAAAAGTAAAAATATTGGATACCACCAAGATAGAATATTTCATGTATTATAATGTGAGATACCTCTCTTGGACCAAAACCGGAAAAACCTCAAATATCAAAAATGCAATATGATATAAAAGGGAAATCCGTTTTGATGAACTAGAGCTTGTTATGAATATTACCACAAGATCTAGAACCTCACATGGATAAGATCCAAATAACAACCAAGAAAGGATGATGCTAAGTATGCAAAGGTTTGAGCTCTCTCTGAAAGATATGATCGAGTTACTCACTAGAGAGCCCCTCTTGATAGTATGGTTGTCTATCCTATAAACCGGTCTCCCCAACTAACACCACGAGACCGGTAAGAAAGAAACCCTATCAATATCATACCTTTTCCTTGTGCATATTCCACTTGATCTTGATGTATACGATCTTGTCCTTCTCAAGATGGAACACCTTTCTAGATTACTCTTGCACACACTCGCTTGATGAAGACTTGCAGGTTTCTCCCCCATACGACATGGGGAAACCTTTACTTTGACCATGTCTTCATTGATCCATGATCACCGAGGATGGAAAGCTTCAAGCATGATATCTTCTATATATGGCACATCTTTAGCTTTCACAACATTCCTTCTGACACCATTTGGATTATGTCTTGAAGATACATATGATGAACTCTATCTTCTTCTTCAAGACACCCTTTCACAAGGATCAACTCTCACATGACCAATCTGTGGATCACTCTTTGAACACCTTGGTGAAACCACTTGATCCTCTTCACTTTATTCTTCTCCAAACCTTGAAGCCAACTTGATTCCTACAAGTGCAACTTGATACAAGCATTAGTCCATAGAGATTGTCATTAATTACCAAAACCACACATGGCGTCCCACATGTTCTTTCAACTGGGATCAAAGAACTCTAAACATGAGCATGAAAGATGGAGTTCTAATAGTAAGACAAAGTAACTATGCGTGTTACAAACAAAGATCATGAATAACATGCATTGAAAAACGTGTGTTTGTTTCACATACAGAAAACATGGCATAGTGGCATTCAGCTTGTCCCTCATGGAGTAGCAAATAGATGCATAGGACACCTTCAAAGTTCATAAGAGTGACTAGATACAAATAGCACAAAGAACAAATAATATCAACAATATGCATCAATCAAAAAGTTTTGGAACAATGCACATAGAACTAATAATGGCAACTATGCTCTCTTAACTGGTGCATAAGGGTAGAATATGGAGACTCAATATAGTGGAAGAAAGTCCCTTCATAAAGGGAATCAGGCATTTCAAGTTTCAAAATGAGCTTCCAAAAATTATGGTACTTGTTAGCTTTCAGCTCTCATTGCCCCTATCATAAGCATCTTGAAGTGATTAAGGTTAAAGTGAACAAACTATGGAGTATATGCTTGACAAAGTATAAGTTGGCAATCTCATGTCCCTTGAATACGAGGGTCGCTCCTCATGCTACTCAACTTTAGTCACTTGTAAGTTCTTGTCATAGTAAGTACATGGGTATCATAGAGAACCGCCAACAGGGTACCCCCTTGCACATGATACAGGAGCTATCCCATAATCAAAATGAAAAGGCAAGCAAACAATGAGCATCTCAGCAATCTTCTTATTTACCATGGGAAAATGGCGCTTTTTTCTCTCTTTCCTCTTTTCAATATGTCTCTTTTTTATATAAGAAGAAAGCTTCATAGATGTCATTTTGGTGATGCTACAAGTTTCCACCATGATTAGGCATGGCTTAGGATAGAGGCCCAGGCGTTTCTCTAACACACATACATAAATCCATGGACTTACAAGTTCCCCTTTTATTTCACACCGGCGACATCCATAGACAAAAGAGCATGATATCAACTGTGTACAAAATACAAGTGCAATGTTGAAAGCGGTCCCCGTGATAGCATGGTTCTGCTAATTCCAATGTATAAGTGCAAGCATATACAACATAGATGACACAATGGTTCAAGTTTATTAGGGGCAATCAAAATAAAGTGTGCCATCAAGTTTGTGAGAGCTTTAATCACTAAGTTTTCACATAACAAAATACTTTTTAATTGGAAGATATATGAAAACAAGAATATACTTGGAATGGTGTAACACACCATGCATAGGAATTTATAGTGGACACTTTGGAATAACTTGGTTTGTTGGGAGTTGGATGCATGAGTAGAACTTAATCATACAAGTGGAGGCTAGCAAAAGACAGGGAGCGACCAACTAAGAGAGCAATAATGGCCATAATTGAAGGAATACGGGTAGGCTACACTAGCGCAAATCAAAATTTTCTACCGCGTAAACCAGGATTACTGTTGTCATAGATCACGGGATTACCACTAGACGCGCAGTTGCGGAACTTGATGAAGCGCGTCGAGGAAGTGCAGACGATCTACATCTCCTCCTCGTTCTCGTCCCACGAGCATCTCCCCTTGCACGACTCGTCCAAGTGCTATACATGCAGCGCATCCGAGGTATCCACACGTACAGGGTGGAAGCGTCAGACGCCGGACTGCTAGGTCCGCACGTGCAACACAGGCGTGAGGAGCGGCGGCTGGGTGGAATGGTCTAACCCTGGTCATCTCGCCCCACCCTCTCTTATATAGGAGTCACTAGTGGTCTTCTACATTAGCAGCCCATTAGTAGCCTAAGCCTAGTCTAATTCGGATCCAATCCTCATTAGGCTTCCAGCCCCTTAAGTGTGTGACCCTATAGGTTCGTATACATATAGACATGACACGAATACACCTATTCTGTCAATAGTTGGTAGAGGCCTCTAGCAAGACGTGCCAACTCCTAAACGTATACAAAGATCATATCGGACGAACCATCACAAGGTTTAGTACATGTCTTTCCCTTTGCCTCATGATATTTGGTCTAGCTCCAAGCTGACCTCCCTTTTCTCGATACTATGATTCGGAATCCCTTTACTAGGTTAACTCTTAACCATATGTAGCATGGCCATGCATTTCTGGATCCGATCACTCGAGGGGCCCAGAGATATCTCTCTCAAGTAGAGAGGGGAAAATCCCATCTTGATTGACCATGCCTTGCAGCATGCTTTAGGACAAACCCGAAAGCTACCTTTATAACTACCCAGTTACAGAGTGGTGTTTGATAGCCCCAAAGTATGTCGATCCACATCTCAAGGACAAAACGTACACGATGTGTAGAGAGAGAGAGCTGCAACTAATTTCCAGTCTCAAGTTGGGTCAGTCCAACCCCATGTTCATAACATGTGTCCATATCATTGGTTTGACATCTCCATGTCTATGACTTGTGAAATATAGTCATCAACCAATCGATGTGCTAGTCTAATATTTCACGTGTGTCCTCACATGAACTCCGACTAGGGACAACTCTTAAATAACCATACAAGTATAGAGTTTCACAAACAATTCACATAATTGCCAATCAATACAAGTTTCTTGATATGGATATTCAAGGAACATTACAATAACTCATGGATACATAAGAAATATAATCATCTCTATGATTGCCTCTAGGGCATATTTCCTTTAGTCTCTCACTTGCACTAGAGTCAATCTAGATTGTATCTAATACCTATTGCTCTTGCATGCTCCTCATGCGCAGGCTGCGGGAGTGGCTTTGTAAAAGGATCAGCAACATTTGAGTCCGTATGTATTTTGCATATCATGACACTACCATCCTCAACGAACTCTCGAATCTGATGGTAACGCATGCGAATATGTTTGTTTTTCTGGTGTTGTCTAGGTTCCTTGGCTTGTGCAATAGCACCATTGTTGTCACAATAAACGTCCATGGGATTGGACGCGCCCTGAACCACACCGAGAGCGATCAGGAAATTCATAATCCAAACAGCTTCCTTTGCAGCCTCCGAGGCAGCAATATATTCCGCTTCTGTTGAAGAGGAGCCACCGTATATTGCTTGGAACTTTTCCAACTCACAACACCACCATTCATGACAAACACATAACCAGATTGCGATCTGGAATCATCTGAGTCGTTAAGGTAACTCGCATCTGTGTAACCCCTTACACTGAGTTCATCCTCACCTCCATAAACTAGGAACACATCCTTAGTCCTTCTCAAGTACTTAAGGATATTCTTTACCGTTGTCCAGTGACCTTCACCTGGATCAGCCTGATATCTGCTCGTAACACTTAGAGCATAGGAAACATCTGGGCGAGTACATATCATTGCATACATGATGGATCCAATAGCCGAAGCATATGGAATCCTTCTCATGCGCTCACTCTCATCATTAGTGGAAGGACACTGAGTCTTGCTGAGTTTTATGCCATGAGACATGGGCAAGAACCCCTTCTTAGCCTCTTCCATGCTGAACTATTTCAACACTTTGTCAATGTATGTACTCTAGCTTAATCCAATTAGCCTCCTTGATCTATCTCTATAGATCTTGATGCCCAGAATATATGACACTTCTCCTAAGTCCTTCATCGAAAAACTATTTTTCAAAGAGGTCTTAACAGACTCGAGCATAGGAATGTCATTTCCAATCAGCAATATGTCATCTACATATAAGATTAGAAATAACAGCGCTCTCCCACTTTCCTTCTTGTAAACACAAGGTTCTTGTTCGTTTTTGATGAAGCCAAACTCCTTTACAACTTCATCAAATCGAATGTTCCAACTCCGAGATGCTTGCTTCAGCCCATAAATGGACTTTAGAAGTTTGCATACCTTTCCAGCATTGTTTGGATCGACAAAACCTTCAGGCTGCATCATATACACGTCCTCAGTTAGGATTCCATTTAGGAAAGCCGTCTTGACATCCATCTGCCATATTTCATAGTCGAAATGTGCAGCAATGGCTAGAATGATCCGTCTATATTTAAGCATCGCTACGGGCGAGAAAGTCTCGTCATAGTCAACTCCTTGAACTTGTTGAAAACCTTTTGCAACAAGTCAAGCTTTATGGATGCGAACATTTCCATCCATATCAATCTTCTTATTATAGATCCATTTGCACTCGATGGCTTTAAAACCATCAGGCAGGTCAACCAAGTTCCAAACTTGATTGTCTCCCATGGTCTCTATCTCAGACCTCATGGCGATCAGCCATTTCTCAGAGTCTGGGTCCACCATCGCTTCTGCATAGGTCACAGGATCATCATTGTCTAACAATACTAATTCCCGCGTTTCGTGGAGCCTCGCCGACCTTCGTGGTTGTGGTGCTTCTATTGCCATGGGTTCCTCAACTTGTTCTTCTACAATATCATCACTCATAGAAGCATCCCCAACTGGCTCATATTGAACTTCTTCAAGTCGCACTGACCTTCCACTCGTTCCCTTTGTTAGAAAATCTTTCTCTAGGAAAACATCGCTGCGAGCGACAAACACTTTGCCCTCTTCTCGGTTGTAGAAGTAATACCCTAAGGTTTCCCTCGGATATCCCACGAAAATGCACTTATCCGATTTGGGTGTTAGCTTGTCCGACTAAAGTCGCTTGACAAATGCATCACAACCCCAAATCTTTAGAAAAGACAAACTGGGATTCTTTCCAGTCCACATCTCATATGGTGTCTTGACTACGGATTTAGATGGTACCCTATTAAGTGTGGAAGCTGCCGTTTCTAGAGCATAACCCCAAAATGATAATGGTAAATCCGACTAGCTCATCATCGATCGAACCATGTACAACAAAGTTCGATTGCGCCATTCGGAGACCCCGTTTCTTTGAGGCGTTCCGATCGGTGTTAGCTATGGAACAATTCCGTAACTCTTAATATGATTGATAAATTCGTGACTCAAATATTCTCCTCCACGATCAAATCACAAGGCCTTTATTTTCTTGCCATGTTGATTCTCTAGCTCACTCTGAAACGCCTTGAACTTTTCAAAAGTTTCAGACTTATGCCTCATCAGGTAGACATAACCATATCTACTGAAATCATCAGTGAAAGTAATGAAGTAGTCATATCCTCCTTTGTCTGTCGTGCTCATTGGTCCACACACATCAGTATGTATGAGTTCCAACAAGTCTGTTGCTCTCTCGGGTAAACCCGTGAAAGGCGATTTGGTCATCTTTCCAAGTAAACAAGCCTGACATGTCTCGTATAATTCAAAATCAAACGAAGTTAGAAGACCATCACCATGGAGCTTCTTCATGCGCTTTTCACTTATATGCCCCAAACGACAATGCCATAAATAGGTACGACTCAAATCATTAGGCCGAAGCCTTTTAGCACTAACATTGTAAATAGATGCATCATCAAGATTTAAAATAAATAACCCATTCACAATGGGAGCATTAGCCATAAACATATTATTCTTAGAGATTACACAACCATTGTTCATACTCGCAAATGAATATCCATCCCTCATCAAACATGAAGGTGATAAAATGTTTCGACCCATACTTGGAATGTAATAACAATTATTCAACTCCATAATAAATCCTGACGGAAGGTGAAGTTGCATGACACCGACGAACAATGCAGAAACCCTTGCTTTATTTCCGACGTGAAAATCTACTTCGCCTTTCTGAACTTCTCTAGTCCTTATTAGCCCCTGCATCGAATTGCAAATACCGATCCGGTATCAAATACCCAAGAGTTAACATAGGAATCAGCGAGAAGAATGTCCACAACATTTACAACAAAGCGTACCTGAGTGGGAAGTACTCTTACTTCCACTCTTATTCAAAGAAGCCTGGAACTTGCTGCAGTTTCTCTTCTAGTGGCCATGTTCATGACAAAATAAGCACTCAGTGTCTTCTACAGGTCCAGCCTTTTGCTTGGGTGCAGGATTAGGGATCGTATCCTTAGCCTTGCCCTTCTTCTTCCAAGAAGTACCCTTTTTCTTGAAGCTAGGCTTGTTCTGCACAGCCATCACATGGCTATGCCCTGCACACTTCTTCGTGTCACTTTCTGCTATTTTTAGCATCCCGCATAACTCATTAAGGCCCTTCTCCACCCCATGCATATGGTAGTTCGAAATGAACTGTCCATAGCTGGATGGAAGAGACGCCAAAATGAAGTCAGTGGCCAACTCTTGGCCTAGTGGAAAACCAAGATTTTCCAAAGTCTGACTGTAACCAACCATTTTGATCACATGGGGGCCTACAGCTGCTCCCTCTGCTAGCTTGCATTCGACAAAGGACTTGGCAACATTGTACCTCTCAGTCCTTGCCTGATCTTGGAACATGTCCTTGAGCGCCACGATCATATCGTATGCATCTTGATCCTCAAACTTCTTTTGGAGTTCAGGTTCCATGCATGCAAGCATAAGACAACTAACCTCAAGAGAATCATCACATGCTCTCTTGTAGGCGTTCTTTAGGGCAGCAGATGCATTATCAGCAGGTTCATCGGGGATTGGGGTATCCAGAACCGTTTCCTTTTTATCAGACCTGAGAACAATTATCAGGTTATGGACCCAGTCCGTATAGTTTATTCCATTTAGTTTATCTTTGTCAAGAATCTAACGCAAATAAAAAGGTGATGCAGTGTTTGGTGCCATTGATCTACAACAGAAAACATGAAAATACTAAGCCATGTAACCATGAAAGCGTAAAACATATTAAACAATTTAATAGCATATACTCCCACTTCAATCAATATCCCTCTATTGATACTAAGTGATTCAAGATCCACAATTAACAAGTTGACTACTGAGCTTTAGCATCACTGCTAGAAGACAAGGTAAATCGGTAAGCAACACTTGCTAATCATATCACATATGACTTGTTGTTGGGTGACATCTCTATGTCAAAACTAGGCGCCCAACCTTTATGTCCCAAGGTCCTTAACTGTTAAGATGACCTTGTCAAGCTCACCAACCCTTATGCGTGTAGGTATCCGATACAAACCCATCCAGCCAAGGAAAACCGCGGCACCCTAATTTCATAGGCCCACCAATGATTTTACAGGGCATAGGATGGTGCAAGGTTTGGTTGGGAGGGCATGGTTTAACTTAAACTTTGTGAGGGATCGTTCTACTTCTATCATCTAAGCATGCATAGTAGTAAAACGCATAAGAATAACATTCACATAAATGTGACACAGTATGGCCCATTTTCTCATGGTAATCTCCATCGCCATAGAACCTGTCCACCATGATGATCTCCATCTTCATGTTCCATGCGAGCCATCCTCCAAGTGACGAGTCCTCCAAGAACTAATACAAGCTATTACCCCTAACAGCTAGTAATCAAAATTACATAGAATTGGGATCATCACAAGTTGGCACGCAGGCCATTACAATAATTGACAAGACATATGGCTCCAGCCGTGTTTCCCTACTCACGACACATAGGTCATGATAAATTTCATACATGCATCACATACATATATGGTCCATACTGATCACATACATCCTGCAAAAACAAGTTATGCATAGAATCGCATTCTACCGGATCATGTGAACTCGCAGCACCTAGTTACCTTAACGAGATACAAAAGGGACTATGACTAGGGGGTCTAGGGGGGTCTCCCCCTGCGGGGTTCAAAGGGGCAGCGCCCCTCGCGATATTGTTCCGGTCGAATCTACACAATTTTCTTTAAGGATTTTGATCGGCAAATCAAATTTACCATTAACCGCCTATTGTTCCGATCTAATCAAACTCCTTTGATCACGATACATCGATTTTAGATCTAGGTTCAAATTCGATCAATCATATTGATCTTCGTGTGATTCAGCAGGATTTATGTGTCACTGTCTACCCCGATGGCGGAAGTCGACCGGTAGGGATAAGTCGTTCGACAACCTCAGAGTCACGATCACGGAAAGCAAGATCATAGATCAATCCTAAACCACCGTAATACAAACAATCACATCATTCATATCAATCTGCATATCACCATATGCAACCATCCCGAACCTATAACTGAACAGCATCGGCTCTGATACCACTGAAGGGATACGGGTAGGCTACACTAGCGCAAATCAAAAAAAAATTACCGCATAAACCAGGATTACTGTTGTCATAGATCACGGGATTACCACTAGACGCACAGTTGCGAAACTTGATGAAGTGCGTCGAGGCAGTGTAGACGATCTACGTCTCCTCCTCGTTCTCGTCCTACAAGCAGCTCCCCTTGCGCGGCTCGTCCAAGCACTACAGATGCAGCGCCTCCGAGGTATCCACACGTACAGGGTGGAAGCGTCAGATGCCGGACTGCTAGGTCCGCGCATGCAACACAGGCGTGAGGAGTGGCAGCTGGGTGGAATGGTCTAACCCTAGTCAGTTCGCCCCACCCTCTCTTATATAGGCGTCCCTAGTGGGATTCTACATTAGCAGCCAATTAGTAGCCTAAGACTGGTCTAATTCGGATTCAATCCTCATTAGGCTTCTAGCCCCTTAAGTGTGTGACCCTATAGGTTCGTATACGTATAGACATGACACGAATACACCTATTCTGTCAATAGTTGGTAGCGGCCTCTAGCAAGACGTGCCAACTCCTAAACGTATATAAAGATCATATCGGACGAACCATCCCAAGGTTTACTACATGTCTTTCCCTTTGCCTCACGATATTTGCTCTAGCTCCAAGCTGACCTCCCTTTCTCGATACTGTGATTTGGAATCCCTTTACTAGGTTAACTCTTAACCATATATAGCACGGCCATGCATTTCTGGATCCGATCACTCGAGGGGCCTAGAGATATCTCTCTCAAGTAGAGAGGGGCAAATCCCATCTTGATTCACCATGCCTTGCATCATGCTTCAGGACAAACCCGAAAGCTACCTTTATAACTATCCAGTTACGGAGTGGCATCTGATAGCCCCAAAGTATGTCTATCCACATCTCAAGTACATGCAAAAATTTCAGGTCTAAGGACAAAATGCACACGATGTGTAGAGAGAGAGCTGCAACTAATTGCCATTCTCAAGTTGGGTCAGTCCAACCCCATGTTCATAACATGTGTCCACATCATTGGTTTGACATCTCCATGTCTATGACTTGCGAAACATAGTCATCAACCAATCGATGTGCTAGTCAAATATTCACGTGTCCTCACATGAACTCCGACTAGGGACAACTCTTAAATAACCATACAAGTATAGAGTTTCACAAACAATTCACATAATTTCCAATCAATACAAGTTGCCTGATATGGATATTCAAGGAACATTACAATAACTCATGGATACATAAGAAATATAATCATCTCTATGATTGCCTCTAGGGCATATTTCCTTTAATAATCATGTAGAGCGACAAAACATTACTAATCAAAGCATAAAGTGGTACTGCAATCCAAGGACTAAATGATCATAGAGGATATGGTGACTTGTTCATAGTCATAACATGGTGTGAGCATGTGCCAAGTCAACCTAAACAAAGCATCAAAGGAGAATACCACAATACTATGCTTTTGTATGCTAAAACAATGCATGATTCCTTCAAGGCACACTAAGCAATCCCAATTGTTTGGAACAAGTCATGCTACAGCAATAATCATTGAGCATAAAGTCAAAACAACATCTAGCATGACATGATAAAGTCTATGTCACAGTCAAAGCAAGCTCATCTTGTACTACTCAAGCAAGAACTTTCTACTCCTCTCCAACACCAATCAACTTATTTGAAACAACACAGAGATAATGGGGGTCCAAACTACTTTATTCAATAAAACTAAGAAAACCAAATGAAAACTAAGACGTTCCAAGAACAACACAACAGTGCATAAAACAATAAAAACGAAGTGTCTAGAAAGACCTGAGATTTTTATTGATGAAGAAGGGGATGCCCGAAGGCATCCCCAAGCTTTGACGCTTGTACCTCTTGAATATTTCTTGGGGTGACACGGGGTGGCATCCCCAATCTTGAGCTTTTTTCATTCTTCATCTCATTACATCATTCTTTCTCTACACCTGGAAATTTTCCTTCATACAAAACTTCACACAATCTTCATTAGCAACATTAGTGCATTCAAAAGATAATATACCTTTGGGTTTAGCTTTAGAACAGCAAAACTTTCACTAAAAACACAAGATACTGTAGAAATTCCCTCGGAAAGCTTGATTTCCCAAAAAAAACAAAAAGGAATCAATTAAAAGCAAATGCAAATAATGGCAGAAATCTGTTAAAACAGACCAGCAGGTAGAAACCGATTTTTTCGAAGACCTTCTGTTGCTCAAATAAAAATGTGTTGAACTAACGAACGTTAGCTAACATACTAGGGGATTTATTCAGAATAGCATAGCTCGATCCGACCTACATATATTTTACACGAATTTTTCTGGTGGAGCAGAAAAATCTGTTTCGAGACAACAACTAAAATCTTACTTCCCTCTCATTAGAGGTTATTCTTGGCACAAAAGGCAAATAAAAAGGATAAGGAGAGGTCATTACAGAGGTAATAACTTCCAAGACTGAAGAAAACAATTGGGTTATCTCCAAAGAAGTACTTTTCTTTAACGCCTTTAAGTTAGGCATTGATAGTTTGAGAAAATGCTCACATAAGAAATATGAATTGAAGTAAAAGAGAGCATCAACAAGAAAATTAAAAACACATTTAAGTCTAACCCACTTCCTATGCATAGGAATCTGGTATGCAAATAATCTCACAAAGAACAAAGTGACATGCATAGGAAGATAAAACAAGAGTAACTTCAAAACTTGTAGCACATAGAGAAGTGTTTTGGTACCATGAAAACTTCTGCAACCATATTTTCCTCTCTCATAATAATTTTCAGTAGCCTCATGAATAAACTCAACAATATAACTATCACATAAAGCATGCTTTTCATGATCTACAAACACATAATTTCTATCAAGCTCAAAAATAGTGGGATTAAAACCTTCAAATCCACTTTTAACAATTTTATAATAGGGTTACTGATCATTCAATATAGGACCATCATCTAGAGCTTTATCATAAACATTTTCTAAGCAAAACTCTTTAGTACCATGCATTTCAAAGTTAGGCACAAATATAGGATTATCATAGATAACATGAGCATAACTATTATCACAAGTTTTACCCATAGCAGATATTTCAAAAGAATCCACAGGAACATAACATTCATCTTCCTTTAAGCATGGGGGACAATCAAATAATGTAAGGGATAAAGAGTTACTCTCATTAGAAGGTGGCCATGGGTAGATCCATTCTTCCTCCTCTTGACCATCACTCTCCTCCTCTTTTTCATCTAATGAGCTTTCAGGTTCAGCAATTTCTTCTTCCATAGGCTCCTGCAAGGCATTAGTCTCTTCTGTTTGTGGAAAGCACCTATTAAAATATTCAAGAATATAGCCATTTTATTCCTTGTAATTATGAAAGCAGAATTTAAGTATCTCATAAACCTCATATTCATAAGGTGCATCATCAGTATTTTCAAGCAAACTGGCAAGTTCAAATGCACCCTTGAAGGCAATAAATCTTCAATTTGTTTCACATCATAAAATTCATAATTTCCTTTAACATAAGAAGATATGGTAACATTATCATTATACTCACATTGAAAAGGTAGGTGTTTATACCTCCTACAGCAACAAGATTTATCAAAGCAATAAGTAACATTATAATTAGAGCACACCTCTCTAGAAATAGTATTCAGTTTATCAATTTGTTCCCATAAGTGTTTCCCTTTTTGTGACAAATGGTGTTCCTTATAATAATTCTTTTGTTCTTCCGTGAACCCACCTTGCCAATAAGAACTAGTTTCAAAGAAACCATCCATTGATATAAAGCATGACAAAGCAAGGCAATGACAGACCAGCAACTAGAGTAGGGACTAAATTTTTTGTGTTTTTTATAAGAGAAAGCAAACCAAACTAAACTAATTTTTTTGGAGTTTTTGATAAAAAAGAGGCAAACAAAACCAAGCAAAAGAAACTAAGCAAAACAAAAACAAAGTAAAGAGAAAGGTTGTGAAGGACTCCCCTTGTGAAGACGTCCTTAGCCTCCCCGGCAACGGCGCCAGAAAAAGCCTTGATGAGTGTGTGAACACTTTCGTTGGGAGACCCCAAGCGAAAGGTATGATGAGCACAGTAGCAAGTTTTCCCTCAATAAGAAACCGAGGTTATCGAACCAGTAGGAGGAAGGAAACGACTCAAAGGTGTTGCTAGCAACTTGGAAACCTGCACAACACAAACTCAAGACTTTGCCCCAACGAACAATGAGGTTGTCAATCTCACCGGTTTGCTGAAAACAAAGGATTAAATATATGGTGTGGAAGGTAATGGTGGTTTGCAGAAAGGTAAACAATAACGGTTGAAGATGTATCAATGGTAAAGATTGGAACGGGGTCCATAGTTCACTAGAGGTGTTCTCCTTAATATAAACAAACATGGCATACTGGGTAAACAAATTATAGCAGGGAAATTGATAGGACTGAGCAAGGCATAACAATGAAATACTAGACATTCATGATCCTATGAGATTCGATTGGGAAATACAACAAGATACATAGACCGCCATCCAACTGCATCTATGACTAGTAATCCACCTTCAGTTTATCATTCGAACCCCCTCCAGTATTAAGTAGCAAGCAACGGATAACTGCTTTAAGCAAAGTGTGTAAGGTAAACAATCCACTTGTTCCATGAACAAGAGACCGTTGTTTTCTCCCTAGTGGAAACAACACATCTACTACCTTAGAGATTTCTATCACTTCCCTTAGATTAAATAGAGGCATGAACCCACTATCGAGCATAAATACCCCCCCCCTCTTGAAGTCACTAGCATCTACTTGGCCAAGATAGCTACTAGAAACGGAGAGCATGCAAGATCACAAACATCACAAACATGGTAGAATCAATAAGACAAAGCAATTAATCAATCTGACATAGTAATCTCAATATCCACCGGATCCCCACAAACACAATATGCATGATTATAAATATATGATCTTGATCATGAATGGAGCTCACAAGATCTAAACATGGTAGCACAAAGAAGGAGATACAACCATCTAGCTACTACATGGACCCGTAGTCCAAGGTAGAACTACTCACACTTCATACCGGAGGCTGGCATGATGAAGAAGAAGGCCTCCGGGATGATCTCTCCTCCGGCACGGTGCCGGGAAGAGCTTCAGATCCCCCAGATCTAGGGACGATGGTGGCGGTGGCTACAGACAGTTTCGTGGAATATTGATCGGGTCCTTAGGGTTTCTGTATCGGGGGGTCTTTATAGGCGAAGAGGCGAGGTAGGGGCAGCCAAGGCGGGCGCACCCCCCAGGCGCGGGCTAGGGTTAGCCGCGCGGCCAGGGGTGTGGCCCCTGGTGGCTCCACTTCGTCTCGTATTCTGGCTCCGTGTTCCCCATGGTAAAATATTGACTTTGGCTTTTTTCCCGTCTAATTCCGAGAATATTGATTTTCAGCCTTTCTAGAACCAAAAACAGAAGAAAACATGCAACTGGCATGGTGGCATCTTGTTAATAGGTTAGTACCAGAAAACATATAAAAACACCTCAAAGTGTATACAAAGCAAAGCAAAGTAGATACTAAACAAGCATGGAACATCAAAAAATATAAATACGTTTCCGACGTATCAAGCCGGATGTTACAGCGGATTACAAGAGAGGTTATCATGTGCGAGTTAGTTGTGGTTGTCGTAGATATTGTGCCCTAAAGGCTCCCTTAGGTACGGTTTATAAAGGCACCGATACCTAGGGTTAAAGGAGAGATATATCCGGCTACGTTACATAGTCAGTAACTAAGTATATCTTGGACTACAAGTAATATACAGTCCTAAGTCGGAAAGTCTCCTGGGCCTTGTCGTAGCGGGAATTGCCTTCGTCCTGTTTCCCGGACTGGACCGCTCATGAATAAAAGCTCTAACCCGTTGGTGGGCCACCCTAGTCAGCGAGTCCTATGGGCATAACCCGAAAGTATATCCCTAACACCGAACGAGTGGAGGTGCTCTAAGGGTGGGTGTATGTGACATCCTATCACATGGCTTAATAGGATTGATAGGATACCCATATCAAAAAGTTGCAACTTCTTTTCCAGAAGATCATCAAAAAAGAACTGTGATGTTAAGCGTGCTTGGCCTAGAGAAATTTGAGGATGGGTGACCGACTGGGAAGTGGGTACCAGGTGCACACGATCAAGGACAAAGTGTGCAGAAAAGACTAGTGTTGGTCTATGGGGTTAGTCTAAAGATCTTATTAAGCTACCAGGAGTGATAGTCGTTGGTCGGGAGAGGCCAGGGTGTTACAAGTGGTATCAGAGCTAACCTTCGCGGTTACACGGACATGTGCGGGTCAGTGGCGAAAATATGGAGCATGGCGCGTGTGGTCCGGAGTGGACACGGCATGGGATTAACGCACACCTTATCAGTACTAGACCGACGTAGCATAGGCCACTAATGGGTCGCACAATATTGTACTAAGCTAGGCCTTATCTAGGCTGAAACATCAATGGACCAGAAAGTTAATAGGCCGTAGTTAAGTTGCAAAGTGATGGGCCCCCTTCAATGAGCTCTGGCCTCTAGCAGGCTAAAATAGTAACTAGCCATCTTCTTATTAGGATTCTCTAATGGTTCGACCCACTTAATAATTAGGAGGCCTTGGTTGGGTCTGGCTTCTACCACGGTTTTGGTGACCGTTAACGGCGGTACCTGGACGTTAACGGCGCTTGCCACGTGGCAGTTTGCATGACATCATCAGTCAAAAGGGTTGGCGAAACAGATCTATGATGGTACAAAATTCCATGATTGAAGGGTGTGATCCACCACGGTCGCGAAAAATCCGTGGTAGATTCTTCGATGTTGGTGATTTTACCACGGGTACCCATCCATTGAAGAAGACGTTTTAACCACGAAAACCATCAGTTGTAAAAGCCAACTTTTCTTGTAGTGGAGAGAGGGTAAGGGAGGGTACAATTGGGTAGGAAAAAAGGTGGTTGTATCAGGCTGATTGGGCCCGATGCGGCCTAACCGTAGCCATGAGGGTAGTACCCTTGATTGTGGTGGTATTATCCCTAGGGTAGCACCCTTCGGTGACGTGCTACCTAACCAGCCCTAGGCCCCACCATGCTACAGTGGCGGAAAGGGTAGCGCCACCACCATCGGTGCTACCAGGAAGATGGTAGTGCCTCCGATATTGGCGCTACCCGAAAGGGTTATTTGAATTTATTTCGACTATGTGTTAAAGTTCAAATTTCTTTCGGTAAAGGATTATATTTTTCATATAGCACATAACAGAGTGGGAGGCTCGTGCTTCATAGGATTAGCAACAACGTAAATCTTTCAAGGCTGTTTCTAGAGTTGCACATTTGGAAGAATGTTGGATGGAGCTTATCACTTTCCCAAGAGCTATCTTATAGAGGATATTCTTGAAAATGAGAATGTCTAAAAGTGTGCATCCACTTGTGGCTATGGTGATCTAAAAGAAACCGAGCCAATCATGGAGAGAGGATCAACACGGCATATGAGATCATTTAATCTCTTCGACTACATAGGAGGTTCCCCCGAGCACCGGTGCTCTCTATATTTGAAAATTTTGGAAATTTATATTTTTAAGATTCAAAAAATACAATTTTCTAGGAATACATACAAATGGTATGAATACCCGTGGAAAATTTCAGTAGAAGACTCGTTTTTTTTTTGGAAAAAGAACAAATTTCTGATAGTATATATAGGAGAAAAGGTGTGCCATTTCTATCAGAAACTCCTCCCAAAGTATAATATAACTTTCCGTAAAATTTACTGATCCTTTGAAATGTGTGTATGTATCCATGTGTTTTCTTTCATCTTTGTTTTAGCACCAGAAGTGTGTTTTACAAAAATTTCAAATACCGAGAGCCTTGGAGCCCAGGAACTGCTGAAACTTTTCATGAGTATAAAAACTACAACAATGATCTTGAGACTACATTAGTTGCATTCCGGTAGTCAACCAGATCAGGTTTGGTCTCCTCGTCGAGATGTTTTCTAAAAATTAATATTGATGGTGCATTCAGTATTCAACCAGATCATGGGATGGGGTTTTACCATCAAAAATGATTGTGGGACTACGCTAGTTGCTAGAGTCTGGAAACTATTGGTGAACCATATTCATAATGGAAGGAGATTCGAATACAAAATACTTTCATGGTGTTGCTAATGGTAGACATAGGAAGAAACTGATTCTTTATCTAATTCAAGGTGAGGCAATTGAGGGACATGAGCAACTAAAGTCATACATTACCAATTACTATAAAGGTTTATTTGAAGCTCTAGAATAAGGTAATTTCTCCTTGGATGAGTCACGAACAGACAATATAAACCAAGCTTTTTTGACGAGGAAAATAGTATATTAACTACTCCCTATTCTGAGGAGGAAGTGGAAAGGGCTATTTTCCAAATAAAACACAATAAGACCCCTGCTCCTATGGTTTCGTGGCAGCGTATTATCAAAAAATCTGGAATGTCGCCACGCCAGATCTTCTAGAGTTGTTCGTATAAATTTCGGTGAGATAGATTTATTATCTAAGGTTAATGAGGCAGAAATGATCCAACAATACAGGCCAATCTGCCTTATTAATGTTAGTTTTAAAATATACACCAAAGTTGCAACAATCATACTAAACTCTATGGCTGATCATGCGGTCTGTCCATCTCAGACTACTTTCATGCAAGGTAAAAACATCCTTGATGGAGTGGTTATCCTACATGAAACAGTTCATGAACTACATAGAAAAAGGTTGAATGGTGTTCTTTTAAAAATTGATTTCGCAAAAGCCTATGAAAAGGTCAAGTTGTCTTTCCTTCAATAGACTCTCGAAATGGAAGGCTTTTCTACAAAGTGGCGTGCTTTAAACCATAGCTTTGTGTCGGGAGGTTGTGTGGCTATTAAAGTCAATGATAATGTTGGCAAATATTTTCAGACAAAAAAAGGCTAAGACAGGTTAACCCATTATCACCAATACTATTCAATAAAGCGGCTAGTATGTTAATTGTCATGATTGAGCGTGCAAAGTCTGATGGCCAAATTGAAGGTGTGATTCCTCATATGTTTGATTGAGGTTTATCTATCCTCCAATATGCCGATGATACGATTCTTTTTATGGAACATCATATCAAAAAAGTGAGAAATCTAAAATTAATTCTTGTAGCTTTTGAATAACTTTTGGGTCTAAAAATAAACTTCCATAAGAGTGAGTTGTTTTGTTTCGGTAAGACTCAAGATGAGGCCAAGCTGTATGTTGAACTATTTGGCTGTGGTCAAGTCCAGTTTCCTATTAGGTATTTGGGATCCCGATACATTATCAAAGACTTACAAATACTGAATGGAAGCTTGTTGAGGATATATTAAAAATAAGATTAAGCGGTTGGAAAGGTAAACCGTTGTCTCTTAAGAATATTTGTTCTAATAAACTCAATACTGAATAATATGTTACTATACATGATATCTTCCTTCCAACTACCAAAAGGAGTTTTATAACGAATGAATTATTTTTGATCAATTTTTTTGGTAGTGTGGCAATGAGAAAAAATATCGACTAGCTAAGTGAAGTGTAGTTTGCCGTCCCAAAGACCAGGGTGGTCTTGGTATTCATGTTCTTGAGATCAAGAATACATACCTCCTCGATAAATGGCTCTTCAAGTTACTTACTAAATATGGGGTATGACAAACTCTCCTTAAACAAAAATATGTTGGCTCAGAAGGTTTGTTAATTTTGGAACCGGTGACTCGCATTTCTAATGGCGACAAAGAAACATTTCTTCCACTTTAGATCCTTTTCAATTAAGGATGGATCATAGATATGATTTTAGGAGGATAAGTGGCTCTACAATTTGGGAACAATACTGTGTCGTATAACATTGTTCATAATAAGGGTGATACAATCATCACGGTAATGGAGTCTTCTCCTCCGAATGTGACTTTCAGAAGAGATTTAATCAGACCTAGACTTTCATCTTGCAATCCCTTGCTTCATTTGGCATTAGTACAATTAGCACCTAAGACTGATGAATTTTGCTGAAACTTGAACGAGAATAGTCAATTCTCGGTTAGTTCTATGTAGTGCGCGCTAGTCTAGCCAGACTTGTTAGTTGATAAATAGAAAATTTGGAAGATGAAGATACCTTTAAAAAACAAAAACAAAATGCTTGGTATCTTTGTCGTGGGTTATTCTTATTAAAGATAATCTTGTTAACCGGAATTGGCATGGCAATATGAAATGTGCTTTTTGACATCATGTGAGACGGTCAATCATTTGTTCTTCCAATGTAATTTCGTTATCTAAGAAGTTTTAGCCTTGTATCCACCACGTAGGGTTATCAATATTGTTGGTAACTGATTACATGGTATAGATTACAAGTATGGAATATTTCTTAGGGTCGTAGCGATTGTTATTATCTAGTCGTTGTGGTTATGTAGAAATGATAAAGTGTTTGATGATAAAAATATTCTCTCTTGCAGGTTATATCGGTGTACCGGTACCCTCCGCTTATGATCGCCTCTAAATCATGTGGAGTTTCACGGCCTCTTTACGTTGGAGTGTACACGCCTAGAGGATATAGCAAGGGACTTATTTACCCGACATGAGTGTCAGCGTAATCTTCGGATCACTCGTGTACCACCTTAGACATTTTTTAATTTCTCATTATGATATGTAATTCGTCTTTTTTTTTGTTTTATGACTATAGATTTGTTTTGTTGTTTGCATTTTAGTTATGCAGAGGGTTGAGTATAATATTTAAAGCTCTTTACGTAATAAAACGTCCCTTATCTAAACAATGAATGGGTGAAACTTGGAGATGGATCACAGGCATGTAACAATTGTGCACATTGTTTAGCTGCATATGGTGTGGCCGTGTGGGTATGGAACGGATAAGCTATCAGGTGTGACTTGATCAGTTTCCAAGTTATGTAAAAGGAGTTCTCAAAAAATAAAGTTATGTAAAAGATCTGGTCGCTGGTATTTTGCTCAGCTCGTCTGTGTTCCTCACTTCCTCTCAAAAAAAATAGCAACAACATGGGTAGAAACAAAATGAAAGCCGACATGGAGATGGATCACAAGCCTATAACAGTTGTGCATATTATTTAGCTGCCTATGGTGTGACCGTGTGGGTATAGAACGGAGAAGCTATCAGATATGGCTTGATCATTTTTCAAGTTATGCACGTGTGACCGTGTGGGTACAGAACGGAGAAGCTATCAGATATGGCTTGATCATTTTTCAAGTTATGCACGATAAAATGAGAGGCGACTCCGCTGGGGATCGAAACCCAGAATCTCTGGTTTCGTAGACCAGCGCCTTATCCATTGGGCCACGGAGTCTTTGATGGAATAATTTCATATTTTAGTTGTATATTGATTATAATATGGCCAGGGATCACCTTACATATATATTCTTTTTTTTTGGAGGAACCTTACATATATATTCAGAAAAACTGTCGGCCAAAGGCATTATACAACAATCTAAATTTTACACGAGCTGTCCAAAAACAGCACATTCTTTTCCATTAGTAGATCATATGCTCACCGAGACGCTTCGAGTTTTAGTTCCTTACTTGAGAAGCTCAAATCTCTATTTACACCTTGAAGGAAGCATCGACAGAATACCTTGTCGAAATCTAGCTTACAGGTTGGGTAAACCAATCTACCAGCAGTTTCAAAATCACATCAGCAGATATCTGAAAGCATGCCAATACCAGATAAACCAGCCACAGAGACAACTTGGCCCATTTTTTTTTTTTTTTGAATAACAGCAGAACTACTATATTCATTTGCGATGGTAGAGGAGTTTTACAACTTGGCCCATATTCTGATCAGATGTTATTTATCGAATCATCCAGAGACATGACACTGTAGTTAAAATGCTCCCTTGACTACCCCTGCTACACTACGTTCCTCTCTCTTTTCACCAACCGTCAAAATCTTACCAGAGGGCAAACCACAATGCCAAAAGGTTTAACTATGTTCGACTTACCCTACCCACTAACCTAGACTATTCACGTGCTCGACTCTAGTGACTTATTAACGAGTCTGCCAGCACGTCGTCCATGACCCCTTCACCACAAGCCTCGTCAAAATAGAGCAGACTCTGGAGTAGTAAAATCCTAGCTTGCTCACCAGTTGCTAGATCTGAAAAAGATACAAAAAATGAGATGTTAGTAATACACAAACACAATTACACAAACTATAAAGATATACAACGAGGCTTGGATTGGCACTAGAATTTCACAAACTTGTATAATTGTTTCAGGCGAGAAAAATAATAAAGTAACACTTTTACTCCCTCTAAAATGCCACTTCACTGTTCTATGTTCATGTGGAATGAATGGAAAAAATGATGGTTTCGGGTTGAATCAAGCTCTGAGATAACATCAGACAGATCATACTAGCTTTATATTGCTCTTGTTATGAAGAAGAAACATAATGAAACTTTAAATAAATAAGGTTGAATCTTATACGGAGTATATGCTAATTAGACACTCCTTTCAGGATCCCAAACTAACTTGAGACAGTAAACAGGGTTGTTCTGTTCGTGCAAGTATGACAGTCCTTCAACCATACAATGTAGAACACGGTCTAATGCTGGTAAATAAAAGATTATGTAATCAGTTACATGTATATAAACTTAACTAGACTATGCGTATGAGAGCAACTATAATGCCTTGACCTATAGGTCTGCAACAGCAAGTCACGTTGCCTGACGAATATCGGAATATGTGTAGCTTATGCATGTAAAGTGTGCATGCGATTGTGTGACAGGGTAACTAACAACATACAATTGCATCTGAGTTTAAAAAATGCGGATCGGGTAGTTAAATGCTTCTAATTTGTGAGTTTATATCACATAATTAATTAATTATTACCTATAGCAATACCAAAAAACTTGATAGTCAAACTGATCCGTGCATACAATTTAGAACTGCACACCTTTAAAAGCAATCAATACAAAAAACATCAGTGTAACATTTTCATAACATCTCACTCAATCCCTTTAAAATTTCTTAGCATATTGTTTTCCTGTCTTCCAATGTAATGAATGCGCTAACTTTTTACCAGGCTACTGAATTATTAGATTTAATTCAATAATGCTTAACAACAGTAGTTTGAAACATAAGATTCAGAAAAATGGGTTACTGTTTTTTATACTCTTTTACTGCCTACTTTGCTCATGTGCTGCATATTATAATTTCACCTCGATAAAAACCTTTGTATATTTTATCCAGTTTGTAAAAAACAGTGACTAATTGATCGTATAGAGCACAACCTTTGCGAGAAGATGCCCAACAATAGCTCAACTGAATAATGAAACATCTAATCAAGAAATAACTGAAAAAATAGGCATTATAGATTTTGTCCTACAAATTAGAACTTTTAAAAGTTTTAAATATTGCTCTTTATAATCATGTGTTCCTCAAAGAAGCTAAGCCCGTGAAAGCGGACGGGTTGATGACTAGTCTTACTAATCATAGCTGCCACTAATTAACCATTGAATGGAATGCGACTAATGTCAACATATATTAATTAGCACAAACGTTAGCCCTGCTCATTTTACACATTTACAGGCTCATGACTTCATGTGATGAAACAATGAATATGAAGTTTATCTATCTTGGCATTGTCATGTTAATAAATAATCATCTGACAGTATTTTCTTTACTAGGATCAAATAATCAAACTGTAAGACAAACAAACAGCTCAAACATGTTTATTCATGATGTCAACATATTTGCACTTCTTATCAGATTCATCAATCTAGCTTATCTTGAAAAGGGTATTCTTTCCACTACGATGACATATGTAGTGAAACATTGGTAGTTTGTATTTGACAACTTCACTTGATGACTCTTTATTTATTTTATCTTTGACATCAGTATTTGATCAATTCAGCTCCAGTCCTATATGATCAACTGACCACACAAAGTGTCTGACCCTACTGAATAAATTATTCATACATGTAACTTATTTTCACATTTCGAATGCAAGTTTGAAAGAGTGATGCTATACAAATGGCCAAAATAGGAATACTTGCGTCCACGTTTGCATGCACAATCCAAGACAATTGACACACACAGGCAGTAGGTTACAATAACATTTTCAAATTCTAGATACTCTCTATTCACATTATGATAAAGCAAAAAATAACCATGCTAGGCAATTAATTTGTATAAAAAAACATCCCCAAATCACTTGCATCTGTCAGACTGTCTCTGAACTGGAAAAAAAAGTACTGCTCAAACCATCCCAAAATGTAAGGAGCGTTTTATTTAGCATGGTCTTTGGTGCACAACTTTGACCACTAATATATACCAAATTATACGGATTGGGAATGTATAAATGGTATTGTTACATTTTTCTTGCAAAATTCTTCAATTTCATATATCCTTATAAAAAATTTATGGACATATTATAAGTACAAATCATAGTCAAAGTTGTAAGTCACTCAAGCATAAAGAAATATGTTTTTATTGTTTATCTTCAGTATGAGATAGTTCAGAAGAGCATCCAAGGAAAATGATTGTAGTTACAGAATATGGAAACACAAGCTTGGAATTTTTAGCCCATTAGTTATTACAGATTAACATGGTTAAATAGGACTAAAAATTGGTAGTGTGCAAATGCAAAGGTTGGCAACTAGTGACACTAATTACCTATCTAAGCTGGGTTTTGAAAGTGTAGAGATGTATAGTGAGCTTTACTGCAACCATGTAATACATAAAAATGACCTTAGGGAGAATTTTCATCATTTATTTTTTGGACAAAACAAGTATCCTTGTTGCTATAATAAATATACATAGTTAGGGACCATTGCAGTGCACAAGAAATATTTGAAGCAAGAAACTCAAGACCAAAAGAATATTGAGTAATCTTTTAATAGAACACAGCAGAAATACCATCAATCGTCTTAAAATCTACTTTCTACTCTTCTGTATCCAAAATCCCTAGCCTGCTACAGAAAATGGGAAATACCTCTAGTCAAAGACATCCAAGCAAAATAACTTCTAGATCAAACATGAACACCAAGCATAGAGCAACTCCTACAACTGATACAGTTAGCAAACTTGAAACCTAGTAAATTTGCATCTCAGAACTTATGCGGTATCAATTACAAAGAAAGATGCAACCATGGACTAATCAAGATCACCCAAGATTAAGGAGCTACTGATGAGGCTCTGCTGCAAATTTTGTCAACACGTTTCTCGCCCCCCCTTTCTTCCTTAGGCATCTGCCTTTTGGGAGTGCTCACATGGTTACACATCATAGTGGCCAGATCTAGGAAACCTTTCATGGAGGTTTCACAGTCATCAAATTGTCAGGACTTGGGAAACATTTGAGTCCATTTAAACTTAAGTACTAGGCAGGGTAACATAACAACGAAGAAAACAAAGCAAGGCAATGACTCTAGCTGGTGTTTAAAGGAGAGCATAACCTAGAGTGGTGGAAGGCACATATATCAGATGTAGAACTTTTAGGTGGTATTGAAAAGACAGCATAGACATATATGCCTTCTAGTTATTGTTAGCTTGTTCTGGGTTTAAATGGGAAGTTTTGTCAGACAACTATCTTCCTCTTATTGCCATTGTTTACCCAACACAAATTTCCTATGCTACAAATTTTCCTATAGAAGTACCACATCTATTTTGATTGCCAATTTCATGTCTTGCATTATTTGAGATCCTATTGTTTATTATTTTTCTTTTCAGAGCTTTGCTCCACGTTTGAGGAATAAAGGTTGATCCTGACGTAGGAAACATACATTATCTCAACCAAACAAGAATAAAAGGAAACTAATGAACACCATGTCTCATACCTTCATACATTTTTGGAAACCTCTGACAAAAATTTGGCAAGCTGCTTCCTAACCCTTGTCATTGGTGCTTCTACCTTTGTCTTCATCTCCGCCTGGATCTTAAGCTCTTTCCATTTGAGTCTATCCAGATTCTTCTCCATTAAGAGTGCCCTCTTGCCATCTAGTCCAGTGAATGAGCTTCTGACGGCAGGTTGTACCCATGCGAGCCGCTTCACCTCCTGCCCAAGAAGGGGATAATTCTCACACATTTCCTCGAAGCTCTTGTCCACAGTCTGGCCACCACCACTCTCGGCCTCAGCCATGGCGTGCTCTTCCTCATCTTGTTCCCCACCATTGTTGCTGTTGGCAGCGTGGGTCGCTGGCAGGTCACCCCAGACACTATTGGAGAGATCAAAAAGTCGCTGCTCATGGTCAGTAGCAGGCGCAACATAGGATTCGTAGCGCCGCATCAGACTACGCACTTTATCCTTAATAATGAAACGGGTGCAGCTCTTGTCCTCGAGGCGCTTTGCGATGGAGTCAAAGAAGTCATTGTTATCCAGGGCTGGCAGTTTCCCCTGCTTGCGGCGGTGCTCGACGAGCGCCGTGAGAATCTGGACCTCGTCACTGGGAGTCCATATACGCCGGATTCTCTTTTTCTTGGGCATTTCCAACTCACTAGGCTGTGCTCTTTCCTCTCCTTGTTGCTGTAACTGCGCCAGGGTGAATTTCTTTGACTTGGGCATCTCCGACTGGCTAAGCTGTTGCTGTAATGGAGCCAGAGTGATTTTCTTCGACTCGCTAGGCTGCGGCACCTCCTTGCCTCCTTGCTGTGCCGGCGCCAGCACCTTTCGCTGCTGCGACCTAGTGACCCTGCCCGATGCCCTTTTCCTCTTGGGTTGAGGATTGGGACCTAGCGCCTCCGTCCATTCCTCTTCGCTTTCCTTCTCCTCCTCCTCTTCATCCTCCTCTTCGCTAGGATGTGATCTTTCCTTGCCTTGTTGCTGTAACGGCGCCAGAGTGACTTTCTTTGACTTGGGCATCTCTGACTCGCTAAGCTGTTGTTGTAATGGCGCCAGAGTGATTTTCTTCGACTTAGGCTTCTTCGACTCGCTAGGCTGCGGCACCTTTCGCTGCTGCGACCTAGTGACCCTGCCCGATGCTCTTTTCCTCTTGGGCTGGGGATTTGGACCCAGCGCCTCCGTCCATTCCTCTTCGCTTTCCTCCTCCTCCTCTGATGGAGGCAGTTTCTTCGCTTGGCGGCGGGAGGTAGAATATTTGGAGGACATTTGTCCGCCGTGGTCTTCGCTTGATGAGGTGGGTTCAGCGGTGGCTGGCGCCGCTGGCTCGGTCATCCCATCCCTTGCGGCCGCCATTGACGCTAATGCTCGAATGGCGATCTCCTCGTCCGTTGATTCATTTCCCTTCCGGAAATGATCGTACTGGGATCCCTCACCCCCCTCCGGTGAGGGTTCCTTGGCGAATCGATACTCCCCGTTGCACCTCAACTCCACCGAGTCCTTCGATCCAGAAGAGACAGTTTTACGGCCACGCCGGGCGGCACGCTTCTGGGCCATCGGAGATGAGGATCTGCGACGGCGACGGCGACAGATGGAGAGGGAGGCGGTGGGTCGATTTGGATGTTGTGGCTTCTGGGCACGCCGGAGTGAAAGCTGATGCAGGTTGGATTGGGAATTGGGGACGGTCACCTGGTCAAGAGAGAATAGCCACAATACCATTAGTCAAAAGTCAAAACCGAAAGTTTCAAAATAATACTAGAAAAAACAAACTTGCCAAAATACCATTACATGTTTGGTTTTTTATATAGATGGATATACGATACCATTACATCAAACCTGTAGAAAAACCAAACTTGCCAAACTTGATAAAATATTGATATATATATATGGTTGTGTACTGGAATCCATGTAATATAAAATTATCTTTATTGTGGCTAACATTTTAATCGAAAGTGCACCTACGATACTGCAATTATATTACTCAGATTTCAGTAAATAGCATGACCATTCATCATGTGTTTTTTCTTCGATGGGGAAAACTAGACCACTATACTAACTAACTAGAGTATTGAACTTGGGTATGAGTCTATGAGACATACTACGCTAGAAAGCACGGGACGAAGAAACATGGCATTGAAGGAAAACTGTAGCAAGATTCTCAGTAAAACAAGCATCAAATTAGAACTACAAATTTAGAACAATTTCTGTAAATTAGGAAGGGCAAGAGAAAAGACAAGTGCTAGGGTTAGGGCTAGAAGGGAGGGGAGGGATGTCAGGTGCTTACCTCTAGTTGAAGACAACCTGACCGTTGGATGTGTGTTTAAGGGATGTGATGCAGTACCGTAATTCTGAACTTAGTGAACCTGTTACTTGCACCTGAGAGTGCTGTTATTGTAACCTGAAAACTTATGACGAGGCTCGGGTCGCGGTTATAAGGCCTGAGAGGGGTGGACGGGTGGCTCGTCAATGAAAAACAAAAACTCCTTTACCAATTTCCTTGCCCAGTTTTCCTTTCGTCCCTAGTTTACCTTTCCTGTTATTTCTCATATTAGATCAACTTCTTAGCCTGCAATCCTCAATCCTCCCTATCATCCGCTGCCTATCAAGGAGGCCCTGACAATTGAGTATCAGAGCAGTGAATCCTCGGAGCAAAAAATTTCCGGCCGGGTTTGCTGGTCATCTTGATCCAGCTTTCAAATTCCCGAACGGCAGAGATCTAGCGGGGGAAGACCGTCCTCTTGCTGTCGGATCCTCATCTCCCGGTGCAGAAGATCTTCACATGATGCCTGATGTCGCCTGTACGCACCCGCTCGCAAGACGCCCTGGATCGAGCAGCAGAAGAAGCTCGCAATCTGGAGCTAGCCCAAGCACGGGCGGAGGAAGAGGCAGAAATTGAACATCGTCTACCTCGGGAAGTGCTCAACATCACCAGACGCTTGGAGCAACAATAGCGTTCTATGGATTCCATTGAAGGTAACCTCTCTAAATTGACAAACATGATGATGGAGTTTGGCATAGGCAGGAACATGGTCGGATCTAGACAATTCCGTGGGAACACCATCTTTGATGCAGGGGGTACTGATGCGTTCCAAATGTTCCAGCAACAACCAGGGCTCAGCACATTCATAGAGGGATCAACTCCTAGTGAGGCACAGAATTCTTCAACTTGCTTACACAGAAATCAAATACCTTTCCAGACTCCCCCACCAATGTTAGAGCCACATCCTAGACAACTACCTCAACCAAACTTCATACCATCTCCCCAGCCCTAGAATTACCAAATTCCAATCACAAACCAGCAACAAAAAAAAACCAACCTTTAACCACACCACACACATCTCAGCCTCCCTCGTTCCAAATGCCTCACCAAATTCAGTGTATAACCAATCCCCAAAACCACCCACACCTCTACCAACAAAATCCAAACCTTTTTTAACCATTCCTTACCAATACTCCCATTTTCAGCAACAAAATCCCCAACTTTTTTCCCAGCCACCACCAACATACCAACAACAATTCCACCACCAAATGCCCCCAAAACAACCTCTAAACCATTACCCAATACCACAATACACTTATACCACAACCCAACCAACTATTCCACAAAGCAATTCCCAACTCCAAATGTTTCCACTCGTGAATGACAACATAGACAGGCAAAACATCAGAGCAGGGAGACAAGCAAGTCATGAGGCGATATATGAACATAACAGGCAGCATACTCAACCTGTTGAACCTAAACAACAACAATCAGTTAACCAAGATCCATACATTAGAACCCCAAGCATTGAGCTACCAACCTTCCACAAAGAGAATGCTCAAAGTTGGATTTTGGAGTGTGAAGCCATCTTTGATCTAGCGGGGATTGTCCAGGAAAACAAGATTAAATGGTCAAATACACACCTCAGAGGAAAGGCAAAAACTTGGATCAACAATGCAGTAATGGATGCCCACCTTCTGAACTGGCCGCAATTTTGCACATTAATTTGTGAAAGATTCCCTAGCCCAGGTGCAGATGAATCTATGGAACAATGTCAGGAGTTAAATCAAACTGGCACAGTAGATGTATACATTGACAAATTTGAGGAATGGATGACCTTGATGAAGAGGTACCATATATATCTACCTGAAAGCTTCTTTTTACTGAGGTTCCTTTGTGGCCTGAAGGACACTATTAAACATGATACTAAGTGTCACAAATCGGCAACTCTGAGATCAGCTTACTGGTTTGCTCGAAGACAAGAACAGTCATACTTGGCAAATAAGAAGCATGTGTCTCAGACTGGCAATAAGGGTCTCCAAAATGCTCCCAACATCAGAAATAATGGCATTAAGGAAACCAGGCAATTACCTGCAAACAAAGTAAGGGAAAGAGGAAAATGCTGGTATTGTCCCGAAAATTGGACATATGGACACAAATGCAATGGTGTAAAAAGCATGTTAAATGCCATTGAACTCCAGGGCCATTCGGATGAAGAAAACCAAGAAGAGGATAAATTGGCAAACAATCCAGAGGAAGAAGGGCATGAACAACCTCAAGAAAATCTCATGTCCATCTCAGCAAATGCGGTCCAGGGAACTTCTAGTGATGAGACAATTTCATTAGAAGTCACCATATGTGGGGTACAAACAAGAGCCTTAATCGACTCTGGCAGCTCCAACACATTCTTGGATAAGGAGTTTGCTATTAAACACAATTTACCTATGCAAGGGGTTGCAGCAAAAAATGTAACTGTAGCTGGAGGTGGCACACTCATATCTGATGCAATCATCAAGAAGAGCATTATAACAATTCATAAAGTGAAGTTCGCCACTGAATTTAAAGTGTTGCCACTAAAAGGGTATGACATGGTTTTGGGGGTAAGTGTTGGAATTATGCCCTAGAGGCAATAATAAAGATGTTATTATTATAATTCTTGTTCATGATAAAGTTTATATTCCATGCTAGAATTGTATTAAGCGGAAACATTAATACTTGTGTGGTTTGTGAACAACACCGTGTCCCTGGTACGCCTCTAAGGACTAGCTCATTGATCAATGATGGTTAAGGTTTCCTAACCATAGCCATGAGTTGTCAATTGATAATGAGATCATACCATTGGGAGAATGATATGATGGACAGACCCAAACTAAGCGAAGCAATTAGATCGTTTCATCGTGTTCATCTTTGCGAAGCTTTTCCTATGTCAAATATTGTATTCCTTAGACCATGAGATAATGCAACTCCCTGGTACCGGAAGAAGGCTTTGAGGTCATCCGACGTCATCCTATGAGAGGGTGATCATAAAGGTGTCTCTCTGGTGATCGGAAAGTATCTGTTGGGTTGTATGTATCGAGATGGAATTTGTCCCTCCCAAGTCGGAGAGATATACTTCGGGCCCACTTGGTAATCGATATCAACACCGCTTGCAAGCATGTGGTTAAGGAGTTAATCACAAAGTGACATCGGATTACGGAATGAGTAAAGTACTTTGTGAACAAGATTGAACTAGGTATGACGGCATCGACGATCGAATCTCGCAAGTAAAATATCGCGAGACAAAGGGAATATATATATGGGATTGATTGAATCCGGCATCGTGGTTCATCCGATATGATCATCGATGGATGTGGGAGTCAATATGGGTGCTGCACCCCTGTTGATTATTGATAGAAGATCATGTCGCATATTCTCGAACCCGCAGGTCACACACTTAACGATCTCGACGCTAGGATAGATTGCATAATTGGTTTATGAATTTTTGTTCGAGTCTCGGATGGGATCCGGGACATCACGAGAGGTTCCGTAATGGTCCGAGAATAAGATTCATATAAGGCGGTGCTTTTTGGAGTTGAATTGTTCCGGGTTAATCGGTATTAAGGAAGCTTCTAGAACCTTCCGGAAGGGGACCAACGTGGCCCCACCTTCCGGGAGGGCATGGGCCTATGAGGGAGTGTCCTGGCGCATTGGGCACAAGGCCCCATAGGGCCCAGCCGATCCTAGAGAGTTTAAATCGTTTAAACTAGAGATAGGGTTTCTAGAAGAGGGGAGAGTCCATGCCCCCCACTCCTTATCCTTTGGGCTTGGGGGAGGGGCTAGGGCTGCGCCCCCCCTCTATATAAAGAGGGGTGGGGGCGCACCAACCCCCCACACCTCTCCTCCAAACCCTAGCTGCCTTGCTAGCTTTCCTCTCTCCCTCCCGACTATTGGTAGGCGAAGCCCTGCTGCAGAAATTCTCCACCATATACACCACGCCGTCGTGTTGTAGATCCAATCTATCTCTCTGTAGCATCCCAGTTGTCTAACACCTGTAATGCTACATGTTATAATAATAAAATGGGCCACTTCCAACATATAATTGTTGCATCATCATCATATCATGCTCATGTCATCATGTCACCTTGCATTTGAGCATCATATAAAACCCTTTGTTGTTTGGTTCTTATCTCATGTGCATGATTAATTGTAGTTGCCTCTTGATATTGTTTTTGGTTCTTAATATATTGTTAAATGCCCAAGTTGAGTTGAGGGCATCTCTCTTATTGACTCCACCACCTTTTCTTTCACCACCTTATAATTCCACCATCCAACTAATCTGAGCTTGGCATTTTGTTGGTTTATATCTAGCTCATGCTGGTTGGTTGTATTCCACCCATAATCTTTGCTTGGCCTTGCCCACCTTTTGGGAATGCATATGAATAATGCCATATTAATCTTATTGTTCTCACAAGGATAAATGTGGCATTAATTATCTTGCATGGGCCATGCAAGTGCCACCTTTTCTAGTATTTGGTTTTTGCTTGCATTCTAAGTGGATCATCTTTTCCTTTGCTTAATCTTGTTTTGGGCTTGTAGTTTCTTCATCAAAACATCTCCCTCTCTTCTCCCCTTTAGCTAAACCCCTACCCCCATGCCCCATGCACATACATGTGCTCATGAGGCATGCACCAACCAACCCACCTCTTCTTTTGGGATCTTGCTTGGTCATTATTTTGGATCATGCATGCACTAAAGAAGAACCCCATCATCTCATGCTCATCTCCCTCTCCCTCTCCCTCTTTTATTGCTTGAGCTTGTTGAGGCTTGTTTGAAGCATGCTTGATCAACCTATAGTACCATCTCCCCCTTTCTTACCCCCCCTCCTAGCCAAACCCAACAATCTACCCCAAACCCCATATTAGCTAAACCTAACCCTAAGCCCCCCTTTTTCCCTCTAAATCTACACCTTCCCTTAGCTAAACCCTAAGTACCCCTCCTCCTTTCTAGTTTCTAGTTTGACCACCCCATGCCCTACTCCATCTCTCCCCTTCCCTCTTCCATGCAGGCCCCACCCCAGCTACCCTACCACCCCACACGTCCACAAACCCTAGCCCTAGCCCGAGCCGGCCCCTCTCCCCTCCCCTCTTTTCTCTACCTCTAGCCTCACCTGCCACGAACCCAGGCCCACCTGTCTGCCTCCCTGACCCGCCTACCCCACCTGCCTGCCTTGCACCCTGGCCCCCATGCCAAGCACGTGAAGGGGAAGGGTGACACCGACGCCACCCTGGCCAGCTGATCCTCCCCCACGCTAGCCCCTCCTCGCCCCTCGTTCTTATCCTCTTCCTCCCCTATCTGCCCTCCCACGATCCCACCAAGCGGCCTGCCTCGCCCTCTGCCTTCTCCACCGCGGTGACGCCGGCGATCGGCCTCTCGCTAGCGTGCTCGATCCAGAGGCAAGCCGAGCCGAGGTTGTCTAGGCGGCTCAGAGGTCCCGGCGTCGCCATGGTACACGGAGCAAGGAGGAGAAGGACCAGCTCGCCAACCGACGCCGCTCGGCCCACAAACCCTAGCACGCGGGCTTCGCCCCGCTGCTTCTGCTGCGCCCCGACCAGATCCGAGCCCACCGCCGAGGCCGCGGTGAGCACACGAAGCCCCCTGACCTCCGTCCTCGCCATAGCCCTCTGTACCCGCCGGACCCAGGCGAACGCCTGGTGTGCGTTGCGCGGCGCTACGTCTCCTCGCCGCCGCCGCATCACCTGGCCTCGACGCGACCACCTCCCTAGCACCAAATGCCTTTAGCGCAGTTCGTGATCACAAGACGCTTCATGGATCGAGTCCCCATTGCCGCTCGCGGCATTTCAGAAGAAGTCTGCATCATGCTGCTTATGCGAATAACCCGGCCTTTTTGCCTCAACCCAGCCCCTTGGCCTCATTGTCGGTGTAGTTTTATAAAAGACTCCCGCTTTTTCCGAATCAACTCATGTCCTTTTGTTCCTCACCGGGCGTGTGGGACCGCAAGCCCCTGGCCCCACAGAAGCTGTGGGTAAGTTTGGCTGGGTATTAAATGGTTTTCTGCGTCTGGTTAAATTCAAACTTGTTTAAATATTTTCAGATTCAAATTCAATTCAAATTTCAAACAACTTTTCCATAGTAAATCCAAACTTGACAAATGATATATGTTTGGATATCAGAAAAATGAGAGGATTCCAAATATGCCATCCATATTGTCTTTTGCACAATTAAAACTCCAAGTTTAATTAAATTACCACAAATGCCATTGGAATTTGATAACTTAATAACTTTTGATTTAAAACTCCGAATTCAACAAATGATATGTCTAAAATGATCAGCTCGACGAGACCTTTCTGTTTATGCTATCCATGACTTGAATTGAAGCATGCATCATGTAAATATATAATATACAGCAACTAATTTGACAAGAAAATGTGACTAAAACCCAATAAAAATGTTATTTCTTGTATTCCACACCTCACCCATACCATGCTACCTTTTTTCCATGCAACTTGTGCATCATTCATCATGGCATGATTGTTTGCTTGACGCATCTTATTCATATGCTTGTGCTCTATATTCATGTTGGCCTTGTTTGTTTGGTTTTTCTCGGATAGACACTGAGCAGGGGTTGTATCAAGAGAACCAGGAGCACTACCCAGATCCGTCCCTCGCTTCAACTGAGATACCAGGCAAGCACTTCCACATGCTTGCATACATACAGTACCTATTGCCTCTATCTTATTCTTGCATCATTTGAGTCGCGATTGCATTAAATTGAATCCCAAGTATGCATAGCCTTTACTTTTAAACCCCACCAAGCTTGTTCCTCCATCCCATGAGCCACTACTATAGGAGTTGTTTGAGCCATGCAGTCGAGAACAAAGATGTGTAGGGTATGTGAGAGTCTGTTGAATAATGAGGTACCTAAACAACTTAATCTGAGTAGTTCTGGGATAACTAATGAAAGTGGCACCGGTGAGCAACATCTGTTATTTGGTTTTTCCTGCTCACTTGTGTCCCGTAAGACCCCGAGTACTTGATTCCTGTTCCTTGATTTATCGCGCTATCCACATCCGGAGGTATATGGGACCCCAGCGAGAGCTTGATTCCGTCTTATTTCTTGGGGCCACAAACTAGTTTGAGGTTTTATTCACTATCCTGCATTTATGCCATGCTACTTCAGTATTTAATTTGTGCGAGGAGCACACTTTATCTTTAGGATCGGGACACGATTCGCGGTGTCGACAAGCCCAGCCACACTTTCGGGTTCCCGCTCGTCACCGCCCACCCAAACCTTGAGTCCGTCTCGAGTCATATCTCCGCTATGGATCTACTTAAGGGGTGGCCCTCAAATATTTCTGAATTCTGTGATTGTTCACCGTGAAAGCCTCGTGGGTTTTGATTTGGTTTTTCCGAGGTTGATCGGCGTGTGTTGCTATTGGTGCACCCCGGGTAAAACTTTCAAAGCCGTGTCCGCGGATATGGACGACTTGAGCAGCATTTCTCGATCATAGACAAGCATAACTAAAGTACCGCCTTAATCTGACTAAGTAATTTGACTAGTAAATGGTGCAACACTCATGGAATGGTTAATAAAATTGCCAACGGAAGGGGGGTTGTTCGTCCGCTTCCTTGTTGGTAAGGTGAGGAGGATGGATCGGATGAGATTACCATTATAATCATTGTACTTAATTCACGGACATCCGCTATCATTGGTTAGGCGGATGGTTAGCGCTTATCTGTAGAACTGCTAGGGTTTCTCTTTCGCCAATTGCGTCACCCAGGTTGTGTCCCCTTTAGAGGCATTAAGACTTCCGAGTACCCTTTAGGGTCTCACACGATAAATTCTTGATTCAGATGAACAGTACCTTCACAGACGGATCTTGGGTGGAAGAAGTCAAGATGTGGGCAACGATCGCTCGTGTAGAGATTCCGGAACGGGATCCGTGAGACCTGTAGTTGGGATGTGCTTATTTCTATGGCATCTTATGCCGATTCGCTTCTTATCCGTACTCGGATTTTGTTTGCCGCCCGCATGATACTCGATGTGTGTTGTATGAGGAAGTATCCTAAAATATAGATCTATTTAGGTCATTTGAATCTTGCCGTATGGCGTTATATATTTCCTTTCTTTCTAGATGGTATGGCTCGATGTACTCTTGTATGGTGGCTTCGTACATACCCACTTGTGTACGATTTGATCCCTTCGCCGCCGACCACGCCGCCTGCAGGTCCCGTTGAGAGGGTAGTGGTTGGGATGTCAAAGGACTACCGGTGAGTGGCTTTGGGGCCCCACTGCACTATTTCAACCACTACCACTCATCCAGGCTTGTATCTAGGAGCGTAGTTCACCGAGGTAGTTACAATTGGTATCGAGCCATCCCGACCTTCGTGGTTTCAATAAACGGTCGTTGTCGGCCTAGCTAATATTTTGGTAGTTATGTATATTAGGGAAAACAAAACGCAGAGTAGGACTGCTTCCACTTTTCTTCTTACCTCCCACCCACCCTTTTACGGTAAGGAAGTGCAACGTTTTCAATCCTCTTCTCAAGATTCAAACTAGGATTCACGTGTTCGGCTCAAGTAGTACCATAGGTTGTGTGTGTTTGTGTGTAATCCCTTGTCTATCTGTTGCATCCAAGTTGTTATCTTATCCGCTTTGGTTATCAACTGTTGGTACATTCCATACCGTGCTTTTGCAAACCGACGCAATCTAACTTCCTCTTTGTATCCGACGATATCTTGTTTGGGGTGTTCGCTCGTAGTACCAATCTTTAGGTTTCAATCGTGAGAAGAAGGGTTAGGATATGTGTTCCACTTGTTCATGTCTTGAGTAATGATTTGAGCGGATGGAGTCGCGACCATACCACTACTTTTATCATTCGCTTTTGTATATTGAATCGGTAGAGTCACTAATTTTGATTCGTTAAGTAATTTTATGCATCTATTGGTATTTTAATGCGAAATTTGTGGAAAATTTTCTTTGATATATTTGTGTACCACACTTTTCACCGTGTGTGATACGCTTAATATCTTTGAGGTGCTATGAACTTTGTTGATATTTTAATATCATCTCAAGAAATTGTATCCTTTAATCTTGGTTAATTCCATCTTGGTACTATTTTGGATTATTATCATTCTCCATTATAGTCTCGACTTGAGTTTTATATCAATGATGATGGCTCCCCACGGGATCGAGGAGGACATCCTCCGAATGGGCTTAGCATCAAACATTGCAAATGCTTTGGCGGCAATGCAAGAGAACCAACCGCTTTGAGGAGAGCGGGAAGGAATGAGTTTGCTCCACTTCCTCCACCTCCCAAGCGTGGTGACATCAAGAGCTTCCTCAAGTTCAACCTCGTCGCTTTGATGTGTCGACCGACCTCTTGACGCGGATGATTGGTCACGCGAGATCTCAAGGTTGCTCGAGGCTGCGATGTTCCAGAACAAGAGTGGGTCAAGTGTGCTACCCACCTTCTCAAGGGAGATGCAGCTTTGGTGGGAGAACTACTTGAAGGCAAGTTGCACTGGGTTCCAGCCTACTTGGGAGAGGTTCACTGCAGCTTTCAAAGAACAGTTTCTCTCAGAGATTGTGATGGAAAGGATGAAGGAGGCTTTCCTCAACTCAAGCAGGAAATGATAACGCCAACACATATATCAGAACTTCATGAACTGTCTCGCTATGGTGGTGATGAGGTATCGATGACAAGAAGAAGCGTAAGAGGTTCGGCAAGGGCTCAATGCGTCGATCAAGTATGCAATCACGCATGCAAGACCGCAACCTTCCTGAACTACTGACACAAAGACTGCAAGAGGAGGCAAGCAAATGTTTGAGGAGTCCAAGAAACACAACAGGGATGCATCAAGCTCTGCAGTTATGGCAGCTCCTTCTAAGCGGCGTGTCTGGGTTCCTAACACCCCACCGTCGCTCCCGGCTCCACCAAGACCTGCGAGTTTTACGTCAAGGCCACCAAACTTCACCACTGCGGCTCCCAGGGGCTACAACAACCCTTACCCTGGAGCGCCTGGCGGAGTCCCTGGCTACTCTGCTCCACGTCCTCACGGTGCTTGTTTCACATGTGGAGATCATGGACATCCCAAATTGAATCGCCCAATGAAGAACAAAGCTCTCCTCCACCCCGCCAAGATCTGCAACAAGCTCTCCTTCGTTCGTGCACCACCTCGGCTCTCAACATCAACACTAAGCCCGGTCTGCGGTTGTTCGCGCCAATCGTCAACGCCTCTCAAGTGAGCTCGCACTGGAGTTGTAATGGGTATGCTATCCGTTAACTGCCCCCACGAGTTCTCTTTGATTACGGTGCATCGCATTCTTTTGTGTCACACAAGTTTGCGATAAGAATGAGTTAGTCTTGGTTCCTCTCTAAGCGGTTGGTGGTACAATCACCGGTTCAAACATGAGGGCAATATCAGCCATGGCAATCGATTGAGATTGGTGGTTCTTCATTCTTGGCTTCTTTAATTGTCTGGCAACTCGACATTGATGTCATCTTGGGCATGGATTGGTTGACAAAGAAATGCATGTGATTGATTGTCTTGAACGCCGGTGTCTCTCAAGATCCTCAAGGCCATATAGTCTTTTCTCCAAGTCGACTCCTGCGTCGACTCTATTCCTTGGCTGCTCGAATGATGATGCTATGGAAGCTATTCGGAGGGTACCAGGGTCCGTGAGTTCCCGATGTCTTTCCACGAAGAGTTGCTGGTATGCCTCCGGATCGCGAGGTTGAATTCGTGATTGAGCTTGAACTCGAACGGCTCCTATCTCCAAGAGGCCATATAAAATGGGTCCTTCCGAGTTGGTTGAACTCAAACGATAACTTGATGAACAAGAGAAGTTGGGTTTCATTCAACACAACACTTCTTCTTGGGGTAGCCCAACAATCTTTGTGAAGAAGCGTGATGTAACCGATAGGCTATGTGTTGACTAGGGCTCTAAATGCTAAAACCATCAAGAACAAATATCCTCTTCCTCGGATAAATGATCTTTTGATCACCTAGCAGAGCTGGTGTTCTCTGCTGGACTTGAGAAGTGGTTATCACCAAATCAAAATTCGCAAAGAAGATGTGCCCAAGATGCTTTCACCACCCGCTATGGCCTGTATGAGTACACGGTCATGTCTTCGGTCTCACCAACGCACTGCTACCTTCTCGAGGTCGATGAACTCCGCTTTCATGGAGTACCTTGATAAGTTTGTTGTGGTATATCCGGATGATATTCGGTTTATTCCAAGTCTAAGGAGGAGCATGAAGAACACTGCGTGTGTCTGAACAAGCTTCGTGAGAACCGCTTGTATGCAAAGTTCTCTAAGTGTGAGTTTTGGCTCAAGTAACATACTTGGGTCATGTTATCTCGCCAAGGGCATTGCACCAACCCGAAACCGTGAAGACAATAGTTGAATGGCTTCCTCCCGCTAATGTTAAGGAAGTCGAGTTTTATCGCTTGGCTAGCTATTGCCGTTTTGTTCAGAACTTCTCAAAGATAGCAAAGCCTCTTACCGACCTCCTCAAGAAAGGCAAGAAGTACTGGACTCTCGCATGTCAAGAAAGTTTTGAGACACTCAAAAAGAAGCTCACTTCCACACCAGTCTTGGTTCCTCCAGATACATCTAAGCCTTTCCAGATTCTCATGACGCCTCTTTGCAAGGATTGGTGCGGTCCTTATGCAAGAGAAACAGTGGTTGCTTATGCCTCGTCGATTGAAGACGCATGAGATCAACTATCCCACACATGAACTCGAGCTAGCAGCAGTTGTCTTTGCGTTGAAGCTATGGAGGCACTACTTGCTTGGTAACCGTTGTGAGATCTTCTCGGACCACAAGAGTTTGAAGTATATCTTCACTCAACCGGATCTCAACCTTCGGCAGAGGAGATGGATCGAAGCAATCAATGACTTTGATGTGACCATCAACTACACTCCAGGCAAAGCAAATGTCATGGCAGATGCGCTTAGCCGTAAAGCTTATGTCAACAACCTCATGGTGGAAGAGCAACAACCTCTCTTGTGCGAGGAATTCCGTCAGCTCAACCTGGAAATTGTGGAACAAGGGCATCTCCTGAACCTTCTGGCTACTCCTCTCTTGGAAGAACAGATTCGCTCTCGTCAGCGTGGTGATCCGCACACCAAGAAGCTCATCGCTAAGCTTGACCTTCCGAAGTATGAGTCCTTCCACGTTGATGATCAAGGCACGCTCTTCTTTGAACACCGGATGTTTGTTCCAAACTACCCGGGTCTGAGAGACCAAGTTCTCAAGGAGGCACATGATTCGGTTCTTTCTATCCATCCCGGCAAGACAAAGATGTACATGGACTTGAAAACACAACTTTGGTGGCCTGGTTGAAACGGTATTGTGCCAAGTATGTCTCGTAATGTGATGTCTGCAGAGTGAAGGCTGTACATCAGAAACCATTTGGTCTTCTACAGCCATTGAAACCTCCGGAATGGAAATGGGAGAAAGTTGAGATGGACTTCATCATTGGCTTTCCAAGGTCGCAGAAGGGCAACAATGCAATTTTTGTTGTCATCGACAGGCTTTCTAAAGTGGCTCATTTCTTCCCAGTCAAAGAAACAATTTCGAATTCGGTTATTGAGCTCTATATCAATGAATTGTCTCTCTGTATGGGGTTCCGCTTGAAATCAGTTCACCGTGGGAGCATCTTCACCTCAAAGTTCGGGAGAGTTTCCAAAAGCTTTGGGAACAAAGTTGAACTTCGACTGCTACCACCCTCACGCAAAGGACAAGTGGAAAGAATCAATCAGATTCTGGAGGATATGCTTCGGGCTTGCGTCATCTCTTTTGGCATGAAGTGGGAGGAATGCCTTCCATATGCTGAATTCTCCTACAACAACAGCTTCCAGAAGAGTCTGAAGATGGCACCATTCGAGGCTCTCTATGGATGCAAGTGCAGAACTCCCATTGGTTGGTCAGGTGCAGGAGAAAGAATCTGGTTTGGCCCTGACATTGTAACCCAAGCAGAGGAGAAGGTGCATATCATTCTGGAGAACCTGAAGATTGCTCAAAGTTGTCAGAAGAGAAACTATGACAGGAAACACACGGATATGGTATATGCACCTGGTGATCTCGTGTACCTTCGTGTCACTCCCATGAGAGGAACACACCGTTTCGGTATCAAAGGAAAGTTGTCTCCTAGATACATCGGTCCTTTCAAGATACGTGGTAGAAGAGGAGAAGTTGCTTATGCACTTGAGCTTCCGGAAAAACTCAAAGTCCATGATGTTTTCCACATCTCTCAGCTCAAGAAGTGCTTCAAAGACCCCGGCAAGACCGTGGATCATGAGCTAATCGACCTGCAAGAAGATCTGTCTTATCAAGAACACCCCACCAAAATCCTTGAGACCGCAGAATCAGGACGCCGCAACAAGTCCATCAAGTTTTGCAAGGTGCAGTGGTCACACCATTACGCTGATGAAGCCACATGGGAGCGTGAAGATGAACTCCGTACAACCATCCTTCTCTCTTTGTATCTTCTTCTTCTTCCTAGAATCTCGGCGAGATTCCTGTTTAGTGGGAGAGTTGTAGCATCCCATTGTCTAACACCGTAATGCTACATGTTATAATAATAAATGGGCCACTTCCAACATATAATTGTTGCATCATCATCATATCATGCTCATGTCATCATGTCACCTTGCATTTGAGCATCATATAAAACCCTTTCTTGTTTGGTTCTTATCTCATGTGCATGATTAATTGTAGTTGCCTCTTGATATTGTTTTTGGTTCTTAATATATTGTTAAATGCCCAAGTTGAGTTGAGGGCATCTCTCTTATTGACTCCACCACCTTTTCTTTCACCACCTTATAATTCCACCATCCAACTAATCTGAGCTTGGCATTTTGTTGGTTTATATTTAGCTCATGCTTGCTTGGGGGATTCCACCCATAATCTTTGCGTGGCCTTGCCCACCTTTTGGGAATGCATATGAATAATGCCATATTAATCTTATTGTTCTCACAAGGATAAATGTGGCATTAATTATCTTGCATGGGCCATGCAAGTGCCACCTTTTCTAGTATTTGGTTTTTGCTTGCATTCTAAGTGGATCATCTTTTCCTTTGCTTAATCTTGTTTTGGGCTTGTAGTTTCTTCATCAAAACATCTCTTCTCCCCTTTAGCTAAACCCCTACCCCCATGCCCCATGCACATACATGTGCTCATGAGGCATGCACCAACCAACCCACCTCTTCTTTTGGGATCTTGCTTGGTCATTATTTTGGATCATGCATGCACTAAAGAAGAACCCCATCATCTCATGCTCATCTCCCTCTCCCTCTTTTCTTGCTTGAGCTTGTTGAGGCTTGTTTGAAGCATGCTTGATCAACCTATAGTACCATCTCCCCCTTTCTTACCCCCCCTCCTAGCCAAACCCAACAATCTACCCCAAACCCCATATTAGCTAAACCTAACCCTAAGCCCCCCTTTTTCCCTCTAAATCTACACCTTCCCTTAGCTAAACCCTAAGTACCCCTCCTCCTTTCTAGTTTCTAGTTTGACCACCCCATGCCCTACTCCATCTCTCCCCTTCCCTATTCCATGCAGGCCCCACCCCAGCTACCCTACCACCCCACACGTCCACAAACCCTAGCCCTAGCCCGAGCCGGCCCCTCTCCCCTCCCCTCTTTTCTCTACCTCTAGCCTCACCTGCCACGAACCCAGGCCCACCTGTCTGCCTCCCTGACCCGCCTACCCCACCTGCCTGCCTTGCACCCTGGCCCCCATGCCAAGCACGTGAAGGGGAAGGGTGACACCGACGCCACCCTGGCCAGCTGATCCTCCCCCACGCTAGCCCCTCCTCGCCCCTCGTTCTTATCCTCTTCCTCACCTCTCTGGCCTCCCCAGATCCCACCCCAGGCTCGCCTCCCCTCCGCCTTCTCCACCGCAGTGCCTGGACGGCTGATCGTGGCCTCGCTAGCGTGCTCGATCCAGGAGTACCGAGCCGAGGTTGTCTAGGCGGCTCAGAGGTCCCAGCGCCGCCACGGACACGGAGCAAGGAGGAGAAGGACCAGCTCGCTGAAGACGCCGCCCGTCCCACAAACCCTAGCACTGGCTTCGCCTCCCGTCGTTACTGCGCCCCAGATCCGGATCCGAGCCCACCGCCGAGGCGCGGTGAGCACACGAAGACCTGACCCTCCGTCTCGCCGTAGCCCTCTGACCGCCCGGACCCAGCGAACGCTACGTGTGCGTTAACGCACGCGCCCTCTCGCCGCGTCGCGCATCAGCTTACCTGGACGCGGACCACCTCCCTAGCACCAGCAATGACCTAGCGCAGTTCTGCCCATCACAAGCGCCGCGCGCATGGATCGAGCCCCCACCCAACTGCCGTCATGCATTTTAGGAAGAAAGATACCAAGCGCTGCTTTGCGAATAACCCCCTGGCCCTTTTTGCCTCAACCCGCAGTCCCCTTGGCCCCGCTGTCAGCGTCAGTGTAGTTTTATAAAAAGACTCCCCGGCTTTTTCCGAATCAACCCGCGGTCCTTTTTGTTCCTCAGCCGCTGGCGTGTGGGACCACAAGCCCCTGGGCCCCACCTGTAAGCGTCTGTGGGTAAGTTTGGCTGGGTATTAAATGGTTTTCTGCGTCTGGTTAAATTCAAACTTGTTTAAATATTTTCAGATTCAAATTCAATTCAAATTTCAAACAACTTTTCCATAGTAAATCCAAACTTGACAAATGATATATGTTTGGATATCAGAAAAATGAGAGGATTCCAAATATGCCATCCATATTGTCTTTTGCACAATTAAAACTCCAAGTTTAATTAAATTACCACAAATGCCATTGGAATTTAATAACTTAATAACTTTTGATTTAAAACTCCGAATTCAACAAATGATATGTCTAAAATGATCAGCTCGACGAGACCTTTCTGTTTATGATATCCATGACTTGAATTGAAGCATGCATCATGTAAATATATAATATACAGCAACTAATTTGACCATAAAATGTGACTAAAACCCAATAAAAATGTTATTTCTTGTATTCCACACCTCATCCATACCATGCTACCTTTTTGCCATGCAACTTGTGCATCATTCATCATGGCATGATTGTTTGCTTGACGCATCTTATTCTTATGCTTGTGCTCTATATTCATGTTGGCCTTGTTTGTTTGGTTTTTCTCGAATAGACACTGAGCAGGGGTTGTATCAAGAGAACCAGGAGCACTACCTGATCCGCCTCGCTTCAATCGAGATACCAGGCAAGCACTTCCACATGCTTGCATACATACGACCTATTGCCTCTATCTTATTCTTGCATCATTTGAGTCGTGATTGCATTAAATTGAATCCCAAGTATGCATAGCCTTTACTTTTAAACCCCACCAAGCTTGTTCCTCCATCCCATGAGCCACTACTATAGGAGTTGTTTGAGCCATGCGAGTCGAGAACAACATGTGTATGTGAGAGTCTGTTGAATAATGAGGTACCTAAACAACTTAACTCGAGTAGTTGGGATAACTAAAGAAAGTGGCACCGTGAGCAACATCTACTATTTGGTTTTTCCTGCTCACTTGTGTCCCGTAAGACCCCGAGTACTTGATTCCTCCTTGATTTATCGCTATCCACATCCGGGAGGTATATGGGACCCCCGAGCCGAGCTTGATTCCGTCTTATTTCTTGGGGCCACAAACTAGTTTGAGGTTTTATTCACTATCCTACTTATGCCATGCTACTTTCGTATTTAATTTGTGCGAGGAGCACACTATCTTAGGATCGGGACACGATTCCGCTGTGTCGACAAGCCCAGCCACACTTCGGGTTCCCGATCGTTCACCTGGCTCCACCCAAACCTTGAGTCCGTCGAGTCATCTATCTCCGCTATGGGATCTACTTAAGGGTGGCCTCAAATATTTCTGAATTCGTGATTGTTCGTCGTGAAAGCCTCGTTGGGTTTTGATTTGGTTTTTCCGAGGTTGATCGAGCGTGTTGCTATTGGTGCACCCGGCCGGGTAAAACTTTCAAAGCCGTGTCCGCGGATATGGACGACTTGGAGCACGCTTTCGATCATAGACAAGCATAACTAAAGTACCGCCTTAATCGACTAAGTAATTTGACTAGTAAATGGTGCAACACTCATGGAATGGTTAATAAAATTGCCAACGGAAGGGGTTGTTCGTCCGCTTCCTTGTTGGTAAGTGAGGAGGATGGATCGGATGAGATTACCATTATAACTGTTGTACTTAATTCACGGACATCCGTCTATCATTGGTTAGGCGGATGGTTAGCGTTATCTGTAGAACTGCTAGGGTTTCTCTTCGCTGCAATTCGTCACCCGTGTTGTGTCCCTTTAGAGGCATTAAGACTTGCCGAGTACCCTTAGGGTCTCACATGATAAATTCTTGATTCAGATGAACAGTACCTTCACAGACGGATCTTTGGTGGAAGAAGTCAAGATGTGGGCAACGATCGCTCGGTGTAGAGATTTCGAACGGGATCCGTGAGACCTGTAGTTGGGATGTGCTTATTTCTATGGCATCTTATGCCGCTTCTTATCCGTACTCGGATTTTGTTTGCCGCCTGCATGATACTACGATGTGTTGTATGAGGAAGTATCCTAAAATATAGATCTATTTAGGTCATTTGAATCTTGCCGTATATGCTATATTTCCTTTCTTTCTAGATGGTATGGCTCGATGTACTCTTGTATGGTGGCTTGACATACCCACTTGTGTACGTAGTTGATCCCTTCGCCGCCGACCACGCCGCCTGACAGTCCCGTTGAGAGGGTAGTGGTTGGGACGTCTGAAAGGACTACCAGTGAGTGGCTTTTGGGGCCCCACCGTACTATTTCAACCACTACCACTCATCCAGGCTTGTATCTAGGAGCGTAGTTCACCGAGGTAGTTACACTCTCCACCATACTTGCTGGTCCGAGGAAGGAGGAGACGTCGAGGTGCTGCACGTGTGCATCTCACGGAGGCACCGCCACTTGTGGTGCTAGATCGGATCAGATCGCGAGGAGGAGAAGCGAGTACGACTACATCACCCACGCCCGATTTAACGCTCATTGCATGCGAATCTTCAAGGGTATGAAGATCTAATCCAATCTCTCTCGTTGATTGCATCTCCTATATTAGATCTTGGATTTCCTCTGTTCGCATCCGAGAAAATTTTGATTTACTATGCCGGAAACCCTTGGGTATCGAGCTAGATCTATGCGTAGATGTGTTTCACGAGTAGAACGCAACATGGTTGTTGCGGGTGTTGATGTTTTCATTGCAAGCCTCTTGTTTGTGTTCTTCTTATGACGGGATAGTGAGATTGAAGCGGTCCAGGCCAACCTTACGTGACGTCGTTCGAGACCGCTCCGCACTTGACGTGGCTTGTTCCACATGCGGCTGGTGGATGTCGATTTCTCTCACTATAGTTGTCATGGGATTAACACCGGAGTTTGGCAACCATAATATCACCGTTGTGTCTTTCCGTAGGTAAGAATCGTTCTTAGCATCTACTCCCATAAGCCACGTAAACATGCAACAACAAAGTAGAGGCGTCTAACTTGTTTTTGCAGAGTGTTTTACGTGATATGGTATGGCCCAAGATGTGATGTGTATATTGTATGCGATGATCATGTTTTGTAATGTTTCACGACTTGCATGTCGATGAGTACACAACGGCAGGAGCCATGGTTGTCTTTATAATTGTGTATGACTCAAGTCAACTTCTTATACGCCATGTAATAGCTTTACTTTATCGCTAAGTAGTTAGCAATAGTTGTAGTTGCTATTCGTGGTGGAGGCAATCATGGTGGAGTGATGGAGATCATGCTTAACGCACAAGATGGAGATCATTGCGAGGATTGGCTATACCATGTCACATAAAGTTATATGCATGTGATGTTTATCCTTTATGTATCTTATTATGCTTAGATCACGATGGTAGCATTATAAGATGATTCCTCACTTAAAGATCAAGATAAAAACTGTGTTCTCCCAAGTATGCACCGCGAAAGTTCGTCGTGTCCAAGCATCACGTGATGATCGGGTGCTATAGACTCTACGCTCACATACAACGGGTGCAAGCCAGCTTTTGCACACGCAGAAATACTTGGTCTAGCTTGTGAGCCTAGCATGTACAAACATGGCCTCGGAACACAAGAACCGAAAGGTTAAGCATGAGTCATATGAGTGATATGATCGACACTTTGTTGTCCACCATTGAAACCACATCTCTTCTCGTGATGATCGGATTAGGTGTGGTGAATTTGGATCGTGTTCACTAAACAACTTGAGGGATGTTGAATTTAGTGGGAGTTCATCTAGTAATTTGATTAAATTGAACTATTTATCATGAACATAGTCTAAATTGTACTTGCAAATACTGTAGATCACATGGCCAAGTCCAACTTCAACTTCAACGTTTTTGCTGAGAAGGAAAAGCTTAGAAACAATGGGTCTAACTTTACCAATTGGTTCCGCAATCTAAGAATCATTCTGTCTGGCGGACAAAAGGACTATGTCCTTGGGAAAGCGTTAGGTGACCCCCCTGCTGCAACTGCGCCGGCTAATGAGAAAGTTGTCTATCAGTCGCGCAAAGATGATTATGGTGTGATTAAGAGCACCATGTTGTTTGCTATGGAACCGGAGCTTCAAAATCGTTTTGAAGAGTATCCCGGGCCCTTCGAGATTCTCGAGGAGCTGAAAACCATGTTTCAAACTTAGGCCCGTTCTGAGAGATATGAGATCTCTGAGAAGTTCTTTAACTGCAAGATGGAGGAAGGGAGTTCCATTAGTGAGCACGCCATAAAGATGTCAGGCTACACTCAACGCCTTGAGCAACTGGAATGCACGATTCCAGAGGAGCTTAAGATTGACAGGTTCGCAATCACTCCTCCCGCTACAAAAGTTTTGTAGTGACTCATAATCGATTGGCTCCATCGATCACCGAGCTCTTCGAAAGTCAAGGCTGCGAGGTGGACATCAAGAAGGATAATCATGTGTTGATGGTCAACAAGCCCTCCTTTAAGAAAGGTAAGGAGCAAAGAAGCCCTTCAAGAAGGGCGGCAAGTTTAATGCTCTGCCGAGAAGAAGCTCAAGTCCGGTCCTAAGCCGGACCTCGAGTGCTTCTATTGCAAGGACAAGGGTCACTGGAAGCATTGTCCAAGTACTTAGCGGACAAGAAGGTGGCACCATCAAAGGTATATTTGATATACTTGTTATTGATGTTTTCCTTACTAGCCCTCATTGTAGTGCACGGTATTTGATACCGGTCGGTTGCTAATATTTGTAACTCGAAACAGGAGCTACGGAATAGACGGCGGCTTGCGAGGGATGAGGTGACGATGCGTTGGCAACGGATCAAGAGTTGATGTGATGGCCGTCGGCACGCTCTCCTTAGTTTTACCTTCGGGATTAGTTTTAAACCTTAATAAATGTTATTATGTGCCTGCGTTGAGCATGAACATTATTTCTGGATCGTGTTTATTGCAAGACGGTTATTCATTTAAATCGGAGAATAATGGTTGTTCTATTTATATGAGTAACATCTTTTATGGTCATGCACCTCTTGTGAATGGTTTATTTCTTCTAAATCTCGAAAGGGATGAAACACACATCCATAACATTGAGGCTAAGAGATGCAAAGTAGATAGTGATAATACTACTTATTTGTGGCACTGTCGTCTAGGTCATATTGGTGTAAAGCGCATGAAGAAACTCCATTCTGATGGACTTTTGGAGTCTCTTGATTTTGGATCATTTGACACATGCGAACCATGCCTCATGGGCAAGATGATCAAAACCCCGTTCTCCGGTATGATGGAGCGAGCAACGGACTTGTTGGAAATCATACATAACGATGTATGCGACCGATGAGTGTTTCGACGCGGTGGATATCGCTATTTCCTCACTTTTACCGATGACTTAAGTAGATATGGGTATATCTATTTAATGAAACATAAATCAAACATTTGAAAAGTTCAAGGAATTTCAGAATGAAGTGGAGAACCATCGTATGTGAAAGATTAAGTTTCTACGATCCGATCGTGGAGGTGAATATTTGAGTTATGATTTTCTCACGCATCTTAAAGCAAGTGGAATCGTTCACAACTCACGCCACCCGAACACCACAACGCAATGGTGTGTGCGAACGCCGGAATCGAACCCTATTAGATATGGTCCGATCAATGATGTCTCTTATTGATTTGCGTTATCATTTTGGGGTTATGCATTAGAAACCGCTGCATTCACTTTAAATAGGGCTCCATCTAAATCCGTTGAGACGACACCGTATGAACTGTGGTTTGGTGCTAAACCTAAGTTGTCGTTTCTTAAAGTTTGGGGATGAAGCTTCAAGAAGTTGATGGGACAAGCTCGAACCCAACGCGGAGAAATGCGTCTTCATAGGATACCCTAAGGAAACTATTGGGTATACCTTCTATCACAACCTAAGGCAAAGTGTTTGTCGAAAGAATGGTTCCTTTCTTGAGAAGGAGTTTCTCTCGAAAGAAGTGAGTGGGAGGAAAGTAGAGCTTGACGAGGTTATTGAACCTTCTCTTGAATTGGAGAGTAGCGCACTGAAATTGTTCCTTGCTTTGCACCAACGATAGAGGAAGCTAATGACAAGGATCATGAAGCTTGGACGATGTCTGCTCTCGAGCGTCGCAGGGTCGACAAGTGCCGCTCTCCCGAGTGGCAATGGCACCTGTCTTGACTGTCTTGTTGGTAGAAGCGGTGAACCTACGAACTATGAGGAAGCGATGATGAGCCCAGAGAAATGGCTGGTAGCCATGAAATCCGAATTGGGATCCATGAGCAAAACCAAGTATGGACTTTGGTGGATCCTCCTAGCGACCAAAGGCCGTTGAGTGCAAATGGATATTCAAGAAGAAAGCGGATGCGGATGGTAATGTTACCGTCTATAAGAACGGCTTGTCGCAAAGGTTTTCGACAAGTTCAAGGTGTTGACTACGATGAGACTTTCTCTCCGTAGCGATGTTTAAGTCCATTCAGGATTTTATTAGCAATTGCTGCGTTTCATGATTATGAAATATGGCGATGGATGTCAAGATCGCTTTCCTCAATGGGAACATTGATGAAGAGTTGTATATGATGCAACCCGAAGGTTTTGTCGATCCTAAGGATGCTAGTAAAGTATGCAAACTTCAGCTCCATTTATGGATGAAGCAAGCATCTCGGAGTTGGAACCTTCATTTTGATCAAGTGATCAAGAGTTTTGATTTGTTCCAAATTGCTACGAAGCTTGTATCTACAAGAAAGTGAGTGGGAGCTCGGTGGCGTTTACGTATGTGGATGACATATTGATTATCGGAAATGACATCAACATGCTTAACGATGTGAAGAGTTATTTGAACAATTGTTTTCAATGAAAGACCTAGGTGAAGCTGCTTATATATTGGGCATCAAAATCTATAGAGATAGACAAAGACGCTGATAGCTTTAAGCGAGTACATACCTAGACAAAGTTCGAAAAGGTTCGTAATGGATAAGGCAAAGAAAGGTTCAAAGCCTATGTTGTCGGGTAAGATATTGAGCAAGGCTCGATTACACCACGGAAATGATAGGAAGCTATGAGCAAAGTGCCTTATGCCTCGCCATAGGTTCCATCATGTATGCCATCTTGTGTACTAGACCGGATGTGTCCAATGCTCTTAGTTTAACGGATATCAAAGTGATCCAGAGTGGAACATCGACAGGTGAAGAACATCCTAAAGTACCTAAATAGAACTAAATAAATGTTCTTAGTCTATGGGGGTGATGAACTTTGTCGTAAAGGTTACGTCGATGCTAGTTTTGACACCGACAAGTTGATTCCAAATCTCGAGTGATACGTTTATATTTTGAATGGAGGAGTGTGAGTGGAGAAGCGCAAGCAAAGCGTGATCGCGGGATCTAAAGTGGAAGCGAATACATGGTTGTCGCAGAAGCGTCAAGTGAAGGAGTTTGGATCAAACTTCATCCTTGAGCTTGGCGTGGTTCCAAATGCATTGGACCCATCGGAGATATTGTGTGACAACATGGCGCCATAGCACTCGCTAAGAACCAAGATATCATCCAAAGACCAAGCATATCAACCGCAAGTTTCATATAATCCGAGATTATATAGCATGGAGATCGAAGATTAGCAAAGTACATACGGATCAAAGTCGCAGATCCACCGACTAAACCTCTTCCACGTGTAAAACATGATCAACACCTCGATTGCCATGGGTGTGAGATTGTTGCCGATGTAAACTAGATTATTGACTCTAGTGCAAGTGGAGATCTGGAATTATGCCTAGAGGCAATAATAAAGATGTTATTATTATAATTCTTGTTCATGATAAAGTTTATATTCCATGCTAGAATTGTATTAAGCGGAAACATTAATACTTGTGTGGTTTGTGAACAACACCGTGTCCCCGAATGCGCCTCTAAGGACTAGCTCATTGATCAATGATGGTTAAGGTTTCTAACCATAGACATGAGTTGTCAATTGATAATGAGATCATATCATTGGGAGAATGATATGATGGACATACCAAACTAAGCGAAGCAATTAGATCGTTTCATCGTGTTCATCTTTGCGAAGCTTTTCCTATGTCAAATATTGTATTCCTTAGACCATGAGATAATGCAACTCCACGGTACCGGAAGAAAGCTTTGAGGTCATCGACGTCATCCTATGAGAGGGTGATCATAAAGGTGTCTCTCGGTGATCGAAAAGTATCTCATTGGGTTGTATGTATCGAGATGGAATTTGTCCTCCCAAGTCGGAGAGATATACTTGGGCCCACTCGGTAATCGATATCAACATAGCTTGCAAGCATGTGGTTAAGGAGTTAATCACAAAGTGATATCGGATTACGGAATGAGTAAAGTACTTGCGTGAACGAGATTGAACTAGGTATGAGGTACCGACGATCGAATCTCGGCAAGTAAAATATCGCGAGACGAAGGGAATATATATATGGGATTGATTGAACTCGGCATCGTGGTTCATCCGATATGATCATCGATGAATGTGTGGAGTCAATATGGGTGCCTGCACCACTGTTGATTATTGATAGAAGATCATGTCGCATATTCTCGAACCCCAGGGTCACACACTTAACGTATCTCGACTAAGATAGATTGGATAATTGGTTTATGAATTTTTGTTCGAGTCTCGGATGGGATCCGGACATCACGAGAGGTTCGGAATGGTCCGGAGAAAAGATTCATATAAGGCAAGGCAGTTTTTGGAGTTGAATTGTTCGGGTTAATCGGTATTGTCTGAAGCTTCTAGAACCTTCGGAAGGGGACCAACGTGGCCCCACCTTCCGGGGAGGGGCATGGGCCTATGAGGGAGTGTCACGCGCATTGGGCAGGGGCACAAGGCCCCATAGGCCCAGCCGATTCTAGAGAGATTTGACTGCTTAAATTTCGGATAGAATTTCTAGATAAGGGAGAGTTTAAATCGTTTAAACTAGAGATAGGATTTCTAGATAAGGAGAGTTTAAATCGTTTAAACTAGAGATAGGATTTCTAGATAAGGGAGAGTTTAAATTGTTTAAACTAGAGATAGGCTTGGAGGAGGGCAAGGGTACGCCTCCCCCTCTATATATAGAGAGGGTGGTGCCGCCTCCACACACACACCTTCCTCCAAGCCCTAGCAGCCTTGCTACCTTCCTCCCTCCCCGATCGCTTGTAGGCGAATCCTGCAGCAGAATTCTCCACCATATACACCACGCCGTGTTTAGATCCAATCTATCTCTCCACCATACTCGCTGGTCCGAGGAAGGAGGAGACGCCGAGGTGCTGACGCAGTGCATCTCACGGAGGCACCGCCACTTGTGGTGCTAGATCGGATCGGATCGCGAGGAGGAGAAGCGAGCGACTACATCACCCACGCTTCGATTTAACGCTCATTGTGCGAATCTTCAAGGGTATGAAGATCTAATCCAATCTCTCTCGTTGTTTGCATCTCCTAGATTAGATCTTGTCTTTCCCTCTGTTCGCTCCGTAGAAAATTTTGATTTACTATGCCGCGAAACCCTTCATCCGGAAGGTTCTAGAAGCTTCCGGTACAATACCGATTAACCCGGAACAATTCCGAACTCCAAAAACTGCACTGCCTTATATGAATCTTATTCTCCGGACCATTCCGGAACCTCTCGTGATGTCCCGGATCCCATCCGAGACTCCGAACAAAAATTCATAAACCAATTATCCAATCTATCCTAGCGTCGAGATACGTTAAGTGTGTGACCTCATGGTTCGAGAATATTTAGACATGATCTTCTATCAATAATCAAATGGGTGCAGGCACCCATATTGACTCCCACACATTCATCGATGATCATATCGGATGATGAACCACGATGCTGTGATTCAATCAATCCCATATATATATTCCCTTCATCTCGCGATATTTTACTTGCCGAGATTCGATCGCTTGCATGGCCATACCTAGTTCAATCTCGCTCACAACAAGTACTTTACTTGTTCCAGAATCCGATATCACTTTGTGATTAACTCCTTAACCACATGCTTGCAAGCGTGTTGATATCGACACGAGTGGGCCCAAGTATATCTCTCCGACTTGGGAGGGACAAATTCCATCTCGATACATACAACCCAATGATACTTTCCGATCACCGAGAGACACCTTTATGATCACCCTCTCATAGGATGACGTCCGATGACCTCAAAGCTTTCTTCCCACTGTGGAGTTGCATTATCTCATGGTCTAAGGAATAAAATATTTGACATAGGAAAAGCTTCGCAAAGATGAACACGATGAACGATCTAATTGCTTCGCTTAGTTTGTCTCATCCATCATATCATTCTCCCAATGATATGATCTCATTATCAATTGACAACTCATGTCTATGGTTAGGAAACCTTAACCATCATTGATCAATGAGCTAGTCCTTAGAGGCGCATTGTGGACACGGTGTTGTTCACAAACCACACAAGTATTAATGTTTCCGCTTAATACAATTCTAGCATGGAATATAAACTTTATCATGAACAAGAATTATAATAATAACATCTTTATTATTGCCTCTAGGGCATAATTCCAACAGTCTCCCACTTGCACTAGAGTCAATAATCTAGTTTACATCCGGCAACAATCTCACACCCATGGCAATCGAGGTGTTGATCATGTTTTACACGTGGAAGAGGTTTAGTCAATGGATCTGCGACTTCGGATCCGTATGTACTTTGCTAATCTTCGATCTCCATCCGCTATATAATATCGGATTATATGAAACTTGCGTTGATATGCTTGGTCTTTGGATGATATCTTGGTTCCTTAGCGAGTGCTATGGCGCGTGTTGTCACACAATATCTCCATGGGTCCAATGCACTTGAACCACGCCAAGCTCAAAGGATGAAGTTTCTGATCCAAACTCCTTCACTTGACGCTTCTGCAGCAGCCATGTATTCCGCTTCCACTGTAGATCCCGCGATCACGCTTTGCTTGCAGCTTCTCCAGCTCACAGCTCCTCCATTCAAAATATACACGTATCCTGTCTGAGATTTAGAATCATACTTGTCGGTGTCGAAACTAGCGTCGATGTAACCTTTTACGACAAGTTGTTCATCACCCCCATAGACTAAGAACATTTCTTTAGTCCTATTTAGGTACTTTAGGATGTTCTTCACGGCTGTCCAAAGGTTCCACTCGGATCACTTTGATATCTCGCTCGTCAAACTAAGAGCATTAGACACATCCGTCTAGTACACGGATGTCATACATGATGGAACCTATGGCCGAGGCATAAGGGACTTTGCTCATAGCTTCCCTATCATTTACCGTAGCTGGACACTGAGCCTTGCTCAATATCTTACCTCACAACATAGGCACTGAACCTTTCTTTGCCTTATCCATTCTGAACCTTTTCAGAACTTTGTCTAGGTATGTACTCTGGCTTAAAGCTATCAGGCGTCTTTGTCTATCTCTATAGATTTTGATGCCCAATATATAAGCAGCTTCACCTAGGTCTTTCATTGAAAAACACTTGTTCAAATAACTCTTCACATCGTTAAGCATGTTGATGTCATTTCCGATAATCAATATGTCATCCACATACAGTACCAGAAACGTCACCGAGCTCCCACTCACTTTCTTGTAGATGCAAGCTTCGTAGCAATTTGGAACAAATCCAAAGCTCTTGATCACTTGATCAATACGAAGGTTCCAACTCCGAGATGCTTGCTTCATCCATAAATGGAACGCTGAAGTTTGCATACTTTATCAAGATCCTTAGGATCGACAAACCTTCGGTTGCATCATATACAACTCATCATCAATGTTGCCATTGAGGAATGCGCCTTGACATCCATCCGCCATATTTCATAATCATGAAACGCAGCAATTGCTAATAAAATCCGAATGGACTTAAACATCGCCACGGGAGAGAAAGTCTCATCGTAGTCAACACCTTGAACTTGTCGAAAACCTTTGCGACAAGTCGTGCTTTATAGACGATAACATTACCATCCGCTGCTTTCTTCTTCTTGAATATCCATTTGCACTCAACGGCCTTTCGGCCGCTAGGAGGATCCACCAAAGTCCATACTTGGTTTTCGCTCATGGATCCCAATTTGGATTTCATGGCTTCAAGCCATTTCTCGAGTCCGGCTCATCATCGCCTCATAGTTCGTTGGTTCACCGCCTTCTACTAACAAGACAAATAAATAGGGTTGTCGTACCACTGTGAGGGGCACGCGACCTTGTCGACCACGACGCTCAAGAGCAAAGATCGTCCAAGCTTCATGATCCTTGTCATTAGCTTCCTCTATTGTTGGTGCAAAGGCATCGAACAATTTCAGGTCTGCGCTACTCCAATTCAAGAGAAGGTTCAATAACCTCGTCAAGCTCTACTTTCCTCCCACTCACTTCTTTCGAGAGAAACTCCTTCTCAAGAAAGGAACCGCTTTACATAAACACTTTGCCTTTGGTTCTGGATAGAAGGTATACCCAATAGTTTCCTTAGGGTATCCTATGAAGATTTCTCGCTTTGGGTTAGAGCTTGTCCGCATCAACTTCTTGACGAAGCTTCAGATCCCCAAACTTTAAGAAACGACAACTTAGGTTTAGCACCAAACCACAGTTCATACGGTGTCGTCTCAACGGATTTAGATGGAGCCCTATTTAAAGTGAATGCGGTTTCTAATGCATAACCCCAAAATGATAACGGCAAATCAAGAAGAGACATCATTGATCGGACCATATCTAATAGGGTTCGATTCCTGCTCAGACACACCATTGCTGTGGTGTTCCGGTGGCGTGAGTTGTGAAACGATTCCACTTGCTTTAAGATGCGTGAGAAAATCATAACTCAAATATTCACCTCCACGATCGGATCGTAGAAACTTAATCTTTCGTTACGATGGTTCTCCACTTCATTCAAATTCCTTGAACTTTTCAAATGTTTCAGATTTATGTTTCATTAAATAGATATACCCAAATCTACTTAAGTCATCGGTAAAAGTGAGGAAATAGCGATATCCACCGCGCGTCAAAACACTCATCGGTCCGCATACATCGGTATGTATGATTTCCAACAAGTCTGCTGTTTCGCCCATCATACCGAGAACGGGGTTTTGATCATCTTGCCCATGAGGCATGGTTCGCGTGTGTCAAATGATTCAAAATCAAGAGACTCCAAAAGTCCATCAGAATGGAGTTTCTTCATGCGCTTTACACCAATATGACCTAGACGACAGTGCCACAAATAAGTAGTATTATCACTATCTACTTTGCATCTCTTAGCCTCAATGTTATGGATGTGTGTTTCATCCCTTTCGAGATTTAGAAGAAATAAACCATTTACAAGAGGTGCATGACCATAAAAGATGTTACTCATATAAATAGAACAACCATTATTCTCCGATTTAAATGAATAACCGTCTTGCAATAAACACGATCCAGAAATAATGTTCATGCTCAACGCAGACATAATAACACTTATTAAGGTTTAAAACTAATCTCAAGGTAAAACTAAGGAGAGCGTGTCGACGGCCATCACATCAACTCTTGATCCGCTGCAACGCGCATCGTCACCTCATCCTCGCAAGCCGCTCATTCCGTAGCTCTGCTTCGAGTTACAAATATTAGCAATCGAACCGTATCAAATACCTGCACTACAACGAGGGCTAGTAAGGAAAACATCAATAACATGTATATCAAATATACCTTTGATGGTGCCACCTTCTTGTCCGCTAAGTATTTCGGACGATGCTTCCAAAGGACCCTTGTCCTTGCAATAGAAGCACTCAAAGGTCCGGCTTGGGACCAGACCGAGCTTCTTCTCAAAGGGCATTGCGCTTGCCACGCTTCTTGAAGGGCTTCTTTGCTCCTTACCTTTCTTAAAGGAGGGCTTGTTGACCATCAACACATGATTATCCTTCTTGATGTCCACTTCCGCAGCCTTGACTTTGCGAAGAGCTCGGTGATCGTATCGATGGAACCAATCTGATTATGAGTCACTACAAAACTTTTGTAGCCGGGAGGAGTGATTGCAGAACCTGTCAATCTTGAGCTCCCCCGAATCGCGGCATTCCAGCTTGCTCAAGGCGTTAGGTGTAGCCCGAAATCTTTATGGCGTGCTCACTAACGTAACTCCCTTCCTCCATCTTGCGCTTAAAGAACTTCTCAGAGATCTCATATCTCTCGAGCGGGCTTGAGTCTCAAACATGGTTTTCAGCCTCGAGAATCTCAAAGGGCCCGGATAGGTTTCAAAACGATTTTGAAGCTACGGTTCCATAGCAAACAACATGGTGCTCTTAATCACACCATAATCATCTTTGCCGATCGACAGATGCTTTCTCATCACCGCAGGCAGGGGGGTCACCTAACGCTTACCAAGGACATAGTCCTTTTGTCCGCCAGAATGATTCTTAGATTGCGGAACCAATTGGTGAAGTTAGACCCATTGTTTCTAAGCTTTTCCTTCTCAAAGAAAAACGTTGAAGTTGAAGTTGGATTTGGCCATGTGATCTACAGTATTTGCAAGTACAATTTAGACTATGTTCATGATAAATAGTTCAACTTAATCAAATTACTAGATGAACTCCCACTAAATTCAACATCCCTCAAGTTGTTTAGTGAACACGATCCAAATTCACCACACCTAATCCGATCATCACGAGAAGAGATGTGGTTTCAATGGTGGACAACAAAGTGTCGATCATATCATTCATATGACTCATGCTTAACCTTTCGGTTCTTGTGTTCCGAGGCCATGTCTGTACATGCTAGGCTCGTCAAGCTAGACCCAAGTATTTCCGCAGTGCAAAACTGGCTTGCACCCGTTGTATGTGAGCGTAGAGTCTATAGCACCCGATCATCACGTGATGCTTGGAAACTTTAACTTTCGAACGGTGCATACTTGGGGAGAACAGCTTTTATCTTGATCTTTAAGTGAGGAATCATCTTATAATGCTACCGTCGCGATCTAAGCATAATAAGATACATAAAGGGATAAACATCACATGCATATAACTTTATGTGACATGGTATAGCCAATCCTCGCGCAATGATCTCCATCTTGTGCGTTCCAGCATGATCTCCATCACTCCACTATGATTGCCTCCACCACGAATAGCAACTACAACTATTGCTAACTACTTAGCGATAAAGTAAAGCTATTACATGGCGTATAAGAAGTTGACTCGCAGGTCATACACAATTATAAAGACAACCATATGGCTCCTGCCGGTTGTGTACTCATCGACATGCAAGTCGTGAAACATTACAAAACATGATCATCGCATACAATGTACACATCACATCTTGGGCCATACCATATCACAGAAAACACTCCCTGAAAAAACAAGTTAGACGCCTCTACTTTGTTGTTGCATGTTTTACGTGGCTTATGGGAGTAGATGCTAAGAACGATTCTTACTACGGAAAGCCACAACGGTGATATTATGGTTGCCAAACTCCGGTGTTAATCCCATGACAACTATAGTGAGAGAAACTGACATCCACCAGCCGCATGTGTGGTACAAGCCACACGTCAAGTGCGGATCCGGTCTCGCGAACGACGTCGCGTAAGGTTGGCCTGGACCGCTTCAATCTCACTATCCCGCGTCATAAGAAGAACACAAACAAGAGGCTTGCAACAGAAAACATCAACGCGCAACAACCATGTTATGCTCTACTCGTGAAACACATCTACGCATAGATCTAGCTCGATACCATCAAGGTTTTCGCGGCATAGTAAATTAATATTTTCTACGAGCGAACAGAGGGAAAGCCAAGATCTAATCTAGGAGATGCAAACAACGAGAGATTGGATTAGATCTTCACACCCTTGAAGATTCAAGACAATGAACGTTCTTGAACGTGGGTGATGTAGTCGCATTTCTCCTCCTCGCGATCCGATCCGATCTAGCACCACAAGTGGCGGTGTCTCCGTGAGATGCACATGCAAAGACCTTGACGCTCTCCTCCTTCTCGGACCAGCGAGTATGGTGGAGAGATAGATTGGATCTACAACACGACGCGTGGTGTATATGGTGGAGAATTTCTCTGCAGGCTTCGCCACAAACAATCGGGAGGAGAGAGGAAGGTAGCAAGGCTAGGGCTTGGAGGAAGGTGTGTGTGTAGGGAGGCGCACCACCCTCTATATATAGAGGGGGCCAGCCCTTCCCTCCTCCAAGCCTATCTCTAGTTTAAACAATTTAAACTCTCCTTATCTAGAAATCCTATATCTAGTTTAAACGATTTAAACTCTCCTTATCTAGAAATCCTATCTCTAGTTTAAACGATTTAAACTCTCCCTTATCTAGAAATTCTATCCCGAGATTTAAACGAGTCAAATCTCTCTAGAATCGGCTGGGCCCTATGGGGCCTTGTGCCCTGGCGCAATGCGCCAGGACACTCCCTCATAGGCCCATGCCCCTCCAGAAGGTGGGGCCACGTTGGTCCCTTCCGAAGGTTCTAGAAGCTTCAAAGACAATACCGATAAACCCTAACAATTCAACTCCAAAACTGCACCGCCTTATATGAATCTTATTCTAGGACCATTTAGGAACCTCTCGTGATGTCCCGGATCCCATCCGAGACCGAACAAAAATTCATAAACCAATTATCCAATCTATACTAGCCGAGATACGTTAAGTGTGTGACCTGCGGGTTCGAGAATATGCGTACATGATCTTCTATCAATAATCAACAGCGGGGACTGGGCACCCATATTGAATCCCACACATTCATCTATGATCATATCGGATGAACCACGATGCCAGGATTCAATCAATCCCATATATATATTCCCTTCGTCTCGCGATATTTTACTTGCCCGAGATTCGATCGCTTGCCGCCATACCTAGTTCAATATCGTTCACAAAGTACTTTACTCGTTCCGTAATCCGATATCACTTTGTGATTAACTCCTTAACCACATGCTTGCAAGCGGTGTTGATATCGACACCGAGTGGGCCCAAGTATATCTCCGACTTGGGAGGGACAAATTCCATCTCGATACATACAACCCAACAGATACTTTCCGATCACCGAGAGACACCTTTATGATCACCCTCTCATAGGATGACGCCCGATGACCTCAAAGCTTTCTTCGGTACCAGGAGTTGCATTATCTCATGGTCTAAGGAATACAATATTTGACATAGGAAAAGCTTCGCAAAGATGAACACGATGAAACGATCTAATTGCTTCGCTTAGTTTGGGTCTGTCCATCATATCATTCTCCCAATGATATGATCTCATTATCAATTGACAACTCATGTCTATGGTTAGGAAACCTTAACCATCATTGATCAATGAGCTAGTCCTTAGAGGCGTACCAGGGACACGGTGTTGTTCACAAACCACACAAGTATTAATGTTTCCTCTTAATACAATTCTAGCATGGAATATAAACTTTATCATGAACAAGAATTATAATAATATCTTTATTATTGCCTCTAGGGCATAATTCCAACACCGGAAGGGGACCAACGTGGCCCCACCTTCCGGGAGGGGGCATGGGCCTATGAGGGAGTGTCCTGGCCGCATTGGGCCAGGGGCACAAGGCCCCATAGGGCCCAGCCGATCCTAGAGAGTTTAAATCGTTTAAACTAGAGATAGGGTTTCTAGAAGAGGGGAGAGTCCATGCCCCCCACTCCTTATCCTTTAGGCTTGGGGGAGGGGCTAGGGCTGCGCCCCCCACTACTAGGAAAATGGTCGTTTGTGGCGCACCTGAAAGGCCCATCCGTGGCGCACCAGTAGTGCGCCACGGGCCTTGGCGCACTCTCTGCCGTGCACCGCCCAGCTACTTGCCACGGTAGAGATAGGCGTGCGCACACCAGTGCGCCATGAGTTTGGCATGGTGCGCTACCCTTTATCTTCTGTGGCGCACTACCCATGCGCCACTAAACATCCATGGTGCGCTTTAGGGTAGCGCCACATGTATAAAACATGTGCGCCACAGATGTATTTTTGTTTTTTTTAATTTCCATGCGATTATATGCAATACATTATATACAATATTACAGATATACACACACAGATACAAGATATACAATTATATATATAAATACCGATATGAAAAACAAGATTGAAACAAATACATATAGATAAGTCTCATACATGAATACATAGTCCAAGTTACATTGTTTTGATCATGTTACAAAGTAGTAGTTGGTGACATGCGAATACATGTGTCGATCGAACAAGTTAGAGCTCTAAGCTCGCTTAGACATCTAAACTAGCTAGCTAGACACAAATGCGGATAAATACCCAAAGAAGATAAGCATGATCACCATGACGAAGGTGTAGGTCTTCATCGGTTCCTTGTCCTAACTCCCGCTAGATAGCGTGTATCTATCTTCCGCCTCCGCCATAGTGTTGTACCCTTTGTAGCTATTACCGCTGAAACGGTGCACTGTCTCGGCAGTCTTCCCAATCATCGAGACTCAGGAACGTCCCTTGTACCACGACGTACCACGTCATCTACAAGTTGACAATAATAACTAACGGTGATTGAAAAACATGTATAATTAAAGTCGCATATGAAGATACACTTATAGAAAGTACTCTTAAATCAAAAGAGCAAACTCAAAAGCATGCCTCATATATAACTAGCTAGGTCGTTGGACACGAGGAATTGCTTATGACGGGACCGTTAGCCAAGTAGGATGCACAATTCACGGACTTGTGCATATCACAAGGCTAACAATCCGTCATAGCACATTCACATATATATTGTGCCACGACATTTCAATCATCGGCATATTCTCGAAAAGACAAAAATAACTCGAAAAGCATGCCTCATATATAACTAGCTAGCTAGGTCGTTGGACACAGGAATTGCTTATGGGACTGCTAGCCAAGTAGGATGCACAATTCACGGACTTGTGCATATCACAAGGCTAACAATCCGTCATAGCACATTCACATATATATTGTGCCACGACATTTCAATCATCGGCATATTCTCGAAAAAGACAAAAATAACTCGAAAAGCATGCCTCATATATAACTAGCTAGGTCGTTGGACACGGGAATTGCTTATGACGGATATTAGCCAAGTAGGATGCACAATTCACGGACTTGTGCATATCACAAGGCTAACAATCCCGTCATAGCACATTCACATATATATTGTGCCACGACATTTCAATCATCGGCATATTCTCGAAAAGACAAAAATAACTCGAAAAGCATGCCTCATATATAACTAGCTAGCTAGGTCGTTGGACACAGAATTGCTTATGACGGACTGAGCCAAGTAGGATGCACAATTCCTGGACTTGTGCATATCACAAGGCTCACAATCCCGTCATAGCACATTCACATATATATTGTGCCACGACATTTCAATCATCGGCATATTCTCGAAAAAGACAAAAATAACTCGAAAAGCATGCCTCATATATAACTAGCTAGCTAGGTCGTTGGACACAGGAATTGCTTATGACGGGACTGTGAAGCAAGTTAATCAACATTCCGGCAAAAATCGGGACTCGTTTCATACAAGAACCTGCATACACACATAATAAAGTGCTTCATATACAAGCACAAGAACAATTTCAAGGTGCTATGATTCCAATGAAGCAATGTCATTGTTCTAACCACAATGGATGCCCACAATCTGTGCTACAATAAGCCCAAGACCATAGCTAAAAATATAAGCCCACAATCTGTGCTACAATAAGCCCAAGACCATAGCTAAAAATATAAACCCATGATATATGCTGATACATCAAGGATCGGGATTTATAACTATAATGAATCGATTACCTATAACTCGAAAGTGGATTTATAACTATAATCGAATCAAAAGGACACAATGTAACGATTGTCCATATACAAAAGGAAATGCACTTTCTTATACAACGGTAAAAAGGAACTTGGTTTCATGAAACCTTGAGTTACACAGGTTCATAGTTAGTGAGTGCAATGTTACACAGTTTTGACTTGCGAACAACAACTAGCTCAAGCTACAACTAATCTTGAAACGAATGACTTCATTTCATTAAGTTCATTTCGAAACACGAATGACTTCACCGAAACACGAAACAACTAGTTAAGTTCATTTCTATGAACAAATGACAGCAGCAAATGAGAATACAACAATCCTTGTAGATAAAGCACCAAGGATTTGGAATATACTACATCGTACTAAGGACCAAGGATTTCTATACTATATAAAGCAAATGACAACAAATCCTTGCAGATAAAGCAAACCCTTGCAGATAAATCCTTGACTAAGAACCAAGGATTTCTATACTACCAGACTAAGCACCAACAATCCTTGCAGATAAAGCAAATGACAAGCGACATGTTTGCTTGCAATAAAGCAAACATGTTCTACTTGGACTAAGGACCAAGGATTTGTATACTAGAAGATCATTACAAAGCATATTTGTAGAGAAAATAGAATTCGGATAGAGAACCAAGGATTTGGAATCCGGTGCCTTGCCACACTAAAAATACACAACATGTTAACAAGATACATATATCAAGCATCAATCTTAATTCAATCATTTTCTAGGAATCAATCATAAATGATTTTCCTAGTTTAAATATAAAATCACTCTATACTTATAGCTAGGCTAGCTTTTTCTCATATTATCTTGTATATGTATCTTGGCATATTATACTACCAAAATCATTTTCTAGGAATCAAGCATATTATACTATATATGTATCTTTGACTAGCTCTCATCTCATATTTCTTTTGGCTAGGCTTGCCATATTTTCTCTATATATGAAAATTAAAGTTTGTGTGCTTGGCTTGCCATATTCTTGCCATATGAAAATTAAAGTTCCATATCCTTGTTTATATATGATGACATGATAGAAACCATGTAATGGATAGAAACCATCCAAACCAACGAACCTATCAGCCTTTAAATCTATATATCGGGCATGCTTTATTTTGCTAAACCACAATGAACCCTAACCATGGAGTTATCTTGATTCAACACCATGGCTTGATCAAAACTTATATTCAAACTTGTCTGAAACTAGGAGTAAGTAAACATGCAAGAAATTTTCCATGGCAAATCTGAAACTTGTCTTGAAACTTGTCTTGAAACTAGGAGTTATCTTGATTCAACACCATGGCTTGTACTAAAACTTATATTCAAACTTGTCTGAAACTAGGAGCACATTTTGTCTAACCCTAACCCTCGAGGAGAGAGAGGGGAGAAGGCGATGATGTGCTCTTGGTAATTTAACCTGAACATGACTCGGAGAATGCACTAAAAGTCACCTGAATTTTGTCTTTGACAAAGGAAAACAACCCTTGAATATCAAATTCCCTGCTCATTCACATTACGCCATCCAAAAATAGGCGAAACAACTAAGCAAAACCCTTTGCCTTTGCTTGCCACAGACCATCGAACAAGAACTCCTCTAAACCCTAACCTCTAATAATTCGAACCTAACCTAATCCTCTGAACCCTAACCTCGAAAGCCGGCGGTTACCTCTAAGATGGAATGGATGCAGAGAGGCGAGAGAGGAGAGGGAGGGCGAGGCTCACCTCTAAGATGAGGACGGCCGGTCTCCTCCACGGCCTCCTCCTCCTCGAGCATGGCGTCCTCCTCCTCCTCGGCGGCTGCGGGATCCTCCTCCTCGGCGCACGGCCTCCTCCTCGGCGCTTGGGCAAGGTGGCCTCCTCCTCCTCTGGCGTGGGGATGCGGCGGTGGCGTCGTCGAGATGCGGCGGTGGCGTCGATCGTGGTGTCGGAGGGCGATGGGGATGGATATGCGCTAAGGCGATGGAGTTGTTGACTAGCTAGTCATACTCACTTGGGCGTGGCGCACCACGGGCAAGTCTTACGGATAACCGTGCGCCTTGCCCGGTGCGCCACGCCTAAGTCACGACTACTTAGATAAGAGGGCTGCCACCCCTTTGCTAACACTAACCTTGCCTTACCCCATGGTTTAGCTGGTCTATTCTAAACTGTTAGCACCTGTGTTGAATCACAGTGCCCACATTTTTATTTTTATTTTAAAATACTTTTAAATATTCAAAAATGCCCAAAAGTGGTGATATATGCTACAAAAGTTTTGTTTTGTTTTTAAAATACTTTTATATATTCCAAAATGCCCAAAAGTGATAATATATGTCATAAAAGTGGTACAAATTAAATATGCTTCAAATATGTCATAATAATTTGTCCATAAATATTACAATCTTTTTTGACCACGCGTTTTACAATATTTTTGAGCTAGCGTTTTACAATATTTTTTGAGCTAGCGTTTTACAATCTTTTTCCCTTCTTTGTCGGTTGAATAATTTAGCCCGGCACTTTAATGTTTCTTCTTTCGAGCGGGCTACCTTTTTTGGGTAGGGTTGTCCTTTTCTTCTTGTGATGTATGTTCTTTGCATCGTAGTCGTAAATCATCTTCAATCTTTGGATCGCGTCTTGGTGAAGTCTTGCTCATTGGCGACTCCATCCATTCCGATGATGTTCCTTTTCCTCTCCTCACGACAACCGGCTAGGCTTTGTCGGTAATGAAAAACATTGGTCCACTTTGGTAGATACCCGGTTCATTTTTAGCCACGTTTGCCGTGACCTTGGATTTGGCCGGGTATAACCATGGTTGTGAAATACGGTCTTCTCTTTCGACGTTCTTTGCCCATCGACACGGAACATGGCACCTTTTCTCCTGATGGTCGAGCTCCCGGATCTCCTCGATTCTTAGTAGAATCTTTCCTTCACGTTGTCATCGGTGTAGAATTCGACGTTACGCTGAGTTCGATAATCACACTTGTTGTCCTTTTCCTCCGTGTAGAATGTGGCCGTTGATATCATACTGATAGGTCACCAGGTTTTGCATCGGTCCCTGCGATAAGGTGAATATGATCTTTTCCGTGTCAGAAGAATGCGAGCGCGGGGGATTATCAAGGAGCGTCTGCCTAAACCAACGCGTGAAATCTGAGTTGTGCTCTTTGATTATTTCTCCAACGCGATAGGGATCATCCTTTCGAACGCCATCATGCTGCGGAGAAACATCGGCCCGAGTTGTACGATGTCCTCCACGACATGGACCAGCAGATACACCATAATGTCGAAGAATGCGGGTGGGAAGTAGACCTCAAGCTCACATAGTATCACCACGATCTCCTCCTGTAGCCTTCCGAGCTGATTCAAGCCAATCGACTTCCTAGAGATGACGTCGAAAAAACTTGCAGCCAAATAACGTTTCACGGACGTGCTCGTCCATTATCCCTCTTAGTGCGACCGGAAGTACTGCGTCATTAGCACGCGATCGTGAGACTTCATGCCATGAACCTCTGCCGCCTCGTCTAGGTATCTCGCTTATCTTGCCAGCGTAAGGAAATTTGACTCCTAGAAGGCACTTGAAAACTGTTTGATCTCATCCGGCTTAGAGTGAAGCAAGAAGGAGGCGATATTCGTTCTTCTTGAACTTTTACCCTTCCGCGACCTTGTGTCGTCTCCGACTCATGATCATCGTCATCTTCACGATCATCGAGTAGTCGTCCTCGTGAAGCTCCTTGGATACCCAAGCATATCGGTCGTGCCTTGCTTTGGACCATCTTCGTCCTATCGGCATGTTGATTATGGTGGCGACGGACTCGCCACGTTTTTCGTGATATGCATGATGTCGAGGCTATGAGGCGTCGGAGAAACTTCCAAAGATGGCAACTCCCGAGCAGACCTTGTTTTCCATACCTTCATCAGCGGCTTGTCTTGTTGCTGCCTCTTTCGCTTCTTTCCAGGCTTAGGACAATCTTTCCAGTTTTTCAACAACTCTTCCACTTCTTCTTCATGCACAACCATGGAGGGAGGTTGTACATCCATACAAACACAGGCCAAGTCATGCGTCGCTTTCTGCTACCCGACGGATTGAGTCCACGGTGCACTTCCGATGTTCCTCGAATCTCCACCGCAGGAATTCGAGGTCCAATGCTTTCCAGCGGCTAGCATCCGAAGGGTGCGTCGAGCTCATCCTTTCGGGGTCACCATCATCTCTGCTTCTTCCTTTCCGCATGCCATCGCATGAGCTTCCTTAGGGTCCGAAATAAGCGCTGCAGACAAGGGGTAATAGGAAAGTACCATACCACTTTCGGTGCTTTCTTCCCTTTCTTGTATCGACTCACGCGCACACGGACATGTGGTTTTCTCGCGTCCTCGCCCCGATAAATGATGCAATCGTTGATGCATACGTGATATCTAACGTGCGGTAGATCGAGAGGACGATTTTCTTGGCATCCTCGATACTAGTTGGACATGTGTTCCCCTCCGGGAGACGATCGTGCCAGAATGCCATCATATCGTGAAGCTTGCGCTCAATTTGTGCTTTGCCTTCATCTCCATAGCCTTGAGCGTTACATTCAACGGGTATCATCGGGCTGCATCCTTCATACAATGGAGTAGCGTCTTTCTCAAGTTGCGCAAGCTTGGCTTTCTCTCTAGCGGCAGCCTGGCGTTACTAAATGCGCTTGAGAAGCGGCTCTTGCACATAAGGGTCCCGCACCAGGCTGACGTTGTTCCATCGTAAATGCGCTCCTCCGCCATCTAGATCATCATCATCCGATGCCTTGGTACCTTCACCATCTCCGAGCCTCTTCATCATCTCGCCCGTTCGCCGTGATGATGATCATCTCCATCATCTACGCCATCGCTTATCCAACGTGTATCCATCCATGAAACCATGGCGGGCAGTGCGCTCTTGATTCCGGAACTGGGTCGATCACCGATTGAGTTTGCATCTTCTTACGGACATCTTATATCTGTCTTGTTATTTAAGTATCATGTCGGCCGTCGCACATTTCAAAAATCTAGCCACAATGCCTTCGCTCATTATGCGGACCATTTTTGCTGCCACGATGTACGGTACAATTTTGAAGTCTATTAGAACCACATAATGAATGCATGCATGCAATGGTCGATAGAAAATTTCGGCATGACCTATCCTAAAATTAGGACCTTTGCGAAATGCCAAAGTCTTGCCAAAATGGAAATGAATCAACATTTTGGCAAAACAATGGCAACTTGTTCACATACAAACACAAGAGAGAGAGACCGATCCATACACACATGAACATATCATTATCCTCTCCATACACACATGCATGAGCATCATCGATACTCTCCATATACACACACATATGACCTTCGATCCTAGCTCTCCACACATACACACATGCATCATGACATGAGCATCGATCATCTACATACATATGAGCACATGCATCATCCATATACACATGAACACATCCTTACATGGACAACTTACCGAGATGAGAGACCGATCGCGAGAAAGATGGAAAGGAGAGGTCGCTGTCGGCCAGGAGACGGATAGATGAGAGGCGGAGACCTCCTCTATTACTTATGTAACATCCAAAGCAAGTTTTACATGCTAAAAATGGTGAATGTGTGGAGAAATTGAGGTGGGAAGGAGAAGATCCCGACTAGATCTAAGGAGGAAGAAGAAGGGCAAAGTGAAGTGTGGGGTGGGATGGTGGATGTGGTCACATGTGCACATAAAGTCTTGTCTTAAAAATCGACACATCCAGTGGCGCACACGGCAACGATGCGCCATGAGTACAAACCATGGCGCACTGGTGCGCCACAGATGCTCTAGTCCTGTGGGCGCACTAGGCGGTGCGCCACAGTTAGTGGCCGTCTCGAGGCAGGTGGGCATGCGCTCGGTCGTGGCGCACCATGCACACGTCGCCACAGATGACCCTAACAACCGTGGCGCGTGTGCATGGTGCGCCTGAAGTTTGGCGTAGGCCAGGGGCCCACACACACATATCATGGCGCACTAGGGTCATGTGCGCCACGGATGTTCTAGTTATTAGTAGGGCCTTGCCCAGGTGAGCCACGCTTTGTTTTAGCCGTGGGGCACTTCAACCATGTGAGCCACGGATGTCTGATTACCTATAGCCGTTTTCCTAGTAGTGCCCTCTATATAAAGAGGGGTGGGCCTCAACCCCCCTCTCCTCCAAACCCTAGCCGCCTTGCTAGCTTTCCTCTCTCCCTCCCGATTGGTGGCGAAGCCTGTAGAAATTCTCCACCATATACACCACGCCGTGTTGTAGATCCAATCTATCTCTCCACCATACTTGCTGGTCCGAGGAAGGAGGAGGCGTCGAGGTCTTTGCGTGTGCATCTCACGGAGGCACCGCCACTTGTGGTGCTAGATCGGATCGGATCGCGAGGAGGAGAAGCGTACGACTACATCACCCACGTTCGACGAGCGTTCATCTTGAATCTTCAAGGGTATGAAGATCTAATCCAATCTCTCTCGTTGATTGCATCTCCTAGATTAGATCTTGGCTTTCCCTCTGTTCGCATCCGTAGAAAATTTTGATTTACTATGTCGCGAAACCCTTCAGTAAGCTGGTTGAAAAAGTACAACCCTACAACCTTTGATTGGATCAATAGGAAGCTAACCATCACAATTGAAGGCCAAGAACATTCATTTACTGATTTCTTATCCCTAAAGAAGCATAAGATAATCTCAGCTAAGAAATGCAATGAGATCCTAAAAAAGGGAGCAAAAGGATTTGCTATCCAACTGTTCCTAATGCAAGAGTCATTTAAGTGCAACCTGATCTCTCACAGTATCCCAAAATGGTGCAAAACATACTTCACCAGTATGAAGATATTTTCAAAGCACCTTGTGGGTTACCTCCCAAAAGAAACTGTGATCATCAAATAATACTAAAGTAAGGAGCTAGTCCACCTAATATCCGACCTTATCGAATGCCTCATAAGCAGAAGGATATTGTGGAGAAACTGATTCAAGAGATGCTGCAAAACCATGAAATCAGACACAGCCAAAGCCCATATTCATCACCTGCTCTAATTGTGGCCAAGAAGGATAAAAGTTGGAGGATCTGTTCAGATTTCAGACAGCTAAATGCCTTGACAATAAAAAACAAATACCCAATCCCTGTGATAGAAGATCTTCTGGATGAACTCCAAGGAGCTACAGTTTTCTCCAAATTATATTTGAAATCTGGGTATCACTAGATTAGAATGCATGAGAAAGACATTGGGAAAACTGCATTCAGAACACATGCAGGTCATTATGAATATCTAGTCATGCCATTTGGCTTAACTAATGCACCTGCCACCTTCCAAGAATTGATGAACACAGTGTTTTCCCAAATTCTGAGAATTTTTTTACTGGTATTCTTTGATGATATATTGGTGTATAGCAAGGACATAGAAGAGCATGCTAGACATCTGAAAACAGTGCTGAAAATACTGAGGGCACACCAACTGAAAGCTAAGTTAACCAAATGCACATTCTTCACTCCTCAGGTTGAGTACTTGGGTCACATAATTTCTGCTCAAGGAGTGGCTACTGATCCTAGTAAAATTCAGGATATAATCAAGTGGGAATCTCCTAAGTCAGTGACACAACTACGAGGGTTCTTGGGTTTGACTGGTTACTATAGGAGATTCATCAAGAACTATGCTACAATCTGTAAACCCTTACATGAGGTCCTAAAAAAGAATGCATTCATATGGACAGCTTCTCAAGAAGAAGCTTTCAACCTTCTCAAGACCACAATGACAACACCTCCAGTGCTAGCTCTTCCAGATTTCTCACTTCCATTTGTCATTGAAACTGATGCATCTGGATATGGTTTAGGTGTTGTCTTAATGCAAAAAGGATAACCTATTGATTTCTATAGCAAGGCATTGGGAAGTAAAGCTATGTCACAATCCATTTATGAAAAAGAGGCTATGGCAATATTTGAAGCTGTGAGAAAATGGATACACTATCTTTTGGGCAATAAACTGATAATCAGAACTGATCAAAAAGCATTGAAATATTTAGCCAGCCAGAGATTGTTGGAAGGCATCCAACATAAGCTGATGCTAAAACTGCTGGAGCATGATTATGCTATTGAATACAAAAAGGGTAGTGACAACTATGTGGCTGATACATTATCCAGAAAAATGTGCACGGTTGACCAAGACTCTTGTTCTGCAACTTATGTAGTTGTGCCTAAATGGATAGAAGATGTGGAGCTCACTTATTATAAGGATGAAAAATGCCAAGCTTTGCTTCAGGAATTAGCTATTAACCCTCTCAGCAAGCCTCCTTATACATTGCAGTCTGGCATTCTCCGATATAAAAGGAGAATTGTAGTGGGGCAGAGTACTAGACTCAAGAACAAATTGTTTGAAGCTTTTCACTCTTCAGCCATTGGGGGCCATTCTGGACAAAAAGTAACACTGCATAGAATGAAACAACTCTTCTATTGGCCTAACATGAAACATTATATCATGGAGCAAGTACAACACTGCCCTGTCTGTCAAATATCCAAAACTGAACATGTACATTACCCTGGCCTGTTAGACCCATTAAACATTCCAAAAATGAAGTGGGCTGAAATCAACATGGATTTTATAGAGGGTTTGCCTAAATCAAAAGGGAAAGATGTGATTTTAGTGGTGGTAGATAGACTCATAAAATATGCACATTTCCTACCTTTGGCTCACCCCTACACTATACATCAAGTTTCCTCCCTGTTCATGGATAATATTCACAAGCTACATGGATATCCAAAAGTGATCACTACAGACAGAGATATAATCTTCACAAGCAAACTTTGGCAAGAAGTATTTTGGGCACTGAAAGTGGATTTACATTTTAGTTCTGCCTACCACCAAGAGTCGGATGGCCAAACTGAAAGGGTCAATCAGTGTCTAGAGCAGTACTTGAGGAGTATGGCATTCCGAGAACCAAAAAAATGGGCTGAGTGGCTTCCAGCAGCAGAGTGGTGGTACAATTCATCTTACCACTCATCCTTGAAGACATCCCCATTTGAAGCATTGTATGGGTATGCTCCGCCCCAAATATCTGAAATAGCTCTGCCAGTTGATGTATCTCCTGAAGTTAAAGTGACTATCAAGGATCAAGAGGAAGCAATGCAGTCATTGCAACAAAACTTGGCTCAAGCACAAAATAAAATGAAGAAATATGCTTATCTCAAGAGAACTGAAAGAACATTCTCAGAGAAGGAGATATGGTGTATTTGAAAATGCAGCCATATAGAGAAACTGCATTGGGACTAAGAAATTCATTGAAACTCACTTCCAAATACTATGGTCCTTTCAGAATCTTGGCTAAAGTGGGAAGAGTAGCCTACAGGCTTCAGCTACCTGAAGGGGTTAAATTGCACAATGTGTTCCATGTTAATCAGTTAAAAAACATTTGGGACCTAAGGCAGTACCCAACCCAATACTGCCTCTGGTTACTCCTGAAGGAAAAAATTAAAACTAACCCCTTGCAGATTCTGCAGCGCAGGCAAGTTCCTCGATCGGCGGGTACCTATGACATACTAGTGGTACAATGGCTAATACACTGGGAGAATTTAACTGAGGAAGAAGCAACATGGGAAGATGCTAAGTTCATCCAAGCAACGTTCAAGGATTTCAAGCCTTGAAGTCTTGTTTCAAGCGACGGGAATTGCCAGGTGCTTACCTCTAGTTGAAGACAACCTGACCATTGGATGTGTGTTTAAGGGCTGTGATGCAGTACTGTAATTCTGAACTTAGTGAACCTGTTACTTGCACCTGAGAGTGCTGTTATTGTAACCTGGAGACTTATGACGAGGCTCGGGTCACGGTTATAAGGCCTGAGAGGGGTGGACGGGTGGTGTAACACCCTCAGAATCGGACCTATGGAAGTTTGAGCGAAACCCGCCAAACCCGCATAGAAGCGATTCAAAGGTGCCCACCAGGCACGTTCGTGCGGGTGGAAAACGAAGTAATAACAATACACAACAGTCCTCGATGGGACCCACAGAACAGATATATATACAACAGCGACTCAATGAGTCAAGAATGCAGATATAATATACAAAGATCCAAATCACCTTGAAAACGATAGAGCGTCCAGCTACGGACAAGATGCAAATGGGGCTAAGAGCCCTGAAGAATAACCAATGGCGTCCATAACCCTGCCCAGGCCAAGCCGGAAGGGTAACCGTGCTAACGGCGTCGATCTCAAAACCTGCTTAAACAAAAGGGGTGCCGACAAAGGGCAAAGGAAAAAGAAGGAGCGTCGATCGAGGCCAAGACAGCGAGGCTAGAATTCGGCGGTCCTCGCCTACATAGGTATGGTGGACTGAAGCGGCAGCGGCAGCATGCACTAAACAACCTATAGAGACTCGATACAACTAGCGGTTATCAGAGAGGGGTAAGAAAGACCTATTCGGAACCAACCTGATGCTACCATCAAACAAACCCATCCTGGTGTTTCCCCCTCGAGACCAATCGAGGAAGTCAACCGAGGAACTCACACGGTTGGCAGTTTTATTTATTCAGTTATCGTTGCAGCAATTACTAGTCAGGTATAGATAATCATCCTGATAAAGTAAGCAGTGGGCCATTTTAGTTAACCATTCCGTTGTAGTTGCGGCACTTACTAGTCAGATACAAATAGCGTGAGATAACCCCAAAAACCCAGCAGTTGTTGGTACTTATATTCAGCCATTCCGTTGTAGTTGCAATACTTACTAGTCAGGTACAATGGTCACAAGCGACACTCCAAACAAGTAATTATGGGCAGTGTTAATTAGCCATTCCATTATAGTGAAGCTGATTACTAGTCATTATAAAGTCAAATTTATAGCAATAAACTTTAGTTATGCTTGTCTATGGTCGAGATACTGTGCTCCAAGTCGTCCATAACCGCAGACACGGCTTTCAGAAAGTTTTACCCGGCCGGGGTGCACCAATAGCAACACACGCTCGATCAACCTCGGAAAAACCAAATCAAAACCCAACGAGGCTTTCACGACAAAGCAATCACAGGATTTAGAAATATTTCAGGGGGCCACCCCATTAAGCTACCCGCAACGAAGTAAGCAAGCTCCGAGACGGACTCAAGGTTTGGGTATACAGCTGTGAACGACTGGGAACCCAAAACTAGGCTTGTCGACACCGCGGAATCGTGTCCCGATCCTAAACAGTACAGGTGCTATCTGTCGCACAATTTAAGTAAAGCGGTAAAGCATGGCATAAGTACAGGATCGTAAATAAAACCTCAAACTAGTTTGTGGCCCCAAGAAATAAGACTGAATCAAGCTCTGGCTCAAGGGGGTCCCATATACCTCCCGGATGTGGATAGCGCGATAAATCAAGGAACAGGTATCAAGTACTCGGGGTCCTACGGGACACAAGTGGGCGTTCAGAAACCAAATATTATCTATCACCCACCGATGCCTCTGCTTACTTCAATTTTAGTTGTTAAACAGGAATTAAAGTGGACGATAAGTAAAACTATGATCATCTCCAACATCAACATGCGGCAATACACCAACAACTGTGGCACTTGACGACACGCAACAGCACTTGAGCAAGCGACTACGACGCGCAAGTCCAACTATCTACCAAACAACATGTAATAGGATGTGTCCAAGGCAATATAGGCTGTAAGGGATATCACGGGTACGAAACACTAGAGCATCGCAACACAGATAGCAATAGATCAACAAGAGGGAATAAATACTATAAAAGTAAGATAGGTAGAAAGGGGAAGATGCTCGCCTGAAAACATTGCTGAAGGTTCAACCGAAGATCGGGTCGACACTCGCATCAACTCAACGGCCTTATCCGCGAAGAAGCAAAACACTAGAATAAACACCGGATGCAATATTTAATAGGCAAAATATCAGCATGCTTATGATATGATGCATGGCATGGCAAAGGTGCGATGCAATTAGGTCAATATTAAGTGGCACCGGGGGTCCCGACAATTAGTTAAATGGTTCAAGTTGTTTAGAACCCCCGCAATTTAAATGTTGTTTAACAAGGCAAAATATATCACCGGTTCGCTACACAAGTTTAAATGAGGCCAATATGAGACTAGATTTGCCCGCATATGGGCCCCATATTTAATTAGAGGTGAATCGATATAAGGCCCCCAAACCAATGATGTGCATGCGAGATGACAATTAAATATGCAACAAGTTTTATATTTAGCATTTATAAAAGTAGGGGTTCGGATAAGGGTCACACTTTAGGGTTCGGCAGATCTTGGTCCGAGGGTTCGGGGTCGGTCTCAGGGTTCGGATCTGGGGTTCGATCTCGGCGGAAGCATTCTCCGATAATGGGGTAGATCTTGTCGCACGGTGTCCGCGAGGTAGATCTTGTTGTTCTGTGTCGGTGTCCTCGGCATCCGAGAAGCAGGGCTTGGTTCGGCGCCGGGGGCACATCGGATTCTCCTAGTCGCTGTCGTTCTTGTCGTCATGCAGATCTTGACGGGTTCACGGGTCAGGTCGGACTTGCCGTTCCGTGTCGGTGATCTTGGCGTCTTCGGGTTCGGGTCTTCGGGGCCGCGTAGTATACCTTGTGGTTTCACATCGAAGGCCTCGGGGGTTCAAGGCGAAGGTCTTGGTGGTTCTGACTTCACTTGTCGGTGCCGGACTCGGTTGCGGTAGATCTTGGCCATGTCGAGGATCTTGCCGAGGTTTCGAGGGTCACCGTTGCACGGTCTTCATGTGGTAGATCTTGGCGTGTTGGCGTCACCGGATCCATGTCGGCGCACTCGGGTCTTGGCGTCCTCGGGGCAATGGCCTTCGAATCGGGGGAGGCGATCTTGGGGTACCGCGTCTTCGGGCGTCGGGATGGAGAACTTGGTGGTTCCGAGGAAGTACTTGTCGTCGAGGCCTCATGTCAACTTCGCCTCACATGGTCGGAGTTGAAGACTTCGAAGCAGGGCTTGGAATACTTCAGTGGCATCACACGATCTACACCGGATCATCGGCTCAACACCACGCCTACACGAGAGGAGCCAGGGGTTGGATCAAGTGCCACCGTGGCGGTGCAGAGGCGATGGCCACGACGGCGACGCAAAGTGCAGGCGGGAGGAAGCGGCCTCGGGGCAAAGGTGCTGCGCGGCGGCAATCGGTGGCGGCCTTCAGGCGAGGGAGGGACATCAGGGGTCGAGGCAAGCGAGGCGGCGAACGGTGGTGAGGCGGGCTCGGCCACGGGGAGTGAGGAGGCGCCATGGAGGCGGGATCCGGGCTGGGAGGAGGCCTGGAGGAGGCCGGAGGGGAGGAGATGGAGGCGGGGAAGGTGGTGGGCCTTGGCCAGGGGCGTGGCGCGGGAAGGCGGGTGGCCGGACGGAGGGGAAGAGGGGGGGAGAGCGGTGGCCTCGGGGAAGAAGATGAGGGGCGGGGCGGCGCTCGGGGCGGACCGGCGAGGAGAGCCAGAGGAGGGAGAGGAGGGAGCGAACCAGGGGAGCGAGGCAGGAGGTAGAAGACGGCCAGGGGGGCGCGGGCGCCAGGCGTGTGGGGGAGGCGGGTCCCGCGGGGTGGGGCCCGGCTGCAGCGTGGCGTGCGTGTGTGTGTGTCGTGTGGTGTGTGCTGGGGTGGGGTGGGTGTGGTGGGGGCAGGGTTGAGAGGGAGTGGGAGAGAGGCCAAGTGGCAGATGGGGATTGGAGGGGATGAGGGAGAGAGGTGACGTGGCGAGAGCCGATTGGAGGGAGTGATGTGGAGGTAGGGGTGGGTAGTTTAGGACTAGGTAGAAAAGGTTTCTAGGTTGGACCGATTAAATTTGGGGGTGGTCGTTCGGGTCGAATCGGCCCGTTCGACTGCCCCCACTAAAATAATTTAATATCTTATTTGTTTAAAACAAGACTTCTGCAAACCGATAGCAGACAAAACAAAATAATCCGGAGACCCGGTTCTGCGTTTGAATAAAGACGGGCGTTTGGAAAACAAATTAGGTTTTTCTGTAAATAGTTTTATGCGAACAGATGCAAGATGATGACGATGCCCAAATGCAATGTGGCATGATGACATGAGCATGCGGTCATGATGATGCAATGCACAAAAACAACGCGATTTTCTAGTAGTGGTTTTGCGGGATGCCACAATTCGACACCACTAACAATGGATCTCGCCCTCGAGATCCGCCTCATGGTACCGGAAATAAGGTCGGTGATATGCGTCTTCTCGCTTCGTGTAGATCCTCGCGACACCACTAACGAGGGTTCCTTCTTCATCTGGAAATCGGCGACACCACCAACAATGGGTCGTTGTTCCTGATCGTCGAGAGAACACTCCGGAGAAACAAAGGACGAAGGTAGAGGTATCAAACGATAAGGCCACCTCTAACTTCCATTAGAAGCGGAAAAGTTACATTGATCCACCAGTTCGATGTACATAGCGAACAGTAAGAGTCGGGTAGGGTGATCAATCCATCCCGTACCCACACTATCAACTCTATACATGAATCGGAAAATCAGGCAACTCAACTCTCGAGATTTTAGAATGAAGATCTTCATAAGCGGTATCCGGAACAAAGGAACGATGCTAGCTCTGCATTGGATCTGAGGTAGATGAGGCCATCACACCGGGAAACACCGGAAGATACAACAGAAATTTTATGAAAATACATAATGATTAGGTTTCACAATGGTTCCATTGGCATGAACAACACATGTTCAAGGTATACTCCAACTTCACCAATGCTCGTCCTTCTCATATGTTTTTCAACGATACGGATATCCAGCAAGGTACACATATAGATAAAGAGTTTAAGAACAAAAAGATTGGATGAAGGGTACACCAAACGAGATGCAGATAAGATGTTTGTAGCGCCATCGTTATAATGGAAAGAAGCGAAACCCTAAAGGTACGACAGAAACCCAACCACGAGAAATCCTGGACTCGAAGAAAAGATAATAGGTGGATTCAAAACGTGTAGAGGTAAGAGGAGAATAGCAGAGGGGTAAGAAGTAAAATCAGACCTAATCAGAACTATCCAACCGATTTTGAAAAAATAGTTTTGACACTCTACTTCGGCCATTAGCTAGGTTATCCTACAGGCTGGACTTGTGGGGTATCGCAACTGCTGAGCTCTGATACCACTCTGTAACACCTTTGAATCGCTTCTATGCGGGTTTGGCGGGTTTCGCTCAAACTTGCATAGGTCCGATTCTGAGGGTGTTACAGGTGGCTCGCCAATGAAAAATAAAAACTCCTTTACCAACTTTCTTGCCCAGTTTTCCTTTCGTCCCTAGTTTACCTTTCCTGTTATTTCTCATATTATATCAATTTCTTAGCCTGCAATCCTCAATCCTCCCTATCATCCGCTGCCTATCAAGGAGGTCCCTAACAAGGGAGGGGACAAGGGCGGTTGACCGCGGGGCTCGGAGGGGACATTGAAGGATGGAAGAAAGGCTAGAGGGAGGAAGGAGCTAGGGAAGGAGGGTCGGCTCCGTACCTGCGCCGCCGGGGAGTTGCTGTCGTCGCTGGGCCCCCGAGCTCCTTCCTTGGCCTCAACTCGTTTCTATCGATAGGGACGAAGTAAGAGCAACTCCAACTCCATATATGCAAAAATGTTTAGTAATAGGAGAGAGAAGGTTTAGATAATTAGGCTAGTCTCTATTTTTCAGCTTACCCCTAATTTGGCTATTCAAAATTAGACTGTATAAGGAACCCTGTCAGTGGGTGCTATTTTTCATTTTATTTTTTCCTTTTTCTTTTCCATCAGGACGAGCCAAGAGCGGCGGCGTGCTCACCAAGGACAACACATGGACACGCAAGGCAGAGTCATGGGTCGGATTTTTTTTACAAATATACCCCTCTGCAATTTGCCATCGCCAAAACTACCCTCCTCGCGCCGCAAAATCTAAAAATGCCCTGGCGGGAGGCTGAAAAGGAGACATGTGTCACCTCCCGCCACTCCCCGTGGCGGGATGTTCCTCCCGCCACAGGGGGTGGCGGGATGTTCCTTCCGCTAGGGGGAATGGCAGGATGAGGTGGGCCCCACGGCCGAGCCAGCTGGGAGGTTGGACTTGGCGCTGGCGGGAGGTTCGACTTCACGCTCGTGCTGGTGGGCCCCACGATGTCATTCCGCCACCGCCAAAGGCGGAAGGAACATCCCGCCACCCTCCATGGCGGGAGGTGACACGTGTCGCATTTCCAGCCTCCCGCCAGGGCATTTTTGGCTTTTGCGACGTGAGAGGGGTATTTTTGGCGATGGCGAATTGCAGAGGGTCATATTTGTAAAAAAATCCATGGGTCGGCGGCGTGGTCACTCAGGTCGGTGGACCTCACACGGACGTGCAAGGCAGAACCGAATTGACGTCGGCGATCTCATGTTGGACCTCATGATGGGGGCGTAGGCGGGACACCCGGGGCCAAATGCGGCGGTCTGCTGTGGGACCTCACGGTGGTGGTGGAAAGGACAAGGCACTGGCAAACAGGTCGTGGCCATGGTTAATTTTCGTCGACGTCGTGCCGAAAAAGATTGGGTAATCAGCAGAAAAGAAATCATTTATGGATAAGCTGTTGGAGTTAGTTTTTCTCCTTTACCCATAAAAGTGATGTTTACCCCTCTTATCTATGTATGGATAAGTTGTTGGAGTTGTTCTAAAAACATATCTAGTAGTGCCAGTATTGTTCGGCCTGTAAAAACATTGTTAGAGCATATTTAAAAAGCAGTTTGCAAACATGCGAGAAAGGAGCTGAAGAAGCTGTAAACTAAAAGTAAATTTTTTAAAAAAATGCGATGATTGCATTCGTGGCGAAATTTAGAAAACAACGAACACGAACAACAAGATTTGGAGTTCGATCACTCATTCCAAACCAACATAATTTACATAGGCTTAATTAGATATACTAGTTGAATTCATGCGTTGCTACGGGATGGCGAAAAATTATATGAAAAAATAAAACAATTTTTCTAATTTTGAACAAGATATTAGAGGACATATGGTCTATAGTGATACATAAAAAATACCAATTCTTTCTCCAACCTCTTTCATCTTTGGCATTGTTTTTATATTTTAGCACACCTACTAACACTCCTTACATAAAACCGTTGCGAGCTAGCTGGTTAGAAAAGTTTACAAGTTGATGTAGTTATAATTATCTAAAGGATTTCCTTTGAATTCGCCGAGAGCCGCGCCCGCCGGCCATATATCATGGCAGAGGACAGCGTGATGTTGTCTTCCACGAGGACCATCACTACGTCGGGACTTCCCGATTGCTGGCGCCGGCGCACGGCAAAGATGCGAGCTCGACGACACTGCGAGCAACGCCACAACCGGGACAAGGCGGATGCGGGTGTTGCGGTGATTTACGAGGGGTCGAACACCGTGGATATGCTTCTGGCCACCGCCGCCATACCGTGCGGTTGCACCTCCGGGAATCTGCCCACAAACGAGGTACTCACCAGGGACGACGTTGACGCCGACGCCCCTGCTGCTCTTTTCCGGTTCTAAACCTCGACTGTAAGAGATCGAGCCAAGTACGTGCACCATATGTGCCCAATGTAATGCCCGAAAAATATTTTAAAAGAATAACTTCTTCATGCATATTTTTGCCTCTTAAAATATTTTCACTAAAATCCCATTTTCTATCTACTAATTTAGGTTGAGGTAGGTTCGTCCTCCGGATTTCCGTCCGACTTTTAGTTGAACGCTTTTGCCCCTAACTATTCAGCAGTATTACACCCTCTTGCCACTAACCCGGTCGTTGGTCTCCGCCCCAGCACCACCGTCCACCGCCCTCTCCTCCCTCATCGCCCCATCTACCGCCCCCTCCTTCCCCATGGCCCAACGCCGGAGACGAGGGGAGTGCCCCTGGGTTCAGTCTCCGTTCACCAGTCCAACGCCTCCATCTATTCATACAATTCCTGCAAGGCCTCGGACCAAAGGCAGCTGCATCTGGATCCCGGCCATCGGCGGCGCCCTCTCCTCTTCCTCGAGATCAACAGGCCGCACTAACCCTGCCTTGAGATCATCCGCGGCGTCGTTCCCATCCCCTGAATCACGCGTAGCCGATGGCGCTGCCCCCATCCCTTGCATCGCGCAAGGCCAGCAACGTCCCACAATCCGGACGTCCATCGCCTGTGAGGAGGGACTGACACGAGAAATCGGTTTGGGAGGGCGCCGGCTCGCTGAATTTTTGCTGCCGACGGAGGTGATGACCGTGGGAGAATAGAGAAGGTGACATCAGTTGAGGAAGGAAGAGAGCATCGAGGTGGGCACTGCAGGTAGCGACCACTTGAGGAAGGCACCAGATCTTCACCACGTCATAGTTGTTCCGTTGTCTGCTCTCCCTGAACCTTCCCTTCATCTACTTTATTTTCTATCTATCTCATGTGCATTATGAAATCTTATACTGTAGCTGCAATTCTGATCCAGGTAACCCCGGTTCCTTCAAGCCTGCTGCTGCACTAGAAGAGATTGGTGATGATGAAGATGAGATTGTTGTTGTTTCAGTAGATACATGATAGGATTATTATGAAGCAGAGTAGGATTGTCATGATGCTAGAAGAGATCTAGAAACTCAATCATCTGAAGGAATAATTTCTTAAGTTGGCAACACAAAATCTGATGGTTGTGTAGTAAGTGAGGAAAACAACAGCCTCGAGAATCATCTGACTTATGAGGATGTGTAGATTATTATCTCCGAGAATTCACGTAGCATGAATAAAAAGGGCCAAATGAACCTCCAAGTTTTGAAATTCGAGGGGGTTTACAGGCCTGGAGTGACCAAGATGACCATGTTGTGCAGGACATACATGTTGTTGCTTCTTCTATAGGTTCAGAAGAGCGCAAGTCTGGATAGAACTCTCAAGAGGAAAAAAAGTCTAACAAATCCAAGTTGCAGTGGGGTGTCCACGTCTGTGAGGATCCATTCCCCTAGCTCCAGTTTGGAGGAAACTCCAACCTTCAATCGGATGGTTGCTTGACATGTTTTGTGAGCTGTCCTGATGGACTTCTCAGGATTGTCCCGGCACAGCCGGTCCCGATGCTCAGCGACCCATTGAACGATAGTGATGACAAGCCAGAGAAGCAGGACACTTGCTTGACAGCGGTGCCCTAATGAATGCGAGGTAGGCGTCAATGATGTTATCAGGGATACATGCCTGATGCAATGATCCTACATTCTCTCTTTGTGCATAGAGTAGGTTGGTACAGATCGCTGATACTTGCTATAATGTTCACATATCAGTGTTGTACTTTTGATTCTTCTAGTGCTCTTTCAGCCCCCATTGTGTTGGTTGGTAACGTTACTTTTTTAACCTTTTAGTTAAACAATGAATCAGGTTAGTATATCAGTATGATATATTTGAAGCTTGCTGATATAGACACAAACGTCCTGGTGTGGAATGCAGACCCTACCTAGATTCCCATAAATTAGATTCTTTGTGACATTTTTTGCCCGTAAAGATGGTGCTTACCTAGCATTGTGTGACTGTAGTACTGACACATCTAGATATCATCAGATTATTTTGTTACCAACATTTCATCTTTTTGAGTAGTACCCTATGTTAATACCAATCTCCTTTGACTTATAGTTTGTGCTGGGAGAATGAAGGATAAAGGTGCAGACATGTTTAATCCTCACTATCTGTTCCATGTAAAACATGAACTAAGATCATATACTTGTATGTGCACAAGGACTATTTTGTGATGTGCGGCGGGGAACGGAGGAACACGACAACGACAGAGCTGGGCGACCAAGGTCGGGGACGAGCAGCTAGAGCCAGAGGACGCAGGGCCTGCGGGCGTGTGCTTGCAGGGAGGAGAGAACAACGCCGAGGGGCAGAGGAAACTATCATCAACCACCTCTTTTTTCCTCTCGGGACGTGTTTGGTTCGACAATTTTTGTCTGGTATCAGATTACAGCGTAATCGAAATCCCTTAAATGTGTTTGGTTGGCCTGGTCCGTAAACGGTTACCCTGTAAACAGATTACATCCCAGTTTAAGTCTGATTCCGCCCACCCCCCTCCGGAAACAGATCGCATTACCAGAGGAATCGAGGATGGCTCTAACCCCTGGTCCGTCGATCCCCTCCGCTCTCTGTCCCCTGATTCGGCGATCCCCTCTGTTGTATGCCCCCTGATGCGGCGATCCCCTCTACTGGCTGCCCCCGTTCTTCTCCATGCCCGACGCTGGTCACCATGGAGGCAGCAGATCTCCTCCTCAACTTCCTCTGTCACAAGCACCATGACACAGGAGGAGCTGTTGCCGGAGGAGCGGCGGCCCCGTCGACCCCCCTTAGCTGGCCGGTGTTCGTTCCCGCCAATCTCCCCCTCAGCTTCATCCTTCATCTATTCCACAAGCAACTCGTCGGAAGGTGCAGTCGTTGTTTCCATGGAAAAGCACAAGCAGCGGGCGTACAGTAATTAATACCATTACCGAATGGAACCAAACAAAATGATGAAAAGTTCCATTACAGTGCAATCCCACTGTAACCTGATTCCTTTCCCGTTTACATTACCGCTAGCTGAAACAAACACCTTCTCGATGTACTTTCCAAGTCTATGTTCTCTACTCCCTATGTGTTGGAGATATGCCCAAGAGGCAATAATAAAGTGGTTATTATCATATCTTCATGCTTATGGTAAATGTTTACATGCCATGCTATAATTCTATTAACCGGAAACATTAACACTTGTGTGATTTGTAAACATGTAAGAGTCCCTAGTAAAGCCTCTTGTTAAACTAGCTTGTTGGTTAATATATGATCATGGTTTCCTGATCATGAACATTGAGATGTTATTAACAACAAGGTCATATCATTAGGGGAATGATGTGATGGACATACTCCTATAGTTAAGCGTAGCATAAGATCAAGTCATTTAAATAGTTCACTTGCTATAAACTTTTAAATAAATAGTAACCTAAATCCTTCGACCATGAGATCATGTTAATCACCATCACCGGATGGATGCTTTGATGACATCAAATACCACTTTGTAAATGGGTGGTTATACAGGTGGCATTGAGTGTTCGGAAAGTATGTATTAAGGCACATGGATCAAGAGTGGGATTTGTCCATTCATATGATAAATAGATATACTCTGGGACCTCTCAGTGGAATTGTTGGAGATATGCCCTAGAGGCAATAATAAATATAGTTATTATTATATCTTTGTGTTTATGATAAATGTTTACATTCATGCTATAATAGTATTAACAAGGAAACATTGATACTTGTGTGATTTGTAAACTTAATTTGAAGTCCCTAGTATAGCCTCTATACATCACTAGCTTGTTGGTTGATAAATGATTGTGGTTTCCCTATCATGAACATTGAGATGTTATCAACAACAAGATCATATCGTTAGGAGAATGATATGGTGGACATACTCCTATAGATAAGCGTAGCATAAAGATCAAGTCATTTCAATAGTTCAATTGCTATATGCTTTCGATGCATAGTAACCTAATTCCTTCGACCATGAGATCATGCATATCACCTTTACGGATGGATGCTTTGATGACATCAAACACCACACCGTAATCGGGTGGCTATAAAGGTGGCATTGAGTGTTCGGAAAGTATTGGTTGAGACACATGGATCAAGAGTGGGATTTGTCCATCCATATGACGGATAGATATACTCGGGCCCTCTCGGTGGAATGTCATCCAATTGGCTTGCAAGCATGTGACTGGCTCACAAGGGATCACATATCACGGAACGAGAAAAGAGTACTTATCGGTAACGAGGTAGGTATGCGGAGATACCGAAGCGATCATAACCTCGGATAAGTAAACTATCGTGAGACAAAGGGAAATTGGTATCGTATGTAAGTGGTTCATTCGATCGCAAAGTAATCGAGAAATATGTGGGAGCCATATGAATTTCCATTCCTCTGTTGGTTATTGTTAGAGAAGTGTCTCGATCATGTCCGCATAATTCACGAACCGTGGAGACACACTTAAGGATTGACGTTGTTTGAGTAGTTATGGTATTATGAGAAAGAGACCGAATGTTGTTGAGTCTCGGATGGGATCCGGATATCACGAGGTGATCCGGAATAGTCCGGAGAATAAGATTCATATAAGGAAAGTCCCGCTTCGAGTTCGGGAATGATTCCGTGTTTTCATCGAATGTTCTAGAAGGTTCGGAATGTCCAGACCGGAGGGAAGGGTACATGAATGTGTCATTGCATATTGGAATGATTGCATCATGTACTAAGTGTTCTCGCTGTTCCAAATAAAGGATTAAATTGAAAAGTCAAATAGCAAGTTTGAAAAGTCAAACGGCTAAAATTGGAAAGACGGAAAGAGGAAGGAGAGGGAAACCGAGTTGGGGAGGGAATCCCTCCTCCAACCGGCGCGCCTCAAGCCGAGTTGGGGAGGGACTCCCCTCCCTCCCCTTGGCCACCGGCCCCTCCACCTATATAAGGAGGTGGCTCCTCCTAGCACACACAAGTTCCTATCCTCTAAATCTAAACCCTAGCCCTAGCCTCCGGTTTAGAGCCGTTTTGGTTTAGAGCTTCTAATTGCCCTAGCCTCCGGATTAGAGCCTTCTAATTGGTGTGTCTAAACCCTAGACCTCAGGAACTCTCTCATACTCCACCATACTCGCCCGCTTAAGGCGAAGCTCGCGAGATCTCCCTCTACTTCCAGGTACCACGCCTTTGTCGGAATCGCGAGGAGAGTGCTACAACCTCCGCCGCTTTGGAACAAGGGAGAGGAAGGTCTTCGTCGAGTACCGAACGTGACCGATCATGAAGCGCCGTTTAACGCAGGCACGGAAGGATCGTCTACACGATCTTGAGATCGGAAGAGTACGACTACATCACCCACGAGAATCCGCTCTCGTTAAACACTTTGGAATCTTCGAGGGTAAGTTATTCCATCGACTCGTTGCTACAATCTAGTAGATAGATCTTGGCTTGTTTGTTTGTATGCGATAGAAATTTTTGTTTTCCATGCTACGAAACCCTACAAAGGGTATCGAGCCGTGTCTATATGTAGATCTGCACGCAGTAGAACACAATGGTCATTATGGGCGTTGATGCTTTTATTGTCGATTGCTTCTTGTGTACTTTGCATCTTGCGGTATGTTGGGATGCAGCGGACCGGGATAAACTTACATGACATAGTTCATGAGACTTGCTCCACGCTTGACATGCAACTTGGATTGCATAAGTGGCTTTGCGGGTGCCTGCTTTCTCCTAGCATAGTTAAGATCCAATTTACAACGGGTGATCAACAATGCTAGTATCAATGTTGTGGTTCTTGTTCGTAAGTTAGAACGACACTTATTGAAAGCCCCAAACCACGTAAAATATGCAAAGAAAGTAGAGGCGTCTAACTTTGTTTTGTGGTGTGCTGGATGTGATATGGCCATGATTGTGATTATATTTGATGTATGCAATGTTCCTTATTGTAAGTTGGCAACCGCAGAGCCGATGGTTGTCTTTAATTTATGTTAAGACCCGTGTCTATTCAAAGTAGTTGTAATAGTTGAAGACCGTGGGCGACAACCATGGAGAAGCGTCATTGACCTTGATGCAATGCCGGTGATGATAGAGATCGTGTTCGTGCTTGAAGATGGAGATCGGAAGCACAAAGAAGAAAGGCCATATCATATCACATATTATTGAATTGCATGTGATGTTAATCCTTTATGCATCTTGTATTGCTTAGTAGGCGACGGTAGCATTATAATATGATCCCTCAAGCACATGAATTTCAAGTCATAAAGTGTTCACCCTTAGTTAACACCGTTGGTAAAGCTTGTTGTTTCGGAGCACCACGTGATGATCGGGTGTGTTAGATTCCGCAAGTGTATACAACGTGAGCAAGCCAGATTTGCTCATGCGGAAACTAAGGTTTGATCTTGACGAGCCTAGCATGTACAGACATGGTCTCAGAACACGGTTCACCGAAAGGTAAAGCATTAATCATATAGTAGATATGATGAACATGACGATTGTTCGCCATTGAAACTATATCAACTCTCGTGATGATCAGTGTTGATGTAGTGGATTTGGTTCGTGTGATCACTAAAACAATGCGAGGGACGTTGTTTTAAGTGGGAGTTCACCTAGTTTAATTTCATTATTAATTTGAACTCAATTTGTCATAAACTTAGTTTAAACTATTGCAAATATGTTGTAGATCAATGGCAGCCCCTACCATCAATTTTAATGCGTTCCTAGAGAAAGAAAAGTTGAAAAACAATGGAAGCAACTTCGCGGATTGGTTCCGCAACTTGAGGATTGTCCTCATAGCTGGGAATTTGACCTATGTCTTTGGATGCACATGGTGACCCACTGCGGTGATCTTGCCGATGAAGTAAAGAATGTTTACCTCGCTCTAAGAATCAAGACTCCATAGTTCAGTGTGCTATCTTGTATGGTTTGGAATCGAGCTTGAAAAGGTTTGAAGATTCGACCCATATGATATTGTCGAGGATCTCAAATTGATTTTTGAGACTCATGCGGCAATTGAAAGCTATGAGGCTTCGAAAAGTTCTTTAACGCAAGATGGAAGAAGGCAGCTCACAAGTGAGCATGTGCTTAAGATATCCGGGCACGCAAACAAACTTCAAAGCTTGGGTATAGTGATTCCTAATGCTTTGGGGATTTACTGTCCTCCAATCACTACCACCAAGTTACAAGAACTTTGTGATGAACTACAACATGCGTAACATGAACAAGACGTTGCGTAACTCTTTGCCATGTTGAAATCTGCAGAAGTGGAGATCAAGAAAGAGCACCAAGTGTTGTTGGTCAATAAGACCACCAAATTCAAGAAAGGCAAGTCTAAGCAGAAGGGACACTTCAAGAAGGGTGGTAAGAAAGTTACCACGCCGACGAAGAAGACCAAGGCTGGACCCAAGCCTGATACTGAGTGCTTTTACTGCAAGGGAGAAGGTCACTGGAAGCGGAATTGCCCAAAGTACTTGGCGGATCTGAAGAACGACAACATCAAGAAGAAAGGTATATCTGATATACATGTTATTGATGTGTATCTCACTAGTACTCGTAGTAGTGCCTGGGTATTTGATAATCTTCGGTTGCTCATATTTGTAACTCAAACAGTGCAGAATAAACGGAAGCTAGCGAAGAACGAGGTGACGATGCGCTGGGAAACGGATCAAAGGTTGATGTGATCGCTCGGCACGCTACCCTTCATCTACCATCGGATTAGTTTTATACTTAAATAATTGTTATTTGGTGCTGCGTTGAGCATGAACATTATATCGGATCTTGTTTATTGCGTAGACTACACTTGTTTAAGCACGAGAATAATGGTTGTTCGATTTATATGAGTAATATGTTTTATGCACATGCACCTTTGATAGATGGTCTATTCTTATTGAATCTCGATAGTGGAAATACACATATCAACAACATTGAGGCTAAATGTTTGAAATCAAGCGATAATTCGACCTATATGTGGCAATCGCTGCCTTGGTCACATTGGAGTGAAACGATGAAGAAACTCCATTCGATGGACTTCTTGAATCACTTGATTTTGAATCACTTGAAAGATGCGAAGCATGTCTGATGGGTAAAATGACTAAGACTCCATTTTCTGGTATGATGGAGCGAGCTACAGACTTATTGGAAATCATACATACCGATGTGTGTGGCCCAATGAGTGTAGCATCGCGCGGTGGTTATCGTTATGTTCTTACCTTCACGGATGACTTGAGTAGATATGGGTATATCTATTTTATGAAACATAAGTCCGAGACTTTTGAGAAGTTTAAGGAGTTTCAAAGTGAGGTAGAGAATCAACGTAACAAGAAGATTAAATTTCTACGTTCTGATCGTGGAGGTGAATATCTAAGTTACGAGTTTGGCGAGCATTTGAAGAAATGCGGAATACTTTCTGATTGACACCGGGAACACCACAACGTAATGGTGTGTCCGAACGTCGTAATCGAACTCTCTTAGATATGGTTCGTTCTATGATGTCACTTACAAATTTACCGCTATCATTTTGGGGTTATGCATTAGAAACAGCCGCATTCACTTTAAATAGGGCACCGTCTAAATCCGTTGAAACGACACCGTATGAATTATGGTTTGGGAAGAAACCTAAATTTTCGTTCCTTAAAGTTTGGGGATGCGAAGCCTATGTAAAGAAGTTACAGCCGGACAAGCTTGAACCCAAAGCAGAAAAATGTGTCTTCATAGGATACCCAAAGGAAACTATTGGGTATACCTTCTATCATAGATCCGAAGGCAAAATATTCGTTGCCAAGAATGGATCCTTTCTAGAGAAGGAATTTCTCTCGAAAGAAGTGACTGGAAGGAAAGTAGAACTCGACGAGGTTGTCGAACCTTCTCTCGAAATTGCGAGTAGCGCAAAGACCGAAGAAGTTCCCGTGGTGCCTGCACCAATAAGAGAGGAACCTAATGATGGTGATCATGAAACTTCGGTTGAAGTTGCTACAAAGCCTCGGAGGTCAACGAGAACTCGTACCACTCCAGATTGGTATGATCCCGTTATGAGTGTCATGTTGGTGGACAACACCGATGATCCCGAGACATATGAGGAAGCGATGATGAGCCCAGATTCCAATAAATGGCAAGAAGCCATGAAATCCGAGATTGGATCCATGTACGAAAACCAAGTATGGACTTTGGTGGACTTACCGGATAGCCGGAAGGCTATCGAGAACAAATGGATTTTCAAGAAGAAAACAGATGCTGATGGTAATGTTACTGTCTATAAAGCTCGACTTGTCGCAAAAGGGTTTCGACAAATTCAAGGAGTTGACTACGATGAGACTTTATCACCAGTAGCGAAGCTAAAGTCTGTGAGGATTATGTTAGCAATCTCTGCATATTATGATTATGAGATATGGCGATGGATGTCAAAACAAAGATTCCTCAATGGAGATATTGATGAAGAGTTGTATATGATGCAACCCAAAGGTTTTGTCAATCCTAAAGATGCTAACAAGGTATGCAAACTTCAACGGTCCATCTATGGATTGAAGCAAGCATCCCGTTGGAATCAACGCTTTGATAAGGTAATCAAAAGTTTTGGTTTTATACAAACTTATGGAGAAGCTTGTATTTACAAGAAAGTGAGTGGGAGCTCAGAGCATTCTTAATACTATATGTGGATGACATATTGTTGATTGGGAATGATGTAGACCTTCTTAATAGTGTCAAGGAATATTTGAATAATAGTTTTCAATGAAGGATCTTGGCGAAGCGACTTACATATTAGGCATAAAGATTTACAGAGATAGATCAAACGCCAAATATCATTGTCACAGTACATATTTGGACAAAGTTCTAAAGAGGTTTGGAATGGAAGAAAGCAAGAAAGGGTTCTTGCCCATGTTGCTCAATACGACCTTGAGTAAAACTCAAAGTCCGACATCGCAGAAGATAGAGAAAGGATGAGTAAGACTCCTATGCCTCAGCCATAGGATCTCTAATGTATGCCATGCTATGTACTAGACCCGACATTGCATATGCCGTTAGTTTAACTAGCAGATATCAAAGTGATCCAGAGTGGATCATTGGACAACGGTCAAAAACATCCTTAAGTACTTGAGAAGAACTAAGGATATGGTTCTTTCTTATGGAGGTGATGAACACTCGTTGTTAATGGTTATACCGATGTTAGTTGGAACACCGATCCGATGATTCTAAATCACAATCCGGACACGTATTTATTTTGAATGGTGCAGCAGTTATCCGGAGGAGTGCAAAGCAAAGCATTGTGGAGAGATCTTCAAGAATCGAATACATGGTCGCTTCGGAGGCTTCACAAGAAGCGATATGGATGAAAGAGTTCATTACAGGCTGGGTGTGGTTCCTAGTGCCTGGACCCAATGTCTATCATCTTGTGATAACATGGGAGCCATAGCCAATGCGCAAGAACCAAGGTCACACAAGAAGTCACATCAAGCTGCGTTTTCACGCTATTCGAGAACATATCCAGGATGGGGATATAAAGATTTGCAAAGTACACACAGATCTGAATATGGCGGATCCATTGACTAAACCTCTCCCGAGGGCAAAACATGACCAACACCAAACTGCCATGGGTGTTCGGTATATTACCATGTAATCTAGATTAGATGACTCTAGTGCAAGTGGGAGACTGTTGGAGATATTCCCTAGAGGCAATAATAAATGTAGTTACTATTATATCTTTGTGTTTATGATAAATGTTTACATTCATGCTATAATAGTATTAACAAGGAAACATTGATACTTGTGTGATTTGTAAACTTAATTTGAAGTCCCTAGTATAGCCTCTATACATCACTATCTTGTTGGTTGATAAATGATTGTGGTTTCCCTATCATGAACATTGAGATGTTATCAACAACAAGATCATATCGTTAGGAGAATGATATGGTGGACATAATCCTATAGATAAGCGTAGCATAAAGATCAAGTCATTTCAATAGTTCAATTGCTATATGCTTTCTGATACATAGTAACCTAATTCCTTCGACCATGAGATCATGCATATCACCTTTACGGATGGATGCTTTGATGACATCAAACACCACACCGTAATCGTGTGGCTATAAAGGTGGCATTGAGTGTTCGGAAAGTATTGGTTGAGACACATGGATCAAGAGTGGATTTGTCCATCCATATGACGGATAGATATACTGGGCCCTCTCGGTGTAATGTCATCCAATTGGCTTGCAAGCATGTGACTGGCTCACAAGGGATCACATATCACGGGAACGAGAAAAGAGTACTTATCGTAACGAGGTTAAAATAGGTATGTAGATACCGACGATCATAACCTCGGATAAGTAAACTATTGTGAGACAAAGGGAAATTGGTATCGTATGTAAGTGGTTCATTCGATCGCAAAGTAATCGTAGAAATATGTGGGAGCCATATGAATTTCCAGATTCCTCTATTGGTTATTGTTCGGAGAAGTGTCTCGATCATGTCCGCATAATTCACGAACCGTAGGGAGACACACTTAAGGATTCGACGTTGTTTGAGTAGTTATGGTATTATGAGAAAGAGACCGAATGTTTTTAGGAGTCTCGGATGGGATCCGGGATATCACGAGGTGATCCGGAATAGTCCAGAGAATAAGATTCATATAAGGAAAGTCCCGTTTCGGAGTTCGGGAATGATTTGTTTTCGGAATGTTCTAGAAGGTTCCGAATGTCCCAAGACTCCGGAGGAAGGGGTACATGAATGTGTCATTGCATATTGGAATGATTGCATCATGTACTAAGTGTTCTCGCTGTTCCAAATAAAGGATTAAATTGAATCCTAAATTAAAAGTCAAATAGCAAGTTTGAAAAGTCAAACGGCTAAAATTGGAAAGAGGAAAGAGGAAGGAGAGGGAACCGAGTTGGGAGGGAATCCTCCTCCACCGCGGCGCCTCCTCCAAGCCGAGTTGGGAGAGGACTCCTCCTCCCTTGGCGTCGGCCCTCCACCTATATAAGGAGGGTGGCCCTCCTAGCACACACAAGTTCCTATCCTCTAAATCTAAACCCTAGCCCTAGCCTCCGGTTTAGAGCCGTTTTGGTTTAGAGCTTCTAATTGCCCTAGCCTTCAGATTAGAGCCTTCTAATTGGTGTGTCTAAACCCTAGACCGCCGAGGAACTCTCTCATACTCCACCATACTCGCTCCGGCTTAAGGCGAAGCCCTGCGAGATCTCCCCTCTACTTCCGGTACCACGCCGTTGTGCTGTCGGAATCGCGAGGAGAGTGCTACAAGCTCCGCTACCTGCTGGAACAAGGGAGAGGAAGGTCTTCGTCGAGTACCGAACGTGTGACCGACTACGGAAGCGCTGCCGGAACGCAGCGCCGGAAGGATCGTCTACACGATCTTGAGATCGGGAAGAGTACGACTACATCACCCACGAGAATTCGCTCTCGTTAAACACTTTGGAATCTTCGAGGGTAAGTTATTCCATCGACTCGTTGCTACAATCTAGTAGATAGATCTTGGCTTGTTTGTTTGTATGCGATAGAAATTTTTTGTTTTCCATGCTACGAAACCCTACAGGAATGTCATCCAATTGGTTTGCAAGCATGTGACTAGCTCATAAGGGATAACATATCATAGGAACGAGTAAATAGTACTTATCGGTAACGAGGTTGAACTAAGTATGCAGAGATACTCACGATCAAAACTCGAATAAGTAAAGTATCGCGAGACAAAGGGAAATTGGTATCGTATGTTAATGGTTCATTCGATCATGAAGTAATCGTAGAAATATGTGGGAGGCATATGAATTTCCAGATTCCTCTATTGGTTATTGATCGGAGAAGAGTCTCGGTCATGTCTGCATAATTCACGAACCGTAGGGAGACACACTTAAGGATTCAATGTTTTTTGTAAGAATACCGAATGTTTTTGGAGTCTCGGACGAGATCCAGAAATCACGAGGAGATCCAGAATGGTTCGGAGAATAAGATTCATATAAGGAAAGTCCAATTCCGGAGTTCGGGAATGTTTTCGGTGTTTTCACCGGAATGTTCTAGAAGGGTCTAGAAGTTCCACCGAACCAGAAGGGGAAGGGTACATGGATGTTTCATGACAAAGTGGAATGGTTGCATCATGTCCTAGGTCACTTGGCTGGACACTTGGAAGAGAGAAATCAAACTCTAATTTGAAAGTCAAAAAGGTAGTTTGAAAAGTCAAATCCCAACATGGTTTCCGAGTTAGGGAGGATTTCTGAGTTAGGGAGGGTTTCCACCTGGGTTGGGAACACCCTTGGACGCCCCACCTATATAAGGAAGGGTGGAGGCGCACCCCAAGGTATCTGATGAGTGCAGCAGCACTTCATTGGGAGACCCCAAGAGGAAGGTATGATGAGCACAGCAACAAGTTTTCCCTCAGTAAGAAACCAAGGTTATCGAACCAGTAGGAGGAAGGAAATGACTCAAAGGTGTTGCTAGCAACTTGGAGACCTACACAACACAAACTCAAGACTTTGCCCCAACGAACAGTGAGGTTGTCAATCTCACTGGTTTGATGTAATAAGGATTAACTGTATGGTGTGGAAGGTAATGGTGGTTTGCAACAAGTAAACAGTAATAGTGGAAGATGTATCAATGGTAAAGATTGGACCGGGGTCCATAGTTCACTAGAGGTGTTCTCCTTAGATAAACAAACATGACATGTTGGGTAAACAAATTACAGCAGGGAAATTGACAGGACTGAGCAAGGCATAACAATGCAATACTATACATCAAGATCCTATGATATTCGATTGGGAAATACAACAAGATACATAGACCGCCATCCAAATGCATCTATGAGTAGAATTCCACCTTTGGGTTATCATCTGAACCCCCTCTAGTATTAAGTTGCAAGCAACAGACAACTGCTTTAAGCAAAGTGTGTAAGGTAAATAATCCACTTGTTCCATGAACAAGAGACCGTTGTTTTCTCCCTAGTGGCAAAAACACATCTACAACCTTAGAGATTTCTGTCAATTCCTTTAGATTAAATAGAGGCATGAACGCACTATCAAGCATAAATACCCCCTCTTGGAGTCACTAGCAACTACTTGGCCAAGATAGCTACTAACAACGGAGAGCATGCAAGATCACAAACAACACAGACATGATAGAATCAATAAGACAAAACCATTAATCAATCTGACATAGTAATCTCAATATACATCGGATCCCCGCAAACACAACATGCATGATTACAAATAGATGAGATCTTGATCATAAACGGAGCTCACAAGATCTAAACATGAAAGCACAAAGGAGGAGATACAACCATCTAGCTACTACATGGACCCGTAGTCCAAGGTGGAACTACTCACGCTTCATACCGGAGGCTGGCATGATGAAGAAGAAGGCCTCCGAGATGATCTCCCCTCCGGCAGGGTGCCGGGAAGAGCTTCAGATCCCCCCGATCTAGGGACGATGGTGGCGGCGCCTACAGACGGTTTCGTGAAATATTGATCGGGTACTTAGGGTTTAGGTGTCGGGGGCTTCTTATAGGCGAAGAGGCGAGGCTGGGAGGCGGCCAGGGGCGCACACCCTGCCCAGGCACGGCCTAGGGTGGGATCGCACCTAGGGGGTGCGGCCTCCCTGTGGCTCCCCTCCGTTTCTCCTCTGGACTTTGTGTTCTCCTTGGTTAAATATTGACTTTGGCTTTTGTCCCGTCCAATTCTGAGAATATTTCCTTACTAGCTTTTCTGGAACCAAAAACACAAGAAAACAGGCAACTGGAACCGTGGCATCTTATTAATAGGTTAGTACCAGAAAGCATATAAAAACACCTCAAAGTGTAGACAAAGCAAAGCAAAGTAGATACTAAACAAGCATGGAACATCAAAAATTATAAATACGTTTCCGACGTATCAAGCACCCCCAAGATTAACTCCTGCTCGTCCTCAAGTAGGTAAGTGATAAAAGAATAATTTTTGAGGTGACATGCACCATCAAAACCAAGATCAAACCATTTTCAAGCATTGAAAGCTGGGATCAAAGAACTCTAAATATGAGCATGTAAGATGGAGTTCTAACAATAAGACAAAGTAACTATGCACGCAACATGAAAGGCTACTAATGACCCACAAGTATAGGGGATTGCAACAGTCTTCGAGGGTAGTATTACCCAATTTATTGATTCGACACAAGGGGAGCCAAAGAATACTTGCAAGCCTTAACAACTGAGTTGTCAATTCAGCTACACCTGGAAATAGTTCTTTCTTACAGAAGTTTATCAGTAGCAACAGTTTTGTAGTAGCAATAGCAAAACAACAGCAACAAAACAAGAGCAATAGTAACAGTAGTAGCGAATAGTAGGATATGAGCGCGGTAGGCATAGGGATGGATGGACGAGCGTTGCATGGACGGGTCTAAACATGTAACTTAAAGATCTAGGGCAATTGCAGATAAATAAGAATAAGCATCCAAGTACTAAACAATCATAGCCATGTGCTCCATATATAGTCATGCGTGCTCGCAATGAGAACTTGCACAACATATTTTGTCCTGCCAGCCCGTTGTAGCGGGGTCTCAAGGGAACTTCTGGCAATTAAGGTGCTCCTTTTAATAGAGCACCGGAGGAAAGCATTAACACTCCATGAACATATGTGATCCTCACATCACAGCCATCCCCTCAGGTTGTCCCAATTTCTGTTACTTTGGGGCCTTTGGATCCGGACAATGATATATGTGCACAACTTGCAGATAAGATCACAAACAATACTATCATAATGATTCAATAATAAGTTCAGATCTGAGATCATGGCACTCAGGCCCTAGTGACAAGCATTAAGCACAACAGGTTGCAACAAAGTCCAATAGCACTAATAGAGATACTAGGTACCATGCCCTAACAATCTTATTCGATTACATGATATAACTCGTTCAATCCCTACCATCCCCATAGCCTACAGCAGGGGATTACTCACTCATGGATGAGGGAAACATTGATGGTTGATGGAGAGGCGTTGGTGATGATGATGACCATGATCCTCCCCAAATTCCCCAGCCCGGCAGGGTGCCAGAATGGAGTTTCTTGTTCCAAATCGTGGCTTCTGGTGGTGGCGGCGCAGCGGAACTCTTTCTGGTAAAACATCGACCCCCCCTCGGTTTTTAGGTCAAGAGGAATCTTATAGGCGAAGAGGGAGCCTAAGGGGGTGCCTGGGGAAGCCACACCCTCCCCAGGCGCGGGCTGGGCCCACTCGCGTGGCAGGGGGTGTGGGCCCCTAGGGCTCCACTCCGTCTCATACTATGGCTCCGTGGATCTTCTGGTGAAATAGGATATTTGGCATATTTTCCTGGATTTTTCCTGATAGTTGATTTTCTGCACTCCGTATCATACTCTGGTTCCGTGGATCTTCTGATGAAATAGGATATTTGGCATATTTTCCGGGATTTTTCCTGATAGTTGATTTTCTAAACAAAAACTAGACACCAAGGTAATTCTGCTGAAAACAACGTCAGTATGTGTTAGTTGTATCCAAATCACACAAGTTTAGAGGAGAAACAATAACAAAAGTGTTCGAGAAAGTAGATACGTTTTGGACGTATCAACTCCCCCAAGCTTAGCTTATTGCTTGTCCTTAATTCAGTTGAAAACTGAGTGCGATAAAAGAACTTTCACGAACACATTTGCTTCATATGATGTATATATTCTCAGCACAGGAGTAGATACTTAGAGAATTCATAATAAGGAGTATGCAACTAAGTCTACTTAATAGTCATTGCAAGCTATGAAGAAAAACCAACTCAATAATAATAAGTAGCATGAAACATAAACATAAGCAGCATTGCAATGCTCATAATAACGTATGATAGAGTGGTATCTCGCTTGCCTTTGATTGTAGAGCACAATATAAATGCCAAGGCACCTCTAAAGTTTGCATGAAGACTAGAAGTAAAGATATCAGAGATACAAGCATCAAAGTCATGACTTAATTAACCAAGTTTTGAGACAAGCACATTACACTAAGAATGACAACTATGCTCTCAAGAAGGTGCTCATAGAATAAGTGGTGACTCAACAAGGAAGTGAAAAGGTTTTGAAAAGTTTGAATGGCTCCCAAATGCTAAAAGTAAGGCACTCATTATCTTTGATCTCTCATTGCCCCTATCATAGGCATCTTCATGTGGTTAATGGTGAAAGTGAGGTCCAATATGAGTTATATGCTTGACATGCCATAAATTGGAAATCCCATGTCCCTTGAGTATGAGGGCCGCTCCTCATGCTACTCAACTTTAGTTACCTGTAAGTTCTTGTCACTGTAAATACATGCATATCATAGAGAACAGCCAATGGGGTACCCCTTGCACATGATACATGAGCTATCCCATAATCAAAATGACAAGGCAAGCAGACAATGAGCATCTCAGCGATCTTTTTATTTGCTATTTGCATAGGTTTTTATTGAGGATGCTTCACAGATTGCTCATTATGGTTATGTTGCAAGTTTCCACCATGATTAGGCATGGCTTAGGCTAGCAGCCCAGGCATTTCTCTAACACATATATATAACTCCATGAACTCACAAGCTCCCCTTTTATTTCACACCGATGACATCTGCAAACAAAAGAGCATGATATCAACTGGATATTTATCCATAAGTGTTGAAAGCGTTCCCCATGACAGCACGGTTATGCTATCTTCTAGCCTATAATTTGCAAGCATATAACTTTCATGGACAGTCACAATGGTTCAGGTTTATTAAGTGCAAGGAATAAACTATGCCATCAAGTTTGTGAGAGCTTTACTAACTAACTTTCTCAAAATAGTCAAACATTTTATTTGGAAGAAAACAAGGCATAATGAATATGCACTGAATAACAAATGATGCTAATAGGTAGGTATGGTGGACACTGTTGGCAATAATGGTTTTTGGGGAGTTGGATGCACAAGTGGAGCTCATACTCAGTGCAAGTGAAGGCTATCAATAGAGAGGGAGTGACAAACGGGAGATCAATAACTGTCATAATCATGCTTGCAACAAAACATGACTAATTATGGCATAAAAGTGATACAAGAACTCTGAGGCAAAATAAATCATCGAGGCTTACTGACTATTGTTTTAGTCATATGCATGCGTGAGCATGTGCCAAGAAGATTCACATGAAACATTTAGAGGAGGATACCACAATATCATACCAAAATATGAATAGAACAACGCAAGCAAACATTCATATGACAAGCTACAAACTATTAGAAAGCTGGAGATAATCACAAGAAAGCAAGAACTACTAAGCATCCATAAATAACATACACCTTAGATGAACAGACTAACCATGCTCACCATGATGAGTATATGTACAAAAATGAAAACAAATAGAGTTTGTTACCAGCCTCTTACCACACCTCAAGTTGTCTTAATCTTCATTATTTCCCTTCACTTGTGTGACTTGAATAATAACATGAAACCAAACTCCACTAAGGAGGCTGAACCCTGCAGAGAACTCACAACACCAAAGAAGAAGAACAAATATTTGTTTTTGATTTTTTAAAACAAGCAAACAAAGCAAAATCTTTTTGGATTTTTCTTTAAGGCAAACCAAAGCTAGAAAACAAAGAAACAAACCAAGATAAACAATGAAAATATTTTTGGTATTTTTGTGTTTTGAGAAAGCAGAAACAAAAACCAAAAAGAAAGCGAAAAAATGGATACACAAAGAAACGACGAAACATGATATATAGATGAGTGTGATGTCGGTATACCTCCCCCCAAGCTTAGGATTTTGTCCTAAGTGGGGCTCAACTCCATGGTGACCAAGATGGCGCACCTCCGTAATCTGACGAGGAGGCCCCTTCGTCCTGGTACGAGCTTGAGGACTCCCATGTGTAGTGCATAGAGGGGTCGTATGAGGGTGCGTCCTCCTGATAGTGTCCATGGAAGCCAAGAATGCGCAGCTTCTCGTCCATCTCCTCCTTGGAGCGTGACAAAGGTCCCTGGGAAATACTGAACAAAGTGGTTTGGGGGATAGGGATCTCTCTCTCTTCCCCGTCAGTAAACAACATTCTATAAACCAGGCTCTCAAGGTAGAGCTAGTAGTGACAAAGTGATGCGCCTTCATGGTAGCAAGATCAAGCCTCAGAGGAGCCAAAACTCTATCATTTGGATCAACAACAAGGTCCAAGGCAACAACAACACGTGCAACAATAATACCCCCATAAATGGGTCCCTTAGCAGCTAAGCGACGAGCAATGAGAGAACCAAGATTGTACCTGGTTTCATTGTTGAGAGCAATAACTAGGAAGGCCAAATGATAGTTGGAAATATTGCTGGTGTTCTCCCTACCAAGAACACTAGTGGAAAGATAATAAGGAAAGTACCTGATAGCTGGGAGTTGAATATTTCTTATCTTTCCCCGCTGGGCTCTATGGCCATCATCATTGGTTATCATGCGGTAGAGCTCCAACAAATCAGTGGGTTGAGATGGAATCTTCTTCACTATCCCAGCTATACCAATACCCAGGATCTCACAAAATTTCTTCAATGTCATGGAGTAAGGCCTTCCATAAATTCTGAAAGACACATCTGGTTTAAACAAGCTGTTAGAAAAAGAGAAGCTCTCCACAAAGGTTTTAGTGAGCGTAGCATACTGCACGCTCTCACCTTGCATATAACTCGTTAATCCAACCCTCTGAACCAAGGTTAGGAAATCATTGAGAATCCCAGTAGCCTGCAAAAATGTAGGACAAGGAAAGGTACAAGGGTGTGCATCCCCCTCATCTCCCTCGTCGCCAAATCGCGATGTAATGAGATCCTCATTGTATGAGGACCTAGCTCGGGAGGATGATCTTGAAGGCCTTGCCCTCCTAGGTGCATCACTCTCAAATATTTCACCAAATGTGTGGTTGTCCATGACCTCTTTTTTTCTAAAATTTTTAGACAAACATCAAACCAAGTGATTTCAAAATTAGTAAATGATGAGAAACTACTATAGGAACTTGCTAGAGGGCTACGCATGCATCAAAATGAAATCTATAAGCATAAAACAAGCATGCAAGCTCACACAACCTGACACCTATAGCAGCAAAATACTCAAGCTACAATCTACCAATCATAAATCTAATTGGACAAGTGGAGGAGGCACATACCAGGGAGCAATCCCTCCAAAAATTAGTAGCAAAGATGGGCTGAGCAAGGAGATCGAAAATCAGGAGCAAGAACAGCAGGAACTCGAGCTTGAGAAATTTTTCCGGTGTTTTTCAGGAGAGAGAAAGAAAATGGCTGGGAGGAGACACTTTGGAGGGCCATAGGTGGGCCACACCCTAGCCAGGCGCCACTTGGGGGCTAGCCACGCCACCCAGGGGTGTGATGGCCTGGTGGGTCCCCCTGTGCCAGTCCAGGTGTCCCTCCGCCCCTTTTTTCGAGGAAAACTTTATTATGAATTTTCTGGGATTTTTCGGGAAACTTTATTTTTGGCCAATTTTCAGGGTATGAAAATTGATTTTCTCGCAGAAAAGATTTTTTTTAGAAGAAGCAAAAGCAAACAAAAACCAAACTACGGAAGTTCTAAGACACTCTAACAAGCAAACAACTAGCAAAACCAAAGCTAACAAGAGAAAAAATAAAGACTAGGAAGGAGAAAAGTAAAAGTGAGCAAGTATAACCACAATGAAAACATTATTTTGTTCATTAAAATCCTTTTGTTAACAAGGTTGATCAAGTCTTGTTACCAAAATAATCTTATATGAAACAAAACTTTGCATTCCACAAGGTGATTATGTTACCTCAAACTTGATAGCAATGGTCCCAATCATAATAGTTTCAAAACTTTCTTGTGGAATGGGACAATATATTTCTCCAACCTTGATGCTCTCAATATTTTCAATGGAATTCAGACAATAGCTCTTAGCAACCTTCTTGGGGAAATAGACAGTATGCTCTTTGTCATTAACATTAAAAGTTAATTTTCCTTGATTACAATTGATGACAGCACCTGCAGTATTAAAAAAAAGGTCTCCCAAGAATAATAGACATATTATCATCTTCAGGCATTTCAAGCACAACAAAATCATTCAAAACCAAGCAATTATGAGCCACTTGAACAGGAACATTCTCACATATACCAACAGGAATAGTAGTTGACTTATTAGCCATTTGCAAAGATATATCAGTTGGTATCAACTTTTCTAGCTGGAGTCTCTTGTAGAGAGAAAAAGTCATAACACTAACTCCAGCTCCCAAATCACATAAAGCAGTTCTAACATAATTGTTCTTAATAGAGCAAGGAATAGTTGGTATACCTGGATCACCAAGTTTCTTTGGAACCTTACCATTGAAGGAATAATTAGCAAGCAAAAGTAGAAATCTCCTCGTTAGGAATCTTCCTTTTATTAGAGACAATATCCTTCATATACTTTGAATAAGGAGGCAACTTAATAGCATCAGTCAAAGTAATTTGCAAAAATAAAGGTTTCATCCACTCACAAAACTTGTTGTAGTGTTCCTCCTCCTTTGACTTGTGTTTCTTACCTGGAAAAGGCATAGGTTTCTGCACCCAAGGTTCTCTCTCATTACCATGTTTATTAGCAATAAAATCTTACTTAGTGTACCTAGTGTTCTTAGTGTGCTTCTCAGGTTCTTCCTCAACTTCCTCCTTATCAGGAGCATCATTTTTATCATTACCACTCTCAATTTCAGCATCAGAGACAGATATACTATTAGGATCTAGAACAGGTTCAAGTGGTTCCTCAACTATTTAATGTTTCCTTTTCTTTCTCTTATGAGGACTACCACTACTTTCACCTTGTTGAGAATCCTGCTCAATTCTTTTAGGGTGTCCTTCAGGATATAAAGGATCTTGAGTAGCCATACCACTCCTAGTTCTAATTCCATAAGCATCTTTATCTCCTGAGGCATTAACTAGCATATCCTTTTGTACCTTAGCAAGTTGATCAATTTGAGTTTGAACCATTTGAAAGTGTTTACAAAGCATTTTAATATCATTAATAGTTCTTTCCACAATATATTTCAACTAATTAATAGCTCTAGAGTTTTCCAATAAATGATTCTGAACTTGTTTATTAAAATTACCTTGTTTAACAATAAATGTGTGAAGTTCCTTTAAGCATTGATCAGGAGGCTTACCATCAGGAATATCACCTTCATCAAAGTGGAGAGAGTGTACCTCAATAGTAGATGAGTGGGGAATTGGCTTACATAATTCTTCTATAGGAGGTAGATTCTTCACATCTTCAGCTCTAATACCTTTCTCCTTAAGACATTTCTTAGCTTCTTTCATCACTTCATCATTTAATGCAATCATTCCCCTCTTCTTTGGTGTTGGAACTGGTTCAGACACAACTGGTTCAGGAGTAATAGGCTTAGGTGTATTTAGCTCAGTAAGTGCAATCATCATAATTCTTGCTTATTTTAGCCATTAATTTTTCAGCATCTGTAGGAGTTCTTTTCCTGAAAACACAATCAGCAAAGCTATCTAGGTATGTCCTAGAATCATCAGTTAGTCCATTATAATAAATATCAAGAAGCTCATTTTTAGGTAATGGACATCCAGGATGTGCATGAATCAAGGCACAGAACCTTGTCCATGACTTAGGCAATTTCTCTTCTTCTCCCTATTTAAAATCAAAAAGTCTCTGCAAAGCAGCATGTCTAGCACTGGGAGGAAAATATTTCTGGAAGAAATAAGCAATCAAACAATCAGGGCTATCAACGGAACCAGGAGGTAATCTATTAAACCAAGCTTTAACTTCTCCTTTTAGTGAAAAAGGGAAGATCTTAGTAACAAAGTACTTGCGCATCTTAAAATCATCAGAGAATAAAGCACTCATAGTGGAAAGCTCATTCATATGAGCCACAACACTCTCATTTTCAGTCCCACAAAAAGGTTCTTTCTCAACAATGTCTAAATAGGATAAATCAAGAGAAAAATCATAATCTTTATCTTTAATATCTATAGGAGAGGTGGCAAACTTAGGATCAGAGGATAATTTAGGAATAATGGTACGTCTCTCAAGGAGACTCTTAATAGCACTAGCACCATGTGTGTTTCGACACTCCTCAAAATTCATCACTAAACTCAATGTAACCATCATTAATATCATATCTCTCTCTAGACTCAGGTGAGCTAATAGGTGTGATAGTTTCTTCACTAGGAGTTTCACTATTTCCTAGACTAGCCATAGTAACATCTAGGAAAGGACCTAATGAACCACTCTCATCAAGCACAATAGAAGTAACATCATGAGTATCAAAAGCAGTTTCAGATTCAGCAGTAGTAGAAGTGTGTGTAGCATGAGTATGTGGAGGTGGAGTAACAAGCTTACTCATAACAGACGGTGAATCAAGAGCAACAGAGGTGTTTAGGACTGTACCTCTTCTTGTAGTGGATGGTAAAATAGGAAACTTTCCATCACGAGACTTCCCCATGATGAAAGGAGTAGCAGTGAACAATAATATATCCAAGTGAACTTACAAATAAAGCTATGTTCCCCGGCAACGGCGCCAGAAAATAGTCTTGATGACCCACAAGTATAGGGGATCACAATAGTCTTCAAGGGTAGTATTACCCAATTTATTGATTCGACACAAGGGGAGCCAAAGAATACTTGAAAACCTTAACAACTGAGTTGTCAATTCAGCTACACCTAGAAATAGTTCTTGCTCACAGAAGTTTATCAGTAGCAATAGTTTTGTAGTAGTAATAGCAAAGCAACAGCAGCAGCAAAACAAGAGCAATAGTAACATTAGAGCAAACAGTAGGATATGAGCGCGGTAGGCATAGGGATGGATGGACGGGCATTGCATGGAAGATTCTAAACATGTAACTTTAAGATCTAGGGAAATTGCAGATAAATAATAATAAGCATCCAAGTACTAAACAATCATAGACATGTGCTCCATATATGCGTGCTTGCAATGAGAACTTGCACAACATCTTTTGTCCTGCCATCCCGTTGCAGCGGGGCCTCAAATGAACTACTGGCAATTAATGTGCTCCTGTTAATAGAGCACCGGAACAAAGAATTAACACTCCGTGAACACATGTGATCCTCACATCACAGCCATCCCATTAGGTTGTCCCAATTTCTGTCACTTCGGGGCGTTTGGATCCTGACAATGATATGTGTACACAACTTGCAGATAAGATCACAAACAATACTATCATAATGATTTAATAATAAGTTCAGACCTGAGATCATGGCACTCGGGCCCTAGTGACAAGCATTAAGCACAACAAGTTGCAACAAAGCCAAATAGCACTAATAGAGGTACTAGGCACCATGCCTAACAATCTTATTCGATTACATGATAGAACTCATCCAATCCCTACCATCCCCATAGCCTACAGCAGGGGACTACTCACTCATGGATGAGGGAAACATTTATGGTTGATGGAGATGCATTGGTGATGACGATGGAGATGATCCTCCCGAAATTCCCCGTCCCGACAGGGTGCCAGAACGGAGTTTCTGGTTCCGAACCGCGGTTTCTGGTGGTGGCGGCGCAACGGAACTCTTTCTGGAAAAACGTCGACCCCCCCTCGGTTTTTAGGTCAAGAGGCATCTTATAGGCGAAGAGGGATCCCCAGGGAGATTCCTGGGGCAGCCAGACCCTCCCTAGGCGCGAGCTGGGCCTACCCGCGCGGCAGGGGGTGTGGGCCCCCCAGGGCTCCACTCTGTCTCGTACTCTGGCTCCGTGGATCTCCTGGTGAAATAGGATTTTTGGCATATTTTTTGGGATTTTCCTGATAGTTGATTTTCTGCACAAAAACTAGACACCAAGGTAATTCTGCTGAAAATAGCGTCAGTCTGTGTTAGTTGTATCCAAATCACACAATTTTAGAGGAGAAACAATAGCAAAAGTGTTTGGGAAAGTAGATACGTTTTGGACGTATCAGCTACAAACAAAGATCATGAATAACATGCATTGAAAAACGTTTGTTTGTTTCACATACAGAAAACATGGCATAGCGGCATTCAGCTTGTCCCTCATACAGTAGCAAATAAATGCATAGGACACCTTCAGAGTTCATAAGAGTGACTAGATACAAATAACACAAGAACAAGTAATATCAACAATATGTATCAATCAATAAGTTTTGGGACAATGCACATAGAACTAAGAATGACAACTATGCTCTCTTAACTGGTGCCTAAAGGTAGAATGTGGAGACTCAATATAATAGTGGAAGAAAGACCCTTCATAAAGGGAAGCAGGGATTTCAAGTTTCAAAAAGAGCTTCCAAAAATTATGGTACTTGCTTTCAGCCCTCATTGCCCCTATCATAAGCATCATTAAGTGATTAAGGTTAAAGTGAACAAACTATGGAGTATATGCTTGACAAAATATAAGTTGGCAATCTCATGTCCCTTGAATATGAGGGACGCTCCTCATACTACTCAACTTTAGTCACCTGTAAGTTCTTGTCATAGTAAGTACATGTGTATCATAAAGAACCGCCAACGGGGTACCCCTTGCACATGGTACAAGAGCTATCCCATAACCAAAATGACAAGGCAAGCAGACAATGAGCATCTCAGCGATCTTTTTATTTGCTATTTGCATACGTTTTTATTGAGGATGCTTCACGGATTGCTCATTATGATGATGCTGCAAGTTTCCACCATGATTAGGCATGGCTTAGGCTAGCGGCCCAGGCGTTTCTCTAACACAAAATACATAACTCCATGGACTTACAAGCTTCCCTTTTATTTCACACTAACGACATCCATAGACAAAATAGCATGATATCAACTATGTACAAAGTACAAGTGCAATGTTGAAAGCGTTCCCCGTGACAGCACGGTTCTGCTAATTCCAATGTATAAGTGCAATCATATAAAACATAGATGACACAATGGTTCAAGTTTATTAGGGGCAAGAAAAATAAAGTGTGCCATCAAGTTTGTGAGAGCTTTAATCACTAAGTTTTCACATAACAAACTACTTTTTAATTGGAAGATAGCTGAAAACAAGAATATACTTGGAATGGTGTAACACACCATGCATAGGAATTTATAGTGGACACTTTTGAATAACTTGGTTTATTGGGAGTTGGAAGCATGAGTAAAGCTTACTCATACAAGTGGAGGCTCGCAAAAGACTGGGGGCGACCAACTAAGAGAGCAATAATGGCCATAATCATGCAGAGCGACAAAACATTACTAATCAAAGCATAGAGTGGTACTACAAGTAAAGGACTAAATGATCATAGAGGCTATGGTGACTTGTTCATAGTCATAACATGGTGTAAACATGTGCCAAGTCAACCCAAACAAAGCATCAAAGGAGAATACCACAATACTATGCTTTTGTATGCTAAAACAACGCATAATTTTTTTGAAGGCACACTAAGCAATCCCAATTGTTTGGAACAAGTCATGCTATAGCAATAATCACTAAGCATAAGGTCAAAACAACACCTAGCATGACATGCTAAAGTCTAAGTCACAGTCAAAGAAAGCGCATCTTGCACTATTCAATCAAGAACTTTGTACTCCTTTCCAACACCAATCAACTTATTTGAAACAACACAACGAGAGCAGGGGTCCAAACTAATTTATTCAAGCAAACTAAGCAAATCAAACGAAAACTAAGATGCTCCAAGAACAACACAATAGTGCACGAAACAATAAAAACGAAGTGTCTAGAAAGACCTGAGCTTTTTATTGATGAAGAAGGGGATGCCTTGGGCATCCCCAATATTTGACGCTTGTATCTCTTGGATATTTATTGGGGTGACACCGGTGTGGAATCCTCAAGCTTGAGCTTTTGTCCATTCTTCATCTCATTACATCCTTCTCTCTCTACACCTGAAAATTTTCCTTCATACAAAACTTCACACAATCTTCATTAGCAACATTAGTGTATTCAAAAGATAATAGACCCTTCGTTTTAGCTTTAGAACAGCAAAAAATTTCGCTAAAAACACAAGCTACTTTAGCAAAATCCCTCAAAAATCTCAATTTCCCAAAAAGAACCCAAAAAGGAATCAATAAGAAGCAAATGCAAATAATGGCAGAAATCTGTCAAAACAGACCAGCAGGTAGAAACTGATTTTTTCGAAGACTTTCTGTGGATCAAATTAAGAAGTGCTGAACTAACGAAAGTTAGCTAACATACTGGGGGATTTATTCATACATTTTCAGCTCAATCCAACTTATAGAGATTCATCACGAATTTGTATGGTGGAGCGCAAAAATCTGTTTCGGGATAGCAACTCCTCAAATCTTACTTCCCTCTCATTAGAGGTTATTCTTGGCACAAAAAGCAAACAAAAAGGATAAGAAGAGGTCATTACTGAAGTAATAACTCCCAAAACTCAAGAAAAATCTTGGGTTTTTTTTGCGAACAAGTACTTTTTTAAAGCCTTTAAGTTAGACACAAGAAGCAAGAAAACTCTTGGGTTATCTCCCAACAAGTACTTTTCTTTAAAGCCTTTAAGTTAGGCAAAAGAAGCAAGAAATCAAGTATTTTCAAATGAAGAAGCATTACCATCAAACCTTGCTTTCATAGGAGGAGCAAAAAGCAACTTCTCTCTCCTCATAGGGAAGTGTTCAATACCTTTCTTGAATGGAAATTGATATTTAATGGTGCCTTCTTTCATATCAATGATGGCACCAACAATTCTAAGAAAATGTCTTCCCAAAGTAATAGGACAAGAAGCATTGTATTCAACATCGAAAACAATGAAATCAACAAGGACATAAGCATTGTTAACCATAATGAGGACATCATTAATACTCCCCATGAGTTTATTCTTAGCATTATAATTAAGTGGGACATCCAAATAACAATCTTCGAAAGGTGGCAAATCAAGCATTTCATAAATCTTCCTAGGCATAATAGAGACACTAGAACCAAGATCACATGAAGCTTTGATATCAAAGTCATTCACTTGCATATTAATAATGGGTTCCCAACTATCTTCTACTTTCCTAGGAATAAAAGCTTTGTGTTTCAACTTCTCTTCCTTAATTTTAACAAGAGCATCTGTAATGTGTTTGGTGAAAGCTACATTCATATCACTAGCATCAGTACTTCTAGCAAGCTTTTGCAGGAACATAATCACTTCAGAAATATTGCAACCATCAAGATCAAAATCAAACTTAGCATCACTAGTAGTAGACTCATTAGGCTTAGGCATTGTAGGAGGAGGAATAGGAACTTCTTGTGGTTTAGTGGCATCCATATTGGTGGTGGTGATAGTGCACACACTATTGTTTCTAGCAATTTCAGCTTCCATTTCCCACTTAGCATGATTGATGAAGTTGGGCTAACAGTCTAACATTTTCATCAATAGTAACTTGTATGGCATGAGTAGAAGCAAAGGTACTTTCCATGGTTTCAGGTTTAGCAACCATTTTATTAATCAAAGAAGACTGTGCTTCAGACAAAGAGGAAATATTTTTCTCTACATTCAAAAGCTTTTCCTCCACAATCTTGTTGAAAGTGGTTTGTTTACTAATAAAGTCTTTGATCATGACTTCAAGTTTAGAGGGGGCACTTCTAGCATTGTTGTAGGAGTTTCCATAGGTATTGCCACCAAAATTATTACTATAGGCATTGTTGTTGAAATTGTTGTTTGTAATGAAGTTCACATCAACTTGCTCTTCTTGAGCAACCAAAGAGGCTAAGGGAACATTAGTAGGATCTAAAGGAGCTTTCCCATTAACAAGCATAGCCATAATAACATCTATCTTATCACTCAAAGAGGAGGCTTCTTCAATAGAATTTACCTTCTTACCATTTGGAGCTCTCTCAGTGTGCCATTCAGAATAATTAACCATCATATAATCAAGTAGTTTTGTTGCAGCACCCAAGGTGATGGTCATAAATGTACCTCCAGCAGCTGAATCCAACAGGTTTCTTGAAGAGAAGTTCCTGCATAAAAAGTCTGGATAATCATCCAAGCAGTAAGTCCATGAGTGGGACAATTCTTAACCAAAGATTTTATTCTTTCCCAAGATTGAGCAACATGTTCATTATCAAGTTGTTTAAATTTCATTCTCCAGACTTTACGACACTTGGGATTTGGCACGTCTTGCTAGAGGCCGCTACCATCTATAGATCTGAGACCGAATGTTCATAGAAGTGAGTGAGACTCAGAGCCATGACGGGATACTTGGAGGTGTATCTCATGTTGTGTCCAGGTGTACGTGAACCTACAGGGTCACACACTTTAGGGTTAGGAGCCCATGTGGATTAGATCCATGTGGTAGTTGGGGTACAACCTAAATGAGACTCAAGAGTTGATCCCAACTAGGGGTTCATATAAGTGGAGCAACAAGGGATAGTCCCTGACCTAGCTGTCACTTTCTCCACTCCCAAATCGGGTTAGACAGGATCTAGCAATCCTCTGCCCATGATCCTTCCTGTACATTGGAAACCGGTAGAGGCATTGCACGTCGCGGTGCTGGAGACAAAGGAGTTTGTGGGGATCTGGCAAAGGAGTTTGTGGGATCCGGAGGAGCTATTCGTGATATCGATCGGCACTGCATCAACTAGCATGCTTCATCAATAATCTGCACCTGCGCGTCTAGTGGTAAATCTCGTGGCCTATTACTTGAGATGGATCTTGGGATCCCCGCATAGGATAAAAGTTTTGTTATCTTCCCGCGGACCAACAACTTCACCCTTATTTGCCGCTTCGCATGTCTCCTATTGAAAAGCAATAGGCAGATCCACCATCTTGGGTGAGCTTGCATTACTACCTTGCTACTCCCCCAGACATGTGGATGTAGTCCAACTATATCAGGTGAGCTCCCATCACTACCTTGTTGCTCCCCCTGCACATGTGGCTCTAGTCCAACTGTATCAGGTGAGCTCCCATCACTACCTTGCTGCTTCCCCTGCACATGTGGCTGCCGTTGAGAGTAAACCCTTAGATTCTGTGGCCACCGATCCCTAACATCCCACCGATCGCTAACATGAAGTTGATGGGTACTGGTCTAAAGTGTACCTACTATTGGTTGGACTTGAGCTATTGGATGGACATGAGCCTGCTCATTATCATCAGTGTTTTTGCCCAAAGCATTAGTAGTACGAGTCACAATGACCTTCTCCCCCTCATGACCATCTTTCATAGTGTGTAGATGGTCAAGCTCTCTAAACAACAAGATCGGATCAGTCGATTCACCATAGAATGGCTCAGATTCTCTAAAGGTGACATCTATACTTACGAACATGCACTTCGCAGAAGTACTCGAACACGTATACCCCTACTAACTATAGGAATAACCCACAAAACACATTTAACTCCTTGTCGGTCCAACTTCCCAATATATGTTCTATGATCCCGAACAAAACATGTGCTGCCAAATAACTTAGGAGGGACAACAAACTTATTCTCCCCAAACAACAACTCACATGGGGATTTCATACCTAGTATTCTAGAAGATGTTCGATTGATCAAGTATGTGGCAGTCATGACTGCTTCACTCCATAAGAACTTGGGCACATTCATCGTATACATCAGCGAGCGAGCCACTTCCAAAACATGGAGATTCTTTCGCTCGGCCACACCATTTTGAGGAGGGGTATCTAGGAATGATGTTTGATGAAGAATACCTTGGTCAGCCAAGAAGGCCCCAAAGGTGGTGTTCACATACTCTATGCCATTATCAGTCCTGATCACCTCCACCCGCACCTGAAACTGATTCTTCACATATGCATGAAAGTTATGAAAACAGCGAAACACCTCATCCTTGTGGCACATCAAGTAAACCCAAAGTCATGGGAGAATAGCAGTCAATAAAGGTAACAAAGTACTTCATTCCATTTACTGACACCACTAGGCAAGTCCATACATCCAAATGAATCAACATAAAAGGAGATATGCTATTAAGCCCCTTACTCACATATGAGGCTCTTGTGTGTTTAGCATATTAGGAAGCATCGCATATTAACTTGCCCTTTCCTATTCCACACATAATATTCAGAAATATTCTACTCATCTTATCGAACGATACATGTCCCATCCTAGAATGATGTATCATTGCCTGCTTCTCCTTGTCCTCCATGGTTGCGGCATAGACCAAATCCGGCTGCACCCCATTGTCCATGTACCGGAGCCCCCTACACCTGGTGCCAGTCCAACCATCTGCCTCGTCTATCGCTCCTAAATCAAGAACCAAACTTTTCAAGAGTCACACTATAGTCTTGACGGGGTTCGTTGCATAGAAAACAACAAAATTCCTACGGTTGCAACCGCTAAGACCGAATCAAGGCTATGCAACGGTTTCAAATGGACTCACCCTTGAAGACCTCTAGCGGGATAATGTTCCCGCAAAAAAAGTGGTTGATGTAGATGTACACGACCATCCTCAGGGACGTGCAGACGATCAGCACCACAAGAGGGCATTGCCTCCGTAATCGGTCGCATGTACGGTGTGCTGACGACTTCCGTCCCTCGATCCAGCCAAGTAGCAGAAGTAGTGGATCCCCGAGAACTCCAGTAGCACTACGAAATGGTAGAGGTGGTGGAGGGTAAGATCTCGAGCAGGGCTTCGCCTAAACACCTTTTCTTATGGCAATGTACAAGGCTAGCAAGAGGGAGAAGATGCCATCTAAAGGGCATATCAGAGGAGAGGGAGAGTGTGTGTGAGAGGGAGAAGGTATCCACGCCCCTCCCTTGGCCGGTGCCAAGGAGTGCCCCTCCCCTCCTCTCATTCATGTGGGTGGACTCTCCACTCAGAAATAATCAAGATCCACTTTCTCCCATTTAATCTCAACTCAAAAAACCAAAGGTCTTTCCATTAAAACACTTTAATTCTGTTGGTTTAATTCAACTCAATTTAATGAACACATTAACATTTTATTTCCTTGCTTTGTTTCGATACCTGAAACCATTTTGGCAGATTCGATAGAACAAATTCCTACGATGTCCATTATCTTCTCATGTGTTCCTTATCCACTCAATTACGTCGACTACCCTTAAGTGTGTATCCCTACGGGTTCGAGAACTATGTAGACATGATCGAGAATTTTTTCTGTAGTCCGATCAATAATCATTAAAGGGACCTGGAGATCCATAATGACCCCCACTAGATCCACAAAAATCCAATGATCGTTTGAACCTTTTTCGCTGTAGTCAAATTCCTTTTGTCTCACAATATTTTACTTGTCCAAGATCCGATCATTTGGTATCTTACATACCTTGTTTCATCTTGTTCTCGGCAAGTACTATTTTTCTCGTTCCCGTGATGTAACATTCTAATGATCAAATAACTTGCTTGCAAGCTATATCAATGTGATATCACCAAGAGGGCCCTGAGTATATCTCTCCATCATCTGGATGACAAATCCCACTCTTGATCCACGAGCAGCAACTAACACTTTCCAAGTACCCGACAAAACCTATATAATCACCCTGTTACGGTGTGACGTTTGATGGAATCAAAGTACTTTTCTAGTGGAAGTGATTGACGTGATCTCATGGTCTAAGGACATTGAGTTACTACGAATGCAATAGCAATATAAACTTGAGGGCTTGATCGTATTGCTAAACCTACTATGGGTGACTGTTCATCATATCATTCTCCAATGATATGACCCTATTATTAACAACATCTAATATCCATGATCAGGAAACCTTTGATCATATATTAGTCAACAAGCTAGTATTAAGAGAGGCATTACTACGAAACCTTTTTCTGTTTATAAATCACACATGTATTAACATTTCCTATTAACACAATTATAGCATGAAAAATAAACATCTATTATAAACCTACAATAGCATAATAACCACTTTATTATTGCCTCTCAGGCATATTACTTTCAGTCTCCCACTTGCACTAGAGTCAATAATCTAGTTTACATTGTTATAAATCTAACACCCATAGAGTTCTGGTGCTGATCATGTTTTTCCCTTGGGAGAGCTTTAGTCAAAGGATTTGCAACATTAAGATCCGTGTCTACTTTGCAAATCTCTACATCACCATCCTCAACATGTTTCCAGTAAAACCAGTGCTTTAAATGCTTGGAATTCTTGTGAGACCTTGGTTCCTTAGCATTGGCTATGGAACCATTGTTGCCACAATAGATTACCATTGGATCCAAAGAAATTGGAACCACTCCCAGTTCAGAAATGAACTCCTTCATACAAAATGCTTTCGCCACTGATTCTAAAGCAGAGATATATTCTGTCTCCATTGTAGATCTTGCTATCACACCATTCATAAAAAATATATCCAGATTGTGACTTAGAGTCATCCAGATCGGTGTCAAAGCTAGCATCGATGTAACACCTTGCGACGAGGTCTTCTTCAACACCATATATGAGAAACATGTCTTTAGTTATTCTCAAGTACTTAAAGACATTCTTAACTTCCTTCCAGTGTTCCAAACCTGGATCAGATTGGTACCTGCTAGTCAAACTAATAGCATGTGCCACATATGGTCTTGTAACATATCATACATAAGAGAACCTATGGCTGAGGCATAGGGGACATGGTCCATCATTTCTCTATATGTTGTTGTAGCTGGACTCCGAGTCTTACGCAAAATCATACCTTGTAAAAAGGTAAGAATCCCTTCTAACTTTCGTCCATTTTGAACTTCTTCAAAATCTTGTCAAGGTATGTACTCTATGACAATCCTATTAAGCGTATTGATCTATATCTATAGATCATGATGCCTAATATGTATGCAGCTTCACCAAGATCTTTGATTGAAAACTTACTATTTAAGTAATCCTTTACGCTTTTCAAAAGTTCTTTATCATTTCTAATCAATAATATGTCATCCGCATATAATATTAGAAATCCTATAGAGCTCCCACCCACTTTCTTGTAAATACAAGCTTCTCCGATGGTTTGGACAAATCCAAACCCTTTGATTACTTCATAAAATCAGAGATTCCAACTTTAGGATGCTTGCTTCATTCTATAAATGGATCGTTGAAGTTTGCATACCTTGTTAGCATCCTTAGGATCGACAAAACCTTTAGGTTACATCATATATAACTCTTCCTCAATGTTTCCATTAAGGAATGCTGTCTTGACATCCATCTGCTAGATTTCATAAACAAAAAATGTAGCAATTGCTAACATAACCCTAACATACTTTAGCATCACTACCGATGAGAAAGTCTTATTGTAGTCAACTCCTTGAATTTGGTTGGAACCCCTTCGCCACAAGTCGTGCTTTAATAACGGTCACATTACCGTCATCGTCCGTTTTATTTTTGAAAATCCATTTATTCTCAACGGCCTTTCGGTCGCTAGGTAAGTCCACCAAAGTCCAAATTTGGTTTTCATACATGGATTCCATCTCAGATTGCATGGATTCAAGCCATTTGTTGGAATTTGGGCTCATCATCCCTTCGTCATACGTCGCAGGGTCATCGCTTCATCATTTGTCACAGGGTCATCGCTTCCATCTACCATGAAATTTAGGACTGGATCACCGTATAGTTCAGGAACTATACGTATCCTGCCTAACCTGCGAGGCTCGGTAGTACTCTCTGTTGGAGTTTCATGAGGAGGAGGTTCCTCATCACCTTTCCCTTCTTCCATTGGTGGAGTCAACATTGGAACATATTCCGGCACTGTTCTACTCGCCACTTCGGGAAGAGAAGGCTCAATAACCTCATCGAGTTCTACCTTCGTACTACTCACACCTTTCAAAATAAACTCTTTTTCTAGAAAAGATTCATTCTTGGCATAAAAAACTTTGACTTCGGATCAATGATAGAAAGTGTACCCAATTTTTTCTTCTGGGTATCCTATGAAGACGCTTTTTTCCGCTTTTTGGGTTCAAGCTTATCAGGCTGAAGTTTCTTTATATAAGCATCGCAACCCCAAAATTTTAGAAATGGTAGCTTAGGTTTTCTACCAAACCATAATTCATACGGTGTCATTTCAATGGATTTCGATGGTGCCCTATTTAAAGTGGATACAACTGTCTCTAATGCATGAACCCAAAATGATAGTGGTAAATCAGTAAGGGACATCATAGATCATACCATATCTAAAGTTCGATTATAACGTTCGGATACACCATTACGCTGTGGTGTTCCAACGGGAGTGAGTTGTGAAATAATTCCACACTATATCATGTGTGTGCTAAACACGTAACTAAGATATCCTACTCCACGATCAGATCGTAGAAACTTGATCTTTCTGTTATGATGATTTTCTACTTCACTCTAGAATTCTTTGAACTTTTCAAATGTTTCAGATTTTTGTTTTATTAAGTAAATATACCCATATCTACTTAAATCATCTGTGAAGGTTACAAAATAACGATATCCGCCGCGTGTCGACACACTCATTAGATCACATACATCGGTATGCATTATTTCCAATAAGTTGGTCGCACGCTCCAATGTTCCGAAAAACAGAGTTCTAGTCATCTTGCCCATAAGGCTTGGTTCACATATTTCAAATGATTGATAATCAAGTGATTCCAGCAGTCCATCAGAATAGAGCTTATTCATGCGTTTAACACCAATATGACCCAAACAGCAATCCTACATATATGCAGCAATATCATCATTCAACTTGATTCTTTTGGCATTCACATTATGAATATGTGTACTATTAATATCAAGATTCAAAACAAATAAACCATTCAACATATAGGTGCATGTCGATAAAAGATATTATTCATATAAAAGGAACAACCATTGTTCTCGGATAAAAATGAATAACCGTCTTGCATTAAACATGATCCAGATATGATGTTCATGCTCAACATAGGCACAAAATAACAATTATTTAGGTTTATTGTCAATCCCGATGGTAGATGAAGTGGCAGCGTCCCAACAGCGATCACATCAACCTTTGATACATTGCCTACACGCACCGTCACTTCATTCTTGGCTAGTGGTCGACTATTCCTTAGTCCCTGTTCCGAGTTACATATATTAGCAACCGAGCCGGTATCAAATACCTAGGTGCTACTTTGACTACAATTAAGGTACACATCAATAAAATGTATATCACATATAACTTTGTTCACTTTCCTAGCCTTCTTATTATTGGGGTTCCGGTGTAGAAAACAAAAAATTTCCTACGAGGGATCGCCGTAATGCCCAAGATCTATCTATTAGTAATGCAGTAACGGCCGAGAGGTTTCGGATACATTCCCTTGTATTCCAAAAGCGGTTAACGTTCCGAGGGGAATGTGGTTGAAGTAGTCGTGCTCGTATCTGAACTCAAGGTCGCGAAGCTCCTCGCAGGACACCCCTTGCCCCATCACCGTGTAGCAGTCCGGCTCATGACATCCAAGGTGCCCCAAGTGTGGCCCCTCGTGGATTCGTACACATAGAGTGTGCGATAAGACCTCTGTATCCCTGATCATGCTGGGAGTGTAGAAGTAGATCTCCGACTTAGAATCCCCACTGCGCAACAGTGTGCTACATGTGCGTCATCTCTTGCGCAAATAGTCCTAGACTGTGCCAACGCGTGGAGACAACTAGAGAGAGAGAGATTGGAGGCATGTGGAGGAGGAGGAGAGTTTCCAACTCATGGGATTGGTGTTCTGTTGTATGTTCCCTCCTCCAGGAGGGGGTCCTTTATATAGGGGTGGAGGGGCAATCTTGCCCCTCCCCCAAGCTTTCCAAGCGGTATCCAAGGGAGGGAGGCAGCCCTAGGGCGCCCCCAAACCCTAACCCTAGCCACCGACCAGGGGGTGTGGGTAGACCTAGGCGCCCAAAACCTAGGCTCCAAGGCCCTTCCCACATGTGGATTCCCTCATGGGCTCCCTAGGAAATTTGGCCCATTAGTGGAATACTCTTTAAAATTAGATTTTAATAATATATTTAATATTAGTTACATTAATTAATATGTAAATACATATTACAAAATCGGATTTGACCCAAAACACCTTTCGGTTCCCCTTTGATATCATCCGAACAACTTCGGAACTTCCTGGAACAATTCTAGTCCCCTCATGGAACTTTTCCAGCTTCCTTTATTTCTCCGAACAACTTCGGATATCTCTCCGCGGAACAATTCCAGCTTTCTCTTTCTCTACTATGATTCCAACTTACGGATGATCTCAAGCTCATTGTACCCTTAAGTGGATCCCCTCACGGCTCACGAATGGCATAAACATGATCTCTATTAATGATAAATAGCGGGACCGGGATGCCCATAATGATCTCTGTACATTCCACAATGACGATGTCGTTTGAACCGTAAATGTCGAGTCCAATTCCCTTTGTTTCTTCGATACGACTTGTCTGAGATCCGATCATTTGGTATCACATACCTTTTTCAATCTCTTTACCAACAAGTATTGTTTCACTTATTATCGTGATATTACATCCCCGTGACCTAGTCACATGTTGCAACATTATGGATGTAATCTCACAAAGTCGTCCTAATGTATCTTACTCGTCATTAGGTAAAAAAATCCCGGTCTTGATGCATAGGCCTCAACCTGTTCCTCCAGATACCCAACATACACCTTTACAATCACCATTTCATGGAGTGACGTTTGATGTAGTCCAAGCAACCTCGGGAAACAATTATTAATATGATCTCAATGTCTAAGGATAAGGAGACTATGTTTCTGACTATTGCCATGATGAACCTCGTGACTTGATCGTGTTGCAATCTTTGGGAAATTTCCATCACATCATTCACCAATGATATGACTACGTTGTCAACTGGCACTATCACCCATGATCAGGAAATCTTGATCATCGATTGCCCAACGAACTAGTATGAATAGAGGCTACTAGGAACTTATGTTTCATATCACACTTGTATCAATATTTTTCGTTGATACAGTTATAGCACAATATGAAACTATTACGAACTTATTGGGATATGACAATAATAAACCCTTTTATTATTTTCCTTTAGGGCATATTCGCTTCACTCTCCCACTTGCACTAGAGTACAAATAATCTAGATCACATTTACTAATCATAACCATATCACATATGCATTTATTGATCATGCACGCTCATGGGAAACGTCTTGTCCCTGTTCTATTTTACCAGATCAGTATGTTTTTTTTCAAATAATTAATGTCTTCCAAATTTTGACATTGACTCCATTATTTCATAATGGGTTGAAGTATTCGTTTGGCGATAGAGTGAGACTTTGTTTCTATTATTTATATGATAGTCGACTAGTCAATTTAACTTTCACTTTTTTCATGTAAAACTTTGAAACACACTTAGCAGAAGTCAAACTTCTTCAGCCAAAACTATACTTCTATATCTATGTGTAGGTTCTAGTGCATACCATCCAACTATATCCTAACTTTTCTTCTTGCCATTCAAGAATGAACTTTAACTTTGGTTCAACCAACTAGAACCTTGGGTCATATTATGGCGAGTATACAATATGGTTATATTGAAGAACCTATGACTGAGGTATAGGAGATGCAACACATCTCTTTCTTTATTTTAACCATAGTTGTAATGCTGAGACTAACTCAATGCTTCATACAATTAAGAACCACTTTCTTATCTTGTTCCATTCCGAACTACTTCAAAATCCTATCTAGGACCGACAATAATGTTTATTAAACTTGCCAATCTATCTTGCTAGATTTCATTGTTTAATAATTTGTTCAACTTCATCCATATTTACTAACTTAAATATTATAAATACCAATCACATCATTCATATATGTCTTCCACATATTTCAGAATGATGACACACTCCCACTCAAATATGACATACATATATGAGATCTAGGGATTTAACTTAGCTCCCACTCAAAATATGCCTCTTACATATTAAGGTTTAGCCAAGTCATTAAGCTCCCACTCAGATGCAAGTCCTCTCAATAATCCCGGACATTCCAAAATCCTTTAATCATCATCAAATTGAGGATTCCATCTATGAGATTCCAATATCTATATATTGCTAGTATAAATCTAATAGACTCAAGCATCGCTACATTTGTAGTTAACTCCTTGAATTTGTCCAAACATACTTTGTGACAAATCAAACTTTATGTCTTTCCATTAAGTTTCATTTCCTTCTTATGACTTTGCGGTCATTTATAAATATCAAGTAAACATCTTTACTTAATAAGATCAAGTAACATATTACTTTTAATCTTAAATGTAACTTAATACAGGATTTATGACTCCTAGTCATTTCTCGCACTTAGTTCCATCACGCTTCTTTGTATTTTGTAGGTATGTCTTGTTCAAATAACATGACAAGTGAATCAATAATATAATTTCACAAACTTGCATAATATATCGTTGAATCCTACTTTCTTTAGTAAAAGTATTCGCTGCAAGTTTATGATCATGATCATTAGTTTCTCCTCTATTTTTAGAGTTTGGTTTCATGAAACAAATTTCGCTACGCCACTAAACAACCAGGAGGTAAGGTCAAATACCTTGTTTTGATCTTCTACATTCTTCCACATGTATCTTCATCAAGACAAATCAACTTATGACAACAGCAGGTTTGCCCTTTGTGGAACATGTGTTCATACTTTCCTAAGAATATGCTATAAAGACTTGTTTATTCGCCACGATTTTGAATCATCGAAATCTCTAGAAACTCGAACGTGCCATAACTCTTATGGTGTTGTTTCCACGAATCTTTAGATGTTCCTTTGTATTTCAAACGAGTGTTTGCTTATTTTAATCCCTAAATCTAAATGATAATTACAACCCTAATAAGAGATAATCTTAGACCATATGTATCTAATACAAAATGATTATGATGTTTAGAAATATCAACACCTTGAATTTGTCCAATTATCATAGTTTGTGAAACATCTTTCATAAGTCCATTTATGCCAAAATTAACTTAAATACTTTAGTCACATCGATCAAATCGAAAATACTTTGTACACTTGTTAATTCCATATCCCACTTTGTTGTGAAATCATTTGAAAAATTCAAATGATTTCAAACTCGTTTTTTCATTAAGTAAATACACCTATTCACTTAAGTCCATAATGAAATAATGATTTCCACTATTTGTTGAAAATATGATACATCACTATGTATAAAATTCAACATTTCTTTGCATATCACCGTTTTACCGTAATGTAGAGTTTTAGTCATTTTTTCAAATGAGGCATGGTTTTGCAAAGTCTCTAGATCAAATATATAAGACCCCGATTTTCATCTAGAATGAAAAATGTGCAATAACCACCTTGACTTAAATGATAGTGTCATTTCATCATCAAACTTTGGATATATTTTAGAATTCTAATACTTTATAAATTCTTAACATCAGCGAAGTCCTCACCGAGTCGCGCCAGCGCTACCCGCATTACCAAAAAATGGTATATGCGGTCTTCCGAGCCTAGCGGCGACTGCCACACTACTTCCAGGACCGTAGCCAGAGAAGTTGCCGTACCTCCACTACTGGTCGCTACACTTCGACGGCTCCAAGAACGCAGACGGCGCAGGGGCAGGGATCGTCCTCACATCTCCAAAGGGCGACAAGCTACGCTACGTCCTGTACCTCGACTTCACCCCCTGCACCAACAATATGGCCGAGTACGAAGCGCTCCTCCACGACATGCGAGTAGCCAAGGAAATGAACATCAATCGTCTGCGCTGCTACGGTGACTCCGACCTCGCCGTCGGGCAAGTCGCCGACACATGCGATGCAGTCTCCCCCACCATGGCGGCATACCGCCAAGTAGTGGACCAGCTGGGAGGCCACTTTGCCGGCTACTCCATCGAGTGGATTGATCGGCGCAAGAACGAGGAGGCCGACGCCCTCTCTCTCATCGGGTCGGCTCGCCTCGCGCCACCCACCGGTGTCTTCCTCGACACCATTACCAAGCCTTCCGTCTCTCCCCCGAGCTAGTTTGACATCGGAATTCCGCTGCAACCAGAAGCAGCCCTGGTCGCCATGCTCGCGGAGCCAAGCGACTGGACCACGCCATACGTCGCCTACCTGGAGGGAGGAACCCAACCCGCTGACGATACGGAGGCCCAGATGATAGTACGCCGCTGCAAGTCCTTCGTCATCATAAACATCGAGCTCCACAAGCGCAGCGTGACCGTCGTGTTTCAACGCTGCGTCCAACCCATGGAAGGTCGCAAGATCCTCCAATACATCCATGCTGGCGACTACGGCCACCACGCTGGTGCTCGGTCGCTGGTCGCCAAGGCCATGCGACATGGCTTCTACTGGCTCACCGTGCACGCCAACACGGTCGAAATCGTCCAACGCTGCGTCGGATGCCAGAAGTACGCCAACCAGACCCACGTCCCAAGCTCGGCGCTCAAGACCATCCCCATCACCTGGCCATTCGCCGTGTGGGGCATGGATATGGTAGGCCCCTTCAAGAAGTCCCCCTCTGGCTTCACCCATCTCCTAGTCGCAGTCGAAAAATTCACGAAGTGAGTGGAGGCCAAGCCTGTCCGCAAATGCGACGGGAAGACCGCCACCAAGTTCCTACGCGAGCTCATCCATCGCTACAGGTCCCCGCACAGCATCATCACGGACAATGGTACCAACTTCTACAAAGGAGCCATGGCCGAATTCTTCGAGGAGAACCACATACGACTCGACCTCGCCTTAGTCTCCCACCCGGAGTCCTACGGCCAGGCAGAACGCACCAACCAGAGCATCCTCCATCGCCTGATGTCGCGACTGCAAGTACCCCTCGAGCAAACTCCAGGGTGTTGGGTCGAAGAACTCCCCTCTGTCATCTGGGGCATCCGCGCCTCCATCAACAGGTCGACATGGTTCACCCCCTTATTCATGGTGTACGGTGCCGAAGCCGTCATGACGACCAATCTCAAGCACGACTTGCCTCGGGTGGTGAACTACGCAGATGACAACAACGAGCTCGCATGACAGGACGAGGTCGACCAGCTCGATGAAGCACGCTACCTAGCTCGCTCCCGCATCGCCATCTATCAGCAAGGACTACGCCGCTACCATAGCCGGCGAGTCCGGACTCACACCTTCCAGGAAGGCGACCTGGTACTGCGACTGATCCAGGACAAGAAGGGCATGCACAAGCTCTCTCCCCCTTGGGAGGGACCATTCGCCATCGGACGAGTCCTGGGCAACGACGCCTACTACCTCATCAACATCTGAGGCGACGGCAAACTCGACGTCAAGCATCCATGGAATGTAAATCTCCTACGGAAGTTCTACTCCTAGAAATCCAAACATGTACCCCCACCCGCTATGAAATAAAGATCGATTCGCACAAATTGTGCTCACTCTCCATACCTTGTGCCACTCGCACTCGTAATAACAACGCTATGCTACTCGTGGAAGTCAACCCTTGGTCACGCGACTGGCACGGCCAAGTAGTGCGGTACGAGGGCACCGAAAAATTTCGGGCCTTGTATCGTCCACGAAAAAATCCAACCCGGAGCCCCATCGGAGTCGCCTCGCTCAACTAGCTTTCCGAGCCAAGACAACTGCATTTGCTTCCAACATCGACCCAGTCCTCCACATCCCTGGCGCAGCGACTCAAACGACTAAGTACCACGCTTAGGGACTGTCCCAGTCCAAACCTGAGCGACTAGGGAAAACGCCAAGTACAAGAGCACGTCCTAGACTTGCCACGCGACTGATCCCACGGATCAGGTGGAGCGACGCGCCTAATAGAACGCGCCTTGTCCTCGCCTACCTTGGGCATGCGACTAGAATAGCCAAGTACCACGCTCGGGGACTCGGCCACCCGACCCTGTCCGCGCCCGGGAAAACGGCTAAGTACAGAGCACCCCTTGGAGTCGCCACGCGACTAGCTTTCCAAGCCACGTCGAGTTGACCTCTGACTAACAGTATAAAAACAAACATACACGTAAAAAACGAGGTAAACCCCACAAAAGGGCGGACACGCTCAGGGACTCAGACAAATTTAACAATTCACAATCAAATCAAGCACTGAATAAAAGCATTCATGAATTCCTTATGGCAACAAAATTTGTTCACTTACAAGGGCGGTTACATAGTTGTTACAACTAACACCACTCGGCAAACTAATTTACTCCACAGGCTTCGACGATGATGCGCCACCGCTCCCACGAAAACGGATGAAGGGAACCCACGGGTTCGATGGGTACATCGTCAAGGTGCCCGCCATGACCGATTGGAAGGGTTGCTCTACCTTGGAGTCGCGGCTCGCCGGCTTGGGTACGTTCGGTGCAACGATCGTCTCCTGGTATGGAAGGAGATCACCCATCGCCAGCACCGGTCGGAGTAAACCACAGCCCGCTCGGTCAGCTTTAGCACCTGAGAGATCTCGATCGCGCCCGTCGATGAAGGGTACCCGCTGGTGACGTCGTCCATGTTGAAGTCGCCGGGGACGTACGTGAGCCCAAGGCTCAGCGCAGTAGCAGTGCCACGACGGAAGGCCAAAGCGACATGAAATCGACAACCGCCAGAGCCTTCTCCAGGTAGCTCCAGACTTCGAAGAGGTCGCTGGGGATCACCTCCGTCGGTGAAATTTCTTGAAGGCACGCGCGAATGCAAGTCGCTGACAGTTCGGCCTAATCCACCAGCATGATAACACACTGCCGCGCGTCATACGATTGCGCTTTGGCCTCATCATCAAGAATCCTCCCTGCAGAGCAGAAGGAGCTTAAAATCAGAATCAAGCGACAGAATAAAGGCGACCCGCGTGCTCGGGGACTCACCGATCAAAGTGCGGTAGCGCCCCGTGATGAAATCCTGCAGATTCGAGAGATCATCTTGCAGCCCGGCAACGAGCGCATCCGACAACTTCCGCTCATCATCATCAGCAGCGACAACCGCCTTCAACCTTTCATCGGCCGAAGTTGCCGCCGCCTTCGCGGTTTTGAGCTCTCGTTCGAGCTCAGTCATGCGCTTCTCCGCGGCGCTTAAAGACGCCTAGGCATCCGTCAACTCGCTGGCGGGGACCATACCCTCGTGAGCCTTCCCCGCCGCGGCCACTTGACTCTCTGCATCAACACAGATGTCAGCATAACATAACGAGAAGACGTCCCTGATAAAAAGCACATCAAATTCTTACCAGCAGTCACTCGAAGCTGCTCGTTCGTCCCCTGCATGAAGTAAAGTTCCTTCTCCAGACGCTCCTTGGCGGCCAATCGATCCGCCGACTCGCGCTGCAGGCCCTGCACAATCATAATAATATCAGCAAAGAAACTACTAAGTGCCCAGCCGCTGAAATTTAGCGACTAGCCACTCGGGGACTGGGCAGTGAAGAAATTTCTAAGTGCCTAGCCGCTGAAATTCAGCGACTAGCCACTCGGGGACTAGACAAAAAAAAGTAAGGATCCAATCGCTGAAAATGCAGCAACCAGATCCTCGGGGACTGGACATACCTGGATCGCCACACCCAACATGTTGTGGAGCTCGACCGCGTCCACCGACGAGAGCACAACAGGTGTGCGCCTGCGACGCTGCTCCACTTCCGCCGACTGCGCTGGAGCACTCGCCGTGGAGGCCCTCGCCACAAAGCGAGGGAAGGTGGCCACCGCCGCCCCCGCGGCACTTGCCTTTAGGCCCGTCACACCAACTGGTGCCACGAGATCGACCTGCTTCGACTCCGCGTCCACCGCGGCCTTTGCAATCGCATCCGCTCCAATCGGAGCCTCACTCGGGGCACTGACTGGCTCGTCCGAGATTGTGACGACCTCGTCGCCCTTGGCCTTCTTCGCGCCCTCAACGGGCGCCTCGACCTCGTCGCCCTTCCTCTTCTTCGAAGAGTCAACTCGCGCTTCCACATCACCCAATTGGACCTTAGCTACCAAGGGGTGACCTATTTTATTCAGACCAGTCCTGCAACACAATGACGTCAACAAACTCGCCGGCCAAATGTGAATCAGTTGTTCAAATAAATAATCTAAAGGGTACTCACTTGGCGACTGGGATAAAGCAAATACTAGTATAAATGCCGGCTGGGTTCTCCAACTCTGGCCCAGCTTCCGACTGAGGCCCTTCTCGAACATGCTCTGTGCCCAAGACACCGAGGGATTCTTCGAGGATGAGGCCGCGGCAGGAGGATCAACGGCAATCACCGCAGGCGCTCCCCTCGGCGGTGAAGCGCCCGTGGACGGGGTGGCCCCGAGCCCGGTGACTTTGGTGAAGGGCGGTGGCAGCGACGCCAACGGCACCTCACCTTCTACCACGGCCGTGTCGGCTGCTGCAGTCGCATGTGCCGGCATGCTGGCCCAGCTTCCTCGGCTGCACTGGTAGCTTCGGAGCTACTCGTGGACCTAGGCGGTGACACGGTCTTCACCGGCTTCTTCTTCTTCTGTGGCGACTTCTTCTTTGATGGCGTCGCCGCATGCCGTGATGTGTGCTCAGGGATCTCGTCATCGCCCTCGTCATGAGCCTTGAGACTCTTGCTGGCCTCGAGCTCGCGTTGTCACTGTCCACTGGTATTACGGGCCATGGGTGCGGCGACCTCCACGGCCTCGTCATCATCTTTATCGTCGATGACGTCTTCGTCATCATCATCCCCTCTGACATTTCCCTTGTCTGATGAGGACTTGCTCTCGTCCTCGACGGACTCATTCGAATTTTCATCGTCAACGGGCGGAATCCAACCTTCCACCACTTGGAACAACTGCAAAGATAAACACGATTAGCGAAACCGTGACAACATATCTGCGACTGCGAAATGAACAAGGAAGTGAGAAATTACTATTGGAGCCTTGCGCATCGCGGTATACGCGGCAACCTCGGCCTTCGCGTCGAGGTATTCCGCGTCGGTTATTTTCTTCAAGGCCAAGGTATAATCCTTGAGCTTCCACTCGGTGTGGCAAGACTTCGTCAGGTCGCTCTTGCCCGTGTACTCGCACATCCAGTGGGCGCGGTCGGCTAGAGGCACCAACCACATCCCGAACCAGCAGTTGTAGAGGTTGATGGTTTCGAGGCCTTTCTTCTTCAAGTTGCGGATCGTCAGCAACATTTCGTCGACCACCATCCGCTGGTCGTGCGGGAGCTTGGCGACTTGAAGCCGACGTGGCTCGGGCCGGTCGGCGGAGTACATCAGAAGTGCCACATCACCGTCCGGAGTTGATTCGCTGACGTAGAACCAGTGCTTCTTCCACTCATTTTCCGCCTTCTTCGGCAGCATCAGATCGAAGAAGGAGGCCTTGGATTTCAGCTGCAAGGTGAGGCCGCCCATGGGAAGCATCGGGCCGCCTGTCTCTTCGTGTCTGATCCTCCCGTGGAAGAGATCTTGCCACAGGGGGAAGTACGGCCGGTAGCCTAGGTAGCACTCGCAAAACGCCACAAAGATGGCGAGTTGCTCGATGCTGTGCGGCCCTAGGTCTAACGTCTGGATGCCGTAATATGCACATAAGCGGCGAAAGAAGATGGAGGTGGGGAATCCAAGCCCCCTCTCCAGGTGGCTGGTGAAGCAGATAAACTCTCTGTCGCGCGGATCTGGCACCACTTCTCTGGCCGTAGGGATGAGCCATCTCCCGGCACGGAGGATCCCTGCCTCCTAAAATGATTTCAGCAGCACTTTCGTGCACCTGGATCTCCCCTATGGTTCCGTCGAAGGCGCCATCAGTTGAAGGATCTAGGGCTACAGGTCGCTCTGGTCGCTACGGAGGAATGGAAGACTGGGAGACGCGCGAGATCGGGGGAAGTGTGGGGAATGATCACCCTTCACCCATCACTATCCTTATATAGAGGTTGATACCCGCCATTTTCGGGGAGCCATTACCGCGCGGTGATTACACCGATATTACCGTTGGATTACCCAACAACTAGTTTGACCGATGCTGACGGTCCAACTTTGTCTACTCGACTCGCCCTAGCTGCGACTCCACTATTCGCCGACCTGGTCGCCCTAGCTGTGACTCCACTATTCGCCGACCTGATCACCATAGCAGTGATCCAACTACTCGCCGACCCATTCGTCGTGCTGCGATTCGATTGGTTGCCGTTAACACGACTAAGATAACAAGTTACCTCTTACATTCAGGGAGTCCAAATTGGACCCGCATACTTCGACTGCCAAAAAACACCTACGATGAATCATCGACGGCCTCGGGGACTACTGATGGGTATATGCCGAGTAGGGTATACCCAGCAGGACGTTTCCTACTGGCCCAAGCTGCCAGCGAGTGGGCCTGCAGGACGGCGAATAGATCAAGACCCAACTAGGAGCCACGCGACTAGAAGCTGAAGGCCCATAAGCATAGCTAGGCCCGGTCAGATTAGGTCAAGCACCCTCCGAATCCTTAACGAATTCGGTTGTAGATCTATAGACCCTAGCGAGGTGAGTCTATATAAACCTCCCTGGGGTACGCAGAGAGGACACGTTCCATCATACACCCCCTGCGACTCACCGCCTAGTCATCAAGCTCGCCCTTGTACTCTCTCATCAATACAATCTAGCAGGAGTAGGTCTTTACCCTGCGGGGGGCGAACCTGGGTAAATCCCTGTGTCTTGATGTCTACGCACTTCTATTCTTGTAGACAGTTGTTGGGCCTCCAAGTGCAGAGGTTTGTAGAACAGCAACAAGTTTCCCTTAAGTGGATCACCCAAGGTTTATCGAACTCAGGGAGGAAGTGGTCAAAGGTATTCCCTCTCAAGCAACCCTGCAATCAAGATACAAGAAGTCTCTTGTGTCCCGAACACACCCAATACACTTGTCAGGTGTATAGGTGCACTAGTTTGGCGAAGATATAGTGAAATACAAGTGGTAACGGTGCCAGAAAAGAGCTTTGATGGAGCTTGGCAGTGAGGTAAAGACTGGAAGCAACCAAAAATGCAACAGATCTAGAAGCAAACGGTGTTTTAATGTTTAGAAACAAGGCCTAGGGATCATACTTTCACTAGTGAACACTCTCTCATATAAATATCCTCTCTTCATGATACTACTCTTAACTATTCTCCAGTTGGACACTCTAATCATCGGTAGGGCTATAACAACACTCTTCAAAGTACGCCTTCCCCAATCTAGATAACCCCACACTGTCACCTTGAGCACTAGATGGTACCAACAAACACCACAATTTCGTAAAGACATCCAACTCCAAATATAACTCATAACAAATATTAAATCTAGCCAAAGTGCCACACACGGTGTGCACGCTGTCACTTTCACACACGTGGGGAAATCATAGATCTATTAAAGCACAAAGAGTATTTATGGAGACTCCAGCCTAAGTTCCACCATGGCGTGCATGCTGTCACTTTCACACACATGGGGAGAGCAGAGATCTATTGAAGCACTTGAGTAGCAAGGTAGATCTAATTGATTACAAAGCCCATGACCACAAGATCATGCATAGAGAGAGATAAACACATAGCTACCGGTAGAGCCGTTAGCTCTGAGGAAGAACTACTCCCTCCTCATAATGGGAATCAGCAACGGTGATGAAGATGTCGATGGAGATCGATGGTGATGGCTCCGAGGGAACTTCCCCGTCCCGGTAGGGTGCCGGAACAGAGACTTTCTGTCCCCCGAATCTCCCCTTCGATGGCGGTGGCGCTATAGAGGTTTTCATGGATTTCTTCTGGATGTATGATGGACGATCTAGGGTTTTATCATCGGGGGCTTCTTATAGGCGAAGGGGGAGGCCGAGGAGGTGGCCAGAGGGCCCACACCCTCCCCAGGCGCGGGCCAGGCTTGGTCGCGCCCAGGGGGGTCAGGACACCCTTTGGTGCCTCTCCGTCCCTCCTTCTGGATTCGTGTCCCTCATGGAAGTTATTGACTTTGGATTTTGTCCTGTCCAATTCCGAGAATATTGATTTTCTGCCTTTCTGGAACCAAAAACTGAAGAAAACAGGCAACTGGCACTGTGGCAACTTGTTAATAGGTTAGTTCCAAAAAAGATATAAAAACACCTCAAAGAAAGGCAAAGCAAAGCAAAGTAGATACTAAACAAGCATGGAGCATCAAAAATTATAGATACGTTTCTGACGTATCAAGCATCTCCAAGCTTAACTCCTGCTCTTCCTCGAGTAGATAAGTGATAAAAGAATAATTTTTGAGGTGACATGCACCATCAAAACCAAGATCAAACCATTTGCAAGCATTGAAAGCTGGGAACAAAGAACTCTAAACATGTGCATGAAAGATGGAGTTCTAACAATAAGACATAGTAACTATGCATGCAACATGAAAGGCTACAAACAAAGATCATGAATAACATGCATTGAAAAACGTTTGTTTGTTTCACATACGGAAAACATAGCATAGTGGTAATCAACTTGTCCCTCATAGAGTAGCAAATAGATGCATGGGACACCTTCAAAGTTTATAAGAGTGACTAGAAACAAATAGCACAAGAACAAGTAATATCACAATATGCATTAATCAATAAGTTTTGGGACACTACACATAGAATGACAACTATGCTCTCTTAATGGTGCCTAATGGTAGAAGGTGGAGACTCAATAGTAGTGGAAGAAAGGCCTTTTTGTAAAGGAAGCAGGGATTACATGTTTCAAAAAGAGCTTCCAAACATTATGGTACTTGTTAGCTTCAAGCCCTCACTACCCTTATCATAAGCATCTTGAAGTGATTAAGGTTAAAGTGGCAAAGATGGAGTATATGCTTGACGAAGTATAAGTTGGCAATCTCAGGTCCCTTTAATATGAGGGCCACACCTCATGCATACTCAACTTTGGGCACAGGTAAGTTCTTGTCATTGTATGTATTTGCATATCATTGAGAACCGCCAACGGGGTACCCCTTGCACATGGTACAGGAGCTTTCCCATAACCAAAATGACAAGGCAAGCAGACAATGAGCGTCTCAGCGATCTTTTTATTTACTATATGCATAGATTTTTATTGAGGATGCTTCATAGATAGCTCACTATGGCGATGCTGCAAGTTTCCACCATGATTAGGCATGGCTTAGGCTAGCGGCCCAGACGTTTCTCTAACACAGAATACAAACTCCATGGACTTACAAGTTCCCTCTTTATTTCACACCGGTGACATCCATAGACAAAAGAGCATGATATCAACTGAGTACAAAGTACAAGTGCAATGTTGAAAACGTTCCCCGTGACAGCACGGTTCTACTAATTCCAACTTATAAGTGCAAGCATATACAACAAAGTTGTCACAATGGTTCAAGTTTATTAGGGGCAAAGAATATAAAGTGTGCCATCAAGTTCGTGAGGACTTTAATCACTATGTTTTCACATAACAAAATAGTTTTTAATTGGAAGATAGATGAAAACAAGAATATACTTGGAATGGTGTAACACACCATGCATAGGAGTTTATAGTGGACACTTTGGAATAACTTGGTTTCTTGGGAGTTGGAGGCATGAGTAGAACTTACTGATACAAGTGGAGGCTAGCAAAAGACTGGGAGCAACCAACTAAGAGAGCAATAATGGCCATAATCATGCAGAGCAACAAAATATTACTAATCAAAGCATAGAGTGGCACTACAAGTCAAGGACTAAATGATTATAGAGGCTATGGTGACTTGTTCGTAGTCATGAAATGGTGTGAGCATGTGCCAAGTCAACCCAAACAAAGCATCAAAGGAGAATACCGCTATACTATGCTTTTGTATGCTAAAACAACGCATGATTCCTTCAAGGCACATTAAGCAATCCTTATTGTTTGGAACAAGTCATGCTACAGCAATAATCACTAAGCATAAGGTCAAACAACACCTAGCATGACATGATAAAGTCTAAGCCATAGTCAGAACAAACTCCCTTTGTACCACTTAAGCATGAAGCTTCCTACTCTTTTCCAACACCAAACAACTTATTTGAAACAACTCACAAAGATAATAATCAACAAAGATCAGTGAGCTTGTCTCGCAAATCCACAAATAAGAACTAAAACGTTCTAGGCTGAAAGCACAAGAAAACTAAGACTGAACGCAGTGCTAGCAAAAGTGAACACTCACAAAACAATTAGAGTGAAAACTAGAGTGTTCTAGGCAATGGAAACAGAGTGTGTCTCTATCCAAAAGAAGTGTGGTGTAACCAAACAACTTACTCAAGCAAACTAAGCAAACTAAAACAAAAAACGAAAACTAAGATGCTCCAAGAACAACACAACTTGTGCATGAAACAATAAAAACGAAGTGTCTAGACAGCCCTGAGCTTTTTATTAATGAAGAAGGGGATGCCTTGGGCATCCCCAAGCTTTTACGCTTGTACCTCTTGGATATTTCTTGGGGTTACACTGGGGTGACATCCCCAAGCTTGAGCTTTTGTCCATTCTTCATCTCATTACATCATTCTCTCTCTACACCTGAAAATTTTCCTTCATACAAAACTTCACACAATCTTCATTAGCAACATTAGTGTATTCAAAAGATATTAGACCTCTGGCAAAGCTTTAGAACAGCAAAACTTTTCACTAAAAACACAAGCTACTATATCAACTCCTTCAAAAAGCTCAATTTTACAAAAAGAACCCAAAAAGGAATCATGAATCAATAAGAAGCAAATGCAAATACTGGTAGAAATATATAGAAACAGACCAACAGGTAGAAATCGATTTTTTCGAAGACCTTCTGTTGCTCAAATCAAAAAGTGCTGAACTAACGAAAGTTAGATAACATATTGGGGGATTTGTTCGTAAATTTTCAGCTCAATCCGAGTTACAAAGACTCCTCACGAATTTGTTTGTGGAGGACAGAAATATGTTTCGGGACAACAACGCCCCAAATCTTACTTCCCTCTCATTAGAGGTCATCTTGGCACAAAAAGCAAACAAAAAAATATAAGGAGAGGTCATTACTGAAGTAATAACTTCCAAGACTCAAGGATACTCTTGGGTTATCTACCAACAAGTACTTTTCTTTAACGCCTCTAAGTTAGGCTTGATAGCTTGAGAAGATGCTCACATAAGAATTATGAATTGAAGTCAAAGAGAGCATCAAGAAGCAAATTCAAAACACATTTAAGTCTAACACACTTACTATGCATAGGAATCTTGTAAAGAAACAAGTCATGAAAGCACAAAGCACCAATCATAGGAAAGCAAAACAAGTGCAACTTCAAGACTTTCAACATAAAGAGGGGAAACTTAATATTATTGAGATGCATAAAACCATGTTTCCCTCTCTAATAATAACTTTCAGTAGCAACATGAACAAAATTAACAATATAACTATCACATAAAACATTCTTATCATGATCCACATGCATATAATAATTATTACTCTCCACATAAGCAAAGGCATTCTTATTAATTGTAGTGGGAGCAAATTCAACAAAATAGCTATCACTATCATCACCATAATCATCAAATATAGGTGGAATATTGTAATCATAATTAATTTTCTCCTCAATAGTAGGTGGACTGAAAATATCATATTCATCATTGTAATCATCATATATTGGAGGTTTGGTATTATCATAAGCAATAGAATAGCTATCTTCCAAAGCTGGGGAACTAAAAAGATCATTTTCATAAAAATTAGCTTCCCCAAGCTTAGAAGTTTCCATAGCATTAGCAACAATGGTGTCCAAAGAATTCATACTAATAACATTTATATTAGCATGCAAATAAAGTTCCATAGGTTTTTTTTATCTTCAAACACTTCATGTCCTAACTCAAGATAAATACTATAGAGCTCTCTAATTTTGTTGTTGTTTTCCATTAATACTAACTAGTGAAAACAAGAAACAAAAAGACAAAATTGTAGAATCTAAAGGAAATAACTTCGAGCACTCAGACCGTAGGATGTGAGTACCTTTTACCTTACCTCCCCGGCAACGGCGCCAGAAAAGAGCTTGATGTCTACGCACTTCTATTCTTATAGACAGTTGTTGGGCCTCCAAGTGGAGAGGTTTGTAGAATATCAACAAGTTTCCCTTAAGTGGATCACCCAAGGTTTATCGAACTCAGGGAGGAAGTGGTCAAAGGTATTCCCTCTCAAGCAACCCTGCAATCAAGATACAAGAAGTCTCTTGTGTCCCCAACACACCCAATACACTTGTCAGGTGTATAGGTGCACTAGTTCGGCGAAGAGAGTGAAATACAAGTAGTAACGGTGCCAGAAAAGAGCTTTGATGGAGCTTGACGGTGAGGTAAAGACTGGAAGCAACCAAACATGCAACAGATCTAGAAGCAAACGGTGTTTCAATTTTTAGAAACAAGGCCTAGGGATCATACTTTCACTAGTGAACACTCTCTCATATAAATATCCTCTTATCATGATACTACTCTTAACTACTCTCCAGTTGGACACTCTAATCATCGGTAGGGCTATAACAACACTCCTCAAAGTCCACCTTCCCCAATCTAGATAACCCCACACTGTCACCTTGAGCACTAGATGGTTCCAACAAACACCACAATTTTATAGAGACATCCAACTCCAAATATAACTCATAACAAATATTCAATCTAGCTAAAGTGCCACACACGGTATGCATGCTGTTAGTTTCACACACGTGGGGAAAAGCATAGATCTATTAAAGCACAAAGAGTATTTATATAGACTCAAGCCTAAGTGCCACCATGGCGTGCACGCTATCACTTTCACACAAATGGGGAGAGCAGAGATCTATTGAAACACTTGAGTAGCAAGGTAGATCTACTTGATTACAAATCTCATGACCATAAGGTCATGCATAGAGAGATATGAACACATATCTACCGGTAGAGCCCTTAGCCCGAACAAAGAACTACTCCCTCCTCATCATGGGAATCAGCAACGGTGATGAAGATGGCGATGGAGATCGATGGAGATGGCTCCGGGGGCACTTCCCCGTCCCAGCAGGGTGCCAGAACAGAGACTTTTTGTCCCTCGAATCTCCCCTTCGATGGCGGCGGTGCTACAAAGGTTTTCGTGGATTTCTTTTGGATGTATGATGGACGATCTAGGGTTTTCTCATCGGGGGCTTCTTATAGGCGAAGGGGGAGGCCGAGGAGGCGGCCAGAGGTCCCACACCCTCCCTAGGCGCGGCCAGGCTTGGTCGTGCCCAGGGGGGTCTGGCCACCCTCTGGTGCCTCTCCGTCCCTCCTTATGGATTCGTGTCCCTCACGGAAAGTTATTGACTTTGGCTTTTGTCCCGTCCAATTCCGAGAATATTGATTTTGTGCCTTTCTGGAACCAAAAACAGAAGAAAACCGGAAACTGGCACTATGGCAACTTGTTAATAGGTTAGTTCCAGAAAAGATATAAAAACGCCTCAAATAAAGACAAAGCAAAGAAAAGTAGATACTAAACAAGCATGGAGCATCAAAAATTATAGATACATTTCCGACGTATCATGTCTCCGCCCTCATCTCGCACCGCAAATGGCTGGCCGCCCTTGCCCCTCGTTCTACTACTCGCTGCCGATTGCATCATCTGCCGTGGACATTACCACGACATGTTTAATCCTTTGTTTCCAGCAAACAAGTGAGATTGACAACCTCACTGTAAGTTGTGGCAAAGTCTTGAGTTTTTGTTGTGCAGGATTCCAAGTTGCTAGCAACACCTTGGAGTTGTTTCCTTGCTCCTACTGGTTCAATAACCTTGGTTTCATAACTGAGGGAAAACTTGCTGGTGTTCTCATCATACCTTCCACTTGGAGTTTCCTAACGAAGCTCTATAGTGATCTGAGACGCGGTAAGACATTTTCTGGTGCCGTTGCCGGGGATTTTAAGGGTAGCTTCACAAGGGGAGTCCTTCACAACCATTCTATTTACTTTGTTTTTGTTTTGCTTTGTTTTTCTTGCTTCTTTTTATCAAAAAGTCCAAAAAATTAGTTTCATTTTGTTTGCCTTTTCTTATAAAAAACACAAAAAATTAGTTCTTCCTATAGTTTTCACCTTGCTCTAGCCCATCATGTTAATCCCTAAGTTCACCCTGAAAGACCTTTCAATAGTTAGTGGCTCTATAATTGGGAAAGAAAACATTGAAGAATTATTTAATCATATTAGCAAACATGAGGATATTGAGGATAGATCCTTAGCAGAACTTGCTCCTAATTATGAAATTGCTGCAGCTTCTTTAGTTCACATGTTGGAGGCTAGATTTTTTAACCTTAACCCCATGATGCAAATAATGTTTCTTAAACTTAAAGAAGTTGAGGATACTGAAAAGAGATTTTATTTTGTAAACTTTGCTAAAGGGGTTCAATGATGTTGCTTAAGAAGCCAAAAAGGTCTTTGATCATTTTAATATGCTAGGCTCATGTGTAGATGTTATGGGTACATTAGAAAAGTTGGATAAAACCAAAACCAATAGAGAGGAAATTGAAATACCCATACATTTTAAACTTGTAGGAATGCATTAAGCCTTAGAAAAGAATTTTGATTGGATTATTCCTGAAAACCCGTTTGATGAAAGTAGTGAACCCAAGAGTGCTGAGAGAGGATCCTCTACTACTCATTTAGATGAAATACCTTTACTAGTTGAAGAAATTTTGAGTATTGATCTTAATGCTTCTTCATTTGAAAATACTTGATTCTTGCTTCTTGGGCCTAACTTAAAGGCGTTAAAGAAAAATACTTCTTTGGAGATAACCCAATAGTTTTCTTGAGTCTTGGAAGTTATTACTTCTGTAATAACCTCTCCTTATCCTTTTTGTTTGATTTTTGTGCCAATAATAACCTCTAATGAGAGAGAAGTAAGATTTGGAGAAGTTGCTGTCCCGAAACAGATTTTTGTGCTTCACTGTAAAAATTCATAAAAATCTCTGTATGTCGGATTGAGCTGTAATTTTCTGAGTAAATCCCCCAGGTCGTTATCTAACTTTAGTTAGTTCAAAACTTTTCGATTTGAGCAACAGAAGGTCTTAAAAAATTCGGTTTTTACCTACTGGTCTGTTTTGATAGATTTCTGCCATTATTTGCATTTGCCTCTTGATCAATTTCTTTTTGGGTTCTCTTTGGTAAATTAATATTTTTTGAAGGAATTGCTACAGTATCTTGTGTTTTTAATGAAAGTTTTGCTGTTTTGAAAATAAACCCAAAGGTTTATTCTTTTGAATGCACTAATGTTGCTAATGAAGATTGTGTGAAGTTTTGTTTGAAGGAAATTTTCAAGTGTAGGGGAAGAATGATGTAATGAGATGTCAAGGGGATAACCCCCAGTAGGGTCATAAGGGGTAAAACATTGTCGATCTTGGCTTAGGCCGAGTCAAAGAAACCACTGGCCGAGTCACGACGGCCGAGATACGAAGCCTATGTAAGGCCAACATAAGAAGTATGTCGGCCTGCATAGGACAAAGTTGTTTGTCTTGCAGGTAACGCCAGGTCGGATCTCACCAGGGAAGGCCGGGTCAAGAAGGAAGTGTGGAAACTTTCCGAGTAAGATCTAGGAGGGACCATGGAAAAGCATGGTCAAAAGAGAAGGGTGCTGCCGAGTGACATAAAAAGATCCGGGTGACGCCAAAAGCAAGGAGTGACGTACAAAAGCACCGTATGACGCCGAAGAGCTGGCGCCTATGTACAGGAAGACCGTTGGCTCTACAACTTTGTGGACTAGGTCAAGGGACAAGGGCTGGCCCGTCACCCGGCCCTCACAGTAAGGATAAAGATCCAAACAGTAAACCCTAGGTCCCAAGGTTGTAACCTAGCTACCCCATCACCTATATAAGGAGGGGCATATCTAGGGTTTAAGGAGGTTGGACCAAGTAGCGAACACCTCTAGGAGCACTTGTAAACATCAAGGAGGAAAATAAATCATAAGTCTGGAGAGTTCATCGTGTTCATCATGCGTGGATAGACCGTGCACTCCCTCCCCAGTCACCACAAGCGTCCATTCGCCCCCCAACTTAAGCCTACCCATGGCATCTGCCATGACACCACCAAGATAGTTGGTGCCCACCGTGGGGAAGAAGCAGGCGCTTGCTAGAGTTTTCATCCAGACGGGCAACATCATCGCCACAATGGGCGAACGCGTCTACTCCGGCCTTGTCCAGAGGTTTGGAGCTCTCAACTTCGCCAGCGACAACGCGGGCTGCTTCTGGACCAAGCCGTTCCCTCAGGGTGGTCGCTTCATCAAGTTTGGCGAGCACCAAATCTACTTCGCAGTGCGCATGGAGCGCGCATACCTGGAGCGCGTCATCTTGGCGCCGAATCCACCTACGATTCACACCGCGGGAAGGCTTCATCAGCTCATATCTGCTAAGGTAATGATGAATGCACCTGATCCATCGCGTCCCCCAGCACCTCCAGTAGCTCCTGTGGTGAATGAGAACGTTGAGGAAGAAAACGCAACGCCAAGGGCAGCAAGAACTGCGAAGGCACCACTGGAAAAGCCAGAGAACATAGCTGGGAGTAAAAGAGCCAAGGATTTGCAGGAAGCAATAGAAAAACTAGTAGATCCATTGGCGTCTGCAGCTGACCTGGCACACATGCAAGCCGAGTTAGAGGAAACCAGGAAAAAAGTGTTGGAAAAGGCGAAGGAGTTAGCCCAGCTGCAGCGGGATATGGATATAATGATCCAAGAATATAACTCGGCGAACCGAGTCAAGGGTGCTAAGACCTGGCATGAAGCATCAAGGATAAGAGGAAGGAACCTCAATGAAGATCTGGCGGAGGCTACGTCCAAGGTAACCCCAGAGTGCAGCAAAGAAATAGCTATTTGGCCGACATACAACATGGCAGCAACAAACTTGAGGGCCGCAGAGGCAGCAATGGCCGAGTTACCTGATGTCTACGCACTTCAATTCTTGTAGACAGTTGTTGGGCCTCCAAGTGCAGAGGTTTGTAGAACAACAACAAGTTTCCCTTAAGTGGATTACCCAAGGTTTATCGAACTCAGGGAGGAAGTGGTCAAAGTTATCCCTCTCAAGCAACCTTGCAATCAAGATACAAGAAGTCTCTTGTGTCCCCAACACACCCAATACACTTTTCAGGTGTATAGGTGCACTAGTTCGGCGAAGAGATAGTGAAATACAAGTGGTAACGGTGCCAAAAAAGAGATTCTGGCAGGGAGGAAAAGACTGAAGGAAAACTTAAATAAAGAAAGCAGCAAGCAAACATGTAACAGATCTAGATGCAAACGGTGTTTCAATGTTTAGAAACAAGACCCATGGATCATACTTTCACTAGTGAACACTCTCATATAAATATATTCTCTTCATGATACTACTGTTAACTACTGTCCGGTTGGACACTCTAATCCATGGTAGGGCTATAACAACACTCCTCAAAGTCCGCCTTCCCCATCTAGATAACCCCACACCGTGACCTTAAGCGCTAGATGGTTCCAACAAACACCACAATTTCATAGAGACAACCAACTCAAAATATACTCATGATAAGATTTATGAACTCTAGCCTAAGTGCCACCACGGCGTGCACGCTGTCACTTTCACACACGTGAGGAGAGCAGAGATCTATTGAAGCACTTGAGTATTTATGTAGACTCTAGCCTAAGTGCCACCACGGTATGCATGCTGTCACTTTCATACACGTGGGGAGAGACAGAGATCTATTAATGCACTTGAGTAGCAGAGTAGATCTACTTGATTACAAAACTCATGGTCACAACAAGATCATGCATATAGAGAGATGAACACATAGATACCGGTAGAGACCTTAGCCTCGAGGAAGAACTACTCCCTCCTCATCATGGGAATCAGCAACGGCGATGGATATGGTGATGGAGATCGATGAATATGGCTCCGGGGGCACTTCCCCATCCCGACAGGGTGCCGGAATAGAGACTTCTGTCCCCTGAATCTCCCCTTCGGTGGTGGCGGCGCTGCGAAACTTTTCGTGGCTTTCTGTTCGATGATTTAGGGCTTCTGAGTTAGGGGCTTCTTATAGGCGAAGGAGGCAAGGTCGATGGAGGGCCAGGGGGCCACACCCCCTATGGGCACCACCAGGGCTGGCCCGCACCCACCTAGGGTGTGGCCACCCTGGTGTCCTCCTCCATCCCTGCTTCGTGGTTCCGTGTTGCTCCGGGAAAAATAGTGACGTTGGCTTTTGTCCCATCGAATTCCGAGAATATTGTTTTTCTGCCTTTTCTAGAACCAATAATAGAAGAAAACATGCCACTGTGGCATCTTGTTAATAGGTTAGTACTAGAAAACATATAAAAATACCTCAAAGTGTAACCAAAGCAAAGCAAAGTAGATACTAAACAAGCATGGAACATCAAAATTTATAGATACGTTTATGACGTATCATTACCCCACTTGACGGGTGAGGCAAAGAAAAGGCAACAGGAACGAGTAAACGAATTGGTGAGAGAAGCAGGAAAGCTGAATGAAGCGTACTATAGGGCAAATCCGGGTATAGCTGGAAGGACACAGATCGTTCACTTGGCAATCCCAATCCTGGCCAGGTCTGTAGGCCATACATCCTACTCGCTAGGGGATGCGCCGAGATAGAGAAAAGAGAAAAGTGTGGACTCAGGAAAAAAGAAGCAGATGGTTGCCTATGATCCGGCATTGGCTCAAGGGAACCCGGCTCGTGCTCAAGGCACAAGAAGAAAATGCTGGTCAAGGAAACGAAAACCAAGAAAATGCTAGCCGAGAAAGGCAGGGCGGACAAAGAAATGATAATGGAGGCCAGAACTTCGCACCTCAGCCTAGGCATGGGGCTCACTCGGCAGGAGGAGGAAAACCAGCTCCGAATCCCCCACCATCCCAACCCAAAGAAGACAGCAAAGTGCGGGAAAAGCAGTGCAACAACCTGCAGACCCAAATGCCAATAGGTATAATGATGGTTACTCGGAAATGGTGAATGACGGATACGAAATGGCCGGATCACGTGTACCAAGAAATGGGATCAAGATTAGGAGGCAGAAATCTCCAACCAGATGACGCAAGGCTACAACTTGACCGAATAAAAATGGCGGACCTTGTCGAGTCTCAAGGCCCACAGGGACCACCATGTTTTGGCCTGAGAATCATGAGAGAGCCTCCAGTGCCCAACTTTCATCTAGCAAGAGGAACAAAAACATATGATGGAAGAACCAAGCCAGAGGATTGGCTTATTGATTACGGAACTACGGTAAAAATTGCGCAAGGTAATATGAGATGGGCAGTGAGGTACATGCCGCAGATGCTAGAAGGACCGGCACGGGTCTGGTTGAACAATTTACCACCCGAAAGCATCAACAGCTGGATTGATTTCCACGAAGCTTTTGTGAACAATTTTACAAGCAACTACAAGAGGCCGAATCTCCCACAACAGCTGGCTATGTGTAAACAGAGGCCAAATGAAATAGACAGAGAGTTCCTCACCAGATGGTACACTATGCACAATTATTGTGAAGGATTAATCGAATCACAGGCCATTGCACGGTTTGCACAAGGATGCAGACACGAAAGTGTGCTATGGCAGAGATTATAGAGAGATATGCCGGCAAGCTTAGCTAAAACGATAAGAATTGCTGACTCATATGTGTTAGGGGATCCGACTCAGCCTCTGCTCATGTCGGCAGATGGGATCATGGAGACTTAGATCTACGATGCAGCCGGGTCACAAAGGCGCCATGAAAGAAGTGAGTACATGAACAAAATATTAGATGAGATGCCGGATTATAGGTACGGTTCAGCTCAAGTCGCAACAGTAAATCAAGATCATCCTGATGCTGGAAGCATCCAACGTTAGAGGACAAGTGGGCAACAGTAGTGGGTACCAAAGAATGATGGAAAAAGGCATATGAACAGAGAAAACCATATCAGGAAAGGCAAAAGTACACTTATGAGATGATGTTGGACCAACCTTGCAAGTTTCACACACCGAGTCCAAGTAAGCCGGAAAATCACACAACTAGACAATGCACTTGGTTCCAGAAGGGTGACAGATTAGACCCGCCAACTCAGCAGCTACCACCACCTCCCCCACCACCACTTACAGGAGGAAATGCTTAAGTTGTTGGAACTGAGCACAGATAAGAGAACCGACAGCCGAGATATCATAACCGGGAAAGAATAAATTGTCCATCAAGTGCATGACCCAAGGAATGATGGCACTCATGTCGTCCATGGGACCAGAAACGAGTACAGAGAGCATCACCAGAGCTATGTCGTGTTTGTCACAGAGCCAACTGACAAGAAAAGTCAACAGAGACGGATGATGGAAGTAAACGCCACAATGCCAGTGATACCAAAGTACATGCATTGGTCTGAGCAGGAGATAACGTGGAGCATAAAGGATCACCCCAGGATCATGCCGACACCGGGAGGATATGCTCTAGTACTGGATCCAAGTTTCATGTGCCCAGATATCAATGTGAAGTTCTCCAAGGTACTGATAGATGATGGCAGTAGCATCAACATCATGTACAAGGATACTATGCTCAAGTTGGGCATCACCATGAACATGCTAGAGCCGACTAAGACAACTTTTCATGGCATTGTGCCAGGATTGTCATGTGAGCCAATTGGGAAGATCTGGGTTGACGTCTTATTCGGCAATAGGGAGAATTGTTGCACTGAAGCCATAGAGTTTGAGGTGGTAGACCTCGTCAGCTCGTATCATGCGTTACTCGGCAGACCAACTATGGCAAAGTTTATGGCCACTCCCCACATTGCTTATCTAAAGATGAAGCAGCCAGGTCCATGTGGAGTTATAACAGTTGAGGGTGACTACAAGCGATCCATCGCATGCGCCTCAGCCGGGTCTTCACTGGCCGAGTCACTGGTAATAGCACAGGAAAAGCAACAAATGATGGAGGTTACAGCATTGGCTAAGGCGGCACAGATGTCCATGCCGGCACTCACCAACCCGCACGACAGTGTGTCGTTCCAAGATACCAAGGAGACCAAAAAGATACAGATTGATGAGGCTTTCCCGGAGCGCACAGTGACTATTGGCGTCGGGTTATCTGACAAATAGGAAATCATGCTCACCAGCTTCCTCTTTGAGAATCGGGATATCTTTGCATGGTCCACACAGGATTTGAAAGGAGTTCCGAGGGAGTTGGCTGAGCACTCTCTACATGTAAGGCCAGATGCCAAGCCGGTGAAGCAACCCCTCCACCGCTTCGCCAGAGATAGGAGGAAAGTAATAGCTGCCGAGATAGCCAGGCTCTTGGCTACCGGGTTTATCATGGAAGTACTGCATCCAGATTGGTTGTCGAATCCAGTCCTGGTCAAGAAGAAAAAGGATGACCCAAACATGGCAGTGGTGTGGTGCATGTGTATTGACTACACGAACCTCAATAAGGCGTGTCCAAAAAATCCATTTCCACTGCCACGGATCGATCAAGTCATTGACTCTACTGTCGGGTGTGAGTTGTTGTCATTTGTGGATGCGTATTCTGGTTTCCATCAGATACCACTGAATCCGAGTGATCAAATAAAGACAGCTTTTATCACCCCGTATGGGGCTTATTGTTATCGTACTATGTCGTTCGGGTTAAGAAATGCAGGTGCAACGTATCAAAGATGCATGCAAAATTGTTTGCAAGATCAGCTTGACAAAAATGTTCAAGTGTATGTCGATGATGTGGTAATAAAAACCAAACAAATTCATACCCTAATCGAGGACTTGCGTCAAACATTCACAAACTAAAGAAGATTCTGGATGAAACTTAACCCGTAAAAATGCATCTTTGGTGTCCCGGCTGGCAAATTACTCGGATTCCTTGTATCCAGCCGAGGAATTGAAGCTAACCCGACAAATATCAGGGCCATCAAAAGAATGAAATTGCCGAAAACCCTCAATGATGTCCAGAAGTTCACAGGGTGCTTGGCCTTGTTGAGCAGTTTTGTAAGTTGGCTAGGCGAAAAAGCCTTACCATTATACCAACTGATGAAAAAATCAGATAAATTTACATGGACACAATAAGCTGATAACGCTTTCCATGAACTTAAAAAGATGTTGGAAAAAGCACCAATATTAGCCTCACCACTATCCAAAGAGCCAATGTTGCTCTATGTCGCAGCAACCAATCGAGTTGTCAGTGCGGTAATTGTGGTAGAGCGCGAAGAAGAGGGCAAATCAGTCCAAAGACCAGTTTATTACTTGAGCGAAGTGCTCTCCACATCAAAACAAAACTACCCTCACTATCAAAAAATGACATATGGGGTGTATATGGCAGCAAAGAAGCCGAAGCACTATTTTCAAGAACACCCAATCCAGGTAATATGTGAGGCACCTATCTCGGACATATTGGGAAGTAAAGATGCCAGCGGACGAGTTACAAAATGGGCCATAGTGCTAGCACCATATATTCCACAATACGATAGGCGAGATGCAATTAAATCTCAAGCTATGGCAGATTTTTGTGTGGATTGAATGGAAATACAGTACGAGCCGCCATTTCTAGACCCGAAGTACTGGAAAATACACTTTGACGGGTCCAAGACAAAAATGGTTCCGGGTGCCGGGATAGTTCTTACTTCACCAAAGAAGGACCAGCTCAAATATGTGTTGAAAATCCACTTCGCTGCATCCAACAATGTTGCCGAATATAAAGCACTTGTCCATGGGATAAAAGTGTCTAAAGAGATTGGCATCTAGGCACTAGGACGCAATGGATGCAAATATGGCACTCTATCTTTTCCATGTGCAACAGATATTGGGATACTTTGATGGATGTGAATTTCATCACATACCCAGAGCATAAAATGAGGCAGCTGATGTGTTATCCAAGTTAGGCTCATATCAACAAGCAATCCTGCCACGAGTAGCATTGGAACATCTTAGAAAGCCATCAATCAAGCCGTCACCCGAATCCGAGTCAATCTTCATCCCGGCAAGCCAGGAGTCGGATGCTATACCGATGGACATTGACACAGGAGAAGTTTCGAGTAACCCAGGGACTGTTCCACCTAACCCGGGGACTGCCGAATCACACTCGGGGACTACTCAGGTTATGTTGGCTAAAACTATGTTGGCTGAGCCAATGGAAATTGATGGAGAAACAGATCCAACACTAGTGATACCAATTTGGGCACAACCAATATTCAACTATTTGAAGGATGGAACTTTGCATGATGATGAGATATTGGCAAGACAAACAGAAAGAAGAGCAAAAGCATACACCATAATTAATAAGGAGCTGTACAAGAGAAGTGTGACAAGTGTGTTACAACGTTGTATTATCTCAAAGCAAGGCCAAGAGATACTGTTGGATATTCACCAAGGAGAATGTGGGCATCATGCCTCGTCAAGAGCATTGGTAGCCAAAGCATTCCAACATGGATTCTATTGGCCAAGTGCACTAGTGGAAGCACAAGATCTAGTGAGAAAATACAATGGATGTCAATGGTACGCAACAAAATCACATTTGCCTGCATCAGAGCTAAAGACTATACCAATCACTCGGGCATTTGTGGTATGGTGCCTAGATATGGTGGGACCATTCAAACCAGCACGGGCGGCATGACCCACATACTAGTCATGGTTGACAAGTTCACGAAATGGATAGAAGTGAAGCCCATCAAAAAACTTGATGAAAATATAGCTATCACATTCTTAAAGGATATAATCCTAATATATGGTCATCCACATAGCGTGATCACAGACAATGGCACAAACTTTGCCGAAGGGTCTTTTGCTCGATTTTGCAGGGAAAGTCAAATAAGACTCGATGTAGCGTCAGTCGCTCACCCAGAATCCAATGGGCAAGTTGAACAAGCTAATGGCTTAGTTCTATCCGGGATGAAACCTCGGCTAATGGAACCACTCTAGAGATCACCTAGTTGTTGGATAGAGGGATTACCCTTAGAGCTATGGATCTTAAGAATAACTCCGAATCGGTCAACAAGCTATACGCCGTTCTTCCTTGTGTATGGGGCAGAAGCAGTTTTGCCTGCTGACATAGAACATGACTCGCCAAGAGTAAGGAAATACTCGGAATCCGAGGTAAAGGAGGCTCGATAAGATGGAGTTGATTTACTCAAGGAAGCTCGAGAACTGGAACTGTCCAGATTCGCCATATACCAACAAAACCTCCGACGCTATCATAGATGGAAAGTTTAACCTCATGTTTTCCGAGAAGGGTATTAGGTGCTCAGAATAGTGCAACACACAAATGGGATGCACAAGTTATCACCCCATGAGAGGGTCCGTTCATTGTGAGCAAAGAATTGCAAAATGATTCATATTATCTGATAGAACAAGGCAGAAAGGTCGGATGAAACCAATAGGCCATGGAATATGGCATTGCTTCATACTTTCTATACATAGGGAAAGCAATGTATGTATCTCTCAAACTCTCATATGTCGGACGCTTATGCCGGCTATGTGCTAATAATAAAATGACATGACTCGAAAAACTGACTCGGGGACCCCCCTCATGTTTATTGCTTTCTATTCTTATGTCGGCTGGCCCTGTTTGATACGTCGAAAACGTATCTATAATTTTTGATGCTCCATGCTTTTTTAGTGTCTACTTTTCTTTGCTTTGTCTACACTTTGAGGTGCTTTTTACATGTTTTCTGGTACTAACCTATTAACAAGTTGCAACAATGCCAGATGCCTGTTTTCTCCTGTTTTTGGTTTCAGAAAAGTTAGTAAAGAAATATTCTCGGAATTGGACGGGACAAACGCCAAAGTCAATTACTTATCGTGGGGAACAAGAAGTCCAGAGGGGAGACGAGGAAGCGTGCCAGGGAGGCCAAACCCCCCAGGCGTGACCAGGGGTGGGCCCATGCCTGGGTAGGGTTTGACCCCCCTGGTCGCCTCCTCGGCCTTCCCCTTCGCCTATAAGAAGCCCTCGATGTAGAAACCCTAAGAACCCGATCAAATATCCACAAACCATCTGTAGCCGCCACCACCATCATCCCTAGATCGGGGGATCTGAAGTTCTTCCCGACACCCTGCCGGAGGGGAGATCATCCCGGAGGCCTTCTCTCCGGTATGATGAGTGAGTATTTCCACCTTGGACTATGGGTCCACGTAGTAGCTAGATGGTTGTGTCTCCTCCTTTGTGCTTTCATGTATAGATCTTGTGAGCTCCGTTCATGATCAAGATCTAATCTATTTGAATCATGCATGTTGTGTTTGCGGGGATCCGATGGATATTGAGATTATTATGTTGGTTTGATTAATGGTTTTGTCTTTATGATTCTATCATGTCTGTGTTGTTTGTGATCTTGCATGCTCTCCGTTGTTAGTAGCTATCTTGGCCAAGTAGTTGCTAGTGACTCCAAGAGGGGGTATTTATGCTCGATAGTGGGTTCATGCCTCTAGTTTCCAATGGAAGTGACAATAATCTCTTCGGTTGTAGATGTGCTGTTGCTACTAGGGATAAAACAATGGTCTCTTGTTCATGGAACATGTGGACTATTTACCTTACACACTTTGCTTAAAGCAGTTGTCTGTTGCTTGCAACTTAATACTAGAAGGGGGTTCGGATGATAACCTGAAGGTGGACTTCTAGTCATAGATGTAGTTGGATGGCGGTCTATGTATCTTGTTGTATTGCCCAATCGAATCTCATAGGATCTTTCTGACTAGTAATTGCATTGTTATGCCTTGCTCAGTTCCTGTAAATTGCCCTGCTGTAATTTGTTTACCCTTCATGCCATGTTGTTTATCTAAGGAGAGCACCTCTAGTGAACTATGGACCCCGGTCCAATATTTACCATTGATACATCTTCCACTGTTACTTGTTTACTTGCTGCAAACCATTACCTTCCACACTATATGTTTAATCCTTTTTACAACAAACCGATGAGCTTGACAACCTCACTGATTCGTTGGGACAAAGTCTTGAGTTTGTGTTGTGCAGGTCTCCGTGTTGCTTGCAATACCTGCGTGACGTTTCCTTCCTCCTTATGGTTCGATAACCTCGGTCTCAACTGAGGGAAAACTTGCTGCTTGCTCTTCACACCCTATGCTTGGGGTTACCAACGAAGTGCCACATCGAGCATCATCAAGGCTTTTCTGGCGCCGTTGCCGAGGAGGCTAAGGACGTCTTCACAAGGGGAGTACTTCACTTCCTTTCTCTTTACTTTGTTTTTAGTTTGCTTTCTTTCTTCTGCTTGGTTTTGTTTACCTCTTTTCAAAAAACCCAAAAAAATTAGTCTAGTTTGGTTTGCTTGCTTTATTCAAAAACACAAAAAAATTAGTTCCTGCTCTAGCTGCTGCTGCTGTTTTTGGCTTGCCCACCTTCGCCAAAATGAACTCTGCTGAGAACACCAAGTTGTGTGACTTCACTAGCACCAACAACAATGATTTCCTAAGCACTCCTATTGCTCCACCTGCTCCTGATGCTACCTTTTATGAAATTAAGCCTGCTTTGTTGAATCTTGTGATGAGAGAGCAATTTTTTGGTGCTGGTTCTGATGATCCTGCTGCCCATCTCAATAGCTTTGTTGAACTTTGTGAGATGCAAAAGTATAAGGATGTAGATGGAGATATTATTAAGCTCAAGCTTTTTCCTTTCTCCTTGAGGGAAAAAGCTAAAGAATGGTTGCTTTCTTTGCCTAAAAATAGTATTGATTTTTGGACTAAGTGCAAAGATGCTTTTATTGGAAAGTACTATCCTCCTGCTAAGATTATATCTATGAGAAGCGACATTATGAAATTTAAACAACTTGATAGTGAACTTGTTGCTCCATCTTGGGAAAGAATGAAATCTTTGGTTAAAAATTGCCCTACTCGTGGACTCACTGCTTGGATGATTATCCAGACTTGTTATGCAGGTTTGAACTTCTCCTCAAGAAATCTGTTAGATTCAGCTGCTGGAGGTACCTTTATGGGCCTCACTTTGGGTGCTGCAACAAGGCTCCTTGATAATATGATGGTTAACTACTCTGAATGGCATGTTGAGAGAGCTCCACATGGTAAGAAGGTAAATTCTGTTGAGGAAACTTCCTCTTTGAGTGAAAAGATTGATGTTATTATGGCTATGCTTGTTAATGGGAAAGCTCCTTTAGATCCTAATAGTGTTCCCTTAGCCTCTTTGGTTGCTCAAGAAGATCAAGTTGATGTGAACTTCATTAGAAACAACAATTTTGGCAACAATACTTATGGTAATTATAGGCCTTATCCTCCTAGTGGAAATTTTTATCATGGTAGATCTTGAATGCCTAGTGAAGAAAGGATTCTAGAAGTAGAGAGATCCACTAAGAATTTTATGTAGATGCAATATGAGCAAAATAAGATTTTCACTAAAACTATGGAGGAACAGTCTATTATCTTGAAAAACATTAGCCATCAGCTTGAGAATCTGAATAGAGAAATTCCTAGTTTATAGTCAAAAATTTTGAGTGCTAATAAAAATATATCCTCTTTGTTCGAAGCTCATTCTTCCTTGATTAATAAAATGGCTGCTAAACCTGAAACTATGGAAAACACCTTTGCTACTGCTCATGCCATACAAGTTACTTTTGATGAAAATGTTAGGCTGTTAGCTCAACTTCATGCTAAGTTGTAAAGGGAAGCTGAAATTGATAGAAACAATAGTGTGTGCACCATCACCACTAAACCACAAGTAGTCCCTATTCCTCCTCCTACTATGCCTAAGCCTACTGAGCCTACTACTAGTGATGCTAAGTTTGACTTTGATATTGATGGTTGCAATGTTTCTGAAGTGATTATGTTCTTGCAAAAGCTTGCTAGAAGTCCTGATGCTAGTGATATGCATGTTGCCTTTACCAAACACATTACAAATGCTCTTGTTAAGATTAAGGAAGAGAGGCTAAAACACAAAGCTTCTATTCCTAGGAAAGTAGAAGATAGTTGGGAACCCATTATTAATATGCAAGTGAATGACTTTGATCTCAAAGCTTCATGTGATCTTGGTTCTAGTGTCTCTATTATGCCTAGGAAAATTTATGAAATGCTTGATTTTCCACCATTGGAAGATTGTTATTTAGATGTCCCACTCAATGATAATGCTAAGAATAAACTCATGGGGAGTATTAATGATGTTCTCATTATGGTTAACAATGCTTATGTCCCTGTTGATTTTTATGTTTTGGAAGCTGAATACAATGCTTCTTGCCCTAATACTTTGGGAAGACCTTTTCTTAGAATAGTTGGTGCTATCATTGATATGAAAGAAGGCACCATTAAATATCATTTTCCATTCAATAAAGGTATTGAACACTTCCATATGAGAAGAGAGATGTTTCTTTTTGCTCCTCTTTTGAAAGCAAGATTTGATGTTAATGCTTCTTCATTTGAAAATACTTGATTCTTTTTGCTTCTTGTGCCTAACTTAAAGGCGTTAAAGAAAAGTACTTGTTGGGAGAAAACCCAAGAGTTTCCTTGAGTCTTCGAAGTTATTACTTCAGTAATGACCTCTCCTTATCCTTTTTGTTTGCTTTTTGTGCCAAGAATGACCTCTAACGAGAGGGAAGTAAGATTTGGGGAGTTGCTGTCCCGAAACAGATTTCTGTCCTCCACAAAAAACATTCGTGCGGAGGCTCTGTAACTCGGATTGAGCTCAAAATTTTCAAATAAATCTTCCAGTATGTTAGCTAACTTTCGTTAGTTCATCAGGTTTTGAATTGAGCAACAGAAGATGTTCTAAAAAATCGGTTTCTACCTGCTGTTCTGTTTTGACAGACTTCTGCCATTATTTGCATTTGCTTCTTATTGATTCCTTTTTTAGTTTTCTTTAGGTGAATTGAGCATTTTGAAGAATTTACTACAGTAGCTTGTGTTTTTAGTGAAAATCCTTGTTGTTCCAAAGCTTTGCCAGAGGTCTAATATCTTTTGAATAAACTAATGTTGCTAATGAAGATTGTGTGAAGTTTTGTATGAAAGAATATCCAAGAGGTACAAGAGTCAAAGCTTGGGGATGCCCAAGGCATCCCCTTCTTCATCAATAAAAAGCTCAGGTCTGTCTAGACACTTCGTTTTTATTGTTTCATGCACAGTTGTGTTGTTCTTGGAGAGTCTTAGTTTTCATTTGCTTTGCTTAGTTTGTTTATTTTGCTTGAGTAGTTTGGACCCCCGTTCTCGCTGTGTTGTTTTGCAAATAAGTTGCTTGGTGTTGGAAAGGAGTAGTAAGTTCTTGCTTGTAAGTGCGAGAGGAGCTTGCATTGACTTTAGCATTATGCTTAGTGATTATTGTTGTAGCATGTCTTGTTCCAAACAATTGGGATTGCTTAGTGTGCCTTGAAAAAACTATGCGTTGTTTTAGCATGCAAATGCATAGTATTGTGGTTTTCTCCTTTGATGCTTTGCTTGGGTTGACGTGGCACATGCTCACACCATGTTATGACTATGACAAGTCACCATTAGCCTCTATGATCATTTAGCCCTTGACTTGTAGTACCACTCTATGCTTTGATTAGTAATGCTTTGTTGCACTGCATGATTATGGCCATTATGCTCTCTTAGTTGGTTGCTCCCGGTCTTTTGCTATCCTCCACTTGTATGAGTAAGCTCTACTCATGCTTCCAACTCCCAAAAAACCAAGTTTTTCCAAAGTGTCCACTATAAACTCCTATGCATGGTGTGTTACACCATTCCAAGTATATTCTTGTTTTCAACTATCTTCCAATTAAAAACTATTTTGTGATGTGAAAAATTAGTGATTAAAGCCCTCACGAACTTGATGGCACACTTTATATTCTTGGCCCCTAATAAACTTGAACCATTGTGACAAATTTGTTGTATATGCTTGCACTTATACGTTGGAATTAGCAGAATCTTGCTATCACGGGGAACGTTTTCAACATTGCACTTGTACTTTGCACTCAACTTATATCATGCTTTTTTGTCTATGGATGTCACCGGTGTGAAATAAAGAGGGAACTTGTAAGTCCATGGAGTTTGTATCATGTGTTAGAGAAACGACTGGGCCGCTAGCCTAAGCCATGCCTAATCATGGTGGAAACTTGCAGCATCACCATAGTGACATCTATGAAGCATTCTTATTATAAAAAAGAGACACATTGAGAAAAGAGGAAAGAGAGAAAAAAGCACCATATTCCCATGGTTAATAAGAAGATTGCTGAGATGCTCATTGTCTGCTTACCTTGTCATTTTGGTTATGGGATAGCTCATGTACCATGTGCAAGGGGTACCCCGTTGGCGGTTCTCAATGATATGCAAATACTTACAATGACAAGAACTTACCTATGCCCAAAGTTCAGTATGCATGAGGTGTGGCCCTCGTATTCAAGGGACTTGAGATTGCCAACTTATACTTTGTCAAGCATATACTCCATCTTTGCCACTTTAACCTTAACCACTTCAAGATGCTTATGATAGGGGCAATGAGGGCCGAAAGCTAACAAGTACCATAATTTTTGGAAGATCTTTTTGAAACTTGTAATCCCTTCTTCCTTTACAAAAAGGCCTTTTCTTCCACCACTATTGAGTCTCCACCTTCTACCTTTAGGCACCATTAAGAGAGCATAGTTGTCATTATGTATGCAGTGTTCTAAAGCTTATTGATTGATGCATATTGTGATATTACTTGTTCTTGTGTTATTTGTTCTAGTCACCCTTGTGAACTTTGAAGGTGTCCTATGCATCTATATTGCTACTCTATGAGGGACAAGCTGATTACCACTATGCTATGTTTTCTGTATGTGAAACAAACAAAGTTTTTTCAATACATGTTATTCATGATCTTTGTTTGTAGCTTGTCATGTTGCATGCATAGTTACTATGTCCTATTGTTAGAACTCCATCTTTCATGCACATGTTTAGAGTTCTTTGATCCCAGCTTTCAATGCTTTCAAATGGTTGGATCTTTATTGTGAGGGTACTTGTCACCTAAAAAATTATTATTTTTATCACTTACCTACTCGAGGACGAGCAGGAGTTAAGATTGGGGATGCTGATACGTCAGAAACGTATCTATAATTTTTGATGCTCCATGCATGTTTAGTATCTACTTTGCTTTGCTTTGTCTACACTTTGAGGTGATTTTTACATGTTTTCTGGTACTAACCTATTAACAAGTTGCAACAGTGCCAGATGCCTGTTTCTGCTGTTTTTGATTTCAAAAAAGTTAGTAAAGAAATATTCTCGGAATTGGATGGGACAAACGCCAAAGTCAATTACTTTCCGTGGGGAACAAGAAGTCTAGAGGGGAGACGAGGAAGCGTGCCAGGGCGGCCACCCCCCTAAGGCACGACCAGGGGTGGGCCCGCGCCTGGGTAGGGTTTGACCCCCCTAGTCTCCTCCTCGGCCTCCCCCTTCGCTTATAAGAAGCCCCGATGCAGAAACCCTAAGAACACGATCAAATCTCCACAAAACCGTCTGTAGCCACCGCCTCCATCATCCCTAGATCGGGGGGATCTGAAGTTCTTCCTGGCATCCTGCCGGAATGGAGATCATCCCGGAGGCCTTCTCTCCGGTATGATGCATGAGTAATTCCACCTTAGACTATGGGTCCATGTAGTAGCTAGATGGTTGTATCTCCTCCTTTGTGCTTTCATGTATAGATCTTGTGGGCTCCGTTCATGATCAAGATCTAATCTATTTGTAATTATGCATGTTGTGTTTGCTGGGATTCGATGGATATTGAGATTATTATGTTTGTTTGCTTAATGGTTTTGTCTTTATGATTCTATCATCTCTATGTTATTTGTGATCTTGCATGATCTCTGTTGTTAGTAGCTATCTTGGCCAAGTAGTTGCTAGTGACTCCAAGAGTGGGTATTTATGCTCGATAGTGGGTTCATGCCTCTAGTTTCCAAGGGAAGTGACAATAATCACTTCGGTAGTAGATGTGTTGTTGCTACTAGGGAGAAAACAACGGTCTCTTGTTCATGGAACATGTTGACTGTTTACCTTACACACTTTGCTTAAAGCAGTTGTCTGTTGCTTGAAACTTAATACTGGAGGGGGTTCGGATGATAACCTGAAGGTGGACTTCTAGTCATAGATTCAGTTGGATGGCGTTCTATGTATCTTGTTGTATTGCCCAATTGAATCTCATAGGATCTTTTTGACTACTAATTGCATTGTTATGCCTTGCTCAGTTCCTGTCAATTGCCCTGCTGTAATTTGTTTACCCTTCATGCCATGTTGTTTATCTAAGGAGAGCACCTCTAGTGAACTATGGACCCCGGTCCAATCTTTACCATTGATACATCTTCCACTGTTACTTGTTTACTTGCTGCAAACCATTACCTTCCACACCATACGTTTAATCCTTTGTTACAGCAAACCGGTGAGATTGACAACTACGGTAACCCAGCATACCACTTCATGATGTAGTACACTATAGTCGTTGACATAACACCAATGAAACACCGTTCACGGGTATTACATCCCTCATAGTGGTACAACAGAAACACAACAGGTCCAAGACATGACTATAGGTTACAACTCGACCCTTTACAAAATATCCAGAGAACACTCTAGGTTAAAGAGAGAGAAAGGAACTTCTTACAAAGAAGAATAAAAAATATTCAACTCAAATCTATCATACTTATAAAACTAGTATTTGAACTACTGGGCTTGCATTTCTGCTATTGCAATAATCTACAGAATTAGGTTCTATGGCTAGAGATTATATTTCTATCTAATCAGCAACTTCGTATTCACTTTAGTTGATGTATATGCTGACTTCCTTTACTTTATTGAAGAGCTTGAGCTTTTGATGATGATTCCTGGAGCATAACTTGATGTAGACGTCGTCTTAATGGCTTTAGAATCTAGCGAGGGTTAAGAAGATACGTTGAGTACGAGCGTACTCAGCAAGTTCACTTGAAAAGGAGAGTTTGATGCACTATATCTATAACCACAGACCAGAGGTCGTAGGCAATGCAAGTTTTCGTGAACATTTCTTCAAAGGTTGCTTTTATTCTGACAAGCTATGTCCGCCAGCCTTCACAAGTTTACCAGAACTTTCATGGAGTTCCTTTCCCGCCGCGTTCGCAGCTCCTTCCCGGAACAGGGAGTAACAAGTTACAGTTCTTACACTCTGCAGATGTGCGTTATTTTACCCATGAGAGATCAAATCCTTGTTGCACAACCGGGCGATCTTTCCCATCCACACTTCCTATGGTGTGGGTCCCAGTAGATGATCCAAGCCAATCACTGTCCTTCTCTGCGACCCCGCATACACCGCAATTCTTGTATGCCCAAACTCAAGGTAGACCTTTCCCGTATAAAACAACTATACCTTAGCTGGATACAGACAAAAACCATTAACACTATAAATCCTTCTTTTGTAAGCCCAGATCCACGGTAGACCTTTCCCCGTATAAAACGGCTATACCCATGATCTGCAACTTACAAACGCCCAGAAAAGTGTCCAATGCATGCGAAAGGGAGTCGATACAGCTGACTTCTCCGTACCATTCCAAATCGCATGGTTAACGCTAACATACGTCGCAAAAATCACTGGCGACATTGGTTGTTAAGTCCTAGATAATATGTTCCTTTACCACCGAAACTTTCATAGTAGGTTATTACCTCTTGGTAAATAACCTATAATCAAATTATTATGAAAATAGTATTTTCTGACCTTTTCGAAATGCAGGTGATGACAACACTGGATTTGCAACATACTTTACAGAAAATAATCAAAGGACATGAGCAAGTGTGAACTTGCCTTTTGTGATTGCAAGATTATGCACTCATGGTCTTCAAGACAATATAAGATCCAATATCTGAAATCAGCATCATTGGTCCAGTAAGGACTAATCTTTAAAGAAGCAAGATGCTATTATTCATAAGTAATGTAATGCAATTGATAAATGCGAATCCCGGGGATAACGTTGATCTAGGGTTTGGAAACTGGAAATGGTTCTTGTTAGAATGTGTTGTCCTTTTAGATAAGTTTCATATTTGTGCTTCTTATTAAGGCTTGTGATTGTGTGTGAAACAACATGTAATTATAATATCATAAAATAATGAGATACACACAAATGTGAAATGCTACTCAAGATTGCTTATACTATAATTGTTTATCTTCAAAATTTTACTTTACAAGTAATGTCACTTATAAAGAACTTAAGTGTTATCAATCCTAAGTATACAAGTAAAGTATAAAGTAGTGTGATTATGATTAATTGTCATATGTTGACTGAAATGGCAAAACGAATAACTTTTGAAGAAAAGATTTCTTTATTAAGGTTTAAACAATTCTGATAGTTTTTACAATATGGTTGATAGAATATGATTGATATTGTTTATGCTTGATTGAATAGTTTGGACTTGAGATGCTTATAACTTAATTATAATAGACCAAAGTTAACTATAAAAGACATAACAAAGTCTTTAGCATAGTATTTGAAGTATTGTAGACTAAAGTTAACTTTAAAGACATAGATGGTTTTAAGGTATATTGCTTATGTTATTTGTTCCCTATGTACTTTATAATGTTTCCTTAAAGTTACTTAAGAATGGTTATACTTTTATTTGGTGTAGTGGTTTCTTGATTTTATAATGGAATAGAATCATTTATCTTTTTGTGAATGAATGGTTATAATTGGTAATCAGGGAAATAACATTACTTAACTACTTATGGTTTCACTATAGGGTTTTGATTTGTTTATAAACTTGTGGTTGAATGATAACCAAATAAGATTATATTTAAAATGTTTTGAACCATTTTGACTTCATATTATCAATATTTAAGACTAATAATATTTATTAGACTCAATTGGCTAATTTTAGAAACATTAGCAAATTTTATTTACCCTTATATGATTATTAACTAAGGAATTAAGTTTAAATTCAAGTTGTTAAAGTGTTTTAAATTTTTATTTACCTCAAACGTGGAATATTATATTTTTAACATGTAGTTATTATTTTTGTGATCATTTTGGTATATTGCACTTATTTTTGTGATTTATAAATAATAAGATATGATTTTTATAAGATTTACTATTTTATAAACACTTAATAAATAATAAATATTTAATTAAGTGAAACAATAATGCATGATTATAATTTTAAATTATTGTTATTATTTTTCTAAGATTTTTGGTATTTTATTTATATTTTTAACATTCATCAATATTAAAATATGAATTTTCAAAGTATTAAAACTTATAAACTCTTTATTAAATAATAATTATTTAATTTGTTGGCATAATAAAGTTTAATAATAGTTTTAAGCTGTAGATTTTATTTTTCTAAACATTTTCATATATTACATATATTTTCTGGATTATAAAACAAAAGTTATTAATTTAACAAGTTTTAATCATTTTATTACATTTCAGGAAATATTTATATTTGATCTTATAATGTTTTATCTATTTCCAAAACAGGAAATACTTTTGATATCGAGCCTAAACCTACCCAAGGTCACTGACCAGTGGGGTTAGTGCCACGTCATGCGCCACATGTGCAAAGACTGGGTAAAATTAGTTGACCAGTTGACTTCACGCAAGCATGACGTCATCCCGCCGGTGATGATCGGGTGGCAAACAGCGGCGGCGATCTACCAAGGTTTTGCAAACGCGGTCATTGCTGTTCGAAAGAGCACACGTCAGGGAACCTATTAGCAGCGGCGCTGCTCCTATTTGGTCGCCAGAATGTGGTCGGCGACGAGCTTTGCGGCGGTGGACGTCGATCTACGGCGACAGAACAATAGCAGAAGCAAAACAAGGGTTTGAGAGGACGATAGGATTCGCTGGCTCACCACGAACACGTAGATGTGGTCGGTGTGGACAGGGGAGGTCGGAGTCATCGGATTCTACCGTGAAGGAGCACGACCGGAGCTCAGGAAGATGACCTCGTGGCGTTGAGTCCTGGCGCCCCTCCTCGATTCCTTTGACTAGGAGGCTCAGGGGAAGAAGGCGAAGCCGTGTGCTTGATCAATGGAGCACGGGAGGGCTCGGAGCGGCGTCAATCGTCGGTGACTCGGAGCTAGGGTTTCAGGACAGAGGAATTTGTGAGAAATTGAAAGGGGAAAATGATGTGCTCGGCCTTATCCACAGCGGCTTCAACGCTTTGTAGGCACTGGGGGCGGCGACACGAATCTTGGCGCTCGTTGGCGAGTGCGACCAGCTTGCAAGGCATCGGAAGGTCGACGGCGTGAGGAAGGCAATCGACGATGCAGGCTGTGTTGGGCTACTACTGAGCCGACGTGAGCCGATGTTGGGCTGCGGTAAAGTGAGCAAGTCTGCTACTGCTAATTGCTCAGAGTGGTGAATACAAGATGGGCTTCGGCCTGGTTTCGTTTGTAATGTCCTAGGATTAGTAGCCAGAAATAGAGGACACATGTGTGTGCATTGCATTCATTCATGCATAAGAAAATCTGGAGAATTTTCGCGTAAAACTAATAAAACACGAAGGGATCGGAGTTCCTCTCGTTCCGATGGTTTAGTTTAACACATGAGAGTGAGTACGAAGAATTTTGACATGACTTTTACTGATTTCTTTAATCTTTGATCTGAGGGAAACAAATTTGAATTTAATAAACAATTGATATAATTCAAGAGTTTTTGAATTGAAAATTCAAATCACAAACAATTCAATAATTAAGAGAATACTATTAAGGATAATAAATATTATTATTACAAACAAAAAGTCTTATTGTTTACAAATCTCAATATATATTACAAAAAAAATAGAAATTATAAAAAGAAAGAAGACTTAACTTTATTAAATAAAATACAAACCCTTACAAGTTTCAACTAACAAAAATAAAAATGAACTTTACTACATTAATAAAAGAACACAATATTATTTACAATGTTTAAGAATAAAATAAAGTTGTAAAATAATAAACAAAGGAAATCTTAAATTACATCTTCTTGTCATTAAGGTTTTCTTCCTAATCACTTTCATTCCTGCATAATAATGAGACAAAAAGAAAACAAATAAAAGAATTGATTAGTGTTAGTTGAACTCTTAGATTGTCGATGAAATGCATTGCTGATCTCATCATTGAGTATTTCTAAAACAAAGGGACAAAGAGTAGTATCCGTTCTTATTCTTGGAATATCGCGTCAGACTGTGCATCACCGGCTGAGGGAAAATTACCACTTGGCAACACCAAAAATAAAGCTCATCCTAGGATAAGGTCAAGTCAGTCGAGTTGATCAACATGGAAAAGATCTCAGCACTGAAACCTATACCAGGACAAGGTCCAACAAGCTAGTAGCTTACACAACACATGCACAGCTCTGTGTTGTCAACACCACAAGAGAGCACCAGATAGAGAGAGAGCACAGCCGTAGCTAGCAAAACTGCACCTGCTCACATTCAACTATCCATCTCCACAGCTCTAGAGTACATGGTTCAACACCAAAACCTCCACCAGCACTCTGGTTGATTGGGGAAGCCATGCAGGAGCCATGAGGAGAGGAGATTCACTAGTTCACCTCTAAACCATCCATTCCACCACAAAACCAACATGCCTGATCCATTCAACCACTACACCAAAACTCAAGAACTCACTATTCTTGAGAACTCATCATCAGATTTACCACAGCACATCCATATCTCACCAACCAAGACATTAGCCAGATCACCACCACATCACTGGTACCATGGTTGCTTCAAGAAGCCATCCAATGGCAAGGACAAGGTGGAGAAGGCCAGGCTATAACTGCTGTAGTGGATGAAGTAGTAGAAGGAGAGGAGCAGGATATCAAGATACAACAGCAGCTGAACTAGATCTCTATCAAGTGCAGCCTCCACACAACTACAGGTGATTATCTCCATAATCATATATAACCTCTGTTCCTATCAATTTATTTTAGAAAAGAATTTGGAAAGAAAAGGAGCTCTCAGTCCAGCATAGGAAAACTATGCTAGCCTCATCATAGAGCTTGGAAGGCAATTGTAGTATCTGTTCTTACTACAGATCCTAACCTCAGCCTTTGCATCATAGGCTAGGCCAAGCCATCAAGCACAATACATGTTCTTATCAGTACAGATAGATAGGATAGTAGAACACATAAAAGAATATACAAGAGTGTACTTGCAACCTAATCCAATCAATCATCGACTAGATTTAGTCTAGGAGATTAGTTGGGGTCACTTTGTACATCCCCATACACTCCTATGTGTGAAACACATCTAGAGGATCAGAAGATACATAAATCATCTAATAATGTTTTGTTTTTAAATTAAAAAGGGATTGATGGTCACCCAATAGTTGAACTAGGCAGAATAGTCCAACAAGTAAATTTTGAGCATCTGCATATGCTCCAATAATCAAGAAGCACTAGGAATCAACCAATCTTTAGCCAAAGATAACTAAATACTTCCAGAAATACAGTACCATATTGTATATACTTTACTTTACATTAGCTCTTGTTGAGCTAAATTGCATATATCCAACTATAAATAAACCTTTAGAACCAAAACAAAGTACATCACTCCTTGAAATGCTTAGAACTGAATTTGTCTTCAGTTAACAGTCTAGTGTACGTTTAGGATCGATAGAAATAGAATCGCAGCAAGTCATTTATGCATGGGATGAATTAACCATTCCAAACCGAGGCATCAGTGAGTTTTGGATTTCGGCCGGAAAAAACGAATTTCGGCCGAATTTCGGCCATTTCGTTTGGGCCCGGTATTTATACAAATCGGTCAAATAATTTCGGCCTTTTTTGAATCTTCAGCCCGACCCATGGTCTAGAATAGCCCAGAGATAACCCTTCATGGTATAAAAACATGAACAGTGCGTTTCCAAACCCTAAATTTCATTTTTCCCCATTGCCACTCGTCCACTCCCTGTACGGCGGCTGCAGGCAACCCAAGCGAGGGAGGCGGGGCAGCGCCGCCTCCACGCCATCTCCGTCCATCTCCTCCCGTAGCCCAACGCTCCACATCACCCTTCCCTCTCCCCCTCCCCATCCACCACGTCCATGGAGCCTGAAAACGTCATCAACAGCGGACGTACGACCGGTGGCCGGGTCGACGGCGACAGCAACATGGAGCACGGCCAAGGTTAGCCTGCCATACGTATATGCATATGTAGAACTCGTGCTAGCCATATTAGATTCTATAGCAATCTCTGTTTTAACATAGAGTCTAGAATTCAGAAATAAGTCTAGAATTCAGAAATGGACATGGCGGCAGCAATAAGGTTTTCAGGCTGGACATGAGTCTAGAATTCAGAAATGAACACAGAAACAAGAGGTGACTTTTATCTTATGACAGCACTGACATCAGCTAACAAGCTTTTCATAAAAGTGAGAAACATCTTAGTTCCAGACCTGTTAGAATCTATTTACAAATAATAACTGTTTTATGGTGAAACTAAGTTATGACTTGAATTATGGTACTACTAGTAGTACAGAGAAGATACTAGTATAGAGAAGATACTAGTACGATACTAGGGTGTGGAAATACGGTTCCAACAGTTTGAACGGTTTAGCTTAGTTCATATTTTTGTACTAGGATGGGGGTGACGATTGAGATTGTGAAGAGAAATGAACTAGGCTAGCTTCAGCCGGTTTCACCGGTTTCCACGGTTTGGAGTTTTGCACACCCTTAGGTACTAGTATCTTCTCTGTATGCATTTTTATTGTGTCAAATGTCCTAGCTATTTTAGCCATTTGTATTTCCCATCAGTACATGAGCATACGTTGTATCCAGTATTGATCAATTATGATTATGCGCCTTCGGCCGTCCGGTCTAATTAGATGATGTACATGTTTATATGATTTATTTTATTCCTTAGCTGCTGAAAGGTAAAACAACTATTTACATTAGCTTGTTTCTTAGCTGCTGCAACATCTCAATATACAAATGGCTTGTCTGTATTTTTCTAGCATTTATAGTTGCTGCAATATTCTAGCAATACAAATGCTGAAAGGTAAAACAGCTATTTACTCACACTTTAACACATTTGCTATGTATAATTCTACTTGAATTTTGTAATTAAATTGATCAGACTTGACACTTGACTTATATTTTATTGTTTAGCTAATTTTTTAGTACTTACTTAATTCTGATATTTTCATTGTTGAGCTGATATTTTCTATTGCTAACATTGTGCTTGTATTTTGAAATGTAGGGGAGGGGGTGCAACCCGCTTCAAGGAGCATCTTGCTGGTATATCGGGTCAAGTGAGGGAGTGTCCAAATGTTCCACGAAATGTTCGTGATGCAATGAAGGATGCCCGACATGAGACGATACAAAAGAAGAGGGATAAGGCAACTCGTGACTTCAGATTGGAAAGAGATATCATGGATGGGCTGTATTGTAGAGAAGGGGTGATAAACATTGATGATCATGAGGATGAACAGATTAAAATGGCACTTCGGGAGTCACTAAAGGACACGAATGTCTCTCGTGCAATTGAGAGGAGGCGGGGGAGTGGTGGTGGTGTTCGTGTTTCCCTTGGGAAGAAGAGTATCACATCCTACTTCGACAAGGAGTTATCAAGAAACAAGGTATCAATGCAACCAAAGATTACCAACGCCATGGATCTTGATTCAAGAGAGGTACTCGGGCAAGCTTGGTAAGTTTTTCCAAGCCAATGACATTCTTGAAAGGAAAGCTGATTGTCCATACTTTCGGCGATGAAGATCACTCAAGAACTTGGCCCAACCCTCTCCCAACCGCCAAGGAGATTGGTGGTATGTATTTGGACAAGAATTATGATGAAGCTACGATTGGTGAAGTTGTTCATGCAAGATTGGAAGAACTACGGGGTTACTTTGATGTGTGACTCGTGGACTAGTCCTACTGGTATGAGCATTATAAATTTCATGGTGTACTGCAATACTCGAATGTTCTTTCTCAAATCTATTGATGCATCTGGCCAAACTCAAAATTCAGGTTAGTTTTCTTTTAAGTTTGAAATTCTGCTTCAGTTTACTTGCGCTTTATCCTCTTTTTTGTTGATAGTTCAATGCATTTAGATTGAAAATATATTCAGTTTTGTTTACTCATGCTTAGTTCTGTTATAATTGTATTTAGAGTTCTATTCCGTTTATTCTTACTTGAGTTTTATTCTGTTTTCCCTTGTTTCATTTTGTTTGTTACTGCTTGGTGAAATTCTGTTTGCTACTGATTTGTTCAAACATTTATTCTTTTTGCTTGTAAATTCTGTTTGCTACTGATTTGTTCAAACATTTATGCATTATATTGTTTTGTTACGCAGAATTTCTCTATAAAGAGATTAAAAAGGTTATTGATCAAGAGATAGGCCATGAGAACGTGGTTCAAATTGTGACCGACAATGGGTCAAATTACAAGAAAGCTTGTAAAACACTTGTAGAGGAACCAGAGTACAACCATATTGTTTGGCAGCCATGCGCAGCACACACAGTTAATCTCATGCTTAAAGATTTGGCAAAATTTCCCCATATTGATGTTATCATTAAAAGTGCCAAGAGAATCTGTAGGTTTTTCCATAATCACAATAACCTACATGATAGAATGAAAAAAAATGTTGGTGGTGAACTTATAAAACCCAATGCCACTCGATTTGGAACGGTATTTATGTTCCTAGATAGTTATCATGAAAAAAAAATCTGTTCAGGAAATGGATGGTGTCGGATAATTGGAAGGAAAGTGTTTATCAGAATGAAGCTGATTATGTGTTCGCCGAAGAGCTATTATCTAGTAATATGTGGTGGTCAGCCTTAGAGTGGGTTCTTCAGTTTTTGGAGCCACTCTATAGATCCCTGAGATATGTTGATACTCAAAAGAGGTGCACTCTCTCTGGATTCAAGAAGAATATAATGTCAGCTGTAAATGAGATAAGAGCTCATCTAGGTGAGGGGTCAGAGATGTGCCATAGAGTCATGAGCAAGGTTTCTAAGAGGATCGAGGCCATGCAAAACGACACTCTAATGATTGCAGGTAGTGATGAACTACTACGCTCATTATTATCTTGCTTTTTTTCTATAGTTCTTAACATGTTTGACTTTTCTTATGTAGCTGCTGTTCTTGATCCACATACACATTATCAGATCAATATGAGCAAGATTCCTGAATATGCAACTGCACTAACGGATGCCATACAGAAGATAGCAGACCCTGATAGTGATGTTCTAGTTTTCAAGGAAATCAGCACATATAGGGAATGTCGTGGGAGGTTTGGACAAAGGGTTGCACGTTTATCAGCAGAAAATATGTCGCCAAGTAAGCTATAATACTTGATACTATAATCTGTCTATTACCTCTAATGTGCAATTCCTTTAACCTCATTGTTTTGACTTTTGTAGCTGAGTGGTGGTTCCAATTTGGAGGAGAAGTTCCAAATCTGCAGAAGTATGCCTTGAGGATTGTATCACAGTGTGTGTCATCAAGTGGGTGTGAAAGGAATTGGAGTGCTTTTGCTTTGGTCCAAACAAGGCAAAGAAACCGTCTTCTTTATGGCAAGCTGCACAAGTGTGTATCCGTGCGCCATAACTTAAAGGTATGAAGTGTATTTGCCTGTACAAATGTTTATCCATGAGATATATAATGTATTGTGTCCCTGTATTTTGTTGATGGAATTTGTTTTCACTGAAGATACGTGCCGAAGAAGACCATGACCCGGTGAGAGAGAATGCTAAAGAGAAGGAGGTTGATCCAAGTGATATGATGCTAGATACTACCATGTTTGATGAAACAAATCCTATGATGGAGTGGTTAAATGAGGATGAGGAGCGTGTGATCTTGGATGGAGCTGCGGCTGTTACCGCCGTTTTTGAGAGGATTCGATCCCTTAATTCAAGCAAGAAAGCATCTCATCTTGGAAGGAAGGACAATAGCAGGAACAGAAAGAGGGTAGTGGAAGAAGAGGATGAGTACACCGACTCTGATGATGAAGAAGAGGATGAGTACGATGACATTGATATTGATGGCCAAGATGATAGTGCAAGTGAATCGATGGAGGAGAACCAGTCAAGTTGGAGCGATGGAGCAAACCAAGTCGAAAACGAGCTTCATTTAACTAGTGAAGGCACTTATTTGAGCAGGAGATCTTCTGGTTAGGCAAGCCAAGAAGGTCAAGGATCTCAAGAGCCTTTACCCTGAAAAATAGGTAAACTTCTTATGTTGTTAGTATTATATTGAGCTTGGGGTGCATTTGAATCTATAAATCCTTGTTAATCTTGTCTAAGCCGGTTAACAAAGTCATCATTGTATCATCAATTGTCTTAAAAATTAAAAATCAGTATAAATCACTAGCTACGGGCCTAAGTCAGATTCTTGACGAAGGACAAAAACAATTCTCCTTTTATTAAGAGATATCAACAGAACATTCTCAACTTTGTAAATGTAAAAAATAAGTTTGGTTCTAACCATGATAAATTTTAAGTTTTTGTATTCAGGAGGCTGCAACCTTTGGTACTCTCTCCTATGATCCTATCTCAAGTATGATTAGTCTCTTGTACTATATATCTACTTTGTCCAACATGCTTCTGGTATTACATCACATTTCCTAATCTTTGGTATTCTAAATTTCAAGGTAGAAGAGCAAGAAGCCTGGGAGCAAACAATCCTTGTTTAAGGCACAACTGAAGGATGAAGGAACCTAAAGTTGTGAATAAATTTACTGTTTTCATTTTGGGGCCGTGTTGCTTGTAATGGTTATGGCCCGTGTTTGAAACTGTTAGTAGTTTATTGATCTGGATGATCCTTGTGGAGTGTGGTATTTTGCGTTGTGATGATTAATTTGGACACTTGTTGGATTACGATGCTGTGATGGTTGATCTGTGCAGTCGTTTTGTTATTTCGGATCTGGATGGATAATCTAATCTCTACTAGTATTAATCTTTTGTCCACGTACATGTATATGTTGCTATAGTTTTTGCTGTCCATTTTTGTTTTGCTTTGTTTCAAATTTTTTGGCAAATTTCGGTCATTTTTCGCTCATTTTTCGGTCATTTTTCGTTCCAAATTTCAAATTTTGGTTTAGCAATTTCGTCCGAGATTTTCCGAAATTTTTCCGAAAAACCAGATTTCAGCAATTTCGGCCAAGACCGGTAAAAAATACAAACCGAAAGCCGTAGCTCCATCCAAGATCACACGCTCCTCATCCTCATTTAACCATATCAATAGAACTATAATTACACAATTACTACAACTCGTAGCAGAGATCACTTAGTTTCAGCCTAGCACATGTATTATCAATTAAAATGTAGTATGACTATCTTAAACCAAAGATATCAGGGGTGAGTAATTCATCCTAGTTGGGGCCATTGGGGTTAACTTGGCCATATTTATCAAATACTAGATTGTTTGTTTCTAACACTCAACATATTGATTAGCCACCTTAAGAAATTCGACACAGAAGAAATGATAAATGTAATAGAGAAAATTAAGTTGATATGGGAACTATAATATCCCAAATAGCTGTACAAGTTTACTTTACAATTTTATCAATACCAGAAAGGTATGCAAGGCTCTATACGAAAACCATAAACAGACTATTTTGCAACAGTTGGGCTGAAACTTGTTTTCATCGTCCTGGACAAACGACTAGGCCAAAATGGCTGAATGACCACTCAAAATGATCGTGAGAACGAACCCTACAAACCATGTTCTATAAGATTGCTCTAACTCGTCCATATGAACCCTTTAAAATGGATATTTTCGTTTCTGTATACTAGAAATAGCTGCAGAACGAATCTTTGACCAAATGCCACTCATGGGGCTGCTAACCCATGCCTAATCTTCACGAACTAATCTCCAATAAACAGCCAAAGGTCATATAACTGACGCAGAGGTATTTACCTGAACCGAGACGTCGTAGTCATCTCGGTCGATGCCGGGGTTGCGCAGCCACAACAACACCATCCTGCTGGCATCGAGGTGGAAGTTGACAACGTCCTCGTCACAACAGAAGAAGCTCCACAAGTACAACCTCATCAAAGTTAGTCCGCAAGGAGGCGTATCGAAGCACGTCGTGGTTGCAGCCAGTACTGCCATCCCGCCGGCGTCAAGGTTGAGGTAGTCGAAGCAGACGCAGCAGCCACACCACCGCTGTGATGCCCAGGTCATATCAAACCAGGTCGCCGATGTGTGAGTGCCGCCAGTGGCATTCGCGTGGTCGAGCAGGGGCTCGAGAGGGAGGCGAGGTCCCCGAGAGGGTGCAGTAAGAGGCGGGCCTCGACCTAGAGCCGAGTAGCGGAGACGGCAGGGAACAGTAGGATCCATACCGCACCGCCATGGACAGCAGGCCGACCGGCGAACCTAGGGTTCGTCCGGGCGTGCAGGGAGGAGCATGGGAGCATGGAGGCGGCAGGTAACCGGTGGGGGAGTTCATGGCCTGGCCATGAAGGTGACCAGAGGTGCCGGAATCGATCGTCGTTGACCTTCTGTACAGCGGCGACGGATCGAGGGTTCCGTGGAGAAGACGCATGCGAGAGCGGCGTGGGGTTGCGCCGGTTGGGGATTCGATGGAGAAGGAGGCGGCGGACCTTGTGTAGACGAGCGACGGCACCGGATACGGGCAGTAGGTGGCCGGAGCAGCGCCTGGCGGCGGTGCATCACCGATGTGAGTAGAGAACAAATGCGTGCCTCTGTCCGTTCGTGCGTGTTTGGTTCTGAACCAAGCAGGGTGATGTGCATATATTTGGGCTTAGCCCAAAACCTGAGTACGTGTGTGTGTGTCAGTAGGCCTAAACTAATATCATTTCCATAATTAGATAACTCATATGTGTGTGTGCCACAAATCCAATTAAATATAGCCCAATTAGTTTAACAAAAGTAAAAATAATATTTTACACCTTTAAAATTAAAATAAATTCCAGGAAATATTAGAAGCTTAAGAAATTCATTTCTCAACCATTATAATACAAACAATATACCAATAGGTTCATAAGAATATGATCTAATTATTTACGAAATTATATGTTTGTGTTAAAAAAAACTTATTGTTCCCTTTATGTTGTTATAAAACTAAAGGAAATTAATAGGAACTAATTGTGTTCTTATCATGCCCACATAAAGTTTTATTTGTAAGATAATATTATCTACCTTTGGCCTTAAATAATAGAAGTATAAGTTTCTTAATAAAAAACAAACTAATTTCTAAACTACCATTTAAAAGTAATTTAGTGACATATTCCAAAAAGGCTTTATAAATTATAAATAATCAAGAATGTTAATCTTAAATTATGATTCACCTTACTATTATCTATTTGAAAATACAGTGAGTATCTTTAAAACCAAATAAAATTCTAAAGTGTTGTAAATCATAAGTTTTGCATGCTCACAAGCTATCCATATTGTTTTTTTTTTGCTAAAACATTTCATTAAGTCAAGATGATACGAAGATATCACTACGAAGGAAGTTAAAAGTAATCATGATGAAATTAATGAGTAATCCAGATGTTTGATTAAAACTCATAGTTGTCTTTAATAAAAGAATAGTCTTTTGCAATATCATAAAATGTTCTTAACACTGCTCAACTATTATAACGTGATTCCTCATTAAAGCAAATTACCTATTTAAATGAAATCAATCCAAAGATGACTAAATCTTATAATAAATCACTTAAACTCAATCCATACTTAATAAAACATGGGAATATACTTTGGGATTTATACAAATGCATAGCATTATCTATGAATAATAGCATATTGCTTTTTTAAACATTAGTCCTTACCGGACCAATGATGTTATTTCAGATATTGGAGTTTATACCGACTAGAAGACCTTGGCTACATAATCTTGTAGTAAAAAAAAGGCAAGTTCACACTTGCTCATGTACTTTGATTATTTTCTGTAAAGTATTTTGCAAATCCAATGTTGTCATCACCTGCATTTCAAAAAGGTCAGAAAACACTATTTTCATAATAATATGATTATAGGTTATGTACCATGAGGTAATAACCTACTATGAAAGTTCTGGTGGTAAAGGAACATATTACCTAGGACTTAACAACCAATGTCCCTAGTGATTATTGCTCCGTATATTACGCGTTAACCATGAGATTTGGAATGGGACGAAGAAGTCAACTAGATCGGCTCCCTTTCGCATTCCAACGGATGACCGGGCCGTTGTTGCAACTCCACTTGTAGAGGGTTGGCAGGTTATGGGTGGTATCCCTCAATGTCCACGCCTTCTGGTATCTATGAGGGTTGTACACCTTAGGCTGCTATTGGAAACAAGTTTTATCCTAGGCCCGATGTGCAATCCGTCGGGTATGCGGGTCACGGAGAAGGACAGTGATTTGCTTGGATCTTAAGGTTGGGCCTCAAACCAAGGAAGTTTGAACGGGGACATACTCCCGGTCGTGCAATAAAGCTTAAGATCTCTCATGGGTAAAGTGACGCACCTCTGCAGAGTATAAGAACTGTAACTTGTTACTCCCTGTTTCGGGAAGGAGCTACGAACGCGGCATGAAAGGAACTCCATGAAAGTTCTGGTAAACCTGTAAAGGCTGACGGATATAGCTTTTCAGATTAAAAGCAACCTTTGAAGAAATGTTTACGAAAACCTGCATTGCCTACGACCTATGGTCTGTGGCTATAGATATAGTGCATCAAACAATCCTTTCTAGTGAACTTGCTGAGTACGCTCATACTCAACGTATCTTCTTAACCCTTTCTAGATTCTGAAGCCACTAAGACAACGTCTATATCAAGTTATGTTCCAGGAATCATCATCAAAAGCTCAAGCTCTTCAATAAAGTAAAGGAAGTCAACATATACATCAACTAAAGTGAAGACGAAGTTGCGGATTAGATAGAAATATAATCTCTAATCTCTAACCATAGAACCTACTTTTATGAGCGATACAAGCCAAATAGTTAGATGCTAATCTTATTATCATAATAGTTATGAGTTGATTATTTCTGATTCTTCTTTGTAAGAAGTTTATTTCTCTCTCTTTAACCTAGAGTGTTCTCTGGATCTTATGTAAAGAGTCGAGTTGTAACCTATAGTCATGTTTTGGACCTGCTGTGTTTCTGTTGTATCACTCTGAGGGATGTAATACTAGTGAACGATGTTTCATTGGTGTTATGTCAACGAATATAGTGTACTACATCATGAAGTGGTATGCTGGGTCACCGCACATTTCTGTTAATTTTTTTCCTTTTCTCTATCCTTTTATATATTCAGTTTTCTATGTTACAAATCCATTCCAAATTTAATCTTTACAAGGTATAAAATACCAAGGGTTTTTGTGGAATTGTTAGAATAATACAGATATTAATGATAACTAATTTTCTCTCTATATATTTTTGTATTTATAATTTTCATAATTATATGGGAGATTCTTTTATTAAATAGAACAAATAGACATTAGGGTTTTAGGATTTGTTTATGATCTTACAAAATGATTCTTATTTCTTTTCAATGGTTGCAATGATAATGGTTTTAGATAGCTAAGGATATGCAAAGAATATATCCATATTATATAGCAATCATTATATAAGATGATTTAATTAATAAGGTTCTTAAAATGGTAATTTCTATTATTCCAATTCCACTAATGGGTGAATAATGTTTTAATACTTTTTGATATGACATTAAATATACATTGATATCTAGGATTGAGATAGGAATTAGGGTTTGGAATTATAAATATTTACCATGATTTTTTAGGAGATTAAAAATAAGTGTATTATTTTGTGGATAAACCCTATGGATGAAGACATATTGCCCTCCTGTTTGTGATCAGGAATGATATTTCCTTTTACAAATAGAGAGTTATTCTTTAGAATGAATTATGAGAGAGAATTGATAATTAATTTCCAGGAACATATGATTTTAATGTTTGTAGTGACAAAGATATACTTGAGTGATTTGCTATAGGAAAATATTCCTATATGCCATATGGAAATAAGATGATTGATCAAACAGATGAGATAGATATTAATCTTGACTATAGATTTAGGGTTTAGTGATTACCAAGAATTCCTATCTTCCTTACTTCATAATTCTTGACTTCTAATTAAGGAATTCCTTTCCTAGATATTCTATTTTTTTAACCATCATCATGTGTTAACATGATGAGCTTTACTTCACAAGAATATTCTTATCCACCTTTTATTCTTCTAAATCCATTTATAAATCCAATGGGCTTGACACTAAAGCTTTTCATAATCTTCTCATATCCATATTTGGTTATATCAACCACTCTACTGCTGATAACCTCCAATCCAACAAGTGGTTACTTCTAACTCCATTCATACTCTTCCTTAATCATCCACCACTAATATTACTCCAGCAGATGTATATATCAAACTTTACTTCACCTCAAGTGTTTAGTATTTCCTAAGAGGAAGCTACTACTTATATAATCCAATGTTGCTCTAGCATCATCTTAATCATACTATCTTGTCTCTACTTAACTCCAGTAACTAATACTCCAACCTCTCATTATATTAATGTGACATGTCATGGCTAACCTAGAATAACATATCTATACTAGGGTTCAATCATGTTCTATCCACCAATGTCACTTATATATGATATAAGCATTCAATCTTGGTGACTAAAGCAGGATCATTATAATCCTTTGATCATTTATGGCTTAGGTTTCCAATTGGCTAATCAAGGTCTCATCAATACAACATTACAGTTGTATTATAATTATCTTCTGTTTATCTCTATTGGACTAAGAGATATTATTCATTGACTATACCTACTTGATCCAATAGGATTACTCCTGGTAACTATCTTTAGGATTCATCCTTGTAATCTTCTTTATTACCATATAATTATATATTCCAAATAACTCTTCTATCATTTTAGAAGTGAGTTAACTCCATCAATTATCACAATGATCTTATTATCTTCCAACAGTCCCATCCTATAGATGATATCTAAAACTAGCATTACCACTTACCTCTTCTTACTTCTTTGTCTTAAGGACCTAAGTGAATGCTATGATATGAATAAGAGTTGATAGATCAAGATTTGATAGGTTAAGAATTGGTGATTCATTAGTTGATTATTCAACATTGATGTACAACAGATATTAGAACAAGGTTCAATAGAAATGGTAAGGATTGATATGGGAAGAAAGATATATGGTGAATGATCTTGACTTGGTTTCTGTCCTACTCAATCTCACTAAAGAGTTAAGGTTAGGTAGTACCATGATACTCATGGTAGGAATGGATAAGAATGATATAGGTCAAGTCTTAGTTATTATATTCCTATTACTTAAGTTATATTTAGAACTTGGTATTCATGAGTTGTGTAATGAATACTAGGACATGATTTCTTAAGGATCAAATATAAATCATTAAGTAATATGTTGTGGTTTTGTTTTATTATATTTGATCTACCCTTAGACCAAATCATGTTTACCCAAAATAAGGTTTTAACAAAGGTCCTATTGAAACTTATCGCAATCAACTTGATGATCTACTTCAATTCCATCAAGTTGAGATAAGCTTCAATCACTTTGACAAGTTTTGTTCAAAAGCGCAAAAATTATTCGGATTTTCTATGCATGAATGCAATGCACACATCTGTGTTCATCTTATTTCTAAGCTCTAATGATAGGATGTTACAAAAACCTCACTGATTCGTTGGGACAAAGTCTTGAGTTTGTGTTGTGCAGGTCTCTGCGTTGCTTGCAACACCTGTGTGACGTTTCCTTCCTCCTTCTGGTTCGATAACCTCGGTCTCAACTGAGGGAAAACTTGCTGCTTGCTCTTCACACCCTACGCTTGGGGTTACCAACGAAGTGCCACGTCGAGCATCATCACTGTTGCCTAAACTTACCTCAAATTAGTAATGTATACACGTATAAGGTCAACTCTTCGACTATGCTGTTATCCGAAAACACGGATTCATGGCAAGCAAGAGAAAAAGGCCAAGGACGGGAAAACATGAACAACAGATACACAAAGTAAAAAACGCGAGTCGACCCTATGTGTTTCTAACTAACCAATTCCAGGAAATGTTGGCCTACATGTCGAATGACTCTACGTCAAGTGGCCTAGTTTCATACCCGCTAACTTAATCCTTAGAAATTTGAGACTCTAATGTCGAACGCCAAAAAAGGTAGACAGGAGCCAAATTCAGGGATAGGGAAACCCAAAAGAAACTTGGGGACTTGCCCCTGAGTAATTCACATTTAAGCAAAATAAAAGTTTAAGCCTTCACAAAGGCACACATCCAAAAGAGATGTAGTATTTCTTACATCTGCACCCGACATACCGAGGTTCTCATGAGATTCAAGCGTTTTTTCTTAACCAGCCTAAGAGGAAGCTGGACTCGAAGGATCATCAGCAGGCTTGGAGCTAGGCGCATCATCAGGGTCAGCCGAGTCACGTATGTCGTCTGAGGCCGCCATGTCGGACTTAGTGGCCTCGCTGTCAGAGGCATCATCTTCGGTAGTCTCAGCAGCAGGCTCGGCAACATCAAGGAAACTGGGGCCATCGCACCAAGCATGGACCAGAGCATACTCCACCATGGCATAGGCTCTCTCTTGGCACCTCTTGATGAGCTCTGGATCATGATTCCACTTGCCTTCAGCCCTAATATGCTGAAGAACATCAATATTGATGTCTTCATACCGGGAAAGAATGAAGGACAAGGCCTTATCTGCGGCAGCACGGCCAGCCGACTCGCGCCATTCATCAAGCCTTTCCTAAGCAAGTAAGAGCTTAGCCGCCAGAGGTTCCACGAGTGCGGGTGAATCTTCATCCATCCAGAGCGTCCTGAATGCATGGATTGCCGACTTAAGTAAGTCGACACCACATGACTTGAAAGTAGTCACGCGCTCTGTGAGGGCATCCAGATGCTCGTCAATGGTGACCTCGCCGTCTGCCGAGTCACAAGACTTGGACCGCACTTTCTTCATGGCCCTCAAGGAGAACATGTTGGCCTCGGGAAAGTTCTCTGCAAGAAGAAAGGAGATCATCAAAAACAACGAAAGAAATATAAAAAGTAAGAGTAAGAGCACAACGAAAAGGGTAAGAACTCACTACCGATTAAAGAGTTAATCATGCCAAGCTTGGTCTGCATGATCTTTGCCTTAGCCTGAAGTGCATCCAAGTCTTGATGAGCCGAGTCCACCACCGATTCGGCCTCCTTGAGTAGTTGATTCATCTTCTCAGCTCTAGCAGCATATTTCCCATCTTTCTCGGCAAGCTCTTGGCCCAGACCCTCCAACTTGGACTTGTGCTTCTGCTCCATGTCTGCCACCTGCTGTTTAAGCCGAGTCACCTCATCTCGCTACTTCTGAAGCTCGACCTGGTGCTGACCTGCTTATTCGGAATGTATGTTTCATCAATACTGGAAAAAGTATCTCGACACAACCGAGGTAAAAACGGAAGAATAAGGAAACACTAATGTTGGGCAGCTACAAAATTTCTAAGGAAAAGAGCATTACTTTCAGCGTGAGTGATTTGCTCGTGCAACGTATCGATGGTGGAATTTGTAGAAGCTGTGGAAAGAATAACAAGAAGAAATCAAGATAACAAGATAAAGATGATTTGTCAGTAAGAAGCAAGCCAAGTAAGGGGATGTACCTTGGCCTGAGTCTCATCCTTCAGGTTCTGGTGAGCAGCCTCAAGTTTTTGATACTCCCATAGCAGAGCTTGGTGTATCTTGGTATGCTCATTGTGCGTGAGCTACAGAAAATAAAAATGATCAGAAAGTGCTCAGTAGGTCAAGTGATTCTATCCCGGCAGAAAGTAAAAAGAGATGCATTCAAGTTTTGAGCTTATAGCTGAGTAACTGCGTTACTCGGCAGTAACCTCGGGGACTAGGGAATATATGAATATGAAAATACTCAGAACACAAAAGAGTAAGGTAATCACGTACCTCATTCACCCGGTCTGCTTGCGCCATAAGCGCAATGGCTTGCTGAGTCATCTCAGACACGGTCTTGGGACCCAGATGCAACTGCTGGCCAGAACCAGAACGAGCACCCGAGCTCACCTCTTGATCATCGGCAGCGTTCCAATCCAGAGCAAAGCGCTCAGTAGAACCAAGGCTATGCCCGCTCAGTGTCCGGGTAAGGACTTGCCCCCTTTTCAAGGTGTCTCCTACTCCGGCACAGGTAGCAGCAGAGCTAGCATGCAGGGGTCTGGCTCCAGGAACGCCGACGGATCCGGCAGCACTAGATCTACCCAACTGACCCACCGAAGCAGGTGTCTTTGTTGTTGAGGTTGGCTTGATCTGCGAAGCGGAGCCAGGAGAAAAGACCATGGTTTGTTGCTTAGGACCTGATGGCTTGATAGGCGCAGTCCGGGTCTGGCCTTTGGTTGCAGGGGCTGAATTAGCAGGTCTGGTGCTGGGTGGTTGAGACAGGAGATCCAAGTGAGCAGGCTCAACAGCAGGTTGGGGACCAGAAGATGGTTTCACTGGTTGATCACGAACTGGGAGAGATGCACTAGGCACATTCTGGGTGGACTCGACGCCAATGTTGCTGGCGCCGAGTCCCAAGTCTATAGTTACAGAGGCAATAGGAGATGCTAGCCGAGTACCCTCCGCCAAGTGCGCTGCCGGGTCAGCCTTAGGCTGAGGCTTGGAAGCCTCAACCGTGGGGGCAGAGACCCAAATAGGGCTCTACTAATCTGGAGTGGCACGGGGAGGAGAGACTGGCTTCGAGATAGAGGAGGCCATGTAAGAAGCTAATTGATTTGCTGACAAGGCAACGCTAAAAATAAAAGCATAAACCTGTAAGGAAAAACCAGAGAAAGGAAAATATAAGGTAACAGGTAGCGAAAGTTACCCGAAAATGGTGGGGTCCCGCGGTATGCGTCGACCTACCTGACGAGTAGTATTGCGGGGTTGATAAGAAGTGGTCTCGGCGTCCGCGGAGGTTTGAACCCGGCGCTTCTTGGAAGGCTGAGTACTGGAGGAGGCCCCACGCCGCTTACCCGGTAGCAAGGGGAGGATCCTCGTGTACGTGGCCAGCTGCATCAGTAAATGAAAAACTCAATGGGATAAGCCAAAAGATTAAGGCAAAGAATAAGTACCTCCAAGACCTCACAATCGTCATCGTCATCATCTGACCAATCCCACAAAGGATTTCGAGTAAAATTCTTACCCAGAGTCGGAGCAGCAGCAGCGTGCGGAATGGGCATGAATCACTCCAAGTCAAACTCAGCCTCGTCGTGATCTGATCGATCCTCGAAGTAATGGCTGGGAGGGACGATGCTATCATCAACCAGGTGCACAAGATTCTACAAAAGGCAAAGAGAACAAAATCAATACAAGAAACATATGTCAAGTAGGTGTCGGGTAAAGTATGTTGGCAGAATACAATTACTCGGAGGCTTACCCAGGGAACGAGCCTATCTCGTCCAAAGGAAGGACAACTCCAAGCCCAATCCTCCGCCAAGTTCAGCTTGAAAGTGGAGCTGTCTCGGCGGGCCATAGAATTATTGGGAAGCTCTAAAGTGCAGTGCTGAGTGGGGTCATGAGAGCCACTCATGAAACATATCTTGTGGCATTTGGCCTGGATGGGGCTGACTCGACGAGAGATAAAAGTGCACATGAGGTCCTCCTCCGTCTAGTGGAACTCCTCCTCTGGGTCGAGCGGCCGCTCGATGACGCCATGAGCCTCATTCACCGCCTGATTCTTGCCTCGCGGGTCAAGCTTCCAAAGGTCCTTGCTTGGAACTTTATCCTTGAAGGGGGAAGACGGATGCAGTCGTTGGACCCACTGTTCTTGACATAGAAAACGGTTCTATGCCACTTCTTGCAAGAATCAACGCCGGTGACGCGAGGAAAGATGGAGTCCCTCATGGGCATGATGATAGTAGCACCACACAGAGTAGGCCTCTTTTTAGAGGAGGGGACGCCGGGATCGGGAACGACCTGGATCCGGAAGTTTAAATATTTGGCCCAAAGAAGAATAGTGGGACAAATACCAAGGTAGCCCTCGCAGGCAGAGATAAAGCAAGAAAGGGAGCCAATGGCATTGGCAGGAAGATGATGGGTTTGCAAATGGAAAGTAGACAGAAACGACTTGAAGAAATTGCTAACAGGAAGATCAAATCCACTCTTGAAGTGAGAAAGGAAAACCACCCGTTCATTGGGTTTGGGTTTAGGAGCAATCTCACCGAGGGGAAGGCGACAATCAACCTCAAGAGGGATGCGCCTAGTAGAGCGCAGCCACTCAATCTCCTAGTGGGCAACCTCCGAGCCCTCCCAAGCACCACGCTCGCTGACGGTCTCGTGCTCCTCCACCTCCTCGCCTCCGTCGCACGCGTCCATGATCTCCAGCGGCTCGGGCCCTTCCTCCATCGGAAGCGGCCTAGAATGCCGAGGACCTGTCGGGGAATCGAAGGAAGGAAGGGGTAATTGTTGGGCCAGTTGTGTGAGAAGGAAGAAGAGATAAGGAGTAGTTCCATATTGGGCAGGCGCGAGGAAGAAGAAGGCTTGGGGGGAAACTAAAGCAGCAGGGGAGGTTACGTTCCCCCATGCCCCTACTTAAGGGGAGTAAAAACCCCAGACGTGGGATCTCTGTATGCCATGTGGCCGTGGGCCCGACCGGGTAAACGCATCAGCGGACGCCATGTGCGCGCAGTACACGAGTCAGGCCACACCACATCACACTATGCAAGACACGAAGCGCTGAACGATGGGACTGCCACAGTGACGGGAGTAACTGCGCCGCCATCACTATGCTGTCAGGATTTGAGACAAATGAGGCAAGCAATCATGACTACAATCTGTCAGTGACTAAGGTTAATATAAAAAGCCCAAGGTGACTCGGCAAACCCATAAGTGACTCGGCATAGGTCAAGAAGACCACGTGGAGTCCAAGATGAGACTCGAAAAGATCAAGACAGACTCGGCAAACATCAAAGTTACGCCAAATAGGCCATACAGCAAGAGCAATGTATAGTAAAAAGAGAAGTTCAAAGTACGTTAAAGGAACCTAGAGATGCCTAACAACAAAAACTACTAGGCCTCACGAGCTTTGGGGACTAATGTTGGGGGGATAACCCCCGGTATGGTCATAAGGGGTAAAACATTGCCCAGCTTGGCTTAGGCCGAGTCAAAGAAACCACTGGCCAAGTCACGACGGCCGAGATACAAAGTCTATGTAAGGCCGACATAAGAAGTATGTCGGCCCGCATAGGACAAATTTGTTTGTCTTGCAGGTAATGCTAGGCCAGATCTCACCAGGGAAGCCCAGGACAAGAAGGACGCGTGGCAACTTTCCGAGTAAGATCCAAGAGGGACCATGGAAAAGCATGGTCAAAAGAGAAGGGCGTTGCCGAGTGACATAAAAGGAGCCAGATGATGCCAAAAGCAAGGAATGACGTACAAAAGCACCGTATGACACTGAAGAGCTGGCGCCTATGTACGGGAAGACCATTGGCTCTACAGCTTTGTGGACTGGGTCAAGGGCCAAGGGCTGGCCCGTGACCCGGCCCGCACAACAAGGATAAAGATCCAAACAGTAAACCCTAGGGCCCAAGGTTGTAACCTAGATACCCCATCACCTATATAAGGAGGGGCATAGCTAGGGTGTAAGGATGTTGGACCAAGTAGTGAACTAGTGCCCTGAGGCTATGCTTGAACAACTCTAGGAGCACTTTTAAACATCAAGGAGTAATACAAATATAAGTCTGGAGAGTTCATCGTGTTCATCGTGCGCGGCTAGACCAGGCACTCCCTCACCGGTTACCACAAGCGTCCATTCGGCCCCCAACTTAAGCCTACCCATGGCATCTGCCGTGACACCACCACGACATGAGATGAAGAATTGACAAAAGCTCAAGTTTGGGGATGCCAACCCAAGAAATATTCAAGAGGTACAAGCTTAAAATCTTGGGGGTGCCCAAGGCATCCCGTTCTTCATCAATAAAAATCTCAGGTCTCTTTCTAGACACTTCGTCTTTATTGTTTCATGCACCATCGTGTTGTTTTTGGAGAATCTTAGTTTTTGTTTTTGGTTTTCGTTTGCTTAGTTTTCTTGAATAAAGTAGTTGGACCCCCGATTTCACTGTGATGTTTCAAATAATTTGATTGGTGTTGGAAAGGAGTAGAAAGTTTCATGCTTATAGTAGTACAAAAGGGAGCTTATTTTGATTGTGGCTTAGACTTTATCATGTCATGCTAGATGTTGTTTTGACCTTAAGCTTAGTGATTATTGTTGTAGCATTACTTGTTCCAAACAATTGAGATTGCTTAATGTGCCTTGAAAGAATCAAGCGTTGTTTTAGCATACAAAAGCATAATATTTTGGTATTCTCCTTTGATGCTTTGTTTGGGTTGACTTGGCACATGCTTACACCATGTTATGACTATAAACCAGTCACCTTAGCCTCTATGATCATTTAGTTTTTGACTTGTGGTACCACTTTATGCTTTGATTGATAATGTTTTGTCGCTCTACATGATTAGGGCCATTATTGCTCTCTTAGTTGGTCGCTCCCAGTCTTTTGCTCTCCTCCACTTGTATTGAGTAAGCTCTACTCATGCATCCAACTCCCAAGAAACCAAGTTATTGCAAAGAGTCCACTATAAATTCCTATGCATGGTGTGCTACACCATTCCAAGTATATTCTTGTTTTTATCTATCTTCCAAATTAAAATTGTTATGAGAAAATTAGTGATTAAAGATCTCACAAACTTTATGGCACACTTTATTTTTCCTGCCCCTAATAAACTTGAACCATTGTGTCATATATGTTGTATATGCTTGCACTTGTAAGTTGGGAATTAGCAGACCCGTGCTGTCATGGGGAACGCTTTCAACACCTATAAATATTTACCCAGTTGATATCATCTCTTTTGTTTATGGATGTTGACGGTGTGAAATAAAAGGGGAGCTTGTAAGTCCATGGAGTTATGTAGATGTGTTAGAGAAATGCCTGGGACGCTAGCCTAATCCATGCATAATCATGGTGGAAACTTGCAGCATAACAATAGTGAGCAATCTGTGAAGCATCCTCAACAAAAACCTATGCAAATAGCAAATAAAAAGATCGCTGAGATGCTCATTGTCTGTTGCCTTGTCATTTTGATATGGGATAGCTCCTGTATCATGGGGCAAGGGGTACCCCTTTGGCGGTACTTTATGATACACATATACTTACTATGACAAGAACTTACCGGTGACTAAAGTTGAGTAGCATGTGGAATGGCCCTCGTACTCAAGGGACATGAGATTGCCAACTTATACTTTGTCAAGCATATACTCCATACTTTGTTCACTTTAACCTTAATAACTTCAAGATGCTTATGATAGGGGCAATGAGAGCTGAAAGCTAACAAGTACCATAATTTTTGGAAGCTCTTTATGAAACTTGAAATCCATGCTTCCCTTTATGAAGGACCTTTCTTACTAATTTTATATTGAGTCTCCACCTTCTATCCTTATGCACCAATTAAGAGAGCATGGTTATCATTCTTAGTTCTATGTGCATTGTCCCAAAACTTATTGATTGACTCATAATGTTGATATTGCTTGTTCTTGAACTATTTGTATCTAGTCACCCTTATGAACTTTGAAGGTGTCCTATGTATTTATGTTTTGCTACTCCATGAGGGACAAGCTAAATACCTCTATGCTATGTTTTCTATATGTGAAATAAACAAAGGTATTTAAATGCATTGTTATTCATGATCTTTGTTTATATCCTTTCATGTTGCAACATAGTTACTATGTCTTTTTGTTAGAACTTCATCTTTCATGCTCATGTTTAGAGTACTTTGATCCCAGCTTTCAATGCTTTGCAAATGGTTTGATCTAGATTGTGATGGTGCATGTCACCTCAAAAATTATTTTTTTATCACTTACCTACTCGAGGACGAGCAGGAGTTAAGCTTGGGGATGCTTGATACGTCGTAAATGTATCTATAATTTTTTATGTTCCATGCTTGTTTAGTATCAACTTTGCTATGCTTTGTCTACACTTTGAGGTATTTTTATACATTTTGTGGGACTAACCTATTAACAAGGTGCCGCAGTGCCAGTTGCCTGTTTTCTGCTGTTTTTGGTATTAGAAAAGCAAGTAAGGAAATATTATTAGAATTGGACAGGACAAAAGCCAAAGTAAATATTTTACCGAGACGAACACAGAGAACAAAGGGCGACCGGAGGTGCGCCACAGGGTGGCCGCACCCTCCAGGCGCGGGCCCACCCTAGGCCATGCCTGGCAGGGCATGGCCCCTTGGACGCCCTCTTGCCTCGCCTCTTCGCCTATAAAATCTCCCGATGCCAAAACCCTAAGTACACAATCAGATCTCCACGAAACAGTCCATAGCCGCCGCCACCATCATCCCTAGATCGAGGGGATATGAAGCTCTTCCTGGCACCCTGCCGGAGGGGAGAGATCATCCCGGAGGCCTTCTTCATCACCATGCCAGCCTCCGGTATGATGCGTGAGTAGTTCACCCTTGGACTATGGGTCCATACAGTAGCTAGATGGTTGTTTCTCCTCCCTTGTGCTATCATGTTTAGATCTTCTGAGCCCCGTTCATGATCAAGATCATCTATTTTTAATCATACATGTTGTGTTTGCGGGGATTCGATGGATATTGAGATACTATGTCAGATTGATTATTCATTCTATCATGTCTTATTGATTATTGATTCTATCATGTCTATGTTGTTTGAGATCTTGCATGCTCTCCATTTCTAGTAGCTATCTTGGCCAAGTAGATGATAGTGACTCCAAGAGGGAGTATTTATGCTCGATAGTGGGTTCATGCCTCTATTGAAAATGGGGAAGTGACAGAAATCTCTAAGGTTGTAGATGTGCTATTGCTACTAGGGATAAAACAACAATCTTTTGTTCATGGAAAAATTGTATTGTTTACACACATTGCTTAATGAAATTATCCGTTGCTTGCAACTTAATACTGAAGGGGGTTCGGACGATAACCTGAAGGTGGATTATTAGTCATAGATGCAGTTGGATGGCGGTCTATGTATATTGTTGTAATGCCCAATCAAATATCATACGAATCATGAATGTCTAGTATTTGCATTGTTATGCCTTGCTCAGTTCCTGTCAATTGCCCCGCTGTAATTTGTTCACCCAGCATGTTATGTTATTTATCTTAAGGAGAGCACCTCTAGTGAACTGTGGACCCCGGTCCAATCTTTACCATTGTTACATCATCTACTATTACCGTTTACTTTCTGCAAGAAACCATTACCTTCCACACTATACATTTAATCCTTTGTTTTCAGCAAACCAGTGAGATTGACAACCTCACTGTAAGTTGGGGCAAAGTCTTGAGTTTGTGTTGTGCAGGATTCCAAGTTGCTAGAAACACCTTGGAGTTGTTTCCTTGCTCCTACTGGTTCGATAACCTTGGTTTCATAACTGAGGGAAAACTTGTTGTTGTTCTCATTATACCTTCCTCTTGGGGTTTCCCAACGAAGCTCTACAGTGATCTGAGTTGTGCCAGGGAGACAGTGATTAATATGATCTCACGGTCTAAGGAGAAGGGTAATACGTTTCTGACTATTGCAACGATGAACCTCGTGACTTAATCGTGTCGCAATCTTTGGGAAATGTCCATCACATCATTCCTCAATGATATTACCTCATTGTCAACTGGCACTATCATCCATGACCAGGAAACCTTGATCATCGATTGCCCAATGAACTAGTATGAATAGAGGCTACTAGGGACTTATGTTTCATATCACACCTATATCAATGTTTCTTCTTGATATAGTTATAGCACAATATGAAACTATTACAAACTTATTGGGATATGACAATAAATTCCCTTTTATTTTTGCCTCTAGGGCATATTCCCTTCACTTATCTGCCAAGTACTTCGAGCAATTCTGCTGCCAGTGACCACCCCTTTGCAGTAATATCACTCAGTATCAGGCTTAGGGCCTCCCTTGGTATCCTTCTCAGGCGCGGCAACAGACTTTCCATCCTTCTTGAAGTTACCATTAGGCTTGCATTTTTTGCCTCTTTTCTTGAAACTGGTGGTCTTATTGACCATCAACACTTGATGTTCCTTTTTGATGTCTACCTTGGAAGTTTTTAGCATGACTGCGAGTTTAGTGAGCAAATTGTTCGCACCATTCATCTTGTAATTAATTACAAACCCTTTGTAACTTGGTGGTGGAGATTGTAGAACCCTATCCATCGTAAGATTAGTTGGAATATCACATACCAGTGTCTCAAGACATTGAGCGTAGCACAACATCTTAATGACGTGCTCGTTCATAGAGTTGTGCTCCTCCATCTTTGCGCTAAAGAACTTTTTGGATATCTCATATCTCTCGGCACGGATTTGGTCCCCAAACATAGTTTTGATCCTCCACCATGACATCCGCATTAGTAAGTTCAAAGAATTTTTGGAGTTAGGTCTCCAACGATTGGAGTATCTCACACCGCACAGGAGTGTAGTCATCAAACTTTGTGTCATACACAGTATGCTCCTCCCGAGGATCATCATTTGCAGGGGCGTCACCTAATGGACCGTCAAGCACATAGGCCATTTTCATGCCCGCGAGGATAATCCTGAAGCTGCAGTGCCAGTTGGTGAAGTTAGACCCATTATCTTGCAACTTTTCTTTCTCAAGGAATGCATTAAAATTGAATGCAGGGGGTGCCATGATCAAAAATGTATTTTCAAAGACTATTTATACTAGGTTTAAAACAGATAGATTTCAAGTTAATTCAAAAATTACTATGAGAACTCCCACTCAAAACGACATCCCTCAAGTCATTTTAGTGATTACACGAACCAAATTCACTATGCCACGACCGATCATCACGAGTGGTGGTGCAACTCCAATGGCAAGCATCGTATGGGTATCATATCATCCATATGACTCGTTCTTTACCTTTCGGTTCATGTTACGAGGCCATGTCTATACATTCTAGGGTCATCTAGTAAGAACCTTAGTATTCACGTGTGTAAACCCGTCTTACACCCGTTGTATGCGAACATGGAATCTATCACACCTGATCATCATGTGGTGCTCCGAGACGATGATCTTTCTTAATGGTGCATACTAAGGAAGAACATATTATTATCTTGATATTTAGTTAGAGGGATCATCTTATAATGCTATCGAGGCAATCAAATACAACCAAGACGATCAAATCAACACAAAATAAGAGGCATCAAAGGATAAACATCGCATGCATATATAATGTGATATGATATGGTCCTTCTTGTATTCTATCTCCATCTTGTGCATCATGGCATGATCCCCATTATTCCATCGGCGTGTCACCAAGGTCCATGGCGCCACCATCAAGGTTGTTATCCACTAATCTAATTACGTGGATTTCCATTTTCCGGCACACATGCCATAAAATAAAATAATAACCATATGGCTCCCGTCGGTTGTTTTAAATTACAATAAAACAAATTGCGCATAACAATTTGTGTATCATAGACCATATCACATAACATGCCCTGCGAAAATAAGTTAGACGCCTCCAATTTATTTTTGCATATTTTACGCGACTGTGGGCTTTCTAGGAAAGAATCGTTCTACCTACGAACTTCATCCCCAACGGTGATAACTAAGTTATTAACCAGATCGTTGTAAATTAGATATTAATTATAGTGGGAGAGACAGACACCCGCTAGCCACTTATGCAAAACTAGTTGTATGTCAATCGTGGAACGGGTGACATGTAAAGCTTTTCTAGGTGCTTCATCCCACTATGCCACTAATATCCGAAGTACAAAAATTTGTAATAGCAGGATCATCAACGCCCACATCTATATGTGTTATAACCATACAAAGCATCTATGCATAGATATAGCTCTAATACCACTGATGGGGTTCGTTGCATAAAAACAAAAAATTCCTACGGTTGCAAATGCCAAGATCGAATCAAAGCGATACTATGTAACGGTTTCAGATGAACTCACCCTTGAAGACCGTTAGTGGGATAACATTCCTGCAAACAAACATGGTTGATGTAGATGTACACGACCATCCTCAGGGACGTGTATACAATCAGCAACATAAGTGGGCAGCACCTCCGTAATCGGTCACACGTACGGTTTACCAATGACTTCCGTCCCACGCTCCAGCCAGGCAACAGAAATAGTGGATCCTCGAGAACTCCAGCAGCACTACGACATGGTATAGGTGGTGGAGGGGAAGATATCGAGCAGGGATTTTCCTAAGCACCTTTTCTTATGGAAATGTACAAGGCTAGCAAGAGGGAGAAGATGCCATCCAAAAGACATATGAGAGGAGAGGGAGAGTGTGTGTTAGAGGGAGGAGGTCTCCACCTCCTTTTATAGGGGAGATGGGGCAATCACCTCCCTTGTCCGACACCAAGGATGTACCCCTCCCCTCCTCTCATTCATGTGGGTGGACTCTCCACTCACAAATAATCAAGCTCCACTTTCTCCCATTTCATCTCCACTCAAAAAACCAAAGGTCTTTAAATTAAAGCACTTTAATTCTCTTGGTTTAATGCAACTTAATTTAATAAACACTTCATTTAAGGATTACTTCATTTAATGAACACCTTAACATTTTATTTCCTTGATTTGTTTCGATACCCCGAAACCATTTCGGCAGATTCGATAGAACAAATTCCTGCGATGTACATTATCTTCTCATGTGTTCCCTATCCACTCAATTGCATCAAATACCCTTAAGTGTGTATCCTTATGGGTTCGAGAACTATGTAGAAATGATCGAGAATTTCTCCGATCAATAATCATTAGCGGGACCTGGAGATCCATAATGACTCCCACTAGCTCCACGAAAATCCAATGATCGTCTGAACCTTTTTCACTATAGTCAAATTCCAGTTCGCTCGCGATATTTTGCTTGTCAGAGATCTGATCATTTTTTATCTTACATACCTTGTTTAATCTCATTCCCAACAAGTACTCTTTTTATTCTTCTCGTGATATAACATTCTAGTGATAAAATTACTTTCTTGCAAGCTATGTGTAAAGGTCCCAACCTTTAATAAGCTAGAGATCACTGTGTTTACAATGCTAGTCCCTGGATAAATAGCTAGCATCCACAGTTAAGATGTAATATCAAGAAACAAAGGTCATAATACAACTTCATAACCAGGAATAAAATAATTCATTACATCTTACATACCTCATTTGGCTATTTCATTACAATGCAGCAGAATTAACTATATATAGCATGGAGTCCTTCATCTTCAAAGTTCCACAGGCAATCATGTTGGTTGTAGACTTGTAATTCTGTTCAACACACTTCACTATCATCAAACAAACCAGCAACATAATAAGTTGCAGCCACAAGGATCAATACATTTGAATTGTATTGGCAAGTTTCACTACTATGTGGAAATAAGTGGAACCTTTCAATATATGCATATTTGGCTAAGTAGGGTTTAGGCTCATTTGCAGAAAGCAATATAGTTTTATCCTATCTTTTCAAAATAGTTTTGATCTTTTGACAATCTTTCTGAACTCCTTGGAAATCTCCAAGTGCTTATAATCCCTTGTTGACACCATCAAGTTTTACTTTGAGAAATTGGAATGTTGAGATCTTCCATAGCTTTAGGCCTTAGTTGCTCAGAGTTGTCCGTAACCGGGTACACGGCTAAGTACTTAGAATTTGATCTTCTACGGAAGTTGTACACTTTACCCACATGACATAATCTCGTCTTGTTGCCACCAGTGGCCGCTGGATGAGTACACACCAAATGGAGTACTGGCAGATCGAGAATGTGACAAAGTCTTTCCATAGAAGTCCTCCCAATACATGATGCTAGCTTGTCTACCAGGCACCAATGTAAGGATATATTTCCAATACATGAATCCGGTTAACCTGAGTAGGTAACAATGCAAGGGTCTTCCAATATGTAGTTGACTAAGCCAGATCCCATTTAGCATGTGGCTATACATGGAAGCCACTGTACGAGAAACATGTTCAATGTCTAAGTCCCTGGGTGGTTTTATTCTAGTGCACATACAAAAAGATAGCCATATAAACATGGTTCCCTTTGTTACCACCTTATACACAATTGAGTATCCTCTTTCCACCCAGGTGGTTCATTGAGTACTTGTTTTATTATACAAAACATATGTTTTTCCAACACTTCATATACTCATGTCATGTATTCCATCCCAAGTCTATAGCAGGGCTAAGCATACTACAACTATGATGTTTTCACTAAGGAATATATAAAGGATTTCCTAATAGGACATATCATAGCATAGTAACATAGTAGCCCTATCATGCATACTACAAAAATACCACTAAGTATAATGAAAATAGTAGGACATGGATGATAGTGCCACTTGCCTTTTTAGTAGAGAATATTGGTTAACTCCTTGATCTTGCAAATATCACACTCTTCAAATTTCAGTACAATTCAATCAAGCAAGCACATATTCAAACTAGCATTCAAACAATTCACCACATAAAACAATAAAATCAAGAAATGCATGCAAGCATGCAAAATATTGTTTTATTTGGAAAAGTGGTTTTTTATTAGGCTCTGAATATTTTTAAAGCTCCTATTGATCATTTACAAAAGTGGTAAAACCATTTAAATTCAAGTTGGTGAAAATGGACAATTAAATCATTTTTGTTTTGCTAAGAATGATTTAAAACAAAGTAAGATTTTGTAGTGTTAGTTAAATATAATTTTTAAACACAAATGTTAGTGTTTATGGTCAAAGTGTTTAATATTAGTCCATTTGCAAAAGGTTTCATCCAAATTCCCATTTTTAATTTAAAGCAGTATTTTATTTGCTAGAAATTCCTTTAGCAAAGTGAAAATTTACTAGGGTTCATCAAATATAATTTTAAATCCTAAAACTTGGTGTTTAGGGTCAGGGAGTATAAATCAACCCATTTGCAAAAGTTTTTACTCAAAAAGCATTTTTAAACCATAATCCACATTTTTATTTAACTAGAAATGCTTTTATTCAAAGATTTATTCCTTAGCATCACAAGATATTATTTTAAATCTACAAGTTGGTTCTTATGGTCAGTAGGTTCAAAACAATCCATTTACAAAAGATTTTACCCTAAAAACATTTTTAGATTAAATTTTATACTCAAAATATGCCTACACATGTTTCTGCAAAACAACTAATATTACAGAAGCAAATCACTAAACAAAGGGCATGGTTGCAAAGGTTTCTTTTTGCTGATTCCATTGATATAAAATTTGCAAAATTTGGAGGTGTAGATTTAAAGTTATAAATTTTATAAAATCAAACATCTAATATAACATTTCTGTTTTTAAAACAACAACTAGGTCCACGTGTCTTGTTTTCATTGGAGCGTACTGGTTCGTTCGGATTGTGATTTGTGGATCGTTGGATCTACATAATATCGTACGACACAGATCAAAACATACCCCTTCAGTTAAAATCTAATCTCAGCCAGGCGATTTAGATCTAACAGCTACAACACAACTACCAGGAACTGGCGGCGTTCGACGGCGACTATGCGGCGGCGCGGATCTGTCAGTGACGTTGTCGGTGAACTAGGAAGCAAGAGAGGGAATTGAGGTGCTTACCGTGCTCGCGTGGTTGCACTAAAGCTCAAGGTGGTCTCTGTTACTCGAGGGGCGCATGGGAGCGGCGGCGATTGCTCACCGGAGATGGCGTCGGCATCAGGCGTCTCTGTTCGTCGACGGGGGCGAGGTTGTAGGTCATGCCAAGGCAAATGGGAGGAGGCGTTAGACGCGGGCGATTGTGGCGAATGCGTGTCCGTCATCGAGAGAGAGAGAGAGAGAGAGAGAGAGAGAGAGAGAGAGAGAGAGAGAGGTGGACGGAACTTATGGGGAATGGTCGTCGGAGAGAGAGACAGACGGCGGTGGCGAGAAGCCTTCGTCATTGCCGAGCCTCTGGGGCATGCGCGGCCAAGGGGAAGGTGCTGGAAGATGCGCACGTCGATGGGAAACAGGATCGTGGGTACTGGGAGGCAAGGGGAGAGTCGACATCGCCGGAATCGTCCGGTGAGCTCGTCGGAGCAGTGGGTGCTTGGGTTTGCAATTCTTGCAGCCAAGTGGCCAGGAGGGAGTGGTGTCTAGGGGGGAAGGAAGAGGGGGCGTGGGCGTTTAAGAGTGTGTCTTCATCGGCGAGGTTTGATCGCGCATTCATGCGAATTTACGAAGATTAAACGCTGTAGAAATGGCGAGGTGCGAGGGGGAACGGTCGACGTGGGTGAAGAAGATGACTGGCAGTGTGGGGTCGTGCTGTCTGCGAGAGAGAGGGAGTGCGCGTGGGGCCAAGCGTTCAGCGACTGCGCGGGTGCGAGTTCGGGTGAGAGAAGAAAACGCTTCGGGAATGGAATGGGCTGTGAGTTGGGCTGGTTGGCTTCTTTCCATTTTTTATTCTGTTTTCTTTTTTCCTTTTTCTATTTCTATTATTCTGTTTTGAATTTATTCAAATGTTTCAAACAAATTTTTTATTACAAAACCTTTCCAAACTTTGAGTATATTTTTAATATTGTTTATTAATATATTCTAAAGTCCATTTTAGAATATTTCTTTTATTCTTTTAGGGTCTATTATTTATTTAAAATTGACATTTGTCTTTATTTTAAATAAGATTTAAATATGTTTTCAAATTTTATTTGAATTCTAAATTTTACCAAACCCTTTTAAGTAGGTTTTATTTATTTAATTGGGTGTTAAATAATTCACTTTGAATTATTTGAAATATTTTTAATATGGTTTATTAATCATTTAAATTGGGCATTTCTCTTTATTTAAACAAAATTGGATATTAATCAATCCTTATGATTTTATTTAAATAATCCTTTAATATTTTTATTAATCAATAATCTTTCATTTCATTTTTTGGTCAAGATTTAATTTAGCTTTTTAAATATTCCTTATTTATTTATTTCTTCCTTTGCCTTATAAAATCCATATCTTTTTATTTAAAGATCCAAAATTGGTGATTCCAACTTGTATAATTTTATTTATTATTTGTTTATATTTTTAAATCCCTTTAGGATTCTATTGCTCAAGATTTTGTATGGATTTAAGATAAGGGCTTTATTAGCTTTGGAAATTAATTCCTTTTCACTTATTAAATTCATAAGTTTTTATCGATGGCTCCAAATTAAGTGAAACCAATTCCTATGGTTTTATGATATTTTTGTTTATCATTTTTGATCATTTATAAATGTTTGTTGACAAATTTTCTTATATCAAATCCATAGTCTTTGAGAGATCTTGGAAATGATTTTTTTCTTTCATTAGGGTTTAGGGTTTTGGGTTTATTTTCCCAAGTTTAAATTTCAAGATACATTCATTGATGAATGCATTTGACTTGATTGAAATTTGTTGAATTCCATTTTATTCAAATTTGTTCAAGAAGGTTTTTGATGTTTCCTTTTAGAAACAAAAGGTTTCTTTTCACCCTGAATTTCAACAATCATTTCTTTTGTTTATTTATTTTTCACATTTCAAAATTTGGAAAATTTTGGGATGTGACACTATGTTAAGGTGATATCATCGAGAGGGCCCTGATTATATCTCTCCGTCATCTAGATGGACAAATTCCACTCTTGATCTACGAGCCTCAACTAGAACTTTTGAAGTACCTGACGACACCTTTATAATCACCCTGTTACGGTGTGACGTTTGATATAATCAAAGTACTTTTCCGGTGGAAGTGATTGACATGATCTCATGGTCTAAGGACATTGAGTTACTATGAATGAGATAGCAGCATAAACTTGAGGACTTGATCGTGTTGCTAAATATACTGAGGGTGACTATTCATCATATCATTCTCCAATGATATGACCCTGTTATTAACAACATCCAATGTTCATGATCAAGAAACATTTGATCATATTTTAATCAACAAGCTAGTGCTAAGAGAGGCATTCTTAGGAACCTTTTTTCTATTTATAAATCACACATGCATTAATGTTTCCCATTAACACAATTATAGCATGAAAAATAAACATATATTCTAAACTTGGAATAGTATAATAACCAATTTATTATTGCCTCTCGAGCATATTCCTTTCAAGTCTATGTCATAAATTAGAGCACTCAAAGATACCAAATTGACGGGAAATGCTAGCACATGTAAACTAAGGATAGGGAGATCTCTGAGGTGCACTTTACTATGCCAACCCTGAGAATAGGTTGTCTTGTACCGTCAACAGTTTGAATAGTTAACTTGTGAGTAAGAGGATGATTATTGTAAGACTCAAACACACCGAATTTATGCGCAACATGATTAGATGCACCAGAGTCTAGAACCCATTTCATATCATTCTCATTAGTAGCAAGAGATTTTTTTAGAATTACCTTCATCTGTGGTGGCCAAGTGAGAGGAATCTCCATAGAAAGCACCATCTACTTCTGCACTCTGTGACGTCCCACTTGCACTCGGTGGCGTCCCATTGTTCCATTCAACTGCCATATGTTCTCTCTAACCCCCTAAGTGTCCTGAGGACCCACTGCTGCCTCTAGCAGTCCGGGACCCTGAATTTCCTAAGTATCCACCTCTACCTCCAGGTGTCCTACCATGTCCCCCTCTATTGTATCCCCTGCCTCTGCCATGAGTTGGGAAGTTCCACTTTATGTGACCTATCTCCAAATAGGTAAAACAACCCCTGGTCTCTTTCTACTCTCTTTGCTTAGTAAAGACAAATGTCGAAGCTAGCACAACCTTCTCGTTAACTTGATCTAGATTGAGCCGCACCTCCTCTTAAGTCATCTGCTTCAATGGCCTCTTCAATAGTAGGCATGATAGTATGATGCAGCAAGGATGCTTTCCTGCCATCAAAACAATGGTTGAGACCCTCCAAAAGTTGCAGCACACATCTGCGTGCCATCCATTTGTTCCCTGACTCGATGCTGGCTGCATCATAGAGCTCGAGGGGGTCACAATTATCCTGGTTCACCCATAATGTCTGCAACTCTACACATATTTCATCACTCATTAGTCTTCTAGGCAGAGGCGACGAATCTTCCCATCAGTCTGAGCAATGAGCATGACATTGCCCTTGTCGGAGTATTGGGTCGACAGGGTCTTCCATATCTTAGCAGCGGTGGATATCCCCTCCATAGAGCGTCCAAGGGAGGGCACCACCGAGTTTAACGGCCACCCAATAAGCAAGGAGTTGATGTCCTTCCACTTATTCCCCTATGCACTAATATTGTGTCCTGGTTCTCCAATACTACCTAACAAGTACCCATCTAGATCCTTCTACTCCGCAACAAGCATTGCATTTTGAGACCAACTCAGATAGTTGGTAGCACCCTCAAGTTTGAGGTAAGTTGGTACCAACACAAGCTTGCCCACTTCCCCTCGACGAACAATGGCCCCAAAGTTCGAGCCATCTGCCTTGGAGGTGAGCAACATCGTGAGCTTCTCTAGAGCCTCAACTAGACTCTGGGCATCCATCTTCACTTTTGCAATCAATAGTCGTGCCTATCCTGTCTGCAACAGGTACTTCTTCCTCACCAAATAACCGCACACACCTAGCAACAACTCTTCCTCCTCATCTCCCTTCTTTCGTTGTTGCCCTTCACGCAACAACTTCACCTTCCGCCACCACCACTTCATGTAGTAGCACCCTCAGTAGAACCTTCTGGTGCCACCACCGCCGACCATCGCAGCCTTTGCTTCCCTTAGCAGCCTTCACGCCACCATTGCCCCTAGTAGCTGCAGCTCTGATACCGTGAAGAATCAGTAGAGAGGAGCTCACCCCCGATGTGCCTTTTTTCCAACAGCACTGGTGGCTGGGTTGTGGAGCTGCTTACCTTGCTCTCCTCCTGTCCCTCCTTTTCTAGGTCATCTCTCGTGTGGGATTTGGGCCACTTGGGCCAGATAACGGTTCAACAGGTGCTCATACCTAGGTCCTATCCTTGTCAATGGTGCAACATTGCACTCATGACCGAGCTCTGCTCCGTCCATATCCAAGCAATGGAGCGGATCTTTGTGGATGTCCTATATGAAAGGAGAATGGGCATCATGCTTTATCAATCGTTGCATCATGTAGCTCTATCCCAAACCCATCAATGGGTGGATCGGCCTAGGTTGCATGTTTTCCCATGTGCTTAATCCCCGGCGCGAGATCCGTGCCACCAGTTGCCGCCGTCTGGACAATTGCGAGGATCCCTACAAAGAGCAGGCGGTTGATGCATCTAAAATGCATACATGTACTTTGTAGTTTGTTAACATATTTTCCCACATATTTGTATCATATGTAATGTTATATCCCTGTTTTATATTGATTTTTGGGGATTTCCCAATGATCCCCTTCATTTTGGTTAAAACCCTGCATGGCAAAAAACATGTTTTTAATGTTTTTGATGTTTTAGGACCTTAACAAAGTCAAATGGAGCTGAAATTTTGGGAATTCCAATATTTATCCATGAGAAGCATATGGAGCATGATGACCCACAAGTGTAGGGGATCACAACAGTATTCGCGGGTAGTATTAGCCAATTTATTGATTCGCCACAAGGGGAGCTAAAGAATACTTGCAAGCCTTAACAACTGAGTTGTCAGTTCAGCTGCACCTGGAAATAGTTCTTGCTCACAGAAGTTTATCAGTAGCAACAATTTGGTAGTAGCAACAGCAACAGTAAAACAAGAGCAATAGTAATAGTAACGGTAACAGTGGGATTCGAGTGCGGTAGGCATAGATATGGATGGACGGGTTTTGCATGGACGAGTCTAAACATGTAACTTCAAGATCTAGGGCATTGCAGATGAATAATAACAAGAATCCAAGTACTAAACAATCCTAGGCATGTTCTCCAAATATAGTCATATGTGCTCGCAATGAGAACTTGCACAACATCTTCTGTCCATCCAGCTCCTGGCAGCGGGGCCTCTAGGGAACTACTGGCAATTAAGGTGCTCCTTTAAATTGAGCACCGGAGCAAAGCATTAACACTCCGTGAACACATGTGATCCTCACACCACAGCCATCCCCTCTGGTTGTCCCAATTATTGTCACTTTGGGGCCTTTGGATCCGGACAATTATATGTGTACACAACTTGTAGATAAGACCACAAAGAATACTATCATAATGATTCAATAATAAGTTCAGATCTAAGATCATGGCACTCGGGCCCTAGTGACAAGCATTAAGCACAACAAGTTGCAACAAATTCAAATAGCACTAATAGAGATACTAGGCACTATGCCCTAAAAATCTTATTCGATTACATGATAGAACGCATCCAATCCCTACCATCCCCAAGCCTACAGCGGGAAATTACTCACTCATGGATGAGGGAAACATCGACGGTTAATGGAGATGTGTTGGTGATGACGATGGCGATGATCCTCTCCAAATTCCCCGTCCCGGCAGGGTGCCAGAACGGATTTTCTGGATCCAAATCTTGGTTTATGGTGGCGGCGGCAGAGCGGAACTCTTTCTGGAAAACTATCGAACCCCCATTTGTTTTTAGGTCGAGAGGCAACTTATAGGCACAGAGGGAGGCCGAGGGGGTTCCTGGGGTGGCTGCACCCCCTAGGCGCGACCAGAGGTGGGCCCGCGCGTGGCAGGGTGTGGCCCCCCAGGCCCCTTCCCCGTCTCGTCTTCTGGCTCCGTGGGTCTTCTGGTGAAATATAATTTTTGGCATATTTTCTGGGATTTTTCTTGATATTTTATTTTCTGCACAAAAACAAGACACCAAGGTAATTCTGCTGAAAACAGCGTCAGTCCGTGTTAGTTGTATCCAAATCACACAAGTTTAGAGGAGAAATAATAGCAAAAGTGTTCGGGAAAGTAGATACGTTTTGGACGTATCAAATCCCCCCCAAGCTTAGCTTATTGCATGTCCTCAAACAATTCAGTTGAAAACTGAGTGCCATAAAAGAACTTTCATGAACACATTTGCTTCATATGATGTATATATTCCTAGCACAGGAGTAGATGCTTAAACCATTCATAATAAGAAGTATGCAACCAAGTCTACTCAATAGTCATTGCAAGCTATGAAGAGAAACCAACTCAATAATAATAAGTAGCATGAAACATAAACATAAGCAACATTGCAATGCTCATAGTAAGGTATGATAGAGTGGTATCCCGCTTGCCTTTGTTTGTAGAGCATAATATAAATTTCGAGGCACCTCTGAAGCTCAAGTGAAGACTAGAAGTAAAGATATCAGAGATACAAGCATCAAAGTCATGACATAATTAACCAAGTTTTAGAACAAACACAAGAATGACAACTATACTCTCAAGAAGGTGCTCATAGAATAAGTGGTGACTCAACAAGGGAGTGAACGAGTTTTGAAAAGTTTGAAAGGCTTCCTAATGCTGAAAGGAAGGTACTCATTAGCTTTGAGATCTCATTGACCCTATCATAGGCATCTTCATATGGTTAAGGTGAAAGTGAGGTCCAGTATGAGTTATATGCTTGACAGACCATAAACTGGAAATCCCAAGTCCCTTGAGTATGAGGGCCACTCCGCATGCTACTCAACTTTGGTTACCTGCAAGTTCTTGTCATTATTCATACATGCATATCATAGAGAATCGCCAACGGGGTACCCCTTGCACATGATATAGGAGCTATCCTGTGATCAAAATGACAAGGCAAGCAGACAATGAGCATCTCAACGATCTTTTTATTTACTATATGCATAGCTTTTTATTGAGGATGCTTCATAGAATGCTCATTATGGTGATGCTGCAAGTTTCCACCATGATTAGGCATGGCTTAGGCTAGTGGCCCAGACGTTTCTCTAACACAATTTATAGACTCCATGAACTCACAAGCCCCCCTTTTATTTCACATATCGACATCCGTAAACAAAAGAGCAAAGTATCAACTGGATAGGGTATCCAAAAAGTGTTGAAAGCATTCCCCGTGGGAGCACGGTTCTGCTGACTCCCAGCATATAATTTGCAAGCATATAACTTCATGGACAGGTCACAATGGTTCAGGATTATTAATAGCAAGGAATAAAGTGTGCCATCAATTCTGTGAGAGCTTTACTAACTAACTTTCTCAAAACAGACAAACATTTTATTTGGAAGAAAACAAGGCATAAATAATATGCACTGAAATAGCAAATTATGCTAATAGGTAGGTATGGTGGACACGGTGGCAATATTGGTTTTGGGGAGATGGAAACACAGGTAGAGCTCATACCTAGTGCAAGTGAAGGATAGCAAAAGAGAGGGAGCGACAAACGAGAGAGAAATAATTGTCATAACCATGCTTGCAACAAAACAGGACTAACTATGGCATGAAAGTGATACTAGAACTTTGGGACAAAATAAATCATCGAGGCTTACTGACTATTGTTAAGTCATATGCATGCGTGAGCATGTGCCAAGTCGATTCACATGAACAGTCGGAGGAGGATACCACAATATCATACCAAAATATGAATAGAACAATGCAAGCAAACATTCATATGACATGCTACAAACTATTAGCAAGCTAGAGCTAATCATAGACAAGCAAGAACTACTAAGAATCCATTAGTAACATACACCTTACAATGAACAGATTAAGCATGCTCATAATGATGAGTATATGTACAAAAATGAAAAAAAAATAGAGTTCGTTACCAGCCTCTTACCACACCTCAAGTTGTCTTAATCTTTATTATTGCCCTTCACTTGCGTGACTTGAATAATAACATGAAACTAAAAATCCACTGAGGACGGCTAAACCCTGCAAAGAACTCACAAACCAAAGAAGAACAACAAATATTTTTGGTGTTTTCGATTTTTTTAAAGAAATCAAACAAATAAAAAACAAACAAAGCAAAAACAAACCAAACAAAGCAAACAAAACAAAAAAAAACTAAGACCCTCCAAGAACAACACAACTTTGCATGAAACAATAAAAACGAAGTGTCTAGAAAGACCTGAGATTTTTATTGATGAAGAAGGGGACGCCTTGGGCACCCCCAAGATTTAACGCTTGTAACTCTTGAATATTTCTTGGGGTGACACAGGGTGGCCCCCCAAGCTTGAGCTTTTGTCCATTCTTCATCTCATTACATCATTCTCTCTCTACACCTGATTTTTTTCCTTCATACAAAACTTCACACAATCTTCATTAGCAACATTAGTGTATTCAAAAGATAATAGACCCTTGGGGTAAGCTTTAGAACAGCAAAACTTTCACTAAAAACACAAGCTACTAAAGCAACTCCTTCAAAAAGCTCAATTTCCCAAAAATAATTCAAAAAGGAATCAATAAGAAGCAAATGCAAATAATGGCAGAAATCTGTCAAACATAACAGTAGGTAGAACCCGATTTTTTAGAAGACCTTCCGTTTCTCAAATAAAAAAGTGTTGAACTAACGAAAGTTAGATGACATACTGGGGGATTTATTCGTAAATTTTCATCTTAATCCGACTTATAGTGCCTCCTCACGAATTTTTATGGTGGAGGACAGAAATCTGTTTCGGGACAGCAACTCCCCATATCTTACTTTCCTCTCATTAGAGGTCATTCTTGGCACAAAAAGCAAGCAAAAAGGATAAGGAGAGGTCATTACTGAAGAAATAACTTCCAAGACTCAAGAAAATTCTTGGGTTATCTCCCAACAATTACTTTTCTTTAATTCCTTTAAGTTAGGCACGATGAAGAGCAAAGATTAGAAAGGAGAAAAATAAAAGTGAGCAAGTATAACCACAGTGAAAACATTATTTTGTTTATAAAAATACTTCTGTTAATACGGTTGATCAAGTCTTGTTACTAAAACAATCTTATATGAAACAAAACTTTGCAATCCACAAGGTGATTATGTTACCTCATACTTGATAGCAATGGACCCAATCATAATAGTTTCAAAATTTTCTTGTGGAATGGGACAATATATTTCTCCAACCTTGATGCTCTCAATATTTTCAATGGAATTCAGGCAATAGCTCTTAGCAACCTTCTTGGTGAAATAGACAGTATGCTCTTTGTCATTAATATTGAATGTTACTTTTCCTTGATTGCAATTAATAACAGCACCTGCAGTATTAAGAAAAGGTCTCCCAAGAATAATAGACATATTATCATCTTCAGGCATTTCAAGCACAACAAAATCAGTCAAAACCAAGCAATTATGAGCTACTTGAACATGAACATCCTCACATATACCAACAGGAATAGTAGTTGACTTATCAGCCATTTGCAAAGATATAATAGTTGGTATCAACTTTTCTAGCTGGAGTCTCTTATAGAGAGAAAAAGGAATACCACTAACTCTAGCTCCCAAATCACATAAAGCAGTTCTAACATAATTATTATTAATAGAGCAAGGAATAGTTGGTATACCTGGATCACCAAGTTTGTTTGGAACCTTACCATTGAAGGAGTAATTAGTAAGCAAAGTAGAAATCTCCTCATTAGGAACCTTCCTTTTATTAGAGACAATATACTACATATACTTTGAATAAGGAGGCAACTTAATAGCACCAGTCAAAGGAATTTTCAAAAATAAAGGTTTCATCCACTCACAAAACTTGTTGTAGTGTTCTTCCTCCTTTGACTTGTGTTTCTTACCTGGAAAAGGCATAGGTTTCTGCACCCAAGGTTCTCTCTCTTTACCATGTTTATTAGCAATAAAATCTTCCTTAGTGTATGTAGTGTTCTTAGTGTGCTTCTCAGGTTCTTCCTCATCTTCCCCCTTACCAGGAGCATCATTTTTATCATTACCACTCTTAGTTTCAACATCAGAGACAAATATACTATTAGGATCTACAACAGGTTCAAGGGGTTCCTCAACTATTTTGTGTTTCTTTTTATTTTTGTTACGAGGACTACCACTACTCTCACCTTGTTGAGAATCCTGCTCAATTCTTTTAGGGTGTCCTTCAGGATATAAAGGATCTTGAGTAGCTATACCACTCCTAGTTCTAATTCCATAAGCATGTTTATCTCCTGAGGCATTAACTAGCATATTCTTTTGTACCTTAGCAAGTTGATCAAGTTGGGTTTGAACCATTTGAAAGTGTTTACAAAGCATTTTAATATCATTAGAAGTTCTTTCCACAATATATTTCAACTCATGGATAGCTCTAGACTTTTCCAATAAATGATTCTGAACTTGTTTATTAAAATTAACTTGTTTAACAATAAAAATGTCAAGTTCCTCTAAACATTGAGTAGGAGGCTTACCATAAGAAATATCACCTTCATCAAAGTGTTGGAGAGAGTGTACCTCAATAGTGGATGAGTGGGGAATTGGCTTACATAATTCTTCTATAGGAGGTAGATTCTTCACATCTTCAGCTCTAATACCTGTCTCCTTTAGACACTTCTTAGATTCCTTCATCACTTCATCATTTAATGCAATAACCCCCTCTTCTTTGGTGTGGGTGTTGGAACTGGTTCATGCACAACTGGTTTAGGAGTAATAGGCTCAGGAGTATTTAGCTCAGTTGAAGTCCAATCATCATGATTCTTGCTTATCTTAGCCATTAATTCTTCAGCATTTGTAGGACTTCTTTTCCTGAAAACACAACCAGCAAAACTATCTAGGTATGTCCTAGAATCATCAGTTAGTCCATTATAATAAATATCAAGAAGCTCATTCTTTGGCAATGGACATCCAGGATGTGCATGAATCAAGGCACAGAACCTTGTCCATGACTCAGGCAATTTCTCTTCTTCTTCCTGTTTAAAATCAAAAAGTCTCTGCAAAGCAACATGTCTAGCACTAGGAGGAAAATATTTCTGGAAGAAAGAAGCAATCAACCAATCAGTGATATCAATGGAACCAGGAGGTAATCTATTAAACCAAGCCCTAGCTTCTCCTTTTAGTGAAAAAGGGAAGATCTTAGTAACAAAATACTTGTGCATATTAAAATCATCAGAGAACAAAGCACTCATAGTAGAAAGCTCATTCATATGAGCTGCAGCACGTCATTTTCAGTCCCACAGAAAGGCTCTTTCTCAACAATATCCAAGTAGGACAAATCAAGAGAGAAATCATAATTTTTATCTTTAATATCTATGGGAGAGGTGGCAACTTAGGATCAGAGTACGGTTTAGGCATAATGGTGCGTCTAGCGAGGAGACTCTTAATAGCGCTAGTACCATGTGTGTTTCGTCACTCTTCAACAAATTCATCAGTGAACTCAATGTAACCATCATTAAAATCATAACTCTCACTAGACTCAGGTGAGCTAATAGGTGTAACAATGTCTTCACTAGGAGTTTTGGTATTTCCTAGACTATCCATAGTAGCATCTATGAAAGGACCTAATGAACCACTCGCATCAAGCACAGTAGAAGTAACATCATGAGCATCAAAAGCAGTTTCAGATTCAGCAGTAGTAGCAGTGTGTAGCATGAGTATGTGGTGGTGGTGTAACAAGCTTACTTATAACAGACGGTGAATCAAGAGAAACAAAGGTGTTTAGGACTATACCTCTTCTTGTAGTGGATGGTAAAATAGGGAACTTTCCATCACGAGACTTCCCCATGATGAAAGGAGCAGCAGTGAACAATAATAGATCCAAGTGAACTTACAAATAAAGCTATGCTCCCCGGCAACGACACCAGAAAATAGTCTTGATGACCCACAAGTGTAGGGGATCGCAACAGTCTTCGCGGGTAGTATTACCCAATTTATTGATTCGACACAAGGGGAGCCAAAGAATACTTGCAAGCCTTAACAACTGAGTTGTCAGTTCAGCTGCACCTGGAAATAGTTCTTGCTCACAGAAGTTTATTAGTAGAAACAGTTTGGTAGTAGCAACAACAAAGCAACAGCATCAGTAAAACAGGAGCAATAGTAACAGTAACGGTAACGATGGGATTCGAGTGCGGTAGGCATAGATATGGATGGACGAGCGTTGCATGGACGAGACTAAACATGTAACTTCAAGATCTAGGGCATTGCAGATAAATAATAACAAGCATCCAAGTACTAAACAATCCTAGGCATTTGCTCCAAATATAGTCATACGTGCTCGCAATGAGAACTTGCACAACATCTTCTGTCCAACCAGCCCATGGCAGCGGGGCCTCTAGGGAACTAGTGGCAATTAAGGTGCTCCTTTTAATAGAGCACCGGAGCAAAGCATTAACACTCCATGAACACATGTGATCCTCACACCACAGCCATCCCCACCGATTGTCCCAATTATTGTCACTTGGGGGGCCTTTGGATCCGGACAATGATATGTGTACACAAATTTCAGATAAGACCACAAACAATACTATCATAATGATTCAATAATAAGTTCATATCTGAGATCATGGCAATCGGGCCCTAGTGACAAGCATTAAGCATAACAAGTTGCAACAAAGTCAAATAGAACTAATAGAGATACTAGGCACTATGCCCTAACAATCTTATTAGATTACATGATAGAACTCATCCAATCCCTACCATCCCCAAGCCTACAGCGGGAAATTACTCACTCATGGATGAGGGAAACATCGACGGTTAATGGAGATGTGTTGGTGATGACGATGGCGATGATCCTCTCCAAATTCCCCGTCTCGGCAGGGTGCCATAACGGAGTTTCTGGATCCAAATCTTGGTTTCTGGTGGCGGCAGCAGAGCAGAACTCTTTCTAGAAAACTAGTGAACCCCCATTTGTTTTTGGTCAAGAGGAAACTTATAGGCGCAGAGAGAGGCCGAGGGGGTGCATGGGGTGGCTGCACCCCCTAGGCACTGCTAGAGGTGGGGCCATGCCTAGCAGGGGTGTGGGCCCCCAGGCCCCTTCTCTATCTCGTCTTCTGGCTCCGTGGGTCTTTTGGTGAAATATAATTTTTGGCATATTTTCCGGGATTTCTCCTGATAGTATATTTTCTGCACAAAAACAAGACACCAAGGTAATTCTACTGAAAACATCGTCAGTCCGTGTTAGTTGTATCCAAATCATAGAAGTTTAGAGGAGAAACAATAGCAAAAGTGTTCGGGAATGTATACACGTTTTGGACGTATTAGAGCACGAGAATCTCACCAAGAGGACCAGGAGGGCCAAACGATCCCAGGTGGCGCGCCCAGGCCTGGTGGGCGCGCCACCCATGCTCGTTTCCTCCTTGGCCGTCCAATTGCCTTGATTCTTTCACCCACAGAGTTCTCTTGACCTAAAAATCCCTATATAAGGACCCCCGGGGCGTCCTCGAAAGAGGAGACACCAGAACACACTAGAGACAAAAACACCACTAGACAGAGTTAGATACAACGAAGATTGGAGGGGGAAACTCTGCCAGATCCACCTCCGGGGGGATCTCCACCCTCTCCATCATCTACAACATCATCACCATGATGAAGAGGGAGTAGTCCACCTCCAGTCTATGGGTTTGTGGCAATAGCTTGATCTCTCTCTCTCTCTCTTGTTCTTCATAGATCTAGTACCATATGAGCTTCTCTACATTATTATGGTCATACTTATAATTCTTATGTGGTGGATCTTTGTTCTATGATTTCATATTTGAGATTGGAATCTATTTTGTGTAAGATGTTATGATAGATGCATATCATGCACCCCGTTCTTAATTGCTTGTTTTGATCCAACTTTTATGCAGGAACTTGTATGGGGAGAAGTGTGTGTTAGATGGAGTAACATGCGGGTGGAGATTGAATTGTGACAAATAGTATTCAAGATCTACTTTGGTTTTTTACCTTTCTTTTGATGCCTCACTAGGGATAAAGTTAAATCATGTGCTATAATTATCACGTGACAGTGTGATAACCTTGTTAGATCAAGGTAGAATATTTGTATTTCAAACAACATGTACTATTTCTTAAAGCTATAGTCTGATTTGTTCTTAATTAAAGGTTGCATGGAGAGTTCATTTTCTTGAGGAGTATAAGAGAGATATGTATTCCATATCAATATTAGAATGTGATGCCCATATTAATTCTTTTATCAAGCACATATAGAAAATTCCATGAGTCTTTATCATTGATGAATTGTTGATCACCACAACCTAAAAAGAGAGTAGACAAGTGAACCCATGAACCCTAGTCCGATTTTTCTCATAAGAAATACCTTTCTATTGCATCTACTATCCTTTTTATTTTTAGCAATTAATTATTTCGAAAATACAAAAATACTTTCTCTATTTGCAATCACTCATAAAACCCCCAAAACAACTCTACTATCTTCCATATCATCTAGTTTGCGTTATTTTACTTCCTTTACTTTTTTTACTTTAGTTTGTATCATATTTTATTTCATATTACTAATACGAAACGTTGTGCTTGACAACCACTTGGTAGAGTTGGCGACACAAGACATTTTATTTTACTTTACAGGGTGCTTGAAGAGGAGATGACAAATATCCTTCCATAGCCAATTCCCCGAGAGTTCGATATAAACCCTCGAGTCACCCTTGTAGGGAAAAGACGCTTGCTGCAACACTCTGCACTTGTAGTCCCAACAAAAATGTCAGCCTTTATTGCCATCAAGACAATTTTCTAGCGTCACTGCCGAGGAATTGGCGAAGGTACACCACAATTGCATCCTCATCAAGTTTGAAGAGCAAGTTATTTCCCATTGCAACTGCTAGACATTTTCTGGCACTGTCATCTTCATCAACTTATGTAACAACCCAATCTTGGGGAGGTTGCACCACTGTGATCTTTTTCTTCTCCTTTTAGATTTTTAAAGTATTTTATTTTGTCTTGTTTTTATTCTTTTAAAGTTTTCCTTTAAACACATAAAACTTAGTATAACCTTAAATGCTAAATTATGCAGAAACTTGGAATCCACATACCTAAAGGTCATGTCAGAATGTTGGAAGCCTACTATGAATATAGATAAACCAAAGAAGGAAATAGAATGTATGAATTGCTTAAAGATCTCAATCAATTTGCTATTGACTTTTGTGAATCACATAATATAACTTGTGGCACTAAAAAATATTATAAACGCTCTTTCTATCAATGTAAGCATAATAGTGATCCTATTATTGCTTCTTATCAAGAGTGTAAATTTTTATGCCATGGTATAGAACAAGTTGAGAAATATATTTCCTATGTTGGAGCCCATGAGCTAGACTCTCTTATAAATAAAAAATTGAAAAATATTCATGATGCTCGTGTAATGAGAGGACACATAGATATTATCCTCCAAATTTTCAACGAAGAATTTAGTGATAATGCTTATGTTATTAAATATAAAGAAAGAAATCTTCCTCCCATGGAAAGTACTAATATATTGCAAGATAAAGAAGATGAAAACATAATCTTGGAAGAACAAGTGTGTGAATAAGAAAATAAAGTAGAGATAATCCAACCTAATCTTGGGGAAGAGTGGGATCTTCCACCTTCACCATCAACAAATTATAGTAACACTCAAACTCAAAACTCATTTTTCATCTATGAGAACCCATCCTATGATAATTGTCCAACTAAAAATCCATACCCTTCTTGTGAGGGAATTGAAACACAAATGATTATTTATTATAAACCTTCTTATTATGATGAAACTAATGATGCACCTTTACCTGCTAGTAATGCCACTAGTGAAATTATTAATGATAATGATGAATTTTGTTTAGATATGCTATATGAAAATGCTTTAGATGATGGTCCTATGCTTCTTGATAACCATCCATGTATAACAAATAAAGATATCAATGATTAACTTGTTGTCTATGATGATACCCTTATGACTAAGAGTCCCATATCCTTCTTTAACTCTCCTATATTAACCATAGAAGAGAAATTTGCACTTGCTAGAAACTATATATATAGTTTGCAATTATCTTATGTTGAGAATCATCATTGCAACCATAATCTTAATAAAGAAAATACTACTAGCAACTATTTTGAAAGAGGAAAGCATGCTAATGAATACCATGATAATTATTATGATGTGTAACACCCCGTCCACTGGGCCCGGTGGGTGTCACTCCTGGTAGCTTGATAGGATCTCTAGACTGGCCCCACAGACCAACACTAGTCTTTTCTACGCACTTTGTCCTTACTCATGTGCACCCGATTACCCACTTCCCGGTCGATCACCCATCCTAGAATTGCTCTAGGCCAAGCACGCTTAACCTTAGAGTTCTTTTCGAATGAGCTTTCGGGAAAGAAGTTTCAACTTGTTGTTATGAGTATCCTATCAATCCTATTAAGTCATGTGCTTGGATCTCACATACACCCACCCTTTAGAAGATCAACGCCCTCATCGATCAAGCACACCCCAGGAAACGTTCCCTCTTGGCACGCGTGTGTGCGTCTAGTGCCGGCACATGTGCCATGCCGTGTCCACTCCGGGCCACGCGCCATGCTCCACATGTCCCGCCACTAACCCACACACACCTGACACGCGTATGTGCGTCCAGTTCCGGCACATGTGCCATACCGTGTCCACTCAGGGCCACACGCGTCATGCTCCACATGTCCCTCCACTGACCCACACACACCCGTTTAACCGCGAGGATCGGCTCTGATACCACTTGTAACACCCCGTCCACTGGGCCCGGGGGTGTCACTCCTAGTAGCTTAATAGGATCTCTAGACTAGCCCCACAGACCAACACTAGTCTTTTTTGCGCACTTTTTCTTCACTCATGTGCACCCGGTTACCCACTTCCCGGTCGGTCACCCATCCTAGAATTGCTCTAGGCCAAGCACGCTTAACATTAGAGTTCTTTTCGAATGAGCTTTCAGAAAAGAAGTTGAAACTTGTTGTTATGAGTATCCTATCAATCCTATTAAGTTATGTGCTTTGATCTCACATGATGCTCATCATATAACAAACTTTACAAACTTGCATGCTTACAATGGTCATATTGCTAAATTTACTTCTAGTGCTTGCAACTATTATGAAAGAGTAGGTTGCCAGTTCCCTCCTTATGTTGATAATAATTATAAAACTCATTTACCTACTGATAATATGCATAGGTATACTCTTGTTTTCTGCACCTTATTCAAATATAAAAGCCCTATGCATAGGAAGAAAGTTAGAGTTCGTTATTATCGCTTTTATTTTTTGTGTTGCTCTATACCATATTCCTATTTTATTATTTGTTTGATTGGCATGAGCACATCATGAGACCCTAGTATAGTGTATGTAACTCTTTCCAAGGAAGAAGTAGTTAGCAACTAATCTCAAGCTACTAAATGAATTAGATATCACCTAAACCAAGTAAGTAAGCGTAGCTATATGGCTATAAAGAAAGCGCTTTGCGGGAGGCAACCCGGTCATTTTATTCTGGATTTTTGTTTTGAACTCTTTCTATAGCAAGGGAAGTTTTGTTTGGTTTTATTACTGTAGTTTTTACTAAAGTACCAAGTGGAACCCATTTTGGATGTTTAAAAGTTGATAAACATATGGAGCAGCAAATTTCTGCAGAACAATTTTCAATGCAAGAATTTTTAGATTTTTTCTGTAACTCCGATTACGCTCAAATTTATACAGCATTTAAAACTTTTCATCCTATGTATGCGCAATTGTTTTCTAAAATTCCTTACATTTCTAAGTTGGCAAAAAAATTCATTTTGCTGCTGCTAAAAATCAGGACAAATTCTGCCATGTTTTGTTTTAACCATTCCCAAGTGTCCTAAAATGATTTATATGAGTCATATTATATTCTCGGGATATGTAGGAACATTTATAAAGAATTTTTTCTTTGATATATATGCAGCAACTATTATACTCTTGTACCACTAATGTCACCTCTCAGAAAAGAGATGGGAGAAAGAGTTCTGTGTTGAAGTTTTTTGGCAGGGAATAGAGGAACATCACACCAAGAGTAATCCAATTATGGTGAAAATCATAAACTTGGGCATGCCCAGGGCACCCCATTGAATCCACTCAGCTCTCAGTTTGCAAACCGCTAAACTTTGTTTTTTGAGCAACATATAACTATCGTAGAAACTTGGAGCGTCTTTTTTTATCTTTTTACTTTTGTTTTGCAATAAAAAGACCACCAACATTATTATAAATTTTTTATGATCGGCTACTGAAAACAATGTATACCTGAATGATATTAAAACTTAAAAGAATACCATGGAATAAAAGAAAAAAGGGGAGATAAAAACAAAATATGAAATTCATGTTATGTTTAGTTCTTATGCTCAAGTACTTTATATGAAGCACGATCTGTTTTATGCCTATGAATTTGTATCCTTTGATTATGCATATTTATGTTCAACATTAATAAGTAAGGTGATAAAACAAATTTTGACATTATGAACTAGATGGCACACTCTTTAGATCTCTTTTTGCTAAGTCTTTTTCTACACAAGCTAAGACTTGTTCCAAACCCCTTAAAACTAGACTAGGCATATCCACCCATTTGTAGAAAAGCTACTTTGAAGTACAGTATGTATGTTAATCTCCAAACACGCTTAAAAACACCATTTTCATGTATTTTAACGCTCATAAGAAAGTAAGGTTTGGGGTGACACCACTATGGAAATTTTTGTGCTTCACATCTTATTAGTTATTGTTAGCTAAACCATGTTAGCATGGCACAAAGCTTTTCACTATAAAATGTTGAATATTAATCATGTTTAAGTTCTACCTATGGATTGCACCAATGTGAAATGAAGTGTGCACACTAGAGTAGGCATGTTGGTAGAAAACGCTCCTGAACCGTAGTCAAAACCATGCATTACATGGTGGAAACTTACATCATGATGATCCTTGTTGATATGACTCATATGTCTATTTTTCTTGTACTTTTGGAGTAGAGATACTGCCCCTACCACCTTGAACACAACCAAGGAATTATATCAAACTCTTTTTCTAAATGAATAAACTTCAAATTCAATTGCTATAAAGAAAGTAAATAAGGGGGCATGTAGCTATATAGGGGCAAGAGGTACTTCAGTGATGCGGTTTCACAAGACCAACATGAGTATACAATGACAAGCCTAAGTTGAGTAGTATGAGGAGTGCAAGGTCATGGACTAGGTGCATGAAACAATCAACTTGTAAGATGTGTAGCACATAAACCGTATGAAGCTTTGAAATAAAAGATACTTGGAACCCCATCCTTATTAGTATTGTTGACATGAACTACATAGCTCAAAATCTTATTTTATATTCTTTATGGAGGATTAACATATGTATTCAATGCTTACTTTCAGTACAGGATGCAAAACATCTCAAGGGAAGACATAAAACTAAGAAGTGAGTGTTCTAGTCAAGGGCATGAAACTAAGAAGTAGCCCAAAAATAAAGGCATGAATAACCAATGCCAATCATGGGAAGAGTCTCTAATTCTATAGGTTCATCAAAGTGTGCTTGAAAGTTTTTTTTCATTATTTGTTTCATCACACCATCTCTTATTATTCAACATATTTATATATGTGTAAAAGATAGAACTTAATAGTACACTTGCATATTATGTTTCATTGAAAGGAATTGAGCCTGTGAACTCTACATGATGATGAAGGAAGCAAAGGTAACAAACTACAAAGTCCATGTTTAGTTTTATCACCTTCATGCTTGAGGACGAGCATAGGTTAAGCTTGGGGATGTTGATGCATGTAAAATGCATATATGAACTTTGTAGTTTGTTAACATATTTTCCCACATATTTGTATCATATATAATGTTATATCCTTGTTTTATATTGATTTTTTGGGGATTTTCCAATGATCCCCTTTATTTTGGCTATAACCCTGTAGGGTAGAAAAACCTTGTTTTCAATGTTTTTGATGTTTCAGGATTTTAAAAAAGTCAAATGGACATAAACTTTTGGGAATGACAATACTTATTCACAAGAAGCATCTGGAGCATGAGAATCTCACCATGAGAGCCAGTGTTGGGGGGATGAACCCATGTAGGGTCCAGATAAGTACGAAGAGAAAGGAGCCTTCATGGTCTGGGCCGAGTCAAGAACGATCTGGCCGAGTCACGTAGGAGTCGGCTGAATGAGGTCCGACTCATTCTGAGTCAGGTAGCTAAAACCTGACTTGGACGAAATATGAGTTATGTCGGTCTAATGCTATTACGCATATTAAGTGTAGGTTAAGGTCAAGCCGAGTCATGCGAGGCGAGGCCGAGTCATGGTAAGATTGCTCAAGAAGGAGAAGGCGAACCCCAAAGTCAGCATTAGCCACTGTCTTTCCTCAGGAATCTGCATAGTGCCAAGCGCTACAGACAAGAGACAGAGTGGCAGAGGAGTAGAAGAAGGTCACAGTCCTCACGCTCGAGGCTCACATGTGGTGGAATCTGTGTCTTTGCCATCGATAGAATGGGGTCATGGAAAGAAGCCCACCGAGTTACTATTTTGGGACAAGCATATTCCACGAATATGCTTGTCCACATAATCCCTAGAAGGAAACAGGCCACTCCATTATAAGGAGGGGCATGGCATCCTAAGGAGAGGATCGATTCATTTTTCACCGAGCGCTAGTAGTAGCTTCTTCTTCCTCTCGCTCATACAGCTCGAGGAGCAAGTGTAGCTCCATTGGTGTTGAATAAAGATTGAGTTCTAGTGTTGTGAGTGTAGAAACCACTACATATTCCCTCCCTGGATCCCACTAGCATCCATTGTCCCCCAACTTAAGCCCACCTATGGCATCTGCCGTGCCACCACCATGACAGTTGGATCCCACCATGGGGCCAGCAACGGTGCTAGATGGAGTCAAGATCCGGATGAGAAACTTCATCGACACAGGAGAGCGCGTCGTCTCCGGCTTATTCTAGAGATTCGACATCTGGGACTATGTCAGCGACAACGCTGGCAGCTTCGGAGCAAGACCACCCCGCGCAATGGCATCTTCATCAACCTGGGTGCCCACAAGATCTACGTCGGCGTCTACACGTCTCGCATCTACCTGCGCCGAGTCATCCTCGTGGGAGACCCCCACTCAGCGCAGCTAGCGGCACGTAACGCTCGCCCTGCAGGCAGCGTCGAGGTGATGATGATGGCACCAGCGCTAGAAGCAGGAGCAGGAGCCGGACCAAGCAAGAACCCAGCGATGGCAGACCCGGCAGCGGCTAAGCCGGTAGCCACAAAGCAGGCAGCAACAGATCCGTTAGCATCAAACGCACCTGGCACGAGGTAACCCCCAAGGCACCAAGAGTAAGATGGCCACCACTGGAAAGGCCGGAGAATATCTTGCAGGAAGCCATAGATAACCTAACAACACTTGTGGCACCAATAGTTAACCCGGCAAATGCACAAGCAGAGTTCGAAGAAACTAGGTTGAGAATGTTAGAAGAGGCTAAGAAAGTATCTGCACTACAGGAGTCCTTTAATAGGACCTTGTAAGAGTACGCTAGGGAAAACAAGATAGATACAGCTCCTACACAAATAGATGATATAAGAATGAAAGGAAAGAACCTCCTTAGTTATATTAACAAGGAACATGAGTCTCAACAGGGCGATTCGGCTAACCTAGAGCTGTCGAGGTACGGTACCACGACAAAGAATCTCAGGGCGGCGAATGCGGCAGCCTCGGAGTTGGAGGGATTAACCGGGGAAGCCCGAAAAAGGCAACAAGAAAGAGTAAATGAGCTGGTAGGCATCACGAACCAGCAGAATGATGATATATTCAGAGCTAACCCGGCAAAGCAGGGGGTTCGTGCATGGTTCATTCGGCTGGGGCTGCCCGGAGTTATCAGCTGCCGTGGTATCCTCACCCAGAAATGGATTGCAAAAAGATAAGGCAGTGACCTCAGGAAAAAGAAACAAAAAGATTGTTCCATATGATCCGGCAATGGCCAGAAAAGCAAATGAAAATAAAGCCAATGGAAGCCGAGGTAACAGTGGTGATAGAAACCTCGGCCGTGGCAATACAGAGCATGTGAATATCGGAAGGGGAAATCCCGAGAATAATAACCCGGCTGAAGGGAGACGTTATCACCCGCAAGATCATCAGCCGAGGCATGAACCCCGGCAGGGAAGGGATGCAGGACATGTTCCACATAGCCCAGTACATGACAGATACAATGATGGTTATTCAGAAATGGAAAATGCTGGAGTTGTTGGGCAAAACCACTATGGGATGGAAGAAAGAGCTGCGTACAGAAGTATGTCGTCGAATGATGCAAGATTAAAACTTGATAGGTTGTATCGGTCTGAGTTATTAAAAGAGCAAGGTTCTCCTGGTCCGGCATGTTTTGGGTCCCGGAATATGAGTGAGCCACCTGTCCCGAATTTCTAGTTGGCAAGAGGCAAAAAAACATATAATGGAAGTACAAAACCACAAGATTGGTTGATTGACTATGCCACAACAGTGAAAATTGCAGGGGGAAATTTGAGATGGGCTGTGAGATATGTAACCCAGATGTTGGAGGGACCAGCCAGGGTGTGGCTAAATAACTTACCAGCAGGCAGTATCAATTGATGGTTAGACTTTGAGGAGATGTTTGTCAGTAACTTCACCAGTACATACAAGAGGCCGAATAGGCCTCAACGACTGGCAATATGCAAGCAGAGACTGAATGAGACTGATGAGAATTCCTGACCCGATGGTGCAACCTCAGAAACTCCTGCGAAGGAGTAATTGAATCACAAGCGATTTCTTGGTTTGCACAAGGGTGCATATATGCCATTGTATTGTGGCAAAGGATATAAAGAGATATGCTGACTACGTCGGCCGAGACAATCAGAATAGCCGATTCATATGCACCGGGTGATCCGACCCAACCCGAGATTATGTCGGTGGAACATCATGAGCAGCATGACCATTACACTCATGATGGCGCAGGATCATCCAAGCGGAATGAATTCCGAGTTAGAAGAAGAGATGACAGGCCGGATTACAGATATGGTTCGAATCAGGTTGCAGCAGTTACTTAGGACCAGCCGGGTGTAGGAAGCAATCAACTCTAGAAAAACGGTCCTCAGCAATGGATGCCGAGGAATGACGGGAAGAAGCAATGGACTCCTGAACAGAAGAAGCAATGGCAGGAGAGGCCGAAGTACACGTTTGAGTCATTGCTGGATCAATTGTGTAAGTTCCACATGCCCAACCCGGCAAAACCAGCCAACCACACAACTCGTCAGTGTGCATGGATGAAGAATGCAATGGGAAACCCGGTAGCAATGCAGGTGCCACAACAGCAACCACACCATCCACAGCAACCGCAGCTTACGGGAGTAAATGCACAAAAATTGATGTTACCCCCACCACCTCTGAGGTATGAGAATCAAGACATGAGGGATGTAGTTCACCATGTGGTGAACCAAAGCCAAGATGGCAGAGGAAACCCCAGTAATAATAGACGCAATGAGTATAGAGAGCACCATCAGTCATACTATATATTCAACACGGAACAGCAAGACAGGCGGAGTGTACATCGCTGGCATATGGAAGTAAATGCAGTCATGCCAGCAATTCCGAGGTATATGCCTTGGTCAGATCAAGAGATAACTTGGGGCATTAGAGATCATCCCAAGATCATGCCAAACCCCGGGTCATATGCCTTGGTGCTAGACCTGACGTTTGTCGGACCCAGTATCAATGTGAAATTTTCAAAGGTGCTGATAGATAACGGCAGCAGCATCAACATTATGTATAAGGATACGATGCACAAACTCGACATCTCTCTGAATATGCTGTAGTCGACCAAGACAACCTTTCATGGGATAGTTCCAGGACTGTCCTGTGAGCCAATTGGGAAGGTCCGAGTATATGTCTTATTCGGCACAAGGGAGAATTGCAGAGCAGAGAATCTGGAATTTGAGGTGGTGGATCTAGAGAGTTGCTATCATGCATTACTCGGACGGCCGGCATTGTCAAAGTTTATGACCAGCTGTCACATTGGTTACTTAAAGATGAAAATGCCAGGACCACAAGGGATAATAACAATAGCCGGAGACTATAGGAAATCGATGGAATGTGCTTCGTCCGAATCAAATCTGGCCAAATCTTTGGTGATCGAAAGGGGGGAAATAGAATTCAGGAGGTCACAACTTTAGCTCCGTTGGAACAGCTTAACATGCCGGCACTTGCTAACCCGCATGGAAGTGTGTCCTTCCAGCCAACTAAGGAGACAAAGAAAATCAAAATTGATGATCAGTTCCTAGAGCGCACCATCACCATTGGTGCCGGCCTAGATGATAAATAGGAAAGCGAGCTCACCAACTTCCTCTGTGAGAATCGGGATATCTTTCCATGGTCTACACAAGATCTGCAAGGAGTACCGAGGGAGTTGGCTGAGCACTCTTTGCATGTAAGTCCAGGAGAAAGGCCGGTGAAGCAACCTCTCCGCCGCTTCGCCAAAGAAAGGAGAAAATCATATGGGATGAGATAGCTCGGCTCCTTGCAGCCAGGTTTATTATGGAAGTACTTCATCCGGATTGGTTGTCTAACCCAGTGTTGGTAGAGAATAAGAAGGATGACCCAAATGTAGTTATTGTTTGGCGTATGTGCATCGATTACATGAACCTTAACAAGGCGTGTCCCAAGGATCCTTTTCCTTTACCTAGGATAGATCAGGTTATTGATTCAACCGCAGGTTGTGAACTATTATCATTTGTAGACGCGTATTCTGGCTTCCACCAGATACCATTAAACCCGTATGATCAAATAAAAATTGTGTTTTATCACCCCGTATGGGGCTTATTGCTATCGTACTATGCCATTCGGCCTGCGCAATGCAGGAGCCACATACCAAAGGTGTATGCAAAAATGGTTGCATGATCAAATTGGGAAAATGTTCAAGTATATGTTGATGATGTGGTTATAAAAACCAAAGAGAGCCATACGCTCCTAGAAGTTATCCGGCAAACGTTCAAGAATCTGAGAAGGTTCCGAATGAAGCTTAACTCGGAAAAATGCACCTTCGGGTACCAGCCGGAAAATTACTCGGTTTCCTTGTGTCTAGCCGAGGCATAGAGACAAATCTGACTAAAATTCGGGCAGTTGAAAGGATGGAACTGCCCAAGTGCCTCAATGATGTTCAGAAATTTACAGGATGCCTCGCATCTTTAAGTCAGTTTGTGAGTCGGCTAGGTGAAAAGGCATTGCCTTTGTATCAGTTGATGAAAAAATCTGATAAATTTACCTGGACACCTTAGGCTGATAACGTTTTCCATGAGTTAAAAAAGATGTTGGCCACAGCGCCAATTTTAGCCTCGTCACTATCAAAAGAGCCTATGCTGCTCTATGTAGCAGCAACAAACCGAGTTGTGAGCGTTGTGATAGTTGTAGAGCATGATGAGGAAGGTAAGTCGGTACAAAGGCTGGTTTATTACCTAAGCGAGGTACTGTCCGCCTCGAAGAAAAATTATCCATATTACCAGAAAACGGCTTATGGAGTGTATATGTCGGCAAAAAAGCTCAAACATTATTTTGAGAAACACTCCATAAAGGTGATTTGCGAGGCAACAATAGCCAAGATAATGAGGAACAAAGATGCAAGCGGCCGAATTTCAAAATGGGCAATGGAGTTATCCCCTTATGCCCCACAATTTGATATACGAGATGCAATCAAATCTCAGGCAATGGCTGACTTTTTTTTCGATTGGGCCGAGATACACTATGAGCCCCCATTTATAGATACGAACTATTGGACGATCATTTTGATGGATCCATACTAAGAAATGGATTAGGAGCATGCATAGTATTAGCCTCTCCAAAGAAAGATCAACTGAAGTATGTGTTACATATACACTTTTCAGCATCAAACAATGTGGCCGAATATGAGGCACTTGTTCACGGTCTAAGGATGGCGAAGGAAATTGGCATACGTCGGATTCTATGCTACGGGGATTCGGACCTTGTAGTCCTGCAGGTATCAGGAAATTGGGACGCATTTGATGCAAACATGGCCTTATATCGATTTCATGTACAAAAGATTAGTGGCTATTTTGATTGGTGTGAATTTCATCACATACCTCGGGTAGAAAACGATGCTGTAGATACCTTGTCTAAACTCGGATCGACTAGACAGTCAATTCCACCTGGTATCTCCTTAGAACACCTGAGAAAGCCATCAATCATACCTTCACCAGAGTTCGAATCAACTCGTCTCTCATCAAATCAAAAATCCAAATTTGTCCCAATGGAAATTGATAAGGGAAATGAGCCGAGTAACCCAGGGACTGATTCGACTAACCAGGGAGCTGATTGGGAAAATTCGGCAAACATTATGTCAGGAGAAGTAATGGAAATTGATGAGACAGTTACCCGGGGCAGGACATGCCAGAATGGGCACAGCCAATATTCCTATTCCTCAAAAATGAGACCCTGCCGAATAATGCGGTCCTTGCTAGGCAGATAGTAAGAAGGGCAAAGGCTTACACAATAATAAATAATGAACTTTATAAGAGAAGTGTAACAGATGTGCTGCAAAGATGTATTAGCCCGGCAAAAGGACAAGAGAACCTCTTGGACATACATCAAGGGGAATGCGGGCACCATGCCTCATCCAGAGCCCTTGTGCCAAAGCATTCCGACACGGATTTTATTGGCCAAGTGCGCTAAAGGAAGCAAAAGAGTTGGTAGCAAGGTGTAATAGCTGCCAGAGATATTCCAGCAAAATACATATGCCTTTGTCCTATTTATAAAACAATACCAGTCACTTGGCCATTCTCCATATGGTGCCTGGATATGGTAGGTCCGTTTAAGCCGGCTCGTGGAGGCATGACTCACATTTTGGTCATGGTGGACAAGTTCACAAAATGGATAGAGGTAAAGCCAATAAGAAAATATGATGGGCCCACAGTAGTGAAATTTCTCAAAGATATTATTCTGAGGTATGGATACCCACACAGTATCATTACGGACAATAGCACAAATTTTGCTGAAGGAGCCTTTGCTCGATTCTGCCAAGATAAGCGCATAAGACTCGATGTTGCTTTGGTAGCGCATCTAGCATCAAATGGACAAGTGGAAAGGTCAAATGGACTCGTATTATCCGGAATAAAACCTCGGCTTGTAGAACCACTCCAAAGGTCGGTGGGTTGTTGGATTGAAGAACTTCTAGAAGTGCTATGGAGTTTAAGAACTACCCCAAATAGATCAACGGGCTACACCCCATTCTTTCTTGTATATGGGGCAGAGGTTGTGCTCCCAGCCGATATAGTGCCTAATTCGCCTAGAGTCACCCAATACACAAACGCAGAACTAAATGAAATATCTCGGCAAGACGATGTTGATTTATTAGAAGAAGCAAGAGAATTGGCATTGTCCAGATCAGCCATTTATCAACAAGACCTCAGACGCTACCATAGCAAGAAGTTAAATCCCCGAGTCTTCAAGGAAGGATCTGGTCCTTCGGCTAGTGCAACACACATCCGACATGCATAATCTTTCACCTCCGTGGGAAGGCCCATTCATCATGAGCAAGGCACTGCATAATGATGCATATTACCTCATAGATGCTCAAGCACCAGAAAGGAATAAGGCGGACAAATCCGGAGACGAGTCAAAAAGACCATGGAATGTAGCATTACTTCGTCCATTCTACACTTAGAGGAAGTTTACTGTATCAAGTATTATTATATGTCAGCTTAATATGTCAGAAATGAATTAATGAGACCTCGGCAACTCGAGTAGTGACTTAGGGACCGCCCCATGTTATTTATCACTATGATGTAGGGGGTCTCAACCTAATAAGGTAGATTCCTCCTGTGTTTTACAATGCTAGTCCCTGGATCAATAGCTAGCATCCACAGTTTAGATGTAATATCAAGAAACAAAGGTCATAATATAACTTTATAACCAGGAATAACATAATTTTATTACATCTTACATATCTCATTTGGCTATTACATTACATTGCAGCGGAATAACTATAAGCATGGTCCTTCATCTTCAAAGTGACACAAGCAGATGTTGGTTGTAGACTTTGTAATCCTAATCAATCTTCACTAAAAACAATCAAACCTGCAACATTACAAGTTACAGCCACGAGGGTCAATACATTTGAATTGTATTGGCAAGTTTCACTGTTATGATTAATATAAGTGGATCCTATCATTACATGCAAATTTTGTTAAGTAGAGTTTTAGGCTTATTTGCATAAAGCAATATTTTATCCTATCTTTTCAAAAGGTTTTGGTCCTTTGTCAAATTTCTTTTCCAAGTTCCTTGAACTCCTTGGTAGAAACTCAAGTGTTCAAGTCCTTGTCAAAACTCCTTGAGCACCTTGGTAACCCCAAGTGCAACAACTCTTATCAAATCTCATGAGTTCCTTGGTCACTCCAAGTACATCAAGTGTTTAAAAAAAATCCCTTGAGCACCTTGGTAACCCCAAGTGCATCAAGCTTAACAAAATCTCTTTGAATTCCTTGGTAGACACACAAGGGCATCAAGTTTTATTTTACTTTAGAAGTTGGAATGTCGAGATCTCCCATAGTTCAAACTTTAGTTGCTCAGTATTGTCCATAACCGGGGACACGACTAAGTACTTAGATTTTATTAACTTCTGCAGAAGGAGTACACTTTACCCACATGTCACAATCCCATCTTGTTGCCACCAGTGGCCTACTGGATTAGTGCTCACCAAGATGGTGTACTGGCAGACTGAGAGTGTGACGAAGTCTTTCCAAAAGGTCCTCCCATACATCATTGCTAGCTTGTCTTCAGTCCCCATGAAGCATTCCAGATCCCCATGTCCGGTAACTAAAGACAATTTATGGGTCTTCCTAATGTAGTTGACTAAGCCAGAGCCATAATAGCATGTGGTTGCACACGAAAGCCACAATTGGAGAAACATGATCAATCTCTAAGTTTCCTAGGTGGTTTTCTTTTGGAGCACAACACAAAGTGATTCCCATAGACATGGTTCCTTTTGTTGCCACCTTCTCCAAAACTTAAAGTATCCACCACCTAGGTGGTTCATTGAGTCCTTGTTTTATTATGTAAAACATAAGTCCTTTTCTCAACCTTTGTAAAATCTCAACATGTATCTCTTTTCAAAATAAAGCATGGCTAAGCATGTACCACTACAATATTTTCACTAAGGAGTGTATAGGGAATCCTATTAGGATTTAGCATAGCATAAGTATAAAGATATCTTTTCATGCATGTTTTCATAATCCACTAAGTATAATGTAAAAAAATAGGGCATTTGTATGATAGTGTAACTTGCCTTTTTGGTAGGGAATGGTGGTACACTCCTTGATCTTGCTAGTCTCTCACTTTGCTAAATTCACTACAAATCAATCAAGCAATCACAAAATCAACTAACATTCCAAACCAAAGTCAAACAAACAATCTCATACTCACAAAGCAATGGAATTTAAGTCATGCATAAGTATGCAAAGGATGGTTCTATTGCAAGGATGGTCTCCACTAGGTTTATAAACTTTGTAAGGTCCACATTGGTCATTTACCAAAATGGCAAAGTCATTTGCAAAAGGATTTAGTCCATAAACCATTTTTAAAATCCAACCATCATTTCATGTGGTGAAAAATATTTTTATCAAAGCAAAACTTTATGTTTTTCACCAAGTGAGTTGCCATTTGCAAAGCTTGGTGTTTTGGGTCAGTAGTTTTGGTCCAAAACATTTTCCCAAAGTTTTCTTTGCAAAAACATTTCCATAATAAAATCAATAATTTTATTTGGCTAGAAAATGGCTAAGTCAAATAATTCAACCCAAATTTTACCAAAATCATTTTTAACACCAAGGGTTGGTTCCTAGGGTCAGTAAGGTCACAACAAACCATTTTGCAAAAGTTTTAACCCAAAAATCATTTTTAAACAATTTTTCTAATCCAAATAAGCACACAAATGTTTCTGCAAATTCAAACAAGCTAACAGATACTATTTGCTAAACTAAGGGCATGGTTGGCTAGGTCTTGTTCTCCTGAATCCAACGACATAAAATTTGTAATTTTTGGACGTGTGGATCCAAAGTTATAAGGGTTTGAAATTCACAAAATATTCTGTTTTCAAATCAGTTTTTAAACAGAACAGTGACACGCGGCGCTTTCTAACTGGGCGATACCGGTTCGGGTGGATCGCGGCTGTGGGGCGTTGGATTAAGGCAGATCGTGCGGTCCAGAGTGCATAACTCTTCGCGGCTAAGTGAACTAATCGTGAGCGCCGGATCTGAATCCTACGGCTGCTGGCATGCTTGCCAAGGATCGGGTGGCGCAATGCGGCGCGCGGCAGCAGCGGCGCTTCTGGCGATTATAGGAAGCGAAGAGGGGGAAAAAGGTGCTCACCAGAATCGTGATGAAGAGGTGATGCTCAACGTGTGCTTGTCGCGGTAAGGGACGCTCTGGTACAGCTGCAATTGCTCGCCGGAGTGGAGCTGCGCCTCGGGCGGTTCAGGAGGTCGTCGAGGGCGAGGGTAGGAGGCGTCCTAGGACAAACGGAGGATGCGGTTAGGTTCGCATGAGCCTGGAGATCATCATCGTGTCCACGGGGAAAGGGGAAGAGGTCAGGTTCTACCTGGGGACGTCGTCGGAGAATGGCAGACGCGGCGGCGTTCGAAAGCTTGATGTAGCCGACGCTATGGGGCGCCCGCGGTTGAGAGGAGGGTGCTGGGAGATGCGTCTGGTTGTGGGGGAGTTGTCAGTGTGCTCAGGGAGGTTCGGGGTGGCGTGTACTGGCCTGAATTAGCCGGGGACGGTGGTCGGAACAGAGGAGCTCGAGGAGGAATTGAGGCGGCCTGAGGGCGTGCTTGGGGAATGAGGCAGAGGGGAAAGGGGGAGGAGTCACTGGCGTTTAAGACCGCGTGATCAAATCGAGTAACGGTGGTCGCGTTAAGGCGAATTAAGTCTGCGCATTCATCGGCAAGGAACAGCGTCGAGGGAGGAAGAAGGGGTCGCGCGGGGAGGACGATGAACAAAGGAAAGTGGGGCCGTTGCGTCAGTGGGAAAAGAAACGAGGGGGAGGTCCACCGGTCAGTGACTTTGCGGGTTATCTAATTGGTGCGAATCGTTTTCTTTCGGGGTGAGGTGCTGGGCTGTTTCTGGGCCTGTTTGGGCTGCCGGGTTGGGTCAGGTCCATTTCCTATTTTTTTCCTTCTGAATTCTTTTTCCTTTTCTATTTCTATTTTTTTCTGTTTTGAAATTTCAAACAACCAAACAATGTTCAAATCCATTCAAACTTTCACCACACAATGCAGCTTTGAATTTGGTTCTGTTCAGTAACATGAACCAAAATCCAAATTCAAAATAATTTTTTTAATAATAGGGTCCATTAATAATTAATTAAAATGGCCTTAGTTATTAAATCAAATAGAGTTTGATTTTATTAATAAAATCTTTATTTGAAACTTAAATATTTTCAAAACCAAATCTGTAGGTATAATAAAGAATACTTGGAAATTTGTTTTAAAACAAACTAACCTTTTTATTTTAGAGTCCATTATTAATTAAATACAATAGACTTTCCTTATTAAATCAAATAGGATTTGTTTTATTGAGATATTTATTTTTAAAACCTAAAATAAAGCCTAAACACTTTAGTAGGTTTTATTTGTGAATATCAAATATTTAGGAAAACTTATTTTAAATAATTTAATAAGTTTTGATGTTTCATTTGAAATTGGTAAAACCTTTTATTTAAATAAGGTTGGATATTAAATCCTTATTAATTTATTTAAAGAAACCTTTGCTAATTTTATTTAAAATAAAATGTTTTAATTACCAAAGTTTGGCCAAGGTTTAATTTGGCTTTATAAAATATTCTTTATTTATAAACTCCTATTTCATTTGAAAATAAATCTTTTCACTCAAGAGTTGCAAAATAGTATTTCCAAATATTTTTTTATTTTTCCTTTTATTAAATGTTTATCTTTTTAGATCCCTTTAGGTTTTATTTAATTCAAATGGGTTTGAAGTTCCAATTGAATTCAAAAAGTTTCTTCTGGCTCTAAAAATCAAACAAAGTTTTATTTTATTCATTTATTTTCACATTACAAGATTTGGAAAATCTTGGGATGTGACATATGATTATGTATTTGATATGAATAAAACCTCGGCAACTCGAGGAGTGACTTGGGGACTGCCCCCATGTTATCTTTTATGATTATATATTTGATTTATCGAAAATGAATCAGTGAATGAGACCTCAGCAACACGAGCAGTAAATCGGGGACTGCCCCGTGTTATCTATCCTGCTGTTATATATTTGATATGTTGGATGATTTATATATTCAGTCATAAATTCGAATTAGTAACATGTGGACATCGGAAGAAATATCTCTGATTTATCGTGGTCTAGAGAGCGACTTTATGATAAATGAGATAAGAGCCAATGGAAAATCAAACACACGAAAAGCGACTAAGGAATGAACTATACGTAAGCCGACACACGTTATATTATCTTTCGTATGACTATTGCGCTATATTAACCCAAACACTCATTTTCAAAAATAGCTCGCAATCTCTAAAGAACCCCGGATAATCGAATATATTTGTTTCAAACCTATGGATTAAAAATTGCAAATAATAATACACGCTGAATAACTCAACTAGAATGGCAACAACTTATGATTAGCATAGCATATGAAAGATTCCGAAGTTATACAGATCAAACAGTACCAAAGAGGCAGATTGTCTTGAAACAACGCACACCCAGCATTAGCGGGGACTTAGAAAATAAAAAGTTTTATAGCTCAAGCATTGGCCATAGCAGAATCGTCGGCAGGAGGAGTAATTGCAGAGGCAAGGGCTTCCAGAGTAGATATCTTGGCTACCACCGAAGGCACCTCGGCTTCTGTAGAAGCGATAGCCTCAGGAGCAGGGATCTCCGAGGTTGCCTGAACCTCCGCGGAAGTTACCTCGGCATCAACCGAAGTAACCAAGACATCTTGAGTATTGCCCGTTTGACGCGAAGCTCCACCTTGGGCTTGGGAAGTTTCAGTTCCCTTGGAAGAAAACCGAGCTTCAACGTTTATTCCCAAACCACAACTTGACTCATCCGAACTTTCAGAGTCTTCATCTGAGTCATATTCGTCACCAGAGTTTCCTTCAAACTCATCGCCATCAGCGGCCTCAAAATTTTCTTCGGCCTCGTCTAAGAGAAAACTTGGACCCTCATTCCATTGATGCATATTTGCATACTCGATAAGTTGATAAGCATGATCTTGGTAGCGAGTGATGTGATCCGGGTCTTCGACCCAAGGAGAGCCTGTACGCAAATTCATCAATGTGTCAAGAGAGATGCCCTCGTACCATTATAGAACTGTAGTAAGCGCCATGTCAGCTTTGGCTCGCCCCGGCGGATTCTCTCCAAAGGTTCAACTGGATTTGAGAATCCATTAGTTTCACCACAAGTACGTCCACCTTTCTAATCTTTGGTTCATTCGGCCAGAGCACATTGAAGTCTTGAATGGCCGCTTTCACCAGATCTCTTCCCATAATCTTCATCAGCTCAATGGCGGAAGCAACAGCAACCAGGAGATCCTTAATAGAATATTCTTGACCCGGAGTATTGGGGACACCTCGGATGGCACGGGCGATAAACACGGCCTTAGTACTCACGAGCTCGGATTCCGGAAAGTGATCTGTCATGCAAAACATCATATAAATCAAGAGGAGCAATGAGCAAAGAGTAACTCGGCTAGTAATCACAAGAGAAAAAACTCGGCCAATAAGCTTACGATGGATATATCGCAACATCTTCTGAAGATCCACGGCCCAGCCGACCCTTTTCTTTTCGAACCGAGTAATCTCGTCGGTCATCGACTGATTTTTTAGCTCGGTCACATCGAGGAGTTCTTTGTTCTTATGAAGCTGGAGACTTAACCGATTCTTTTCCTCGGAAAACTCTTGATCAATTTTCTCCAGCTCGGACTTCTGGGATGATTTCAAGGACTCAACCTTGGCGCGGAGCCGAGCTATCTTGTCATCCTTCTCCTTCAGCTGCACTGAATGAGTCCCTGCTTGCTCTAAAAAATGCAGCATCATATCAGGCATGGATATGAACTCTTGATGCGATGCTGCAAACCTTTGTAATTTTGCTGAGGCGAGGGTGGAGCACTATAATATACTCGGAAATTATCTATAAGGGAAAATAAATAAACAAGTAAAGAGAGGATGGACGACTAACCTTCAAGACTGTCAATCTTCTTTGTCAGCAAAGTATTTTGAGTATCAATGTTAGCTGAGTAAAGATAAATCACAAGTTAATCAGGAACCAAAGACTTGAAGAAAGGACTTGAGTGTACACGTCAAATAATTTACCTATTTTCTTCAGAATGGGAACCATCTTGTCATACTTGACTTGCAACTTCCTATGAGAAAAGAGAAGCTTCTAGAATTCGGCAATACGTCGATTTTGAGCAACCTAACATAACAGCGAGTTATATAGGGAAGAATACGCAAAGATCCGAATCAAGCAAGACTTGACTCAGATCTAGGTGGATAGATACTCAAAGCTGGCACACAAAAAGATCCGAATCAAGCAAAACTTGACTTGGATCTAGGTGGCTGGATATTGAAAGCAAAAAACTTAAAAAAAATCCGAATAAATCAAAGCCTCACTCGGATCTAGGTGGCTGGATATTCAAAGCCAAAACTTAAAAAGATCTAAATCCAGCAAAATGTGACTCGGATCTAGGTGGCTAGATGTATTTTAAGCTAAAACATGAATATAAAAAATTATCTTTTACGCACGCAAGTAACTATATTTTAAGCAATGGAAGCTTCCAAACGAATAATAAGTTATTCTGTTGCAAGCTCGGGGACTAGCGGGCATATAGTATACTGTGCGTAGGAGGTAAAGCATAGATTGAAGCACATCTCAAGCGCAACTTTGGCAGCCAAATGCAAACGGCTGCTAATGTCAGAAAGCTGGAAGGGTTGGTTACTTGGGTTACCCTCGATGTGATCGGCATCATTCCAATTGTTGGCATACTCTACCAATGACCCGAGGCTTCCTCCGCTCTCTGTGTGCGTTAAAACCCTGCCATTGGCCTCTCGCGCTTGTTGTGCAGCTATCCCGACCGTCGGGCTCTTATGAAGCACGCGTTGTGTGTCGGCGGTGGAGGCAGATCTAGGTTTAGCAACAAAAGCTGCCTTGTGAAGCATGTCGACGATGCTCGGCTGAGAGGAACCAGGTTTAAATTGCTGAGCCGGTTTGGATTTGGCAGCGCCATCCTTCTTGGTTTTGGCAGGAACCTCGGTAACAGGCAATGACTTAGGGGGATGAACTGGACTCGGAGCAATAACCTCTGGGGCAGAAGGGGCGGTAGCCTCAACGGGAGCTGAGGTAGCGGCAGCTTCGGCAGAAGACGAAGTAGCAGGAATGTCGGTAGCAGAAGATTCGACGGGGATAACTTTTTGGACCTCAGAAGAAATAACCGAATCAATTGAGTGATCCGGCATAATGGCATTAGCACCATCCCTAGGGGAAACCTCAGCCTCATCTCGCCCAGACGGATTGTTAGTCGGCATGAGAGGAGGATTATCGCAAGGAGGGCTCGAAACTCGAACATCCCCTTGAGTCAATGGCGAGGATGACCGAGTAACATGCGAGGTCATGCTCGGACCACTTGGCTTAGCAGAAATAGGAGCACTTCCGAGGTAAAGGGAAAGACCAAATCAGAAATAGAAAGAGAGAAACAAGAAATACAAGTTAGAACGAGCAAGAGAACTTACCCAGTGACTTCAGGCATCGTTTTCCGCTTTGGAGGGTGTTGGGTGGATCTCTTAAGTCGTTTCTTGGGAGCTACATCTGAAGGATCATTCGAAGCAGCACATTTCTTCGACGGAACGGGAGCTTCGGAAGCAAGGGGTTCGGCCTTGTGCACCTGGCCAGCCGGATTAGCTAGGAAAGAAAGAGCCGAAAATGTGTAAGATATAGGCACCACGACAACTACCTCGAGAATTTGGACGTCGTCCGAGTCACCTTCATTGGCGCGAGTAGAGGCTTTACCCCGAGTACGAGTAGGAGCAGCCTCGGGTTTGGGGATAAACTCCTCCGAGTCTGGTTCCCCATTGTTCGGGGTACTGCGGTCGTTTCTCCAAGGAAGAGCGAGCACCTCGGCATCTTCTGAAGCTTGTTCATCAAATTTCTGCAGAAAGGGTGGATGAAAATTAGCAAAATAATCAGCGGAACCAAGGAAAATAACTCGGATAGGACAAGTCAAATTAGAGTTACCCGAGGAGGGGGGTTATCACGAGAAAAGGGCTTCATTCCCCACGCCCAATCCTTGTCCATGCCAGTCTTGAAGATAGCTCAGACGCGTTTCTGAATCAGGGCATATTCAAGCTCAACTATAGAGACTCGGTTGGGATCCAGAGGACCGCTCATATAGCAAAGCTCATGAGAGTGAAGATGGAAAGGGCAGATCCGGCTACTAATAAAAGCGGACATCAAATCTTCGCCGTGAAGCCCCGTCCGAATAAATTCCTTCAGTCATAGCTCGAACGCCTCAGCAAGAGCATCAGTATTTTTTTGGATTATAGTTCCAATGTTGCTTAGAAGGAGGACCAACTGAGAAGGCAGGGAGCCGAATCTTATCCTCCTTGCCAGTATTCTTGACATAGAAAAACGACCTATGCTACTTCTTGCAAGACTGTAGGCCTGTAACTCGGGGAAAAATAGAATTCTTCCGAGGTGTGATAGAAGTGGCCCCACACTGGGTCAAACATTTCTTGGAAGGATGGAGAGATTTATTCCTCACAATGTTGGCTCAGATCTGGAAAAACTTCGACCAAACTACCATAGAAGGCTAGAGGCCGAAGTATCCCTCAGAGGCCGAGATAAAGGCTGACAGAGAAGAGATGGCGTTAGCCAGCAGGTGATAAGGCTAAAGGCCAAATAACTCAAGGAAGCCTTTGGCAAAGTCGCTAAGAGGGAGGCCGAACCCTCTAACGAAATGCGACATGAAAACTACATATTCACCATCCTCAACTATGGGGTAGACTCCTTGCCGGGTAAGCGACACTTGACCTTGGCAGGCACTCGACGAGTCTTGCGGAGCCACTCGATCTCTCGGCTGGTGACCGTGGATCCCTGCCACGAACCACGCTCTGGACCCACCACGAGGTCTTCTTCTCCCACGATGGCGCCGCTATGTGAGCTCGACATGGGCTCGTCGGAGGAGCCAATAGAAGAAGAATCGCTGGCAGCTGGGAGCGGTCTCAAAATCCAGGGTCTCGTCACAGCAATGATGAGCACGGCGGCAGCGGAGCAAGAGAACTGTAGAAGAGGCCTAACGCAGAGACGAGGCACGGTGCATAAAGACGAAACAATGGAGGCGCGTCATGCGAACATGAGCGTGGCGGCGTGGTCGCGTGAACTGGAGCACAGCGATGGCGGCGCGAGAAGGAAGATGAAGAGGGCGAGAATGGGAAAAGTAAACCAGCCTTTCCCCCTCTCCTCCTATTTATAACCGCATGCGGTGAGTGGTAGTGGGATCGCGGATGCGTCGTGGTAACCACCAAAAGGCATGTATCGTGTGTTGGCAATCGGCGATTGGAGCCACAGGAAGGATCACACGGCATAGGAGGAGATCCGACCGCCATGACCGTTGCGGCGATTGAAGAGTCGCTGCGTCGATATGACCGCCGTAGTGATTACTATAGCGATGTCAGGGTGCACTGTAGCTGTACAAAAAATGAGACAAAAGGCAATGACTGAGACACGTAGGATGAGGCTGATTAGAGAAGCCAAGAGGATTCCTCGGATAAGAATGGATGACTTGGAAAATGAGTCATACCGAAAAAGAGGGTGAGTCAAGAAGAGATAGAACAAAAGAGGCACCGACTGAATAACGAGTCAGAGAGATACGTGTAAAAACTGAACATCTAGAAACTGTTGTGGTCTAGCCGAATGGATTCGACGAGACCGCACCAGCTTCGGGGACTAATGTTGGGGGTATGACCCTAGGCAGGGTCAAGATAAGTAAGAATAGAAAGGATCCTTCGTGGTTTGGGCCGGGTCAAGTACGATCTGGCCGAGTCACGTAGGAGTCGGCCGAATAAGGTCCGACTTATTCCGAGTCAGGTAGCTAAAACCTGACTCGGCCGACATATGACTTATGCCGACCTACTGCTATTATGCATCTTAAGTGCAGGTTAAGGTCAAGCCAAGTCATGCGAGGCGAGGCCGAATCATGGGAAGCTTGCTCAAGAAGGAGAAGGCGAACCCCAAAGTCAACACTAGCCACTGTCTCTCCTCAGGAATCTGCACAGTGCCAAGCACTACATACAAGAGACAGAGTGGCAGAGGAATAGAAGAAGGTCACGGAGGTGACAGTCCTCACGCTCGAGGCTCACATGTGGTGGACTCTGTGTCTTTGCCATTGATAGAAGGGGGACACGGAAAGAAGCCCGCCGAGTTACTATTTTGGGACAAGCATATTCCACGAATATGCTTGTCCACGTAAGCCCTACAAGGAACCAGGCCACTCCTTTATAAGGAGGGGCCGGGCATCCTGAGGAGGGGATCGATTCATTTTCCACCAAGCGCTAGTAGTAGCTTCTTCTTCCTCTCGCTCATACAGCTCCAGGAGCAAGTGTAGCTCCATTGGTGTTGAATAAAGATTGAGTTCTAGTGTTTTGAGTGTAGAAACCACTACATCTTCCCTCCCTGGATCCCACTAGTATCCATTGTCCCCCAACTTAATCCCACTCATGGCATCTGCCGTGCCAACACCACGACAGCCAGGATGGCCAAATGAACCCAGGTGGCGTGCCCAAGCATGTTGGGCACGCAACCCATGCTCATTTCCTCCTTGGCCATCGGATCGCTTCGATTCTTTTGTCCACAGAGTTATCTTGACCTAAAAATCCCTATATAAGGACCTCCCCCCCTCCCCCCGAGGCGTCCTCGAGACGGGAGACACCAGAACATACTAGAGATGAAAACACCACTAGACAGAGTCAAATCCGGCAAAGATTGGAGGGGGAAACTCCAGCAGAGCCACCTACGGGGAGATCTCCACCCTCTCCAATATCTCCAGCATCATCACCATGATGAAGAGGGAGTATTCCACCTCTAGGCTATGGGTTTATGGCAGTAGCTTGATCTCTCTCTCTCTCTCTCTCTCTCTCTCTCTCTCTCTCGCTCTTCATAGATCTAGTACCATATGAGCTGCTCTACATGATTATGGTCATATTTGTAATTCCTATGTGGTGGATCTTTGTTCTATGATTTGATATCTGAGATTGGAATCTATTTTATGTAAGATGTTTTGATAGATGCATATCACGCACCCCGTTCTTAATTGCTTGTTTTGATCCAACTTGTATGCAAAAACTTGTATGAGGAGAAGTGTGTGTTAGATGGAGTAACATGGCAGTGGAGATTGAATTGTGATAAATAATATTCAAGATCTACTTTGGTTTTTACCTTTCTTTTGCTGCCTCACTAGGTATAAAGTGAAATCATATGCTATAGTTATCACGTGTCAGTGTGATAACCTTGTTAGATCAAGGTAGCATATTTGTATTTCAAACAACATGTACTATTGCTTAAAGCTATACTCTGATTTGTTCATAATTCAAGATTGCATGGAGATTTTACTTTCTTGAGGAGTATAAGAGAGAGACATGTATTCCATCTCAATATTAGAATGTGATGCCCATATTAATTCTTTTATCAAGCACATATAGAAAATTACATGAGTCTTTATTATTGATGAATTGTTTTGTGATCACCACGGCCTAAAAAGAGAGTAGAGAAGTGAACCCATGAGCCCCGGCCCAATTTTTATCATAAGAAACACCTTTCTATTGCATCTACTATCCTTTTTATTTTTAGCAATTAATTATTTCGAAAATACAAAAATACTTTCGCTATTTGCAATCACTCATAAAAAACCAAAAACAGCTCTACTATCTTCCATATCATCTAGTTTGCATTATTTTACTTCCTTTACTTTAGTTTGTAACTTTGTATCATATTTTATTTCATACTACTAATACAAAACTTTTTGCTTGACAACCACTTGATGGATTTGGAAACACAATACATGTTATTTTACTTTACAGGTTGCTTGAAGAGGAGAAGAAAAACATCCTTCCATAGCCAATTCTCTGAGAGTTCGATATAAACCCTCGAGTCACCCTTATAAGGAAGACGCTTGCTGCAACACTCTGCACTTGGAGTCCCAACAAAAAATGGCAGACTTTGTTGCCATCTACACCGACTGGTGCACACGACCATATACTCTGCATAGGGAAAGCGAAGGGCATGAACAATTACCGCAACCACAGAGCCAGGTTCAACCTGTCGTTCAGCATAATATTCAACAATCAAGGTAACTTGGTGGTTGTGGTGCATTTCAGCCTTTCAGCAGCAAGCTTTCCATTTTGGAGTAAATTTATGCTCTAGTGTTCTCTCTTTATTTGCATTTATGTTTAGTGTGTTTTTTGCATCTGCACTAAAATTATACAATTTCTTCGGTCGGGGCGGCCGCCCGGGTTTTGGCTAGTTATGGTGATTTATCTGAATAATAGAATCAACATGTGATTCACTCATTCTTCGAGAAATTTCTAGGCCTACGATCATTAAATGTTCACCCTTTTATCTCTATGTTATCTTTCAAATTATATGCAACAATCAGCGAGGATTCTCTCTTCTCATTATTCTCGAAAAATGGTATATTGCCATCACATCTGTTTTCTTCTAGAGAGACATGATACTATACACACAATATTTTTCTAAACTAGAAAAGATTTCCATTACTGAACAAAAGATTAACAAGTGAAGAAAAACTTTTCTTCAGTCATGTTGTTCTATACATACTGCATCAGACACCTGGCAGGTATTTACAACCTCCTTCCCAGAAGTCATGTTCTTTTCTCTCCTAAATCTACTAAAACCAATTCAATATCTAGCCTAAGCCACACCAAAAAAAAGGTTCGAAAAAGCACTAGTAGAAAACAGGCATTTCGCCTAGGCCATTAGTCCCGGCTGTGGCTGGGGTCGGGACTAATGGCCCGCGCCGGACGGCTCGAGCCACCCAGAACAATAGGTCCCGACCCTTAGACCCAATTAGTCCCGGTCTGAGACACAAACCGGGATTAAAGGGCCTTGGCCCTGCCGCTCACTGGGGTCACCCCCTTTAGTCCCGGTTTGTATCTCCAACCGGGACTAGTGGTCTGGCCCTATATATATGCACAGCCCCCTCCTCCTCTCAACTGTTTTTTCCTGGTGGGAGAGAGTGTTGTTGTGCTATTTTTTTCTTTTTCATACATATGCACTAGAGGTGTTCGGTGAAATGTCCATTAGAGCGATGCGAGTTTAGCTCACACAAGACAGAGATGTGAGGTGCCCGAGCCACACTTAAGTTTTCTCATCTTTGTTTCCAAGTGTAATAAAAGGTTAGCAACTATTTTATCATTTAGACCGTGCGGTACTAATTTTAGCATAGTGATTGCGTTTGACATATATTTGTATGATACAGATGAGCCATCCATGGATGTACGATGATCGATGCTCTGCCGCTTTCAGAGAAGGCGTGCGTTCTTTTCGAGTTGTGGCCAAGCAGAACAAGTGGCGGGATGGTTTTATGTGTTGTCCATGTGTTGACTGTAGGAATGAGAAGGCTCACACTTCCGCAAGAGTCATTTAGAGCCACCTGCTTCGGTCTGGTTTTATGTCCAGCTATAATATTTGTACCAAACACGGAGAAAGAGGGGTTGTGATGGAAGACGGCGATGAAGAAGAGAACGATGATGACAACTACCGATCTATGTTGCCTAAATACGCTGATACCGCAATGGAAGACAATGAAGAAGGAGGTGAAGAACGGGAACCTGACCGGCCCGCTGATGATCTTGGTCGGGTCATTTCTGATGCAAAGCGAGACCGAGACATAGAAAAGGAGAGGTTGCGGTTTGAGAAGATGTTACAGGACCACAACAAATTGTTGTACCCAACTTGTGAAGATGGCCAGAAGAAGCTGGGTAGCACACTGGAATTGTTGAAGTGGAAGGCAGAGACCGCTGTGAATGACTCGGGATTTGAGAAGTTGTTGGTACTAATGAAGAGGTTGCTTCCAAGAAATAACGAATTGCCCGCCAGTACATATGAAGCAAAGAAGCTCGCCTGCCCTCTAGGATTAGATGTGTAGAAGATACATGCGTGCCCTAATGACTGCATCCTCTACCGCGTGAGAAGTACGAGAATTTGGATAAATACCCGGTATGCACTACATTGCGGTATAAGATCAGAAAAGATGACCCTGGTGATGTTGATGGCGAGCCACCCAGGAAGAGGGTTCCTGCCAAGGTGATGTGTTATGCTCCTATAATACCACGATTGAAACGTTTGTTCAGAAACAAAGGGCATGCCAAGTTGTTGCGATGGTACATGGAAGAACGTAAGAAAGACGGGATGTTGAGGCACCCCGCTGATGGTCAACAGTGGACAAAAATCGAGAGATACTTCCCAGACTTTGCTGGTGACGCAAGAAACTTATGGTTTGGTCTAAGTATAGATGGCATGAATCCTTTTGGGGAGCAGAGCTGCAGTTACAGCACCTGGCCCATCACTCTATGTATCTATAACCTTCCTCCTTGGTTGTGCATGAAGCGAAAGTTCATTTTGATGCCAGTGCTCATCCAAGGCCCGAAGCAACCCGGCAACGACATTGATGTGTACCTAAGGCCATTAGTTGATGAACTTTTACAGTTGTGGGCCAAACCAGGTTTACGTGTGTGGGATGAGCACAAACAGGATCCATTCGACCTACAAGTGTTGTTGTTCGTAACCATCAATGATTGGCCTGCTCTTAGTAACATCTCAGGACAGACGAAGAAGGGATATAATGCATGCACACACTATTTAGATGAGACTAAAAGTATATATCTGGATAAATCTATGAAGAATGTGGACCCGTACAATCGTCGTTTTCTTCCGCCCAGACATCCCTTAAGGAAAAAAAGGCAAGCATTTCGATGGCGAGGCAGATCACCGGAAGAAGCCTGCCCCCGTACTGGTGCTGATGTATTTCATATGGTCAAGGATTTAAATGTAATATTTGGAAAGGGTCCTGGAGGACAACCTATTCTGAAAGACGCCGACGGACGCGCACCCATGTGGAAGAAGAAATCTATATTTTGGGAGCTACCCTATTGGGAAGTCCATGAGGTCCGCTCTGCAATCGACGTGATGCACCTAACGAAGAATCTTTGAGTGAATATTCTAGGCTTCTTCGGCTTGTATGGGAAGTCAAAAGATACACCGGAAGCACAGGAGGACTAGCAACGTCATAAACGACGAGATGGCAAGCATCCAGGGCAGTTTCAAGGGCCTGCCAGCTACGCTCTTACCAAGGAAGAGAAGGAAATCTTTTTTGAAGTCCTTTTCAGTATCAAGGACCCGTCTGGCTTCTCGTCTAACATAAAGGGAATAGTAAATATGAAAGAGAAAAAATTCGAAAACCTAAAGTCCCATGACTGCCACGTGCTTATGACGCAATTGCTTCCGGTTGCATTCAGGGGGATTCTACCGGAAAATGTTCGGCTGGCCATTTTGAAGGTATGTGCATTCCTCAATGCAATTTCTCAGAAGGTAATCAATCCAGAAAGTCTATCAGGGTTACAGATTGATGTGGTCCAATGTCTGGTCATCTTCGAGTTGTTGTACCCTCCATCTTTCTTCAATATTATGACGCACCTGCTAGTTCACCTAGTCGAAGAGATTAGAATTCTCGGTCCTATGTTTCTACACAATATGTTACCCTTCGAAAGGTTCATGGGAGTATTAAATAAATATGTTCATAACCGCACCTCCTAGTTCACCTAGTCCAGAAGGAAGCATCTCCAAGGGCTATGGAACAGAGGAGGTCATTGAGTTTTGTGTTGACTTTCTTCCTGACCTTAAGCCGATTGGTGTTCCTGAATCTCGGTATGAGGGGAGGTTGACTGGAAAAGGAACACTAGGAAGGAAAACAATAGTATGTATGGACAGGGATTCTTTCAATAAAGCACACTACACAGTTCTACACAATTCCACCTTGGCGGCTCCATATATCGAGAAACACAAGATTATTGTACGCTCGAAAAACCCGGGGAAGCCTGACTCCTCGATTAAAGTGGAACACGAGGACACTTTCGGCAGTTGGTTGTAGAAACATCTCATGAATAAAAACATTGTTGAAGATCAGCTGTACTTGTTGGCACGGTTACCATCTTCGACTATATGTACTTTCGAAGGATACGTGATAAATGGTAATACATTTTACACGATCGCCCAAGATAAAAAGAGCACCAACCAAAACAGTGGTGTCCGCTTTGATGCAACATATGATAATGGGAAGAAGGACACATATTATGGGTACATAGAGGAGATATGGGAACTTGAGTATGGACCTACTTTTAAGGTCCCTTTGTTTCGGTGCAAATGGGTCAAGATGACAGGAGGCGGGGTACATGTAAACGAAAAGTATGGCATGACAACAGTGGATCTCAACAATCATGTGTACATGGACTAACTATTCGTCCTAGCCACAATGTGGCTCAGGTTTTCTATGTGAAGGACATGTCTATGAAACCAAGAAAAAGAAATCAGCAAAAAAATACATCGTCCGATGAGCCAAAGCGCCACATAGTTCTTTCAGGGAAAAGAAACATCGTGGGAGTGGATGAGAACACAGATATGTCAGAAGATTATAATAAGTTTCATGAAATCCCGCCCTTCAAAGTAAAAACTGACCCAAGCCTCCTGTTAAAAGATGAAGATTCTCCATGACTACGGCGCAGAAGAAAACAACAACACTAGATAGGGATGTTGGTGATCTATGTAATATATTAAACCTTTTATGTAATCATATTGTGAATCATATTGTGAGTCAAACATTTTACCCAAATCCACATGCATGCAACATTGGTCATCTTGCTCAATCAAACTGGACGACGACTCCCAGTGCCTAAGACGCGGGAGGTGAAAACCCAAAGAAACGGAACCATCACATGAGCATAGCTCGGGTGAGATCCCTGAAGAATCTTCCAGGAATCGTCGACCCTGGTGTCCAACGCAGCAATATAGCGACGGATGTGCTCGTCCAACTCCCTGACACGACGACATACCACCTCCTCGATGTCTGGTTCCCTCTGCACCCTTCCTGGACCAGGCGACCTCCACCAAAGAAGCTCCAGGTCGACCATGACACCCGGATTCCTCACCAAGCTACGTGTCCCGGAAGGTAGCACCATCCAGTGCTAGCCTGGCGGAGCCCAGTCTCGGACATGCCCGATAGAGCCTAGTACTCTATCATTGCCGCCGAGTCGACTACGAGGATGCGGGATGGGCATCCTAAAGTAGGCGACGAGGAATGTGTGTATGTGCGGGTGGCCATGACGATCGCACTATAAATAGAGGGAAAGACCGGGCCAGGCTAGTCCAGGAAGCACTAATAATAGGGGTTGAACCTTTAGTCCCGGTTGGAGAAACCAACCGCGACTAAAGGGATTGCGGCAGGCTGGGCCAGGCAGCACTAATAATAGGGGTTGAACCTTTAGTCCCGATTGGAGAAACCAAACACGACTGAAGGGATTGCGGCAGGCTGGGCCAGGCAACACTAATAAGAGTGGTTAAACCTTTAGTCCCGGTTGGAGAAACCAACCGCGACTAAAGTCCTTTTGGTAGGCTGGGCCAGACAACACTAATAATAGGGGTTGAACCTTTAGTCCTGGTTGGATGAACCTTTATTCCCGATTGGAGACACCAACCGGGACAAAACACGAGTGAGCACTAATAATAGGGGTGAGTGTTGACACTATAAATAGGCATCCTTGTGAGTCCAGTCCTCCAGCCAGTTTGAGGCATCTCCAAGATGGTCTTCAAGATCAGGGACACCACTACGACAAGTTTTAGGGAGATGCCGCCCGAGCCCAGTCCTCTGGCATCTCCAAGAAACTGGTCATAGAGGCACTCCCTAAAATGTGAAATTAGGTTAGCTCCCAGGCATATTGATCTAGTTAGAGAAGTTACAAGCTGCAAGATGGTCTTCGAGAGCAGGGACACCACTACGCCAGCCAGGAGATGCCGCCGAGCCTGTCCTCCCAAGCATCTCCAAGAAACTGGTCATAGAGGCACTCCCTAATATTTGACCGCACGTGTTTGGAGATCAGATCTTCATGGTAAGTACGAATTGGGACAACATCTTCATAGTTTGGGAAATTCGTAGTACGAATCGGAACTAAAGGCCCCCCTTTAGTCCTGGTCCAACCACAAAACAGGACTAACATTCAATACATTTATTAATATTTAAAAACTGAGACTAAGGAATCGGGACTAAAGGCCCCCTTTAGTCCCGGACCAGCCAAAAACCGGGACTAACACTCAATACATTTATTAATATTAAAAACCGGGACTAGCTAACACTCAGGACTAAAGCCGCCCCCTTTAGTCATAATCATGCCTTGTAACTACCTCGGTGAACTACGCTCCTAGATACAAGCCTGGATGAGTGATAGTGGTTGAAATAGTACGGTGGGGCCCCAAAAGCCACTCACTGGTAGTCCTTTCAGACGTCCCAACCACTACCCTCTCAACGGACCTCATGCGGGCGTGAGTCGGCGAAGGGATCAACTACGCACACAAGTGGGTATGTACGCAAGCCACCATACAAGAGTACATCGAGCCACACCATCTAGAAAGAAAGGAATATACCAACGCCATACGGCAAGATTCAAATGACCTAGATAAATCTATATTTTAGGATAACTCCTCATACAACACACATCGAGTATCATGCGAAGCGGCAAAACAAGATCCGAGTAACGGATAAGAAGCAAATCGGCATAAGATGCCGAGAAATAAGCACATCCCAACTACAGGTCTCATGGATCCTCGTTCCGGAATCTCTACACCGAACGATCGTTGCCCACATCTTGACTTCTTCCACCCAAAGATCCGTCCTGTGAAGGTACCTGTTCATCTGAATCAAGAATTTATCGTGTGAGACCCTAAGGGTACTCAGCAAGTCTTAATGCCTCTAAAGGGGACACAACCTGGGGTGACGCAATTGCAGCGAAAGATAAACCCTAGCAATTCTACAGATAACGCTAACCATCCGCCTAACCAATGATAGACGGATGTCCGTGAATTAAGTACAACAGTTGTAATGGTAATCTCATCCGATCCATCCTCCTCCCTACTTACCAACAAGGAAGCGGACGAACAACCCCCCATCCGTTGGAAATTTTATTAACCATTCCATGAGTATTGCACTATTTACTAGTCAAGTTACTTTGTCAAATTAAGGCGGTACTTTAGTTATGCTTGTCTATGATCGAGAAACTGTGCTCCAAGTCGTCCATATCCGCGGACACGGCTTTCAGAAAGTTTTACCCGGCCGGGGTGCACCAATAGCAACACACGCTCGATCAACCTCGGAAAAACCAAATCAAAACCCAACGAGGCATTCACGACTGAACAATCACAGAATTCAGAAATATTTCAGGGGGCCACCCCATTGAGTAGACCAAGAACGTAAGCAAGCTTGAGACGGACTCAAGGTTTGCGCCAATGAATGTAAGCGATCGAACCCGAAAACTCGGGTGTCGATAAGCGTAATCACTCCGCTTACCTAAAGACAAAGGTGCTATCCGTCACAATTTAAATACGTAAAAGTAGCATGGCATAAGTACAGGATAGTAAATAAAACCTCAAACTAGTTTGTGGCCCCAAGAAATAAGACGGAATCAAGCTCTGGCTCAGGGGGGTCCCATATACCTCCCGGATGTGGATAGCGCGATAAATCAAGGAACAGGAATCAAGTACTCGGGGTCTTACGGGACACAAGTGAGCAGGAAAAACCAAATAGCGATGTTGCTCACCGTGCCACTTTCTTTAGTTATCCCAACTACTCAAAGTTAAGTTGTTTAGGTACCTCATTATTCATCGACTCTCACAAACCCTACACATGTGTTCTCACGACGCATGGCTCAAACAACTCCTATAGTAGTGGCTCATGGGATGGAGGAAACAAGCTTGGTGGGGTTTAAAAGTAAAGGCTATGCATACTTGGGATTCAATTTAATGCAATCGCGACTCAATGATGCAAGAATAAGATAGAGGCAATAGGTATGTATGCAGGCATGTGGAAGTGCTTGCCTGGTATCTCAGTTGAAGCGAGGGACGGATCTGGGTAGTGCTCCTGGTTCTCTTGATACAACCCCTGCTCAGTGTCTATCCGAGAAAAACCAAACAAACAAGGCCAACATGAATATAGAGCACAAGCATATGAATAAGATGCGTCAAGCAAACAATCATGCCATGATGAATGATGCACAAGTTGCATGGCATTAAGGTAGCATGGCATGGGTGAGGTGTGGATGACAAGAAATAACATTTTAATGGGGATTTGGATCACATTTGTTGTCATAACACTTGCTGTACCCTATATTTTTATATGATGCATGCTGCAATTGAAGTCATGGATAGCATAAACAGAAAGGTCTCGTCGAGCTGATCATTTTAGACATATCATTTGCTCATTTTGGAATTATAAAACAAAAGTTATTAATTATTTAAGTTGTAGTGGCACTTGTTGTAATTTAGCTAAACTTGGAATTTAAAATATGCAAAAGGCAAATTAAATGGCATATTTGGAATCCTCTCATTTTGCTGATATCCAAACATATATTATTTGCATTATTTGGTAAAACAATGGAAAAGTTGTTTAAATCTGAATTGAATTTGGAATTTTGAAATTCATTTAAACAGGATTTGAAATTAAAACAGTCTCTGAACGTTTTCTACTCACCCTACTCACTCTGGTCGCATGTGGGGCTGGGTTCTGCCCACGCCACGGCTGAGGCAACCAAGGACCGCGGGTTGAGATTTGAAAAGCTTAGGAGCCTTTTTGCAAAACTGCTACTGACGCTGACAAGGGGCCGGCTGGACCGCGGGTTGAGAAAAGAAAGAAGCCAGGGGGTTACGCGCAAAAAGGCCAGGCCATACTGTTGATCTTCCCTGCCTGACGAACTGAACCGAGCGTGCGCGTCAGAGGGAAAAAAGGGGGGCGCGCCGGGGCTCGATCTCGCGACCGCGGATGCGCCAGCGAGGGCGGCTACCGCTGCGGTGGCTGCGGGTCGTTGACAGGGAGGAGGGAGGACAGCTATTAAGGCGCTAGGCGGCACGGGTGGTTGCAGGCAGACACGAACGGCGATGACGGCGAAAGGCCGAAAACGAACGCCGGCAGCGAAGCGAGCGGTGCAGAGCATGTCTAGGAGGGTCGGTGGCTTACCGAGCGATGGAGGGCTTGATCGGGCGGGAGCAGCCGTGCGACGGTAGCAGCGCCCAAGAGCTAGGGTTTTCGGGCGCGCAGGTCTCGGTAGCTGGTCCTTCTCCTCTCGCTGGGCACGGCGACGCAGCAGGCTCGGATCTTCCCGACACCAAAGATCGCCTTGCTCCCTGGTTCGACGACGACGAGGGGAGGCCGACGACGGCGCCGAAGCAGACGGTGGTGAGGGGGAAAAAGAGGGGAGGCGAGGCAGGCTCTGGGGTGGGATCTGGGGAGGCCAGAGAGGGGTGAGGGAGGATAAGAACGAGGGCAGGAGGGTTGCGTGGGGGAGGGTTTGATGGCCAGGGTGGCGTCGGCCACCTTTCTGCTCACGTGCCCGCACGGTCAGGCCAGGCAAGGCAGGCACTAGCGTGGGGCTGGCAGGTGGGGTAGGGCGGTCGCAGTGGGCCTGGGCGCAAGGCGTGAGGCCGAGAGAGGAGAAAAGAGGGAAGGGGAGAGGGGCATGCTCGGGCTAGGCTAGGGTTGGGGTGATCCTTGGCGTGTGGGGGAGCTAGGGCATGGAGGTGGGGTCCTCATGCGAGAGAGGGAGGCCGAGGGAGTAGGCGGGAAGTAGAGCTGGTAGCTAGAAGGGAGGAGGTTACTAGGGTTTTTTGTTAGGGTAGATGTAGCTAGGTTTGGTTAGCTAGGAGGGAAGAGGGTAAGGGGTAGCTTTAGGTTTAGCATGAACTAGGTGGGGTTGTTGATTTAGCTAGTTTGAGGATTGGGGTGGCTTAGGGTTTTGTTTAGAGATAAAGGGTAGCTTAGGGTTTGGTTTAGGGAGATGTAGATTAGAGGGGAAAGGTGGCTTAGGGTTTAGGTTTAGCTAGGTAGAGATTAGGGTTTTTGGTTTAGAGAGGGTAAGGATGGAGGAAGGTGGTACTAGATTGATCGTGCATGCTCCAAACTAGACTTAGCAAGATCAAGCAAGAGAGAGAGGAGAGAAAGATGGCCATATGATGGTGGTGCTCTTTGATCCATGCATGCTCCATTATGGACCAAGCAAGATCCAAGAGACAAGGGAGGTTTAGGGTTGGTGCATGCCTCATGAGCGCATGTGTGTGCATGGGCATGGGGGTAGGGGTTAAGCTAAAAGGGGAAAAAGAGGGAGATGATTTGATGGAGCAACTACAAGCCCAAAACAAGATTAAAGCAAAAGAAAAGATCCACTTTGAATTCAAGCAAAACCAAAACTAGAAAAGGTGGCACTTGCATGGCCCATGCAACATAATTAATGCCAACTTTATCCTTGTGAAAACAAAAACATTAACTTGGCATTATTCATATGCATTCCCAAAAGGTGGGCAAGGCCAAGCAAAGGTTATGGTTGTAATCCAAACAACCAATCATGAGCTAGAGATAAATCAACAAAATGCCAAGCTCAGATTAGTTGGATGGTGGAATTATAAGGTGGTGAAAGAAAAGGTGGTGGAGTCAATAAGAGAGATGCCCTCAACTCAACTTGGGCATTTAACAATTTATTAAGAACCAAATACAATATCCAGAAGAAAATACAATTAATGGTGCACATGAGATAAGAACCAAACAAGAATAGGTTTTATATGATGCTCAAATGCAAGGTGGCATGATGACATGAGCATGGCATAATGATGATGCAACAATTATATGTTGGAAGTGCCCTTTTTATTATTAAAACATGTAGCATTACAGGGGTTAGACAACTGGGATGCTACAACTCTCCCCCACTAAACAGGAATCTCGCCCCGAGATTCTAGGAAGAAGAAGAAGATACAAAGAGAGAAGGATGGTTGGCACGGAGTTCATCTTCACGCTCCCATGTGGCTTCATCAACGGAATGGTGTGACCACTGCACCTTGCAAAACATGATGGACTTGTTGCGAGTCCTTCGTTCTGCGGTCTCAAGGATTTTGGTGGGGTGTTCTTGATAAGACAGATCTTCTTGGAGGTCGATTAGCTCGTGATCCACGGTCTTGCCGGGGTCTTTGAAGCACTTCTTGAGCTGAGAGATGTGGAAAACATCATGGACTTTGAGTTTTTCCGGAAGCTCCAGTGCATAAGCAACTTCTCCTCTTCTACCACGTATCTTGAAAGGACCGATGTATCTAGGAGCCAACTTTCCTTTGATACCGAAGCGGTGTGTTCCTCTCATGGGAGTGACACGAAGGTAGACGAGATCACCAGGGGCATATACCATATTTGTGTGCTTCCTGTCATAGTTGCTCTTCTGACGACTTTGAGCAATCTTCAGGTTCTCCAGAATGACATGCACCTTCTCCTCTGCTTGGGTTACAATGTCAGGGCCAAACCAGATTCTTTCTCCTGCACCTGACCAACCAATGGGAGTTCTGCACTTGCGTCCATAGAGAGCCTCGAATGGTGCCATCTTCAGACTCTTCTGGAAGCTGTTGTTGTAGGAGAATTCAGCATATGGAAGGCATTCTTCCCACTTCATGCCAAACGAGATGACGCAAGCTCTAAGCATGTCCTCCAGAATCTGATTGATCCTCTCCACTTGTCCTTGAGACTGAGGGTGGTACGCAGTGCTGAAGTTCAACTTTGTTCCCAAAGCTTTTTGGAAACTCTCCCAGAACTTTGAGGTGAAGATGCTCCCACGGTCTGAACTGATTTCAAGTGGAACCCCATACAAAGAGACAATCCTGTTGATATAGAGCTCAGCCAACTGAATTCCAGAAATTGTTTCTTTGACTGGGAAGAAATGAGCCACTTTAGAAAGCCTGTCGATGACAACAAAAATTGCATTGTTGCCCTTCTGCGACCTTGGAAAGCCAGTGATGAAGTCCATCTCAACTTTCTCCCATTTCCATTCCGGAGGCTTCAATGGCTGTAGAAGACCAAATGGTTTCTGATGGACAGCCTTGACTCTGCGGCAGACATCACATTCTGAGACATACTTGGCACAATACCGTTTCAACCCAGGCCACCAGTATTGTGTTTTCAAGTCCATGTACATCTTTGTGCTGCCAGGATGGATAGAAAGAACCGACTCATGTGCCTCCTTGAGAACTTGGTCTCTCAGACCCAGATAGTTTGGAACAAACATCCGGTGTTCAAAGAAGAGCGTGCCTTGATCATCAACATGAAAGGACTCATACTTCGGAAGGCCAAGCTTAGAGATGAGATTTCTGGTGTGCGGATCACCAAGATGACGAGAACGAATCTGTTCTTCCAAGAGAGGAGTATCCAGAAGGTTCAGGAGATGCCCTTGTTCCACAATTTCGTGTTCACCGACGGAATTCCTCACAAGAGAGGTCACGCTTCTTCTACCATGAGGTTGTTGACATAAGCTTTACGGCTAAGCGCATCTGCCATGACGTTTGCTTTGCCTGGGGTGTAGTTTATGGTCACATCAAAGTCATTGATTGCTTCAATCCATCTCCTTTGCCGAAGATTGAGATCAGGCTGAGTGAAGATATACTTCAAACTCTTGTGGTCCGAGAAGATCTCACAACGGTTACCAAGCAAGTAGTGCCTCCATAGCTTCAACACAAAGACAATCTGCTAGCTCGAGGTCATGTGTGGGATAGTTGATCTCATGCGTCTTCAATCCGAGAAGCATAAGCAACCACTGCTTTCTCTTGCATCAGACCGACCCAATCCTTGCAAAGAGGCATCGCAGAATATCTGGAAAGGCTTAGATGTATCCGGAGGAACCAAGACTGGTGTGGAAGTGAGCTTCTCTTTGAGTGTCTCAAAACTTTCTTGGCAAGCAGGAGTCCACAGGTACTTCTTGCCTTTCTTGAGGAGATCGGTAAGAGGCTTTGCTATCTTTGAGAAGTTCTGCACAAAGCGACGGCAATAGCTAGCCAAGCCGAGAAAACTCCGCACTTCCTTGACATTAGCAGGAGGAAGCCATTCAACTATTGTCTTCACGGTTTCCGGGTTGACTGCAATGCCCTTGGCAGAGATAACATGACCCAAGTATGTTACTTCAGGCAGCCAAAACTCACACTTTGAGAACTTTGCATACAAGCGGTTCTCACGGAGCTTGTTCAGGACACACCGCAGGTGCTCTTCATGCTCCTCCTTGGACTTGGAATAAACCAGAATGTCATCCAGATATACCACAACAAACTTGTCCAGGTACTCCATGAAAACGGAGTTCATCAGCCTCGAGAAGGTAGCAGGTGCGTTGGTGAGACCGAAAGACATGACCGTGTACTCATACAGGCCATAGCGAGTGGTGAAAGCTGTCTTGGGCACATCTTCTTTGCGAATTTTGATTTGGTGATAACCACTTCTCAAGTCCAGCTTAGAGAACACCACAGCTCCGCCGGTGATCAAATAGATCATTTATCCGAGGGAGAGGATATTTGTTCTTGATGGTTTTAGCATTTAGAGCCCGGTAGTCAACACATAGCCTATCGGTTCTGTCACGCTTCTTCACAAAGATTGTTGGGCTACCCCAAGAAGAAGTGCTGTGTTGAATGAAACCCAATTTCTCTTGTTCATCAAGTTGTCGTTTGAGTTCAGCAAAGTCAGAAGGACCCATTTTATATGGCCTCTTGGAGATAGGAGCCGTTCCAGGTTCAAGCTCAATCACGAATTCAACCTCGCGATCCGGAGGCATACCTGGCAACTCTTCAGGAAAAACATCCGGGAACTCACAGACCACTGGTACACCCTGAATAGCTTCCATAGCATCATTATTCAGAGCCGCCAAGGAATAGAGCTGGACAGCAGGAGTCAGACTTGGAGAAAAGACTACATGGCCTTCAGGAATCTTCAGAGACACTGAGCGTTCAGCACAATCAATCACAGCTGCATTTGCTGTCAACCAATCCATGCCCAAAATGACATCAATGTCAGAGTTGCCCAGAACAATCAAAGACGCCAAGAATGAAGAGCCACCAATCTCAACTTGATTTCCATGACTGATCTTAGAAGCTGCCATTGTTGCTCCAGGGGAAAGAACCATTAACTTCTTTGGAAGAGGATCCATGACTAACTCATTCTCACTTGCAAACTTTACAGAGAAAAAAGAATGCGATGCACCAGAATCAAAGAGAACTTCGTGGATCGAGTTAACAAAAGCATACCCATTACAACTCAGTGCGAGCTCGGCTTGAGAGGCGTTGACGCTGGCGCGAACAACCGCAGACCCGGCTTGGTGTTGATGTTGAGAGCCCGAGGCGGGCGCACGAACCAAGGAGAGCTTGATGCATCTTGGCGGGGTTGAGGGAGCTTTGTTCTTCATTGGGCAGTTCAGTGGGGATGTCCAGATCTCCACATGTGAAGCAGCACCACCGGGCGTGGAGTAGCCGAGGACTCCGCCAGCGCTCCAGTAAGGGTTGTTGTAGCCCACAGGAGCCGCAGTGGTGAAGTTTGGTGGCCTTGACGTGAAACTCGCAGGTCTTGGTGGAGCCGGAGCGGTGGGGTGTTAGGAACCCAGACACGCCGCTTAGAAGGAGCTGCCATAATCGCAGAGCTTGATGCATCCCTTATGTTTCTTGGACTCTCGAACATTTGCCCGCTTGCCTCCTCTTGCAGTCTTGTGTCAGTAGTTTCAGAAGGTTGCCGGTCTTGCATGCGTGATTGCATACTTGATCGACGCATTGAGCCCTTGCTCGAATCTTTTCGCTTTTCTTGTCATCGACATACCTCATCACCACCATAGCGAGAGATTCATGAAGTTCCGATATATGTGTTGACGTTATCATTTCCTGCTTCAGTTGAGGAAAGCCTCCTTCATCCTTTCCATCACAATCTCGAGAGAACTGTTCTTTGAAAGCTGCAGTGAACCTCTCCCAAGTTGGTCGGAACCCAGCAGCTTGCCTTCAAGTAGTTTTCCCACCAAAGAGCCGCATCTCCCTTGAGAAGGTGGGTAGCACACTTGACCCACTCCTCTGCGGAACATCGAGCCTCGAGCAACCTTGAGATCTCGCGCAGACCAATCATCCGGCCAAGAGGTCGGTCGACACATCAAACTAACGAGGGTTGAACTTGAGGAAGCTCTTGATGTCACCACGCTTGGGAGGTGGAGGAAGTGGAGCAAACTCATTCCTTCTGACGCTCTCCTCAAAGCGCTGCTGGTTCTCTTGCATTGCCTCCAAAGCATTATCTATGCTTGACAGCGAGCCCAGTTCGAGGATGTCCTCTTCATCAAGGGGGAGCCATCTGTCATTGATATAAAACTCAAGTCAAGACTATAATGGAGAATGATAATAATCCAAAATAGTACCAAGATGGAATTAACCAAGATTGAAGGATACAATTTATCGAGATGATATTAAAATATCAACAAAGTTCATAGCACCTAAAAGATATTAGGCATATCGCACGATGAAAAGGAGTGTGGTACACAAACATATCAAAGAAAATTTTCCACAAATTTCGCATTAAAATACCAATAGATGCGCAAAATTACTTAACGAATCAAGATTAGTGACTCTACCGATTCAATATACAAAAGCGAATGATACAAGTAGTGGTATGGTCGCGACTCCATCCCGCACTCAAATCATTACTCCGACATGAACAAGTGGAACACATATCCTAACCCCTTCTTCTCACGATTTAAACCTAAAGATTGGTAACTACGGAAACGAACACCCCAAACAAGATAGCGTCGGATACAAAGAGGAAGATAGATTGCGTGGGTTGCAAAAACACATCGGTATGGAATGTACCAACATTGATAACCAAAGGCGATAAGATAACAACTTGGATGCAAGATAAACAAGGGATTACACACACACACACACACAACCTATGGTACTACGGAAACCCGTAACACGTGAATCCTAGTTTGAACTTTGAGAAGAGGATTGAAAACGCACTTCCTTACCGTAAAAGGGTGGTGGGAGGGTAAGAAGAAAAGTGGAAGCAGTCCTACTCGCGTTTTTTTTCCCTAATATACATAACTACCAAAATATTTGCTAGATGACAACGACCGCTTGGCTGAAACCTCAAGGTCGGGATGGCTCGATACCAATTGTAACTACCTCGGTGGACTACGCTCCTAGATACAAGCCCGGATGAGTGATAGTGGTTGAAATAGTACGGTGGGGCCCCAAAAGCCACTCCTTTGGTAGTCCTTTCAGACGTCCCAACCACTACCCTCTCAACGGGACTCAGACGAGGGCGTGGTCGGAAGAGGATCAACTACGACACAAGTGGGTATGTACGCAAGCCACCATACAAGAGTACATCGAGCCACACCATCTAGAAAGAAAGGAAATATACCAACATATACGGCAAGATTCAAATGACCTAGATAAATCTATATTTTAGGATAACTCCTCATACAACACACATCAGAGTATCATGCGGAAGCGGCAAACAAGATCCGAGTACGGATAAGAAGCAAATCGGCATAAGATGCCAGAGAAATAAGCACATCCCAACTACAGGTCTCATGGATCCCGTTCCGGAATCTCTACACCGAACGATCGTTGCCCACATCTTGGCTTCTTCCACCCAAAGATCCGCCCCGTGAAGGTACCTGCTCATCTGAATCAAGAATTTATCGTGTGAGACCCTAAGGGTACTCAAGAAGTCTTAATGCCTCTAAAGGGGACACAACTGGGTGACGAATTGCAGAAAGATAAACCCTAGCAATTCTACAGATATCGCTAACCATCCGCCTAACCAATGATAGACGGATGTCCGTGAATTAAGTACAACAGTTGTAATGGTAATCTCATCCGATCCATCCTCCTCCTCGCTACCAACAAGGAAGCGATTTAACCCCCCATCCGTTGGAAATTTTATTAACCATTCCATGAGTATTGCACTATTTACTAGTCAAGTTACTTTGTCAAATTAAGGCGGTACTTTAGTTATGCTTGTCTATGATCGAGAAACTGTGCTCCAAGTCGTCCATATCCGCGACACGGCTTTAAAAGTTTTACCGCCGGGTGCACCAATAGCAACACACGCCGATCAACCTCGAAAACCAAATCAAAACCCAACGAGGCATTCACGTGAACAATCACAGAATTCAGAAATATTTTAGGGGCCACCCCATTGAGTAGACCAATGAAGTAAGCAAGCTTGAGACGGACTCAAGGTTTGCGTCAATGAATGAAGCGATCGGGAACCCGAAACTCGGGGTGTCGATACTGCGTAATCACTCCGCTTACCTAAACAAGACAGTGTGCTATCTCGCACAATTTAAATCTGACGTAAAAGTAGCATGGCATAAGTACAGATAGTAAATAAAACCTCAAACTAGTTTGTGGCCCCAAGAAATAAGACGGAATCAAGCTCCTCAGGGGGTCCCATATACCTCCGGATGTGGATAGCGATAAATCAAGGAACAGGAATCAAGTACTCGGGGTCTTACGGGACACAAGTGAGCAGGAAAACCAAATAGCAGATGTTGCTCACGGTGCCACTTTCTTTAGTTATCCCAACTACTCGTTAAGTTGTTTAGGTACCTCATTATTCATCAGACTCTCACAAACCCTACACATGCTGTTCTACGACTCGCATGGCTCAAACAACTCCTATAGTAGTGGCTCATGGGATGGAGGAAACAAGCTTGGTGGGGTTTAAAAGTAAAGGTTATGCATACTTGGGATTCAATTTAATGCAATCGTGACTCAATGATGCAAGAATAAGATAGAGGCAATAGGTACTGTATGTATGCAAGCATGTGGAAGTGCTTGCCTGGTATCTCAGTTGAAGCGAGGGACGGATCTGGGTAGTGCTCCTGGTTCTCTTGATACAACCCCTGCTCAGTGTCTATCCGAGAAAAACCAAACAAACAAGGCCAACATGAATATAGAGCACAAGCATATGAATAAGATGCGTCAAGCAAACAATCATGCCATGATGAATGATGCACAAGTTGCATGGCATTAAGGTAGCATGGCATGGGTGAGGTGTGGATGACAAGAAATAACATTTTAATGGGGATTTGGATCACATTTGTTGTCATAACACTTGCTGTACCCTATATTTTTATATGATGCATGCTGCAATTGAAGTCATGGATAGCATAAACAGAAAGGTCTCGTCGAGCTGATCATTTTAGACATATCATTTGCTCATTTTGGAATTATAAAACAAAAGTTATTAATTATTTAAGTTGTAGTGGCACTTGTTGTAATTTAGCTAAACTTGGAATTTAAAATATGCAAAAGGCAAATTAAATGGCATATTTGGAATCCTCTCATTTTGCTGATATCCAAACATATATTATTTGCATTATTTGGTAAAACAATGGAAAAGTTGTTTAAATCTGAATTGAATTTGGAATTTTGAAATTCATTTAAACAGGATTTGAAATTAAAACAGTCTCTGAACGTTTTCTACTCACCCTACTCACTCCTGGGTCGCATGGTGGGGCAGGGGGTTCATGCCCACGCCGGTGCTGAGGCAACCAAGGACCGCGGGTTGAGATTTGAAAAGCTCAGGAGCCTTTTTGCAAAACTGCTACTGACGCTGACAAGGGGCCGGCTGGACCGCGGGTTGAGAAAAGAAAGAAGCCAGGGGGTTACGCGCAAAAGGCCAACGATTGTTGATCTTCCCCGCTCGACGAATCGAACCGAAAGGCGTCGAGGGAAAAAAAGGGCGTCGGCTCGATCTCGCGACGCGCCCAGAGGGCGGCTACCGCTGCGGTGGCTGCGGGTCGTTGACAGGGAGGAGGGAGGACAGCTATTAAGGCGCTAGGCGGCACGGGTGGTTGCAGAAGACGAGCAGACGACAGCCGATTAAACGAACGTCCGGCGGAAGCGGTGCAGAGCATGTCTAGGAGGGTCGGTGGCTTACCGCGAGGCTGATGGAGGGCTTGGATCGGGCGGGAGCAGCGACGGCAGCAGCGCCTCAAGAGCTAGGGTTTTCGGCGCGCAGGTCTGCGAGCTGGTCCTTCTCCTCCTCTTTGGGCACGGGCGTATGAGCAGAGCTCGGATCTTCCCCGACACCAGCAGTACCGCCCTTGCTCCCTGGTTCGACGACGACGAGGAGGCCGACAGGCGGGCAGCACGGTGAGGGGGAAAAGAGGCGAGGCAGGTTCTGGGGTGGGATCTGGGGAGGCCAGAGAGGGGTGAGGGAGGATAAGAACGAGGACAGGAGGGTTGCGTGGGGGAGGGTTTGATGGCCAGGGTGGCGTCGGCCACCTTTCTGCTCACGTGCTCGCACGGTCAGGCCAGGCAAGGCAGGCACTAGCGTGGGGCTGACAGGTGGGGTAGGGCGGTCGCAGTGTGGGCTGGCAAGGGCGTGAGGCCGAGAGAGGAGAAAAGAGGGAGGGAGGGGCATGCTCGGGCTAGGCTAGGGTTGGGGTGATCCTTGGCGTGTGGGGGGGAGCTAGGGCATGGAGGTGGGGTCCTCATGCAGGGAGAGGGGAGGCCGAGGGAGTAGGGCAGGGGGTGGTAGAGCTGGTAGCTAGAAGGGAGGAGGGTACTAGGGTTTTTGTTAGGGTAGATGTAGCTAGGATTGGTTAGCTAGGAGGGAAGAGGGAAGGGGGGGAGCTTTAGGTTTAGCATGAACTAGGTGGGGTTGTTGATTTAGCTAGTTTGAGGATTGGGGTGGCTTAGGGTTTTGTTTAGAGATAAAGGGTAGCTTAGGGTTTGGTTTAGGGAGATGTAGATTAGAGGGGAAAGGTGGCTTAGGGTTTAGGTTTAGCTAGGTAGAGATTAGGGTTTTTGGTTTAGAGAGGGTAAGGATGGAGGAAGGTAGTACTAGATTGATCGTGCATGCTCCAAACTAGACTTAGCAAGATCAAGCAAGAAAGAGAGGGAGAGGGAGAGAAAGATGGCCATATGATGGTGGTGCTCTTTGATCCATGCATGCTCCATTATGGACCAAGCAAGATCCAAGAGACAAGGGAGGTTTTAGGGTTGGTGCATGCCTCATGAGCGCATGTGTGTGCATGGGCATGGGGGTAGGGGTTAAGCTAAAAGGGGAAAAAGAGGGAGATGATTTGATGGAGCAACTACAAGCCCAAAACAAGATTAAAGCAAAAGAAAAGATCCACTTTGAATTCAAGCAAAACCAAAACTAGAAAAGGTGGCACTTGCATGGCCCATGCAACATAATTAATGCCAACTTTATCCTTGTGAAAACAAAAACATTAACTTGGCATTATTCATATGCATTCCCAAAAGGTGGGCAAGGCCAAGCAAAGGTTATGGTTGTAATCCAAACAACCAATCATGAGCTAGAGATAAATCAACAAAATGCCAAGCTCAGATTAGTTGGATGGTGGAATTATAAGGTGGTGAAAGAAAAGGTGGTGGAGTCAATAAGAGAGATGCCCTCAACTCAACTTGGGCATTTAACAAGAAAATAATATATTATCAAAATAAAAAATACAAATACAATGAAGATAAGAATAAACAACAAATTATTTTTATAACAAATGCAAATGCAAGCATGCATGCATGCATGCATGCACATGATGATATGATGATGCAATAATTATATGTAACAATTATATTATTATTTTTTTTTATATTTAAATTAGTTTTTTTAGGGGGATGGGACAACTCTCTGCACAAAAGGGATAAATACCAGATCGAGATTGAAGGAAGAAGAAAGAAGAAAAAAGAGAGAAAGGAGAATGAGGAGGTTCATTCACGCTCATGTGGCTTCATTCATCATGCTTCATCAATGGAATGGTGCACCTTGCAAAACATGATGGACTTATTTCCTGTTTCCTGTTCTCTCATCTCAAAGTTTTGTGTTGTTGGTGTGTTCTTGAGAAGAGATTCTCTTGGGTCGGATTAGCTCGTGATCCACACGTCTTTGGGGGTCTTTGAAGCACTTCTTGATGAGAGATGTGGAAAACATCATGGACTTTGAGTTTTTCCTAAGCTCGTGCATAAGCAACTTCTCCTCTTCTACCACGTATCTTGAAAGGACCGATGTATCTAGGAGCCAACTTTCCTTTGATACCAAAGCGGTGTGTTCCTCTCATGGGAGTGACACGAAGGTAGAAGAGATCACCAGGGCATATACCATATCTGTGCTTCTGTCATAGTTGCTCTTCGACGACTTTGAGCAATCTTGAGTTCTCGAATGACATGCACCTTCTCCTCTCGCTTGGGTTACAATGTCGGGCCAAACCAGATTCTTTCTCCGCACTGACCACCAACCAATGGGAGTTCTGCACTTGCGTCCATAGAGAGCCTCGAATGGTGCCATCTTCAGACTCTTCTGGAAGCTGTTGTTGTAGGAGAATTCAGCATATGGAAGGCATTCTTCCCACTTCATGCCAAACGAGATGACGCAAGCTCTAAGGATGGTCTCCCCCGACGATATAGCGCATCACGCCTATGTTAGTATGGTTCGCCCACCACAGATGGTGGCTAGATTCGTTGTGGTTCACCGAGGGCGGTCCATCACCATCGTACCTGGCGAGCACCCTTTCCTTCCGATCAGCGAAGAAGGCATTACAGGTGTCGTAGTTGTCGGGATCCCACTAGGGATCCATCCGCTGCTTCGGCGTGAGATCGTGGTAGAAGTGGTTCGTGATGGTCGCCTGTCGGGCGGAGCCTTGAGGCACAAGAGGGACAGGAACCCCTCCAGCGCTCAGCATCCAGCCGGCGGGCGGCCGGTATCCTGGTGGGCAAGGGTATCTTGAGGCGCACAGCGCCTCGGTCTCCTCGAGGGTCAGAATGGCCTAGTAGGCGTTGTCCATTTCTGTGAGAGAGGAAGGTGTGGATGTGTGCATAAACATGGCGTAGTTGGCCTATATATAGATGGAAAGGGCGGGAAAACATGGCGGTAAGCGGTGGGAAATGGAGGGAAATATCTTTAGTCCCTGTTAGTGGCAACAACCGGGACTAAAAGCTCAGTTTAGAGGAAAGGGCGGAAAAACTTGGCGGAAAGCGGTGAGAAATGGCGGGAAATACCTTTAGTACCTGTTAGTGGATACAACCGGGACTAAAGCTTATTCAGAAAATGGATTTGGATTAATTATTCAAATTAAAGAACTTTTCATGTTGAAAGTTTAGTGAGATTCAAAAATATGCAAAAAAACAATAGTTAATGCATTTTTAAATTGATAATGGAAAAATGGTTAATAATTTGACTATTTAAAATAATTATTTTATAAAATAGAAAATGGATTTGGATTAATTATTCAAATTAAAGAACTTTTCATGTTGAAAGTTTAGTGAGATTCAAATATATGCAAAAAATAATAGTTAATGCATTTTTAAATTGATAATGGCAAAATGGTTAATAATTTGACTATTTAAAATAATTATTTTATAAAATACAAAATGTATTTGGATTAATTATTCAAATTCAAGAACTTTTCATGTTGAAAGTTTTATCAAATTCATAAGTATGCCAAAAAGTGTAATTTAAATGTTTTAAATGATATATTCGAAAATTTGAAAAAAAGCACAGCGCGCGCTAGAGGTTTTGGCCCAGCGCACGTAAATTTGGGCCTTTAGTACCGGCCCAGGTTACCAGCCGGGACTAAAGGTCTGGCCCCAGCGCGAAATGAAATGCCCCCTCTAGTACCGGTGCGTGGCACCGGTGGATTAGAGACCCTTTTTAGTCTACTGGTGCCACGCCACGACTAGAGGGGGTATAATGGGGCTTATCCCCCGATGTGTTCCACACACCGGGAGAAGTTGGAGGCCAGAACGACGAACAACGCCGCCAGGCTGCCCGCCGAAATCTCCCACGAAGCCCGTGCCTCCCTCTCTAGCGTCGGTAGCCGCCACCGCCGAGCTTGCGATCCCCGCCGCCAGCCATGGCTCTACCATGCATCACACTGCCAAGACCAAGCCACCACCGGCCGCCGCCGACTAAGCCAACCAAGCCGCCGCCACCACCTGCCGCCAACTCTAGTGAGGGTTAGGATTTTAATTAGGTTTTTGTTAATTAGTTTAGGATTTTTTTTATTTATATTAGTGTATATATTTAGTTTAGGATTTTGTTATATTAGTGTATATATTTAGTTTAGGAATTTGTTAGTTTAGGATTTTTTTAGTTTAGGATTTTGTTATATTAGTGTATATATTTAGTTTAAAATTTTGTTATATCGACGCATGGAATTTGTTAGTTTAGGATTTTTTAGTATACAATTTTTTTAGTTTAGGATTTTGTTATATTAGTGTATATATTTAGGATTAATTAGGATTTGTTAGTTTAGAATTTTTTAGTTTAGGATTTTTTATATTAGTGTATATATTTAATTTAGGATTTTGTTATATCGACGTATGGACTGTCATCCGATATAGCCATCATATGATCCCGCAATATCCGTATCATCGGTTGATGGCATTATTCCGCTAACTGCGTCCTCTTGCCATCCGTCAAGTTCTGTCAAGAATAGATCGAAGGAAATGTCTTAGAAACCATCGTCACCTCGTCGTGGTTTTTGACATGCGGTAATACCTTAGGAATAACTCATGTGTGTCGTAAGTTAGGGTTAGTGTGGTGGTTCTCGCGGGAATCCGGCCACTGCCACCACACCTCCGGGTTTAGGGTTTAGGATTTATTTGTTAAGTTCAAATAAATATTGTGTGTATTTTGCAGGAACTATGGATCCACCTAGTCCAATCCGCAGACACCTAGATTCGGAACACTTGCTCGAGGATATGATTCACGATGCCGATGGGGGATCTCCCTCGAGGTATCTGAACTCATCCGATGAGGGAGAGGAGACCAACAGACAAGAGGAAGAAGCCCATGGACGCGTAATGCAGACGAACGAGGTATATATATATGATGTCCGATGATCATGACTAGATGTACCTAGTTGTATATATATTATGTTGACGAATGTTTCTTCTCTTAGGCCTCTACATCGAGCAAGAAAACCAAGCGTGGCCCAGCCAAAAGTTGCCCTAGGGTACTGTTTATGAAATTATAGAGGTTTCAGGAGACGGTGAACCATTGGAACCAAATAAAACAAAACAAATATTTGTACAACAATGCAGAGTTGTTGCTAGAGATCGCACCCCGATCACTGTTCGAGAGTGGAATAAGCCCAAAGAGGCGTAATGGAGTGATGTGTATATCGACGATAGATTCAAAGAGCAACTATTTACTGACCTAATGGCACATTTCAAGCTGCCAGAATGTGACAATGAGGACGAGACGGCTGAGATGAGAAAGAAAGTCAAGCAGTTTGCACTGAAGAAGATGGCCAAACTATTCAAGAACTGGAAGAAGTCATTATGGCAACAGTATCAGAAGGACAAGAAAACCCCATTATTCGAAGGCTATCTAGCGAAGCAGCTGCCTTACTGGGATGCATTTGTGCAGTATATGGGTCAGGAGTTGCAGAGGAAAAGTCTGAAAAAACAAGATAAATGCTGCGAAGAAGAAATATCACCATAACATGGGGCCAGGGGGCTACGCAGCTGCCATGCCTAAGTGGGATGCAAAAGAGAAAGAGATTCATGATAAAGGGATCATTCTAGAACCAATTCGCGAAGAATGGGATTTGAGGGCAAGAAATTGGTTCCTTGGGCATGGGAGTACATATGAAGAACTTACAGGGGACCTTGTTTGCAGTGACGGGATAAAGGTATCCAAGAGTACATGGATAAAATAGTTTCATACCGATAGAGAGAAAGACTTGCTGACCTTGGTCCTCGGGAATTGTTAACATACAAGACGAGTCCGAGGCCTTGACGGGAGTTTCACGTGGGAGACTGGGTTTCCTAAGGACCAATGTACCTATAGAAGCCGAGCAAGATCAAAGCAGCGACGGAAGGAGGAGGAGGCAGACAAGTTCAACCAGCTTCTAGCAAGACTTGACAAGCAGCAACAGATTGACGAACTTAGAGGAATAGCGTGCTTGCAAGATCCTCCACTCGATATTACTGCCAACCCATCTCAGCGGAGAAGCAGCGTGGCTGAATCGGAGGTCCCGTCTAATGATGCATCCTATACAGATGGCGGTCCCGGCTACCCCGTGGATGGAATTAAGGAGCAGATACCTTGTGAGCTACATAATAAATTTAAGAACGTATATGTGAAGGTGGCGGTCGGATCGGCTTTGCCTTGTTCGCCTGACGCACGTTGGCATGGCCGTGAGATTCCACCTGGCTATGCTAAAGTCGGGGTGGATCAAATCGTAAAGGAGTGGGAGTCAATGGAGCTTGACATCCCTGGACCTGAAGGTGAGATCACACTCGGAGAAGTACTTGGTGGGATCATTCTATGGGACAAGAACAACATACAGTTTCCAGGCTCGGCCTAAGGATAACACTACCGCCTCCGAGTCGTCACAGGTTTCCTTCACCTCCACCTCCATCACCTCCAAGAAGCCCAACCCATAATGACTACGACCACCACATCCCGAGTCCATCTCGATCTCCGCCGCAGGCTCAGAAGTCTTCGCCGCCCGCTAAGGACAATAAGCGGAAGCGTGCTCCGTCAGTGAGTACCAAAGGACGCGGCAGCCCAAAACGGAAAATGTCGCCCCTCCCAACAGTGTCTCATAATAATCTTCCCATCGGACCTTACGATCATACTGATGCGGAATCTGCAGCGATAGCAAAGGCCGAAGTGGCGGTACATTTTGATAAGAAGAAACCCGAGCCCGCTCCGGTATACACCGAGAAGCAAAAGGCATATGCACTTGATTTTTTGAACAAAAAATCGCAATATGAGTTGCACCATAAGCCAGATGACTATCTACGCACACTTCAGAAAGAAGTGGCGAAGAGTAAATCAAGCAAATCAAGTGCAAGCGGTAAAAAATTAGCAAGTACAGGTGTAAGCGGGACCAAAACTGCAATCAGTAAAAAATCAGACGTTCCCCTTCTCGGACAACAGGAAAAACAAACGATCGCACCCCTCAAGGTGGTTTCACAAAATGTTCCACTCCTCGCACAACAGTCAGTAGATATATCAATAGCTGCGGAGTTGGCGACCAGCATGGAAAGTAGTCTTGATGAACTGTTAGGCCCCCAACTCGACCTTCTACCCAATATGCCAATAGTCCCTAAATATATCGCATGTGAGGATTTGGTCAGCAAAGAGAGGCTGAGAGAACTGCCAACACAAATGTGGAATATCCATCAATGGTACTCGGCGGTCATGAAGCAGGGGAGAATAATGATCGTAGCCAAAGTCCCACCTGAGTACTACTTCGGACCCAAAGCGGTACATACCGAGTTTTCAGAACTGTTCCAGTTATACCATCTCGACGCCTTAGAAAAATCCATCCTCAGATGCTATTGTCTGTAAGTGTTGAATTCATTGTCTACATGTTCAGTTTTTTAGTTGTTTAGTTCAGAACATGTAATTATCCTTATTATGCAGAATGAAGATCCTGAAATGTAAAAGAAAAATAATCTACAATATTAGGTTCATTGAGCCAGATAAAGTGCATATAACCACGCTAACGGATAACCCCGAGGAGACGGAGGAAAACATTCTAAGGTTTCTAATGAAGCAAAATTTCTCCGACCACATACGGTTTTCTTACAATTTCAGGTGAGGGTCTTGCTCTGTTGTACACATTCACTTTTGATTAGTCGATACTAATAAGTGTAACTGATGAGTTACTGATGTATATATAAATGTTTGTAGCTTTCACTGGGTTCTGCTAAACATTCAACTTGATAAGGGAAGAGTTGATGTCATGGACCCATCAAAGAGAAACCTGGAAGATTTCCACAGCATGCAGGACATGCTCCAGAAGTAAGTTTCGCGCTATATCAATCTCTTTCGTTGATTTCCTGAGATATCAGGTAATGAATAACTCATTCATTCATTTTCTTCGTCGGACAGGGTTTGGATCCGGTTCAACCACGAGCTTATCGGTGTATTTAGTGAGAAGCTGAAGTTTAGGGCAGTCTCGGTAAGTAGCACGTGATATATCCACGCATCTTTTTACTTCTAGTTTCAATACAATAATGATGCTAGATTATTATTTTGATTAAATTCTATTCTTGTAAAGTGCGTGAGGTAGCCACAGAGGTCGAATCTACGTGGATTCTACGTATGCGAGTTCATTCGCACGTTTACCACCGAACACAATGATTATAGAGTCGATGTAAGCAATGCATTCACACTATCATTTTATTGCTGTGACATTTTGTTATCATGATTGATATTCATATTGATCTTATTTTTCTTATATATAGTTCGAGAGAATACGGGATCAACTACTACCAGTGCAACGCGTACTAGCAATTGCGGAGGAGCTGGCGGGATTTATTGTCAAAGAGATCGTAGACGATGCCGAAGAATTTAGTGTGAATAGGCGCTACTGATTCCATGTAATCGAACAGACGTGCTCTAGTCCCAAGATTTAGTGATCTCCATGTAACTATGTAAATTGTATATATTTGTATGCTCGATATCGTAATATAAGTTATCTTATACATGCACGAATGTGTACGATATGTGGTGGCGTAGAAATATTCAAAAACTATGTTGAAATGTAAAATAAGTAAATAAAACAATAAAATCTACTTGGCGAGAGAAAGGACCTAAAATGTTGTCATGCAGAAACTAGTCAGATAATGCTGCTATGGCGAGGAGAAAATAAGCAAAATCTTTGCCGTGACCCACTAGTCCTTAACACCAACCGGGACTAGTGGTGGTGCACCACAAACGCGCAGGGGCAACTACATGAACATCCACTAGTTCCGGCTGATAACTGGACCGAGACTAGTGGTGGATCTCTAATCCCGCTTGATTAGTCTCGATTTTTAAACCGGGACTAAAGATCCTTACAGTCCGGAACTAGAGGCCATGTTTCCACTAGTGAAGGAATCAAAGACACTATCTATCTCTTGGAGGAATGCTTCAGTCTGCCATCTCCCAAATGATGCTCAGAGCCCGCTTCATCCCCGACCGCTTGGCGAGCTTCTCATGGTTCTTCGCCGGACTCATTGGCATCGCGAACTCCCCAAGCGTCCGCTCGTTAAGCTTCTCGTTGAACAGGACGTCCTTGCCGTATTCCAGCACCGGCACGACTCGCACCTTCTTATTCTTGCCGCCACACCGCTGTGGCCTCTTAGCCGCGAACGCCGCGCTCGCGCGCACGGCAAGAGAGGCCATGTTGGCGCCCGACAGCGGCTGCGCGAGCACTGCCGCCGAAAGCAGGAAGTATATATGCTCCGGCTGGAGCAGCTCGTCCGCGGCAAGCGCCGATGAGGGCTCGTTGAAATAGAGCTCGTCGGAGCTGCACACGACGAAAGGGGCAGCTTTGCCGCCGAGAACGTCGGAGACGGCGACGCGGAGGCTGGCCGGGAGCTCCTTCAGCGAGCTGTCGGCGGCGATGACCCTGACCGGCGCCGGCTGGTCTTCCTGCTGGGAGAGGCTTCCTCCGTGGTTGAAACAACTGGAAAGCTTGGCTCCCATGGAAATCTTTGCTGGATGTGTGTTGATCTTGTTTCAGTTCGTTGGAACTTGGATGTGGAGATCAGAAAAGGGCCAAACAAAAAGGGGACATGACTTATCATTTCAATCCCCCTCTTCTTGTCGAATTATGTGAATGCACACGCACTGCTTGAAAATTATTGAAGGAATGCCATATTGCCATGCCATACCATATCTGTTGATTAGTACTACTACTATAGACAGAGTAGTGTTCTTACAATCTGTATAAACAGAGGAACATATACTCCATGGAGTATGGACATTGTGATTGTAGAATTCCTCCCTGAAAAAAAAGAAACATAGGCTGGTTAACCGATCTCCCTCAACTGCAATACTCCATTCTCACCGGGCTCGGAACGCGATAGTTACAAGCCAGTCGCTACCGTGTGCGCTGACGCACGCGCTGTTGCCGCATTGCGCGCGTTGACGCCCAGATACTCGCTTCACCGAATGGGAACCAGACAGCGACGACTATTTGCTCGTCCGCTCGCACTGACCAGTGATAGTGACCCAGTCAACAACATTCTGGAGATTCCCTCCCATGGGGCCAGGCGGTGAACGAGTCAGCGAAGGGCACCGCGTGTCCCCATCATCATCGCGTGCTCGCATCACCTGGGAGACAGGCCTTGCGCCCCAAACAATCCCCACGGACTTTCTTGCACGCGCGGTCGTGAGAGCGGCAGAGGAGTAAACGGGGAGTATCGGGGAATATATATACGGCTTGGAGCTCAGGGATGTGGGCAGACTTCGGCCGGCGAAGTAACCCTCGTTCGAAGGTGAGATTTCCCGGCAGAGAAGAGAGTCGTGCTCGCTTCGGTACCTTCTCGAATTTACAGGTCAAGCACGTTGGGTCGCTAGCTTGGACCGGGTCGCGACAGGTAGCCGGGGCACTGGTTTGCTTTGGACTGCCGGAGTGTAGGTTAGACTAGACTATTTTTAATTTCCTAAGTCAAGTAAGCTTCATATATTGTTTTTTCAAGTTGAATATGGCGTTATTAGTTTTTCTTAGAAAAATATGGTTTTATGATAGATAATCAAGCAGTTTTATGATTAATTTCCAGAATATTACTTAAACATGACTAATATAGCTACTACCACGTGCAACTCTAACTCGAACATGCAGATGTGTCGCACAACATGATGAACAAAAATATGTAGCCGTAAAACATGTAATCGCAAAACTTGTTTAAACAAAAGATTGGAGCGTGACGTACATACTACATACTGATTTTGTTCTAGACGAAGTCGGCGTGGCTGTTACATACGTGAAGTTGTTGATAACAATGTTGTCAGAGACATGCCAAACAAGACGCCGACACATACGGTGAGACACAACAACGAAAAATTTGGATGGTAAACAACTCGTGATAAAAAAAAGAGCAATCATGCAAAGTGCTTTCAAAAATTATATTCTTCCACTCTCATTAAAGATTACAAATATGAGAGGTTTCGGAAACATGCTCTCATGTTCACAAATGCATGCACGGCTTGGACTAGACCACGATAACTAAGCAAGAAGGGAGAGGAGGCGAGATCCTAACTTAGTTTTGTGTATATTTTTCTGATGACTGACAATAGGTTTATATAGGAGGAGAACCACCGGGTCTTGTTTCAGGATTACTCTTTACACTTCAAAAAAGTGAGGCTAGCTCAACTGGTGGTGGAGTGGACGTACAAACCTAACACCTAAGATCAAATCCTCACACATGTTAATTAAGGTTTCTATTTATACTTGAGGACCAGACTATCTTGTTACTTATGAAATTTAACCTGAGGATCAGACTTGTTGCTTAACCAAGTTTAAAACTCCTGATACTCATGCTTAATGGATATGTGCATCCCTAGTCGGTGGAGATGTCGGGGAAGTAAAATCCCCCACCCCCAATTTTAAAAGGAAGCTACGGAAGCCATCCCACGACCTAACCCTCCCTCGTGGCGGCGGTGCAACACCGCCCCAGGGTAACCTCGCTTGCGCTCTTGAGATCCCTTCCCACACACCCTCCCCTTCCTTCGCCTCTACCTAAGGCGTCATCGGGCTAAGCCCACGACAAGCGGAGAATGCCACAGTTGGGGGACCAAACAATGGCAAAGGCGTGGGCTTGATGCGATGAAGACTTTACTTCACATGTTGTTCCTGTGAGCCTGGTGGTACGATACTTGCAGTAGGGACATCCACAAGTTGGGGCGGCAACATTGGAGGAATTCTTTGTTGGTGGTGCTCCTCTGAGTATCGGGTTGTGATTTCTAGGATAAAAATCCAAGGTGTGGTCTTTATTGGTTGTGCATAGCAGTAGCCTTATTGAAAACATTTTTTTAGAAACACAGTATTTCTCTAGGGTGAAAATTTAAGACAAGCTTGTGCATTGTTTCCTTCTAGAAGGCGTTGCTTTTAAAAAACCTCCTTTGTAGTCCAAGTGTTGTCTTTGGTGGTGGTTAGAATGCTGCTCTTGCGGGTGTTTGATCACCGTGGAGGGGTCTTTTTTCTCTATTTTCTCTTTTGGCTGTGTCGATCTTGGATGTTTTAGCACTAGTGGAAACGAGGCTTTTCGTTGATCCTGGAAAAGGGCTTTAACACCGGTTCTTCTACGAACAGGTGTTAAAGGGGGGGCCGTACCAGCGTGGCCCGTGCGGCAAAAAGGAGCCCCCCTTTAACACCGGTTCGTGCTACGAACCGGTATTAAAGGACCTCGCAATGATGTTGCATTTCTTTAACACCGGTTCGTGGCTTGAACCGGTGTTAAAGGGGGGCTATATAAGACACCGCAGCCCACACCCCACTCTTCCATTTTTTCACTATCTTATTTTGGAGCCTAGCAAGAGGGTGTGAAGAGTGCTAGTTTGTGGTTTTTTCATATGCACAAGAGGTGTTCGGTGAAATGCCCGAGAGCTCAAAATAAGTTTTCTCGTTGCTCTTTCCTTCTCGGTCGAGGTCGGCAACTATCCTTTCACGTGTCATTGATGTACTATATATATAAATGGTCATCTCCCTATTAATTTTTGATATATACTACATATTAATGCAGATGAACCGGCAATGGATGTACGGTGACAGCCGCACTTCCGAGTACATTACGGGCCTCCAAAATTTCATCGTTGTGGCTAATGCAAACCGTGGTCACAATGGTTTTATGTGTTGTCCGTGTGTTCACTGTCAGAACAAGAAAGACTACTCAAATACCAGAACCATTCACGCCCACCTGCTTCGATCCGGTTTCATGCCCAGCTATAATTGTTGGACCAAGCACGGAGAAAAAGGGTTGTGATGGAAGACAACGAAGAAGAAGAGGATGATGACAACTATCATAATATGTATCCTGAATATGATGATACCGCAACGAGGATAGATAATGAAGATCAAGAGGCAGATGGGCCCGCTGATGACGATCTTGGTCGGGCCATTACTGATGCAAAGGAATAATGTGAAACTGAAAAGGAGAAGGAGAAGCTGGAGCAGATGTTAAAGGATCACAAAACATTGTTGTATCCAACTTGCGAAGATGGCCACAAAAAGCTAGGTACCACACTGGATTTGCTGCAATAGAAGGCAGAGAACGGTGTGACTGACAGCGCATTTTCAAAGTTGTTGGTAAAAATGAAGAATCTTCTTCCAAGAAATAATGAGTTGCCCGGCAGTACATACCAAGCAAAGAAGGTTGTCTGCACTCTAGGATTAGACGTGCAGAAGATACATGCCTGTATTAATGACTGCATCCTCTACCGCGGTGAGAAGTACGAGAATTTGGATGCATGCCCGGTATACACTGCACTGCGGTATAAGATCAGACGAGACGATCCTGGCGATGTTGAGGGCGAGGCTATTGGGGTTCGTAGCATGGAAAACAAAAATTTTCTATCGTATACAAATAAACAAGCCAAGATCTATCTACTAGATTGTAGCAACGAGTCGATGGAATAACTTACCCTCGAAGATTCCAAAGTGTTTAACGAGAGCAGATTCTTGTGGGTGATGTAGTCATACCCTTTCCGATCTCAAGATCGTGTAGACGATCCTTCCGGCGCTGCGTTTCGGCAGCGCTTACGCAGTCGGTCACACGTTCGGTACTCGACGAAGACCTTCCTCTCCCTTGTTCTAGCAGGCAGCAGAGGTTGTAGCACTCTCCTCGCGATTCGCAAAGACAACGGCGTGGTACCTAAGTAGAGGGAGATCCCGCAGGCTTCGCTTAGCCGAGCGAGTATGGTGGAGTATGAGAGAGATCTATTAGTGATCTAGGGTTTAGACACACCAATTAGAAGGCTCTAAACCAAGGCTAGAGCAATTAGAAGCTCTAAACCAAAACGGCTCTAAACCGGAGATTAGAGGATAGGAACTTGTGTGTCTAGAGGAGGAGGCCCCGCTCCTTTTATAGGTGGGAGGGGGCCAAGGGAGGAGTCCTCCCCAAGTTGGCCTGGTTGGCGCCGGCTTAGAGGACTCGTCCCCAAGTCGGTTCCAACCACCTCTTGCTTGTTTCCCACAGTTTCCTGTTTCCCACAGTTTCCTGTTTTCCACAGTTTCCTGTTTTAGCCGTTTGACTTTCAAACTGGCAGTTTGACTTTTCAGTTTTGGAACAGCAAGAACACTTAGTACATGATGAAATCATTCAATATGTAATGACACATTCATGTACCCTCCCCCCCGGAGTGCCGGACAATCCGGAACCTTCTAGAACATTCCCGATGAAAACACCGGAATCATTCCCGAACTCCGAAACGGGACTTTCCTTATATGAATCTTATTCTCCGGACCATTCCGGATCACCTCGTGATATCCCGGATCCCATCCGAGACTCCGAACAACATTCGGTCTCTTTCTCATAATACCATAACTCCTCAAACAACGTCGAATCCTTAAGTGTGTCTCCCTACGGTTCGTGAATTATGCGGACATGATCGAGACACTTCTCCGAACAATAACCAATAGAGGAATCTGGAAATTCATATGGCTCTACATATTTCTATGATTACTTTGCATCGAATGAACCACTTACATACGATACCAATTTCCCTTTGTCTCACGATAGTTTACTTATCCGAGGTTATGATCGTGGTATCTCTGCATACCTAGTTCAACCTCGTTCAAATAAGTACTCTTTTCGCTTCGTGATATGTGATCCCTTGTGAGCCAGTCACATGCTTGCAAGCTAATTGGATGACATTCCACCGAGAGGGCCCAGTATATCTATCCGTCATATGGATGGACAAATCCCTCTTGATCCATGTGTTTCAACCAATACTTTCCGAACACTCAATGCCACCTTTATAGCCACCCGATTACGGTGTGGTGTTTGATGTCATCAAAGCATCCATCCGGTAAAGGTGATATGCATGATCTCATGGTCGAAGGAATTAGGTTACTATGTATCAGAAAGCATATAGCAATTGAACTATTTAAATGACTTGATCTTTATGCTACGCTTATCTATAGGAGTATGTCCATCACATCATTCTCCTAATGATATGATCCTGTTGTTAATAACATCTCTATGTTCATGATCAGGAAACCATGATCATATATTAACCAACAAGCTAGTTTAACAAGAGGCTTTACTAGACTCTTATTTTAGTTTACAAATCACACAAGTATTAATGTTTCCGGTTAATACAATTATAGCATGGTATGTAAACATTTATCATAAGTGTGAAGATATGATAATAACCACTTTATTATTGCCTCTTGGGCATATCTCCAACAGTCTCCCACTTGCACTAGAGTCAATAATCTAGTTTCAAACCTTTGTGTATTCAACACCTATGGCTTTCCTGTTGTATGTACACGATTGCTAGTGGTCAATCGATCTCCGGATCGACACTTCCAGTCCGTGTAATTGCATGTCTTTGCGTCTCACGCATCACTCATTCTCTAATGAGATGGCTTTGTATAAATTTGGTCTTTCGGTGTGACCTTTAGCTCTTTGGGGTTAAAACATGTTGATAATATTGTCGCACAATATATCTTCATAGTATTATCCCACTATGAACTACACCTAGTTTGATAACAAACTACTTGACACAAATGCCCTCTTTTGATGCTAAAATAGCAGTCATATACTTCGCCTTTTGTTGTAGTATCAGTCACAATGTCTTAACTTTGGAACTCATCCAAATCCATTATGGAACTCACTTTCCATTATATTGTGCCACCCTTAGTTTAGATTGAGATAAACTTAATTTGTACTTTGTGACAAAACTAGTATCAATGTAGTACTTTTACAATGAACTAACCATCTATTTGTCACTTCTACAAATAATATACTCTTAGTTCTTCCAAAAGATCATAAGAATATCCTTACTATTGTCCAATCATCATCTTACGAATCATTCTGGTATATGCTCACAACATTTAGAGCATAGGACATATCTGGATTTGTACATATCACAGTATGATTGATATAAATACTTTTTGTGATTTCATACATCAAGTATCAATCTATACTTGATTATTTGTTTCACTTTACCAAATGTCAATACACTTGAATATATCATCAACATTGAACTCTTTCAATCCTTTCTGTGCGACAAGAACCTTTTCTTGTAGTTTCTATATTGAACTCATTCAATATCTCGTTTATGTACTTCTGGCACAACCATATTAGCGTCTATTGATGCCAAATATTTGGGTTTTGCCTAAGTCTTTCATCGGGATGAAATTCTTAATATGTGTTAATAAAAGATACATTATTTCCAATCAACAATATGTCTTCCACATAATGTATTAGAAACATGTCTTAGCGCTCCCACTTAATTTCTTGCAAATGCAAGCATATTCATTGTCTCTGATGAACTTTTAAACTCCTTTAACAGTTTCATCACAGTGAAAATTCCAACTCCGCGATGCTCAATTTAACCATTGAAGTTTGCATATGCTTTTAGCATCCTTTTGAATTAACAAAACCCTATGGACCGTGTTATGCACATGTCCTAGGTAACGATTCTATTAGAAGAACTTGTTTTTTTATTCAACTACCATATAACAAATTATATGTAGTGGTTGCTACATTAATCCGTCTAGACTAAATATCACTATGAAAGATCAAATCTTGTCATAGTCAACCTTTGAACATTTTGTGAACTCTTTCCCAACATGTCGACTATTTCATAGATGTAAAACATCCATGTCTATTTCTTTATAGATCCGCACACACCTGTAAGGTCTTACACCTTTCTCGAGGGTCCTTCAAGTTCAAAACTTGATTTCTCGTGTATGGAACTATCACGGATTTTATGGCTTCAAGCCATTTGAGTCGAGGGCCCATCATCGCTTCTTTGCATGTAGTCGGTTCATTATTCTCAAATAATGATTCAACCCTCAAATCTTGGTATTTGATTTTTTACCCGATCTACTTGTTTCAATAGGAACTTAGATCTCCGTGACCACAACCTTTGAGGCACGTGAGCCATGAGCATTGTTGCCGCCTCCGGAACACTTTTCGGCGCAAGAACTCGCACATATAGCTAAGGTTCTTTTAACCTTATCAAAGTTCTATTGTCCTCCCACTTTTCTTTTCACGAAAAATTCCTTCCCAAAGAAACTTGACGTTCTAAGCGACAAACACTTTTGTCATTGGTGTTATGGAGGAATACTCAACAGTTATACAAAGACAGGTTCATCCGACTTTGGTTGCAAACATCTTTCTTATGCATAGCAAACCATTGTTTAAGAAAGGACAACTTGGGTTTTATCCCAAACCATAACTTTATATGGTGTCATTTCAACGGATTATGATGGAGCTCTTTTAAGTGGAAAAACGGTAATCTCTAAAGCTTTTAATCTTTAAAATATAATGGAAGTTTTATGAATTATACCTTTGATCTTACCATGTCAAACAAGGTTTAATTACATATCTCGAACGCTCCATACCCTTATGGTGTTTCGGGAAATGCAAATCCGCAACGATTCCTTAAATCTTAGGTATTATGCTAAACTCAGTAACTCAAATATCTTCCTTTATGATCTTTATCATAAAGCTTATATTCTTGTTACAATGATTTTGCACTTCATCTTGAAAGTCTTTGAACTTTTCAAATGTTTCATACTTCATCCTTATTAAGTAAATATTCATATATTCACTCAAAATTTGGAAAAAGCAAATGAAGTTAAAATCCATCGCTCTTGACTACACATAATGGACTTCGTACAACAATATGTACAAATTTCAATAAGCTAGTCTTTCGTTCCCTTTTGGCCTATGATCGAAGTTTCAATTATCTCTAGGAAAGTTTCACAAGTGTCATTTGATCAAAATCAAAGACTCCAAAATTCCATCCACATGGAGTTTCTTCATGTTTTCTTTTCAGAATAATTTAAACGGCGATGTCACTTCCTAAGTGATCTTTCAATCAATTTGTCTTTCGACATCTTTAGCACTAGTTTTATGGATGTGATGTCTCCAACGAGATTTGCGAATCCATCTTTTATGGATTACGACAATTATTTGAACAACCCTTTTGTTCTCATAATACTTGATAAAACAAATCTTTGAAGGCAAGCTTTGATGTTTAACGAGCAACACAATAACCCTTTATTTGTTTTCGATGAACATCATCACATATTCTTTTGCTAGTTACTTAGGCCATTGTAGTTCATGAATTGTGTTGTTTCGTATGACGATTATTCAGTATCAAATACTTGAGAACCACATTGTTTAATAAGCAAAGAATATAGCCATAACATGTATATCATCTATATACTTAAGCTGAACAATTCTAGTCTTTTTCCTTTCTGCCATATATTTATGAGATTCTCTTTCAGTATTTCCTTTTCTGTTTGAAAGAATCTATCAACATCAATAGTGGAGTCATACATATGACATATAGTCCAAAGCGTGTATAATTAAATACCAATGTCTTTGGACTTGCACTTTGAAGTAGATCACCATCATCAAATATTTGGTGTTCTTTCAAATTCCTTTCTTTAGTAATCTCTTGGTGTAGTAAACATTTTACCTACATAAAATATTCACCCTTATCATGGAATCGTCCATGATCAAGCTACTGTTAGCTTATAACGATGAATTATGAGTATAATGTTGCTATCCAAAACCTTTTGGAGGATTAGGACAACAAGTGTCTCCAACCTTTTGAAAATTCTCATCAAATATGAGAACATGACTTTAGCCATATTATACTCTATCATGTTGCAACCAAAACTTCGTTTCAGATATCACAATATCTTCCACACATCATGGTTTCTGAAACAACTCTTTCAGATCCTAGATAACCTTGATATTAAGATAATCCTTTGAATATCAAGAATCATGGAAACAAACATGATACTAACACTTGGAATTGTTACTCTTGATTTAATACTAATTATTAAACTTCATGGAGTAACCGGAACTTACTGAAAGTTTGCAATAGGACTTTTAAACTTTAGATTAACACTTCAAAACAATACGATACAAATTCGTAAAGTAACTAACCAGAATTCTATAGTTCTATTATCTCAATTATAACTAAGCGCAAGGTGGTAAACGGATGCCAATGACTACAACAACTATGCAATTTCACTTTGATTTAGTTTATGATAAATTGAGTTCTAATTAATAATTAAATTAATCTAGGTGAACTCCCACTCAAAACAATATCCCTCACATTGTTTTAGTGATCACACGAACCAAATCCACCACATCAAAACCGATCATCACGAGAGTTGATATAGCTTCAATGGCGAACAATCAACATGTTCATCATATCTACTATATGACTCATGCTCTACCTTTCGGTAATCCGTGTTCACGAGGCCATGTGCATACATGCTAGGCTCGTCAAGATCAAACCTTAGTTTCTGCATGAGCAAATCTGGCTTTCTCACGTTGTATACACTTGCAGAATCTAACACACCCAATCATCACGTGGTGCTTCGAAACAACAAGCTTTAGCAACGGTGCTAACTAAGGGTGAACACTTTATGACTTGAAATTCATGTGCATGAGGGATCATCTTATAATTCTACCGTCGTCTACTAAGAAATACAAGATGCATAAAGGATTAACATCACATGCAATTCATAATATGTGATATGATATGGCCTTTCTTCTTTGTGCTTCCAATCTCCATCTTCAAGCACGAACATGATCTCCATCATCACCGACATTGCATCAAGGTCAATGATGCTTCTCCATGGTTGTCGTCCACCGGCTTCAACTATTACAACTACTTTGAATAGACACGCGGGTCTTAACAGAAATTAAAGACAACCATATGGCTCCTGCTGGTTGCCAACTTACAATAAGGAACATTGCATACATTAAATATAATCACAATCATGGCCATATCACATCACTGCACACCCCTGCAAAATAAAGTTAGACGCCTCTACTTTCTTTGCATATTTTACGTGGTTTGGGGCTTTCAATAAGTGTCATTCTAACTTACGAACAAGAACCAAAACATTGATACTAGCATTGTTGATCACCCGTTGTAAATTGGATCTTAACTATGCTAGGAGAAACAGGCACCCGCAAAGCCACTTATGCAATACAAGTTGCATGTCAAGCGTGGAGCAAGTCTCATGAACGATGTCATGTAAGGTTAGCCCGGGCCGCTTCATCCCAACATACCGCAAGATGCAAAGTACACAAGAAGCAATCGACAATAAAAGCATCAACGCCCACAATGACCATTGTGTTCTACTCGTGCAACAGATCTACATATAGACACGGCTCTGATACCACTGTTGGGGTTCGTAGCATGGAAAACAAAAAATTTCTATCGTATACAAACAAACAAGCCAAGATCTATCTACTAGATTGTAGCAACGAGTCAATGGAATAACTTACCCTCGAAGATTCCAAAGTGTTTAACGAGAGCAGATTCTCGTGGGTGATGTAGTCGTACTCTTTCCGATCTGAGGGGAAGTACATCTACGTTTGGAGAGGGGGTGGTTTCAAACCACCAACGCCACAAGAGGCCTCCCTTGTTCTCCGATGAATCTCACCCCAATGGGATCGATTCACCTTCCACTATATCGGCAACCTTCAAGGTGGAAGCCGGCACCGTTACAAGTTTGGGGCACACATCCACAACTTAATCGGAGGCTCCCAAATACAAGCAAGCTGTCAAAGCAAACAAAGACAAGCTTGTAAGAACAAAAACTCGAGCTAGGGTTTCCAACAAAACACTAGAGCAAAGGGGGCCTCAATGAAATGAGGGGAAATGAAGATCTCTTTTGGTGAAGTAGTAGATCGGGGACTCCTCCTTCGAATCCCAAAAGATCAAGGACTTTGGATGGTTGGATGATGAGATCTTGCGAATTTGAGTGGCTCCAATGGACTCCAATGGTGGGCAATGACTTTAATGTGCTGAGCAATTTGTCCCAAGGTAGGTGGAGGGGTATTTATACCCCTCCACGAAATAGGTGGCCGTTGGAGCATTAAATGACCGGTAGTACCGGTACTCAAGCGGTAGTACCGCTTGCAAGAGGTACTACCGGCCCAGTACCGGACCAAGTACCGGTGGATACCTTGTCCTTGAAGAAATCTTCAGTCTTGGGCGGTACCTCCCTGCGGTACTACCCCCAAGCGGTAGTGCCGGACGTCATAAGCGGTACTACCAGTTCGAGCGGTAGTACCGGTCCCAAGTACCGCTTGGTACTGACCAAAACGGAGAGGGGAGGGTGCTAGTCAGTATGCAGCGGTACCGATGAGCGGTACGACCGCCTCAAGCGGTAATCACAGCTTGTACTACCGGTTGGGCGGTAGTGCCTCGTGGTACCGTGGGTACCGACTAGTACTCACCCTTCTCTCTTTGATCGGTGCCAAAGCGGTACTAGAACCGGTAGTACCGGTGTCAAGCGGTTGCGTGTCCCAGTACTACCGGTTGACACAGAAGTTTTGCAAGGGGAAAACTGCTATGCCATGACTTGTGCCTTCTTTTGTCAATCCTGTGATAAACTTAGTACACGGTTAAATCGATAAATGTATTGTTATCAAACATCAAAATCAGAGGGATTAGAAAAATGATCTTTCAATCTCCCCCTTTTTGGTGTTTGATGACAATACACTTTTGCAGGATGATTTTAACAATAGGCAACTGAGATTTGTAAACTAGAGAAGACACTCCCGCTAGATGTGTAGAGACAAATCTCCCCCTCTATTTTACAAACCCAACATGGGTGCACAAGTATGGAAACTAGCATTTGAAGACTTACCTTTGCCCAAAACATGTGATGAGGAATAAATAGACAATAGGTGTTGCATAACATCACAAGATGGATCCACAGACATAAATCACATAGTCGCATAAGATGGATCCAACCACAAAGTTTCACATACGACATAAACACATAGTAGTCTCACACATAGAATAGAGAGAAATCGAAGTTCACAAGCAATAAAAAGGATCAAGAGAAGAGCGAGCTTGTGACTTCCCATGCAACACCCGTGCCTAAAGTGCAACTTCTCCCCCTTTGGCATCAAGACGCCAAAAAGGGACAAGTGTAGAGCTAATGCCCCAAAGATCAATCATCATACTCCTCCTCCTCCTCTTCCTCCTCATCCTCAAGATCCTCCTCATCTTCATATGTAGGTGGGGCGCGGTGCGAGGAAGAGACATCATCGTCCCAACGGCTGTGCTGAGAAATCCACTGATCTTCTGGAGTGATATTGTTCTCGGATCCCTCAGAGATGGTCAACCCTTGAGCAGACATGAGCTCCTTCCGAGCACAGGCTTTCTTTGCATTTCGTCGCCTCATACATACGCTTCTGGTTGTCAACCTGGAAGCAGAAGATCTTCTTGAGCTTGACCTCCATCCTTTTGGCCCAAGAGGGCTTGGCGTGCTTGCGGCGAGAGATCTCAAAGTCATCGTCATGACCACTGTCAGCATGCTCAGAGTCATCCTCATCCTCATCCTCCTCACCTGGTGCAGCGCGAGGTTTGGCATGAACCTTGATCTTGAGGGCCTTTGGCTTGTGCACAGCAAGAGAGCGAGTGGAGGCGTCAGCAAACAGCAGGGGCACTTGGACACAATGAGGGCCATAATGTAAGGCGCAAAAGGTGGAACCCTCCGAGTGTGAGCAGCCGCAACCATCTCATTCCAAATGTAGTCTGTCACATCAAGGGGTTGACCGGTTTCTCTGTTGAGGAAGGTGTTGAACAGCAAGTCAACGGAGAAGCCATGTATCTCATCCTTGTTGCCATGAGGAGCCACAGGCCTCACGGAAAATGCGATGGAGAATGTCATAAGTGGGAGGAGGTCCTTGATTTTACCAGCAATCCCACGGCCTCGAATATACAATGGTGGAGGACATCCTTTTGGGATTCTCCCGCATGTGGCAGCGGAAACCACAAGGAATGTCCCGACCGCGATCCTCATACCCCAAAATGGCAGCAAACTCCGCAAGCGTAGCCTCCTTGACAGCACCTTGAGTCATCCATGTAATCTTCCGAGTGCGGCCAGTGTGGAAGTGAGCAGTGGCATAAAAGTGGCAGATGAGCAGGGGATCATAGTCATGCAGAAACTGCATAATGGGGATCATACCAAGGTTTGAGCAGATTTCCTTAGCTTCACCAAAATAGTCAGAGTTCTTGTCAATGTGGCCCAAGTCAATCCACTGCTGAGGCACCACCAACTGGGTATTGGTCATAAGAACCTCATGGTACACACGCTCTTGGAAGTCATCATAGAAAAGACTGTCCGCCCTTAGCGCGCTCCTGCTGTGAGAGTATGCATTGTCCAGACGGAGAGCCCTAAACTCTGCCTCAGAGATGTCAGAGAGTGACTTTGGCCCAGATGGCCCAGAACTGAGACTCTTGGTATGCCCAGTGGAAGGGGGGCGAGGGGGAGGGGCTCTGCCACACCCAGCTGAGCGCTTGGTAGCCCCTTCGCGACCCCCACGACCACCTCGAGTGGTAGGCAACTTGGAACGGCGTCTAGGCTGAGGCATAACTTCTTCCTCAGACTCAGTTTCTTCCTCAACAATCTCACGGTCAGACTTGGAGCGCTTCCGTGCACCCCGAGAACCACCTGCATCTGTGAAAGCACGAGGGAGGAAAGCACGGAGATAAGGACACAAGAATCAAGAAGGCAATACCGAGAGAATCTACAAGTTTGAGCGAACACGATGGGAGTGGACGGTACTACGGACGACAAGCGGTAGTACAAGCTTCAAGCGGTAGTACCGGAAAAGTTCCGATTACCGGTTGAGCGCACACAGGTTGTCGATCTGATGGGAACGACCCAAATTGACAATGTATCGTTAAATTGAAGATCCACGCGGTAACAAGGAATAATATGGCAAGACAACCTTGCAAGTAGTCAATTTCTCCACGGATCTAAGCCAAAACCTAGATCTAATGGGGAAATTAAACAAGAAGAGGAGGGCGGTTGTACCGGATCCATGGCGGTGGAAGGAGTGGAGCTTGCGGAGGCGAATCAAGGGAATCCGGAGGAGGAGGCGGCAGAGCCTTCAAGATCTCCGGTGGCCTTGAGTAAGACAGGGGGAAGTGGGAAATAATGAGGCACTGAGGGGTGCCTCTCCCCACGCGCCCCTTATATACCTGGAACCGTCAACCGGTAGTACCGGTTGTTGGAGCGGTACTACCGCTTGGAAGTGGTAGACATGCGGTAGTACCGTTCCTGGAGAAGTTTGCCAGGACATGACCTGGGAACTTCCCAGGTGCGGTAGTACCGCTCTCACATCCGGTAGTACCGGTTCCATCTGAGTCCAAAGCCAGGGATCAAGGATGATTCTTGTGCGGGAAGAGAGAGGGTTTTCATGAGGGAGTACGGAGGCTTGGGTTAAGACAAGAGAGCTGAGAAGCACATGCACTCTAAAACCAAATGGAGGAAACAACTAAACACCAAACTAGAGTGCACGAGACTAAGAAGGACGAAGACACTTCAAAATAGATGGCAAATAAGAGTGAAGACCAAAACAACCAAGTGACAAACATGAGTACGCACATCCAACCTCTCGACTGAGAGGGGGCGGTGGCCTAGGCCACCATATTTGAGTATACTCGGCTTGGCACCACGAAGATATATCTTGGGTCCATTACCGAAACTCATCATTGAGCTCACATATCACAAAATGATATTAAGAGGAATGATTTTTGTTTAATTTGTGCATAATGGGGGGAGGGATAGTCCAATCAATTAGGACCGCACTCCCCCTATTTCCATGCCTACACCTAAACCAAACAAGGGTCGAGAAATAGGTGAGAGTGCAAGATAATCAAGTCAAACTCCTGGAATCTACGATATTTAGTTCATTCCTCAAGTAGCAGAACCTTGCTTCATCAAGTGGCTTCGTGAAGATATCGGCAAGTTGATCTTTGGTTGATACATAGGATAGATCAATATCACCTCTAGCAACATGATCTCTAATAAAGTGATGTCGAATCTCAATATGCTTTGTCCTTGTGTGATCCACCGGGTTGTAAGCAATCTTGATGGCACTTTCATTGTCACATAGAAGAGGCACTTTGTCACAATGGACACCGTATTCCTTTAAAGTTTTCCTCATCCATAGCAATTGGGTGCACGCACTAGCAGCAGCAACATACTCGGCTTCGGCGGTGGAGAGAGAAATACAATTTTGCTTCTTAGAAGACCAACATACCAAGGACCTACCAAGGAATTGGCAAGCCCCGGATGTTGATTTTCTATCATCCTTGTCTCCCGCCCAATCCGAGTCCGTGTATCCACAAAGAGCGAATGTTGAGCCTTGAGGGTACCAAAGACCATAAAATGGGGTATGAACTAAATATCGAAAGATTCTCTTGACCGCCATTAAATGGATTGCCTTGGGGGCCGGTTGATATCTTGCACACACACCTACACTCAACACAATATCGGGTCTAGATGCACAAAGGTAAAGCAAAGAACCAATCATAGACCGGTATACCTTTTGATCCACATCTTTACCATTTGGATTTTGTTCTAGATGAGTCTTTGTTGCCATGGGAGTTGGGGTTCCATTCAAATCTTGCATTTTGAATCTCTTGAGCATATCTTGGGTATACTTGGCTTGATTGAAGAATGTTCCTCCTCTAACTTGCTTGATCTCAAACCCAAGGAATACTTTCAACTCCCCCATCAAGGACATCCGGAACCTACTAGTCATAAGCTTCGAGAATTCATCATTAAAAGCTTTGTTAGAAGAGCCAAAGATAATATCATCAACATAGATTTGGCATACGAAAAGCTCCCCATTAACTCTCTTAGTAAAAAGAGTGGGATCAATTTTCCCAACCTCAAAGCCACGGTCAAACAATAACTCTCTAAGGTGCTCATACCACGTGCGTGGGGCTTGCTTGAGCCCATAGAGCGCCTTATCAAGTTTGTAGACATGGTTTGGGAAGTTGGGGTCCTCAAATCCCGGGGGTTGCTTGACATATACCAATTCATTCAAGGGACCATAAAGGAATGCACTTTCTACATCCATTTGTTGCAACTTAAAGTTATGGTGTGCCGCAAAAGCAAGAAGGATACGGATGGACTCAAGGCGAGCCACGGGTACATAAGTCTCTCCATAATCAATGCCTTCAATTTGGGAATAACCTTGTGCAACCAATCTAGCCTTGTTCCTTACAATAATCCCATGCTCATCTTGCTTGTTCTTGAATATCCACTTTGTTCCAATAACATTGCGGCAATCCTTTGGCTTCTCCACTAACTTCCACACTTTGTTTCTCTCAAAGTTGTTGAGCTCTTTGTGCATAGCTTCTAACCAATCCGAGTCTTCAAGAGCTTCCCACACTTTATTTGGTTCAATCATGGAAATGTGCGCTTGATGTTCACTGAACCTCTTCAATTGTGCTCGTGTGTAAATACCTTTCCTTAAATCTCCAACAACATTTTGGAGGGAGTGGTCTCTTATTTCCAACATTCTTTCCTTTCTAGCTTCGCGACGAGCGTGGATCTCCTTGTTGTTTCTTGGAGGACCCTCTTCATCATTTTGATCCTCGTCTTGACCATCAACTTGACCTTGATCATTATTGGATTCATTCTCTATATTGGGAGGCACGGATTGACCTTGGTCTTGATCAAGTGTTCTTCTAGCCTCAACTTGAGTATCCCTCAAAACAGCTTGGATGGATCTTCCTTGGCAAATTGACTTGACTCCACTTGACACCCCATCAGATGGATCACGTTCCCTTTGACTAGAGTTCACACAATGATCACTATGTTGAGGGTCCACATCTTGTCTATGGCTTGAGTCAACATCCTCCTCGGTAGATGGAGCATGTTGAGGTTGTGAAGATGAGGGCTCCACTCGAGTGGAGCATAGTTCTTCTCGATCCGCCATAAGGGGTTCCTCAATGGGGCGGATATAACCCACACCATTCTTCCTATGGCATCCTGAGGCATTTCAACATCTGCATCACAAGCATCAACACGCCCCCCTTGGGGACCATCATATTCTTCGAAGGTCACACTACAAGGTTCTATGACAACTCCGGAGAGCTTGTCATAGATTCTATAAGTGTGAGATTCGAGACCATAGCCAACAAAAATACCCTCTAATGCTTTAGATTCGAATTTGGACAAACGAACACCTTTGATGAGATAGAAACACTTACAACCGAACACCCGGAAATAAGATATGTTGGGCTTGTTACCGGTAAGTATCTCATATGGAGTCTTGTTGATTTTCTTGCGGAGGTAGAGCCGGTTTGAAGCATGGCAAGCGGTGGAGACAGCTTGCCCGAAGTTGTATGGAGATTTAAACTCCGCCAACATGGTCCTAGCCATCTCAATAAGAGTCCGGTTCTTCCTTTCGGCCACACCATTTTGTTGAGGGGTGTATGCGGAATCTTGATGCTTAATCCCCTCATCACTAAGAAAGTCATTCAAGGTGTAGTTTTTGAACTCGGTGCCGTTGTCACTTCTTATAATCAACACGGGAACATTGTGTTGCCGTTGAACCAAGTTGATGAAGTCGATAAAAGTCCTTTGAGTTTCACTCTTCAACTTGAAGAAATAAACCCAAGACTATCTTGAAAAGTCGTCAACAATCACCAAACAATATTTCTTCCCACCAAGGCTTGCATGAGATGGAGGACCAAATAGGTCCACATGAAGAAGTTCCAAGATCTTGTTAGACTTGATTTGGTTCGTGGGCTTATGAGGAGCGTCATGCATCTTCCCTAGAACACATGCCCTGCAAACACGATCTTTGGCAAAGGAAACATTTTCTTTTAGTCCAACAATATGGCCCTCTTTATGGAGACTTTGCAAAGTTCTCATATTGACATGGGCTAGTCGGCGGTGCCATAGCCAGCCCACATCGGCCTTTCCGTATAAGCACATCGGACCTGCAGTGGCTTGCCCCGAAAAGTCCACCACATACAAGTCATTTTCGACGTACCCAACGAAAACGACCTTGAGAGACTTGCTCCACAAGAGGACCACAATATCATTATCAATAAAGATGGAAAAGCCCATCTTTCCAAGTGCACGGACAGAAAGTAAATTGTAACCAAGGGTTTCAACAAGCATGACGTTCACGCGTGTAATGTCGTGAGCCACCACTACCTTGACGAAACCCATTACCGTAGATTTTGACTTGTCGGCATATGTGACGGTGATTTGATCTTCATTTGACACGAAGTCCTTGACAATAGACGAGCTTCCGGTCATATGACAAGTGCAGCCACTATCAAGCACCCATTTTGAACCTCCGGAAGCATAGGTCTACAAAAGATCAAGCTAGTTTTTAGGTACCCATTTTTCAATGGGTCCTCTTTTGTTAGCAACAAGGGTCTTGGGAACCCAAATAGACCAAGCAATATAACCATCATACGGACCAACATATTTTGCATACACATCACCATAGTAATCACGCATAAGAACATAGTGAGGGTTAGCACTTCCCGCAAAATCGTCATGAGACATAGTTTTGCCAATTGTGGTCTTACTTCCCACAATGGTCTTGTTGGTCTCTTGTGCGGGCTTGTCCTTCTTCTTCTTTGTTTTGGAGACAAAACCAATGCCCCCTTTATCTCCACTACGCCTTTGCTTGCTCAAAAGATCATCAATAGACTTGTTACCTTGTGGAAATGTGGTCTTTGCAAGCACCCCCTTCAACCTAGCATTCTCTTCAAGGATAGTCGTGCTACTCGATGGAATGAAGTTACTAGGTGAAGGAATATTGGCCAATTGAGTTTGAAGCGTTTCATGGGACTTTGTGAGAGACAATAGTTCACTCTCCAAGGCTTTGTGGGCCTTGTTAAGCAAGCTAAAGTCCTCGGCAAGTTTTTCATGAACCACACCAAACTCAACCTTGTCCTTTTTAGATCTTTTGTATTTGGCAATAGCATGATCACGCTCTTTAATGAGTTTGTTAACAATAATGTCATTAGCCTCATCAATCCCTTCAAGTTTTGACTCAAGGGACAACCTAGTCTCTTGTTCTTCTTCTAGAGCATTGCTTAACGCCTCTAGTTCAATCATATGTTCATGCCCAATTTTACATCTAACATCTAGAAGTTCTTGAGTGTGGGAGAGTTGATCTAAGATGTTCCCAAAATGTAGTTTAACATCACCTTCTAGGTTAGTCATGAACTCATCAAAGGCAATTAATTCCTTTTTAACATCAAGAGACATTTCATCATCAATTTCATCATTATCTAATTGAGTAGAGTGGGATGGTGAGGATACCTCCGTTCCTCTTGCCATAAGGCAAGTGACGTCCTTGGAGGAAGAGTTCTCATTTGGAGAGTCGAAGAGTGAGAGTGTCAGAGTAGAGGTGGTGGCTAGACTAGCCATACCATGTGAGGTTTCTTCTTCTTCCTCATCTTCATCATCGTCAATATCGGAGGAGTATTCTTCATGAGTGATCAAGACAATTTCTCCCGATTTCTTGTTGATGGGGTTCTTTTTGACGAAAGGTTTCTTGTAGGGTGCCTTGAGAGTCTTCTTCAACACAAGCTTCCCACCATTATCTTCTCTCTTCTCATAGGGGCAGCTTGCCACAAAGTGGTAGCGGTCACCACAATTGAAGCAAGTTCTCAATCTAGTGGCATTCTCTCTTTTCCCATTTGGATTGCTTCTCCGTTGCATTTCCATCTTGGCCTTGGCGGGATTCTTCCAAAAGTTCTTTGCATAGAAAGCCATATATTGACTGTGAGCAATCTTGACATCATCGGGATGGTCCAAGGAGAGGCCTTCATCACTATCATCTTCATCTTCAAAGTTCACAACTTTGGCCTTTAAAGCAACATTGACCACATTGCTCATACCGAGGGCACGAGCACGGGCATCTTTGGCGTTCTTGGCGGCTACCTTGAAAGCGGCCATCTCTTGCATAACTTCGTTTGAGGTCATGAGATGGTAGTTGTGTCTTCCTTGTAGGCTCTTCAAGTCGGTGGGCTCAAAAGGCATGAGTGCACTCACATATTTCCTTTTTATCCATGCATCATCCACATGTGAGGCACCCACATTTCTAAAAGCGGTGGCGGTGGTCTTGAGCCTTAGATACATGTCTTCGTGATCTTCACCTTCTTTCATGTAGAAACCTTCGGCTTCATTGCTTAGAGCATCATATCTGTTCCTCCTCATACTCTCATTTCCAACAAACAACACAGTGAGAGCATCCTAGGCTTCCTTGGCAATGCTAAAGTGCTCAATGTGTGGATAATCCTTTGTTCCCAATCCTTGTTGAATCATATGCAAAGCAGTCGCATTGAGTTGACTGTTGACAACCTCTCTTCTTGTCAAGTTGTTTGGATCCCCAATAAAGAGTCCATGCTCGATGATGTTCCATAGTTCAATGCAAGAGCTGCATGAGTTCTCATTAGTGATTGCCATTGAGCAAAAGTAGCAGACTCTTCAAGCTTAGGTGGGTCACCTCTATTGTACACATGAGGGTGAGGGATGGGAGGATCGGAGAGTACCAAGTGTCACGGTGCGCCTTCCCCCATCAGGTCGTGTGGAGGAAATAGTAGTGTCTAGTTTATCCCCTACCACCATACCTTCGGGGGATACCGGAGTATTCCCTTTAGGTGCGGATGGTAGTTCCTCTTGAGGGGAAGGGGGTGATGAGCCATCTTTGTCTTTAAGAAGTTGCTCAAGCATCTTCTTGACTTCGTTGACCAAGGAAGAGCTCAATCTTGTTTCCAAGTTTCTGAGATCTTCCATGGTCACCGGAGTTGACTCACTACCACCTTCCCCTTCTTGGCTACCCATATTCTCTTAGGCGGTAAAGCCCGAATAAAGAGCCGAGGCTCTGATACCAATTGAAAGGATCGTATGGGCACCTAGAGGAGGGGTGAATAGGTGCTACTTCAAATTTTCTTCTTTTTCAAATTAAGGTTTGACAATAAGGTAAATTCTCTAGATAATGCAACTACGGTGAATTTACCTATATGAAAAAATGCAAGAGCTACCACAACACAAAGAAGTAACAAGTAAGTAAGGTGCGGTAAAGGAGAGAGGTAACCGAAAAGTGGACACGGAGACACAAGGATTTGTTTCCCGTAGTTCCTTCCTTTTGAGGGGAAGTACGTCTACATTTGGAGAGGGGGTGGTTTCAAACCACCAACGCCACAAGAGGCCTCCCTTGTTCTCCGATGAATCTCACCCCAATGGGATCGATTCACCTTCCACTATATCGGCAACCTTCAAGGTGGAAGCCGGCACCGTTACAAGTTTGGGGCACACATCCACAACATTATCGGAGGCTCCCAAATACAAGCAAGTTGTCAAAGCAAACAAAGACAAGCTTGTAAGAACAAAAACTTGAGCTAGAGTTTCCAACAAAACACTAGAGCAAAGGGGGGCCTCAATGAAATGAGGGGAAATGAAGATCTCTTTTGGTGAAGTAGTAGATCGGGGACTCCTCCTTCGAATCCCAAAAGATCAAGGACTTTGGATGGTTGGATGATGAGATATTGCGAATTTGAGTGGCTCCAATGGACTCCAATGGTGGGCAATGAATTTAATGTGCTGAGCAATTTGTCCCAAGGTAGGTGGAGGGGTATTTATACCCCTCCACGAAATAGGTGGCCGTTGGAGCATTAAATGACCGGTAGTACCGGTACTCAAGCGGTACTACCGGCCCAGTACCGGACCAAGTACCGGTGGAGACCTTGTCCTTGAAGAAATCTTCAGTCTTGGGCGGTACCTCCCTGCGGTACTACCCCGAAGCGGTAGTACCGGACGTCATCAGCGGTACTACCGGTTCGGTAGTATCTGGGTCCCAATACCGCTTGTATCGACCAAAACGGAGGGAGGGTGCTAGCCAAGATGCAGTGATCGATGAGAGATGACCGCCTCAAGCGGTAGTACCGCTTAATACTGTTACTACGGTTGGGCGGTAGTGCGCTCCGTGGTACGGTGGGTACCGACTAGTACTCACCCTTCTCTCTTTGATCGGTGCCAAGCGGTACTAGAACCGGTGTTAAGCGGTAGTAATGCGGTCAGGTCCCAGATTTACGGTTGACACAGAAGTTTTGCAAGGGGAAAACTTCTATGCCATGACTTGTGCCTTCTTTTGTCAATCCTGTGATAAACTTAGTACACGGTTAAATCGATAAATGTATTGTTATCAAACATCAAAATCAGAGGGATTAGAAAAATGCTCTTTCACTTAGCCATAAGGCACATGTGAGAACTGGAGGAAGGTGATGATGAGATTGCACTTGAAGCTCTCTTCAAGACCTTGTCTTGACCCATAGAATCTTCATTTTCCTCTACATGGTTAGCAACACAAGAACTAGAGGAAATAGAAGCATTTTTATCATGGCAACAAGACAACATGAGCATATCATCATGAGATTTGTTCAAGTCATTTCTACATGATATGCAAGGACTATTAACACAAGAATGTGAGGAATTTTGAGTGCTAGAAGTGTTAAGTTCCAAAGATAGATCATTGGAACTAGATAGATATGAGGGATTACAAATAGTGAACACACTATCCATATTGCAATTTCTATCACCACTCACCATATCATTACCTTGTGAAAAATCACATGTTGGTGAAGTGGTAGACGAAGAGAACTCATCTCGGCCGGAAGTGGAAGCAAAACAATCATCCTTAATAATGTTGGACTTGCTATATTTATCTTGAAGCTTGGTCCATATCTCACGAGCACTTGAATAAGGCATGATAGAAGAAAGAACTACATTGCTCACAACATGCACAAGAATTTTAGTAGCTAGAGCATCTATATGAGAGTTCAACTTCTCCTCTAAAGATTCGATTTGGGTATCCATAGGAGAAGAGAAACCCACATATAGATAGCCCTCGATAATTGGGTGAATTTCCCGAAATAAATTAAGCATGCGAATTTTCCAAACATCATAATTTGTGCCATCGAATGTGAGCGTGTCCTTGTGCACTAATCCCCTAGCCGACATCTTTACTCTCAAGGCGGAAAAGCCTAAAATGAGAGACCGGGCTCTGATACCAATTGAAAGGATACGAATGTCGCCTATAGGGGGGGTGAATAGGCGATTAAAACTTTTCCTAGAGTGGCTCAACAAAGGCGGAATAAAACTAGTGTTTACTTTGTTAAGCACAACCTAGAACAACTAAGGTTCACCTATGTGCACCAACAACTTATGCTAAGCAATACAAGCAACAAAGTGATAGCAAGATATATAGTACTTCAAGCACGAAGGCTATCACAATGTAGAGTGCATAAGTAAAGAGCTCGGGTATAAAGATAACCGAGGCACGCGGGGACACCGATATTTTACCGAGTTCCTCCCAACATGGAGTACGTCTCGTTTGGAGAGGGGGTGGTATCAAACCACCAACGCCACAAAAGGCCTCCCTTATTCTCCGGTGAATCTCACCCCAATGGGATCGATCCACGCTTCCACTATCGGTGCACTTGTCGGTGGCAACCGGAACCTCTCACAAGGTTGGGGCACAACTCCACAACTTAATTGGAGGCTCCCAACAAATTCCACCAAGGCCACAATGCCACCAAGGCCACAAACCGTCTAGGGTTCCAAGAACCCAAGAGGGACAAGCTCCAATGAGTAACTCAAATCAAATCCTCCAAAGAGAACTCAAACCGATGCACCAAATGCAAATGGCAAGAACACCACAAAGGTGCTAAAATATCTCTCTCCCAAATTCCACCAGAGCTACAAAAGCTTATGGGGGAATAAGAGAGGAAGAACAATGGAGGAAATCCACAAAAGACTCCAAGATCTAGATCCCAATATGTTCCCCTCACTTAGAGGAGAGATTGATTGGTGGGATTGTAGATCTAGATCTCCTCTTTCAAATCCCTCAAGAATATGCAAGAATCATTGGAGGGATTGAGAGAAAGCAAGCTCAAGAAGGTCAACAATGGAGGGGAAAACTTGCAAGAATGGTTGGAGAACCATTGGGGAAGAAGGCCCCTTAAATAGGTTCCCCGAAAATCCAACCGTTGAAGCCAAAAAAACGCGAATCCCGGTACTACCGGACAATCCCTGGGGATCCCAAGTCACCAAACGCACCTTTTTCAGTACCGACCGGTACTACGGGGCGGTCCGGGTACTACCGGACCCTGGTCCGGTACTACCGGTCATCCCTGAACGAAAACGACCATAACTTTTGCATCCGGACTCCGATTTTGATGATCTTGGGCTCGTTTCGAAGAGGACAACAAGCTCTAAAAGATAATGCAAAGAAACATTATAGTCCAGCAAGGGAGGATATATCCAAATTAAGAAAGGTTTAACCTCTATCAAAAAGATGAACCGATAAAACCTCCAACATAAAAAACGTAATAGAAAATGCATATGAAATCCGTTTTCGATGAACGAGAGCTTGTCATGGAGATTAACACAAGCTCTAAATCCTCACATGAGTAAGAACCAAATAATGGAAGGTTTTACCTATCTCTAAAATACAATCCGGTAAAACCTCCAAGATCAAAACGCAATAAGATATAAAAGGGAATCCGTTTTTGATGGACTAGAGCTTGTTATGGAGATTACCACAAGCTCTATATCCTCACATGGATAAGACCAAATAACAACCAAATATGATGATGCAAGTATGCAAAGGTTTGATCTCTCTCCGAACGATGTGACCGAGTTACTCATTCGAGATCCCCTCTTGATAGTACGGTTATCTATCCTAAACCCGGTCTCCCAACAAACATGAGACCGGCAAAAGGGAAAAACTATCAATATTATACCTTTTCCTTGAGCAATCCACTTGAGATCGATGTAGACGATCTTTTCCTTCTCAAGATGGACACCTTTCTTGATTCCTCATCATCGATCCATGATCACCGAGGATGGCAAGCATCAAACATGAGATCTTCTATAGATGGCGCATTTTGAGCTTGCACAACACATCTTCTTCTCATTTCATCTATCTTGAAGTCAACACATGCTCCAAGAAATGCCAATGGACAATCCCTACAAGTACAACTTAATACACACATTAGTCCATAAAGATTGTCATTAATTACCAAAACCACACATGGGGGACCAACATGTTCTTTTAACGGTTTTACAAAGATCTATCTTGGTTGCCCCGTATATCAATGAACACAAGAATTTAATACGCCTCAAACACCCGGGGCAGTCCGATGAATGGATTATAAGTGAACACATGGCGAGTTTTGGCGGCTGGCTGCAAATACTTCTCACGAATAACACCACTGTTGGGGATCAGCTGTACTTGTTGGCCCTTGTTTTGATGCAAATGGGTCAAGTTAACAGGAGGAGGGGTTGAGGTAGACAAGAAGTACGAAATGACAATGGTGGATCTCAACAATCTTATGAAGGTAGACAAGAACTTAGACGAACCATTCGTCCTAGCCAATGATGTGGCTCAGGTTTTCTATGTGAAGGACATGTCCTCCAGACCAAAAAAAAAGAAAAAATATGTAAACGAATACAACATATGATGAGCCAAAGCGCCACATAGTTATTTCAGGGAAAAGAAACATCGCGGGAATCGAGGACAAGACAGACATGTCAGAAGATTATAATAAGTTTGATGAAATTCCGCCCTTCACAGTGAAAACTGACCCAAGCATTCCGTTAAGTAAAGAAGATGCTCCATGGTTACGTCTGAAGCGATCATAAGGAAGGACATATGCCAAGAAGTTCATGCTCATATTATGTAACTCTAGTTCATGTTTTTATATTAATAAATGTCTTGAGTGTTAGTATTGTTTTGTGGATGGACCGGGACTATGAGAAGAAGTTGTCCCGATTCGTACTTACCATTAAGATATGATCTCCAAACGCGCGTGGTCACATATTAGGGAGTGCCTCTATGACCAGTTTCTTGGAGATGCCGGAGGACTGGGCTCCGTCGGCATCTCCCTGAAACTGGCCGTAGTGGTGTCCCTGCTCTCGAAAACCATCTTGCATCTTGTAACTTATCTAACTAGATCAATACACCTGGGAGCTAACTAATTTCACATATTAGAGAGTGCCTCTATGACCAGTTTCTCGGAGATGCCGGAGGACTGGGCTCCGTCGGCATCTCCCTGAAACTGGCCGTAGTGGTGTCCCTGCTCTCGAAAATCATCTTGGAGATGCCTCAAACTGGCTGGAGGACTGGACTCACAAGGATGCCTATTTATAGTACAAGCAGCTCGGCATAGTGTCGACACTTACGAAATAATGTCGACACTCACCCCTATTATTAGTGCTGACTCGTGTTTTGTCCCGGTTGGTGTCTCCAACCGGGACTAAAGGTTCATCTTTAGTCCCGGTTGGTGACACCATCCGAGACAAGGTACACGCTGCACGACATAATGTCGACACTCACCCCCATCATTAGTGCTGTCTGGCCCAGCCTGAAATCCCTCCAACCGTCCCATTTTTAGAACAATGTCATATTTCTTCTGTTAATAGTATATGTATTAAATGAGCCATTTTTCTTCCTTCTATTTCTTCCCTCCATATTTTTTCCCGCCATTTTTCTTCCCGCCATTTTTCTTCCCGCCATTTTTTCCCGCCAGTTCCTCCCTCCAGTTCTTCCCGCCAGTTCACTATATATTTATGTAGGGTTGGCCTCCATTGTCATTGCACATCTCTAGACTCATATCTGCAACCTCATCACTCTTTCACATGGCTACCACCGTAGCACTAACCCCAGGGAGGCGGAGGCGCTTTGCGCCTCGAACTACCCCTACCCGCCGACTCTGTGTCCCTGGCTTGGATGTCGAGCGCCAAGACGTTCCTCTGTCCCTCTAGGTGTGGCGCGCCGGATGGCCATCACGAACCACTACTACTTCGAGCTCATGCCGGAGCAGCGGAGGAATCCCAGATGGCATCCCGACTATTTCCCTACTTGGGAAGCCTTCTTCATGGATCGGCGTGAGAGGGCACTCGCCAGGCACGAGGAGGACGGCCCACCTCCTCCTAACTACAACGAGGCCGGCCGTCGGCTATGGTGGCGCGGTCGGACTCTCCAGAGCGTCATGGCCTATGACACTGCCGCCGACTCTAACCCCCGTCTGCGCTACTCTCAAGTCCAGCCCACGCGTACTCAGCCTTCAAGGTTCAATTACGGCGACCCCGACGACGACAGCGATGACGGCTGCGGCGAGTACGACGACTACAGTGGCGAGTATTACAGGTGTAGGCAGGAGCATGACTGAATCACTCCAACATTCCAAAATAAGTTTGGCCGATTGTTACTTAATCTGGCCATGTATCTTAATTTTCAGTTCTTTTATGTATCTTAATTTTCAGTCGTGCTTTATGTAACTTACTATTAGTTGCAATCTTTATTTTAATTCCAGTTCTATCTCCTTCACAAAATGACCTATCTCATTTGAGGTTTCTTGGCTTTCGGGTCAAATGACCAATGTTATGGCTAGAATCAAGGCATAGTTTGTGATAATATGGCCATATTGTGCATACATGTGCATCATGGCATGGAAAACAATGTTGCAAGAGGAAGTTTTCCTTTTTATCGCACCAAAAAGGCATTTTCCATTTTCCGAGCATAAAAAACGGACGGTTTTGTGAAGCAACCACCAAATGGCTAATTCAAAAAACCACCAACACATTTTACAAAAATACTAGACCACCATATATGGACAATGTACCAACAGGGGGATCTGAAACCTTTCCGTCCACCTCTGGTGAAAAAGACAAATTCCTGCCGAATCGGCAGGAAGTGGGTTAGATATGAACTACAGGTACATGATACGATGCTCATGAGTTTTTACAAAAATAATTTTTAGGTTCACAATATGCTATTTTATCAAAAGTCCAATGCAAGTTGAGCGAGGCTTGGCCCCGAGCTAAGAATCTTCATGCCCGTTGTTCGACAAAGTTTGACGATAGTTTAAAACGGGGATAAAAAAATAAAAAAAAGATCGAAACAGTGCGAAACCTTCGCGTGGTGTTATATTATGTGACATAGTTAGAAGCAAAAATCTCAAACTTGGTATATTGATTATGTCTCAAAAAAACCTTCATAAAATGACATATCTCATTCGAGGTTTCTTGGCTTTCGGGTCAAATGACCAATGTTATGGCTAGAATCAAGGCATAGTTTGTGATAATATGGCCATATTGTGCATACATTTGCATCATGGCATGGCAAACAATGTTGCAAGAGGAAGTTTTCCTTTTTATCGCACCAAAAAGGCATTTTCCATTTTCCGAGCATAAAAACGGACGGTTTTGTGAAGCAACCACCAAATGGGTAATTCAAAAAACCACCAACACATTTTACAAAAATACTAGACCACCTTATATGGACAATGTACCAACAGGCGGATCAGAAACCTTTCCGTCCACCTCTGGTGAAAAAGACAAATTCCTGCCGAATCGGTAGGAAGTGCGTCAGATATGAACTACAGGTACATGATACGATGCTCATGATTTTTTACAAAAATCATTTTTAGGTTCATAATATGCTAGTTTATCAAAAAACCAATGAAAGTTGAGCGAGGCTTGGCCCCGAGCTAAGAATCTTAGTGCCCGTTGTTCGACAAAGTTTGACGATAGTTTAAAACGGGGATAAAAAAATGAAAAAAGATCGAAACAGTGCGAAACCTTCGCGTGGTGTTATATTATGTGACATAGTTAGAAGAAAAAATCTCAAACTTGGTATATTGATTATGTCTCAAAAAAACCTTCACAAAATGACCTATCTCATTTGAGGTTTCTTGGCTTTCGGGTCAAATGACCAATGTTATGGCTAGAATCAAGGCATATTTTGTGATAATATGGCCTTATTGTGCATACATGTGCATCATGGCATGGAAAACAATGTTGCAAGAGGAAGTTTTCCTTTTTATCGCACCAAAAAGACATTTTCCATTTTCCGAGCATAAAAACGGACGGTTTTGTGAAGCAACCACCAAATGGCTAATTCAAAAAACCACCAACACATTTTACAAAAATACTAGACCACCATATATGGACAATGTACCAACAGGGGGATCTGAAACCTTTCCGTCCACCTCTGGTGAAAAAGACAAATTCCTGCCGAATCGGTAGGAAGTGGGTCAGATATGAGCTACAGGTACATGATACGATGCTCATGATTTTTTACAAAAATAATTTTTAGGTTCACAATATGATATTTTATCAAAAGTCCAATGCAAGTTGAGCGAGGCTTGGCCCCGAGCTAAGAATCTTCATGCCCGTTGTTCGACAAAGTTTGACGATAGTTTAAAACGGGGATAAAAAAATAAAAAAAGATCGAAACAGTGCGAAACCTTCGCGTGGTGTTATATTATGTGACATAGTTAGAAGGAAAAATCTCAAACTTGGTATATTGATTATGTCTCAAAATAACCTTCACAAAATGACCTATCTCATTCGAGGTTTCTTGGCTTTCGGGTCAAATGACCAATGTTATGGCTAGAATCAAGGCATAGTTTGTGATAATATGGCCATATTGTGCATACATGTGCATCATGACATGGCAAACAATGTTGCAAGAGGAAGTTTTCCTTTTTATCGCACCAAAAAGGCATTTTCCATTTTCCGAGCATAAAAAACAGACGGTTTTGTGAAGCAACCACCAAATGGGTAATTCAAAAAACCACCAACACATTTTACAAAAAATACTAGACCACCTTATATGGACAATGTACCAACAGGGGGATCTGAAACCTTTCCGTCCACCTCTGGTGAAAAAGACAAATTCCTGCCGAATCGGTAGGAAGTGGGTCAGATATGAACTACAGGTACATGATACGATGCTCATGATTTTTTACAAAAAAACATTTTTAGGTTCATAATATGCTATTTTATCAAAAAACCAATGAAAGTTGAGCGAGGCTTGGCCCCGAGCTAAGAATCTTAATGCCCGTTGTTCGACAAAGTTTGACGATAGTTTAAAGCGGGGATAAAAAAATAAAAAAAGATCAAAACAGTGAGAAACCTTCGCGTGGTGTTATATTATGTGACATAGTTAGAAGAAAAAATCTCAAACTTGGTATATTGATTATGTCTCAAAAAAACCTTCACAAAATGACCTATCTCATTCGAGGTTTCTTGGCTTTCGGGTCAAATGACCAATGTTATGGATAGAATCAAGGCATAGTTTGTGATAATATGGACATATTGTGCATACATGTGCATCATGGCATCGCAAACAATGTTGCAAGAGGAAGTTTTCCTTTTTATCGCACCAAAAAGGCATTTTTCATTTTCCGAGCATACAAAACGGACGGTTTTGTGAAGCAACCACCAAATTGCTAATTCAAAAAACCACCAACACATTTTACAAAAATACTAGACCACCTTATATGGACAATGTACCAACAGAGGAATCTGAAACCTTTCCGTCCACCTCTGGTGAAAAAGACAAATTCTCTAGAATCGAGGGAAGTGGGTCAGATATGAACTACAGGTACATGATACGATGCTCATGATTTTTTATAAAAATCATTTTTAGGTTCATAATATGCTATTTTATCAAAAAACCAATGCAAGTTGAGCGAGGCTTGGCCCCGAGCTAAGAATCTTCATGCCCGTTGTTCGACAAAGTTTGACGATAGTTTAAAATGGGGATAAAAAATAAAAAAAGATTGAAACAGTGCGAAACCTTCGCGTGGTATTATATTATTTGACATAGTTAGAAGGAAAAATCTCAAACTTGGTATATTGATTATGTCTCAAAAAAACCTTCACAAAATGACCTATCTCATTCGAGGATTCTTGGCTTTCGGGTCAAATGACCAATGTTATGGCTAGAATCAAGGCATAGTTTGTGATAATATGGCCATATTGTGCATACATGTGCATCATGGCATGGCAAAGAATGTTGCAAGAGGAAGTTTTCCTTTTTATCGCACCAAAAAGGCATTTTCCATTTTCCGAGCATAAAAACGGACGGTTTTGTGAAGCAACCACCAAATGGCTAATTCAAAAAACCACCAACACATTTTACAAAAATACTAGACCACCTTATATGGACAATGTACCAACAGAGGGATCTGAAACCTTTCCACCCACGGTAAAAGACAAATTCTGTAGAATCGGTAGGAAGTGGGTCAGATATGAACTACAGGTACATGATACGATGCTCATGATTTTTTACAAAAATCATTTTTAGGTTCACAATATGCTATTTTATCAAAAAACCAATGCAAGTTGAGCGAGGCTTGGTCAGATTCAAGTGTATACAAAAGATGCGGCATTTAAATATCCAATCAATTCAAAAATGTTAATACAAAAGATGCAGCATTAAAATATGATTTGCTCTAATAGAATAGGGTTAGATTCCTTTTTAGATGCTTAATATTTCTTATGTTCAAAGTTTTAGGATTTGACAATTTATTTTTGTTTGAATTGAATAATCAAAATTTATATGTAAGTGCTTTAATCATTTTGAAAAATTTCATCTAAAGTAAATATAAAATGTTTTTACATGAATGGATAGATATTATTTTTATGAAAATTATGATATATTACTCATATTTTTCTGAGTTGAAATAAAAAAGATATGAATTTTCTAAATTCGTATCCTATTTTTTGAATTAAAAATGCCCCTTTAATGCATGAAATAAATGCCCCCCTTTAACACAGGTTCCAGACACGAACCGGTGTTAAAGGGGGGGGGCGCATTACCACCCCTCCTTTAACACCGGTTCATGGCTGAAACCGGTGTTAAAGGGGGGGGTACTAAATGCGTGCGCGAAATGAATTCCCCCCTTTAACACCGGTTCTAGCCCCGAACCGGTGTTAAAGGGGGGGAGGGTATTAAATGCGCGCCTTCCCCTTCCTCTCTTCCCCCAGCCAGATCGATCGAACAAGAACACGCAGAGGAGCTCGCCGTCGCGTCCTCCATCGCCTCCGTCGCTGCCTTCCACGCCTGTCGCCACCATCGCTCCCTGCCGGCGAGCTCCAGCCAGCTCCGGCCAGGTACGTCAAGCCCATGCTTCTCGGCCTCCACCCGCTCGAGACCTAGCTCGTCGGCCGCCGCCCCGTACGTCCTCCTCTCCTCTAGCCACAGGGGCGCGGGCGAGCTCCGACCAGCCGATGTGGTCGGCCAGGTCCGCCCATGCTTCCTCGGCCTCAAGACGTGACCTCGGCCGACCGCCTGGCCCGAGCCGCCCGTCCTCTCCTCTAGCCAACGGGCGCGGCGCGGCCAGCAGTGGAGTCTGGCAAGACGCTGCTAGTCCGGCGCTCGGCCGCCATGATTAGAGTTCGCCGGCGGCTGCTCGTGGCTGCTCCCCGCCGGCCAAGTCCAAGTCGGCCTAAGATAAATAGATTAGAAAAAAATAGATAAATAAAAAAGGAAATGAAAAATAGAAAAAAGGACCTAAGATTAGAATTTATAATATGTGGAGGTGTTTTGGTAAATAAACGCGGCCAAGTCGTCCTGACCACCGGGTCCCACCGGTCAGATTCATCGTTAGAACCGCGTCGAAACTAGATCAGTGCTATGTGTAACCTATTGCCCCAAATCCAGTGCTTTTTGAAATTTTGACATTTTTTGGTGGTATTTTGAAATCCTAGCCTCAATTGCGATGCGATGTGTCGTTGGTCGTCGGAGTGGTGGCTAGAGTTCGCGAATGTCGGTGGCGGCCTTAGAAGAAGGTGGACTGCGCGAGCAGCTCTTTGGCGAGCGTCGTGGCTTCTCCCCTCGGTCTGGGGCCTATCTTGGGGACAACAGGCGGGGCAGAAGACGGGGAAAACCCTTTACCATAGGTCTCTGGGGCCGCCGATTCTGCCAAGTTGTTTGCCGTCGCTGTCGTCTCTCCGGTGACCATACTGAGACGGCGCCGACACTATAATGCTTGCCTCGGCCTCCTCTTTCGAACAACGCCCGTTTTAGGTAGGCCGTATCACGCTACCTCGCGCGCCCTAGGTCGCTCTGCAATGCCGGCAGCCTCCGGTCACCCACTGTAGCTATCCCCTCTCATATGCATCCGGGATTTCTCCGAATTAGGGTTTGGACACCTCGGAACTCGTTTAAAATGATCAAGCATCCTTAGGGTTTTAATTTCATTTGTGTATTTATTTGTGTATTTTTGTATGAATAGTATGTATATTTGTGTATGAATCCAAGTCCACTTGAATGTTTACTCTCTTACTCTAGATAATATTATTGTTTTAGAAACTATAGATCCACTTAGTAGAAACCTTGAAGAAGAAGAAATAATGGAGAACATTATTGATGAGGACACCTCACAATATCTGAACTTGGAGGGACATGATGACAGCTCAAGTAGTCATGGAGAAGATGAAGACTCCGGTGAACGCAATTTAATTTAGTGATTACAAAGTCCGGCGAGGTATATGCATTGATTAAGCCTCTGCTGACTTCCACCAACAATCTTCTTCTACATGTATTAATTAACGCTTCTTTCTTCTTTTAGCCCTCTGGATCGACCAGCCAGCAACCATCTTCTTCTACGAAAAAGAGCAAGCGAGGCGCGAGCCATCGGTTGAAAGATCGTGCAAAGTTCACGATCGAAGCAGTCCGTGTTGATGGCAGGCCGATGGAGCCCAAGAAGGCCGCAGACAAATTTGTACGTCAGGCTGGAGTTCTTGTTAGGGACCAAATCCCAATCATAATTGAATATTGGGATAAGCCAAAGAAGGGCGACGGTACCTTTGTCGATGAAAGATCCAAAGAAACGCTTTGGAATTGGTTGTTGGTAAATTTCACCCTTCCGCCAGAGGAGGATGAAAACAACTCGGTTATAAAGGAAAAGGTCAAAGAGTGGACTCTAAAGAAGATGGCTGACGCTTTCCGCAACTGGAAGACAAAATTGAACAAATTTGTCAAAGCTTGCGAGACTCCAAGTTTTGAAGACGCATATTATGCGAAGATAAGACCTCACTGGCCCGAATTTGTGGCATATAAAAAAGGTGCTATAGCTAAAAAGAGATCAGAAACCAATACGCTAAATGCCCAGAAGAAGGAATATCACCAGAGGACGGGGTCAGGTGGCTACATATCTCAGAGGCCTAAGTGGGAGGAAGCTGAGAAGGCCATGCGCGCTAGAGGGATCACACCCCAGACAGATGGGTGGGACCTACGTGCAAAGACTTGGTTCTACGAAATCGGGGCAAGGTTGGACCCAGAAACAGGATTGTGTATCTTCCCAACCCTCCTTGCCAAACCCGTCACTGAACTCATCACGGCATACGAGGAAACAGCCGCCAGGACCTTCCATCCCGACAGAGAGAATGACCAGCTCACACGCGCCATCGGTAAAAAAGAACACCCTGGACATGCACGAGGCACAGGGGGTATGACGTGGAAGGATGTGTTTGCCGAGTGGAGCGACTCTTACAGATGGCGCGGCAGAAAAGAAAAAGAGGGTACAGAGCGGATGACACAGATAGAACATGCACTTGTGGCGCTGCAGGCGCAAGTGAATGCACAACAGAGCCATCAAGCTACCGGCCCATCTCCACGAAGAGCCTGCATTGGAAGCTGCCGGCGGCCCAGACTCTGCGCGGAAAAGCAGCGTGACTTCCACGGAGAACGTGCAGCCCACACTTGAAATGACGGGTCCTCGATACCCCGTGGATGAGATCACGGAGAGCAAACACGTTGAGATGCATGTGAGATTAATGGTCTTATCCATTAAGGTGGCTGTCGGCTATGCCTTACCTCCTGTAGCTGGTGGAACTTACCACTGCCGACCGATTCCAGATGGCTATGCTATTGTCGGGGTGGATGAGGTTGTGAAGGAATATGAGGAAGCATAGCTTGACCATGCTACAGGTGAAGGGGAAACTCAACTCAAATTTGCAGTGAGAACAACCATTCTTTGGAAGAAGGAACACATCATGCTTCCAAATTGGAGGCCACTGCACCCCCCTGCCTCTCAGCTAGCCCGAGCCGCTTAGCTATCTCCCATGCTGACCCATCTCCAAGGCTTCAACCATCTCCAGCCTGACCATCTCCAAGCGCCAGCCATCTCCGGCCCGTCAGCCATCTCCGGTGCTTCAGCCATCTCCTCAGCGTAAGAGGAAGAGCACTGCCACGAAGAGCATCACTAGCACTGCCACAAAGAAATCCGTAGGAAACCGTACGCCAAAGAGTTCAAAAAACTACGTCCCGCAGCCTTCCGCCAAGCCATTGCCGGTTTTACCGTGGAATCGCAGCGACGAGGAGACCAATAGGATCTCGGAAGAAGAGGTCAAGAAATTCTTTGCACCTAGACGGGCCGAGCCAAAGGAGAAAATAGATCCGGCGATGGTGGAGAAGTTTTACAATAATCTTTTGAAACCTGAAACCCCACTTGTGCCGGACTACGAGCGCCAGATTTTGAAGGAGGATGCAAGGCGCCGTAGGGAGACTAAAAGTAGCAGTCGTGCGACACCCCAGAAAACAGTTCCCATGCTCGAGAGCAGGAAAACCAATCATGCGCCCCGCTCCAAATGTTCGACACACGGGACGCTCCTCCCGTAAATGATTACGAGGCAGAGCTACAAAGAAAGGCCAATGAGATGGGGATGACTTACATTGCATACTTGAACATCATGGGAGACAACTTGCCCAAATGCGATGCCAACCCCATACAACCATGGAAGTATGGGAAGAATCTCGTCAAGAAAGAGGAGCTCAAGAATCTACCAACAAAGATGTGAAAATTGCACAAGTGGTACCTTGATTTCTGCAAGACGAGAAAGGAAGAATGGATCACGCCGCATATAAGAGATGAGATTTTCTTGTGCGGAGACGACGAGATCGACTTCAACATTGAAGAATTGCATTTTATATTCAATCAGAAGGAACTCGACAAAGCTGTCATCAGCCTTTATTGTGTGTAAGTACTATTTCTGTAATTTATATCTCATCTCATTCACTTCATTAATTGCATGTATATATATATATGCTCACCATATATGTATATACTATTATGCAGGAAAAAGGTTATGGAATGCATGAAAGGAGGCCCTTTTGACATTGGGTTCATTGACCCAAATAGAGTTCATGAAGAAGTGGTAAGAACCAAACCCGGGCAAACAGAAGATTACTTGCTAAGGTATTTACTGAGACAACAAACCAAAAGGGAAATACTATTGCCTTACAACTTCTCGTGAGTACTGTTACCCTCTCTTGTACACATTCTGTTTCGGCTTACTCGATGTTAAGTGTAACTGATGATGAGTTATGCGTGCGTAGGTTCCACTTTATTCTTCTAGTCATTCAACCCGACTCAGGAAAAGTCCTTGTCATGGACTCGTTACGAAAAGAAAAATTTCTATGGGCAGACTTTAGAGAGATGCTCCAGAGGTAATTTCAATCATATTATCGCACTAGATCGGCAACTTTCGTGACAACAAGTAATTAATTACTCCTTTATCCATTTTCTTTGCCGGACAGGGTTTGGAAAAGGTTCACGGGCAGGGCCGTGGGTGAATGGTTAGAAGAACTAAAATTTGTAGACCAAAATGTAAGTAATACTAGCTATCTAGGTCTGTGTATCTCTTTGATTCTGCTTCCAATTCCATTATATCATGCTTTATTGATTATTATTTTGATTGAACTCTCTATTCTCGTAAAGTGCACGCATCAGGGACCCGGAAATAACTTATGTGGATACTATGTTTGCGAGTTCATTCGCAACACGATATGTGCGACGGGCCAAGCCACACTAGAACAACTTAGAGTAAGTAAACAAAGTCCATAACATTATTTTATTACCATCAATTGTGTTGAGTTTTATTCTTATATATATATATTGACCCCATTCTTCATATATATTCAGATCGAATGGATGCGGGACCAACTCCTACCATTTGACCGCATACGAGCCATTCAAGAGGAATTGGCGGGGTTCATACTTGATGAGGTCGTCACGCCTGGCGGAGAACTCTTTAGATATCCACCAAAATGAACTATGACGATGTATGTGCCGATGACGATGTATGTGCCGATGACGATGTTTGTGTATAATAATAGTTGCTTAATTATTCATGTACTCGTATGTACCGATGACGATATATGTGTATACCTCTCTCGATCGATTCCCCCTCCCCCCTCCCGCAGAAATACGCCCAGAACGGGGCAGAGGCAGAACTCTGCCGCGGCAGAGATTTAGGCCGTTTTCCTGCTGCGGCAGAGATTTAGGCCGTTTTCCTGCCGCAGTTACGAACCGGTGTTAAAGGGGGGGAGCCTGAGCCCTGCGGCAGCCCCACGTGCGCCACCCTTTAACACCGGTTCGTATAAGAACCGGTGTTAAAAGGGTCCCCCCTCTAACACCGAACCCTCAACAACGGTTCTACAACCGCTGTTAGAGGGCCCTCCCAACCGGTGTTAGAGGGGGGGTCTGCACTAGTGTAGGCATATTGTTGGTACAGAAGCTAGGTATAATTGGTATATTCACAATATTAATATATTGCCTTTACCATAAAAATCTCTTGTAGTCACATCCTTCAAAGGACCGGGCATCTCCTATAAGGTATTTGGATTATCATGTGTCTTTATTTCCCAAACGGAGGGCCATAATGTAAAATGAAGTTTTGACTAAAAAAATAACTTAAAGTCTCGGTCTAGCTTAATCGAAACTAAGTATGCGTTGTGTGAACCGAAGGGATTCTTTGTAACAAAGAAATATTTTGTGATCCGCGTGCACCCACCGGGTGAAGCATAAAAACTTCAAGAAAATCCTAACAAAATAAAAAAATAGAGAGACAAAAGCATGTCTTCATGTTTTCAATAATGAAAAGCACGTCTTCAATACCACTTTTTAAATCTTAAACAGGTAAAAGATATTTCTTGACATGGATTTTGTAACTTGTAGAACAATGTTAACATCGGTCACGAAAACCAAAAGCAAACAGTACCTTAAGAATTGATCCCCGTTCGTGTACACCCTTCCTCGGATGAATTGCAAAAATTATGAGGCAATGAAATAAGACTACTAAACACTGGGTATCACCACACCGACAACAAAATAAGACTATAAAACACTTCATTATAGCATCCCCAATAAAAGAAGATTACCAAATTCTTTTTTCGGAAAGGGGATCCCAGCCCACATCCACATTCATTTTCATCCTTCATCTGGAGGTCTCCAAGTAGACTGTATAGTGACTGGGCCTACCAAGTGATCATCATTTGGTACATTCTCCCTCCCCTTTGTATTAGGACTAGTAGGCTCCACAGTGAGAAAGAGATCATGTAATTCTTAATGAAAGTTACTGATACAGCAACAAAGGCCTTACCGTCCCCATGAACTATGTTATTGCGGTGGTGCCAAACCCTCCAAAGCAGAAAAAGGACCCGTGATCGCATGTTGGTGGAGATACTATGCAACAACGTTAGCAGCCACTCTGGGCTAGTGGTCTGGATTACTTCTTCTGTAGGCAGATCCCACACATTGCGCATCTCATTTCTCAGTGCTCTCGCTATAGTACAGTCAATTAGGGCATGGTGCTCATCCTCATCTTCCTCATCTTGGGATGCGCCTACTAAGGCTCTATTTTACATCCAACGAGGATGTCTCCGCCTTCCAAGCAAAGACACGAATTTTTTTAGGCACCTTTGCCTTCCACACAAGGTCCCATATCCGCCTATCCCCAGCTGGCTCAGAGCTCGACTGGTCCCTGCTTAGAGCATTTTAGGTAGGTTCCATACCCAACCGATAAGCCGACCGAACATAGAAAAGATCGTTGCTCTCAGGATACCAAGCCACAAAATCTTCACATTGCCTAGTAGGAAGTTTGATGGATAGAATGGCATTTGCATCATATACCGAACATCATGATCTGACCGCTCCTTCATCCCAAGAGTGAGTGTCGTGATCAATGAGCTCACTAACCCATCTTCTTCTCGAGTTTCCTCTCCGATCAGTGACACCCAACGCTCCCGGTCGGGGAATCCAATTATCGCGAAAAACCCTCACCTGGGATCCAGAACCAATGTGCCATATCACACCTTTCTTAAGTAACTCTAGACCGTGCACAACTCCCTGCCATGAGGCCGACATGTTCTGAATGAAGGCGGTATCAAGTAGGTTTGCCGAGGGGTAGTTCCTTGCTTTGAGAATCCGGGCACACAATGTATCAGGAGCGTAGAGCAACCTCCAAGCTTGCCGAGCAAGTAGGGCCTGATCAAAAATACGAAGATCTCGAAAGACAATACCACCCTGCGATTTAGTACGTGTCATCTTCTCCCGGGATATCCAATGCATACGACTTCGATCATGTTTATCATCCCACCAGAAATTCCTCACAATTTGGGATAGATCATCTAGCAAACCGACAGGGAATTTGAAGATGCCCATAGCGTATGTTGGCAAGGATTGCAACACCGCTTTCACTAGGATTTCTTTCGCTGCCCCATACATGTATTTCTCACACGAATAGTTGGCTTGTTTAGCGAATTTCTCCTTAGTAGACCGAAGTTTTCCTTTTTTTCATTTGTCCTCTCCGGCATAGGAAGTCCCAAATATTTTTCTTCAAAGCATTATGTATCATATCTAAGAATCTCCTTTATCTTAGCTTGAACCTCCACATAACACCTATCACCATAAAGGATGGGACATTTTCCCAAGCTTACCAGTTGGCCCGTACCTCTCTCATACTTGTCTAGAAATGATTTAACCACATAAGCTTGATTAACGGACCCTTTGAAGAAGAGGAGACTGTCATCGACAAATAAGAGATGTGACACGCCTGGAGCACGCCGATAGATATGCAGCTCCTGAAGGGCCCCATCCTCGATCTCCTTTTTAATCAAGCAAGATAAACTATCAGCCACAAAGAGAAATAAATATGGAGAAAGTGGATCACCTTGGCAGAGCCCGCGAGTCAGGGTGAAGGGTCCAAACTATGACCATTAAAGAGAATAGAGTATCGAACGGTGGTCACACATGCCATAACCCACCGAATCCATTCACTATAAAAGCCCAATTTTGCTAAAACCCCTCCCAAGAACCTCCAATCCACGCGATCATAAGCCTTGGCCAAATCTAGCTTATAGGCACAAAATTCCTTCTTCGACGCAACACCATTCTAGATTGCATGAATACACTCAAAGGCCACAAAATCATTATCCGTAATAAGATGTCCCGAGATAAAATCACTCTAAGTTGGAGATGATATCCTGTAACAGAGACCGAAGTTTGTTAACAAGACATTTCGAGACCACTTTAAAAATCACATTGCACAAAATGATTGGCCGAAAGTCCTTAAGCTCTTCTGGATCATTTTTCTTCGGAATTAACACAATGGTTGTGTCGTTAACATCATCTGGCATTATGATATGTCCAATTTGCATCACCATTCTATATCATAATTTTCCTCTATTCATTGATATATTTCATATTAAGAGGTATTACTTACGTCTTTTCATCTGTTTTTGCATGTTGGATGATTCTTCGAGGGGATTCTGATGGAAAAAGCGTGTTTTGGTGCAATTTCGTGAAGATCAGGAAAATACCAGAAAAACTACAGAAAATTATATCTTCCCAGAAGATAAAGGATGCCAGAAGGGGATGCGGAGTTGGGCCATAGGGGGCCCACACCCCCTAGGCACGGGCGGCCCTAGGCCGTGCCTACAGGGGGTGTGTCCACCCTGGACCATCTCTGGCTCCACCCTCTCGCCTATATCTTCTACTCAAAACCCTAATACACGGGGAGCGACCACAAAAATATTCCACCACCTCTGCGGGGCGGAAAACACTGAAAGAGAAAGAGCTCTCCGGCAGACAGATTTCTGCTGGGCAAATTCCTTCCCGGAGAGGGGAGATCGTCACCATCAACACCATCATCAAGCTAGACTTCATCGAGATCATCATCATCATCATCCACACCATCATCTCCACCAGCACCATCATCACCACTCCATCCCGTTGTAACAATTGTGTTGAATCTTGCATAGTTCTTAGGGGAAACTTTCTCGGTGTTGATTACTATTGTAGTTGATGCTTGTGAGTGGAACCATTGAATTATTGTTTTTGTTAAAATTGTTATCCATTATAATATCATCTCTGATCTTGATCCATATAATGTCTCGTGAGTAGTTTGTTTAGTTCTTGAGGACATGGGAGAAGTCATGTTGTTAGTAGTGGAATTGTGTTGAGGTATTATTCAATGGTTTAATATTTAAGTTGTGGTGCTATTCTTCTAGTTGTGTCATGTGAACGTCGACTATATGATACTTAAGCATTTATGGTACTAGGGGAATGTATTGTGTATTTGGCTACTAATTGTGGGGTTGCGAGAGTGACAGAAACCTAAACCCCCATTAGGAAACCATTGCACAAGGGAGTGTAGGATATCAGAGTTTAAGGCTGTGGTTAGGTTTATATCTTAATTTCTTTATTATAGTTGCGGATTATTGCAAGGGGTTTAATAACAAGTATGTATTTGGCCCTTTCTCCTATATCTTCCCTACAGAACCCTAATACCAGGGGAGCGACCAAAGATAGATTTCCGCCGCCTCTAGGGGGCAGAAAACACCGAGAGAGAAATATGTCTCCGGCAGACAGATTTCTGCCGGGGGAATTCCTTCCCGGAGAGGGGAGACTTTCTCCATCAACACCGTTATCAAGCTAGGCTTCATCGGGATCATCATCACTATCATCCACACCATCATCTCCACCAGCACCATCACCACCACTCCGTCCCGTTGTAACAATTGTGTTGGATATTGCTTAGTTCATTAGGGCAAACTTTCCCGGTGTTGATTACTATTGTAGTTGATGCTTGTGAGTGGAACCATTGGATTATTGTTTATGTTCAGATTGTTATCCATTACCATATCATCTTTGATCTTGATCCATATGATGTCTTGTGAGTAGTTCGTTTAGTTCTTGAGGACATGGGAGAAGACATGTTGTTAGTAGTGAATCTGTGATGAGTTATTATTCAATGGTTTAGTATTTAAGTTGTGGTGCTATTCTTCTAGTGGTGTCATGTGAACATCGACTACATGACACTTCACTATTTATGGGCCTAGGGGGATGCATTGTGTATTTGGGTACTAATCGTGGGGTTGCCGGAGTAACAGAAAACTGAACCCCCGTTAGGACACCTTTGCACAAGGGAGCGTAGGATCTCAGAGTTTGAGGCTGTGGTTAGATTTATATCTTAATTACTTTCCTGTAGCTACAGATGTTTGCAGGGGATTTAATCACAAGTATGTATTAGTCCTAGCAAGGGCAGTATGTTAGCACAGGTTCACCCACACAACACTTACAAACACCAAAGAAGAGTACTCAGCTATTTGCAGCGAAAGCACTTGACAGAATTCCCATGTGTCCTCGAGAACGTTTAGTCCTTATAAGTATTTCCACCGGCTTGTCCTTTGCTAAGAAAGGATTGGGTCACTTGCTCCATTTGTTCGTTACTTCTGTTACTTGCTCTTTGGTTTGTTGCCTTGTCAGAAAACCAGTAAAATCCGTTTGTTAAGTATTCACAGGGATTTCCTGCTCCATACCACTATTCAGCACCTTCTGCTCCTCATTGGGATCGACACTCCTATTTATCGGAAGTACTATGATACACCCCTTATACCTTTGGGTCATCAAGACTATTTTCTGGCGCCGTTGCTGGGGAGTGAAGCACTATTGAAGAGTGGAACTGGTAAGGGAAACTTTTACTATGAGTATTTCTTTTGCTACTGCTTGTTACTTTGTTTCCAATATGAATAACCCACTTGGTTTTCTCTTTGGGAAAACTACGACCACTTCTATGGTAGTAAATGAACCACCACCTGTTGAGATAGATCCTTTTAAGATACCTACGAGTATTGTTAATCGTGTCATGGATAATTATTATTTTGGGGATGGAACTGTCCATCCTGGTGATCACTTGCTTTATATCCATGAATTGTGCGGGTTGTTTAAGTGTGCAGGTATCACAACTGAACAGGTGAAGAAGAAGTTACTCTCCATATCGTTGAAAGGGAGAGCTGAGGCATGGTATAAGCTGCTAAAGAGTGGACAATCCATGGAATGGGAGGAGATGGCATCTCTCTTTTACTCTAAATTTTAACCTCCCAGTGAAATCCAAAAGGATAGAAGTCTTATATATAACTTTTGGCCTCTTGATGGAGAGAGTACAACTCAAGCTTGGGGGAGATTGAAGCTACTAATGCTTAAATGTCCTATTCATGAAATCCCTAACAATATTATTCAAATAACTTTTATGCTAGTCTTTCTCTTCATGATAAAGGTTTATTAGATGCTTCGTGCACTGGATCATTCACAAGTATGAAGGAAGAGGCTAAATGGGATATTTTAGACCGTATTCAAGATAATACCGAGGCTTGGGAGAATGAAAAAGGAAGAAAGTCAGGTATAAACTATGATTATGAGTGCATTAAATCTTTTATTGGAACTAATAACTTCCGTGATATTAGCAATAAGTTTGGCCTTGATCCTCAAGTTCTTGTGGAATGTTTTAATGCTTTTGCCTCTTATATTGAGATTCCCAAGAAAGAGTGGGACAAGTACCATGCTCCTTATAAAGACATTGTTACCCCAATGTAACATCCCAAAAATACTAAACTTAAATCATTAAACTCTAATCATCAAAATTAGGGTTACCAAAAACTTTTCTAAATAAAATTATGAAAGCATGCATATGTGTATGCATTTCATTTTGAATTTTTTTGAACCACCTTGTTTGTGTGTTTCCTTGATTGTAAAGTGTTTCTTAGGTGAAATAAACATCATGTAAACCTTTCCCACACTTTTCCCAAAGACAAGTAAAGCAAAACAAATAAAATAAAGGAATGGTCATTTTGACCAATTTAACTCCCATGCCTACTTTGGCTGTCTCAAACTTTCAGAACCTAATAGAAACTTTTCTGGATCTTTGCACCCCTTGATTGTACTCATAGCAAAGTATCAAGGCCCACTTTGTGATCATCCAGAAACTTTCCAATGCATAGTTTAAATGACAATTCAAAATTGAATCTTTATCATATGGGAAGATCCCACTTTTTCAAAAACTACTCAAACAAGCTCAACTTTCAAAACCCAAGCATCTGCAGACTCACCAGCACCAATCTAGCACACCCACCAAAAATCTTTTCAAAATTTAAAACTTGAATTCATGCGGCCATTTCATCAAACACTTGGCAGACACAAATCCAACAAAATCAAAACATTATAGTGTGCAGTGTTTTGAGCCTAACTGGTTCCCTATCTAGCTCACAACCATCTCAGTAGATCATCTAGCAAGATTAACCAAGCACTAGCACCACTGTGAGCTTGCCAATATCATCAATGGTGAATAGCCGAGTGCATCCTTGCCACTCCAGTGTAGACATCAAGCTAGGAAAGAAACTAGCCATGCCAACCTTGTCTGGCAGATCACCCATGCCTCACCGCACCCTCTCGACCAGCCCTGCCTCCAAGACACCAACCAGAGCACCTAGGAACGCCGCGCCCGTGCCTCTGCCAACCGTGCCGAGCATGCGCCAGAGCGCCACCCTCGACCGAAGCCCACAGACCGCGCGCCGCCCTCGCCGGCATACACGATCATCACCGACCCAGGAGACCGCCAGACATCCCCGTTCGCCGCCCCATGCCGCACAGCCACCGCTCGCCGTCGAAGACGCCGCCTCTGCCGCGCAGAGCGTCGCGTGTTCCAGACCAACCCGCACCGCCCCACGTCTCACCACCGTATCGTTGAGCATCGCCAGGGAACACCGCACCGTCCCCTACCTTCGCCCATGCCAATAGCCGTCTGTACCATCGCCCCCGACGAGCTCACCGTGCGCCCCGTCGGTCCCCTTGCTCGATTATAAATAGAGGCCACCCTCAGCCGATTTGAGCACACCATTCTACTCCCCTCTCCTCACTGATCGTGCCACACCGTTCCCGGAGCAAGGCGAGCAGCACTTCGCCGGAATTTCACCGGAGCCCGCCGCCTCTGGAGAAGAAGGGAGCCAGCGATTGGAGCCGCCCTAGGAGATTTGCCGTCGTCGACTTCGTCGTTCGCCCGCCTCGCCGACCCTCGCCTGAACCCTGGTGAGCCCCCAGCAACCCCCACTGGCCACGCTAGGTTTCTATCACGCCGGCGTTGCCCAACGTCGATGATGACTCCCAGCCGTTGGATTAGAACCAAATCGAACGTCCCACGTCGCCCCATACCGCTTCGCACCCCCTGTCTCACTGACGAGTGGGGACAATCACTTAAACAGTCCGCGGAAGCACTGTGCTTAGCAGGCTGGCCCGTTAACTTTTCCCGCGCAGCCCAGTTATTTGAATTAAACCTTTTCCATTTTATTTCAAACTCACTTGTGTACCCAGTTTCAAAAATCAACCCAGATCGATTCCATAAACCAAATTGAATGAAACCAATTTTGTTGGAAAGGTCTGGGAATGATGAATCCAAGCCCGTTGGATTCAAGTCATTTGGATCTATAGATCACCCATGGTAAAAATAACAAGGCGAAAGCTTTGCTGCATTCAAACATTTATCAAATTTAAACCATAATAGCTTTTGAGTTGATTCCAACTCTCAAAAATCACATTTAACCATACCTTTCAGAATATATAAAAATATATAGGTTTACTTACAGAAATAATGTTCAAGTAATAAAAGAATGCCCCATAGGCATTTCTAGTCACTTTATTTAATTAAAATAAAAGGGTAAAACCTTATTAAATTGTGACACCACTTTAAATCATATTCCCATGGACTAAAATATGTGGTGATGACATGTGTCAACATGATCCCATGTTTGGTTTGGAGAATATTAAATCTTAAGTAGTTTTTCAATGAGTAGAAATTATTTTTCTAAAAATAAAAGGAATTAAACCAAGCCTTAATCTTGTAATGTTAGAGATGATGTTAGATCATCTATAGGACCCTTGTGTATGATGATTGCAAGTAGTTAAATATTGTTTGGTGATTGTGTACCTCATATTTATTCATAGACGCTAGTACCGACCAAGGATACAAGGAGGAAGGAGGATTCTACGAAGAAGAAGCCGAGGAGAACTTCAACCACTGCTCTGCACAAGGCAAGCTTTACTAATCAAGTTGACCAATGCAAGCCTAATACTACTAGTGAATGTGCAAGCTAACACTTGCAAGATACTCTACTGATGCAACAAACCACTATTTGTTACCATCCCAACTATATGTCTCAAGCATATATGATCATCTCCACTTGATAAACCAATCCTAGTTTTACTTGAAAGCTTCTTACTTCATTTCTTTATCAAAGCTCTTACCTAGATTTTTCCTAAGTGAATGGTAGATACTAGAAAGATATGTGGAGGTTGCATAAAGAGCATAAAATTTGGCCTAAGCTAGATAATCTTGATGTCATCCTAAGGCATGAGATTGAACTTAGTTGAAACTCCACTTGTTTACCACCCCTCATTAGTGCTTACCCCCACCTGTAGATGCTAGTGCTAAGAATAAAACTTGATCAACTTTAGATGGGAATACTTGGTGGAAGAATGGTTATGAAAACCTTGGAATGATCGATCATTCTATTGAAATGTTTTGGACATGTGTTTCCGAACACCTGATGATTTTGGTGATGAAAATATTGAGGCATGAGCCTTAGCCCTTTATAAAACCGATGGTTGTCTGGATGCGATACCATTCCAATTTTATCGTACAACCACAATACCCGAAGATTGGGTAGGGCTTGACTAGAAACTTATATTCCTTAGTATTAGGTACCTCATGGCCAAGGTCTGAGCTAAGGCTACCTTGTGAAGATTGTCCACATGTGCAGTACACAAGATGACAGTTGGTCATGGTTGGGAGGCCAAACTCACAGGAGAGGTGCTTATACTAGGGCGTGTAATTGAAAGGTTAGGATTGATTATCCGCATACTGAGTATGGTGAATTCAGGATTTGTTCCTGACGGATGTATCGAATGTTATGGTGAAAGTGTACAATCTCTGCAGAGTGTCAAACTATTTGAATAGCCGCGTCCGCGGTTATGGACAGTTGGAGTGGCCATACTGTTCCCCCTTCAAACTTTTCAAAGTGAGTTGTGAAATTAATTGAGACTTTGACTTGACCACAACAGGGTTGTGATATGAAATACAAGTTCCCACTTAGGTGTATTAAACCTTCAACTAGCATTCGTTGCTCCTAAACTTAGTAGAGATAAATCTGGCTTTTGCAAAACAACCCAGAGCCTAGTGTCCTATTATCAAAAACCCCTTTTACTTGTTAGTATTAGTTTGCGAGTACTTAAAGAGTACTCATGGCTTTGTCCCTGGCTATTCCCATGGCCAGACTATGAGGATGGACCCCAGGAAGGTTACGACAACTAGGATCATCTCCCATCGTCAGCATTGCCTGTGACCCTGAAGATGGAGCTTCGCCCAAGCTACCGTTATTATTACGTATTCCGCTGCTTGATGTTATATTAAGAACTAGATCATCATATCCCTATTTGTGTAAGAACTTATGTACGGTTTGTAATGGATGTGTACTATGGTATCCAATTCTGTTATGTCTCGCAAAAATGGTAATCCTAGGATTGCGATGTATGGCATAACAAGCATCTGGGATTAAAAATCCGGGTGTTGACACCCACGTTCCTGCCAGTATAGAGGTTTGTACTGTTGATCATATTTTGCCTGAACCTTATGTTGAGAAGGTCCCTTTTCCCTCCAAGGTAAGGGAGCACTCTATTTTGGCTAATGTGGTTAGTAAAAGCGCAAAGAAAACTGTAGGTTCCGATGAGCTTATTGATATCGAGCCTATGGTAGCTATTGTGAAAGATCTTGTTACTAGAAATATAGAGGATGAGTATATTGTCTTCTGTGAAGACGCTTCTAATATTATCTCTCATCCTAGCAAGGCTAGAAAATCTCGTGTTCCTGTGCTCTCTGTTAAAATTAGTGATCATTGCTACTATGGTTTATGTGATATTGGTGCTAGTTCTAGTGCTATTCCTTATGAGCTTTACAGGGAAATTATGCATGAGATTGGTCCTTGTGAGCTTGAAGACATTGATGTGGTTATTCAACTTGCCAATAGAGAGAAAGTTTGCCCCATTGGTATTGTAAGAGATGTGGAGGTCCTTTGTGGTAAGATTAAATATCCTGCTGATTTTTTAGTACTTGGTAAAGAAGCTAGTAAAACCTATCCTATCATCTTTCGTAGACCCTTCCTTAATACTTGTGGGGCCATAATAGATTGTAGGAAGGAAATTTTTTTGACTAAGTTTGCTGGAGAATCTTATGAGTTTAATTTTTCCAAATTTGCAAAAACCCCTTATGAAAATGAATTACCTGATGACGATTTCAAGGTTGAACAACTGTCTGCTATTTCTCTTGCTCCTAACAATGCTTTGCAGCAATTCATGGAAGATCATGAAAGTGATGCCTTTACAAAGGAAATAAATGATATTGATGAGGTTTTCCTTCGTCGGCCTGAGTTACTTAAGCATAATTTACCTGTGGAAGATTTGGGTACCACACTACCACCTAAAGGGTATCCTGTTTTCGAATTAAAACGTTTACCTGATGATCTTAAATATGTTTATCTTGATGATAAGAAGATATATCCTGTTATTATTAGTTCTAAACTTTCAGGGAAGTAAGAAGAAAGGCTATTGGCGGTATTGAAGAAGCACCGAAGAGCTATGGGTTATACTCTTGATGATTTAAAAGGAATTTCTCCCACTATATGTGAGCATGCTATTAATATTGAGCCTGATGCAAAACTAGTTGTTGAGAACCAGCGCCGTCTGAATCCTTAAATGAAGGAAGTGGTAAGAAATGAGGTATTAAAACTCCTTGATGGTGGTTTTATTTATCCTATTGTTGATAGTCAATGGGTTAGCCCTGTTCATTGTGTTCCCAAGAAAGGGGGAATTACTGTTGTGCCTAATGAGGATAATGAGCTTATACCCCAGAGAGTAGTGGTTGGGTATAGAATGTGCATTGATTTTAGAAAGATTAATAAAGTTACTAAGAAAGATCATTATCCTTTGCCCTTTATTGATCAAATGCTTGAGAGGCTGTCCAAAAAGACTCACTTTTGCTTTCTTGATGGTTATTCTGGGTTTTCTCAAATCGCTGTGAAAGCACAAGACCAGGAGAAAACCACTTTCACTTGTCCTTATGGTACCTATGCTTATAGGCGTATGCCTTTTGGTTTATGTAATGCTCCTGCTACCTTTCAGAGATGTATGTCTGCTATCTTTCATGGTTTTTGTGAAGAAATTGTGGAGGTTTTCATGGACGATTTTTCTGTCTATGGAACTTCTTTTGATAACTTTTTGCACAACCTTGATAAAGTTTTGCAGATATGTGAAGAAACCAACCTTGTTCTTAACTGGGAGAAATGTCATTTCATGGTTAATGAAGGAATTGTTCTTGGACATAAGATATCTGAAAAAGGTATTGAAGTTGACAGAGCCAAAATTGAAGCAATTGAGAAGATGCCTTGTCCTAAGGATATCAAAGGTATTCGTAGTATCCTTGGTCATGCTAGTTTCTGTAGGAGATTTATTAAAGAATTCTCCAAAATTTCAAAGCCCCTTACTAATCTTCTTCAAAAGTATGTACCTTTTGTTTTTGATGATGATTGTAAGGAAGCTTTTGAAACTTTTAAGAAAGCTTTAACAACTGCTCCTATAGTCTAACCACCTGATTTTACCTTTTGAAATCATGTGTGATGCTAGTGACTTTGCTGTGGGTGTTGTCCTTGGACAATGTGTTAACAAGAAGCTGAATGTTATTCATTATGCTAGCAAGACTCTAGATGCTGCTCAAAAGAATTATGCTACTACTAAAAAAGAGTTCTTAGCTGTAATCTTTGCTTGTGATAAGTTTAGACCTTATATTGTTGATTCTAAGGTTACTATTCATACTGACTATGCAGCTATTAAGTACCTTATGACAAAGAAGGACGCTAAGCCTAGGCTTATAAAGTGGGTGTTGCTTTTGCAAGAGTTTGATTTGCATATTGTGGATAGGAAAGGTGCTGATAATCCTGTTGCTAATAATTTATCTCGTTTGGAAAACATTTCTTTTGACCCTTTGCCTGTTAATGATAATTTTCCAAATGAGCAGTTAACTGCGATAAGGGTAAGTCCACATGAGAATCCTTGGTATGCTGATTATGCTAAATTTATTGTTTCCAAGTATTTGCCTCCAACCTTTACATCCCAGCAAAGAAGGAAATTCTACTATGATCTAAGGCATTACTTTTGGGATGACCCACACCTATATAAGGAGTATATGGCATTATGAGAAGATGTGTTCTAGAATTTGAACAACAAGAGATATTGAGAAAATGTCATGGCAGTGCTTATGGAGGACATCATGCTGGGGATAGGACTGCACAGAAGGTTTTACAATCTGGATTTTATTGGCCTACTCTTTTTAAAGATGCAAGGAAGTTTATCTTATCCTGTGATGAATGTCAACGAGTAGGTAACATCTCTAGATGCCATAAAATGCCTATGAATTATTCTCTTGTTATTGAACCTTTTGATTGTTAGGGATTCGACTTTATGGGGCATTTTCCTCCTTCAAAGGGGTATACTCATATTCTTGTTGTTGTTGTTGACTATGTTACAAAGTGGGTAGAAGCCATACCTACGAGCAGTGCTGATGGTAAGACCTCTTTGAAAATGCTCAAAGCTGTCATTTTTCCTAGGTTCGGTGTACCTAGATATCTCATGACTGATGGAGGCTCCCATTTTATTCATGGGGGTTTTAGAAAAACTCTCACTAAGTATGATGTAAACCACAGAATAGCTTCAGCTTATCACCCTCAAACTAGTGGGAAGGTAGAACTTTCCAATAGGTAAATTAAATCTATCTTGCAGAAGACTGTCAATAGGTCTAGAAACAATTGGGCTAAAAAGTTGAATGATTCTTTGTGGGCTTATAGAAATGCTTATAAAAATCCTATGGGGATGTCTCCTTACAAAATGGTGTACGGGAAATCTTGTCACTTACCTTTAGAATTAGAACACAAAGCTTATTGGGCAGTGAAAGAGTTGAATAGACATTTTAGACTTGCTGGTGAGAAAAGACTGCTCGATTTAAGTAATCTAGATGAGTGGAGAGGGGAAGCTTACGAACATGCTAGGCTCTTTAAGGAAAAAAAATAAAAAGATGGCATGATAGGAGAATTCTCAAAAGTGAGTTCCATGTGGGTGAGAAAGTTCTTTTGTATAGGTCTCGTCTAAGATTTTTTGCAGGGAAACTACTCTCCAAATGGGAAGGACCTTTTTTTATCAAGGAAGTGTACCGTTTAGGTGCCATCAAAATTTCTTATCTGAAGGATGACACAACACAGGTGGTTCATGGTCAAAGATTAAAGCATTATATTTCTAGATATTCTTATAATGAAGATGTGGATGTTATTAAAATGGTGACTCCAGAAGAATTTATAAGAAACCAAACACCAGAAACTGCAGAGTTCGCCTTTAAATAGGTAAAAGTGGTGAAAGCAGAAGGTTCGTGAAACTCCAATCTTTTTATATTTTTTTATGTTTTTAGTACATACGGGAAGTTACGAGAAGAAACTAAAGAGGAAATGGAGCCCGGGGTGGGCAAACCCACCCAGGCGCGGGCCCAGCCTGGCCGCGCCTAGAGGGGGTTTGACTCCCCCGAACTTCATCTCCGCTTCGTTTCCATGTCAAAACTTCCCTTATGCATTGAATCTTCGTAATATATAACCCCCCGGGTTCCCCAAGGTTCTTGCATCGTGTTCTCGTCGTGTTTTCATTTTCGATCTTTTTCTGTCAGGAAAATTCTCAGATTTGGAGCCTCAGTGTCTTCCTTTGGATCACCCACAGAGGATTCCTCTGCGGATGTCCTCAACCCATACATGTATGAGTTGAGGATTCACCCCAAAGAGTTGATACTCAAAGAAGGGAAGGTACAGATGAAAGAAGTTCAAGGCCCCAAAGGAGAAGGCAACCTGGAAGACAGGATGGAAGCATTGGAACAAGAAGTTTTCAGGTACAAGAAGATGGCAGGACGCGAAGTGGATGTTATTCACAAGATAAGTTCAGAACTCATCACCAAGCACGAAGGAGAAGTTTCCGAGCTCCTAAAAGAGATCTTCTCACTCCATCAAACCACTAATCAATTTCAAGCATAGCTCTATGACATACAAAATCAAAATTGTGAGTATGAAGCTAGATTTGATCGCATTAGCTCTGCTGCTAGTTTCAGGATTACAGAAACAAAGACATCCTTTTTGGATGGGGAACCATTGCCTTGGAAGTTTGATGATGACGAGAGACCACCACCACCAAAGGAGTAATTTGTCATCAAGTTTGGCATCCCCTTGGCTTGTTCCAAGCTTGGGGGAGTGCCGCGGTATCACCACTATTATCTTTCATATTTTATCTTTTTAGTGGATTCATATCTGTGGTAGAGGGGTTATCTTATAGTTTGGTTTGCATGTGGAAGTATCTCTCCTTTAGTTGGTTATCTATGTATCCCTTGGTGTGAGTGCCTTTATTGGAATATTAATGAGAAGTCTCATCTTTACTTTTTGCACTTCTTATTTTTAGTTTGCAATCTCTATTATATGATGGATCTTGTTGTTCAGTATTGGCACCACTTTGGGATCATTAAGTGGATCTAAATTGGTTTTGGAAAACCGAGTTCTGGTTAGTGGAATTAGTTTAAAAGAGAAAAAGAAAGAAAGAAAAAGCTTACAAGTATTTGGTATCATTTGTTTTCTTTCTTGTTGGCTCATAAGCTTAGTATTCTTTATTTAAGATTCTTTTGTGTCTTCAAGGAAGTTTGCATGTTTGTCTTTATTACTTGTATGTTTGATTGTTTCTTTGGACTCTCTTGCTTGCTACCCAGCCTTGCTATCCAAAAACCTGTTTTGAGAGGGCATACTTCTCATGTTTCCAAAAACCCTTTGAACCAAAACTTTTGCCACTTGTGTCCACCATATCTACCTAGTAGTTGTTGCTATTCCTAGCAAATTCTCAAGCTTCATCTACCTTTCGAATTAAAAAGTATTTTGTTATGTGAAAACTAGTTAGTAAAGCTCTCACGAACTTGATGGCACACTTTATTACTTGCCCCTAATAAACTTGAACCATTGTGAACATCAAAGTTGTATATGCTTGCATCTATACGTTGGAATTATCAGAACCGTGTTGTCACGGGGAACGTTTTCAACATTGTACTTGTATTCTGTACACAGTTGACATCGTGCTCTTTTGTCTATGGATGTCAACGGTGTGAAATAAAGAGGGAACTTGTAAGTCCATGGAGTTTGTATTCTGTGTTAGAGAAACTCCTAGGCTACTAGCTTAATCCATGCTTAATCATGGTGGAAACTTGCAGCATCACCATAGTGAGTCATCTATGAAGCATCCTCAATAAAAAGCTATATGCATAGTAAATAAAAAGATTGTTGAGATGCTCATTGTATGCTTGCCTTGTCATTTGGTTATGGGAAAGCTCCTGTACCATGTGCAAGGGGTACCCCGTTGGCGGTTCTCAATGATATGCAAATACTTACAATGACAAGAACTTACCTGGCCCCAAAGTTGAGTATGCATGAGGAGTGGCCCTCATATTCAAGGGACATGAGATTGCCAACTTATATTTCGTCAAGCATATACTCCATGTTTGTTCACTCTAACCTTAATCATCTAAATATGCTTACGATAGGGGCAATGAGGGCTCAAAGCTATTAAGTACCATAATCTTTTGGAAGCTATTTATGACTTGTAATACCTGCTACCCTCTAAGAAGGGACCTTTCTACCAGTTTCCAGTTGAGTCAGTAAACCTACTTCCTCTCTATCTCCAGCAAGCTTTTGAGTTGTTGTGTTTCAAGCATTCATATGGTGATTTATTCAATCATTTTATTTATCTTCCTTGTTTGCACAAAACTCTTATCTATTGAGTATTACTTTGAAAGCCTTCACTTGTGAAAAACCTTTTTGAGCAAAGAGTGCTCCTGTTTCGAAACTTCTACAAAAACCTTTTGTGAAACTGTTTTCCAGGTGTTCTCTGACTAAGAACAAGTTTGCCAATTCCAATTATGATTTATATTTATGCATCTCTATTGTGACTACTGTACTTGGTTGCAATCTAAGTTATATAATGGTGAGTTGCTTTCTTCTTTGAGTTGTGCAATGGTAAGTGTGATGCTTCTTGTTCGTATTCTTTTATCAACACTTCACTCCATAAACCTGTGGAAATGTTTACTGAGCTCAGTTTTCGCTTGGGGACAAGCGAAGTCTAAGCTTGGGGGAGTTGATACGCCCAATTTGCATCACCATTCTATGTCATAATTTACCTCTATTCATTGATATTTGTCTTATTATGAGGTATTACTTATGTCTTTTCATCTGTTTATGCATGTTGGATGATTCCTGGAGGATGGACTGCCGGAGTCTGGATTCTGATGGAAAAGAAGGTGTTTCGGTGCAATTTTGCAAAGATCAGAAAAATACCAGAAAAATATGGAAACATATTATTTTACCAGAAGACGAAGGAAGCCAGAAGGAGGGACGGAGATGGGTCTTAGGGGGCCCACACCCCCCTAGGCGCGGGCCCACCTGACCCCGCGCCTAGGGTGGGTTTGGCCCACATGCTTGGCCTCCGACTCCGCCCCTTCGCCTATATCTTCCCTACGGAACCCTAAAACCAGGGGAGCGACCACAGATAGATTTTCGCCACCTCTGGGGGCAGAAAACACCGAGAGAGAAATATGTCTCCGGCAGACAGATTTCTGCTGGGGGAATTCCTTCCCGGAGAGGGGAGACCGTCGCCATCAATACCGTCATCAAGCTAGGATTCATCGGGATCATCATCATCATCCACACCATCATCTCCACCAGCACCATCACCACCACTCCGTCCCACTGTAACAATTGTGTTGGATATTTCTTAGTTCATTAGGGGAAACTTACTATTGTAGTTGATGCTTGTGAGTGGAACCATTGGATTATTGTTTATGTTTAGATTGTTATCCATTACCATATCATCTTTGATCTTGATCCATATGATGTCTTGTGAGTAGTTCGTTTAGTTATTGAGGACATGGGAGAAGTCATGTTGTTAGTAGTGAATCTGTGATGAGTTATTATTCAACGGTTTAGTAATTAAGTTGTGGTGCTATTTTTCTAGTGGTGTCATGTGAACGTCGACTACATGAAACTTCACCATTTATGGGCCTAGGGGGATGCATTGTGTATTTGGCTACTAATCGTGGGGTTGCCATAGTGACAAAAACCTGAACTCCCGTTAGGACACCTTTGCACAAGGGAGCGTAGGATCTCAGAGTTTAAGGATGTGGTTAGATTTATATCTTAATTACTTTCCTGTAGTTACGGATGTTTGCAGGGGGTTTAATCACAAGTATCTATTAGTCCTAGGAAGGGAAGTATGTTAGCACAGGTTCACCCACACAACACTTACAAACACCAAAGAAGAATACTCAACTATTTGTAGCGAAAGCACTTGACAGAATTCCCATGTGTCATCGAGAACGTTTGGTCCTTATAAGTATTTCCACCGGCTTGTCCTTTGCTAAGGAAGGACTGGGCCACTTGCTCCGTTTTTTTGTTACTTCTATTACTTGCTCTTTGTTTTGTTGCCTTGTCAGAAAACCACTAAAAAATCGTTTGCTAAGTATTCACAGGGATTTCCTGCTCCATACCAGTGTTCAGCACCTTCTTCTCCTCATTGGGATCGACACTCCTATTTATCGAAAGTACTACGATACACCCCCTATACTTGTGGGTCATCAGAGATCATCACCATCAACACCATCATTAAGCTAGACTTCATCGGGATCATCATCATCATCCACACCATCATCTCCACCAGCACCATCATCACCACTCCATCCCGCTGTAACAATTGTGTTGAATCTTGCATAGTTCTTAGGGGCAATTTTCCCGGTGTTGATTACTATTGTAGTTGATGCTTGTGAGTGGAACCATTGAATTATTGTTTATGTTAAGATTGTTATCCATTATCATATCAACTCTGATCTTGATACATTAATGTCTCGTGAGTAGTTAGCTATTTGAAGCGAAAGCACTTGACAGAATTCCCATGTGTCGTCGAGAATGTTTGGTCCTTATAAGTATTTCCACCGACTTGTCCTTTGCTAAGAAAGGATTAGGCCACTTGCTGCGTTTGTTCTTTGTCTTTATTACTTGCACTTTGTTTTGTTGCTTTATCAGAAAGCCCCTAAAAATCCATTTGCTAAGTATTTACAGAGAATTCCTGCTCCATACCACTAGGCAACACCTTCTGCTCCTCGTTGGGATCGACACTCCTATTTATTCAAAGTACTGCGATAAATCCCCTATACTTGTGGGTCATCAAGACTATTTTCTCGCGCCGTTTCCGAGGAGTGAAGAGCTATTGAAGAGTGGAACTGGTAAAGGAAACTTCTACTGTAAGTATTGCTTTTTATTTCTGCTTGTTACTTTGTTTCCAATATGGATAACCCACTTGGTTTTCTGTTTGGGAAAACTACTACCACTGTTAGGGTAGTAGATGAACCACCACCAGTTGAGATAGATCCTTTTAAGATACCTACAAGTATTGTTGATCGTGTTATGGATAATTATTATTTTGGGGATGGAACTGTCCATCCTGGTGATCAATTTCTTTTTATCCATGAATTATGCGGGTTGTTTAAGTGTGCAGGTATCACAACTGAACAGGTGAAGAAGAAGTTACTCTCTATATCCTTGAAAGGGAGAGCTGAAGAATGGTATAAGTTGCTGAAGAATGGACAATCCATGGATTGGGAGGAATTGGCATCTCTTTTTTATTCTAAATTCTATCCCAGTGGGATTCATAAGGATATAAATCTGATATATAACTTTTGGCCTCGTGATGGAGAGAGTATAGCTCAAGCTTGGGGGAGATTGAAGTTACTAATTCTTAAATGTCCTATTCATGAACTCCCTAACAATATTATTATCAATAACTTTTATGCTAGGCTCTCTCTTCATGATAAAGATTTACTATATGCTTCTTGTGCTAGATCATTCACGCGTATAAAGGAAGAAGCTAAATGGGATCTACTAGACCGTATTCAAGAGAACATTGAAGATTGGGAGAATGACAAAGGAAGAAAGTCAGGTATGAACTATGATTATGAATGCATTAAATCTTTGATGGGAACTGATGATTTCCGTGATATTGGTACTGAGTATGTTCTTGATCCTAAATTTGTTGCAAAATGTTTTAATGCCTTTGCCTCTTATATTGAAATTCCCAAGAAAGAGTGGGACAAGTACCATGCTCCTTATAAAGACACTGTTACCCATGTTCCTGCTAGCATAGAGGTTTGTACTGTTGATCCTATTTTTCCTGAAACTTATGTTGAGAAAATCCCTTTTCCTGCTAAGGTAAGCGAACAATATATTATAACTAATGTGGTTAGGAAAAGCGCAAATAAAACTGTGGAGCCCGATGAGCTTATTAATATTGAGCATGTGGTAGCTATTGTGAAAGACCTTGTCACTACAAATATAGAGGATGAGCACATTTTCTTCTGTGAAGACGCTTCTAATATTGTCTCTCATCCTAGAAAAGCTAGAAAAGCTAGTGTCCCTATTCTTTCTGTTAAAATTGGTGATCATTGCTATTATGGTTTATGTGATATTGGTGCTAGTTCTAGTGCCATTCCTTATGAGCTTTACAGGGAACTTATGCATGAAATTGGTCCTTGTGAGCTTGAGGACATTGATGTGGTTATTCACCTTTCTAACAGAGAGCAAGTTTGCCCCATTGGCATTGTAAGAGATGTGGAGGTCCTTTGTGGTAAGATTAATTATCCTGCTGATTTTCTAGTACTTGGTAAAGAAGCTAGTAAAAACTATCCTATTATCTTTGGTAGACCCTTCTTGAATACTTGTGGGGCTATAATAGATTGCAGGAAGGAAAAAGTTTTGACTAAGTTTTATGGAGAGTCTTATGAGTTTAATTTTTCCAAATTTTCTAAAACTCCTTATGAAAATGAACTGCCTGATGAGGATTTTATGGTTGAACAACTATCTGCTATTTCTCTTACTCCTAATAATTCCCTGCAGCGGTTTATGGAAGATCATGAGAGAGATGTCTTCATGAAAGAAAGAAATGAGATTGACTAGGTTTTTCTTCTCATCCTGAGTAACTTAAGCATAACCTACATGTGGAAGATTTGGGTACCACACTACCACCGAAAGGGGACCCTGTTTTCGAACTAAAACCTTTACCTGATGATCTTAAATATGCTTATCTTGATGATAAGAAAGTATATCCTATTATTATTAGTTATAAACTTTCAGGAAAGGAAGAATAAAGGTTATTAGAAATACTGAAGAAACACCGAGGAGCTATGGGCTATACTCTTGATGATCTAAAAGGGATTTCCCCTACTATATGACAGCATGCTATTAATATAGAACCTGATGCAAAACCAGTTGTTGAGCACCAATGCCATCTAAATCCTAAAATGAAGGATATGGTAAGAAATGAGGTATTAAAACTCCTTGATGCTGGTACTATTTACCCTATTACTGATAGTCAATGGGTTAGCCCTATTCATTGTGTTCCCAAGAAAGGGGGAATTACTGTTGTGCCTAATGAAAATAATGAGCTTATACCCCAGAGAGTAGTTGTTGGGTGATGTGCATTGATTTTAGAAAGGTTAATAAAGTTACTAAGAAAGATCATTATCCTTTGCCCTTTATTGATCAAATGCTTGAGAGGTTGTCTAAAAATACCCACTTTTGTTTCCTTGATGGTTATTCTGGGTTCTCTCAAATTGCTGTGAAAGCGCAAGATCAAGAGAAAACCACTTTCACTTGTCCTAATGGTACTTATGCTTATAGGCGTATGCCTTTTGGTCTATGTAATTCTCCTGCTACCTTCCAGAGATGCATGTCTGCTATATTTCATGGTTTTTGTGAAGAAATTGTGGAGGTTTTCATGGACGATTTCTCCGTCTATGGAACTTCTTTTGATAACTGTTTGCACAACCTAGATAAAGTTTTGCAGAGATGTGAAGAAACTAACCTTGTTCTTAATTGGGAGAAATGCCATTTCATGGTTAATGAAGGGATTGTTCTTGGACACAAAATTTCTGAAAGAGGTATTGAAGTTGACAGAGCCAAAATTGAAGCAATTGAGAAGATGCCTTGCCCTAGAGATATAAAAGGTATTCGTAGTATCCTTGGTCATGTTGGTTTCTATAGGAGGTTTATTAAAGATTTCTCCAAAATTTCAAAGCCCCTTACTAATATTCTTCAAAAATATGTACCTTTTGTTTTTGATGATGATTGTAAGGAAGATTTTGAAACTTTGAAGAAAGCTTTAACTACTGCTCCTATTGTTCAACCACCTGATTGGAATTTACCTATTGAAATTATGTGTGATACTAGTGATTTTGCTGTTGGTGCTGTCCTTGGGCAGAGTGTTGATAAGAAGTTGAACGTTATTCATTATGCTAGTACGACTCTAGATGCTGCTCAAAAGAATTATGCTACTACTGAAAACAAGTTCTTAGTTGTAATCTTTGCCTGTGATAAGTTTAGACCCTACATTGTTGATTCAAAGGTCACTATTCATACTGATCATGCTTCTATTAAGTACCTTATGACAAAGAAGGATGTTAAGCCTAGGCTTATTAGATGGGTGTTGCTTTTACAAGAGTTTGATCTGCATATTGTAGACAGGGAAGGTGCTGAAAATCCTGTTGCTGACAATTTATCTTGTTTGGAAAACAATTCTTTTGACCCTTTGCCTGTTAATGATAGTTTTCCAAATGAGAAGTTGGTTGCAATAAGCGTAAGTCCGCATGAAAGTCCTTGGTATGCTGATTATGCTAACTTTATTGTTTCCAAGTATTTACCTCCCACTTTTACAGCCCAGCAAAGAAGAAAATTCTTCTATGATCTAAGGCATTACTTTTGGGATGACCCACATTTATATAAAGAAGGTGACATGGTTATACCCTGCGGGTACACGACCTAGCATACCAGGACCAGTATAAGGAAGGCCCACGAGAATATAGGCGGCCCATGAAGATTTTCGGGTGGCCCAAGCCCATGACGTCTTCGGATCCTTGGAGAGCAAGACTATATTAGATAGAATATTCAAAGGGGCAAACCCTAAATCTGTAACCGACTCGATCTATGCCCGGGACCTGCCTATCTCTATATAAAGGCTAGGAGGGCACGACAAGGAGGGCACGACAAGGAGGGCACCTCACAAACCACCACATACACACCTCCACGCCAGATTACATCTGCGCACCCCTATACTTTTCGGTTCTGCCGTAATCAAGAGCAGACAAGCAGGAGTAGGGTTTTCCCTCCGGGGGCCTGAACCTGGGTAAATCTCGTGTCCCAGTTTGCTTGCATTAACTGTTCATGATCTCCAAAGATCCCCATCTTCTCCAAAACCCAAGTCCATAACAATGGGCATTGACGAGATCGATCCTTGTCAATTGGTGCCGTCTGTGGGAAGCGGGGGCGCTGATTGTGCGATCGTGACGGTCCCGACCAAAGCGATCTACAACTCCTCGGCGACGGAGAGCCATCTCCTCTTCGGCGCTTTCGACTTCACCGCCCACTCGCCAGCCACCCTGAAGGACTTCGACCTCGTTAGGCGACGGGCTCGAGATCCTGTTCGGGAGCTTTTGCTTCCAGGTGGGGAAGACCGGTACTATCCGCCTCCCAGAGCGGGTGCCCATGCCATCGACCAGGCCCGCCTTGTGGGCTCCGCATCCAATGCTACGCACATCACCATCGGCAGATGAGTCCTACGACAGTAGCTGCTGCAACTCAGATCTGTGCGATCCGCCGTCGGATGAAGGGACCTATGGTTCCGGATCCGAAATCTGCGGCAGCAGCGATCCACCCTACGGACATACCAATGCACCGCGGTCATCCGGAGCAATGTGGATCAGCAAGAACCCAACCCGCCAGCCAACCCGAAGGGTAGAAATGGCGAAAATAGGAGGAACCAATCCCCCCCGCCCAACAGGGACGACACCGATGCCAATCGGGTAATCCACCTCAGCGAGGAGGGATGGAACCAAACACGCGAAGCCATGGCGGGCAACAAGATCCTGCTTGTGGGTGCCTCACGGGACCTACTAATGGCATACCACCTGCTCCTCATTGAAGAACACAAAAAGCATGTGAAGATGCAGGAAGTGCTCGACAAACGCAAGCAAGCGGCCTCGGAGTCTAGCGCGCGGCGAGCTGCGCTCTCCACCATCGGCGGCTCTAGCTCGCACGGTAACCATGGCAACAAGCACCGTTCTCGTGTAGAGAACATGGACCCCGCCGCGCATCGTGAGGTGACCCTAACCCTCAACACATCCTTCATGGAGATGGATGCCAACGACAACGTCATCCCGAAGACGCCGCAAGATACGATCATGGCAGCCACCACATACCTCGCGTCCCATCCACCTCCGGTGGGGGACCCGAAGAGGTCCATGCACAATTCCGCATTAGCCGGACTCAGTATTGTTGGAGCTGCGCTCCACGGGGAAACTCCTGAGGAGACGAAAAAGAAGGCTGCGGTCAGATTCAACCGCAGTCCCACACCCTCATCCGACGAGGAAGAACACGACCTGCCTCGATGGCACAAGAGCTCGCGTCGTCGCAGCCATGACTATGATGCTAGAAGCGAGCTCACCCAACGCAAGATCGACAAGGCACGCTCCAAGCGCGTATGCTCATCCGAATCCGAAGAGGACGACGATGAAGGAGAACTCTGCGGAGCCTGATGCTTTAGCAGATCTGTTTGGCAGACGCGGATGCCGTGGAACTTCAATCTTCCTTCGGAAACTCCAAAGTTTGACAGCACGCAGGACCCTAAGGCATGGCTTAGCGACCACCTGTCGTCCGTCAAGATGCATGGCGGAAACAAAAACACCGCCCTACAATGCCTTCAGCTGTAGCTGACAGGCGCCACCCGGATCTGGCTCAGCAGCCTATCCTCGGGATCCATCCGAAGCTGGGAGGAACTAGCATACAGTTTCATCCGAAACTTCAAGGGCACCAGCAAGAGGCCAGCCTCGATCGAGGAGCTACGGGCCTGCACCCAACGAACGGGCGAATCCATTCGCTCGTACTTACTATGCTGGTCCAACACCAAGAACTCCGCGACGCACATCTCTAAGGAGAGAGCGATCGATGCCTTCAAGGATGGCGTCAAACGCCACGACTTCAAGGAAGAACTCGGGCGCGTCAAGCCCAGGACACTCGACCACCTCATGGACATCGTCAACAGGTGGGCAGATGGTGAGGACTCCGTCCACCAAGCACATTCGGAGGAGGAAGATGACTACGGTCGCCGACGCGAGCACCGTAGCAAACGACGATCGCGCGCCTACGATGATCGCGACGGACCCGACATGGTCGCGGCTGGCTACTCCTACCGCCACAACGAGGGCAATCGCAACAGCGGCGGATACCACGGAAACAACTTCCGCGATGGAGGACGCCCAGCGCAATTGTGGCAACGACGCAGCCGTGATGATGAGCCCTCGGCATACGACAAATTGTTGGGCCCATGTACCATCCACTTCTACATCGACAAGTAGGATGGCAAAACGAAGGCAAGCCACATGCTCAAGGATTGCCGCGAGTTCTAGAAACTCAACGAGAGAATGTCCCAGATGAGGCAGCAAGCCCCGAACCCTAGGTATAGGCACGCACCCGCGCCAGGTGAGATTGCCCACGGAGCTCCTCCACCACCACTCGCGGGACCTTCGAATCACCCAATCGCACCCGCGCAGAACAACGGCGGAAACGGGTACCCCGTGCCACAAGGATCACTGATGATCCAAAAGGGGCGCCCAACAAACCGGGTGCAAAAGAAAATCACCCGCCAAGTCAGTTTGGCTGTGACTGCTCCACCCGCCATCCCTGAGTACCTCGGCGGTTCGGAGTCCTGCATCACGTTCAGCCGTTCAGATCACCCCCGCCAGATCCCTCGCCCAGGTCATGCTGCCCTGGTTCTTGAGGCGTAGATCAGAGGGTTCGATATGAGGCACGTCTTTATGGACGGCGGCAGTGGCATCAACCTGATGTTCGCTAGCACCTTAGCAGCAATGCGGATCCCGCTGTGTAGCCTGGAACAATCCGACACGACGTTCCACGACATCGTCCCAGGGAAGGGCATATTTCCCCTGGGAAAGATATGGCTGGACGTCATCTTCGGCCATCCCGACAACTTTTGGTGCGAGCGACTCGAGTTCAAAGTGGTGGATTGGCCATCACAATACCACGCCATCCTCGGGCGCGTGGCATTCGCATGGTTCTTGGCAGTACCACATTACGCGTACCTACTACTCAAGATGCCAGGACATAGGGGAGTCATCACGGTCCACGGAAGCTTCACCCGATCAGACCACTGCGACAGGGACTTCACAGAATATCCCAGTCATTTGGCATGAAGGAGGAGCTCATAAGGCTCCGAGAGGTGACGGACAACGGGGCACCCCCAGTCTCGAGGCAAAATGCACCTGACATGTCGTTCGACTCAATAGTCAACACGAAGAAGGTGCAGGTCCACCCAACGGATGCCTCCAAGACGGCGCTGATCGCCAACGACCTCAGCCCCGCATAGGAAAGCGCGCCCGTCGAATTCCTCCGTGAGCGCTGGGAAATCTTCGCCTGTTGTCCTGCAGACATGCCAGGAGTTCCAAGGAATTCGCCGATCACGCACTCAATGTGTTCCCATATACCAAGCCCGTCAAACAATCCATCCGGCGATTGTCCGGGCCACGGGCCGAAGCCATCGGATTCGAAGTCAACAGACTACTCGACGCTAATTTCATCAGGGAGATCAAGGAAAGCGAGTGGCTCGCCAACACCGTAATGGTCCCCAAAAAGGACACGGACATCCTGCGGATGTGCGTAGACTTCACATCACTGAACAAGCACTTCCCGAAGGATCACTTCCTTCTCCCTCAGATTGATCAGATCATCGGTTCGACTGCAGGATGCGAGAAACTCTCCTTCCTTGATGCCTACTCAGGCTACAATCAGATTCAGCTGAAGGTCGAAGATCAGGAAAATACGACGTTCATCACTCCGTTCGGAGTGTTCTGATACAACATGATGCCCTTCGGGCTGAAGAACGCAGGTGCCACATACCAGCGATGCATGCAAGCATGCTTGAAGAACCATATCGGCCACAACATACAAGTCTATGTCGACGACATAGTAATCAAAACAAGGGAGGCCAAGACACTGATCGACGATCTCCGCAAGACGTTCGACAACCATGATCGATACAAGATCAAGCTGAACCCAGAAAAGTGCGGCTTCGGCATCCCATCTGGCCAACTGCTCAGCTACTTCATCTCCCAGCGAGGGATCAAGGCGAACCCGAAGAAAATCCGAGCCATAATGGCCATGGAGAAGCCAAAAACCTCAAAGGAGTACAGCAGCTCGCTGGACGAATCACGGCGTTGAGCAGGTTCATCAGCCGCACGGGCGAAAAAGCACTGCCTTTCTATCAGCTGCTGCGCAAGGAAGACAAATTCGAGTGGACGCCCGCAGCGGACTGCGGTGACCCAGCATACCACTGCATGATGTAGTACACTATAGTCGTTGACATAACACCAATGAAACAACGTTCACTAGTATTACACCCCTCAGAGTGGTACAACAGAAACACAGCAGGTCCAAGACATGACTATAGGTTACAATTCAACTCTTTACACAAGATCCAGAAAACACTCTAGGTTAAAGAGAGAGAAATAAACTTCTTTCAAAAAAAAGAATCAGAAATAAACAACTCCAAAACTATAATACTATTAAGACTAGTATCTTAACTAATGATTCATGGACCATGATTTGATGTAGTCATCGTCTGTCCTGGATTTAGAACCTAGCAAGGGTTAAGAAGATACCTTGAGTATGAGCGTACTCAGCAAGTTCACTAGAAAAGGAGTGTTTGATGCACTATATTTATAGCCACAGACCATAGGTCGTAGGCAATGCAGGTTTTCGTAAACATTTCTTCAAAGGTTGCTTTTATTCTGAAAAGCTATGTCCGTCAGCCTTTATGGTTTTACCAGAACTTTCATGGAGTTCCTTTTCCACCGCGTTCGCAGCTCCTTCCCGGAACAGGGAGTAACAAGTTACAGTTCTTACACTCTGAAGAGGTGCGTTCTTGTCACATCCCCAAATTTTAGATTTGGTTCTGCATATCATTCATGTCATTCTGCATTCATGAAATTTTCCAAATTCAAAACACTGCATTCAAACCCTAGACGAAGTTACTCAAGTGCTCCTACAAAGAGGAATAGTTGGACCCTTGAAGTCACTATTTTGAAATAGACTTTTTGTTGCTAAAAATGATCCTATGATGATCCTTTGTTTTTTTGAAAATTTTGAAAATAGAAATCAATTCATTTGGGTTAGCTAATAAAAAGTTATAAAAGAAATAAGAAAAGCAAATAGAAAAAAAAAAGAACAAAAAAACTAACCTAACCTCCCCGGCTGAGCCACCCCGTCCCAGCCCACCTGCCCACCCTCCTACCTACCGCGTGCGCGCAGCAGCCAGCGAGGCGAGCAGGCACCGCAGCAGCAGCCCAGTCAGCCCACCTCCCCCTTCCACCCCTGACAGCGGGACCCGCTGGTCAGGCCGTCTTCCTCGCGCGAATGTAGACCGCGCCGTGCACGCGCCCTTGACCGACCCGATTTCTACGCAAAATCCGCGCGATTCCATTTGCCCCTCGCCCCAATCTTCTCCCTCATATAAATTGCGTCGCTCCCTCTTCGAAACCCCTTTGGAACCCTAGAAATCCACGCCTCCTACCCCTCAGGATTTCTCACCGGAGTTCCGTGCCGCCGACGCCATTGGAGCTTCCAGTAAAGGTCTGGGTCGATGGAGTCGAGCCGCCCGCGCCCCCCTTGCTTCCCCGTGCTCCTCCCCTCTCTTCGGCGCCTCGTACTGACCCTCCCCTTTCGTTGCAGAGCCTCGGGAGCACCCGTACGCCACCGCCGTAGCTTCACCGACGCGGCGGAGCTCCAGGTGCCCTTCGCCGTCGCTCAAGGACGCAAGGAAACGCCCCGACCTCGCCATCAATCTCGCCGAGACACCCCGCACCCCGTAGACGCCTCGACCTTGCCAGGGACCGCCGGAGCTGTTGCCACTGCCACCGTCTACATCGCCCGATGCCGCTAGCCGCCGCTCGTCGCCAAGGTAAGGTCGCGAGCACCCCCGGCCGTCCATCCCGTGATCTGCGGTCACGATTAGAAGGGACGGCCGAACCGGTACCGGCCAGTACCAGTGTGCCGCGTGGCAGCTGCGTGGATCCCGCGTAGACGCCATGTCACAGCCGCCTCAGCGCTGACTCGCACAGTCGCGTTGACTGCGCAGTAAAAAGTTTTAAAATTTTTGGAAATTGCAGAAAATAGCTGAACCTTGTAAAAATCATAGAAAATAATCTACTGGGACAAAAATTACAAATAAAATATGTGTAGATTCAGTAAGTTGTGTAAAATATTGCTGTACCTTTGTTTCACACTTTTGAAAGAAGATTTTGTCCAGATTAATTAAATGAGTTAATGGACTTTTTAGAGTAATTAATTCGTAGAAAAAGATTTATAACTCCAAAAATTGCAAATAATATGTCCCTAGATTCAGTAGAACAAGGGGAATCTCAAAGTGAATTAAAAAGTTAGGCTTACATTAAAAACTTTTGCATAAACTATTTAATGGCTTTCTGCAGTATTTTAATTACTCAGGGAGTTTTATAAATCCTTTTTTGAGAAATTCCAATTGGTACTATTCCTATTTAGTATTTCCTACACAGTAGAATGTTTCCAGGATTTTACAAACAGTATGTTAACAGTAGTGAATTATTTGTGTTCTAGCTCTATTATTGACCATTATAAATTGCATACTAGTTTTCCTTGCGCTAAAAATATTTTCCATGCATGCATTCAGTAACTTTACTGAGTAAGATTATGTGATGCTGCTGTAGCATCAATCGACTTGTCATGCATGCATCTTGCATCATCTTTGTTTGCATATGCTTGTGGATGGTTTGTTTATGATTGCAATTGTATCGTGTAGATTGTGATGAGTGCAACGCTTGCTCGTGTGTGGATTATTCTTCCGACCGCTACAACCAAGGCAAGTAGATGCTACCTTGTTTATGATATTGTCCTACTATTTTCAATGCATTGTCATGTATTTTGTAGATGCATGTGTAGGATAATACTATCGCTATGCTATGTCCTATTATGTGGTAGGGCTTTCCTTGTAGATGAACCACCGTTGGTAGATGTGCTTAGTCATGCTATGATGAACGAGGGCTGGGTTACATCACTAAAAGTTGTTTCTAAATGTGTTGGTTTGTGAAAACTAAAACAACTTAATCAATGAATCTCCTGGGTGTGATGGGATTGATAATTTTTGGTGGTATCATTGCGGAAAGGCACCCAGGTATCAAGAGAAAATGATTGGCTTATTTATTTTGTAGCTTACGTGTACAACCATGTGCCAATAATGGAATGGGCGGTTGGTTGGACTTAGTAGGTTGTGGTAACTCGAACCCACGTATCCAGAGATGTAGAATTTTGGTAGGTTGGACCGGTGCGCGTCGGGATTGGGGAGCTACTTCCCGAACAGTCTCTTCTTGGACTTCTCCCTATCATCACCCAAAATGAGAGTGATGGTACGAATAATGGCTGGCCAAGTCACATGGGTAAGTGTACTAACCCCATAGGTGTATAATCTAATCGATTAGTCGTTTCCCTGGTTATGGACATCTGAGTTGCTTGATATTGATTCCATGACATGTTTCTCGCTCATTCTAATTTTCATAATTGATTTAATGTTGTTGGGTTAACTTAATTGGGATCCTTTCAAAGAAAATCAAAAACTGTTTATGAAAGTAGGACAAAGGTATTTGTAAATGCAAGCTAGCCAGCTCCACCGCCACTCCACACCGCTAAATATGCATGTAGATGTTAGCACTATTGTATCCTTTAATAGCTCTACCGCCATAAATTCCATGTATTGACCCTTGGGCTGCTACGTTTCATGTTGCGGATAGATATTTTTCCTGAGTAATCGATATAGGCCACGGTACTCCACTCGGCACTTGTTCACTTGTGGGCAATTTAAAGAATGGAGGATTTGCTTTATTTACGTTGCTACCTGAATAATTTGAGCTAGCCTTGAGCTAAGCCTTTATTTTATTAATGGTACTCTGGATCTCCGTTATTTATGATACACGGATATTTTTGCTATGTTATTCATCTTATTCTATTGTGGGCCAATGAACCGATCCAGGGATTGGCATGTCACATAGAAGCCACGGTCTTTTCAGAACCGTGGTGTTACAAGATGGTATCAGAGCCCGTGTGTCGACTGTAGGATCGTGACCTAGGTTTGGATTAGGAACCATATAATTATTAAATCTTATACTAACTCTGTCTTTCTTCTTATGCCTTTCACTCTTGTAAATTCTTACCATATGCTATTCTCACACTTTCCTCTTTTAATTGAAAGATGGGAGAAGTCAGGACTGAGTATGCAACCATGGAGTCACCAAGGCCCTTTGCAAGACAGTTAGCACAGCTCTCGCAGTCATTGGGATTGCCACTGCCCATGTTCAAGGGAAGAAGGCTGTACACCTATGGATATGGTGAGGATGCATGGGATATCACCACTTTCATCTTCAGGGATGCCGCCTTGCCAAACCTTGTGCATCTGATCTACACCAAGACATACTGCAACTAGGGACTTGGAATAAACTTGGCCATGCATGAAGCCCTGTCTACTTGATGCCATCTTGTCCGACACCTACTGCCAGCAGACTCACCCTACCGTGACTATGGGAGGCGTTATGAAGATGGGAACATTGTGGTTACCCCGGGCGACAGGAACAACATGCCGCCCCGTCGGAGGCACATAGAGGACATGGAAAGGGAGAATGGAGCTCTAGCTGAGAAAGTGATGATGGTAAAGGAGATTGCAGATTTTGCCAGCAATGGTATGGTGGTCCAAGGACAGGAGATTGAGACCTTGCATGAAGCTGTGGGAGTTCTGGAAAATGCCCTGATAGGCAGGGATGCAACCATAGCTCATATTAATGGAACTGTGCAGGAAAACACCCAGAACATACAACAGTTGCAAGGGACCGTCCAGGAAAGGGATCAAACTACTGAAGTTATGGCAGCCCAGATTGCCGCACTCCAAGCACAGCTGAATCCACCCTCTGATGATGACAATGGAGATGGTGGCAAAAATGATGATGATGATGACAGTGGGAACGATGATGATGATGAGGACGAGGATGATGATGATGGAGACGATGATGGTGGAGGAGATGAAGCTGTTGCAGTTGCAGCAGAGAGTGAAGAAGAAGAGGAGGATCCAGAAGAGGTGGAGTTTGAGATTTCAAGTGATGACTCAGGAGAGATGTACACTCCGCCTCCATGGTTGGTTCGTGGACAGAAACGCCAACGCATGAGTGCAAGGACCTACCGCAACCTCTTCAAGAAGTAGATAGAAGTCCACCAAATAGTTCTCGTTAGGAAAAATCGTTAGGATTAGTCTCGATCGATGTAAACTTAATTACTGTTAGTTTCAGAGTGTTAAGTTGCTTATTTGTTTACTCCAATATACCAGGATTATTTGTGCGAATCTTATGGAAGAGTTATGGCAAGTTTGGTTAATACCTGAGTTATTCCTGTTGCAGTTTTCTGCTGATACAGCAGTACTGTATGATTTTTCATATTTTACTGGTATCTGGGAAAAATCTGAAACAAATAGGGATGGTTCGAAACTATCTGTACTGTATGCACAAAAATCAGCTAAAATTCCTGACAAGTTTAAGTCAGGTAGAAAAATTCGTGAACACTGTTGGACTGTTCTGGCAGATTGCTGTTTTTAATGCTTTGTTGATCAACTGTTTAGATAACCTTTGCCAGCTCTTCTAAAAAACTATTTCAGTAGGTATATACTGCTAGGATAACCCCTGGGATGTTGCTGGATCACTTGTTTGTTGATGTGTTGCTTGGTTGAGATTGTCTGCTATTGTTTTGTTGTTGTTTGATCATAATGCATGGGTAGAATCCTGTTTTCGTAGTTGAATCTTTCTAAGCTTACCTGTGCTGAACCGCAGATGCCTCCCCGCTGTCAACCCACTGAGTTGGAGCAGCTCATGGCAGCTCAGGCACAGCCGACCCAAGTTATGACCCAGTTCATGGAAGCTCAGAACAACAACAACAATGGGAATAACCAGCCTCAGGGAGATGCTCTCACCAGGTTTCTGAGGCTAAGGCCAGCTAAGTTCTCTACTGCAACGGATCCTATGGTTGCTCTCGACTGGTTGCGTTCAGTCAACAAGGATCTGGTAACTGTTGGATGCACTGATGCTGAGAAGGTGAGGTTTGCCGCTCACCTACTGGAGGGACCAGCCGCTTCTTGGTGGGACACTTTTCAGATCACCCACCCGCTGGACACCGTGACTTGGGAAATGTTTGAGGAAGGTTTCAGGACCAACCACGTGTCTTCAGGAGTTCTGATCCTGAAGAGGAAGGAGTTTCGCAACTTGCGCCAAACCAACCGCACCGTGGCTGAGTATATTGAGGAGTTCAACAACCTGTCTCGTTATGCACCTGAGGATGTTGACACTGATGCCAAAAGGAGGGAGAGGTTCCTGGATGGCCTCAGTGATGAGCTTTCAGTGCAGCTGCTGGTGGTTTATTGTCCCACTTTCCAGGAGCTTATGGACAAGGCCAGGATCTTGGAAGGGAAGCACAAACAGGTGGAAAACCGCAAGAGAAAGAGCAGTAATCACCGCTCTGGTTATCACCACAAGTCTCGCACTTCTTATGATGGATACTCCAAGCATGGGGGAAGTGACCATGGGAGCCATGACCTCCACAACCATGTAGGCGATGGACATCGCCATGATAGCCACAAGAGCAACCACCACAACCACAAGGGAGGACACACCCACCACTCTGGAGGACACAGTGGACATGACCGCAACCGTGATCGCAGCTTTGTGAAGAAGGATCTGAGTGAGGTGAAGTGCTTCAAGTGTGGTCAGAAGGGACATTATGCAGACAACTGTCCGGAGCGGAAGGTACTGAAACCAACCAACAACCAGAAGGCCACAGTGAACCACATGAATGTGGAGGAGATCCCATATGAGCCTGACCTTGTGATTGGTAAGTTTCCAATAAACACTCACCCTGCACTTATACTTTTTGATACTGGTGCATCGCATTCATTCATATCAAGGGCATTTCTGGATAAGTATAAGTTACCTACGGAGTCTATGAAAGAGTCTATTAGAGTGAGTTCACCTGGAGGGGATATGATAGCTAGCGCGGGATGCCGCGACTTAACTATGAGGATTGGAGCACACAATTTCATTGCACATCTGGTAGTATTGGAATCACAAGGTCTAGATGTTATACTGGGCATGGATTGGATGTCTATGCATGGGGGACACATAGATTGTGCACAGCGAGCTGTTTCACTCAAAACCCCAGATGGTAGGAGAATTAGGTTCAAGTCGGTTGTGCGACCGGGAAGGTGTAAGCTGAATTCTCTTAAGGGGGTTAGCATGGATACTGTGCCTATGATCAAGGATTACCCCGATGTGTTCCCGGAAGAGGTGCCAGGGATGCCACCTAACAGGGAAGTGGAGTTTCTCATCGATCTGATGCCGGGAACAGGACCAATAGCCAAGAGACCATGTAAGATGGATGTGGATGAGCTGAAAGAATTGAAGAAACAATTAAAGGAGTAGTTGGACAAGGGATTCATTCAGCCTAGTTCGTCGTCATGGGGTGCACCTGTTCTATTTGTGGAGAAGAAAGACAGCAGCAAGATATTAGTGGTGGACTATCGCTCGCTGAATGAAGTGACCATTAAGAACAAATACCCCCTGCCGAACATAAATGATTTGTTCGATCAACTGGTAGGATCAAAGGTGTTTAGCAAAATTGATCTGCGATCGGGTTATTTCCAATTGAAGATCCGGGAGGAGGACATACCAAAAACCTCTTTCACTACTAGGTATGGTTTATATGAGTATACAGTTATGTCTTTTGGACTGACGAATGCCCCGGCATATTTCATGACCATGATGAACAAGGTATTTATGGAGTACTTGGACAAGTTCGTGGTGGTGTTTATTGATGACATACTGATATATTCCAAGGATGATGCTGAGCATGAGAAACATCTGTGACTGATTATGGAAAAGCTGAGGGAACACAAGCTGTATGCCAAATTCAGCAAGTGTGAATTCTGGCTTAACACTGTTGGATTTCTTGGACACGTGGTGTCAGGAGAAGGAATCGTTGTTGATCCAAGCAAAGTGACTGCAGTGACTGAGTGGGAAGCGCCCAAGAATGTGGGTGAAATTCGTAGCTTTTTGGGACTTGCTGGATATTACAGGAGGTTCATTGAAAACTTCTCCAAGATTGCTAAGCCGATGACAGAAATTCTGAAGAAGGAGAGGAAGTTTGAATGAACGGATGCGTGTGAAGCCAGCTTTCAGGAACTGAAGCGTCGACTAGTGACTGCACCTGTTCTGTGTTTACCAGATCTTTAGGAGGATTTCCAAGTGTACTGTTATGCTTCTTGACAGGGACTTGGGAGTGTGTTGATGCAAGATGGGAGAGTGGTGTCATATGACTCGCGGCAACTTAAATACCATGAGCGGAATTATCCCACACACGACTTGGAGTTAGCGTCAGTTGTGCATGCGCTCAAAGTATGGAGGCACTACTTAATGGGGAACACTGTGATGTGTACACCGACCACAAGAGCCTGAAGTACATATTTACACAAAAGGAACTGAACATGAGGCAAAGGAGATGGTTGGAGCTTATCAAGGATTATGATATGAATCTGCAATACCACCCAGGAAAGGCAAATGTAGTAGCAGATGCTCTGAGCCGGAAGGTCTATGCCAATGGATTGACAATTGGGGAATTGCCCGAGGATTTGTGAAAGCAATTCAAGGACCTTAGACTGGAGGTAGTGTCTGAAGGATACTTGGCAGCAATGGAAGTCCAACCAACGCTACAGGACAGGATCAGGAAGGCTCAGGTAGGAGACAAGGAAATAGAAGAGATAAAGGAAAAGATGAAGGAAAATCGAGAAAAGGATATTTGCGAGGATGAGCATGGTACCTTGTGGTATGGAGATCGTTTGTGTGTGCCCAACGATCCAGAGATAAGGAAGTTGATTCTGCAGGAAGCTCATAACTCGCCATACTCCATACATCCGGGCAATACAAAGATGTATATGGATTTGAAGAGCAGATTTTGGTGGAATAACATGAAGGGAGACATCGCCAAGCATATTGCTCTATGTGATGTGTGTAGCCGAGTGAAGGCGGAGCACCAGAAGCCAGCAGGACTACTACAGCCATTGCCTGTGCCGGAATGGAAATGGGATAGAGTGGGAATGGATTTTATCACAGGATTGCCCAGGACCAGGTCAGGATATGACTCCATTTGGGTAGTGGTCGACTATTTAACCAAGGTAGCCCACTTTATACCAGTGAAGACGACCTACACGAGTGCAAAGTTGGCCAAGATCTACATGGACAAAATTGTGTGCCTACATGGAGTTCCTAAGAGTATTGTATCTGATAGAGGCACCCAATTTACCTCACACTTTTGGCGCCAGCTGCACGAGTCAATTGGAACTAGGTTGGAGTATAGCACAGCGTTCCACCCCCAAACTGATGGACAGACCGAGAGGGTGAATCAGATTTTGGAAGACATGCTGAGAGCTTGCGCTTTGGCTCATGGTTCTAGTTGGGATGAGAATTTGCCATATGCTGAGTTTTCCTACAACAATAGATATCAAACCAGCATCAAGACGTCACCGTTCGATGTGCTGTATGGGAAGCGGTGCCGGACACCATTGCTATGGGATGGAGTAGGGGAACGTCAGTTGTTTGGACCTTATTTGATCAAGGACGCTGAGGAGAAGGTCGCCTTGATTAGGGACAGGCTGAAGGTAGCACGATCAAGGTAGAAGAGCTACGCTGACGCCAAGCGCAAGGAAGTGGTGTACGAGATAGGTGATAGAGCATACCTTAGAGTGTCGCCACTACGTGGAATCAAAAGATTTGGAATCAAGGGTAACCTGGCACCTCGGTTTATTGGACCATATCGGGTCTTAGCGCGCAAAGGAGAAGTTGCTTATCAGTTGGAGTTGCTAGAGGCTCTGTCCGCTGTCCACAATGTGTTCCACGTGTCCCAGCTGAAGAAGTGCCATCCGGAGATGGTGGATATGCCGTTGAGAGACACTGTGCCATCAGAGGAGGTTCAGCTTGAGAATGACTTGACCTATGAGGAGAAGCCAGTCAAGATTCTCGAGACAACAGAGAGGATTACCCGTACCAAGACGATCAAGTTTTGCAAGGTGCAATGGAGCCACCACACCAAGGAGGAAGCCACTTGGGAACGTGAGGATGACATCCGAGAGGACTACCCACACCTATTTGCTAGCCGCGCCGAATCTTGGGGACGAGATTCATCTTAAGGGGGTTAGTCTTGTCACATCCCCAAATTTTAGATTTGGTTCTGCATATCATTCATGTCATTCTGCATTCATGAAATTTTCCAAATTCAAAACACTGCATTCAAACCCTAGACGAAGTTACTCAAGTGCTCCTACAAAGAGGAATAGTTGGACCCTTGAAGTCACTATTTTGAAATAGACTTTTTGTTGCTAAAAATGATCCTATGATGATCCTTTGTTTTTTTTGAAAATTTTGAAAACAGAAATCAATTCATTTGGGTTAGCTAATAAAAAGTTATAAAATAAATAAGAAAAGCAAATAGAAAAAAAGGAACAAAAAAACTAACCTAACCTCCCCGGCTGAGCCACCCCGGCCCAGCCCACCTGCCCACCCTCCTACCTCTTGCGCAGCAATGAGGCGAGCACCGCGGCAGCAGCCAGTGCAGCCCACCCCCTTCCACCGTGATATGGACCCTTGATCAGGTCGTCTTCCTCGCGCGAACGGAGACCGCGCCGAGCACGCGCCCTTGACCGACCCGATTTCTATGCAAAATCCGCGTGATTCCGTTTTCCCCTCGCCCAATCTTCTCCCTCATATAAATCGTGTCGCTCCCTCTTCAAAACCCCTTTGGAACCCTAGAAATCCACGCCTCCTACCCCTCGGGATTTCTCACCGGAGTTCCGCGCCGCCGACGCCATTGGAGCTTCCAGTAAAGGTCTGGGTCAACGGAGTCGAGCCGCCCCCCCCCTTGCTTCCCCGTGCTCCTCCCCTCTCTTCGGCGCCTCGTACTGACCCTACCCCTTCGTTGCAGAGCCTCGGGAGCACCCGTACGCCACCGCCGGAGCTTCACCGACACGGCGGAGCTCCAGCTGCCCTTCGCCGCCGCTCAAGGACGCAAGGAAACGCCCCGACCTCGCCATCGATCTCGCCAAGACGCCCCGCACCCCGTAGATGCCTCGACCTTGCCAGGGACCGCTGGAGCTCTCGTCACCGCCACCGTCTGCACCGACCGCCGCCGCCAGCCGCCGCTCGTCGCCAAGGTAAGGTCGCGAGCACCCCCGGCCGTCCATCCCGTGATCTGCGGTCGCGGTTAGAAGGGCCGGCCGAACCGGTACCGGCCAGTACCAGTGTGCCGCGTGGCAGCCGCGTGGATCCCGCGTAGAAGCCATGTCACAGCCGCGTCAGCGCTGACTCGCACAGTCGCGTTGACTACGCAGTAAAAAGTTTTAAAGATTTTTGGAAATTGCAGAAAATAGATGAACCTTGTAAAAATCATAGAAAATAATCTACTGGGCCAAAAATTACAAATAAAATATGTGTAGATTCAGTAAGTCGTGTAGAATCTTGCTGTACCTTTTTTCACACTTTTGCAGAAAGATTTTGTCCAGATTAATTAAACGAGTAAATGGACTTTTTAGAGTAATTAATCGTAGAAAAAGATCTGTAACTCCAAAAATTGCAAATAATATGTCCCTGGATTCAGTAGAACAAGGGGAATCTCAAAGTGAATTAAAAAGTTAGGCTTACAATAAAAACTTTTGCATAAACTATTTAATGGCTTTCTGTAGTATTTTAATTACTCAGGGAGTTTTATAAGTCCTTTTTGAGAAATTCCAATTGGTACTGTTCCTATTTAGTATTTCCTACACAGTAGAATGTTTCCAAGATTTTACAAAAAGTATGTTAACAGTAGTGAATTATTTGTGTTCTAGATCTATTACTGAGCATTATAAATTGCATACTAGTTTTCCTTGCGCTAAAAATATTTTCCATGCATGCATTCAGTAACTTTACTGGGTAAGATTATGTGATGCTGCTGTAGCATCAATCAACTTGTCATGCATGCATCTTGCATCATCTTTGTTTGCATATGCTTGTGGATGGTTTGTTTATGATTGCAATTGTATCGTGTAGATTGTGACGAGTGCAACGCTTGCTCGTGTGTGGATTGTTCTTCCGACCGCTACAACCAAGGCAAGTAGATGCTATCTTGTTTATGATATTGTCCTACTATTTTCAATGCATTGTCGTGTATTTTGTAGATGCATGTGTAGGATAATACTATCGCTATGCTATGTCCTATTATGTGGTAGGGCTTTCCTTGTAGATGAACCACCGTTGGTAGATGTGCTTAGTCATGCTATGATGAACGAGGGCTGGGTTACATCACTGAAAGTTGTTTCTAAATGTGTTGGTTTGTGAAAACTAAAACAACTTAATCAATGAATCTCCTGGGTGTGATGGGATTGATAATTTTTGGTGGTATCATTGCGGAAAGGCACCCAGGTATCAAGAGAAAATGATTGGCTTCTTTATTTTGTAGCTTACGTGTACAACCATGTGCCAATAATGGAATGGGCGGTTGGTTGGACTTAGTAGGTTGTGGTAACTCGAACCCACGTATCCAGATATGTAGAATTTTGGTAGGTTGGACCGGTGCGCGTCGGGATTGGGGAGCTACTTCCCGAACAGTCTCTTCTTGGACTTATCCCTATCATCACCCAAAATGAGAGTGATGGTACGAGCTGGGCTGGCCAAATCACATGGGTAAAGTGTACTAACCCCTGCAGGGTGTATAATCTAATCGATTAGTCGTGTCCCTGGTTATGGACATCTGAGTTGCTTGATATTGATTCCATGACATGTTTCTCGCTCATTCTAATTTCATAATTGATTTAATGTTGTTGGGTTAACTTAATTGGGATCCTTTCAAAGAAAATCAAAAACTGTTTATGAAAGTAGGACAAAGGTATTTGTAAATGCAAGCTAGCCACAGCTCCACCTGCCAAATATGCATGTAGATGTTAGCACTATTGTCTCATTTAATAGCTCTACATGCAATACATTCCATGTATTGACCCTTCGGGGCTGCTACGTTTCATGTTGCAGGATATTCCGATTCTGAGTAATCGATATAGGCCACGGTACTCCACTCGGCACTTGTTCACTTGTGGTCAATTTGAAGAATGGATGATTTGCTTTATTTACGTTGCTACCTGAATAATTTGAGCTAGCCTTGAGCTAAGACTTTATTGTAATAATGGTACTCTGGATCTCCGTTATTTATGATACACGGATATTTTTGCTATGTTATTCATCTTATTCTATTGTGGGCCAATGAACCGATCCAGGGATTGGCATGTCACATAGAAGCCACGGTGTTTTCAGAACCGTGGTGTTACACACTTTACCCATGAGAGATCAAATCCTTGTTGCACAACCGGGCGATCTTTCCCGTCCACACTTCCTATGGGGTGGGGCCCAGAAGATGATCCAAGCCAACCACTGCCCCCTTCGCGACCTCGCATGTCTCCTTGGTGTACACCATGCCCACATATTGAATTACGGCAATGGTTTGTACAAACCGTTAGATGCCAGAACTATCGTGGGACGTTGAGGGTTCCCACCCATATGATGCATATACTCTACGAATTACCAATTAATATGCAAGCTACGAGTGATAATAACCACGACCTGCACATCCGGCTACATGCGAGAGGAAGAAGATACAGCTGACTTCTCCGTCCCATTCCAAATCTCATGGTTAACGCGTGATATACGATGCAACAATCACTGGAGACATTGGTTGTTAAGTCCTAGATAATATGTTCCTTTACCACCAGAACTTTCATAGTAGGTTATTACCTCATGGTAATTAACCTATAATCGTATTATTATGAAAATGGTGTTTTCTGACCTTTTTCAAATGCAGGTGATGACAACACTGGATTTTCAAAATATTTTACAGAAAATAATCAAAGGACATGAGCAAGTGTGAACTCTACTTTTGTGATTGCAAGATTATGCACTCACGATCTTCGAGATGACATAAGATCTAATATTTGAAAACAGCATCATTGGTCTGGTAAGGACTAATGTTTAAAGTAGAAAGATGCACTTACGCATAAGTAATGATATGCATTTTGTAAAACTCCCAAAGTGAATCCCCATTACTTTGAGTGAAGTGAATTCAAGTGATTCTTTTAAGAGTTGGTTTATCTTCAAATTTTACTTTATAAGTAATGACCTTTATAAGGAACTTAGGTGTTAACAATTCAAAATATACAAGTAAAGTATAAATTTATGTGATTATGGTTAATTGTCATCTGGTGACTATTGATAAACATCTTTGGGATTGAGTTGTTAAGAATTGAAGAACTTATTGTGAGCTTATTGTTTAAAGTGGCAAAAAGAATAACATTTGAAGAAAAGATTTCCTTCCTAAGGATTAAACAACCCTGATAGCTTTTAGAATATGATGGATAGAATGTGATTGATGTTGTTTATGCTTGCTTGAATAGTCTGGACTTGAGATGCTTTAAGTCTTAATTGAAATAGACCAAAGTTAACTATAAAAACATAAGTAGTGCATTAGACTTGATGTTTATAAGCTTTGAGACTAAAGTTAACTTTAAAAGGGTAAGTAAACTTAAGATTTAATATGTTTTAATTATTCCCAAGTTTTAGATTTATGATAAGTATAACTAAGGTGTGGAATTATTCACTTTATATTTTAGTGAATGATTAGATTAAATTTGTTTTGCTATTCTGAAAAGAATAGGTATTTATTTAATGGAAACATAATTATATGATCTTAGTGATTTGTTAGAATTTAAAGTTATGTTAATAGTGGTTAAGATATAATGTTTATTCACCATATTATATAAATGAGTGATACCCAATGTTTATTTAAAAGACTTTTTTTAATAAGATTTTTAAAAGACTATTTTCAAGTTAAAAGTTATACTTAAATTTGATTATGAATTTAAGTTATGGGTTTGGAATTAGTACAGAGACACTAATTTGTCAAGGTTTTATAAGAATTGTGATTATTTTTTACTTAAAAATTGTTTTAAAGAATTTACAAAATAGGTATTATATAAGGATTTATTATTTAAAATATTAAAGACTTTTCTAATAATATATTTAATATTTTTCTAGTGTAATATATTTATTCAAGACCTTAAAATGATTTTTATTTAATTTTTAAGTATTATTTTTATGTTAAAATTGCATAAACGATTAAATGTATTTAAGTATTTACTTCAAATTTTATTTATAAAAAAAATTGAGTTAGTATTTTTATAAAATAGTGGATTTATTTTTATACACAAAAATGATTTTTATTTATTTTTAGGATTTTTCCTTATTTATGAAATTTCACTTAGGATTTAATGGTGTTAATATTTATTTGATTTATTTTTTTAAACAGTAAATTTATATTTTTATTAAGTAACTCTTACTTTGGTGATGATTTTAATATTTTATATATATTCTTATGAGGTAGCCCTATTTTTTGAGAATTCCTTAAAGTGTTTCTTCCATTAAACTATTTAATTTAAGTTTTATTATATTTTATTTCTTTTTACATTAAATTTTATTTAATTATTCTTTTGGAACTGGGCTAAGCCCATGAGCCAGCCCAGCCCATTAACGCATTTGGCCCACTTGACTTGGGTCAATACTGACCCAAGTACATCTCCCTCACACGCTCCCGGCACGCGACGCTCACACCTCTCCCCTCTCGTTCCTCTCGGGCCGCCGTCGCCATTGTTACCCGACGATTGCGGCGGTGTAAACCGTCTCGGTTACCACTACTGGTCGCCGGAGCTCCGCCTCCTTCTATCGACTTGGCCCTCTAGTTCGATTTTCCTCTAAGGCTATAACGGGCTCGCCCCTATCTTCTTTCTTGTGCAAGATTTTCGATTTTGAGCTTGCGGTGGTGCTCCAGGTCACTGATGGACTACAGGTTGCGGCTTGGTGCAGATCGAGTGCCACCGCGCTCCCTGTGCCGTCGTGTCGTACCAGCCACCGACGACCCCATCTTCTTCCTCTTCAATCTCTAAGTGAGGACCACGGGTAAGTGTAAATTCTCGTTTTCTTTTCTCCACTTGATTCCTCTCTGGAGTTCTCTCCGTGATGATAGGGTTTTTCTAAATAGCACAGATGCTCTGTCCTAGTGTTTGTGTGATAAGGATATGATTTCCTTTGAACTGCTAAGTCGAGGAAACTATGTTGATGAAAAATATTGGATGGTTTGTGGTTATTAAATCCTTGTATTTCCATCTATACAAGAAGCTTGATCTTGTCCCAGATTAATGCACTTTAGTAAGGTTACTGGTCGTGATTAGTCTAGTGGCTCATGTCTGGTGACTTCTATGATGTGGTTGGATTAGAGTGATTGATGTTTCAATCCTGCTAGTTGTAGTGTTACTTAACCATGCAGCCTGATTCATGGTTGATATTTGATTTAATGGTATGCTTGTATTGACAACAAAGCCAATAAAATAAGATTACTGGATGTATTGTTGGAGAATTGAGTTTTTTCCTCTTAAGGAAGATGCTCTGCAAGTATAACTTGCATATGTTGTTATTACTGTCAAGATGGCAGTGAATTGTGCAGATGATCTAGAAATGATTCCTGGTTTCATGGTCTAGGAAAATGATAGATCTTCTCAGGCTTCTTTTCTGGCTAAATTTCTAGTCCAATGCCAAGGATGCAAAAGACTGAGGCTTGGATTCCCTTTAAAGAAAATACTGTGGTTGCCTTATTCTAGCTCTAGGATGTAATTATCATAGCAACTCTATGCTCACTGAGAGCTTGGCTTCCAAATGATTTGCTTGCTTAAAATGATTAGAACCAATACCAATTTGGATCTATTGGTTAATCTGTTGCTAGTAGTGAGGGTAAATGAGTTGGTATTGTGACTGGTGTGAACTGTTTGGATGAGAATTTATGACTTGAATGCCCATGATGCATGGTCTGAGGCTAATTAACTCTGGAATGAGTTTTACATGGTTAAGGATCACTAGCCCTTGATTTTTGGTTGTGTGCAATATGTTCCAGTCTATGATGTAAAGACTGAGACACTAAATCTTGATAAAATCAGATACTTACTTGGTTGCCTTCTACTCTCTACGATGAATTTGCATAGCACTTCTATGCAATTCAGAGAGATAAAGTATTCTCTTACACTCCTAGAAAGGTGCTAGTTGCAGAGTAGTTGATTAGATATTGGTTTGCAATAACCCCCTTTATTCCCTTGTTTATGATGGTGAAATAGAACAAGAACATATACTATGCATGAGTAGTGGTATAGCAACCTTTTGTTGTTGCTGATTCTGTGCTATGATTTGTGGTTTCTAGTGGATCTTGTTCCTGGATGCTTCTTGATCTGCTCCTCCTTACTGCTCACTTGGCTTGCTTTTCTAATACTACTACCTTGCTCTTGATCAGCCTACACATGTGAATATTGTGCTCCGGAACCTTGTCCTTCTGGATCCTATAGAACCAGATTCTTGTGATTACCTATTCTCCTGTGATATCCCTCCTTTACCCCTCCTACTATTTGATCTCCTCTTGGATGGCTTAAATAAGCAATCAGATGCTGATTGGGTGGTGGGTTTGGTGATGGTGTGAAGAAATGAATGGGTGATCTTGTGGTGATGAGAAAGAACATGTGTTGTTCCTGAGGATGAACCAGTGATCTAAGTGTAGTTCTGGCCAAGTGTGTTGTGTGGAGAAACTCTGATTTGCTTCTAGCTTATCAGCTACGGCTGTGTGCTTACCTTTGTACTCCTTGTGATTCCTCTGTGCTTGACAGCACAACACCATGCAGATGTGTGAGCTTCTTGGGTGCTTGACTCACCCCCAATGGATCAGATCAAGTGAAACTTGACATTTTCTAATTGTTTATCTTTTTACTATATCTGATTTGGTGAAATTTGCCCCTTGGCTTATGATGCTTAGTCTGAAGATTTCTTTGATAATAAGAACTCCACTAGGCTCCCTCTTTAGCTTACTCAATGATGAGTTTAAGCATATCATTTGTATGCTGAATCTGAGAGTAAAACTAACATTCTAACCATCCCTTTTATTCTTTAATTTTAGTTTGTCTTTTGTTTTATTTCCAGGAATTAAGATCAAGGAAGAAACCTTCAGGACATGAAGATTTATATAAGACTTCTTTATTATTTTTGTAATTTTTCCTTCTTTTTGTAAAGTGTATTATATATTTATTCATTGTTGTAATAATATTTGTAATATTTTATTATTGTTGTAATTTCTTCTTTTTACCTGAATATTGTAAAGACAATGCAACATGTATATTTTCTTGAAATTAAGTATTCCTTTATTTAATTCATTTATGTAATTCATTTTTACATTTATTTGTTTTATAGTAGTTTACTTTTATTCTTTTATTCTTTATTGTAATTCTTCATTTTTTGGGAACTTAATAAAAATAGTGTAATGTTTGTGCTATTGTAATTAAATGATACCTCTCTATTTCATTATCTTATTATCCCTTTGGTTCATAATTGTAAAGATAATATAATAATGTGTGATGTAAATAAGATTATTCTTTATCAATTCTTGTTTATTATTTTATTATTGTAATATCATATTATATTACTCATTTACTCATTTCATTTTATTTAAATTTCCACTATCTTTAATATTTGATTAAAAGATTATACCTTATTTATAAATAGGAGTTCACCTCTTATTTTCCATTACAATTTAGTTTCCATTTGTTATTTCATTTCAAATTCTTTTAGAATTCAGATTCATCAATTGAATATTCAAATTTGAATTTTATTTCCCCCAAACACAAGAGTACAATAGAGGTCATGTCAAAATCCATCGCACTTGCCCTGATGTTTTCATCAGAGCAAGAGAGATCTCGATCCCTCTACAGCTTCTTTAGTTTTGCGCGAAAATCCCCTGGATTTTATTATGCATGAATGCAATGCACAAACATGTGTCCTGTCTATTTCGAGGTGCTAATCCTGGGATGTTACATGGAGGACGCATTCGAAGACCTGAAGCGGCTGCTCTCCACCTCCCCGTCCTGGTCACGCCAACGGAACGCGAGCCTCTACTGCTATACATAGCAGCCACACACCAGGTGGTAAGCACCGTGCTCGTGGTCGAGCGACCCGAAGAAGGCAAGATGCATGGGGTCCAATGCCCAATCTACTACCTCAGCGAGGTATTGACACCAACAAAGAAGAGGTACCCCCACTACCAGAAACTCGCCTACGGCGTGTTCATGACGGCTCGTCGGCTGAGCCACTACTTCCAGGAGCATCAGGTGATGGTCGTCAACGAGGCACCAATAAACAACATCCTGAACAACCCAGAGGCCATAGGACATGTGGCCCGGTGGGGCATCGAGCTGTCTCCTCTAGACATAGTCTACGAGAAGCGCCATACGATCAAATCCTAGGTCCTACCAGACTTCCTCGTCCACTGGATGGATCTGTTTCTGCCAGACACACCGGATATGACACAGTCATGGACGATGCACTTCGACGGCTCCAAGCGCGAAGCCAGAGCAGGAGTCGGGGTCATACTGACGTCCCCGCAGAGCGACAAGATGAAGTACGTCCTCCGGATGAAATTTTGAGCTTCTAACAACGAAGCCGAATACGAGGCCCTCATCCATGGCATGAGGATGGCCAAGATTTGCGGCGCAACGCGCCTGGTCATCTACGGTGACTCGAACCTTGTCGTCCAGTAGACGATGAACGAGTGCGACGCGCACGCTGACAACATGATCGCGTACCGTGCACTCTACAACTCACTCAAAGGAGGCTTTGACGGCTGCGAGCTTCGGCACGTTGGAAGAGAAAGCAACGAAAAGGCCGATAGACTCGCCAACATGGGCTCCACCTGCGCACGGGTGCCACCGGTGTGTTCCTCGAGTAGATCTGCGTGCCATCCATCAAAAGTAAATTCCCCAAGGGATCACCTGAAGAAGCAGAACACTCGGGGGCTACGCTACCCGAAGGACAGGAAGGACTAGAAAAGCTCGACATAGAGGTCGCAGTGGTCAACCTGATGCAGGTCATGGCAGTCGAAGAAACATGGATGCAGCCGTACCTCAGGTACCTGATAGACAGGGAACTGCCTGATGACCCGACAGATGCCCGGCGCATTTCTCGCCGGTCCAAGGCCTTCACCATTATAAATGGCGAGCTGTACAAGCGCAACATCTCGGGTGTACTCCAAAGGTGCGTCACCATCGGTGACGACAAATCTATCCTCCAAGACATCCACGAGGGCATCTGCGGCCATCATGCGGGAAGCCACGCCCTCGTAGCCAAAACCCTGCGATCTAGGTTCTACTGGCCAACGTCCATGAACGATGCCAAGGACATCGTCTGAAGGTGCAATGGGTGCCAGAGGTTCGCAGACAAACCGCTCGCACCTGGATCAGAGCTCAGCCCCATACCTTTGTCCTGGCCCTTCTCCCAATGGGGCCTCGACATGATCGGCAAACTGCCCAAGTCCTCGAAAGGAGCCCACGTCTACCTCCTAGTCGCAGTCGACAAGTTCACCAAGTGGATCGAGGCCATGCCCATCACCAACCAAAAGGGCAAAACGGCTGTGAAGTTCTTCGAATCCATTTTTTATAGGTTTGGCGTGCCGCACCATCATCACCGATAATGGGTCGAACTTCATCTCCAAAGAATTTTAGGACTTCTGCGAAGACCTCGGAATCAACATAACATACGCCTCTGTGGCACACCCGCAAACGAACGGTCAGGTTGAAAAGGCCAATGGCCTCGTCGGCGGCGGCATCAAGAAACGCCTAATGAGCCCACTCCAGCGACTTGTGGGAGCCTGGACACAAGAGCTACCCTCCGTTCTTTGGAGTCTGCGCACAACGCCAAACAGCTTAACTGGCTACACGCCTTTCTTCATGGTGCACGGATCCGAAGCTGTGTTACCTGCAGAAGTGCGCCACAAGGCCCCACGGGTCGTCGCCTATAGAAAAGACGAATTGACGGCCCCACTCGAAGACTCCGTCGACACACTCGACGAGGCACGTGACATAGCCGCGGCTCGATCGGTGGTCTACCAGCAGAGCCTCCGCAACTATCACAGCCGTCGGCTGCGCCCAAGGTCCTTCGTCGAAGGAGACCTAGTCTTACGACTCAATCAAGAGTGACTGAAGAAGCTCGAGTCACCTTGGGAATGACCCTACATCGTCACCGAAGTCATCCCAGGTGGTGCCTATCGCCTCAAGCACGTTGAGTCTGGAGTCGCATACTCCAACTCATGGAACGTCACACAACTATGAGGCTTCTACCCCTAGCTACCCCCCCTTTTTACTTTCAATAAGGCTATACAGCCAAGGCTACTCAGCCAAACATTGTACCTCCCCATTACGATATGGATAAAGCTAAGTGTCTCTCCCCAAAACTTTATCTCTTACTCGCATTTTCTTTATGCTACAACACACTCGGGGGCTCCCCTCACCTCACGACTTCGTCGGCTGAGGATAACGTATATACACCTGAGTAGCTGATCACGTCAGGCTAACGAAAAGGACATGCATACAAACAAAGCACCACGTGCCAAAAACAATCAACCTTTACAACAAGGGGCATAACACGCCCAGTCGAATACATACAAGTTTTACATCTATCTTTTTTACAGGTCCTACCTATTCTGAAGAATCACCCGCGCACGATGCTCAAAAGATCTACAACTTGTTCGGCATACTGCCTTAGAGCCGCATAGTGCGGACGCATGTACCACATGCCACCATCTAGCCAAGGAGGCGGCCCAGCCGCAACAGCATTAAGGTCCACATCATGGTGATGCAGCCGCACGAGGGAAAATGCAGCCTTCACCCCCGCAACCAACTGGTGCCACACCAGCTCCCTGACGTGACACACGTCTTGAAACTTCGCCAGCAATCCTAGAGAGTCGATGGCGCTTCATCCAGAGGAAACATGACGTGCAGAATCGACGGCAGGGAACTCTTCACCTGCCGCAACACTCGCGAGACCTGGTGAGCACGATCCTGCACAGTCGCAAGGATCATGGCACGGTCGCGATCCATCCAGAAAAAGCCACCGGCCTTGATATCTTGCTGGGTGAAGCAATTGACTCGAACTGCAACACGCTCCTTCTCCTCCTGAGGAATAAGATTAGCACCTGCAACACCTACAAAGAATGATGACAAGCCAACGGGAGCATCCGAAAGTGAGCAGCAGCTCGAAGAAACTCACACTGCAGTTGTTCGGCTAAACGCCGCAGTTCCCCCATCAAATACTCCTCTCTTGCGGCGCCTTGCTCTGCCTTCGATTTCCAAACGTCCGCATGACCTCGGATGCCATGCAACTCCTTCTCAAGACTACGGACGTGGTCACGAAGAAACACAAGCTGTGATGCATCATCCAAGGATGGTCGTGGCTGCGGAACAGGCGCAGTGTCGACAGGGTCATCACCCGAAGGTCCCTAGAGGAAAAGAGACAAGTATATGAACAACACACGAATAACCAATGGCTCGAAGACTCATTATATACAACAAAATCCACTGCATGGTGCAAGAAGTGTTCATAAATATATTACAACAAAAGAAGACAACTACTACCCTACAACTACAAGGCCTAAGCAGCTGCATCCTGAGTGGCCTTTGAGCCAGATTGGTTTCTTTTGGCCTCTCCCTGCTGCGTCACCGCGTACTCCACCAGCAGGTAAATCAGCTTCGGCCCATAGGTTTACAGCGGGCAGCATAGAGGGCAAAATCTACCTCGGATCCATCGGGAGCCGTGGCATCTAGGAGGTGACCTGATGAAGATCCAGCTCTGCTCCAGACTCCATGGCCATTGCCAGCCCCATGGACGCACTGATGACCTTCTGCTTGCGCTTGTACGCAGCAGGCGCGTCGGCTGACAACGCATCCGCCAACAAGTCGACATCCTTAAGGGAAACGCCCTTGGGAATGAGCTCCTTGTAGAAGTGTCCAAGCACCTCCTTAGCCTTGGCAAGTGAGCCAACCACAGTACTGCAGTGGTCTTCGACCGCCGCAGCAGCATCATCCAAAGCACTTCCGTGCTCCAGAGTACTGTGGTCAAACTCAATGCCTACGGCATTTGAAAAACGAAAGTAAACAATCAAATAAAGCTAGAGAGACAAATGCAGCCGGAAAAGATCATATAGGCGAAAACTACTCACCCAAAATATCCTTGGCTGCAGCCATTAGCTTCTCGGCTACCTCCCTCTCGCACAAAGACACGGCGGTGGCAAGCTGCTCCTCGCGGTCCGTATCCTCCTGCTGCAAGCGCTCCTTGGCCGCAGTTGCGTCGGCTAACTCCCGCTTGAGGCGCTCCTTCACACCAACAGTGTCCTCGGCCTTCTTTTCCACTCGCCCGAGGCTCTTTTTGAGAGCATCAAGCTCGCGGAGAGCAGTATTATTCTCATCTGCAAAAAAGAACATGTATCAGAGTCACAAGTAAGGAGCAGAGGAAGACGAATAATATATATCTAAAGATGAACCTTGAAGCCGCTTGAGGCTGGCCTCCAGCGCCAGATGCTGCTTCACCAACTGATTGGCGCCTTGCACAAAAGTCTGCGAGAAGAAGCAACTTATCAGAAAAAGTGCTCGGGGGCTGTGCCCAAGAAACAAGCAAAAAAAATCAAGCATACGAAAAGCGCTCGGGGGCTCCCCCCGAGAAGCGCACAAAACAGAAGCAATGATCAGCAGATCATACGAAATAAGCTCGGGGGCTCCCCCCACGGCAAGAACAAAATCACTTACATGATCATACGGCGACTCCGAAGGTCTGGCTGTAGTCTTATAGGAGATAATCACCTGAGCCTCATGCGGAGAAGGGTTCGGAGCAACGCCCCTAGAGGTGGCCACCTTCTGCGAAGGAGGATGCGTCATCTTCGACTCCCCCACCATCTCCTGAGTGGCATCACTAAACGAGCCATCAGAAGAGTGGCTGCATAGGAAAACATCAGTCAAAGAAAACCAAGCAACAATGAAGGATAGCAAAAAGCGCTCGAAAGAACTTACGAGTCCATATCGCTCAAATTGAAGACAGGCAAGGACCTCTTGCCCTTCTTCTCTTCCTTCTTCCGCTTCGCCGGCAGCTGCGGTGCTACAGCCTGCACAGGAACGGCCGAAGTAGGGGAGGAAGATCCACTATCACCTCCACTGTGATGCGCAAGGCACGGCGGGTTCCTAGGCATTGGCGGAGTCGAGGCATCCAATGATTCGCTCGAGCTCCGTGCCCGCTTTCGGGTCTGCCCCTCGCTCGACTCGGGGGCTTCTTCTGCTAGTGACTACACCGAGGGAAGCTCAGACATGGAGTCCACTACCTCATTGCCCGGAGCATCTGGAAAACGTTCGGGTAGTGGAGGAACCATGCCCGGTACTTTGAACTCCTGCACAAAAAAGCAAACTTTCTGAACAAACGAATACAAGAAAACACACTCGAAAATAGCGCTACGCGCATGCCCCAGATATACACCTATGGAACCGGATGAGAGGAAGTGAACAGAGGGGTCAGCGACTTCCCCGGAAGGTCCTCTTCAGCTTTATACTTCAGCAGCGGCCGAAGGATTCTATCGAGATCCCCCCTGGAGAGCTCCTTAGTCGAAACCCTAGTCGGATCATGGCGTCCAAAATAAAGGAACATCGGGTGCGCCCTAGCCTGGAGCGGATCCACCCGATGTTTGAGGAAGGTGCGGATAATATCCACACCGTTCACCTCCTTATCCGAAATCACCTGGAGGTCCTCCACCCGACGATAGAGCTCCTCTATCTCTGCCACCTCATCATCCAAGATGTGGTTCTTCCAGGACCTCTTCGGATGGATTTTCTAGGTGGAGTCGAAAGGAGCAAGGCCAAAATTTTGCCCGTCCACTGGGGATTCGCGGATGTAAAACCACCGCCTCCGCCAGTATTGGACGGACTCAGACATAGAAAACGAGAAGAAGAGAAAATTGGCTTTCAGGGAAATGATATAGCCACCAATCGGATAAACTCCGTCGAAGCCAGATTGCCTCTTCACGGAATAAACATTCCAGAAAAGTCCAAAGTGCGGCTCGATACCGAGCCAGCACTCACAGAAGGTGATGAAACAGGCGATGTGGAGAAGAGAATTTGGCGAAAGATGATGGAGTTGGATGCCATAAAAGAAAATCAATCCACGGAGAAAATCGTGGACTGGGAGAGAGAGGCCCCGAAGGACAAAAGCAACAAACATGACCCGAAACCCAGCAGGTGGATGGGGAATTACCTCGTCGTCGGGAATCTTGACGGCCTCCTTGTCCTGCGGGATCAAACCCCGCTCACGAAGCTTGTGCAGGTCGCCCTCGCGCGTCTCCGACCGCCGCCAGCCATCGTTGGTTACGCAAGTGGCGGCGGTATCTTTCTTGCCGCCGGCAGCAGCGCTGGTGCCAACTGCGGTGGAGTCCTTCTTTGACTTCCCCATTGCAGTGCAGCGACGGAGGCGGCGTGAGTGCATAAAAGAAGATTGGAAGGATCGAAGAACCTCCAGCGCGTGGCAAAAAAATCTCAAGAAAGTGGAAGCAGTGAAACAAGAATGGCTACGGTGAAAACAAACAAAATTTTTCCCCACTGATTATAAGGACGAAGACGATGAACCGGGACCGTTCATCGGGAAGCCCTAGAGCCAGCATCAAAATCCAACCGTCCACGTGTTAGCACAGCAGCGAACCGTCACTCGCACGCCATCCACTATGCACGGAAACCGAGGCGACGCTGCAATTATCTTCATGACGCGTGTGACCAGTCAATTCAAAGTCAGAAGGTGGGACCCACGTTCGTCCAGTCACGTCACCTGTGGCGCAGCAGACGCTTGAGGTCACCGATCGTCAGCACTGACGTCATCAAAGCTATACTAGCAACGGTTACAAATCTTCGATTACATAGCTAAAGTACTCACTCGAATCTACGATTCAAGTAACTACTCGGGGGCTACTCCTATCAGGAGCGCTTGCCGCGCACCCGAAGTATGACTAAGTTACTACACCACTGAACTATTCTTCGAGTCCTACGTCGAGTCTACGACTCCACTACAAACTCGGGGGCTACTCTCATAGGGAGGATGGATTCAAGCATCCGAAGAATTTGTGTCCTACAGACCTAAAGTCAACAATGACTGAATTAAAGTCTCTGCTCGAGTCTACGACTCGAACAGACACTCGGGGGCTACTCACGTAGGGAGCGCTGGTCGCGCACCCTATGAATTCTTTCTTTGACTACGATCCTTTGGATCAGCATGCAAAAACTTTTCGACAACTCTGCCCCAATTAACGCTAAGTGAGTAACATCATCCTTGGACACCCGAAACACCTCCGTGGTGATAAACATTCGGATGATGTGTCTGCGAGACAAAGATAAGACCTACAAAAATCATCTGATGGCCTGGCAACGCACACGACTGCGCTCTGCTGGTAAAAATCCATGCCAGCAGGTGCGATGAAAATCCCGACGGACGCGTTGGGTACACCATTTGAAATTTACTAGGATTCCACTCCTGTAAGTCTTCAGCAGCCTGAGTCGAATTACGCTAGCATATGTTCCGAGTTCGAGTCGAGGGACTCGAATCTGAAGAAGATCGTGTTGTTTTGTCCTAAGACATTTAACTAACCCTGATCCGTCGGGAGAGTCAGGCACACGCATCAACAATCCCTACACACTCAAATCATTCTCTAGTAAATAGAGATAGCTGCACCCAAAAGATTGAAGAGTCCTCAGTCGAATCTACGATTCGACTGAACACTCGGGGGCTACTAACATGGTTATACCCTGCGGGTACACGACCTTAGCATACCTGGTCTAGTCCAAGGAAGGCCCACGAGAATATAGGCGGCTCATGAAGATTTTCGGGTGGCCCAAGCCCATGACGTCTTCGGATCCTTGGAGATCAAGACTAGATTAGATAGAATATTCAAAGGGGAAAACCCTAAATCTATAACCGACTCGATCTATGCCTGGGACCTACCTATCTCTATATAAAGGCTAGGAGGGAACAACGAGGAGGGCACCTCGCAAACCACCGCATACACACCTCCACGCCAGATTACATCTGCGCACCCCTGTACTTTTCGGTTCTGCCGTAATCAAGAGCAGACAAGCAGGAGTAGGGTTTTCCCTCCGGGGCCCTGAACCTGGGTAAATCTCGTGTCCCCTGGTTGCTTGTCTGTTAACCGTTCCGCGATCTCCAGCATCCCCATCTTCTCCAAAACCCAAGTCCATAACAATGGGCATTAACGAGATCGATCCTCGTCAGAAGGAGTAGATGGTATTATGCGAAGATGTGTTCCAGAATTTGAACAACAAGAGATATTGAGAAAATGTCACGGCAGTGCTTATGGAGGACATCATGCTAGGGATAGGACTGCACAAAAGGTTTTACAATCTCGATTTTATTGGCCTACCCTTTTCAAGGATGCAAGGAAGTTTGTCCTATCATGTGACGGATGTCAACGAGTTGGTAACATTTCTAGACGCAATGAAATGGCTATGAATTATTCTCTCGTTATTGAACCTTTTTATTGTTGGGGATTTGACTTTATGGGTCCTTTTCCTACTTCAAAAGGGTATACTCATATTCTTGTTGTTGTTGACTATGTTACAAAGTGGGTAGAAGCCATACCTACAAACAGCACCGATGGTAAGACCTCTTTGAAAATGCTTAAGGATGTTATTTTTCCTAGGTTTGGTGTGCCTAGATATCTCATGACTGATGGAGGCTCTCATTTTATTCATGGGGGGGTTTATAAAAACTCTCGCTAAGTATGATGTAAACCATAGAATTGCTTCAGCTTATCACCCCCAAACCAGTGGGCAGGTAGAACTCTTCAATAGGGAAATTAAATCTATCTTGCAAAAGACTGGCAATAGATCTAGGAAAAACTGGGCTAAGAAGTTGAATGACGCTTTATGGGATCATAGAACTGCTTATAAAAATCTTATGGGGATGTCTCCTTACAAAATGTTCTATGGGAAAGCTTGTCACTTGCCTTTAGCATTAGAACACAAAGCTTATTGGGCAGCGAAAGAGTTGAATAGAGATTTTAAACTTGCCGGTGAGAAAAGATTACTTGACATGAGTACCTTACATGAGTGGAGAAGTGAAGCTTATGAAAATGCAAGACTCTTTAAGGAAAAAAGTAAAAAGATGGCATGATAGGAGGATTCTGAAAAGGGAATACCATGTTGGTGAGAAAGTTCTTTTGTATAGGTCTTGCATCAGATTTTTTGCAGGGAAACTACTCTCAAAATGGGAAGGACCTTTTTTTATCGAGGAATGATGGCGCCTTGTTGACGTGGGATCTTCTTTCTTTATTCCCCGGCAACGGCCCCAGAAAAGCTTGACGACTGTCTATGCATAGCATGTTGAGAACCCCAAGAGCAAGGTGTGAAGCAGCAAGCAGTAAGTTTTCCCTCAGTTGAGACCGAGGTTAACGAACCAGAAGGAGGAAGGAAACGTCACACAGTTGTTGCAAGCAACACGGAGACCTGCACAACACAAACTCAAGACTTTGCCCCAACGAATAGTGAGGTTGTCAAGCTCACTGGTTTTCTGTAACAAAGGATTAAATGTATGGTGTGGAAGGTAATGGTTTACAGCAAGTAAACAAGTAACAGTGGAAGATGTATCAATGGTAAAGATTGGACCAGGGTCCATAGTTCACTAGAGGTGCTCTCCTTAGATAAACAACATGGCATGAAGGGTAAACAAATTACAGCAGGGCAATTGACAGGAACTGAGCAAGGCATAACAATTCAATTACAAGTCAGAAAGATCCTATGAGATTTATTGGGCAATACAACAAGATACATAGACCGCCATCCAACTGCATCTATGACTAGAAGTCCACCTTCAGGTTATCATCCGAACACCCTCCAGTATTAAGTTGCAAGCAACAGACAACTGCTTTAAGCAAAGTGTGTAAGGTAAACAGTACACATGTTCCATGAACAAGAGACCATTGTTTTCTCCCTAGTAGCAACAACACATCTACAACCAAAGAGATTATTGTCACTTCCCTTGGAAACTAGAGGCATGAACCCACTATCGAGCATAAATACCCCCTCTTGGAGTCACTAGCAACTACTTGGCCAAGATAGCTACTAACAACGGAGAGCATGCAAGATCACAAACAACACAGACATGATAGAATCATAAAGACAAAACCATTAATCAAACCAACATAATAATCTCAATATCCATTGGATCCCCGCAAACACAACATGCATGATTACAAATAGATTAGATCTTGATCATGAACGGAGCACACAAGATCTATACATGAAAGCACAAAGGAGGAGATACAACCATCTAGCTACTACATGGACCATAGTCCAAGTTGGAACTACTCACGCATCATACCGGAGAGAAGGCCTCCAGGATGATCTCCCCTCCGGTAGGGTGCCGGGAAGAACATCAGATCCCCTTGATCTAGGGACGATGGTGGCGGCGGCTACAGACGGTTTCGTGGATATTTGATCGGGTACTTAGGGTTTCTGCATCGGGGGCTTCTTATAGGCAAAGGGAGAGACCGAGGATGTGGCCAGAGTAGCCAAACCCTAGCCAGGTGCGAGGCTAGGCCCACCCGCGCCTGGGGTGGGTCTGGCGCCCCCTGGCTGGCCCCTCCGGCTCTCCACTAGACTTCTTGTTCCCTACGGAAACTAATTGACTTTGACGTTTGTCCCGTCCAGTTCCGAGAATATTTCTTTACTAACTTTTCTGACACCAAAAACAGCAGAAAACAGGCATCTGCACTGTTGCAACTTGTTAATTGGTTAGTACCAGAAAACATGTAAAAACACCTCAATGTGTAGACAAGCAAAGAAAAGTAGAAACAAAACAAGCATGGAGCATCAAAAATTATAGATACGTTTCCGACGTATCAACATCCACAAGCTTAACTCCTGCTCGTCCTCGAGTAGGTAAGTGATAAAAGAATAATTTTTGAGGTGACATTCACCCTCACAATAAATATCCAACCATTTGCAAGCATTGAAAGCTGGGATCAAAGAACTCTAAACATGTGCATGAAAGATGGAGTTCTAACAGTAGGACATAGTAACTATGCATGAAACATGACAAGCTGCAAATAAAGATCATGAATAACATGCATTAAAAACATTTGTTTGTTTCACATACAGAAAACATAGCATAGTGGCATTCAGCTTGTCCCTCATAGAGTAGCAAATAGATGCATAGGACACCTGCAAAGTTCACAAGGGTGACTAGAAACAAGTAGCACAAGAACAAGTAATAACACAATATGCATCAATTAATAAGCTATGAAACACTGGACATAGAATGAAAACTATGCTCTCTTAATGGTGCCTAAAAGTAGAAGGTGGAGACTCAATAATGGTGGAATAAAAGACTTTTTTGTAAAGGAAGCAGGGATTACAAGTTTCAAAAAGAGCTTCCAAAAATTATGGTACTTATTAGCTTTCAGCCCTCATTGCCCCTATCATAAGCATCTTGAAGTGGTTATGGTTAAAGTGGAAAAGCTGGAGTATATGCTTGACGAAGTATAAGTTGGCAATCTCATGTCTCTTGAATACGAGGGCCACACCTCATGAATACTCAACTTTGGGTCCAGGTAAGTTCTTGTCACTATAAGTATTTGCATATCATTGATAACCTCCAACGGGGTACCCCTTGCACATGGTACAGGATCTTTCCCATAACCAAAATGACAAGGCAAGCAGACAATGAACATCTCAGCAATCTTTTTATTTACCATATGCATAGCTTTTTATTGAGGATGCTTCATAGATAGCTCATTATGGTGATGTTGCAAGTTTCCACCATGATTAGGCATGGCTTAGGCTAGCGACCCAGGCGTTTCTCTAACACAGGATACAAACTCCATGGACTTAGAAGTTCCCTCTTTATTTCACACCGGTGACATCCATAGACAAAATAGCATGATATCAACTGAGTACAAAGTACAAGTGCAATGTTGAAAACGTTCCCCGTGACAGCATGGTTCTGCTAATTCCAACTTATAATGCAAGCATATACAACAAAGTTGTCACAATGGTTCAAGTTTATTAGGGGCAAAGAATAAAGTGTGCCATCAAGTTCGTGAGGACTTTAATCGCTAAGTTTTCACATAACAAAATAGTTTTTAATTGGAAGATAGTTGAAAACAATAATATACTTGGAATGGTGTAACACACCATGCATAGGAGTTTATAGTGGACACTTTGGAATAACTTGGTTTCTTGGGATTTGGAAGCATGAGTAGAACTTACTCATACAAGTGGAGGCTAGCAAAAGAATGGGAGCAACCAACTAAGAGAGCAATAATGGCCATAATCATGCAGTGCAACAAAGCATACTAATCAAAGCAAAGAGTGGTACTACAAGTCAAGGACTAAATGATCATAGAGGCTAATGGTGACTTGTCATAGTCATAACATGGTGTAAGCATGTGCCAAGTTAACCCAAGGAAAACATCAAAGGAGAATACCATAATACTATGCTTTTGCATTCTAAAACAACGCATAATTTCTTCAAGTCACACTAAGCAATCCCAATTGTTTGGAACAATACATGCTACAACAATAATTACTAAGCATAAGTGACGAGGTTTCGACTCGTCAATGCCCATTGTTATAATCTTGGGTTTTGGAGAAGATGGGGTGCTGGAGATCGCGGAACGGTTAACATACAAGCAACCATGGGACACGAGATTTACCCAGGTTCAGGCCCCAGAGGGAAAACCCTACTCCTACTTGTCTGCTCTTGATTACGGCGGAACCAAAAGTTACAAGGGTGCGTAGATGCAATCTAGTGTGGAGGTGTGTATGCGGTGGTATGAGAGAGAGCCTCCTCGCCATACCCTCCTAGCCTTTATATAGAGGTAGGAAGGTCCCGGGCACAGATCAAGTCGGTTACAGGTTTTAGGGTTTGCCCCTTTGAATATTCTATCTATTCTAGTCTTGCTCTCCAAGGATCCGAAGACGTCATGGGCTTGGGCCACCCGAAAATCTTCATGGGCCGCGTATATTCTCGTGGGCCTTCCTTGGGCTGGACCAGGTATGCTAAAGTCATGTACCCATAGGGTATAACCATGTCAGTAGCCCCCGAGTGTTCAGTCGAATCTACGATTCGACTGAGGACTCTTCAACCTTTCGGGTGCAGTTGTCTCTGTTTACTAGAGAATGATTCTAGTGTGTAGGGATTGTTGATGTGTGTGCCTGACTCTCCCGACGGATCAGGGTCAGTTAACTGTCTTAGGACAAAACAACACGATCTTCTTCAGATTCAAGTCCCTCGACTCGAACCCGAAACAGATGCTGGCGTAATTCAACTCAGTTCGTTGAGGACTTACAGGGGTAGAATCGCAGTAATTTTCGAATGATATACCCAACGCGTCCGTCGGAATTTTCATCTCGCTTGTTGGCACGGATTTTTACTAGCAGAGCGCGGTCGTGTGCGTTACCAGTCCATCAGATGGTATCTGTAGGTCTTATCTTTGCGACGTAGACACAGCATCCGAAAATTTATCACCGCGGAGGTGTTTTGAGTGGCCAAGGAGTATGTTTCTCACTTAGCATTAATTGGGGCAAAGTTTCCGAAAAGTTTTTGCATTCTGATCCAAAGGATCACAGTCGAAGAATTCATAGGGTGCGCGACCAGCGCTCCCTATGGGAGTAGCCCCCGAGTGTCTGTTCGAGTCGTAGACTTGAGCAGAGACTTTTAATTCAGCCTTTGTTGGCTTTGGGTCTGTAGAACACAATTTTTTGGATGCTTGAATCAATCCTCCCTATGGGAGTAGCCCCCGAGTCCGTAGTGGATTCGTAGACTCGACGTAGGACTCAAATAATAGTTCATCGGTGTAGTACCTCAGTCATGCTTTGGGTGCACGACCAGCGCTCCTGATAGGAGTAGCCCCCGAGTAGTTACTCGAATCGTAGATTCGAGTGAGTACTTTAGATGTTTAGCCGAAGATTTGTAACCATTGCCAGTATAGCTTTGATGACGTCATTGCTAACGATCAGTCACCTCAATCATCTGCGGCGCTAGAGGTGACGTGACTGGACGAACGTGGGTCCCACTTTCTAACTTGGAGTTGACTAGTCACGCGCGACGTGGCGAGAATTATGGCATCTCCTCGATTTCCGTGCATAGTGGACGGCGTGCGAGCGACGATTCGCTGCGATGCTGACACATGGATGGTTGGATTTGATGTTGGCGCTAGGGCTTCCAGATGAACGGTCCCTGTTCATCGTATTCGTCTTTATAATTGTGGGAAAATCTGTGGTTTGTTTTCACCGCAGCTATTTGCTTTCGACTGCTTCCACTTTCTCGAGCTTTTCCCGTCGCGTGCTGGACGTTCTCTGATCATTTCCTTCCTATTTTCTGCACTCGCACTGCCGCCGTCGCCGTACTGCAACGAGGATGCCAAAGAAGGCCTCCACCGTAGCGGGCACCAGCGTCGCTGCCAGTGGCAAGAAAGGCACCGCCGCCACCCGCGTCACTGATGGTGGGTGGCGGCGTACGGAGACGCGCGAGGGCGACCTATGCAAGCTTCATGAGCGGGGTTTAATTCCGCAGGACAAGTATGCCGTCAACTTCCCCTGTCACGAGGTAATTCCCTGCCCACCCGTAGGGTTTCGGGTCATGTTTGTTGCCTTCGTTCTTCGGGGCCTCTCGCTCCAAGTCCACGATTTTCTCCGTGGACTGCTTTTTTCTATGGCATCCAACTCCACCATCTCTCGCCAAATTCTCTTCTCCAATGCCTGCTTCATAACTTTCTGCGAGTGCTGGCTCGGTATCGAGCCGCACTTTGGCCTCTTACGGAAGCTCTATTCCGTGAAGAGGCAATCCGGCTCCGACGGAGTTTATCCGATTGGTGGTTGTATCATTTCCCTTCGATGCAACTTTCTTTTCTTCTCTTTTTCTAAGTCCGAGTCCATACAATACTGGCAGAAGAGGTGGTTTTATATCCGCGATTCCACAGTGGACGGGCAGGACTTTGGCCTTGCCCCTTTCGACTCCACCCAGGAGATCTTGAAGAAGAGATCCTGGAAGAATCATATCCTCAAGGGCGAGGTGGAGGAGATAGAGGAGCTCTATCGTCAGGTGGAGGACCTCCAGGTGATTCTGGAGAAGGAGGTGAACGGTGTGGATATCATCTGCACCTTCCTCAAACGTCGGGTGCAGCCGCTCCAGGCTAGGGCGCACCCGATGCTCCTTTATTCTGGCGCCATGATCCGACGAGGGTTGCGGTTGAGGAGCTCTCCAAGGGGGACCTCGACAGAGTCCTTCAGCTGCTGCTGAAATACAAAGATGACGAGGACCTTCCGGGGAAGTCACGGACCCCTCCGTTCAGTGCCTCTCGACCAGTTCCGCAGGTGTAGATCTGGGACGTGCGCATAGCGCTTTTTCCGAATGCGTTTTCTGGTACTTCCTTGTTATGAAAGTTTGTTTTCATTGTGCAGGAGTTCAAGGTACCTGGCTTGGTGCCTCCACTACCCGAACGGTTTCCGGATGCACCGGACAATGAGGTAGTGGACTCCATGTCTGAGCTTCCCTCGGCGCAGTCACCGGTTGAGGAATCTCCCGAGGCGAGCGAGGAGCAGACCCGAAAGAGAGCACGGAGCTCGAGCGAATCTTCGGATGCCTCGACTCCGCCGACGCCCAGGGACCCGCCGTTCCTTGTCCGTCACAGTGGAGGTGATGGTGGCTCTTCCTCTCCCATCCCAGTCGTTCCGGTGCGGGTTGTAGCGCTGCAGCCGCCGGCAAAGAGGAAGAAGGAAGATAAGAAGGGCAAAAGGACCTTGCCTGTTTTTGATTTGAGTGACATGGACTCGTAAGTGCCTTCGGATGTCTTTCTCTGCTTTTTTTCTTGTGTCTTCATGCTTATGATTGGCGCTTTTCCTGCAGCCACTCCTATGATGGCTCTTTTAGTGAGTCCACTCAAGAGTTAGTAGGGGAGTCGAAGATGATGCCTCCTCCCCCTGAGACGGTGGCCACCTCTGGAGGCGCTGCTCCGAACCCTTCTCCACGGGAGGCTCGGGTGATCGTCTCCCAGAAGACTGTAGCCGGACCTTCGGAGTCTCCGTCTGATCACGTAAGTATTTTCCTTCTTGTCGTGGAGGGATCCCCCGAGTCACATTTTTGTATGATCTGCTGATCTTTAATTCTCCTTTTGTGCGTGTCTCGGGGGGAGCCCCCAAGCATTTTTCGTGTGTTTGATTTTGTTTTTCTCGTTTCTTGGGTGCAGCCCCCGAGCCCTTTTCCTGAAAAGATTCTTCTTCATGCAGCCTTTTGTGCAAGGCGCCAACCAGCTAGTGAAGCAGCACCTTGCGTTGGAGGCCAGCCTGCAGCGGCTTCAAGGTACATCCTTAACTAGGTCTTCTAATTCTTCATTTGCTTGCCGGCTTGTAAAGCTCATGCATGATCTTGTTGCTTTTTTGCAGATGAAAATAACACTTCCCTCCTCGAGCTTGATGCTCTCAAAAAGAGCCTTGGGCGAGCAGAGAAAAAATCCGAGGATGTCGTTGGTGTGAAGGAGTGCCTCGAGCGGGAGCTAGCTGATGCAGCTGCGGCCAAGGAGGGCCTGTAGCAGGAAGCTACGGACCGCGAGGAGCAGCTCACCACCACCGCAGCTTCGCGCGAGAAGGAGGTAGCCGAGAAGCTGATGGATGCTGCCAAGGCTATTTCGGGTGAGTAATTTTGCCTGTATGTTCCATTTCAGTTGCCTTGTCTCTCTGGCTTTGTTTGAATTTTACTGTACTTTTTCTGTTTTTCTAGATGCCGCAGGCATTGAGTTCGACCGTAGTGCCCTGGAGCACGGTAGTGCTTTGGATGATGCTACTGCGGCGGTCGAAGACCACTTCAGTACTGTGGTTGGCTCTCTTGCCAAAGCCAAGGAGGTTCTCGAGCAAGGAGCTCATCCCCAAGGGCGTTGCCCTTGAGGATGTCGACTTGTTGGTAGATGCGCTGTAGCGGATGCGCCTGCGGCGTACAAGCGCAAGAAGAAGGGCATCGGCGCGTCCATGGGGCTGGCGATGGCCATGGCGTCCAGGGCGGAGCTAGATCTTCATCAGGTCACCTCCTAGATGCCAACAGCTCCCGACGGTTCCGAGGTAGCCTTCGCTCTCTACGCTGCCCGCTGTAAACGCTATGGGCCGAAGCTGATTGACCTGCTGGCGGAGTACGCGGTGAGGCAGCAAGAAGAGATCAAGTGCAGGCAATCTGGCTCCGAGGCCATTCAGGACGCAGCTGCTTAGGCCTTGTAGTTGTAGGATAGTTGTCATCTATTTTTGTTATAATATCTTCATGAACACTTCCTGTGCCACGCAGTGGATTTTGTTGTATATAATGAGCCTTCGAGCTGTTGCCCATTCGTGTGTTGTTCATATCCTTGTCTGTTTTCCTCTAGGGACCTTCGGGTGATGACCCCGTCGATACTTCGTCTGCTCAGCAGCCGCGACCATCCTTGGATGATGCGTCACAGCTTGTATTTCTTCGTGACCGCGTTCACAGTCTTGAGAAGGAGTTGCTTGGCATCTGAGGCCATACAGAGGTTTGGAAGTCAAAGGCGGAGCGAGGTGCCACCAGAGAGGAATATCTGATGGGGGAGCTGTTGCTTTTGGCCGAATAGCTACAGCGTAAGTTTCTTCGAGCTGCTGCTCATTTTTGGATGCGCATGTTGCCTGGTCATCTTTGTAGGTGTTGCAGGTGCTAACCTTGTTCTGAGGGAGGAGAAGGAGCGCATTGCAGTTCGGATCAATTGCTTGACTCAACAAGATATGGAAGCCGTGCCACGGTCCTTGCGACTATGCAGGATGGTGCTCACCAGGTATCGTGAGTGCAACGGCAGGTGAAGACTTCCGTCGCGTCGATTCTGCACGTCATGTTTCCCCTGGATGAAGCGCCATCGACTCAATGGGGCTTGCTGGCGAAGTTTCAAGACGTGCATCACGTCAGGGAGCTGGTGCGGCACCAGTTGGTTGCTGGGATGAAGTCCGCGCTTTCCCTCGTGCGGCTGCATCGCCCTGATGTGGATCTTCCTGCTGTTACGGCTGGGCTGCCCCCTCATCCAGATGGTGACCTGTGGGACATGCGCCCGCACTATGCGGCTGTCAGGCAGTATGCCGAACAAGTTGAAGATCTCTTTAAGCATCATACGCAGGTGATCCTTCAGAATAGGTAGGACCTATAAAAGGATAGATGTAAAAACTTGTATGTATTCGACTAGGCGCGTTATGCCCTTTGATGTAAAGGTTGATTGTAATAGCACGTGGTGCTTGTTTGTATGCATGCCCTTTTCATTAGGCTGACGTGATCAGCTACTTAGGTGTACATGCGTTATTCTCAGTCGACGAAGTCGTGAGGTGAGGGGGAGCCCCCGAGTGTGTTGTAGCATAAAGAAATGCGAGTGAAAGATAAATTTTGGGGCGAGACACTTAGATTTATTCATATCGTAATGAGGAGGTACATTGTTCGGCTGAGTAGCCTTGGCTGAATAGCCTTATTGAAAGTAAAGGGGGGATAGCTAGGGGTAGAAGAGGCGTAGTTGTGCGACGTTCCATGGGTAGGAGCATGCGACTCCAGACTCCACGTGCTTGAGGCGATAGGCGCCACCTGGGATGACTTTGGTGACGACGTAGGGTCCTTCCCAGGGTGACTCGAGATTCTTCGGCCACTCTTGCTTGAGTCGTAAGACTAGGTATCCTTCGACGAAGGACCTTGGGCGCAGTCGACGGCTGTGATAGTTGCAGAGGCTCTGCTGGTAGATGTCACATCCCAAGATTTTCCAAATCTTGTAATGTGAAAAATAAATGAATAAAATAAAACCTTGTTTGATTTTCAGAGCCAGAAGAAACTTTTGAATGCAATTGGAACTTCAAACCCATTTTGAATTTAATAAAAACTAAAGGGATTTAAAAAGATAAACATTTAATAAAAGGAAAATAAAAACATTTGGAATTACTACTTTGAAACAATTAAAATGAAAAGATTTGTTTTCAAATGAAATAGAAGTTTTACAAATAAGGATTATTTTATAGAGCCAAATTAATCCTTGACCAAGCTTTTAAATTAAAAACATTTTTGAATAAAAATAATAAAGGGTTATTTAAAAACAATAAGGAATTAATATCAAATGTTATTCAAATAAAAGGTTTTACCATTTTAATTAAAACATCAAAACTTATTAAATTGTTTTAAATAGGTTTTCCAAGTATTTTATATTTTCTAATAAAACCTACTAAAGTGTTTGGACTTTATTTTAGATTTCAAAATAAATATCTTAATAAAATAAATAACTAAGGCCCATTTTATTTTACTATTAATGGACCCTATAATAAAATATTATTTTTAAACAAGTATTTCAAGTATCTTATACTTTCAGATAAAATCTACTGATTTGGTTTTGAAAATATTTTGGATTAAATGGGGATTTTATTAATTAAACCAAACCCTATTAATAAACCATAGTCCATTATATTTAATCAATAAAGGGAACCTAAAAAGATTTAAAAATATTATTTATTTTGGGATTTGGTTTATGTGGTTAATCAGAACCAAAAATCAAGTGCAAAGAGTGTTGAATGTTTGAATTGTTTGAATGTATGAATGTTTGTTTGAATTTCAAAACAGAAAATAGTTTCAGAAAAAGAAAAAGACTACAGAAAAAAATGGAATCAGACTCGACCCACTAAATCTGGCCCAACTAACCCAAAGAATGCCCGATCCAATGACTTCTTTTCTCCCCGAACCGTTTTCTCACTCGAGATCGCACCCGCTAAGCAGCTGACTAGTGGACCCAAACTCCTTCCTTTTCTATCGCTGACAAGACGACCCCACTCCTATGTTCTCCTTCCCCACCCGCGCGACCAGTCTTCCCCTCCTCGTCGCCGTTTCCTGCTGTAACTTCGCGGCATCAATTCGCCTTAACGCCGCGTTAATTCCTCGTCGCGGCCACGCCCATTTAACCGCCTGCTCCTCCTCCTCCTCTTTCCCCAGACACCGCCTCCATTCCGCCCCTAGGCTGCCCCCAATTCTCTCTGTACCGCCGCCGCTCCGACGATGTTCCAGTGATGATTCCGACGAAACCCCACCGCCCCTTGCATCCCTAAGCACTCTAGCAGCTTCTCCACTCTCAGGCGCATCTGTTAGTGCATCCAACTCGACCGCGGGTACCCTGTAACCTCACCTTCGACAACGACCACCGTCGCCACCGTCTGCTTCATCTCCGGCGAAACCCACAGGTAGTAACTGACCACCCCGACCCCTCTCGTTCATGCACACGTCATCTCCGTGACCCCCTGAATCTGATCACGACCTTTTCTTGCCTCCTGGTGAACCACAGAGCCGTCTTCGACTTCGACCGAGCGCATCCGTCGCCAGAACCAACTCCGGCGAGGAATTCTGCCCGACCCCGTGCGCCCCTCGACGGACCAGTCCCACGTGGAGCATCAGCGCCTCTCCACTAACCCGGTGAGCACACTCCCCCTCTGCTTCGCTTCCTGTATCGCCGGCGCCGCCGTGAAACAGAGTCGCCGCCGCCAGCAGCCGTCGCAGCGCCGCCCGACTATGGTCGAGCACGCTAGCACCGTCCGATCTAGATCGCAGCGTCACGATAGATTCACTTAACCGAAGAGGTATCGAGCAATCTGTGCCGCACGACCCAACTTAAATCCAACGGTGCGCAACGTGATCCTCACTGAACCGGTATCAGCCAGTGAGATAGCGACGCGTGGCAGGATCTGATTTAAAACAGGATTTGAAAAACAGATTTAAGTAACAATTTGAAAACCCTATAACTTTCAAACCACACGTCCAAATTTTGCGAATTTTATATCAATGAATTCAGGAGAACAAGCCCTAGCCAACCATGGCCTTAGTTTTGAAAATAGTATCTGTTAGCTTGTTTGAATTTACAGAAACATTTGTGTACTTGTTTAGAGTATAAAAATTGTTTAAAATTGATTTTAGGATTAAATCTTTTGCAAAATGGATTTGTGTGACCTTAATGACCCTAGGAACCAACCCATAGTGTTAAAAATGATTTTTGTGGAATTTAAGTTGAATTATTTAACTTAGCCATTTTCTAGCCAAATAAACTCATTAACTTTATTATGGAAATGTTTTTGCAAGGAAAACTTTGGGAAAATGTTATGGATCAAACTTACTGACCCAAAACACCAAGCCTTGCCAAGGGCAACTCACTTGGTGAAAAACATAAAGTTTTGTTTTGAAAGGAATAATTTTCACCACATAAAATGTTGAATGGATTTTAAAATAGACTTTGAGCAAAACCCTCTAACTAATGACTTTGCCATTTTGGTAAATGACCAATGTGGACCTTACAAAGTTTATAAACCTAGTGGAGACCAACCTTGCCACAGAACCCTCTCTTGCATGACTTAGGATCCATTGCTTTGTGTGTGAAATAATGTTTGAATGTTGGTATGGAATGCTACTTGATACTATGCTTGTTTGATTGTAGTGAAATTAGCAAAGTGTGAGACTAGCAAGATCAAGGAGTGAACCCTCATTCCCTACCAAAAAGGCAAGTTACACTATCATACAAAAGACCTACTATTTTCATTATATTTAGTGGAATTTGAAAACATGCATGAAAATAATTTTATACTTATGCTATGCTAATCCTAATAGGATTACCTATACATTCCTTAGTAAAAATATTGTAGTTGTACATGCTTAGCCAAGCTATGTTTTGAAAAAGAGATACATGTTGAGATTTTACAAAGGTTGTGAAAAGACTTGTGTTTTATTTAATAAAACAAGGACTCAATGAACCACCTAGGTGGTGGACACTTTATGTTTTGGAGAAGGTGGCAACAAAAGGGAACCATGTCTATGGCAATCACTTTGTGTTGTGCTCCAAATGAAAACCACCTAGGAAACTTAGAGATTGAACATGTTTCTCCAATTGTGGCTTTCGTGTACAACCACATGCTATTATGGCTCTGGCTTAGTCAACTACATTAGGAAGACCCATACATTGTCTTTAGTTACCGGACATGGGGATCTGGAATGCTTCATGGGGGCTGAAGACAAGCTAGCAATGATGTATGGGAGGACCTCTTGGAAAGACTTCGTCACATTCTCGGTCTGCAAGATACTCCATCTTGGTGAGCACTAATCCAAGAGGGCCACTGGTGGCAACAAGATGGGATTGTGTCATGTGGGTAAAGTGTACTCCTTCTGCAGAAGTTAATAAAATCTAAGTACTTAGCCGTGTCCCCGGTTATGGACAATACTGAGCAACTAAAGTTTGAACTATGGGAGATCTCGACATTCCAACTTCTAATATAAAAACTTGATGCACTTGGGGGTACCAAGGAATTCAAAGAGATTTGTTAAGCTTGTTGCACTTGGGGTTACCAAGGTGCTCAAGAGCATGATGTACTTGGGGTTACCAAGGAACTCATTAATTTTGATAAAACTTGTTGTACTTGGGGTTACCAAGGAACTCATGATGTTTTGATAAAACTTGTTGCACTTGGGGTTACCAAGTAGCTCAAGGGATTTTGACAAGGACTTGAACACTTGAGTTTCTACCAAGGAGTTCAAGGAACTTGGAAAAAGGGATTTAAACAAAGGACTTAAAACCATTTTGAAAAGATAGGATAAAATATTGCTTTATGCAAATAAGCCTTAAACTCTACTTAGCCTGATATGCATATAATGATAGGATCCACTCTTATTATACATAAAAGTGAAGCTTGCCAATACAATTCAAAATGTATTGACCCTTGTGGCTGTAACTTGTAATGATGCAGGTTGATTGTATTAAAATGAAGATTGTTTGATTGACTAGGATTACAAAGTCTACAACCAACATCTGCCTGTGGCACTATGAAGATGAAGGACCCATGACTATATTTATTCCGCTGTAATGTAATGTAATAGCCAAATGAGCTATGAATGATGTAATATAACTATGTTATTCCTGGTTATAAATTTATATTATGACCTTTGTATCTTGATATTACATCTTTACTGTGGATGCTAGCTATTGATCCAGGGACTAGCATTGTAAAACACAGGGGGCTCTATCTTATTAAAGATTGGAACCTCTACAGATGGTATCAGAGCATTGTGTTGCCTGTAGGATTTGTAAACCCTAGGATTGGACAAAAATCCTTAGAAAAATAGGAGTGTATTTGTTCCAAAAACTTATTTACAAAAACACTTGTAAACTCTTTCCTCAACCATTTTGGTTTCAACTCTACACCTATTCTACTTCAACTTGATGGAAAAACCTAACCATGACCAAAGACTACACCATGTGCAAAGGACTTCTTCAACAACTTCAACTCTAATGACTTCAACATCTTCAACATGTTCACCAAAGGCTTCCAACATGGAAACTACTAAGGACCACAAGTGAGACAAGAAAATCTTACTTAGGAATTAGAGACTGAGGGAATGCAAAAGTTAGAAAGAGCCTACATCACTTGAAGTTGAGACCAAGAAATTCTTCTAAGGAAGCCATGATCTCATGCAAGAATGATCAATCAAGAAGGATGGAAAGATCACAAGTGAACCATATAGATGGACCACCATAATTTAGTTAAGATAAAACACACCAACTTATGTGGTGTAATAAAAATATTTTGTTGCCTAAGTATGTGCTTAAACTTTGTGGTTTGAGTGCAAAAGTTGATTGTGAATGGTTGTTTTGTGATTGCATGCATTGCTTGTGTAAATTGTGATGTGTGTGATTAAGAAATATTTCCTTAGAAATATCTTGCCCATTCTAATCTTCCTTCAAACCCAAACAGATGACTACTCCAAAGGACTCCAAGGTTGATGACACCAACACCAACCAAGCTGACAGCCTGGGAGAGCTCATAGCAACCCAACATCAGCTGAACCAACTGACAGCCCAGTTCCTAGCCAACAATAGTGATAAAGATCCAGCACTGCAAAAGTTTTTGGAGGAACAATCTCAACTAATGCTTAAGGTGACTAATCAAATGATTAGCATGGAAGAAAGCTATCCTAGAAGAGTGTATGATAGCAAGGATGACAAAAATGTTGTTCTAGATGGAGCTCCAGCTTGCATTATTTGTGGAGACAAGGATCATACTTCCACAGAACATGAAGGACAATGCCCCAATTGTGATGAAGACCATCCTGTTGGACAATGCCCCACCTCTCAAGCTACTTGCTACCTTTGTGAGGGAAGTGATCATACTCCTGGCCTATGTCCCATCTATGCCATGGTAGAACAAAGGAAACAAGAAGGATCCAAGTCTACCAAAGGAAAAGGACCACTCATACCTCCAAACAAGACAACCCAATTCAAAGGATCAAGGAAAATCAAGAAGCCCAAGCAAGACATGAGCCTTGCACAATGTCGTAAATGTAAGGAAATGGGACACTACTCTAGTGGATGCCCAGAGAACAAGAAGAATAAAGGGATTGACCAAGTGTGGTGCAACAACTGTAATGAACCAGGTCATTATGTAGCAACTTGCCCACAAGAGCCACGTAAAGAACTCAATGACATTCATTGCTTCAACTGCAAGAACCCAGGACACTATGCAAGAAACTGTCCAGAAAGGATGAAGAACAAGTTGAACAAGCCTATGGATAAACTCAACCTTGGTCCATGAGTCAAGCATAGGAATAAAGCAAAGGTTTAACATAGAGAAAATTCCAGGACCCAAGAAGGCCAATATGTAATTTTGGTTGAAAAAATTTTAAGGGTGGTAGTACCCTAGTTGTTTTGAACTTGCTTGTAACCCCAGCCTTCCCAAATCTTGGGACGAGATTTATTTTAAGGGTGGTAGCCTGTCACATCCCAAGATTTTCCAAATCTTGTAATGTGAAAAATAAATGAATAAAATAAAACCTTGTTTGATTTTCAGAGCCAGAAGAAACTTTTGAATGCAATTGGAACTTCAAACCCATTTTGAATTTAATAAAAACTAAAGGGATTTAAAAAGATAAACATTTAATAAAAGGAAAATAAAAACATTTGGAATTACTACTTTGAAACAATTAAAATGAAAAGATTTGTTTTCAAATGAAATAGAAGTTTTACAAATAAGGATTATTTTATAGAGCCAAATTAATCCTTGACCAAGCTTTTAAATTAAAAACATTTTTGAATAAAAATAATAAAGGGTTATTTAAAAACAATAAGGAATTAATATCAAATGTTATTCAAATAAAAGGTTTTACCATTTTAATTAAAACATCAAAACTTATTAAATTGTTTTAAATAGGTTTTCCAAGTATTTTATATTTTCTAATAAAACCTACTAAAGTGTTTGGACTTTATTTTAGATTTCAAAATAAATATCTTAATAAAATAAATAACTAAGGCCCATTTTATTTTACTATTAATGGACCCTATAATAAAATATTATTTTTAAACAAGTATTTCAAGTATCTTATACTTTCAAATAAAACCTACTGATTTGGTTTTGAAAATATTTTGGATTAAATGGGCATTTTATTAATTAAACCAAACCCTATTAATAAACCATAGTCCATTATATTTAATCAATAAAGGGAACCTAAAAAGATTTAAAAATATTATTTATTTTGGGATTTGGTTTATGTGGTTAATCAGAACCAAAAATCAAGTGCAAAGAGTGTTGAATGTTTGAATTGTTTGAATGTATGAATGTTTGTTTGAATTTCAAAACAGAAAATAGTTTCAGAAAAAGAAAAAGACTACAGAATAAAAAAAATGGAATCAGACTCGACCCACTAAATCTGGCCCAACTAACCCAGCAACAGCCCAGTCCAGCCCAGCTTCTTTTCTCCCCCGAACCGTTTTTCTCACTCAGTATCGCACCCGCTAAGCAGCTGACTAGTGGACCCAAACTCCTTCCTTTTCTATCGCTGACAAGACGACCCCACTCCTATGTTCTCCTTCCCCACCCGCGCGACCAGTCTTCCCCTCCTCGTCGCCGTTTCCTGCTGTAACTTCGCGGCATCAATTCGCCTTAACGCCGCGTTAATTCCTCGTCGCGGCCACGCCCATTTAACCGCCTGCTCCTCCTCCTCCTCTTTCCCTAGACACCGCCTCCATTCCGCCCCTAGGCTGTCCCCAATTCTCTCTGTACCGCCGCCGCTCCGACGATGTTCCAGTGATGATTCCGACGAAACCCCACCGCCCCTTGCATCCCTAAGCACTCTAGCAGCTTCTCCACTCTCAGGCGCATCTGTTAGTGCATCCAACTCGACCGCGGGTACCCTGTAACCTCACCTTCGACAACGACCACCGTCGCCACCGTCTGCTTCATCTCCGGCGAAGCCCACAGGTAGTAACTGACCACCCCGACCCCTCTCGTTCATGCACACGTCATCTCCGTGGCCCCCTGCATCTGATCACGACCTTTTCTTGCCTCCTGGTGAACCACAGAGCCGTCTTCGACCTCGACCGAGCGCGTCCGTCGCCAGAACCAACTCCGGCGAGGAATTCTGCCCGACCCCGTGCGCCCCTCGACGGACCAGTCCCACGTAGAGCATCAGCGCCTCTCCACTAACCCGGTGAGCACACTCCCCCTCGCCGCTTCTGTATCGCCGGCCGTGAAGCAGTCGCCCGCTGACCGTCGTGGCCGCCCGACTATGGTCGAGCACGCTAGCACCGTCTGATCTAGATCGCAGCGTCACGATAGATTCACTTAACCGAAGAGGTATCGAGCAATCTGTGCCGCGACCCAACTTAAATCAACGGTCATAGCGTGATCCTCACCGAACCGGTATCGGCCGATTGAGATAGCGACGCGTGGCAGGATCTGATTTAAAACAGGATTTGAAAAACAGATTTAAGTAACAATTTGAAAACCCTATAACTTTCAAACCACACGTCCAAATTTTGCGAATTTTATATCATTGAATTCAGGAGAACAAGCCCTAGCCAACCATGGCCTTAGTTTTGTAAATAGTATCTGTTAGCTTGTTTTAATTTACAGAAACATTTGTGTACTTGTTTAGAGTATAAAAATTGTTTAAAATTGATTTTAGGATTAAATCTTTTGCAAAATGGATTTGTGTGACCTTACTGACCCTAGGAACCAACCCATAGTGTTAAAATGATTTTTGTGGAATTTAAGTTGAATTATTTAACTTAGCCATTTTCTAGCCAAATAAACTCATTAACTTTATTATGGAAATATTTTTGCAAGGAAAACTTTGGGAAAATGTTATGGATCAAACTTACTGACCCAAAACACCAAGCCTTGCCAAGGGCAACTCACTTGGTGAAAAACATAAAGTTTTGTTTTGAAAGGAATAATTTTCACCACATAAAATGTTGAATGGATTTTAAAATATACTTTGAGCAAAACCCTCTAACTAATGACTTTTCCATTTTGGTAAATGACCAATGTGGACCTTACAAAGTTTATAAACCTAGTGGAGACCAACCTTGCCACAGAACCCTCTCTTGCATGACTTAGGATCCATTGCTTTGTGTGTGAAATAATGTTTGAATGTTGGTATGGAATGCTACTTGATACTATGCTTGTTTGATTGTAGTGAAATTAGCAAAGTGTGAGACTAGCAAGATCAAGGAGTGAACCCTCATTCCCTACCAAAAAGGCAAGTTACACTATCATACAAAAGACCTACTATTTTCATTATATTTAGTGGAATTTGAAATCATGCATGAAAATAATTTTATACTTATGCTATGCTAATCCTAATAGGATTACCTATACATTCCTTAGTAAAAATATTGTAGTTGTACATGCTTAGCCAAGCTATGTTTTGAAAAAGAGATACATGTTGAGATTTTACAAAGGTTGTGAAAAGACTTGTGTTTTATTTAATAAAACAAGGACTCAATGAACCACCTAGGTGGTGGACACTTTATGTTTTGGAGAAGGTGGAAACAAAATGGAACCATGTCTATGGCAATCACTTTGTGTTGTGCTCCAAATGAAAACCACCTAGGAAACTTAGAGATTGAACATGTTTCTCCAATTGTGGCTTTCGTGTACAACCACATGCTATTATGGCTCTGGCTTAGTCAACTACATTAGGAAGACCCATACATTGTCTTTAGATACCGGACATGGGGATCTGGAATGCTTCATGGGGGCTGAAGACAAGCTAGCAATGATGTATGGGAGGACCTCTTGGAAAGACTTCGTCACATTCTCACCACAAGATTCCATCTTGGTGAGCACTAATCCAGAGGCCACTGGTGGCAACAAGATGGGATTGTGTCATGTGGGTAAAGTGTACTCCTTCTGCAGAAGTTAATAAAATCTAAGTACTTAGCCGTGTCCCGGTTATGGACAATCTTGAGCAACTAAAGTTTGAACTATGGGAGATCTACATTCCAACTTCTAATATAAAAACTTGATGCACTTGGGGGTACCAAGGAATTCAAAGAGATTTGTTAAGCTTGTTGCACTTGGGGTTACCAAGGTGCTCAAGAGCATGATGTACTTGGGGTTACCAAGGAACTCATGAATTTTGATAAAACTTGTTGTACTTGGGGTTACCAAGGAACTCATGATGTTTTGATAAAACTTGTTGCACTTGGGGTTACCAAGTAGCTCAAGGGATTTTGACAAGGACTTGAACACTTGAGTTTCTACCAAGGAGTTCAAGGAACTTGGAAAAGGGGATTTAAACAAAGGACTTAAAACCATTTTGAAAAGATAGGATAAAATATTGCTTTATGCAAATAAGCCTTAAACTCTACTTAGCCTGATATGCATATAATGATAGGATCCACTCTTATTATACATAAAAGTGAAGCTTGCCAATACAATTCAAAATGTATTGACCCTTGTGGCTGTAACTTGTAATGATGCAGGTTGATTGTATTAAAATGAAGATTGTTTGATTAACTAGGATTACAAAGTCTACAACCAACATCTGCCTGTGGCACTATGAAGATGAAGGACCCATGACTATATTTATTCCGCTGCAATGTAATGTAATAGCCAAATGAGCTATGAATGATGTAATATAACTATGTTATTCCTGGTTATAAATTTATATTATGACCTTTGTATCTTGATATTACATCTTTACTGTGGATGCTAGCTATTGATCCAGGGACTAGCATTGTAAAACACAGGGGGCTCTATCTTATTAAAGATTGGAACCTCTACAGTAGACCACCGATCGAGCTGGTGCTATGTCGCGTGCCTCGTCGAGTGTGTCGGCGGCGTCTTCGAGTGCGGCCGTCGATTCGGCTTCGCTGTAGGCGACGACCCGTGGGGCCTTATGGCGTACTTCTGCGGGCAACACGGCTTCGGCTTCGTGCACCATGAAAAAAGGCGTGTAACCAGTTGAGTTGTTTGGCGTTGTGCGCAAGCTCCAGAGGACGGAGGGTAGCCCTTCTGTCCAAGCCCCCGCAAATCGCTCGAGTGGGCTCAGTAGGCGCTTCTTAATGCTACCACCGACGAGGCCGTTGGCCTTTTCGACCTGCCCGTTTGTTTGCGGGTGCGCTACGGAGGCGTATGATATGTTGATCCCGAGGCCTTCGCAGAAGTCCTAGAATTCTTTGGAGATGAAGTTCGACCCGTTGTCGGTGATGATGTTGTGCGGCAAACTGAACCTGTAGACTATGGATTCGAAGAACTTCACGGCCGTTTTACCCTTTTGGTTGGTAATGGGCATGGCTTCGATCCACTTGGTGAACTTGTCGACTGTGACCAGGAGGTAGATGTGGCCTCCTTTCGAGGACTTGGGCAGTTTGCCGATCATGTCAAGGCCCCATTGGGCGAAGGGCCAGGACAGGGGTATGGGCCTGAGCTCCGATCCAGGTGCGTGCGGTTTGTCTGCGAACCTCTGGCACTCGTTGCACCTTCGGACGATGTCCTTGGCGTCGTTCATGGCCGTTGGCCAGTAGAACCTAGCTCGTAGAGTTTTGGCGATGAGGGCGCGGCTGCCCGCATGATGGCCGCAGATGCCCTCATGGATGTCTTGGAGGATAGTTTTGACGTAACTGATGGTGACGCACCTTTGGAGCACACCCGAAATTCTGCGCTTGTATAGATCGCCATTGATGATGGTGAAGGCCTTGGACCAGCGAGATATGCGTCGGCCGTCTGTCGGGTCATCAGGCAGTTCCTTGTTTATCTGGTACCGCAGATACGGCTGTGTCCATGTTTCTTCGATTGCCATGATTTGCATCAGGTTGACCAATGCGACCTTTGTGTCGAGTTTTTCGAGTCCTTCCTGTCCTTCGGGTAGCGCATCCCCCGAGTGCTCTGCCTCTTCGGGTGATCCCTTGGGGAATTTAATTTTGATGGATGGCCTGCAGATCTGTTCGAGGAACACACCTGGTGGCACCCGTGCGCAGGTGGAGCCGATGTTGGCGAGTCTGTCGACCTCTTTGTTGCTTTCTCTTCCAACGTGCCGAAGCTCGCAGCCGTTTAAGTCTCCTTCGAGTGAATTGTAGAGCGCGTGGTACGCGATCATGTTGGAGGCGTGCGCGTCGCACTCGTTCATCGTCTGCTGGACGACGAGGTTCGAGTCTCCGTAGATGACCAGGCGGGTTGCGCCGCAGATCTTGGCCATCCTCATGTCGTGGATGAGGGCCTCATATTCAGCTTCGTTGTTGGAAGCTCGAAATTTCATCTGGAGGACGTACTTCATCTTGTCGCCCTGCGGGGATGTCGGTATGACCCCGGCTCCTGCTCCAGCCTTGCGCTTGGAGCCATCGAAGTGCATTGTCCATGACTATGTCATATCCGGGGTGTCTGGCAGCTGCAGCTCCATCTAGTGGATGAGGAAGTCAGGTAGGACCTAGGACTTGATCGTATGGCACTTCTCGTAGACTATGTCTAGAGGAGACAGCTCGATGCCCCATAGGGCCACGCGTCCTGTGGCCTCCGGGTTATTCAGGATGCTGTTCAGGGGTGCCTCATTGACGACCATCACCTGATGCTCCTGGAAGTAGTGGCTCATCCGACGAGCCATCATGAACACGCCGTAGGCGAGTTTCTGGTAATGAGGATACCTCTGTTTTGTTGGCGTCAATACCTCGCTGAGGTAGTAGATTGGGCGCTGGACCCCATGGGTCTTGCCATCTTCGGGTCATTTGACCACGAGCATGGTGCTTACCACCTGGTGTGTGGCTGCTATATATAGCACTAGAGGCTCGCATTCCTTTGGCGTGACCAGGACAGGCGAGGTGGAGAGCAGCCGCTTCAGATCTTCGAATGCGTGGTCCGCTTCGGGTGTCCACTCGAATTTGTCTTCTTTGCGTAGCAACTGATAGAAAGGCAGGGCCTTTTCACCCATGCGGCTGATGAACCTGCTCAGCGCCGCGATGCGTCCAGCTAGTTGTTGAACGCCTTTGAGGTTCTTCGGTTTCTCCATGGCCATTATGGCCCGGATTTTCTTCGGGTGTGCCTCAATCCCTCGCTGGGAGATGAAGTAGCCAAGCAGTTGACCAGATGGGACGCCTAAGGCGCACTTTTCTGGGTTCAACTTGATCTTGTATCGATCAAGGTTGTCGAATGTCTCGCGGATATCGTCGATCGGTGTCCTAGCCTCCCTTGTTTTGATTAATATGTCGTCGACATAGACTTGTATGTTGCGGCCGATCTGGCTTTTCAGGCATGCTTGCATGCACCACTGGTACATGGCACTTGCGTTCTTCAGCCCGAAGGGCATTGTGTTGTAACAGAACACTCTGAACGGCGTGATAAACGCCGTTTTCTCCTGATCCTCGACCTTTAGCCTAATTTGATTGTAGCCTGAGTAGGCATCGAGGAAGGAGAGTTTCTCGCATCCTGCTGTCGAATCGATAATCTGATCGATCTGAGGGAGAGGGAAGTGATCCTTCAGGCAGTGCTTGTTAAGCTATGTGAAGTCCACGCACATCCGTAGGATGTCCGTGTACTTTTTAGGGACCATCACGGTGTTGGCCAGCCACTCACTTTCCTTGATCTCCCTGATGAAATTATCGTCGAGCAGTCTATTGACTTCGACTATGATGGCTTTGGCCCGTGGCTCGGACAATCGTCGGATGGACTGTTCGACGGGCTTGGCATCTGGGAACACATTGAGTGCATGCTCAGCGAATTCCCTGGGAACTCCTGGCATGTCCGCAGGACACCAGGAGAGGATTTCCCAGCGCTCACGGAGGAATTCGACGAGTGTGCTTTCCTATGCGGGGCTGAGGTCATTGGCGATCAGCACCGTCTTGGAGGCATCTGTAGGGTGGACCTACACCTTCTTCGTGTTGACTGTTGAGTCGAACGACATGTCGGGTGCGTTTTTCCTCGAGACTGGGGGTGCCCCATTGTCTGTCACCTCTCGGAGCCTTATAAGCTCCTCCTGCATGCCAAATGACTGGGAGATTCTGTTGAAGTCCCTGTCGTAGTGATCTGACCGGGTGAAGCTCCCGTGGACCGTGATGCTGCTCCCAGGTCCTGGCATCTTGAGTAGTAGGTACGCATAGTGCGGTACTGCCAGGAACCTTGTGAATACCACGCACCCGAGGATGGTGTGGTATTGTGATGGCCAGTCCACCACTTCGAACTCGAGTCGCTCGCACTGAAAGTTTTCGGGCTTTCCAAAGATGACGTCGAGCCATATCTTTCCCAGAGGGAATATGACCTTCCCTGGGACGATGCCGTGGAACGTTGTGTCGGACTATTCCAGGCTGTACAGCGGGATCCGCATTGCTGCTAAGGTGCTAGCAAACATCAGATTGATGCCGCTGTCGCCGTTTATGAAGACACGGATCATCTTGAACCCTCCGATCTGCACCTCAAGCACCAGGGTAGCATGACCTGGGTGAGGGATCTGGCGGGGGTGATCTGAACGGCTGAATGTGATGCAGGACTCCAAACCACTGAGGTACTCAGGGATGGCGGGTGGAGTGGTCATAGCCAAACTGACTTGGCGGGTGATTTTATTTTGCACCCTGTTTGTTGGGCGCCCCTTTTGGATCATCAATGACCCTTTCGGCGCGGGGTACCCGTTTCTGCCGTTGTTCTGCGCGGGTGCGATCGGGTGATTCGAGGGTCCCACGGGTGGTGGTGGAGGAGCTCTATGGGCGATGTCGCCTGGTGCGGGTGCGTGCTCGTACCCAGGGTTCGGGGCTTGCTATCTCATCTGGGACATGCTCTCGCTGAGTTTCTGGAACTCGCGGTAGTCTTTGAGCATGTGGCTTGCCTTCTTTTTGCCATCTTGCTTGTCGATGTAAAAGTGGATGGTGCATGGTCCCGACAACTTGTCGTATGCCGAGGGCTCGTCGTTGCCGCCGTGGTGTTGCCACGATTGCGCTGGGCATCCTCCATCGCGGAAGTTGTTTCCACGGTATCCGCCGCTACTACGGTTTCTTTCGTTGCGTCGATCGGCGTAGCCAGCCGTTACCATGTCGGGTCCGTCGCGATCGTCATAGACGTGCGATCTTTGCTTTCTATGGCGCTCGCGTCGGCAGCTGTAGTCATCTTCCTCCTTCGTATGTGCTCGGTGGACGAAGTCCTCGCCATCTGCCCACCTATTGGCGATGTCCATGAGGTGGTCGAGTGTCTTGGGCTTGACGCGCCCAAGTTCTTCCTTGAAGTCCTGGCGTTTGACGCCATCTTTGAAGGCGTTGATTGTTCTCTCCTCCGAGATGTGTGCCATGGAGTTCTTGATGTTGGGCCAGCGTAGTATGTACGAGCGAATGGATTCGCCTGTTCATTGGGTGTAGGCCTGTAGCTCTTCTATTGAGGGTGGCCTCTTGCTGGTGCCCTTGAAGTTTTGAATGAAACTGTATGCCAGTTCCTCCTAGCTTCAGATGGATCCCGAGGATAGGCTGCTGAGCCAGATCCGGGTTGCATCTGTCAGCTGCAGCTGAAGGCATTGTAGGTCGGTGTTTTTGTTGCCACCGTGCTGCTTGACGGACGACAGGTGGTCGCTGAGCCACGCCTTAGGGTCCTGCATGCCGTCAAACTTCGGAGTGTCCGAAGGAATATTGAAGTTCCTCGGCATCCACATCCGCTGAACAAATCTGCTGAAGCATCGAGCCCCGTAGAGTTCTCCTTCATCGTCATCCTCTTCGGATTCGTATGAGCACACGCGCTTCGCGCGTGCCTTGTCGATCTTGCGTTGGGCGAGTCCGCTTCGAGCATCGTAGTCGTGGCTGCGACATCATGAGCTCGTGTGCCGTCAAGGTAGGTCGTGTTCCTCCTCGTCGGATGAAGGTGTGGGACTGTGGTTAAATCTGACCGCAGCCTTCTTTTTCGGCTCCGCAAGAGCTTCTCCGTGGAGCGCAGCTCCAATGAGTCCGAGTCCTGCTAGTGCAGAGTTGTGCATGGCCCTTTTCGGGTCCCCCACCGGAGAGGGATGGGACGCAAGGTATGTGGTGGCTGCCATGATCACAGCTTGCGGCGTCTTCGGGATGACATTGTCGTTGGCGTCCATATCCATGAAGGAAGTGTTGAGGGTTCGAGTCACCTCGCGACGTGAAGCGGGGTCCGTGTTCTCTACGCAAGAACGATGCTTTTTGGCGTTGTTTCCGTGCGAGCTGGAGCCGCCAACGGCGGAGAGCGCAGCTCGCCGTGCACTAGACTCCGAGGCCGCTTGCTTACGTTTGTCGAGTACTTCCTGCATCTTCACCTGCTTTTTGTGCTCTTCGATGAGGAGCAGGTGGTACGCCATCAATAGGTCCTGTGAGGCACCCACGGGCAGGATCTTGTTGCCTGCCACGGCTTCGCATGCTTGGTTCCATCCCTCCTCGCTGAGGTGGATTACTCGATTGGCATCAGGGTCGTCCTCATTGGGCGGGGGGGATGGTTGCCTCCTGTTCTTGCCATTTCTACCCTGCGGTTTGGGCGGCGGGTTGGACGGTTGCTGATCCACATCGCTTTGGATGACCACGACGCATTGGTAGCATTCGTAGGTTGGATCGCTGCTGCCGCATCTTTCGGATCCGGAACCGTAGGTTCCTTCATCCGATGCTGGATCGCATAGATCTGAGTTGCAGCTGCTGCTGTCGTATGACTCATCTGCCGATACTGACGTGCGTATCATGAGATGCGGGGCCCATGAGACGTGCCATCGATGGTAAAGGCACCCACTCTGGGAGGCGGAGAGTGCCGGTCTGACCTACCTGGAAGCAGAAGCTCCCGAACAGGATCTCGAGCCTGTCACCAACGGGCTCGAAGTCCATCAGGGTGGCCGGCGAGTGGGCGGTGAGTCGAAAGCTCCGAAGAGGAGATGGATCTCCGTCGTCGAGGAATTGTAGATCGCATTGGTCGGGACCATCACGGTCGCACAATCAGCACCCCCGATTCCCACAGACGGCGCCAATTGACGAGGTTTCGACTCGCCAATGCCCATTGTTATGAGCTTGGGTTTTGGAGAAGATGGGGTGGTGGAGATCGCGGAAAGGTTAACAGACAAGCAACCAGGGGACACGATATTTACCCAGGTTCAGGACCCGGAGGGAAAACCCGACTCCTGCTTGTCTGCTCTTGATTACGGCGGAACCGAAAGTTAGAAGGGTGCGCAGATGCAATCTGTCCTGGAGGTGTGTATGCGGTGGTATGAGAGAGATCCTCCTCGCCGTACCCTCCTAGCCTTTATATATAGGTAGGCAGGTCCTGGGCACAGATCGAGTCGGTTACAGGTTTTAGGGTTTGCCCCTTTGAATATTCTATCTGTTCTAGTCTTGCTCTCCAAGGATCCGAAGATGTCATGGGCTTGGGCCACCCGAAAATCTTCATGGGCCACGTATATTCTCGTGGGCCTTCCTTGGGCTGGACCAGGTATGCTAAATTCGTGTACCCGTAGGGTATAACCATGTCAATATGGTCAAAACAACACCTAGCATGTCATGCTAAAGTCTAAGTCACAGTCAATGCAAGCTCCTCTTGCACTTCAAGCAAGAACTTACTACTCCTTTCCAACACCAAGCAAACTTATTTGCAAAACAACACAGAGAGAACGGGGGTCCAAACTACTCAAGCAAACTAAACAAACTAAGCAAAGCAAATGAAAACTAAGACGCTCCAAGAACAACACAACTGTGCATGAAACAATAAAAACGAAGTGTCTAGACAGACCTGAGCTTTTTATTAATGAAGAAGGGGATGCCTTGGGCATCCCCAAGCTTTGACGCTTGTACCTCTTGGATATTTCTTGGGGTTACACCATGGTGGCATCCCCAAGCTTGATATTTTGTCCATTCTTCATCTAATTGCATCATTCTCTCTTTACACCTGAAATATTTTCTTCACACAAAACTTCACAATCTTCATTAGCAACATTAGCTTATTCAAAAGATATTACACCACTGGAAAAGCTTTGTAACAACAAGGCTTTTCACTAAAAACACAATCTTCTATAGTAACTCCTTCAAAAAGCTCAATTTACCTGAAGAGAACTCAAAAAGGAATCAATAAGAAGCAAATGCAAATAATGGCTGAAATCTGTCAAAACAGACCAGCAGGTAGACACCGATTTTTTCGAACATCTTATGTTGCTCAAATCAAAAAGTGTTGAACTAACGAAAGTTATCTAACTTACTGGGGGAGAAATTTTGATTTCAATCCGAGTAACAGAGCCTCCTCACGAATTTTTTTGGTGGAGGACAGAAATCTGTTTTGGGACAGCAACTCCCCAAATCTTACTTCCCTCTCATTAGAGGCCATTCTTGGCACAAAAATCAAACAAAAAGTATAAGGAGAGGTAATTACTGAAATAATAACTTCCAAGACTCAAGGAAACTCTTGGGTTATCTCCCAACAAGTATTTCTGTTTAACGCCTTTAAGTTAGGCATGTAGTTTGAGAAGATGCTCACATAAGAAATATGAGTTAAAGTCAAAGAGAACATCAAGAAGCAAATTCAAAAAACATTTAAGTTTAACCCACTTCCTATGCATAGGAATATTGTATGCAAATAAATTCACAAAGAACAAAGTGACAGGCATATAAAGATGAAACAAAAGCAACTTCAAAACTTTCAGTACATAGAGAGGTGTTTCAGTACCATGAAGACTTCTAAAACCATATTTTCCTCTATCATAATAATTTTCAGTAGCCTCATGAATAAACTCAACAATATAGCTATCACATAAATCAGGCTTTTCATGAGCTACAAACACATAATTTCTATCAAGGTCAAAAATAGTGGGATTAAAACCTTCACAGGTTTTACCCAAAGTAGATATTTCAAAAGGATCCACAGGAACATAGCATTCATCCTCCTTTGGTAAGCATGGGAGATAATCAAATAATATAAGAGGTAAAGAGTTACTCTCATTAGAAGGTAGGCATGGGTAGATCCATTCTTCCTCCTTTTGTTCATCACTCTCCTCTTTTTCATCTAATGAGCTTCCAGTTTCAACAATTTTGTCTTCCATAGGCTCCTGCAAGGCATTAGTCTCTTCCATTTGTGGAAATCATCTATTAAAATATTCAAGAATATAGCCATTTGCTTCCTTGTAATTGTCAAAGAAAAATTTAAGTATCTCATAAACCTCATGTTTATAGGGTGCATCATCAGTATTTTCAAGCAAACTGGCAAGTTCAAATGCACCCTTGAAGGCAATAAACTCTTCAATTTGTTCCACATCATAAAAGTCATAATTTCCTTTAACATAAGAGGATATGGTAACATTATCATTATACTCACATTGTAAAGGTAGGTGTTTATACCTCCTGCAGCAAGAAGACTTATCAAAGCAATAAGTAACATTATAAGTACAGCACACGTCTCTAGCAATAGTATTCGACTTATAATTTTTTTCCCATCAGTGTTTCCCTTTTTGTGACAAACGGTGTTCCTTATAATAATACTTTTGTTTTTCCGTGAACCCACCTTGCCAATAAGAACTAGTTTCAAAGAAACCATCCATTGATAGAAAGCATGACCAAGAAAGGCAATAACAGACCAGCAACCAGAGTGGGAACTATTTTTTTGTGTTTTTTTGAAAAGAGGCAAACAAAACCAAGCAAAAGAAACAAAGCAAACTAAAAACAAAGTAAAGAGAAAGGAAGTGAAGGACTCCCCTTGGGAATATTTCCTTAGCCTCCCTGGCTGAAAGTACCGACTTTGATACGACTAGAGGGGGGTGAATAGGCGACTACCAATTTTTAATTTGTTTCACACTTTTAGGCTTAACGAGAAGGAAAGTTATCTAGATGTGCAACTAGGTGGACAACCTATATGCAAGAAAACTTACAACAACCACAAGAATGGTAAAGGACAAGAAGTAAAGGAAGGGAACAAAGTAACCAGAGCAGGGACGCGGAGATATAATTCCCGTAGTTCACTCCTAAGGAGCTACATCTATGCTGGAGAGGTGTCGGGGCCACACAAGGTCACCCGAGCGCCACAAAGGCCTCACCTTCTTCTCTGGTGATCTCCCCCACAAAGGAGGCCTCACAATCCACTAACCGGTGACCTTGAAGGCGCCAACCGAAACCTTTACAATAAGGTTGAGGGGGAAGCTCCACAACTCAATTGGAGGCCCTCAACGACACCATGAAGCTTTACAACACAAGCCTTAGATCCGAGGATGCCCTACACCGTCTAGGGTTTCAAGAAACCCAAGAGCAACAAGATCCACAAAGGATGGGTGGGGGAAATCAAATCTTCTTTGGTGGAAGTGTAGATCTAGGTCACCTCCCTCACCTCTCAAAATATCAAGTCATTTGAGTGGCTAGAGAGAGAGAGAGAGATCTAGTGAGGTGAAGCTCAAGCATTAATGGAGGAGAGAGAAAATATTCAATATGGGTGGGAGGAAGAAGGAGGGCGCCTTAAATAGGCCCCCTCCGCATTGAACCGTTATAGCCCACGCGACTTCACCGGAACTTCCGGTGAGGGGTCAGAAGTTTCGCCCAGCACAGCTCCAACGGTCATCAGCCCGTTGACACCCGCTCCAAAAGATCGACCGGAAGTTCCGGTCAAACTGACCGGAAGTTTCGGCCGAACTTCCGATGCAAGTTCCGGCCCAAGTTCCGGCAAATAGACCACTTCATACAGAAGGCTACTAACCTTTCAGTGGAACTTGGAGCGGAACTAGGGGCGGAACTTCAGGGTCGCGAACCAAGCCTGACCGAAAGTTCCGATGTCTGGGCGGAAGTTCCGCACAGGAACTTTCTGGCAGGAGAATTTCTGATGCAACTTCCGGTGGAACTTCCAGCAAATAGGGCATACCAAAACAGAGAGTTCTGGGAGCTCACCGGAAGTTCCAGCGGAACTAGGATCGGAACAAAGGCCAGATCGTCCCGTAGAAAAAACCTAAGCGGAACTTCCGGCGCCTGGCCAGAAGTTCCGATCAGACAAAGAGGGCTCCAACAGAACAGAAACTCGCTCTCTCACGGAAGAGTAGGATGGATGTGGCGGTTCATATGGGATTTGTGCAAGAACAAGTGATTTCCCACAGCCTTCCGAGATGGACCCCCTCTTAATAGTACGGCGACCTAAATCGATAAAAAGAGAGAAACTAGAAGAAAACTACAGGCCGCCGTCTTCATGAGATCCCAAAGAGAGCATCCACACAGTTTAAGGAAACATCAACAGCATTTTTCCTGAAACTCAAGCACACTGTTAGATCACAAATGGGATTGTCATTATCAGCAAAAAAGCATGGGAAAAATATAGTCCTTTCAATCTCCCCCTTTTTGGTGTTTGATGACAATCCCAAAGATTTGCATAAGATAGAGGCAATCTTTGCAATGGAGGAACGAGCTCCCCCTATATGTGTGCAAGGTAGAGAAAAATCTCTAAGGACAAGACTGGGACACATACAAGGAGGCTCCCCTTGCAATTGCAAAGATAGCACAAGTGCAAGGTACAATAAAGGATAGAGATCATACCAGGCACCAACCAAACATGTTGGAGACAATTAGAGTAATAATAACAATAGGAGCTATAAGTCTCCACCACCATATGCATATGCCCATAAGATGACAACAAGAATACCACACACTCGGCATTGCATAAGATACCACATAGATACCACATAGTCTCATACATAACATGGTCCACAAGCACACATAAGTTCACAGACATAAAGAGGTCCACAAGCACACAAATAAACTAGAGAGTTTGCGAGCTGGAAAAGATCAAAGGCAAGAACAAGCTCGTGACCCAACCCATGCAAATACCCGTAGACAACCTAATAGACATCTTTCTCCCCCTTTGGCATCGAGACACCAAAAAGGAAGAGAAGATCACTCTAATCGCCCCAACCATGAAAGGGAGGAGGAGCGGGCTCAGGGACCCAAGAATCCCACGCAGGCGGCGGACCAGTGACCTCCTCCTTAGACTCATCCTCAGACCAACGGCAGTTGTCGCAAATCCAATCATCCCTAGGAGCAGTGACAGAGCTAGTGATCGGAGAGAAAGGTATGTTGAGAGAAGTCATGATGGCCTTCTGACGCTGAACACTGTGTCGCTGGTCGACATACGCCTGATACTCACGGTTCTGGAGAAAACAGAAAGTCTTCTTCACCTTCCCAAACAGCTTCTTTGCCCAAGATGGCTGCCTCTGGAGAGAAGGACCACCAGCACTAGAGCCACCAGGAGTAGAGGAGGGACCACCAGCTTCATCTCGAGCCTTCTGGAGAGCTTCTTCCCTTTCTTCTTGAGAACAAGGCTTTTGGTGTTTACTCACATGCAGCTTCTTCTAATCATGAATGGTGATGTTGGCTTCAGAGTAACGAGTACCAGTCACCTAAAGCCACTTGTGATTGATGAGAGTCTGAATATAGGGAGCATAGGGGCAAGAGCGCTTGTCAACAATAGCCTGCCACATCTCTGTGTAGATAAAGTGCATGACATCCATTGGCCTATTAGTGTCACGGCGGAGATAAGTCTGATGCATGAGATCAACCTGATAGGCATGAAACTGATCAAAGTTGCCAGCCTTGGGAGAAATGGTGTTCAAGTACACCCTGCGCATGATGTCATAAAATGGCTGCAGATGATTCACAAAACCAACAGTGACCCACCCTTCAATGTAGAGAGGCTCCAGGACCTCAGGATTAGAAGCTTGGGCGGTATGAACACGCCAACTATTTGCCCCTTTGCCAGGCTGAATGGGATAGCCAAGGAGCTCAGCAAAATCGGACCAATTGGCGGTAAGTAGCACGCCATTAGTCATCCACTTCATCACACCTTCAGTAGAGGAGCTCATGTGCAAATGAAGGGTTGTATAAAGCTGAGCGATAGCAGCCTCATCGAAGTTCTGACGGTGCTCCATGAGGGGAATCAGCCCAAACCTCCTGCAAATATCGAGAGCCTCGCCAAAATATGCATGTTTCTCTTCCATGTGAGCCACATTGATGTACTTCTGAGGAGCAACCACAAACCTTGTATTCGTAGCATACATCTCAGCAAAGATTTGTTCCTGACGGCAGTTGTGGAAAAGAGGATCCAAGCAGAGACGGTCACGAGGAATGAGGTAGGGATCCTTACGTCTGAATTCAGAGTAGACCTTCTGAGTCCATTTGGAGATTTTGGCCTTGGATTTGTCAGGCCCAGCAGCAGTGGTCTTCTGAGAGGCAAGAACATGCCTCTTCCCTTCAGCAGCAGCAGCACGACGAGCAGCAGCAGCCTTCTGACGGCTAGTCTGAGTGGATGGACGCACCACCTCAACGTCTTCTTCATCGATCTCAGGAGGAATATTAGAGGATGGTCGATGGATACGCTTGCCTTTGCGGGAACCACCTTGCCCTGAGAAGAAAGCAAAAGGATAGGGACGGAAGGTGGGGTAAGTGCGCAAGTTCGAAAGAAGAAACAAAAGTATATTGTAAAAATACAATCTGGAAGAAATTGCACTGTCACCGGAACTTCCGCTGAAGCGCCGGAACTTCCAGTGAAAACGATCGACCGGAAGTTCCGGTCGTGGCTCACCGGAAGTTTCGCTGAGACCACGAACTGGTGGTTCAAAGCAGGCATCGGCTCATTTAGTACCGCTAGGCTGGTAAAGTTCTTCCTTTCTCCTTGTATACATCTCAAGGAGTACTTGTAGCCCAAGGAAGGAGAAATAAAGATCTTTGCCTTAGTCTTTTGTGTGTAGAATCAACTACATCTTCCCTCCCCAGATCCCTCTAGCATCCATTGGCCCCATACTTTAGCCTACCCATGGCATCTGCCGTGCCACCACCACGACAGAAAGATCCTATGAGATTTATTGGGCAATACAACAAGATAGATAGACCGCCATCCAACTGCATCTATGACTAGAAGTCCACTTCCAGGTTATCATCCGAACCCCCTCCAGTATTAAGTTGCAAGCAACAGACAACTGCTTTAAGCAAAGTGTGTAAGATAAACTTTCCACATGTTCCATGAACAAGAGACCGTTGTTTTCTCCCTAGTATCAACAACACATCTACAACCAAAGAGATTATTGTCACTTCCCTTGGAAACTAAAGGCATGAAGCCACTATAGAGCATAAATACCCCCTCTTGGAGTCACTAGCAACTACTTGGCCAAGATAGCTACTAACAACGAAGAGCATGCAAGATCACAAACAACACAGACATGATAGAATCATAAAGACAAAACCATTAATCAAACCAACATAATAATCTCAATATCCATCGGATCCCCGCAAACACAACATGCATGATTACAAATAGATTAGATCTTGATCATGAACGAAGCTCACAAGATCTATACATGAAAGCACAAAGGAGGAGATACAACCATCTAGCTACTACATGGACCATAGTCCAAGGTGGAACTACTCACGCATCATACCGGAGAGAAGGCCTCCAGGATGATCTCCCCTCTGACAGGGTGCCGGGAAGAACTTCAGATCCCCCCGATCTAGGGACAATGGTGGCGGCGGCTACAGACAATTTCGTGGATATTTGATCGGGTACTTAGGGTTTCTGCATCGAGGGCTTCTTTTAGGCAAAGGGAAAGACCGAGGAGGCGGCCAGGGTAGCCAAACCCTATCCAAGCGCGGGTATGGGCCCACCCGTGCCTGGGGTGGGTCTGCCCCCCCTGGCTGGCCCCTTCGGCTCTCCTCTGGACTTCTTGTTCCCCATGAAAAGTAATTGACTTTGACATTTGTCCCGTCCAGTTCCGAGAATATTTCTTTACTAACTTTTCTGAAACCAAAAACAGCAGAAAAACAGGCATCTGGAACTATTGCAACTTGTTAATAGGTTAGTACTAGAAAACATGTAAAAAGCACCTCAAAGTGTAGACAATCAAAGCAAAGTAGAAAAAAAACAAGCATGGAGCATCAAAAATTATAGATACGTTTCCAATGTATCAAGGAAGTATATCGTTCAGGTGCTATCAAAATATCTTCTTTGAAGGATGACACAACACAAGTGGTGAATGGTCAAAGACTAAAACACTATATTTCTGGAGACTCTTATAATGAAGATATTGATATTATTCAAATGATGACTCCGGAAGAGTTTATTAGAAACCAACCACCAGAAACTGCAGAGTTCAACCTCGAATAGGTAAAAGTGGTGAGAACAGAAGGTTTGCGAAATCATAATCTTTTTATATTTTTGATGTTTTTGTTACATAAGGAAAGTTACGAGACGGAATGGAGGAACCGGAGGCCGGGGTGGCCAGACCCACCCCAGGCGCGGGCCCACCTTGCCCCGCACCTGGAGGGGGTGTGAGCACCCCGAACTCCGACTCCACCTTGTTTTCATATCAAAACCTTCATTATGCTTTGAAACTTCGTAATATATAACCCCCCAGATCCCCCGAGGTTCGTGCATTGTGTTCTCGTCGTGTTTTCGTTTTGATCTATTTCTGTCTGGAAATCTTCTCAAGTTTAGAGCACCATGGTCTCCGCCAACGAAAAAGGCAAGAAGCCCGAGCAGGAAGTAAAGTTGGAGGAACAAACCACCGCAGGGTCAAGGGCAAGGAAACCTACTTTTGTAGGAGCGATTAACACTGGACGTGCTTTTTCTCGTAACATGCAGGGAATCATAGCCTCCGTTCCAGACTTCAGATCCTTCCCTGAGGCAATGGAAGCCCTTCGAACCACTGACGAGTTTTATGATAAGTACTGTGCTTTGAGGATGAAGGTGGGTATATTTCAAGAGGAGAATGACAGACTTCGTGAGATGCTAGAGGGTTTTCTGACACTAAACAAGGGAACATAACCACCACCGAAGGAGTAGTTCGTCATCAGGTTTGGCATCCCCTTGGCTTGTTCCAAGCTTGGGGGGAGTGCTGCGGTATCACAACCATTATCTTTTATCTTTTACCTTTTTAGTGGATTCGTATCTTTGGTAGAGGAGTTATCTTATAGTTTGGTTTGCATGTGGAAGTATCTCCTTTAGTTGATTATCTATGTATCCTTTGGTGTGAGTGCCTTTATGGAATATTAATGAGAAGTTTCATCTTTTAATTTTTGCACTTCTTATTTTAGTTTGCAATCTCTATTATATGATAGATCTTGTTAATCAGTATTGGCATCACTTTGGGAGCATCAAGTACATCTAAATTGGGTTTGGCAAACCGATCTCTGGTCAGTAGCAACACTTTTTGAGGTTTTAAAGGAAAAGAGAAAAAGCTTACAGGTATTTTGTATCATTTATTTTCTTCCTTGATTGGCTCATAAGCTTAGAATTCTTTATTTAAGATCTTTTGTGTCTCCAAGGAAGATTTCATGTTTGGCTTTATCACTTGTAGGTTTGCTTGTTTCTTTCAACTCTTTTGCTTGCTACCCAGCTTTGCTAGCCAAAAACCTGTTTTGAAAAGGCATACTTCTCATTTTTCCAATCCCTTTGAACCAAAACCTGTGCCATTTGTGTCCACCATATATACCTATTAGCAATTGTTATTCCAAGCAAATTCTCAAGCTTCATCTATCTTTCGAATTAAAAATTATTTTGTTATGTGAAAACTAGTTAGTAAAGCTCTCACGAACTTGATGGCACACCTTATTTCCTTGCCCCTAATAGACTTGAACCATTGTGTCATCGAAGTTGTATATGCTTGCATCTATACATTGGAATCAGCAGAACCGTGTTGTCATGGGGAACGCTTTCAACATTGCACATGTACGTTGTACACAGTTGATATCATGCTCTTTTGTTTGCGGATGTCGACGGTGTGAAATAAAGAGGGAGCTTTTAAGTCCATGGAGTGATGTATGTGTGTTAGAGAAACGCCTAGGATGCTAGCCTAAGACATGCCTAATCAAGGTGGAAACTTGTAGCATCACTATAGTGAGCATTCTATGAAGCATCCTCAATAAAAAGCTATGCACATAGTAAATAAAAAGATCGCTGAGATGCTCATTGTCTGCTTGCCTTGTCATTTTGGTTATGGGATAGCTCCTGTACCATGTGCAAGGGGTACCCCGTTGGAGGTTCTCTATGATACGCATGTACTTACAATGACAAGAACTTACCGGTGACTAAAGTTGAGTAGCATGAGGAGCGGCCCTCGTACTCAAGGGACATGATATTGCCAACTTATATTTCGTCAATCATATACTCCATCTTTGTGCACTTTAACCTTAATCACTTCAAGATGCCTATGATAGGGGAAATGAGGGATCAAATCTAGTAAGTACCATAATATTTTGGAAGCTCTTTATGACTTGAAATCCCTTCTTCCCTCTATGAAGGGACCTTTCTTCTATTACCAAGTTGAGTCAGTAAACCTACTTCCTCTCCATCTCCAACAAGCATTTGAGTTGTTGTGCTGCAAGCATTCATATGGTGATTTATTCAATCATGTAATTTATCTTCCTTGTTTGCACAAGACTCTTATCTATTGAGTATTACTTTGAAAGCCTTCATTGTGAAAAACCTTTTTGAACAAAGAGTTCCTGTTATAAAACTTCTTCAAAAGCTTTTCGTGAAACTGTTTGCCAGTTGTTATCTGACCAGGAACAAGAGTTTGCCAATTCCAATTATGATTTATCTTTATGCATCTCTATTATGACTCCTGTACTTGTTGCAAGCTAAGTTATATAATGGTGATTTGCTTTATTCTATGAGTTGTGTAATGGTAAGTGTGATGCTTCTTGTCCGTAATTTTTTATAGACACTTCACTCCATAAACATGGGGACATGTTTGCAGAGCTCAATTTTCGCTTGGGGACAAGCGAATGTCTAAGCTTGGGGGGAGTTGATACGTCCAATTTGCATCACCATTCTATATCATAATTTGCCTCTATTCATTGATATATGTCTTATTATGACGTATCACTTATGTCTTTTCCACTGTTTTTGCATGTTGGATGATTCTTGGAGGATGGACTGCCGGAGTCTGGATTCTGATGGAAAAAGAGGTGTTTTGATGCAATTTCGTGAAGATCAGAAAAATACCAGAAAAATATGGGAAAATTATATTTTCCTGCAAGACGAAGGAAGCCAGAAGGGGAGGCCCAGCCGGGCCACAGGGGGGCCACACCCCTAGGAGCGGGCCCACCTTGCCCCGCGCCTAGGGCAGGTGTGGCCCACCTGCTCGGCCTCCGACTCCGCCCTCTCGCATATATCTTCCTCACGGAACCCTAACACCAAAGAGCGACCACAGATAGATTTCTGCCGCCTCTGCAGGGTGGAAAACACCGAGAGAGAAAGATCTCTCCGGCAGACAGATTTCTGCCGGGGAAACTCCTTCCCGGAGAGGGGAGATCGTCGCCATCAACACCATCGTTAAGCTAGGCTTCATCGGGATCATCATCATCATCCACACCATCATATCCACCAGCACCATCATCACCACTCCGCCCCGCTGTAACAATCGTGTTGGATCTTGCATTAGTTCTTAGGGGAAACTTTCCCGTTGTTAATTACTATTGTAGTTGATGCTTGTGAGTGGAACCATTGGATTATTGTTTATGTTCGGGTTCTTATCCATCACCATATCATCTTTGATCTTGATCCATATGATGTCTTGTGAGTAGTTCGTTTAGTTCTTGAGGACATGGGAGAAGTCATGTTGTTAGTAGTGGATTTGTATTGAGTTATTATTCAATGGTTTAGTATTTAAGTTGTGATGCTATTCTTCTAGTGGTGTCATGTGAACGTCGACTACATGATACTTCACCATTTATGGGCCTAGGGGAATGCATTGTGTATTTGGCTACTAATTGTGGGGTTGCCGGAGTGACAGAAACTTGAACCCCCATTAGGACACCTTTGCACAAGGGAGCGTAGGATTTCAGAGTTTAAGGCTGTGGTTAGGTTTATATCTTAATTACTTTCCTATAGTTGTGGATGCTTGCAGGTGGTTTAATCACAAGTATGTATTAGTCCAAGTAAGGTCGGTACATTAGCACAAGTTCACCCACACAACACTTACAACACCAAAGAAGAGTATTTAGCTATTTGAAGCGAAGGCACTTAATAGAATTCCCATGTGTTCTCGAGAACGTTTGGTCCTTATAAGTATTTCCACCGGCTTGTCCTTTGCTAAGAAAGGATTGGGCCACTTGCTGCATTTGTTCGTTGTCTTTATTACTTGCACTTTGTTTTGTTGCTTTATCATAAAACCCCTAAAAATCCGTTTGCTAAGTATTTACAGAGAATTCCTGCTCCATACCACTAGTCAACACCTTCTGCTCCTCATTGGTATCGACACTCCTATTTATCAAAAGTACTGCGATACACCCCCTATACTTGTGGGTCATCAGCCCTCAAGTGAATGAGGGGGAAATGAATATCTCTCTTGGTGAAGCAATATATCAAGGGCTCCTCCTTCGATTCTCCAAAGATCAACGACTTTGGATGGTTGAGAGAAGAGATCTTAGCGATTTGGTGGCTCAAATGAAGGCGGTGTTCTTGAGTGAAACGAGCAACTTCTCAAGGTAGGTGAAGGGTCCTTTTATACCCCTTGGTGTCGATCTGCCCGTTGAGCATTTACTGCAGTGGTACTACCAGTACTCCAAGCGGTAGTACCAGAACACACCGGTACTATCGGTCAAGTACCGGACTAGGTACCGGAGATGCCCCACTTGGGCAACCCAGCCTCAAACTCCTCCGGTACCAGCCAAGGTTGCTACCGCAAAGCGGTAGTACCGGCCATGTGGAGCGGTACTACCGGTCTAGGCGGTAGTACTGGCTCCAGGTACCAGTTGGATCTGAATGGGAGGGGGAGATCTGTCAAACCTTGGACTCTCCCGGTACAGCTAAGCGGAACTATCGTTATCAAGCGGTAGTACCGGTTGGTGAAGGCGGTACTACCCGTTGGAGTGGTAGTGCCGCCCCGCGGTACCGGTTGATACTGAAGGTTGACGAGAGCTTTCCTCTCCTTGCAGACACGACCGGTACACCTGAGCGGTACTACCGGAGCCAAGCGGTAGTACCGGATGTGACTTCCGGTACTACCGGTCAACACTGAAGCCTTTGGATAGAGCCAATTGTGGGCAACTCATTTTTATGCCACAGCCTTTGGGGAACCTGAGATATACTTAGACCACAATTAAACTGACAGGTGTGTTATCATCAAACATCAAAATCACAAAGAATAGGAAGTGCACTTTCACTTGCTTTATTAGAAAACCCCTAAAAATCTGTTTGCTAAGTATTTACAGAGATTTCCTGCTCCATACCACTAGTCAACACCTTCTGCTCCTCGTTGGGATCGACACTCCTATTTATCGAAAGTACGATGATACACCCCCTATACTTGTGGGTTATCAGATTACACCCTCTGTGAATAAGCTCTGGACCGTCCTTACCACATCATCTTTTAATAGGTCCCAATTACGCTGAAGGAAACGCGTTGGAAACCCATCAGGCCCAGGCGCCTTGAGGGGACCAATTTGGAACAATGCATCGCCAATTTCCTTTCTCTGTAAAAGGGGCACAAAGCTTCTCATTAGCATCCGTATCCACACAAAGCTACAGCAAATCAGTAATGATTCTCGGGTCGATATCATCCTCTCGAGTATAGAGTTTTTTGAAGAAGTCTGACGTCAACTCCTCCACCTCATGGGGATCCATGGTCCAAGAGCCGTCGGGACGTTTAAGCTTGCATATACGGTTCTTTTTCCTCCTCCAAGACGTGCGACGGTGAAAATATTTGGTATTATGATCGCCCTCCCGAAGCCACGCAACACGTGATTGCTGCAACCACATAATCTCTGCTCTATATAATAAACCATCCATCTCTCTCGCTATCACTTCTTTTTTTTTGATACTTTTAGCATCGGATAGCAGAGAAAGGGCCTCAAGTTATTCCCTCTTTTTCTCCATCTCCCTTGGAATAGATTTAAAATGTTTAGTCTTCCAGTTGTGCAGACTGGCCATCATCGTTTGCATCGACATAACCACATCCTCCAAGTCGTCCACATGGAATCGGTGGGACCAGGCCTCCTCAACAGCAGCAGGGAGCGAGGGCTCCCTCTCCCACATGACCTCATAGCGGCAAATAGGCCTCGTCGACCTCAATTCATCCACTACATCAGAGGCTAATAAAAGAGGGAAATGATCCGATCTAGACAATGTGAGATGCCTTAGCCGCATCAATGGAAAGCAGGCAGACCACGATGGAGACGCGACTGCCCTATCTAGCCGTACTTTGACATTGTGATCACCCTTGTTCTTATTATCATATGTCCAAGGTGTGACCGTGAACCCTATATCGTGCAGATCGCAGTGGGACATCACCTCCCTAAAGTCCATCATTAACCGTTCCAATCTTCTCGTCCTTCAGAAATGCTCCTCCTGCCACATAGCTTCATTGAAATCCCCCATCATCATCCAGGGTTCAAAAGAGCGTGGTTTCAGCTGCCGCAGTGTCGTCCACATATGATGACGATCACAAGCTCGAGGTTCTCCATAGACAAATGTCCCTCTCCATTTAGATGCAAACTGACCACCGCTGATATGCACATCAATGTGGCGAATGCTGAAAGAAAGTAACTCCACTTCAATATCCTCCTGATAATAGAGGGCTAGCCCACCCCCAGATCCATCTCCTCTAACATGGAAACAATGCTTCATACCAATCCGAAAGCGTAAATTTTTCACCCTCTCCTCAGATTGCCTAGTTTCACAAATGAAGTCTAGGCAGGGCTTGTAGGTCTACACATGGCAGTCCAGCCCTTGAATGGTTGTGGGTTGCCCCAGACCCCGACCATTCCAACCTATAATACTCATTGGGCTCGACGGTCCTCATCGAAGTAGGCCGTCGATGATGCCAAAGAGTTTCCAAACGAGTCAGTTCTTCTCTGTTTTGTTTTGTCCTTGATTTTCACATAAGTAGAGGGCAAAGGGGCATGGTAGGATCAGTATCCTCTGTCACAATTGTGTTTGTTGCAGTCACCAGGTCCTCCTCCGTGTTCTCAAACCCCAGGTTCCTCCTAGCACTGAGATCCCCCGTCACCAGGCTCCGTATCCTATCCAATCACCTCTGCATTGATTTTCATAGGGCTCGAGACAGTATCCTTCAGATCTTCCTCCTTGTCCAGGTGTTCCTCCCCTGATGACCTCTTCCGAGGTCCAGCAAACAGGTTATCACCATGGCCACCACGGCCACGACTGCCCCCCTTGCAGGAAAGCAACCTCAGAAGCTTGGGAGGGTATTCGTTTGGGTCCTCCTCTTAGCCAGCATCCACTCCTGTACTGGATATCCTCTGGATTATGGACGCCATCCCCACACTCCTCTAGATCGTGTCCCAAAATACCACAAACATCACAAAAATATCCAATCTTCTCATACTTAACATGTAGCAGAGTACGCCCTTTACCAACTATATTCAGAGGGGTCCAACGGATTAAAGGCTTGTTAACATCAATTATAGCACGAACTCTGACATAATCCCCTTCAAACCAGCAAGGATGATGTAACTTTACGCTCTTAACCTGCCCAATCCTTCTAGCCAACTGATCAACAATATCCTTTGTCCGATACAGCTCTGGGATCGAATGAATCTGAGTCCAAATAGCAGTACGGTTAAGATCAATCGTTGCTGGATCGACCATGCCATTGTACTCCGCCATCACGACAACCAGTTTGCAGAACAGCCAGGGGCCTGATATATCACCTTGTTCCAATCCCCTAAACAGAAGAATTTGCAGGTAAAGAGGCTGTCATCAACCTCCCTTAACTCTGGATCTATCGCCAGGCTCCAGATATAGCGCATAGTTTGGAATAACGCATCAGCACTCAAACTTTTCGAGGTATGTACTCGAGCAACTGCAAGCCAACGAGCACTCTTTCTCATCTTTGCCAGATCTCTTTCCCCGACCACCACGTCATCGAGTTCACCGCCATGCAACTCCATGTGCTGTATAGCACGTGCCAGAGCCTCGTCACCATCAGCCCGCAGCCCCAAACCAGACGTTTCCTCCGACATCGTCACCATGGATCCAATCGCTCAACTCAAAAATCCCAAACCCTAGCACCAGGAACACCAAGCCGGGTAGGCAGGCCAGCTGCCCCATGACCAGCCCGAGCGCACCTGATGTCGGCCGGTAGGAGAGGATCAATCTGAGCAGGAACAAACAGGGACTCACGGAGGAGACGGGCCGCTCGAGTAGAGGAAATCTAGATCGCCACAAGGTCACCCACGGGACGAGGAGCAAACAGGTACATACAATTCAAATGTATCTATACACTAAAATACGTCTAGATAAGATTACCAAATTCTAGCAATAGAGCATCCATGATAAACTAAGATTACCAAACACTTGTATTACAACATGCATAATTTGTCCTCAAGGGGCCTAGTCCAATTTCACTGCGAATGTTTGGAGATAATAAAATGTAAAATAGAAAATCCTCGACAGAGCCGACCAAAGTTTCAATCCCTTGACCCATGTAAGCCAAGATAGGAAAGACACCATCTCTCTAATACGAAGCCGTTTTCTTCGCTGATGCAGAAGAACAAGCAAGAACGACCGTTATCTTCTATCACATGAATGGCGCCCGTGTGGGGGAGCGGTGGACGCCCTTCCGGGGATGACGGCGGTAGCTGATCTTTCCGGTCGTCTGAAGGTTGGGTGGCCCGGACTGATCTTCTTCTTCTGATCCTCCCCGCTTGCGTTTCGGATCAAGGACGAAAGTCAGGTTGGAATCCGACACCATTGAGTCAAGCTGCAATCAACAGATAACATAAATGTGCATCAGTTAAGATATAGTATAGGCTAGTCGCAAACAGAACTTAGCAGGAAAATATGTACAGTCTTTGATGCCTGAAATCTATCCATCGTTGCATAAGATTATGGACCACATGTGCCTATATATTGGGGAAAAAAGCCCCAAATAAAATGGCGTACTGGTTGCAATTATTTTGCGATTTCAGCTTTATTTTAAGCATCACATACGTGTGTAATCTAATTTCTGCTATAAGAATATATACGAGACTTTTGCATGGATATACATCATCCTATAAATAAAAAGTTCTTAAAGTTCGGTACCAGGGCCCAAGCCCAACCAAAAAAAGTGGTCTACAAATTTTTGCGATGAAACTGATGTCCCCCGGTTGTATCCCAATTACTAGTATCTGTTTAGACAAACATTCCTAAATTAAAGCTTCCCGAACAAAGATTGGCCTTCCTAAAAACAGTAGGATACACACACAGCTGGAGTACCTTCCTAAACGGAGTATAGTAGAAAAAAAACTGCGTGTGACCCAGATCTATTGAACAACTAATGGTAATCCGCACCACAGCAAAACACAAAACAAAAACATCGGACGATAGATCCTGCCCGTCCATTCGAAATCATAATCGATCCAATCCGTCCACGTGGTGCATGGCCGCATATTTTCAGAAACGGAAAGAAACGAGGTTAGGGCGGTAGGTAGATCGGACATGTGGCGTATACCTTGCATCCCAGGCAGCAGAAGCGGAAGACGGCGTCGACGAGCCCGCGGCCGCACTCCTCGCACGCGCCGGCGGCGCCGACGCACTTGTTGAAGTGCTGCGGCGCGCGGGGCCTCGGGTTGAGGAACACCACCTTGTCGGCGTTGATGACGTACGTCTGCACCAGGGACAGGTCCGCCACCGGCTTCAGCTCCGCCACCCGGATCACCTCGTGGTACGACGACCGCCGTATCTGCAACACCCATCCACCCACGACACGTAACGTCGTGCGCCGCCGTTGTTAGTTAGCCCGCGCGGACGAACAATTTACTACATGGAAGAAAGAGATGCATGCGCATGACGATGCTAATTAAGTTTGACGTAGTACCTGGACGATGCGGTGGCCGCGGTGGGCGCCGACGCAGAGTGGGCAGCAGATGGCGCCGTCGTCGCCGGCGCAGTCGAGGCAGAAGTGGTTGCGCTCGTTCTTGACCAGTTCGGGGTGGAGGGCGCACGGCTCGAAGAACTTGGCGCCGAGCAGCGGACGCAGCCACGTCGGGACGAACCTCTCCTCCGCCCCGGCCTCGTCGTCGCTGAAGTCCATGCCCATCCACGACGACGACGACGACATCTCGTTGCTCTCTGTTACCCAGCCAGCAAGCAGAAAAAAACACGAATGGTACGCTCGTATTAGATCCAGGAAGCGGAAATGCCAAGAACAGTGTAGAGCTAGCCAGGATGGATAGTATAGGTAGCACGAGCGAGAGATTGGTACACTGTTACCTCGACGTTCGTCCGGGGTGGAGACGGCGGCTGGAGGCTGGCACAGGTCTCTGCAGATCTGCGGAATGTGGTGAGATTCGCTATATTTATTTGCTGGGAGAGGGAGAGAGGGGGGACGAGATCAAAATGGAAAGAAAACCATGTAGGGTTTCATGCGCCTACAGGAGCACGTTTTACAAAGAAAATTGCTCATGGTTCTTTCCAAGGATACCCAGGGGCCTATGTCGTTCACAGATTTTGTTTCCGTCTTTGCCCGGCTGTCTCCTGCCAAGACCATTTAATTTTAATTTGTCCACGAGCACTAAAATAAATCAGCTGAAAAATCCCTACTAAGAAAAATAACATTAAAACTAGAAAATTGCATTTACGCAGAATAGTAACGAGACGCAAAATCGGAGGGCATATGATTAGCGGAGCCAGATTCCAGACAGTGGTTGTAAAGGACCCAAAAAATAGTGAAATATATATAATCAGAATTATATCGTATACACATATTATACAAACATGTTGTTTTTCCCAAATATTGTGGGTATACATTTGTACACCCATGTATATCCTTAGCTCCGCCCATGGTCCTTATCATATTGGTGTGACAATGGTTAATTCATTTACAAGGTTCACATATTTGGATCATATCTTACCATATGGTCTACAAAAATGTGGGGAGGGTCGGAGAGGCAATCGCCACCTGCCATCGGATTGTTATATGGGAGATGGGTGTCACCTGACGATGACAAGGAGAGAACTCGCCAAGATATTAGGAGGACCCGTTTGGCCTTGAATATGAAAATGAATTAATCAAATGATCTATCTAACTACTTCTATAATTCAAATTAACATAATCAAATTGATGAATGCTCGTCACAAGAAAAATATGAGGACAACTACATATTCATGGTAGTGAAATGAACTACCAATTGTTCGTCTACAAGATCTATATGTTTAGATCACCACTTACCTGATTAGGCGGCGAAGCCCTCGCCACTTAGCATTGGTTTTCAGGGAAGGTAGTGGCGCCGGAGAATAAAAAAGAGAGCATCCGCCATGATTAAACTAGATCATTGTTTTCCGTGTGGTCTATGACGAGGTGATGAAGCCCAGACCGGGAATCACTGATTTTTTCTATTGGAGAGTGAGTAGCGACAGAGGATGCAAAAACATCAAAGAGGAAGAATACACTAAAAATGCAAAATTCACAAACAATTAGACATCTAGCCATCATAGATTGTTAATGGTTCCTTGCAAGGTTTAAGGATTTAGATCACATCTTACCGTGCAATTTCTTATTAGGTGACAAGGGACCCTCCGCCTATCAACCACAAGATGCGTGAAACAAAAGACACAAAAAAACAAGAGAGGCGCCTGAACAAAGGAGTGCATTGATAAATATATGTAGGACTTGCCAGACGAAGTAGGGATGAGATCTATACATACGAGAGAGGAAACCTGTAAATCGATAAGGGGAAAAGATGCATATGTGAGGATGTTAGAACACATATTTCGATAAATAAATAGGTTTATTCAACAAGATATTAGGATGATTGGGTAGTCGTGTAGTTGTGGAGATGGAATGTTGAAGAAGTCAGCAGACATGGTAGGGTGAAGAGTTGAATTTCTAGGAAATAAGCAAGCCAATAAATGTATACTCTAGCAGCATAATGTCACATGCCCATCTTTCAATGATCTATGTATTGATTTTGATTTTAAATAGCGGTGGGTTAACCGGCCATTCTTTTATAGGGTGTGTAGCTAAACGCTAGGTAGGACTAGGGTGGCGGCGCAGAGAGGAGGGGTGCTAGGGTTTGCGAAACTAAAACAAACATACAGGTGGCGGCGCAGAGAGGAAGGGATGCTAGGGTTTGTGAAAACATCAAAACATACATATATCATAAAAGGAGGGTAACTTTGGGAGGTATGACACGTCTATGTTTCAATTGACCAACTTCGTTTGATATATATTAGCTCTACAAAATCTTAGCAAAACCGTATTTATAAGTTGTATAAAATCCTTTTTTTATAAGTTGTATAAAATCCTAACAAAACCATATATATTGTATTGGAACTTACCATGTATTTTTTAAATCAGTATGTCCATTTGCTAAGTTTTATGAAAATGAGAAATGAGAATGCTATAATTTAAGTTTTAAAACTCATGTTAGCACTCTGTCTTTTTTTTTTGCGTGGAGTTAGCACTCTGTCTGCCTATCTCTTTTGCTAAGGTGAGTTCCGGTGCACCCAGATTTCAAAAATCTGCACCCTGGATCGTGAAGACTGGGAGTTTGGGAATAATCTCTGCTTGCTAAGAAACGAAGTCCTCTCTAGTTTCACGAAAAGAGGCATTTCCTTTTCCAAACCATGCAATTTTTATTTTTTTGCAAACCACGCATTCTTGCACCTTTCTAGTACTACGGTCTAACTTCACCTTTGCGGTTAATTTGCCATCCTTTGTTTTTCAACCTTGCAAAAAAAAACTTCGCAGTCATTTATTTCCCTAAGAAAAATATCTTCGTAATCATTTTCTTATTTATTGGCAAATCTTACCAGTAAGGAAAACAGTTAATGAATTGCCAGGCGATTTCTACTCGGTATTTTGGCGTGTTCCCCTGTAATAATGGAAGTTTAATTACTAGGGGCCCAGTGAATCTTTACTGGCATGAGCGTATATATGCAGAATATAAAAGTTAAGAAGGGGCCAATTAATTACTACGAAAAATAAAAAAAAATGACCGTTAGATGGGTAAAAGAACGGGGGGAGAGCTTGGCACGTGTGCAATGCGTCGCGAGCGCCGGACGCAACCACCCAGAGGGCAGAGGCCCAGCCCACAGAAGCGAGGCTCCGATTCCAAGACCAAGATGGTGGGCCGTGCTGAGCCAAAATGGTAGACGGCCTTTTTGTATAAATCCGTGCAGGCAGAGCCGCGTGAGTTCGGCCGGCCCAAGAAGGCGCGCAGTTCCTTCCTTCCTTCCTTCTCACGGCCCCTTTCGTCGTCGTCCTCCTCCTCCTTCTTCTCTCTCTAAAATAACTGTGACCAAACGCCAAATATTCCTCCCTTCCTCCGCCGAGACGCCTGACCGGAGAACCCCACACCAGCCTTCGTAGTTTGGACGCCTGCGCGGCAGCGAGAAGCGGGTCCTAGGGCGTCCGGCCCCGATCCCCCTACCTCCGTGCCCTGCGAGGACGAGCACCGGAAAACTAGGTAAAGCCCACTCTCCTTCTCTCCCCCGTATCGTTCCCGATCTACGCGGATGACTCGAGCACAGGGCGGCGGATTCGTGGCGAACTGCTGCTGTCCGGATTCCTGTAAAACTTTCCGACTCCAGCGGTTTCTATCTTCGTATTGTCGTGTCGATGGATGTAGTGGAATATAGATCTCCTGCCCGCGCCGCTAGCGCTGTCCCAAGGGCTTAGGTCTGGTCGGTTTCCATGGCACTCGTTGCTGTGATTTCGTACGATTTTGGTGCTGTGGAATACTGGAATCACGGATTAGTAGTGAAATTATCAGCGGGACGACTGATTTGGTACGGTTTATCCCTTGCTATGTTTGCACTTGCCCCCACGGTTCCACCTTTTTTTTGTCCTAGCACCCTGTTGAGCAATGGCAAAGGGTGAAAATAGCATAGCCCTGCTCCTCTAGTGCCAGAACAGGGGTGATATTGTGCCAGTCTGGTTTAATTTCAGCCGGTTGTTTCTTGAACCATATGTTTGAACATAATGATGCACATAGAAGCAGACTTGTTTGAGGGGCACATGGAGTTGTGTGGTTCACGTACTGCTTAATTCTGATCGATCCTGTTGATCGCTTGATTTATTTCTCATTTATACTACTACTGCTTTGGTAGGGTGTCTCACTTGAGTTGTGTTTGCCAGGTGATAGAATGCAATACCCTAGAGGTACGGAACGAGAGGACTTCTCCGCCCCAAAGTCACAGAAGAGGAAGGCTGAGTATCGGTCTCTGCCTGCAGGCCAGATCAAAACTGAAACTGAGCTGCTGCGCAGGAGGGAGGTTCCACACTCGTCGGCCAATATACCCAAGCCACCTAAAAGAAGCATCAAGAATGAGCCCCACCCTCACACGCCGCAGTCCGATAGAGGAACACCAGATTCGCTGACAGATTCTGGCCCGGCTGATGAATATCGGGCATTGCGGAAGAAGTACCTGCTCCTGGAGGAAGAGAACTACACTCTGGACGAACAGTTAGGCATGGCAGAAGAGGAAGCCAAGACTCTCGAGGATGAGAAGTTCGCACTCCTGGATCAGCTTGTTGTCTTGGAAGGCCTTGTGGACCCTCCGCAGCTGAAGCCACAGCGGAGTTTTTCATAGTGTAATTCTGCACCTGGTACTGTTAGTTGTTACTCCTTTCTAGACGTAGCCAACTGTAGTGGAAGAGACAAAGCTTTGAGATCAGGTTTTATGGAAGCTCGCTCTAGATGAGATAGCTGTGTGGAGTATGTGTGCATGATTAATGGGTGTGATACTTTGGAATGATTTATGATGGCAAAGCGCATGTGAATCTTGCCTCAAGTTTAGTCCAGGATATAAGAACTAGGCGATTCGTGAATGATAAAATTGAACTAGTATATAATTTATCTCTATACTCAGTTAATGCCATTGTTCCTGTAAATTGATAAAGCAACACGTTTCATATGGAAGTTTCTGATCATACATGATGCTACTTATTTCATCTTATGTTCTACATTTGGAAAATGGCAACACATATTTGCAGAGGATTACTTATTTCTCAGTTTATTTAGCAAGGTGTTCTTAAATTCTGTGCTGCCCATCTTAAGATCAGTTGATATAGTGAACATAAAGTGGTTTCGTACTATACACACTTTTTGGTAATCTGAATTTAGTGGAAATCTAATGGTCGTCAAAACGAAATAGTAACTAATTGCCCCATGATGTTCTGAACAAACATTATTTGTCCAGACGGGCATGATGCTCTGCAAAAACATTATTTGTGTAGAGGGGATGATTTCTAGACCCGAAGTGCACTTCACATAATATCTAGAGAGAAAATCAACACATAATCATAAACCAAAGTTATAAATCATCTTTATTTCACATCATAATATTACTAGGATTTCTCCATATCTCCTGGGAACAAGGGAACTACTCATACATAAAAGGGATCAACATCATGACAATAGTATGGAAGATATATAGAAGATACATTTGAATACAAGTGCAAATCCACAATAGAGTTTGGATTACAACCAAGTAAACAAAGGAATCGATGTTGGAGGCGGTGTTGATGATGATGAAGATCGATGCATTGTCATTCAAGATCCAAATTCATTCTTCCTCTTGAGTGGTGTTGTGGTAGAGATATTGTGTCGTGGTGGTGGCACGGCAGATGTCATGGGTAGGCTTAAGAAGGGGGCCGAATGGGTGCTTGTGGTCACCGGAGAGGGAGTGCACGGTCGAGCCATGCACGAAGAACAAGAAGAACTCTCCACACTTGGCAATTTGATTGATACCCCAAAGATTACAAGTGCTCCTTGAGCTGTATTGGCTTGAGTATGCAGCAACTATTCTCTACTTGGTCCCACCTCCTACTACTACTGCTATGCCCTCCCTTATATAGGCAGTGCTAGCTAATACCCCTTTGGGTTCTAGGGTTTACTGTTTGGATCTTGGTCCCTACAATATGGGCCGAGTTATGGGCTTGCCCTAAGCCCATAGGCCAGGTCCATAAAGCTTGATAGCTAATGGTCTTCTGGTACGCTGCTTCTGGTTCTTTTTGGCGTCACGCTGTTACTTTGTACGTCAGCGCTTACTTTGGGCGTCACCCGGCTCCTTTTGTGTCACCCGGCGTCGCCCTTCTCTTTTGACCACGCTTTACCATGGTCCTTCCCGAACCTTACTCAGAAAGGTGCCACGTGTCCTTCTTGACTCTGCCCTTCCTCGGTTGACTCGGCTCATTGTACCTGCAAGGGTTACAACTTTGTCCTATACGGGCCGAGATAGTTTGTATCTCGGCTTTCATGCTTATCTTACCCGGCCGTTCTTATCCGGCCTGGTTCATTTTTCACTCGGAGCCAACCTAGCTGCGCTATGTTTCCCCTCTCATGACCCTACCGGGGGTTATCACCCCGACATTAGTCCCCGAAGCTGGTGAGGTCTAGCGCCTGTTAGGCGTCTCTGTGTTCCTTTGTGTGAATGGAACTTAGTTTTTGTCTTTTATCTACCTCAGTTTTGCATCTTGCCGGGTTAGTCTGATAATTTCGGGTCAATTCTTTGACTTCTTGGCTCATTCTTACCTCGAGCCGAGTTATTTTGGCTAATTCCGGGTCATTTTCGGCGCGCTTCAGTCACTGACAACCAGTAACCATGATTACTTGCCTCAATTTTTGTTCCAAGTTTTGGCGGCACAGTGACGGCTGCGCAGTTATTCCCCGTCACTATGGCAGTCCCATCGGTCTGCGCCTCTTGTCCTTCCAGCCATGACGTGGCACCGGATTTTTCGTGTATCTTTGGCTACGTGGCGCTCGCTGACTGGCTCACCCGGCGTGGTACACGGCCACACGCTGGCCGCACGGCGCAGTTAGATCCCACTACGGGGGTTTTTACTGCCCTTAAGTAGGGGTTGGGGGTTTCCACCTCCCCCACGCCCGTTCAGTTTCCTTAGCCTTTCTTCTTCCTTGCGCCTGCAAGATTGAACTGCCTCCTTTGTTGTTTCTTCTCCTTCTTGCTCTAGTGTTGTGATTGCCCCTATCCTCTTTCGATTCCAGCACGGGTCCTCGTTGTTCCAAGCCTCTCCTTTCCGTGGAGGAGACAGACTCCGACGATCCCATGGATTCTCGTGATGGCGCTGATGGTGCTGAGGAACAGGAGGTTCCCTCCAAGCCAGCGGTTGGGAAGGCTCTGAGGTCTCCACCGAAGAGGTGGAGTGGCTCCGCTCCACCAGACGCATTCCACTGCAAGTGGATTGCCGTCTGCCCACCGGTAAGATTTCCCCCACCCCTCAAGCTGGCGAACAGGTGGTTTTTCTTTCACACTTTGAACGCGGTTTTGCTCTTCCTGTGAGCACCTTCTTTTCCTCGTTTCTTTCTACCTTCCATCTGCAGACCCACCATCTTCCTGCCAATGCAATTGGCTCTCTTTCTTGTTTCATATCTGCCTGCGAGGCCTATCTTGGAATTTGGCCCACAGTTCCTTTGTGGGCCAAGTATTTTGGCTTTAAAGTTCAAGTCGTTCCCCAGCCTGGTGCTCCTCGATCCGAGAAGAGGCCGACCCAGTGTGGTGCTGCTAGCATCACCCCCAGGAGAGATTCTATCTTTCCTCAGGTTATCGGCATTGACTCCTGCAAGAAGTGGCACAGAACCTTTTTTCTATGTCAAAAACAGCGGGTCCACTGACAACATCCGGCTTCCCCCTTTCTCGGACGAGGTCCCCAACAAGAAGTACTGCAGCTTGACCCGCGCGACTAAGACGCTGCGGTTAACGAGGCAAACGCTATCCTGGAAAGGTTGTTGTCGCCGGATGAGAACTTTCATCTTACCGACTTTGACCTCATGTGCACCTTCATCTCACGTCGGGTAAGCCCCATCCAAGCCAGGAGCCACAAGATGTGCTTCATGAGCGGGTCCCATGATCCCACTCGGCACTCCACCAAGGAGCTCACCCATGACTCCATTGCCCGCCGAGTAAGCTCCATCTTCAAATTGAACTTGGCGGATGACTGGGCTTGGAGTTGCCCACCGTTTAGCCGTGTCAGGCCTGTCCCCTGGGTAAGTTTTCCGAATTACCTTCTCGCCGAGTAAGCTTTAGCTCGTTTGCCACTTTTAGCTTAGTTTTTAGTCTCTCATTCTGTTTGTCTTTCATAGAATCTCCTTCACCAGGTTGATGACAATACTGTCCCTCCGGCTGGCTATAACGGGGATCGCTCTGACTCGGATGAGTTCGAGTATGACCTAGAATGCTTCATGCCCATCCCGCACACTGCGGCTGCTTCAAATTCGGGTAAAAGTCAATCTCGCAATCCCTTACAAGATTGGTCTGACGATGATGAGGATGATGATTGTACGCTTTTGGAGGTACATGCCTTGTGAGCTTAATCTCTTTGCTTATCCGAGTAAGTCCGTTATTTACTTATGCGGCTGTCCAGCTACATGACGTTCCTCCTCTCGCCGTGGGCGGAGTCGGCAAGATTCCCGTTGCCAAGCCTAAGCGACGCGGGACCTCCTCCAGCACTCAGCCGGCCAAGAAGAACAAGCCCACTCCGGCTGCTCCTACTTCCTTTGCTGCTGCCAGCCTGGGTGAGACTCGCCAAGCTAAGTCATCGCCGAGTCACGCGAAATCGTCTTGGCCAAGTTTTTTGCACCTTGCTTTTTCTGTTCTTTCCTTTCTCATTACTGCTGTTCTCTTATATATGTCTTGTTATTTTTAGTGTTGCACCTCTGACGGCGAGTCAGGCAGCTTCTAGCATTGCCTCGCCGCTTAGGCCTTCACCTCCTCCAGCTGACTCGGCGGCGCCGAGTCCCGTCGGAGGCTAGCACTGTTGAGGCTCACGCTTCTCAGTGTCCGTGTTCGCTTCAACGGGTAAGGGGGACGATTCCGCGGCTGCCAGGTCAGGTGATGACTCCAGGGCTATTACCCTCCATACCTCTGACGCTGCAACCCGTGCCACTGTGGGAACCGCCCTGAAAACGGGTCGAGTTCTTACTCGGACGCTCAGTGGCAAGAGCCTTGGTTCGACTGAACCTTACGCTGTGGCATGAAATGTAGCAGGCGAGCAGGAGGTCAGCACTCATGCCGGGAAGAAGTTGAAGCTGGGCCCCAAGGCTGTCTCTGACATGACCCAGCAGGCCATTTCTCTGATGTCCCACGTCGACGAAGTGAATAAGGTAAATTAACTTCTTACTCTTTTGTATCATTGAGCATTTCCTTTATACATATCACCTAGTCCCCGAGGTTACAGTCGAGTAAGAAACTTACTCGGCTGTAAGATCTTCAATATTCACTTATGAAAGGATACGGATGTCTCCTAGAGGGGGGTGAATAGGCGATTAAAACTTTTCCTAGAATGGCTCAACAAAGGAAGAATAAAACTAGTGTTTACTTTGTTAAGCACAACCTAGAAACAACTAAGGTTCACCTATGTGCACCAACTACTTATGTTAAGCAATACAAGCAACAAAGTGATAGCATGATATATATTACTTCAAGCACGAAGGCTATCACAATGTAAAGTGCATAAGTAAAGAGCTCGGGTATAGAGATAACCGAGGCACGCGGGGACACCGATATTTTACCGAGTTCCTCCCAACATGGAGTACATCTCGTTTGGAGAGGGGGTGGTATCAAACCACCAACGCCACAAAAGGCCTCCCTTATTCTCTGGTGAATCTCACCCCAATGGGATCGATCCACGCTTCCACTATCGGTGCACTTGTCGGTGGCAACCGAAACCTCACACAAGGTTGGGGCACTTCTCCACAACTTAATTGGAGGCTCCCAACAAATGTCACAAAAGGCCACAATGCCACCAAGGTCACAAACCGTCTAGGGTTCCAAGAACCCAAGAGGGACAAGCTCCAATGAGCAACTCAAACCAAATCATCCGAGGAGAACTCAAACCGATGCACCAAATGCAAATGGCAAGAACACCATAAAGATGCTCAAATCCCTCACTCTCAAGTTCCAACAAAGCTACTAAAGCTATTGGGGGAACAAGAGAGGAGGAATCAAAGAGGGACACAAAATCCCCCAAAATCTAGATCCCCAAAGATGCACTCACAAAGAGATGAATCGGTTAGGTCAAAACGCGGATCTAGATCTCCTCTCTCTTCCACTCAAATATGGACAAGAATCATCGAAGGGAAAAGATTAGGCAAGCTTCAAGATCTAGAGCAAGTGTGGACAAAGTTTAGCCTAATAGATAAGAGAGGAGCCAACTAAACTGAAAATGGACAAAGGGTATAAATAGAGGCCCAGAAAAACTAGCCGTTTGAGCATTTTTCAGAACGGACCGGTACTACCGTATGTGCCAGGAAAAACAGGAAGCAGAGCAGCAGCGCAAATGGGAAAGGCGGGGGCAGAGCTGGGCGCGTGCACTGCAGCGCAGCGAGCGGGCGGACAGCAGGGCTGTCGCGCGCGAGGGAGCAGGCCTGCCAGCGCTGCAGGGGCCAGTCACGCGCGTGCGATCGGCGGTTGCAGCGAGGCATGCGCGCGGTCAATTCGAGCGGCAACGCGCGCAAGGCAGCGAGCGGGAGAGGCGGCTGCAGCAGGGCCCAGCGGGGGCGGCAGCACATGCAGGTCGCCAGACAGGCGCGTGGGAGCGGCGCGCTGGGCCGGCCCCAACGGCGGCAGAGCTCGCGCGAGCCCAGGCGCGATGCGAGGTGGTTAACGCGAGCGCAGCGAGCAGGCCCAGCGAGATCTGGATCTGGAAAAATAATCTGGACCGGTCGGTAGTACCGGCCCACCCGGGCGGGACTATCGGGCTAGACCGGTACAACCGGATGCGCGTACCGGGCCAGATAGAAATGGGCTGTGTGCGCCAGGCGCGTCCGGTACTGGGCCCGGTAGTACCGGACGGCCCAGAAAATAACTTTTTCTTTTTCTTTTTAAATCGAAAAACAACCAATATGCAAAGATCATAACTTTCAAATGGTAGCTCTGATTGACCCGATTCCAATTGCGTTGGATAGAGGACGACAAGTGCTACCCTATAAAAAGTGGAAATATTGGTTATCACCAAGTGAGAATGTATCAAGTAATATAATGTGAGATACCTCACTTGGTGAGAAACCGAAAAGCCGCATAAATCAAAATCGCAACAAGATACAAACGAAAGATCCGATTTTGTTGAACAAGAGCTTGTTATGGAGATTACCACAAGCTCTATATCCCCACATGGATAAGACCAAATAACAACCAAATATGATGATGCAAGTATGCAAAGGTTTGAGATCTCTTCGAACGATGTGATCGTGTTACTCATTCGAGAGCCCCTCTTGATAGTACGGTTATCTATCCTAAACCTGGTCTCCTACACACAACAAGAGACCGGCAAAAGGGAAAACCTATCAAGATTATACCTTTGCCTTGAGCATTCCACTTGAGCTCTATGTAGACGGTCTTGCCCTTCTCAAGATGGAACGCCTTTCTTAATTCCTCATCATCGACCTCGCATATTGAGTTTGCACAACATATCTTCTTTGCATTTCATCGACCTTGAAGCCAACACATGCTCCAAGCGATGCCAATGGACAAATCCTACAAGTATAACTTAATACACACATTAGTCCATAAAGATTGTCATTAATTACCAAAACCACACATGGGGGCCCAACATGTTCTTTCAACTTAGCCTTCAAATCCTCCACTCCAAGCTTGTATGTTAGAACTTCGATCCCTAGCCCTCGAGGTTACTATCGAGTAAGGAACTTACTCGGCTGTAAGCTCTTAAGCTCTTTTGATTTCTTTTATGACAAACTCATGTTAGAGCTTCAATCCCTAGCCCTCGAGGTTACTGTCGAGTAAGGAACTTACTCGGCTGTAAGCTCTTAAGCTCTTTTGATTTCTTTTATGACAAACTCGTGTTACATCTTAAATCCCTAGCCCTCGAGGTTACTGCCGAGTAAATAACTTACTCGGATGTAGGCTCTTAAGCTCTTCTTTATTCGGACTGATTAGCTTACGCACAACGAGCGCACAAAGGTGCACCAAGCTCTCGTCCAGGCGCATCGCAAGCTCGAACTTGCGTATGAGAAGCTACAGACTGACACCTTCGGCCAAGGTAATATCTTTACTTTTCCATTTTCTATTTTTGGTGTAATTCTCCTTGGTTCATCTTTTCATTTTTCCTCTCACTCTTGTCTCACAGCCACTGCTCAGTCCACCATCAATGAACTTCACTCGCAAATCAGCGAGGCCGAGAGTAAATTTCTTACCTCCCTAAGCCAATTGCTAAAAAAAATTGTTGGTACTGACAAATATTTGTTCTGAATAAGCAGAGAAGCACCAAGCCGAACTCCAGAAGGAGCGCGATGAGGTGACTCGGCTGAAGAAACTGATGGCCGAGACGGAGGAGAAGCACTTGGCCGAGGTTAAAGGGCTAAAGGAGGAGCTTGCCAAGAAGAGCGAGCAGCAGGCTGCCAGCGCCGAGAAGACTAAGAGGGTGCTCGACGAGGCCGAGTCATTGGTTGAGTCGACAAATATGAACCTCGACGCCTTTAAAGCCAAGACCAAAACTTGGCATAGCAAGCTCGCTGCCATTAACTTATTTCTCGGTAGTGAGTTCTTACTATTTACGCATTGTCCAAGTCCTGCTGGATTTCTTCCATCTGCCCTTTCTATTTGCTAACTTTCTCTTTTTGCTTGCAGAGAACTTCCCCTGAGGCCAACAAGTTTGCCATCCGAGCCATGAAGAAAGTGAGAGCTGAGGCTGGTGCTCCTGCTGATGGCGAGGTGTCTATGGAGGAGCTCCTTGCAGCGGTGTCTGAACGGGTCAAGACCCTTAGATCTTATGGTGTGGATTTGCTCAAGTCATCCATCCATACGTTTCGCATGCTCTGGTCGGATTAAGACCCACCCGAACTCATCGAGCCACTCGCCGACAGACTGCTCCTTACTGAAGACCGGCTGGAGCAATGGCATGAGTCGGCCGGCCGAGCTGCAGCGGACAAGGATCTCTTCTTCGTGCTTTCATGGTACGAGGACATCAACCTTGATGTTCTTGCTCGCATAAGGGGAGATGGCAAATGGTTGAACGACCCGGAGTTGATCAAGAAGCGCAAGGAGCGAGCTTATGCTATGATCGAGTACACCATGGTGCACGCTTGGTGTGAAGGGCCCAGCTTCCTCGACCTTGGCGATCCGCTCGTCGAAGTTCCTGCTGAAGAAGGTGGCGACCGAGTCAGATGATCCAGATGACCCGGCCACAGATGCCCCTCACCCGGCCGATGCTCCAAGCACTCGTGGTTTCGATAATGCTCCTCCGAGTTCTCCTACTCCTTAGGCCAACAAATACTTGAACTTTTATTAGATCCCCGGTATGCCGGGTACAGATGTAACATACATTGCACTTGAAGTTTGACTATGTGCCTTGTGATAGGCTTTATATATTTGCGTTATACTTTGAGTGCGAATCACTCAAGGACAAGTCCCCGAGTTTCATTTTGCCGTGTCACCTTTCCTTGCCTTTGGCCCTTGTCTACCATTTTTCGGCGTTCGACATTAGGATCTCAAAGTACGAAGGATTTAGTTAGCGGATATGAAACTTAGATAACTTGGCCGAGATTACTCGACACATAGTATAACACAATCTACAGAGAGTTAGTCACAAACTAAAGCCGACTCGCGTTTCTCCGTTGTACTTATCCGGCGTTCGTGTTTACCCGTCTTAGATCTTTTTCTCTTGCTTGCCATGAAGCCGTGTTTTCGGACAACAGCATAGTCGAAGAGTTGATTTCTTCCGAGTAAACACTACTTGTTCCGAAATAAATTCCGGGTATCACGCCAGCTGACGTAAAATAATTGAAATGGAAAGCCTAAGGGGTAGTCCCCGAGTCAGTTTTTTCGAATCATACTATTTTATTATTAGCACATAGCCGGCAAACACGTCCGACATATGAGAGTTCGAGTGATACATGCATTGCTTCTCCTAAGTGTAGAAGGGACGAAGCAGTGCCACATTCCATGGCCTTTTGGTTTCATCTCCTGACCTGTCCGCCTTGTTCTTTTGCGCTTCACGAGCGTCTATGAGATAGTAGGAATCATTGTGCAATGCTTTGATTACAATGAATGGACCTTCCCATGGAGGTGATAATTTATGCATTCCAGCTGTGCGCTGCACCAGCCGTAGCACCATATCTCCTTCTCGAAAAAACGAGGTTGCACTTTTCGGCTATGGTAGCGTCGGAGATTTTTTTGATATATAGCAGATATGGAGAACGCCAGTTCCCTTGCTTCTTCGAGTAAATCTACTCCATCTTCTCGGGCCTCTTTTACCTCGGCTTCCAAGTATTGCCTTATCCTTGGCGAGTCGTATTCTATGTCGGCAGGCAAAACTGCTTCAGCCCCATATACAAGAAAAAATGGCGTATAACCAGTTGATCGATTCAGAGTCGTTCTTAAGCTTCACAGTACTGAGGGTAGTTCCTCTATCCAACAACCAGGTGATCTCTGAAGTAGTTCCATTAAGCGGGGTTTTATCCCGGACAAAACTAAGCCATTATCCCGTTCAACTTGTCCATTTGATTCTGGATGGGCGACTGATGCTACGTCGAGTCTTATTCGGTGTTTCCCACGGAAGCGAGCAAAAGTCCCTTCAGCAAAGTTTGTGCCATTGTCAGTGATCACACTGTGTGGGTAACCGTATCTGAGGATTATATCCCTTATGAATGTAACAGCTGTTTTGCCGTCCAGTTTTTTGATTGGTTTCACTTCTATCCACTTAGTGAACTTATCAATCATGACCAAGATATGAGTCATGCCTCCCCTTGTTGGTTTGAATGGTCCTACCATATCTAGGCACCATACTGCAAACGGCCAAGTGATCGGTATAGTCTTCAATTCTGACGCTAGTAAATGTGACTTGGATGCATAGTGTTGACAACCACTGCATTTTCCGACTAACTCTTGTGCTTGTGCCAATGCGCTTGGACAGTAGAATCCATGTAGAAATGCCTTGGCTACCAACGCTCTTGATGACGCATGGTGCTCGCACTCTCCCTGATGGATATCCAACAAGATCTCCTGGCCTTGCTCTGAGCTGATGCAACGCTGCAGTACACTTGTCACACTTCGCTTGTAGAGTTCCTTGTTGATTATGGTGTATGCTTTTTCTCTTCGTGTCATTTGCCTTGCCAGTGTCTCATCACTCGGCAAGATTCCATCTTTCAAATAACTGAGTATTGGTTGTGCCCACGTTGGTATTAGTGGTTCCCGGTCTGCTTCAACATCAATGTCCATTGGTTTAGTCGAGATATGTTCTGCCGACATAACCGAGGAGTCCTCGAGTGTGATTCGGCTACCCCTGAGGTGAACGGATCAGTCCTCGAGTGACTCGAACCTACCCCTGAGTCGATATCCATTGGCACTGCCTCTGATTCCTGACTCGCTGGGATGAACCTGATTGATTCAGACTCTGGTGACGGCTTGATCGATGGCTTCCTGAGATGCTCCAATGCTACCCGTGGTGGTATTGCTTGTCTGGATGATCCTAGTTTGGACAACACATCTCCTTCTTCATTTTCTGCTCTAGGAATATGATGAAATTCACAACCATCAAAATATCCCGAAATTTGCTGCACGTGAAAGCGATATAATGCCATGTTTGCGTCCAGTGCGTCCCAATGTCCAGACACTTGCTGAATCACCAAATCCGAATCGCCAAAACACATGATCCTTTTGATACCAATTTCCTTGGCTACTTTAATGCCATGGACGAGCGCTTCATACTCGGCAACGTTGTTAGAAGCAGCAAAATGAATCTGCAAGACATACCTCAGTTGATCCCTCTTTGGAGATGTGAGCACTATCCCGACGCCCAGACCCATTCTCATCTTGGACCCGTCAAAATGCATTTTCCAGTAATTTGGATCTGGCAGTGGTGGTTCGTACTGCATCTCCATCCATTCTAAAAAGAAATTTGCAACGGCTTGAGATTTTATTGCATCCCGCCTATCATATTGTAGAGTGTATGGTGCCAGTTCAATGGCCCATTTGGCTACTCGGCCGCTGGCATCTTTGCTGCCCAATATATCCAAGATAGGTGCCTCGCATATTACCCGGATTGGGTGTTCTTGAAAATAATGTTTCAGCTTTTTTGCTGCCATATATACCCCATATGTCATCTTCTGATAATGCGGGTAATTCTGTTTCGAGACAGAGAGCACTTCGCTCAAGTAATATACTGGTCTTTGGACTGATTTGCCCCCTTCTTCACGTTCAACCACTATTACTGCACTTACAACTCTGTTGGTTGCGGCGACATAGAGCAGCATTGGCTCCTTGGATAGTGGTGACGCTAATATTGGTTTTGTTGCCAAAATTTTCTTTAATTCATGGAAATAGCTATCAGCTTGCTGTGTCCATGTGAATTTTTCTAATCTCTTCATCAGCTGATATAGTGGTAGGGCTTTTTCGCCTAGCCGACTAACAAACCTGCTCAACGAAGCCAGGCATCTAGTAAACTTCTGGACGTCATTGAGGGTTTTTGGCAATTCCATTCTTTCGATGTCCCTGATCTTTGTCGAGTTAGCTTCAATTCCTCGTCTGGATACAATGAATCCGAGTAACTTTAGCCGGAACACCAAATGTACATTTTTCCGGGTTAAGTTTCATCCGGAATCTTCTCAAGTTTGCGAATGTTTGACACAAGTCCTCAATTAGAGTATGACTTTGTTTGGTTTTTATTACCACGTCATCGACGTATACTTGAACATTTTTGTCCAATTGATCTTGCAAGCATTTTTGCATGCATCTTTGATATGTTGCGCCTGCATTTTTCAATCCGAATGGCATGGTGCGATAGCAATAAGCCCCGTACGGGGTGATAAAAGCTGTCTTTATTTGATCATTTGGATTCAATGGAATCTGATGGAATCCTGAATATGCATCCACAAATGACAACAACTCACACCCAGCAGTAGAATCTATGACTTGATCGATCCGAGGAAGAGGAAATGGATCTTTCGGACACGCCTTATTGAGGTTTATGTAATCAATACACATGCGCCATACCACTGCCACGTTCGGGTCATCTTTCTTCTTCTCGAACAGGACTGGATTTGACAACCAGTCCGGGTGCAGCACTTCCATGATGAATCCAGCAGCTAAAAGTCTTGAAATCTCGGCCGCTATTACTTTCCTCCTATCTTCGGCGAAGCGGCGGAGGCGTTGCTTCACCGGCCTTGCATCTGGTCTTACATGAAGAGAGTGCTCAGCCAGCTCCCTCGGAACTCCTTGCAGATCTTGAGTGGACCATGCAAAGATGTCCCGATTCTCACGGAGGAAGCTGGTGAGCTCGCTTTCCTATTTATCTCTAAGGCCAGCCCCAATGGTTACTGTGCGCTCTGGGAAAGTTTCATCCAACTTCACCTTCTTGGTTTCCTTGGTAGCTTGTAATGACACATTTCCATGCGGGTTGGTGAGTGCCGACATGAACATTTGTGCTGCTTTGGCCAATGCTGCCACCTCCAACATCTGACTTTTCTCTTGTGCTATGACGAGTGACTCGGCCAGTGAAGATCCGACCGAGGCACAAGCAATAGATCTTTTGTAATCTCCTTCAACTGTGATCACCCCACATGGGCCTGGCAGCTTCATCTTCAAGTAAGCGATGTGAGGAGTAGCCAGGAACTTTTCCATAGCCGGCCTACCGAGTAAGGCATGATATGAGCTGACCAAATCTACTACCTCGAACTCTATGGCTTCAGTGCGACAATTTTCTCTGTTGCCGAATAAGACGTCGACCCAGATCTTGCCAATTGGCTCACAGGACAATCCCGACACAATGCCGTGGAAAGTGGTCTTAGTCAGCTCGAGCATGTTCATGGTAATGCCTAACTTGAGCATAGTATCCTTGTACATGATGTTGATGCTACTGCCATCATCGATTAATACCTTTGAAAATTTCACGTTGATATCTAGGCCCATGAACGTTGGATCTAGAACCAGAGCGTATCCTCCTGGGGTTGGCATGATCTTGGGGTGATCCTTTATACTCCAAGTTATCTCTTTCTCAGACCAATGCATGTACTTGGGAATTGCCGGCATCGTGGCATTCACTTCCATCATTCGTCGCTGCTGGCTCTTCTTGTCATTTGGCTCAGTGACAAAGACAACATAGCTCTGGTGATGTTCTTTGTACTCATTTCTGGTTCCGTGGCCGACATGGGCATCGTCACCTCTTGGATTGTGCACTTGGTGCACAACTTCTCTTCTTTATTGATTCTGATACCTCGGCTGCCTGTTTTCATATCTGTTATCTGCTCCTACTGCTTGAGCATTTTCTCCTGTAAGTGGAGGAGGGGGAGGTGGTGGAAGCTGCTTATTCGGCGAGTCCACTCTGTCTCCTTTCTGAAACCAAGTGCATTGCCTTGTTGAGTGATTTGCCGGCTTACTCGGACTTGGCTTGTGAAACTTACACGACTGATCCAGCATAATCTCATAGGTGTATTTTTGTTGGTCTTGATACTGTTTCCTCTGATCGTATGGTCTTTTGCCGTCATTCTTTGGCATCCATTGTTGTTGACCATTTGTCCTTTGACGCTGACTGCTTCCAGCATCTGGATGATCCTGACTCACTACTGCAAACCGAGCCGAACCATACCTGTAATCCGGCCTCTCGTCTCTTCTCTTGCTTCTGTATTCGGATCTCTCCTGGCGCCTTTGCGACCCGGCAGCATCATAGATCTGAGTCTCGGTCATCCCGTTTGCCGACATGAGCAGGGGCTGAGTTGGATCTCCTAACGCGTATGAGTCGGCGATTCTTATCGTCTCTTCTAAGCTTGCCGGTATATCTCTTTGTAACCTTTGCCACAGCACACTCCCATGTCTACATCCTTGTGCAAACCATGCGATTTCTTGTGACTCGATTACCCCTTCACAAGGTTATGCATCGTACACCACCTTGTGAGGAACTCCCTGTCCGTATCATTCGGTCTTTGCTTGCACATTGCTAGTTGCTGTGGGCGATTCGGCCTCTTGTAAGTGCTCGTGAAATTGCTCACGAAGGCGTCGTGAAAATCAATCCAACTGTTGATGCTTCCAGGTGGCAAGTTGTTCAACCATACCCGAGTTGGTCCTTCCAGCATCTGCGGTACATAACATACTGCCCATCTCAAGTTTCCCTGCGTGATCTTCACATCGGTTCCATAATCTATGAGCCAATCCTCTGGCTTTGTGCTTCCATCACATGTTTTTCTCCCTCTGGCCAGCTGGAAATTTGGCACCGGTGGATCCTTCATGATCCTTGGGCCAAAACATGGCGGACCCTGCAGACCTTGTGATTCAATTATCTCTACCATTTTTGTGCGGTCAAGCTTCGGCCTGGCATCATCCGGCTGAAGGTTCCTACCCCCTTATCTCGCTCCCATTGCTTGATACGCATGATCCGGCAGCTCATACCCGTCATTTACCATAGCCGAGTAACCATCATTATACTTATTCGCGTTCGGGTCAGCTGGCTGTTGAACTGCTTTTCCCGCGCTCTGCTGTGTTCTTTTCGGCTTAGCTGGTGCGTTATTCAGAGCTGGATTTACTCCTCCTGCCGAGTGAGTTGCGCGCCGAGTATGAGGCGCAAAATTTTGCCCTCCGTTGTCATTTCTCTGTCCAATTTTTTCCTGGTTTTGATTTTCTCGGGGATTATTTCTTTTTGCCCCTTGCGCATGCGCCGGGTTTCTTTGAACTACTGCCGGATCATAGGCGACCATCTGCTTGTTTCTTCCAGAATCCACACTTTTTTCTTTTCTCGGCCTGGGTGCCGCTCCGGGTGAGGATGTCGTGTGCCCAGCCGATCTTGCCGGAACAGGAGTTGCCGAGTGAACCAGTTGTGATCTCCCTGCTATACCCGGATTTGCTCTGTAATATGCCTCATTTAGCATGCTGGCTGCTTTTACTAACTCATTGACTCGTTCTTGATGCCTTTTCTTTGCTTCCCCCTCCAAGTGGGGTAATTCTGCCATTGCTGCTTCTACAGCTCGCAGATTAGCTGCCACTATGTTGTACGTTGGACGCATGGCCGTCTCATTGCTGTTCTCTGGTGTTATCTTTGATGTCGCATCTGCCAGCTCTTTGCTGAGGTTCCTTCCTCTCAATCTCGTTGCATCAAGCCGGGTCTTTGCGCCCTTGACTCGATTTGCCGAGTTAAGCTCTCGGATAGTGATATCCACATCCTGCTGTAATTGTGCTAGCTCCTTTGATTTCTCCAGTACTTTTATCCTGGCTTCTTCCAACTCGGCTTGCACACGCGAAGGGTCAGTTGCTTGTGCCACTGTCTCTGCCAACTTGTCTATCGCTTCCTGTAGCTCCTTAGCTCTTTTGCTCCTAGCTATGTTCTCTGGTTTCTCCAGCGGCGCCTTTGCTGTTCTTGCAGCCCTTGGCGTTTCCTCAGGATTTCCTCCTTCTGTGTTTTCATTTACCACTGGTACTACTGGGGGAGCTATGGGGTTTGTGGCAGTCATCATTACCTCCATGGAGACGAGTTGGAGAGGTTTCCCAGCGACTGGTGCCATTGGGGGATCCGGCGCCAGGACGACGTGCTCAGGATATGCGCGCTCCACACGCACCGCGACGTAGACCTGGTGCTCGCCGAATTTGATGAAGCGACTGCCCCTAAGGAACGGCTTGGTCCTGAAGCAGCCCGCGTTGTCGCTGACGAAGTTGAGCGCTCCAAACCTCTGGATGAGTCCGGCGTAGACGCGCTCGTCGGTCTTGGCGATGATGTTGCCCGTCCGGATGAAGACTCCATCAAGCACCTGCTTCTGCCTCACGGTGGGCGCCAACCGTCGTGTTGGTGGCACGGAAGATGCCATGGGTAGGCTTAAGTTGGGGGCCGAATGGGTGCTTGTGGTCACCGGGGAGGGAGTGCACGATCGAGCCATGCACGAAGAACAAGAAGAACTCTCCACACTTGGCAATTTGATTGATACCCCAAAGATTACAAGTGCTCCTTGAGTTGTATTGGCTTGAGTATGCAGCACCTGTTCTCTACTTGGTCCCACCTCCTACTACTACTGCTATGCCCTCCCTTATATAGGCAGTGCTAGCTAATACCCCTTTGGGCTCTAGGGTTTACTGTTTGGATCTTGGTCCCTACAATATGGGCCGGGTTATGGGATTGCCCTAAGCCCATAGGCCAGGTCCATAAAGCTTGACAGCTAACGGTCTTCTAGTACGCTGCTTCTGGTTCTTTTTGGCGTCACGCTGTTAATTTATACGTCAGCGCTTACTTTGGGCATCACCCGACTCCTTTTGTGTCACCTGGCGTCGCCCTTCTCTTTTGACCATGCTTTACCATGGTACTTCTCGAACCTTACTTGGAAAGGTGCCACGTGTCCTTCTTGACTCGGCCCTTCCTCGGTTGACTCGGCTCGTTGGTACCTGCAAGGGTTACAACTTTGTCCTATACAGGCCGAGATAGTTTGTATCTCGGCTTTCATGCTTATCTTACCCGGCCGTTCTTATCCGGCCTGGTTCATTTTTCACTCGGAGCCAACTCAGCTGCGCTATGTTTCCCCTCTCATGACCCTACCGGGGGTTATCCCCCTGACATATTGTGTTAGGCGGCTATGGAAGCGGCGGAGCGGCAGGGCTCCTTCCCGGAAGTGTGTGTGATTGGATTCCCTGGCGGCTAGGGTTTTTGTAATGCCTGGAAAATAAAAAAAATTAGAAATTAATTGTTATCTTATTTTGTGCATCATTATGCATATTTTGTTCGTATTATTGACCGCAAACTATTTTTCTAAAAACCTATTTTTTTACTAAAGTATCCCTATGATTTTATTAAATCCATTCCTATTTTCTTATTTTTTAAACTAAAACAAAATAATATTTTCGGTCCGTTATGTGGCCATAAACGGTTTTCTTATTTGACTAAAAATAAAACTAGACGTTAGGCCCGTCTAAAGTTTTGGCCCAAACCTAGCCACATCTAGTCTACTATGGACTAGATAAATAATCTATTCCCCTTTCCCTCCTTCCTTATCAAACCCTAGCCCCAAAATCTATCAAACTCGGTGTTTCTTCTAGTCCTTTGCTTCTTCATGGATTATGACGATGAGTTGATGCGAGTGTCGACCCGATCTTCGGATGAACCTTCGGCATTGTTTTTAGGCGAGCATTCTCCCCATTCTACCTATTTTGTATTTATAGTCTTTACTTCCTTCCTTTGATCTATTGCTATCCTTATTGTCGATGCTATAGTACCGTTACTTTATTTACCTGCTCCACTATATTGCCTTGGTTATCCTACTGCCTTGTTTGATTAGCTAGCTTTGTCCTTACGAGTCGTAGGCATTCTTAGTACCGCTCTCATACATGTGGAACATGATACTAGGATATGGTTGGTGATAAGATAATTAATCTGATGTTGTTGGTTATGGTTTCACCTAACGTTAAGGCCCCGGCAGGGACCACCATTGGAAACTGTTTGAGCCGACCTAGGACCCGTTCGTTCTACGATACCAGTTCTGAGTTGATCGCGCTAACCAAACATGGGTCCTCTAGGACCCCCCTCAACTATCGGCGCTATTCGTATATCCAGAGGGTTACAAAATTGGTTTTCCATTTGGTGCATACGCATAATATTTCCTCGGACATGGGCGAGTTGATATGTCTTCGGACTTGATATTTTGGTGGACTGCCATGGCTTGCATTGCATAAAATCGGGATATCGTGTCGAAGGTGGGATGGAGATCTACAAGTTATCTTCCGATCATTGCCCGGCCGTAGACTCAAACGCTGTGCCACTAGGAGAATCAGCTGTATCTCTTGTGTAGGTAAAACACAGTAGGTGATGCCTCTGGATATGCGCGTAGTTAAGAGACAGTTCTTGTTGTGAGATTTCGAAGGCACCGGGTTGAGCATGCGTTTGGGTACAGTAGTGCACCCCTGCAGGGTAAATCTTTTCGAGAATCCGTGTGTCCACGGTTATGGGCGCCTCAGGAGTACAGTGTCATGATCATAGACAACGCCACTAATGCTTTGCCTCTAATAATATGATTAGTAATTAGCCCTATCAACTAAACACCTGCTTAACTAAAATTGCCACCGCGTGTGTTCCGCAAGGGGACTTCCTCGACTGGTCTTCGAGGGGGAAAGCTTCGGATGGGTTATGTCTGGTGTTATATTATAGTTACCGTATAGTGCTCTCTTATCTCGCTCTAATAGTCGAAGTTGTAGCGTGTCTCCATAAGTTAGATAGTGCAAGCTTTGTTGCCGCTGAACCCACCATACCTATGTAGGCGAGGACCGCCGAATTCTAATCTCGCAGTGTACTGGCCTCAGTACTGACCGCTCCCTTTCTGTTTTCCTTTGCCCTTTGTCGGCACACTTTTGGCTTAACAGGTATGTGATTGACGACGTTAGCAAGGTTACCCTTCCGTCTTGGCCTAGGCAGGGTTGGACACCGCTTGGTTATTCTTGAGTTGTATCTTTGTATTGTACCTTTTGTATTCTTGACTCATTGAGTCATTGTTGTACATATAAGTTTTGTGGACTCTGTTGTAAACTACTGTGATGTAACTACTTGTAATCAAATCCCATCCACACGAAAGTATGGTGAGCGTCTTTGAATCGCTTTTATGCGGGTTTTGGCGGGAAATGCTAAGATCTGCATAGACCCGATTCGGGGGCGTTACAGTTTCCCCTCTTTAAGTAGGCTTCTGGAGGCTCACAAGGCGGTTTTAGGAAGATCTGTAGCGAATATGCCCATCGCCCTTCACGAATGATGTTCCGTTTGACAAAACGGAATCAATGGAGGGTGGTAGGGGCGGACGGTACGACTGGGCCTAGACCGTACCGATGTCTGTTAAGTTTGCAGATGCTTTGATGTTTTGTCCACCATTTTTTAACACGAACTCTGATTGAGGTGTTTTTTTGGCTAGTTGGACTCGTATATACGAGGGCTACAACACCATGTCTTAGATATTTAATATGAGATGATGGAAAAGTATCACTTTTCCACAGCTCATATGGCTAAGTCTAATGCTTGTAGCTTCTCCATATTGTATCCTCTTGCCATCCTTTATCAACACCTAAACACATGTCAAATACAAGGAAAAGTAATAAAATATCAATAAAACTAATATTTGTGCAACACTCATATGAAAATGAATGAGAAAGAGTAATCATGCATAATAGATTCTACAGCGTAGGGATTTTTCCCTACAGTAATTCGGTCGGAAAAACATCATGCATAATAGACATAGTTGCAACTAGATGGAGCATGAGATGAGTGACAATAAGAATGATTTGTATGCTTAAATATACATCATAAATTGCACTCATTACACATCCACCTTGAGCTATGGCCGTCGCCTCCCCCTCTCTCATATTCTCTCCTTCCTCTGCAAAGAAGCACGACGAAGCCCTACTGAATTTCTTCACCACCACAGTCAGCGCTGCCGTTGTGCTGTTGAAGTCTAATGGAGATCTTCTCTCTCTCTCTCTCTCTCTCTCTCTCTCTCTTGTGGGATCAAGAAGGAGGAGACGCACCAAGACGAAACGTGTGGATACCGCGAAGGTGCTATCGGATCGCATGACTACATCGACACCAAGACGGAATGTGTGGATACCGTGAAGGTGCTATCGGATCGCATGACTATATCGGTTTGAACTGACATAATTAAACAACTGCATCACCCACAATCTCTAGATAGTTAACTTCTCGTGTTTTTTGAGGGAAAGTAGATTTTAGATCTATCTTCTTGTCACATACATCTCGTAGATCCGATCTTGTTGAGTTTTCTCCTTTCTATTCTGTAGAATTTCTTTTGCATGCAACAAACCTATCAATTAGTACCATGGTCGTTGTCGTCGTAACGTCGGCTAGTTCCAATGAGACCTTGTCGCTGATTTGGCCATCAACGTCACTGCCTGCCTGCTCTTCTCCCACAACTCCGGTTAGAAAATCAGAATCGTCGTCTTCCTCGCTGGCATTAATTAACACGGAGCGCATCTTCCCTGTCTCTGTCCGGTTGCAAGTGTTTTTTAAAGATCGGACGATAAGCCATGAGCATGAAAGAGAAAGAGCGGCCAATTTCTCATGCAGTAGGCAAACCCAATTGAGGGCATATTCGATAGATCGACGTCCCAACAATTTTTTCCTTTGAGTTAACGAGAGGATCACGGACAAATTTATTTTAGATGTCGGCTTTAAAAGAAGGGTTAATTGGTTTTATGCCACTCCCCAGTTCATAGGTTGCACATATGCCAATACAAAAACACAACTTATAAATATGCCACTCTAACTTTCCAATACTTCCTCATATGCCATTTTCTTCAATACAACAATGCATACTGTCTATCTACCGATATTTATACCGTATACGAACAGTTTTGTATAAAAAATGTCAGTTTATCGATGCAGATCTGCCTAGAAATGGCTCAAATTAGAACAGTACACTCGTTTTAGTGTTTTTTATTCTCTGTAAAAAATTCAGATTTTTCTTAGAAGTTCATATTTTTGCCAAAATTTGAAAATTTCGATTTTTTTTGCGCCCCAAACACCCAAAAGGGCCACCGAAATCTGAATACAAGGTTATTATGGTTAATATTAAAGTATACACCGAAATACATCTATTTATTGAACCGTCTTCGTCTTGTTTTGAAGAAAATGGCATATGAAGAGGTATTGAAAAGTTAGAGTGGCATATTCATAAGTTATGTTTTTGTAATGACATATGTACAACTTGTAAATTAGAGAGTGACATAAAACCAATTAACCCTTAAAAGAAAGGCGGGGATTATGGCTCATTTTCCAAGAATAGAAGGTATCCCTTGGAATGGAACTTGTTTGTAGCTCGTGTTCTATTACCTGTGTGGTTCAGTTGATTTGGGATCTTGTTCTGCCTTAGCAATCCACCATGCGAGTCAGGTTTGTGTTAATAAATGGATCTAGGAACTAGGAAAAAAACACAAAGCAATCCACCGTTCCTTGTTGCCATGAGCAATGGATGGGTTTTTACTGCTCTGCTGTCGCCTTCCGTGGGTTAACTGAACTACTAGTTTGCTTACTAGTCGCGGGGAGAGAGCTGGTTTTGGTATGTTCCTAGTGTAGTTGTTCAGAAACCAAGTGAAGAGCAACTTCTGCATTAATTTTCTCTTGAGGAAGAACTGGTTTCGAATGATGTTCTCTTGAGATATTGAGCCTGCCTTCATGCACTTTATTTTGAGCATGTAACTCGCACAGATCCGTGTTTCACTGTTGAAACTGAAACTGATAACTCTCATAGTGCATTTAGAAACGGCAAATGCACCAAGTGCCATGACTCTATTTAGCTAAAAGAAAATGCAGCACTCTATTTAGCACTTTCTGGTTGCAAACATTAACTTTCTGTAAGTCAGAATAACAACTAGAGTCAAATTGCTACTAAGACTTTGGCTGCAATTTGAACTACATTTCAGCACGAGTCTTGGGGGCTACACTACATCGTTCTTTGACATCCTGCATAAGCATAAACTCGGATTTTCTATCCAACTTCATGCTTGGGGGCTAGAGGGTAAGATATACAAAAAGTAAAGAGTTGAAAAAGACAACTTACAACATATTCATGCTGGAGCTTGTAGAGGCTGGTCTTGATTTCAAACGTGGCCTTTTCAGCCAAAGTCAACTGTATGAAAGGAGCAAGCGAAGTTTCTCTGGCCTTCAGCCTTTCGTCCTCAAGACGAGCTTGTTCCAGCAGCTCTGCAAGCTTCACATCTTCAGCTTATTTTACCTCCTCCTCTGCTGAAATGTTCCTGGTTCTTAGGCATTCCTGGGCAAGCCTATTGAGATCTTCGTCGGTTTTTCGGATGAAGCCAGTCGGAATTTCACGGGATCATCGGCAATATTTTTAACTAAGCGATCATTACCCATGGAGGGTTCACCCTTATATTTAACCGACTCGTCGATGATGAAATCGGGTTGCAAGCTCTGAGACGCAACTTCAGTTTCACCAGCGCGTGGAGATTGAGTCTCCTCCGACACTGTGGGCTGGAGTGGATTGGGAGTCGAAGGGGCAAGAGTAGGAGAATCCATTGACAACTTCTGCTGGCGCATCACCTTCCCCGGCTTTCCTTTTCCCTTTTAAAAGACTTGGCTCTGAATGAAAACATGTCATAATCGTTAAGATTTGGGATCAAGCATAGTCAGAAAACAAGAAATTCTGGTAGAAGAAGTGTACCTTTTAACAGCAGGCACCACTTGTGGGCCAACAGATACAACTGGATTCTTGCATTTCTGGGTTGCAGCATTAGGTACTTCTCCAGATTCTTCTTGTTCAGAAAGATCAGGATTTTCCATAGGATATCCCTTGAGGGGAGCAAGCTCCGACTCAGGGAGGTTAGCAAGCTGAAAGTAAAAAATAAAACATCTTAGTATTGCAAAACACTCAAAATAACAAAACAACAAGAAGGTAAATCGGAAATCTTACCAGAGTCAAAGGCTTCTCTTACGTATACATATGCATGGAGATCCCCGAAATTTTCCTTTCGTGGTGTGGAACATGGCAGTGCCATCGGGGATGGCTTAAGAGGGACACTCGGGGTGCAATATGTGGCTAACGCAACGGATTGGGCACGATGAACTGCAAACACAGCGACGTACCCAGGTTCGGGGCCATCTCTGTGAGGTAATACCCCTACTCCTGCAAGATTTACTATGATGGGGGCGAATGCCCAATACAAGTGATCCTAGAGCTATTTTCTTAGCAACTATCGGAAGCTAGAGGAAGATGATGATCTAGAGGAGATATCTACTGAATGTGAATCTTACCTAGAACCCTAGCTCTACCCTCCCTTATATACTGGCTGGGTGTAACACCTAGTCCACTAGGCCCCAGGGGTGTCACTCATGTTAGCTTAATAGGATATCTAGACTGGTTCCATAGACCAATACTAGTCTTTTCTGCGCAATTTGTCCTTACTCATGCGCACCCGGTACCCACTTCCCGGTCGGCCACCCATCCTAGAATTGCTCTAGGCCAATCACTCTTAACCTTAGAGTTATTTTTGAATGAGCTTCCAGAAAAGAAGTTGCAACTTGTTGGTATGACTATCCTATCAATCCTATTAATTCATGTGCTTTATGTGATATCCAAGCACATGACTTAATAAGACTGATAGGATACTTATACCAACAAGTTGCAACTTCTTTTTTGGAAGCTTATTCGAAAATAACTCTAAGGATGGGTGACTGACCGAGACCATGGGGGATAAATTATAGAGGGGGAGAGAGATCCTTCACGAGGAGGTGTGAGTGAGAAGTGAGGAGGGGTTGCCTTTTATAGGAGAGTTGGAACCCCAAGGGGGTGGCCGGCGCATGGGGGCTGCCCCCTTGCCCTCCCCTCTTCATGTGGGTGGACACTCCACTCACAAAATTCCTTTAAATTCCCTCCACTCAAAATCCCACTCAAACTTTCCATTAAATTTCCACTAAATTTAATGCAAACTCTCATTAAATAAAACTCTTTTTATTTATTCAGAATTTTTTCAATTACTTTAATGACAAACATTCACATATAACCCCTTGCTAGAATTTATATTTCACATGCAAAAACACTTTATGCAATTTCACCCGAAAACCTGTTTCGGTATCTAGTGAAATAAATTCATGCGCTTGTTATTCTTTCCGGCATGAAACTATTGCTCCAATTGGATGTCGCTGTCTCTTAAGTGTGTCACCCTACGGTTCGTGAATAATGCGAACATGATCGATACCTCTCTCGGATCAATAATCAGAAGCGAGATCTGGAGACCCATACTGACTCCCACACATTCAACGATGACTTTCTTGTGATCGTCGGAACCTTTTACGCTAGTATCTTAATCCTTTTGTTTCACGATATATTACATGTTCGAGATTCGATCATCGGTGTCTCCATACCTAGTTTGATCTCGTTACTGACATGCACTCTTTTCTCGTTCCCGTGATATAACATTCTAGTGATCAAATCACTTGCTTGAAAGCTAACCAATGTGATATCACCGAGAGGGCCCAGAGTATATATATCCGTCATCGGGATGAACAAATTCCACTCTTGATCCGTGGGCCTCAACATAACACTTTATTAGTTCTGAACCCATCTTTATAATCACCCTGTTACGGTGTGATGTTTGATGTTATCAAGAAACTCTTCCGGTGTTAGTGATTGACATGATCTCATGGTCTAAGGATTAGGATTACTTCATAAGTTGTTATAGCAATATAAACTCAATGACTTTGATCGTAATTCTATACTTCAGATGAATGTTCATCACACTATTACACTAATGTTGTGATCCCGTTATTAACAACATCCAATGTCCATGATCAGGAAACCTTGATCATCTTGTTAATCAACGAGCTAGTTTATGAGAGAGGCATAACTAGGAACTTTCTGTTTGTTTATTAAACACACATGTTTTAACGTTTCCGTATTAATACAATTATAGCATGTAAAATAAACATCTATCATATACTTGGAATACACATAATAAACACTTTATTATTGCCTCTCAGGGCATATTCCCTTCATACCATATGAAATATCTTTTGCCCAGCAAGGTCGGAGAAAGGGTAGGACTGAGAAAATAGTTTATTTGCATGCACCTGCTTTGTTTAACTTTGATAACATGCAAGGATGGTCACTTACGGAGGAGGAGGTTGACACTTATGTGGGGAACTCTTCCAGCAAGAGGAGAATGTTGAAGAGGATGCCGAAGACCATTCGGTTCAGCCCTCCAACTTGGGAGAGTCTTCATACCAGCAGCCCTCATTTGATTGGGGCGCGTCTTCTTATTCATCGCAGGTGCCTGACTATGATCATTCCTATGATGACCCACCAGCATGGGGGTATTATCCGCGCTATTGAGCCCCACTTAGGCCAAAAGCCTAAGCCTTGGGGGAGGTATATCGACATCACACTCATATATATATTTTCGTTTTGTATATCCTAAGCCTTGGGGGAGGTATATCCGGTTCTTTGTATATCCATTGTTTTGATTTCTTTTTGGTTTTTGTTGCTTCTTTCTAAAAACCCAAAATACCAAAAATATTTTCGTTGTTTCTCTTGGTTTGTTTCTTTGTTTCTTTTCTTTGGTTTGCCTTAAAATAAAAATCCAAAAAGATTTTTGCTTTGTTTGGTTTGCTTTGTTTTTGTTTGGTTTTTCTTTGTTTGCTTGTTTCTAAAAAAATCGAAAACACCAAAAATATTTGTTGTTCTTCTTTGGTTTTGTGAGTTCTTTACAGGGTTCAGCCGTCCTCGGTGGATTTTGGTTTCATGTTAATTATTCAAGTCACACAAGTGAAGGGCAATAATGAAGATTAAGACAACTCGAGGTGTGGTAAGAGGCTGGTAACTAACTCTATTTGTTTCATTTTTGTACATATACTCATCATTGTGAGCATGCTTAGCCTGTTTGTGTAAGGTGTATGTCATTATGGATGCTTAGTAGTTCTTGATTGTCTATGATTAGATCCAGCTTGCTAATAGTTTGTAGCATGTCATATGAATGTTTGCTTGCATTGTTTTATTCATACTTTGGTATGACATTGTGGTATACTCCTCTGACTGTTCATGTGAATCGACTTGGCACATGCTCACGCATGCATATGACTAAACAATAGTCAGTAAGCCTTGATGATTTATTTTGCCTCAGAGTTCTTGTATCACTTGCATGCCATAGTTAGTCATGTTTTGTTGCAAGCATGATTATGAAAGCTATTGCTCTCTCGTTTGTCGCTCCCTCTCTATTTCTAGCCTTCACTTGCACTGAGTATGTGCTCTACATGTGCTTCCAACTCCCCAAAACCAATATTGCCAGCTGTGTCCACCATACATACCTATTAGCATCATTTGCTATTCCAGTGCATATTTCATATGCCATGTTTTCTTCCAAAATAAAATGTTTGTCTGTTTTGAGAAAGTTAGTTAGTAAAGCTCTCACAAACTTGATGGCACACTTTATTCCTTGCGCTTAATAATCTTGAATGATTGTGACTAGTCCATGAAAGTTATATACTTGCTAATTATATACTGGGAGTCAGCAGAACCGTGCTATCACGGGGAACGCTTTCAACATATTTTGGATATCTCATCCAGTTGATTCCTTGCTCTTTTGTTTATGGATGTCGACGATGTGAAATAAAAGGGGAGGTTGTGAGTTCATGGATTTTATACATTGTGTTAGCGAAACGCCTGGGCCGCTAGCCTAATCCATGCTTAATCATGGTGGAAACTTGCAGCATCACCATAATGAGCATCTATGGAGCATCCTCAATAAAAATCTATGCATATGGTATAAATAAAAAGATTGCTGAGATGCTTATTGTCTGCTTGCCTTGTAATTTTGGTTATGGGAAAGCTCTTGTACCATGTGCAAGGGGTACCCCGTTGGCGGTTCTCGATGATATGCATGTATTTACAATGACAAGAACTTTCAGGTGACCAAAGTTGAGTAGCATGCGGAGCGACCCTCGTACTCAAGGGACTTGGGATTTCTAGTCTATGGTCTGTCAAGCATATGATTCAGAGTGGACCTCACTTTCACCCTAACCACATGAAGATGCCTATGATAGGGGCAATGAGAGCTCAAAGCTAATGAGTACCTTCCTTTCAGCATTGGGAAGCCTTTCAAACCTTCACAAAACCGTTTTCACAACTTTGTTGAGTCACCACTTATTCTACGAGCACCTTCTTGAGAGCATAGTTGTCATTCTTGTGTTTGTTCCAAAACTTGGTTAATTATGTCATGACTTTGATGCTTGTATCTCTGATATATTTATATCTAGTCTTCATGTGAACTTCAGAGGTGCCTCAGCATTTATATTGTGATCTTCAAACAAAGGCAAGCGAGATACCACTCTATCATACCTTATTATGAGCATTGCAATGTTGCTTATGTTTATGTTTCATGCTACTTATTATTATTGAGTTGGTTTCTCTTCATAGCTTGCAATGACTATTCAATAGACTTAGTTGCATACTTCTTATCATGAATTGTCTAAGCATCTACTCCTGTGCTGAGAATATTTACATCATATGAAGCAAAGTGTTCGTGAAAGTTCTTTTATCGCACTTAGTTTTCAACTGAATTGCTTGAGGACAAGCAATAAGCTAAGCTTGGGGGGATTTGATACGTCCAAAATGTATCTAATTTCTCGAACACTTTGCTATTGTTTCTTCTCTAAACTTGTGTGATTTGGATACAACTAACACGGACTGACGCTGTTTTCAGCAAATTACCTTGGTGTCTTGTTTTTGTGCAGAAAATGAACTATCAGGAAAAATCCCGAAAAATATGCAAAAAATTATATTTCACCAGAAGATCCACGGAGCCAGAAGAAGAGATGGAGGGGAGGCCTGGGGGGCCAGACCCACACCAGGCACCTCCTCGGCCTCCCTCTGCGCCTATAAGTTGCCTTTCAACCTAAAAACTGAGAGGGGCTCGATAGTTTTCCAGAAAGAGTTCCGCTCCGCCGCCGCCACCAGAAACCAAGATTCAGATCCAGAAACTCTGTTCTGGCACCCTGCCGGGACTGGGAATTTGGAGAGGATCATAGCCATCGTCATCACCAACGCATCTCCATCAACCACCGATGTTTCCCTCATCCATGAGTGAGTAATCCCCCACTGTAGGCTTGGGGATGGTAGGTATTGGATGAGTTCTATCATGTAATCGAATAAGATCTGTTAGGGCATAGTGCCTAGTATCTCTATTAGTGCTATTGGACTTTGTTGCAACTTGTTGTGCTTAATGCTTCTCACTAGGGCCCGAGTGCCATGATCTCAGATCTGAACTTATTATTAAATCATTATGATAGTATTGTTTGTGATCTTATCTGCAAGTTGTGTACACATATCATTATCCGGATCCAAAGGCCCCAAAGTGACAATAATTGGGACAACCGGAGGGGATGGCTGTGGTGTGAGGATCACATGTGTTCATGGAGTGTTAATGCTTTGCTCCAGTGCTCTATTAAAAGGAGCACCTTAATTGCCTGTAGTTCCCTAGAGGCCCCGCTGCCACGGGCTGGCTGGACAGAAGATGTTGTGCAAGTTTTGATTGCGAGCACGTATGACTATATTTGGAGCACATGCCTAGGATTGTTTAGTACTTGGATGCTTGTTATTATTTATCTGTAATGCCCTAGATCTTGAAGTTACATGTTTAGACTCATCCATGCAACGCCCGTCCATCCATCCCTATGCCTACCACACCCGAATCCTACTGTTACTGTTACTATTTCTCATGTTTCACTGTTGCTATTGTTGTTGCTATTGCTGTTGCTTTGCTGTTTCTACTGATAAACTTATGTGAGCAAGAACTATTTCCAGGTGCAGCTGAACTGACAACTCAGTTGTTAAGGCTTGCAAGTATTCTTTGGCTCCCCTTGTGTCGAATCAATAAATTGGGTAATACTACACGCGAAGACTGTTGCGATCCCCTATACTTGTGGGCCATCGCCCAACTTGATCAACTTGCTAAGGTACAAAAGGATATGATAGTTAATGTCTCAGGAGATAAACATGCTTATGGAATTAGACCTAGGAGTGGTATAGCTACTCAAGATCCTTTATATCCTGAAGGACACCCTAAAAGAATTGAGCAGGATTCCCAACAAGGTGAAAGTAGTGGTAGTCCTCGTAATAGAAAGAAAAAGAAACACAAAATAGTTGAGGAACCACTTGAACCTATTGTAGATCCTAATAGTATATTTGTCTCTGATGTTGAAACTAAGAGTGGTAATGATAAAATGATGCTCCTGATAAGGAGGAAGTTGAGGAAGATCCTGAGAAGCACACTAAGAACACTAGGTACACTAAGGAAGATTTTATTGATAAGAAACATGGTAGTGAGAGAGAACCTTGGGTGAAGAAACCTATGCCTTTTCCGGGTAAGAAACACAAGTCAAAGGAGGAAGAACACTACAACAAGTTCTATGAGTGGATGAAACCTTTATTTTTGCAAATTCCTTTGACTCATGCTATTAAGTTGCCTCCTTATTCAAAGTATATGAAGGATATTGTGTCTAATAAAAGGAAGATTCCTAATGAGAAGATTTCTACTTTGCTTTCTAATTATTCCTTCAATGGTAATGTTCCAAAGAAAGTTGGTGATCTAGGTATACCAAATATTCCTTGTTCTATTAAGAATAATTATGTTAGAACTGCTTTATGTGATTTGGGAGCTCGAGTTAGTCTTATGCTTTTTTCTCTCTATAAGAGACTCCAGCTAGAAAAGTTGATACCAACTGATATATCTTTGCAAATGGCTGATAAGTCAACTACTATTCCTGTTGGTATATGTGAGGATGTTCCTGTTCAAGTGGCTCATAATTGCTTGGTTTTAACTGATTTTTTTGTGCTTGAAATGCCTAAAGATGATAATATGTCTATTATTCTTGGGAGACCTTTTCTTAATACTGCAGGTGCTGTCATCAATTGTAATCAAGGAAAAGTAAAATTCAATATTAATGACAAAGAGCATACTTTTTATTTCCCCAAGAAGGTTGCTAAGAGCTATTGCCTGAATTCCATTGAAAATATTTAGAGCATCAAGGTTGGAGAAATATATTGTCCCATTCCACAAGAAAGTTTTGAAACTATTATGATTGGGACCATTGCTATTAAGTTTGAGGTAACATAATCACTTGGTGGAATACAAAGTTTTGTTTCATATAAGATTGTTTTGGTAACAAGACTTGATCAACCTTGTTAACAAAAGGATTTTAATGAACAAAACAGTGCTTTCACTTTGGTTATTCTTGCTTACTTTTACTCTTCTCCTTCCCATTCTTTGCTATTTCTCTTGTTAGCTTTGGTTTTGCTAGTTGTTTGCTTGTTAGAGTGTCTTAGAACTTCTGTAGTTTTGGTTTTGGTTTGCTTCTTATAATAAAATATTTTCTGCGAGAAAATCAATTTTCATACCCAAAAAATTGGCCAAAAATAAAGTTTCCCGAAAAATTCCAAAAATTTCAAAATAAAATTTTCCTCGAAAAAGGGGCAGAGGGAAACCTGGAGTGACCCAAGGGGGCACCCTAGGCCAGCACACCCCTGGGCGGCATGGCCAGCCCCCAAGTGGCGCCTAGCAGGGGTGTGGCCCACCTGTGGCCCTCCAAGATGCCTCCTCCCAGCCATCTTCTTTCTCTCTCTCGAAAAACACTGGAAAACTTTCTCAAGCTCGAGTTCCTGCTGTTCTTACTCCCGATTTTCGATCTCCTTGCTCAACCCATCTTTGCTGCTGATTTTTGGAGGGATTGCTCCTTGGTATGTGCCTCCTCCGCTTGTCCAATTAGATTTGTGATTGGTAGATTGTATCTTGAGTATTTTGATGCTATATGTGACAGGTTGTGTGAGCTTGCATGCTTGTTCTATCCTTAGATATTCCATTTTGATGCATGTGTATCCCTCTAGCAAGTTCCTATAGTAGTTTCTCATCATTTATCAACTTGGAAATCACTTGGTTTGATGTTTGTCTAAAAAATTCATAAAGGAAGATGAGTGCATACCCACTGAATCAATATGATTTGATGGTACCTGAGCCAATGAAAGTTCATCGTGACGAAGGAGTCTTCCCTTCCATATATCCATACCATGAATTTATGAGAGCCGCGGGGATCTTCCAAGATTTCCAAACTATGATTACTAGTGCGGGGTTGGAACACTTTGTTGAAGGGGAACCACTTCAATATGCTAAGCTAACCATGACTGTTGTGCAGGACTTCCAGTTTACTTGGTCTTCTATGCAGCAATTAGAGTACCTCAATGGGGATCTTGTGAGAAGATCAAGAAGAGGCCTAAGTCACTTATGGATTTATATGCTGAAATTTTCCAAGGTTTCGACTTCTCAAAGGAAAGTGGTAAAATTCGGAACATTTTGTTCCCAGCCATTAGATATTTTGCCTATTTCATTACCAAGTGTGTTCTTTCTAGAAAGATTGCTAAAAAGTTATCTTCTTTTGCTCTAGCCTTTATCTCAGCTACTTTGAATAGGAATAGATCTTATAACCTGGGTGCTTTGATAGCTTACCGTCTTACCACTAACCGCGAGAAGGGTGGAATTTGTGGAGGTCTCATCGCCTCTAGGTTGCTAGCTTTCCATGGTTTAGAGACTCACCATTCAGATTATCGGTTCCCCATAGAGAGGCTTGATCTTGATTCCATGGTTCAACACAGTTTTGTTTTTCTAGGGGCTACTGTGAGAAGTTTACCGTATGAGTTATCCTTTGTCAAGCATGGTTTGAGAGGGGGTAGGACTGAGAAAGTAGTTTATTTGACTGCACCTGCTTTGTTTGAATTTGATAACAGGCAAGGATGGTCGCTTACGGAGGAGGAGTTTGACACATACGTGGCGGAGCTCTCCCAACAAGAGGAGAATGTTGGAGAGGATGCCGAAGATGATTCGGTTCAGCCCTCCAACTTGGGAGAGTCTTGATACGTCCAATTTGCATCACCATTCTATATCATAATTTACCTCTATTCATTGATATATGTCATATTATGAGGTAATACTTATGTCTTTTCATATGTTTATGCATGTTGGATGATTCTTGGAGGATGGACTGCCGGAGTCTGGATTCTGATGGAAAAATAGGTGTTTTGATGCAATTTCACGAAGATCAGAAAAATACCAGAAATATATCGGGAAATTATATTTTCCCAGAAGATAGAGGAAGCCAGAAGGGGAGGCGAAGAAGGGCCACAGGGGGCCTACACCCCCTAGCCGTGGGTCCCCCTGGGCCACGCCTAGGGTAGGTGTGGCCCACCTGCTGGGCCTTCGACTCCGCCCTCTTGCCTATATCGTCCTTACGAAACCCTAACACAAGGTGACCACAGATAGATTTCCGTCGCCTCTGTGGGTCAGAAAACACCGAGAGAGAAGGATCTCTCCGGCAGACAGATTTCTAGAGAAATTCCTTCCCGGAGAGGGGAGATTGTCGCCATCAACACCGTCATCAAGCTAGGCTTCATCGAGATCATCATCATCCACACCATCATCTCCACCAGCAGCATCATCACCACTCTGTCCCGCTGTAACAATTGTGTTGGATATTGCTTTAGTTCTTAGGGGAAACTTTCCCGGTGTTGATTACTATTGTAGTTGATGCTTGTGAGTGGAACCATTGGATTATTTTTTATGTTCAGATTGTTATTCATCACCATATCATCTTTGATCTTGATCCATATGATGTCTTGTGAGTAGTTCGTTTAGTTCTTGAGGACATGGGAGAAGTCATGTTGTTATTAGTGGATTTGTGTTGAGTTATTATTCAATGGTTTAGTATTTAAGTTGTGGTGCTATTCTTCTAGTGGTGTCATGTGAACGTCGACTACATGATACTTCACCATTTATGGGCCTAGGGGAATGCATTGTGTATTTGGCAACTAATTGTGGGGTTGCCGGAGTGACAGAGACCTGAACCCCCGTTAGGACACCTTTGCACAAGGGAGCGTAGGATCTCAGAGTTTAAGGCTGTGGTTAGGTTTATATCTTAATTACTTTCCTATAGTTGCGGATGCTTGCAGGGGGGTTAATCACAAGTATGTATTAGTCCAAGTAAGGTCGGTATATTAGCACAGGTTCACCCACATAACACTTACAACACCAAAGAAGAGTACTCAGCTATTTGAAGCGAAAGCACTTGACAGAATTCCCATGTATCCTCGAGAATGTTTGGTCCTTATAAGTATTCCCACCGGCTTGTCCTTTGCTAAGAAAGGATTCGGCCACTTGCTACGTTTGTTCTTTGTCTTTATTACTTGCACTTTGTTTTGTTGCCTTATCTTAAAACCACTAAAAATCCGTTTTCTTAGTCTTTACGGAGATTTCCTATTCCACACCACTAGTCAACACCTTCGGCTCCTCGTTGGGATCGACACTCCTATTTATAGAAAGTACTACAATACACCCCCTATACTTGTGGGTCATCAAGACTATTTTCTGGCGCCGTTGCCGGGGAGTGAAGCGCTATTGAAGAGTGGAACTGGTAAAGGAAACTTCTACTGTGAGTATTGATTTTTGTTACTTCTTGTTACTCTATTTCCAATATGGATAACCCACTTGGTTTTTTGTTTGGTAAAACTACTACCACTGCTAGGGTAGTAGATGAACCACCACCTATTGAGATAAATCCTCTTAATATACCTACAAGTATTGTTGATCGTGTTATGGATAATTAATATTTTGGAGATGGAACTGTCCATCCTGGTGATCACTTGCTTTTTATCCATGAATTATGCGGGTTGTTTAAGTGTGTAGGTATCACAACTGAATAGGTGAAGAAGAAGTTACTCTCCATATCCTTGAAAGGGAGAGCTGAAGAATGGTATAAGCTGCTGAAGAATGGGCAATCCATGGAATGGGAGGAAATGACTTCTCTCTTTTATTCAAAATTCTATCCTCCCAGTGAAATTCATAAGGATAGAAATATGATATATAACTTTTGGCCTCGTGATGGAGAGATTACAGCTCAATCTTGGGGGAGATTGAAGTTACTAATGCTTAAATGTACTATTCATGAACTCCCTAACAATATTATTATCAATAACTTTTATGCTAGGCTTTCTCTTCATGATAAAGATTTACTAGATGCTTCTTGTGCTGGATCATTCACACATATGAAGGAAGAAGCTAAATGGGATCTACTAGACCGTATTCAAGAGAACACTGAAGCTTGGGAGAATGACAAAGGAAGAAAGTCAGGTATAAACTATGATTGTGAATGCATTAATTTTTTTATGGGAACTGATGACTTCCATGATATTAGTAATGAGTTTGGTTTTGATCCTCAAGTTCTTGCAAAATGTTTTAATGCTTTTTCCTCTTATATTGAAATTCCTAAGAAAGAGTGGGACAAGTACCACGCTCCTTATAAATACATTGTTACCCATGTTCCTGCTAGCATAGAGGTTTGTACTATTGATTCTATTTTGCCTGAACCTTATGTTGAGAAAATCCCTTTTCCTGCTAAGGTAAGGGAACATTCCATTATAGCTAATATGGTTAGGCAAAGTGCAAAGAAAACTGTGGAGCCCGATGAGCAAATTAGTATTGAGCCCGCGGTAGATATTGTGAAACATCTTGTCACTAGAAACATAGAGGATGAGCATATTGTCTTCTGTGAAGACGCTACTAATATTGCTTCTCATCCTAAAAAAGATAGAAAAGCTAGTGTCCCTGTGCTTTCTGTTAGAATTGGTAATCATAGCTATTATGGTTTATGTGATATTGGTGCTAGTTCTAGTGCTATTCCTTATGAGCTTTACAGGGAAATTATGCATGAAATTGGTTGTTGTGAGATTGAGGACATTGATGTGGTTATTCACCTTGATAATAGAGAGCAAGTTTTCCCCATTGGCATTGTAAGAGATGTGGAGGTCCTTTGTGGTAAGATTAAATATCCTGCTAATTTTCTAGTACTTGGTAAAGAAGCTAGTAAAACCTATCCTATTATCTATGGTAGACCCTTCCTGAATACTTGTGGGGCTATTATAGATTGTAGGAAGGAAAGAGTTTTGACTAAGTTTGATGGACAGTCTTATGAGTTTAATTTTTCCAAATTTGCCAAAACTCCTTATGAAAATGATCTGCCTAATGATGATTTCAGGGTTAAACAACTTTCTGCTATTTCTCTTGCTCCTAACAATGCCTTGCAGCAGTTTATGGAAGATCATGAAAGCGATGTCTTCATGAAGGAAAGCAATGAGATTGACGAGGTTTTACTTCGTCATCCTGAGTTACTTAAGCATAATCTACTTGTGGAAGATTTGGGTACCACACTACCACCTAAAGGGGACCCTATTTTTGAATTAAAACCTTTACCTGATGACCTCAAATATGCTTATCTTGATGATAAGAAAGTGTATCCTGTTATTATTAGTTCTAAACTTTCAGGAAAGGAAGAAGAAAGGTTATTGGAAATACTGAAGAAACACCGAGGAGCTATGGGTTATACTCTTGATGATTTAAAAGGAATTTCTCCCACTATATGTCAGCATGCTATTAATATAGAGCCTAATGCAAAGCCAGTTATTGAGCACCAATGTCGTCTAAATCCTAAGATGAAGGATGTGGTAAGAAATGAGGTATTAAAACTCCTTGATGCTAGTATTATATACCCTATTGCTGATAGTCAATGGGTTAGCCCTGTTCATTGTGTTCCCAAGAAAGGGGGAATAACTGTTGTGCCTAATGAAGATAATGAGCTTATACCCCAAAGAGTAGTGGTTGGGTATAGAATGTGCATTGGTTTTAGAAAGATAAAGTTACTAAGAAAGATCATTATCCTTTTCCCTTTATTGATCAAATGCTTGAGAGGTTGTCCAAAAAGACTCACTTTTGTTTTCTTGATGGTTATCCTGGGTTTTCTCAAATTGCTGTGAAAGCATAAGACCAAGAGAAAACTACTTTCACCTATCCTTATGGTACTTATGCTTATAGGTGTATGCCTTTTGGTTTATGTAATGCTCTTGCTACCTTTTACAGATGTATGTCTGCTATCTTTCATGGTTTTTGTGAAGAAATTGTGGAGGTTTTCATGGACGATTTTCCATCTATGGAACTTCTTTTGATAACTGCTTGCACAACCTTGATAAAGTTTTGCAGAGATGTGAAGAAACCAACCTTGTTCTTAATTGGGAGAAATGCCACTTCATGGTTAATGAAGGGATTGTTCTTGGACACAAGATCTCTGAAAGAGGTATTGAAGTTGATAGAGCCAAAATTGAAGCAATTGAGAAGATGCCTTGTCCTAGAGATATCAAAGGTATTCGTAGTATCCTTGGTAATGTGGGTTTCTATAGGAGGTTTATTAAAGATCTCTCCAAAATTTCAAAGCCCCTTACTAATCTTCTTCAAAAAGATGTAACTTTTGTTTTTTATGATGATTGTAAGGAATATTTTGAAACTTTGAAGAAAGCTTTGACTACTGTTCCTATTGTTCAACCACCTGATTGGAGTTTACCTTTTGAAATTATGTGTGATGCTAGTGATTTTGTTGTGGGTGCTGTCCTTGGGCGACGTGTTGATAAGAAGTTGAACGTTATTCATTATTCTAGTAAGACTCTAGACGCTGCTCAAAATAATTATGCTACTACTAAAAAAGAGTTCTTAGCTGTAATCTTTGCCTGCGATAAGTTTAGACCCTACATTGTTGATTCAAAGGTCACTATTCATACTGACCATGCTGCTATTAAGTACCTTATGACGAAGAAGGACGCTAAGCCTAGGCTTATTAGATGGGTGTTTCTTTTACAAGAGTTTGATCTGCATATTCTAGATAGGAAAGGTGCTGAAAATCCTGTTGCTGACAACTTATCTCGTTTGGAAAATATTTATTTTGACCCTCTGCCTGTTAATGATAGTTTTCCAAATGAGCAGTTGGCTGCAATAAGGGTAAGTCCGCATGAAAGTCCTTGGTATGATGATTATGCTAACTTTATTGTTTCCAAGTATTTGCCCCCCACTTTTTCAGCTCAGCAAAGAAAAAAATTCGTTTATCATCTAAGGCATTACTTATGGGATGACCCACATCTATATAAAGGAGTAGATGGCATTATGCGAAGATGTGTTCCAGAATTTGAAAAACAAGAGATATTGAGAAAATTTCACGGCAGTGCTTATGGAGGACATCATGCTGGGGATAGGACCACAAAAAAGGTTTTACAATCTGGATTTTATTGGCCTACCCTTTTCAAGGATGCAAGGAAATTTGTCTTATCATGTGACGAATGTCAAGGAGTTGGTAACATTTCTAGATGCAATGAAATGCCTATGAATTATTCTCTTGTTATTGAACCTTTTGATTGTTGGGGATTTGACTTTGTGGGTCCTTTTCCTCCTTCAAAAGGGTATACTCATATTCTTGTGGTTGTTGACTATGTTACAAAGTGGGTAGAAGCCATACCTACAAACAACGCTGATGGTAAGACCTCTTTGAAAATGCTTAAGGATGTTATTTTTCCTAGGTTTGGCGTACCTAGATATCTCATGACTGATGGGGGCTCTCATTTTATTCATGGGGTTTCTAGAAAAACTCTCGCTAAGTATGATGTAAACCATAGAATTGCTTCAGCTTATCATCCCCAAACCAGTGGGCAGGTAGAACTCTCCAATAGGGAAATTAAATCTATCTTGCAAAAGACTGCCAATAGATCTAGGGAAAATTGGGCTAAAAAGTTGAATGACGCTTTATGGACTTATAGAACTGCTTATAAAAATCCTATGGGGATGTATCCTTACAAAATGGTCTATGGGAAAGCTTGTCACTTTCCTTTAGATCAAAGCTTATTAGGCAGTGAAAGAGTTGAATAGATATTTTAAACTTGCTGGTGAGAAAAGATTACTTGACATGAGTGCCTTAGATGAGTGGAGAAGTGAAGCTTATGAAAATGCTAGACTCTTTAAGGAAAAAGTAAAAATATGTCATGATAGGAGGATTCTCAAAAGGGAGTTCCATGTTGGCAAGAAAGTTATTTTGTATAGGTATCGTCTCAGATTTTTTGCAGGGAAACTACTCTCAAAATGGGAAGGACCTTTTGTTATTAAGGAATTATATTGTTCAGGAGCTATCAAAATATCTTCTTTGAAGGATGACACAACACAGGTGGTGAATGGTCAAAGACTAAAACATTATATTTCTGGAGATTCTTATAATGAAGATGTTGGTGTTATTCAAATGGTGACTCCAGAAGAATTTATTATAAACCAAACACCAGAAGCTGTAGAGTTTGTATTTGAGTAGGTAAAAGAGGTGAAAACAGAAGGGTCGTGAAATCCTAATCTTTTTATATTTTTGATGTTTTATTACATAAGGGAAGTTACGAGACGGAACAGAGGAGGAAACGGAGGCCGGGGTGGCCAAAACCACCACAAGCGCGGGCCCACCTTGCCCCACGCTTGGAGGGGGCGTGCCTCCCTCGAGCTCCGTCTCCTCCTCGTTTTCGTATCAAAACCTTCCTTATGCTTTGAAACTTCGTAATATATAACCCCTCGGATTCCGCGAGGTTCTTGCATCGAGTTCTCGTTGTATTTTTGTTTCGATCTATTTCTGTCAGGCAAATTTTCAGTTTTGGAGCTACAATGTCTTCCTCTGTATCACCCATGGAGGATTCCTCTGCGGATGTCCTCAAACCATACATGTATGAGTTGAGTTTACATCCCAAGGAGTTGATTCTCAAAGATGGGAAGGTACAGATGAAAGAAGTTCAAGGCCCCAAGGGAGAAGGAAATCTGGAAGACATGATGGAAGCATTGGAGCGGGAGGTTTTTAGGTACAATAAGATGGCAGAATGCAAAGTGGATGTTATTCACAAGATAAGTTCAGAACTCATCGCCAAACACGAGGAGGAGGTGGCTGAGATCCGAGAATAAATGTTCTCGCTCTGTCAGACCACCAACCAATTACAAGCATAGCTCTACGACATACAAAATCAAAATTGTGAGTATGAGGCTAGATTTGATCGCATAAGCTCTACCGCTAGTTTTGGGATTGCAGAGACAAGGACATCCTTTTTGGATGGGGAACCTTTGCCTTGGAAGTTTTATGATGACAAAAGAACACCACCACCACCGAAGGAGTAATTCGTCATCAGGTTTAACATCAGCTTGGCTTGTTCCAAGCTTGGGGGGAGTGCCGTGGTATCACCATCATTATCTTTTATCTTTTACCTTTTTAGTGGGTTCATATCTTTGGTAGATAATTTATCTTATAGTTTGGTTTGCATGCGTAAGTATCTCTCCTTTAGTTGATTATCTATGTATCCCTTGGTGTGAGTGCCTTTATGGAATATTAATGAGAAGTTTCATCTTTTACTTTTTGCACTTCTTATTTTAGTTTGCAATCTCTATTATATGATGGATCTTGTTGATCAGTATTGGCATCACTTTGGGAGCATCAAGTAAATCTAAATTGGTTTTGGCAAACCAAGTTCTGGCCAGTAGCAATACTTTTGAGGTTTGAAATAAAAAGAGAAAAGCTTACAGGTATTTTGTATCATTTATTTTCTTTCTTGTTGGCTCATAAGCTTCGTATTCTTTATTTAAGATATTTTGTGTCTTCAAGGAAGATTGCATGTTTGGCTTTATCACTTGTAGGTTTGCTTGTTTCTTTCAACTTTTTTGCTCGCTACCTGGCCTTGCTAGCCAAAAACCTGTTTTGAGAAGGCATACTTCTCATGTTTCCAATCCCTTTGAACCAAAACCTTTGCCACTTGTGTCCACCATATCTACCTAGTAGCTTTTGCTATTCCAAGCAAATTCTCAAGCTTCATCGATCTTTCCAATTAAAAAATATTTTGTTATGTGAAAACTAGTTAGTAAAGCTCTCACGAACTTGATGGCTGATGGCTCAGTTGATGTGGAGCCTGTTGGGAACCCAAAGAGCAAGGTGTGAAGCAGCAAGCAGCAAGTCTTCCCTCAGTGGAGACCGAAGTTATCGAACCAGTAGGAGGAAGTAAACGTCACACATGTGTTGCAAGAAACGCGGAGACCTGCACAAAACAAACTCAAGACATCGCCCCAACGAATCAGTGAGGTTGTCAAGCTCACTAGTTTGTTGTAACAAAGGATTAAACGTATGGTGTGGAAGGTAATGGTTTGGAGCAAGTAAACAAGTAATAGTGGAAGATGTATCAATGGTAAAGATTGGACCGGGGTCCATAGTTCACTAGAGGTGCTCTCCTTAGATAAACAACATGGCATGAAGGGTAAACAAATTCCAGCAGGGCAATTGACAGGAGCTGAGCAAGGCATAACAATGCAATTACTAGTCAGAAAGATCCTATGAGATTCGATTGGGAAATACAACAATATATATAGACCGCCATCCAACTACATATATGACTAGAAGTCCACCTTCAGGTTATCATCCGAACCCCCTCCAGTATTAAGTTGCAAGCAACAGACAACTGCTTTAAGCAAAGTGTGTAAGGTAAACAGTCCACATGTTCCATGAACAAGAGACCGTTGGTTTCTCCCTAGTAGAAACAACACATCTACAACCGAAGAGATTTCTGTCACTTCCCTTGGAAACTAGAGGCATGAACACACTATCGAGCATAAATACCCCCTCTTGGAGTCACTAGCAACTACTTGGCCAAGATAGCTACTAACAACAAAGAGCATGCAAGATTACAAACAACACAGACGTGATAGAATCATAAAGACAAAACCATTAATCAAACCAACATAATAATCTCAATATCCATCGGATCCCCGCAAACACAACATGCATGATTACAAATAGATTAGATCTTGATCATGAACGGAGCTCACAAGATCTATACATGAAAGCACAAAGGAGGAGATATAACCATCTAGCTACTACATGGACCCATAGTCCAAGGTGGAACTACTCACGCATCATACCGGAGAGAAGGCCTCCGGGATGATCTCCCTCTGGCAGGGTGCCGGGAAGAACTTTAGATCCCCCGACCTAGGGACGATGGTGGGAGCGGCTATAGACAATTTCGTGGAGATTTGATCGGGTGCTTAGGTTTTTTTCATCGGGGGCTTCTTATAGACGAAGGGGGAGGCTGAGGCGGCGGCCAGGGGCGCCAAACCCTAGCCAGGCGCGGGGTGGCCCCCCCCCCGTGCATGTGGTGGGTCAGGCCACCCTGGCTAGCCCCTCCGGCTCTCCTCTGGACTTCTTGTTCCCCACGGAAAGTAATTTACTTTGGCGTTTGTCCCATCCAATTCCGAGAATATATCTTTACTAACTTTTCTGAAACCAAAAACAGCAGAAAACAGGCTTCTGGCACTGTTGCAACTTGTTAGTAGGTTAGTACCATAAAACATGTAAAAAGCACCTCAAAGTGTGGACAAGTAAAGCAAAGTTGATACTAAACAAGCATGGAGCATCAAAAAATTATATATACTTTTCCAACGTATCAACATCCCCAAGCTTAACTCCTGCTCGTCCTTGAGTAGGTAAATGATAAAAAGAATAATTTTTGAGGTGACATGCACCCTCACAATAAAGATCCAACCATTTGCAAGCATTGAAAGCTGGATCAAAGAACTCTAAACATGTGCAGGAAAGATGAAGTTCTAACAATAGGACATAGTAATGATGCATGCAACATGACAACTTACAAACAAAGATCATGAATAACATGCATTAAAAAACGTTTGTTTGTTTCACATACAGAAAACATAGCATAGTGGCAATCAGCTTCTCCCTCATAGAGTAGAAAATAGATGCATAGGACACCATCAAAGTTCACAAGGGTGACTAGAAACAAGTAGCACAAGAACAAGTAATATCACAATATGCATCAATTAATAAGCTTTGGAACACTGCACACAGAATGACAACTATGCTCTCTTAATGGTGCCTAAAGGTAGAAGGTGGAGACTAAAATAATGGTGGAAGAAAGGCCTTTTTGTAAAGTAAGCATGGATTACAAGTTTCAAAAAGAGCTTCCAAAAATTATGGTACTTGTTAGCTTTCAGCCCTCATTTCCCTATCATAAGCATCTTGAAGTGGTTAAGGTTAAAGTGGCAAAGCTGGAGTATATGCTTAACGAAGTATAAGTTGGCAATCTCAAGTCCCTTGAATATGAGGGCCACACCTCATGCATACTCAACATTGGGTCCAGGTAAGTTCTTGTCATTGTAAGTATTTGCATATCATTGAGAACCGCCAACGGGGTACCCCTTGCACACGGTGCAGGAGCTTTCCCATAACCAAAATGACAAGGCAAGCAGACAATGAACATCTCAGCAATCTTTTTATTTACCATATGCATAGCTTTTTATTGAGGATTCTTCATAGATAGCTCATTATGGTGATGTTGCAAGTTTCCACCATGATTAGGCATGGCTTAGGCTAGCGGCCCAGGCGTTTCTCTAATACAGGATACAAACTCCATGGACTTACAAGTTCCCTCTTTATTTCACACCGGTGACATCCATAGACAAAATAGCATGATATCAACTGAGTACAAAGTACAAGTGTAATGTTGAAAACGTTCCACGTGATAGCATGGTTCTGCTAATTCCAACTTATAAGTGCAACCATATACAACAAAGTTGTCATAATGGTTCAAGTTTATTAGGGGCAACGAATATAAAGTGTGCCATCAAGTTTGTGAGGGCTTTAATCACTAAGTTTTCACATAGCAAAATAGTTTTTAATTGGAAGATAGGTGAAAACAAGAATATACTTGGAATGGTGTAACACACCATGCATAGGAGTTTATAGTGGACACTTTGGAAAAACTTGGTTTATTGGGAGTTGGAAGCATGAGTATAACTTACTCATACAAGTGGAGGCTAGCAAAAGACTGGGAGCAACCAACTAAGAGAGCAATAATGGCCAAATCATGCAGTGCAAGAAAGCATACTAATCAAAGCAAAGAGTGGTACTACAAGTCAAGGACTAAATGATCATAGAGGCTGTGGTGACTTGTCATATTCATAACATGGTGTGAGCATGTGCCAAGTCAACCCAAGCAAAGCATTAAAGGAGAATACCACAATACTATGCTTTTGCATGCTAAAACAACGCATAATTTCTTCAAGGCACACTAAGCAATCCCAATTGTTTGGAACAAGACATGATACAGAGATAATCACTAAGCATAATGCTAAAAAAACACCTAGCATATCTTGCTAAAGTTTAAGTCACAGTCAATGCAAGCTCCTCTTGCACTTCAAGCAAGAACTTACTACTCCTTTCCAAACACCAAGCAAACTTATTTTCAAAACAACACAGCGAGAACAGGGATCCAAACTACTTTATTCAAGCGAAATAAACAACCTAAGCAAAGCAAACTAAAACTAAGACGCTCTAAGAACAACACAACTGTGCATGTAACAATAAAAAAGAACTGTCTAGACAGACCTGAGCTTTTTATTGATGAAGAAGGGGATGCCTTGGGCATCCCCAAGCTTTGACGCTTGTACCTCTTGGATATTTATTGGGGTGACACCATGGTGGAATCCCCAAGCTTGAGATTTTGTCTATTCTTCATACCATTTCATCATTCTCTCTCTACACCTGAAAATTTTCCTTCATACAAAACTTCACACAACCTTCATTAGCAACATTAGTGTATTCAAAAGATATTAGACCTCTGGAAAAGCTTTGGAATAGAAAGGCTTTTCACTAAAAACACAAGATACTGTAGTAACTCCTTCAAAAAGCTCAATTCACCTAAAGATAACTCAAAAAGGAATCAATAAGAAGAAAATGCAAATAATGGCAGAAATCTGTCAAAACAGATCAGCAGGTAGAAACCGATTTTTTCGAACATCTTCTGTTCCTCAAATAAAAAAGTGTTGAACTAACGAAAGTTAGCTAACATACTGGGGGATTTATTATTAAATTTTGAGCTCAATCCGAGTTATAGAGACTCCTAACAATTTTTTTTGGTGGAGGATAGAAATCTGTTTCGGGACAGCAACTCCCCAAATCTTACTTCCCTCTCATTAAAGGTCATTCTTGGCACAAAAAGCAAACAAAAAGGATAAGGAGAGGTCATTACTGAAGTAATAACTTCCAAGACTAAAGGAAACTCTTGGGTTATCTCCCAACAAGTACTTTTCTTTAACGCCTTTAAGTTAGGCACAAGAAGCAAGAAGAATCAAGTATTTTCAAATGAAGAATTGCCCCTCTTGTTCCTTCTTTTCTTACCTTTCTTTTTCTCTTTAGGGAATATATAATTGCTTACCAGAGGAGCAAAGTGCATAATGCCTTTTCCCATATCTATTACCGCTCCAAGGTGCTTCAATAGGGATCTTCCAAGTGTGATCTGTCCTTTGCCTACACATTCAATAACAAGATAGTCAGTAGACACCATTTTCCCTGAGATTTTTGTAAACACACCTTCAGCTATTCCAATGGGAAATATAGTGGCATTGTTGGTAAGAGAGATTTCCTCTCCTCCTTCAGTAAGCCCCCAAAGGCTCAAGGAATCATAAATATCTTTAGGCATGAGGCAAAATTCAGACATGATATCACAGCGAGCATCAAAAAGTGTAGTATTTACAGAGACTTTGATTGTGGGAAACCACTTTGAAGGCTCAGAATTTATGTGAACATAATCATGGTAAGCCCTAAGCGTGTGATAGCAACTATTCATAGCAGCAATACTAGTCTCAAGAGTGTTCAACCTGGCAAAAATATTTGTGAAAGAGGAATCAGACTTGCCAGGTGTACCATAAATCATGATTAATTTCTTTATGGCATCAAAAGCTTCGTCCTCGGTATATAGAAAAAAATATTTCTCAGCCACAGCATCCAAAGCATATCTATAACGAAGAGCAATACCATGGTAGAAACTATCAATAACCAAGCTAAGACTCATCTCAGGCTCAGTTTCCCTTTGGAGAGCAGAGATTATAGACCAAGCTTCTTTAAAACTTTCTTCACTATTTTGCTTAAAAGTGGAGATTTCTACCATAGGGGAAATAAAGGTTGGTCCAAAACCCGACATGGCAGCAACTAGAGCAAGAACTAACTTTTTTGTGATTTTGAATAAAGCAAGCAAACCAAACTAGACTATTTTTTGGGTTTTTTTGGAAAGAGGCAAACAAAACTAAGCAAAAGAAACAAAGCAAACCAAAAACAAAGTAAAGAGAAAGGAAGTGAAGGACTCCCCTTGTGAAGACGTCCTTAGCCTCCCCGGCAACGGCGCTAGAAAACTTGTTGATGGCTCAGTTGATGTGGAGCCTGTTGGGAACTCCAAGAGAAATGTGTGAAGCAGCAAGGAGAAAGTCTTCCCTCAGTAGAGACCAAGGTTATCTAACCAGTAGGAGGAAGGAAACGTCACACAAGTGTTGCAAGCAACGTGGAGACCTGCACAACACAAACTCAAGACTTTGCCCCAACGAATCAGTGAGGTTGTCAAGCTCAACGGTTTGCTATAACAAAGGATTAAACGTATGGTGTGGAAGGTAATGGTTTGAAGCAAGTAGACAAGTAACAGTGGAATATGTATCAATGGTAAAGATTGGACAGGGGTCCATAGTTCACTAGAGGTGCTCTCCTTAGATAAACAACATGGCATGAAGGGTAAACAAATTACAGCAGGGCAATTGACAGGAACTGATCAAGGAATAACAATGCAATTACTAGTCAGAAAGATCCTATGAGATTCGATTGGGCAATACAACAAGATACATAGACCGCCATCCAACTGCATCTATGACTAGAAGTCCACCTTCAGGTTATCATCCGAACCCCCTCTAATATTAAGTTGCAAGCAACAGACAACTGCTTTAAGCAAAGTGAGTAAGGTAAACAGTCCACATGTTCCATGAACAAGAGACCGTTGTAGCAACAACACATCTACAACCGAAGAGATTTCTGACACTTCCCTTGGAAACTAGAGGCATGAACCCACTATTGAGCATAAATACCCCCTCTTGGAGTCACTAGCAACTACTTGGACAAGATAGCTACTAACAACGGAGAGCATGCAGAATCACAAACAACACATACATGATAGAATTATAAAGACAAAACCATTAATCAAACCAACATAATAATCTCAATATCCATTGGATCCCCACAAACACAACATGCATGATTACAAATAGATTAGATCTTGATTGTGAATGGAGCTCACAAGATCTATACATGAAAGCACAAAGGAGGAGATACAACCATCTAGCTACTACATGGACCCATAGTCCAAGGTGGAACTACTCACGCATCATACCGGAGAGAAGGCCTGTAGGATGATCTCCCCTCCGGCAGGGTGCCGTGAAGAACTACAGATCCCCCGATCTAGGGACGATGGTGGCGGTGGCTACAGACGGTTTCGTGGTGATTTGATCGGGTGCTTAGGGTTTCTACATTGGGGGCTTCTTATAGGCGAAGGGGAAGGCCGAGGCGGCGTCCAGGGGCGCCAAACCCTAGCCAGGCGTGGGGTGGGGCCCACCCGCGCCTGGGGTGGGTCTGGTCACCCTGGCCAGCCCCTCCGGTTCTCCTCTGGACTTCTTGTTCCCCACGGAAAGTAATTGACGTTGGCGTTTGTCCCGTCCAATTCAGAGAATATTTCTTCACTAACTTTTCTGAAACCAAAAACATCAGAAAACAGGCATCTGGCACTGTTGCAACTTGTTAGTATGTTAGTACCAGAAAACATGTAAAAAGCACCTCAAAGTGTGGACCAGTAAAGCAAAATAGATACTGAACAAGCATGGAGCATCAAAAATTATGGAAACGTATCAATGACACACCTTATTTCCTTATCAACGTAAAAATTATAGACTTGAACCATTGTGTCATCGAAGTTGTATATGCTTGCATCTATACGTTCGAATTAGCAGAACCGTGCTGTCACGGGGAAAATTTTCAACATTGCACTTGTACCTTGTACACAGTTGATATTGTGCTCTTTTGTCTATGGATGTCAACGGTGTGAAATAAAGAGGGAACTTGTAAGTCCATGGAGTCTATATTTTGTATTAGAGAACGCCTGAGCCTCTAGCCTAAGCCATGCCTAATCATGGTGGAAACTTGCAGCATCACCATAGTGAGATATCTATGAAGCATCCTCAATAAAAATCTTTGCACATAGTAAATAAAAAGATCGCTAAGATGCTCATTGTCTGCTTGCCTTGTCATTTTGGTTATGGGATAGCTCCTGTACCATGTGCAAGGGGTACCCCGTTGGAGGTTCTCTATGATACACATGTACTTACAATGACAAGAACTTACCGGTAACTAAAGTTGAGTAGCATGAGGAGCGGCCCTCATATTCAAGGGACATGACATTGCCAACTTATATTTCGTCAAGCATATACTCTATCTTTGTGCACTTTAACCTTAATCATCTCAAGATGCCTATGATAGGGGCAACGAGGGCTCAAAGATAGCAAGTACCATAATCTTTTGGAAGCTCTTTATGACTTGTAATCCCTGCTACCCTCTAGAAGGGACCTTTCTCCTATTTTCTAAGACCGAGTCAGTAAACCTACTTCCTCTCTATCTCTAGCAAGCATTCGAGTTGTTGTGTTTCAAGCATTCATATGGTGATTTATTCACTCATGTTCTTTATCTTCCTTTGTTGCACAAAAATCTTATCTATTGAGTATTACTTTGAATGCCTACATTGAAAAACCTTTTTGAGCAAAGAGTGCTCCTGTTATAAAATTTCTACAAAAAGATTTTTATGGAACTGTTTGCCAGCTATTCTCTGACAAGGAACAAGAGTTTTCTAATTACAATTATGATTTATCTTTATGCATCTCTATTGCGACTCCTGTACTTGTTGCAAGCTAAGTTATATAATCGTGAGTTGCTTTCTTCTATGAGTAGTGTAATGGTAAGTGTGATGCTTCTTGTCTGTATTCTTTTATCGACACTTCACTCCATAAACCTGTGGACATGTTTACTGAGCTCAGTTTTCCCTTGGGGACAAGCAAAGGTCTAAGCTTGGGGGAGTTGATACGTCCAATTTTCATCACCATTCTATATCATAATTTGCCTCTATTCATTGATATATGTCTTATTATGAGGTAATATTTATGTATTTTCATCTCTTTATGCATGTTGGATTATTCTTGGAGGATGGACTGCCGGAGTCTGGATTCTGATGGAAAAAAGAGGTGTTTGATGCAATTTCGTGAAGATCAGAAAAATACCAGAAAAATATGGGAAAATAAGATAGAGGAAGCCAGAAGGGGAGGCGAAGAAGGGCCATAGGGGGCCTACACCCCCTAGGCGCGGGTCCCCCTGGGCCACACCTAGGGAAGGTGTGGCCCACCTGCTCGGCCTCCAACTCCGCCCTCTCGCCTATATCTTCCTTAAGGAACCCTAACACCAGGGCGACCACAGATAGACGCCGCCTCTATGGGGCAGAAAACACCTAGAGAGAAGGATCTCTATGGCAAACAGATTTCTGCCGAGGAAATTCCTTCCCGGAGAGGGGAGATCGTCGCCATCAACATCATCATCAAGCTAGGCTTCATCAGGATCATCATCATCATCCACACCATCATCTCCACCATCACCACTCCGTCCCGCTGTAACAATTGTGTTGGATATTGCTTTAGTTCTTAGGGGGACTTTCCCGGTGTTGATTACTATTGTAGTTGATGTTTGTGAGTGGAACCATTGGATTATTGTTTATGTTCAGATTGTTATTCATCACCATATCATCTTTGATCTTGATCCATATGATGTCTTGTGAGTAGTTCGTTTAGTTCTCGAGGACATGGGAGAATTCATGTTGTTATTAGTGGATTTGTGTTGAGTTATTATTCAATGGTTTAGTATTTAAGTTGTGGTGCTATTCTTCTAGTGGTGTCATGTGAACGTCGACTACATGACACTTCACCATTTATGGGCCTAGGGGAATGCATTGTGTATTTGGCTACTAATTGTGGGGTTGCCGGAGTGACAGAAACCTAAACCCCCGTTAGGACACCTTTGCACAAGGGAGCATAGGATCTCAGAGTTTAAGGCTGTGGTTAGGTTTATATCTTAATTACTTTCCTGTAGTTGCGGATGCTTGCAGGGGGTTTAATCACAAGTATGTATTAGTCCAAGTAAGGTCGGTACATTAGCACAGGTTCACCCACACAACACTTACAACACCAAAGAAGAGTACTCGGCTATTTGAAGTGAAAGCACTTGACAGAATTCCCATGTGTCCTCGAGAAAGTTTGGTCCTTATAAGTATTCCCACCGGTTTGTCCTTTGCTAAGAAAGGATTGGGCCACTTGCTGCGTTTGTTCTTTGTCTTTATTACTTACACTTTGTTTTGTTGCTTTATCAGAAAACCACTAAAAATCCGTTTGCTAAGTATTCACAAATATTTCCTGCTCCACACCACTAGTCAACACCTTCTGCTCCTCGTTGGGATCGACACTCCTATTTATAGAAAGTACTACGATACACCCCCTATACTTGTGGGTCATCAAGTCTTCATACCAGCAGCTCTCCTTTGATTGGGGCGCGTCTTCTTCTTTATCGCAAGCGCGGGACTTTGATCATTCATATGATGACCCACCAGCTTGGGGTTACTACCCGCGCTATTGAGCCCCATTTAGGCCAACAGCCTAAGCTTGGTGGGAGGTATACCGACATCACACTCATCTATATATCATGTTTCGTCGGTTCTTCGTATATCCATTGTTTCACTTTCTTTTTGGTTTTTGTTCCTGCTTTCTCAAAAAACAAAAATACCAAAAATATTTTCTTTGTTTCTCTTGGTTTGTTTCTTTGATTTTTAGCTTTGGTTTGCCTTAAAGAAAAATCCAAAAAGATTTTGCTTTGTTTATTTTCGCTTTGTTTGCTTGTTTGAAAAATCGAAAGTACCAAAAATATTTGTTGTTCTTCTTTGGTTTTTGTGAATTCTTTGCAGGGTTCAGCCGTCCTCAGTGGATTTTGGTTTCATGTTATTATTTAAGTAACACAAGTGAAGGGCAATAATGGAGATTAAGACAACTTGAGGTGTGGTAAGAGGCTGGTAACGAACTCTATTTGTTTTTATTTTTGTACATATACTCATCATTGTGAGCATGATTTTTCTGTCCATGTAATGTGTATGCTATTTATAGATGCTTAGTATTTCTTGCTCTCTTATGATTAGCTCCAGCTTGCTAATAGTTTGTAGCATGTCATATGAGTGTTTGTTTGCATTGTTCTATTCATAACTTGGTATGATATTGTGGTATCCTCGTCTGAATGTTTCATATGAATCTACTTTGCACATGCTCACGCATGCAGATGACTAAACAATAGTCAGTAAGCCTCGATGATTTATTTTGCCTCAGAGTTCTTGTATCATTTTCATGCCATAATTAGTCCTGTGTTGTTGCAAGCATGATTATGATAATTATTGCTCTCTCGTTTGCCGCTCCCTCTCTATTGCTAGCCTTCACTTGCACTGAGTATGATCTCTACTTGTGCATCCAACTCCCCAAAACCAATATTGCCAACAGTGTCCACCATACCTACCTATTAGCATCATTTGTTATTTCAGTGCACATTCTATATGCCTTGTTTTCTTCCAAATAAAATGTTTGTCTGTTTTGAGAAAGTTAGTTAGTAAAGCTCTCACGAACTTTATGACACACTTTATTTCATGCCCTTAATAATCCTGAACCATAGTGACCTGTCCATGAAAGTTATATTCTTGCAAATTATAGGCTGGGAGTTAGCAGAACCGTGCTGTCACGGGGAACGCTTTCAACACTTATGGATACATATCTAGTTGATACCTTGCTCTTTTATGTGCGGATGTTGTCGGTGTGAAATAAAAGGGGAGCTTGTGAGTTTATGGAGTATATATATGTGTTAGAGAAACACCTGGGCCGGTAGCCTAAGCCATGCCTAATCATGGTGGAAACTTGCAGCATTACCATAGTGAGCATCTGTGAAGCATCCTCAATAAAAATATATGCAAATAGTAAATAAAAAGAATGCTAAGATACTCATTGTCTGCTTGCCTTGTCATTTTGATCACGGGATAGCTCCTGTATCATGTGCAAGGGGTACCCCGTTGGCGGTTCTCTATGATATGCATGTATTTACAATGACAAGAACTTATAGGTAACTAAAGTTGAGTAGCATGCGGAGCGGCCCTCGTACTCAAGGGACATGGGATTTCCAGTTTATTGTCTGTTAAGCATATAACTCATATTGGACCTCACTTTCACCTTAACCACATAAAGATGCCTATGATAGGGGCAATGAGAGATCAAAGCTAGTGAGTACCTTACCTTCAGCATTTGGAAGCCTTTCAAACTTTTCAAAACCTTTTCACTTCCTTATTGACTCACCACTTATTCTATGAGCACCTTCTTGAGAGCATAGTTATTATTCTTGTGTTTGTTCCAAAACTTGGTTAATTATGTCATGACTTTGAAGCTTGTATCTCTGATATCTTTACTTCTAGTCTTCATGTGAACTTCATAGGTGCCTTGGCATTTATATTTTTTGTCTACAAACAAAGGCAAGTGAGATACCACTCTATCATACCTTATTATGAGCATTGCAATGTTTCTTATGTTTATGTTTCATGCTACTTATTATTATTGAGTTGGTTTATATTCATAGCTTGCAAGGACTATTGAGTAGACTTAGTTGCATACTTCTTACTATGAATGGTTTAAGTATCTACTCCTGTGCTGAGAATATATACATCATATGAAGCAAATGTGTACGTGAAAGTTCTTTTATCGCACTCAGTTTTCAACTGAATTGCTTGAGGACAAGCAATAAGCTAATTTTGGGGGAGTTGATACGTCCAAAACGTATCTACTTTCCCGAACACTTTTGCTATTATTTCTCCTCTAAACTTGTGTGATTTGGATACAACTAACATGGATTGATGTTGTTTTCAGCATAATTACTTTGTGTCTAGTTTTTGTCCAAAAAATCAACTATTAGGAAAAATCCCGGAAAATATGCCAAAAATCCTATTTCACCAGAAGATCCACGGAGCCAGAGTATGAGACGGAGTGGAGGCCTGGGGAGCCCACACCCCTGCCAGGCGCGGGCTAGGCCTGGCCGCGCCTAGGAGGGTGCGGCCACCCCAGGCACCCCCTCGGCCTCCCTCTTCGCCTATAAGAAGCCTCTTGACCTAAAAAACGAGGGGGTTTTGTCGTTTTTCCAGAAAGAGTTACGTTGCGCCACCACCACCAGAAGCCGCGATTCAGAACTAGAAACTCCGTTCTGGCACCCTGCCAGGACGGAGAATTTGGGGAGGATCATCGCAATTGTCATCACCAACGCCTCTCCATCAACCATCAGTGTTTCCCTCATCCATGCGTGAGTAATCCCCCGCTGTAGGCTATGGAGATGGTAGGGATTGGATGAGTTCTATCATGTAATCGAATAAGATTGTTAGGGAATGGTGCCTAGTATCTCTATTTGTGCTATTTGACTTTGTTGCAACTTGTTGTGCTTAATGCTTGTCACTAGGTCCCGAGTGCCATGATCTCAGATCTGAACTTATTATTGAATCATTATGATAGTATTGTTTGTGATCTTATCTGCAAGTTGTGTACACATATCATTGTCCGGATCCAAATGCCCCGAAGTGACGGAAATCGGGACAACCGGAGGGGATGGTTGTGGTGTGAGGATTACATGTGTTCATCGAGTGTTAATGCTTTGCTCCGGTGCTCTATTAAAAGGATCACCTTAACTGCCAGTAGTTCCCTAGAGGCCCCGCTGCCACGGGCTGGCAGGATAAAATAAGAATTTGTCTAAGCATCTTGTAATCTGTTAGAATGCCACTGGCCCGCCTGGTTGAATATAGCCCGTGCTACCGCCTCCAAAAGGCTGCATCCAGCACGCATAGGCTCCCGTTGCGTCTCCGGGAGAAGGAAAGACCAATCTTGGAATTAATGAGACATCATATGAATGACATGTAGAAAACGATTATTTGTGCTTATGTTAAAGATAACATCATTGCGACAATTCCATATAGCCCAAACAAGAGCACAAATGCCAATTCTAATCATTTCTTTCGAAGCACTATCCACCCCATTTAACCAACTCCCAAATATATTCGTTACATTAGTTGTAGGTGGAATGGTGAAAGTAAAATGAACTATCCTCCAAATCAATCTAGCCATGTGATAATTGAAGAACAAATGCTCAATTGACTCCGGTGAATCACAGAAAGCACACTTCTTACAACCATTCCAATTTATTTTAGCGAGGTTATCCTTAGTAAGAATGACTTTTTTTATAAAGGAACCACATAAAAATCTTAATTTTTAGTGGCACTTTGATCTTCCAAATATACTTTTGTAGAAAAATTGTATGACCATTCATATAATTTGTATACATAGATTTGACCATAAACGCCCCTGAAGCATCAAGCTTCCACACAAAAACATCCGAGTTTTCATTTAAACGCACACTCATAAGACGTTGTACTAGGTGTAGCCATTTGACCCACTTGTCCCCAACCAGAGACCTTCTAAACTCGATATTTAGAGGAGCCCCAGTTAGGATGTCTGCCACTAAGACGTTTCTTTGGCGGATAATATGATATAAAGAGGGATACTAAGTAGCAAGGGACGTTTACTCTAACCAAGTGTCCTCCCAAAAGCGGGTCTTCTTACCATCTCCAATTTTGAAATAACCATTGTTAAAGAAATTATCTTTAATCCCCATTAAGCCTTTCCAAAAAGGAGAATCAGTAGGATTAGCCGACAGCCGAGCTAAAGTTTTGTTCTGAAGGTATTTGTTTTGCAATATTTCTTGTCAGACCCCTTCTTCCGTTAGATGTTTATAAAGCCATTTGCTTAGTAAGCATCTATTTGAAAGTTCGAGCACCTCGATGCCAAAACCACCTTGATCTTTGGGTCTACACACGATGTTCCATTTTGTCAGGCAATACTTACGTTTAAGTTGATCATTTTGCCAGAAAAAACGGGAACGAAAGAAGTCTAACATTTTCTATACCCCTTTGCATAACTCCAGAAAGGATAACATGAACATCAGAAGGCTTGTTAGAATAGAATTAATTAGAACAAGTCTGTCTCGTATGATAGCACACTAGTAGAAAACGCCCCATTGGTCCCGGTTGGTAAGGGGCATTAGTCCCGGTTACCCAACCGGGACGGGGCAATCGGGACTAAAGCCCCAACCTTTAGTCCCGGTTGTCCCACCAACCAGGACAAATGGGGGTACCCGTGGCGTCGAGAGGAGAGGGTGGAGCAAATCCGGTTCGTAACCTAACCGGACAAATAACCTTCTCATGGCGGAGATTTATACATTTCTGCCGCGGCAGAGAATTCATTTTGGCAACTTTTGTTGCCGCGGCAGCATTTTTGCCACTTTTTGTGCCACGGCAGAGAATTCATTTAGGTTGTTTTATTGTTTATTTAGTGTTTTGCACTCATCAATGAAGGAACCATTATATTACACAACATCATCATGACAATATTACATTCGATACATGGATCGAGTTCATGCACTACATACAAAAGTTGCTCTTTTTACAATCCCTATTGTCTATACACAGCCGAATAGTATTCCCCTTTTGGGTTTAGGACTTCTGCATCCAAGAATCCTGCCAATTCCTCCTGAATTGCTCGTACGCGATCCTTTGGAAGAAGACCGTCCTGTAGACGTTCGATCTGATTTAAAAAAGGAGTCAGTCTATATGAATGAAACTAAACACAATTTGATTGTAATTAAAAACTATAGAAATTGTTTACGTACGTGGAGTTGCTGTAAATTTCTTCCCTTCTCATCGCACGTCTGCCGAATGAACTCGCAAACATAGTATCCACATAGATTGTTACCTGGTCCCTGTGTCAGGCACTTTACGAGAACATAGTTCAATCAAAATAATAATCAAGCATGATAATAAATGTATCAAAACTAGAATCAAAGAGATGCGCGGATATAGCTAGTGGTGCTTACATCTGGTGCTTCAAATGTAACCTCCGCTTTCCAAACACTCGTAGCCTTGTTGGTGAACCGTTTCCAAGCGCTGCCCGGCGAAGAAAACAAATAAAATAAGTTATTAATTACTTGATATCATAAAATTCATGAACGTTGCCGATATAGTGTCGTAATGATTAGAATTACCGCTGGAGAAGCATCTACATGTCCTTCCACTGCTCAAGGGGTTTATGTTTTGAGTCCATGACTAGTACACGGCCTTTGTCAAGTTGAATGGTTAAAAGAATATAGTGGAAGCTGCGAATGCATAACTAATCAATTATATACTTAACATCGAGTAAGCGAAACAGAAAAGTGTATAGAAGACAATAACACTCACTCGAAGTTGTAAGGAAAAAGTATTTCCCTTCTGGTTTCTTGAAACCTTAACGCGTGTACTATATTATCCTCCGTATCCTGGGGGCTTGTTTTGAGATTAGCTTCATGAACCCAATATGGGTCAATGAAGCCAATGTCATAGATTTGTCCTCTGCTGCATTCGAGAATCTTCATTCTGCATATTACAGTATGATTATATACATGCAATAAACAAGGTGAGATAGCTAGAGACTAAATTAATTACAAAATTAGTACTTACAGACAATAGGCACTGATGATCGATTTGTCCAAGGCGTCTTGATTGAATAATTGAAATAGTTCATTAAATTCAATGGATATCATGTCATCCTTTTCTTTCCCATGATGCTTTTTTGTAACCCTCAGCACTATCCAGTTAGCCCCGGCCTTTGTGGCATGCATGTACCAGTTATGCAATATTCTCATTTTTGTTGGAAGATTATTTACCTCCTCAGGTTTGACGAGAGGTTTGCCGTACTGGTATTTGTATGCTACTTCACTCACGGGGAAGTACTCTAACTGGGATAAGTACTGGGCAATACTCATAACTTGAGCAGCGGCAACTTCTCCGTATTGTGCAACTACCTCTGGATCATACTGCTCTTCGGCCCCATATTTGCTCGACCCCACATTGGTTTGGGAAATCACCTTGAGAGAGGCGCAAGACTGTTTTGCTTGTTCTCCAAGCTGGGCAACAGATTTCTCGCTTGCATCAGTACTGCTCTTCGAGGCTTTTTGTGCCGCATGTGACTTGAGAATAGAACGCTCATAGTCTGATGACAGCTTTGGCTCGGGTTGATGAAGAGTCTTTAGCATTTTCAACACTTTGGATTTTTCTTCTTTGGTGCTGGGGAACTCTAGCTCTTTCGGCCGCCTCAGCTTAGCGAAAAACGCTGTCGTTTCCGCATCAACGATCGCCGCAGTCTCCTCTTCAGTACAGTCATAAGCTCTCTTGGGAGGAACCTTTGGTACTTTTGGAAGAGGCTCTTGTTTACGTTTCGGCGATCGCTTACCACGACGCAGAGTAGCGGTACGCTTACGCTTTTTATCCTGAGGCGTCGGCGATGGCTCCCGCGGTGATGTCTGCTCCAGAGATTGGCGAGGCGACGGAGCCAGGTGAGGCGACAAAGACGGTTGCCGCGGCGGCGACGACCTCGCTGGAGACGGGTGAGGCGGCGGCGAATATGGCCTTGGCGTGTGATTTTGAAGCACGATACATTCCTTTGGCCATAGAATGGTGATGTTTGTTGCGTCTCCTAGTACATTCACATCCCCTTCACCTGCAGAGTAGTGAAGATCCAAAACTTCAAAGGTGGGCATGATTTCATCCACCCCAACAACAGCGTAGCCCTTTGTCGTGGTGGTGGCACGGCAGATGCCATGGGTAGGCTAAAGTATGGGGCCAATGGATGCTAGTGGGATCTGGGGAGGGAAGATGCAACTGTCTCTACACTCAAGCTGCCAAAGTGATGATCTTTATTTCTCTCTTGATGGGTTACAAATGCTCCTTGAGCTGTACTGAGGGGACAAGATGAATCTCCCGGCCTAACGGTGCTCAAAGAGTCGATCCTCCTCGTGGTCCAAGCCTCCCCTTATAAAGGAGTGCCTTGGGTGCCCTTAGGGCTGACAAGGCAAGCATATTCGTGGAATATGCTTGTCGCAAATTAGTAGTTCGGCAGCCTCCTTTACCTGTCGCCCTTCTAATGACGGCAAGGCTCCAGTGGCCCCCTCCTGCGTGCCTCGGGCTCCAGGACTGTCACCTCCGTGACCTCCATCTGCCCCTCTGACGCTGTGCATCCTTGTCTCTTGTGCTTGGCTCTGCTCTGATTCCTTCTAGCCTGCAGCTATAGTTTGACCTTGGGCTTCTCCTTCTCCTGCAAGCTTCGTATCACTCGGCCTTACCTCGTGTTACTCGGCTCGTTCTTCACCTGCATCAAGATCACTCGGGTAACCCGGCCGATTCTCTCAGTAACTCGGTCGGGTTACTACTTGATACATATACGTGGGCTTCTTGCCTCCGTTCCTCGGCCGACATATCCATGATTCGGCCGACTTGGACCAGAATCGAAACTAGACGGGATAGTACCTCTGTCTTTCCCGTCTCGACCTACCCGAGGTTAACCCCGACATTAGTCCCGGCTGGTGTGGCCTGTCACAATAGCTTTGGCGGGTTATATCAGCTTCATTATATTCTTTAGTCTTGTTTCCGAGTTATGCCCTCGTCCGAGGTTTCCTCGTTCCTTCCTCGCACGCCATGTCCCACGTGTCATCCCCATCATTGTTCTTCTAGTTTTAGGTCCTCTACGTTGCTTATCGACAAGCTACGATGAACTCAGACTGCTGCGCAAGGCCATGACGCCTCGGTGCCGTTCCTTAGGGATTGTAACCTCTCTTCGTGTGTGGTCATGGTGTGGCTCACACCGTCGTATGCGTTCGTCTGCACCCACGATCTACACGGATAAGCGCCACACCCACGATCCCACTTCTGTTCATGGCTTGACTATAAAGAGGGAAGCGCTTGTGGGATTCACCTTTCCCTTATCGCCGCCTCGTTCTCCTTCTTCCTTTCATTGGCGCGTTCTCTTGCAGTTCCGCCGCCGCCTGACCAGCCTCCGGCGAAGATTCCGCCATTGCTCGCTTTCTTTCGTTCAAGGCCCGCTTTGGCTCCGTCGCCGGTGAGTCCTCTCTGGCCGTCTTGCCCTGATCTTTCCCTAGATTCATCTGCTCCGTTTTCGTGCTCGGGCGACGGTTCCTCCGTTTCTTCGCCATTGTTTTCGTGCAAAGTTCCGACGGGGCCTTGCAGCTCTAAACTCCCCTCCGCCGCCAGTCTTTCCTCCGGCGATCTTTCCGGCGCACATATGTCTAGTTCGTTTAGCGGCGCTCTTGTCGAGGACGACGACGCTGGCTCCGGGCCCGAGCGAGGCTCGTGGCAGGGCTCTTCAGTCACGCGCCGTGAGATTGAATGGCTCATCCGGACTCGAAGGATTCCCGCCGAGGTTTCTTGCCGTTTACAGCCGAATCCTCTCCGGATCGAGAGGGCGGTATGTGGTTTTCATGTCTCACTTCGCCGCGCCGGTCTCCCTCTTAGCGATTTCGCTAGAGAATTCCTCGATTTCGCCTTCACCGCATCATCTTCTCGAACGCCATAGCTTCTCTTTCGCTTTCATCTCCGCCGGAGGGTTACTTGACTGTGGTCACAAGACATGTCTGGTCGAAGTTCTTCCAGATCCGCTCCAACGTTGTCCCTGACAAATCTCTGCACCCTTCCGAGAAGTTGCTCACCCAATGTGGGGCGGCGTCTATCACACCTCGGAGGAAATCCGTGTTCCCTCGTGTCACTGGGTTGGAGTCGTGCAAGAAGTGGCACAAATCATTCTTCTACGTCAAGAACAGAGGGGCGGAAGACAAGATTCGGCTCCCTCCATTCTCAATTGGCCCACCTTCTAAAGTGAACTGGCTCTATAATCCGAGGAAAACTCACGCCTTGGCCGAGGCCTTCGAGATTCGGCTTAAAGAGTTGATCCGGGCCGGGTTATGCGGCGAAGACCTGATGGCAACTTTCATTAGTAGCCGGATCTGCCCCTTCCAGCAGCGGACCCACAAGCTGTGCTACATGAGTGGTCCCCTTGACCCTAACCGAGTCTCGACCGTGGAGCTGGATAACTACCTTATTTATAAGCGCGTCCGAGCTATCTTCAAGACTGAGATGCCTGAGGATTGGTCTTGGGGATTAAAACCATTCACCCGCGATCGTCCGCCTCCCGAGGTAAGCTTAATCAGCATTGCTCTGTTATTCCACAGTTTTTAGAAACTGGTTTATCTAATTCTCTTTCTCCTCGTCTTGCAGAGGTTCGCAGAGCAGAAAAACGAGGACGCCGAAGTTCTGCAGCTCCCTTGGCCCGCGGACAGGAGTACCCCGGATACTGGCGAGCCGGACTCCGAGGAGTTCGTCCCTAAGTCGGATCCTGCTCCGGCTCGAGCTCGCGGCAAAACTTCAGCGCATGAGGAGGAAGGTGATTCGGACGAGGTCCAAATTCTTGAGGTAGTTGCCGCCATGCCTATTTCTTATGCATTTCCGGCTTCTACTTTCCCAGCTAATCCGGCCGGTCAGGTTCACGACGCCGAGCCTATTGCTTCCCGGCCTCCCGTTACCTCGGGGAAACGCGGGGCTCCTGCTAGTGCCTCGGAGGCGGTTCCTAAGAAACGAATGAAGAAATCCGCTCCGAACCCTCCCAGGCGCAAGACTATGCCTGGGGTCGCCGGGTAAGTTCTTTTGCCTATATTTCTTGTTTCTCTCTTTCTGTTTCTCATACTGACGAATCTTCTTTCTTATTTTTGCAGTGCTCCTCTTTCTGTTAAACCCGGCGGTCCTAGTATGACTAGCCGTCCGATTCGGCCGCCATCTCCTCCTCCCGCTGATGATACCAGGATTCCTAGTCCTATTCGTCCTGCTTCTCCTCCAGCTCCGAATACGTCGCCTGTTCGTCGCGATGTCCCTGAGACCCCTTCCATTGACCTGGATTCGAACCGGCCCTCCGAAGTTTTCGTCGAGCCCGCCGCCCCTTCTATGGGCCCCAGCGCTGCTACTGAGCCTCCATCTACTCCGGCAGTTTCTACGGCCATCCCGACCTCGGCCGAAAAGGTCGTTATCCCGGCGCCCTCTGCGACCTTATCCTCCGCTGCTCCTAAGGACTCCGTCCCTACTTCCGAGGCGCCACTTCCTGCTGATGCCTCTTCTAAGGCGAAAAAAGCTATTGTCCAAGACTTCTTCTTCAGAAGGTCTTGCCGGCTCTTCTCAAATGAGTATTGCCGACGTGCGTAAAGGGAGTCGCCTACCAAAGTCCCCGTTACCTCGGCCACCGGCAGCCATCTTGCTCTTCATAAGAGCCCTGCGACTGCCGTGGTCGGACCGCCTGCCCGGGGTAAAGTTTTAACTCGGACAGCTAGTGGGAACAGCCTTGGAGCGCTGGTTGAGTACGCCAATAAGCGGAATGTCACGATCGTTTGAGGGTAATCCAACAAACCAGCCCTTTCAGCTTTCTGACATCAGCGGCCGTTTTGACCATGCTGCCCAGTTCATCATTGATACCAACAAGATGAATGAGGTAATTTTTTTTTCTGAGTCTTAAATTATTCTTCAGATGTTACCATATGCTCTAGTCCCCAAAACTTGCAAGGAAATAACTTGTTGTATACTTGGAAGTTTGACTTAAATTTTTTCTAAGGTTCGTTAATCCGGCCATCTAGATCCGAGTTTAGTTGTGTTTTATTCGGACTTGGTTTAGCTTTGAATATCCAGCCATCTAGATCCGAGTTAAGTCCTGCTTGACTCAGATCTGGTTTAGCTATGAATATCCAGACACCTAGAGCCGAATTAAGCTTTGCTTGATTCAGATCTAATTTAGCTTTGAATATCCAGCCACCTAGATCTGAGTTAAGTCCTGCTTGACTCGGATCTGGTTTAGCTTTGAATATCCAGCCACCTAGAGCCGAATTAAGCTTTGCTTGATTCGGGTCTAATTTAGCTTTGAATATCCAGCTGATTCGGATCTAATTTAGCTTTGAATATCCAGCCACCTAGATCTGAGTTAAGTCCTGCTTGACTCGGATCTGGTTTAGCTTTGAATATCCAGCCACCTAGAGCCGAATTAAGCTTTGCTTGATTCGGGTCTAATTTAGCTTTGAATATCCAGCCACCTAGATCCGAATTAAGCTTTGCTTGATTTGGATCTAATTTAGCTTTGAATATCCAGCCACCTAGATCTGAGTTAAGTTCTGCTTAACTCGGATCTGGTCTATCTTTGAATATCCAGCCACCTAGAGCCGAATTAAGCTTTGCTTGATTCGGATCTAATTTAGCTTTTACTCGTTGATTTATCATTTTGCCTCATTACTCAGGTTGCACATGACCGGCGGACTGCCGAGTTCCATAGGTTGCTTTTTTCGCACCGCAAGCTGGAAGAGAAGTACGAGAAGGTTCTGCCCGTGGCAAAGAAGGCTGGTATGTCGATAGTTCCTTTTCCTTATTCCCAACTTTCTTATGTATTCGTCCACGGAATGCCGGCTTACTTCTTGTTGAATAGGTAATATTAATAACCTCAACATTCGCCTTGAAAAGAAGATCAAGAACCTGGAAGGTTAGTTTCCTTTCTATTTTACTCCTGCTCCTTCTTAATATATATGCTAAGGTTCCTTATTGCGTTTGGCTGTGGTAAAGCCGAGTTGCAAGACTTCGCAGTGTCACATCAAGATTGCATGCCCATGCTCGACGTGATGCTGCATTTTTAGAACAAAATGCAGTTCATTCAAGAATCGCAAGAAAAAGACGATGAGATAGCTCGCTGCGATCCGAGGTGGATACCCTTAAGCTCTCTCAAATCCGAACTAGAGAAGGTCGACCAAGAATTTTCCGAGGAAAAGAATCGGTGACTGGATCCGCAGAAAACAAAGAACTCCTTGAAGCTGCCGAACTTAAAACCCGGGGTTTGAGCGAGGAAATTGCTCGTTTTGAGAAAAGCAAGGCTGATTGGGCCAAAGATCTTCAGATAATGATGAGCTACATTCATCGTAAGCTACTTGGCATGGCCGAATTATATTTTTCTTTTTGTCCCCGCTACCCTTTGACACGTTCATGCTTTGCGCAGATCATTTCCCCGAGGCCAAGCCCGTGAGTTCTAAAGCGGTTCTTGCAGCTCGTGCTCGCCGAGGTGAACCTGTTACCGTTGATTCAGAATATTCAATGGAGGATTACTTGGTTGCCGTTGGTGCCGCAGTTGGTCCGATGAAAATTATGGGCCAAGACTTGGTGCAGGCCGCTATCCGAGCTTACCATGTACTCTGGCCGAATACCTCGGGGACTCCTGATATCAACGAAGTCAAGTTATTGGTGACAAGGCTAATGGCATCTGAGAGGCAGTTGAGTCTTTGGAGAGAATCGGCGTCTTTGGTGCCGACATGGCCCTTACTGTTATCATGTCATGGTATGAAGACATCTCTCTGGACATCCTGAGAAATTTGCGCACTGGCTCTCGCTGGGTTGAAGATCCCACTTTTGTTGATCTTCGGCAAGCCCGGGCGTTCCAACTCGTCGAGTACGCCGACGTGCACACTTGGAATGAAGGGCCGAGTTTTCTCCCAGACCCGGATCAGGAGGTTGCGGCTGAGGGTGCCTCGGATGATGATTCAGCGGAGCAGGGGGAAGGTGAAAATGATTCGGCCGCATCTGATAGCTCTAGCTCAAGCTCGGACATCAACGGCGATGCGCGGTCCTCTTCCTAAGGTACCGGGCATTCTACACGGATCGACGCCTCTGAACAACCTCGGACTTCCGCGAAGTTGCACTGGTCACGGAGGCGAGGAAACCTCGCGAGGTCCTCCTACCTGGAGTGCCCGCGACTTTTGAGCAAGTAGCTGCCTCTCCAACGAACAACGCCTAAGTTATTTCCGATCCCTGGTATGCCGGGCGTATGATGTAGGCGAAAATTTTGTCAACTCTCTGTATGATTTGAATTTATTTTGCCATGTACTGTTGTGACATTTGGTTAAGTGGATGCTCGTCCGAATTCCTGCTTCGCTGGCCCTTAATTTCTTGACCTCTTAGGGCTTAACTTTGCCTTTATTTTTTATGGTCTTATCCAGGCATGAGCGCTGAATACCTATGATATTTATCTGTTCTGAACATAAGTTAACTACTTCGTTGTGGAAGTATGTAGCAATCGCTGGATCGTTGTTTATTGTCCAAAACTTCCCCATGTAAATCAAATTTCAGAGGTAGTATAAAACTGATATGAGTGCGTTCAGCATAAGTTTGAGGTAGCACGGTAGTCCCGAGTTGCTTTAGATGCCGAGGTTTAGGTATCAATCTAAATTGATATATCATATGATAGTCCCGAGTCAGCTGGGCGCCGAGGTTCATATTCGTAACATGAAAGAAATACAACATATGGCGCCCCCGAGTCCTCGCCTGGGCGCCAAGGTTCAAGCACATAACGCGAAAGAAATAAATATAACATATGGCAGTCCCCGAGTCATTGCTCTGGGTGCCGAGGTTCAAACACATAACACGAAATAATATAACGTATGGCAGTCCCCGAGTAACTGCTCTGGGTGCCAAGGTCCAAACATATAACACGAAATAATATAACATATGGCAGTCCCCGAGTAACTGGTTTGGGTGCCGAGGTTCGAATACATAATATGAAATAAATATAACCTAAGGCAGTCCCCGAGTCACTGCTCTGGGTGCCGAGGTTCAAATACATCATTGGATTTTGACTTTGAGATATAATGCTACGAGTAGAATGGCCAAAGTAAAGCCACATTCCAGGCGCCTGTTTCTTCACCGTTTTTGCGCCTTGTTCTCTCCGGGGACCGAGGTCGATTAGATAATATGCATCGTTGTGCAATGCTTTGCTCACAATAAACGGTCCTTCCCATGGGGTGACAATTTGTGCATGCGCCGTGCGTTGCACTAGTCGGAGGACCAAATCTCCTTCTTTGAATACTCTTGGATTCACTTTCTTGCTGTGATACGCCGCAAGTTCTGTTGATAAATAGCCGATCGTGATAATGTCAACTCATTGGCTTCTTCCAACAGGTCTCGACATCTTGCCGAGCTATCTCATTTGTCTCGAGGTTGTGTCTTGAGCAACTCTTGGCGAGTCATATATTATGTCGGGGAGATGCGGCCTCTGCCCGTACACCGAAAGAATGGAGTGTAACCTATTGATCTATTCGAGTAGTCCGAAGGCTCCATAACACTACCGGGATTTCTTGATCCAACACCTGCCGACCTTTGCAAAGGTTCAACAAGTCGTGGTTTTATTCACGATAGCACCAGTCCATTAGACCTTTCCACTTGTCCATTGGATCTGGGTGAGCCAGAGGCAATATCTAGTCTTATGTGCTTCTCTCGGCAAAATCTAGCGAAAGCTCCTACGCAAAGTTTGTGCCATTATCCGTAATAATACTATGCGGTACCGTATCTCAAGATGATATCCTTGAGAAATTTCACTGCTGTGTGCCCATCACACTTTTTAATCGGTTTTACTTCAATCCATTTTGTGAACTTGTCTACCATAACCAACATGTGGGTCATTCCTCCTCGCGCCGGCTTGAACGGTCCCACCATATCTAAACCCCATACAGAAAATGGCCAAGTGATGGGTATTGTTTTAACTTTCATTGACGGCATATGTATTCTGGTTGCGTATCTCTGACACCCATTGCATTTCTTAACTAATTCTTTTGCCTCTTTTAACGCTGTTGGCCAGTAAAATCCATGCCTAAATGCCTTGGCTACTAAAGCGCGAGATGAGTCATGGTGCCCACATTCTCCTTGGTGTATGTCTAGAAGGATCTCCTGACCTTCTGTCGAACTCACGCACTTCTGCAATACGTTTGTGACGCTTCTCTTATATAACTCATTGTTTATGATTGTATAGGCTTTTGCTCTTCTTATGGTTTGTCTAGCTAATACCTCATTACTCGGCAACATCGCGTCTTTTAGGTAAGAAAATATGGGTTGCGCCCATATCGGTGTTACTCTTTCTGAAGTGATCTCACTGTCTATCTCCATGTTTTCTGCCGACGTATATACCTCGGCTCTCTCCATGATTGTGATTACCTCGGCTGTCCCCCTCTTTAGGGGTTCCGAGTCTTTCTGCGGATCTACCTCCATTGGCGTGTGATTTTCTGCAGAACTTGCTGGGATAAAGATTGATTCGGATTCTGGTGATGGGATTATTGATGGTTTCCTGAGGTGCTCCAGGGCAATACCTGGCGGAATTGACTGCCGGGTTGATCCTAATTTCGACAATGTGTCGGCAGCGTCATTTTCTGCTCGTGGTATGTGGTGGAATTCACATCCTTCAAAGTATCCACTGATTTTTTGCACATGGAATCTGTATAAAGCCATATTAGCATCTAATGCGTCCCAACTGCTCGATACTTGCTGTACTACTAGATCCGAGTCACTGTAGCATAGGATTCGGCGTATACCAATTTCTTTTGCCACTTTTAGTCCATGGACTAGCGCTTCATATTCAGCTACATTGTTGGACGCAGCAAAATGTATTTGCAGTACATATTTCAATTGATCTTTTTTAGGCGAGGTTAGCACTATTCCTGCTCCCAAACCATTCCTTAGTTTGGAACCATAAAAATGCATTGTCCAGTAATTTGGATCTGGCAATGGTGGCTCATACTGCACCTCGGCCCAGTCTACGAGAAAGTCATGACGACTGATTTGATTGCATCTCTTCTATCAAATTGTGGAGCATACGGTGATAACTCGATCGCCCATTTTGCTATTCGCCACTTGCATCTTTGTTGTTCAATATGGCTATGGGTGCCTCACAGATTACTTTGATGGGGTGCTCTTCAAAGTAATGCTTAAGATTTTTGCCGACATATATACTCCATAAGCCATCTTACGATAGTGCGGATAATTCGCTTTGAAGTGGATAATACTTCACTTAGATAATACACCGGCCTCGAATTGACTTACCATCTTCAAGTCGTTCCACCACAAAGATTAACTACTCGATTGGTAGCCGCTACATAGAGTAGCATAGGTTCTTCGATAATGGAGAAGCTAAAATGGGTGCCGTAACTAGCATCTTTTCAACTCATGAAATGCAAGGTCCGCTGCATGAGTCCAAATTGAATTTGTCCGACTTTTTCATCAGCTGATAAAGTGGCAGTGCCTTTTCTCCTAGCCGACATACAAATCGACTAAGCGAGGCCAGGCAGCCCGTGAATTTTTGTACATCGCTCAAACATCTCGGCAATTCCATTCTTTCTACTGCTCTTATCTTTGTTGGATTAGCCTCGATACCTCGGCTGGACACAAGGAAACCGAGTAGTTTTCCTGCACGCGCCAAATGTGCATTTCTGGATTAAGCTTCATTCGGAACCTTCTCAGGTTCGCGAAAGTTTGCCGTATATCTTCTAGCAAGGTTTTGCTCTCCTTAGTTTTGATGACCACGTCATCCACATACACTTGTACATTTTTCCCTATCTGATCATGTAAGCATTTTTGCATGCATCTTTGATATGTTGCTCCTGCATTTCGCAGGCCGAATGGCATTGTGCGATAACAATAAGCCCCGTACGGGGTAATAAATGCAGTCTTTATTTGATCGGCCGGATTTAACGGTATCTGGTGGAAACCAGAATACGCGTCTACAAATGATAACAGCTCACAGCCAGCGGTCGAGTCAATGACTTGGTCTATTCTAGGCAATGGAAAAGGATCTTTCGGACACGCCTTGTTCAGGTTGGTGTAGTCGATACACATTCGCCACACAATGGCTACATTGGGGTCATCTTTTTTCTTTTCTACTAGCACCGGATTTGATAACCAATCCGGATATAGCACCTCCATGATGAACCCGGCCGCGAGGAGCCGAGCTATTTCATCCCCTATTACTTTTCTCCTGTCTTCGGCGAAGCGGCGGAGAGGTTGCTTCACCGGCCTTGCTCCTGGCCTGACGTTTAAAGAGTGCTCAGCCAACTCCCTCGGAACACCTTGCAGATCTTGAGTTGACCATGCAAATATGTCCCGATTCTCACGGAGGAAGTTGGTGAGCTCGCCTTCCTATTTAGCGTCAAGGCCTGCACCAATAGTAACAGTGCGCTCTGGGAATTGCTCATCAATCTGAAATTTCTTCGTCTCTTTAGTTGGCTGAAAAGAAACACTGCCATGAGGGTTGGCCAGTGCCGGCATGTTCAACTGTGCTGACTGAGCGAGGGCTGCTACCTCCTGAATCCTTTTCTTTTCTCTTGCTATAACCAATGACTCAGCCAATTTGACCCGCTGAAGCACACCATTGACTTCTTGTAATCCCTCGAATCTGTATCACCCCTTGTGGTGCAGGTAACTTCATCTTTAGATAACTTATATGACAGTTGCTCATGAATTTGGCCAAGGGTCGTCCGAGTAGAGCATGATAACAACTTTCCAGATCCACCACTTCAAATTCTAAGTTTTCTGCTCAGTTATCTCTTGTGCGAATAACACGTCCACTCGGACTTTACCGATGGGCTCACATGAAAGCCCTGGCACTATCCCATGGAAAGTTGTCCTCGTGGACTGCAGCATATTCTGCGATATTCCGAGTTTATGCATGGTATCTTTGTACATGATGTTGATACTGCTCCCATTGTCGATGAGTACTTTTGAAAATTTCACATTGATGCTTGGTCCAACAAATGTCGGATCCAACACAAGTGCATATGATCCTGGACTTGGCATTATTCTGGGGTGGTCTTTCATGCTGCAGGTCACCTCCTGATCAGACCATGGCTGGTATCTTGGTACTGCCGGCACAACTGCATTCACTTCCATATGCCGGCGCTGCACACTTTGCTTGTCCTGCTGTTCTGTTGTGAACACACAATAAGACTGGTGATGTTCCATGTAATCATTACGTCCGGTATTTGCCGGATTCATCCTTCCGTCCTGGCCCTGGTTCATTACTTGATGCACTGCATCCCTCCGATCCGAGTTTTCGTACCTAGGGGGAGGGGGCGGTAGCATCAGTTGCTGTGTATTTGCTCTAGTTAATTGCGGCTGATGCTGCTGTTGCACCTGATGGGGAGCCTGAACTCCTGCTGGGTTCCCCATCGCATTTTTCATCCAGGCACATTGGCGGGTTGTATGATTGGCTGGTCTGGATGGGTTTGATGTGTGAAATTTGCACGGCTGATCTAACATGGATTCGAACGTATACTTCGGCCTCTCTTGCCATTGCTTCTTTTGCTCTGGGTCCATTGCCTTTTTCCCTCATTTCTTGATGTCCACTGTTGAGGTCCATTTTTCTGTCGTTGAGTTGCTCCGTGACTCGGCTGATCTTGTGCTACTGCCGCCACCTAGGCCGAATTATATCTATAATCCGGCCTCTCCTCTCTTCTTCTTCCTCTGAAATCACGCCTGGATGACCCGGCCAATTCTCTCGCGTACTGGTCCTGTTGCTCACGATGATCTGCCGACATTAATTCCGGTTGGGTTGGGTCGCCCAATGCATAGGAGTCTGCTATTCTGATAGTTTCTACCAGTGTGGTTGGCATATCTCTTTGCAGGCGTTTCCACAACACGCTGGCATAACGGCAGCCTTGCGCGAACCAAGCGATTGCTTGCGATTCGATAACTCCCTCACATGAGTTTCTCAGGTTGCACCATCGAGTTAAAAACTCTCTATCCGTTTCATTCGGCCTCTGCTTGCACATGGCTAGCTGTTGTGGTCTATTTGGTCTCTTGTATGTGCTGGTAAAGTTGCTGACGAACATTTCTTCGAAATCTAACCAGCAGTTGATACTGCCAGCTGGTTGATTATTCAACCATACCCTGGCTGGTCCTTCCAACATCTGTGGGACATACCGCACTGCCCATCTTAGGTTGCCACCGCTATCTTCACAGCGGTGGCATAATCAATCAACCAGTCTTGTGGCTTGGTACTTCCATTGTATGTTTTTGTGCCTCTTGCTAACTGAAAATTCGGCACTGGTGGTTCGCCCATGATCCGTGGTCCCAAACCTGTCGGACTGGTGGACCTTGCTCTTCCAACAACTCGGACCGGTATAGCCGATCCAACTTTACTCTTGCATCACTTGGCAAATCTGCATGTGATTCTATCCTGTATCCCATAGTGATTGTTTCCACCCTAGTTTGCGTATTCCACCTCGGAATATCCATCATTGTACCTTTCATTCATCTGATTGTGGCGAGCTGGCCTCACTTCTCTTTCCTGCCGAGGCTCATGTCTTGGTTGCGTTGGGCGACACTTCTCTCCTTACCGCCGGGGTGCGGTTCTCATGATTATCTCTTGCGGGTTCTCTCTGCCGAGATCCCCATTGCCTCGGCCCCGTCCTTTTCCATACTACCGTGGTTTCTCTCCCACTGTTACCTCGGCTTGCATTGCCTCTGTTTCATTTGCCTTTCCAGCTATTGCGGGTCATATGGAACAATTTGCTTGTTCCTCTTCCACGAGGTTACCGCTTTTCTTTTCGAGCGTTGTTTCGGTGAAGATGTACCGACGCGGATAAAGCAGTGCTGCCCTAGAATGAACCATCCGTGAAGCCCTGGTCTTGCCGGTTAGTTCTGAGTATTTCCTCATTTTGCTGGTTCGCGATGCACCAGCTCATTCACTCTTTCTTGTTGTTTCGCCGAGCTTCCCGGTTAACCCTCTAATTCCAATGCTGCGGCATTTGCCGCTCGGTTTTTCGCCGTTTGTACCTCGGCAAACCCAAATCACCGATTCTGCTGCGTGAGCTTCATGCTCTTTGTTAATGTCATTCATGAGGTTCTTCCCTCTTAATCTTAGTTCGTCCACCCGCTCGGGTGCGATATCAAGCTTATTAGCTATTGCATATTCTCTCAGGGTCCTGTTCAAGGATTCCTGCAGAGCTGATACTTTTTTGGCCTCTACCAGCACCTTTTGCCTGGTTTCTTCTAACTCTGCCTGAGCATTTGCCGGATCAAGTATCGGCGCTACAGGTGTGGTTAAGTTTTCTATAGTCGCCTGAAGAATGTTCTCTAGTCTTTCCAGAGGTGGCCCTCTCACTCTTGGAGCCTTTGGGGTGGTGTCATGTAGCTCGGTCGGGTTCGTCGCTGGCGGAATTACCTCAGTGGTTTGCAGTGTGGTCTGCTTGGGTGCGCCTTGTGCGCCTGCGGCGGGTTCTCTGCTTGACCCGGCTGCTGCTGCTCCCGCTTGAGCTCCTGCTGCGACCATCACCTCGACGCTGCCTGCAGGATGCTCTCCCGATGGACGGCTCGCCGCGATTCGAGGTGGCTCTCCTGCGACAACAACCTGGTGAGGATAAATGCCGGTGATGTCGACGCCGACGTAGACCACTGCTCGCCAGCCGATGAAGACCCATTGCGGGAGTTTCCCCCTGAAGCTTCCTGCATTGTCTCTGACATAGTCGCAGAGACCAAGTCTCTGGACCAAGCCAGAAACAACGCGCTCGCCGGTGTTGATGAAGTTTCCCGTCCGGATCACAACTCCAGCTAGCACCGCTGCTGGCCCCACGGTGGGCGCCAACTGTCGTGGTGGTGGCACGGCAGATGCCATGGGTAGGCTAAAGTATGGGGCCAATGGATGCTAGTGGGATCTGGGGAGGGAAGATGCAACTGTCTCTACACTCAAGCTGCCAAAGTGATGATCTTTATTTCTCTCTTGATGGGTTACAAATGCTCCTTGAGCTGTATACAGGGGGACAAGATGAATCTCCCCAGCCTAACGGTGCTCAAAGAGTCGATCCCTCCCTCAGGGTCCAAGCCTCCCCTTATAAAGGAGTGCCTTGGGTGCCCTTAGGGCTGACGAGGCAAGCATATTCGTGGAATATGCTTGTCCCAAATTAGTAGTTCGGCGGCCTCCTTTCCCTGTCGCCCTTCTAATGACGGCAAGGCTCCAGTGGCCCCCTCCTGCGTGCCTCGGGCTCCAGGACTGTCACCTCCGTGACCTCCATCCGCCCTCCGACCTGTGCATCCTTGTCTCTTGTGCTTGGCTCGCTCGATTCCTTCTAGCCTGCAGCTATAGTTTGACCTTGGGCTTCTCCTTCTCCGCAAGCCAGTATCACTTTCGGCCTTACCTCGTGTTACTCGGCTCGTTCTTCACCTGCATCAAGATCACTCGGGTAACCCGGCCGATTCTCTCAGTAACTCGGCCGGGTTACTACTTGATACATATACGTGGGCTTCTTGCCTCCGTTCCTCGGCCGACATATCCATGATTCGGCCGACTTGGACCGTAACTCGGAAACTAGACGGGGATAGTACCTCTGTCTTTCCCCGTCTCTGACCTACCCGAGGTTAACCCCCCGACACCCTCTGTAACCGGACGACAGTGGTAAGTTGGTGTGGGTCCAATTGGTAAGGCATAGCCGACCACCACCTTCATTGATATGTTCACAACTTTGACATGTAGCTCGCAGTGTGTCATCTCTGTGATATCATCCACTGGGTAGCCAATAGGAGCCATCGTCGGTGCACCATCATCATCGCCATTGTCATCACCCGGGACCTCGGTGGAAGCCACACTGCTTTTTTGATTATTCGATAGGCCGGTAGCATCGAATGCAAGGCTTCTTGAGATGGGCCGGTAGTACTTTGCTCTTTAAGTGCGTTAATTTCATATTGTTGTTGCTTTATTCGTTCTTCAATTATACGCATTCGCTCTTTCTGAATATCTGCTTCAACTTCCGCCCTGTCCTTTCTCCTCTGACAGCTTCTATCAGGATATTTCTTCCTCTCTTCGGGAAACCCAGTCCTCCATGGTTTGGAGCCGCTTGTGCCTCGTGTTCATCCATCATGTTCCTTATTTCCAAGGGCGAGTGTGAGCTCATCATTCTCTCTATCAGGAATGAAGTCCCCATCCTTAACAGCCTTTACTGCTTTTCTCATCTTCTCGATTGGCAAGGGGTCTTCTTTATGTCATATGTTATATATACACTTCCCTTCCGAGTCCAACATGCCCCCATGCCCGTAAAACCAATTCCTTGCACAGTCTACCCAATCGTCTGTCTCTAGGATGATCTTTTTAGCACGCAGTTCATTCTCAAGTTTCTCCCACTTAGGAATGCCAGCCCTGTAGCCACCTTGGCCCATAGTATGGTGATACTTCTTATTAGCAGCATTCAGCTTATTCAATGCAGACATTTTCTTATATTTTTCTGATGTCTTGTATTTCACAAACTCAGCCCAGAATGGTTTTATCTTCTCAAATTGAATATCCTTGAAATCGGGAGTCTTCTCTTTCACGACATAGTCAAGGTGCAATCTTTTCTTCCAGTTGGTGAAACACTGGGCCATCTTCTTCAAAGCCCACTCCCTGACCTTAGCCTCCATGGCTCTCCCATGTTCTAAGGCGTCCTCAACTGGATCCTCCGCATTTGGATCCAGCTCTATCTTCGGTAGTTTGAAATTAACCATGAGCCTCTTCCACAGTAAATCTTTGGCGTGTTTAGGGACAAATAAACATGTTCCCTCTTCTTCCGCATCAGCAGGCCTATTCCAATTTCGAATGGTGATCGGGATTAAGTCTACGATTACTCCGCATTGTGCCACAAATTTGTTTGCGACAACTTGGAGCCGCTTCTTTTGCCTTCACGACATCTTCGATCCTGAACCTCTCATGGTCTTCCAACTTTTTGGTTGGGCCTTGTCTGCTCTTTTCAGTAGATTTCTTCGATTCGGAGGGCTAAAAGAAGAAAGATCGTTGTTACTATCTCTATATAGATAGCAGATGATTAATTAATGAATTAATTATATTACATGCACCTCGCCATAGCGATCGTCTTCTCGATTACACAATGCATCGCCTTCTCCCTCATGGAAGGCATCACCTTCAACCTCAAACAAGTCGCCTCTTCCGGCAAAAAGAGGATCACCCTCACCGGAGTTGTTCAGAAACGTCGATACATCTAAATTTTCTTCCCGCGGATCACACCTTGGATCAACTCTTCCTTTTCTTCGTCTCTGTCGTGTGGGTCCATATTTTTTGCATAGGTGGAAAAACGGATAAACCCTAATTCAGAGAAACCCTAATATATACATACACAATAATAAAAATATATACATACACACTATATATACATACACACTAAAAGGGAAGGGGCGGCTGGAGCGCGTGGCGATGGACGGAGACGGAGGCGCTGTGGCGGTCGGGGAGGAGGGATAGGCGGAATTCTCAAACAAGGATGATGATATGACAAGTTGAATTGCATTGAAATTAAACCCTAAAACTTGCTCGGCAATTTAAACAGGGTTCCGAGGGTTGAAAACCCTAACTCGGGAAACTCCGGAAACACATGAGAGGGGTTGATTTAGTTATCTAATTAAACTTGTTATTAAAGTTGATTAACAATGCATGATTATAGCTTAAAAAGGTAGAACTCATTTTTCTGAACATTTTGGTATATTATTTGTATTTTTCTGACTTACAAATAATAAGATATGAATTTTACAATATTTAATCATTTTCTGGAATTATAAAACAATTTATTACATCAGGATGACGTCATAAATAACACAGGGCTTTTGTTACCACGAATGGACCTACACATAGAGACTGACTGGTGGGGCCGGAGCCACATCAGCAGCCCCACACGCAAAGTGGGGGGGGTCAAGGTGTTTCGCACCGGGGCTGGATCTAGCTAGAGGGGCTGACGAGCGGGCCCCAGGCCACGTTGGGTCCACCCCGTGGCCACGCGGTGGCCACGTCACACGCGACGACGCGACCGGAGCGGCAAACGATGGTCGCCGACGATGTTTCCGGCGATTCTAGGGAGCGCCGTTGGGTCTGTTCAAACCGTGCGAGCTAGAGGAACCTATCTAACCTAGCGCCGCTAGCTAATGGTTGCCGGAGCAAGCACGACGGCGAGCATCTGCGGCGGAGCTCTCGGGTGAACGGCGAGCAGCGGCTACGCGCGACGCCAGGAAGAAAATACTGGGTTAGGGAGGTTCAGCGGCTCACCCTGAAGCGATTGGGGACGACAGTGAGGAAAGGCGAGGCTCGGAGCACCGACGAGGAGCACGGTGGAGCTCGTCGGGATCGAGGAAGAAGCAGCGTGTGGAGGCGCGACAGCGGGGCAACGAGTGGAGTCCGACGGCGGGTCAATGCGTGGAGGCCGATAGCGGGGCGGCGGTTGGGCAGCCTGACGGCGTCCGAGCGCTTCTCCTCGTGGCGGCGGCGATCTGTTGCAGGTGAGTGAAGAGGAACGGGGAAGAAGGAGAAGGAGAAGGGGCGAACAGTTATAACCAAAAGACCTTTTGTCCCGGTTGGTGGCTCCAACTGGGACTAAAGGGTCATACGTCCCGGTTGGATCCACCAACCGGGACGTATAGTCCACTTTTTTTTCATCAGCACAAGGGGCGCGCGCAGGGCTCTTTAGTCACGGTTGGTGGCTCCAACCGGGACATATGAACCTGTTTTCAAATTTTTTCAGGAATTTTCTCTCTATTCTCGCCTTATTTTTTATTTGGGGTTTAAATTTGTAATGTTTTTTAAATGATAATTACTTTGGAATTTAGAAAAACTTTAAACATAAAAAGTGTTTGAATTTGAATAGCTAATTCAAAACCATTTTCTGTTTTTAAAAATAATTAATGTAACCATTTCAACTATGAACCATTTAAAATTTAAAATGAATTAACTTATATTTTTTGAATATTAATTTGGAATTTAGAAAAACTTTAAACATAAAAAGTGTTTGCATTTTAATAAATAATTCAAAACCATTTTCTGTTTTAAAAAATAATTAATGTAACCATTTAAAATTAAAAATGAATTAACTTATATGTTTTATATTAATTTGGAATTTAGAAAAACTTTAAACATAAAAAGTGTTTGGATTTGAATAAATAATTCAAAACATTTTTTGTTTTAAAAAATAATTAATGTAACCATTAAAAATATGAACCATTTACAATAAAAAATGAATTAACTTATATTTTTTGAATATTAATTTGGAATTTAGAAAAACTTTAAACATAAAAAGTGTTTGGATTTGAATAAATAATTCAAAACCATTTTCTGTTTTAAAAAATAATTAATGTAACCATTTAAAATATGAACCATTTACAATTAAAAATGAATTAACTTATATTTTTTAAGATTAATTTGGAATTTAGAAAAACTTTAAATATAAAAAGTGTTTGGATTTGAATAAATAATTCAAAACCATTTTCTGTTTTAAAAAATAATTAATGTAACCATTTAAAATATAGGCGGCCGTGTCGTACGCCATGACGCTCTGGAGAGTCCGACCGCGCCACCACAACCTGTAGGGTTCGCAGCATAGAAAACAAAAATTTTCCTACGATGTGAACTATATACCAAGATCTATCTACTAGATACAAACAACGGGCGGATGTATATCCGTAGAGAACATACCCTTGAAGACCGACAAAGCTTAACGAGTTCAACTCGTGGTTGATGTAGACGATCTCTTGCCGATCTCAAGATCGAGAGGAAGTCCTAGCGCCGCAAATCAGCAGCGCATCCGTGCTCGCACACACGTTCGAGGCACCGAGCAACCTCCGCCTCCTCGCTCCAGCGATGCAGCGGAAGCACATCTCTTTCTTGCCGAATAGCCACGGGGAACATGTATCTCGCTAGTCCGAGACCATGGGGGATAAATTCTAGCGGGGGAGAGAGATCCTTCACGAGGAGGTGTAAGAGACAAGTGAGGAGGGGGGCTCCTTTTATAGGAGGAGGGGAACCCCAAGGGGTGGCCGCATGGGGGCTGCCCCTTTCCTCCCTCTTCATGTGGGTGGACACTCCACTCACAAATCTCCTTTAAATTCCCTCCACTCAAAAGTCCACTCAAATTCCCATTAAATTTCCACCAAATTTAATGCAAACTCTCATTAAATAAAACTCTTTTATTTTATTCAGAATTTTGTCAATTACTTTAATGACAAACATTCACAAATAACCCCTTGCTAGAATTCTATTTCACATGCATAACCACTTTATGCAATTTCACCCGAAAACCTGTTCCGGTATCTAGTGAAATAAATTCCTGTGCTTGTTCATTCTTTCGGCATGAAACATTTGCTCCAATTGGATGTCGGTGTCTCTTAAGTGTGTCACCCTACGGTTCCTGAATAATGCGGACATGATCGAGACCCCTCTCGGATCAATAATCAGAAGCGGGATCTGGAGACCCATACTGACTCCCACACATTCAACGATGACTTTCTTGTGATCGTTGGAACCTTTTAAGCTAGTGTCTTAATCCCTTTGTTTCATGATATATTACATGTCCGAGATTATATCATCGGTATCTCCATACCTAGTTTGATCTCGTTACCGACATGCACTCTTTTCTCGTTCCTGTGATATAACATTCTAGTGATCAAATCACTTGCTTGCAAGCTAATCAATGTGATATCACCGAGAGGGCCCAGAGTATATCTATCCGTCATCGGGATGAAAAAATTCCACTCTCGATCCATGAGCCTCAACATAACACTTTGTTAGTTCTGAATCCATCTTTATAATCACCCTGTTACGGTGTGAAGTTTGATGTTATCAAGAAACTCTTCCGGTGTTAGTGATTGACATGATCTCATGGTCTAAGGATTAGGATCACTTCGTAAGTTGTTATAGCAATATAAACTCAATGACTTTGATCGTAATTATATACTTCGGATGAATGTTCATCACACCATTACACTAATGTTGTGATCCCGTTATTAACAACATCCAATGTCCATGATTAGGAAACCTTGATCATCTTGTTAATCAACGAGCTAGTTTATGAGAGAGGCATAACTAGGAACTTTCTGTTTGTTTATTAAACACACATGTATTAACGTTTCCATATTAATACAATTATAGCATGCAAAATAAACATCTATCATATACTTGGAATACACATAATAAACACTTTATTATTGCCTCTCAGGGCATATTCCCTTCAGTCTCCCACTTGCACTAGAGACAATAATCTAGTTACATAGTGATAAATCTAACACCCATTGAGTTCTGGTGTTGATCATGTTTTGCTCTAGGGAGAGTTTTAGTCAACGGATCTGCTACATTGAGATCCGTATGTACTTCTAAATCTTTATATCTCCATCCTTGACATGCTCGCGGATGGAGTGAAATCGGCGCTTAATATGCTTGGAATGCTTGTGAGACCTTGGCTCTTTGGCATTGGCAATGGCACCATTGTTGTCACAATAGATCACCATTGGGTCCAACGCGTTTGCCACCACTCCTAGTTCGGATATGAACTCCTTCATCCAAACTGCTTCCTGAGCCGCTTCTGAAGCAGCAACATATTCGGCCTCCGTTGTTGATCCCGCTACCACAGGTTGTTTGGAGCTCCTCCAACTAACCTGTGGCATCCCGCAAAAACCACTACTAGAAAATCGCGTTGTTTTTGTGCATTGCATCATCATCATCATGCATTGTTTGTCTGAAACTATTTTCGAAATGCCTAGTTTTGTTTTCTAAATAACCCCCGTCCTTATATCAAATTAAAACATCGGTCTGGTCAGATCTTTTATTTGTCTAAAAAGTATTTCCAAAATGTTTTACAAATAAAATTAAAGCATTAAAAATCTTTTGTCCGGAGAGGCAGTCCGACCGGTCAGGCCAGAGGCCCAATCGGTCCAGACTACCTACAAACGGTCCACCCAAAATCTAAATCCTATACCTACCCAATCCTAATCTACCCACCTATCCTAGCTCGCCACCTCACCCTCTCCCCAATCCCTACCCACCCCGCCACATCATCAATCCACAGCCCCATCCCCCCTCTCTCTTTCTCACACAAACACATGCCACCCACTCAGCCACCCTCTCCCTTACACCTGGGCCCCACCCGCGCCTGGCCCCATCCTGCAGTCCTCCCTCTCTCTCCCTGGTCAACCCTCTCCCCACCCCCTGGCCCACGCGTCTGGCCCACCCCCTGGCCCCGCAGCACCCCACCCCCACGCGTCCCCCGCGCGGCCTCCTCTTCCTCGCCGCGCGCCCGTCCCCAACCTCCCGCCTCCTCTTCCTTCCCCCGGCGAGCCTCCCCCGGCCCTCCTCCCGCCTCACGGCGACCACCTCCTTGGTCGCCTCCTCACACCCACCTCTCACCGCCCCTCCCTCTGCCCGACCCCCAACCTCGCCCATGGCTCCCTCCGGCCACCGCTCTCTCCTTCTCTCTCTCCCCGCCGGCGAGCCACCGCTCCCCTCCCCACCTTCCTCTCCTCCGTGCGCTCTCGCTCTCCCCCGCTCGCCAGCCCTCTCCCGTTTCCCCGCCTCGCCGCTCAGCCCGCGGCCCCGCGCCAAGGCTCCCGAGCCCCCGCTCTGCTCCGACGAGCTCGCTGCCCTCCACCTTTCCTCCCTTTTGCCCGCTCTAGTCCCTCATGGCGCCTCTTCTCCTCGCCGGAGCCGCTTCGCCTCCACCTTCCGCCTCGCCGGCTCGCATCGCCGGTCAGGTCCCCCTCCTCCGTAGACACCGCCGCTAGTGCCCCTCTCCCTCCTCGCGCGAGCCGCCGTCGCCGGCCACCTCTCCACCCGCTGACGCGCGGCCCCCACTTCCCCGGCCCCGACCACGTCGCTCACTAACCTCCCGTCGTCCTCGGCTCTGCTCCGGGTCGGGCCTCCTGCGATCCATGTCCTCTCCGGCCTCTGGTGCTCTGCGGTATGCGAAGACGAGATGCAGAACCACCCAGCGCACGTGCGGGTGCAAATAAGCAGATGAAGGAACCCTCTTGGAGCTGTTGATAACCGTCTACATGGAAAGCTGAAAGATCATCTACACCGGAACGCCTTGGTTTGTCAAGATCTTCGTCATGGACCCCGATGGCCGTGGCCGGGCCGGACCTCTCGGACGTCAAGCTCTTCCTCCCGGAACCGGAAGACCCCGGTGTCGAGCCCCAAGTTCACCACCGATGATCAGGAAGATACCCAAGATCTTCCCCGACACCGAGGACGCCTACACGGAATGACAAGATCGCCACACGGACGCGAACCCCAAGACCCTGAGGCCCCGAACCGTAGACCGATCCGAAGCGCCAAGGCCTTCGACAGGGAATCGACAAGGTCATCGCGGAACTCCAAGGTCTACTTCGAAGTTTGTCGAACGCCGAGTACTTCACCCCGGACACCGAGACCCTGGACGACAAGTCCTCCTTCCCGGAAGCATTGACGCCGCGCGACAAGATCTACCTCTTTGATCCGAGAACGATCCCGTCGAACCCCGAACCCCAGATCCGGACCCCGAGAACCGACCCCGGACCCTCGGAACCAAGTTCGCCGAACCCTAATGTGTGACCCTTTCCTCGAGCCCCTATTTTATAAAAGCCATCTATATAAATTGTTGCATATTAAATTTTCATACTCGCATGCATGTTGTCATGTGGTTGGGGGCCTTATGCCGATTCACCTTATAATTAAATATGGGGCCCATATGCGGGCAAATCTAGCCTTATATTGGCCTCATTTAAATTTGTGCATCGAACCGTTGTCATATCTTGCCTGGTTAAAACAACATTTAAAATGCAGGGTAGCTAAACAACTTGAACCACTTGAATATTTGTCGGGACCCCGGTTCCGCTTAATCTTGCCCAATTGCATCACATCTTGCCATGTCATACATCATACATGCATCTTGCCCGGTCTTCTGCCGTAACCTTAAATAGTGCATCCGGTGTTCCTTCTAGTGTTTTGCTTCTTCGCGGATAAGGCCGTTGAGTTGATGTGAGCTTCGCCCCGATCTTCGGCTGAACCTTCGACAATGTTTTCAGGCGAGCATCTCCCCCTTCTACCTATCTTACTTTTATAGTATTTATTCCCTCCTGTTGTTCTATTGCTATCTGTGTTACGGTGCTCTAGTTTTTGTACCCGTGATATCCCTTGCAGCCTTATATTGCCTTGGACACATACTATTACATGTTGATTGGTAGATAGTTGGACCTGAGCGTCGTAGTCGCTTGCTCAAGTGCTGTTGCGTGTCGTCCAGTACCACAGTTGTTGGAGTATTGCCACCTGTTTTGATGTTGGAGATGATCCTGGCTTTACTTATCGTTCACTTTAATTACTATTTAACAACTAAAATTGAAGTAAGTAAGCAGAGGCACAGGTGGGCAATAGATGTTATTTGGTTGTTAACCGTCCACTTGTGTCCCGTAGGACCCCGAGTGCTTGATACCTGTTCCTTGGTTTATCGCGCTATCCACATCCGGGAGGATTATGGGACCCCCCTGAGCCAGAGCTTGATTCAGTCTTATTTCTTGGGGCCACAAACTAGTTTGAGGTTTTATTTACTATCCTGTACCTATGCCATGCTACTGCTTTATTTACGATTGTGCGAGGAGCACACTGTACTGTTTAGGAATTGTGACCCGTTTACGCGGTATCGACAAGCCCAGTTTTGGGTTCCCAGTCGCTTCTACCGCCCCACAAACCTCGGGTCCGTCTAAGTCAGCTAACCGTTATGGTGTACTCAAGGGTGGCCTGAAATATTTCTGAATCCTGTGATTGCTTTGTCGTGAAGGCCTCGTTGGGTTTTGATTTGGTTTTTCCGAGGTTGATCGAGTGTGTGTTGCTATTGGTGCACCCCGGCTGGGTAAAACTTTCTGAAAGCCATGTCCGCGGTTATGGACGACTTGGAGCACAATATCTCGATCATAGACAACTATAACTAAAGTAGTGCTATAAACTTGACTTTATAATGACTAGTAATCATCTTCACTATAATGGAATGGCTAAATAAAACTTCCCACAAATGCTTGTTTGGTTTGTCGCTTGCGACAATTGTATCTGACTAGTAAGTATTGCAACTACAACGGAATGGCTTAATAAAAGTACCAACAACTGCTGGGTTTTGGGTTATCTCATGCTAATTGTATCTGACTAGTAAGTGCCGCAACTACAACGGAATGGATAACTAAAAGTGCCCGCTGTTTATTATATCAGGACTATTATCTACACCTGACTAGTAATTGCTGCAACGATAACTGAATAAATAAAACTGCCAACTGTGTGAGTTCCTCGGTTGACTTCCTCGTTTGGTCTCGAGGGGGAAACACCAGGATGGGTTTGTTTGACGGTAGAATCAGGTTGGTTCCGAATAGGTCTTTCTTATCCCTCTCTGATAGCCGTCAGTTGTATCGAGTCTCTATAGGTAGTTTAGAGCATGCTGCGCTGCCGCTTCAGTCCACCATACCTATGTAGGCGAGGACCGCCGAATTCTAGCCTCGCCGTGTACTGGCCTCAGTACTGACGCTCCTCTTTTTCCTTTGCCCTTTGTCGGCACCCCTTTTGTTTGAGCAGGTTTGAGATCGACGTCGTTAGCAGGGTTACCCTTCCGGCTTGGCCTGGGCAGGGTTATGGACGCCATTGGTTATTCTTCAGGGCTCTTAGCCCCATTTGCATCTTGTCCGTAGTCGGACGCTGTATCATTTTCAAGGTGATTTGGATCTTTGTATTGTATATCTGTATTCTTGACTCATGGAGTCGTGTTGTATATATATCTGTTCTGTGGGTCCCATCGAGGACTGTTGTGTAATGTTATTACTTCGTTTTCCACCCGCACGAAAGTGCCTGGTGGGCACCTTTGAATCGTTTCTATGCGGGTTTGGCGGGTTTCGCTAAAACTTGCATAGGGTCGATTCTGAGGGTGTTCCAGAGTGGTATCAGAGCTCAGCAGTTGTGATACCCCACAAGTCCAGCCTGTAGGATAACCTAGCTAACGGCCGAGGTAGAGTGTCAAAACTATTTTGCAAAATCGGTTGGATAGTTCTGATTAGGTCTGATTTTACTCCTTACCCCTCTGCTGCTCTCCTCTCACCTACGCGTGTTTTGAATCCGCTCTCTTCTCTTTCTTTGAGTCTAGGAATTCTCGTGGTTGGGTTTCCGTCGTACCTTCAGGGTTTCGCTTCCTTCTTTGATAACGGTGTTCTACCATCCGGTGTTCATGCTGACTAAGGAATCCGTCTACTGTGGTACCATTCTTTGTTCCTTGTTTGTGCCTTCCGATGTTTTCCGACGCGACGACATCATCTACGCCAGATCCGATGCAGAGTCTGCATCACTCCTTTGTTTCTGAACCTCGTTTGTCGAGATCTTCAATCTGAATTCCGAAAGTTGGTTGCATAATCCGCCTATTCGTGTGTAGAGTAATGGTTTGAGTACGGGATGGAGTAGCTACCATACCACTACTCTTATCATTTGCTCTTGTATATTGAATTGGTGAATTAATGTGATTTCACTCATTCCACGGAAGTTAGAGGTGGCTTTATTTGTTGATGCCTCTGCCTTCGACCTTTTTTTCCCGAAGTGTTCTCTCGACGATCACGGACAACGACCTCTTGTTAGTGGTGTTGCGAGGTTCTACACGAAGCGCGAAGGATCAGATCGTCGGCCTTCTTTCCGGTACCATGAGGCAGATCTCGAGGGCGAGATCCATTGTTAGTGGTGTCGAATTGTGGCATCCCGCAAAAACCACTACTAGAAAATCGCGTTGTTTTTGTGCATTGCATCGTCATCATCATGCATTGTTTGTCTGAAACTATTTTCGAAACGCCTAGTTTTGTTTTCTAAATAACCCCCGTCCTTATCTCAAATTAAAACATCGGTCTGGTCAGATATTTTATTTGTCTAAAAAGTATTTCCAAAATGTTTTACAAATAAAATTAAAGCATTAAAAATCTTTTGTCCGGAGAGGCAGTCCGACCGGTCAGGCCAGAGGCCCAATCGGTCCAGACTACCTACAAACGGTCCACCCAAAATCTAAATCCTATACCTACCCAATCGTAATCTACCCACCTATCCTAGCTCGCCACCTCACCCTCTCCCCCAATCCCTACCCACCCCGCCACATCATCAATCCACCCCATCCCCCTCTCTCTTTCTCACACAAACACACGCCACCCACTCACCCTCTCCCTTACACAGGCCCCACCGCGCTGGACCCATCCCAGCCTCCTCCCTCTCTCCTTGGTCAACCTCTCCCCACCCTCAGCCCAGCGTCTGGCCCACCCCACCCCACGCGTCCCCGCAGCCTCCTCTTCCTACTTGTCCCCAACCTCCCGCCTCCTCTTCCTTCCCCCGGCGAGCCTCCCCGCGCCGGCCTCCTCCCGCCCTTGGCGACCACCTCCTTGGTCGCCCCTCCTCACACCCACCTCTCTCAGCCGCCCCTCCCCTCTGCCCGACCCCGCGCCCCAACCTCGCCCTCGCCCCGCGGCTCCCTCCGGCCACCGCTCTCTCCTTCTCTCTCTCCCCGCCGGCGAGCCACCGCTCCCCTCCCCACCTCCCTCTCCTCCGTGCGCTCTCGCTCTCCCCCGCTCGCCAGCCCTCTCCCGTTTCCCCGCCTCGCCGCTCAGCCCTTGGCCTTGTCGAGCTCCCGCCCGCCCTCTGCTCCCGGACAGGCTCGCCTCCCTCCACCTTTCCTCCCCGCACCGCCGCTCTAGTCCCTCCGCGCGCGCCCCTCTTCTCCTCGCCGGAGCCGCTTCGCCTCCACCTTCCGCCTCGCCGGCTCGCGTCGCCGGTCAGGTCCCCCTCCTCCGTAGACACCGCCGCCAGTGCCCCTCTCCCTCCTCGCGCGAGCCGCCGTCGCCGGCCACCTCTCCACCCGCTGACGCGCGGCCCCCACTTCCCCGGCCCCGACCACGTCGCTCGCTAACCTCCCGTCGTCCTCGGCTCTGCTCCGGGTCGGGCCTCCTGCGAGCCATGTCCTCTCCGGCCTCTGGTGCTCTGCGGCTGTACGAGACAGTACCAGAACCACCCCGCGTGTGCGCACGGGTGCAAGTCAGCAGATGAAGGAACCCTCTTGGAGCTGTTGATAACCGTCTACATGGAAAGCTGAAAGATCATCTACACCGGAACGCCTTGGTTTGTCAAGATCTTCGTCATGGACCCCGATGGCCGTGGCCGGGCCGGACCTCTCGGACGTCAAGCTCTTCCTCCCGGAACCGGAAGACCCGGTCGAGCCCAAGTTCGCCACCGATGATCGGAAGATACCCCAAGATCTTCCCGACCGAGGGGCGCCTACGGGCGACAAGATCGCCACACAGACGAACCCCAAGACCACGAGGCCCGAACCGTAGACCGATCCGAAGAGCCAAGGCCTTCGACAGGGAATCGACAAGGTCATCGCGGAACTCCAAGTTCTACTTCGAAGTTTGTCGAACGCCGAGTACTTCACCCCGGACACCGAGACCCTGGACGACAAGTCCTCCTTCCCGGAAGCATTGATGCCGCGCGACAAGATCTACCTCTTTGATCCGAGAACGATCCCGTCGAACCCCGAACCCCAGATCCGGACCCCGAGAACCGACCCCGGACCCTCGGAACCAAGTTCGCCGAACCCTAATGTGTGACCCTTTCCTCGAGCCCCTATTTTATAAAAGCCATCTATATAAATTGTTGCATATTAAATTTTCATACTCGCATGCATGTTGTCATGTGGTTGGGGGCCTTATGCCGATTCACCTTATAATTAAATATGGGGCCCATATGCGGGCAAATCTAGCCTTATATTGGCCTCATTTAAATTTGTGCATCGAACCGTTGTCATATCTTGCCTGGTTAAAACAACATTTAAAATGCAGGGTAGATAAACAACTTGAACCACTTGAATATTTGTCGGGACCCCGGTTCCGCTTAATCTTGCCCAATTGCATCGCATCTTGCCATGTCATACATCATACATGCATCATGCCCGGTCTTCTGCCGTAACCTTAAATAGTGCATCCGGTGTTCCTTCTAGTGTTTTGCTTCTTCGCGGATAAGGCCGTTGAGTTGATGTGAGCTTCGCCCCGATCTTCGGCTGAACCTTCGATAATGTTTTCAGGCGAGCATCTCCCCCTTCTACCTATCTTACTTTTATAGTATTTATTACCTCCTGTTGTTCTATTGCTATATGTGTTACGGTGCTCTAGTTTTTGTACCCGTGATATCCCTTGCAGCCTTATATTGCCTTGGACACATCCTATTACCTGTTGATTGGTAGATAGTTGGACCTGCGCATCGTAGTCGCTTGCTCAAGTGCTGTTGCGTGTCGTCCAGTACCACAGTTGATGGAGTATTGCCACCTGTTTGATGTTGGAGATGATCCTGGCTTTACTTATCGTTCACTTTAATTACTGTTTAACAACTAAAATTGAAGTAAGTAAGCAGAGGCACAGGTGGGCAATAGATGTTATTTGGTTGTTAACCGTCCACTTGTGTCCCGTAGGACCCCGAGTGCTTGATACCTATTCCTTGGTTTATCGCGCTATCCACATCCGGGAGGATTATGGGACCCCCCTGAGCCAGAGCTTGATTCAGTCTTATTTCTTGGGCCCACAAACTAGTTTGAGGTTTTATTTACTATCCTGTACCTATGCCATGCTACTGCTTTATTTACGATTGTGCGAGGAGCACACTGTACTGTTTAGGAATTGTGACCCGTTTACGCGGTATCGACAAGCCAGTTTGGGTTCCCGATCGCTTCTGACCGGCCCACAAACCTCGGGTCCGTCTCAAGTCACTAACCGTTCGGGTGTACTCAAGGGTGGCCCCAAATATTTCTGAATCTGTGATTGCTTTGTCGTGAAGGCCTCGTTGGGTTTTGATTTGGTTTTCCGAGGTTCATCGAGTGTGTTGCTATTGGTGCACCCGGCGGGTAAAACTTTCGAAAGCCGTGTCATGGTTATGGACGACTTGGAGCACAGTATCTCGATCATAGACAACTATAACTAAAGTAGTGCTATAAACTTGACTTTATAATGACTAGTAATCAGCTTCACTATAATGGAATGGCTAAATAAAACTGCCCACAAATGCTTGTTTGGTTTGTCGCTTGCGACAATTGTATCTGACTAGTAAGTATTGCAACTACAAGAATGGCTTAATAAAAGTACCAACAACTGCTGGGTTTTGGGTTATCTCATGCTAATTGTATCTGACTAGTAAGTGCCGCAATTACAACGGAATGGATAACTAAAAGTGCCCACTGTTTATTATATCAGGACTATTATCTACACCTGACTAGTAATTGCTGCAACGATAACTGAATAAATAAAACTGCCAACTGTGTGAGTTCCACGGTTGACTTCCTCGTTTGGTCTCGAGGGGGAAACACCAGGATGGGTTTGTTTGACGGTAGAATCAGGTTGGTTCCGAATAGGTATTTCTTATCCCTCTCTGATAGCCGTCAGTTGTATCGAGTCTCTATAGGTAGTTTAGAGCATGCTGCGCTGCCGCTTCAGTCCACCATACCTATGTAGGCGAGGACGCAATTCTAGCCTCGCCGTGTCTTGGACTCAAGATCGACGCTCCTCTTTTCCTTTGCCCTTTGTCGGCACCCTTTTGTTTGAGCAGGTTTGAGATCGACGTCGTTAGCGGGGTTACCCTTCCGCTTGGCACAGGCAGGGTTATGGACGCCATTGGTTATTCTTCAGGGCTCTTAGCCCCATTTGCATCTTGTCCGTAGTCGGACGCTGTATCATTTTCAAGGTGATTTGGATCTTTGTATTGTATATCTGTATTCTTGACTCATGGAGTCGTGTTGTATATATATATCTGTTCTGTGGGTCCCATCGAGGACTGTTGTGTAATGTTATTACTTCGTTTTCCACCCGCACGAAAGTGCCTGGTGGGCACCTTTGAATCGTTTCTATGCGGGTTTGGCGGGTTTCGCTAAAACTTGCATAGGGTCGATTCTGAGGGTGTTACATAACCGCTCCGCCATTCATGAGAAATACGTATCCGGATTGAGACTTAGAGTCATCCGGATCGGTGTCAAAGCTAGCGTCGACATAACACTTAGCGACGAGCTATTCTTCACCTCCGTATACAAGAAACATGTCCTTAGTTCTTCGTATGTACTTAAGGATATTCTTGACCGCTATCCAGTGTTCGAAACCTGGATCCGATTGGTACCTACTAGTCAAACTAATAGCATGTGCCACATCCGGTCTTGTACATAGCATGGCGTACATTATAGATCCTATGGCTGAAGCATAGGGGACTTTGTCCATTATCTCTCTTTCTTCCGGAAGCGGACTTTGAGTCTTACTCAATGTCTTGCCTTGCAACATAGGTAAGAACCCCTTCTTACTTCCATCCATTTTAAACTTCTTTAAAATCTTATCAAGGTATGTACTTTGCGATAGCCCTATTAGGCGCCTAGATCTATCTCTATAGATCTTTATGCCTAATATGTATGACGCTTCACCTAGGTCCTTCATTGAAAATTTGCTGTTTAGATAACTTTTAACACTGTTTAAAAGATCTATATCATTTCCGATCAATAATATGTCATCCACATATAATATCAGAAATGCCACATTGCTCCCACTCACTTTCTTGTAAATACAAGCTTCTCCATAAGTTTGGACAAATTCAAACTCTTTGATCACCTCATCAAAGCGGAGATTCCAACTTCGTGATGCTTGCTTCAATCCATATATGGATCACTGAAGCTCGCACACCTTGTTAGCATCCTTAGGATCGACAAAACCCTTTGGTTGTATCATATACAACTCTTCTTCAATATTACCATTGAGAAACGCGGTTTTGACATCCATCTGCCATATCTCATAATCGAAATATGCAGCAATTGCTAACATAATCCTAATCGACTTTAGCATCGCTACGGGAGAAAGTCTCATCGTAGTCAACTCCTTGAATTTGTCGAAACCCTTTGCGACAAGTCGAGCTTTATAGACGGTCACATTACCATCGACATCAGTTTTCCTTTTGAAAATCCATTTGTTCTCCACGGACTTTCGGTCGTGAGGTAATTCCACCAAGTTCCAAACTTGATTTTCATACATGGATTCCATCTCGGATTTCATGGCTTCTAACCATTTGTTGGAATACGGGCTCATAATCGCTTCTTCATACGTAGCCGGGTCATCATTTTCATCAACCATGAAATTCATGACTGGGATTTCCGTCATCGGGAGATGCACGTCTGTTTGACCTGCGAGGTTCGGTAGTACTCTCTTTCGGAGTTTCATGATCATTATCATTAGTTCCCTCTTCAACAGGTGGAGCCAACTCTGGAACAACTTCCGGCGCTGCGCTACTCACCATACTTTGAAGATAAGGTTCCACAACCTCTTCTAGTTCTACCTTCCGACTACTCACACCTTTCGCGAGAAACTCTTTCTCTAGAAAGGATCCATTCTTAACAACAAAACCTTGCCCTCGGATGTGATAGAAGGAATACCCAATAGTTTCTTTAGGGTATCCTATGAAGACGCATTTTCGCTTTGGGTTCGAGTTTATCCGGTTGAAGTTTCTTCACATAAACATCGCATCCCCAAACTTTAAGAAATGACTTAGGTTTGTTTCCAAACCACAATTCATACGGTGTCTTTTCAACGGATTTAGATGGTGCCCGATTTAAAGTGAATGCAGGTTTCTAGTGCATAACCCCAAAATGACAACGGCAAGTCCGTCGGAGACATCATAGATCGAACCATATCTAATAAAATACGATTACGACGTTCCGACACACCATTTATTTGTGGTGTTCGGCAGGTGTGAGTTGTGAAACAATTCCACACTCTTTCATGTGAGTGCTAAACTCGTAACTTAGATACTCACCTCCACGGTCGGACCGTAGAAATTTGATCTTTCTATTACGATGATTTTCCACTTCATTACGAAATTCCTTGAACTTTTCAAAGGTTTGGACTTGTGTTTCATCAAGTAGATATAACCGTATCTACTCAAATAATCCGTGAAAGTAACAAAATAACGATATCCACCTCGTCGACACATTCATTGGACCACATACATCGAATGTATGATTTCCAATAATCGTCGCCTGTTCCATTGAACCGAAAACGGCGTTCTAGTCATCTTGCCCATAAGGCATGGCTCACATGTATCAAATGATTCATAATCAAGTGATTCCAAAAGTCCATCCGAATGGAGCTTCTTCATGCGTTTAACGCCAATATGACCTAGACGGCGATTGCCACATATATGCGGATATATCATCATTAAGTTTAATCCTTTTAGCATCAACATTATGAATATGTGTAACATTATCATCGAGATCTAATAGAAATAAACCATTCATCATCGGTGCATGACCATAAAAGATTTCATTCATATAAATGGAACAACCATCGTTCTCGGATTTAAATGAATAACCACTTCGCATCAAACACGATCCAGATACAATGTTCATGCTCAGTGCAGGCACCAGATAACATTTATTCAAGTTTATAGCTAATCCCGACGGCAAGTGGAGAGCGGCGTCCGGCGGCGATCACATCAACGCTTGATCCATTGTCGACACGCATCTTGACCTCACCCCTTGCTAGCGGTCGCTTGTTCCGCAGCCCCGATTCGAGTTACAAATATTAGCAACCGAACGGTATAAAATACCCGGTGCTCTTGTGATCACTAGTCAAGTACACATCAATAACATGTATATCATATATACCTTTGTTTGCCTTGCGGCCTTCTTATGCGCCAGATACTTGGGGCTTCGCTTCGGTGGCGATCCCCTTACAATAGTAGCACTTTCGGAATCGGACTTAGGTCCAACTCGGGGTTTCTTTTCGGTAACAGCAATGTGCTTGCCGCCTTACTTCCCTTCCGCTTTTCCCTTCTTGTCTTTCTTGAAACCGTGTTCCTATTGATCATCAACACTTGATGTTCCTTTTGATCTCCATACGCAGTTTTAAGCATTGTGAAGCTCGGAGACTTCTTCATGCCTTGCATATTATAGTTCATCACGAAGCTCTTATAGCTAGGTGGCGAGAACACGATGGATGCCTAAGTCAATGGGAATCGATATTCCCAAGGACACAAGCTTATCGGTGTAACCCGACATCTTGAGTACATGCTCACTAACGGGCTGTGCTCTTCCATCATGCAGCTAAAGAACTTTTACGAGCGTTGTAGCTCTCTACAGCATGTGTGTCGAAAATCATTTTCAACTCACCCATTGTATCAAATGCATTGCCGTTTTGAAACGCTTTGAAGTTCGGCTCTAGCCCATACAATATGCCGTAATGAACTAAGTTGTGGTCCTCTGACGAAGTCGATAGACATTCTTCTCCTCGTCGGGGCATCATCAAAGGTGGGGGCCTAACGGCGCTTCTAGCACATATTGCTTTTGTGCAGAGAGGAGAATCCTCAAATTCATGGCCCATTCGGTAAAGTTGCTACCGTTCGTTGCTAGTTTCTCTTTCTCCATGAACACATTGAAATTAAAAGCAGGTGGTGCCATCTACAACCGAATTTGTAAAGTTTAGACTAAGTGTATGATAGATTGAGTTCAACTAATCTATATTACGAATGAACTCCCACTCAAAAACGACATCCCTCGTGCCTTTTTGGTGATTACATGAACCAAATCCACTATACCAAGTCCGATCATCACGTGAGTCGGTATAGCTTCAAAGGCGAGCATCAAATGGGCATCATATCAACTATATGACTCATGCTTAACCTTTCGGTCCGTGTTCCGAGGCCATGTCTGTACATGCTAGGCTCGCCAAGTTAGAACCTTAGTATTCGCGTGTGTAACTGTTTTACACCCGAAATATGGTCGTGGATCCAAGAACACCCGATCATCACGTGATGTCTTGGAGCGACGAAAACATAATCGGTGCATACTAAAGGAAGAACACATTCTTATCTTGATATTTAAATGAGGGATCATCTTATTATGCTAACAAAGCGCTAAACAAGCAATATAAGATGCTATCAAACATCATATGTTTATTAGTGAAATGATATGGTTCCCGCAAATGATCTCTATCATGTGCATCTAGGTATGATCACTATCATACCTATATGTGTAAATCCAAGGTCTATGGATTTTACACGCTATGTGTGTTGTAAGAGTATCATCTCATACTTCTACTTACAACACTACCATATCATAACACTAGCCCAGCAACAATCTAAACTAGACGCCTCTAATTTGTCCATTGCAAGTTTTACGTGGCTTAGGGCTTTCGAGATAGAACCGTTCTTACCTACGAACATGAACCACAACAAGGATAATCAAATTATTGACAACTCGCTTGCAAAATAGATATTGACTATAGTAGGAGAGACAGACACCCGCTAGCCACTTATGTAAACTAGTTGCATGTCAAGCGTGGAACAGGTCTCATGTGCGAGGACATGTAAAGTTTGTCCGGGCCGCTTCATCCCACTATGCCACCAATATCCAAAATTACAACAAAGGAGCAAAAACATGATCATCATCGCCCACATACTCATATGTGTATTACCCGTGTAAAGTATCTACGCATAGATCCGGCTCTGATACCACTGTAAGGTTCGCAGCATAGAAAACAAAATTTTTCCTACGATGTGAACTATATACCAAGATCTATATACTAGATACAAACAACGGGCGGATGTATATCTGTAGAGAACATACCCTTGAAGACCGACAAAGCTTAACGAGTTCAACTCGTGATTGATGTAGACGATCTCTTGCCGATCTCAAGATCGAGAGGAAGTCCTAGCGCCGCAAATCAGCAGCGCATCCGTGCTCGCACACACGTTCGAGGCACCGAGCAACCTCCGCCTCCTCGCTCCAGCGATGCAGCGGAAGCACAACTCTTTCTTGCCGAATAGCCACCGGGAACATGTATCTCTCTAGTCCGAGACCATGGGGGATAAATTCTAGAGGGGGAGAGAGATCCTTCACGAGGAGGTGTAAGAGACAAGTGAGGAGGGGGCTCCTTTTATAGGAGGAGGGGGGACCCCAAGGGGGTGGCCGGCGCATGGGGCTGCCCCCTTTCCCTCCCCTCTTCATGTGGGTGGACACTCCACTCACAAATCTCCTTTAAATTCCCTCCACTCAAAAGTCCACTCAAATTCCCATTAAATTTCCACCAAATTTAATGCAAACTCTCATTAAATAAAACTCTTTTATTTTATTCAGAATTTTGTCAATTACTTTAATGACAAACATTCACAAATAACCCCTTGCTAGAATTCTATTTCACATGCATAACGACTTTATGCAATTTCACCCGAAAACCTGTTCCGGTATCTAGTGAAATAAATTCCTGCGCTTGTTCATTCTTTCGGCATGAAACATTTGCTCCAATTGGATGTCGGTGTCTCTTAAGTGTTTCACCCTACGGTTCGTGAATAATGCGGACATGATCGAGACCCCTCTCGGATCAATAATCAGAATCGGGATCTGGAGACCCATACTGACTCCCACACATTCAACGATGACTTTCTTGTGATCGTCGGAACCTTTTACGCTAGTGTCTTAATCCCTTTGTTTCACCATATATTACATGTCCGAGATTCGATCATCGGTATCTCCATACCTAGTTTGATCTCGTTACCGACATGCACTCTTTTCTCGTTCCTGTGATATAACATTCTAGTGATCAAATCACTTGCTTGCAAGCTAATCAATGTGATATCACCGAGAGGGCCCAGAGTATATCTATCCGTCATCGGGATGAACAAATTCCACTCTCGATCCATGAGCCTCAACATAACACTTTATTAGTTCTGAATCCATCTTTATAATCACCCTGTTACGGTGTGAAGTTTGATGTTATCAAGAAACTCTTCCGGTGTTAGTGATTGACATGATCTCATGGTCTAAGGATTAGGATCACTTCGTAAGTTGTTATAGCAATATAAACTCAATGACTTTGATCGTAATGCTATACTTCGGATGAATGTTCATCACACCATTACACTAATGTTGTGATTCCGTTATTAACAACATCCAATGTCCATGATCAGGAAACCTTGATCATCTTGTTAATCAACGAGCTAGTTTATGAGAGAGGCATAACTAGGAACTTTCTGTTTGTTTATTAAACACACATGTATTAACATTTCTGTATTAATACAATTATAGCATGCAAAATAAACATCTATCATATACTTGGAATACACATAATAAACACTTTATTATTGCCTCTCAGGGCATATTCCCTTCACAACCGACGGCCGGCCTCGTTGAAGTTCGGAGGAGGTGGGCCATCCTCCTCGTGCCTGGCGAGCGCCCTCTCACGCCGATCCACGAAGAAGGCTTCCCAAGTCGGGAAATAGTCGGGATGCCATCTGGGATTCCTCCGCTGCTCCGGCGTGAGCTCGAAGTAGTAGTGGTTCATGATGGCCATCCGAAGCGCCACACCTAGAGGGACAGGAGGAACAGGCACGTCTCCGGCGCTCAGCATCCAGCCGACGGGGACATAGTAGCCCGGCGGGCAGGGGTAATTCGAGACGCAAAGCTCCTCCGCCTCCATGGGAGTTAGTGCTACGGTGGAAGTCATGGGAAAGAGTGATGAGGTTGCAGATATGAGTCTAGAGATGTGCAATGACAATGGCGGCCAACCCTACATATATATATATAGTGAGAAATGGCAGGAAGATAACTCTCGGGAAGAACTGGCGGGAAAAACTGGCGGGAGAAATGCCGGGAAAAATGGCGGGAAGAAAAATGGCGGGAAGAAATGGCGGGAAGAAATGGCGGGAAGAAAAATGGATCATTTAGAACTTGCATTGGATCTCTGAAGAAACCACATATTGCGAGTCTAAAAATGATTTTTTCAAAAAATCACGGGCGATAGATCATGTACCTGTAGTACAAACCGGACCCACTTCCTACCGATTCGGCAGACATTTTTCCTTTTTACCCGGGATGGACGAAAAGGTTTGAGATGTCCCGGTTGGGAGATAGTCCATGTAAGGTGGTCTAGTATTTTAGGAAAATGGGACGTTAGCATTCTGAAACGTCATTTTTGTGGTTACTTCACAAAACGACCCGTTTTTTGCGCTCGGAAAATGGAAAAGGGATTTTCCATGCGACAAAAAGGAAAACTTCCTTCTGTAACATTGTTCTCCATACCAATGTCCACACGCATGCATAATATGGGCACAACATCACAAACTATGCCGTGATTCAGCATATAACATCGGTCATTTGGACCGAAAGCCATGAAACCTCGAACATGATAGGTCATTTTGTGAAGGTTTTTTCGAAACATGATCAATATACCAAGTCTGGTATTTTTCCTTTAAACTATGTCACATAATATGACACCATGCGAAGGATTTTCATTGTTCAGATTTTTTTTTGAATTTATTATGCCCGTTTTGAATTATCTGAATTTCTAACTATGGTCGAACCGGTGTGCATGAAGATAGGGGACGAGCATCGTTAGAACTTGCATTGGATCTCTGAAGAAACCACATATTGCGAGTCTAAAAATGATTTTTTTCAAAAAATCACGGGCGATAGATCATGTACCTGTAGTACAAACCGGACACACTACCTACCGATTCGGCAGACATTTGTCATTTTTACCTGGGATGGACGAAAAGGTTTGAGATGTCCCGGTTGGGAGATAGTCCATGTAAGGTGGTCTAGTATTTTAGGAAAATGGGACGGTAGTATTCTGAAACGGCATTTTGGTGGTTACTTCACAAAACGACCAGTTTTTTGCGCTCGGAAAATGGAAAAGGGCTTTTACGTGCGACAAAAAGGAAAACTTCCTCCTGCAATATTGTTCTCCATACCATGTCCACACTAATGCATAATATGGGCACAACATCACAAACTATGCCGTGATTCAGCACATAACATCGGTCATTTGGACCGAAAGCCATGAAACCTTGAACATGATAGGTCATTTTGTGAAGGTTTTTTCGAAACATGATCAATATACCAAGTCTGATATTTTTCCTTTCAACTATGTAACATAATATGACACCACGCGAAGGATTTTCATTGTTCGTTCATATTTAGTCCCGGTTGGAGGGATTTCGGCAGGCTGGGCCAGACAGCACCAATGATAGGGGTGAGTGTTGACATTATGTCGTGCGGCGTGTACCTTGTCCCGGATGGTGTCACCAACCAGTACTAAAGATGAACCTTTAGTCCTGGTTGGAGACATCAACCGAGACAAAACACGAGTCAGCACTAATAATAGGGGTGAGTGTTGACATTATTTCGTAAGTGTCGACACTATGACGAGCTGCTTGTACTATAAATAGGAATCCTTCTGAGTCCAGTCCTCCAGCCAGTTTGAGGCATCTCCAAGATGGTTTTCGAGAGCAGGCACACCACTACGGCCAGTTTCAGGGAGATGCCGACGGTGCCCAGTCCTCCGGCATCTCCGAGAAACTGGTCATAGAGGCACCCCCTAATATGTGAAATTAGTTAGCTCTCAGGCGTATTGATCTAGTTAGAGAAGTTACAAGCTGCAAGATGGTTTTCGAGAGCAGGGACACCACTACGGCCAGTATCAGGGAGATGCCGACGGAGCTCAGTCCTCCGACATCTCCGAGAAACTGGTCATAGAGGCACTCCCTAATATGTGAAATTAGTTAGCTCCCAGGTGTATTGATCTAGTTAGAGAAGTTACAAGCTGCAAGATGGTTTTCGAGAGCAGGGACACCACTACGACCAGTTTCAGGGAGATGCCGCCGGATCTCCAAGAAACTGGTCATAGAGGCACTCCCTAATATATGTGACCGCGCGCGTTTGGAGATCAGATCTTAATGGTAAGTACGAATCGGGACAACTTCTTCATAGTCCCGGTCCAGCCACAAAACGGGACTAACACTTAAGACATTTATTAATATTAAAAACTGAGACTACAAAACCGGGACTAAAGGCCCCCCTATATATAGTCCCGGTCAAGCCACAAACCGCGAAAGATATCCTTCGGTGAAGCCACAAACCGCGAAAGACATGAACTAGAGTTACATAATATGAGCATGAACTTCTTGCCATTATGTCCTTCCTTATGATTGCTTCAGACATAACCATGGAGCATCTTCTTTACTTAACGGAATGCTTGGGTCAGTTTTCACTGTGAAGGGCGGAATTTCGTCAAACTTATTATAATCTTCTGTCATGTCTGTCTTGTCCTCGATTCCCATGATGTTTATTTTCCCTGAAAGAACTATGTGACGCTTTGGCTCATCATATGATGTATTCGTTTGCATATTTTTTCTTTTTTCGGTCTGGAGGACATGTCCTTCACATAGAAAACCTGAGACACATCATTGGCTAGGACGAATGGTTCATCTCTATAACCAAGATTGTTGAGATCCACTATTGTCATTCCATACAACTGGTCTATCTTTACCCCTTCCCCATTCTGGTTGACCCATTTGCAGCGAAACAAAGGGACCTTAAAAGAGACTCCATAGTCTAGTTCCCATATCTCCTCTATGTAACCATAATATGTGTCCTTTTGTCCATTCTCGTCTATTGCATCAAAACGGACACCACTATTTTGGTTGGTGCTCTTTTTATCTTGGGCGATCGTGTAGAATGTATTCCCATTTATTTCGTACCCTTCGAAATTCAATACAGTAGAAGATGGTGACGCAGCCAACAAGTATAGCTGATATCCAACAGTGGTGTCATTCAAGAGATGTGTCCGCATCCAACCATCTAAAGACTTCATGTGTTCATCTGTAATCAGTGATTCAGGCTTCCCCGGGTTTTTGGAGCGTAGAATATTCTTGTGTTCCTCGATATACGGAGCTGCCAATGTAGAATTATGTAGAACTGTGTAGTGTGCTTTAGTGAAAGAATCCCCGTCCCTACATATCATTGCTTTCTTTCCCAGCGTGCCTTTTCCACTTAGTCTTCCCTCATGCCGTGAGTTAGAAACACCAATCGGCTTAAGGTCAGGAATAAAGTCAACACAAAACTCAATGACCTGCTCTGTTCCATATCCCTTGGAGATGCTTCCTTCTGGTCTAGCACGGTTATGAACATATTTCTTTAAGACTCCCATGAACCTCTCAAAGGGGAACATATTGTGCAGAAATACCGGACCGAGAATGGCAATCTCTTCCACTAGGTGAACCAGGAGATGCGTCATAATATTGAAGAAGGATGGTGGGAGCACCAATTCAAAACTAACAAGACATTGTACCACATCCTTCTGTAACCTTGGCAGAATATCTGGATTGATTACCTTCTGAGATATTGCATTGAGGAATGCACACAGCTTCACAATGGGTACTCGAACATTTTCTGGTAGAAGCCCCCTCAATGCAATCGGAAGCAACTGCGTCATAATCACGTGACCGTCATGAGACTTCAGGTTTTGGAACTTTTTCTCTGCCATATTTATTATCCCCTTTATATTAGATGAGAAGCCCGACGGCACCTTGATACTGTAAAGGTCTTCAAAAAATATTTCCTTCTCTGCTTTGGTAAGAGCATAGCTGGCACGACTTAAGTGACGCCCTTTATCCGTCTTGTTCTATGTATGCATGTTCTTTGGGTCTTTCATAATTTGTTGGTCCTCCCGTGCTTCTGGTGTATCTTTTGTCTTCCCATACACGCCTAGGAATCCTAGCAGGTTCACGCAAAGATTCTTCGTCACGTGCATCACGTCGATTGAAGAGCGGACACGCAGGACTTTCCAATATGGAAGCTCCCAAATTATAGATTTCTTCTTCCACATGGGTGCGTGTCCTGTAGCGACGTCGTTCGGAACTGATTCACCGCCGAGGCCCTTTCCAAAGATTACTTCTATGTCCTTGACCATACCAAATACATCATCACCAGCAGGGGAGTTCAGGCTTCTTCCGGTGATCTGCCTCACCTTTGAAATGCTTGCCTTTCTTTCTTACGGGATGATTGGTCGGAAGAAATCGTCGATTTGCCAGGTACACAACCTTCTTGCATTTGTGCAAATATGTACCTTCAGTCTTATCTAAAAAGTGTGTGCATGCCTTATATCCCTTGTTTGTACATCACGAAGGTTACTAAGAGCAGGCCAATCATTGATGGTTACGAATAACAACCCTCGTAGATCAAATGGCTCCTGTTTGTTCTCATCCCAGGCACGTACACCTGGTTTGCCCCACAACTGTAAGAGTTCTTCAATTAATGGCCTAAGGTACACATCAATGTCGTTGCCCGGTTGCTTCGGGCCTTGGATGAGCACTGGCATCATAATGAACTTACGCTTCATGCACAACCAAGGAGGCAGGTTGTAGATACATAGAGTCACGGTCCGTGTCTGCAAATGACTCTTCTCCCCAAAAGGATTCATGCCATCCGTACTTAGACCAAACCATAAGTTCCTTGCGTCACCTACAAAGTCTGGGAAGTCTCTCGATTTTTCTCCACTGTGACCCATCAGGAGGGTGTCTCAACTTCCCGTCTTTCTTACAGTCTTATTTGTGCCATCGCAACAACCTGGCATGCTCTTTGTTTCTGAACATGCGTTTCAACCTTGGTATTATAGGAGCATACCACATAACCTTAGCAGGAACCCTCTTCCGGAGGGGCTCTCCCTCAACATCACTAGGGTCATCTCGTCTGATTTTATACCACAATGCATTGCATACCGGGCATTTATCTAAATTCTCATACTCCTTACCGCGGTAGAGGATGCAGTCATTAATGCATGCATGTATCTTTTGCACATCTAATCCTAGAGGACAAAGAGTCTTCTTTGCTTCGTAGGTACTCTCGGGAAGTCCGTTATGTTTTGGAAACTTCGGCTTCATTATTTTCAGCATCTTTTCAAATGAGGAGTCAGTTAGACCACACTCTGCCTTCCATCGCAACAATTCCAGTGTGGTACCGAGCTTTGTGCTGCCATCTTCACAATTTGGGTACAGCAATTTCTTGTGATCTTCTAACATGCCCTCTAACTTCAATTTCTCATTTTCTGTTTCACAGTCTCGCTTTGCATCAGAAATAACCCTACTAAGTTCATCAGCCGGCTCATCTGATGCCCATTCTTCACCTCCTTCCTCTCCATTGTCTTCCATTGCAGTATCACTGTATTCAGGAAACATATGATGATAGTTGTTATCATCTTCTTCTTCTTCACCATCTTCCATCATAACCCCTCTTTCCCCGTGCTTGGTCCAACAATTATAGTTGGGCATGAAACCTTTCATAATCAGGTGGCCGCGAATGATTTTCGAGGAAGAGTACTCCTTGTGTTGGAGATATGCCCTAGAGGCAATAATAAATGTAGTTATTATTATATCTTTGTGTTTATGATAAATGTTTAAATTCATGCTATAATAGTATTAACAAGGAAACATTGATACTTGTGTGATTTGTAAACTTAATTTGAAGTCCCTAGTATAGCCTCTATACATCACTAGCTTGTTGGTTGATAAATGATTGTGGTTTCCCTATCATGAACATTGAGATGTTATCAACAACAAGATCATATCGTTAGGAGAATGATATGATGGACATACTCCTATAGATAAGCGTAGCATAAAGATCAAGTCATTTCATTAGTTCAATTGCTATATGCTACGATACATAGTAACCTAATTCCTTCGACCATGAGATCATGCATATCACCTTTACCGGATGGATGCTTTGATGACATCAAACACCACACCGTAACTGGGTGGCTATAAAGGTGGCATTGAGTGTTCGGAAAGTATTGAAACACATGGATCAAGAGTGGGATTTGTCCATCCATATGACGGATAGATATACTCTGGGCCCTCTTGGTGGAATGTCATCCAATTGGCTTGAAAGAATGTGACTGGCTCATAAGGGATCACATATCACGGAGCGAGAAAGAGTACTTATCGGTAACGAGGTTGAACTAGGTATGCGAGATACCGCGATCATAACCTCGGATAAGTAAACTATCGTGAGACAAAGGGAAATTGGTATCGTATGTAAGTGGTTCATTCGATCGCAAAGTAATCATAGAAATATGTGGGAGACATATGAATTTCGATTCCTCTATTGGTTATTGTTGGAGAAGAGTCTCGATCATGTCCGCATCATTCACGAACCGTAGAGACACACTTAAGGATTGACGTTGTTTGAGTAGTTATGGTATTGTGAGAAAGAGACCGAATGTTGTTCGAGTCTCGGATGGGATCCGGATATCACGAGGTGATCCGGAATGGTCCGGAGAATAAGATTCATATAAGGAAAGTCCCGTTTCGGAGTTCGGGAATGATTAAGGTGTTTTCATCGGGAATGTTCTAGAAGGTTCCGGAATGTCCGGCACTCCGGAGGGGAAGGGGTACATGAATGTGTCATTGCATATTGGGATGATTGCATCATGTACTAAGTGTTCTTGCTGTTCCAAATAAAGGATTAAATTGAATCCTAAATTGAAAAGTCAAATAGCAAGTTTGAAAAGTCAAACGGCTAAAATTGGAAAGAGGGAAAGAGGAAGGAGAGGGAAACCGAGTTGGGGAGGGAGACCCTCCTCCAACCGGCGCGCCTCCTCCAAGCCGAGTTGGGGAGGGACTCCCCTCCCTCCCCATGGCGCGGCCGGCCCCTCCACCTATAAAAGGAGGGGCAGGGCTCCCTCCTCTAGACACACAAGTTCCTATCCTCTAAATCTAAACCCTAGCCCTAGACTCCGGTTTAGAGCCGTTTTGGTTTAGAGCTTCTAATTGCACTAGCCTTCGGATTAGAGCCTTCTAATTGGTGTGTCTAAACCCTAGACCACTAAAGCTCTCTCATACTCCACCATACTCGCTCCGGCTTAAGGCGAAGCCTCATGAGATCTCCCTACTTCGGTACCACGCCGTTGTCTGCCGGAATCGCGAGAGTGCTACAACCTCCGCTGCCTGCTGGAACAAGGAGAGGAAGGTCTTCGTCAGTACCGACGTGTGACCGGCTGCGGGGCGCTATTTAACGCCGGAAGGATCGTCTACGCGATCTTGAGATCGGAAAGAGTACGACTACATCACCCACGAGAATCCGCTCTCGTTAAACACTTTGGAATCTTCGAGGGTAAGTTATTCCATCGACTCGTTGCTACAATCTAGTAGATAGATCTTGGCTTGTTTGTTTGTATGCGATAGAAAAATTTTGTTTTCCATGCTACGAAACCCTACACCTTGTTGTTCCGACATTGAACACATGGACAACGTATAAAACCATTCTCTTTGTTTGCCGTAGCCACATCGATAAATTTATCCACGCCTTTCATATACCCGGCTACACGCCGGTCACCGTACATCCATTCCCGACCGTTCATCTGCATCATATAAGTAAGTTTATAAAAAAAGGACATCATAAATAGTGAAATGACCAATTCACATCGACACATGCATTGTATCAATGACAGAGAAAAGATAAGATTGCTAACCTCGATCGAGGAAAATAAAGAGGAGAAAGCTCAAGTGCGTCTTGAACACCTTCTATATTTTTGTTTTATGAGAAATTGAACGGGATCATTCACTCAAACATTTCATCAAACACCTTGAATACATGCATAGGGGAAAAAAACTAGCACACCCCTCACACCTTCCACCAAGAAAAAACAGAGTAAAGGCAGAGGGCTAGGGCATTGCATTTATAAAGGGCGAGAGCATACGTCCCGGTTTGTAACACAAACCGGGACTAAAGGTGTATGCCACGCCACGTGGCTGACGCCCAACCTTTAGTCCCGGTTTGTGTTACAAACCGGGACGTATGCCCCCTTATCAACCGGGATGCATGCCTCCGGGCCCCGTGCCCGCTCGAACCGGGACGCGTGCCAGCATTAGTCCCGGTTCGTGGCGCAACCGGGACTAATGCTCTGAGGGGGCGTGAACGGATGGCCTGTTTTCTACTAGTGGCAGCTTGCTCTCCCAGCATCCAAGCTTCCGTTCGAAGCGGGCTTCAACTGGATGCAACTCCTTGTTTAAAAGTCTCCGAAAATGCATAGGAATGCCGAGATAAGTAAATGGTAGAGAGCCCGCAGCGCAATGGTCTTGTATTGGTCTTCCATTTCCTTTGCCTTCCCAAAGCAGATTATTTCGCTCTTATGGAAATTAATCTTCAACCCGAAAAGTTGCTCAAAGATACAAAGAATCAATTTCATGTTGACTGCCTTCTCTAAGTCATGCTCCATAAAAAAGTTCGTATCATCAGCATATTGAAGGATTGAGAACGCACCCTCTACTAGGTGAGGAATCAAACCAAGGATATCAACATGAATATATAGTTCCACAACTGAATCCCATATTTAATGAGATACATCAGATGTTCATACAAGAAAAACTTAATAACTTTATAAATAAAAAAAGAATTATATTATACATGATTTCTTTTAAGGCATATTTCCAACAATAAGCGGGAGCAGCGCTGCGACCGACAGTGCTGCAGGCTGCATCATCGGAGCTGTAAGCCTGGACCTAATGCCACCAGTGATGCTCATCTGCGAAGCTGCTGTGGCATCAACTCCGGCAACGATTAGGGCTTATGAAGGGGCGACGGCCATGGGCATCAGTTTGTAGAGTGGTTTTTTTGTGTGTGTTTTCTCAGACTTTATTTTTTGCTGTCATCGGGGGTATTTTGCTTCATTGCAGCGGTTCGGGACACGTGTCAGGGGAGGTGAGGGATCGGGATCCCGATGCCCCCAGGACGCTCAGCACTATCCATTAATTAGGGCAAGCAAAAGCCGTCGATGTACATCAGCTAATAGACCAGGAAACATACGCTACTATACCGTTCGATCGTGTTCAAGTTTAAATAAGGGGTATAGATTCGGTGAACATGCAGTTTTATAAGCCTGGAAGTTGGAGAGAGACATGTCGACACGACGTACGTGTGCACGCCTTACGTATACACTATTTATTTGTTATCGGAGGAGCGAGGTAATGGGATTAACTAGGGTAAGCAAAAGCCGTCAACATTAGCTCATAATAAACCTCGAAACATACGGTAGCTACTACCGTTCATCCATGGCGGCGGCTCGGCACGCTGGCGGTGCACTCCTCCGCCGGATTCCGGCGGCCGGCAGTCTGTGGAGAGCGGCCGTCAATGGGGAGCGGCCAGCTCTCCAGCAGTCGCTGCAGCAGTACCCGCGAGGGATCCATCGACCGGCCGCAGCCAGCAGGGCGGCGGCGTTCTCGACGACGGCCAGTACTCAAGTCGACATCCCGTCATCCGAACCTAACGGCTGCAGCAAGGTTAGTTCTGCATCCATCTATATTTCATCATCTATAAGAAACATCGATCTACATACGCTCCATTACGTACACACCATTGTTTTGCCCTCAAATTTAGGGCCTTTCATAAATTAATCTGACACTAAGGACGTCATCAGTAGTACCATAATTTTGCTTCACAAAAATTTCCATTGATACATATAGATCCCACAATCAGCCCCCCCCCGGAATTAGCAGAGAATCACATGCGATCGATACAACTAGCTATCTAGACTAAGACACTAGATCTATGTATATACAGGAGTCTGAGGAGGAGAAGAAGAAGAGGAAGAGGATGGCCGCGATGATGCTGATGAAGTCACATTGCACCGACGACCGAGAGTCAGAGATAAAGAGTATCAACGAGCTGTTCTCCTTGCTAGACCCTGCCAATGAGTACAACTACAGCGAGCTAACGTACTTGATTAACTAAACCCCGGCCGGCCCTCTCGTGTTATACATATAGTGAAGGCCCTCCACGTACCGACTGATACGAGTAATTAATATAATTGTATATATGTATATATATGTTGCAGAGAATTGCAGGAGCGACGGAGCCTCTTTGAGAAGAAGAAGAATGCGCTGTTGATAGCGCTTCTCAGTGGGGACGCACAACAAGAGAAGGAGAAGATGGCCGAGCTTGCAGCTGCGGGTCGCTTGCTCCGGGATGCTGTATCAGGACGGTATCAGCTCCATGGCCAGCCAAGGTAGGTACATGTTCTTTTATCTTGCATGTTTAATTGTCAGGATCTAACTATATACCACTCTCTCGGCTTTAAAATATGAGATGTATTACCCTTTTTCTGCAACTCATGTATCTAGACGTCTCTACTGTGTAGGTTTAAAATAAAATGAGTGAATTTACACACTAAAACATGTCAAGAAGAGGCTAAAACATCTTATCTTTTAGAATGGAGGGAGTATGAATCATGTAATAGTGTATTCCTCATCATATGGAAACTATATATACTTAGGTTAAACACTCTTTTTTTATTACCCTAAACGTTGTTTATGCAGGGAGCTCGAGGAGGACAGAACACTTTCGGAGAGGATGCTGGAACACAACAGAATTGTGCTGGAGATGCTGGACACGTTAAAGGGGTCTGTTGCAGATAACAAAGCGATGCTGGAGAGGTTTGGCGAGAAGCATGAGGAGCTAAAGGAGTCTGTGGAGAGCATTGACGAGAAGCAGGAGGAACTAAAAGAGTCCGTGGAGAGCATTGACGAGAAGCATGAGGAACTAAAGGAGTCCGTGGAGAGCATTGGCGAGAAGCAGGAAGAACTAAAGGAGTCCGTGGAAAGTGTGCAAGAGTCACTGAACGAGGTGAAAGAGTCGGTGAATGAGGTGAAAGAGTCCATGGAGGGTATGGAAGAGTCTGTGGAAGAAGTCGTGAAAGATTCTATGGAAGAGGCGGTGAAAGAGTGGGTGAAAGAGCCTGTGGAAGAGGCGGTGAAAGATTCCATGGAAAGTATGGAAGAGTCGATGAATGAACTTAAAGACACCATAGAGAGGGTGGAGTCTTCCGTGGACAAGCTGGTAGACCGTATCGGGGAATAACTCGGTAGATGACCTCCTAGAAGATTACATAGTAATGATATTGGACAAGATAAAGGAGCTCTTGGATGAAAAATGTATTAAGTACCAGGGAAAATATGTAAGCATTTTAGACATTTAATAGCTAGCATATGATCCATCGACCAGGAAAATATGCATGCACTTGGTCTACTATCTACAACCCGTGTTTGGTACCGAGGGACCGTGTGACCAGCTTATTAGATTACTTCATTTTAATTACTTGATTATTACAAATCTAGATTACACGTGGCCTTAATTGTTCCTGAACATGCGAGATGAATGAACTAGCCTGGTTGGTTCATTGCAAATTTTAAAGGGCAGCACTACGTGGCCCTCGGCGGATCGGTGGTTTTCATCCCGGGTCCCAGCCAACCACGTGTCCACCATTTTATCCCTACAAACCCAGTTTTGCTACAAAACAATTCCGTTTTGCTATAAATAGCCCGTTTTTGCTACATGTAGCAGAAAACGGTTCGGTCCAGAAAAATAACAGACAGACTAGATCTCGCCGAAGAGTTCGCTGGAGACCTCGCCGGAGACCATGTAGCAAAAAAAATGAACTAATGTAGCAAAATCGAGTTCATCGGAGAATCGCCGGGAGATCTCGCCGGAGACCTTGCCGGATACCTCGTAGGAAGAAGTTTGCGCTATTATAGCAAAATCAGAAAACAGATGTAGCAAAATAATTATACTAATATAGCAAAAGCCGACTTCGCCGGAGACATCGCCGGAGCAAAAACTTGTAAGAAAAAAATACCATGTAGCAGCGCTGCTCGCCGCATGTAGCAACACCAGAAGCTGTATATAGCAGGGTCGGTCGCCATGTGTAGCAGGGCCTCACAGCAGGGTAGCAACAACTGTCACCATAGGTAGCAACACCAGAAGCTGTATGTAGCATGTTTGGTCACCGTGTGTAGCATCGCCGCCGTCCACACATAGCAATGCTGCCAACGTTGCCAACGTTGGGGAGGAGCATAGATTCATGGGCGACACCATGGGAGGTGGCGGAGCAGACGACCTATATGGTGCTAGGGCAGTAGCGGCTGGCGGCACCATGGAGGACCTGCAGGGAGCTAGGCAGCGGCGTGTCCTGGGGCGTCGCTCCGGCGAGGTACGTACAGGCGGCGGCGACACGGGCTGCAGCAGCGAAGCAGCATGGCGGAGAGAGTCGGCGACGGCGCGTCAACGACGAGTCAGCGGCGAGGGGACACAGAGCTTGGGCAGCGGCGCATGGCAAAAAGCTTGAGCAGCTGTTCATGGTGTGTTCCCTGGAGAGAGAGAGGAGGAGGAAATAGGAGAGAGGGAGGCCACGAGCTGAAGTTTTCCTGGGCCTACCCACGTGCGTGCAGCTGTTGGACCAGTACTTGCTGCCGTGCGGAAAGGAGCGACCCGAGGGATCGTTTCGTTTGATCCCCCGGGGGAATAGTATCATTTTCTAATTTTAAAACTACCAAACACTGTTAGATTGATCTCTCCCCGTTCGATCCCAATGGCCCGAACGGAGCCCCTTATCCGCGCCCTGATCGGGGGCGTCTAACCTTATCATGGTTGATGGGTCCCTGTCACCGCGCTATATAAAGAGGTGGGGGACCGGTAGCACACGGTACGAGGTACGTCGCAGTGCCGCTAGCCCCACCTACATCCCTACCGATCTAGGGTTAGCGTGAGCCGACGGGAAGCTTTGCCACCACCGCACACCCACGCCGTCGCCCCTATTCCCCATGGACGCTAGCAACAACGCCAACTCTGGCATCCCCTCCGGCTCGTGCACATCGAGCCAGGGCGGAGGTGGTTCTCCCCCTCTCTCTTTCTCTCCCTCACTCTCTCAGATTCAATAGAGTAAACCCGTATAGTTTCTACCGAGAGTAGTCTAGACCTAACAATGGTATCAGAGCTTATTAGATCTAGATTTTCCGGTAGAAAAGCGAAAGAAAACAAAGAAATCCTAGATCAAAAGTGCGCCTGCCCCTCTGGCCGTGTCGTTCCTCTCTATCTCGACGCGCATCGGCATGCCGAGGCGTCGGAAGAAGAACACACCCCTTCGGGGGCAAAGAAAATCCCCAAAGATTCAACCCTAATCCTAGTTTCTCCCAGATCCCGCCTGCAAAAAACCCCAAATCGAAACAAAGAGAAAGATTAGTACCTTGATCCCGCAAGGAGAAAACCCCACCCAAAAAAAGGCCAAACAAAATCCCCAAAAACACCACCGGCCGCCGCCGTGCGCCGGCAAAGAACGTCGCCGCTGCGCTGCTTGACGTCGGTGCGCCCACCCTCGGGTGGACGCACAGTCGGCAAGGGGGTAGGGGGACACCACCGCCCATCGCCGTCTCTCCTCTCTTCCTCGTCGTTTGCGAGGTGGGGGAGTTGGATGGGATAGAGATAGAGGGGGAGAGTGGGGTAGCATGCTGGTAGAGGGAGGGGCTGCTCGTCACCGGTGCTGCGCCGGGAGGCGAGGCCTCCTCGCCTCACCTGTTGCGGGTTGAACGCCGCCAGAGAAGAGGAGCGGGGGGCGCGGGGTGGACTGGGGTAAATAGGGCTAGGGTTATAGGGGTGAGCGGCGTGGCCCCTTTTTGTTCCTCTGAGGGGCGCGGACAGCCGTTAGATTTAGGTCAGATGGATTGGGCGGCTAGGATGGCGCGGCGCTGGCGGGCTGCGGGCGAGAGCGGTCCGCGGTGTTGGGCCAGGCCGTGGGGCGCTGGCGGGCTGCTGGCGGCGTTCCAACGAGTGCACGAGCGGCAGATAGCTGGGTGCGGGCGGCTGCGCTGTCAACTGGGCCCTAGGACGCTGCAGGTCGAGCGGCTAGGCTCTTATGCGACGCGCGCGTGCGTTGAAACAGGACAGTCACTGACGCAAAGTTTCTATTTTTTATTTTACAGAGCTGGTTTAGCTGTTTTTAATGATTTGCTTAGTTTTTTAAGCAATTTTCATACAATTTTCTCTATTCTTTTTTATTCCAAATGAATATTTGTTTAGGGAATACAAAAGTGGCAGGATTTTTTCTGTAAAAGTTAAAGTTTATGAATGTTGTAATAATGTTTCCGCTGCAAATAGTTGATTTAAATTGCTTGAAAGCAATAAAGTGTTTGTTAAAATTTCATTTTAAAAGATGTGATAAAATGTTTTAAAGTTGATTATGCTACATGTTATTAAATGTCCAACGTTATTAATAATCATGATCATGATCCTTTTATTATGTGTTAAAGGTGCATTTAATTTTATCTTTATCCAACAGTGATATAATTTTAAATGACACAAACAATTGCATGCTTAATTTATACCACCGTTGAATTAATGCATACAGTTGTTTTTGGTTGTCTCACATCTTTTATGGTTTTCAGGAGGTCTCAACCTCATGAGCTGCCTGAAGGACATTCCACTGCTCAGAGGAGATAACTATTCTGAGTGGAGGTAAAAGGTAGACCTGGCCTTTGTCTGCGCCGAGGTGGACTGGGTTGTTGAAACCAAACAGCCAGTTAAGCCTAAGGACCCAGTGAGAGATGATACTGATGACAATGCTGCTTGGGAAAAGAGAAAGAGAGACCATGCTCCAGTGGAGCTAGCATACTAATAGATAACCAAGTGGGTCAATGCAAACAAAAAGTGCTTGACTTTTGTCAAGAATACGATTGAGAACGCAATAGTGGGCTCAATCGAAGAGTGTGCCTCTGTTAGGGAATATCTAGCAAAGATAAAGAGCCAGTTTACTGGATCTTTAAAGATGTATGCAACCCAGCTGCTCAAACAGCTGGTAACAAAAAAGTATACTGGAGGGCCACATGGCATAAGAGAGCACATCTTGAGGATGAGCAACATGGCGGCTAAGTTAAAGCCCATGGATGCTGACCTCGAGCTCAAGCCTGCTCTACTGGTGCATCTTGTCATGGCCTCTCTTCCCCAACAGTTCGAGAACTTCGTCATCAACTACAACATGTCCCCTGAAAAATGGGACATTGAAAAGACTATAGGGATGTGTTCTCAAGAGTAAGAAAGGCTTAGGTCCATTCACGGTGGTTCTCTGAACTATGTGAAGGACAACAGGAAGAGGACCTTTACCAACAACAACCATGGTGGTTCCCCTTCCAATCCACATGGCAAAGGCCCCCTACAGAACCAGCATCAGTATCAGCAGAGTCTCCCTGGGGACAAGGACTAGTGTCACCATTGCAAGAAGCCTGGTCACTTCAAGAAAGATTGCCCAATATGGCTCAAGTCCATAATGGCAAAGAACGGTAAAGACATAGTTTCTTTTGTAAATGAATCCTTGTATGAAAAGTTTTCTAAATCTACTTGGTGGATTGACTCTGGTGCAACTGTTCATGTCGCCAAATCTTTACACGGATTCCATTCGACAAGGACTTTGCAAAGAAGAGAAAGACTCATTGAGGTTGCGAATGGGGTTCAAGCAGAAGTGGAGGCTATTGGCGACATTCCTTTGGAGCTAGCTGATGGCTTTACTATTCTACTTAAAGATGTTTTATTTGTTCCTTCCATCCATAGAAACTTAATAAGTGGGTCGTGCCTGGATAAAGACATGTATGAGTGTTATTTTGGACATGGCAAATATGCCATTTGGTTTAAAGATGCTTGTGTGGATGCTGCTTCACTACACGACAAGCTTTATTTATTATCCTTGCATGAGAATGTGTTTTCTGTGTGTAATGTGAGCGAACAAGTTCCCTTGTCGAACAAAGAACAAAAGAAAATAAAGCGAACTCATGACTCATCGAAGTTATAGCACTGTAGATTAGGCCATATTTTGAGGGGAAGAATAGAAAGCCTCGTTAAAAATGACATTCTTCCTCCGTTAGAGTTCTCAGATATCGAACAATGCATATATTGCATAAAAGGAAAATATGTAAAGCAAGTTAAAAAGGATGCAAACCGAAGTATAGCAACACTAGAAATCATCCATACTGATATTTGTGGACCGTTTCCTGTGAAAAGTGTGGATGGTTATGATTCATTCATAACATTCACGGATGATCACTCCCGATATGGTTACATTTATCCAATTAAAGAAAGATCCGAGGCATTAGATAAATTTAAAATTTTCAAAGCTGAAGTTGAAAATCAGCATGATAAAAGAATTAAAATAGTCTGGTCTGATCGTGGGGGGGGGGGAGTACTACGGTCGACATACTCCATATGGTCAAGTACCTGGACCTTTTGCAAGGTTCCAACAGGAAAATGGAATAGTCGCCCAGTATTCTATGTTGGGCGAACCTCAGCAAAATGGAGTAGCTGAAAGGCGTAACCGTACCCTTATGGATATGGTGCGCAGCATGATGAGCTATTGCACCCTCCCATTGGGATTGTGGATGGAGGCGCTTAAAACCTCCATTCACATTCTCAAGAGAGTACCAAGTAAGTCGGTGCCCAAAACACCGTACGAGTTGTGGACAGGCAGAGTCCCCACTCTACACCACTTGAGGGTCTAGGGGAGCCCAGCTGAGGTAAAAGTTTTCAATCCAAACATTGCAAAGTTAGAACCCAAAACAGTGTCTTGCCACTTCATTGGCTATCCAGATAGATCAAAAGGTTATCGTTTCTACTGTCCTGACAGATACACACAATTTGTAGAAACGAGACATGCAGTCTTCTTGGAGGATGAATTGATGAGGGGGAGCACGGTAGCTCGGAAAATTTATCTTGAGGAGAAGAGGGTGCATGCACCTAATCCGATGACTCAGGAGCCATTTTTCTCGCTACCTGTTGTGCCACCATCTACAACCTCTGAGGTTGTGGTGCCGGCACCTGTTGTAACTCCACACGTGACAACAATGGGAGAAGGTTCAGAACCTGTCCATCAGGAGCCACCTGAACCCACTTATGAGCACGAAAGGGAGCTAGAACAGCCACATACTCCAAATGTGCCAGAACCTGAGGCACGAAATGAGCAAGAGTCTGATGAACTCAGAAGGTCTAAAAGAGAACGAAGACCAGCCATTTCTAAAGAAATTTATATAGGTTATAACATAGAAACAGTTCATATGGAGGGAGATCCTACCTCATATGAAGAAGCCATGAGAATCCCTCACTCAGCCAAGTGGGTGGAGGCAATGGAAGATAAAATGAAATCGATGAGTTCCAACAATGTTCAGGACTTAGAGAAAATTCCTAAAGGAGCCAAAACAGTAGGATGCAAATGGGTCTACAAAACAAAGTATGACTCCAATGGGAATGTAGAAAAGTACAAAGCTAGACTTGTGGCAAAAGGCTTTACGCAAAGAGAAGGGGTAGATTACAATGAGAATTTTTCTCCGGTCTCATGTAAGGATTCCTTCAGAATCATAATGGCACTAGTTGCACATTTTGATTTAGAGTTTCATCAAATGGATGTTAAGACGACATTTCTAAATGGAGATTTATAAGAAAATGTTTACATGAAACAACCCATTTATGGGTTAAAGAAATCCACTTATGGGTTAAAGCAAGCCTCTAGGAAGTGTTATTTAAAGTTAAATGATACAATCAAAATATTTGGATTCAAAGAGAATGTTGAGGACCACTGCATTTATGCAAAGTTTAAAAGTGGGAAATATATTTTCCTAATTCTGTATGTGGATGACATCTTGCTTGCTAGCAGTGATATCAGTCTACTACTAGAAACAAAGAAGTTCTTGTCTTCAAATTTTGACATGAAAGATCTTGGTGAAGCTTCTTATGTTCTGGGCATAGAAATTCACCGAGATAGAAAGAATGGAGTGTTAGGACTGTCGCAGAAAGCATATTGTGAAAAGATTCTAAAGAAATACAATATGCATGCGAGTAATGCAACACCTGCTCCCATAGTCAAGGACGATAGTTTTGGAAAATTCCAATATCCAAAGAACCAATATGAGATCAACCAAATGAAGTCGGTACCATATGCTTCGGCCGTTGGAAGCTTACAGTATGCACAAGTGTGCACTTTCCCCGACTTAGCTTTTTTCACCGGGGTACTCGGTAGATATCAAGAGAATTCAGGCACAGAGCACTGGAAGATGGTAAAGAAAGCTTTGCGTTATGTGCAAGGCACAAGAGGCCTCATGCTAACATATAAAAGATCTAATTCCCTAGAAATAAGAGGGTATTCAGATGCGGATTTTGCCGGAGATAAAGACGACAGAAAGTCCACGACAGGATATGTCTTTAACCTCGCAGGAGATGCTATTTCGTGGAGAAGCACCAAACAGTCAATAGTTGTATCGTCTACAATGTATGCAGAATTTATAGCATGCTATGAGGCCATGGGACATGCGTTATGGTTAAAGAAATTTCTATCCAACTTGAAAGTGGTAGACTGCATCAGCAGGACATTAAAGATGTACTATGACAACGAGTCCATAGTATTATATGCTCACAACAACAAGTCGAGTAATGCTACAAAGTCAATAGATATAAAGTATTATGTTGTGAAGGACAAAGTCGAGGATCAAACTATAAGTCTCGAGCATATAAGAACAAAGGATATGCTTGCGGATCCGCTAACGAAAGGCTTACCTCCCAATGTATTCAAGGAACACATAGCCGGTATAGGATTAATGGAAAGCCTATGATTCCTGGACTACAGAGGCCCAAAAGTAACAGGATTTGTTTCAAAATAGAAAAGTATGTAGTGGCTATCTGATTCTATCGGCAATTGAGCTGAGACGATGAAACATGCTCTATATACCGATCCGTGATGAAACGAGTAAAGTATAAAGTATAAAGTTAAAATAAAAGTCAAGATCAAGAGGGAGAATGTTAGATTGATCTCTCCCCGTTCGAGCCCAACGGCCCGAACGGAGCCCCTTATCCGCGCCCTGATCGGGGGCGCCCAACCTTATCATGGTTGGTGGGCCCCTGTCGCCGCGTTATATAAAGAGGTGGGGGGTCGTCAGCACGCGGTACGAGGTTCGTCGCAGTGCCGCTCTCCCCACCTACATCCCTACCGATCTAGGGTTACCGTGAGCTGACGGGAAGCTTTGCCACCACCGCACACCCACGCCGTCGCCCCTATTCCCCATGGATGCTAGCAGCAGCGCCAACTCCGGCATCCCCTCTAGCTCGTGCACATCAAGCCACGGCGCAGGTGGTTCTCCCCCTCTCTCTTTCTCTCCCTCACTCTCTCAGATTCAATAGAGTAAACCCATACAGTTTCTACTGAGAGTAGTCTAGACCTAACAAACACGTGTACCATGGATACATGCATGTATATATGTGTGCACAAAGGATACAAACATGGAGAGTTTTCTTGTCGCTATTTTTTTAGATGAAAGAGTTTACTGTCAACACCTGGATTTTTAATCCCAGATGCCTGTTATGTCATACATCGCAATCCCAGGAATACCATTTTTGCGAGACATAACAGATTTGGATACCACAGTACATTATCCATTATAAACCATACATAAGTTCTTACACAAATAAGGATCTCATGATCCAGTTCTTAATACAACTCAAGCAGCAGAAATACGTAATAATAAAGGTAGCGTAGGCGAAGCTCCATCTTCAGGGTCACAGGCAATGCTGACGATGGGAGATGATCCTAGTTGTCGTAACCTTCCTGGGGTCCATCATCCTGGTACTCCTCTTCTTAGTCTGGCCACGGGAATAGCCAGGGACAAATCCATGAGTACTCTTTAAGTACTCGTAAACTAATACTAACAAGTGAAGGGGGTTTTTGTAATAGGACACTAAGCTCTAGGGTTGTTTTGCAAAAAGCCAGATTTACCTCTACTAAGTTAAGAAGCAAGAAAAGCTAGTTGAAATTTTATAACACCTAAGTGGGAACTTGTATTTCATATCACAACTCTGTTGTGGTCAAGTCAAAATCTCCATTCATTTCACAAGTCATTTTGAAAACATCTGACGGGGGAACATTATGGCCACTCCAACTGTCCATAACCACGGACGCGGCTATTCGAATAGTTTGACACTCTGCAGAGATTGTACACTTTCACCACAACATTCGATACATCCATCAGGAACAAATCCTGAATTCACCATACTCAGTATGCGGATAATCAATCCTAACCTTTCGATTACACGCCCTAGTATAGGCACCTCTCCTGTGAGTTTGGCCTCCCAACCATGACCAACTGTCATCTTGGGTACCACACAGGTGAACAATCTTCACAAGGTAGCCTCAGCTCAGACCTTGGCCGTGAGGGAACCCATACTAAGGTATATAAGTTTCCAGTCAAGCCCTACCCAATTTTCGGGTATTGTGGATGTACGGTAAAATTGGAATGGTATCGCATCCAGACAGCCATCAGTTTTATAAAGGGGCTAAGGCTCCTGCCTCAACATTTTCATCATCAAAATCATCTGGTGTTCGGAAACACATGTCAAAACATCTTAGTAGAATGACTCATCATTCTAAGGTTTTCATAACCATTTTCCACCAAGTATTCCCATCTGAAGTTGATCAATTTTTATGCTTAGCACTAGCATCTACAAATGGGAGTGAGTACTGATGAGGGGTGGTAAACAAGTGTAGTTTAACTAGGTTCAATCTCATGCCTTAGGATGACATCAAGATTATCTAGCTTAGGCCAAATTTAATGCTCTTTATGCAACCTTCAATTATCTTTCTAGTATCTACAATTTACTCAAGTAAACTCTAAGTAATAGCTTTGATAAAGAAATAAAGTAGAAAGCTTGCAAGTAAAACTAGGAATGGGGTTATCAAGTGGGGATGATCACATATGCTTAAGGCATATAGTTGGCCTGGTAACAAGCAAGTGTTAGCTTGCCAAGGTCAACTTGATTAGTAAGGCTTGATAAAGTAGAGTATCTTGCAAGTGTTAGCTTGCTCAATCAAGTAGTAGTATTAGGCTTGCCTTGTGCAGAGCAGTGGTTGAAGTTCTCCTCGGCTTCTTCTTCGTAGTATCCTCCTTCCTCCTCGTATCCTTGGTCGGTACTAGCATCTATGAATAAATACGAGGTACACAATCACTAAACAATACTTAACTATTTTCAATCATCACACAAAAGGGTTCTATAGATGATCTAGCATCATCACTAACATTACAAGATTAAAGCATTTGTCTTATTTATTTATTTATTTTTAGAAAAGTAATTTCTACTCATTGAAAAACTACTTAAGATTTAATATTCTCCAAACCAAACATGGGAACATGTTGACACATGTCATCACCACATATTTCAGTACATGGGAATGTGATTTAAAATGGTGTCACAATTTAATAAGGTTTAACCTTTTTATTTTAAATAATTAAAGTGACTAGAAATGCCTATGTGGCATTATTTTATTACTTGAACATTTTTTCTGTAAGTAAACCCATATGTTTTTATATATTCTGAAAGGTATGATCAAATGTGATTTTTGAGAGTTGGAATCAACTCAAAGGCTATTATGGTTGAAATTTGAAAAATGTTTGAATGCAGAAAAGATTCTGACTTGTTATTTTTACCAAGTTTGATTCAACGGGCTTGGATTAAGCATTTCAATATATTTCTAACAAAATTGGTTTCATTCAATTTGGTTCACTGAATCGACCTGGGTTGATTTTTGAAACTGGGTACAGAACTAAGTTTAAATATAAATAGAAAAAGTTAAGTTCAAACGAGTGGGCTGCGCGGGAAAGGTTATTGGGCCGGCCCGGTGTCACTCCATGCTTGGCGAATCGACAGGGGGGTCTCGGGCGGTGGCTCTTTAAACGCCGTCTGATACGGGGCGATGTGGTGCGTTGGATTAGAATGAAGATCGACAGCTGAGGGTCGTCGTCGACGATGAACAGGTCACCGGCGAGCTCGAACCCTAGCGGCTCAGTGGGGGTGCATAGGGGGCATAACGGGGCTCAGTGACGACGGCGAGGCGGGCAAACGATGAAGTCGACGACGGCGAACTCAGGGGTGGTCGCGGCAGCTCCGGGGGTGGTCGAAATCAATGGCTCCTCTTCTCCTCTGCAGCGGCGAGCTCCGGCCAAATTCAGGCGTGCGATGCTCGCCTTGCTCCGGCTAAGGGGTGGAATGATCAGTGAGGTGAGGGGAGTGAGATGGTGTGAAGAAATCGAGCGGGGATTGTATCCTTTTATAGGCTCGACGACGAGACCGAGAGAGATGGGCAGGCGACGGTGGCGACACGACTACGGGTGGCTAGAGGCATGGCCGAGGTTGGTGTTCGACGGGTGGTCTCCTGGCGATGCTCTAGAGCTTAAATTCGCGTGTAGGGGTGGTGGCAAACGGTCGGGAACGTGCGGTGCTCTACGCGGCAGAGGTGGCGTCTTCAACGGCGAGCGGTGGCTGTGAGGCATGGGGCGGCGAACGGGGGTGTCTGCGGGGTTGCTGGGGCAGTGGTGATCACACGTGCACGCGGCAAGGGCGGCGCGTGGTCTGTGGATGTTTGTCGAGGGTCCCGCTCTAGCGCGCTCTCGGCATGCTCGCGGAGAAGCTGGGCAAGGCTTGGGCGTGTGGTCCAGTGGTTGGCAGGGTTCGAGCGCTAGACAGGGGGTGGCGGTGGACGGTGGCATGTGTCCTAGACATGGTGTTTAGGCTTGGTGCTTGCTCTGGCTAGCTAGCCATGGTCGGCTGGCAAGGGTTCCTTCGGGTTGGCATGGCATGGTGCAAAGGGTAGGGGGTAGGGGTGGTCAAGGCACTGGTTGGCACTGGGGGAGACAAGTGTGATCAATGGTGAACAATGCTTAGCCAAATTACTGCTCAAAACAGTGAAGTTTGGCCAGTTTGATTTGTTGTCTCCAAGTGTTTGATGAAATGGCCGCAAGAACTTGAGTTTTGAATTTTGAAAATATTTTTGGTGGATGTGCTAGGCATGTGTTGAGGATTCTGTGGATGCTTGGGTTTTGAAAATTGAGCTTGTTTGAGTGGTTTTTGAAATAGTGGGGTCTTCCCATATGAAATAGATTCAATTTTAAACTATCATTTAAACCATGCATTCTAATGTTTTTGGATGATCTCAAAGTGGGCCTTGGTTCCTTGTTATGATTACTATCAAGGGGTACGAATATCCATACCTGTTTCTGTTAAGTTCTAAAAGTTATAGATAGCCAAAGTAGGCATGGGAGTTAATTTGGCCAAAGTGACCATTCACTTAATTTGATTGTTTTGATTTGTTTGTCTTTGGGAAAAGCTTGGGGATTGTTTAGATGATGTTTATTTCACCTAAGAATTATTTTACAAGCAAAGAAACACAGAACCATGGAATTCAAAAGAATCCAAATTTTATTACATACACATATGAATGCTTTCCTAATTTTAGTTGGAAAAGTTTTTGTTAACCCTAATTTTGATGATTAGAATTTGATGATCCAAGTTTAGTATTTTTGGGATGTTACAAACCTTCCCCCCTAAAAAAAATCTCGTCCCGTGATTTGAAAAAGGACGTAAAAGATTACATAGCATTTGAAGAGATCGGGAAACTCCGTCTTGATGTGATCTTCGCGCTCCCAGGTTGCTTCCTCTTCTGTGTGGTTGCTCCACTGAATTTTGAGAAACTTGATGCTTCGGGTTCTGGTAGTTTGGAAAGCTTCTTCCAAAATACGGATGGGTACTTCGGGATAGGTCAGGTCATCGTTGATTTCTATGGTCCGGTGATCGATATTCTTGAATACTCCGGTCTTCTCCGGAACTTCGAGACACTTGCGAAGTAATGAGATATGGAACACATTGTGCACGGCTGACATCTCCTCGGGTAGTTCCAGTTGATACGACACTTCTCCTCAACGGTTCAGAATCTTGAAGGGGTCCAATATATCTGGGGGCTAACTTTCCTTTGAGTTGGAAACGTTGTATTCCCTTCAATGGCGACACTTTCAGATATACAAAATCTCCTATGTTGAAGGCGAGGTCTCGACGTCTCTTGTCGGCGTAACAATTCTGTCTGGACTGGGCTGTCTTGAGGTGCTCACGAATCTTGTGAACCTTCTCTTCTGCTTATCGTAGGATGTCAGGTCCGAAAATCTGACTCTCTCCTACTTCCGACCAGTTCAAAGGGGTGCGACACTTCCTTCCATACATGAATTCAAATGGGGCCATTTGCAAACTAGCTTGATAACTGTTGTTGTATGAAAATTCTGCAAACGGCAGACAGTCCTGGTTTTGTAGTCTTAGTTTTTAATATTAATAAATGTCTTGAGTGTTAGTCCCGTTTTGTGGCTGGACCTGGACTATGAATAAGTTGTCCCGATTTGTACTTACCATTAAGATCTGATCTCCAAACGTGTGTGGTCACATATTAGGGAGTGCCTCTATGACCAGTTTCTTGGAGATGCCGGAGCACTGGGATCCGGCGGCATCTCCCTGAAACTGGTCGTAGTGGTGTCCCTGCTCTCGCACACCATCTTGCATCTTGTAACTTCTCTAACTAGATCAATACACCTGGGGGCTAACTAATTTCACATATTAGGGGGTGCCTCTATGACCAGTTTCTTGGAGATGCCGTAGGATTGGGATCCGGCGGCATCTCCCTGAAACTAGTCGTAGTGGTGTCCCTGCTCTCGAAAACCATCTTGCAGCTTGTAACTTCTCTAACTAGATCAATACACCTGGGAGCTAACTAATTTCACATATTAGGGAGTGCCTCTATGACCAATTTCTTCGAGATGCCGGAGGACTGGGATCCGGCGGCATCTCCCTGAAACTGGTCGTAGTGGTATCCCTGCTCTCGAAAACAATATTGGAGATCCCTCAATCTGGATGGAGTACTAGACTCACAAGGATGCCTATTTATAGTACAAGCAGATCGGCATGGTGTCGACACTTACGACATAATGTCGACACTCACCCCTATTATTAGTGCTAACTCGTGTTTTGTCCCGGTTGGTGTCTCCAACCCGACTAAAGGTTCATCTTTAGTCCCGTATGGTGACACCATTCGGGACAAGGTACACGCCGCACGACATAATGTCGACACTCACCCCTATTATTAGTGCTGCCTGGCCCAGCATGCCGAAATCCCTCCAACCGGGACTAAAGATGAACCTTTAGTATATCGAAAATCCGAACAATGAAAATCCTTCGCGTGGTCTCATATTATGTGACATAGTTGAAAGGAAAAATACCAGACTTGGTATATTGATCATGTCTCGAAAAAACATTCACAAAATGACCTATCATGTTCGAGGTTTCATGGCTTTCTGTCCAAATGACCGATATTATGTGCTGAATCACGGCATAGTTTGTGATGATGTGCCCATATTATGCATGCATGTGGACATTGGTATGGAGAACAATGTTGCAGGAGGAAGTTTTCCTTTTCGTCGCACGAAAAATCCCTTTTCCATTTTCCGAGCGCAAAAAATCGGTAGTTTTGTGAAGTAACCACAAAAATGCTGTTTCAGAATGCTACCGTCCTATTTTCCTAAAATACTAGACCACCTTACATGGACTATCTCCCAACCACCCTTTTCGTCCATCCCGGGTAAAAAGGACAAATGTCTGCCGAATCGGTAGGAAGTGGGTCCGGTTTGTACTACAGGTACATGATCTAATGCCCATGATTTTTTGAAAAAAATCATTTTTAGACTCACAATATGTGGTTTCTTCAGAGATCCAATGCAAGGTCTAACGATGTTCGTCCCCTATCTTCATGCACGCCGGTTCGACCATAGTTAGAAATTCAAAAAAAATCCGAATAATGAAAATCCTTCGCGTGGTGTCATATTATGTGACATAGTTGAAAGGAAAAATACCAGACCTGGTATATTGATCATGTCTCGAAAAAACCTTCACAAAATGACCTATCATGTTCGAGGTTTCATGGCTTTCGGTCCAAATGACCGATGTCATGTGCTGAATCATGACATAGTATGTGATGCTGTGCCCATATTATGCATGCATGTGGACATTGGTATGGAGAACAATGTTGCAGGAGGAAGTTTTCCTTTTCGTCGCACGGAAAAGCCCTTTTCCATTTTCCGAGAGCAAGAAACGGGCCGTTTTGTGAAGTAACCACCAAAATGCTGTTTCAGAATGCTACCGTCCCATTTTTCTAAAATACTACACCACCTTACATGGACTATATCTCAACCGGGACATCTCAAACCTTTTCGTCCATCCCGGATAAAAAGGACAAATGTCTGCCGAATCGGTAGGAAATGGGTCCGGTTTGTACTACAGGTACATGATCTAACGCTCGTGATTTTTTGAAAAAATCATTTTTAGACTCGCAATATGTGGTTTCTTTAGAGATCCAATGCAAGTTCTAACGATGCTCGTCCCCTGTCTTTATGCACGCTGGTTCGACCATAGTTAGAAATTAAAAAATTCAAAACGGGCATAAGAAATTCAAAAAAAATCCGAACAATGAAAATCCTTCACGTGGTGTCATATTATGTGACATAGTTGAAAGGAAAAATACCAGACTTGGTATATTGATCATGTCTCGAAAAAACCTTCACAAAATGACCTATCATGTTCGAGGTTTCATGGCTTTCGGTCCAAATGACCGATGTTATGTGTTGAATCACGGCATAGTTTGTGATGATGTGCCCATATTATGCATGCATGTGGACATTGGTATGGAGAACAACGTTGCAGGAGGAAGTTTTCCTTTTCGTCACACGGAAAAGCCCTTCTCCATTTTCCGAGCGCAAAAAACGGGTCATTTTGTGAAGTAACCACCAAAATGCTGTTTCAGAATGCTACCGTACAATTTTCCTAAAATACTAGACCACCTTACATGGACTATCTCCCAACCTGGACATCTCAAACCTTTTCTTCCATCCCGGGTAAAAAGGACAAATGTTTGCCGAATCGATAGGAAGTGGGTCCGGTTTGTACTTCAGGTACATGATCTAACGCCCGTGATTTTTTGAAAAAATCATTTTTCGACTTGCAATATGTGGTTTCTTCAGAGATCCAATGCAAGTTCTAAATGAGCCATTTTTCTTCCCGCTATTTTTCCCGCCATTTTTTCTCGGCATTTCTTCCCGCCAGTTTTTCCCACCAGTTCTTCCCGCCAGTTCTTCCCTCCAGTTATCTTAATGCCATTTCTCACTATATATATATAGGGTTGGCCTCCATTGTCATTGCACATCTCTAGACTCATATCTTTCACCTCATCACTCTTTCCCATGACTTCCACCGTAGAACTAACCCCCAGGGAGGCGGAGGCGCTTTGCGCCTCGAACTACCCCTGCCCACCGGGCTACCGAGTCCCCGTCGGCTGGATGCTGAGCGCCGGAGGCGTGCCGGTTCCTCCTGTCCCTCTAGGTGTGGCGCGCCGGATGGCGATCACGAACCACTACTACTTCGAGCTCACGCCGGAGCAGCGGAGGAATCCCAGATGGAATCCTGACTATTTCCCGACTTGGGAAGCCTTCTTCGTGGATCGGCGTGAGAGGGCGCTCGCCAGGCACGAGGAGGACGACCCACCTCCTCCGAACTTCAACGAGGCCCGCTGTCGGCTGTGGTGGCGCGGCCGGACTCTCCAGAGCGTCCTGGCCTACGACAAGGCCGCCGACTCTAACCCCCGCCTGCGCTACCCTCAAGTCCATCCCACTTGTACTCAGTCTTCAAGGTTCAACTACGACCCGTGACGGACGACGGCAGCGGCGTGAGTACGATTTACGACTAAGGGCGAGTATTACAGGTGTAGGCAGGAGCATGACTGAATCACTCCAACATTGCAAAACAAGTTCGGCCGATTGTGGCTTAATCTGGCCATGTATCTTAATTTTCAGTTCTTCTATGTAACTTTGTGTTAGTTGCGTTATGTACTTTAATTCCATTTCTATCCTAATAAAATTTTCTTTCTGCCCATTATTTCCCGTCCTTTTTTTCCCGCCCATTAATATATAAAAAGTATAAGTTAATTCAAATCCAAATTAACAAAAGAAAATGGTTTTGAATTAGTTATTCAAATCTAAACACTTTTTATGTTTAAAGTTTTTATAAATTTCAAATTAATATTCAAAAAATATAAGTTAATTCCTTTTTAATTTTAAATGGTTCATAGTTTAAATGGTTACATTAATTATTTTTAAAAACAGAAAATGGTTTTGAATTATTTATTCAAATTCAAACACTTTTTATGTTTAAAGTTTTTCTAAATTCCAAATTAATATTCAAAAAATATAAGTTAATTCATTTTTAATTTTAAATGGTTGCATGAAGTATTTTTAAAAATTAAAAATGGTTTTGTATTAGTTATTCAAATCCAGACACTTTTTATGTTTAAAGTTTTTCTAAATTCCAAACTAATATTCAAAAAATATAAGTTAAGTCATTTTAAATTTTTAATGGTTGCATTAATTATTTTTAAAAATAGAAAATGGTTTTGAATTAGTTATTCAAATCCAAACACTTTTTATGTTTAATGTTTTTCTAAATTCCAAATTAATATTCAAAAAATATAAGTTAATTCATTTTTAATTTTAAATGGTTCATAGTTTAAATGGTTACATTAATTATTTTTGAAAACAGAAAATGGTTTTGAATTAGTTATTCAAATTCAAACACTTTTTATGTTTAAAGTTTTTCTAAATTCCAAAGTAATTATCGTTTTAAAAACATTACAAATTTAATCCCCAAAATAAAAAATAAGGTGGGAACAGAGTGAAAATTCCTGAATTTTTTTGAAAACAGGGTCATATGTCCCGGTTGGAGCCACCAACCGGGACCAAAGACCCCTGCGCGCGCCCCTTGGTCTGCTGAAAAAAGTGGAGTATACGTCCCGGTTGGTGGCTCTAACCGGGACGTATGACCCTTTAGTCTCGGTTGGAGCCAACGACCGGGACAAACGGTCCTTTGGTTATAACTGGGTACCCCTCCTCTTCTTCTTCCCCATCTCACAATCTCTTCTCGCGCACGACGCCGTCAGGCTGCCCCGCCGCCCTGCACGCCCTACCGGCCGCCCCTCGCCCAGCCAAGCGTGCAGGAAGCTTCGCCTCGTCGCCCCGAGGCTTCTCCCCGAAGGAATCGGCCCCGCTCGCTCCCAATCGTCGCCAACGACTCTGTCTCCCTCGAGCCCGACGACCGCCGTCGTCGATTCGCCGGCTCCCGACCTCGCCTCGCCTCCTTGACACAACCAACGCACACCTGGTGAGTTGCTGGTCCTCGTGGACACTCTCTCTCGCCCCCTCTCGCTCTGGTTCCTCCTCCCCATCGACTACCTGCCACCACCGCCGCTCACCGTCATCGTGCTCCCCTCTCCGGTGACCTTTTCGAGGTGGCGCCGCTACTCTTTGGCTCGCCTCAACCTCCTCTCTCTAACGCGCGCACGCACGCGCCCTAGATCGCCCCCTAATGCCGTTCCCCGTCACCGTCCTACAAGCCACCGCCGGCGTGATGTCATCCTGACATCACCCATGCGTCAGCGCGTGCAGACCCGGTCAAACCCAGCCAGGGACCCACTTTGCTTGTGTGGCTTGCCTATGTGACCTCTGGCCCACAGGCCAGCCTCTCTGGCTAGGCCCAACCTGAGTGAAAAATGCCCCTGAACCACGTTTTCTTGTGTGGCTGCTGAGGTGGCTCCGGGCCCCTCTGTCAGTCACTGTGGATAGGTATGCCTGCGGTGTAAAAAGTTTAACCAGCTTTTAATAATTTCAGAAATAATTATAATCTTATAAATTCAATAACTTTTAATCTATAAGTCAGAAAAATATGAATAATATATCAAAATGTTCAGAAAAATGAAACCTAGCTATCTAAGCTATAATCATGAATTGTTCAACAACTTAAATCACAAGTTTAATTATAAGAACAAATCCACCCCTCTCATGTGTTCCGGACTTTCTCCGAGTTAGGGTTTTCACCCCTCGGGACCCCAATTAATTGTAGAGCATGCTTTAGGGTTACATTTCAATGCAATTCAACTTGCCATATCATCATACTTGCTTGATCATTGCATCGATGCCATGTGTTGATTGTTTCCCTTTCTTTCCGGTGTTTGGTTCTTCCCGGTAGAATACGATATCGAGATCGAGATCGAAGCCAGAGATCAACACCATCAAAGCTCGAAGACAAATACTTGACCAACTGTAATCAAGTCAAGTACAAGGATCTTGAAGCTCTGTTTCAGCTATCAACAGGCAAAGGCAAGCATAGCCCCACCATGATATAATCCTATGATTTCGAAAGCATTTCAATTCTTGCCATGATGCATACAATTCTGCTGTGGTCTTTTATCAATAGATAGCGTGTCCTATCTGTTGCATTACTCCCTTTGAGCTTATATTACCTGATCCACTGCTCCTAGCATATTAGGTTTATTAGTTTGTATTATTAGGTTTATTATTAGTTAGGTATTATTAGGTTTATTAATTAGTTAGGTATTATTAGTCTTACCCCACTCGATCCTTTGTGGGTAGCCCTGCACCGATGAAAAACTACCCCCCTGTGCTGATGTAAAGTGACACAGTAACTGTTTTAAAATGGTTTAATATTTTAACAAATTGGTATAAACATGTAAATTCAATAACTAATGATTGATCCGGGTGTGTATTCGGGTGTGTATAAACAATAGGGATTGTACAAAGAGCTTATTTTGTATGTAGTGCATGAACTTGATCCGTGTATAGAATGTAATATGTTCGACACTTGGATCTATATTGTCATGATGATCTTGTGTAATATAATGGTTCCTTAATTGATGAGTGCAAAACACTAAATAAACAATAAAACAACATAAATGAATTCTCTGCCGCGGCACAAAAAGTAGCCAAAATGCTGTCGCGGCAACAAAAGTTGCCAAAATGAATTCTCTGTCGCGGCAGAGAAATGTTTCAAATCTCTGCCGCGACAGAGAGTTATTTGTCCCGGTTCGTCACGAACCGAGACGGTTGCTCCCCCTCCCCCTCGCCCTCTATCGCAGCCACGTGTACCCCCTTTTGTCCCGGTTGGTGGGGCAACCGGGACTAAAGGTTGGGGCTTTAGTCCCGATTGCCTCGTCCCGGTTGGGGAACCAGGACTAAAGCCCCTTACCAACCGGGATATATGGGTCGTTCTGCACTAGTGGAGTCTCCCTAAACTTGCATTGGATCTCTAAAGAAACATTATATTGTGAGGCTAAAAATGATTTTTGAAAAAAATCATGAGCATTAGATCATGTACACGTAGTTCAAATCGGACCCACTTCCTACTAGTTCGGTAGATATTTGTCTTTTTCACCAAGGGTGGATGGAAAGATTTGATATATCTTGGTTGGGACATTATCCATTTTCGGTGGTCTAGTATTTTTTGAAAAATGGGGTGGTAGCATTTTGAATGAGCATTTTGGTGGTTGCTTCACAAAACGCCCCGTTTTTTGCGCTCGGAAAATGGCTTTTTCATGCGACGAAAAGGAAAACTTCCTCTTGCAACATTTTTCATCATCACATGATACACATGCATGCATAATATGGACACATTATCACAAATTATGCCCTTCTAGCCATTACATTGGTCATTTGACCCGAAAGCCAGAAAACCTCGAACATGATAGGTTATTTTGTGAAGTTTTTTTTAGACATAATTAATTTACCAAGTTTGGTATTTTTCCTTGCAACTATGTCATATAATATGACACCACGCAAAGGATTTACATTGTTTGGACCGTTTTTGAATTTCTTATGCCCTTTTAAAAATTTGCCTATTTCAAATTATGGTCAAAATGGCGGGCATGAAGATATGTGATGAGCTTGCTAAAACTTTCATTGGATATTGTGAGGCTAAAAATGATTTTTGCAAAACAATATGAGCATTAGATCACATACATGTAGTTGAAACCGGACCCACTTCCTACCGGTTCGGCAGACATTTGTCTTTTTCACCAGGGGTGAATGGAAAGGTTTGAGCCCCTATTGGAACATTGTCCATGTAAGGTGGTCTAGTATTTTTGTAAAATGGGATGGTAGAATTTTGAATGAGTATTTTGGTGCTTGCTTCACAAAATGCCTCTTTTTTGCACTTGGAAAATAGAAAATGTGTTATACAAAAGTATATGTAATGTTTTTATATTTTGTTCAATAAAAATATGTAATATTTAAGTTTAGTTAGATAGATCTTATTTTTCTGTAAAATTTGATATATTATATTTTTCTAAATTAGAATGATTTAGTTATAATTTTTTCTATGATTAATGTGGTGAAAAGGAAAAATAGCTATGCCGACGGCTTTGTCGTCGGTGTAGGTGTGAAATCTAGGCCGGCGGCTTAGCCATCAGCGTAACCTTGACGCCGTCGCATCGCCGTCATGGCCAAACCACTACGTCAATGGCTGACATCGGCCTATTCCATCCTACGCCGACGGCCAATCTAGGCCAACAGCTTGTTTGCTCGGTTTCCTGCCTCGGAGTCTATGCCGACGGCCCCGACAAATAGCCGTTGGAAACGGTCTCGTATACATGTTGTTGTATGCGTGTACTTGTCGTGTTCTAATTGTAACTCTATACGTTGGTCTCTTTTATATATACGAGATATTGTGGAGGCTTTGCCCCGACGAAACCATAAACTTAGCTTGGTATCAGGGCTAAACTCACTCCTCCTTCCGCCACCGCCGCGTCTCCCCACTCTCACCTGCACTGTCGCCATCGCTATATTTTTCAACCGCCACCGCCGCCCTCTTGGAGATGGCTACATCTTCTGCCATCGTCGCCATCGCACCGATTGGTCTGATCGTCTCCGCCCGGGGAGCATCGGCATCAGCACCCTCCTCCTTGACCACCATCTCCGTGCGGCTTAGACGGGGAATTTCATGCTGTGGAAGGGGATCGCCATCCCGATCCTAGTCGGTGCTAGCCTCCACGGCCATCTCGATGGAACAACTGCAGCTCCGCCCAAAAACCTAACTCAAGGCACCAGTGATGTTGCGACCTCCGTCGCCAACCCCGAGTACCTCCGTTGGTGGACTCAGGATCAGAAGGTCAAGGGCCTTCTTCTCTCTGTGATGGACGATGACATCGCGTTCCAGCTTGTCAGCTGCAAGACGCCACAGGCCGTCTGGGCGTCCGTCGCCGCCATGTTCGGTGTGCAGAGCCGCGCCAACGTCCGCCACATTAGGCGGCAACTCCAGTCGCTACCCAAGGAGGATATCCGCAGCAGAGTACATGCATAAGATGAAGGGCCTTGACGATGTCATGGCGACTGCCGGTGCCCCCATCACCGAGGACAAGCTCATCGACGACATCCTCACCGGGCTCGGATCGGCCTTCAACCCCATCGCTGCCTCTCTCGGTGTTACCAACGCCGAGATGACCTACTCTTCCTTCTACTCGCTGGTTCTCTCCTATGAGGCCTTGCAGGCTCAGCAAATCATGGCAGAGGGGTGGTCGTCGTCTGCGAACGCCGCGTCCTGTTAACACCTGGATTTTTAATCCCAAAGGCATGTTATGCCATACATCGCAATCCCAGGATTACCATTTTTGCGAGACATAACAGATTTGGATACCACAGTACATCATCCATTACAAACCATACATAAGGTCTTACACGAATAAGGATCTCATGATCCAGTTCTTAATACAACTCAAGCAGCGGAAATACGTAATACTAAAGGTAGCGTAGGCGAAGATCCATCTTTGGGGTCACAGGCAATCCTGACGATGGGAGATGATCCTAGTTGTCGTAAACTTCCTAGGGTCCTTCGTCCTGGTACTCCTCTTCATAGTCTGGCCACGGGAATGGCCAGGGACAAAGCCATGAGTACTCTTTAAGTACTCGCAAACTAATACTAACAAGTGAAGGTTTTTTTTGTAGTAGGCCACTAAGATCTAGGGTTGTTTTGCAAAAAGCCATATTTATCTCTACTAAGTTCAGAAGCAAGAAAAGTTAGTTGAAATTTTTATAACACCTAAGTGGGAACTTGAATCTCATATGACAACTCTGTTGTGGTCAAGTCAAAATCTCAATTCATTTCACAAGTCATTTTGAAAACATCTGACGGGGGAACAGTATGGTCACTCCAACTGTCCATAACCGCGGACACGGCTATTCGAATAGTTTGACACTCTGCAGAGATTGTACACTTTCACCACAACATTCGATACATCCGTCAGGAACAAATCCTGAATTCACCATACTCAGTATGCGGATAATCAATCCTAACCTTTCGATTACACGCCCTAGTATAGGCATCTCTCCTATGAGTTTGGCCTCCCAACCATGACCAACTGTCATCTTGGGTACTACACAGGTGGACAATCTTCACAAGGTAGCCTCAGCTCGGACCTTGGCCGTGAGGGAACCCATACTAAAGTATATAAGTTTCCAGTCAAGCCCTACCCAATTTTCGGATATTGTGGTTGTACGGTAAAATTGGACTGGTATCGCATCCAGACAACCACCAGTTTTATAAAGGGCTAAGGCTCATGCCTTAACATTTTCATCATCAAAATCATCTGCTGTTCGGAAACACATGTCAAAACATCTCAGTAGAATGACTCATCATTCTAAGGTTTTCATAACCATTTTCCATCAAGTATTCCCATCTAAAGTTGATCAAGTTTTATGCTTAGCACTAGCATCTACAAGTGGGGGTGAGTACTAATGAGGGGTGGTAAACAAGTGGAGTTTAACTAAGTACAATCTCATGCCTTAGGATGACATCAAGATTATCTAGCTTAGGCCAAATTTAATGATATTTATGCAACCTTCAATTATCTTTCTAGTATCTACAATTTACTCAAGTAAACTCTAAGTAATAGCTTTGAATAAGAAATAAAGTAGAAAGCTTGCAAGTAAAACTAGGAGGGGGTATCCTCAAATATGTCTAACCAAGCATGCTTAGTGCATTGCATAGGTTATCTAACTTTCATAATTGCAAGTGTTAGCTTGCACATTCAACTAGTAGTATTAGGCTTGCCTTGAGCAGAGCAGTGGTTGAAGTTATCCTCGGCTTCTTCGTAGTATCCTCCTTCCTCCTCGTATCCTTGGTCGGTACTAGTGTCTATGAATAAATACGAGGTACACAATCACCAAAAAATACTTAACTACTTTCAATCATCACACAAAAGGGTTCTATAGATGATCTAGCATCATCATTAACATTCAAGATTAAAGCACTTGCATTATTTATTTATTTTTTAGAAAAGTAATTCCTACTCATTGAAAAACTACTTAAGATTTAATATTCTCCAACTCAAACATGGGATCATGTTGATACATGTCATCACCACATATTTCGGTACATGGTAATGTGATTTAAAGTGGTGTCACAATTTAACAAGGTTTAACCTTTTATTTTAAATAAAATAAAGTGACTAGAAATGCCTATGTGGCATTCTTTTATTACTTGAACGTTATTTCTGTAAGTAAACCCATATGTTTTTATATCTTCTGAAAGGTATGATCAAAGGTGATTTTTGAGAGTTGGAATCAACTCAAAAGCTATTATGGTTGAATTTTGAAAATTATTTGAATGCTGAAAAGCTTCTGACTTGTTATTTTTACCAAGGTTGATCTATAGATCCAAATGGTTTAAATCCAATAGGCGTGGATTAAGCATTTCAATACCTTTCTAAAAAAATTGGTTTCATTCAATTTGGTTCACTGAATCAAGCTGGGTTGATTTTTGAAACTAGGTATAGAACTGAGTTTGAATATAAATAGAAAAAACTAAATTCAAACGAGTGGGATGCGCGGGAAAGGTTATTGGGCCGGCCCGGCGTCACTTCGCAGCGCGTGGCGCAACTGACAGGGGGGTTCCACCAGTCAGTGTCTCATAACACGCGAAGCGGTACGGGACGATCTCGGCCGCACGATCTAAGTCTAATCGAACGGCTACGGCTCACCGTTCAGGTTGGGCAGCGCCGGCGAGACAGAACCCTAACGCGGCAGGTGGGGGTCGTGGGAGGCTCACCGGGGCTCAGGCGAGGGTCAGCGATGGGGGCAAACGACGAAGTCGACGACGGCGATTCTCCTGGCACCGGCAGCTCCTCCTGGGGCGGCTCCAATCGATGGTTCCTTCTTTTCCAGCAGCAGCGGGCTCCGGTGAAATTCCGACAATGCGCTGCTCACCTTGATCTGGGAGTGAGGTGGGGTGGTTCTGGGTGAGAGGGGAGTGGAATGGTGTGAAGAAATCGAGCGGGGGATGCCTCTATGTATAGTGGCGAGAGGGGACCGACGGGCGCGGGCTGAGCTCGTCGTGGTTGACGGCATAGAGGGATATCGGCGTGGGCGACAGTAGGGGCGGTGCTGTGCTCCCTGGCAAAGCTCAACAGCATGGTGGCGAGGCGTGGGGCGGTGCTGATCGGTCGGAACGCTTCGGCTCTGAGCGTGTTCGACGGAGGTTTTGATGGCGCTGGCGTGGTCCTGTGGCGCAAAACGGGCGTGGTTCTGGGGTGGTGGTGATCACGCGTGCACGCGGAGAAGGCGGCGCGCGGTCTGTGGGCATGTGTCGAGGGTGGCGCACGGGCGCGCTCTCGGCATGCTAGAAGAGAGGCTTGGCATGGCTTGGGTGTGTGGTCCAGCGGCTGGCATTGCTCGAGGTTGGGACAGGGAGTGGCGGTGGGGTGCTGGCTAGCTCCCAGACACGGTTGGCGAGGCTAGTGTTGCTGGTAGCTTGCTGTCGACCATGGGGTGGCAATGGTGCTCTCGGCCTGCTCACCATTGATGACAATGTCCAGCTTACAGTGGTGCTAGAGATTAGTTAAGGTTGCTAGATGATCTACTAAGGCTAGTTGTAACCAGAGAGGGAACAAGTTAGGCCCAAAACACTGCTCAACATAGTGTTTTTGATTTTGTTGATTTGAATCTGCAACCTGTTTGATGAAATGGCCGCATGAACTTATGTTTTGAATTTTGAAAAGATTTTTGGTGAGTGTGCTAGGCATGTGTTCAGGGTTCTGTGGATGCTTGGGTTTTGAAAATTGAGCTTGTTTGAGTGGTTTTTGAAATAGTGGGATATTCCCATATGAAATAGATTCAATTTTAAAATGTCATTTAAACTAAGCATTTAAATGTTTTTGGATGATCACAAAGTGGCCCTTGGTACTTTGTTATGAGTACTATCAAGGGGTGCAAAGATCCATACATGTTTCTGTTGAGTTTTGAAAACTTGAGATAGCCAAAGTAGGCATGGGAGTTAATTTGGCCAAAGTGACCATTCACTTAGTTTATTTGTTTTGACTTGTTTGTTTTTGGGAAAAGTTTGGGGATTGTTTAGATGATGTTTATTTCACCTAAGAATAATTTTACAAGCAAAGAAACACAGAATCATGGCAATTCAAAAGAATCCAAATTTCAATATACACACATATGAATGCTTTCATATTTTTAGTTGGAAAAGTTTTTGTTAACCCTAAATTTGGTGATTAGAGTTTGATGATCCAAGTTTAATATTTTTGGGATGTTACAAACCTTCCCCCCTTAAACAAAATCTCGTCCCGAGATTTGAAAAAGGACGAAAAAGATTACCTAGGATTTGAAGAGATCGGGAAACTCCATCCTGATGTGATCTTCGCGTTCCCAGGTAGCTTCCTCTTCTGTGTGGTTGCTCCACTGAATCTTGAGAAACTTTATGCTCCGGGTTCTGGTAGTTCTGAAAGCTTATTCCAAAATACGGATGGGTACTTCGGGATAGGTCAGGTCATCGTTGGTTTCTATGGTTCGGTGATCGATATTCTTGAACACTTCAGTCTTGTCCGGAACTTTGAGGCACTTGCGAAGTAATGAGATATGGAACACATTGTGCACGGCTGACATCTCTTTGGGTAGTTCCACTTGATACGACACTTCTCCTCGACGGTTCAGAATCTTGAAGGGGCCGATATATCTGGGGGCTAACTTTCCTTTCAGCTGGAAACGTTGTGTTCCCTTCAATGGCAACACTTTCAGATACACAAAATCTCCTATGTTGAAGGCGAGGTCTCAACGTCTCTTGTCAGCGTAACTCTTTTGTCTGGACTGGGCGGTCTTGAGGTGCTCACGAATCTTGTGAACCTTCTCTTCTGCTTCTCGTAGGATGTCGGGTCCGAAAATCTGACTCTCTCCTACTTCCGACCAGTTCAAAGGGGTGCGACACTTCCTTCCATACATGAATTCAAATGGGGCCATTTGCAAACTAGCTTGATAACTGTTGTTGTATGAAAATTCTGCGAACGGCAGACAGCCTTCCCACTTAGATCCATATTCTAACACACATGCTCTCAGCATATCTTCGAGTATTTGATTTACTTGCTCCGTTTGTCCATCGGTCTGAGGGTGATAAGCGGTGCTGAAATCTAGTCGGGTTCCTAAACCCTCTTGGACTTTCTTCCAGAACCTCGAGGTAAACTGAGTTCCTCGATCCGATAGAATGTTCTTAGGGACTCCATGCAAACTGACGATTCTAGCGATGTATAACTCCGCTAGCTTCGAACTCTGATATGTGGTCTTGACGGGTAAGAAATGGGCGACTTTGGACAATCTGTCCACTATGACCCAGATAGAGTCATTTCCCCTACTAGAAGTAGGCAATCTGGTGATAAAGTTCATTCCAACGGAATCCCATTTCAATTCAGAAATCTGCAAGGGTTGCAATAATCCTGTGGGTCTTAGATGTCTCGCCTTGACTCACTGACATATATCACACTTGGCGATATAGCTTCCGATTTCTCTCTTCATCTTATGCCACCAAAATTGCTCTTTCAAATCTTGGTACATCTTCGTTCCTCCGGGGTGGATAGAATAAAGGGTATCATGAGCTTCCTTGAGAATAACTTCTTTCAACTCAGAATCTGCAGGTACACAAAGGCGTCCTTTGTACCACAGAACTCCTTCTTCATCTTCGGTGAATCCGGGTACTTTGCCTGTACAGATACGACGCTTGATTCCGTCGATACTAGCATTTCCTTTCTACGCCTCTTTGATCTGGCTGATCAAAGTGGGTTGAAGTTCTATGCTAGCAAAAAATCCTTCACTCACTATTCCATTCGGAAATATTCCATCTCTTTGTGCAAGCTTGGTTGCTCCTTCAAAATCATGGAGTTCAAGCGGCACGGCAATCTGCTAAGGGAATCTGCTACCACGTTGGCTTTAGCGGGGTGATAGTGAATGTCCAGGTCGTAATCCTTGATTAACTCAATCCATCTTCTCTGTCTCATATCCAGCTCCTTCCGAGTGAATCTATACTTCAGGTTCTTGTGATCCGAATAAATCTCACAACGATTTCCCATCAGGTAATGCCTCCATGTCTTCAGGGCTAGAACTACGGCTGTGAGTTCGAGGTCATGGGTTGGGTAATTTTGCTCATGTTGTTTCAGTTGTTGAGATAGATAAGTTATAACTTTGCCTTCTTTCATTAGCACACATCTGAGACAGATCTTGGATGCGTCACAATACACGTCAAAGGGCTTCGTGATATCTGGCATGATTAAGATTGGGGCTGAAATCAATCTCCTCTTGAGTTCTTGAAAACTCGCTTCACATTTGTCTGTCCATTCAAAATGCTTGTCCTTCTTCAGCAATTGGGTCATGGGTCTAGCGATACTCGAGAATCCTTCTACGAACTTGCGGTAATATCCCGCCAATCCGAGAAATTCACGAACTTGGTTCTGAGTGGTTGGGGCTTGCCAATCTTCGACATCTTTCACTTTTGCAGGGTCAACAGCAATTCCTCCGGCTGATACAATGTGGCCGAGGAATTCTACCTCCTGTAACCAAAATTCACATTTGCTAAACTTGGCATACAACTGATGCTCTCTAAGGGTTCCAAGAATGGTCCTTAGGTGTATCTCATGTTCTTCTTCTCATTTGGAATAAATCAGAATGTCATCGATGAAAACAATGACAAACTTATCCAGGAAGTCCATAAAAATATTATTCATGAGATTCATGAAATAAGCAGGGGCATTGGTTAATCCAAAAGACATGATGGTATACTCATATAATCCATATCTGGTGGTAAAGGCAGTCTTGGGAATCATCTGCGCGAATCTTCAGTTGATGATAGCTTATTCTAAGATCAATCTTAGAAAACACTTTGGCACCGGTCAACTGATCAAAAAAATCTTCTATCTTGGGCAATGGGTATTTGTTCTTGATAGTGACATCATTCAACTTCCGATAATCTGTACACAAACGGTTACTTCCATCCTTCTTTTCCACAAATAAGACAGGTGATCTCCATGGTGATGCACTTGGTTGAATCAATCCAATTTCCAGCATGGCATCCAGTTGCTTCTTCAGTTCTGCTAGTTCAGATGGGTTCATACTATATGGTCTCTGGGCTATGGGTCCGGTTCCGGGGATTAGTTCAATGATAAACTCGATATCCCGATCTGGGGGCATACCGGGCAAAACATCTGGAAATACATCGGGGTATTCATAGACTATCCGGACTTGGTCAATGGTAGGTTGGGCTATACTCTTGTTGCACTTGAATTGACGAGGTAAGGTTTCAGATACATGCTCGACTGATATTCCGGCTGTATTGGTCATGGTTATGGCTTTCTTGGCACAGTCAATTAATCCTTTATGTTTGGACATCCATTCCATTCCTAGTACTACTTCCAAACCTTTAGTTCCAAGTACTATCAGATTAGCATAAAAATCTATGCCATGGATTCGGATATGGACGGCTTTGCAAATTTTCCTACCTTTGGTGGTTGAACCGGGGATTTGAACAATCATAACATGCTTCAGTTTGGTTGGTTGAATCTTACTAGTGCATGAAAATTCTTCACTGACAAATGAGTGCGATGCACTAGAATCAAACAACACTCTTGCAAGTACTGAATTAACAGAAAACATACCCAGCACGACGTCTGGCGCTTCCTGGGCTTCTTCAGCATGCATGAGAAAAAGACGGTCGTTGCGGTTGAGTGAATTCCCTAGGGCAAATCTTCTTCCAGGCTGAACACGACGCTGCTGCTGAGCTGGGGCATTTGCATTGGGGGCTGCGGCATTCTTCTTGGGGCACTCATTGGAGTAGTGACCCTTATTTCCACAGTCATAACAAGTCACTTTCGACTTGTCCTTTGCTACAACAGGCACGACATTGCTTCTAGTCCTCGGGGCAGTGTTGGTGTTGGCGGCAGCATTGTTGTTGTTGAACTTGGGTGGTGCACGGTTGAAATTGTTAGAGTTGCCTGGGTTGTTGTGATTTCCTCCGGGTCTCGGGTTTCCACGGTTGGGATAGGTCGGACGGTTCATCGGGGGTCTGTTGGTTCTCGGGGCAAATCCTGGAGATGGGTTAGGGCGATACTTTGGGGTCTCATGGGTTCCTGGATGATGCATCATGCGACGCTTGCGGTTCTCATTGGCTTGGTTGATCTTTCTTTCAATCTGGATGGCAGAGTCGACAAGGGCTTCAATATCAGCAAAGGGGATATTGACCAACACAGTCTGCATCTCATCGTGCAGACCATTCAAGAATCTCTCTTTCTTCTTGGCTTCGGTGTCGATCTCATCCGGGGCATACCTAGCTAATGACAAGAATTTGTCACGGTATTCCACTACGGTCATCCGTCCTTGCTTCAGTTCTCTGAACTCATCTCTCATTCTCTTGATCAAACCCGGTGGCACATAGGTTCTGCTGAACTTGACCTTGAATTCCTCCCAGGTCATCATCTGTCCTCCGGTCATTGCACGAACGCTGTTCCACCATGATCTTGCATCTCCGGCTAGATAGTGGGTGGTGAACATAACTTTCTCGTTAGCTTCCACTCCGGCGACTTCTAGGTTGTTCTCCATGGTTTGCAGCCAATCATCTGCGTCTAAGGTCTCTTTTGACTTAGTAAAAATAGTGGGTTGGTGTTCTGGAAATTCTTGAGCTTAGATCCATGGTTGTCCTAATTTCCTTGGCCTTGATTGTTGTGGGCTAGCTGAGCTATCTGCTGAAGGGTGGCTAGGTTGGCTTGACATGTTGGGGATATGCTATATGGGTATCCTCATAGCATGTCTCTTATCCGACTAACCCGGGTGGCCCATAGTCGATAGCATGGCCTGTGGCCTGCTGGGCGGCCCAGTTAGGTGGATCCATAAGGGAGGCCCATGCCGGATAAAGGAAGGCTACGGTGGAGTCACCAGCGTACCCGGAGCCTTGGAGTGCAAGATACACAAGACTAGTGATAGATGGTGTAGGACTCTGTAACCTGTCCGTCTAGGACTTTTCCCTGTAACCTAGGACCTGACGACTATATAAGTCGGGCCTATGGGAGCTTTTAGGGCACGATAACTTAGACAATCTCATACAACCTCGCACAGCGAACCTATCTCTGTAACTCGGTGTATTTCCCTTATAGTGATTTATAGAAGGAGTAGGATTTCGCCACCGTCGTGGGATCTGAACCTGGGTAAGCTGTGTTACCTCGTACCCATCAACCATCCGCCTTACCCCACGTCTCTAAACACGCACTGTGAGGACCCCTCCATGGCGTACTCATCGGCAATACCACGACAGTTGGCGCCCACCGTGGGGCAAGAGGCACTTCAGGATATTCAGCGGGCGAGGACCAAGATCTTCACGGGAATCGGCGAAACCATAGCCATCGGTCGCGTTCTCTTCTCCGGCAATGTTCCGATCGTCCCCCCTGACGAGTTCTGGATCCCGGCGAAGAGGAACCCTACGCGGTGTTCGATCGTTCCTATCGGAGATATCCACCTCTTCATTGGCGAAACCGACTCGGGGACTAGTTCCCTGGGAGCCTGAGGAGCATCAAGACCCGCACGGACCGCCTACAGGCAGGATACGTTCGCGGAAGGATCGATGTCGGATTTCTCTTTGGGGTTTGCCGACAAAGATCGAAAAGCATCAAGACCCGCACGGACCGCCTACGGGCAAGATACGTTCGTGGAAGGATCGATGTCGGATCTCTCCTCGGAGTTTGCTGGCAAAGATTGGAAAAATTCAAGACCCACCCAAACCGCCCCTGTGCTGGATATAAAGGTGGAAGATAACTGCAAGTCCGCCGGCTTTATCCGTGCGTCTGGACAACAGAGATCCAAGTTCGTCGGCGTGGTTACCATCTTCGACCTGGCGCGCTGCGTTCAGAGAGAGGGCGAAAACCCCCACAATTACCTGGCCAGGTGGCTCCGTATACGAGCCGATCTGGCCCACTACCCCAATGATGATGCTATCTATCACTTTGTGGAAGGACTAGACCATGGCACGCTTCTCCGACATTCTCTAAGACGACAACAGGCGTCAGGACGCCTTACCTTCGAAGGCATGGTGAACACCGTCAACAACTACGCGGAGGTCGAAGCGGCAGCTCAGACAGCGCTTGCGCTCATTGACGGAGCCCCTCCGATTCAGCCACCACCACCACCGCCTCCGGCCGCCATCGTCGTAGCAGCACCACCACCTCCAGTCATCGTCGAGGCCGTTGCACCTCCACCGCCCGTCATCGAGGAAGTCCTGGCACCCTCCGACTCTGTCATTGACGTGCTTTATGCTGATTTCAGCGCAGATTCGGAGGAAATAAACTTAAGTCCAGAAGAGCTAGACTCTGCTATGCAGGAGATGGAGGAGGAGTACTCGCGCGACGAGCAAGCTAACAACACCGTCATGTCTCGAGGGGTGTTCGTCACCATTGGGACAGCGATGGATGAAGATCAACCCGGGCAAGCTCCGCCTACGGCGCTGGAAAAGGGGAAGGGGCCACTAATTGCTGCTGACAATGATCGCGCAAAGGTCATGCCTCCTCTTCCTAACCCAGTGTAGTAGCCACAGGAACTAGGCACCGGTCCGAGCAACAACAACACCGCAAACTTGCCACCTCCAGCATCCACATCGTCAGCAGCCCATGTTACTCCAGCTGATAGAGTGATGTACGGCAATCTCCTCGTTGAGCCACTAACCATTGATCATATTCGGAACGTGACTCAGCTTGACGAGAAGCGCCAGCAGCTGCTGGAGGAGGCGCAATTCATCGCGGAGAAAGGCGCTAAACTAGATCGAGACCTGGTCAATGCGCAGAAGTCCATAGAGAAAGCTAGAGCAATGGAAGCCAAGTACAAGACTCTGCTGCAGTAGCAGAAGGCTAAGAAGGCTCCGGCTCGCGTCATCAACGATCCTGGTGTACGGAGCAACCTAGGATGGGCTCCCTCGAAGCCGACACAGGCCAAGCCATATATTGATAGTGAAGGAAAGCAAGTGATGCCCACCCCACTCCTTAACCTCGCCATCGCCAAAACCCTTCTGGAGCAGGATAGATCGCCTGAGGCAGTAGAACAGGTCTATGACCTAGTGGCCAAGGCGGTAAAGCAGCAGGAAAAGGCCACCTCCCAGAGGCTTGAATCTGACCCAGCGCTCTGCCGATCCAGCCAATACAAACCGCCAAGGGACAGATCTCCTCAGGATGTCGGATCACAGACGGGTTCATCAGAACGAAGACGGAGGGATGCGCGCAACAGGAAGGATGCTATCCCCATATCCTCCGACCACGGAGAAAAAGCCCGACCTCGCCGCCCATCGCCACCGCCCCGATCCCCCCGACGTCAGGAAGATTACAAGGCTCACCATCGTACGGATATGCCCCCTCCAAAGCAGTGTGGCATCGTCATCCGCGATAATGCGGCGCAGACCCGTCAAGATGGAGAGCACAACCAAGGACACAAGAGCAGGTCACACCACGACCCTCCGCGTCCGACAAGCAACCGTGACAGGCGTGAGGCGTCGCAGGAGGGTAACAGCAAGAAGGCTAACCCACCGCCACCTCCGCCTCCGTCGCCGCCAAGTAGTCACCATGGCGGAAGAGGCCCGCGTCGTTCACGCAGCCCATCCCCTGTTGATAACAAGAAGAAGAACCCAGAGCCGTACGATGCACGTTCGCGGATCGGTAAGATCCACGAGTCCCGGGAAGGACCATACCTGGGACCACGTTGCTTTGGACATGCAATACGGTCCGCCACTTACCCCCAAAGGTTTCCAGATTGACAAGACCATCAAGCCCTATGACGGCACCGCCAAGGCCGCCACATGGTTGCAGGACTATGGCAACGCGGTAGAGATTGCCGGAGGCAACCCCAACGTCGCCGTCAAGTACCTCCCGTTAATGTTGGCGGGAACGGCCCGTCAATGGATCGACGACTTGCCGGAAAAATCTATCTACAACTGGCTAGATATGCAAGAAGCATTCACCAAGAACTTTGAGGGTACATACAAGCGTCCCTGCACTGTGGGCGATCTACAGCGATGCGTGCAAGAGAAAGACGAGACATCTCGTGCCTACCTCTCCCGCTGGCTGGACATGAAGAATTCCTGCGCAGGAGTGCACGCTCAGACCGCTATGGCCGCCTTCATTGATGGGTTGGAAAGGGGCACGTTACTCCGACATAAGCTAAAGCGCTTGCAGGACAATCATCAGCTTGACTTGAATCAGATGATTCAGTTAGCTAGTGAGTTCGCAGCTGCCGCCGACGATACTCGTGGCTCTTTGCCGGCAACGGCCGTTCCAACCCAAGCTCGGAGGAACAGCAGTATAAAGCGGAAAACCGCTCCAGAAGAAAAGAAATCTACCGACATGGTCTTTATGACTTTTGCAGGATGAGGAGAAGGCGGACAACGTGGCCAAGGAAGGGGAGCAGGCCGTGGGCAGCAACGAGGAAGTGAAACCAACTCGGCGCCGCTCCGCGTGTCGTGCCTCATACACCTCGATGTCAACGGCAAGGCCACCCATACCAATCTAAACTGCAAGTTCGTCAACGACCTCAATGAAGACCCGGAGTCCGGCTACAAGCAAAGTCGGAAGAACAGACCACGAGGCAAGGGCAAGGGGAAGAAGAAGGAGGATTCCAAGGATTCAAGTGACATGGACGAGGACGTTGACCCCAAGCACGCCGCCAAGAGCGACGACAAGGGCAAGAACCCCTTCGCAAAGAAGGCCCCAGTCTACCACACTTTCCTTGGCACCCCCACCGTCCGACAACATAAGACCTCTCTAAGGATCCTTATGGCCACTCTCCCCCCAGTTCCCCAATACCTGCGCTGGTCGGAGGTTCCAATCACTTGGGACAGGACGGACCACCCAGACCTTGTGCCCACGGAGAACCAGTACGCCATGGTCATCAACCCATTGATTGACGGCGTGGAGTTCACCAAGTGCATGGTGGATAGTGGAAGCAGCATCAACATCATGTACCTGGATACACTTCAAAAGATGAACTTGACGGAGGCAAACCTAAGACGGACCAGCACCGTGTTCCACGACGTAGTTCCTGGTCGGGAGGCTCGGTCCCTTGGGTGCATTACGCTTCAAGTAGCCTTTGGCAACGTTAATAATTACCGCCAAGAGCGCATGACCTTCGAGGTGGTCCCCTTCAAGAGCGTGTACCACGTCATATTTGGCCGCGACATATTCCACACGTTCATGGCCAAGCCATGCTTCATCTATAATAAACTCAAGATACCCGGACCAAACGGTGTCATCACCGTATCCGGAAGATTTACCAAGGCAAGGGACTGTGAGATCAACGAAGCAGCCATTGCAGAAGCTGTCCTCTACAGCGAAGAATTCAAGGAGATCCAGAGTAGGGTCAATGACTTAGAGATGCCCGCGTCGAAGAAGCAGATCTCCGACTCCGCTCCTGCGTTCAAGGCCGCCATTGAGACCAAGCCGATGGAACTTGTGGTAGGCGATGCCTCCAAGACCGTCGCCATTGGGACGAACCTGGATCCCAAATAGGAAAGTGCGCTCGTCGAGTTCCTCCGTGAGAATAGGGACATCTTTGCCTAGCAACCTGCCGACATGAAAGGTGTACCTAGGGAACTTGCCGACCACAGCTTAAACATAGATCCAAAATGTAAACCAGTTAAACAACCTCTACGACGCTTCGGAGATGAGAAGAGACGCGCCATTGGCAAAGAGATAGCTAGGTTACTTAAGGCTGGGTTTATCCGAGAAGTCCTTCACACCCAATGGGTGGCCAATCCTGTACTTGTCCCCAAAAAGGGAACCAATGAATTAAGAATGTGCGTTGATTACACCGGCTTGAACAAAGCATGTCCCAAAGATCCGTTTGCTTTGCCTCGCATTGACCAAGTCATTGACTCGACGGTTGTCTCGGAACTTTTGTGTTTTCTTGATGCATACTCAGGATACCAACAGATCAAGATGAGGAAGTCGGACCAATTGGCCACTTCGTTCACTACACCATACGACACGTTTTGCTATGTCACGATGCCCTTCGGGCTGAAAAACGCCTACCAGCGGACAATGCAACGTTGCCTTCACGACCAAATTGGTCGGAATGTTCACGCCTACGTGGACGATATCGCGGTGATGTCTAAAAAGTCAAATGACTTAATCTCCGACTTAAAAGAAACCTTTGATAATCTCCGAAAATACAACATGATGCTCAACCCTAAGAAATGTGTCTTCGGGGTTCCAGCCAGCAAATTCTTGGGCTTCATCGTTTCCCAGCGCGGAATCGAGGTCAAACCGGAGAAAATTAAGGTCATCTTAAACATAAACCGTCCGACATGCCTAAAGGACATTCAACGACTAACAGGTTGCGTTGCAGTAGTTAGTCGGTTCGTCAGCCGACTTGGAGAGAAGGCTTTGCCGATGTACAAGTTGCTGAAGAAGGCGGACAAATTTACGTGGACAGACGAAGCAGATGCAGCATTGAAGCAGCTTAAGGAGATTCTTTCCTCAGCGCCCATCCTTGCAGCACCCGATCCTGGAGAGCCCCTGTTAATTTACATGGCGGCAACCAACCAGGTTATTAGCATCATCGTCGTGGTAGAGCGGAAGGAACCAGGCTATGAGCACGGAGTTCAACGACCAGTTTACTATGTGAGCGAGGTCTTGACGGAGTCCAAGCAGCGTTACGCGCACTACTAAAAGATAGCTTATGGAGTATTCCTTTCTTCTCGGAAGCTGAGCCATTACTTTCAGGAGCACCCAATCACAGTAGTGAGCAAGACTCCACTGTCCGACATTATCAATAACAGCGACGCTACAGGAAGGGTCGCGAAGTGGGGCATTGAACTTGCCGCCTTCGAGATCACCTACAAGAGACGCGACGCTATCAAGTCACAAGCTTTGGCGGATTTTATTGCGGATTGGACGGAGATGCCGGATGCTACTCCGTTGCCAGAACCAGAGTACTGGGTGATGCACTTTGACGGATCAAAGTTGCTCAACGGCTCGGGGGCTGGTGTACTGCTACAGTCACCAAAAGGAGATAACTTGCACTACGTTCTACAGATCCACTTCGAGGCTACAAACAACATGGCGGAGTATGAAGCACTCATTCATGGACTACGTGTAGCCAAGGATATTGGCATCAAGCGCATAGTTTTCTGTGGAGATTCCGACTTGGTTGCCCAGCAGGTGGCTGGCACCTGGAACGCGCGGAACCCTATGATGGCGGCATTATCGCGACGAAGTGGACGAGATAGCCAAGAGCTTCTTGGGCTACGAAGTCAAGTATGTGCCTAGGGAGCAAAACGAGGCGGCTGATCTACTGTCTAAACTTGGATCAGGGCGCAAGAAAATTCCGCCAGGAGTTTTCCTAGAGCATCTACGCACACCATCCGTGAAGGGCGCCGACATCGACAACCCGGATAGAGCTGCCTCTTTCGTCAACATGGTGACAAAGATCCCTCCGGCATGGAACTTTGCCCGACAACGAGGTCGAACGACGGAAAATAGTACGACGAGCAAAGGGTTATACCATAATCAATGGGCAACTCTATAAAAGGAGCACTACTGGTGTATACCTAAAGTGCGTTTCCTAGCTAGAAGGTATGGAAATCCTGCGCGAGATCCATCTCGGAGATTGCGGGCATCACGCCGCTCCTCGATCATTGGTCGCGAAAGCCTTCCGGCAAGGATTCTACTGGCTAACCGCGGAGGCGGACGCCGACAAGCTGGTTGAGACATGCACGGGATGCCAGTACTATGCCCGACAACCACATGTTCCTGCTGAAGAATTGCGAACAATACCAATAACTTGGCCGTTTGCAGTCTGGGGGCTAGACATGGTGGGACCGTTACAGACGGCACCGTGTGGATTTACGCATCTGCTGTAGCAGTTGACAAATTCACCAAATGGATAGAAGCTAAACCCATTAGAAAGCTTGATGGGGAAACTGCCATCAGGTTTGTCTGGGATCTAGTGGTGAGATTTGGTCTCCCACATAGCATCATCACCGACAACGGAAGCAACTTGTCACTCGGAGAAGTGGAGGCCTACTGCTGGGACAAAGGCATCCGACTTGACCTTGCATCTGTGGCACACCCACAATCCAATGGTCAGGTTGAGCGAGCCAATGGATTAATTCCGCAGGGAATCAAGCCACGTCTTGAGGCACCGCTGCGCAGAGCAGCTGGATCTTGGGCGGAAGAATTTCCATCTGTGTTGTGGAGTTTACGAACCACACCCAACAGATCCACCGACTATACCCCTTACTTCATGGTATATGGAGCAGAAGCCATCCTACCTTCCGACATCCTCCACGACGCACCAAGAGTTGTCGCCTACGAAGAAGATGACGCTAAAGAATCCAGACGCCTAGATGTGGACCTTCTCGAGGAGGAGCGTGTTTTGGCATGCCAAAGATCCGCCATCTACCAGCAGAAGCTACGCATCTACTATAGTCGCCGCGTTCGGCATCGCTCATTTAAAGAGGGGGATTTAGTACTCCGACTTAAGCAGAACAAATCACACAAATTATCCCCGCCATGGGAAGGACCGTTCATCATAAGCAAGGCGCTGCTCAATGGGTCTTACTACCTTGTCGACAATCGTGAACTCAAGGATAGACCCAACGAGGATCATAAGCGTAAGCGACGTGACCCTGATGATGACCACCCGGAGCTTGATCGGCCATGTAACATAGCACAGCTACGTCCTTTGTACACTTAGCATTTTTTATCTAATTGTGTACTTCTTATATGATCAATGAAATAAAGCTCTTTGGTTCACTCATATTCCTGAGTCTTTTATCTCCTTTAGTGTTCATTTTTGGATCATATAAAACCTTTATGCACAAGTCTTGCTATTGCACTTGTAAAAATTCCGCCTATAGGCGTTAGCTTAAGTTTTCTGGTCTACACGTTCTTTGTTGTTTTTATGTGGATTCTGGAGTAGTGACTTTCGGCACTTATTGTCCGCGATTTTTTCCTCAGGTTATTGACAGTGCCATTGGGCATCATCACCTAAGCGCATGGTTCCGACAACGAGTCTTCCGACTCACGAAAAGTCAAGCATAAGAACCAGAGTAATGGATAAGCCAGCACTTGCTTAAAAAATATATACAAGCTGAAACTTAATTCTTAAGTAGCAGGATACGACATCATTGTTTTCCGCCTTAAGATTACATCAACAAGTTTTTTCCCGCGCACACTCCAGAGGTGAAACATAAATTACAAAGTGTTTTTCATTCTTTGGGCGCAGGAGACTTGGAGGCCGCATCATCGCCAGCCGGAGAATCACCCTCGACGCCGGCGTTGTGATGAGACTCGGAGGAGTCCTGGTTGACGTTGTCGATGAAGTTCCTGGGCACAAAGACGTCAACGTCCACCAACTCGGCAACCCTGGTGTCATAATCCGCGAGTGATGACAGGATGGCTTCGTGATCGATCTCCTTGCCGTCATCATCCACGTCGGGGATACCAGATGTCACCATGTCAATGTCGGCATCTTCATAGTGCGCCTTCACCATAGACATCGCCATCCTTGCGCCAGCCCGTGCGCATGAAGCTTTCCAGCTCGCGACACGCTCGGGGGTTCGGCGCATAATCTCCGAGTACTTCGTCACGGAGTCCGAGGCCTTGATATAAATCTGGAGGGGCTTGGCAATCTCCTTGGCTTGGGTGATGGCGGTATTGATGAATTTGCTGGCAAGAACCATGCATTCCTTGTCCAAAGGAGGCGAGCGGGTTAAACCCATGGGCGCTGAAAATTCCGACAAGGATTGCATGAGTTCAATAAATTCTAAGTATCCAGACTACAGAACTACAAGGCGGAGGACACTTACTGAAGATGCTGGCCTTAGCCTGCCAGACGGTGTCCGCCAAGGATTCCTATTGTTGGAGGAGCTTAAACGCTTCGTTCTGGCGAAGGTTTTGCTCATCAGCAGCTTGCTTCTGATCCTTAAGGATCGCAAGCTCCTCCTTCAAGCGATTGATCTCCACGGAGGCGGAGTCCTGCAGGGCTTTCATGGAATCCTCGTGCATCTTCAGCATTTCTTCCCTCTCCTTCTTAAGGATTTTGTTCTCGCTGTACAGCTGTTGGATGTGCTTGGACTGCTCGACAATATCCTTGGCCTTGGCAACATGCTCTGCAAGTCGGAGAAAACAAAGTACACAGTGAGTACTCAAAGAAGGAAGGCACAAAAGTAAGACGGAAATGCGCAAAAAGAAAATAGACTCTTGTTTTTGATGATCTGTTCCTTCAAGATGGCAGTTTTACCCTTTTCGGCTTCAAGATCTACGCGCATTTTCTGGTACTTGTCATTGGCCATGCCCCTTCGAGCATTCTCGTTCTGTGGAAGCAAATACAAAGTTAAGTCTTTGTTTGGTCTGCTTGGAGCCCCTAGTCGGAAATTTTCCATCTAGATGCTCGGGGGCTACAACAAGAGCTTTGAACTTATCAATATGTTTAGCTTTTCTTTAAGCATCTAGTCGGAACTAATTCAGTTACAACTAAAGGCTTGGGGGGCTACAGCACTGAAAATTATGAACACTGTGTATGCTACTCTTAAAGCATCTAGTCGGAATAATTTCTTCCATCTAAATGCTTGGGGGCTACAGTGAGAGTTCTTTCTAAATTAGTCACTCTTAGAGCATATAGATGCAAAACCTATGGTTTTTCGTCTACATCCTCGGGGGCTACAGTGGGATTCTCATACGAAATGCAAAAGGTAAAGTAAAACTTACAAGTGCAATGATCTTGAGGTTTGTAGTGCTCTCGGCTAGCAGCTTGCCAAAGGAAATGCTATTTCCTCGCAATATATCTGCTTATCGGAGTAGCTCCTCCAGACCACACGTCGGAGATGACGGCACTCCTCCAGGAACCATAGTTGTGTTAGTCGGCAGGAGCGCCGGGTAAACTATCTTCGGGAACTCGAGGGGTTTCTGGGGAGTAGAGGTGCCGCCTTCGCAGAGGTATGAGCTCCACCACCACCTTGCCGCTACCGATGGCATCCTTAGCCGGAGCTTCAGCCATTTGAAGAGCAGCGCTCTCCTGCGTTGCCTGCTCGCCGACAAAATCTAGTTCGGTAGAGGCGCCAGAATCCACTTCCATGGCGGAAGGTCCTGGTGCCTCCTGGACTTGGGAGCTTGTCGGAGCGGAGGAGAGCTTAACGGCAGGAGTAGCAGGGGCGATGGCGGGGGAGGAGTTGCGATGCAGCATATCTTTGATATTTCTAGAAGCCCCAAGAGTCTTGGAGGACTTCTTAAGGCTGGTTGTGGCTTTCTTCCTGAAACGTGCAAAATGCATAAGTACAGGAATAAGACAGATAAATAAGACAATGTCGGAGAATGAGAGGCTTACACTAGGGGGGCGCTTTGGCAAACATCTCGGTGGCTTTCTTCTTTTCCGCCTCCAGGGTGGCAGTACTCTTTTTGGAGGCTCCACCCTCCATCTTCTTTTTCTTGCCTCCGTCGGTAGCGTCAGAGGTGGAGCTCTTCCGCTTTCGCGCCAACGGGGCATCGTCATTGGACACGACCGTGACTTCCTTCATATTTGGATCGTAGATTTGGGCAGCCAGGTTGTCTTCGTCTAGATCGCTAAGCTGTTAAGTAAGAAATCACCGTGTTAGATAAGATGGCACTGGCAAGACGGAGAAACTGGAGCAATGTCATATACGGAAAATAAATACCTACCTTTGGGCACTTGCCGTCTACGTACATGTCGCAGGTGATGGTGAAGCCGCGCTTCTTATCCTTCACCTTGACGATGTCCTTCAGACGGAGCTTGACGGAGTCGCTCGAGAAGTTATCCACGGAGATCCGAAGGGAATCCTTTCGATCACCCGTGTACTCGTGCATGAACTTCGCGCGGTGCTGCAGAGGTTGGATTCGCCTGATGAACCAGCACATGGCTAGGTCCAAGCCGGTCAAACCCGCCTCTACGAACCACTCGATCTACCTTATTGCGCGAGAAGCGTTGAGGTCGGAGGGAAGGGAGGCATGGGATCTCCATGTGGAAACTTCAGCGGCGGATCCATCCATTTAGTCCGGGTACGTCACTTCTCGGCCCGCCAAAGGAATGTCGGGGTCGTAGAAGTACGTCCGCTGCCATTTTTTGCACGACTCGTGGCCGACGATGTTGGGGAACCGCCGGCCAGGTCGGATCTTGAAGCTTATGGTGCCGTAGTTCCTAAAATCCTCCCTACTATGTCCGTCTTCACGTTTGACAGTGAAGAAATACACGAACAAGTCTAACCCTAGGCTTAATCCCTAGGTAACCCTCACAAAGTGCCGCGAAGTTGCTAAGCACTAAGATACTATTGGGGGAGAGGTTATGGGGTTGGACTTTGAAGTGTTTCAAGACGGACAGAAAAAAGTGGGAGATGGGCAAAGAAACGCCGCGTACCAGCTGAGCCTTGAGGTACACCTTTTCTCCGGCTTGGAGAGAAGGTGTCACCTCGCCGGTCGGCGCCGCCCGCCAGGCAAGCCCCTCCGTCGTGGGGAGGTAGCCTTCGGCGACCATCTCTTGGATATCACGGACGGATATGTTCGAGCCACACCAGTCGCCTTTGTGCGAATCTGGCTCCTCTTCCAGAGGCTCCAGCGTCGTCAGATTGTGGTCACCGCCGGTGGTTTCAATCACCGCCGACGCGGGGATGACCAGTCCCTCTGGGGGCACGACGATGGAGCTCGCCGGCTTTGCCGTGGCTTCGCTCGACGCTGCCATCGACGGGGATAAGCTGCTGCTGGCCATGGAGGACTGGGAGGATGCGACTGGAGCAGAGAGAGGCTAGGGTTTCTTCGAGGTTTTCCGCGGAGAGCTCGAGGAGGCGTGCGGCTGGAGGAAGAAGATGATGACGCGAGAGAATGGGGTAAAAAAGTGGCAAGTGTCCCACGGTTACTATTTATCTTACTCTGCGCCAAGATTCGTACAGCTAATTGGATGGTTGCCGCGTAGACGACGTGTTCGTGAACGTGCGCGGTAATTTCTACATGTCTCCAACCGCCGCCGCCAACGGTTCGTATCGCTCGCGCGGGAAAATCGGATATGATTGCGTTCTCTGCATGTGTGAGTTACGAGGTGTCGCGGACCTACAGCCTACGTCGTCATAACTGACAAGGTAGATGAGCCGTCCCATCGAAGATTCCGGCATGGACGGATTCAATCCGACAACGGAAGAGTACGATGGAAGATTCAGCATTTCTCCGACTTACTCATATAAGACGGAGAAACCTTTGCAGGGTTCTTTGGGAGGACTACAAGATATTGCTTGACGATTTGCCGACATCCATCTAGACGGAGCATTCCACGAGAAGAGGCAAGACGGCGCAAGATCTCGGAGTTCTCCGGGGGCTACTGTTGGGGATATGATATATGGGTATCCTCATAGCATGTCTCTTATCCGACTAACCCGGGTGGCCCATAGTCGGTAGCATGGCCTGTGGCCTGCTGGGCGGCCCAGTTAGGTGGATCCAGAAGGGAGGCCCATGCTAGATAAAGGAAGGCTACGGTGGAGTCACCAGCGTACCCGGAGCCTTGGAGTGCAAGATACACAAGACTAGTGATAGACGGTGTAGGACTATGTAACCTGTCCGGCTAGGACTTTTCCCTGTAACCCTAGGACCTGGCAACTATATAAGTTGGGCCTATGGGAGCCTTTAGGGCACGATAACTTAGACAATCTCATACAACCTCGCACAGCGAACCTATCTCTGTAACTCGGCGTATTGCCCTTATAGTGATTTATAGCAGGAGTAGGATTCCGCCACCGTCGTGGGATCTGAACCTGGGTAAGCTTTGTTACCTCGTACCAGTCAACCATCCGCCTTACCCCACGTCTCTAAACACGCACTATGAGGACCCCTCCATGGCGTACTCGTCGGCAATACCACGACATGACGTTCAGCTCTTTCAGCTTCGCGGTTAGAAACCAACATTTGCAGGATCTGCAACATCGAGTCCGGGGATGAACCACTTCCTCCGCGTGGCATCTGAAGATTGAGATAGATCATGAGAAAAGAGGGAAATTTCTAAGGTTCAGGGACTTTGGAAAGTTTTTAAAGTTTGACTCAAATTTTCTAGCAACTTGCTTTTCATTCATTCATTTATAGCACACGATACAAACACACACCACAAAACAATAAAAACATATAGTTTTAAGAACCATTCTGGAAACTATGATACAGTGGGACCGAATACAACTCACTACGCTAGTGCTCAAGTGCTACTACTCCTTGGAGTCGGTGTAGTCGTCATCCTCATCATCCTCATCGTCATCGATGAAGGTGAAATCATCCTCATCGGTGAAGAAGTCCATAGCCTGATCCTCCAGAAAATCATCATCATCGCTGATATAGGAGTAGGGGTCTCCACGAAGATCCTCTCCGGCATTCTCCCTTTCCTCCAACTGCATGTCTCTCTCGTGGATGGTCTCCTCCAAATCCGAGATACGGTGGCGAAGACGAGCAATGATGCGCTCCTTCTTGTCGAGCTAACGGAGGTGAGACTTGTGATCCTTCGCTAGCATGGCGATGGTCTGATCCTTCGTCTTGATGATGGCGGACTTGTGGTTAGAGTAGTCACGGCAATTGTCCAATTCCTGCTGACGATCGTACATCATGAAGCTAAGGTGGTCCAACTGAGTCTTTAGCTCATGGTGGTATGGGGATTCCAGTGGCTGTCCCATAGCATCACGCCTTGGAAAAAACTCAAAGCGGGTACCCTTGATCTGGTTGATACTCTACCCACACAGACGGGCAAGAGCTTCCTGCATGGCCCTGGAAAGTCCATCGAGCCAGTTGTTTTCTCTTAAGGTGAACTAAATTCCCTTGGCAGTGGGAGGTTCAATCTTTCCTCGGAGACTTGCAACAATTAGACACTGCAGATATTCTCCTCCTTGATCACTGAGCTGAGCTCCGAAGAACTCGGGGCGCGGACGCTCCAGAAGTTCCGAAAGCTGGTCCAAATCCTTCTCAAAGATAAGGTCTCCTCCATTCCCCAATTGATAAAACTTGCTGTACTTCATGTCCATCTAAAATAATATAGGATGAGTAAGTTACTAGAGTGATCAAGTGTGTCAAATTTTATGTATTTTGCAAGAGTTTTTGCGGAACATGAGTTTTCACTAAAGAATCAAAGTGATAAGAATGGGAATAAGTTTTTGTAAATATTTGTTTCCTTTGGTTTTGAAACTAAGTTTTTGATTCCAATGTCCCGTCTCACTAGGGTCTCCTATGGTCAGGATGGCTCTGATACCAACTTGTCAACACCCGGATTTTTAATCCATGATGCCTATTATGCCATACATCGCAATCCCAGGATTACCATTTTTGCGAGACATAACAGATTTGGATACCACAGTACATCATACATTACAAACCATACATAAGGTATTACACGAATAAGGATCTCATGATCCAGTTCTTAATACAACTCAAGCAGCGGAAATACGTAATACTAAAGGTAGCGTAGGCGAAGCTCCATCTTCGGGGTCACAGGAAATGCTGACGATGGGAGATGATCCTAGTTGTCGTAACCTTCCTGGGGTCCTTCATCCTGGTACTCCTCTTCATAGTCTAGCCACGGGAATATCCAGGGACAAAGCCATGAGTACTCTTTAAGTACTCGCAAACTAATACTAACAAGTGAAGGGTTTTTTTTGTAGTAGCCACTAAGATCTAGGGTTGTTTTGCAAAAAGCCAGATTTATCTCTACTAAGTTCAGAAGCAAGAAAAGCTAGTTGAAATTTTTATAACACCTAAGTGGGAACTTGAATTTCATATCACAACTCTGTTGTGGTCAAGTCAAAATCTCAATTCATTTCACAAGTCATTTTCAAAACATCTAAAGGGGGAACAGTATGGCCACTCCAACTGTCCATAACCGCGGACGCGGCTATTCGAATAGATTGACACTCTGCAGAGATTATACACTTTCACCACAACATTCGATACATCCGTTAAGGAATAAATCCTGAATTCACCATACTCAGTATGCGGATAATCAATCCTAACTTTTCCATTACATGCCCTAGTATAGGCACCTCTCCAGTGAGTTTGGCCTCCCAACCATGACCAACTGTCATCTTGGGTACTGCACAGGTGGACAATCTTCAGAAGGTAGCCTCAGCTCAGACCTTGGCCGTGAGGGAACCCATACTAAAGTATATAAGTTTCCAGTCAAGCCCTACCCAATTTTCGGGTATTGTGGTTGTACGGTAAAATTGGAATGGTATCGCATCCAGAGAACCACCAGTTTTATAAAGGGATAAGGCTCATGCCTTAACATTTTCATCATCAAAATCATCTGGTGTTCGGAAACACATGTCAAAACATCTCAGTAGAATGACTCATCATTCTAAGGTTTTCATAACAATTTTCCACCAAGTATTCCCATCTAAAGTTGATCAAGTTTTATGCTTAGCACTAGCATCTACAAGTGGGGGGTGAGTACTAATGAGGGGTGGTAAACAAGTGGAGTTTAACTAAGTACAATCTCATGCCTTAGGATGACATCAAGATTATCTAGCTTAGGCCAAATTTAATGCTCTTTATGCAACCTTCAATTATCTTTCTAGTATCTACAATTTATTCAAGTAAACTCTAAGTAATAGCTTTGAATAAGAAATAAAGTAGAAAGCTTGGAAGTAAAACTAGGAGGGGTTATCCTCAAATATGTCTAACCAAGCATGCTTAGTGCATTTCATAGGTTATCTAACTTTCATAATTGCAAGTGTTAGCTTGCACATTCAACTAGTAGTATTAGGCTTGCCTTGAGCAGAGCAGTGGTTGAAGTTCTCCTCGGCTTCTTCTTCGTAGTATCCTCCTTCCTCCTCGTATCCTTGGTCGGTACTAGCGTCTATGAATAAATACGAGGTACACAATCACCAAATAATACTTAACTACTTTCAATCATCACACAAAAGGGTTCTATAGATGATCTAGCATCATCATTAACATTCAAGATTAAAGCACTTGCATTATTTATTTATTTTTTAGAAAAGTAATTCCTACTCATTGAAAAACTACTTAAGATTTAATATTCTCCAACTCAAACATGGGATCATGTTGACACATGTCATCACCACATATTTCGGTACATGGGAATGTGATTTAAAGTGGTGTCACAATTTAATAAGGTTTAACCTTTTATTTTAAATAAAATAAAGTGACTAGAAATGCCTATGTGGCATTATTTTATTAGTTGAACATTATTTCTGTAAGTAAACCCATATGTTTTTATATCTTCTGAAAGGTATGATCAAAGGTGATTTTTGAGAGTTGGAATCAACTCAAAAGCTATTATGGTTGAATTTTGAAAAATGTTTGAATGCTGAGAAGCTTCTGACTTGTTATTTTTACCAAGGTTGATATATAGATCCAAATGATTTAAATCCAACGGGAATGGATTAAGCATTTCAATACCTTTCTAAAAAACTTGGTTTCATTCAATTTGGTTCAATGAATCAAGCTGGGTTGATTTTTGAAACTAGGTACAGAACTGAGTTTGAATATAAATAAAAAAGAACTAAATTCAAACGAGTGGGCTGCGCGGGAAAGGTTATTGGGCCGGCCCGGTGTCACTCCGCAGCGCCTGGCGCAACTGACAGGGGGGTTCCACCAGTCAGTGTCTCATAACACGCGAAGAGGTATGGGGCGATCTCGGCCGCACGATCTAAGTCTAATCGAACGGCTACGTCTCACCGTCCACGTTGGGCAGCGCCGGCGAGACAAAACCCTAATGCGGCAGGTGGGGGTCGTGGGAGGCTCACCGGGGCTCAGGCGAGGGTCGACGATGCGGGCAAACGACGAAGTCAATGACGGCGATTCTCCTGGCACCGGCAGCTCCTCCTGGGGCGGCTCCAATCGATGGCTTCCTTCTTCTCCAGCAGCGGCGGGCTCCGGTGAAATTCCGGTGATGCGCTGCTCTCCTTGCTCCGGGAGTGAGGTGGGGTGGTTCTGGGTGAGAGGGGAGTGAAATGGTGTGAAGAAATCGAGCGGGGGATGCCTCTATTTATAGTGGCGAGAGGGGACCGACGGGCGCGGGCTGAGCTCGTCGTGGTTGACGGCACAGAGGGCTATCGGCGTGGGCGACGGTAGGGGCGGTGCTGTGCTCCCTGGCGAAGCTCAACGGCGTGGTGGCGAGGCGTGGGGCGGTGCTGATCGGTCGGAACGCTTTGGCGCTCTGAGCGTGTCCGACGGAGGTTTTGATGGCGCACAGCGCGCGTGGTCCGCGCGGCGGCGAACGGGCATGTCTGCGGGGTTGCTGGGGTGGTGGTGATCACGCATGCACGCGGAGAAGGAGGCGCGCGGCCTGTGGGCTTGTGTCGAGGGTGGCGCACGGCGCTCTCTCGGCATGCTAGAAGAGAGGCTTGGCATGGCTTGGGCCTGTGGTCCAGTGGCTGGCATTTCTCGAGGCTGGGACTGTAGGGTTCGCAGCATAGAAAACAAAAATTTTCCTACGATGGGAACATCTAAGTACCAAGATCTATCTACTAGATACAAGCAACGGGTGGATATACATCCATAGAATACATAACCTCAAAGACCGAATAGCGTTAACGAGGTTGTACTCGTGGATGATATAGACGAACGCTTGCCGATCTCAAGATCTTGATGAAGTCCTTCTGGTCCAGCCGGTCCAGCACGATCAAGTCCAGCACCTCAAAGCAGTGGTGCATCCGTGATCGCACACACGTACGGGTACCCCGACAACCTCCGCGCCCTCGCTCCAGCGAAGCAGCGGAAGCAACAAATCCTTCAAGAAAAAGCCACCGGGAACATGTATCTCGCTGATCCGAGACCATGGGGAAATTCTAAAGGGGGGAGAGAGATCCTTCGCCAGGAGGTGTGCTTTGAGAGGAGGAGAGGGGGGCCTTTTATAGGGGAGAGTGGGGAACCCAAGAGGCATGGCGCCCAGCCATGGGGCTGCCCCCACCTCTTCCACATTCATGTGGGTGGAGCTCCCACTCAAAATGAAAAGCCTCCACTCCCATTAAAAAGCCTCCACTCAAAAATCCACTCACATGCATTAAATTTCCACCAAATTTAATGCAAGCTCTCATTTAAATAAAACTTTTTTATTTATTTATTCAGAATTTTGTTAATAACTTTAATTAACAAACATTCACATAAAACCCTTACAACATTTCAATTTCACATGCAGAACCAGTTTCAGCAATTTCAACCAAAACAGATTCGGTGTCTAGTGAAATAAATTCCTGCGCTTTCCTTTTTCTTTCTATGGCATATCATTTGATCTGAATGGTGTCGGTATCCCTTAAGTGTGTCACCCTACGGTTCGCGAATAATGCAGACATGATCGAGACCCTTCTCCGATCAATAATCAGTAGCGGGACCTGGAGATCCATACTAACTCCCACACATTCAACGATGACTTCTGTGATCGTGTGAACCTTTTACGCTAGTATCTTAATACCTTTGTTTCACGATATATTACATGTCCGAGATTCGATCATCGGTATCTCCATACCTAGTTTGATCTCGTTACCGACATGCACTCTTTTCTCGTTCCCGTGATATAACATTCTAGTGATCAAATCACTTGCTTGCAAGCTAATCAATGTGATATCACCGAGAGGTCCCAGAGCATATCTATCCGTCATCGGGATGAAAAAATTCCACTCTCGATCCATGGGTCTCAACATAACACTTTAGTCGTTCTGAAGCCATCTTTGTAATCACCCAGTTACGGTGTGACGTTTGATGTCATCGAGAAACTCTTCCGGTGTTAGTGATTGACATGATCTCATGGTCTAAGGATTAGGATCACTTCGTAAGTTATTATAGCAATATAAACTCAATGACTTTGATCGTAATGCTATACTTCGGATGAATGTTCATCACATCATTACACTAAAGTTGTGACCTCGTTATTAACAACATCCAATGTCCATGATCAGGAAACTTTGATCATCATGTTAATCAACGAGCTAGTTTATAAGAGAGGCATAACTAGGAACTTCCTTTTTGTTTATTAAACACACATGTATTAACATTTCCGTATTAATACAATTATAGCATGTAAAATAAACATTTATCATAAATAAGGAATACGATCATAACCACTTTATTATTGCCTCTCGGGCATATTCCCTTCAGTCCCCCACTTGCACTAGAGACAATAATCTAGTTTGAAAACTTTGTGTATTGAACACCTATGGCTTTCTGGTGTTCCATATACACAACTGCAAGTGGTTAACATAATCTACGGATCTGATGCTTTCAGGTCCGTGTGTATTTGCATGTCTTTGCGTCTCCACGCATCACTCATTCTCTAATGAGATGGCGTTGTATAAATTTGGTCTTTTGGTGAGACCTTTAGTTACTTGGGGTTAAAACACGTCGATACTATTGTCACACAATATATCTTTAGTGTTAGCCCGTTGCAAACCACACCTTAGTTTGATAACAAACTACTTGACACAAATTCCCTCCTTTGCCGCTACTATAGCAGCCATATACTTAGCCTTTTGTTGTAGTATTCGTCACAATGTCTTAACTTTGGAACTCTTCCAAATCCATCATGGAATCTCCTTTCCATTACATTGTGCCACCCATAGTTTAAATTGAGATAAACTTAATTTGTATCTTGTGACAAAACTAGTATCAATGTAACTCTTTACAATGAACTATTTATAATTGTTTGTCACCTCTACACAAATATATTCTTAGTTCTTTCCAAAAGATCATAAGAATATCCTTACTATCGTCCAATGATCATTTTATGATTCATTCTGGTATTTGCTCATAACACTTAGAGCATAGGACATATCTGGATGTGTACATATCATGGTATGATTGATCAAAACATTCTCGTGATTTCACTCATCAAGTGTCAAAGCACTTGAATCTTGTTTCACTTATCAAGTGTCGATACACTTGAATCTTGATTCAATTCTTTTCCATGCGACAAGAACCGTTTCTTGTTGTTTCTATATTGAACTCCTTCAATATCTCATATATGTACATTTGGCACAACCATATTAGCGTCATAGTTTATCCACTATAGACATTCATGCTAAATATTCGGGTTTTGCCTAAGTATTTCATCGAAATGAAATTCTTAACCTTTGTTAATACAATATACATTATTTCTAATCAACAAGATGTCCTCCACATAATGTATTAGAAATATGTCTTAGCGCTCCCACTTAATTTCTTGCAAATGCAAGCATCTTCATCGTCTCCTGATGAAAACTCTTTTTCATTACGGTGAAGATTCTAACTCCGCGATGCTTACTTCAACAATTGAACTTTGCATGCCCCTTTTTAGCATCCTTTGAATTAACAAAACCCTTTGGATCGTGTCATGTACACGTCCTAGGTAACCATTCTATTAAAAGAACTTTGTTTTGTTTAGTCATCTACCATATACCAAATTATATGTAGTGGTTGCTACTTTAATCCGTCCAGACTAAATATCGCTATGAAAGATCAAATCTTGTCATAGTCAACTCCTTGAACATTGTCATAAAATACTTTACGACATGTCGACTATTTCATAGATGTGAAACATCCATGTCTGTTTCTTTATAGATCCAAATACGACCGATAGGTTTTTACACCTTTCCGGAGGGTCTTCCAAGTTCAAAACTTGATTTATCGTGTATGGACTTATCACGGATTTTATGGCTTCAAGATATTTGACGGAGTCAGGGTCCATCATCGCTTCTTTGTATGTATTCAGTTCATCATTGTCAAACAATAATGATTTACTCTCAAATCTTAGCATTTGATTGTTTAACCGACCTACTTGGTTCAATAGGAACTTAGATCTCCGTGACCACAACCTTTGAGGCACATAAGCTATGAGCATTATGGCAGCCTTCGGAACGATTTCCGGCGCTGCGCAACTCAGCACATATAGCTAAGGTTCGTTAACCTTATCAAAGTTCTATTGTCCTCCCACTTAACTTTTACGAAAAATTCCTTCTTCAAGAAACTTCATATTTCAAGCGACAAACCCCTTTTTCCTCGGTGTTATGGAGGAATAACCAATTGTTATTCGAAATAACCTACAAAGACATGCGCATCCGACTTCGGTTGTAAACATCTTACTTATGTTTAGCATACCAAAATTTAAGAAATGACAACTTGGGTTTTACCCCAAACCATAACTTCCATGGTGTCATTTCAACGGATCAAGATGGAGCTCTTTTCAGTGTAAAAGCGGAAGTCTCTGAAGCTTTAATATTTTAAAACATAATGGCAGTTTTATAAATAACACCTTTGATCCAACCATGTCAAACAAGGTTTCATTACAAATCTCAAACATTCCATATTCCTATGGTGTTTTGGGATATGTAAATCTAGGTGTTTTGCTAAACTTGCAACTCAAATAAATCCCTTTATGATAAAATCATAATTCATTTATTTTCTTGTTACACTTGTAACTTAAATAAATCCCTTATGATAAAATCATAAACCATTTTGATGGGGATATGCCTACTGGGGTATACCCAGCAGGACGTTTCCGACTGGCCCAAGAACCGGCGAGTGGGCCTGCAGGACGGCGAATGGATTGAAGCCGGCCGAGAACCAAGCGATCGGAAGTGAAGGCCCAAAGTAGTAGATAGGCCCAGTCGGATTAGGTTAAACGACTACCGAAGCTTTAACTGAATCGGTTGAGATATGTAAACCCTAGGGGAGGTGAGCCTATATAAACCTCCCTATAGGGCGAGTAGAGATACGTCCCCTCATACACCCAAGCGACTCACCGCCTAACAGCCGAGCTCGCCCATTGTAACACCTCCATAATACAATCTAGCAGGAGTAGGTCTTTACCCTCCGGGGTGCCGAACCTGGGTAAAACCCTGTGTCTTTGCCCTCATCTCGCACCGCAGATGGCTGGCCGCCTGCCCTCGTTCTACTACTCATTGCCGATTGCGGCATCTGCCGTGACTATTCCCACGGCGCCCACCGTGGGTCTGGCGGTCGGCGGTGTTCTGCGGCGAGATCCAATCTGCCCATCAACGAGACGGTCGCCACCGGCCGCATGATAGCGATCGGCGAGATGCTCCAAATCTTGCCGAGCAGCTACGTCCCGGCGGCGCGACCCGTCACGCACAGCGTGATCCTGCCGATCGGCACGATCAGCCTCTTCGTCGGCCTCACCGACGTCATCGTCTCGGAGGATTCGGCTCGCATCCGCGAGTCGCCGCCACGCGATCGGCTCTCCGAGAGCCAGATCCGCACGATCCACCGCCTCGCCTCCGAGTACAATTCGGCCCACAGCAACGTGGCCGAAAACTCAGCGGCCGCAGAGGATGCGGCCCTCAATGACGACGCCGACTCGGCGACCCCGGCGTCACTCGCCGGATCCATCACCGCGGCTTCATCCGCGGGCTCCATCGCCCAGGTCTCCAACGTGGGAGACTTCGAGGACCCCTCCATCCTTGGGATCTTCGAATTCGACTCCGGGTCGGAGAACTCCGCCGACCTCCGCGACGGAACCGGTCGCCACGCCGCGACCTACATGGCAACCGGCACCGATCCGCCGGACGATCCATTCTCCACCCCAATCCTCCTAACGCCACGGCAACGGAGGTCGAGGAACTCCGCTGGCGGCGGGCGGTGCACAAGAGCAAGCGGCGAAAAATTTCGCCTCGGCGGTGGCGCAGGAGCTATCACACTACCACCAGCAGCGGATCAGGTCACGCCTGAACCCCACCGTTCAGGGGCGTGCCCTGAACTTCGACGATGAAAACGACCCAGCCCGCGTGGCCGAGCGCGCGATCTGCGAGATCGCGCCACCAGGAGGAAGCGCCCGTCCCTCGCCAGGATCAACGGCGATGGGCGCCCCACCTCCACCCAACCGCACCCCTCCCAAGGACCAGCCGCGGATAGTAGTCTCCTCACGGGAGCAAGACGCAAACGGCCTCCCACTGTTCTCCACCCCGATGGACAACCTCGTGGCGAGCGGCGAGCAAGCAACATCACGGCCACCGCGGCGGCGCCTCTGGATCCAATACGTCGGGCCCTGCTCGCGAAGGCCGTCGAGCAGCAAAGCGGGCGCCGACTCGCAGGTCGAGTATACTCGCATTCCTCGGGCAGGCGGCCTCCGGCCGCCGCCCGCAAACACCCTCAACTGCCGCCACCAGAGCCACTGCGGCTCACCGACCGAGCGCGGCACTCTCCTGTGACCCAGGCGGCAACCAACCTTGTCGCCGCCAACGGGCAACCCATCGACGCCCGCACCCACATCATCAACAACCAAAGTTGGCGCGCACGCCAGCCCGACGACCTGCGACATACCCTAACCAATCGCCGTGACGGCGAGCCCATGGGATCGCTCAGTCGACTCGGACCCAAGTGCTTCGGACCAATGATTCGAGGCGAGAAGTACCCGCCAAACTTCAAGGCGCCAAAAGAGATAGAAAAGTATGACTCCTCGTACGACCCCGCCGTCTGGCTCGACACATACCTCATGGCGATGGGGATCGCGAGCCACTGACTGCTGGCTAGCCCGTTACCTCCCTAATGATGGAGGGCGTGCGGGCGATGGATCAACACCCTCCCGGGCGATGTCGACTCACGGGAGGAGATGCGCGACGCCGTCGGCACTTCGAGTGCTCCTACACCCGCGCCACCACTATCGAGGACACAGGCGTCGTCCGGGGACCCCGAGTCGACCATAGCTGGGTCCAACGGTGGCAAGAACTTTGGTACAACGGTCGGCATTCACCGGACACCGCGATCCATTGCTTCAAGACCTCGTGCCTCGATCCCCTGGTCGCCAAGCTCAGCGACACTCCGCACACTCGACAACATCCCGACCTCCTCGAGATCGCCAAGCGAGTGCCGAGGAAGATCCAAACCAGGAAACCGGCGGCGAGTCGGAGGTCAACGCCGCCTGGCGGCAACGACGGTGGACGCGGTCCGACCTCTACAGCACTTCGCCTCGGCAAGCGCGCCCGCAGTGGCGAGTCAACTTCGTCGCTAACACGGCACGCAGCGCGAGCCCAAAACTTCGCGCGACGGAGGACAACGCGCGACGGCGGCAACTACAAGGCCAAGCCAAGGTTCGACCCGCTCGCCTTAACCAACCATGTGCGTTTCATAGCGGAAGGAAGCCATAGCGCACACCGCCGACTGCCACACCCTCAGGGAAATCGAGAAGGCACGGCGAGCGCGGGAGGACCCTGACAACGACCCGTCAAACGGCATAAAATTCGGCAAAGTGGCCGGCTCGCTCCACACCTTCACAGGCTTCAACACGAAGCGCGAGAAGAAGGTCATCGCCCGCGCTGTCGCCGTCAACGTGGTGGCACAGGTGGACGTTCCCCAGTTCCTAAACTGGTCGGAGCAGCCCATCACCTGGAGCCGCCAAGATCACTCGCCACGCATCGAGTACCCAGGACGAGTCGCCCTGGTGGTCAAGCCCAAGGTTGGCAACTACTGGCTCCCCAAGACACTGATAGATGCGGCAGCTCCATCAACATCCTGTACCTCGACACCTTCAGGCGGCTGCGGCTCCCGCAGTCGATGATCGAGACGACCCACACCACATTCCACGGCATCGTCCCCGGTCGGAAGGCGTACCCGATCGGCAAGGTCACACTGCCAGTCACCTTCGGCACACCGGCAAACTTCCACACCGAGCGGATCGTCATCGAGCTGGTGCCCTTCGACAGCCCCTACCACTGCGTCCTGGGGCGCCAGGTGCTCGCTAAATTCATGGCAGCGCCCCACTACGCGTACAACGCGATGAAGCTCCCCGGGCCGTGCGGAGTCATCACCATCCACGGCGACCCCGACATGGCCGCCGAGTGCGAGGCCAAAGGAGCCAAGCTCGCCTACGCTGTCATCGCGGCGGAGACCAACCACGCCGATGAGCTCGCCAAGTATGCGAGCGGAGTCAACAACGACGACCCCACCATACTCAAGAAGCCCAACTCATAGGGCATAAACACCTCAACCTTTGAGGCCACGACGCACACCCGCACCGTCGAGCTGGTCCCAGGCGAATCCAGCCAGACGGTGACGATCGGGACGGGCATGAGCCCAGCATAGGAAGGCGCGCTCATCGAGTTCCTCCGTGAGAACAGGGACATCTTCGCATGGAAACCCTCTGACATGCCCGGTGTCCCTAGGGAGCTCGCTGAGCACAAGCTAAACGCCGACCCCAAAGTGCGACTGTCAGCGATCGCTGCGGCCCTTCAATGAAGAACGCCCGTCGAGCAATCGCCGAGGAGGTGCAGCGTCTACCGCTGCGGCTTCATCCGGCCAATCAAGTACTCAAGTGGCTGGCAAACCCAGTCTGGTCGAGAAGAAGAACGGGACACGGAGAATGTGTATCGACTACACAAACTTGAACGGCGCTTTGCCCAAAGGCGATTCGTCCTCCCGCGGATCGACCGGATAATCGATTCAACCGCGGGCTCGAGTCGCTATGTTTCCCGACGCCTACTCTGGGTACAACCAGATCAAAATGGTTGTCGAAGGCGAAGAGAAGACGGCGTTCATCACGCCATTGAGCCTACGCTACACCGCCATGACCTTGGCCTCAAGAACGCCGGGCGACCTACCGGTGCATGCAAGAATGCCTCGCGAGCCAAATTGGCGCAACATCCACGTCTACATCGACGGCGTGGTCGTAAATCGGCTCGCCAAGGCGACCTACTCGCCGACTGGCGAAAACATTCGCCAACTGCGAAGATATAAGATAAAGCTCAACCCAGGCAAATGCACCTTGGTGTACCAGCCGGACAACTACTTGGATGCGTCTCCAAGCGAGGGATCGGCGAACCCCACAAAGATCGACACGATCGCCCGGCTCGACAAACCGAGTGCTGCGGCGTCGAAGCTGGAGGCGATGGCGGCTCTCGATCGCTTCATCCCGCACGGGCGAAAAGCGATGCCCTATACCGCTGATGCGAAGAACCCCACCTTCGATGGGACAAGGAGGCGGACGACGCTCGCGACCTCAAAAAGGTGCTACTCGCCGCACCATTACTCGCTGCCCGCCGACAAAGAACCCATGCTGGTTTACGTCGCGGCTTCCGAGCGTCGTTAAGCGCCGTCATGGTCGTCGGCGACGAGAAGGAAGAAAGGCGCCCGATCCGGCGGCGGTGTACTACATCAGCGAGGTCCTCACCGATTCGGCGTACCGTACCTGATACCAAAAGCTAGTGTCGCGGTCTTGAGCTCAGCGGCGCTGCCGCACTACTTCGAGAGCACCGATCACGGTCGTCTCCTCGGCACCACTTCAAGACATCATCCTCAACAGCAGGCGGCAAGGAGTCGCCAAGTGGGCCGTCGAGATCGGCGTCCACAACATCAAATCTGAGCCATGAAAAGCGATCAAGTCGCAGCGGACTTCATCGCCGACGGAAGAGGCCATGAGCGGAGAAGCCGTACCTCCATTACTGGAGCCTGCACTTCGACGGCTCCAAGAACGCGGACGGTGCAGGAGCAGGGATAGTGCTAAATTCACCAAAGGGCAACAAGCTCCGCTACATCCTCTGCCTCGACTTCACACCCTGTACCAACAACATGGCTGAGTACGAGGCCCTACTCCACGGCATGCGAGCTGCCAAGGAGATGAACGTCAATCGCCTCCGCTGCTACGGAGATTCCGACCTTGTCGCGGGGCAAGTCGCTGGCACCTGCGACGCCGTCTCCCCTACCATGGCGGCGTACCGCCAAGCAGTGGACAAGTTGGGCGGACACTTCACCGGCTACTCCGTCGAGTGGATCGACAGGCGGAAGAACGAGGAGGCCGACGCACTCTCTCGCATCGGGTCGGCTCGACTCGCACCACCGCGGCGTGTTCCTCGACACACGATCACCAAGCCATCGATCTCTCCCGAGGGAGATCGACATCGAGTCCCACTCAACGAGAGGCAGCCTTGGTCGCACTCGTCAACGAGCGAACGATGGACCAAGCCCTACATCGCCTACGAGCGGCACCTGCCGTGACGAGACGGACGCCGGATGATCGCTCGTCGATGCAAGTCCTACACCATCATCGGGCGAGCTCCTGGCGCGGCGTCACCGGCGTGTTCCAATGCTGCGTCCAACCAGTGAAGGACGCAAGATCCTCCACGACATTCACTCCGGTGGCTGCGGCCACCACGCCGCCCGCTCCCTGTCGCCAAGGCTATGCGACATGGCTTTCGCCCACCGCGCCCGATCGTCGATATCATCCGGTGTGCGCCGGATGCGAAACGCCAACGGACGACGCGTGCGAGCTCGGCGCTCACAATCCCCATCACCGGCCATTCGCTGTGTGGGGCATGGATATGGTAGGCCCTTCAAGAAGGCCCCTCGGCTACACCCACCTGCTAGTCGCCGTCGACAAATTCACGAAATGGGTGGAGGCCAAGCCAGTCCGGAAATGCGACGGGAAGACCGCCACTAAATTCCTACGCGAGCTCATATATCGCTACGGGTTCCCAAACAGCATCATCACGGACAATGGCACCAACTTCGCCAAGGGAGCCATGGCCGAATTCTGCGAAGAGCACCACATCCGGCTCGACCTCGCGTCAGTCGCCCACCCGGAATCCAACGGCCAGGCGGAATGGGCCAACCAAAGCATCCTCCACGGCCTGAAGCCGCGACTCCAGGTACCACTCGAGCGAACCGCCGGGTGCTAGATCGAGGAGTTGCCCTCTGTCATCTGGGGGATCCGCACCGATCAACGGATCGGCGAGTTCACTCCCTTCTTCATGGTCTCTGGCCGAGGCGTCATGCCCACCGACCTCGAGCACGACTCGCCATGTGCGTCCACTATCTGAGGCTGCGAACGAGCTTGCCCGCCAAGACGGGATCGACCAACTCGATGAAGCACGTGACCTCGCTCGGTCACGCACCACCATCTACCAGCAGGGACTCCGCCGCTACCACAGCCGGCGGGTGAAAGCTCGCACCTTCCAAGAAGGCGACCTGGTGTTACGCCTCATACAGGACAAGAAGGGCATGCACAAGCTTTCCCCTCCGTGGGAAGGCCCATTCGCCATCGGGAGCGTACTCAGCAACGACTCCTACTACCTCATCGACGTCCGCGGGGACGGCGAACTCGACGTCAAGCGACCATGGAATGTAAACCTCCTACGGAAGTTCTACTCCTAGAACCCCACACATGTATTCTCCAGTCGCTAGGAAATAAAAAGAAATGGTTACCGCAAATTGCGCCTACTCTCCATGACTTGTGCCACTCGCACTCGTAATAACAGCGTTACGCTAACCACTGAAGTCAACCTTTGGTACAGCGATCGGCACGGCTAAGTAGTGCGGTGTAAGAGCACTGAGTCACCTCGGGTCTTGCATCGTCCATGAAAAACGCCCACCCGGAGCCCCATTGGAGTCGCCTAGCTCGACTGGTTCTACGAGCCAAGACAACTGCCCTCGCTTCTCACAGCGACCTTGGTCCTCCGCATCCTCGGCATAGCGACTCGAACGGCTAAGTACCACGCCCGGGGACTGAAGACCAGTTCATCGCGAGCGGTCAGGGAAAACGCCAAGTAGGAGAGCATGCCCAGGACTCGCCACGCGACTGACCCCATGGGCCAGGCAGGAGTGACGCGCTCAAACCAACGCGCTAAGTCCTCAACCACCTTCGAGTCGCGCCTAGAACAACTAAGTACCACGCTCGGGGACTCGGCCACCCGACCTCGTTCGCGCAAGGGAAAACGGTAAAGTACAGAGCACTCAAGGGAGTCGCCTAGCGACTGGCTCTTCGAGCTCGGGCGAGTCGACCAAAATAACAAAACACATAACAACAACACATATATCGCATACGAGGTAAACCCCACAAAAAGGGCGGACACGCTCGGGGGCTCGTTCAAAAATCAATCACAAGCACACAACAAATACCAAAATAGACACGATGTCTCATTCAATTGCATATCGCATTCTTTCATGCTACAAAATATGCCCGCATGGCAGACCTGCTACTAACGCCACAAGGGAAATTATCCTACTCTGCAGGCTTTGATGACGACTCGCCAACATCCCGGCGATTGCGGATGAACGGCGTGTACGGGTTCGACGGATACGTCGTCAGTTCACCCGCCATTGCCGCGCGAAAAGTTTGCTCCACCTTGAAATCACGATGTGGCGGCTCGGGGTCGTTCGGCGCGACGACCGTCTCCTGGTACGGAAGGAGGTCGCCCATTGCCCAGACACGTTCTGAGTACGTGGCGGCGCGGTCCTGCAACTTAAGGACCTCGGACAGCTCCACCGCGCCAGTCGACGATGGATATCCACTCGTCACGTCGTCGATGTCGAAGTCTTCGGGGAAGTGGGCAAGTCCAAGACTAAGCGCCGTTGACGCTCCGCGCCGAAACGCCGACCGCTTCATGAACTCAACGACCGCGGGCGTCTTCTCCAAATACTTCCACACCTCAACGAGGTCGCTGGGAATCACCTCCGTGGGCGATATTTCTTGGAGATAGGCGCGGATGCACGTCGCCGACAACGTTGCCGAATCGACAAGCATGCTTACGCACTGCCTCGCGTCGAGCGAGCTCGCCTCTTCCTCGCTATCGATGATGCGACCTGCGAGTAGAAGACAATAATAAGTACGACGGACACCACAAAAGACACAACCACCGGAAAAGGAGGATGTACTCACCAAGCAGCGGGCGGGCGAGTTCCGTGATGAAGCATTGAAGCGATGTATGGTCGTCCTGAAGCCCTGCAATAAGGACTTCCGACACCTTGCGATCCTCCTCAGCGGCTGCAATGGCGGCCTTAGCTCGCCCGTCAGCCGAGCTCGCTTCTTCTTTTGCCTCCCGCAGTTCGCGCTCGAGGTTGGCGATCCGCTGTTCAGCGGCACTCAAAGCCGACTGCGCCACCGCCAATTCACCAGCGGGGACAAGCCCCTGGCGAGCTTCCTCTGCCTTCGCGGCAACAGCCTGAAGCCCTTTGTTCGCTTCCTGGACGACGGCCAGCTCCTTCTCCACGCGCTGCTTCGCGGCCAATCGGTCAGCCGACTCAAGCTGCAGACCACTGCGTCAACAAAAGGTTAATCAAAGAAAAAAATTCCTAAGTGCCCACCGCTGAAATTAGCGAGTCGCATCGAGGTGGCGATCAAAAAATTCCTATGTGCCCACCCGCTGAAATTCAGCGAGTGCGCACTCGGGGACTGGCGATCAAAAAATTCCTAAGTGCCCACCCGCTGAAATTCAGCGAGTGCGCACTCGGGGACTGCAATCAAGAAATTCCTAAGTGCCCACCCGTTGAAATTCAGCGAGTGCGCACTCGGGGACTGGCGATCAAGAAATTCCTAAGTGCCCACCCGCTAAAATTTAGCGCGTGCGCACTCGGGGACTGGATGCGAAAAATAAAGTTAAGATATTATAAGAATCAGGCCGCTGCAAAACACCGACCTGATCCTCGGGGACTGGATGTACCTGGATGGCTGCGCCAAGCATGCCATGGAGTTGTATCGCGTCCACAGACGCGAGGAGAGCCGGCGTATGTCCACGACGTTGGTCGACTTCAGCATCGGCGGTCCCAGGAGCGTGGCTTGAGGGCGAAGTCCCACTCGCCGTGTCCGCCTTGGTCACGAAGCGTGGGAACGTGGCGATAGAGGCACCTGCTCCAAAGGAGGTCGGCTCCGCCGGTCCAGGCAAGGGAGCACCCTCCTTCGTAGACGCGGCTGCCTCCACCACGGGTCCGGCCGGTGCGACCGCCGTGTCGTCGGAAATAGTGACGGTGTCGTCGCCCTTGGCCTTCTTGCTGCCATCCGCCGAGGCGACGACCTCGTCCGCCTTCCTCTTGCAGGAAGGATCCTCCTCGCTAACGACGGGCGGCACCTTAGCCACGGTCGGATGGCCCATCCTTTTCACTCCGGTCCTGTGCATCAGTCGTATGAGCAAAAACAATTGAAGTAATTATGACAGACAAGGAAGGGTGAGTGCGCTCACTTGGCGACTGGAATAAAGCGTAGCCCCGTACGGAGGCCGGCTGGTTTTTCTAGTTCAAGGCCAAGTCGGCGACTGAGCCCCATCTCCAGGACGTCGCGTGCCCAAGACACGGACGGCTTCTTCGTCGTTGAGGCCACAGCTGGAGCCTCTAGGATATCTTCGGCAGGAGCCTCCTGGCGAGGCGAAGCCGCCGCAGCCGGAACATCCCCCAGCCCATAGACAGGGGCGAATGGCGGAGGCATTGAAGCCAGCGGCACTTCCACGGTCGCCGCGTCCAGTGCGGTTGCCACTGGTGGCGCGTCCTCACCAGCCGGGCTGGGAGCATCAGAGCTGCTTGCCGAGTGCGGCGGCGAGGCCGACTTCGATGGCTTCGTCTTCTTTTTCGGGGGAGCCCTTACCTCCCTTTCTTTCTTCTTCTTCTTCGACGGAGTGGCTTGACGGCGCGAACTGATCTCTGGGAGCTCGTCGTCATCATCATGACGCTCGAGGCTTCTGCTTGCTTCGATCTCGCGCTGTCGTTGTCCGCGGGTCTTTCGGACCAGCGGGGCGACCTCCTCCTCGGACTCGTCGTCATCATCCTCGTCGCCCCTAGCGGGCGGCGACTCGCCTATGTCCTGGGCGGAAGAGCTCGAGTTCTCGTCGTCCGAAGGTGGGAGCCACCCTTCCACCACTTGGAATAGCTGCGATGAGTACAAAGTAAAATAAGGATTACCGCGACTGCATAAACTGCGACTGCGAGCAAAGTAAAGTGGTTACCGTTGGAGCTGGACGCTTTGCGGTATAGGGGGCGACCCCATCCTGCGCATCCAGGTACACCGCCTGGGTAATCTTCTTCAGTGCTGGGAGATAGTCCTCCAGCTTCCACTCATCGAGGCAGGCCTTCGTCGAGTCTCCCCGGCCCGTGTACTGGTACATGTAGTGGTCGCGCTGGGCGAGCGGGACGAGCCGCCGCCCGAGCCAGCAGTTGTACAGGTTTATCGTCTGGAGGCCCTTCTTTTTCGGACGACCGGATGGTGCGGAGCATCTCGGCGACCATCCGCTGATCGTTGGGGAGCTTGCCGACTTGGATATGGCGCGGCTCGGACCGATTCGCGAATACCGGGATCGCCACCTCGTCTTCGGGTCGCCTCGGCCCACGTAGAACCATGACTTCTTCGATGTCGCTGCCTTGGCGGGCAGCATCGGATCGAAGAATGAAGCTTTGGACTTGAGCTGGAGCGTCGGGCCGCGCGGCTAGCATTGGGCACGCTTCCTCGGCTGATCCGTCCGTGGAAAGATCTTGCCACAAGGGAAGTAGGGCCGGAAGCCCAAGTAGCATTCAAGAATGCCACGAAGATGGCGAGATGCTCGATCTTGTGGGGACCCAGATCTGAAGCTGGATCCGTGGTAAGTAGCGCGGAAGAACAGGGACGAGAAACCCTAGCCCCGCCGAGATGATGGTGAAACAGATGAATTCCTCTCGCGGGTTCGGGTCGTCTCTCCGGGTGGAATACGCCAACAGCCCGCAGAGATCCGGCCTCCTCGAAAGAGGCCAGTTGCGCCCTCGTGCACTTGGATCTACCCCACGGTTCGGTGTAAAGGGCCATGGCTGAGAGGTTTGTTGGGGGTCGGGGGATTTCGGGTCGGCTGGATCGCGATGCGAGGGAAGGAAAATGCGTGCAGTTGGAAGAAGTGGTGAGAAGGTGGCTCTCTGATCGCCTGCCATTCCCCTTATATAGGGGACGTTACCCGCCAAATCAGGGGACCGTTACCGCGTGATGATTACGCCAAAATTTACCGTTGGATTACCCCAACGGCTAGTTTGACCACGCTTGACGGTCCAACTACAGCCACTCGGCTCGCCGACCCAATCACTATGACAGTGTTTTGCCGACTCGACTCGCCAAATCTGCGACCTGGGTCACTAGTTTCCTCCTTTATACAGGAGCCCGCCGATGATTCGACTGGATGCCTACTCTGAAGCCGTATACTCCGAATGCCAGTAGCCACCTACGCCTAATCGACGACGGCCTCGGGGACTACTGATGGGGATATGCCTACTAGGGTATACCCAGCAGGACGTTTCCGACTGGCCCAAGAACCGGCGAGTGGGCCTGCAGGATGGCAAATGGATTGAAGCCTAACGAGGAACCAAGCGACTGGAAGCTGAAGGCCCAGGCGAGTAGATAGGCCCAGTCGGATTAGGTTAAACGACTACCGAAGCTTTAACTGAATCGGTTGAGATATGTAAACCCTAGGGGAGGTGAGCCTATATAAACCTCCCTATAGGGCGAGTAGAGATACGTCCCCTCATACACCCAAGCGACTCGCCGCCTAACAGCCGAGCTCGCCCATTGTAACACCTCCATAATACAATCTAGCAGGAGTAGGTCTTTACCCTCCGGGGGGCCGAACCTGGGTAAAACCCTGTGTCTTTGCCCTCATCTCGCACCGCAGATGGCTGGCCTCCCTTGCCCCTCGTTCTACTACTCGCTGCCCATTGCAGCATCTGCCATGACTATTCCCACGACACATTTATTTTCTTGTTACAAAGATTTTCACTTCATCTTGAAAGTCTTTGAACATTTTCAAATATTTCACACCTCTTTCTCATTAAGTGAATATTCACTCAAATTTCCGGAGAAAGTATATGAAGTTGAAAACCGTCGCTTACGACTACACATAATGGACTACATACATCGATATGTATAAATTCCAATATTTTAGTTGTTCGTTCTTCTTTGGCCTTTGAACGAAGTTTTAATTATCCCGAGGAAAGTCTCACAAGCGTCACTTGATCAAATCAAAGACTCCAAAAATCCATGAAAATGGAGTTTCTTCATGTTTTATTTCCAATATAATTTAAACAGCGATGTCACTTCGTAAGTGATCTTCCAATCATTTGTCTTGCGACATTTTAGCATTAGCTTTATGGATGTGATTTCTCCAACTAGATTTGTAAATCATCCATCTAATATGGAATATGGTAATTATTTGAACAACCTTTGTTCTCATAATACCTGATTTAAATAACAATTATTAAAACAAATCTTGAATTCAAGCTTTGATGTCAACGAGAAATACAAACAACGGTTTGTTTGTTTTCGATGAACATCATCACATATTCTCTTGCTAGTTACTTAGGCCATTGTGGTTCATGAATTGCATCGTTCCGTATGAAATTTCATACCAACCAATTCGGTATCCAATACCCAAGAATCACATTGTTTAACAAGCAAAGAATACAACCATAACATGTATATCATCTATATACCTAAATTGGATATTTCCAATCTTTTCTTTTCTGCCAAATATATTTTATAGATTCTCTTTCAGCATTTCCTTTTCCTTTTAAAAGAATCTATCAACATCAAAAGTGGCGTCATATACATGACACATAGTCCAAAGCGTGTATATTCAAATAATAATACTTTTGGACTTGCACTTTGAAGTAGATCACCATCATCAAAATGATCGGTATTCTTTCAAAAACCATTCTTTAGTAATCTTTTAGTGTAGTAAACTCTTTACATACATCTTCTATTCACCCTTATCATGACGACTTTCATGATCAAGCTATTGTAGCTTATAAAGGCGATTCGTGAGTATAACATTACTTTCCAAAACCCTTTTTGGATGATTAGGATGTCTAGAATCTCCAACCTTTATAAATTCTCATCCAATATGAGAACATATATTATACTCTATCATATTGCAACCAAAACATTATTTCAGATATCGTTATATCTGCCACACATGATGGTTTCTGAAACAATTCTTTCAGCTCCTAGATAAACTTGATATTAAAACAATCAAGAATCATGGAGGCAAACATGATACTTAAGATACTAACACTGGAATTGTTACTCTCGATTTAATACTAATTATCAAATTTCACGGAGTAAACAGAGTTTGCTGAAAGTTTGCAATAGGACTTTAAACTTTAGATTGACACTCAACACAATACGATACCATTTCGTAAAGTATATATCCAGAATTCTATAGTTCTATTATCTCAATTACAACTATGCATAAGGTGGTGAACGAATGCTAATGACTACAACAAATTATGCAAATTCACCTTGATTTAATTTATGATAAATTGAGTTCTACTAATCCAAATTAGAAATGAATTCCCACTCAAAAACGACATCCCTCGTGACTTTTTGGTGATTACATGAACCAAATCCACTACACCAAGTCCGATCATCACGTGAGTCGGCGTAGCTTCAAAGGCGAGCATCAAATGGGCATCATATCTACTATATGACTCATGCTTAACCTTTCGGTCCGTGTTCCGAGGCCATGTCTGTACATGCTAGGCTCGCCAAGTAAGAACCTTAGTATTCGCATGTGTAACTGTCTTACACCCGAGATATGCTCGTGGATTCAAGTACACCCGATCATCACGTGATGTCTTGAAGCGACGAAACATTGTCAGTGCATACTTAAGGAAGAACACATTTTTATCTTGATATCTAAATGAGGGATCATCTTATTATGTTAATAAAACGCCAAACAAGCAAAATAATATGCTATCAAACATCACATGTTTATTAGTGGAATGATATGGTTCCCGCATATGATCTCCATCACGTGCACCATGGTATGATCACTATCATAGCTCTATGTGTAAGGCCAAGGTCTATGGAACCTACACGTTATGCGTGTTGTAAGAGTATCATATCATAATTCTACTTACAACATCACCATATCATAACACTAGCCCAGCAATAATCTAAACTAGACGCCTCTAATTTATCCATTGCAAGTTTTACGTGGCTTAGGGCTTTCGAAGATAGAACTGTTCTTACCTACGAACATGAACCACAACGAGGATAACCAAATTGTTGACAACTCGTTGCAAATTAGATATTGACTATAGTAGGAGAGACAGACACCCGCTAGCCACTTATGCAAAACTAGTTGCATGTCAAGCGTGGAACAGGTCTCGTGTGCGAGGACATGTAAAGTTTGTCCGGGCCGCTTCATCCCACTATGCCACCAATATCCAAAGTACAACTAAGAAGCAATAAAATGATCATCATCACCCACATACTCATATGTGTACTACCCGTGCAAAGTATCTACGCATAGATCCGGCTCTGATACCACTGTAGGGTTCGCAACATAGAAAACAAAAAATTTCCTACGATGGGAACATCTAAGTACCAAGATCTATCTACTAGATACAAGCAACGGGTGGATATACATCCATAGAATACATACCCTCGAAGACCGAATAGCGTTAACGAGGTTGTACTCGTGGATGATGTGAGACGCTTGCCGATCTCAAGATCATGATGAAGTCCGTCGTCCGGCCGGTCCAAAGACGATCAAGTCCAGCACCTCAAAGCAGTGGTACTTCCGTGATCGCACACACGTATGGGTACCCGACAACCTCCGCCCTCGCTCCGGTGAGCGGAAGCAACAAATCCTTCCAGAAAAAGCCACCAGGAACATGTATCTCGCTGATCAGAGACCATGGGGAAATTCTAAAGGGGGGAGAGAGATCCTTCGCGAGGAGGTGTGCTTTGAGAGGAGGAGAGGGGGCCTTTTATAGGGGAGAGGGGGGCACCCAAGGGGCATGGTGCCCAGCCATGGGGCTGCCACCACCTCTTCCACATTCATGTGGGTGGAGCTCCCACTCAAAATGAAAAGCCTCCACTCCCATTCAAAAACCTCCACTCAAAAATCCACTCACATGCATTAAATTTCCACCAAATTTAATGCAAGCTCTCATTTAAATAAAACTCTTTTATTTATTTATTCAGAATTTTGTTAATTACTTTAATTAACAAACATTCACATAAAACCCCTTACAACATTTCAATTTCACATGCAGAACCAGTTTCAGCAATTTCAACCGAAACAGTTTCGGTGTCTAGTGAAATAAATTCCTGCGCTTTCCTTTTTCTTTCTCTGGCATATCATTTAATCCGAATGGTGTCGGTATCCCTTAAGTGTGTCACCCTACGGTTTGCGAATAATGCAGACATGATCGAGACCCTTCTCCGATCAATAATCAGTAGCGGGACCTGGAGATCCATACTGACTCCCACACATTCAACGATGAATTCTGTGATCGTGTGAACCTTGTATGCTAGTATCTTAATCCCTTTGTTTCACGATATATTACATGTCCAGATTCGATCATCGGTATCTCCATACCTAGTTTGATCTCGTTACTGACATGCACTCTTTTCTCGTTCCCGTGATATAACATTCTAGTGATCAAATCACTTGCTTGCAAGCTAATCAATGTGATATCACCGAGAGGGCCCAGAGCATATCTATTCGTCATCGGGATGAACAAATTCCACTCTCGATCCATGGGTCTCAACATAACACTTTAGTAGTTCTGAAGACATCTTTATAATCACCCAGTTACGGTGTGACGTTTGATGTCATCGAGAAACTCTTCCGGTGTTAGTGATTGACATGATCTCATGGTCTAAGGATTAGGATCACTTCGTAAGTTATTATAGCAATATAAACTCAATGACTTTGATCGTAATGCAATACTTCGGATGAATGTTCATCACATCATTACACTAATGTTGTGACCTCGTTATTAACAACATCCAATGTCCATGATCAGGAAACTTTGATCATCATGTTAATCAACGAGCTAGTTTATAAGAGAGGCATAACTAGGAACTTCCTTTTTTTTTATTAAACACACATGTATTAACGTTTCCGTATTAATACAATTATAGCATGTAAAATAAACATTTATCATAAATAAGGAATACGATAATAACCACTTTATTATTGCCTCTCGGGCATATTCCCTTCAGGGACAGGGAGTGGCGGTGGGGTTCTGGCTAGCTCCCAGACACAGTTGGCGAGGCTAGTGTTGCTCGTAGCTTGCTGTCGACCATGGGGTGGCAATGGTGCTCTCGGCCTGCTCACCATTGATGACAATGGCCAGCTTATAGTGGTGCTAGAGATTAGTTAAGGTTGCTAGATGATCTACTAAGGCTAGTTGTAACCAGAGAGGGAACAAGTTAGGCCCAAAACACTGCTCAACATAGTGTTTTTGATTTTGTTGATTTGAATCTGCAACCTGTTTGATGAAATGGCCGCATGAACTTAAGTTTTGAATTTTGAAAAGATTTTTGGTGAGTGTGCTAGGCATGTGTTGAGGGTTCTGTGGATGCTTGGGTTTTGAAAATTGAGCTTGTTTGAGTGGTTTTTGAAATAGTGGGATCTTCCCATATGAAATAGATTCAATTTTAAACTGTCATTTAAACTAAGCATTTAAATGTTTTTGGATGATCACAAAGTGGGCCTTGGTACTTTTTTATGAGTACTATCAAGGGGTGCAAAGATCCATACATGTTTCTGTTGAGTTTTGAAAACTAGAGATAGCCAAAGTAGGCATGGGAGTTAATTTGGCCAAAGTGACCATTCACTTAGTTTATTTGTTTTGACTTGTTTGTTTTTGGGAAAAGTTTGGGGATTGTTTAGATGATGTTTATTTCACCTAAGAATCATTTTACAAGCAAAGAAACACATAATCATGGCAATTCAAAAGAATCCAAATTTCAGTACACACACATATGAATGCTTTCATATTTTTAGTTGGAAAAGTTTTTGTTAACCCTAAGTTTGGTGATTAGAGTTTGATGTTCCAAGTTTAATATTTTTGGGATGTTACACATCCCGCGGCGGCCGCGCGCCACCCCAAGGGATCTTCTCCGCTGGCACTGGCCAGCCTGCGCCCATATGCCAAGGCGGCAATGGCGCTACTTAGGGAGGCGGCTACGATGGCCGCAATGGTGGCAATAGCCTCCAAGGTGGCAACGACAATAACGCCGTCAATGGTGGTGGCCGCAACGGAGGTGGCCGTAATGACGGCAGCAAGCGCTCCAGGTGCTAGATATGTAAATACTGGGGACATGAGGCCTACGCCTGCCACCGTCGCTTCAACCAGGACTTCAAAAACCACGCCGACAACTCAGCATCCACCATCTCCTCCGACAACCAACCCTCGATGATAGACTTCGGGGCTACGGATTACTTAATCGGCGATCTTGAACGTCTTCAAGCTCACGAGCGCTATGGGGGGAACGACCAGGTCCAGGTGGCTAATGGTGTAGGTTCCTCTATTGCGCACATTGGTCATTCGTCTTTAGCCGGTTCATCTCTCCAACTTAAAAATATCTTGCATGTCCCTCACATTAACAAACACCTTATTTTTGTTTATCGTCTTATGTGCGACAATGACGTGTTCATTGAATTTCACTATCATGCTTTCTTTGTAAAGGACAAGGCAACCCGGCGCATCCTCCTTCACGGTAGAAGCCATGGAGGAGCTTATCCCGTTCCATACCGTTGTGCATCATCCTCATCCACTCGTCATGCCTCCTCTAGTGTCAAGGTGTCACCCTCTCAGTGGCATCAGTGTTTAGGTCATCCACCAAATAATGTCGTCAACTCTATTGTTAAGAGTCATGAGCTTTCTTGTACTAGTTCAGAAGAACCCCCATTAGTGTGCGATGCTTGTCGGCATGCTAAGAGTCATCAACTATCATATTATATGTCCACTCGTGTTTCTACTATGCCTCTTGAATTAATTCATTCGGATGTTTGGGTCCCGCCATTGCTTCTTCGGGAGGGTACAAGTATTATGTTAGTTTTGTTGATGACTACACACGTTTCTTCTGGATTTATTTGCTTAAACATAAGTCTGATGTTGACCAGGTCTTTTACGCCTTTCAAGCTCATGTGGAGCGTATTTTGAACCACAATATTAAGGCGGTTCAGTCCGACTGGGGTGGTGAGTATCACAAACTCCATCGCTACTTCCAGCGCACGAGTATCTCTCACCACGTATCTTGCCCGCATACCTCTCAGCAGAACGGGATCGTTGAGCACAAACACAGGCATTTGGTGGAGACCGGCCTTGCTCTTCTTGCGCACTCCTTCCTCCCTCTTCGGTTCTGGGATGAGGCGTTTCTCATGGCCTGTTATCTCATCAATCGCATGCCCACGCCGGTTCTTAACAAGGAGACACCTTTGTTTCGTCTTTTCCGTGTCCAGCCAACTTATTCATCTGTTCGGATTTTTGGGTGCGCTTGTTGGCCTAGTCTTCGCAAATATAATGCCTGCAAGTTTGAGTTCCGCTCCAAGATGTGTGTCTTCCTTGGTTATAGTCCTATGCATCAAGGCTACAAGTGTCTAGATCGTGCCTCGGGAAGAATTTATATTTCTCGCGATGTTGTGTTCGACGAGAACGTTTTTCCCTTCTCTAGTCCCAGAGTTTACGTTGATATCGCCGATCTTGAGCATGCTCTACCTTTTCCTATGGATGAACCGGTTCCGGATGTACATGTGCGTAAATATGACATGTCCTACTTGTCTCATAACCCGCCTGTGTCAGACGATATTTATTTGATGTCGTCTCAGGTACCTTCGACGGCCCCTGAAGCTGTGACTACGGACACCAGCGACGTCGACACGATCGGCGTGCATGGCTTAGGTGCGTCTTCCAATGCGCGTACTTCGTCCGCATCAGCGCCCATGTCCCCTCGCGCTGGGCCTCCCGAGCCCACGAGGATATCGCCTTCACTTGGCTCCCCATCGCCTACTGCATCAGCCCAGCCCAGCCCATCCCGCCAGCCCATGTCACCCTCTATTGGGGAGCTCTCGGATCCCCTGGCCGCGACGCCCTTGGCTGAGCCACCTCCTGGTTCTTTAGAGGCTCAGGATCCTTCCCCTGTGCACAGAATGGTCACACGTAATCGATATCATACGCGGCGCGAGAAGACCTACCACGATGGCACTGTCCGGTATAACCCCAGCCGTCGTGCGTTTTTTCCGCTCCCACCTCACATCGGGATGCTCTTCGGTAGCCGGCGTGGCATGCGGCGATGGATGAGGAGCTCGCTGCTCTTCGCGATACTCACACCTGGACTTTGGTGTCTCGCCCAGCTGAAGTTAATATTGTTGAAAGCAAATGGATCTTCAAGACCAAACACCGTCCCGACAGTTCGATTGACAAGCATAAAGCACGCCTGGTCGCCCGTGGATTTACTCAGCGGCATGGTACAGATTATGGTGATACCTTCAGCCCAGTTGTTAAGCTAGCCATTGTTTATTTGGTGATCTCTCTTGCAGTTTCCCGTAGTTGGACTCTTCGTCAGGTGTATGTCAGTAATGCGTTTCTCCATGGATACTTGGATGAAGATGTCTACATGCAGCAGTCTCCTGGTTTTGAGGATGCCCGCTTTCCCTCGCATGTCTGCAAGCTGCAGCGGTCCCTCTATGGCCTCAAGCAGTCCCCGCGTGCCTAGTATGCTCGGCTGAGTCAGCTACTTCTTCAGCTTGGGTTTATTGCCTCCAAGGCGGATACATCATTGTTCATCTTGTCTCGAGGTACTGCTCAGATTTACATGCTTGTCTATGTCGATGACATTGTCATTGCTGGCTCTTCTCCTGCCGTGGTATATCTTCTGGTACAATCCCTGGCAGCTAGTTTTCCTATCAAGGATTTGGGCAAGCTGGAGTATTTTCTTGGATTGGAAGCGTCCTTCCATTCAGGGGGCATGGCATTGACTCAGCGAAAGTATGCACTTGATCTCCTTCATCGAGTCAATATGGAGAATTGCAAGTCCACTTCCACTCCGCTTGTCACGACAGAGCCACTGTCTCGTGAGTCTGGTGCTCTTCTTAGTGCTGATGATTCTTTCCGGTATCGCAGTGTGGTTGGAGCACTTTAGTACTTGACGCTCACTCGCCTAGATATTTCTTTTGCTGTGAACAAGGTGTGCCAGTTTCTTTCTCAGCCGACTGAGGTTTATTGGGAAGTTGTTAAGCGTATTCTGAGATATGTCAAAGGTACGTTGGATACAGGACTGCAGATTCACAAGTCTAATTCCACCGGTGTTAGCATATTCACGGATGCAGACTGGGCAGGTTATGTTGATGACAGACGATCCACTGGTGGTTTTGCTGTGTTTGTTGGACCGAACCTTGTCTCCTGGAGTTCGAAGAAGCAGTCTACCGTCTCGAGATCTAGCACCGAGGCTGAGTACAAGGCGCTAGCGAATGGCGCTACCGAGGCCATGTGGGTTGAGTTGGTTCTAAGGGAACTCGGCGTATCACGGCAGCGAGCACCTATTTTATGGTGTGATAATTTGGGGACTTTCACTCTCGTACCAAGCACGTTGAGATCGATTTCCATTTTATGCGGGAACGAGTTGCTGCAGGCACCCTGGATGTCAGATTTATCTCGACTAATGATCAACCAGCTGATGTATTTACTAAACCAGCCACACGACAGATGTTAGAGCGTTTTCGGTCCAATCTAAATCTTGTATGTAGTAGTAGTTCAGATTGAGAGGGTGTGTTGGAAATGGTCTCGTATACGTGTTGTATACGTGTACTTATCATGTTGTAATTGTAACTCTATACATTGGTTCCTTTTATATATACGAGATATTGTGGAGGCTTTGCCCCCCATGAAACCCTAAACTTAACTGCCGTCGGCGTAGAAGCTGGTCGTCGGCGTCTTGTTTCTTTCTTATAGTGGTGTCCTATTTTAGGACATCTGGAATTTTGCTTGTGTCTATTATACATCATCTGGAACGGTTATCCTATATTTCGAGTCCTAAAACTGCACTAGGGATGTCCTAACCCAGTTTTCCTGTGCCCTACAAGACATCATCCGTGAGTCATCGAACCAACAAAGCTCTACCATAGCAAAATGCAAGTTTTACCAAGTACTATCCCGTTGGCTACTCTGCTTGTGACACAACACACATGCATCCATGCATCATGGATATATATGGATACAAACACGCAGATCGAGTTGCTGACGAAGTAGTTCTTGTGGCTAATCGTGATGAATTATTCCGTGTTGAATCCATTTGTGCCTGTCAGCAAGGCAGCAAATACAGCACGTTTGACCCGTCGCCCGGCCAGTCGATCGGCACACGTACCGCATGTGTGAGGCGTATCTGCATCTTATCCTCAGCTCTTCTTGATGGGTCCATGCATGGATGGCCTTTCTTCTCTGTCTGGCTAGATATATGCCACTCCAGTTGCTTATTAATCTGTACTAGTACATACATAGAGTGGGCTCGCGCGCGTCAAACACACAGCCTGCACGATGATGATGCATTCACACGCTTTGCTTCTTCTCCTTCTCTCGTCTCTCCTCGCCGGAGCCGCCAATGCCGACCCCGGTCGCGACCCTACTTACAAGGATTGTCACCCCGGCGACAAGGCCACGGTGCTCGCCATCACGGCCGCCCTCGGGCAGCCAGACGCGCCCGGGCAATTCAACCGCTGCTGCGACTGGTACGACGTCAGTTGCGACGACTTGGGACGCGTCGTTGGCCTATACCTCTTCCAGCAGCCCGAACTCACGGGGACCATCCCACCGGCCATCGGCGACCTCACCCACCTGCAGGACCTCTTGCTGCACAAACTCCCGGGGCTGTCGGGCCCCATACCACCGGCCATCGGCAAGCTCTCCAACCTCTCGATGCTCCGCATCTACTGGACGGGCGTGTCAGGCCCCGTGCCGTCCTTCCTGAGCGCGCTCAAGAAGCTCACCTTTCTCGACCTCTCCTTCAACTCGCTCACCGGCACCATCCCGGCCTCGCTGGGGAGCATCCCCAACCTGTCCGGCATCAACCTCAGCCGCAACCGCCTCACCGGCGCCATCCCGTCGCCGTTCCTCAGCAAGTCCGCGGACCAGGTCTACCTCTGGCTTTCACACAACAACCTCACGGGCCCTATCCCGGCCGAGTTCGCTGCCGTGAACTTCGGGCGCCTCGACCTGTCGCGCAACGCCTTGACCGGCGACGCGTCGGGCCTCTTCGGCCGTGGGAAGGAGTTGGACTACATCGACCTCTCCCGCAACGCCTTTGATTTTGACCTCTCTCGCGTGGTGTTCCCGGAGCAGCTTGACTTCGTCGACGTGAGCCACAATGCCATCAGTGGCGGCATCCCGGCGCAGGTGGCGAACCTGACATACCTGCAGTACTTCAACGTCAGCTACAACCGGCTTTGCGGCGCGCTTCCCACCGGCGGGAGGATGGCCCAATTTGATCTCTACGACTTCCAGCACAACAAGTGCCTATGCGGCGCTCCACTCTTCCCTCCATGCAAGAAATAGAACCATTATCTTGTTTGAACTGAGATGATGCTTAACTAAGTTCCATATGTATATTTATTTATTTACTTCCAAAAGGAACTAAGATCATTCCTTAAAATCCTTTAACTCCTTATTTTGAGGAGTTAACCGCACCTAGCCGGTCTCTCAAATGGTTAGAGGGGAAAAAATTAAGAGTTGCCCCAAAAGGGAGGCTAACTTTCTCAAATATACTCGACCGAGGTGCCTCTAGGGATAATTTTTGGCCACCCTACTCTCGTGCCTAAGGCGCCAGCCCTTCCCACCTTCCCGCCCAACATCGCCAGCGCCGTCACCGATGCCCTTAAATCTGGCCAGAATGGAACCGAAAGGCGCTTCCGCAACCACGCCTACCACCTCCGCCGGCCAAGCAAGATGTTCAGACGACAAACTTGGTATGGGCCACTACACAGTAAAGCAAGGCCGACAACAAGGGTGCGGGAGCGGCCCCGGTGAGTCTTCCCCTTGTTCCGGCCAGCAGCAAGCGGGCGAGGAGGAGGAGGAAGAAGAAGAAGAAGAAGAAGAAGAAGAAGAAGAAGAAGAAGAAGAAGAAGAAGAAGAAGAAGAAGAAGAAGAAGAAGAAGAAGAAGAAGAAGAAGAAGAAGAAGAAGAAGAAGAAGAAGAAGAACTCCCTCCTCATCATGGAAATCAGCAACGGTGATGAAGATGGCGATGGAGATCGATGGATATGGTGGTGGAGATCGAAAGAGATGGCTCCGGGGGCACTTCCCGTCCCAGTGCGAACGAGACTTTCATCCTGAATCTCCCCTTCGGTGGCGGCGGCGCTGCGGAACTTTTCGTGGCTTTTTGGTCGATGATCTAGGATTTTCTCCTCGGGAGGCTTTTATAGGCGAAGGGGCAAGGTGAGGAGGTGTCCAGGTGGGCCACACCCCCTGGTGGCGCCACCTAGGGTAGCCCGCGCCACCATAGGGTGTGCCCACCCTGGTGCACCACTTCGTCTCTGCTTCGTTTTTCCGTGTCGTGTCGGGTAAAGTAATGAATTTGGCTTTTGTCCCTTACCAATTCCGAGAATATTCATTTTTTAGCTTTTTTCAAACCAAAAATAGAAGATAACATGCAACTGGCACTATGGCATCTTGTCAATAGGTTAGTTCTAGAAAGTGTATAAAAATACCTCAAAGTGTAGACAAAACATGAGACAAATAATATAAAACAAGCATGGAGCATCAAAAAATTATAGATACGTTTACGGCGTATCAAGCATCTCCAAGCTTAACTCCTGCTCGTCCTCGAGTAGGTAAGTGATCAAAAGAATAATTTTTGAGATGACATGCACCAACACAATATTGATCAAACCATTTGTAAAGCATTGATAGCTGGGATCAAAGTACTCTAAACATGAGCATGAAAGATGAAGTTCTAACAATGGGACATAGTAACTATGTTGCAACATGAAAAGGTACAAACAAAGATCATGAATAACAATGCATTGAAAGACGTTTGTTTGTTTCACATATATAAAACATAGCATAGTGGCATTCAGCTTGTCCTTCATGAAGTAGCAAAACATAAATGCATAGGACAGTTTCAAAGTTCATAAGGATGACTAGATACAAATAGTTCAAGAACAAGAAATATCAACATTATGAATCAATCAATAAGTTTTGGGACAATTAATGCACATAGAACTAAGAATGACAACTATGCTCTCTTAATTGGTGCCTAAGGATAGAAGGTGGAGACTCAATATAATAGTGGAAGAAAGGCCCGTCAAAGGGAAGCAGGGATTTTAAGTTTCATAAAGAGCTTCCAAAAATTGTGGTACTTGTTAGCTTTGAGCTCTCATTGCCCCTATCATAAGCATCTTGAAGTGATTAAGGTTAAAGTGAACAAAGTATGGAGTATATGCTTGACAAAGTATAAGTTGACAATCTCATGTCCCTTGAGTACGAGGGCCGCTCCTCATGCTACTCAACTTTAGTTACCGGTAAGTTCTTGTCATAGTAAGTACATGTGTATCATAGAGAACCGCCAATAGGTACCCCTTGCCCCATGATACAGGAGCTATCCCATATCAAAATGACAAGGCAAGCAGACAATGAGCATCTCAGCAATATTCTTATTTACCATGGGAAAATGGTTCTTTTTTCTCTCTTTCCTCTTTTCTCATCTTTTTTTTCTTTTTCTCAATCTCTTTTTCTGTCTCTCTTTTTTTATAAGAAGAATGCTCCATAGATTCCTCACTATGGTGATGCTGCAATTTTCCACCATGATTACGCATGGCTTAGGCTAGCGGCCCAGGCGTTTCTCTAACACACATACATAACTCCATGGACCGATGGTGCTCGACGTGGCACTTTGTTGGTAACCCCAAGCGCAGGGTGTGAAGAGCAAGCAGCAAGTTTTCCCTCAGTTGAGACCGAGGTTATCGAACCAGAAGGAGGAAGGAAACGTCACACAGGTGTTGCAAGCAACGTGGAGACCTGCACAACACAAACTCAAAACTTTGCCCCTGTAGCATCCCAATTGTCTAACATTTGTAATGCTACTTGGTTTAGTAATATAATGGCCACTTCCTACATATAATTGTTGCATCATCATCATATCATGTTCATGTCATCATGCCACCTTGCATTTGAGCATCATACAAAAACCCTTGAGTTTTGGTTCTTATCTCATATGCATTGCTAATTGTATTTTGCCTCTTGATATTGTAGTTGGATCTTGATATATTGTTCAAATGCCCAAGTTGAATTGGGGGCATCTCTTTTATTGACTCCACCACCCTTTCTTTCACCACTTTATAATTCCACCATCCAATTAATATGAGCTTGCATTTTATTGGAGTTACTTCTAGCTCATGTGGGGTGGATGGATCCAATTCTAAATCCTTTTGCTTGGCTTGTTCCATATTCCTGGAATGCATAGGTATGAATGCCTTGAATGATTGTTTTGTTTTCACAAGATTGAAACTTGGAACTTAATGCTTATGCATGGCCCATGCAAGCTTGCACCAATCTCTTAGTGAGTGCATTAAATATAATGCATGTCCCTTGCAACCATCACCAACCTTGGTCATCTTTGGTTTGAGTTTGAGTGGTTCATCTATATCTCTAGCTTTTCTTTTGGGCTTGATATATTTTTGATCTTGCTTGATCTTGTTTTGTTGTGTCAAACACTCAACCTCTTCCCTCATCTTTCTACCTCTCTAGCTATCTCTAAAACCTACCCCCTAATCCCCATCCCCCATCTAACCCTAAACCCTACCCCCTCTTTAAACCATCCCCATACTTGCCTGATCATGTGGGCATCACTCATCCCCTCTTCTGTTTATTTCTTTTCCTCTCTTCTAACCTTGGCCTTCCCAAATTTCTCTGTTCAAAACTATCTGCAAGGTTCAAAAAGATTTGAATTAAAAAGGTTGCTTGAATTTGAAAACAAACAAAACAAAGAAAATAAAAAGGAGAAGAATTGTGAGAGAGGAGCAGCAGCACCCTACCTGGGCCTTACCTCCCGCAGCAGCCCAAGTGCAACAGCAGCCCAGGAACCCCCTTCTCTCCTCCCCCTGGCCCAGTACCCCTTCGCTCCCGACGCCGTCGCCCTGTACCTCTTCTCCGTTCGCCCCTCCTCTCTGAAGACACGCAGACGGAAAGCAGCTGCGCGGCAGGTACCCGTCGCGTCGCCGTCATCCGCGTCACCATCCACCACCTGCCCTCTTCTTATCCCCAAGCCGAGGCGCCCCTGAACCCTAGTTCCCCCCTCTTCCCCTTCTCTCTGCCGCCATCCCCCTTTTCCCCTGTACTTCTCCCTCCCGCAGGCAGCCGCGGGCCGAGCAGGACCGCTCTGTTGCCATGTTCGCCAGTGAGCACCGCTGAAGCCGGGTATCGCTCGCCTTCGTCTGCGCTGTTTGTTTCCCTCGAGAGGAGCGGCACGATCCCAGGAGCCTCTACTTCCTCTTCTTCTGACCAAGTGCAGGAGCAACACCGCCGTCGCCGTCCTCCACTCCGACCACCCCCGTCCTCGATTCCTCTGGGAATCGATCGAGGTGAGCGCCACCTCATGTTCCCCCTTCCCTTTTCCCCTCCGTTCTTCTTCATGACGCCTGGATCGCCGTCGCCGTCGTCGGAAGCCACTGTCGCGCACGCCGCAGCAGCAACATCCGCGCGCACCAAGCTCTGCAGTAGAACAGCCCGAGCAGCAGTTTTCTATCTCGTTTACTCGCAAGCTAGCGACCTGTACAGTCTGCCTCCGTCAATTCTTAAAACACAAAACTTGTAGAGGATAGTCCCCTCTTCGATTTTGTAATTTGTGGAATAGCAAAATTCCCAGAGGAGCGCTCGCCATGTTCATCGCAACATCGGCCCGAGCTGCCAGTTTGCGATCCAACTTCAGTTCGTCAGGTTCCCGTCAGGTCCAAGATGTTTTTGCGAAAAGCCCCTCCTCCTTTTTGGTTCCCAACCCGCAGTCCCCTAGCCCCACAGTCAGCGTCGGATGCGTTTTTGTAAAAATGCTCCCGTGTTTTTGGTAAATCAACCCGCGGTCCCCCAAACCAGCCCACGTGTCCCCCTCACGCCTCTGCCCAGTCAGCACCTGGCCCCACCTGGTCAGTGGCTGTGGGTAGAATCTGGTTGGGTGACAAAAGTCCAGAACTTTTTCTGAATTCAAAAATTCAAATGTTTTTAATCTGTTCAAATATGAATTAAATCATAACTTTCAAATGGTTTATATTTTGAATTCAAACTTAATATGAAAAATGTTTTATTTTTGAATGTTAATTCAAATATTTAATCAAATATTTTCAGAATTAATTTAATTAGTCAACCTTTGACTTTGACCCTATTTAATAATTTTGTCTATAAAATAAATTTCATTTCATAATTCCAAATAATACAAATAACATATGTTTTCAAATCAGAAAAATGTGAGGATTTCAAATATGCCATTCAAAATATTATTTGAACACTTTAAATTTCAAGTTGAATTAAATTACAATAAAATGCCATTCACCTTAATTAATTAATAACTTTTGATTTATAACTCCGAATTTAACAAATGATATGTCTAAAATGATCAGCTCGACGAGACCTTTCTGTTTATGCTATCCATGACTTCAATTTCAGCATGCATCATATAAAAATATAGTGTACAGCAACTATCATGACAATAAAATGGGACCAAAAATCAATAAAAATGTTATTTCTTGTATTCCACACCTCACCCATGCCATGCTACATTATTGCCATGCAACTTGTGCATCATTCATCATGGCATGATTGTTTGCTTGTAGCATTTTATTCATATGCTTGCGCACTTTATTTATGTTGGCCTTGTTTGTTTGGTTCTTCTTCGAATAGACGCTGAGCAGGGGATATATCAAGAGAACCAGGAGCACTACCCAGATCCGTCTCTCGCTTCAACTGAGTTGCCAGGCAAGCACTACCACATGCTTGCATACATACAGTACCTATTGCCTCTATCTTATTCTTGCATCATTGAGTCGCGATTGCATTAAACTGAATCCCAAGTATTGCATAGCCTTTACTTTTAAACCCCACTAAGCTTGTTCCTCCATCCCATGAGCCATTACTACAGGAGTTGTTTGAGCCATGCGAGTCGTAGAACAGCATGTGTAGGGTATGTGAGAGTCTGATGGATAACGAGGTACCTAAACAACTTAACCTGAGTAGTAATGGGATAATTAATTAAAGTGGCACCGGTGAGCAATATCTGTTATTTGGTTTTTCCTGCTCACTTGTGTCCCGTAAGACCCCGAGTACTTGATTCCTGTTCCAAGAATATTCGCCTATCCACATCCGGGAGGCTTATGGGACCCCCCTGAGCCAGAGCTTGATTCAGTCTTATTTCTTGGGGCCACAAACTAGTTTGAGGTTTTATTTACTATCCCGTACTTATGCCATGTTTACTGCTTTATTTAAGATTGTGCGAGGAGCACACTCGCTTAGGTAAGCGGAGTGTTTTCGCAGTATCGACAAGCCCACCACACTTTCGGGTTCCGGTCGTTTCTGACCATTGTCGCAAACCTTGAGTCCGTCTCGGAGTCAGCTAACTTTGTTGCGGGTCTACTCAATGGGGTGGCCCCCTGAAATATTTCTGAATCCTGTGATTGCTTTGTCGTGAAGGCCTCATTGGGTTTTGAGTTGGTTTTTCCGAGGTTGATCGAGTGTGTGTTGCTATTTGTGCACCCCTCGGTAAAACTTTCTGAAAGCCGTGTCCGCGGTTATGGACGACTTGGAGCACAGTTTCTCGATCATAGACAAGCATAACTAAAGTACCGCTTTTAATTTGACTAAGTAATTGACTAGTAAATAGTGCAACACTCATGGAATGGTTAATAAAATTGCCAACGGATGGGGGGTTGTTCGTCCGCTTCCTCGTTGGTAAGCGAGGAGTAGGATGGATCTGTGGATATTACTGTTATAACTGTTGCCATTAATTCACGGACATCCGTCTATCTTTGGTTAGGCGGATGGTTAGCGAGTATCTATAGAACTACTAGGGTTTATCATTTGCTGCAATTGCGTCACCCCAGGTTGTGTCCCCTTTAGAGGCATAAAGACTTGCTGAGTACCCTTAGGGTCTCACACGATAAATTATTGGTTCAGATGAACAGGTACCCTCGCAGGACGGATACTGGGTGGAAGAGGCTGATGATGTGGGCAACGATCGTTCGGTGTAGAGATTCCGGGAACGGGGATCCATGAGATCTGTGGGCGGGATCTGCTTACTTTTGGGCATCTTATGCCGATTTGCTTCTTATCCGTACTCGGACCTTGTTTGCCGCTTCCGCCTGATACTCTGATGTGTGATGTATGAGGAAATATCCTAAACTATTATATCTATCTAGGTTATTTGAATCTTGCCATATGGCGTTGCTATATTTCCTTTCTTTTTAGATGGAATGGCTCTGATGTACTTTTGTATGGTGGCTTGCATACATACTCATTTGTGTATGTAGTTGATCCCTTCGCCTGCCGACACGTCAGACAGGTCCCGATGAATTGGAAGTAGTTGGGACGGCCGAAAGGTCTACCCGTGAGTGGCTTTTGGGCCCCACCGTACTATTTCAACCACTACCGCTCATACAGGCTTGTATCTAGGAGCGTAATTCACCGAGGTAGTTACAGCCCCAACGAACAGTGAGGTTGTCAAGCTCACCGGTTTGCTGTAACAAAGGATTAAATGAATGGTGTGGAAGGTAATGGTTTGCTGCAAGTAAACAAGTAACAGTGGAAGATGTATCAGTGGTAAAGATTGGACCGGGGTCCATAGTTCACTAGAGGTGCTCTCCTTAGATAAACAACATGGCATGAAGGGTAAACAAATTACAGCAGGGCAATTGACAGGAACTGAGCAAGGCATAACAATGCAATTACTAGTCAGAAGGATCCTATGAGGTTGATTTAGCAATACAACAAGATACATAGACCGCCATCCAAATGCATCTATGACTAGAAGTCCAACTTCAGGTTATCATCCAAACCCCCTCCAGTATTAAGTTGCAAGCAACAGACAACTGCTTTAAGCAAAGTGTGTAAGGTAAACAGTCCACATGTTCCATGAACAAGAGACTGTTGTTTTCTCCCTAGTAGCAACAGCACATCTACAACCGAACAGATTTCTATCACTTCCCTTGGAAACTAGAGGCATGAACCCACTATCGATCATAAGTACCCCCTCTTGGAGTCACTAGCAACTACTTGGCCAAGATAGCTACTAACAACGGAGAGCATGCAAGATCACAAACAACACAGACATGATAGAATCATAAAGACAAAACCATTAATCAAACGAACATAATAATCTCAATATCCATCGGAACCCTGCAAACACAACATGCATCATTACAAAGATTAGATCTTGATCATGAACGAAGCTCACAAGATCTATACATGAAAGCACAAAGGAGGAGATACAACCATCTAGATACTACGTGGACCCATAGTCCAAGGTGGAACTAATCACGCATCATACCGGAGAGAAGGCCTCCGGGGTGATCTCCCTTCCCGTAGGGTGCCGGGAAGAACTTCAGATCCCCCCGATCAAGGGACGATGGTGGCGGCGGCTACAGACGGTTTTGTGGATATTTGATCGGGTGCTTAGGGTTTCTGCATCGGGGGCTTCTTATAGGCGAAGGGGGATACCGAGGCGGCGGCCAGGGCAACCAAACCCTAGCCAGGCGCGGGGTGGGCCCCACCCACGCATGGGGTGGGTTTGGCCCCTCTGGCTAGCCCCTCCGGCTCTCCTCTATACTTCTTGTTCCCCACGGAAAGTAATTGACTTTGTCCTTTGTCCCATCCAATTCCGAGAATATTTCTTTACTAACTTTTCTGAAACCAAAAACAGCAAAAAATAGGCATCTGGCACTGTTGCAACTTGTTAATAGGTTAGTACCATAAAACATGTAAAAAGCACCTCAAAGTGTGGACAAGTAAAGGAAAGTATATACTAAACAAGCATGGAGCATCAAAAATTATAGATACGTTTCCAACGTATCAACATCCCCAATCTTAACTCCTGCTCGTCCTCAAATAGGTAAGTGATAAAAAGAATAATTTTTGAGGTGACATCCACCCTCACAATAAAGATCCAACCATTTGCAATAATTGAAAGCTAGGATCAAAGAACTCTAAACATGTGCATGAAATATGGAGTTCTAACAATAGGACAAAGTAACTATGCATGCAACATGGCAAGCTACAAACAAAGATCATGAATAACATGCATTGAAAAACATTTGTTTGTTTCACATGTAGAAAACATAGCATAGTGGCAATCAGCTTGTCCCTCATAGAGTAGCAATATATATGCATAGGACACCTGCAAAGTTCACAAGGGTGACTAGAAACAAGTAGCACAAGAGCAAGTAATAACACAATATGCATCAATTAATAAGCTTTGGAACAGTGCACACAGAATGACAACTATGCTCTCTTAATGGTGCCTAAAGGTAGAAGGTGGAGACTCAATAGTGATGGAAGAAAGGCTTTTTTGTAAAGGAAGCAGGGATTACAAGTTTCAAAAAGAGCTTCCAAAAATTATGGTACTTGTTAGCTTTCAGCCCTCATTGCCCCTATCATAAGCATCTTGAAGTGGTTAAGGTTAAAGTGGCAAAGCTGGAGTATATGTTTGACGAAGTATAAGCTGGCAATCTCATGTCCCTTGAATACGAGGGCCACACCTCATGCATACTCAACTTTGGGTCCAGGTAAGTTCTTGTCACTGTAAGTATTTGCATATCATTGAGAACCGCCAACGGGGTACCCCTTGCACATGGTACAGGAGCTTTCCCATAACCAAAATGACAAGGCAAGCAGACAATGAGCATCTCAGCAATCTTTTTATTTACCATATGCATAGCTTTTTATTGAGGATGCTTCATAGATAGCTCATTATGGTGATGTTGCAAGTTTCCACCATGATTAGGCATGGCTTAGGCTAGCGGCCCAGGCGTTTCTCTAACACGGATACAAACTCCATGGACTTACAAGTTCCCTCTTTATTTCACACTGGTGACATCCATAGAAAAAAGAGCATGATATCAACTGAGTACAACAAGGTACAAGTGCAATGTTGAAAACGTTCCCCGTGACAGCACGGTTCTGCTACTTCCAACTTATAAGTGCAAGCATATACAACAAGGTTGTCACAATGGTTCAAGTTTATTAGGGGCAAAGAATAAAGCATGCCATCAAGTTCGTGAGGGCTTTAATCACTAAGTTTCCACATAACAAAATAGTTTTTAATTGGAAGATAGTTGAAAACAAGAATATACTTGGAATGGTGTAACACACCATGCATAGGAATTTATAGTGGACACTTTGGAATAACTTGGTTTCTTGGGAGTTGGAAGCATGAGTAGAACTTACTCATACAAGTGGAGGCTAGCAAAAGACTGGGAGCAACCAACTAAGAAAGCAATAATGGCCATAATCATGCAATGCAACAAAGCATACTAATAAAATCAAAGAGTGGTACTACAAGTCAAGGACTAAATGATCATAGGGGCTAATGGTGACTTGTGAGAGTCATAACATGGTGTGATCATGTGCCAAGTCAACCCAAGCAAAGCATCAAAGGAGAATACTGTTGGAGATATGCCCAAGAGGCAATAATAAAGTGGTTATTATCATATCTTCACACTTATGATAAATGTTTACATACCATGCTATAATTGTATTAACCGGAAACATTAATACTTGTGTGATTTGTAAACTCAAATAAGAGTCCCTAGTAAAGCCTCTTGTTAAACTAGCTTGTTGGTTAATATATGATCATGGTTTCCTGATCATGAACATAGAGATGTTATTAACAACAGGATCATATCATTAGGAGAATGATGTGATGGACATACTCCTATAGATAAGCGTAGCATAAAGATCAAGTCATTTCAATAGTTCAATTGCTATATGCTTTCTGATACATAGTAACCTAATTTCTTCGACCATGAGATCATGCATATCACCTTTTTCGGATGGATGCTTTGATGTCATCAAACACCACACCGTAACAGGGTGGCTATAACGGTGGCATTGAGTGTTCAGAAAGGATTGGTTGAAACACATGGATCAAGAGTGATTTGTCCATCCATATGACGGATAGATATACTCTGGGCCCTCTCGGTGAAATGTCATCCAATTAGCTTGCAAGCATGTGACTGGCTCACAAGGGATCACATATCACGGGAACGAGAAAAGAGTACTTATCGGTAACGAGGTTGAACTAGGTATGCAGAGATACCGACGATCATAACCTCGGATAAGTAAACTATCGTGAGACAAAGGGAAATTGGTATCGTATGTAAGTGGTTCATTCGATCGCAAAGTAATCGAGAAATATGTGGGAGCCATATGAATTTCCAGATTCCTCTATTGGTTATTGTTCGAAGAAGTGTCTCGATCATGTCCGCATAATTCACGAACCGTAGGGAGACACACTTAAGGATTCGACGTTGTTTTGAGTAGTTATGGTATTATGAGAAAGAGACCGAATGTTGTTCGGAGTCTCGGATGGGATCCGGGATATCACGAGGTGATCCGGAATGGTCCGAAGAATAAGATTCATATAAGGAAAGTCCCGTTTCGGAGTTCGGGAATGATTAGGTGTTTTCATCGAATGTTCTAGAAGGTTCGGATTGTCCCAAGACCGGGGGAGGGTACATGAATGTGTCATTGAATGATTGCATCATGTACTAAGTGTTCTTGCTGTTCCAAAACTGAAAAGTCAAACTACCAGTTTGAAAGTCAAACGGCTAAAACAGGAAACTGTGGAAAACAGGAAACTGTGGAAAACAGGAAACTGTGGGAAACAGGAAACTGTGGGAAACAAGCAAGAGGAGGTTGAAACCAACTTGGAGGAGGAGTCCCTCTCCTCCAAGCCGGCGGCCAGCCTAGGCCGAGTTGGGAGGGACTCCTCCCTCCCACAGCGCCAGCTCCTCCACCTATAAAAGGAGGGGCAGGGCCTCCTCCTCTAGACACACAAGTTCCTATCCTCTAATCTCTGGTTTAGAGCTTCTAATTGCTTTAGCCTGCGGTTTAGAGCCTTCTAATTGGTGTGTCTAATCCCTAGACCACTAATAGCTCTCTCTCATACTCCACCATACTCGCTCCGGCTTAAGGCGAAGCCCTGCGGGATTTCCCTCTACTTAGGTACCACGCCTGTCAGCCGGAATGCGAGGAGAGTGCTACAACCTCCGCCGCTTTGGAACAAGGAGAGGAAGGTCTTCGTCGAGTACCGAACGTGTGACCGATCATGGAAGCGCCTAGGAACGCAGCGCCGGAAGGATCGTCTACACGATCTTGAGATCGGAAAGAGTACGACTACATCACCCACGAGAATCCGCTCTCGTTAAACACTTTGGAATCTTCGAGGGTAAGTTATTCCATCGACTCGTTGCTACAATCTAGTCGATAGATCTTGGCTTGTTTGTTTGTATGCGATAGAAAATTTTTGTTTTCCATGCTACGAACCCCTACAGTGGTATCATGGCCAGGTTTATATGTAGATCTGTTGCACGAGTAGAACACAATGGTCATTGTGGGCGTTGATGCTTTTATTGTCGATTGCTTCTTGTGTACTTTGCATCTTGCGGTATGTTGGGATGAAGCGGCCCGGGCTAACTTTACATGACATCGTTCATGAGACTTGCTCCACGCTTGACATGCAACTTGTATTGCATAAGTGGCTTTGCGGGTGCCTGTTTCTCCTAGCATAGTTAAGATCCAATTTACAACGGGTGATTGACAATACTAGTATCAATGTTGTGGTTCTTGTTCGTAAGTTAAAACGACACTTATTGAAAGCCCCAAACCACGTAAAACATGCAAAGAAAATTAGAGGCGTCTAACTTTGTTTTGCAGGGGTGTGTTGTGATGTGATATGGCCATGATTGTGATTATATATGATGTATGCAATGTTCCTTATTGTAAGTAGGCAACCGGCAGGAGCCATATGGTTGTCTTTAATTTCTGTTAAGACCCGTGTGTCTATTCAAAGTAGTTGTAATAGTTGAAGCCGGTGGACGACAACCATGGAGAAGCATCATTGACCTTGATGCAATGTCGGTGATGATGGAGATCATGTTCGTGCTAGAAGATGGAGATCGAAAGCACAAAGAAGAAAGGCCATATAATATCACATATTATGAATTGCATGTGATGTTAATCCTTTATGCATCTTGTATTGCTTAGTATTTACGGTAGCATTATAAGATGATCCCTCATGCACATGAATTTCAAGTCATAAAGTGTTCACCCTTAGTTAGCACCGCTAAAAGCTTGTTGTTTCAAGCACCACGTGATGATCGGGTGTTAGATTCGCAAGTGTATACAACGTGAGCAAGCCAGATTTGCTCATGCGAAACTAAGGTTTGATCTTGACGAGCCTAGCATGTACGACATGGCCTCGTGAACACGGAATACCGAAAGGTAGAGCATGAGTCATATAGTAGATATGATGAACATGTTGATTGTTCGCCATTGAAGCTATATCAACTCTCGTGATGATCGGTTTTGATGTGGTGGATTTGGTGTGTGATCACTAAAACAATGTGAGGGATATTGTTTTGAGTGGGAGTTCACCTAGATTAATTTAATTATTAATTAGAACTCAATTTATCATAAACTAAATCAAAGTGAATTTGCATAGTTGTTATAGTCATTGGCATCCGTTTACCACCTTGCGCTTAGTTATAATTGAGATGATAGAACTATAGAATTCTGGTTAGTTACTTTACGAACTGGTATCGTATTGTTTTGAAGTGTTAATCTAAAGTTTAAAAGTCCTATTGCAAACTTTCAGTAAGTTCCGGTTACTCCATGAAGTTTAATAATTAGTATTAAATCAAGAGTAACAATTCCAATGTTAGTATATAAGTATCATGTTTGTCTCCATGATTCTTGATATCCAAAGGATTGTCTTAATATCAAGGTTATCTAGGATCTGAAAGAGTTGTTTCAGAAACCATGATGTGTGGAAGATATTGTGATATCTGAAACAAAGTTTTGGTTGCAACATGATAGAGTATAATATGGCAAAAGTCATGTTCTCATAATTGATGAGAATTTGCAAAAGGTTGGAGACACTTGTTGTCCTGATCCTCCAAAAGGTTTTGGATAGCAACATTATACTCATAATTCATCGTTATAAGCTAAAAGTAGCTTGATCATGGACGATTCCATGTTAAGGGTGAATATTTGATGTAGGTAAAATGTTTACTACACCAAGAGATTACTAAAGAAAGGAATTTGAAAGAACACCAAACATTTGATGATGGTGATCTACTTCAAAGTGCAAGTCCAAAGACATTGGTATTTAACTATACACGCTTGGACTATATGTCATATGTATGACTCCATTATTGATGTTGATAGATTATTTCAAACAGAAAAGGAAATATTGAAAGAAAATCTCATAAATATATGGCAGAAAGGAAAAGACTAGAATTGTTCAGTTTAAGTATATAGATGATATACATGTTATGGCTATATTCTTTGCTTATTAAACAATGTGGTTCTTAAGTATTTAATACTGAATTTGTTGGTAAGAATCGTCATACGAAACAACAGAATTCATGAACTACAGTGGCTTAAGTAATTAGCAAAAGAATATGTGATGATGTTTCATCGAAAACAAATAAAGGGTTATTGTGTTGCTCGTTAAACATCAAAGCTTGCCTTCAAGATTTGTTTTATCAGGTATTATGAGAACAAAAGGGTTGTTCAAATAATTGCCGTAATCCATAAAAGATGGATGATTCACAAATCTCGTTGGAAATATCACATCCATAAAACTAGTGCTAAAAATGTCGAAAGACAAATTGATTGAAAGATCACTTAGGAAGTGAAATCGCCGTTTAAATTATATTGGAAAGAAAACATGAAGAAACTCCATGTGGATGGAATTTTGGAGTCTTTTGATTTTTGATCACATGACGCTTGTGAAACTTTCCTAGAGATAATTAAAACTTCGTTCATAGGCCAAAAGGGAACGAATGACTAGCTTATTGGAAATTGTACATATTGTTGTACAAAGACCATCATGTGTAGTCAAAAGCGATGGATTTCAACTACATATGCTTTCTCCGAGAATTTGAGTGAATATATGAATATTTACTTAATAAGGATAAAGTATGAAACATTTGAAAAGTTCAAAGACTTTCAAGATGAAGTGCAAAATCATTGTAACAAGAATATAAACAGTTTATGATAAAGATCATAAAGGAAGATATTTGAGTTACAGAGTTTAGCATAATACCTAAGATTTAAGGAATCGTTCCGTGGATTTGCATTTCCCGAAACACCATAAGGGTATGGAGCGTTCGAGGTATGTAATTAAACCTTGTTTGACATGGTAAGATCAAAGGTATAATTCATAAAACTGCCATTATATTTTAAAGATTAAAAGCTTTAGAGATTACCGTTTTTCCACTGAAAAGACCTCCATCATAATCCGTTGAAATGACACCATATAACGTTATGGTTTGGGATAAAACCCAAGTTGTCCTTTCTTAAACATTGGTATGCTATGCATAAGAAAGATGTATGCAACCAAAGTCGGATGAACCTGTCTTTGTATGTTATTTCGAATAACTGTTAAGTAATCCTCCATAACATCGGAGACAAAAGTGTTTGTCACTTAAAACGTCAAGTTTCTTTGAGAAGGAATTTTTCGTGAAAAGTTAAGTGGGAGGACAATAGAACTTTGATAAGGTTAAAAGAACCTTAGCTATATGTGCAGAGCGCTAGAAAAGTGTTAGGAGGCAAAGAACAAAGCTCATGGCTCACGTACCTCAAAGGTTGTGGTCACGGAGATCCAAGTTCCTATTGAAACAAGTAGGTCGGATGAACAATCAAATACCAAGATTTGAGGGTTGAATCATTATTTGAGAATAATGAACCGACTACATGCAAAGAAGCGATGATGGACCCTGACTCCATCAAATGGCTTGAAGCCATAAAATCCGTGATAGTTCCATACACGAGAAATCAAGTTTTGAACTTGAAGGACCCTCGAGAAAGGTGTAAGACCTTACAGTTGTGTCTGGATCTATAAAGAAATAGACATGGATGTTTCGCATCTATGAATTAGTCGACATGTTGGGAAAGAGTTCACAAAATGTTCAAAGGTTGACTATGACAAGATTTGATCTTTCATAGTGATATTTAGTGTAGACGGATTAATGTAGCAACCACTACATATAATTTTGTTATATGGTAGTTGAATAAACAAAACGAGTTCTTCTAATAGAATCGTTACCTAGGACATGTGCATAACACAGTCCATAGGGTTTTGTTAATTCATAGGATGCTAAAGGCATATGCAAACTTTAATGGTTGAAGTGAGCATCGCGGAGTTGGAATCTTCACTATGATGAAATTGTTAAAAGAGTTTTAATTCATCAGAGACAATGAAGATGCTTGCGTTTGCAAGAAATTAAGTGGGAGCGCTAAGACATGTTTCTAATACATTATGTGGAAGACATATTGTTGATTGGAAATAATGTATCTTTTATTAACACATATTAAGAATTTCATCCCGATGAAAAACTTAGGCAAAACCCAAATATTTGGCATCAATAGACGCTAATATGGTTGTGCCAGAAGTATAGAAGAGATATTGAATGAGTTCAATATAGAAACTACAAGAAAAGGTTCTTGTCGCACAGAAAGGATTGAAAGAGTTTAATGTTGATGATATATTCAAGTGTATTGACATTTGGTAAAGTGAAACAAATAATCAAGTATAGATTGATACTTGATGTATGAAATCACAAAGAGTATTTATATCAATCATACTGTGATATGTACAAATCCAGATATGTCCTATGCTCTAAATATTGTGAGCATATACCAGAATGATTCGTAAGATGATCATTGGACAATAGTAAGGATATTATTATGATCTTTTGGAAGAACTAAGAGTATATTATTTGTAGAAGTGACAAATAGATGGTTAGTTCATTGTAAAAGTACTACATTGATACTAGTTTTGTCACAAAGTACAAATTAAGTTTATCTCAATCTAAACTAAGGGTGTCACAATATAATGGAAAGTGAGTTCCATAATAGATTTGGATGAGTTCCAAAGTTAAGACATTGTGACAGATACTACAACAAAAGGCTAAGTATATGACTGCTATAATAGCAGCTAAAGAGGGCATTTGTGTCAAGTAGTTTGTTATCAAACTATGTGTAGTTCACAGCGGGATAATACTATGAAGATATACTGTACGACAATATTATCAACATGTTTTAACCCCGAAGAACTAAAGGTCACACCAAAGGACCAAATTTGTATGAAGCCATCTCATTAGAGAATGAGTGATGCGTAGAGACGCAAAGACATGCAATTACACACGGACCTGGAAGTGTCAGATCCGGAGATCAGTTGACCACTAGCAATCGTGTACATACAACACCGGAAAGCCATGGGTGTTGAATACACAAAGGTTTGAAACTAGATTATTGACTCTAGTGCAAGTGGGAGACTGTTGGAGATATGCCCAAGAGGCAATAATAAAGTGGTTATTATCATATCTTCACACTTATGATAAATGTTTACATACCATGCTATAATTGTATTAACCGGAAACATTAATACTTGTGTGATTTGTAAACTCAAATAAGAGTCCCTAGTAAAGCCTCTTGTTAAACTAGCTTGTTGGTTAATATATGATCATGGTTTCCTGATCATGAACATAGAGATGTTATTAACAACAGGATCATATCATTAGGAGAATGATGTGATGGACATACTCCTATAGATAAGCGTAGCATAAAGATCAAGTCATTTCAATAGTTCAATTGCTATATGCTTTCTGATACATAGTAACCTAATTCCTTCGACCATGAGATCATGCATATCACCTTTTCTGGATGGATGCTTTGATGTCATCAAACACCACACCGTAATGGGTGGCTATAAAGGTGGCATTGAGTGTTCAGAAAGTATTGGTTGAAACACATGGATCAAGAGTGGGATTTGTCCATCCATATGACGGATGGATATACTCTGGGCCCTCTCGGTGAAATGTCATCCAATTAGCTTGCAAGCATGTGACTGGCTCACAAGGGATCACATATCATGAACGAGAAAGAGTACTTATCGGTAACGAGGTTGAACTAGGTATGCGAGATACCGACGATCATAACCTCGGATAAGTAAACTATCGTGAGACAAAGGGAAATTGGTATCGTATGTAAGTGGTTCATTCGATCGCAAAGTAATCGAGAAATATGTGGAGCCATATGAATTTCCAGATTCCTCTATTGGTTATTGTTCGAGAAGTGTCTCGATCATGTCCGCATAATTCACGAACCGTAGGGAGACACACTTAAGGATTCGACGTTGTTTTGAGTAGTTATGGTATTATGAGAAAGAGACCGAATGTTGTTCGAGTCTCGATGGGATCCGGATATCACGAGGTGATCCGGAATGGTCCGGAGAATAAGATTCATATAAGGAAAGTCCCGTTTCGGAGTTCGGGAATGATTCCGGTGTTTTCATTGGGAATGTTCTAGAAGGTTCGGATTGTCCCAAGACTGGGGAGGGTACATGAATGTGTCATTGAATGATTGCATCATGTACTAAGTGTTCTTGCTGTTCCAAAACTGAAAAGTCAAGCGCTTTGAAAGTCAAACGGCAAAACAGAAACTGTGGAAAACGGGAAACTGTGGAAAACAGGAAACTCTGGGAAACAAGCAAGAGGAGGTTGAAACCAACTTGGAGGAGGAGTCCCTCTCCTCCAAGCCGGCCAGCCTAGGCCGAGTTGGGGAGGGACTCCTCCTCCTCGCGCGCCAGCTCCTCCACCTATAAAAGGAGGGCAGGCCTCCTCCTCTAGACACACAAGTTCCTATCCTCTAATCTCCGGTTTAGAGCCGCTTTTGGTTTAGAGCTTCTAATTGCTTTAGCTCATGGTTTAGAGCCTTCTAATTGGTGAGTCTAATCCTAGACCACTAATAGCTCCTCTCATACTCCACCATACTCGCTCGGCTTAAGGCGAAGCCTGGATTTCCTCTACTTAGGTACCACGTTGTCTAGGAATCGCGAGGAGAGTGCTACAACCTCCATTTTGCTGGAACAAGGAGAGGAAGGTCTTCGTCGAGTAACGCGATGTGACCGATCATGGAAGCGCCTTAACGTCGGAAGGATCGTCTACACGATCTTGAGATCGGAAAGAGTACGACTACATCACCCACGAGAATTCGCTCTCGTTAAACACTTTGGAATCTTCGAGGGTAAGTTATTCCATCGACTCGTTGCTACAATCTAGTAGATAGATCTTGGCTTGTTTTTTTTTATGCGATAGAAATTTTTTGTTTTCCATGCTATGAACCCCTACAAATACCACAATACTATGCTTTTGCATGCTAAAACAACGCATAATTTCTTCAAGGCACACTAAGCAATCCCAATTGTTTGGAACAAGATGCAACAGCAATAATCACTAAGCATAATGCTAAAACAACACCAGCATGGCATGCTAAAGTCTAAGTCACAGTCAATGCAAGCTCCTCTTGCACTTCAAACAAGAACTTACTACTCCTTTTCAAACACCAAGCAACTTATTTGCAAAACAACACAGCGAGAACGGGGGTCCAAACTACTTTATTCAAGCAAACTAAATAACCTAAGCAAAGCAAACGAAAACTAAGACACTCCAATAACAACACAATTGTGCATTAAACAATAAAAACAAAGTGTTTAGGCAGACCTGAGCTTTTTATTGATGAAGAATGGGATGCCTTGGGCATCCCCAAGCTTTGATGCTTGTACCTCTTGGATATTTATTGGGGTGACACCATGGTGGCATCGCCAAGTTTGAGCTTTTTTCCATTCTTCATCTCATTTCATCATTCTCTATCTACACCTGGAATTTTTCCTTCATACAAAACTTCACACAATCTTCATTAGCAACATTAGCTTATTCAAAAGATATTAGACCACTGGCAAAGCTTTGAAACAGCAAGGATTTTCACTAAAAACACAAGCTACTGTAGTAACTCCTTCAAAAAGCTCAATTTACCTGAAGAGAACTCAAAAAGGAATCAATAAGAAGCAAATGCAAATAATGACAGAAATCTGTTAGAACAGACCAGCAGGTAGAAACCGATTTTTTCAAACATCTTATGTTGCTCAAATCAAAAAGTTTTGAATTAGAAAAAGTTATCTAACATACTGTGGGATTTACTCGTAAATTTTCAGCTCAATCCGAGTTACAGATCCTCCTCACGAATATTTTTGGTGGAGAACAGAAATCTGTTTCGGGACAGCAACTCCCCAAATCTTACTTCCCTCTCATTAGAGGTCATTCTTGGCACAAAGAGCAAACAAAAAGGATAAGAAAAGTTCATTACAGAAGTAATAACTTCCAAGACTCAAGGAAACTCTTGGGTTATCTCCCAACAAGTACTTTTCTTTAACGCCTTTAAGTTAGGCTTGATAGCTTGAGAAGATGCTCACATAAAAAATATGAATTGAAGTAAAAGAGAGAATCTAGAGGAAAATCCAAAACACATTTAAGTCTAACCCTCTTCCTATGCATAGGAATCTTGTATGCAAATAAATTCACAAAGAACAAAGTGACAAGCATAGGAAGACAAAACAAGAGTAACTTCAAAACTTTCAGCACATAGAGAGGTGTTTTAGCACCATAAAAACTTCTACAACGGTATTTTCCTCTCTCATAATAATTTTCAGTAGCATCATGAATAAACTCAACAATATATCTATCACATAAAACATGCTTTTCATGATCTACAAACACATAATTTCTATCAAGCTCAAAAATAGTGGGATTAAAACCTTCACAGGTTTTACCCAAAGTAGATATTTCAAAAGGATCCATAGGAACATAACATTCATCCTCCTTTGGTAAGCATGGGGGACAATCAAATAATATAAGAGGTAAAGAATTACTCTCATTATAAGGTAGGAATGGCTAGATCCATTCTTCCTCCTTTTGTTCATCACTCTCCCCCTCTTTTTATCTAATGAGCTTCCAGTTTCAAAATTTTCTTCTTCCATAGGCTCCTGCAAGGCATTAGTCTCTTCCATTTGTGGGAAGCATCTATTAAAATATTCAAGAATATAGCCATTTGCTTCTTGTAATTATCAAAGCAAAACTTAAGTATCTCATAAACCTCACATTCATAAGGTGCATCATCGGTATTTTCAAGCAAACTAGCAAGTTCAAATGCACCCTTGAAAGCAATAAATTCTTCAATTTGCTCCACATCATAAAAGTCATAATTTCCTTTAACATAAGAATATATGGTAACATTATCATTATACTCTTATTGAAAGGGTAGGTGTTTAAACCTCCTGCAGCAACAAGCTTTATCAAAGCAATAAGTAACATTATAAGTAGAGCACATGTCTCTAGCAATAGTATTCAACTTATCAATTTGTTTCCATAGGTGTTTCCCTTTTTGTGACAAACGGTGTTCCTTATAATAATACTTTTGTTTCTCCATGAACCCACCTTGCCAATAAGAACTAGTTTCAAAGAAACCATCCATTCCTAGAAAGCATGACCAAGCAAGGCAAGAACAGACCAGCAACTAGAGTAGGAACTAATTTTTTTGTGTTTTTGAATAAAGCAAGCAAACCAAACTAGACAATTTTTTTGGGGTTTTTTGGAAAGAGGCAAACAAAACCAAGCAAAAGAAACAAAGAAAACTAAAAACAAAGTAAAGAGAAAGGAAGTGAAGGACTCCCCTAGTGAAGACATCCTTAGCCTCCCCGGCAACGGCACCAGAAAGACTTGATGGTGCTCGACGTGGCACTTTGTTGGTAACCCCAAGCGTAGGGTGTGAAGAGCAAGCAGCAAGTTTTCCCTCAGTTGAGACCGAGGTTATCGAACCAGAAGGAGGAAGGAAACGTCACACAGGTGTTGCAAACAACGTGGAGACCTGCACAACACAAACTCAAAACTTTGCCCCAACGATCAGTGAGGTTGTCAAGCTCACCGGTTTGTTGTAACAAAGGATTAAACGAATGGTGTGGAAGGTAATGGTTTGCAGCAAGTAAACAAGTAATAGTGGAAGATGTATCAATGGTAAAGATTGGACCGGGGTCCATAGTTCACTACAGGTGCTCTCCTTAGATAAACAACATGGCATGAAGGGTAAACAAATTACAGCAGAGCAATTGACAGGAACTGAGCAAGGAATAACAATGCAATTACTAGTCAAAAGGATCCTATGAGGTTGATTGGGCAATACAACAAGATACATAGACCGCCATCCAAATGTATCTATGACTAGAAGTCCACCTTCAGGTTATCATCCGAACCCCCTCCAGTATTAAGTTGCAAGCAACAGACAACTGCTTTAAGCAAAGTGTGTAAGGTAAACAGTCCACATGTTCCATGAACAAGAGACCGTTGGTTTCTCCCTAGAAGCAACAGCACATCTACAACCGAAGATATTTTTGTCACTTCCCTTGGAAACTAGAGGCATGAACCCACTATCGAGCATAAATACCCCCTCTTGGAGTCACTAGCAACTACTTGGACAAGATAGCTACTAACAACGGAGAGCATGCAAGATCACAAACAACATAGACATGATATAATCATAAATACAAAACCATTAATCAAACCAACATAATAATCTCAATATCCATCGGATCCCCGCAAACACAACATGCATGATTACAAAGATTAGATCTTGATCATGAATGGAGCTCACAAGATCTATACATTAAAGCACAAAGGAGGAGATACAACCATCTAGATACTACATGGACCCATAGTCCAAGGTGGAACTAATCACACATCATACCGGAGAGAAGGCCTCTGGGATGATCTCCCCTCCGGCACGGTGCCAGGAAGAACCTCAGATCCCCCCCCCCCGATCTAGGGACGATGGTGGCGGCAGTTACAGACGGTTTCGTGGATATTTGATCGGGTGCTTAGGGTTTCTGCATCGGGGGCTTCTTATAGGCGAAGGGGGAGACCGAGGCGGCAGCCAGGGCGACCAAACCCTAGCCAGGCGCGGGGTAGGGCCCACCCGTGCCTAGGGTGGGTCTGGTCCCTCTGGCCAGCCCCTCCGGCTCTCCTCTGGACTTCTTGTTCCCCACGGAAAGTAATTGACTTTGTGCTTTGTCCCGTCCAATTCCGAGAATATTTCTTTACTAACTTTTCTAAAACCAAAAACAGCAGAAAACACGCATCTGACACTGTTGCAACTTGTTAGTAGGTTAGTACCAGAAAACATGTAAAAAGCACCTCAAAGTGTGGACAAGTAAAGCAAAGTAGATACTAAACAAGCATGGAGCATCAAAAACTATAGATACCTTTCCAACGTATCATGGACTTACAAGCTCCCCTTTTATTTCACACCGATGACATCCGCAAACAAAAGATCATGATATCAGCTGGGTACAATGTACAGGTGCAATGTTGAAAAGCGTTCCCCATGACAGCATGGTTCTGCTAATTCCCAACATATAAGTGCAAGAATATACAACATAGATGACACAATGGTTCAAGTTTATTAGGGTCAAAAAAATAAAGTGTGCCATCAAGTTTGTGAGAGCTTCAATCACTAACTTTCACATAACAAGTTTAATTTGGAAGATAGATAAAACAAGAATATACTTGGAATGGTGTAATACACCATGCATAGGAATTTATAGAGGACACTTTAGAATAACTTGGTTTCTTGGGAGTTGGATTCATGAGTAGAGCTTACTCAGTACAAGTGGAGGCTAGCAAAATACTGGGAGCGACCAACTAAGAGAGCAATAATGACCATAATCATGCAAAGCGAAAAAACATTATCAATTAAAGCATATAGTGGTATCACAAGTCAAAAACTAAATGATCATAGAGGCTAAGGTGATTGGTTCAAAGTCATAACATGGTGTGAGCATGTGCCGAGTCAACCCAAACAAAACATCAAAGGAGAATACCATAATACTATGCTTTTTTATGCCAAAACAATGCATGATTCTTTCAAGGCACATTAAGCAATCTCAATTGTTTGGAACAAGTCATGCTACAGCAATAATTACTAAGCATAAGATCAAAACAACATCTAGCATGACATGATAAAGTCTAAGTCATAGTCAAAACAAGCTCCCTTTTGTATCACTATAAGCATGAAGCTTCCTACTCTTTTTCCAACACCAATCAACTTATTTAAAACAACTCACAAAGATAATAATCAATAGAGATCAGTGAGGTTGTCTCACAAATCCACAAATAAGAAATAAAAAGTTCTAAGCTGAAAGCATAAGAAAACTAAGGCTAAACACAGTGCGAGCAAAGAAGAACACTCACAGAACAATAAGAATGAAAACTAGAGTGTTCTAGGCAATGAAAATAGAGTGTGTCTCTCTAAAAAAGAATTGTGTTGTGATACAACCATCTTATTCAAGCAAAATAAGCAAACGAAAACTAAGACGGTCCAAGAACAACACAACAGTGCATGAAACAATAAAAACGAAGTGTCTAGAAAGACCTGAGATTTTTATTGATGAAGAAGGGGATGCCTTGGGCATCCCCAGGCTTTGACGCTTGTACCTCTTGAATATTTCTTGGGGTGACACGGGGTGGCATCCCCAAGCTTGAGCTTTTGTCTATTCTTCATCTCATTACATTACTCTTCCCTTACACCTGAAAATTTTCCTTCATACAAAACTTCACACAATCTTCATTAGCAACATTAGTGCATTCAAAAGATAATAAACCTTTGGGTTTTAGTTTTAAAACAGCAAAACTTTCATTAAATACACAAGCTACTGTAGCAACTCCCTCAAAAAGTTTGATTTACCAAAGAGAACCCAAAAAGAAATCGATAGGAGAGCAAATAATGGCAGAAATCTGTCAAAACAGACCAGCAGGTAAAAACCTATTTTTTAGAAGACCTTATTTTGCTCAAATCAAAAAGTGTTGAACTAACAAAAGTTATCTAACAACCTGGGGGATTTATTCAGAAAATTACAGCTCAACGCGACTTACAGAGACTTTTCAAGAATTTTTACAGTGGAGCACAAAAATCTATTTTGGGACAGCACTTCCCCAAATCTTACTTCCCGCTCATTAGAGGTTTATTCTTGGCAAAAAAACCATAAAAAAATGATAAGGAGAGGTTATTACAGAAGTAATAACTTCCAAGACTCAATAAAAATATTGGGTTATCTCCCAAGAAGTACTTTTCTTTAACGCCTTTAAGTTAGGCTTGATAGTTTGAGAAGATGCTCACATAAGAAATATGAATTGAAGTAAAAGAGAGCATCAAGAAGCAAATTTAAAACACACTTAAGTCTAACCCACTTCCTATGCATAGGAAACTTGTAAATAAATAATTCATGAAAGCACAAAGCCACAAGCATAGGAAAGCAAAACAAGTGCAATTTCAAGATTTTCAACATAAAGTGGGGAAACTTAATATTGTTGAGATCCATAAGACCATGTTTCCCTCTCTCATAATAACTTTCAGTATCATCATGTATAAAATTAACAATATAACTATCACATAAAACATTCTTATCATGAGCCACATGCATAAAATTATTTTTACTCTCCACATAAGCATAGTCATTCTTATTAATTATAGTGGGAGCAAATTCAACAAAATAGCTATCACTATTATTCTCATCACCATAATCATCAAATATAGGAGGCATATTGTAATCATAATTAATTTTCTCCTCAATAGTAGGTGGACTGAAAATATCATATTCATCATTGTAATCATCATATATTGGAGGTTTGGTATCATCATAAGCAATAGAATATCTATCCTCCAAAGCTGGGGAACTAAAAAGATCATTTTCATAAAAACTAGCTTCCCCAAGCTTAGACGTTTCTATAGCATTAGCAATAATGGTGTTCAAAGAATTCATACTAATAACATTGCTATTATCTTGCAAATAAAGTACCATAGGTTTTTTAATTTTCTCTTCAAACACTTCATGTCCTAAATCAAGATAAACACTATAAAGCTCTCTAATTTTTTTGTTGTTTTCCATTAAGCCTAACTAGTGAAAACAATAAAAAAACAAAAAATTGCAGAATCTAAAGGAAATAACTTCGAGCACTCACACCGTAGGATATGAGTACCTTTTACATTACCTCCCTGGCAACGGCGCCAGAAAAGAGCTTGATGTCTACGCACTTCTATTCTTGTAGACAGTTGTTGGGCCTCCAAGTGCAGAGGTTTGTAGAACAGCAACAAGTTTCCCTTAAGTGGATTACCCAAGGTTTATCGAACTCGGGGAGGAAGTGGTCAAAGTTATCCCTCTCAAGCAACCCTGCAATCAAGATACAAGAAGTCTCTTGTGTCCCCAACACACCCAATACACTTGTCAGGTGTATAGGTGCACTAGTTCAGCGAAGAGATAGTGAAATACAAGTGGTATGGATGATTATAAGACAACGGTGCCAGAAAAGAGCTTGATAGCATGGAAGAGACTGGAAGCAAGCAAACATGCAACAGATCTAGTTGTAAACGGTGTTTCAATGTTTAGAAACAAGGCCTAGAGATCATACTTTCACTAGTGAACACTCTCATATAAATATATTCTCTTCATGATTCTACCCTGAACTACTCTCCGGTTGAACACTCTAATCCATGGTAGGGCTATAACAGCACACCTCAAAGTTCGCCTTCCCCATCTAGATAACCCCACACTGTCACCTTGAGCGCTAGGCAGTTCCAACAAACACCACAATTTTATAGAGACATCCAACTCCAAATATAACTCATGATAAGTATTTGTAAACTCTAGCCTAAGTGCCACCACGGTGTGCACGTTGTCACTTTCACACACGTGGGGAGAGCCGGAGATCTATTAAAGCACTTGAGTATTTATATAGACTCTAGCCTAAGTGCCACCACGGCGTACACTGTTGGGCCACGTAGAGATAAAACAAAACTTTTTCCTCTAACGTGGTGATCCCAAGAACTAGCTAAGGTAGAAGGCCACGAGGTTTACCACTAGACACACAGTTGCGGATTACTGATAAAGCGCGTAAGTTGATGCAGTGCAGTCCTCACAATCCGATCGTCTTGGTGCTGATCGTACAGCACCTCTGTTGGTATCCACACGTACAAGGAGGAGCACCGGCAGCGAACTTCTAGGTTCGAAACGACGGCAAGACTGTTGTGGAGCTAGGGTTTCCAACACATGGAATGACCTAACCGATCAACGATTAACCCTTCTGGGTTACTGTGCTCCACTATATATAGGGAGTGAACGTGGGCTCCACTTTCGTGGCACATTCACTAAATCCCATATAGTATTAGTCCTTATGAGTCCGACTCACTGACTTAGTCCAAATCCGGCTCGGGTCCAACCCAACCAGATTTTCGGTTCGGATCCAATCCGAACTTGATCCCGCTCTTAAGTGTGTGACCCCGCAGGCTCTTGGCAACTTAGATACGATTAGAGTCTGACTCTTAATCGATTAGTCGGTAGAGGCTCCTAGCAGAACATGCTGACTCCCAAGTACAAAAGAGTCATGACAACTTGCCTTTCCAATGTGACTTGCGTCCGAGTCCCTTTTGCCTCACGATATACCTTGTCAGACTATAGGCGAATAATTGTCATCCCTTAAATAGTCTGACTCTCTTCTCGATCCGAGATAAGTGATTCACCCGACTAACTCTTAGTCGATCGCCTCGGTTAACACTTAACCGAGTCGTGCATGGCCATGCTTTCCGAATCATATCATCCGAGAGGGCCCAGAGAATATCTCTCCAAGTGGAGGGGCAAAATCCCATCTTGGTTATTCACATCACGCAGCTTGATTCTCAGTCGACCCGAACTCTGCCTTTATAACTTCCCAGTTACGGATCAGCGTTTGACAGAACCTAAGTCGGTGATCCTCAACTCGGATTATGCAATAACCTCAAGTCTAAGGATTACATTGATTGAGATATACAAATGACAACTTGTTCGTTGTACCTCAATATGGGTCAATCCGACTCGCTAAACTCTTTAGCCAAATCTGTGTAAGTCGGAATATCATCTCCATGCCCATGACAAGTGGAACCGAGTCATCAAGCCGACTTTCACATTGGTCTAAGTTGTGTGTCCAGCACAACCTCAATGACCAAGGATATTTAGTATAAACAACATGAATGTATAGTTCCACAACCGAATCACATATTCAATGATACACATCAGATGTTTATACAAGGACAACTTAATAACTTTATGAATACAATGGGAAATGTCATCATACATGATTGCCTCTAGGGCATATTCCCAACAGTCTCCCACTTGCACTAGAGTCAATCTTCCGACATCACATGTCTAAGCATGTAATGCCCATGGCTCTCAGGTGCGCCTCATGCTTTGGCTGTGGCAATGGCTTTGTCAAAGGATCTGCAATATTTGCATATGTGTGTACCTTGCATAACTTGATATCACCCTGATCCACGAACTGGCGAATTAGGTGGTACCGCATGAGTATGTGCTTGTTCTTCTGGTGTTGTGTAGGTTCCTTGGCTTGTGCAATAGCACCATTGTTGTCACAATACATGTCTAACGGATTGGACGAGCCCTGAACCACACCAAGATCCATGAGGAAATTCCTCATCCAAACAGCTTCATTTGCTGCCTCTGAGGCGGCAATATACTCAACCTCTGTTGTAGATGCAGACACAGTCTCTTGCTTGGAACTATTCCAGCTCATAGCACCTCCGTTTATAATAAACACGTATCTGGATTGTGAATGAGAATCATCAGAGTCGGTAAGATAACTCGCATCCGTGTAACCATTTACACTGAGTTCATCTTCACCACCATAAACCAAAAACATATCCTTAGTCCTTCTCAAGTACTTTAGGATATTTTTAGCCGTTGACGAGGTTTAATCTCGTCAATGCCCATTGTTATGGACTTGGGTTTTGGAGAAGATGAGGATGCTGGAGATCGCGGAACGGTTAGCAAACAAGCAATACGGGACACGAGGTTTACCCAGGTTCAGGCTCCCGGAAGGAAAACCCTACTCCTGCTTGTCTGCTCTTTGATTACGGCGGAACCGGTGATTACAGGGGTGCGCAGATGCGATCTGTCGTGAAGGTGCGTATGCGGAAGTATGAGGTGCTCTAGATCTGTAGATCTATCATGGAGGTGGAGATCGTAGATCTATCTATTGGGGGGTTATGGCGTCTGTAGGTCGTGTCCTCCTCGTTGGACCCTCCTAGCCTTTATGTATGGGGAGGCTAGGTCTCAGGTACCGATACGAGTAGGTTACAAGTTGTATTCAAACTCTAGTCTTGATCTTTCCTTGTCTTGTGCGCTTGGGAGTCCGTGTCCATATGGGCTTCATAGCAGCCGAACCGTCATAGGCGTCATGGACCCTGGTAGGACGTCGAGTGGGCCTTCCGTTGGGCTGGACCAGGTATGCTAACATCGGGTACCCATAGGGTATAACCATGTCAATAGCCCCCGAGTGTTCAGTCGAATCGTAGATTCGGCTGAGGACTCTTCAATCTTTCGGGTGCAGCTATCTCTGTTTGCTAGAGAATGATTTGAGTGTGTGGGGATTGTTGATGCGTGTGCCTGACTCTTCCGACGGATCAGGGTCAGTTAACTGTCTTAGGACAAAACGACACGATCTTCTTCAGATTCGAGTCCCTCGACTCGAACCCGGAACATATGCTGGCGTAATTCGACTCAGGCCGCGGAGGACTTACATGAGTGGAATTCCAGTAAATTTTTAAATGATGTACCCAACGCGTCCATCAGGATTTTTCATCGCGCCTGCTGGCACGGATTCTTACTAGAAGAGCACAGTCGTGTGTGTTGCCAGGCCATCAGATGATATCGGTAGGTTTTATCTTTGTGTCGCAGACACAGCATCCGAATGTTTATCACCGTGGAGGTGTTTAGGGTGGCCAAGGAGGATGCTGCTCACTTAGCGTTTAATTGGGGCAGAGTTGTCGAAAAAAACTTTTGCATGTTGATCCGAAGGATCGTAGTCGAAGAATTCATAGGGTGCGCGACCAGCGCTCCCTATGGGAGTAGCCTCCGAGTGTCTGTTCGAGTCGTAGACTCGAGCAGAGACTTTAATTCGGTCTTTGTTGACTTTTAGGTCTGTAGGACACAAATTTTTCGGATGCTTGAATCCATCCTCCCTATGAGAGTATCCCCTGAGTCGGTAGTGGAGTCGCAGACTCGATGTAGGACTCGAATCATTGATTTGAGTGAGGAATCGAAGCGTGCCACTCGAAGATCTTCTATGTGCGCGACCAGCGCTCTAGTTTGGAGTAGCCCCCGAGTGTCTGGCGGAGTCGTAGACTCGGGCAGAGACTCGAGTCTTGTATCTTATAGATGCAGTCGACAATCTCGCGGGCATACAGCTGACCCGGAAGTACATCGGGTGCGCGACCAGTGCTCCTGATAGGAGTAGCCCCCGAGTGTCTAGTCGAGTCGCAGACTCGAGTGGAGACTCATGCGAGGAGAAACCACTAACCCGGAAGTGCATCGAGTCAGCGTCTCACGCATAAGGAGCCAGGAGTCAACGTAGCGGAGTGATGCGGCATTTTAGCCGGAAAGACTCGACGTTGCGGGTGAAGTCGAAGCCGTTTCGTCTGTCGGGTGCGCGGCCAGCGCCGCTGTTGTCGATGATTGATGTGGTCATCCGAGGAATGCTTCGACTCAGGTCTTGGCGTCTGTTGACGTGACTGGCGCTGGTCAACTCCGTTGGAGGACCCAATAGAATAGCTCAGTGCATTTGACATCCTTGTAAGCTGTAGAAAAACATGAAGAATTGTGAAGTACTTGTATCTTGTAAAGAATATTTGTCTTTCGGCTTGTATAGCAAGATTGTGGTGCCGATCGAGTCGACACTTTTGCACTGTATGCTAGGCCTTTTCGTTATCCTGATTACCCTTAGTCTTAGTACCTTGCCGAGGCACTCGGGGTTCAAGGATTCGACGGTCAGGCAGAATCAGCTACTCAGGCTGTCGCGTTCGAGGTGCTCGAGTGCGTGGAGCCGATGCCACATTAGGTTACTCGAAGAGGGCGTAGCCCCCGAGTGCTTCGAGTGCGAGTTAAAAAAGAAATCAGCTCCAACTAGAGGGAAACTTAGCTTTGTTGGTAGTTGTCGTGTACGGAGTCGACGCGGTAGAGGGTCGCGCGCGGACGTGGTTAACACGGCTGACCACGATCATAGCAACGACGTGTTCCTGGGGTCGATGGCGACATCAAGCTCCGCATCCGAAGATTTTCGCAATCGAAGACCGCACCGGGTCACCGCATCCGAAGGATGCAAAGGGTCACTATATTCGAAGAATGCAGCGGATCACCGCAGCCGAAGGACGCGGCTTGTCGCTGAAGCGGAGGGAGCCCCCGAGTCATTGGAGCCAAAGATCGTAGAGGATCGCCGGAGTCGAAAAGTGGCAACGGATCACGCGGCGGACGTAGTCGACGCGGCGGAGCGGAGTCGCGCGGTGATTACGAGTTGTCGCATCTGAAGGCTATAACGGGCCACAGCAGTCGAAGACCGCATCGGGTTGGCGCATCCAAAGACCGCAGCGGGTCGCTACAGCTAAAGATCACAGCGGATCATTGGAGCCGGTGGATGTTCGGGTCATGCGACGGAGTGGGCGCAGCCCCCGAGCGTTGAGCTAGCGGTGAAGATGATCATGATGAAGCAAATTATACTGCGATGACAGTGCTGAAGTCAAGCCGCTCGACCGAATGATTTCGCCAGCCGACACGCTGCAATACATTGTCAATTCAACCGATCTAGTTAAGCAAACTGTGCACTGGGATATGTACGTAGCTAGCCTCTGTCATGATATTTGATTTCCTTCCCTTCTTACGAAGTAGTACTTGTTTGTTATGTGAGCATCTCTCTTTGATTTGCATGAATATTCTGGTTCGCGTCAGGTCGTGACTCATAAGGTCTGTCGCATGGATCTTTTTTTTCTTTTTTGCCTTGATCGAGTACCAGCATATGCCTTTTCTTTTTCCTGGCTTGATTGAATTGATCGTATGATAGCTGGATTAGAGGATTGGACCTCCGCTGAAAAGATTCTAAGCCGATCCGATCAAGACTCCAATATCAGGATTTGATCCTTGTTGACAGTTGGTTGTTACGTACGCACTTCTCGTCCATTGCGCACAAAATCTTGCATGAACATTGTTGTTTTCTCGGAGTTGAATTGCTAGGCAGGCTATGCGCCGCCACCGATGTGGCATCCCGTAAAACCACTACTAGAAAATCGCGTTATTTTTGTGTGCACTGCATCATCATGACCGCATGCTCATCTCATCATGCCACATTGTATTTGAGCATCGTCATCATCTTGCATTTGCTTGCATAGTATTTGCGGAAAAACCTATTTTTGTTTTCTAAACGCCCCGTCCTTGTTTAAACACAAAACCCGGGTCTCCGGATTATTTCGTTTTGTCTGCCAACGGATTTCCAACGCCCTGTTTTAAATAAATAAATTGTTTAATTATTTTAAGGGGCAGCCAAACCGGGCCGATCCGACCCAGTCGGCCACCCCCAGTACAAAACCAGCCTGTCCTAAAACCTTTTTCTACCAATCCTATATCTACCCAGCCCCCCTCCACCTCACCCTGACCAATGCCCTCTCGCCACCTCACCTCTCCTCTCTCCCCCACCCAATCCCACGCTGCCACCTCACCCACACCACTCCCTCTCACCAATCCCACCGCCACCTGGCCCACCTCCTCTCTCACCCCCACACCCGACGCAGCAGCCCACACCCGGCCCCAGCACACGCACTCACCACCCTGCGCCCACCGACACCCGGGCCCCACCGCGTGCTCCTGGCCCACCCCGACCGAACCGCCCCCACCCCGACCTGTACAAGCCACTCACGCGCCTCCCCGCTCGTGGCCCCACTCCCCCACCCACGCGCGACCGCGTCCTCCCCTCCTGGCCGTCTCCTTCCTCTCTCCCCCGACGCTCCTCTCCCCCCCGCATCCTCCTTCTCCTCTGCTCTTCCCCACCGCCACCGCTGGTCGCCTCCCCTCTCGCCATGTGGCCCTCCTCTCGCCTCCTCCTCTCGGGTTCCTCCCCTCTGGCAACCGCCGCCGCCCTCCCCTCGAGCTCGCCAGCCGTCGCGGGCTCCTCCGCTCCTCCAGGCGCCGCCGCCCCGCCCTCTACCTTCCCCGACGCCCCTCCTCGCCTCTCTGCACCTCGTCGCCTCTCTTGTGGCCGGCCTCGCCACACGCAAGAACCGCCACGAGCGAGCGCCCTCGCCGTCCTCGCCTCAGGCTGCCGCCAGAGCCCCGCCTCCTCCGACCCGAGCCGCCTCCGTCCGCGCCTCTCTCCCGTCGCCAGGGCCCTTCCCCTCGAGCTTGCGGCTATGGCGCCACCGCCCGGTGCCCTCCTCCCGCGACCGCCGTGGCCCGCAGGCGCCGTTGCCACCACCCCGTCGCCTCGTTACCAAGCTCTTCGGCCTCCTCCGCCCTACAACCGCGGCTCGCTTCCATCCCGTCAGTGAGCTCCTCCACCGTCGTTTTCCCCGCCTCTGTTGCCAGCATGCCATGCCCCACTTCCAAGCCCGGCCTCCTTTCTGCCCTGCCCCTGGTGGGCCCTAGGCCGCGCGAGCCCGCCTTGTCCTCGCCTTCGATCCCCTCAGGTAGCGCCTCCCGTTCTCCATTGCTAGGGCCGCCGCCATCGTTCTCTGCGCGATCCCTCCTTTTCATCGAGCATCGCCGTCTGCTTCAAGACCGCCTTGGTTCCACACGTTTTGAGATCATGTGTAATTCCAAGTTAGGGCGCCGCTTTGACGAGCATCTTCATGTCTTATGTTGACCGATGCCAAATCTCGCCAGGGCATATGTGCTACCACGGCCACATCCTTACACGTCTTCTCGTCGGTGATCTATTCATGTCTCGCCAGAATGTCCGGATCGTCGCCCTGATGGCCGTTTGACGTCGAGTTCTACTTCTGGTTCCACCAAGATCTACCGAAGACTTTCGGAGACATGAACCCCGAAGATCGTCGCCACGGACGCCAAGACCGAACCCGAACCTTGGTGCCGATCCCAAGTTCGCCACCGGCGAATAAGGTGGTACCTCAAGGCCTTCGTCACGGGACGACGAGACCCCGAAGAACGACCTCACCGAACCCGGCGCCTCTCCAAGATCCCCTTCCCGGAGTTGATGACCCAAAGGCCGCCAAGATCGCCACGGAACGGCAAGCTCTCCATCCCGGATACGCCAAGTTCTTCGTCCTGAACGCCAAGACCAACCTGATACGCGGGCCCGACAAGATCGACACCGACCAGGGAGAGTCCGATGCGCCCCGATGCCACACCAAGTCCTTCTTCCCGGATGCGACAAGATCTACTTCCGCTGTCCGAGACCGATCCCGTCGAACCCTGAACCCTGAGACCGAACCCCGAACCCCGAACCCCAAGATCTCCCGAACCCAGATGTGTGACCCTTATCCGAGCCCCTATTTTATAAATGTCATCTATGTAAATTATTGCATATTAAATTGTCATACTCGCATGCATATTGTCATGTGGTTTGGGGGCCTTCGGCCGATTCATCTAAATTAAATATGGGGTCCATATGCGGGCAAATCTAGTCTTATATTGGCCTCATTTAAACTTGTGTAGCGAACCGGTGCTATCTTTTGTCTTGATAATGCAACATTTAATTTGCGGGGTAGCTAAATAACCAGAACCATATATTAATTGTCGGGACCCCCGGTCGCTTAATATTGCCTAGTTGCATCGCACCTTTGCCATGCCATACATCATACAAGCATCATGCCGATCTTCTGCTGTTGTATTAAATAGTGCATCCGGTGTTTATTCTAGTGTTTTGCTTCTTCGCGGATAAGGCCGTTGAGTTGATGTGAGCTTCGCCCCGATCTTCGGGTGAACCTTCGGCAATGTTTTTAGGCGAGCATCTCCTCCTTTCTACCTATCTTACTTTTATATCTTTGTTTCCTCCTGTTGATCTATTGCTATCTGTGTTGCGATGCTCTAGTTTTCGTACCCGTGATATCCCTTGCAGCCTTATATTGCCTTGGACACCTCCTATTACCTGTTGTTGGGTAGATAGTTGGACTTGCGCGTCGTAGTCGCTTGCTCAAGTGTTGTTGCGTGTCGCCAAGTACCATAGTTGTTGGAGTATTTGCTGCGTGTTTATTGTTGGAGATGGTTATAACTTTAATTATTGTTTAATAACTAAAATTGAAGTAGGTAAGCAGAGGCACAGGTGGGCAATAGATGTTATTTGGTTGTTAACCGTTCACTTGTGTCCCGTAGGACCCCGAGTACTTGATACATGTTCCTTGAATTTTCGCGCTATCCACATCCGGGAGGATTATGGGACCCCCCTGAGCCAGAGCTTGATTCATTCTTATTTCTTGGGGCCACAAACTAGTTTGAGGTTTTATTTACTATCCTGTACTTATGCCATGCCTTACTGCGAGGAGCACCTGTACTGTTTAGGATCGGGACACGATTTCGCGGTATCGACAAGCCCAGTTTTGGGTTCCCAGTCGTTTATAGCCGTCCACCCAAACCTTGGGTCCGTCTCGAGTCATTAACTTCGCTATGGTGTACTCAATGGGGTGGCCCCCTGAAATATTTCTGAATCCTGTGATTGCTTTGTCGTGAAGGCCTCGTTGGGTTTTGATTTGGTTTTTCCAAGGTTGATCGAGTGTGTGTTGCTATTTGTGCACCCCTGCAGGGTAAAACTTTCTGAAAGCCGTGTCCACGGTTATGGACGACTTGGAGCACAGTATCTCGATCATAGACAACTATAACTAAAGTAGTGCTATAAATTTGACATTATAATGACTAGTAATCAGCTTTACTATAATGGAATGGCTAAATAAAACTGCCAACAATTGCTTGTTTGGGCTGTCGCTTGCGACCATTGTATCTGACTAGTAAGTATTGCAACTACAACGGAATGGCTAAATAAAAGTACCAACAACTGCTGGGTTTTGGGTTATCTCATGTTAATTGTATTTGACTAGTAAGTGTTGCAACTACAATGGAATGGTTAAATAAAAGTGCCCACTGCTTATTTTATTAGGATGACTATCTATATTTGACTAGTAATTGCTGCAACGATAACTGAATAAATAAAACTGCCAACTGTGTGAGTTCCTCGGTTGACTTCCTTGTTTGGTCTCGAGGGGGAAATACCAGGATGGTTTGTTTGGTGTTAGAATTAGGTTGGTTCCGAATAGGTCTTCCTTACCCCTCTCTGATAGCCGCCAGTTGTATCGAGTCTCTATAGGGTGTTTAGTGCATGCTGCGCTGCCGCTCAGTCCACCATACCTATGTATGCGAGGACCGCCGAATTCTAGCCTTGCCGTGTACTAGCCTCAGTACTGACCGCTCTCTCTTTTTCCTTTGCCCTTTGTCGGCACCCCTTTTGTTTAAGCAGGTTTTGAGATCGACGTCGTTAGCAGGGTTACCCTTCTGGCTTGGCTTGGGCAGGGTTATGGACGCCATTGGTTATTCTTCAGGGCTCTTAGCTCAATTTGCATCTTGTCCGTAGTCGGACGCTCCATCGTTTTCAAGGTGATTTGGATCTTTGTTCTGTATATTTGTATTCTTGACTCATTGAGTCGCTGCTGTATATATATTTGTTTTGTGGGTCCCATCGAGGACTGTTGTGTAATGTTATTACTTCGTTTTCCACCCGCACTAAAGTGCCTGGTGGGCACCTTTGAATCGTTTCTATGCGGGTTTGGCGGGAAGCGCTAAAACTTGCATAGGGTCGATTCTGAGGGTGTTACAACCGACCAGCCAATCTGTCGATCGGCCGACGAGTTGTAGATTGAAGGTGCTGGGACCGTCGAGATCGTATCGTCAGCATCTTCCGTTGTCGAGAAATTGTAGATCTCTTCGGATTGAACCGTCGCGACCGCACAATTAGCGTCCCCAATTCCCACAGACGGCGCCAATTGACAAGGTTTAATCTCGTCAATGCCCATTGTTATGGACTTGGGTTTTGGAGAAGATGGGGATGCTGGAGATCGCGGAACGGTTAGCAAACAAGCAATACGGGACACGAGGTTTACCCAGGTTCAGGTCCCCGAAAGGAAAACCCTACTCCTGCTTGGTTGCTCTTTGATTACGGCGAAACCGGTGATTACAGGGGTGTGCAGATGCGATCTGTCGTGAAGGTGCGTATGCGGAAGTATGAGGTGCTCTAGATCAGTAGATCTATCATGGAGGTGGAGATCGTAGATCTATCTATTGGGGGGTTATGGCGTCTGTAGGTCGTGCCCTCCTCGTTGGACCCTCCTAAGCCTTTATATATGGGGAGGCTAGGTCTCAGGTACCGATACGAGTAGGTTACAAGCTGTATTCAAACTCTAGTCTTGAGTTTTCCTTGTCTTGTGCGCTTGGGAGTCCGTGTCCATATGGGCTTCATAGCAGCCGAACCGTCATAGGCGTCATGGACCCTGGTAGATCGTCGAGTGGGCCTTCCGTCGGGCTGGACCAGGTATGCTAACATCGGGTACCCGTAGGGTATAACCATGTCAGCCGTTGTCCAGTGGATTTCTCCAGGATCAGCCTAGTATCTGCTCACAACACTTAGAGCATACGAAACATCCGACCTAGTACAAATCATGGCATACATGATGGATCCGACTGCAGAAGCATACGGAATCGCACTCATCCGACTTCGCTCATCAGTTGTCGAAGGACACTGGGTCTTGCTAAGTTCTACACCATGGGACATCAGTAAGAACCCCTTCTTAGACGATTCCATGTTGAACTTCTTCAACACTTTGTCCAAATAAGTACTCTGACTCAATCCAATGAGCCGTCTTGATCTATATTTATAGATCCGGATACCCATACATTTTAAACTTGTAGGAATGCATGAAGCCTTAGAAAAGAATTTTGATTGGATTGTTCTTGAAAACCCATTTGATGAAGGTAGTAAACCTAAGAGAGATGAGAAAGGATTCTCTAAAACTCATTTGGATGAGATACCTTTCCTAGTTGAAGAGATCTCGAGTATTGATCTTAATGCTTCTTCATTTGAAAATACTTGATTCTTTCTTCGTGTGCCCAACTTAAAGGCGTTAAAGAAAAGTACTTATTGGGAGATAACCCAAAAGTTTTCTTGAGTCTTGGAAGTTATTACTTCTGTAATAACCTCTCCTTATCCTTTTTATTTGCTTTTTTGTGCCAAGAATAACCACTAATGAGAGGGAAGTCAGATTTGGGGAGTTGTTGTCCCGAAACATATTTTTGTGCTCTACGTAAAAATTCGTGTAAAATCTCTGTAAGTCGGATTGAGCTATAATTTTCTGAATAAATCCCCAGTATGTTAGCTAACTTTCGTTAGTTCAACACTTTTTGATTTGAGCAACAGAAGGTCTTCGAAAAAATTGATTTCTACCTGCTGGTCTGTTTTGACAGATTTTTGCCATTATTTGCATTTGCTTCTTATTGATTCCTTTTTGGGTTCTTTTTGGTAAAATGATCTTTTTGAGGGAATTGCTACAGCATCTTGTGTTTTTAGTGAAAGTTTTGCTATTCTAAAACTAAAACCCCAAGGTTCTATTATCTTTTGAATACACTAATGTTGCTAATGAAGATTGTATGAAGGAAAATTTTAGGTGGAGAGGAAGAATGATGTAATGAGATGAAGAATGGAAAAAATCTCAAGCTTGGGTATGCCACCCTGTGTCACCCCAAGAAATATTCAAGAGGTACAAGCGTCAAAGCTTGGGGATGCCCAAGGCATCCACTTCTTCATCAATAAAAATCTCAGGTCTTTCTAGACACTTCGTTTTTATTGTTTCATGCACTGTTGTGTTGTTCTTGGAGCATCTTAGTTTTCTTTTTGTTTGCTTAGTTTGCTTGAATAAAGTATTTTGGACCCTCGTTCTCGCTGTGTTGCTTCAAATAAGTTGATTGGTGTTGGAGAGGAGTAGAAAGTCCTTGCTTGAATAGTACAAGAGGAGATTTCTTTGACTATGACTTAGACTTTAGCATGTCATGCTAGATGTTGTTTTGACCTTATGCTTAGTGATTATTGTTGTAGCATGACTTGTTCCAAACAATTAGGATTGCTTAATGTGCCTTGAAGGAATCATGCGTTGTTTTAGCATACAAAAGCATAGTATTGTGGTATTCTCCTTTGATGCTTTGTTTCGGTTGACTTGGGATATGCTCATACCATGTTATGACTATGAACAAGTCACCATAGCCTCTATGATCATTTAGTCCTTGACTTGTAGTACCACTTTATGCTTTGATTAGTAATGTTTTGTCGCTCTGCATCATTATGGTTATTATTGCTCTCTTAGTTGGTCGCTCCCAGTCTTTTGCTAGCCTCCACTTGTATGAGTAAGCTCTACTCATGCATCCAACTCCCAAGAAACCAAGTTATTCCAAAGTGTCCACTATAAATTCCTATGCATGGTGTGTTAAACCATTCCAAGTATATTTTTGTTTTCATCTACCTTCCAATTAAAAAGTCTCTTTGTGATGTGAAAACTTAGTGATTAAAGCTCTCACAAACTTGACGGCACACTTTATTTTTCTTGCTCCTGATAAACTTGAACCATTGTGTCATCTATGTTGTATATGCTTGCACTTATACGTTGAAATTAGCAGAATCGTGATATCAGGGGGAACGCTTTCAACATTGCACTTGTAGATTGTACATAGTTGATATCATGCTCTTTTGTTTATGGATGTCGTTGGTGTGAAATAAAAAGATTGTAAGTCCATGGAGTTATGTATGTGTGTTAGAGAAACGCTTGGGCCGCTAGCCTAAGACATGCCTAATCATGGTGAAAACTTGCAGCATCACCATAGTGAGGAATCTATGAAGCATTCTTCTTATAAAAAAAGAGACATATTGAAAAGAGGAAAGAGAGAAAAAAGCACCATTTTTTCCATGGTAAATAAGAAGATTGTTGAGATTCTCATTATCTGCTTGCCTTGTCATTTTGATTATGGGATAGCTCCTGTATCATGTGCAAGGGGTACCCCGTTGGCGGTTCTTTATGATACACATGTACTTACTATGACAAGAACTTACAGGTGACTAAAGTTGAGTAGCATGAGGAGCGGCCCTCGTATTCAAGGGACATGAGATTGCCAACTTATACTTTATCAAGCATATACTCCATAGTTTGTTCATTTTAACCTTAATCACTTCAAGATGATTATGATAGGGGCAATAAGAGCTGAAAGCTAACAAGTACCATAATTTTTGAGACTTGAAATCCGTGCTTCCCTTTATGAAGGGCCTTTCTTCCACCTTTATATTGAGTCTCCACCTTCTATCCTTAGGCACCAATTAAAAGAGCAAAGTTGCCATTCTTCGTTCTACGTGCATTATCCCAAAACTTATTGATTGATTCATATTGTTGATATTGCTTGCTCATGAACTATTTGTATCTAGTCACTCTTATGAACTTTGAAGGTGTCCTATGCATTTATTTTCTACTCCATGAGGGACAAGCTGAATGCCACTATGTTATGTTTTCTATATGCGAAACAAACAAACGTCTTTCAATGCATTGTTATTCATGATCTTTGTTTGTAACCTTTCATGTTGCATGCATAGTTACTTTGTCTTATTGTTAGAACTCCATCTTTCATGCTCATGTTTAGAGTTTTTTTATTCCAGCTTTCAATGCTTGCAAATGGTTTGATCTTGATTTTGATGGTGCATGTCACCTCAAAAATTATTCTTTTTATCACTTACCTACTCGAGGACGAGCAGGAGTTAAGCTTAGGGATGCTTGATACGTCAGAAATGTATCTATAATTTTTGATGTTCCATGCTTGTTTAGTATCTACTTTGCTTTGTTTTGTCTATACTTTGAGGTATTTTTATATGTTTTCTGGTACTAACCTATTAACAAGATGCCACAGTGTCAGTTGCTTGTTTTCTTCTGTTTTTGGTTCCAGAAAAGGCAGAAAATCAATATTATCGGAATTGGACGGGACAAAATCCAATGTCAATATTTTACCGTGGGGAATGCGGAGCCAGAGTACAATACGAAGTGGAGCCACCAGGGGGCACACCCCCTGGATGCACGGCCTGGCCTGGCTCGCGCCTGGGGGTACGGCCACCCTGGGTGACCCCCTGCCTCGCCTCTTTGCCTATAAGAAGCCCCCTGATACCAAAACCCTAAGTGCCCGATTAATCTTCCACGAAACAGTCTGTATCCGCCGCCACCATTGTCCCTAGATCGGGGGATCTGAAGCTCTTCCCGACACCCTGCCGAAAGGGAGATCATCCCGGAGGCCTTCTTCATCATCATGTCAGCCTCCGGTATGAAGCGTGAGTAGTTCCACCTTGGACTACGGGTCCATGTAGTATCTAGATGGTTGTCTCTCCTCCTTTGTGCTACCATGTTTAGATCTTGTGATCTCCGTTCATGACCAAGATCATCTATTTGTAATCATGCATGTTGTGTTTGCGGGGATCCGATGGATATTGAGATTACTATGTGAGATTGATTAATGGTTTTGTCTTATTGATTCTATCATGTATGTGTTATTTGTGATCTTGCATGCTCTCCGTTTCTAGTAGCTATCTTGGCCAAGTAGATGCTAGTGACTCCAAGAAGGGGTATTTATGCTCGATAGTGGGTTCATGCCTCTATTTAATCTAAGGGAAGTGACAGAAATCTCTAAGCTTGTAGATGTGTTGTTGCTACTAGGGGGAAAACAACGGTCTCTTGTTTTCATGGAACAAGTGGATTGTTTCCCTTACACACTTTGCTTAAAGCAGTTATCCGTTGCTTGCAACTTAATACTGGAGGGGGTTCGGATGATAACCTGAAGGTGGATTACTAGTCATAGATGCAGTTGGATGGCAGTCTATGTATCTTGTTGTATTTCCCAATCAAATCTCATAGGATCATGAATGTCTAGTATTGCATTGTTATGCCTTGCTCAGTCCTGTCAATTTCCCTGTTGTAATTTGTTTACCCATCGTGCCATGTTTGTTTATCTTAAGGAGAACACCTCTAGTGAACTATGGACCTCGGTCCAATCTTTACCATTGATATATCTTCCACTGTTCCTGTTTACCTTTCTGCAAACCACCATTGCCTTCCACACCATACAGTTAATCCTTTGTTTTCAGGAAACCGGTGAGATTGACAACCTCACTGTTCATTGGGGCAAAGTCTTGAGTTTGTGTTGTGAAGGTTTCCAAGTTGCTAGCAACACCTTTGAGTCGTTTCCTTCCTCATACTGGTTCGATAACCTTGGTTTCTTACTGAGGGAAGACTTGTTTCTCATCACACCTTCATCTTGGGGACTCCCAACAAAGCTTTACATTGATCTGAGCCACCATCAAGGCCTCCCACTAGTCACCTGCTTGGCAGTTTGCCTAGCCGGCTCACTCCAATGCCATGCTGGGAAAAGAAGAAGAAGAAGAAGAAGAAGAAGAAGAAGAAGAAGAACATATAGGGGAGGATCTGCGGTTGGTCCTTACGGTGGTTTGGGTGAGGGAGGGAGCTAGAGTGGGCCTTTCCTGGTGCCGCAACACACTGGTCTATCGATGTTCGGACGCGGTTTGTCTCAGGTGGAGTCATCTGCTACCATGGTGCAGGCTGAGAAGCGCCCTAAATCCCCAACACGCAGCAGATGCTTCAATTGCGGGGTGGTGGGTCACTTCCCGTCAGATTGCCTGGAGCTTGAGTAGTGTTTAGTCTCTGGAGACCTTTCCCATCGCATCATGGACTGCATAGCTAGAGCCTCCCGCGAGGAGTGTAAGGCTCTAGAGTTGCTCGGTCATGGGATTGACCTTGGATTTTATTACATACTGATATGGGAGGGCTTGAGCTCTCGGTGCCACAGAACTTGGCTAAGATCATAGCGCTACTAGTGGAGGACGCTGCTCTGAGTGTGGAGGTTACTGCAGACACCATTCGCACTGCGTTGGAGTTGTATGACTCAAGCTATGCGTGGAACGTGAGGGAGATTGCTCCCATGGTGTTTGCAGTGATCTTCCTATCGCGGAGACAATCCATGCCCTGTCTTGGGGCAGGACTACCCTCCCCATCAACCATATTAGGTTCTCTATCAATGAGTCGTGTGTGCACCCTGACACTACCGTGTCTTTCTACTATGTGGGTGCGCATACATGGGATTCCAGAAGAAGCTAGAAGGATAAGTACTCCGGTCTGATCACTTGGGACATTGGCAAGTGATGAGTGCATATTTGCATCATGTTTTATATTATTATTTTGCATTGTAGTGGTAGGATCTTGGTATTTTACGGCGTTCGCGCGCACCTTTTATGTTTATTTTTACCAGAATCAGGTCAGATGATGAATAGGATGGACACAATTATTAGACCAGTTATATTGGAGTGTAAAGGATCTAAAAACAACGTAAATTGCTTACTTGGGAAATATTAATAACACCAGAAAAAACCCGAAGCAATTGAAGCAATCGGTAGCCAATTGTTGTGATAGGGCAAAAACATATGATGCATACGAAAAAGTTTATTTTAGTATGTTGGTGTCATATTTTCTTATTGCAAAATGGCTACACAAGGTACATGTATAGAATTTGCCAATTTGGCATTAGTCTTTTACACTTACCACCAAAGGATTAATATGTGATTAAGCCATCTCATATCTATGTTGCCAGTTGAGGTATCTAATGTTGACTGCTTTCAAAAACGAACCGTGTTGTGGTAATCTGTGGCTTCCTCGGAATTTTCTGGTCATAAAAACCCAAGAGTAATTGCTAGCACCGTGGTTTGATTATGGTCCTCTCAAAAAATAATGTTTGTTCTCATGTTGCAGATAATCATACTTATAAAATAAAAATATATATCTGTATTTTTTATAGTTTTATTGTTTTACAGTTGTCTCATACTAATAATCAATGTTTTTAATTTTAGAGTAAAGAATGTTTAAGGGGATTAAAATTTGTTATTTTATAAGAAGGGACTAAATTTGTTTTGTATGATTCCGTGTTTTGGGCTGATTTTGTTTTTTTGAGGGATGGTTTGGGCTGAATCATCAACAGCAAAATGAATATACACCAGATGGGCTCGTGGATCTGGGCCCATACGGCCACACTAACTTTCAAGCCCAAACCCAACAAGAACCCAACCATTGTATAAAACCCAACGCAGACCAGCATCCGCTCCTCGACGCAAACTAGCCAATCTACGAATTCGAATCCTCTCCTCCCCCAACGGTCGGCTTCGGAACGGCAGGCAGACCTACTACATCACATGGCGGCGGCGGCGGCCGGAGAACTGGCGGCGCTCGACGTGGAGACTCTGGCGCTGTTAGGGATAGGAGCTGACACGGCGCCGGTGGCCGTGTGTGGCGAGTGGGAGACGTTCAAGGAGAACGTGCGGCCGCTGAAGCGTGGGCGCAACGTCGGCCTCCTCAACCGCGCCCTCAAGGCGCACGCCGACCCCGCCCAGAGGGCCGCGCTCCTCGACGAACGGAGGTACGGCGAACTCATCTCTTTCCCAGCAAGGACTTTCTTGGTTCTTGGGTTTGGTTTAGTTCGTTCTGGTCTGAGACTATGGGTTTCTTGGTCGGGGAAAAAGTCTCCGGCGCCTTGCCTGTTCAGTGTTTGATTAATTGACTGATCCAGGAGGAGGATCGAAGCAATCGAAGAGTACCAAGGTGTAGACCCGCTCCAGCCGTGGGTAGAGTAAGTTCTTGATACCCTCATCCCCTTTCTGTGCATGGTTATGGCACGAAATCAGTAGTCATTAGCTAGATATTAGAGTGCAAAGGTTGTCCCTTCATCGATTTATACAAGCTAGGTACTCATAGATCTTCCTTTCCGCTTTGCCTGTGCGCAGCTGCATTAAATGGGTTCAGGAGTCTTTCCCGGCCGGCGGGGAGTTCTCGGGCCTTGTGGTGATCTACGAGCAGTGCGTGCGCTCCTTCTGGCACGATGAGCGGTACAAGGACGATCTCCGGTACCTCAAAGTGTGGCTAGAATACGTAAGTTGTTGAATGAACCAAATTGATCTATCTGATTTTGTAGTGTGTCAGCAATTAGGCATGTATGCTGAACTTGCAGCTTGGTTTTTGCAGGCTGGGAACTGTGCTGATGCTGAGGTGATATTCAGGTTCCTGGAGGCCAACCAGATTGGTGAGGGTCATGCTATTTTCTACATTCGTTATGCTTCGCTGATGGAGTCGAAGAACAAGCTAAAGATAGCTGACGAGATTTTTAACCTTGGAATAGCTAGGTGAGATTCTTAGGAAACACGGACACTTATCTATTTCAGATGTTGTTGGATTTGAGATTTAGAGCTTTCTTATTACAACTAAACCATCGAACTTGTAAATTCCACTGCTACATTATTATGGATCAACCACACACCACATGATTGACATTAATAATCAGATACGGAAAAGATCGCAAAGTTTCTGCAGTGCGTCTCTCGGACAGAGCGAGAGGAAGGGTGGGCATGAAAAATGTGGAAGTCTAAGACCGCTAGAGTTAAATTAAAACAATTTACAGGCTTCTTACCATTTTTCTTTGATCCCTGTGACCTTTACCTACACAAGATTTATACGTTCGTGAAAATATATCTTGCGGAATACATTAGTTCAGTACGAACAACTGCTAATTTGTTAGTCTGCGATTGACAATACAAATAATGCATTTTCATTTATTTCCAGCAAACAAACAATCCTAATTTCTTAAGAGTCCTATGTTACACTGTCTTTGGATCTAGTCATGATATCATCTTATGCACAATTATTACACACTAAAAACCACAGAGGTCTTCACTGTCCTTTTATATTCATTGAAAGGAATCGTCTTACTGTTACACTGTCATGATATCATCTTATGCACAATTATTACACACTAAAAACCACAGAGGTCTTCGCTGTCCTTTTATATTCATTGAAAGGAATCGTCTTACTGTTACACTGTCTTTTTATATTCTTATAAGAGTCCTATGTTACACTGTTATTTCACCTTTCTTTTATTAATGATGCACTTTTCTATGTACTTGATTCTTATCTTCGGGCTGTTCTTTTTCATCAGAAAAGCAAAGCCTGTGGAGAAATTGGAAACTACTTACAGAGCATTTCTTCGGAGATCAACCAAAAAGAAGGAACATGAGGTGCACTATTTTAATCATTGCAGTTTTTTTTTATATCCGGCCACCACTCTTCACTGAACGATTTCATTCATCTTTTCTAACAGGATGATACTGCAAGTGAGGATCAGCCACAGCCAATACGTAGATTCGGTAGTGACGTGAACCGTGGTGAAACCAGTAAGTTTGTTGTGTGATAATGTGATTCAGCATCAACTTTGAGTGGCTGGGTGCAAGCTAATCTTGAATTTGATGTGGCAGGAGGCACGGGGAATACCCACCTGTTGTCAAAACCTAGGCCACTGCAAAGGTCAGTACCATAATCAAATAATGTATCTGAGCATGGAGATTTTATTGACTATTACTTATGTTGTTGCATATTCGCAGGATCAATGTCAACGCACCTATTTCGGTTTACAAAGAAAATCCATTGCCAGGTCAGGGCCTTGACAGAGCTAGGAGCAAAGACAGGACCTGGAACACCCTTGGAACACAAGCGGATAGAAACAAAGAAAATAACATGATGCCTGCCAGGTGGACTTCGCACAAGGTATTTTTATGGAGCCACTAAAAATTTTCAAAGATGACCCTGATGATACTTTTCCCAAGGATGACTACTATCTGTTTAGTAAATTTATTTAGATAATGGCATAGAGACTGTCCAGGCCTCTTCCATTCAGTAATAAACTGACGATGACATTTCATTGAACAGATCCCACCAAAGGTAGCAGGACGGCCAGCGGTTCAGTCAGCTCGTGTCAGCTCTATTGAGGTCTTCGTAGATGAAGAATCTGACGGGTATGTTATATGAAATCCTTAAGTCATCAGGTTTTGATGAATGGAAAACATAAAGTTAAAAGTTCTTTCGATCATCTTAGGGAACTAGCTCCGCCTCAGGTGGCAAAGAGTCCAAAACCATCTGTTCTGAAGCTTAGGCAAGCAACAAGCAAAAACCTTAAGAAGTAAGAAAAGTTTACTTGCAACCTTCTGTTTCCACATATTACATTCTCTTCGTCAATGCTTGACCCCTGCCTGTTTTCTTTGAATAGGGAAACTGAATTGCTTAAGGAGAATCCGCTGCGCAACTTCCCGCTGAGCAGCCTTAGATAATTAACAATTAGGTGGTTCTCTCCAGTGCCTTTCTGCCAGAATAAGCTTTAGCCTCTAAAGCTTACAGATGACGTGGCAAGCATGTAGGATTAAGTGTTGTCATCTTTGTACACTAGTTCGATTAATCCTCATCGAGGTGAGGATTGAATAAGATCTTCAGATTTGTCACAGATCATCAAGGTTTTGTTCGAGTGTTGTAATCTTGTACATTAATTTTCTTTTGTTTGGGTGTCCGTACGTTCCATACAGTGTCACACACACAGTAATCTGATCTTGCAGACCTATTTTGGTACTATCTCTGTATTTTGTAGGAATCTCCCTCTCTATTTTGTAGGAACCTCTAGTGAGGTCAAATCGATGTCGAGACAGCCTGATTATTTGCTAGCAAATAATAAAGAACCTTAAAAGGCATTAGATTCTCCAAATAATACACAAATGCCATAGCAAACAAAAACGTGACTGAAAACTGTGACAGGGCAAGTGGATCCATGACACATTGGATCAAATATTCTAGTCATGGCAAGCTGCCATCGGGCAACTTGTTTGCTCGCAGGGGAATAAAAAGCATGGTTTTTTTTTTCATTCCATGGATCTCCATTGCTTGAAACTTTTCTCGGGTCAGTGTCAAGGCCCCCGTTGCCACCACAGGGTACAGAAGAACGCGACGAAACTAAAAGCGATCATTTGCCATGTCGGCCTGAAGAACGCGACGAAACTAAAAGCGATCATTTGCCATGTCAGACTGGTTTCCCGAAGGATCCTGATGAAGAGATGAGAGATAAGACATGTGACAATTCGCAAATGTTCAGAAGCTGTCACTCCAAGATTATTAAGTATTTGAGCTGTGGTTAAGCTTAGCCTTACTATTAGATTCTCTACTTTGCCCGAATTAACAATGTGTCAGACTGTGGAAAGGCACATAGATTTCGACCAGTTTTGGATAGCAGTATATTAGCACCTTAGCAGCGTAGTTAGTACACCACAGGACAAGACAGCAAATCTAGGATTATTAAGGGCACAGAGCATGAGATGATGACAGCAAAGAAGATTGGAGCACCAAGAGAATTCCCAAGGTGATAATGTATTAAAAAACAGTGGCTGGGCTACTCACTTGACCACATCCTGTATACCCTTGCATCACACAAAATGTCTTACTGTGTGGCCTGACCAGGCTGAGCCTGGTGTTAGCTATTGGATTTCGTTTAACGACAAGCTCATCCAAAAGCTACGGGCAAACACTCAGTAGTTGTACGGTAGTGCCACGCACCTGTTATATAAGAGGGGCCATACACGGTGGACTTCTCCATTCAGGGTTTCAGGCATCATCACAACGCCAAGGGTCTTTGCCTCCTTTGATCAGCTCTCTGCCGGTGGCACAATGATGGTCCATCAGGCGAGCGGTGCCAAGCAAGGCCGGCGAGGCCGCCCGAGGGTGCGGCACGTCCGGCTGGGGTCGCTGCTCCGGCTGCGCATGCGGCTGTTCCGGCTGCGCATGCGGCTGTTCCGCCTCGCCGGCCTGGTCTCCCGGTGCCTAGAGGAGCTCAACTGCTGCCCCAGGAGGGGGTCGGCGGCGACGCGGAAGCCGAGCCGCTGTCTCCGACCAGCAGGGGCGGTGCCGGCGCCGCACAGGGAGAGCTCCGCTTCGTTCCATGCAGACCAGGCCATCGCTGATTGCCTGGAGTTCATCAAGAGGTCCTACATGCAACATGTGCAAGATGACCATAGGACTAGTAGTACTGCTTGATAGGTGCTGTAGTTAGTTGCCCTTCCTGTGATGTGTACGTTCGTGACTTCGTGTATCTCAGTTTTTGCTACTTCCTGCCAATTTCATATGCTTGCTTACTCTTTGCCTGAAGCATGCATGGATAGATGTTCTTTTTTCGCGAACACGCAAAATCAAGTGAATAAATGCAACAGGAGTATGTCTGGAACGCAACAAAAACCAGAATCCTGAATCCTGCTGGAAACGCTTCTTGTCAAATTCCGTCAGGGTTAAAAAAAAAACAAATGTCATTTTCTCGGTCAAGAATTTGAGTGATGATACCTTGATGGGCGGTAGTTTTTAACAACGAAGTCGGTTAACTCGAGTCGTGGATAGTGACATCCAAAGTATATATACTCAAGCTTCGCTTTCCAGAGCAGTTAGCCCTTGGTCTTGCATAGCACAAACAAATTAGGAGGATCAGGGCAGCATGTTTCATACTGGTACCCTATTAGAGATGACAGCACCGACCATGAATAAAAATGCCCCTAGTTCAACGAGTTCACTACTTATTGATTGACCGCCTCTCTTTGATATGTGTTCAGTTGTCAAAAAAAAACTACAGGTAGATCAAGCCCAGGACTATATTCTTATTTTGCTTAAGACTCCCATTAGAAGATCGTTGGTATATTCTCTTAGGAGTCAAGACCACCGTACCCATCTATTTCTATTAATTAAGAATTAAAACCTCATATTTATTGCTATGTAGATACAGTAATAGTATTTTCAGAAGAGGGGAGATTGGGGGAAGGGATAACTTGATAGACGACTTTTTATTGTAGTCTCCGTTGAAAAGAAAACACTATACGAGGCTATTGTTACAACGGGGGAAAAAAGGTTATATCGCAAAAATTTGTTCACTGGTGAGCGGAACACTCCCTTGTGGAACTCCATAGCTGTTGATGCAGAACCAGGAAGTCAGAAACACTTTGTTCCAATATCTTCAAAGCCAGCGGTGTCGACGATAACCCATGAATTGAAATTAATGTTACGAAAGGAGGGCGCAATTGCCCTTCAAAATGCCTCCTGCCTCCAAGTATCTGAACCGATGTTAGATGCTGCTGCAAAACTGACACAAGCAGATTAGTATCCTGCTCTACGTTGAAAATAAATAAGTTGCCAAGAAACAGAGAGAGGTTTTTACCTTCCACACCAGAATTCTGGAGGAACAGGTTTCAATCATTAAGCTGTAATTTTTCTTTATCCCATCTCTCAATAAATACTGTTACTGTATCTCCACCATCAATCAAGCTACCCTACCACGGTGGACTGACAAAATTGTACAGTTGATGAACAATTATTATATGCTATACTGATATTATAGGGCCTATCAATGACTGGAAGATACCATACAGTGCAACTTGAACCTCTCCAGAGCTATGCTCGCAGCGAATGAGATTAGCTAATAAGGGGAAAAGAAGGGGCAAATTTTTCCTAAAGCACTCCCTCTCTAGGCCACTGAGTAACCGCATTACATGAAGGATCAACGAGGTTCTAGCAGACAGTTCCTCTTTCTTACCAGCACCCAAAGGCAGCCCCCACTGTACAACTGGATCTCTACGAGAAGCATCCTTAGATGTTTCATGACCTGCACAATTCAGATAAATCCGTAGTATTTTCTCAGAAACGAGCATAATTCGTGACTCAATGTTCATGTCTCGAGACAAAGATGGGTTGTCGTGAAGCAAAGCTTGCAGAAGTTTGAGGTAACTCTGGTAAGACTCATTCTCAAAATGGATAACTGCAGGCGCAGATACCTCCAGGAGGGAGCATGCTTTCTGGAATTTGGTGTGCAAAGCAGATTCAGAGCTCACTTCACTGGCATGGGACGTAATAGCTGATAGCATCTCCAAAATTATGTCCATATGCTCAGCACAAAAGGATCTCCTGTGCATCTCATACAATTTAACAATTCCCTGGAGAGAAGCCAGAAAATGGTGACTGCGGTTTTGATATAATTGTTTTTTTTACGGGATGTTTTGATATAATTGTTGGCATGATGAACATGAAGGAAAACTTCTTGTTCTAATTCCTATTTTAGGTAGACGTGCGAAACAAATCAGAGTATTACATTAAATCTACAAAGCAAGAGATGCTACAAAAGGGACAGTCACCAAATTTAACTGGCAAAATTTTTGAAGTACCTGAACAATTAGGAGTTGCAGAGACATATGATTCCTCATCTTGACAATAGCATAAGATGATGTTTCCATATTAGCTTCCTCTTCATCCTCATTGCATATGTCAAGCTCTGAATACTGCTCTGCTTCAGACTGAGACTCATTTTTCTCTGGAATTTCAATATCTTGCATCATCTTAACTATTTTCTCGAAAACAACAAATGTATGTGCTGCTGATTCTTTAAAGCATAACAAGATCTCTTTCCATTCGTCCTTGGTGAGTTTGCTCGCGAGTCCTTCTGTTAAACGCTGAAAAACAGACATACCTGTGCTAGCAGATTGTCTATAAGGGCTTCTGATAAAACTGGTAACAACAGAAGTGACTCTAGTGAGTTCTGGCCGCATCACATCAAAAAATGTAACATACAAATCCGCTAGACATTTCACAGCCACTGTTTTAGTTTCAAAATTCCAAGTATCTTCCTCAGTGCTATTGCTCTCGCCATTGGGTATACGGATTTCACTGCTAAATAGAGGATAAATAACAGACCCAAAGATATTGGTCCAGAAGGACTGCGAGAAGAGTTGCCCATGATCCTTCAAAATGTCAAAGAGTACTTCTACTGCACCTTTTCTGATAGTTGGCCGTGTGTCAGCTGTCAGTTTAGCTAGACCTAAAAGGAGAAAAAATCAAACAAGATATATATTACAAATGTGATGCATTTCCGAACTTATTCAGCAGTATCTGCGAAAGAAAATGTAACCTACCAGCAAGCAAAGGGACCCAGAAGTAAACATGATCATCCTTCTGCGCTACTGTGTTCCCGTCTGAAGAATCTATATTATTTGATTGCTGGTCGTTATCCTTGTCGTGACAAACAAAACCTTCCTCGGCAAGTTTCACAGCACAGAACCGAAGAAACGCAATAGCATTCAGACTAGCATCGCTGCTAAATTTACTACTTGTGAATGTAATAAGACATTTAACACAATCTGTAAATGTTGTGGTTTCAGTCTCAGTTATGTATGGAAAATAGTCCCGAACAATCTTTTCCATAGTTTCAAATGCTAATAGAACAATACTTTTTCGATCATCAGCAGCAGCTGCAGTAAAAACCTGTAAGATGAAATACCATTAATATTGAGTGGTAATGTAGGAATGTTCCACTAGTTCGTTTGTCAAGAACTAGCTTCTATACAAAGTTATACTACTCCCTCCTGCCAGAAAAGGATGTCACAGATTTGTCTAGATTTGCATGTATCTAGACGTGCTTTAGTATATAGAAACATGCGAATCTAGAAAAATCCGCGACATCTTTTTCCGGACAACGGGAGTACAGATAATCAAGGTAAACTAACCATAGAATACCATACATACCGTGAAAACACTTTTCCATCCAGATTTAATATTGTTAACACGGCTCAAAACCATTTGGGAGACACATCGAACTACAAGTTCTCGTACTTCTGAAGCATTGCTCTTCTGCATAACAACCGCAAATGGTCGCAGGAATTCATTCTGGAAATTATAGTTGGCCAGTTCCTCTCTTTCAAGAAATTTCATAGCTAGCTGCCTCAAAGAGTCCATAACAAATATTGCAACAGAAAGATTTTCTGACAATCCGACAGACACAAAGAAGTCTGATAGAACTTTCCAAATACGAGACCACACCAGACGTATGCGGTTCATATTGTAATGCCTGCACAAATGAAGCTCTAAATTAGACTAAAAATGGTTGATCATAGCTGCATGCTATGACAATACTTTGCATCTGGAAATAGGTTCTTAAACTAGATGTCGCAGAAGACTTACGCAATCTCCACTATCTTTGTTAGGCAGAAGATACGAGGATCTGTAGGTGACTGCAGCTCTGTGATTGCGACCTTGCAAAGAGCTTCCACAAAAGCAACAATCGCATTACTATTCAATCTCTGGCTATGAGCAAATATGTGATTCAACTCAAAAATGCCAATCTGGTCTAACATATTTATGTTTGATATAAAATTATTAATCTGATCAGAAGTAACTAACGGTGAGGCATTGTTTTTTGCTGTTGTGCTGTCATAAGAACCGCCTCTAACAGCAGCCATTACAGCTGGATTCTGAAGAGCATTAGTTCGTTTTGAAGCTGTAGCTGTACTTGATTTCTGTGTTTTTTCTTCTGACTCAACCAGAGGTACTGTCAAAAATGAAGCATCAGTAGGTGCCCCTTCCCCAAGAAGATGTAAGTGCTCAAACCGTGAAAGACAGGTTAGCACATGTTCCCAAGCTTCCTGCAAATAATCACCATCCTCGATTGCGATGGAAATTATAGCCTGTATAAAACATTTGGTAAAAAAATAGGCATAAACAATTTGTTCTCGGGAATTTCAACAGGCTTGGATAAATTAAAGCTCCCAAGTACTGCTAGTCATCTAAGTGTGCTTATAAAAATAAACTAAGATACTAAATAGGCATGAGCAATTTTTTCTCACGAATTTAAAAATTATAGTTCAAGATATAGAAAAACAAAGAACAAAGTAGTGAAAAAAGGACCGGAGAATGGGAGGAAAAAGCCTCTGCAAGAAACAAGTTTGAATACTCTTTTTTTCGAAAAGGGGAAAGCCCTGTCCTCTGCATCGATTGATGCATATGGCCTTTAATTTCATTATTGGAGATAGTTCACAAAAGGTTACAGCTCAAGGGTCACACAAGGTCAACACATGGATCATCAACCATCTAAAAAAGAGAAAATAACATTTAGCGCATGTGCATCAACATGATATCCGGTTGTCAACCCACCAGCCACTGGTTGAAAATAGACTCCTAATGTATTGCATCATTACTTCCACTGACAATGTATAGAAAACAGTTTTAAAGCTACTCATGAATGCACGTAGACTTATTTATTTGTTACCAGCTTACTACCCACACAAAGTATTCTCACCTCTCAAAAAGCAACCTAGGTCACGGTTTCTCATAGTGTTCTACATATTCTAACCACCTCATTTAGTTTTGTGCAAACTCAAATAATGCTAAATTGATCAACTGAAGGTGCATCTGCGATGCCTTCCACTATAAGATCCATTTAATCAAGGTATGCATTCCTAGGAATTTGAAAAGGAACATGAATATACTGTCTGCCTTCCAAGTTCCTACCTTCACAGCATCCACATTCTTTTGTTTCATGTCCGCAACACAATGAAGATATGTGAACTTGGCTACAGATGTCACAAAGGCATCTCTCTGCGTCTGCATGGACATTACGGAGGTGACATGCACTGCAGATCTGAACCCCTGCAAACACTGTGACGTGGCAGCCTTATCATCACATTGATCAAGCGTCATGCTGAATGCAGCCATCATAGGGGCCCAACAAACCTCCATCATGAATCGTAAAATGGTTGTCTCGGTAATAACATAAAATATAGATCTGCATGTATCACAAGGTTGAATTCATTATATAGCAGCGAATGCAAATTTATTGGCTATTAATAGTTGTTTGGGTCATACTCTGATTTCGCACTCTTTGCTTTGAACTTCTCATGTATGTTTTTGATGAGCAAGTCATTTGCTCCAAGTGCCTTGTCTTCCGCCTGTTTCCAGTTAACTAAGCTTATAATATTGTCTAAGCCCAAGAGCTTCATTACACTACTAGGTTGCTTGTTTTGTGGAACTGATGAATCGGCACTCATTTTGATCTCATTTTTGACAATTTGGTCATACAATGTACTCAGATAAACTTCAGGCAAATCCTTCCCATCATCAATTCCTCGATTATTTCGAATGAAATCAGATTTAGACATCTGCACAAGGATACTTCCATTAATGAGTATGCATTTTTTTACTGACAACAGAAGCAACTAGTCATTGGACTAACCTTATCCTTGACCATCGTATTGTGAGCATCAGTATTGAGCATGATTACAGAATAAGCAAGAACATACGCAGTGTCTGCACTAGTAAAAGAATTTGGGTTGCATTTACAGTATCGTTCAGCAAATTTTTCCATGACCCGGTCAATTTTTTGTGCTTCCCCGGGCAATCTGAAACCTCGCAAGTAATACCTAATGGCTTCACCAAAGTCCATGCCTTCGAAATTTAGTGCATCGACATATGCATGCATAACTTTCAGAGGGAAGTCATCTCTTTCGCCTAAATAGTCCCCTATCATTGTTGCATTTAAACCACCAGTGTTTCTCAAGAAAGAAGCAACATCTTCTGGGGATTGACCTATCTTCTGGCTTTTAGTGAGGAACTCAATACCCTTAGAAGGTTTTCTGTTAAACAAGGAAATTCCTTTCTGCAGAACAAAATGTGTACTTCAGTAACTAAAATGTGAATCGCCCTCAAAATGCACTAACAATGGAGAGAGTATAATCCAAGCGCACAAACATTACATACCTGAAGTTCTATTTTATAAGCACGGCGTTGTTCAAGTGAGGAAGCATCAGATGTGTCTGGGCTATAAGAGTCGGATTGCAGTTCATAATCAATTCCGATCCCATCTTCTCCGATAAGGATGTTAGGACTGTCTATCGAATTTAAAGAAACTTCAGAAATTTTGGGTGAAAAATCACCAATTCTCAACTGCTGGTCCATCCATGAACCCATCGATCTGAGTATGGTTGCAAGGCACTTGACTGACTCAATCCGAAATGTTTGGTCTTGGGCTGGGGTTAATGTTGTTGTAACTCCAGGAGTAACCCCTAGAGCAGTCTTTAGTAGGCCATTGACAGTCCTGCAAATATCTGCTGGAATTAGAAATGCTTTAATATACGATGGAAAGAGGGAGAATTACAATTTTCATAGAACTGTGCTCTCAGCTCAATATGTATCACTATTTGCACCATAATTGACTTGAGGGCCTCTAGTGGATTACAGGCTACCCTGACCCTCAATTGCATTTCATCTTTTGAACTTACAACATAACAGAAATTTACTAATATTCATCAGGAAGAGCTTTACATACCTTTCAAAAATATTTGGTGCATCAACATCACAATCATAGTTCACAAAGATATCAATAAGAACCTGAGATTCTTTACAGATCTTCTCCAGCAAATTTAGAACTGTCATTTTCTGCAGAAAACTAGGCTGATGGACATTCTCAAGAACCCTTAGGACAAGCATGGGAAAAAATATTCCAATTTCCTCTTTCAGCCCAGATCTAAACCTTGACAGCAAACCCACAAATATGGAGCAAAGAAGCTGGAAAATACTCATTGCTGACAACGCACTGTTTTTCAACAATGACAGACAAAGATACTGCTTGATTGCTCCAAGGTACCTGCAGCAAAAACAAATCTTCAGTGTATATGTTTTACTCTCTATCAAGATCACATTAAAAAGGAATGCTCCTTTATGAAATAACCTAAAAAACATCTAGTAGTATCTACTACATAATCTTACTATCGACTAGAATCAGAGTGAATAGCAAGATTTCATATCCTGCAAGTGCAGGTACAACCACAACCACTTGGGGGCTCCACTGTTCTGTTGGAAGTAGTATTTTCCATTTCCATGGATGCACAATCATAAAGGCTAAAAGTTTCATGTATGCACCTCCAACAAGTTCGCAGAACAAAGAGCATATCTTCACCACTATCATTTCTACCATCTGATAGATGATGAAAATCTTCCATTAATACAACTAAGAAATAAAACATGGAGTTGGTGAGAGCAGAAGCTGTGGTGGTTCTCACACCCCACTTCAACCTTCCTTAAATATCTCTATAGGAAATTGAAGCAAAAACAGCTCCTGGTAAGTAAATACTCACATATCATGGTGTGGGTCAGAACGAAGCGACTGTTGGTGGCAGAAGTGAGGATGTGGTGTAGGATGAGCAGTGACAGAGACGTGGAGACAAGCCGGGACATCAGCCAGGTGCCCAGGTGGCACAGCAGAGCAGGGGCCATGGAGTGATGGGTCGGGGCATGTTTTCCATAGCAAAATGCGGGCATTCAACTAGTTTAACAGTATACTATTATGTTCTAGTCATTCATAATATGAATAAAATGGCATTCCATATGCCTCCCTCTTGTGTCAATCCTATCACATTCTTCTAATTCACTGCAATAACAATATTTGCATAGATAGAAAAAATGCAACAAGTTGAACTGTTAAATGCAAATGACTGAAACAAGAGCAACTATGAACATACTTTTCATTTGTTCTCCAGAATGGCCCAGCATTGTCCACAACCATCTTGAGCAACTCGAGAGACAAAACCTTCCCCCGCAGCAGCACCTGGTCCTCGGGGTTATCTGGTGTTGAGAACTTCATGGACAGCTTGCAGAGATTCTTGAACAATGCCAACCCATCCTCCCTGATCTTGCTCATTCCCCCCTCCTCCGTCTCATCGACCTCAGCCGTCGCGACGGGAGTCCCTGGCTCCGGGACATCGCTCCCCTCCATGGCCTCGTTTATAAACCCCTGCGCCACCAGCACAATGCTGGAGTCATTGAGGCTGCGATCAGACACATCCATCAAGTCGCTGATCGACACCGTCTGCACGCGCACATCCATCGAGTCCACCTCCACGCGCGCAAACACGATCACGAGCACCTGCGCGAGCGCCAGCTTGGCGCAGAGCTGGTTGGCGCTGCTGCTGCTGCTAAGGTAAATGTTGTAGCAGGTTTTGAGCATTTGGCCGAGGCCGTCCCCGCGGATAGCAATGGAGGGGCACCGCGCCGCGGCGATGAGCACGCGGAGGGTAGAGAGCTCCATGGCGTCGTCGTTGAGGGCGCCGCAGGAGAGGACCGCGGCGAGGAGCTTGGAGGCAGGGGAGTCGTCAGTGGCCGCGCCGATGTCGCCGAGGAGGAGGCGGTGGTAGAGGAGCTTGGCGACGCAGTCGAGGGCCGGGTCGACGACCTTGGGGGACGCGGACTCGAGGGCGAGGATCAGCGCGTGGAGGGAGGCGGCGGCGGTGGCGACGGGCAGGCCGAGGAGTGCGGAAGGGTGCGGCGAGGTGGGGTCGGGCGGAGGGTAGGAGGAGGATGAGAGGAGGTCGAGCGCCGACTTGGCCGCGGCGACGAGCGCCGAGTGCTTCCGCCACGCGGCGTTTTTGATGATGCGGTCCAGCGCCGGGCCGAGCACGCGGCCCGACGGGGTCGAGCCGCCGAGCGGCGCCGTGGGGGACGCCATGGCGGGTCCGGGGGAGAGGACGCTACGCGCTGGCCGTGGCCGTGGTCATTGGAAGCAGAGAGATCTGAGAGAGAGAGGGAAGAGGGGTGGAACAAATGGGAATGCGGGGGAGGTAACGAGTCTCCGTGTGGGACTGCGCGTGGGGACCGTGGGGTGGAAGGAAGGGAGAGAGGAAGGAGGAGGGCTAGGACTGGGATTTTTGCTTTCCACGGGGTAAACCGCGAGACTTTCCTCGGCGGGGCGTTACCGAACTACTGTGTAGTTTAGCACTTTGCTCCCTGTATTTTCTCGTATTCTCTCCAAAGTTTGATTCTCTCTTTGCCACAACTGAATCCTGTCCTTTCTCTAAAAAAAAAAACTGATTCCTGTCCTCGCCCCCACCACTCCAGCCTCTCACGCGCGTCGTCGCTCCTCGCCGTTCCCGTTCTTCCTCGGTTGAGTGCTGACCTCGGCCCCACCCCCACCACCCCGCCTCTCGCTTCTCACGCGCGTCGCCGCCGCCGCCGTTCCCGTTCTTTCTTGCCGCGAAATCGGGTTCCTGCTGTCTCCCACCCCGTCCCAGTCTCTGGCCATTGGGTTCGAGGTATATGAGGGTTTTTCTTCAATCCAGCGATTAGTTGAATAATCCCACTGACCTTCGCAATTTCTGGGTGTGACGTTGTAGCGCCATCTAGATCCGCCCCTGGCTGATGGAGTGCGTGGTGCAGGGTATCATCGAGACCCAGGTATTGTTTCTGGGTGTGCTTTTTGTAGTGATTGGTACGAGCAGTAGCTACCCGTGATGTTAGGATAGTTCAAGTGAACTCTAGTTGTGCCGAGGATGCTGTAATACGTGACTGATTTGAACAATGACCTGGAAAATCACATGTCATAACGTAGTTCAGAGTGATGATTTATGCATATTATGGAATCAACTTGCTGCTGTAATGCATTGCTGATTTGAACAATACGTGGAAAATCACTTGTCATTACATAGTTGATAGTTCAGAGTGGCGATTTATGAATATTATTTATGTATTTCTTCATAGGATGGCAGGCCTCTCTATTCTCTTGTATATGTATTTTGATAAGAATTTTGGGATAAAAGCCCTTTGGCTTTTCAGGTGATCATAATGATCATATCCAAGGATGTGGTGTCTCGGATTTAGTGTTTAGCTGTTTAAATAAATTTTCTCTTAGTTGATTTTGGATATTGGTTTTGCTGTTGGAATTGATAGCATAACTATCTCCATACACGAAATTATCAATTGTTTTCCTATGAAAAGGGGTCTCTCTAACTGTGCCTGTGTTTAAGATTCTATCTTTGGTTCAGTCTACTATACACATCATATTAAGTAACCTGTAAAAATCAGCAACTGCCAAGCTCAGACCTCATTAGTCTGTTCTTAAGAGGATAGTTAATTTTGTTATTTCTTCTGTAAGCATCAATGCTGCTGACCACCATATGTGAACCATTTCTCCACTTTGAGGGCACTACTTCGGATATCATAATATACTAGATTTACTGTACAGTTGGAGGAATCACATAGTTTATGTTGTTTGTTTGTAGTAAACGGAGTTTCATTTATTTAGGATAATGATGTTGGTGTTGGACTTGTCAGCATAACTGTTATATTTTTTATGGCAAACAACTGTAACATTTATGCTATTCCTTAACACATAGGTAAGATGATCTATGCTATCTCTGGGTCGGTCAGACATACACCTCGTTTGAACTAGAATTACGTGTAAAATCTATCACCTGCAGAGCTCAGCTGATTTAACTATCACTAATATGTACTTAATAATACATGAAACTTGTTATTTCTTTCTTAAGCATGAAGTGATATCTGAATTTTATGTTTATTGAGAATAATAATTTATGCTAGATTTATTTATTATTCATTATCTCCAACTCCATGACAAGTTGGTTGCCACTTTGCATGAATTTAGAAGGTATTTCACAGGAATGATGGGTAGATCATGCTGACCACCATATGTGATATGTCAACCATATTGCTCCACTTTGAGAGCACTACTTATGATATAATATAAAAAATCATTGCTCCACTTTGAGACCACTCAGGAATCACATGGCTATATGTTGTTTATTTACAGTAAAAGGAGATCTGATTCATCTCAACATTCATTTAGAGTTCATCTAATTATTAATGCCATTACTCTAACATTTGTTTTTCTTTTGTTATGCAGCATGTTGAAGCTCTGGAGGTTCTTCTCCAGGGCCTCTCTGGTGTCCCAAAAGAACGTGTTAGGGTGCATGAGCTTTGTCTAAAAAGTGGACCAAATCTAGGTTAGTTTTTATTAGGCTGTTCTTGGGGTCATAAGCAATTTTTTATACGTACTGACCTCTTTCAATCATACAGGAGTTGTCTCATCAGAGGTTCGTTTGTTGTGTGACTTAGCTCAGCCCACACCATCCTGGTAACTGCTTGTGTTAAGCTGCTGAAATTTACCCTTCCTCCTATTTTTTTTTTACACTAATCTGCAACCAGTATTAATCATACGTAGGACCATAAGACATGTTGGTGGTTCCATGAGAGGTGCCGGTGCAGAGCAAATCTCAATTCTTGTGCGTACAATTGTGGAAAGCAAAGCCAGCAACAATGTGCTGCGCTACTTCTACACTATAGGTTACAAGTTAGATCATGAGATTCTGAAGGTGGGCTTCGCGTTCCGGTTCCAGCGAGGTGCCCAGTTCACCGTGACCGTCACTTCTGCCAACAAGATGCCAAAACTCCATGCGACGGATGAAGCTGTGCAGGTCACTCCTGGAATACAGCTAGTGGAGATCACAGCTCCCTGTGCTGCCAACAATTACAATGATGTCGTTTCAGCTGTCACCTCGTTCTGTGAATTTCTAGCTCCGTAAGTACCCTACCCCTCAGCCTAAATTTTTAATACCCCGGTTAGATAATCTTCATAGTTCTTCCTGTAAACAATATCTTTGCTCACGCGAGACCGCAAACTTGCTGCAGGCTGCTGCATCTCTCTAAACCAGGTAACTCGACCGGCATCGTCCCGACTGCCGGCGCTGCTGCTGCCTCGCTCATGTCAAGTGGTGGTGCTAAAACAATGTAAATCTTTGTCACCTGTATCTGTCAATGTGATGCTGGTCTGTACTTGTAGTCAGTTGAAGAGGTGCGAATAACGTTGTGTTGCCATTTTCACTGATTTGACTTGAAGTTGTATGATTAGGCCGGTATGGTTTGCACTCATTTTCTCTGTGACCGCTCTAAGGTTGGCCCAACTGAAGGCACTGGTTACTACTCCCTCCGTTTCATAATATAAGATGTTTTAACTTTATAAAGATAATGTATCTAGACGTCTTTTAGTGTGTAGGTTCAGAGAGGTTCACTGCGAATCAACACATTGAAAGATGTCTAGATATATTACCTTCACAAATTTAAAACATCTTATATTTTGAAATGAAGAGAGTAGATTATGCATATCCTTGTACGCTGGTAAGTGAACACTCGAAAAGGCTCCATTATTATCATTACCCTTAACCAGTGGTACTAATGTGCACATCACTCGCAAAAAGTTTTATTGCTGCCAGGGGTGGCTAAGTGAAGCTACAATCTCTTATGAGCTGCAATGTGACCGGTGCATCTGGAGCTTCTTTCTTTCTATTCTCTCCTGGAACGATTCTGTAGGTAAGCTGCAGGCTTTCTCGAACCTATTAAAATTTAAAAAGATAAAAGGCTTTAAACTTGAATTTGGTTGGGGTGCGCCAGGCGAGGGCAGTAGTGCAAAGCGTCGTTTGAGGCCTCAGTAGCCGTGGACCCTCCCCGCAAAAAATAAATTTAATATCATTGTAACCACATGACCCACATATCAGATATTAGACTGATAAGACCAGCACTTGATTTTAGCCAAAAGGCCGAGAAAGGTATGAGTTCTCCCTTGACATTGCCCCTCGTTTTATATAGAGTTAAGTACAATAACGGTCCCTATACTTGTAAGGCTGGCTTGATTTAGTCCTCATATTCGGAATTTACTAAATTTAGTCCATGTATTTGTAAATTGGGTTTGATTTAGTCCAATTCGATGTTTTCCGTCAAATTTAAGCCGACGCGGATGACACATGGATGAAAATCTTGCAAGAACACCCTCCCGCATCTGAGAAAATTGCAAAAAAACTACCACAAATGTTGCAGAGTACAGGATTAGTCCCTGTACTTGTTCGAATGGCTCGATTTAGTACTAGTACTTATCAATTGGACTTAATTTAGCACAAACGCATATTTGCTGTCGAATTTGAGCTAATGCGGACGACACATGAACGCGGGTCGCACTTACAGAAAACTAACTGGCTAAAAATTTGCAGACTCCCTCATACATCTAGAATGTATATTTTCGATCCCAGATATTTGCATGTACCCACTCTCCATCTAATCAATAAGCAAGCATTTCATGTTGTTACAGTACTCTTCAATTCAAGACTGTTCTATTTAAAAGGGAGGGAAAATGAGGGATTCGATGGAGAGGAAGGCACCGGTGGCGACGATCACTAGACCAAAACCTGTAACTTTTTCATAAAAGGGAGATGACATTGAAGCGACACCGACAGCCGCGAAAATGTTAGTTCTAGATGTGGGAGGGGGTCCTGCAAGTTTTCACGCTAGCCACTCTTAGGACGTGGTGTCATCTGCATCAGCTCAAGTTCGACGACAAACATGTTTTTGTACTAAATCGAGTCAAACTGAAAAGTACACGGATTAAATTGTCCAAATTATGAGTATCGGAACTAAATCGAGCCAAACGAACGAGTATAGGGACTGCTATTATATCTAGCCTAATTGTGATAGTTTTTTGCAATTTTCTTAGATACGGGGGGTATTTTTGCAAGATTTTAGTCCACGTGTCGTTCGCGTCAGCTCAAGCTCAAGTTCGACGACCAACATCGAATTGCACTAAATAAAACCTAATTCATAAGTACACGAGCAAAATTCAACAAATTTCGAGTATGAGGACTAAATCGAGTCAGCCCGATAAATGTAGGGACTGTTACTATATTTAACTCTTTTATACACCTCTCCCGACGTCCATCTCTCAGTGCGGGCGAGGTGGGACTAAACTTGTTGCGCGGTTTGTGTCGTAGCTGAGCTCCTGACGTAGCTGGGCTCTCAAACAAATCTCCCAAGGCCTAGCAACGGCTGTGTTGCGAGTAAGAGCATCTCCACTCGTTGGCTATTCCCAAACCGAAATCCGAACTTAAATTTGGCCGGACGAAACAAGTTTTCGGACTGGGAACGCCGAGTTTCTCACTCGTATTCCTAGGTCGTGTTCCTAGGCGAGGCAAAAACGGTGAAACATTTAAATCTTATAGTTCCTGCCAGCAAACTCTCGGCAAAATATGATCGATAGAAGTACGCCTAGATTGTTCGGCGACAAATTATTATAGAACTGGATAAAACGGCTCGGTGGTCAGTCGTCGACGGGGATGGAATCCTCCGGCATGACCGATGTGACGGGGTTGGGCGTGTTGGGCCACGCAGAGATAAAATAAAACTTTTCCTCTAACGTGGTGATCCCAAGACCTAGCTGAGGTAGAAGGCCACGAGGTTTACCACTAGACGCGCGGTTGCGGATTACTGATGAAGCGCGTCAGTTGATGCAGTGCAGTCCTCACGATCCGATCGTCCTGGTGCTGATCGCACAGCACCTCTGCTGGTATCCACACGTACAGGAGCACCGTGAATCGCTAGGTTCGTTACGGTGGGCTGGACTGTGGAGCTAGGGTTTCAACACATGGAATAACCTAACCGAACGATTAACCTTTACGGGTTATTGTGCTCCACTATATATAGAGAGTGAACGTGGGCTCGCTCGCGCGACCCATTCACTAAAGCCCATATAAAACTAGTCACCGTGAGTCCAACTCACTAACTCGATCCTAATCCGGTTTAGGTCCAACCCGACGATTATATGTTCGATCCAATCCGAACTTGCTCCCGCTCTTAAGTGTGTGACCGCGAGCTCATGGTTACTTGGACATGATTTGAGTCCAACTCACAATCGATCGGCATCGGCTCCTAGCAGAACGTACCGATTCCCAAATACCAAAGAGTCATGACGACTTGCCTTTCCAATGCGACTTACGTCCGAGTCCCTTTTGCCTCACGATATACCTTGTCAGACTATAGGCGAATATATGTCATCCCTTAAATAGTCCGACTCTCTTCTCGATCCGAGATAAGTGATTCACCCGACTAACTCTTAGTTGATCGCCTCGGTTAACACTTAACCGAGTCGTGCATGGCCATGCTTTCCGAATCATATCTCACGAGAGGGCCCAGAGAATATCTCTCCGAGTGGAGGGCAAAATCCCATCTTGGTTATTCACATCACGCAGCTTGATTCTCGATCGACCCGAACTCGCTTTATAAGCGCCCGATTCACGGATCAGCGTTTGTGAGAACCTAAGTCGGTGATCCTCAACTCGGACTATGCAACAACCTCAGGTCTAAGGATTACATTGATTGAGATATACAAATGACAACTTAGTTCGTTGTACCTCAATATGGGTCAATCCGACTCGCTAAACTCTTTAGCCTAGTCATGTAAGTTGGAATAGCATCTCCATGCCCATGACAAGTGGAACCGAGTCATCAAGCCAACTTTCACATTGGTCTAAGTTGTGTGTCCAAGACAACCTCAATGACCAAGGATATTTAGTACAAACAACATGAATGCATAGTTCCACAACTGAATCACATATTCAATGATACACATCGGATGTTTATACAAGGACTACTTAATAACTTTATGAATACAATGGGAAATATCATCATACATGATTGCCTCTAGGGCATATTCCCAACGATCTCCCACTTGCACTAGAGTCAATCTTCCGACATCACATGTCTAGGCATCTAATGCCCATGGCTCTCGGTGCGCCTCATGCTTCGGTGGGTAACGGCTTTGTCAACGGATCCGCAATATTTGCATCCGTGTGTACCTTGCATAACTTGATATCACCGATGCACGAATGGCGAATCGGTGGTACCGCATGAGTATGTGCTTGTTCTTACGGTGTTGTCTAGGTTCCTTGGCTTGTGCAATAGCACCATTGTTGTCACAATACACGTCCAACGGATTGGACGAGCCTCGAACCACACCAAGATCCATGAGGAAATTCCTCATCCAAACAGCTTCCTTTCTGCCTCGAGGCAAGAATATACTCGACATTGTAGATGCAGACCACGTCTCTTGCTTGGAACTTTTCCAGCTCACGGCACCTCCATTTATAATAAACACGATCCGGATTGCGAACGAGAATCATCGAGTCGGTGAGATAACTTGCATCGTGTAACCCTTTACACTAAGTTCATCTTCACCACCATAAACCAAGAACATATCCTTAGTACTTCTCAAGTACTTTAGGATATTTTTAGCGCCATCGATGGATCTCTCCAGATCAGCCTGGTATCCGCCACAACACTTAGAGCATAGGAAACATCCGGCCTAGTACAAATCATGGCGTACATGATGGATCCAAGCTATGAAGCATATGGAATCGCACTCATCCGACTTCGCTCATCGGTTGTCGAAGGACACCGAGTCTTGCTAAGTTTTACACCATGGGACATCGGTAAGAACCCTTCTTAGACGATTCCATGTTGAACTTTTCAACACTTTTTCCAAATAAGTACTCGACTCAATCCAATGAGCCTCCTTGATCTATCTCTATAGATCCGGATTCTGAGGACGTATGTTGCCTCACCCAAGTCTTTCATTGAGAAACTCCTTTCCAATGATTCCTTGGTTTCTTGCAACATCTGGACATCATTTCCAATCAGTAATATGTCATCCACATATAAGATTAGAAAATTTACTTTGTTCCCACTAAACTTCTTGTACAAACAAGAATCATGATCACTCTTGATGAAGCCAAACGATTTGACTACCTCATCAAAGCGAATGTTCCAACTCCGAGATGCTTGCTTCAACCCATAAATGGATTTGAAGTTTGCATACCTTGTCAAGATTAGTTGGATCGACAAAACCTCGGCTGTATCATACACGTCCTCGGTTAAATTTCCGTTAAGGAAAGCCGTTTTGACATCCATTTGCCATATCTCATAGTCGAAATAGGCCGCTATAGCTAACATGATCCGAACTGATTTAAGCATTGCTACGGGCGAGAAAGTCTCGTCGTAATCAACTCCTTGAACTTGTCGGAACCCCTTCGCGACAAGGCGTGCTTTATAGATTGAAACATTTCCATCCATATCAGTTTTCTTCTTAAAGACCCATTTGCACTCGACGGGTCTTGCACCGTCTGGCAGATCAACCAAGTTCCAAACTTGATTTTCATCCATGGACTTTATCTCGGATCTCATGGCTCCAAGCCATGACTCGGAATCAGATCCCACCATCGCTTCCGAATAATTTGCCGGCTCATCAATGTATAACAGTAACACATCACGAACACTTCGTAATCTTGCCGATCTTCGTAGTACAGGTGCTGCTGTCGGCTCATCTGCCACGATCGGCTCAACCTCCAAGGTTTTTGCCGATTCGCTATTAGCCGATTCGCTATTAGCCGATTCCTCTCGAATTTCTTCGAGTTGCACCGTGCTCCCACTTACTCCCGGTCGAGAAACTCTTTCTCAAGGAAGACACCGTTCGAGCGACAAACACTTTGCCCTCTTCTCGGTTGTAGAAGTAGTAACCCAAGGTTTCCCTCGGATACCCTACGAAAATACATTTATCCGACTTGGCGTAAGCTTGTCCGATCAAGTCGCTTGACATAAGCTTCACAACCCCAAATCTTAAGAAAAGACAAACTCGGCTTTTGCTGTCCACATCTCATGCGGTGTCTTCTCTACCGATTTTGATGGTACTTTGTTTAGTGTGAACGCCCGCTGTTTCTAGACAATAACCACAAAATGATAAAGGCAGATCTGTCCGACTCATCATTGATCGTACCATGTCCAACAAGGTCCGATTCCGCCTTTCCGAAACACCATTCCTTTGTGGCGTTCCTGGCGGAGTAAGTTGAGGAACTATTCCACAACTTTTCAGATGGTCATCAAACTCATGGCTCATGTACTCGCCTCCTCGGTCCGACCGAAGAAACTTTATTTTCTTGCCGAGTTGATTCTGTGCTTCATTCTGGAATTCTTTGAACTTTTCAAAGGCTTCCGACTTATGTTTCATCAAGTAGATATATCCATACCTACTCAAATCATTAGTGAAGGTAATGAAGTACTCATAACCACCCCTGGCTGTCGTGCTCATTGGTCCACATACATCACTATGTACTAGTCCCAACAAGTCGGACGCCCTTTCGCAACTCTTTGCAAAAGGTGTCTTGGTCATTTTGCCGAGTAGGCAAGATTCGCATGTCTCGAACGACTCCAAGTCGAACGAAGTTAGGAGTCCATCATCATGGAGCTTCTTCATGCGTTTCCAACTTATATGGCCAAGCCGACAGTGCCAAAAGTAAGTCATATTCAGATCATTTGGTTTCAACCTTTTAGCATTTATGTTATAAACCGACTCACCATCAAGATTCAAAATAAATAACCCGCTCGAACGGGTGCAAAGCCGTGAAACATATCATTCAAATACAAAGAACAACCATTATTCTTGATATTCGACTCATAGCCTTGCCTCATCAAACATGAAGCGAAATAATGTTTCGATTGAGCTTTGGAACATAATAACAGTTATTTAGTTCCATAATGAATCCGGAAGGTAAATGAAGTTGCATCGTGCCGACTTCCAACGCAACTCTTGCTTTGTTGCCGACTCGAATATCAACCTCGCCTCTTGCTACGCTCCTAGTTCTTACCGGTCCACGCGAGTTGCAGATGTGAATAACGATCCGTATCATATACCCAAGAACTATTAGGTGCATCGGCAAGATATATGTCTATAACATTGCAAACAAGTGTACCTGAGTCAGAAGTCATACCTCCACTCTTGTCTTTGTCGTCCAAATACCTGCTGCAGTTCCTCTTCCAGTGGCCATCCGCCTTGCAGTAGAAGCAAGTGGATCCGGCTGAAGGAGCTGGCTTAGTCCCGAAGGAAGCGCTTGGTACAGGTTCCTCACCCTGCTTTCCTCCTGACTTAGCTTTCTTCTTAGTCCAAGAACTCTTCTTGAACTTAGCCTTATTCTACACCATCAACACTTGACTGTTGCCCTTCTGGAGAGCCGCCTCTGCCTTCTTGAGCATCCCATGCAATTCAGTGAGCTTCTTATCCATACCATGCATGTGGTAGTTCAAATGAACTGCCCATATGCACTAGGAAGAGAGTTCGAATTATATCCGTAGCGAACTCTTCGCTTATGGGGTAGCCAAGCCTCTCCAGACTGCACGTAACCAACCATTTTGATCACATGCGGACTCGTGGATCACCATCCTTAAGCTTGCAACTCGGCAAAGCACGAGAGACTTGATACCTCTCGGTCTTCGCGAGCTCGAACATACTTTTGAGGCTTTCGATCATATCGTAGGCCTCAACATGCTCGAACTGCTTTTGCAAGTCCGGTTCCATGTGAGCAAGCATAAGACAGCTAATATCCGTGGACTCATCTTTAGCCCGCCGGTAGGCCTAGGTGGCTGCGATCGCATTCTCATTCGGCTCATCCGAAGTGGGTTGTCTAGGACATGGTCCTTCTTTTCTTGTTTGAGAACAATTCTCAGATTTCGATACCAGTTGGTAAAATTAGTGTCGTTCAGTTTATCTTTCTCAAGAATGGTTCTCAATGCAAAATCGGATATCCGAGAGTATCGCTACTTGGTGCCATGATCTACAATGTAAAATATGCAAAACACTTAAGACATGTATTCATAAAAGAGCAAGCATATTAAACATTTTAATATTTTATGCTCCCACTAGAACCAACACCCTCCGATGGTTACTTAGTGATTCAGATCCTAAATAAGCAAGTCGGCTAGTGAGCTTTAGCATCACCGCTAGCCGTCAAGTGATCTAGGTAGACAACTCCTTGTCAATCGCATCCCATGCGACTCTGTTGGACGGTGGCATCACATGCCCGGCTCCCATCCGACCTTTCCCGAGTCCCACAACGTTGTGATAGACCCGTCTAGCTTACCAAGTGTTTCTGCAAGAAGAGTCCGACTCGAACCCACCTAGTCGAAAAGAATTGGCAGCACCTCAATTTTATGAGCCCACTACCAAAAATGTCCGACTTGTGATGGTGCAAACATCATGGGAAAACCGACTAGACCTTCTTTGAGGGATTAAATTTTACCGACTATCTAATAGAGGTAAAACGAGACATAACAATAACACAAAATAAAGCAATTATAATGTGAAATGGTATGGCTCTCTTCATGGCGATCTCCATCTCCACAAAGCCTGTAATCCGACTCGTGCCAACTCTTGTCACTTGCCGTCTTACTCCATGTCGCCGCCATGTACAACGCCTTGCATGCCATCCGGTTCTCAAACAGCTACACTAGCTTAGTAAAGTAAATTACATAGAGAATCCGACACGCAGTCGTTATACAATAAAATGACAACACCTAGGCTCCGGTACCGACAAAAACCGTGATTCGCAGATCACGTATGGATTACACATACATCACATGCACATGAACCATACCATTCACAACTTCCGCAAAAACAAGTTATGCATAGATACAATATCTGCGGGCGTGGTGAAACTGTCAACGACATCTAAGGCGCTACGACAGGGCGAAGCCGACGGTCCCGCTTAGCGGATAGCGGGCGGGATCGAAGGCGGCGCCCTCGCAAGCGGCGACGATTTTCCAGCGTAGATCTCATCTACGATCCGAACATGGATTCCGACCATTGTTCCGATTCGATCAAACTTTTGATCTTCGATCACCGCTTCGGATTTACGTGTCACGGTCTACCCGATGGCGGAAGCCGACGGTAGGGTATGTCGTTCCACGACCTCGGAAGATGATCACGGAAATCGATCTACCATTCCCGAAATGCTTGATCCAATCAACTTCATACAAAACCGATCTATCTCATAGATCGACCACCAAACAGCACATAGATCTCATCTATAGCCTACCGCATATCACATATGCGAGATCTCGAGCCTAAAACCGAAGCTATCGCTCGATACCCTTTGTTGGGCCACGCAGAGATAAAATAAAACTTTTCCTCTAACGTGGTGATCCCAAGACCTAGCCGAGGTAGAAGGCCACGAGGTTTACCACTAGACGCGGTTGCGGATTACCGATGAAGCGTCGATTGATGCGATGCGATCCTCACGATCCGATCGTCACGGTGCTGATCGCACAAGACCTCTCTGGTATCCACACGCATACAAGGAGCACCGTGAATCGCTAGGTTCGTTACGGCTGGACTGCTGTGGAGCTAGGGTTTCCAACACATGGAATAACCTAACCGAACAACGATTAACCTTTCTGGGTTATTGTGCTCCACTATATATAGGGAGTGAACGTGGGCTCTGCTCGCGCGACCCATTCACTAAAGCCCATATAAAACTAGTCACCGTGAGTCCAACTCACTAACTCAGTCCTAATCCGGTTTAGGTCCAACCCGACCAGATTATATGTTCAGATCCAATCCGAACTTGCTCCCGCTCTTAAGTGTGTGACCCCGCAGGCTCATGGTTACTTGGACACGATTTGAGTCCAACTCACAATCGATCAATCGGCATCGGCTCCTAGCAGAACGTACCGATTCCCAAATACCAAAGAGTCATGACGACTTGCCTTTCCAATGCGACTTACGTCTGAGTCCCTTTTGCCTCACGATATACCTTGTCAGACTATAGGCGAATATATGTCATCCCTTAAATAGTCCGACTCTCTTCTCGATCCGAGATAAGTGATTCACCCGACTAACTCTTAGTCGATCGCCTCGGTTAACACTTAACCGAGTCGTGCATGGCCATGCTTTCCGAATCATATCTCACGAGGGCCGGAGAATATCTCTCCGAGTGGAGGGCAAAATCCCATCTTGGTTATTCACATCACGCAGCTTGATTCTCGATCGACCGAACTCGCCTTTATAAGCGCCGATTCACGGATCAGCGTTTGACAGAACCTAAGTCGGTGATCCTCAACTCGGACTATGCAACAACCTCAGGTCTAAGGATTACATTGATTGAGATATACAAATGACAACTTAGTTCGTTGTACCTCAATATGGGTCAATCCGACTCGCTAAACTCTTTAGCCTAGTCTGTGTAAGTTGGAATAGCATCTCCATGCCCATGACAAGTGGAACCGAGTCATCAAGCCAACTTTCACATTGGTCTAAGTTGTGTGTCCAACACAACCTCAATGACCAAGGATATTTAGTACAAACAACATGAATGCATAGTTCCACAACTGAATCACATATTCAATGATACACATCAGATGTTTATACAAGGACTACTTAATAACTTTATGAATACAATGGGAAATATCATCATACATGATTGCCTCTAGGGCATATTCCCAACAGGGCGTACCGACGGCTTCGTCGGGCGAGTGGTTGGCGGAGGTGGAAGCAGAGCTTGGCGAAGTAGTGGCGACGGAGACGTTCGGCGCAGCCGTTGGCGTGAACTTGGCATTATCCTCCTACAGGATGGAGATGCGACGCGCCATGTACCAGGCCTTGACAGGCGTGCTCATCACCGACGTGTCTTCGCCGCCCATAAGTAAATGGAGATCTGTGTTCCTCTTCTTGGTGGCGTAGTTGGCCTTGAGTAGGTTGATCTTACGGTCCTGGTTTTGCAGCAGCTACGCCCACCTCTCGTTGGTCTTCTCTGCCCTCTTCTCAGCATGTGCCTTCGTTTCGACGATGCACTTCTCGATAGAAGATTGGAGGCGCTCGACGGGAGGTCCGATGGCTTTGAGCATCTTCACCTTCTTCTGGCCAAGCTCCGGCCTTCCTTCGTCGACAACAGGGGATGAGCCTCCGGATTGTACACGCTGTCCTTGGTCTTGCGAGTGTCCAACCATTTCTCGTAGTGCTGGAGTAGGGCCTGCGTACGCCAGAGAGGTAGAGTAGGGCGTTGATGTCGACGTTGAAGGTCGAAGGAGGGCGAGGCGCGGGGCAGGGGAATACCACATTCGGGTTGAACCCGTCGTCGAACTCGGGGGAGTACCTCTGGCACAGCGGGGCCTGGCTCTCCTAGAAGCCGGCCGGCAAGATCGGCGAGAACCCGACCGGCGAGCCGAAGCTTGGCTGGCTCCCCCATTGGGCCCGTACTACGGGGGGACGATCGGCCTCGGGTGCGGCATCGCCGTGCACGACACCGTCGCCTGCTTTTCCCTCATCGTCTGCTCTTCGGCGAGGCCTTGGGTCTCTACAAGCTCCTTCGCCGCTTTCGCCCTCTTCTTCCTCTCCCTCCATTCGTCCGACGCGGACTTCCTCTTCTGGACAAGGGCAAGCCAGTCGGCGTTGGTCAAGACTTCTGGCCTCTTCATCGGCGCTCTTGGTTTCCTCACCTTTTTCTCCTCCGGTTCGCTGAGGTTGGATCTGGATTTGGTGAAACCCTTGGGTGGCATGGCGGGTGGGAGCTCGGCGAACTGGCGGGAGTAGGGTGATACGTTGCAAACATATCTATAATTTTTGATACTCCATGATTGTTTTACACCAATTACTTTATGTTTTTCTTGCACTTCGTGGCATTTTTATGCATTTTCTGGAACTAACCTATTAACAAGATGCCACAATGCCAGTTCCTATTTTCTGCTGTTTTTATATTCCAGGTTTTTACCAAAGGAGATATTATCAGAATTGGACAAAACAAAAGCCAAACCTCCTATTTTTCCGACACAAAGACGGAGTCCAAAGCAGAGACGGGGGAGGGCACCGAGGAAGCCACACCATCGGGTGGCGCGGGTCCCCCTGGTCGTGCCTGACCATGGTGTGGGCCCCTTGGGCGTCCACCGACATCGCCCTTCCGCCTATATATTGCCCCTGACGCGAAAACCCTAAATGGATCGGCATCCATCCATGAAAAGTTCTATAGCGCCACCGCCACCGAAGACGAGATTCGGGGGACAGAAGTCTCTGTTCCGGCACCCTGCCGGGACGAAGAATTGCCCCCGGAGCCATATCCATCGACTCCACCGCCATCTCCATCGTCGTTGCTGACTCCCATGATGAGGATGGAGTAGTTCTCCCCCGAGGATAAGGGCTCTACCGGTAGCTATGTGTTCATCTCTCTCTCTATGGTGTGATCTTATTGTGATCATGAGCTTTGTAATCTAGTTGAATAAGTAGATACTACTCTTTGTCTATTATGCTACTCAAGTGCTTTTATTAATGTGATCTCCGGAGACACCTTGTCCCAGGTGTGTGAAGGTGACAATGTGCGCACCGTGTGTGGCTCTTAGGCTAAAGATTACAGAAATACTTATCGTGAGTTATAATTTGAGTTGGATGTCTCTATGAAATTGTGGTGTTTGTCTGGAACCATCTAGCACTCAAGGTGACAGTGTGGGGTTACCTAGATGGGGAATGCGAACTTTAAGGTGTGCTTTTATAGCCCTACATGGTGAATTGGTGTTCGTTATCCAACCGGAGAGTAGTTCAGGGTAGCATAGTGAAGAGAAGATATTTATGTGTTCAATTATGTTATCATTGTTGAGGGTGTCCACTAGTGAAAGTATGATCCCTAGGACTTGTTTCTAAGCATTAAAACACCGTTTACAATCAGTCCTGCTACATGTTTGCTTGCTGCCATTTTTATTTCAGATTGCAATTACCACTTATAATCATCCATATTCACTATCTCTTCGCCGAACTAGTGCACCTATACACCTGTATTGGGTGTGCTGGGGACACAAGAGACTTCTTGTATCTTGATTGCAGGGTTGCTTGAGAGGGATATCTTTGACCTCTTCCTCCCTGAGTTCGATAAACCTTGAGTGATCCACTTAAGGGAAACTTGATGTTGTTCTACAAACCTCTGCACTAGGAGGCCCAACACTGTCTACAAGAATAGACTCATGCGTAGACATCAGGGGAATGGGGAGGAAAGGCGAGAGGGAAAGAAGAAAAGGGCGGAAGTTTAGCCTAGCGTCGCCGACAGGGTTAGCCCACCGTTGTTTGTGTTCCGTACGGTGTTCCTAGGGCGTTATGAGGAACCCGGGATCGATCTGGAAAGTCCGGCCCAAAGTTGTTCCAAATCCAAATGAAACCGGGTTCGGACAAAAAAAAATCCCCGGAATCGGTGTTGTGAGAATCCGAGTGGAGATGCTCTAAAGCTCGAGAGCCCATATATACAAAGCGCAGCCACGGCGGAAACAAACCGAGGCGGTCCTCAATAAAAAAACAGAGAGAGCTCCACCGGCTACCCAGCCGCCGATGGCCATGACGCCGGCGGGCTCCGCTGCCCGCGGCAACTACCAACTTCGCGCCAACGCCTCAGAGGACGACGTACAAGTCTCCTCCCTTTCCCTAGTCTCCCCCTCCACTTCGTCCCCGTTGTTCCTCACTGGGACATCGCGTTCCTGCTGTCCCCACCCCGCCCCAGTCTTTGGCCAGTTTTATCGCATTTTCTAGGTGTGCCGACCATCTAGATCTGCCCCTTGTTGATGGACTGCGTGGTATGTACCACACTGACCTAGTTTGATTGCTAGAATCGGAGATCGGATGACCTTCGTGAGGAATTAGAAAGGGACAGAGAGAGACGGAGAAGCAGAGTCTGATTTTCCTTTCTCATTTCAGTCATAGTTTCTTCAGAGTACAACGCACGCTTAAGTAGACCCAAACCCAGCTGATTACAATAGGCCTCAGGCCCAGCCCAACTGACAAGTGGACCCACACACTCAACTTTAGATAACGTACTCCTGTTCATGCATCACCCGTCGTGACAATCCCCCCCCCCCCCGAGGAACACTCACTTGCCCCCCAAGTGAGTACTGCAGGAAACCACGTAGTCATCATGCCCCAATCTTCCCACGTCGCTGAGTCTTCAGGTATATCTTTCCATTTGATCAGCACCTGAGTGATCGCTACCCTCCTTTCTTCACCAAGCGACGATCCAAGATTGCCTCCGGAGTAGGATCATGCAAGTCTAGTGTAGGTAAATATGAAAGTACCTTAAACACTGGTGTGTAATCAGCACGATGTTCCTTGAGTTGCGACACATGGAATACATTGTGAATCTGGCTTTCTTTTGGCAGCAAAGTTTATAGGCCAACTTGCAAATGCGCTCCACAATCTCGAATGGCCTGAAGTACTTATAGGCGAGCTTGGGATATGGACGACTGACCACAGATTGCTGAATGTAAGGATGCAGCTTACGAAGTACCTTTTCCCCCACCTGAAATTCCCTTTTAGTGCGATGTTTATCCGCCTTTAATTTCATTTGGTTTTATGTTGATGCCAGGTGAATCTTCAAACGCTCCAACTGGTTTTCCCTATCAGCGAGTAGAATTGAGAGAGAGGACGCATCAGCGGAAGAGGCCCCGGTATTGCACCCAAATGCGGTTCATGACCATAGAGAGCTTTGAACAGGGACATGCCAGTCGCACTGTGCACTGAGGAGCTGTACCAGAGTTCCGCCATAGCCATCCACTTCTTCCAGTCTCGAGGATTTTCTTGCACACAGCAATGCAAATACACCTCCAGACTCTGGTTTACACGCTCCGTCTGACCATCCGTTTGAGGATGGTATGCCGTTGTGAATTGAGTTTGATGGCCAAACACGCAAACAACTGACGCCAAAAATTACTGGTGAAGATGGCTCCCATGTCTGACACAATTGATCTCGACATGCCATGGAGCTTGACAATGGAATCGACAAAGACCCGAGCTACCTGTGGTGCAGAGAACAGATGCTTCGGAGGCACGAAGTTAGCAAACTTGGTAAATCAATCCACCACCACGAGAATAGCATTAGCCCCTTTCGACAATGGCAGCCCTTCAACAAACTCCATGTAATATCTTGCCAAGCACCGGTGGGAATTGGTAATGGCTGGAGAAGTACCAGTGGGTGTTGATTTGAGTGCTTTGCGTGTTGACAAATGTCACATTGTTTCACAAAATCAGCTACATCCAACTTCATTCCCATCCAGGCAAATAATCTTTTCAACCTCTTGTAAGTTCCCTCCACACCAGAGTGTCCCCCTATCGCACTGGTGATGCAACGCTGAGTTAATGTTAGAGCGCTTCGTTGGGAACCCCAAGAGCAAGCTGTGAAGCAGCACAACAGCAAGTTTCCCTCAGTAAGAAATCGAGGTTATCGAACCAGTAGGAGGAAGGAAACGTCACACAGGTGTTGCAAGCAACGCAGAGACCTGTACAACACAAACTCAAGACTTTGCCCCAATGAATCAGTGAGGTTGTCAATCTCACCGGTTTGCTGTAACAAAGGATTAAACGTATGGTGTGCAAGGTAATGGTTTGCAGCAAGTAAGCAAGTAACAGTGGAAGATGTATCAATGGTAAAGATTGGACCAGGGTCCATAGTTCACTAGAGGTGCTCTCCTTACATAAACAACATGGCATGAAGGGTAAACAAATTACAGCAGGGCCATTGACAGGAACTGAGCAAGGCATAACAATGCAATTACTAGTCAGAAAGATCCTATGAGATTCGATTGGGAAATACAACAAGATACATAGATTGCCATCCAACTACATCTATGACTAGAAGTCCACCTTCAGGTTATCATCCGAACCCCCTCCAGTATTAAGTTGCAAGCAGCAGACAACTGCTTTAAGCAAAGTGTGTAAGGTAAACAGTCCACATGTTCCATGAACAAGAGACCTTTTTTCTCCCTAGTGGAAACAGCACATTTACAACCGAAGAGATTTCTGTCACTTCCCTTGGAAACTAGAGGCATGAACCCACTATCGAGCATAAATACCCCCTCTTGGAGTCACTAGCAACTACTTGGCCAAGATAGCTACTAACAACGGAGAGCATGCAAGATCACAAACAACACAGACATGATAGAATCATAAATACAAAACCAATAATCAAACCAACATAATAATCTCAATATCCATCAGATCCCCGGAAACACAACATGCATGATTACAAATAGATTAGATTTTGATCATGAACGGAGCTCACAAGATCTATACATGAAAGCACAAAGGAGGAGATACAACCATCTAGATACTACATGGACCCATAGTCCAAGGTGGAACTACTCACGCATCATACCGGAGAAAAGACCTCCAGGATGATCTCCCCTACGGCAGGGTGCCGGGAAGAACTTCAGATCCCCCCCCCCGATCTAGGGACGATGGTGGCGGATGCTATAGATGGTTTCATGGAGATTTGATCGGGTGCTTAGGGTTTATGCATCGGGGGATTCTTATAGGCGAAGGGGGAGACCGAGGCAGCGGACAGGGTGGCCAAACCCTAGCCAGGCGCGGGGTGGGGCCCACCCGTGCCTGGGGTGGGTCTAGCCCCTTTGGCTGGCCCCTCGGGCTCTCCTCTGGACTTCTTGTTGCCCAAGGAAAGTAATTGACTTTTACGTTTGTCCCGTCCAATTCCGAGAATATTTCTTTACTAACTTTTCTGAAACCAAAAACATCATAAAACAGGCATCTGGCATTGTTGCAACTTGTTAGTAGGTTAGTACCAGAAAACATGTAAAAATCACATCAAAGTGTGGACAAGTAAAGCAAAGTAGATACTAAACAAGCATGGAGTATCAAAAATTATAGATACGTTTCCAACATATCGGCATCCCCAAGCTTAACTCATGCTCGTCCTCGAGTAGGTAAGTGATAAATAGAATAATTTTTGAGGTGACATGCACCCTCACAATAAAGATCCAACCATTTGTAAGCATTGAAAGCTGGGATCAAAGAACTCTAAACATGTGCATGAAAGATGGAGTTCTAACAATAGGACATAGTAACTATGCATGCAACATGACAAGCTACAAACAAAGATCATGAATAACATGCATTGAAAAACGTTTGTTTGTTTCACATACATAAAACATAGCATAGTGGTAATCAGCTTGTACCTCATAGAGTAGCAAATAGATGCATAGGACACCTGCAAAGTTCACAAGGGTGACTAGAAACAGGTAGCACAAGAACAAGTAATATCACAATATGCATCAATTAATAAGCTTTGGAGCACTGCACACAGAATGACAACTATGCTCTCTTAATGGTGCCTAAGGGTAGAAGGTGGAGACTCAATAATGGTGGAAGAAAGGCCTTTTTGTAAGGGAAGCAGGGATTACAATTTTAAAAAAGAGTTTCCAAAAATTATGGTACTTGTTAGTTTTCAGCCCTCATTTGCCCCTATCATAAGCATCTTGAAGTGGTTAAGGTTAATGTGGCAAAGCTAAAGTATATGCTTGACGAAGTATAAGTTGGCAATCTCAAGTCCCTTGAATACGAGGGCCATACCTCATGCATACTCAACTTTGGGTCCAGGTAAGTTCTTGTCACTGTAAGTATTTGCATATCATTGAGAACCGCCAACGGTGTACCCCTTGCACATGATACAGGAGCTTTCCCATAACCAAAATGACAAGGCAAGCAGACAATGAGCATCTCAGCAATCTTTTTATTTACCATATGCATAGCTTTTTATTGAGGATGCTTCATAGATAGCTCATTATGGTGATGCTGCAAGTTTCCACCATGATTAGGCATGGCTTAGGCTAGCGGCCCAGGCGTTTCTCTAACACAGGATACAAACTCCATGGACTTACAAGTTCCCTCTTTATTTCACACCGGTGACATCCATAGAAAAAAGAGCATGATATCAACTGAGTACAACAAGGTACAAGTGCAATGTTGAAAACGTTCCCCGTAACAGCACGGTTCTGCTAATTCCAACCTAGAAGTGCAAGCATATACAACAAGGTTGTCACAATGGTTCAAGTTTATTAGGGGCAAAGAATAAAGTGTGCCATCAAGTTCGTGAGGGCTTTAATCACTAAGTTTTCACATAACAAAATAGTTTTTAATTAGAAGATAGATGAAAACAAGAATATACTTGGAATGGTGTAACATACCATGCATAGGAGTTTATAGTGGACACTTTGGAATAACTTGGTTTCTTGGGAGTTGGAAGCATGAGTAGAACTTACTCATACAAGTGGAGGCTAGCAAAAGACTGGGAGCAACCAACTAAGAGAGCATAATGGCCATAATCATGCAGTGCAACAAAGCATACTAATCAAAGCAAAGATTGGTACTACAAGTCAAGGACTAAATGATCATAGAGGCTATGGTGACTTTTCATAGTCATAACATGGTGTGAGCATGTGCCAAGTCAACCCAGGCAAAACATCAAAGGAGAATACCACAATACTATGCTTTTGCATGCTAAAACAACGCATAATTTCTTCAAGGCACACTAAACAATACCAATTGTTTGTAACAAGACATGCTATAGAAATAATCACTAAGCATAAGGTCAAAACAACACCTAGCATGTAATGCTAAAGTCTAAGTCACAGTGAATGCAAGCTCCTCTTGCACTTACAAGCAAGAACTTACTACTCCTTTCCAAACACCAAGCAAACTTATTTGTAAAACAACACAACAAGAACGGGGGTCCAAACTACTTTAGAAAACTAAGCAAAGCAAACGAAAACTAAGACGCTCCAAGAACAACACAACTGTGCATGAAACAATAAAAACGAGTGTCTAGACAGACCTGAGCTTTTTATTGATGAAGAAGGGGATGCCCAAGGCATCCCCAAGCTTTGACGCTTGTACCTATTGGATATTTCTTGGGGTGACACCATGGTGTAATCCCCAAGCTTGAGCTTTTGTCCATTCTTCATCTCATTGCATCATTCTCTCTCTACACCTGGAATTTTTCCTTCATACAAAACTTCACACAATCTTCATTAGCAACATTAGTGTATTCAAAAGATATTAGACCCCTGGCAAAGCTTTGGAACATCAAGGATTTTCACAAAAAACACAAGATACTATAGAAACTCCTTTAAAAATCTCAATTCACCTAAAGAGAACTCAAAAAGGAATCAATAAGAAGCAACTGCAAATAATGGCAGAAATCTGTCAAAACAGACCAGTAAGTAGAAACTGATTTTTTAGAACATCTTCTGTTGCTCAAATCAAAAAGTGCTGAACTAACGAAAGTTAGCTAACATATTGGGGGATTTATTCGTAAATTTTTAGCTCAATCCGAGTTAAAGAGCCTCCTCAAGATTTTTTTTGGTGGAGGATATAAATCTGTTTCGGGACAGCAATTCCCCAAATCTTACTTCCCTCTCATTAGAGGTCATTCTTGGCACAAAAAGCAAACAAAAAGGATAATGAGAGGTCATTACTGAAGTAATAACTTCCAAGACTCAAGGAAACTCTTGGGTTATTTCCCAACAAGTACTTTTCTTTAACGCCTTTAAGTTAGGCACAAGAAGCAAGAAGAATCAAGTATTTTCAAATGAAGAAGCATTAACATCAAATCTTGCTTTAAAAGGAGGAGCAAAAAACAACTTATCTCTCCTCATAGGGAAGTGTTCAATACCTTTCTTGAATGGAAAATGATATTTAATGGTGCCTTATTTCATATCAATAATGGCACCAACTGTTCTAGGAAAAGGTCTTCCCAAAGTAATAGGACAAGAAGCATTGTATTCAACATCCAAAACATAGAAATCAACAGGGACATAAGCATTGTTAACCATGACGAGAACATCATTAATACTCCCCATGAGTTTCTTCTTAGCATTATCATTGAGTGAGACATCTAAATAACAATCTTCCAATGGTGGCAAATCAAGCATTTCATAAATATTCCTAGGCATAATAGAGACACTAGAACCAAGATCACATGAATCTTTGAGGTCAAAGTCATTCACTTGAATATTAATAATGGGTTCCCAACTATCTTCTACTTTCCTAGGAATAGAAGCTTTGTGTTTTAGCTTCTCTTCCTTAATTTTCACAAGAGCATCTGTAATGTGTTTGGTGAAAGCAACATGCATATCACTAGCATCACGACTTCTAGCAAGCTTTTGCAAGAACATAATCACTTCAGAAATATTGCAACCATCAATATCAAAGTCAAACTTGGCATCACTAGTAGTAGGCTCAATAGGCTTAGGCATAGTAGGAGTAGGAATAGGGACTACTTGTGGTTTAGTGGTGATGGTGCACACACTATTGTTTCTATTAATTTCAGCTTCCCTTTCCCACTTAGCATGAAGTTGAGCTAACAGCCTAACATTTTCATCAATAGTGACTTGTATGGCATGAGCAGTAGCAAAGGTATTTTCCATAGTTTCAGGTTTGGCAGCCATTTTATTAATCAAAGAGGACTGAGCTTCAAACAAATAGGATATATTTTTCTCAACAGTTAAAAACTTTTCCTCTATAGTCTTATTGAAAATGGTTTGTTTGCTAATAAAGTATTTGAGCATGACTTCAAGTTCAGAGGGGGCACTTCTAGCATTATTGTAAGAGTTTCCATAGGAATTGCCATTATTAGGAGGATAAGGCCTATAATTGTTGTTGCTACTAAAATTGTTCATATAGGCACCGTTGTTGAAATTGTTGTTTCTAATGAAGTTCACATCAACTTGCTCTTCTTGAGCAACCAAAGAGGCTAAGGGAACACTATTAGGATCTAAAGGAGCTTTCCCATTAACAAGCATAGCCATAATAACATCAATCTTTTCACTCAAAGAGGAAGTTTCCTCAACAGAATTTACCTTCTTACCATGTGGAGCCTTCTCAACATGCCATTCAGAGTAGTTAACCATCGTATTATCAAGGAGCCTTGTTGCAGCACCCAAGGTGAGGCCCACAAAGGTATGTCCAGCAGCTGAATCCAACAGATTTCTTGAGGAGAAGTTCAAACCTGCATAAAAAGTCTGGATAATCATCCAAGCAGTGAGTCCATGAGTAGGGCAATTTTTAACCAAATATTTCATTCTTTCCCAAGCTGGAGCAACATGTTCACTATCAAGTTGTTTAAATTTCATAATATCACTTCTCATAAATATAATCTTAGCAGGAGGATAGTACTTTCCAATAAAAGCATCTTTGCACTTAGTCCAAGAATAAATACTATTTTTAGGAAAATAAAGCAACCATTCTTTAGCTTTTCCCCTCAAGGAGAAAGAAAAGCTTGAGCTTAATAATATCTCCATCTACATCCTTATACTTTTGCATCTCACAAAGTTCAACAAATCTATTAAGATGGGCAGCATGATCATCAGAACCAGCACCAGAAAATTGTTCTCTCATCACAAGATTCAACAAAGCAGGCTTAATTTCATAAAAGGTAGCATTAGGAGCAGGTGGAGCAATAGGTGTGCTAAGGAAATAATTGTTGTTGGTGCTAGTGAAGTCACACAACTTGGTGTTCTCAGCAGAGTTCATTTTGGCAAAGGTGGGCAAGCCAAAAACAGCAGCAACAGCTAGAGCAGGAACTAATTTTTTGTGTTTTTGAATAAAGCAAGCAATCCAAACTACACTAATTTTTTTTTTGAAAATAGGCAAACAAATCCAAGCAAAAGAAACAAAGTAAAGAGAAAGGAAGTGAAGGACTCCCCTAGTGAAGACGCCCTTATCCTCCCCGAAAACGGCGCGAGGAAAGCTTGATGCAGCGCTGAGTTGATGTAGGAGTGCTTCGTTGCGAACCCCAAGAGCAAGGTGTGAAGCAACACAACAACAAGTTTTCCCTCAATAAGAAACCGAGGTAATCGAACCAGTAGGAGGAAGGAAATGTCACACAGGTGTTGCAAGCAACGTGGAGACCTGCACAACACAAAATCAAGACTTTGCCCCAATGAATCAGTGAGGTTGTCAAGCTCACCGATTTGCTGTAACAAAGGATTAAACGTATGGTGTGGAAGGTAATGGTTTGCAGCAAGTACGCAAGTAACAGTGGAAGATGTATCAATGGTAAAGATAGGATCGGGGTCCATAGTTCACTAGAGTTTCTCTCCTTAGATAAACAACATGGCATGAAGGGTAAACAAATTGCAGCAGGGCAATTGACATGAATTGAGCAAGGCATAACAATGCAATTACTAGTCAGAAAGATCCTATGAGATTCGATTGGGCAATACAACAAGATACATAGACCGCCATCCAACATGCATAGAAATCTATGCAATGAAATTCAAGTTCATCACACATGCATAGATTGTGGGGGAGTTTGCTCTATATATTGTGGTTGTACCAACATCACATACTTATGTAGTATTTGATGTTGGGGCAACCGCTTTGGTCGTTAATTGTCATATTTAAACCCTCGCTAAGGGATTGTCATCAATTACCAAAATGGGGGAGATTGAAAGGGCATGTATGCCCCCATGTGTGGTTTTGGTAATTAATGACAATCTCTATAGACTAATGTGTAAATTGAGTTTCACTTGTAGGTTTGTCCATTGGCATCACTTGGGCCATGTGTTGGTCTCAAGCTTGAAAGATGAATAAATTTCCAGGGATTTGTGCCATTGGATTCATGAAGAAAGAAGGAGCTTGAAAGTTGATCAAGACAAGTGCAAAGAGTTGCATCAAGATGGATCAACCTCAAGAAGGGATGAAGAAGGGCAAGCTCAAGATGCGCCATCTCTAGTAGATCTAATGCTTGAAGCTTGCCATCCTCGTGATCATCGAGTGATGAAGACAAGTTCAAGAAGAGGTTTCCCCATGGAGTATGGGGGAGCAATTTGCAAGTCTTCATCAAGCAAGAGCGAGCAAGAGCAAACAAGAAAGGTGTTCCCACTTGAGAAGAACAAGACGGTCTACATCAAGTTCAAGTGGAATGCTCAAGGCAAAGGTATGATCTTGATAGGGCTTCTCTTTTGCCGGTCTCGTGTTGTTAGTTGGGAGACCGGGTTTAGGATAGATAGCCGTTCTATCAAGAGGGGCTCTCAAGCGGGTGTCTCGATCGCATCGCTCAGAGAGAGCTCAAACCTTTGCATTCATAGCATCATATTTCTTGGTTGTTATTTGGTTCTTGTCCATAAGATGATCTAGATCTTGTGGTCATCATCATAACAAGCTCTAGTTCATCAAATAAGGATTTCACTTGCATATCTTATTGCGGTTATTGATCTTGCGAGTTTTCCGGCTCCACACCTTGGGAGATACATCACATATATATATACTTGATATTTTCTCCCTTGGTTGTATCCAATATTTCACATTTTTTGGGTTCTACTTGGTTTTATCTTTCCAACAAAATTTGTTTCATCCCAATCGGAGTTTCCAAGCTCAACTTCTTGTGTTTTGGGTTTTGGAGGTTTTACCGGTTCATCGCTTCTAGAGAGGTCATATCTTTATCAATTTGGTTTTATACTTCCATGCTGGACTATTATGTTTCTTTGCATAATCTTGTAAAACTTTTCGTTCTCTTCAAAACGAGCCCAAGATCATCAAAAACAGAGTCCGGGATCAAAAGTTATTGAAGTTTTCGTGCAATGTTGTCCTGTGTTTTTTCTTGAGCGGAAGTTCCGGCCCAAGTTCCGACCCAAGTTCCGGTCTGGTTCAGTAACTTGTGTTTCTATTTGCCGGAAGTTCCGGTGGGAGGCCGGAAGTTCCGGTGGGGGCGCGAATCTGGCCCAAACGGTCAGTTTTTCCTTGTCCTATTTAAGGGGGGCTTCTTCCCCAATGGTTCCCTATCTTTTGAGCTCGTTTTTGCCCACCATTGTTGACCTATTTTATATCTCTTACTCCCTCTCCCTCCCATGATTCTTACATATTTTTGAGGGAAAAGTGAGAGGAGATCTAGATCTACAATCCCACCAAGTCAAATCCCTTCTTTGTGAAGGAATCATTGGGATCTAGATCTTGGAGAGTTTTGTGTTCTCCTCTTGTGTTCTTCCTCCCTTATTCCCCCAATAGCTTTTGTAGCTTTGTTGGAATTTGGGAGAGAAGGACTTGCCCTTGCATTTGGTGCATAGGTTTGAGTTCTCCTCTTGTGTTCTTCCTCCCTTATTCCTCCAATAGCTTTTGTAGCTTTGTTGGAATTTGGGAGAGAAGGATTTGTCCTTGCATTTGGTGCATAGGTTTGAGTTCTCCTCGGAGATTCGGCGAGTACAAGCTTGTGGGCTTGTTACTCTTGGGTTCTTGGAACCCTAGACGGTTGTGTGGTTGTATTGTTGACCTTTTGTGGTCTTGTAGCCTCTTGTGGCTTTGTTAGCCTTTTGTGGCATTGTAGCCTTTTGTGGCTTTGTTGTTGGGAGCCTCCAATTGAGTTGTGGAGTTAGCCCCAATCTTGTACGGGTTCGGTGACCGCCCTCAAGCGTCCCATAGTGGAGCAAGTGCCCGCCTTTTGTGGTGCGCACTTGGGAGAATAGGGTGAGCCTTTTGTGGCATCAGTGAGTTACGTGCTTCCGCATCCGGGGTGAGGCCTTGTGTGGCGTTGGGTGAGAATCGAGCTACCACACCTCGAGGTGAGCCATTTGTGGCGTTCGGAGAGCATTGCACCATCACACCTCTCCAACGGAGACGTAGCTTCTTTGGAAGTGAACTTCGGGAAACAAATCTTCGTCTCCGCGTCCATCGGTTATCTCTCAACCGAGCCCTTTACTTATGCACTTTACATTGTGATAGCCATCGTGCTTGAAGTATTTATTTCTTGCTATCACCTTGTTGCTTGTATTTCTTAGCATAGGTTGTTGGTGCACTTAGGTAAACTTAGTGGCTAGGTTTTGTGCTCAATAAATTAAACGTTAGTTTTATTCCGCATTTACTTGAGCCTAAACCGTAATATTTTTAAAAGCCTATTCACCCCCCCTCTAGGTGACTTCCTTTGTACTTTAACAAAGTGTGTAAGGTAAACAGTCCACATGTTCCATGAACAAGAGACCGTTGTTTTCTCCCTAGTGGCAACAACACATTTACAACCGAAGAGATTTCTGTCACTTCCCTTGGAAACTAGAGGCATGAACCCACTATCGAGCATAAATACCCCCTCTTGGAGTCACTAGCAACTACTTGGCCAAGATAGCTACTAACAACGGAGAGCATGCAAGATCACAAACAACACAGACATGATAGAATCATAAAGACAAAACCAATAATCAAACCAACATAATAATCTCAATATCCATCGGATCCCCGCAAACACAACATGCATGATTACAAATAGATTAGATCTTGATCAATAATGGAGCTCACAAGATCTATACATGAAAGCACAAAGGAGGAGATACAACCATCTAGCTACTACATGGACCCATAGTCCAAGGTGGTGTTGGAATTATGCCCTAGAGGCAATAATAAAGATGTTATTGTTATAATTCTTGTTCATGATAAAGTTTATATTCCATGCTAGAATTGTATTAAGCGGAAACTTTGATACTTGTGTGGTTTATGAACAACACCGTGTCCCTAGTACGCCTCTATGGACTAGCTCATTGATTAATGATGGTTAAGGTTTCCTAACCATAGACATGAGTTGTCGATTAATAATGAGATCATGTCATTAGGAGAATGATATGGTGGACAGACCCAAATCAAGCAGAGCAATTAGATCGTGTCTTCATGTTCATCTTTGCGAAGCTTTTTCTTATGTCAAATATTGTATTCCTTAGACCATGAGATAATGCAACTCCCTGGTATCGGAAGAAAGCTTTGAGGTCATCAAATGTCATCCTATGTGAGGGTGATCATAAAGGTGTCTCTCAGGTGATCGGAAAGTACTTGTTGGGTTGTATGTATCGAGATGGGATTTGTCCCTCCCAAGTCGGAGAGATATACTTCGGGCCCACTCGGTAATCGATATCAACACCGCTTGTAAGCACGTGGTTAAGGAGTTGATCACAAAGTGATATCGGATTACGGAATGAGTAAAGTACTTACCATGAACGAGATTGAACTAGGTATGCCGATGCCAATGATCGAATCTCGAGCAAGTAAAATATCGTGTGACGAAGGGAATATATATGGGATTAATTCAATCCTGGCATCGTGGTTCATCCGATATGATCATCGATGAATATGTGGGAGTCAATATGGGTTTCCAGATCCCGTTGTTGATTATTGATAGAAGATCATGTCTGCATATTCTCGAACCCGTAGGGTCACACACTTAACGTGTCTCGACGCTAGGATAGAATGGATAAAAGGTTTATGAGTTTTTGTTCGGAGTCTCAGATGAGATCCAGGACATCACGAGAGGTTCCGGAATGGTCCGGAGAATAAGATTCATATAAAGGAAAGCAGTTTTTGGATTTCAGAATCGTTTCGGAATGTTCGGTATTGTACCGGAAGGTTATATAAGCTTCCAGAGTGGGACCAACGTGGCTCCACTTGTCGGAGGGGTGCGTGGGCCTACAAGGGAGTGCCCTGGACGCATTGGGCCAGGGGCACAAGGCCCCATAGGCCCAGCCGGCCAAAACCCTAGGGGAAACCCTAGGAAACCTTCTAGAAGGGGGAGACTTGCCCCCCACTCCACCCTTGGGGCCGCCTCCTTAGGGCTTGGAGGAGGGGGCAAGGGGGCCGGCCATACCCCTATATAAGGTGGGCAGGGGGTGCACCCTCCCCTCACCCCAAACCCTAGCCGCCAGCTGCTGCCCTACCTCTCTCTCTCTCCCGAATGCGTGTAGGCGAAGCCCTGCAGCAGAAACTCTCCACCATAGCACCACGCCGTCGTGTTGTAGATCCAATCTATCTCTCCACCCCACTTGATGGACCGAGGAAGGAGGAGACGTCGCGGCACCGTACGTGTGCATCTCTCGGAGGCGCCGCCACTTGCGGCATAGGATCGGATCGGATCGGACCGCGAGGAGGAGACGGCGAGTATGACTACACCAACCACGTTCTGTTGAATGTTTCCGCTGTGCAATTTCTTCAAGGGTATGAAGATATCATCTATCCCTCTCATTGATTGCATCTCCTAGATTAGATCTTGGCTTTCCCGTTCGCATCCGTAGAAAATTTTGACTTACTATGCTACGAATCCCTTAAGTGGTATCAGAGCTAGATCTATGCGTAGATGTGTTTCACGAGTAGAACGCAACATGCTTGTTGCGGGCGTTGATGTTTTATTTTGCAAGCCTCTTGTTGTGTACTTCTTATGACGCGGGATAGTGAGATCGAAGTGGTCCAGGCCAACTTTACGCGACCTCGTTCGCGAGACCGGCTCCGCACTTGACGTGTGGCTTGTTCCATACATGCGGCTGGTGGATGCCAGTTTCTCTCACTATAGTTGTCATGGGATTTACACCGGATGTTGGCAACCATAATATCACCGTTATGGCTTTCCGTAGGTAAGAATCGTTATTAGCTTGTTACTCCCATAAGCCACGTAAAACATGCAACAACAAAGTAGAGGCGTCTAACTTGTTCTTGCAGGGAGTGTTTTGTGATATGGTATGGCCCAAGATGTGATGTGTATGTTGTATGCAATGACCATGTTTTGTAATATTTCACGACTTGCATGTCGATGAGTACACAACCGTCAGGAGCCATATGATTGTCTTTATAATTGTGTATGACCTGTGTGTTGACTTCTTGTACGCCATGTAATAGCTTCACCTTATTGCTAAGTAGTTAGCAATAGTTGTAGTTGCTATTCGTGGTGGAGGCAATCATGGTGGAGTGATGGAGATCATGCGGGCACGCATAAGATGGAGATCATTGCGCGAAGATTAGCTATATCATGTCACATAAAATTATATGCATGTGATGTTTATCCTTTTATGTATCTTATTATGCTTAGATCGCGACGATAGCATTATAAGATGATTCCTCACTTAAAGATCAAGATAAAATTGTGTTCTTCCCATGTATGCACCATTACGAAAGTTTGTCGTGTTCAAGCACCTCGTGATGATCGGGTGCTATAAACTCTATGTTCACATACAACGGGTGCAAGCCAGTTTTGCACATGCGGAAATACTTGGGTTTGACTTGACGAGCCAAGCATGTACAGACATGGCCTCGGAACACACGAACCGAAAGGTTAAGCATGAGTCATATGAATGATATGATCGACACTTAGTTGTCCACCATTGAAACCACATATCTTCTCATGAGGATCGAATTAGGTGTGGTGAATTTGTATCGTGTTCACTAAACAACTTGAGGGATGTTGAATTTAGTGGGAGTTCATCTAGTAATTTGATTAAGTTGAACTAGTTATCATGAACATAGTCTAAATTGTACTTGCAAAATTTTTAGATCAAATGGCTAAGTCCAACTTCAACTTCAACGTTTTTGCTGAGAAAGAAAAGATTAAGAACAATGGGTCTAACTTCACCAACTGGTTTCGCAATCTGAGAATCATTCTCGCTGGCGGACAAAAGGACTATGTCCTTGATAAAGCGCTAGGTGAAGCCCCTGCTATAGATGCGCTGGCTGATGAAAAAGCTGTTTATCAGTCGCGCAAAGATGATTATGGAGTGATTAAGAGTACCATGTTGTTTGCTATGGAATCAGACCTTCAAAATCGTTTTGAGGAGTTCGCCGGGCCCTTTGAGATACTTGAGGAACTGAAAACCATGTTTCAGACTCAGGCCCGTTCTGAGAGGTATGAGATCTCTGAGAAGTTCTTTAACTGCAAGATGGAGGAAGGGATTTCTGTTAGTGAGCACGCCATTAAGATGTCGGGCTACACTCAACGTCTTGAGAAACTGGACTGCAAGATTCCAGAAGAGCTCAAGATTGACAAAGTTATGCAATCATTCCCTCCTAGCTACAAAGGTTTTGTAGTTACTCACAATCAGATTGGTTCCACTGATACGATCACTGAGCTCTTCGCTAAGCTGAAAGCTGCGGAGGTGGATATCAAGAAAGATAATCATGTGTTGATGGTCAACAAGACCCCTAGCTTCAAGAAAGGTAAGGGTGCAAAGAAGTCCTTCAAGAAAGGCAGCGGCAAGCGCGTTTCCCCTACTGAGAAGAAGCTCAAGTCTGGACCTAAGCCGGACACTGAGTGCTTCTATTGCAAGGACAAGGGTCACTGGAAGCGCAACTGTCCGAAGTACTTAGCGGACAAGAAGGCTGGCACCATTAAAGGTATATTTGATATACATGTTATTGATGTTTACCTTACTAGCGCTCGTTGTAGTGCTTGGGTATTTGATACTGGTTCAGTTGCTAATATTTGTAACTCGAAACAGAAGCTACGAAATAGATGGCGGCTAGCAAAGGATGAGGTGACGATGCGCGTTGGCAACGGATCAAGAGTTTATGTGATGGCCGTCGGCACGCTCTCCTTAGTTTTACCTTCGGGATTAGTTTTAAACCTTAATAAATGTTATTATGTGCCTACATTGAGCATGAACATTATATCTGGATCGTGTTTATTGCAAGACGGATATTTATTTAAATCGGAGAATAATGGTTGTTCTATTTATATGAGTAACATCTTTTATGGTCATGCACCTGCGGTGAATGGTTTATTTCTTCTGAATCTCGAAAGCAATGAAACACACATCCATAACATTGAGGCTAAGAGATGCAAAGTAGATAGTGATAATTCGACTTATTTGTGGCACTGCCGTCTAGGTCATATTGGTGTAAAACGCATGAAGAAACTCCATTCTGATGGACTTTTGGAGTCTCTTGATTTTGAATCATTTGACATGTGCGAGTCGTGCCTCATGGGCAAGATGATCAAAACCCCGTTCTCCGGAATAATGGAGCGAGCAACGGACTTGTTGGAAATCATACATACCGATGTATGCGGACCAATGAGTGTTTCGACGCGCGGTGGATATCTCTATTTTCTCACTTTTACTGATGACTTAAGTAGATATGGGTATATCTATTTAATGAAACATAAATCTGAAACGTTTGAAAAGTTCAAAGAATTTCAGAACGAAGTGGAAAACCATCATAACAGGAAAATTAAATTTCTACGATCCGATCGTGGAGGTGAATATTTGAGTTATGATTTTCTCACGCATCTTAAAGCAAGCGGAATCGTTTCACAACTCACGCCACGAACACCACACGCAATGGTGTGTCGAACCATGAATCAAACTCTATTAGATATGGTGCGATCGATGATGTCTCTTCTGATTCGTTATCATTTTGGGGTTATGCATTAGAAACCGCTGCATTCACTTTAAATAGGGCACCATCTAAATCCGTTGAGACGACACCGTATGAACTGTGGTTTGGTGCTAAACCTAAGTTGTCGTTTCTTAAAGTTTGGGGATGCGAAGTTTACGTCAAGAAGTTGATGCCGGACAAGCTCGAACCCAAAGCGGAGAAATGCGTCTTCATAGGATACCCTAAGGAAACGATTGGGTATACCTTCTACCACAGATCCGGAAGCAAAGTGTTTGTCGCAAAGACGGATCCTTTCTTGAGAAGGAGTTTCTCTCGAAAGAAGTGAGTGGGAGGAAGGTAGAGCTAGACGAGGTTATTGAACCTTCTCTCGGGTTGGAGAGTAGCGCAACACCTAAAATTGTTCCAGTGTCGTCTGCACCAACAAGAGAGGAAGCTAATGACGAGGATCATGAAACTTCGAACGATGCTACTGCTGAACGTCGCAGGTCGACAAGGTCGCGTGCCACTCCTGAATGGTATGGCAACCCTATCTTAACTGTCTTGTTGGTAGACAACAGTGAACCTGTGAACTATGATGAAGCAATGATGAGCCCAGACTCTGATAAATGGCTAGAGGACATGAAATCCGAATTGGGATCCATGAGCGAAAACCAAGTATGGACTTTGGTGGACCCTCCTAGCGACCGTAAGGCCGTTGAGTGCAAATGGATTTTCAAGAAGAAAACGGACACGGATGGTAATGTTACTGTCTATAAAGCACGGCTTGTCGCAAAAGGGTTTCGGCAAGTTCAATGTGTTGACTATGATGATACTTTCTCTCCCGTAGCGATGTTTAAGTCCATTCGGATTTTATTAGCAATTTCTGCGTTTCATGATTATGAAATATGGCAGATGGATGTCAAGACTGCGTTCCTCAATGGCAACATTGATGAAGAGTTGTATATGATGAAGCCCGAAGGTTTTGTCGATCCTAAGGATGCTGATAAGGTGTGCAAACTTCAGCGTTCCATTTATGTACTGAAGCAAGCATCTCGGAGTTGGAACCTTCGTTTTGATCAAGTGATCAAGAGCTTTGGATTTGTTCCAAATTGCTACGAAGCTTGTATCTACAAGAAAGTGAGTGGGATCTCAGTGACATTTCTAGTACTATATGTGGATGACATATTGATTATTGGAAATGACATTGGTATGCTTAACGATGTGAAGAGTTATTTGAATAAATGTTTTTCAATGAAAGACCTATGAGAAGCTGCTTATATATTAGGCATCAAAATCTATAGAGATAGACAAAGACGCCTAATAGCTTTAAGCCAAAGTACATATCTAGACAAAGTTCTAAAAAGGTTCAGAATGGATAAGGCAAAGAAAGGTTCAGTGCCCATGTTGTCAGGTAAGATATTGAGCAAGGCTCAGTGTCCAGCTATGGTAAACGATAGATAAACCATGAGAAAAGTGCCATATGCCTCGGCCATAGGTTCTATCATGTATGCCATGCTGTGTATTAGACCGGATGTGTCCAATGCTCTTAGTTTGACGAGCAGATACCAAAGTGATCCAGGAGTGGAACACTGGACAGCCGTAAAGAACATCCTAAAGTAGTTAAATAGGACTAAATAAATGGTCTTGGTCTATGGAGGTGATGAGCAGCTCGTCATAAAAGGTTACGTCGACGCCAGTTTTGACACCAACCCGGATGATTCTAAATCTCAGACAGGATAAGTTTATATTTTGAATGGAGGAGCTGTGAGCTGGAGAAGCTGCAAGCAAAGCGTGATCGCGGGTTCTACAGTAGAATCGGAATACATGGCTACTAAAGAAGCGTCAAGTGAAGGAGTTTGGATCAGGAACTTCATCACTGAGCTTGGTGTGGTTCCAAGTGCCTTGGACCAACTGGAGATATTGTGCGACAACACTGGCGCCATAGCATTGGCTAAGAACCAAGATATCATCCAAAGACCAAGCACATCAACTGTCGATTTCATATAATTCAAGATTATATAACAGATGGAGATCTGAATATTAGGAAAGTACATACGGATCTGAATGTTGCAGATCCATTGACTAAACCTCTTCCACGTGCAAAACATGATCAGCACCTTAATACCATGGGTGTTAGATTGTTGCCAAATGTAAACTAGATTATTGACTCTAGTGCAAGTGGGAGACTGTTGGAATTATGCCCTAGAGGCAATAATAAAGATGTTATTGTTATAATTCTTGTTCATGATAAAGTTTATATTCCATGCTAGAATTGTATTAAGCGGAAACTTTGATACTTGTGTGGTTTATGAACAACACCGTGTCCCTAGTACGCCTCTATGGACTAGCTCATTGATTAATGATGGTTAAGGTTTCCTAACCATAGACATGAGTTGTCGATTAATAATGAGATCATGTCATTAGGAGAATGATATGGTGGACAGACCCAAATCAAGCAGAGCAATTAGATCGTGTCTTCGTGTTCATCTTTGCGAAGCTTTTTCTTATGTCAAATATTGTATTCCTTAGACCATGAGATAATGCAACTCCCTGGTATCGGAAGAAAGCTTTGAGGTCATCAAATGTCATCCTATGTGAGGGTGATCATAAAGGTGTCTCTCAGGTGATCGGAAAGTACTTGTTGGGTTGTATGTATCGAGATGGGATTTGTCCCTCCCAAGTCAGAGAGATATACTTCGGGCCCACTCGGTAATCGATATCAACACCGCTTGCAAGCACGTGGTTAAGGAGTTGATCACAAAGTGATATCGGATTACGGAATGAGTAAAGTACTTACCATGAACGAGATTGAACTAGGTATGCCGATACCAACGATCGAATCTCGAGCAAGTAAAATATCGTGTGACGAAGGGAATATATATGGGATTAATTCAATCCTGGCATCGTGGTTCATCTGATATGATCATCGATGAATATGTGGGAGTCAATATGGGTTTCCAGATCCCGTTGTTGATTATTGATAGAAGATCATGTCTGCATATTCTCGAACCCGTAGGGTCACACACTTAACGTGTCTTGACGCTAGGATAGAATGGATAAATGGTTTATGAGTTTTTTTCGGAGTCTCGGATGAGATCCAGGACATCACGAGAGGTTCCGGAATGGTCCGGAGAATAAGATTCATATGAATGAAAGCAGTTTTTGGATTTCGGAATTATTTCAGAATGTTCGGTATTGTACCGGAAGGTTATAGAAGCTTCCAGAGTGGGACCAACGTGGCTCCACTTGTCGGATGGGTGCGTGGGCCTACGAGGGAGTGCCCTGGACGCATTGGGCCAGGGGCACAAGGCCCCATAGGCCCAGCTTTTTAGAAGGGGGGAAGACTTGCCCCCCACTCCACCCTCGGGGCCGCCGCCCTAGGGCTTGGAGGAGGGGGCAAGGGGTCCGGCCAGCCCCCTATATAAGGTGGGCAGGGGGCGCACCCTCCCCTCACTCCAAACCCTAGCCGCCAGCTACTGCCCTACCTCTCTCTCTCTCTCTCTCTCTCTCTCTCTCTCTCTCTCTCTCTCTCTCTCTCTCCCGACTGCGTGTAGGCGAAGCCCTGCTGCATAAACTCTCCACCATAGCACCACACCGTCGTGTTGTAGATCCAATCTATCTCTCAACCCCACTTGCTGGACCGAGGAAGGAGGATACGTCGCGGCACCGTACGTGTGCATCTCTCGGAGGCGCCGCCACTTGCGGCGTAGGATCGGATCGGATGGCGAGGAGGAGACGACGAGTACGACTACACCAACCACGTTCTGTTGAACGTTTCCACTGTGCGATTTCTTCAAGGGTATGAAGATCTCATCTATCCCTCTCGTTGATTGCATCTCCTAGATTAGATCTTGGCTTTCCTATTCGCATCCGTAGAAAATTTTGATTTACTATGCTGCGAATCCCTTCAGGTGGAACTACTCACGCATAATACCGGAGAGAAGGACTCCGGGATGATCCTCCTCCAGCAGGGTGCCAGGAAGAACTTCAGACCCCCCCCGATCTAGGGACGATGGTGGTGGCGGCTACAGATAGTTTCGTGGAGATTTGATCGGGTGCTTAAGGTTTCTGCATCGGGGGCTTCTTATAGGCGAAGGGGGAGACCGAGGTGGTGTCTAGGGTGGACTTCTTGTTCCCCACAGAAAGTAATTGACTTTGACGTTTGTCCCGTCCAATTCCGAGAATATTTATTTACTAACTTTTCTAAAACCAAAAATAGCAGAAAACAGGCATCTGGCACTGTTGCAACTTGTTAGTAGGTTAGTACCAGAAAACATGTAAAAACACCTCAAAGTGTGGACAAGTAAAGCAAAGCAGATACTAAACAAGCATGGAGCATATAAAATTATAGATACGTTTCCAATGTATCAACTGGCGTGGAATGCCGAGATAAGCTTCGTCTGAAGCGCAGAGTTTTCCCCCAGCCATATATGTCCATGGAAACGAAACAATCCATCTAGCAATTCATAGACCTGTTCGTCCCGCCCGGACAGTGCCAGCTCTGTAAGAAAATGTTGTGCATCAGCATCTGTGGCATAGGAATTCAGGATCTCCTACATCCAAGCCGGTTGGACTGCAGAGCAAGCTTGAATCGCCATCAAGTGACCGACGCGAGAGAGAGCATCCGCAGCCTGATTTTCACTTCCTTGGCGATAAACGATCCGAAATCGAAGCCCCATCAGCCGAGCCATCGCCTTTCGCTGAAGTGGGGGACTAGAGTCTGATCCTCTAAATAGCACAAACTATGGTGGCCAGTTTTGATGTCAAATTCACCTCGCTGCAAGTACGAGCGCCATCGATCCACCGCCATGAGCAAGGCAAGAAATTCCTTTTCGTAGATGGAGAGCTGTCCATGGTTTTGACTCAGCGGTTTACTCAGAAAAGCCAAGGGATGATCATCTTGCATTAGAAACGCCCCAATTCCTGAATCACAAGCATCAGTCTGCACCACAAATTTCTTGTTGAAATCTAGTAATTGTAGTACCGGGGTAGAAATCATCGCTGTTTTCAAGGCCTGAAAAGCTTTTGTGGCCTGATTAGTCCAGTAAAACGCCTTTTTCTTCAGAAGGAGAGTGAGAGGGCAAGCAATGACAACATAATTACGGACGAATTTCCTATAGTAACATGACAACCCTAGAAAACCTCTCAGTTCGGTGACAGTAATGGGCTATAGCCAACTGATCATAACTTCCGTCTTTTTTGGATCTGTAGCAACTCCCTCACCAGTTACGGTGTGGTGTTTGATGTCATCAAAGCATCCTTCCGGTGATGGTGATTAGCATGATCTCATGGTCGAAGGAATTAGGTTACTATATATTAGAAAGCTTATAGCAAACGAACTATTAAAATGACTTGATCTTTATGCTACGCTTATCTATAGGAGTATGTCCATCACACCATTCTCCTAATGATATGATCTTGTTGTCAATAACATCTCAATGTTCATGATCGAGAAACCACTATAATCTATTAACCAACAAGCTAGTATTATAAAGAGGCTTTACTAGGGACTCTAATTTAGTTTACAAATCACACAAGTATTAATGTTTCCGGTTAATACTATTATAGCATGAATGTAAACATTTATCATAAACACAAAGATATAATACTTACCACTTTTATTATTGCCTATAGGGCATATCTCCAACAGTCTCCCACTTGCACTAGAGTCAACTAATCTAGATTACATGGTAATATACCGAACACCCATGGCGGTTTGGTGCTGGTCATGTTTTGCCCTCGGGAGAGGTTTAGTCAACGGATCCGCCACATTCAGATTTGTGTGTACTTTGCAAATCTTTATGTCACCATCTTGGACGTGCTCTCGAATAGCATGAAAACGTAGGTTGATGTGCTTCAGCTTCTTGTGTGACCTTGGTTCTTGCGCATTGGCTATGGCGCCCATGTTATCACAGTAGATAGACATTGGGTCCAGCGCACTTGGAACCACACCGAGCTCTATAATGAACTCTTTCATCCATATCGCCTCTTGTGAAGCCTCCGAAGCAGTTATGTATTCCGATTCAGTTCAATATCTCGCCACAACGCTTTGCTTTGCACTCCTCCAGCTAACTGCTGCACCATTCAAAGTAAATACGTATCCAGATTGAGATTTAGAATCATCCGGATCGGTGTTCCAACTAGCATCGGTGTAACCATTAACAACGAGATGTTCATCACCTCCATAAGAAAGAACCATATCCTTAGTTCTTCTCAAGTACTTAAGGATGTTTTTGACCGATGTCCAATGATCTACTCCTGGATCACTTTGATATCTGCTAGTCAAACTAACAGCATATGCAATGTCGGGTCTCATACATAGCATGGCATACATAAGAGATCCTATGGTTCAGGCATAGGGAGTCTTACTCATCCTTTCTCTATCTTATGTCGTTGCTGGACTTTGAGTTTTACTCAAGGTCGTATTGGGCAACATGGGCAAGAACCCTTTCTTGCTATCTTCCATTCCAAACCTCTTTAGAACTTTGTCCAAATATGTACTCTGAGACAATGATATTAGGCACCTCGATCTATCTCTATAAATCTTTATGCCTAATATGTAAGCTGCTTCGCCAAGATATTTCATTGAAAAACTATTATTCAAATAATCCTTGACACTATTAAGAAGGTCTACATCATTCCCAATCAACAATATGTCATCTACATATAGTATTAAGAATGCTACAGAGCTCCCACTCACTTTCTTGTAAATACAAGCTTCTCCATAAGTTTGTATAAAACCAAAGTTTTTGATTACCTTATCAAAACGTTGATTCCAACTTCGGGATGCTTGCTTAAATCCATATATGGACCGTTAAAGTTTGCATACCTTGTTAGCATCTTTAGGATCAACAAAACCTTTGGGTTGCATCATATACAACTCTTCATCAATGTCTCCATTGAGGAACGCCATTTTGACATCCATCTGCCATATCTCTTAATCATAATATGCAGTGATTGCTAAAATAATCGTCACAGACTTTAGCTTCACTACTGATGAGAAAGTCTCATCGTAGTTAACACCTTGAATTTGTCGAAACCCTTTTGCGACAAGTCGAGCTTTATAGACACTAACATTACCATCAGCATCTGTTTTCTTCTTGAAAATCCATTTGTTCTCGATGACCTTCCGCCATCCAAAGAAGTCCACCAAACTCCATACTTGGTTTTCGTACATGGATCCAATCTCGGATTTCATGGCTTCTTGCAATTTATTGGAATTTGGGCTCATCATCGCTTCCTCATATGTCGCAGGGTCATCGGTGTTGTCCACCAACATGACACTCATAACGGGATCATACCAATCAGGAGTGGTACGAGTTCTCGTTGACCTACGAGGTTCTGTAGTAACTTCAACTGAAGTTTCATGATCAACATCATTAGCTTCCTCTCTTATTGGTGCAGGCACCATAGGAACTACTTCCGGTGTTGCGCTACTCGCAAGTTCGAGAGAAGTTTCAACAACCTCGTCGAGTTCTACTTTCCTTCCAGTCACTTCTTTCGTGAGAAACTCCTTCTCTAGAAAGGATCCATTCTTGGCAACTAAGATTTTGCCCTCGGATCTATGATAGAAGGTATACCCAATAGTTTCCTTTGGGTATCCTATGAAGACGCATTTTTCCACTTTGGGTTCAAGCTTGTCAGGCTGTAACTTCTTTACATAAGCTTCATAACCCCAAACTTTAAGGAACGACAATTTAGGTTTCTTCCCAAACCATAACTCATACGGTGTCGTTTCAACGGATTTAGATGGTGCCCTATTTAAAGTGAATGCGGCTATTTCTAATGCATAACCCCAAAACAATAGCGGTAAATCTGTAAGTGACATCATAGAACGAACCATATCTAAGAGAGTTCGATTACGACGTTCGGACACACCATTATGATGTGGTGTTCCCGGCAGTGTCAATTGTGAAAGTATTCCGCATTTCTTCAAATGCTCGCCAAACTCGTAACTTATATATTCACCTCCACGATCAGATCGTAGAAATTTAATCTTCTTATTACGTTGATTCTCTACCTCACTTTGAAATTCCTTAAACTTCTCGAAAGTTTCGGACTTATGTTTCATGAAATAGATATACCCATATCTACTCAAGTCATCTGTGAAGGTAAGAACATAATGATAACCACCGCGCGATGCTACACTCATTGGGCCACACACATCGGTATGTATGATTTCCAATAAGTCCGTAGCTCGTTCCATCATCCCAGAAAATGGAGTCTTAGTCATTTTACCCATCAGACATGCTTCGCATCTTTCAAGTGATTCAAGAAGTCCATCGGAATGGCGTTTCTTCATACGCTTCACTCCAATATGACCAAGACGACAGTGCCGCATATAGGTTGAGTTATCGCTCAATTTAAAACGTTTAGCTTCAATGTTATTAATGTGTGTATTACTACAATAGAGATTCAATAAGAATAGACCATCTATTAAAGGTGCATGTGCATAAAGCATATTACTCATATAAATCGAACAACCATTATTCTCGGACTTAAACAAGTAATCGTCTCGCAATAAACATGATCCAGATATAATGTTCATGCTCAACGCAGGCACCAAATAACAATTATTTAAGTATAAAACTAATCTCGATGGTAGATGAAGAGGTAGCGTGCCGACCGTGATCACATCAACCTTTGATCCATTTCCAACGCGCATCGTCACCTCGTTCTTCGCTAGCTTCTGTTTATTCTGCAGTACCTATTTCGAGTTACAAATATGAGCAACCGAACCAGTATCAAATACCCAGGCACTACTACGAGTACTAGTGAGATACACATCAATAATATGTATATCGGATATACCTTTCTTCTTGATGTTGCCGTTCTTCAAATATGTCAAGTACTTTGGGCAATTCCGCTTCCAGTGACCTTCTCCCTTGCAGTAAAAGCACTTAGTATCAGGCTTAGGCCCAGCCTTGGTCTTCTTCATCGGTGCGGTAACTTTCTTACCACCCTTATTGAAGTGTCCCTTTTGCTTAGACTTGCCTTTCTTGAATTTGGTGGTCTTATTGACCATCAACACTTGGTGCTCTTTCTTGATCTCCACTTCTGCAGATTTTAACATGGAGAAGAGTTCTGGCAACTGCTTGTTCATGATTTGCATATTGTAGTTCATCACAAAGTTCTTGTAACTTGGTGGTAGTGATTGGAGGACACAGTAAATCCCCAAAGCATTAGGAATCACTATACCCAAGCTTTGGAGTTTGTTTGCGTGCCCAGAAATCTTAAGCACATGATCACTGACAGAGCTGCCCTCTTCCATCTTGCAGTTAAAGAACTTTTCAGAAGCCTCATAACTCTCAACTGTCGCGTGAGCCTCAAATATCATTTTGAGTTCACGGAAAATATCATGTGGGTCATGGTTCTCAAACCTTTTCTGAAGCTCCGATTCCAAACCATACAAGATAGTCCACTGAACTGTGGAGTACTGATTCTTCCGAGCGAGGAAAACATTCTTTACCTCATCGGTAGCATTAGCTGCAGGCGGGTCACCCAGCGGTGCATCTAGCACATAGGTCAAATTACCAGCATTAAGGACAATCCTCAAATTGCGGAACCAATCTGCGAAGTTACTTCCATTGTTTTTCAACCTTTCTTTCTCTAGGAACGCATTAAAATTGATGGTAGGGGCCGCCATTGATCTACAACATATTTGCAATAGTTTAGACTAAGTTTATGACAAATTGAGTTCTAATTAATAGTTGAATTAATCTAGGTGAAATCCCACTCAAAACAATATCCCTCAAATTGTTTTAGTGATCACACGAACCAAATCCATCACATCAAAACCGATCATCACGAGAGTTGATGTAGCTTCAATGGCGAACAATCAACATGTTCATCATATCTACTATATGACTCATGCTTTACCTTTCGGTGATACGTGTTCCGAGACCATGTCTGTACATGCTAGGCTCGTCAAGATCAAACCTTAGCTTCCGCATGAGCAAATATGGCTTGCTCATGTTGTATACACTCGCAGAATCTAACACACCCGATCATCACGTGGTGCTTCGAAACAACGAGCTTTAGCAACGGTTCTTACTAAGGATGAACACTTTAAAACTTGAAATTTTTGTGCTTGAGGGATCATCTTATAATGCTACCGTCGTGAACTAAGCAATACAAGATGCATAAAAGGATTAACATCACATGCAATTCATAATATGTGATATGATATGGCCTTTCTTCTTGTGCTTCCGATATCCATCTTCAAGCACGAATATGATCTCCATCATCACCGGTATGGCGTCAAGGTCAATGGCGCCGCTTCATGGTTGTCGTCCACCAGCATCAACTATTACAACTACTTTGAATAGACACGCAGGTCTTAATAGAATTTAAAAGACAACCATATGGCTCCTGCCGGTTGCAAACTTACAATAAGGAACATTGCATACATCATATATAATCACAATCATGGCCATATCACATCACAGCACACCCCTGCAAAACAAAGTTAGACGCCTCTAATTTTCTTTGCATATTTTACGTGGTTTGGGGATTTCAATGAGTGTCGTTCTAACTTACGAACAAGAACCACAACGTTGATGCTTGAACTATCAAGTGCCCGTTGTAAATTGAATCTATACTATGATGGGAGAGATAGACACCCGCAAAGCCACTTATGCAATACAAGTTGCATGTTAAGCGTGGAGCAAGTCTCATGAACGATGTCATGTAAGGTTAGCCCGGGCCGCTTCATCCCATCATACCGCAAGATGCAAAGTACACAAAAAGCAATTGATAATAAAAGCACCACCGCCCATAATGACCATTGTGTTCTACTCGTGCAACAGATCTATATATAGACACGTCTCTGATACCACTATAGGGGTTCGTAGCATGGAAAACAAAAAAATTCTATCGCATGCACACAAACAAGCCAAGATATATCTACTAGATTGTAGCAACGAGTCGATAGAAGCACTCACCCTCGAAGATTCCAAAGCGGTTAACGAGAGCAGATTCTCGCGGGTGATGTAGTCGTACACTTTCCGATCTCAAGATCGCGTGAAGCGATCCTTCCGCGCCATGCGTTAGCGCTTCAATCGGTCACACGTTTAGTACTCGATGAAGACCTTCCTCTCCCTTGTTCTAGCAGGCAGCAGAGGTTGTAGTTCTCCCCTTGTGAATCCGGCAGCACGACGACATGGTGTCGGGAGTAGAGGGAAGATCCCGCAGGGCTTCGCCTAAGCCAGTGCGAGTGAGGGTGGATTTAGGGTTTACCGGAAATCTAGGGTTTAGAAAACCGGGAGGAGGAGGAGGTGTCTGCGGCGGCTAGGGCGGAGGCTACGAGGCGGCGGCGGTGGCGAGCGATAGCGGCTGCTTAGATGCAGCTGGTGTGGGGGACGGCTTGGCTCTTGTGTGCTTTGGGGCAGCCCTCCCCTCTATTTATGAGAGGGGGGCAGCCTTGGGAGGGGTGGGTTTGAATCCAAACCCAAACCCAAGTTGGATTGTCACATCCCAAATTTTATATTTGGTTCTGCATATCATTCATGCCATTGCATCATACTCTTCCATGCAAAACCATCGATTGAAAGGATTCGGCAAAACACTATTTTCTAAACCCTACTCTATTTTACTACGAGGCTCCTGCGGGAGGTTCTACTAGGACTTGTGTTTTCCACCCTAGTATCCTAGTGGTTTCACTCATCCCTTGACCCTAGGTTGTTCCCCTCGATTTTACAAAAATTTAGGAACAAGAATCGCCTGATTCGGAGTTCGTGTGAAGGAGTTACGTAGGTTTTACTAAAATGCAAAAAGGAAAAAGGATTGGATCAAAAAGCGGCGCCACTGCCTCAGCCGCCCAGCCGGCCAACACCGCGCGCCTGCAGCGGATAGTATCCGCCGCCTTCCGACGCCACCGAGGTGGGTCCGTATCGATAGACCCCGTGGGGGCCACATAAGCGGACCCCACCGCGCGCCTCTCTCCCCACGCGCCACCCGCCCGCCTCGATCTCCGCCCGCTGCGCCATTGAACCGCGCCCGCACGCTGCCGCCCGCCGCCGCCGCCGCCGCCGCCACAGACGCCGCCGCTGCGCCGCCATCGCGCGCCGCTCAAGGCGCTGCCGCGCGCTACCGCCGCCGCCGGCCACGCGCCGACTCGCCACCGTCCCACGCTGACCACCTCTCCCTCTCCGCGCAGGACCCGCCGCCGACCACCGCCGCCAGGAGACGCCACCACCACCGGAGGACCTCGTCGCCGCCGGCGGCGAGCACCGTCTCGCCTCCTTGCTCCCTGGCCGCCGATCTGCGATCCAACGGCCCAGATCGGCCGTTGACCGGTCAGCCCCAGGCGCTGACTAGTCAAACGCACAGTCAGCAGCCACGTGGGCCAGTCAACAGACACAGTTGACTGGGTATTTTCTTTAATCGATTTAATTGGCAGATTTTCGTAGAAACTTGTAAATTGCGTAGAAATTAATCCGCTAGGCCAAAAATTGCAAATAAAATATGTGTAGATTCAGTAAGTCGTGTCGAATCTTGATGTACCATTGTTTCACACTTTTGCAGCGAGATTTAGTACAGTTTAATCAATTGAGTTAATGGCCTTTTTGGAGTAATTAATTCGTAGAAAAAGATCTGTAACTCCAAAAATTGTGTATAATATGTCCCCAGATTCATTAGAACGAGGGGAATCTCATCGTGAATGAGAACGATAGGCTTATAGTAAAAACTTCTGCAGAAACTGTCTAGTGGCGTTCTGCAGTGTTTTAATTATTCAGGGAGTTTTATAATTCGTTTTTGAGTAATTCCAATTGGTACTGTTTCTAAATAGCAATGCCTATGCGGTAGAATTTTCCCAAGATTTTACAAACAGTATACTACCGGTAGTGAATTAATTGGGTTCCAGCTCTAGTTTTGAGTATTATATTTTGCATAATAGTTTTCCTTGCGCTAAAACTATTTTCCATGCATGCAATCAGTACCTCTACTGATTATTATTATGTGGTGTTTCTGTAGCATCACCCCACTTGTCATGCATGCATTCATGCATCATCTTTGTTGCATATGCTTGTGGATTGTTTGTTTATGATTGCAATTGTATCGTGTAGATTGTGACGAGTGCAACGCTTGCTCGTGTGTGGATTGTTCTTCCGACCGCTACAACCAATACAAGTAGATGCTATTTTGTTCATGATATTGTCCTACTATTTTCTATGCATTGTCGTGTGTTTTGTAGACACATGTGTAGGATGATACTATCGCTATGCTATGTCCTATTATGTGGTAGGGCCTTCCTTGTAGATGAACCACCGTTGGTAGATGTGCTTAGCCATGCTATAACGTACGAGGGCTAGGTTACATCACTGAGACTTGTTTCTAAAAGTATTGGTTTGTGAAAGCTAAAACAACCTAATCAATGAATCTCCTGGGTGTGATGGGATTGATATTTTTGGTGGTTTCATTGCGGAAAGGCACCCAGGCATCAAGAGAGAATGATTGGATTCTTTATTTTTGTAGCTTACGTGTACAACCATGTGCCAATAATGAAATGAGCGGTTGGTTGGACTTAGTAGGTTGTGGTAACCCGAACCCGCGTATCCAGAGATGTAGAATTTTGGTAGGTTGGACCAGTGCGCGTCGGAATTGGGGAGCTACTTCCCGAATAGTCTCTTCTTGGACTTCTCCCTATCATCACCCAAAATGAGAGTGATGGTACGAGATGGGCTGGCCAAGTCACATGGGTAAAGTGTACTAACCCCTGCAGGGTGTGTAATCTAATCGATTAGCCGTGTCCCCGGTTATGGACAACTGAGATACTTGATATTGAATTCCATGACATGTTTCTCGCTCATTCCAATTTCATAATTGTTTTAATGTTGATGGGTTAACTTAATTGGGATCTTTTCAAAGAAAATCAAAAACTGTTTATGAAAGTAGGACAAAGGTATTTGCAAATGCAAGCCAGACACAGCTCCACTTGCCAAATATGCATGTAGATGTTAGCACTATTGTCTCCTTTACTAGCTCTACTTGCCATAAATTCCATGTAGTGACCCTTCGGGGCTGCTACGTTTCATGTTGCAGGTTATTCCGATTCTGAGTAATCGATATAGGCCACGGTACTCCACTCGGCACTTTTGCACTTGTGGGCAATTTGAAGAATGGAGGATTTACTTTATTTATGTTGCTACCTGAATAATTTGAGCTAGCCTTGGGCTAAGCTTTTATTATAATAATGGTACTCTGGATCTTCGTTATTCATGATACACTGATATTTTGCTATGTTATTCATCTTATTCTATTGTGGGCCAATGAACCGATCCAGGGATTGGCATGTCACATAGAAGCCTCGGTCTTTTCAGAACCGCGGTGTTACAAGATGGTATCAGAGCCCGTGTGTCGACTGTAGGATCGTGACCTAGGATTGGATTAGGAAGCCATAGATTTATTAAAGCCTATATTAACTCTGCCTTTCATCTTATGCCTTTCAGTCTCGTAAATTCTTATCATATGCTATTCTCACACTTTCCTCTTTAAATTGATAGATGGGAGAAGTCAGGACTGAGTATGCCACCATGGAGTCACCAAGGCCCTTTGCAAGGCAGTTAGCACAGCTCTCGCAGTCATTGGGATTGGCACTGCCCATGTTCAAGGGAAGAAGGTTGTACACCTATGGATATGGTGAGGATGCATGGGAGATCACCACCTTCATATTCAGAGACGCCGCCTTACCAAACCCTGTGCACCTGATCTACACCAAGACATACTGCAACTGGGGACTTGGAATCAACTTGGCCATACATGAAGCCCTGTCTCGCCAGTGCCATCAAGTCCGACACTTGCTGCCAGCAGATTCACCCTACCGTGACTATGGGAGGCGTGATGAATATGGGCACGTTGTGGTTACCCCGGGCGACAGGAACAACATGCCGCCCCGTCGGAGGCACATAGAGGACATGGAAAGGGAGAATGGAGCTCTAGCTGAGAAAGTGATGATGATAAAGGAGATTGCAGATTTTGCTAGCAATGGTATGGTGGTCCAAGGACAGGAGATTGACACCCTGCATGAAGATGTGGGAGTTTTGGAGAATGCCCTGATAGCCAGAGATGCAACCATAGCTCATCTTCATGGTATTGTGCAGGAGAACACCCAGAACATACAACAGTTGCAAGGGACCGTCCAGGAAAGGGATCAAACTATTGAAGCTATGACAGCCCAGATTGCCGATCTCCAAGCACGGCTAAATCCACCCTCTGATGATGACAATGGAGATGATGGCAACAATGGGGATGATGATGATAGTGGGAACGATGATGATGATGAGGACGAGGATGATAATGATGGAAACGATGATGGTGGAGGAGATGAAGTCATTGCGATTAAAATGAGAGTGCAGAAGAAGAGGAGGATCCAGAAGAGGTGGAGTTTGAGATATCAAGTGATGATTCAGGAGAAGTGTACACTCCGCCGCCATGGTTGAACCGTGGACCGAAGCGCCAACGCATGAGTGCAAGGACCTACCGCAACCTCTTCAAGAAGTAGATAGAAGTCCACCAATTAGTCCTCGTTAGGTAAATTCGTTTGGATTAGTCTCGATCAATGTGAAACTTAATTACGGTTAGTTTAAGAGTGTTTAGTTGCTTATTTGTGTACTCCAATATCCCAGGAATCATTTGTGCGAATTTTATGAAAGAGTTATGGCAAGTTTGGTTAACATCTGTGTTATTTTCGCTGTAGTTTTCTGTTGATACAGCAGTACTGTACGATTTTCATATTTTTCTGGTAACTGGGAAAAATCTGAAAAAAATAGGGCTGGTGCGAAACTCTCTGTACTGTATGTGCAAAAATCAGCTAAATTTTCTGACGAGTCTAAGTCAGGTAGAAAAATTCGTGAACGCTGCTGGACTGTTCTGGCAGATTGCTGTTTTTGTTGCTTAGTTGATCAACTGTTTAGTTAACCATTGCCAACTCTTGTAAAACTATTTTAGTAGGTATATACTGCTAGGATAACCCCTGGGATGTTGCTGGATCACTTGTTTGTTGATGTGTTGCATGCTTGAGATTGTCTGCTATTGATTGTTGTTGTTTGATCATAATGCATGGGTAGAATCCTATTATCGTAGTTGATTCTCTCTAAACTTACTTGTGCTGAACCGCAGATGCCTCCCCGCCGTCAACCCACTGAATTGGAGAAGCTCATGGCAGCTCAGGCACAGCTGACCCAAGTTATGACTCAGTTCATGGAAGCTCACAACAACAACAACAACAACAACAACAACAATGGAAACAACCAACCCCAGGGAGATGCTCTCACCAGATTTCTGAGGCTAAGGCCAGCTAAGTTCTCTACTGCAACGGAACCAATGGTTGCTCTTGACTGGTTACGTTCAGTCAACAAGGATCCGTAGCTTGGATGCATGGATGCGAGAAGGTGAGGTTTGCCGCTCACCTCTTGGAGGGACCAGCCGCTTGGTGGGACACTTTTCAGATCACCCACCATGGATACCGTGACTTGGGCAATGTTTGAGGAAGGTTTCAGGACCAACCACGTGTCTTCGTGGAGTTCGAGCACGAAGAGGAAGGAGTTCCACAACTTGCGCCAAACCAACCGCACTGTGGCTGAGTACATTGAGGAGTTCAACAACCTGTCCCGTTATGCACCTGAGGATGTTGACACTGATGCAAAAAGGAGGGAAAGATTCCTGGATGGCCTCAATGATGAGCTTTCAGTGCAGCTACTAGTGGTTTACTGCCCCACTTTCCAGGAGCTTATGGACAAGGCCAGGATCTTGGAAGGGAAGCACAAGCAGGTGGAGAACCGCAAGAGGAAGAGTAACAATCACCACTCTGGTTCACACCACAAGTCTCGCACTTCATATGATGGATACTCCAAGCATGGAGGGACTGACTATGGGAGCCATGATCGCAACCGCCATGGGGGCGATGGACATCGCCATGACAACCACAAGAGCAACCACCACAGCCACAATGGAGGACACTCTCACCACTCTGGAGGACACGGTGGACATGACCGCAACCGCGATCGCAGCTTTGTGAAGAAGGATCTGAGTGAGGTGACATGCTTCAAGTGTAAACAGAAGGGACACTATGCTGACAACTGTCCAGAGAGGAAAGGGCTGAAGCCAACCAACAACGAGAAGGCCATAGTGAACCACATGAATGTGGAGGAGATCCCAGATGAGCCTGACCTTATGATTGGTAAGTTTCCAATCAACACTCACCCTGCACTTATACTTTTCGATACTGGTGCATCGCATTCATTCATATCAAGGGCATTTGTGGATAAGTATAAGTTACCTACTGAGTCTATGAAAGGGTCTATTAGAGTGAGTTCACCTGGAGGAGATATGATAGCTAGCGCGGGATGCCGCGGCTTGACTGTGAGGATTGGAACACACAACTTCATTGCACATCTAGTAGTGTTGGAGTCACAAGGGTTGGATGTTATTCTGGGCATGGATTGGATGTCTATGCATGGGGGACACATAGATTGTGCACAACGAGCTGTTTCGCTTAAAACCCCGGATGGCAAGAGAATTAGATTCAAGTCAGCTACGCGACCGGGAAGATGTAAACTGAATTATCTTAAGGGGGTTAGCATGGATACTGTGCCTGTGATTAAGGATTACCCCGATGTGTTTCCGGAAGAGCTGCCAGGAATGCCACCTGACAGAGCGGTAGAGTTCCTCATCGACCTGATGCCGGGAACATGACCTATAGCAAAGAGACCATATAAGATGGATGTGGATGAGCTGAAGGAATTGAAGAAGCAGCTGAAGGAGCAGTTGGACAAGGGATTCATTCAGCCTAGTTCGTCGTCATGGGGAGCACCTGTTCTGTTTGTGGAGAAGAAAGACAGCAGCAAGAGATTAGTGGTGGACTATCGCTCGCTGAATGAAGTGACTATCAAGAACAAATACCCCCTGCCGAACATAAATGATTTGTTTGATCAACTGGAAGGAGCAAAGGTGTTCAGCAAGATTAATCTGCGATCAGGCTACTTCCAATTGAAGATCCGGGAGGAGGACGTACCAAAAACCGCCTTCACCACTAGGTATGGTTTATATGAGTATACAGTTATGTCTTTTGGACTAACGAATGCCCCGGCATATTTCATGACCATGATGAACAAGGTATTTTATGGAGTACTTGGACAAGTTAGTGGTGGTGTTTATTGATGACATACTGATATATTCCAAGGATGATGCTGAGCATTAGAAGCATCTGCGACTGATTATGGAGAAGCTGAGGGAACACAAGCTGTATGCCAAATTCAGCAAGTGTGAATTCTGGCTTAACACTGATGGTTTTCTTGGACACGTAGTGTCAGGAGAAGGAGTCGCTGTGGATCCAAGCAAAGTGACTGCAGTGACAGAATGGGAAGCACCCAAGAATGTAGGAGAGATACAAAGCTTTTTGGGACTTGCTGGATATTACAGGAGGTTCATTGAAAACTTCTCCAAGATTGCTAAGCCGATGACTGAACTTCTAAAGAAGGAGAGGAAGTTTGAATGGACGGACGTGTGTGAAGCCAGCTTTCAGGAACTGAAGTGTCGACTAGTAAGCGCACCTGTTCTGTGTTTACCAGACCTTCAGAAGGATTTCCAAGTGTACTGTGATGCTTCTCGACAGGGACTTGGGAGTGTACTGATGCAAGATGGGAGAGTAGTGTCATATGTCTCGCGGCAACTCAAGCACCATGAGCGGAATTACCCCACACACGACTTGGAGTTAGCGTCAGTGGTTCATGCGCTCAAGGTATGGAGGCATTAATTAATGGGAAAACACTGTGATGTGTACACCGACCACAAGAGCCTGAAGTACATATTTACACAGAAGGAACTGAACATGAGACAAAGGAGATGGTTGGAACTTATCAAGGACTATGATATGAATCTGCAATACCACCCAGGAAAGGCCAATGTAGTAGCAGATGCTCTGAGCCGGAAGGTCTATGCCAATGGATTGACAATTGGGGAATTGCCTGAGGATTTGTGCAAGCAGTTCAAGGACCTTAGACTGGAGGTAGCATCTGAAGGGTACTTGGCAACAATGGAAGTCCAACCAACGCTACAAGACAGAATCAGGAAGGCTCAAGTGGGAGACAAAGAGATAGATGAAATAAGGGAAAAGATGAAGGAGGATCGAGCAAGGGAATTCCGCGAGGATGAACAAGGAACCTTGTGGTATGGAGATCGTTTGTGCGTCTCCAACGATCCCGAGATAAGGAAGTTGATTCTGCAGGAAGCTCATGACTCGCCGTACTCTATACATCCGGGCAATACGAAGATGTATATGGACCTAAAGGACAGATTCTGGTGGAACAACATGAAAGGAGACATCGCAGAGCATATTGCCCTATGTGATGTATGTAGCCGAGTGAAAGCGGAACACCAGAAGCCAGCAGGACTGCTACAGCCATTGCCCGTGCCAGAATGGAAGTGGGATAGAGTGGGGATGGATTTTATCACAGGATTGCCCAGGACCAGGTCAGGATATGACTCCATTTGGGTAGTGGTCGACCATTTGACCAAGGTAGCCCACTTTATACCGGTAAAGACAACCTATACGAGTGCAAAGTTGGCCAAGATTTATATGGACAGAATTGTGTGCCTACATGGGGTTCCCAAGAGTATTGTATCAGATAGAGGCACCCAATTTACCTCACACTTCTGGCGCCAGCTGCACGAGTCACTTGGTACTAGATTGGAGTTCAGCACAACGTTTCACCCACAGACTAATGGACAGACCGAGAGAGTGAATCGGATTTTGGAATACATGCTGAGAGCTTGCGCCTTGGCTCATGGTTCTAGTTGGGATGAGAATTTGCCATATGCTGAGTTTTCCTACAACAACAGCTATCAAACCAGCATCAAGACGTCACCGTTCGATGTGCTATATGGGAAACGGTGCCAGACACCATTACTATGGGATGGAGTAGGAGAATGTCAGTTGTTTGGACCTGATTTGATCAAGGACGCTGAGGAGAAGGTCGCCTTGATTAGGGACAGGCTGAAGGTAGCACAATCAAGGTAGAAGAGCTACGCTGACGCCAAGCGCAAGGAAGTGGTGTATGAGATAGGCGATAGAGCATACCTCAGAGTGTCGCCACTTCGTGGAATCAAGAGATTTGGAATTAAGGGTAAGCTGGCACCTCGATTTATTGGACCGTATCGGGTATTAGCACGCAACGGAGAAGTTGCTTATCAGTTGGAGTTGCCAGAGACTCTGACCGCTGTTCATAATGTGTTCCACGTATCCCAGCTAAAGAAGTGCCATCCGGAGATGGTGGATACACCATTAAGAGACACTGTGCCACTAGAAGAGGTTCAGCTTGAGAATGACTTGACCTATGAGGAGAAGACGGTCAAGATTCTGGAGACAGCGGAGAGGATTACCCGTACCAAGACGATCAGGTTTTGCAAGGTACAGTGGAGCCACCACACCGAAGAGGAAGCCACTTGGGAGCGTGAGGATGACATCCGAGAGGACTACCCACACCTATTTGCTAGCCGCACCGAATCTCGGGGACAGGATTCATCTTAAGGGGGTTAGTCTTGTCACATCCCAAATATTAGATTTGGTTCTGCATATCATTCATGCCATTGCATCATACTCTTCCATGCAAAACCATCGATTGAAAGGATTCGGAAAAACACTATTTTCTAAACCCTAATCTATTTTACTACGAGCTCCTACGGGAGGTTCTACTAGGACTTGTGTTTTCCACCCTTGTATCCTAGTGGTTTCACTCATCCCTTGACCCTAGGTTGTTCCCCTCGATTTTACAAAAAATTAGGAACAAGAATCGCCTGATTCGGAGTTCGTATGAAGGAGTTACGGAGGTTTTACTAAAATGCAAAAAGGAAAAAGGATTGGATAAAAAAGCGCGCCACCTCCCGGGCCTTGACCACGCCGCCCATGGCAGCGGCCAGATAGTATCCGCCGCCTCCCCAGCGACGGCCCACCGACAGGTGGGTCCGTATCCGGATAGGACCCCGCGTGGGGGCCCCACATAAGCGTGGACCCCACCCCGCCGCCGCCTCGATCCGCCCGCCCCGCCGCCTTTGGGAATCGCTGCCGCGCCACCGCGTCGCTTCGCCTGCAGACGCCGCCCGCATACACCTCGCGCCGCCGCCGCGCTGGCCACTGCCGCCACCGCCCTTGACCACCTCTCTCTCACAGACTCCGCCGACCACCGCCGCCGCCGGTGAGCACCGCCTCGCCTCCTTGCTCCCTGGCCGCCGATCTGCGATCCAACGGCCCAGATCGGCCGTTGACCGATCAGCCCCAGGCGCTGACTAGTCAAACGCACAGTCGGCCAACCACGTGGGCGATCCAGCATACGATTGATCGGGTATTTTCTTTAATCGATTTAATTGGCAGATTTTTGTAGAAACTTGTAAATTACGTAGAAATTAATCCGCTAGGCCAAAAATTGCAAATAAAATATATGTAGATTCAGTAAGTCGTGTAGAATCTTGATGTACCATTGTTTCATACTTTTGCAGCGAGATTTAGTACAGTTTAATCAATTGAGTTAATGGCCTTTTTGGAGTAATTAATTTGTAGAAAAAGATCTGTAACTCCAAAAATTGCGTATAATATGTCCCCAGATTCAGTAGAACGAGGGGAATCTCATCATGAATTAAAAGGATAGGCTTACAGTAAAAACTTCTGCAGAAACTGTCTAGTGGCGTTCTGCAGTGTTTTAATTATTCAAGGAGTTTTATAATTCCTTTTTGAGTAATTCCAATTGTTACTGTTTCTAAATAGCAATGCCTATGCCGTAGAATTTTCCCAATATTTTACAAATAGTATACTACCAGTAGTGAATTAATTGGGTTCTAGCTCTAGTTTTGAGTATTATATTTTGCATAATAGTTTTCCTTGCGCTAAAACTATTTTCCATGCATGCAATCAGTACCTCTACTGATTATTATTATGTGGTGTTGCTGTAGCGTCACCCCACTTGTCATGCATGCATTCATGCATCATGTTTGTTGCATATGCTTGTGGATTGTTTGTTTATGATTGCAATTTTATCGTGTAGATTGTGACGAGTGCAACGCTTGCTCGTGTGTGGATTGTTCTTCCGACCGCTACAACCAATGCAAGTAGATGCTATTTTGTTCATGATATTGTCCTACTATTTTCTATGCATTGTCGTGTATTTTGTAGACGCATGTGTAGGATGATACTATCGCTATGCTATGTCCTATTATGTGGTAGGGCCTTCCTTGTAGATGAACCACCGTTGGTAGATGTGCTTAGCCATGCTATAACGTACGAGGGCTGGGTTACATCACTGAGACTTGTTTCTAAAAGTATTGGTGTGTGAAAGCTAAAACAACCTAATCAATGAATCTCCTGGGTGTGATGAGATTGATATTTTTGGTGGTTTCATTGCGGAAAGGCACCCAGGCATCAAGAGAGAATGATTGGATTCTTTATTTTTGTAGCTTACGTGTACAACCATGTGCCAATAATGAAATGGGCGGTTGGTTGGACTTAGTAGGTTGTGGTAACCCGAACCCGCGTATCCAGAGATGTAGAATTTTGGTAGGTTGGACCGGTGCGCGTCGGGATTGGGGAGCTACTTCCCGAACAGTCTCTTCTTGGACTTCTCCCTATCATCACCCAAAATGAGAGTGATGGTACGAGCTGGGCTGGCCAAGTCACATGGGTAAAGTGTACTAACCCCTGCAGGGTGTGTAATCTAATCGATTAGCCGTGTCCCCGGTTATGGACAACTGAGATACTTGATATTGAATTCCATGACATGTTTCTCGCTCATTCTAATTTCATAATTGTTTTAATGTTGATGGGTTAACTTAATTGGGATCTTTTCAAAGAAAATCAAAAACTGTTTATGAAAGTAGGACAAAGGTATTTGCAAATGCAAGCCAGACACAGCTCCACTTGCCAAATATGCATGTAGATGTTAGCACTATTGTCTCCTTTACTAGCTCTACTTGCCATACATTCCATGTATTGACCCTTCGGGGCTGCTACGTTTCATGTTGCAGGTTATTCCGATTCTGAGTAATCGATATAGGCCACGGTACTCCACTCGGCACTTGTTCACTTGTGGGCAATTTGAAGAATGGAGGATTTACTTTATTTATGTTGCTACCTGAATAATTTGAGCTAGCCTTGGGCTAAGCTTTTATTGTAATAATGGTACTCTGGATCTTCGTTATTCATGATACACGGATATTTTGCTATGTTATTCATCTTATTCTATTGTGGGCCAATGAACCGATCCAGGGATTGGCATGCCACATTGAAGCCTCGGTCTTTTCAGAACCGCGGTGTTACATGGATTGAGAGGACTTGTTTCTTCTCCCACTAGGAAACCATTGTTCCAGTTTGACTTTTCAAACTTCCCGTTTGACTTTCAATTTAGAGCTTTAATTCTCTCTTGCAAATGCCCACACCAAGTGACCTAGGATATGATCCAATCATTCAACTTACCCATGACACATTCGTGGTCCATTCCCCTTCCGGTTCGATGAACCTTCTAGAACCTCTCCGATGAAAACATCGGAATCTTTCTCGAACTCCGGAATCGGACTTTCCTTATATGAATCTTATTCTCCGGACCATTCTGGATCTCCTCGTGATATCCCGGATCCCATCCGACACTCCAAACAACAATCGGTATCCCTACTAGCATTCCATATCTACTAAACAACATCGAATCCTTAAGTGTGTCTCCCTACGGTTCGTGAATTATGCGGACATGACTGAGACACTTCTCTGACCAATAACCAATAGAGGAATCTGGAAATTCATATGGCTCCCACATATTTCTATGATTACTTTGCGATCGAATGAACCACTTACATACGATACCAATTTCCCTTTGTCTCACGATAGTTTACTTATCCAAGGTTTTGATCGTCGGTATCTCTGCATACCTAGTTCAACCTCGTTACCGATAAGTACTCTTTTCTCGTTCCTGTGATATGTGATCCCTTGTGAGTCAGTCACATGCTTGCAAGCCAATTTGATGACATTCCACCGAGAGGGCCCAGAGTATATCTATCTGTCATATGGATGGACAAATCCCACTCTTGATCCATGTGCCTCAACCCATACTTTCTGAACACTCAATGCCACCTTTATAGCCACCTAGTTACGGTGTGGTGTTTGATGTCATCAAAGCATCCTTCCGGTGATGGTGATTAGCATGATCTCATGGTCGAAGGAATTAGGTTACTATGTATCAGAAAGCTTATAGCAAACAAACTATTAAAATGACTTGATCTTTATGCTACGCTTATCTATAGGAGTATGTCCATCACACCATTCTCCTAATGATATGATCTTGTTGTCAATAACATCTCAATGTTCATGATCGAGAAACCACGATCATCTATTAACCAACAAGCTAGTATTATAAAGAGGCTTTACTAGGGACTCTAATTTAGTTTACAAATCACACAAGTATTAACGTTTCTGGTTAATACTATTATAGCATGAATGTAAACATTTATCATAAACACAAATTTATAATAATAACCACTTTTATTATTACCTCTAGGGCATATCTCCAACACTAGGACACTATCCACTCGTCCTCTCATTGTGCACCGGCCCAAGGCACTCAAGATCAAGAAGCATGCTAAACCCCGCATTGTGGCGGAAGAGGATGACTCTAAGGATGCTGACAGTGGTCGTGACACAGACTATGTTGTCTCCCGCTGTAAGAATGCCAAGCCCTCTTGGGCCAAGAGGATGGAGGCCAAGCTCAAGAAGATTTTCTACTTCCAAGTTGACAACCAGAAGCACATGTATGATGCACATGTGTATGCTAAGAAAGCTAGTGCTCGGCAGAAGGACATGATGGAAGCCCAAGGTTTGACCGTCTCCGAGGGGTCCAAGACCAACATCACCCCTGAAGACCAATGGATCTCTCAGCACAGCCAGTGGGACGATGATGTCTCTTCCTCGCACCGCGCTCCACCCCCCTATGAGGAGGACTTTGATGATGATGAGGAGGAGGATTGACTGTCGGGATGTTAGTCTTGCACTTGTCCCTTTTTGGTGCCTCGATGCCAAAGGGGAGAAGTTGCACTTTAGGCACGGGTGTTGCATGGGAAGTCACAAGCTCGTTCTTACTTTGATCCTTTTATTGCCTGTGAACTTTTATTTCCTTCTATTTTATGTGTGAACTCTATGTATTGTTGAGACTATGTGGTTATGTCGTGGATCCATCTTGTGAGACTATGTGGTTTATGTCATGGATCCATCTTGTGATGATATGCGTTATCCATTTTCTATATATTTATCATCACAAGTTATTGTGCAAAGGTATGGTTTCAAATGCTAGTATCTATATTTGTGCACTTATGTTGGGTTGGTAAAATAGAGGGGGAGGTTTGACTCTATTCATATAGGGGGAGCCCCTTCTCTATTTTACAAATGCCATGAGTATCTTTATAAAATAATCTTGCAAAAGTGTGTTGTCATCAAACACCAAAAAGGGGGAGATTGAAAGAGCATTTCCTATCCTTGTGATTTTGATGTTTGATAACAACACACTTATCGTTCTAATCGTGCGCTAAGTGTGTCACAGGTTTGTTAGATTGTGGCACAAATATTGACTTTCCCATTTGCCCTTGCCAAAAGTCACTATGCCAACCGGTAGTACCGGAAAAATGACCGGTACTACCGCTTGGCACCGGTACTACCGCCCCTAGTACCGGTTGGACCCGTGCAAGGTTGGGAGGTGTGGTCCTTCCTCAGGACTGCAGTACCCATCCACCTACCTTGGGACAAGCAGCTCATTTGCATTAAAGTCAAGACCACCATTGGAGCCACCAAATTCACAAGATCTCCTCAATACACCACCCAAAGTCCTTGATCTTTGGGGAATCGAAGGAGGAGGCCTTGATCTACTACTTCACCAAAAGAGATCTTCATTTCCCCCTTATTCACTTGAGGGACCCTTTGCTCTAGTGTTTTCTTGGAAACCCTAGTTCTAGATTTGGTTCTTACAAGCTTGTCTTTGATTGTCTTGACAACTTGCTTGTATTTGGGAGCCTCCAATTTAGTTGTGGATGTGTGCCCCAAACTTGTAAAGGTGTCGGCTTCCACCTTTAAGGTTGCCGATATAGTGGAAGGTGAATTGATCCCGTTGGGGTGAGATTCATCGAAGAACAAGGGAGGCCTCTCGTGGCGTTGGTGGTTTGAAACCACCCCCTCTCCAAACGTATACGTACTTCCCCTCAAAAGGAAGGAACTATGGGAAACAAATCCTTGTGTCTCCGCGTCCACCATTTTGGTTACTTCTATCCTTTACCGCACTTTACTTACTTGCTATAGTTTAGTATTGTGTTAGCTAGTGCTTATTTGTCATATAGGTAAATTCACCTTAGTTGCATTATCTAGATAATTTACCTTATTGTCAAACCCTAATTTGAAAAAGAAGAAAATTTGAAGTAGCACCTATTCACCCCACTCTAGGTGCCCATACGATCCTTTCACAAAGTACTTGCGCATCTTAAAATCATCAGAAAATAAAGCACTCATAGTAGAAAGCTCATTCATGTGAGCCACATCACTCTCATTTTCAGTCCCACAGAAAGGTTCTTTCTTAACAATATCTAAATAGGATAAATCAAGAGAGAAATCATAATCTTCATCTTTAATATCAATGGGAGAGGTGGCAAACTTAGGATCAGAGGACAGTTTAGGCATAATAGTACGTCTAGCAAGGAGACTCTTAATAGCACTAGTACCATGTGTGTTTCAGCACTCTTCAACAAATTCATCAGTGAACTCAATGTAACCATCATTAATATCATAACTCTCACTAGACTTAGGTGAGCTAACTGGTGTAACAGTGTCTTCACTAGGAGTTTCGGTATTTCCTAGACTAGCCATAGTAGCATCTAGGAAAGGACCTAATGAACCACTCGCATCAAGCACAATAGAAGTAACATCATGAGCATCAAAAACAGTTTCAGACTCAGCAGTAGTAGCAGTGTGTGTAGCATGAGTATGTGGTGGTGGTGTGACAAGCTTACTTATAACAGACGGTGAATCAAGAGCAACAAAGGTGTTTAGGACTGTGCCTCTTCTTGTAGTGGATGGTAAAATATGAAACTTTCCATCATGAGACTTCCCCATGATGAAAGTAGTAGCAGTGAACAATAGTAGATCCAAGTGAACTTACAAATAAAGCTATGCTTCCCAGCAACGGCGCCAAAAAATAGTCTTGATGACCCACAAGTGTAGGGGATCGCAACAGTCTTTGCGGGTAGTATTACCCATTTTTTTGATTCGACACAAGGGGAGCCAAAGAATACTTGCAAGCCTTAACAACTGAGTTGTCAATTCAGCTGCACCTGGAAATAGTTCTTGCTCACAGAAGTTTATTAGTAGCAACAGTTTGTAGTAGCAACAACAGCAGTAAAACAGGAGCAATAGTAACAGTAACGGTAACAGTAGGATTCGAGTGCGGTAGGCATAGGTGAAAGGATACAGATGTCGCCTAGAGGGGGGGTGAATATGCGATTAAAACTTTTCCTAGAGTGGCTCAACAAAGGCGGAATAAAACTAGTGTTTACTTTGTTAAGCACAACCTAGAACAACTAAGGTTCACCTATGTGCACCAACAACTTATGCTAAGCAATACAAGCAACAAAGTGATAGAAAGATATATATTACTTCAAGCACGAAGGCTATCACAATGTAAAGTGCATAAGTAAAGAGCTCGGTATAAAGATAACCGAGGCACGCGGGGACACCGATATTTTATCGAGTTCCTCCCAACATGGAGTACGTGTCATTTGGAGAGGGGGTGGTATCAAACCACCAACGCCACAAAAGGCCTCCCTTATTCTCCGGTGAATCTCACCCCAACGGGATCGATTCACGCTTCCACTATCGGTGCACTTGTCGGTGGCAACCGGAACCTCTCACAAGGTTGGGGCACTTCTCGACAACTCAATTGGAGGATCCCAACAAACGCCACAAAAGGCCTCAACAAATGCCACCAAGGCCACAATGCCACCAAGGCCACAAAACCGTCTAGGGTTCCAAGAACCCAAGAGGGACAAGCTCCAATGAGCAACTCAAACCAAATCCTCCAAGGAGAACTCAAACCGATGCACCAAATGCAAATGGCAAGAACACCACAAAGGTGCTCAAATCCCTCACTTTCAAGTTACAACAAAGCTACTAAATCTATTGGGGAAACAAGAGAGGAGGAATCAAAGAGAGACACAAAATCCCCCAAAATCTAGATCCCCAAAGATGCACTCACAAAGAGATGAATCGGTTAGGTTAAAACGCGGATCTAGATCTCCTCTCTCTTCCACTCAAATATGGGCAAGAATCATCGGAGGGAAAAGATTAGGCAAGCTTAAATATCTAGAGCAAGTGTGGACAAAGTTTAGCCTAATAGATAAGAGAGGAGCTGTCTAAACTCAAAACGGGCAAAGCCTTAAATAAGGGCCCCAAAAATCTGGCCGTTGGAACATATTTTCGGTCTGGGCCGGTACTACCGGATTTAACCGGTAGTACCGCCCGATGCCAAGAATCGAGCTGAGAAGAAACAGGGCAAACTGCTCATGGAATTGAGGAGAGTCAACGCAGCAGAGAAGCAGCAGTGCAGCGCATGGGGCCAGCAGCGCGCGGGAGCAAGTGCTGCATGCATGCTGCGCGCATGCAAGCGGCAGCGCAGGGTCGAGTGCTGCATGCTGCGCGTGCGCGCGCAAGTCAACGCTCGTGGGACGCGAGGCAGCAGCAAAGGCCAGTAGCCGAGCAGCCAAGGCGAGGCGCACACATCGACGCGGGAGCGGGATCTGTTGGCGGCGACGCGCGCGGGAGCCAGGCGAGCGGGTGCCAGCGCGCAAGAACGGCCCAAGGCAAGATGTGGCGGCGGACGCAGATAAGCTGGGCCTAGAGGCGGCCCGGTACTACCGGCCGCCCGGGGCGGTTGTGCCGCATGGGCCGGTAGTGCCGGCCAGAACTACCGGGCAGGCCAGCAGGTGAGCTGCGCGCAGCCAGACGCGTCCGGTACTGGGCCAGGTAGTAACGGACGGCCCAGCAAACAACTTTCCTTTTTTTCTTTTATAAATCAAATAAAGCAAATATACAAACGGTCATAACTTTTAATTGGAGACTCCGATTGACCCGATTCCAATTGTGTTGGATAGAGGACAACAAGGGATTCCCAATAAAAAGTGGACATATTGATTATCACCAAGTGGGAGTGTGTCAATTAATATAATGTGAGATACCTCACTTGGTGAGAAACCGAAAAGCCGCATAAATCAAAATCGCAACAAGATACATATGGGAGATCCGATTTTGATAAACAAGAGCTTGTTATGGAGATTACCACAAGCTCTATATCCTCACATGGATAAGACCAAATAACAACAAAATGCGATGATGCAAGTATGCAAAGGTTTGAGCTCTCTCCAAACGATGTGACCGAATTACTCATACGAGAGCCCCTCTTGATAGTACGGTTATCTATCCTAAACTCGTCTCCTACACACAACAAGAGACCGGCAAAACGGAAAACCTATCAAGATTATACCTTTGCCTTGAGCATTCCACTTGATCTCGATGTATACGGTCTTGCCCTTCTCAATATGGAACGCCTTTCTTAATTCCTCATCATCGACCTCGCATATTGAGCTTGCACGACAAATCTTCTTTGCATTTCATCGACCTTGAAGCCAACACATGCTCCAAGTGATGCCAATGGACAAATCCTACAAGTATAACTTAATACACACATTAGTCCATAAATATTGTCATTAATTACCAAAACCACACATGGGGGCCCAACATGTTCTTTCAATCTCCCCCATTTTGGTAATTGATAAAAATCCTTTAAGAGGGTTTATATAAGGAATATTAATGAATACAATGGTAATACCAATATCAAAAACTACAAAAGTATGTGATATTGGTACCACCGCCATATATAGAGCAAACTCCCCCACAATATATGCATGTGTGATGAACTTGAATTTCATTGCTTATATTGCCAATCATTATCATTGGTGGAGTTTCCTCTATACATATCACATGCTAAGAAACAACAAAGATGCAAGAACATGAAAGGCAAATGCTTAAGAACAAACTCAATGCATCAACCAACTTCCCTTAAACCCTCTAAAACTTCTCCCCCATTGGCATCGATTGCCGAAATGGGTGACAAGTTCTAGAAGGCAAATATAGTAATACTTCCTCCAAAGGTGTGCCTTCGCACATATCCAATGATGAATACTTGGGAGGGAGTAGGACTATATCGAGGACCCAAAGATTGCCAAAATAAAACCAAATGATGCAAGCAATTACAAGGTCCGACAATCCAATTTGAAAACAACAAATGAGTCCAAATTAAAACAACAAGATGTTATGATATGAGCAAAAGAGTGTTTGAAATAACAAATAGAGAAGCTCCCCAAGATTTGTGCATAATTAAAAATAAATGCATTAGAATACATAGTGCACAAATATGGAATCCTCGCTCCCCCATAAGCATTTAAAACACACTAAATGAGAAAGGAGACAAATGAGCATTATTAAATGAATTAGATGAGCTCCCCAAAGATAATGCACCAACTATGATAATTGTAATTGGGAACAAGGTGCATAATCATGGAATCCTCACTCATCTGAGTTCATTTAACAATACAAGGCATGAGAGAACAAATATTAGTGTCCAAATATGCAAACAAGATGAACAAGCACTCATAGGCAATTAAATTTGGAAGGCACCGAAGAATCAAAAGAAATAGAAAGGTGGTCTCCAAGGATTAAAAAATCAACTAAAATTATCTCCTCGTATGTGTATATGTCTCTAAATGGAAAACATCACAAAGACATATGCCAAAAAAGAAATATGCACACATAAAGAAGATTATACAAGAAAGCACATGAAAGGCAAAGATGAAGTCATAACATATTCAATAAGATTTTTGCTTCAAAGCATGGCCAAAGGCTCACATATGTCTTATTGTACATTAATGGACTTCAAACACCAACACACTACATATATTACAACTTTCACCAAGGGAAGAGGAGAAAGTTGGAATATATGGAGAAAGGCAACAAGTATCATAAGATAAAATAGACTAGCAAAAATCTCACTATTGCACATGAGAGAAGTTGATGAAATGATAGGCAATAAAATTGCTAAATTGACATATTTGGGATTGGAGGATCATATGCATGATTTTGTATAGTCCCAATTATATGCACTCATCTCAACTTAAACACATATACAATATAGAGTCCTCTTAACACCATGGCTAGAACTACAACAATTACAAATACATTAATTCATGTTAGAAGGCAACCGACAAACGGTTGGAATCAAGATATGTGAGCACGAGAAAGAGATACTTGTTACCGAGATATAATTGGTAGGATGTAGAGGATATGAATTCGTTGATCATCCTATAGCTTGCCTCAAATTTATTCTAAGCATCACTTCTTCAAAATTGAGAGACAAGCGTCCAATATATCTCCAATGTACCTAAAACACATTTAAGTACAAAATGGTCCCCAAACTAATTGGGTTCAATGTAGTTAGTGCAACTACAATACATAGGAGAGACTCCACATAAATATGTGCATATTGATATGAAATTGAATTTCATGCACAACTTAGCCGATGGGATTTGGTGGAGTTTCCCCTATATATTGGATCAAAGAAAGCAAGCATGCCATAATATAAACATATAGTAAATATGCATGCATATAGCTTTCAAGAACCAAAAGGAGATACAATTTGAGCAAAAACACCAAGTAAATCAAGATTGCACACGCAAGAGTGTGACATGACAAATGATGTCCAAAATGTATCAAAGAACCAATTCAACACATGAAAGATCACATGTTCAACAAATGAACTAGGCTAAAACCAAAGGAGCAAAAGATAGATAGAAATAAAATTGCTCAAGGATTTATCTCATTCTAAAATGGTCAAATCATGAAACAAGGAATGAGACAAAACCAACTCCCCAAAAGAGCAAGGTTCCAACAAGAAACCAAACTCCCCAAACTTCTCATGATGGCACAAAATACCAAAACGAAAAGATTGAGCTTCCAAGCACATAAAACATGATATGGAACAAAACAAGAAGCATAAAAGGATTGTTATAGATAATATAGGAGAGCCCACTCATAAGTAGTACATTATATAGGATTTTCTTTTGAATGAAAAATGCACACAAATGAGATCATCACTACTACCTATATTAAATAAAACACAAGAGGATACCAATAAAATAAGAATATCCAAAATTAGCAAGGAATACATGGGAGCATACAAAACATTTACTTGGCCAAAGATAGGACAATATTAAGCAAAGGACAAAGTGAATATGATCAATAAAGTCTACCATAAATTTGTTACTAGTTGTCCAAGGACAAGAAATATTGGAAATAATTTTCCCAAGGTAGCTTGCATGGATATCCAAGATCATAGTCACAACAAGAAGCATATAACTAAATATAAGAATTGAGCATGATACTTCAAACAAGATTCTTGGTAGCTTCCTAAAAGTCACACAATCACTAGTGAATAGAGTAACTTGAAGCAAATGGTTTCGATGAGGATATATATATAAATATGAGGAAACACATACCAAGAAACACGCTCATATACAAGATTCAAAATAAGATCAATAACGCCATTCATGCAAATTGGAACTTGTATGAGCCAATGTGTCACATAGGCGCCAGATAATTAGCAATATCAATTCTAAGTGACACGACCTCGAATATTCACATTTTCTAGGATTGTAATATGCACTAAGCATAAGACTCCCCCATAATGTGATACTACCATAAAAACAACACGAGGCAAAAGGATACAAATAGAGATAATTAATGGACATTATAAAACTTAAATTTCTCATGAGAATTATACCACATAGAGACTATACAAGAATCCAATATAAGTACTAGGTGGTATTCCTCATGTACACACAATTTTAGGATTGTGGAATGCCCAAGCATAACACTCCCCCAAAATGGGATAATCCATTAATTTCTCACAAGAGCCAAATAGGATACCAAATATAACCAAGCAAGGCTCAAACACAAGAAACATACATACATGGTGTGACACCTAATCATACACAAATAATCTTGATTTAAAGATAATTAAGTGGATAGCACAACATGTACGAAAACATGGAAGATACAAAACCAACACATGCACAAGGGGGAGAGTAACTTTCAAGTAAAGAGTTTAGCATATGTTACCGCAAGGAGGAACATTGGAAATATAATATAATCATGATAATCCAAATGGCTTGGCTTGACAATAATAATTGATGAAGATCCCTCAATTCTTCATAATGTAGCCAAGACTCCAATGCCCTCCAAAACACACCTATTGATCAAGTTTTGGCTTGTTGGTCCCCAACCAAGTTGGGTCATAAGAAGTTAGTCACAATAGGCTTGGCAACCCAAATGGATCTTTTCTTGACACCACATAGGGCACCAAAAAATTTGGCAAACACATTGCCAACCTCATCCTTACAAAGAGAATAAGCATCATCAATAATGATAGGGTTGGATGAGGAGATACCGATAGTGCATGAGGAAGAAATATGCCCCTTCTCATGGCATATGTAGCAAGTTCTACTCTTGCCATCTTTCTTCTTAGGTGAAGCCACAACTCGAGGAAGATCTCGAGTAGTCCTCTTAGGAAGAGGCCCATTAATGACTTGAGGTGGAGCTTGAGGCCGCTTCCCTTGTTGCTTCACACTAAGAGGCTTTTTATTCAATGGGCAAGATCTAACATGGTGCCCTTCTTCCTTGCACTTGAAGCAAACAATGTTGGCCGGATTCTTGACTTGATCTTGGACATTCGTCTTGTTTTCCTTGTGCTTCAACTTGATAGTGGACTTGTTCTTGATATTGGAGTTGAATCCAAGCCCACTCTTGTCATTGGGGGATTTTTGCACACCAAGATTTTGTTGAGTGCGGCCTTCCCTTGATGACCCTTTTTCAAGTCATTCTTCAAAGAAGTGACTTGAGCCTTGAGCTCTTTGATTTCCTCTACATGGTTAGTTTCAACAAAAGTACTAGAGGAAGTAGATGCTACATTGTTAGAGCAACAAGGCATGGAATGTAATTCATCACGAGATATAGCATGGTTGTGAGAGGATGAATTACAAGGACTAGCACATGGCAATATAACATTTGAAGTAAATATAGTGCTAATGTCCACATGAGGCCCACTAGATGTTACCTTTGACACGATGGCCTCATGAGCTAACTTTAGCCTACCATGGGAGACTAGAAGATCCTCATGCGAGCTCGAGAGCTTAACATGACTTTCTTCTAATTGCCCATAGTTGATAGTTAGCAAAGCAAGTTGAGCCTTTAGCTCAACATTCTCCTTCAAAATAGATGCTTCACAAGACATAGAGTTAGTAGCACAAGCATCATCATTATTAGCAAGAGGTGAGGGCAACTTGGAAAGCTCTTTAGAATATGAAGCTTTAAGTTGCTCATGTGACTCGGTGAGTTTGATGAGCTCACCCTTTATGACCCTAGAGCCATTTTTGAGGTGCTCAAAATCCTCAAGGAGTTTAGCATAAGAACCTTCAAGTTCATCATTTTTAATCTTGAAGGAGTTTGCCACCGCAAGTTCTCTATCATGGTATTCCTTTACTCTAGATAATTCTAGAGTAAAAGTCTCCTCAAGAGATTCTTTGGTGGTTTGTTCTTCTTCAAGGGAGTCCTTTAGTTGTGCAACTTCATTAGCATACTCACGCTCAAGTGCAAACTTTTCATCAATTAAGTTTTCTTGCTCCTCAATAAGATCATTGCCTTCTATGGCACAATTCAAGATTTCAAGAAAGTTGGAGGAAGCAATTTTATTTTTGAAGAGAGCGCTATAGACAACCTCTCCCATTTTATTAATAGAGGTAATATCATACTTACCTCTATAATCATCATTATCATTCTCAACCTCATCATCATCATGATATACAAAGGGATTCAAATAGGTTACCTTTGTTTCCTTAGCCATAAGGCATATGTGAGAACCGGAAGAAGGTGATGATGAGATTGCACTTGTAGCTCTCTTCAAGACCTTGTCTTGGCCCATAGAATCTTCATTTTCCTCTACATGGTTAGCAACTGTCACATCCCAAGATTTTCCAAATCTTGTAATGTGAAAATAAATGAATAAAATAAAACTTTGTTTAAATTTCAGAGCCAGAAGAAACTTTTGAATTCAATTGGAACTTCAAACCCATTTGAATTAAATAAAACCTAAAGGGATCTAAAAAGATAAACATTTAATAAAAGTAAAAATAAAAACATTTGGAAATACTATTTTGAAAATCTTGAGTGAAAAGATTTATTTTCAAATGAAATAGAAGTTTATAAATGAAGAATGTTTTATAAAGCCAAATTAAAACCTTGGCCAAGCTTTGGAATTAGTACATTTTGTTTTGAATAAAAATAAACAAAGGATTATTAAAATAAATTAATAAGGACCTAATAACCAAATTTTATACAAATAAAAGGTTTTACCAATTTAATTGAAACATCAAAACTTGTTAAATTATTTAAAATAAGTTTTCCAAATAATTGATATTCACAAATAAAACCTACTAAAGTGTTTTGGATTTATATTAGATTTCAAAATAAATATCTCAATAAAATAAATCCTATTTGATTTAATAATGAAAGTCTATTATATTTAATTAATAATGGACTCTAAAATAAAATGTTATTTCTGTTTTAAACAAGTTTTCCAAATATTCTTTATTTCCAAATAAAAACCACTGATTTGTTTTTGAAAATATTTGGATTTCAAATGGAGACTCTATTAATTAAATCAAACCCTATTTTATTAAATACCTAATGAACCACTTTTATTTAATTAATGAATGGTCTTAAAAAGAATAAAAATTATTTTATTTTTGGAATTTGGTTTCTATTGATAAACAGAACCAAATTCATATTTGAAAAGCTTGATGATTGTTTGAATCATTTTGAATGTGTTTGGTTGTTTGAATTTCAAAACAGGAAAATAGAAATAGAAAAGGAAAAAGAATCAGACAGAAAAAAATAGTGCAAAAGACCAAGCCCAACAATCTGACCCAACAGCCCAGTCCAGCCCACCTGTTCCCACGCCCCCGAAGCGTTTTCTTTACCGCAGAAGCAACCCGCACAGTCACTGAACACTGGACCCCATTTCCTCTACTTTTCCCACTGACCAGAGGACCCCACTGCCACGTCTCTTCTTCCCCACCCCGCGAACTGTTCTTCCTCCTCACTTCGCCGTTGCAGACTTGATTCCTCAGACTTAATTCGCTTTAATGCCACGAGTAAAACCTGCAGTGATCACGCGTGTTAAATCACTCCTCTCTGTTTCCCCTCTGCCTCCTTCCCCGAGCACGCCTCCAGGCCGTCGCAATTTGTCCTCGAACAGCTTCGTCTCCGACGAGCTTCCACCGACGAATACGGCCGAGCCACACCACCTCCTGCCTCCCCGAACACACGAGCACTCTCACCGCATCCTGACGCATCTTACCGTGCCAATCATTCATCCGCGGGCGCCCAGAGCATCGACTTCGACAACATCGGCCGCCGCGCGTCGCCTCACTCAAGCGAAGTCCCCTGGTAAACACCGACCGCCCCGTGCTCTCGTTCATGCTCCTACACTCGCCACACTCGACTGCGTCTAATCGTGTACTCGTTTTCCCTCGGGGCGAACCACAGCTCCACCCACGACGAGCTCCAGAACCATCTGACGCCGACCAAGTCTCCGGCGAGCAATTAATCACAACTTCGCGTGCCCCTCGTCGAACCAGCAGTACCTTGAGCTTCGCCGTGTCCTCCTGAGCCTGGTGAGCATCTTCTTACCCTTTCTTGCTTCCTGCCTCGCCAGCGCCGCCGCCAACTGGTCGCTCCGCCGCTCGCCGTTGTCATCGCGCCGCCAGTCCTTGGCCAGGCAGCAGCAACCGTCCGATCTTGATCCAGCGGCTAAGAAAGAAAGTGAGCGAAGGGGTATGCGTCGATCTGCGCCGCATGTTTTCAGTTAGATCCAACGCACCCCAGTAGCCGATCCGAGCGAACCGTTATTGCCCAATCAGAAGCAGCCACGTGTACAGGATTCGATTTAAAACAGAATTTTGATCTGATTAGAATACAAATTTGTAATTGCTATAACTTTCAAACCACACGTCCAAATTTTGCAAATTTTATATCAATGGATTCAGGAGAACAAGCCCTATCCAACCATGCCCTTAGTTTAGCAAATAGTATCTGTTAGCTTGTTTGAATTTGCAGAAACATTTGTGTACTTGTTTAGATTAGAAAAAATGTTTAAAAATGATTTTTGGATTAAAACCTTTGCAAATTGGATTGTTGTGACCTTACTGACCCTAGGAACCAAACCATGGTATTAAAAATGATTTTTGTAAGATTTAGGTTGGATTACTTGACTTAGCCATTTTCTAGCCAAATAAAATTATTGAATTTATTATGAAAAATGTTTATGGAAAGGAAACTTTGAGAAGATAGTTTGGACCAAACCTACTGACCCAAAAACACCAAGCTTTGCAATAGCAACTCATTTGGTGAACAACTTAAGAGTTTTGCCTTAATAAAAACATTTTTTTCACATGAAATGATGAATGGATTTAAAAATAGTTTTTGGACAAAACCCTCTTGCTAATGACTTTGCCACTTTGGTAAATGACCAATTTGGATCTTACAAAGTTTAGAAACCCCATAGAGACCCCTTTGCAAAATAAAACTATCTTGTGCATGCTCCCATGCATGAATTGGTTTCCATTGTCTTGTGTGTGTGAAATTGTTTGAGTGATTATTGGTTTGGAATGTAAATTGAATTAGTGTTTGCTTGTTTGATTTGTAGTGAAGTGTGAGACTAACAAGATCAAGGAGTGAACCACCATTCCCTTCCAAAAAGGCAAGTGATGCTTCATACTTTCTATCCCAATACTTTCTCTATGCATTAGTGATTTTGCTAAGTAAAACTTGCATGGATTTTGCTAAGTATAGACCTTGCTATAAGAAAACCTAGTAGATGAATCCTTAATAGGATTTCCTAAGTTAAGTTTGCTATTACTACCAAGCTTAGCCTAGCTAATGGAAAACATGGGTGGAAAAATATTTTCACACTATGGAAAAATCTCTAAGTCTGAGGACTTATGTTTTTGTTTAATAAAACAACTAAGTTAATGAATCACCTGGGTGGAATGGAAGGATTGGTTTATGTTGAGTGGTTCACAAGGCCATAGTCTTGGCTTGTGTATCTAACTTGTGGTATGCCACCCAGGCACAAAGGGATTTGAGATGTCAAATGTTGAGAAGCTTCAAGTGCAACCACTTGGCAATATGGGCTCTGCCATGATCATATAGGTTGCAAGAACTTAGCCAAATGGACAGTGGGTGGTAGTGTTTGATAGGTTGGAACGCGTCCATTTTGGTCTAAGGGGAGGCTTTTGAAAGATTTTGTCTTGGGAAACCAAGTCTTGTGGGGAAAGTGCACCACCTCTGCAGAGTGTAAAATCTAAGTACTTAGCCATGTCCCTGGTAAAGGACAATTTGAGCATCAAGACATGGAAGCAATCAAGAATCTCATCATTCAAATTTCTAAGTTAAAACTTGTGGTTTGAACAAGGGTTGTTTGAATTCTTCAATCATTGATGGAGAGATGGCTTGGTACAAGGATCTTGAAATCTTTGATTGAGAAAAATGGTTTTGCCAAGCACTTCAGTCTTTGATTGGTGGATGCCTTGGAAAGGATCTTCAGTCTTTGATTGGTAGATGCCTTGGGAAGTAATTTGTCAAAACAAAAACTTAGTATTTTCAAAATGATAAGAAAAATCTATTTTGAGCAATGCAAGCCTAAGCTCCACTTAGCCAAATGCATATAGATGATAGACTCCACTATACTACCATAGTATCACTTGCCAATACAATTCAAATGTATTGACCCTTTGTGGCTGTAACTTGTATGTTGCAGGTTTGATTGATTTTAGTGAAGATTGATTGATTAGGATTACAAAGTCTACAACCAACATCTGCCTGTGGCACTTTGAAGATGAAGGACCCATGCTTATAGTTAATCCGCTGCAATATAATGTAATAGCCAAATGAGCTATGTAAGATGTAATAAAAATTATGTTATTCCTGGTTATAAAGTTATATTATGACCTTTGTTTCTTGATATTACATCTTAACTGTGGACGCTAGCTATTGATCCAGGGACTAGCATTGTAAAACACAGGAGGACTCTACCTTATTAGGTTGGGACCCCTACAGATGGTATCAGAGCATTGTGTTGCCTGTAGGATTTGTAAACCTAGGATTGGACAAAAAACCCTTAGAATAATAGGAGTTATATTTTGATCCAGAAACTTATTTACAAAAACTTGTAAACTCTTTCCTCAACCATTTTGGTTTCAACTCTACTCATCTCTCTATTTCAACTTGATGGACAAAACCTACCCCATGGCCAAAGACTTCACCATGAACAAAGGACAACATCAACTCTAATGACTTCAACTTCTTCAACTCTAATGACTTCAACATCTTCAGCTCTAATGACTTCAACATCTTCAGCATATTCACCAAGGACTTCCAACTTGGATACCACTAAGGACTACAAGTGAGACAAAGAAAACTTGCTCAAGATTTAGAGACTGAGGGAATGCAAAAGTTAGAAGGAACCTACATCATTTGAAGTATTACAACCAAGAGTTTTTCTCAAGGAAACCATAATCTCATACAAGAAGAACCAAGAATGATGGAAAGATCACAAATGAACCATGTAGATGGACCACCATATTTTAGTTAAGTCAAACACACCAACTTATGTGGTGTAATAAAAATATTTTATTGCCTAAGTATGTGCTTGAACTTTGTTGTTTGAGTGAATTGTTTGGTTTGTGATTGCATGCACATTGTTTGTGTGAATTGTGATGTGTGTGATTAGAATTGAGTTCTTAGAAATATTTTACCTATTCTAAACTCCCTTCAACCCAAACAGATGACTACTCCAAGAAACTCCAACACCAAGGTTGATGACAACAACAACAACAACAACAACCAAGAGGACAACATGAGAGAACTTATAGCAACCCAAAACCAGTTGAGCCAAGAGACAACTCATCTTTTAGCCAACAACAATGGACTAGACCCAGCCATACAAAGGATTTTGAAGCTTCAATCCCAATTGTTGCAAGGATTGGTTAATCAAATGATCAGCATGGGAGAAAACTTTTCCCAAAGAGCTAATGACAACAAGGATGACAAAGATGTTATTCTAGAAGGAACCCAAGCTAGCAATGTTTTTAGATACAAGTATCATGCATCCAAGGAGCATAAAGATCAATGCCCCAAGAAGAGAGAAAGATCTCCCACCTATGAAGAACATGAACTAGAAGAACTCCTAGCTTTGGAGAGACCCAAAAAGAAGAAGAAAGACATAAGCCAGTTGCAATGTTACAATTGCAAAGAGATGGGACACTATGCCAATGAATGCCCAGAAAAGAAGAAGAACCAAAGAAACAAACAAGAGGCAATGATACCAAAGGAAAAGAAAGATATCAGCCAAGTGATGTGTTTCAAATGCAAGGAACTAGGCCACTATGCAAGCAATTGTCCAGAGAAGATGAAGAACAAGTTAAACAAGTCTATGAAGGAACTCAACCTTGGCCCATGAGTCAAGTATGGAAACCAAGGACACATGCAAAAGTTTGCTTAGAGAAGTTTTCCCAGGATTCCAAGAAGGCCAATGTGTAATTTTTGTTTGAAAATTTTTAAGGGTGGTAGTACCCTGGTTGTTTTGAACATGCTTGAAACCCTAGCCTCCCCAAATCTCGGGACGAGATTTATTTTAAGGGTGGTAGCCTGTCACATCCCAAGATTTTCCAAATCTTGTAATGTGAAAATAAATGAATAAAATAAAACTTTGTTTAAATTTCAGAGCCAGAAGAAACTTTTGAATTCAATTGGAACTTCAAACCCATTTGAATTAAATAAAACCTAAAGGGATCTAAAAAGATAAACATTTAATAAAAGGAAAAATAAAAACATTTGGAAATACTATTTTGAAAATCTTGAGTGAAAAGATTTATTTTCAAAGGAAATAGAAGTTTATAAATGAAGAATGTTTTATAAAGCCAAATTAAAACCTTGGCCAAGCTTTGGAATTAGTACATTTTGTTTTGAATAAAAATAAACAAAGGATTATTAAAATAAATTAATAAGGACCTAATAACCAAATTTTATACAAATAAAAGGTTTTACCAATTTAATTGAAACATCAAAACTTGTTAAATTATTTAAAATAAGTTTTCCAAATAATTGATATTCACAAATAAAACCTACTAAAGTGTTTTGGCTTTATATTAGATTTCAAAATAAATATCTCAATAAAATAAATCCTATTTGATTTAATAATGAAAGTCTATTATATTTAATTAATAATGGACTCTAAAATAAAATGTTATTTCTGTTTTAAACAAGTTTTCCAAATATTCTTTATTTCCAAATAAAACCCACTGATTTGTTTTTGAAAATATTTGGATTTCAAATGGAGACTCTATTAATTAAATCAAACCCTATTTTATTAAATACCTAATGAACCACTTTTATTTAATTAATGAATGGTCTTAAAAAGAATAAAAATTATTTTATTTTTGGAATTTGGTTTCTATTGATAAACAGAACCAAATTCATATTTGAAAAGCTTGATGATTGTTTGAATCATTTTGAATGTGTTTGGTTGTTTGAATTTCAAAACAGGAAAATAGAAATAGAAAAGGAAAAAGAATCAGACAGAAAAAAATAGTGCAAAAGACCCAGCCCAACAATCTGGCCCAACAGCCCAGTCCAGCCCACCTGTTCCCACGCCCCCGAAGCGTTTTCTTTACCGCAGAAGCAACCCGCACAGTCACTGAACACTGGACCCCATTTCCTCTCCTTTTCCCACTGACACCAGACCCCACCGCCACGTCCCTTCTTCCTCACCCCGAACTGTTCTTCCTCCTCACTTCGCCGTTGCGACTTGATTCCTCGGACTTAATTCGCTTTAATGCCACGAGTAAAACCTGCAGTGATCACGTGTTAAATCACCGATCCTCCTCCGTTTCCCCTCGCCTCCTTCCCGAGCACGCCTCGGCCGCCGCAATTTGTCCTCGAACAGCTCCGTCTCCGAGCTTCCACCGACGAATACGGCCGAGCCACACCACCTCCTGCCTCCCCGAACACACGAGCACGCTCACCGCATCCTGACGCATCTTACCGTGCCAATCATTCATCCGCGGGCGCCCAGAGCATCGACTTCGACAACATCTGACCGCGCCGCCGCGTCTGCCTCACTCCGACGAAGTCCCCTGGTAAACACCGACCGCCCCGTGCTCTCTCGTTCATGCTCCTACACTCGCCACACTCGACTGCGTCTAATCGTGTACTCGTTTTCCCTCGGGGCGAACCACAGCTCCACCCACGACGAGCTCCAGAACCATCTGACGCCGACCAAGTCTCCGGCGAGCAATTAATCACAACTTCGCGTGCCCCTCGTCGAACCAGCAGTACCTTGAGCTTCGCCGTGTCCTCCGAGCCTGGTGAGCATCTTCTTACCTTTCTTGCTTCCTGCCAGTGGCCCGCTAAATCTGGTCGCTCCGCCATCGTTGTCATCGCGCCGGTCCTTGGCGAGCGGAAGAACCGTCCGATCTTGATCCAGCGGCTAAGAAAGAAAGTGGCGAAGGGGTATCGTCGATCTGCGCCGCATGTTTTCAGTTAGATCCAACGCACCCAAGAGCGATCCGAGCGAACCGTTATTGCCCAATCGAAGCAGCGTGCGAGGATTCGATTTAAAACAGAATTTTGATCTGATTAGAATACAAATTTGTAATTGCTATAACTTTCAAACCACACGTCCAAATTTTGCAAATTTTATATCAATGGATTCAGGAGAACAAGCCCTATCCAACCATGCCCTTAGTTTAGCAAATAGTATCTGTTAGCTTGTTTGAATTTGCAGAAACATTTGTGTACTTGTTTAGATTAGAAAAAATGTTTAAAAATGATTTTTGGATTAAAACCTTTGCAAATTGGATTGTTGTGACCTTACTGACCCTAGGAACCAACCCATGGTATTAAAAATGATTTTTGTAAGATTTAGGTTGGATTACTTGACTTAGCCATTTTCTAGCCAAATAAAATTATTGAATTTATTATGAAAAATGTTTATGGAAAGGAAACTTTGAGAAGATAGTTTGGACCAAACCTACTGACCCAAAAACACCAAGCTTTGCAATAGCAACTCATTTGGTGAACAACTTAAGAGTTTTGCCTTAATAAAAACATTTTTTTCACATGAAATGATGAATGGATTTAAAAATAGTTTTTGGACAAAACCCTCTTGCTAATGACTTTGCCACTTTGGTAAATGACCAATTTGGATCTTACAAAGTTTAGAAACCCCATAGAGACCCCTTTGCAAAATAAAACTATCTTGTGCATGCTCCCATGCATGAATTGGTTTCCATTGTCTTGTGTGTGTGAAATTGTTTGAGTGATTATTGGTTTGGAATGTAAATTGACTTAGTGTTTGCTTGTTTGACTTGTAGTGAAGTGTGAGACTAACAAGATCAAGGAGTGAACCACCATTCCCTTCCAAAAAGGCAAGTGATGCTTCATACTTTCTATCCCAATACTTTCTCTATGCATTAGTGATTTTGCTAAGTAAAACTTGCATGGATTTTGCTAAGTATAGACCTTGCTATAAGAAAACCTAGTAGATGAATCCTTAATAGGATTTCCTAAGTTAAGTTTCCTATTACTACCAAGCTTAGCCTAGCTAATGGAAAACATGGGTGGAAAAATATTTTCACACTATGGAAAAATCTCTAAGTCTGAGGACTTATGTTTTTGTTTAATAAAACAACTAAGTTAATGAATCACCTGGGTGGAATGGAAGGATTGGTTTATGTTGAGTGGTTCACAAGGCCATAGTCTTGGCTTGTGTATCTCACTTGTGGTATGCCACCCAGGCACAAAGGGATTTGAGATGTCAAATGTTGAGAAGCTTCAAGTGCAACCACTTGGCAATATGGGCTCTGCCATGATCATATAGGTTGCAAGAACTTAGCCAAATGGACAGTGGGTGGTAGTGTTTGATAGGTTGGAACGCGTCCATTTTGGTCTAAGGGAAGGCTTCTGAAAGATTTTGTCTTGGGAAACCAAGTCTTGTGGGGAAAGTGCACCACCTCTGCAGTGTAAAATCTAAGTACTTAGCCATGTCCCAGTAAAGGACAATTTGAGCATCAAAACATGGAAGCAATCAAGAATCTCATCATTCAAATTTCTAAGTTAAAACTTGTGGTTTGAACAAGGGTTGTTTGAATTCTTCAATCATTGATGGAGAGATGGCTTGGTACAAGGATCTTGAAATCTTTGATTGAGAAAAATGGTTTTGCCAAGCACTTCAGTCTTTGATTGGTGGATGCCTTGGAAAGGATCTTGATCTTTGATTGGTAGATGCCTTGGGAAGTAATTTGTCAAAACAAAACTTAGTATTTTCAAAATGATAAGAAAAATCTATTTTGAGCAATGCAAGCCTAAGCTCCACTTAGCCAAATGCATATAGATGATAGACTCCACTATACTACCATAGTATCACTTGCCAATACAATTCAAATGTATTGACCCTTTGTGGCTGTAACTTGTATGTTGCAGGTTTGATTGATTTTAGTGAAGATTGATTGATTAGGATTACAAAGTCTACAACCAACATCTGCCTGTGGCACTTTGAAGATGAAGGACCCATGCTTATAGTTAATCCGCTGCAATATAATGTAATAGCCAAATGAGCTATGTAAGATGTAATAAAAATTATGTTATTCCTGGTTATAAAGTTATATTATGACCTTTGTTTCTTGATATTACATCTTAACTGTGGATGCTAGCTATTGATCCAGGGACTAGCATTGTAAAACACAGGAGGACTCTACCTTATTAGGTTGGGACCCCTACAGCAACACAAGCATTAGAGTAAATAGAAGCATTTTTATCATGGCAACAAGACAACATGAGCATATCATCATGAGATTTATTCAAGTCATTTCTACATGATATGAAAGGACTATTAACACAAGCATGTGAGGAATTTTGAGAGCTAGAAGTGTTAAGGTCCAAAGATAGATCATTGCAACTAGATAGATATGAGGGATTACAAATAGTGAACACACCATCCATATTGCAATTTCTATCACCACTCACCATATCATTACCTTGTGAAAAGTCACATGTTGGTGAAGTGGTAGAGGATGAGAACTCATCTCGACCGGAAGTGGAAGCAACACAATCATCCTCAATAATATTGAACTTGCTATATTTATCTTGAAGCTTGGTCCATATCTCACGAGCGCTTGAATAAGGCATGATAGAAGAAAGAACTACATTGCTCACAACATGCAAAAGAATTTTAGTAGCTAGAGCATCTATATGAGAGTTCAACTTCTCCTCTAAACATTCGTTTTGGGTATCCATAGGAGAAGAGATACCCACATATAGATATCCCTCGATAATTGGATGAATTTCCCAAAATAAATTAAGCATGCGAATTTTCCAAGCATCATAATTTGTGCCATCGAATGTGAGTGTGTCCTTGTGCACTAATCCTCTAGATGACATCTTTACTCTCAAGGCGGTGAAGCCTAAAATGAGAGACCGGGCTCTGATACCAATTGAAAGGATACAAATGTCGCCTAGAGGGGGGGTGAATAGGCGATTAAAACTTTTCCTAGAGTGGCTCCACAAAGGCGGAATAAAACTAGTGTTTACTTTGTTAAGCACAACCTAGAACAACTAAGGTTCACCTATGTGCACCAACAACTTATGCTAAGCAATACAAGCAACAAAGTGATAGCAAGATATATATTACTTCAAGCACGAAGGCTATCACAATGTAAAGTGCATAAGTAAAGAGCTCGGGTATAGAGATAACCGAGGCACGCGGGGACACCGATATTTTACCGAGTTCCTCCCAACATGGAGTACGTATCATTTGGAGAGGGGGTGGTATCAAACCACCAACTCCACAAAAGGCCTCCCTTATTCTCCGGTGAATCTCACCCCAGCGGTATCGATTCACGCTTACACTATCAGTGCACTTGTCGGTGGCAACCGGAACCTCTCACAAGGTTGGGGCACTTCTCCACAACTCAATTGGAGGCTCCCAACAAACGCCACAAAAGGCCTCAACAAATGCCACCAAGGCCACAATGCCACCAAGGCCACAAAACCGTCTAGGGTTCCAAGAACCCAAGAGGGACAAGCTCCAATGAGCAACTCAAACCAAATCCTCCAAGGAGAACTCAAACCGATGCACCAAATGCAAATGGCAAGAACACCACAAAGGTGCTTAAATCCTTCACTCTCAAGTTCCAACAAAGCTACTAAAGCTATTGGGGGAACAAGAGAGGAGGAATCAAACCTCTCTCTTCCACTCAAATATGGGCAATAATCATCGGAGGGAAAAGATTAGGCAAGCTTCAATATCTAGAGCAAGTGTGGACAAAGTTTAGAATAATAGATAAGAGAGGAGTTGTCTAAACTCAAAACGGGCAAAGACTTAAATAAGGGCCCCAAAAATCTGGCCCTTGGAACATATTTTTGGTCTGGACCGGTACTACCGGATTTAACCGGTAGTACCGCCCGATGCCAGGAATCGAGCTGAGAAGAAACAGGGCAAACTGCTCATGGAATTGAGGAGAGCCAACACAGCAGAGAAGCAACAGCGCATGGGGCCAGAAGTGCGCGGGAGCAAGTGCTGCATGCATGCTACACGCATGCAAGCGACAGCGCAGGGTCGAGTGCTGCATGCTACGCGCGTGCAAGTCAACGCTCGCGGGATGCGAGGCAGCAGCAACACGGGGCCAGCGCGCCAGGCAGCAGCGCGGGCGAGCCAGTGCGAGGGCGCACGCATCGACGCGAGAGCGGGATCTGTTGGTGGCGGCGCGCGCGGGAGCCAGGAGAGCAGGAGCCAATGCGCAAGAACGTCCCAAGGCAAGCTGTGGCGGCGGTCGCAGATAAGCTGGGCCTGGAGGCGGCCCGGTACTACCGGCCGCCCTGGGCGGTTGTGCCGCATGGGCCGGTAGTGCCGGCCAGAACTACCGGGCAGACCAACAGGTGAGCTACGGCAGCGGACAGCGTCCGTCTTGGCCAGTAATCTTGGACGCCCAAGACAACTTTCCTTCTTTCTTTTATAAATCAAATAAAGCAAATATACAAACGGTCATAACTTTTAACTGGAGACTCCGATTGACCCGATTTCAATTGTGTTGGATAGAGGACAACAAGGGCTTCCCAATAAAAAGTGGAAATATTGATTATCACCAAGTGGGAGTGTATAAATTAATATAATATGAGATACCTCACTTGGTGAGAAACCGAAAAGCCGCATAAATCAAAATCGCAACAAGATACATATGGGAGATCCGATTTTGATGAACAAGAGATTGTTATGGAGATTACCACAATCTCTATATCCTCATATGGATAAGACCAAATAACAACCAAATGCGATGATGCAAGTATGCAAAGGTTTGAGCTTTCTCTGAATGATGTGACCGAATTACTCATACGAGAGCCCCTCTTGATAGTACGGTTATCTATCCTAAACCCGTCTCCTACACACAACAAGAGACCAGCAAAAGGTAAAACCTATCAAGATTATACCTTTGCCTTGAGCATTCCACTTGAGATCGATGTAGACGGTCTTGCTCTTCTCAAGATGGAATGTCTTTCTTAATTCATCATCATCGACCTCGCATATTGAGCTTGCACGACAAATCTTCTTTGCATTTCATCGACCTTGAAGCCAACACATGCTCCAAGTGATGCTAATGGACAAATCCTACAAGTATAACTTAATACACACATTAGTCCATAAAGATTGTCATTAATTACCAAAACCACACATGGGGGACCAACATGTTCTTTCAATAGGGATGGATGGACGGGCGTTGCATGGACAAGTCTAAACATATAACTTCAAGATCTAGGGCATTGCAGATAAATAATAACAAGCATCCAAGTACTAAACAATCCTAGGCATGTGCTCCAAATATAGTCATACGTGCTCGCAATGAGATTTTGCACAATATCTTCTGTCCAGCCAGCCCGTGGCAGCGAGGCCTCTAGGGAACTACTAGCAATTAAGGTCCTCCTTTTAATAGAGCACCGGAGCAAAGCATTAACACTCCGTGAACACATGTGATCCTCACACCACAACCATCCCCTCCGGTTGTTCCAATTATTGTCACTTCGGGGCCTTTGGATCCGGACAATGATATGTGTACACAACTTGCAGATAATACCACAAACAATATTATTATAATGATTCAATAATAAGTTCACATCTGAGATCATGGCACTCGGGCCCTAGTGACAAGCATTAAGCACAACAAGTTGCAACAAAGTCAAATAGCACTAATAGAGATACTAGGCACTATGCCCTAACAATCTTATTCGATTACATGATAGAACTCATCCAATCCCTACCATCCCCAAGCCTACATCGGGGGTTTACTCACTCATGGATGAGGGAAACATAGATGGTTGATGGAGATGCGTTGGTGATGACGATGGCGATGATCCTCTCCAAATTCCCCGTCCAGGCAGGGTGCCAGAACAGAGTTTCTGAATTCGAATCTTGGTTTCTGGTGGCGGCGGAGAATCGGAACTCTTTTTGGAGAACTATCGAACCCCCTCTGTTTTTAGGTCGAGAGGCAACTTATAGGCGCAGAGGGAGGCCGAGGGGGTGGTGGCTGCACCCCCTAGGCGCGGCCAGAGGTGGGCCCGCGCCTGGCGGGGGTGTGCCCCCCACGCCCCTTCTCCGTCTCGTCTTCTAGCTCCGTGGGTCTTTTGGTGAAATATAATTTTTGCCATATTTTTCGGGATTTTTCCTGATAGTTGATTTCCTGCACAAAAACAAGACACCAAAGTAATTCTGCTGAAAACAACGTCAGTCCGTGTTAGTTGTATCCAAATCACACAAGTTTAGAGGAAAAACAATAGCAAAAGTGTTCGGAAAAGTAGATATATTTTGGACGTATCAGAGGGCGTCCATGGGGCCCACACCCTGCCGGTAGCGGCCTAGGGTGGCCCGCGCACAAAGTGCGGCCGCCTCCTCCATCTCTCCTCTAGACTCCGTGTTCTCCTTGATGAAATATTGACTTTGGATTTTGTCTCGTCCAATTCTGAGAATATTTCCTTACTAGCTTTTCTGGAACCAAAAACATCAGAAAATAGGCAACTGACACTGTGGCAACTTGTTAATAGGTTAGTACCAGAAAACATATAAAAAGCACCTCAAAGTGTGGACAAAGCAGAGCAAAGTAGATACTAAACAAGCATGAAACATCAAAAATTATAGATACGTTTCTGACATATCAGAATGCGTATACTGTCTACCGCCACCGGCGCCACCGGTTCTCCCCTCGCCAGCACCACCAGTGACTCCTTCGAGAATACCCCCACCGCCAGAGTGTTCCCCACCCTGAACTCGATGGGACCCGACGCACCTGGTGAGTCGCTTGTCCAATTCGCAGTTGTTGGCTGGAGACTGCTTCTGCCAACGGGCGCCTGGTCCGCATGATCCAGATCCTCCTCTTCCAGAGGCAGAGACCGCGCAGTACCACGATCAATTCAGTCCAGCGTCTCCGTGAGCTTGGCATGAAGCGCGGCTAGTTGCAGCACCGCATCCGCATGTGCCTTTGCCCCAGCCGCCATCGCCTCCGAGATGAGCCCGACCTGAACAATGAGACCTTGCTGTTTCGAATCGATCACCGCAACGCGGCCGTGCAGCAGATCGACCGCTTGGCGGCACTCATTGAGCGAAGCCGCCGCTGTCGTCGTTGCTTCACCCATCGTTGCCAGTACCAACGCCGTCTGCAGGGACGGCTTGGCAATATTCGACGGAGCCGTGGCGACTCCTCACCGGCTGGATCCAACCGATTCACGCAAGCGCTTGTCGGGATTTTACGGGTCAACGGCTCGATGAATTGGGAGAGTGCCCGAAATCATGTCGCCGCGGGGATGAGGATGTTACCGGAAGAGCGATCCGAAGACGGCCTCCCGAACCTGTCGAAACCCGCGGGCGTGCCTAGAAATCGTTGAATCTAATAGCAATTGTATCACTCCGACCTAGTTTGATTGCTAGAATCGGAGATGACCTTCGTGATGAAGAATAAAGGGACAGAGAGAGACGGAGAAGTCAGAGTCCAATTTTTCTTTCTTATTTCAGTCATAGTTTATTCGGAATACAACGCACGCTTAAGTAAACGCAGACCCAGCTGATTACAACAGGCCTCAGGTCCAACCCAACTGACAAGTGGACCCACACACTCAACTCTAGATAACGTACTCGTGGTCACGCATCGCCCGTCGTGACATGGTATAGGGTATCATCGAGACCCATGTAATGTGCTCCCTTGTATTTCTGTAGAGATTGATATGCCCAGTAGCCACCCGTGCTGTCAGGATAGTGTTTAAACGAACTGTAGTTGTGCAAACTGTATGTTGTTTCATGAGGTCAATTTGTGAAGGATGGTGTAGTGCGTCACCGATTTAAACAATGACCTAGAAAATGGTTCAAAAAAATGACCTGGAAAATCACATGTCATAACGTAGGTCAAAGTGATGATTTATATGGAATCAACTTTGTCAAGGATGCTGTAATGCATGACTGATTTGAATCGGGAAAATCACATGCCATAACGTAGGTCAGAGTGACGGTTTGTTCTGTATGGTTTATCTATTACTCCCTCCGTTTTAAAATATAAGATGTTTTAGTTTTATAAAGCAAAATATATTTAGACTTGTTTTAGTATGTAGGTTTACTCAGTTTTAGGATGAATCTATATATAAAAAAAATCTAGATTCATCTTCTTTACAAACCTAAAACATCTTAATTTTGAAACGGAGGGAGTATGATTCTTCATAGGATGGCATACCTTTCTTGTTGCCTCTGTTGCCTGCCATGCACCAACTTTGTCGATCAGACATGAAATTTTGTGCTCTCTTAGAGGAGAATTTGGCATACAGGCCCTTTGGCCTTTTAGGCATATACAGACGCTTTGACCATATCCAAGGATGTGGTATCTGGAATTTAGTGTTTACTAGTAGTAAATAAAGTTTCCTCTTAGTTGATTTTGAATACTGCTTGTTGGAGTTGTCAGCATACTGTCTCCATAGACTAAATTATCAATTGTTTTCTCATGAAAAGGGGTCTCTTTAACTGCAATTATGTTCAGATTTATGCTATTTCTTGTTCAGTATACACATCATGTTGAATTACCTGGAAAACTAGCAACTACCAAACACAGTCTTAGTTAACTCTCCTTAGTTTGTTCTTAAGAGGATATTTAACTTTGTTACTTCTATAAGCATGATGTGGCGCCAGAGCTTTATTATGTTCATACAGAGCAATAAATGATGCTGGAGTTTCTCATTGATTCATTATCTCCAACTCTTCATGGCAAGTTGGTGAGACCCCCGTTCTCTCCCCACCCTTCTCTCCTCCCCCGTTCCTTCTTCCTTGAGAGTCGCCTCAGGGCTGCCGGCTCCTCTTCCCTTCTTCTCCGGCCCCGGCTGGAGTGGTTGGGGAGGGAGAAGCTGGCCGTTGTACAAATGTAGTGGTAGGGTTGTTGGCTTCATGCCAAGTCTGGGCTTCATGCCCGTGTTTGGAGTCTGGGCGTTGGATCTGAGCAGCCAGATTCCATGCCTTATAGGGTTATTCGTCGGGCTCCTCCTCGTCCATGGTGGGTGGGAGGTGGCGGCGGTGACTCCTATGCTCCTCAATAAAGCTGTGCTGGACGCTAGTGCTTGGCTGCAACAGCCAGATCTGGGGCCCTCTCTGGCCGGCCGTGGCGGCGGGGGGAGTTGGCCGGATCCTGGTGGGCGGCAGCGGCATGACCCGTCGCCGAGCTACTCTCTGGTGCTGTCGAGCGGCGCCGGGAGGTCGTCGAGCTTCCTCTTTCCTGGAGCTGCAGCGGTCGTAGCTGTCGGTGGGAGGAGAAGCTTGGGCGGCTCGGCCATAAAGCTCGTGGACTTCTTCGTGGCGTCTACTGCGACCGGTGCTCCGTCCAGATCTCGGCCTGCCGTGGTGGCGAGGGAAGGATGGGAGGAGAACCGGAGCCTATGGATGCTGGCGAAGGAAGGGGCTGCCTGGTGTGTCCAGGCGGCGATGCTGCGACTTTCCCGGCGATCTCCAAGCGGAAGCTTCACGCCACCCGCTATCTTTGGCCAAGACGATGGCCTCGCCGCGCTCGAGAGGCCTCTGTGCCTGAGCTTTCTAACCGCCTTCGGTGGCCTATTCTTCTCCCTCCTCACGGCTCCCTACGCCGTTGTCGGCCCAAGTGGTTCGTCCCCGGTGCCGACTCCGGCGGCCGTGGTCGGAGGCGAGCGTGATGCGGTGTGCAGGGACTTGATTGCATTTGACGCTTTCCTGCAGAGTGCTACGTGCAAATTTGAGGGCCCCATTGTAATTTTCTTTTCTTTTTGTCCCTGTATGTTTAATGTACCCACCGCTTTAATCAATTGCAGCATCTAGGTCCTTCGGGACCTATCTTGGTTCAAAAAAAAAAAATTCATGGCAAGTTGGTAGTCGCTAGTCACTTATTGTTTGCTCTATAAGAATGAATCAACACTACGTTTTTATCGAAAATGTCAAAAAAATTGATATTAGATCATGTTGAGCATCATATGTTAACCATTCCTCCACTTTGAGGGCACTACTTCTGATAGCACTACAGTTGGAGGGATAATATTTATGTTGTTGTTTTTACGGTAAAAAGAAAATCTACCTACATCTTTAGACTTAGAGTATCGATTTCAGTGTTGGAGTTGTCACTCCTCTACTAGTTCACAAGTTACCTTCTCATGAAAAGGGTCTCTAAAACTGGAAGATATATGCTATGCTATGGTTGATCTGCATACACCTCATGTTCAACTAGAATTACGTGTAAACTCTATCACCTGCTGAGCTCAGCTGATTTAAATATCCTTAATAAGAACTGAATAATATGGCGAGCTTGTTATTTCTTTCTAAGCGTCAAGTGAGATCTGAATTTTATGTTTATCAAGAATAATAGTTAGTGATTTATTTGTTGATTCATTGTCTCCAACTCCATGCCAAGTTGATAGTCACTTAGCATGAATTGAGAACAAAAAGGTATTTCGCAACAATGATGGGTAGATCATGCCGACCACCATAAGTGATATGTCAACCATATTTCTCCACTTTGAGAGCACTACTTATGATATAATGTAAAATATTGCTGTACATTTGGAGGAATCACATGATTATATATTGTTTATTTACAGCAAAGGGAGATCTGATCCATCTCAACATTCATTTTGACTTCCCTTTATTTTTATTTGAATGTCATTTATTACTCTAGCATTTTTTCTTTCTGTTATGAAGCATGTTGAAGCTCTGGACGTTCTTCTCCAGGGCCTCTCAGGTGTCCCAAAAGAACATGTTAGGGTGCATAAGTTGTCTTAAAAGTGGATCAAGTCTATGTTAGTTTTTATTTATTTATCTGTTCTTGTGGGTATGTAAGCACTTGTTATATCCATTGACATCTTTTAATCATACATGAGTTGTTCCATCAGAGGTTCATTTGTTGTGTGACTTAGCTCAGCCCACACCATCCTAGTAACTAATTGTGTTCAGCTGCTGTCTGCTGAAATTTTACTCTTTTTCTTAATTTCATAAACTAATCTGTAACTGTAATATTCATTTAGAATCTGATCAATCTCAACATTCATTAGACTTCCCTTCGTTTTTATTTGAATGCCATTCATTACTCTACCATTTTATTTTTTTCCCGTTATGCAGCATGTTGAAGCTCTGGAGGTTCTTCTCCAGGGCCTCTCTGCTGACTGGTGTCCCAAAAGAACGTGTTAGGGTGCATTAGCTCTGTCTTAAAAGTGGACCAAATCTAGGTTAGTTTATTGTTTGTCTGTTCTTGTGGGTGCGTAAAAAAATGTTATATATCCATTGACATTACAGGAGTTGTTCCATCAGAGGTTCGTTTGATGTGTGACTTAGCTCAGCCCACACATCCTGCTAACTTATTGTGTTCAGCTATTGTCTGCTGAATTTTACTCCTTTTCTTAATTTGTTAAGCTGAGGTAGGTTCGTCCTACATGATTTTCCGTCCGCTTTTTTTGGACAGTTTTGCCCGTGACTATTCAGGTTATTTACACAGTTTGCCACCGCCCAGTGAATAAGTAAACACCCTGTTCGGTTCCTGATCCCGGCTCCGCCTCGTTCCCCTTCTGCTCCTATCGGGGGATGAGCTCCTAGCAGGGCTTGGCAGTGATGGCGCGGCGTGGTTGGTCGGAGGTGGGGCCGCTGAGACGAGGAAGAGGATGGCGGTGAGCGGCGACCTCCTGCTCGGTGTAGGGAGCGATGGGAGAGAGGCCTGAGTAGGGGCAGATCGAAGGGAGGCGAAGCAGAGATCGACGGTGACTCTGCTATGGCCCTCCTCCTCCCCATCCCAAACTCCGGGTGCCCCCCTCTCCGTGGCCCCTCGCCTCCCTACTTGCCAGGCCGAGAGGTCTGGGCCGTCCGCTCCTGCCATGCGTTGCCCTCTCCCTCGACTCGCTTGCCCTTGGTGAGCCTCGTGCCACGGAAGGAAGAAGATGTGTTTCTCCTAAATCTAGATCCACCGCTTCCTCCTCTTTTCATTTTTTTTCTAAAGCTGCCGTTAGCAAGGTAGGTCATGGGATAGACGTTTAGGGGAGAGACAGATATTGAGAGATGTATTTGTACGCACTGCAGTATCGTGCTAATCCTCGACATAGCTATGTCTGGTTCTGAAGTACTGATTAAATGCCCATATGAAACTAAGGGTATATTGTAGGAAAGTTCCAGCGCATTGTAATTAAATGCAAATCAACATTCTGTATTTGATCTTCTATATGGCGACGCATCGCAACCTGTCACCATCGAGACGGTGTATAACGTCCAGCCCTCATGACTAGGACATGCAGAGCGAGCTAACCAAGCTCGGCAGCGCCGCTAGCTACCTGTCAGGCGAGTCGGAGGGTTCTTCAACTATTTCTGAATCTTGTGTTGCCGGTTCCCTCCCTCACCATCGTCTCCTTCAGCAACCAATGCCGTCGATGGTTTCTGAGATCCATCCCGCTGGTGATTGAGTGGACTTATCCCTATTTCTGGTCTGTCTCCCTGCCTGAAACTTGATTGGAGAAGTTGCAACGTTATGGGCTGTTCCGTTGACAAGTTAGGTTGCATCTAGGCAGAATTGTCTTTTTTCGTTATTTTAGTAGCAACACGTTTCTGTTGATAAATGTTCAGATGCATGTTTCATATTTTTTCCTTTGGAAGAGATACTGCCCAGATCACCGTTTCTTAGCATGATTAGTTGGCTCGTTGTAGTTTCCACTGCTCTTACCATTTTTCTATCACAGTGTGTGACTGCTACTTCTAATTTCTCTGACGGCTGCGCTGGAGTATCCCCAGGGCCGCTACTTCTAATTTTTGGGCTTTTGTATGGATGTGCATCTTGTCATTCTTTTCGTTCTTCTGATGGAAATGTTCTAGATCAGAGAGAGATCCCCAGGTTCGTGATTTTGTGATTTATATATGTCCAAAAATATGATGCATCTTTGTGGTAGTCATGGTTCGTTTTATGTTCCTGCTCGCTAATGTGTTTCTTTTCATACATGAAGTTTGTAATGTGCCTAACCTAGCAGAGTGGGAAGTACAGGATGTCTGAAGCTCAATGGGGTCTTAATTCTTGTGATACTTCCACTGAAGGATTTTAAGATCATGAAGACTGAGACCAATTGTATTTCTAAGACACAAGGGGATGCAGAACTTCAAGCTTCAGTGAAAGATGAATGTATGTATTGGGATGATGACGGGAATAATGAAGGTTGGTTGCTTACTCTTTTTTTTTCTTTGAAACGAGAATAATGAAGGCTTCAGGTTGGTTGCTTACTGTTAGACGCCCCACACATAGAAAATATTTAAGCAAAGCTAGGCGTCATGCTGGGATCTGAACAAAGTTTTCAGAAAAGTTATATTGTCCATGATGACTTATCTTTTTAATATATCGCTTGCAAGGCTCTTGCATGGTTCAAATACAATAATGACTTATATGAAAATTGTTTGACACCGCTGGGGCTCGTCGTTGCTACCAGCCTTTCGTGGGATCTCAGTGTGAAGTTGACTGTCGTATATAGAATGCAGATATCTTTCAACATGGAATGAACAGGCGTTAAGTTGCTCATTTATTTAGACAATGGAGCAGGCGTGTATATGCTCTCCATGAGAACCTTGTGATGGCGTTGTGATAATGGCCGGCGAGGCGGCAACGTGCGTGCAGACCAGCGGACGTCCGTGAAGACCTATAGTAGCTCTGAACCTTCTTCCTGATTCTTTTTGTCCATGAGATGCAACTTTCTCACCCGGCCGTTCCTAGATTCTTGCTAGAAGGGGTTTTAGCACATTAATTATTGCTAGCAAAAACATAAGCTTTTGTAGCAAGTGAGTACTCATGCCAACGGTATAATCTTTTTCTTGTGTGACAATGACATGCAGATACTTTGTCTCAATGAGAATTGCAGATGAGTGGAATATTGGAAATAATCCCTCCTCACTCTGCTCCATCTAGGGCTCCACACATCAGCTCGATTCTCCATGACCGGTATTGGCAAGACGTACTAGCACCACAGATTAGGCTACGAGCAACGCTCTTAGGCGTGGTGAAACAAGGAATACATTGGGTTGGACACTGAGAAGTTGATGCGACAAAGGGGAGAAGAATAAGAGTTGCACGTTTCATATAGGCTAGGTGAAATGCATTTTATGTTTTAATATCCAATAAGTAATGTATTCTAAGAAGCCGTAGCAACGCACGGGCATTCAGCTAGTCTTCATAGTTCTTCCTTTAAACAATATCTTCAACTCACTCAGAGACCGCAAACTTGCTGCAGGATGCTGCATCTCTCTAAACCAGGTAACTCGACTGGCATTGTCCCGACTGCTGCCTCGCTCATGTCTAGTGGTGGTGCTAAGACATTGTAAATATTTGTCACATGTATCTGTCAATGTGATGCTGGTCTGTACTTCCTAGTCAGTTGAAGTGGTTCTAAAACATGGTGTTGCCATTATCACTGTTTTGACTTGAAGTTGTATGATTAGACCAGTATTGTTTGCACTCATTTTCTCTGTGATCTGTCTAATATTGGCCCAACTGAAGGCACTGATACTAGACGACAGTGGCAGAGCTACGTTGGAGCCTACCCGGGCCGTGGCCCGCTCAAAATTTGTTCAGACCTTCGTTTTCCTTATGAGCCGGCCCAACAATTGTCCAAATCCTGAAGAAAAAACATGATTTTTGTAGTCTGGCCCGTCCAGGATTCCTTGTGAAGCTCTGCCAGTTCTAGACGATGCATATCCTTGTACGCTGGTAAACGAACACTCGAAAAGGCTCCAGTAGTATTATTACCCTTAACCAGTGGTACTAATGTGCCCTTCACTCACAAAAAGTTCTATTGCTCCCAGGGTTGGCAAAGTGAAAGCTACAATTTCTTATGAGCTGCAATGTGACCAGTGCATCTGGAGCTTCTTTCTTTCTACTATTCTCTCCTGGAATGATTCTAATGACCTGATAATGAGGCTGTCAAATGAACGTTAGAAACGCTCAGACATGACAATATGCTTTTTTCGAACCTGTTGAAAATTAAGCTTACTTTGACCCTCTTATGTGAAACTGAAACTGCAGTGTACTGAATGAAGATAAAAGGCTTTTAACTTGGATTTGGTTGCAGTGCGCCGGGCCAGGACAGTAGTGCAACCGCCAGGCAACGCTTGAGGGCGCCCCAGCAGCAAGCTACTGTGGTGGACTCTTCCCACAAAAAATAAATAGAAAATGATCACCTTCCCCTGACGATGATCGTCTGGGTCGAGTCACGCGGGACGTAACCCTCCAACCTCGCGTCCTACGGGACCCACCACGCGTCCTGCTTCCTTATCTCTTACATGGGAGGGAGACCGAGACGCCGTCTCTCCGCTCGACCTCATCTCCGGCCTCCCTGGCCTCTCTCGCGCCCTCCCTGGCCTCCTCTCCGCTCGGCCTCGCCTGCCGGGCCGACTCCCGCCCACCATGGAGATCCTCGTGCTCGAGCTCGTGCCCTCCTCAGCCATGGCCATGGCAAATGCGTTCAAGCAGGAGGACAACGTCGACAGCTGACCTCCATCTTCGCCGCCGCCCCATCTGCGAGGTCCGCTCCCATCTCGGCGTCGTCCCGCGCGGTTCCCGCGCCGCCGGCTCGGTCGCCGGAGCGATCCCCGTGCCGCTGCGCCTAGATGATGACCACGACTCCCCGTCGTCGACCTGATATGCCAGCCTCCCCGGTAGTCGTGGTTGCTACCGACAGCCGACGGCGCTGCTGCAAGGGGTACGGGGGGCTGGTAGCAACGGCTGAAGTTGTTGGTACATGTACGGCGGCGGATTTTTGCTACTGACGGCCGGTGTCGTCGCTACCGACGACCAATGAATTTGCTACAGTAGTACAAATATTTCGCAACAATCGTTCTTCTATTTTTTATGCTAAGACATCTCCAAAAGTCCGCTACAACAATGTCAACTTTTTGCTACAAGATCTTCGGCTAGGCTGGTTTTGCTACATTAGCAATGGTCTCTGGGACTTTCTATTTTCTAAAACAAACAGTTTTCTTTCTTTGGAAGAGAAAACAAAAAGCAAGGATATATACAACAAAAATATGTGATTTGCATAAAAAACAGGAGTTGCAGCTAAGGATGGCAATTTTACCAATGGATACCATACGGGTAGGATATGGGCACACTTTTATACCCATGAGTAATACCCATACCCTACCCGTTAAGTCATGGGTACGGGCACGGGTATAGACTTGTACCCATGGGTATATCCATACCCTGCCCGTTTAAACTGACATGTCAAACTTACCTATAGAGTTTGAACCTATGCGGCCGACAAGCCTAGGGACGAGTATGAGATTTCCACTTCAAAACTTTAATTTGATATTTTCATGTACTCATCTACTATTAGTAAGTAGAGATTACTGTAAATTTAATTTGATATTTTCATGTACTCATCTACTATTAGTAAGTAGAGATTACTGTATTTTTTTAAATATTCTATTGATGAAAGTAAAATTTTAAATAACTTGTATACTATTGAATATACCTGTCGGGTACCCAATGGTACGGGTACCTCCCGGGTATAGGTATGGGTAAAGTTTTATACCCGCGGGTATGGGTATGGGTAAGCTTTTGTACCTACTGGCTTCACGGGTATGGGTATGGTATTGCTCTACCCTGCCCATTGCCATTCTTAGTTGGAGCAAAATATGTATCTTAGCAGTAGACACATGTCACACAGGGGACCGCCTAACAGTTTCCAAAATAAATTCAATATCGTTGTAGACACATAGCTTACATATCATCATATCAGATATTAAACCGATAAGAATAGATACTGCTTGATCTTAGCCAACAGGCCAAGAAAGGTACTATTTCTCCCTTGCCACTGCCCCTCCTTTTATTCACCTCTCCGGGCTCCCCTCACTCAGCGCGGGCGAGGTGGAACTAAACTCCCTGCGCGCTCTGGGTCGTACGTACCGACGTAGCTGGGCTCCCAAACAAACTCCCCCAGGCCCAAAACGTGACCCCTTCTCTGGAAGCAAAATCTGAAGCCCAAAAGTAGACGCGTAGGTGCGGAGGAAACAAACCGAAAGCCCTTCGTAAAAAAAAGGAGGAAACAGCCAAGAGGATTCCACCGGCTGCCCCGTCTCCGATGGCCGCACCGCCGGCCCCGGTGCCGCCGGCCACCGCTAACTCAGCGCCGGCGCCTACTCAGCCGTCGTACAAGGCGCCGCCCTTTTCCCAGCCCCCCTCCACTGCCGGCACCGTCAAGGCGGAGATCCCTCCCGCCTCCGTCTCGACCGCCCCTGCCGCCGGAGTCGCCGCCGCGGGAGCCGCGACTGAGGACTCGTCGTACATCATCAACGTTCCTAGCTACTCAGGTGACTCCCTCTCCCAGTCCCACCCCCAACCCCCGCGGGAACCGGCACATCGCCTCTTGTAAACGCTAAGACCTAGTAGAACCCTAGCTAACCGAGGGCTCCGATTGCAGCGTGGTTCTCCTACGACAGCGTCAGCGACACGGAGCGCCGCCTAATGCCCGAGTTCTTCGAAGGGGAGGTCGCCGCGGCGTCTGGGTCCAGGGGCCCTGAAGCCTACAAGTACTACCGCGACACCCTCGTGAAGAGGTTCCGGGCCAGGCCAGCGCGGCGCCTCACGCTCACCGAGGCCAGGCGGGGCCTTATCGGCGATGTCGGCTCGGTGCGCCGTGTCTTTGACTTCCTTGAGGAATGGGGGCTCATCAACTATGGTGCTTCCGCGCCGGGGGTAAAGCAGGGAAGAGACAAGAGGGAGGAGGTGGCAGTATCTCAGCCTTCATTGCCTGCTGGGTCGACCATGTCCAGGAAGCTTTGCATAGGGTGTCGTGGGGTCTGCGGCTCTGCCTATTTCACCTGTGAGAAGGTGAGTGATTTGCCATTGTTTTGATTTATATGAGTATATAAGATATGTATAGGTGGAAACTTGCGTTACAGATTAGGTTACATGTTGCATTCATCTATAACTGGTTAGAACTATCTTAGCTCATGCATATGATTGTTTCCAGTTGACTATAACTATCTGTTTGGTTTGGTGCCTTGTAGAAAGCATGGATGTATACCTTTGTTATGCAATGTAACTGGGGGAGCATTTTTTCTCTAGTTATGAGTTTGCCCGTGTTGAGAAATTTGTTTGCCTTGATTGCAGACATTCCTGGTGGGTCACTGGGTTTGGTTTAGCTGGTTTGATATGCTGTGTTCGGATAGATGAGCAAAAAAGTTTGTTGGTAAAAGGTTAATGATGTATATGTTTTGTTTTTGTAACTGGCAACTGTCATATACACTAGCACGGAGGATGTGTATTTCTTAGAAAAAACAACTAAAATGGCAAGGATTAGGCCATGGGTACGGGGACTGTCGGAAGAGCCTTGGTTCCTTGCAATTGCAACCCGTTATGTGGTTCAGGCAAGAAAAAGAGGGTGAAAAGATTAGCTGCGAATGTAGACGGATTAGCAAGGATGCTTCATAATTCGTTTTGAACTACTCCCTCCAGTACACATAAACGTGTCACGAACTGGAGGTGGAGAGTATGTCATAATCGTGCAATAAATACACGCAAACAATATGGTAATTGCATCCATTTCGTGCATGTATTTTGGATGAAAGTGTCATTCGCTTGTTGTCTATTTTAATTACAGAAGAACGTCTTCACTTTTGCGTATGATCAGGCGGATATAAGCCTCTGTTGTAGATGCTATGTACGTGCCAACTACCGGCCTGGTCTTACTCCAGCAGACTTCAAGAAAGTTGAAATTAGCGAAGATGCAGATTGGACAGACAAGGAAACTCTTCACCTTCTTGAGGCTGTCTTGCATTATGGAGAAAATTGGAAGAAGGTCTCTGAACATGTTGGTAGTCGATCAGAGAAAGACTGTGTTGCTAGACTCATCCAATTACCTTTTGGAGAACAGTTCATGGGATCCAAGGAGCAGAAATTGCAGTTTGAGACTGATGAACCTAGAGCAGAGATCTCAAAACGGCTTCGTCTCACACCACTGGCAGATACAAGCAATCCAATTATGGCTCAGGTATGTCTAATCCGTGCCTATACTGACAACACGTCTCTTTCACTTTGTACTTGAAATACTATAACATGTAATGACCAGTTTGTTAAAAGAATGCTATGGCAATCTGTTACAGTTTTTGTATAGCTACACATATGTGGGTGTAACACCTTGCTAACTTACCTGGAAGTGTATACCTGGTATACCTTGGTCTTGGTAGTATCTTAGTTGTATATCTTGGGCATGCCACCTGCTTATACTTGAAAGCAAAAGCTGCAGATCATAGTGTCCATGAAAATCACGTTTGCCTATTGGAACTGGAAGACCTGTTTCATGTCTAAGAAATGTCACTTGAGCTGCAAGTCTGGAGCATTACATTTATAGTTTGCTATTCATGTGAATAGATGGAAAACACCATACTTGAATATCCTCAGGTTCTGATGCAGTATAAGTTATGTTCCTTACTTCAGACATGAAACACTGAGAACTTCAAAATGGTTCTGACAAAGAATTTCAAAAAAAAACTCAATTTGTTCTTCATAGAGCTTTTGCACATAAGTGTACACAAAACAAGTGTACATTCTGGTCTCTACCATATCCTAATAGCTGCCTTATTCATCTAGTTTGAACATAGAAATTATTGATGGGGCAAGATGAGGAACTGCATTGTTTTACCAGGTGGCGTTCTTGTCTGCCATTGTTGGCTCAGGCGTTGCGGCAGCAGCAGCTCAAGCAGCTATCTCTGCACAATCCCAGGTTGATATGAATGACAGCCTGATTGATTCTTCAATCATCAACACCAAGGAAGAAGGTAGCATCTGTTCTCTAGCCCATATGAGTCTGACATGTTCACTGGCAGCCTGTCATATTGATGTTGCATTGTTGCTAAACATACTGCTTTGCATGTCACTGTGCAAACTATGATAATTCACAAGCGTGTTGACAGCAGTGTTCAAGTAATGTGCTAGGAGCAATAAGCTCAATTATAATTGGTCTATATGCAAATAAGAGTATATGGACTTCTATCGAAGTTTCTTGTTTGCATGAGTCAATGGGTAAAAGTTTGATGAACTTCCTACTTCAAAAGTCTGTTGCTGCATGCTGAAATGTTATTGTGCTGCTTAGTTCATCACCTTCTCCTACAAATATTTGTTGCAACTGTTCAAAGGAGCTCTCTTGGCCTAATTAGCTTCCTCTGCAGAATCTCCATACACCAATGGGCTTTCAGCCAACGATTTACTCAAAGAGGCATCTGCAAATGCACAAGTGCAACTTGAAAAGGAACAGAAGGATATAGAGCAATCTTTATCCGACATAGTGGATGTCCAGGTACCTTTGCTTGGGGTTCTGAGATGATAATGGTAAAAAAAAAATTGTACTATTTGTATTGACTTGTTATCTATTGTTTCAAATCCTTTTTAGATGAAGGAAATCCAAGACAAGATAAACCGTTTTGAGCAGAAGGAGCTGCTAATGGAGAGAGAGAGGCAGCAGCTCCATCATGTATGGGAACTGCTTTTCATTGATCAACTTGCGGTTGTGCAGCATCAGCGCAGACCGCACCCTGTGATGGCTGAGAACAAGGAGGAAGAGAAACCAAAACCTGTTATCATCACGAGTTAAATCAAATGGACCTTCGTCAATAGCAGGGGAGTGCTGTGATAATTGGAACTCTGTTCCTCTCATGTCAACAATGGAGATATTGCTGGAATCCTATGACGAACACTAAATTACATTTCTTCTTCTGCTGGCTCTAGAGTAGTATATTCTATTTGTGTGTAGCATCTGATGTTGTTTATGGTTTGTGAAAGAACTCTTTGTAGTCTAGCTAACGAAAACGGTGTTCTTTGTCAAGTTTAACTACAGGCTATGTGCTTTGTTTGTACTACCTTATCAACGCTTAAGATTTGCATCACAACCGTATGGTACCGTGATAGTGGTACTTGTAAATTAGTTCTGCATATGTTCCGAAGTACTCCCTCCATTCCAAAATAATTGAAGCTCTAGGTTTGTCTTAAGTCAAACTACTTTAATTTTGACCAAGATTATAAAAATATATCAATATCTACAACACCAAATTATTTTTGTTAAATTCATCATACTTCATAGATTTTTGCGTTGTAGATATCACCACATTTTTCTTTAGATCTGGCCAAACTTCAAAAGGTTTTTTTTGACAGTGATAAACCTAGAATTTTAATAAGTTTAACTTATGATAAACCTAGAATTTTAATAAGTTTAACTTATGATAAACCTAGAATTTTAATTATTTTGGATTAGAGGGGTTAGATAATAGGCGTCCGGGAAAACTCTTCACTTCTTTTCAATACTGTAACGACGTTAGATCTGTCACGAAAATAAGTTTTCTTGTAAAGTGGTACTTATATTTAGATAAAAATGGTTCTGCTAAAACGTATTCACCTGCTCTTTTAGTTTAAACATTGTTGATTTTAACTTTGCCTATTTTTTTTCACGAAAAAATCTGCTTATGATTTTGTATGCATAGCTTTCCTAAGCCCATGAGATCCCTGTCATTCTAAATAGATGTGAAACTCAATTAAAACTTGTTAGGGTGTACAACTTGTTAGGGTGTAACCAGTGGCGGATCCAAGATTTTAGGACAAGGTACGCCACACCAAAATTTTGGCACGCATATTGACAACGATTTTGTCTTAGAAAACAAAGAAGAAATGAAATTATGAAATATGACAACATATAACTAAATAAAAAGGGATTTTGCATTAAAATAAAACATGTAAATTGTTGGACACATGCAGCGTTGACATGGCATTCTAATATATAACTAAACTTTCGTCGTGTTGCGTGCAACCCTAAATTTCCAAATTATTCAACCATATGGGATAATAATTTTATGCAAGGAGCTACTACTGAAGCATGCTATTGTAGACTGAGTCTACAATAGTAGTTTCATGCTGATGTGTTGTTGATTTCCTTGTTATGAACCCATAGTGTTTTGGTCCGGAACATTTCAGCTTATTTTCATGTTTGGAATGGACGTGATGCCATCCTGGTTTCTGGAGGTGTACTTGATTCATCATAAAAATATTGCTTCCGGTTTCTCTTAAAAATATTCATTTGTCGAAGCAAATTCATAATGTTTTCTGCTTCAAATTCCCATCAATGCAGATTATGCGGTGTGTGTTACATCTCATTCCACTACAGTTAATGTATATTGCATTCTGCCATGAACCTCTCCCCTTTAGTCATATAGTTTTTCCAGTAGCTCCTATAATCGTGTATTCCCAAATCAAGCTAAGGCTTAATGACACTATTGTAGTGTAGAGTAGACACATTTTCTATATCGTTGTTTAATTTCATAATCATACCTAAGATCTTATTTCACCACATCAGTTTTTTTTGGAGTTGGTTGAATTCTTTCTAGGCTTAATAATAACAGCTAATTAGATTTTTTAATTAAGCTGATCCAACCTATGCACAATGAAGATATGTCATTAATTAATTAATCTCTTGATTGGTTATTACTAAATAAAAAGGGCTCAATACAATCATGGTGATGGCACTCTGTCAGTCAAAACCAAACATCTATTAATGTAATTTTTAATGATGATCACTACAAACCTGCTACACATGCCTCACAACATCATATGAACTACCCAAAATGAAACCTGAATTGAATCACACTATCAACTCTACTAACTAAACCTCTGCAATCGCCAATTCAACACCATGTTGTAGTCATATACTAAACCAAGCAGAAGGGCCATCTACGGACACCAATCTATACAACACAGAACATCTTATATACTTCAATATAAGCAAATAAGAATTTTTAACTCACCCAAACTGTAGAACATCATGTACAACAACAGTAATTCCATGAGTAAATGCGTTCTAAAAAAATAACCAATAGTCAAATAAGTACCCCAAATGATACTTATGAGCTTTATAGGGGGTGGGGAGGGTAGCAAAATTTTAGCAAGATCAATTTGTTTATCAGTTTAACCATTAGAATGTAGGCTATATCTATGAACTCTAGGCAAAAGGGTATCAAAAAATCAGCTACCAACATGAATCATAAATTGATTGTTCAAAATCCTGCATGCAGAGAAGGTTGACCTATCATGATTGACATGCTGCATATTCCAATTCTAGGAAAAAGCTTAACCTGCTGAGGAAAGGTAGCCGCAATCTAATCACACTTCAACACTATCCGCACTTCCTCCAAATGTCCAGGATCCATCGAGCCTATGTCATAGACTTACATGTATGTTGTATGGAGTACATGATTTTATTTCTTAAAATTGTGCTAGACATGCTATCTCACTCTGGACCTGTTGGCTCTGCTATATAGTTTTATGTACCAAATAGTTCTCCCAGAACCTTAATCCGTTAAGGAAATGTGAGCAATCTACTTAAACTTCAACAATAAAAGATGCATATGGCACATCCGCAAATGGGGCTTCTACTTGGATATCAAATCTAAATACCGTTTGTCAATTAGCAGCTATAGTAGAACCTTTCACAACCTTATATTCCTGCCTGAATAATATTTTTTGAGAGAGAGAGTGAGTGGGGCTGCATTCTCAATTCACACAACTCAAACATGTGAGGTGAGAATTCCACCTCTAACCCATCAGCATACCTTATCCTCGCCGCTCTTACCTTCTAGCGTGAGTGTCGTGGTATTGCCAACGAGTACGCCATGGAGAGATCCTCACAATGCGTGTTTATAGACGTGGGGTAAGGCAGACGGTTGACGGGTATGAGGTAACAAAACTTACCCAGGTTCAGATCCCACGACAGTGGAGGAATCCTACTCCTGCTATAAATCACTATAATGACAATACGCCGAGTTACAGGGATCGGTTCGCTGTGCGAGGTATGAGTTGAGTTATGCCCTAAAGGCTCCCATAGGTCCGGATTATATAGTCGCCATGTCCTAGGGTTACAGGGAAAGTCCTAGCCGGACATGTTATAGAGTCCTACACCGCATACAACTAGTCTAGCGTGTCTTACACTCCAAGGCTCCGGGTACTCGGTGACTCCTTCGTAGCCTTCCTCTATCCGGCATGTGCCTCCCTTCTGGATCCATCTAACTGGGCCACCCAGTAGGCCATGGGCCTTGCTACCAACTGTGGGCCACCCGGGTTATCCGGATAGGAGACATGCTATGAGGATACCCATATAGAATATCTCCAACAGTAGCCCCCGGAGAACTCCGAGATCTTGCGCCGCCTTGCCTCTTCAGGTTGGATGCTCCGTCTAGATGAATGTCGGCAAATCGTCAAGCAATATCTTGTAGTCCTCCCAAGAACCCTGCAATGCTCTCCGTCTTCAACTTATAAGTCAAAGAAGTGCGTAATCTTCCATCGTACTCTTCTCGTAGCCGGACTGGATCCGTCCATGCCAGAATCTTCCGATGGGATGGTGTTGGGGATATGCTATATGGGTATCCTCATAGCATGTCTCTTATCTGGATAATCCGGGTGCCCCATAGTTGGTAGCATGGCCCATGGCCCGCTGGGCGGCCCAGTTAGATGGATTCAGAAGGGAGGCCCATGCCGGATAAAGGAAGGCTACGGTTGGAGTCACCGACGTACCCGGAGCCTTGGAGTGCAAGATACACAAGACTAGTAATAGACTGTGTAGGAATCTGTGACCTGTCCGGCTAGGACTTTTCCCTGTAACCCTAGGACCTGGCGACTATATAAGTCGGGCCTATGGGAGCCTTTAGGGCACAACCTAGTATCAATTCATACAACCTCGAACAACGAACCTATCTCAGAATCGTGTGCCCTTATAGTGATTTATAGCAGAGTAGGATTCCGCCATCATGGGATCGAACTCGTAAGCTGTGTTACCTCGTACCCGTCAACCGTCCGCCTTCCCCCACGTCTCTAAACACGCACTGTGAGGACCCCTCCATGGCGTACTCGTCGGCAATACCACGACAGTTGGCGCCCACCGTGGGGCAAGAGGCGCTTCAGGCTCTTCGGCGGGCGAGGACCAAGATCTTCATGGGAATCGGCGAAACCGTAGCCATCGGTCGTGTTCTCTTCTCCAGAAACGTTCCGATCGTCCCTCCCGATGAGTTCTGGATCCTGGCAAAGACGAACCCTACGCGATGTTCGATCGTTCCTATCGGAGACATCCACCTCTTCATCGGCGAAACCGACTCGGGCGCTAGTTCCCTAGGAGTCGGAGGAGCATCAAGGCCCGCACGGACCGCCTACGGGCAGGATACGTTCATGGAAGGATCGATGTCGAATCTCTCTTTGGAGTTTGCCGGCAAAGATCAGAAAAATTCAAGGCCCACCCAAACCGCCCCTGTGCAGGATATAAAGGTGGAAGATCACTGCAAATCCGCCGGCTTCGCCCGTGCGTCTGGAAAACAGCGATCCAAGTTCGTCGGAGTGGTTACCATCTTCGATCTGGCGCGTTGCGTTCAGAGAGAGGGCGAAAACCCCCGCGATTATCTGGCCAGGTGGCTCCGTATACGAGCTGATCGAGCCCACTACCCCGATGATAACGCTTTGTATCACTTCGTGGAAGGACTGGACCGTGGCACGCTTCTCCGGCATTCTCTAAGATGGCAGCAGGCAACATGATGCCTTACCCTTGAACAGATGGTGAGCACCGTCAACAACTACGAGGAGGCTGACGCAAAAGCCCAGAAAGCACTTGCGCTCATCGACGGAGAACCTCCGATTCAGCCACCGCCACCACCGCCTCCGGCCGCCATCGTCGCAGCCGCGCCACCACCTCCAGTCATCATCGCTGCCGTTGCACCTCCACCGCCCGTCATCGAGGAAGTCCTGGCACCCTCCGACTCTGTCATTGACGCGCTTTATGCTGACTTCAGTGCAGATTCAGAGGAGATAGATTTCAGTACAGAAGAGCTAGACTCCGCTATGCAGGAGATGGAGGAGGAGTACTCGCGCGACGAGCAAGCCAACAACGCCGTCACGTCTCGAGGGGTGTTCATCACCATTGGGACGGCGATGGATGAAGATCAACTCGGACGAGCTCCGCCTACAACGCTGGAAAAGGGGAAGGGGCCACTTATCGCTGCTGACGATGATCGCGCAAAAGTCATGCCTCCTCCGCCTAACCCAATGCAGCAGCCGCAGGAACTCGGCACCAGCCCGAGCAACAAAAACACCGCAAACTTGCCGCCTACAGCATCTACGTCTGCAGCTGCCCAAGTTACTCCAGCTGATAGAGTGATGTACGGAAATCTCCTCGTCGAGCCACTGACCGTTGCTCATATCCGGAACGTGACCTAGCTTTACGAGAAACGCCAGCAGCTGCTGGAGGAAGCGCAGGCCATCGCGGAGCAAGGCGCTAAGCTAGATCGAGATCTGGTCAACACGCAGAAGTCCATAGAGAAAGCTAGAGCAATGGAGGCCGAGTACAAGACTTTGCTGCAATAGCAGAAGGCCAAGAAAGCTCCAGCTCGCGTCATCAACGATCCTAGTGTATGGCGCAACCTAGGATGGGCTCCCTCAAAGCCAGCACAAGCCAAGCCTTACATTGATAGTGAATGCAAGCAGGTGATGCCCACCCGACTCCTTAACCTCGCCATCGCCAAGACCCTTCTGGAGCAGGATAGATCGCCTGAGGCAGTGGAACAGGTCTATGACCTAGTGGCCAAGGCGGTGAAGCAGCAGGAAAAGGCCACCTCTCAGAGGCTTGAGTCCGACCTAGTGCTTTGCCAGTCTAGCCAATATAAGCCGCCAAGGGACAGATCTCCTCTTGATGTCGGGTCCCAGACGGGTTCATCAGAACAAAGACGGAGAGATGCACGCAACAGGAAGGATGCCATCCCCATATCCTCCGACCACGGAGAAAAGGCCCGACCTCGTTGCCCATCACCACCGCCCCGATCCCCCTGACATCGCGAAGATTACAAGGCTCACCATCATACGGATATGCCCCCACCAAAGCAGTGCGACATCGTCATCCGTGACAACACGGAGCAGACCCGTCATGACGGAGAGCGCAACCAAGGACACATGAGCAAGTCACACCATGACCCTCCGCGTCCGACAAGCAACCGTGACAGGCGTGAGGCATCGCAGGAGGGTAACAACAAGAAGGCTAACCCACCACCACCTCCGCCTCCGTCACCACCAAGCAGTCACCATGGCGGAGGAGGCCCGCGTCGTTCACGCAGCCCATCCCCTGTTGACAAGAAGAAGAAGAAACCGGAACCGTACAATCCAAGTTCACGGATCGATAAGATCCACGAGGCCCGGGAAGGACCATACCTGGGACCACGTTGCTTTGGACCTGCAATACGGTCCGCAACTTACCCCAAAGGTTTCCGGATTGACAAGACCATCAAGCCCTATCACGGCACCGCCAAGCTAGCCACATGGTTGCAGGACTACGACAATGCGGTGGAGATTGCCGGAGGCAACCCCAACATCGCCGTCAAGTACCTCCCATTAATGTTGGCAGGCATGGCCCGTCAATGGATCGATGACTTGCCGGAGAAATCTATCTACAACCGGTTGGACATGCAAGAAGCGTTCACCAAGAACTTTGAGGGTACATACAAGCGTCCCTGCACTGTGGGCGATCTACAACGGTGCATGCAAGAGAAAGACGAGACATCTCGCGCCTACCTCTCCCGCTGGCTGGACATGAAGAATTCCTGCACAGGAGTGCGCTCAGACCGCCATGGCCGCCTTCATCGACGGGTTGGAAAGGGGCACGTTGCTCCGACATAAGCTAAAGCGCTTGCAGGACAATCACCAACTTGACTTGAATCAGATGATCCAGTTGGCCAGTGAGTTCGCAGCTGCCGACGACGATGCTCGCGGCTCCTTGCCGGCAACAGCCGTTCCAACTCAAGCTCGGAGGAACAGCAGTACAAAGCAGAAAACCGCTCCAGAAGAAAAGCAATCTACCGACATGGTCGCTGTGACTTTTGCTGGACGAGGTGATGGCGGACAACGTGGCCGAGGAAGGGGAGCTGGTCGTGGGCAGCAACGAGGAAGTGAAACCACCTCGGTGCCGCTCCGCATTCCCCACACCTACGAGGAGTAACGCGATATGCCGTGCCTCGTACACCTCGACGTCAATGGCAAAGCCACCCATACCAATCGACACTGCAAGTTCGTCAACGACCTCAAGGAAGACCCGGAGTCCGGCTACAAGCAAAGTCGAAAGAACAGACCGCGAGGCAAGGGCAAGGGGAAGAAGAAGGAGGAGGAGTCCAAGGATTCGAATGACATGGACGAAGACGTAGACCCCAAGCACGCCGCCAAGAGAAACGACAAGGGCAAGAACCCCTTCGCGAAGAAGGCTCCAGTCTACCACACTTTCCTTGGCACCCCCACCGTCCGACAACAGAAGACCTCTCTGAGGATCCTGATGGCTACTCTCCCCCCAGTTCCCCAGTACCTGCGCTGGTCGGAGGTTCCAATCACTTGGGACATGACGGACCACCCAGACCTTATACCTACGGAGAACCAGTACGCCATGGTAATCAACCCCTTGATTGATGGCGTGGAGTTCACCAAGTGTATGGTGGATAGTGGAAGCAGCATCAACATCATGTACCTGGATACACTGCAGAAGATGAACTTGATGGAGGCAAATCTAAGGCGGACCAACACCATCTTCCACGGCGTAGTTCCTGGTCGGAGGCTTGGTCCCTTGGATGCATTACACTTCAGGTTGCCTTTGGCGATGTTAACAATTACCGCCAAGAGCGCATGACCTTTGAGGTGGTCCCCTTCAAGAGCGTGTACCACTTCATATTCGGCCGCGACATATTCCACATGTTCATGTCCAAGCCATGCTTCGTCTACAAAAAACTCAAGATACCCGGACCAAACGGTGTCATCACCATATCTGGAAGCTTTACCAAGGCAAGGGACTGCGAGATAAATGAAGCAGCCATTGTAGAAGCTGTCCTCTACAGCGAAGAATTTAAAGAGATCCAGAGCAAGGTCGATGACTCAGAGATGCCCGTGTCAAAGAAGCAGATCTCCAATTCCGCTCCTGCGTTCAAGGCCACCATCGAGACCAAGCTGGTGGAACTTGTGGTAGGCGATGCCTCCAAGGTTACCGCCATTGGGACGAACCTGGATCCCAAATAGGAAAGCGCGCTCGTCGAGTTCCTTCGTGAGAATAGGGACATCTTTGCCTGGCAACCTGCCGACATGAAAGGTGTACCTAGGGAACTTGCCGAGCACAGCTTAAACATTGATCCAAAATTCAAACCAGTGAAACAACCTCTACGACGCTTTGGAGATGAGAAGAGACGTGCCATTGGCAAAGAGATAGCTAGGTTACTTAAGGCTAGATTTATCCGAGAAGTCCTTCACACCCGATGGGTGGCCAATCCTGTACTTGTCCCCAAAAAGGGAACCAATGAATTAAGAATGTGCGTTGATTACACCGGCTTGAACAAAGCATGTCCCAATGATCCGTTTTCTTTGCCTCGCATTGACCAAGTAATTGACTCGCCGGCTGGCTCGGAGCTTTTGTGTTTTCTCGACGCATACTCAGGATACCACCAGATCAAGATGCGGAAGTCGGACCAATTGGCCACTTCGTTCACTACCCCATATGGCACGTTTTGCTATGTTACGATGCCCTTTGGGATGAAAAATGCAGGTGCTACGTACCAGCACACAATGCAACATTGCCTCCACGACCAAATTGGTCGGAACGTTCACGCCTATGTGGACGATATCGCGGTGATTTCTAAAAAGTCAAACGACTTAATCTCCGACTTAAAAGAAACCTTTGATAATCTCCGAAAATACAACATGATGCTTAACCCTAAGAAGTGCGTCTTCGGGGTTCCAGCCGACAAATTGTTGGGTTTCATCGTTTCCCAACACGGAATCGAGGTCAACCCGGAGAAAATCAAGGCCATCTTAAACATAAACCGTCCGACATGCCTAAAGGACATTCAACGACTAACAGGTTGTGTTGCAGCAGTTAGTCGGTTCGTTAGCTGACTTGGAGAGAAGGCTCTGCCACTATACAAGTTGCTGAAGAAGGCGGACAAATTCACGTGTACAGACGAAGCAGATGCAACATTGAAGCAGCTCAACGAGATTCTTTCCTCAGCGCCATCCTAGCAGCGCCTGAGACTGGAGAGCCCCTGTTAATCTACATGGCGGCAACCAACCGGGTAATCAGCATCGTCGTCGTGGTAGAGAGGAAGGAACCAGGCTATGAGAACGGAGTTCAACGACCAGTTTACTATGTGAGAGAGGTCTTGACGGAGTCCAAGTAGCGTTACCCGCACTACCAGAAGATAGCTTATGGAGTATTCCTTGCTTCTCGGAAGTTGAGGCATTACTTTCAGGAGCACCCAATCACAGTGGTGAGCAAGACTCCACTGTCCGACATAATCAACAACAGCGACGCTAGAGGAAGGGTCGCGAAGTGGGGCATTAAACTTGCCGCCTTTGAGATCACTTACAAGAGACGTGACGCTATCAAGTCACAAGCCTTGGCTGATTTTGTTGCAGATTGGACGGAGATGCCAGATGCTACTCCGTTGCCGGAACCAGAGTACTAGGTGATGCACTTTGACGGATCAAAGCTGCTCAACGGCTCGGGAGCTGGTGTGTTGCTACAGTCACCAACATGAGACAAGCTACACTACGTTCTGCAGATCCACTTCGAGGATACAAACAACATGGCGGAGTATGAATCATTTACGGACTAAGCCAAGGACATTGGCATCAAGCGCATAGTTTGCTGTGGATATTCCGACTTGGTTGCCCAACAGGTGGCTAGCACCTGGAATGCGCGGAACCCTATGATGGCGGCATATCGAGACGAAGTGGACGAGATAGCCAAGAGCTTCTTGGGATACAAAGTCAAGTATGTACCTAGGGAGCAAAACGAGGCGGCTGATATGCTGTCTAAGCTTGGATCAGGGCGCAAGAAAATTCCGCCAGGAGTTTTCCTAGAGCACTTGCACACACTATCTCTAAAGGGAGCCGACATCGACAACCAGGATAGAGCTGACTCTTTCGTCAACATGGTGACTAAGGTCCCTCCGGCTTGGACAAAACCGTTCATGGAATATCTCGAACACGGAACTTTGCCCGACGATGAAGTCGAAAGACGACAAATAGTACGACGAGCAAAGGGTTATACCATAATCAATGGGCAACTCTACAAAAGGATCACTACTGGTGTATACCTAAAGTGTGTTTCCCAGCTAGAAGGTATGGAAATCCTACGCGAAATCCATCTCGGAGACTGCGGGCATCACGCTGATCCTCGATCGTTGGTCGCGAAATCCTTGCGACAAGGATTCTACTGGCTGACCGCGAAGGCGGATGCCGACAAGATGGTTGAGACATGCATGGGATGCCATTATTATGCCCGACAACCACATGTTCCTGCTGAAGAATTACGAACAATACCAATAACTTGGCCGTTTGCAGTCTGGGGGCTAGACATGGTGGGACCATTGCAGACGACACCTTGTGGGTTTACGCATCTGCTTGTAGGAGTTGATAAATTCACTAAATGGATAGAAGCTAAACCCATTAGAAAGCTTGATGGGGCAACTGCCCTCAGGTTTGTCCGGGATCTAGTGGTGAGATTTGGTCTCCCACATAGCATTATCACCGACAACGGCATCAATTTGTCACTCGGAGAAGTGGAGGATTATTGTTGGGAGAAAGGCATCCGACTTGACCTTGCATCTGTGGCACACCCACATCCCAACGGTCAGGTTAAGCGAGCCAATGGATTAATTCTGCTGGGAATCAAGCCACGTCTTGAGGCACCGCTACATAGAGAAGCTGGAGCCTGGGCGGAAGAATTACCATATGTGATGTGGAGTTTACGAACTACACCCAACAGATCCACCGGCTACACCCCTTACTTCATGGTATATGGAGCAGAAGCCATCTCGCCTTTCGACATCCTTCATGATGCACCAAGAGTTGCCGCCTACGACGAAGATGATGCTAAAGAATCCAGACGCCTAGATGTGGACCTTCTCGAGGAGGAGCGCGTTTTGGCATGCCAAAGATCCGCCATCTACCAGCAGAAGCTACACAGCTACCATAGTCGCCGCATTCGGCATCGCTCGTTTAAAGAGGGGAATTTGGTGCTCCGACTTAAGCAGAAGAAGTCACACAAATTATCCCCGCCATGGGAAGGACCGTTCATCATAAGCAAGGCGCTACTCAATGGGTATTACTACCTTGTTGACAATCGTGAACTGAAGGATAGACCCAATGGGGATCATAAGCATAAGCGACGTGACTCGGATGATGACTACCCGGAGCTTGATCGGCCATGGAACATAGCACAGCTACGTCCTTTTTACACTTAGCATTTTTTATCTAATTGTGTACCTCTTATATGATCAATGAAATAAAGCTCTCTGGTTTACTCATATTTGTGAGTCTTTTACATCCTTTAGTGTTCATTTTTGGATCATGTAAAACCTTTATGCACAAGCTTTGCGATTGCACTTGTGAAAATTCCGCCTACGGGCGTTAGCTTAAGTTTTCTGGTCTACACGTTCTTTGTCGTTTTTATGTGGATTCTGGAGTAGTGATTTTTGGCACTTATTGTCGGCGATTTTGTGCTCAGGTTATTGACGGTGCCATTGGGCATCATCACCTAAGCGCATGGTTCCGACAACAAGTCTTTCGACTCACGAAAAGTCAAGCATAAGAACCAAAGTAATGGATAAGCCAACACTTGCTTAAAACAATATATACATGTTGGAAACTAGTTCTTGAGCAGCAGGAAGTAACAACCATTGTTTTCCGCCTTAAGTTACATAAACAAGTTATTTCCGCATATGCACCAAAGGTGAAACAAATATTACAAAGTTGTTCTTCACTCCTTTGGCGCAGGTGACTTGGAAGCAACATCATCACCAGCCGGAGAATCACCCTCGAAGTCGGCGCTGTGGTGGGACTCAGAGGAACCTTGGTTGCCATTGTCGATGATGTTCATGGGCACGAAGATGTCGACGTCTACCAACTCGGCAACTATGGTGTCATAGCCCGCGAGCGATGACAAGATGGCTTCATGGTTAATCTCTTTGCCATCATTGTCTACGTCGGGAATGCCAGAGGTCACCGTGTCGATGTCGGCATCTTCATAGTGTGCCTTCACCATTGATAACGCCATCCTTGCGCCAACCCATGCACATGAAGCTTTCCATCTTGTGATACGCTCGGGAGCTCGGCGCAGAATCTCCGAGTACTTCACCACGGAGTCTGATGCCTTGATGTTTATCTGGAGGGGCTTGGCGATCTCCTTGGCTTGCGTGATGGCGGTGTTGATGAAGTTGCCGGCAAGAACCATGCATTCCTTGGCTGGAGGATGTGATCGGGTTAAACCCACAGGAGCTGCAAAATTCTGACAAGGATCGCATGAGTTCATCAATTCAAAGTACCCAGACTACAGAAACCCAAGACGGATAAAACTTACTGAAAATGCTGGCCTCAGCTTGCTAGAGGGTGTCCGCCAAGGATTGTTTCTCTTGTTGGAGGAGCTTATACGCCTCGCTATGGCGTTTATTTTGCTCATCGGCAGCTTGCTTCTGATCTTTTAAGATCGCAATCTCCTCCTTCAAGCGATTGATTTAGTCGGTGGCAGAGTCCTACAGGACCTTCATCAACTCCTCATGCATTTTTAGCATGTCCTTCCTCTCCTGCTTAAGAATTTTGTTCTCGCTATCCATCTCTTGAATGTGCTTGGATTGATCGACAATATTCTTGGCCTTGGCGATGGTTTCTGCAAGTCGGAGAAAGCAAAGTACACAGTGAGTACTCAGAGAATATGGGCACAATACCAAGTCGGAATGCGAAAGAGAAAATAGACGTTTGCTCTTGGTGATCTGTTCCTTCAAGAAGGCAGTTTTACCCTTTTCGGCTTCTAGGTCTGCGCGCATCTTCTGGTACTTGTCATTGGCCATGCCCCTCCGAGCACTCTCGTTCTATGGAAAAAAGTTCAAAGTTAAAACCTTGTTTGGTCTACTTGGAGCATCTAGCCGGACATTTTCCACCTAGACGCTCGGGGGCTACAACGATAATTTTTGACTTAGTAATATGCTTAGCTTTTCTTTAAGCATCTAGTTGGAACTAATTCAGTTACAACTAGAGGGTTGGGGGCTACAATATGGAAATTTATAAACACTGCATACGCTACTCTTAAAGCATCTAGTCGGAACATTTCATTCCATCTACATGCTTGGGGGCTACAGTGAGAGTTTTTCTAACTTAGTCACTCTTAGAGCATATAGATGCAAAAACCTATGGTTTTTCCGTCTACATCCTCGGGGGCTACAGTGGGATACTCATACGAAATGCAAAAGGAAAATAAAACTTACAAGTGTGATGATCTTGAGGTTCGTAGCACTCTCGGCCAGCAAGCTTGGCAAAGGATTCGCTGTTTCCTTGCAAGATTTCTGCTCGCTCGCGGAGCTCCTCTAGACCGCACGTCGGAGATGTCGGCGCCGTACCAGGGACCAAAGCAGTGCTACCCGGTGTAGTACCGGATAAACTATCTTTGGATAGGCTATGGTTTTCTTAGGTGCGGGGGCGCCCCCAACGACAGAGGTACCTGCTTCCACCACCGCCTTATCGCCACCGATGACATCTTTAGCTAGAGCTTCAGCCATTTGGTGGGCGGCACTCTCCTGCGTTGCCTGCTCGCCGACGACTGCAACCTCGGTAGAAGCACCTGAGTCCACTTCCATGGCGGAAGGGCCAGATCCCTCCTTAGCTTGTGAGCTTGTCGGGGCAGACGAAGGCTTGACGGAGGGAGTGGTAGGGGCGATGGCGGGAGATGCATCGCAATGCAACATGTCCTTGATAGTTCTAGAAGCCCCCAATTTGGAGGTCTTCTTGAGGCTGGTCGTGGCTTTCTTCCTGAAACATGCAAAATGCATAAGTACAGGAGCAAGACAGATAAATAGACAATGTCTGAGGAAGAGAAGCTTACACAAGTAGGGGTGCTTTGGCAAAGGGGATCCCAGTAACTTTTCTCTTTTCCGCCTCCAGGGCGGCGGTAGTCTTCTTGGAGGCTCCACCCTTCGTTTTCTTCTTCTTTCCTCCATCGGCAGCGTCAGAGGTGGAGTTCTTTCGCTTTCGCACCAACAGAGCCTCGTCGTCGGACACGACCGTGACTTCCTTCATCTTTGGATCGTAGATTTGGGCAGCTAGGTTGCCCTCCTCTAGATTGCTAAGCTGTTAAGTGAGAAATCACCGTGTTAGATAAGATGACACTTGCAAGACGGAAGAACTGGAGTATATGTCGTACACGGAAAATAATTACCTACCTTTGGGCACTTGCCGTCTACGAACATGTCGTAGGTGATGGTGAAGCCACGCTTCTTATCCTTCACCTTGACGATGTCCTTAAGGCGGATCTTAACGGAGTCGCTCGAGAAGTTGTCCACGGAGATGTGGAGGCTATCCCTTCTGTCGCTGGTATACTCGTGCATGAGCTTCGCGCGGTGCTGCAGAGGTTGGATTCGCCTGATGAACCAACACATGGATAGGTCCAAGCCGGTCAAACCCGTCTCTACGAACCATTCTATCCGCCTTATGGCGCGGGAAGCATCAAGGTCGGAGGGAAGGGAGGCCTAGGATCTCCATGACGAGGCTTCAGCGGTGGCTCCGTCAACGAAGTCCGGGTACGTTACTTGTCGGCCAGCCAGAGGGATGTCTGGGCCGTAGAAGTACGTCCGTTGCCAATTTTTGCAGGACTCATTGCCGACGATGTCGGGGAACCGCCGACCAGGTCGAATCTTGAAGCTTATGGTGCCGCAGTTCCGGAGTTCTTCCTTGCTATGTCTGGCTTCACATTTGACGGTGAAGAAGTACACAAAGAGGTCTAACCTAGGCCTTATCCCTAAGTATCCCTCGCAGAGCGCCGCGTAGTTGCTAAGCACTAAGATACTATTGGGGGAAAGATTCTAGGGCTGGACTCTATAGTGATTCAAGACGGAGAGGAAGAAGTTGGAGATGGGCAGGGAGACGCCATGTACCACTTGGGATTTGAGGTACACCTTTTCTCCGGCTTGGGGAGAAGGTGTAACCTCACCGACCGGCGCCGCCCGCCAGGCGAGCCCCTCCGTCGCAGGGAGGTAGCCCTCGGCGATCATCTCTTGGATATCACGGTCCATGATATCTGAGCCGCGCCAGTCGCCCTTGTGCGAATCTGGCTCCTCCTCCAACGGCTCCAGCGCCGCGAAATTAAGGTCGCCGCCGGTGGACTCGATCACCGCCGATGCGGGGATGACTAGGCCCTCCGGAGGCACAACAATGGAGCTCGCCAGCTTCGCCGCGGCTTCGTTTGATGCCTCCATGGAGGGAGAGGTGCTGCTGCTGACCATGGAGTGAGGTTGGGTGTGACTAGTGCGGATTGGAGGCTAGGGTTTTTTCACGAGTTAGGCGCGGAGAGCTCAAGGGGGCGCGCGCTGGAGGAAGAAGACGATGCGAGGAGAATGAGATAAAAAGTGGAAATTCCACCGCGGTTACTATTTATCATCTCCGGCGTCAAGATTCATGCAGCTTGATCGGACGGTTGCCGCGTAGACGACGTGTTCGTGAACGTGCGCGGAAATTTCGCCACGTCTCCAACCGTCGCCGCCAACAGTTCATATCGCTCGCGCTGGAAAATTGGACATGATTGCGTTCTCTGCATGTGTGAGTTACGAGGCGTCGTTGACCTAAGCCTGCGTCGTCTTAGCTGACATAGGCAGATGAGCCGTCATCGGAAGATTCCGGCATGGACGGTTCCAGTCCGGCTATAGGAGAGTACGATGGAATATTCAACATTTCTCCGACTTACATATTGAAGACGGAGAAAGCCTTGCAGGGTTCTTTGGGAGGACTACAAGATATTGCTTGACGATTTGCTGACATCCATCTAGACGGAGCATTCCACACGAAGAGGCAAGACGGCGCAAGATCTCGGAGTTCTCCGGGGGCTAATGTTGGGGATATGCTATATGGGTATCCTCATAGCATGTCTCTTATCCGGATAACCCGGGTGGCCCATAGTTGGTAGCATGGCCCATGGCCTGCTGGGCGGCCCAATTAGATGGATCCAGAAGGGAGGCCCATGCCGGATAAAGGAAGGCTACGGTTGGAGTCACCGACGTACTCGGAGCCTTGGAGTGCAAGATACACAAGACTAGTAATAGACGGTGTAGGACTCTGTGACCTGTACGGCTAGGACTTTTCCCTGTAACCCTAGGACCTGGCGACTATATAAGTCGGGCCTATGGGAGCCTTTAGGACACAACCTAGTATCGATTCATACAACCTTGCACAACGAACCTATCTCTATAACTCGGCGTATTGCCCTTATAGTGATTTATAGCAGGAGTAGGATTCTGCCACCGTCGTGAGATCTAAACCTGGGTAAGCTGTGTTACCTCGTACCCGTCAACCGTCCGCCTTCCCCCACGTCTCTAAACACGCACTGTGAGGACCCCTCCATGGCGTACTCGTCGGCAATACCACGACAGATGGTTCACCTGCCCATGTCATCTAGAGCAACATAGACCATAGGCCAGCGACGCCTCGTAACTCACACATGCAGAGAACACAATCATGTCCATTTTTCCCGCGTGAAGGATACGAACCATTGGCAGCGGCGGTTGGGAACGTGGCGAAATTTCCACGCACGCACACACACGTCGTCCACGCGACAACCATTCGATCACTTGCATGAATCTTGACGCTGGGGGTTATAAATTACAACCGTGGTGGATTTTTACCTTTTCACCTCATTCTTCCTCTGCGTCATCTTCTTCCTCCTGCAAGCACATCCTCGAGCTCTCCGCGCGCACGCGAAAAACCCTAATATTTTCCCAACCTCTCAGTCTCCTCTCTCCTCTCACTCCAATGGATAGCAGCAGCTCCACCTCTTCCATGGCGGCGACGGACGATGTTGCGGCCAAGCCGGCGAGCACCGTCCACGTGCCCCAGAAGGCGTGGTGGTGCCGCAGTCCGAGGTGGTGGAGACCATCGGCGATGACCATATTCCAGCGGGGCTGGAGCCGTTGGAGGAGCAGGGTGACTCCCACAAGGGAGATTGGCGCGGCTCCGATATCACCAATGGTGATATCAAGGAGCTGCTCGCCGAAGGATACCTCACCGCGACGGAGGGGCTCATCTGGCGGGCGGCGCCGGCCGGCAAGGTCACTCCTTATCCCCAAGCCGGAGAGAAGGTGTACCTAAAAGTGCAACTGGTACGCGGCGTCTCCCTTCCGATATCCGACTTCTTCCTTGGTGTCCTCAACCACTGCCGGGTTCAACCTCAGAACCTCTCCCCTAATAGCATCCTAGCGCTTAGCAACTATGTAGTGCTCTGCGAGGGCTATCTAGGGATTAGGCCCAGGTTAGACTTGTTTATCTACTTTTTCACCGTCAAGAGGGAAGCCGATGCTAGCAAGGATGAGCTTAGAAACTGCGGAACGATTATCTTCAATATCCGGCCTGGCCGGCGGTTCCCCGACATTGTCGGCCACAAGTCTTGTAAGAACTGGCAACATACGTACTTCTACAGCCCAAGTATCCCTCTGGCCAGCCGAGAAGCAACGTACCTGGACTTCGTCGATGGGGCCGCCGCTGAAGCCCCGACATGGAGATCCCAAGCCACCCTTCCCTCCGACAATGATGCTTCCCGCGCTATAAGGCGGATTGAGTGGTTCATAGAGACGGGTCTAAACGGGTTGGACCTAGCCATGTGCTGGTTCGTCAAGCAAATCCAGCCTCTGCAGCACCGTGAGAAGCTGATGCACCAGTACACCAAGGAGAGGAAAGATAGCCTCTGCATCTCCGAGGACAACTTCTCGAGTGACTCCATCAAGCTCCGCCTCAAGGACATCGTCAAGGTGAAGGACATGAAGCGTGGCTTCGCCATCACCTATGACATGTCCGTAGAGGGCAAGTTCCCAGAGGTACCTGTTTATTTTCCATGTATGACATGTACTCCAGTTCTTCCGTCTAGCCATTACCATCTCATCTAACACTTTGGGATTTCACTTAACAACTCAAAATTCTAAAGGAGGATAGCATGGCTGTCCAAATCTATGACCCCAAGATGAAGGAAGTCACCGTCGTGTACAACGACGATGTTCCGTTGGCTCGAAAGCGGAAGAGCTCCACCTCTGACGCTGTCGACAGAGGCAAGAAGAAGAAAACAGAGGGTGGAGCCTCCAAGAAGTCCACTGCCGCCCTGGAGGCGGAGAAAAGAAAGGTTACCGGCATCCCTTTTACTAAGGCACCCACTTTGTGTAAGCTTCTTATCCTCTAACATTGTCCATTGCTCGTCTTATTCCTGTACTTATACTTTTGCACGTTTCAGGAAGAAGGCCAGTTTAAGTTTGAAGAATTCCTCCAAAACATTGGGGGCTTCTAAAAATATCAAGGATATGTTGCACCAAGCGTCTCCCGCCATCGCCCCTACCACTCCTAGTGTCCAGCCTGCTGCCGCACCGACAAGCTCTCCAGCCAAAGTAGCATCTGGCCCTTCCGCCATGGAAGTGGATCCAGGTGTCACTGCAGAACTTGTCCTCCTCGGCAAGCAGGCGACATAAGAAAGTACTCTTCTGAAATGGCTGAAGCTCTGGCTAAGGATGCCATCGGTAGCAGTAAGGCGATGGTGGTAGGCGGAACAACTGCCGAAGGCGGTGCCATTGCACCCAGGATGTCAACAGAGCTGCCAAAGATTGTCTACCCGGCGCTTACACCGAGTAGCTCAACTATGGCTCCTGGTGCAACACCAACTTCTCCGACTAGCGGCCTTGAGGAGCTTCTCAGGAAAGCAGATATCCTGCGAGGAAATAGCCTTTCCTTCAGCAAGATATTTGCCGAGAGCGCCACCAACCTCAAGATCATCGCACTTGTAAGTTTTATTTGCCTTTTGCATTTCATATGAGTATCCCACTGTAGCCCCCGAGTATTTAGACGAAAAACCATAGGTTTTTGCATCTGAATGCTCTAAGAGTGACTAAGCTAGAAAACTTCTCACTGTAGCCCCCAAGTATGTAGTTTGAATGATTTATTCCGATTAGATAATTTTAGAGTAGCATACACAGTGTTTGTAAATTTCAATATTCTATCCCCCAAGCCTCTAGCTGAAACTGAATTAGTTCCGACTAGATGCTTAAAGAAAGACTAAGCATTTTGCCGAGTTAAAAACTCTCACTGTAGCCCCCAAGCCTCTAGGTGCATATTTATCCGACTAGATGCTCCAAGTAGACTAAGTAATTTTGATCTTCTTTCCACATAATGAGAATGCCCGGAGAGGCGTCGCCAACGATAAGTTCCACAAGATGCGCGCCGACTGGAAGCCGAAAAGGGTAAAACTGCCTTCTTGAAGGAACAAATCACCAAGAGCAAGAGGCTGTTTTTCCTTTTGATTTCATACTCAAACTTGGTCTTGTGCCATCACTCTCCGACTACTCATTGTGTGCTGTTATTTCTCCGACTTGCAGAAACCATCGCCAAGGCCAAGGATATTGTTGAGCAATCCAAGCACATTGAGTTACTGGATAGCGAAAACAAGATCCTTAAGCAGGAGAGAACTGAAACTCTGAAGATGCATGAGGAATCCATGAAGGCCTTGCAAGAGTCCGCCAACACAGAGATAAACTGCCTAAAGGAGGAAATTGCAATCCTCAAGGATCAGAAGAAAGCTGCCGATGAGCAGAATCAGCGCAACCTCGAGGCTTACAAGATTCTTCGACAAAAGCGGGACTCCATGGCGGAGACATTCCAGCAGGCGGAGGCGAGCATCTTTGTTAAGTGATCTCCGTCTTGTACTTCTGTAAGCTAGGTACTTTGAACTTTTTGTGTTATTGAACTCATGCGCTCCTTTGTTTGTCAGAAATGCAACTCCTATTGGTTTGACCAAGTCACCTCCTCCGCCAAAGGAATGCATGGTTATCGCTAGCAACTTCATCAGCACCGCCATCAAGCAAGCTAAAGAGATTGCCAAGCCCCTCAACATCAACATCAACATCAAGGCGGTGGACTCCATGATGAAGTACTCAAAGATCTTGCGCCAAGCCCCCGAGCGTATTGTAAGATGGAAAGCTTCTTGTACCCGGGCTGGAACAAGAATATCGCTGGCAATGGTCAAGGCGCACTATGAAGATGCCGACCTCGACATGGTAACCTCAGGTCTTCCCGACGTAGACGATGAAGACCAGAAGATTTACCATAAGGCTATCTGGGCATTGCTCGCGGGTTTTGACACAAGGGTTGCCGAGTTGGTCGACCACAACATCTTCGTGCCTCTCGAGATCATTGTCGGTGACCACCAAAGCTCCTCCAAGTCCCTCAAGACCACCGACTTTGAAGAGGATGGCTCTCCTGTTGCCGACGATGCTGCCTCGAAGTCTCCTGCGCCAGAGGAATAAAAACAATTTGTAGTATTTGTTTCCTTTGAATTGGTGTATGGGGGAAAAACTACTATGTTAACTTAAGGCGGAAAAACAATAGCTGTAATTTCCTGCTACTCAAGTACTGGTTCTAGCATGTAAATATTTTTTAAGAAAGTGCTGGCTTATCCATTACTTTGGTTCTTATGCTTGACCTTTCATGAGTCAGAAGACTCGTAGTCGGAACCATGCGCTTAGGTGATGATGCCCAATGGCACCGTCAAAAACCTAAGCTCAAAATCGCCGACTTCAAGTGCCAAAATTCACTACTCCAGAATCCACATAAAAACAACAAAGAACGTGTAGACCAGAAAACTTAAGCTAACGCCCGTAGGCAGAATTTTCACAAGTGCAAATGCAAAGCTTGCGCATAAAGGTTTTATACGATCCAAAAATGAACACTGAAGGAGGTAAAAGACTTAGGAATATGAGTGAACCAGAGAGCTTTATTTCATTGATCTCATTAGAGGTACATAGTAGATAAAAAATATGCTAAGTGTAAAAAGGACATAGCTGTGCTATGTTCCATGGTCGATCAAGCTCCAGGTAGTCATCATCCGGGTCACGTCGCTTACGCTTATGATCATCGCTGGGTCTATCCTCAAGTTCACGGTTATCAACGAGGTAGTAAGACCCATTGAGCACCGCCTTTCTTATGATGAACTGTCCTTCCCATGTCGGGGATAATTTGTGTGACTTCTTCTGCTTAAGTCGGAGCACCAGATACCCCTCTTTAAACGAGCGATGCCGAACGTGGCGACTATGGTAGCTGCATAGCTTCTGCTGGTAGATGGTGGATCTTTGGCACGCCAATACACGCTCTTACTTGAGAAGGTCCACATCTAGGCGTCTGGATTCTTCAGCGTCATCTTCGTCGTAGGCGACAACTCTTGGTGAATCGTGAAGAATGTCAGAAGGCAGGATGGCTTATGCTCCATATACCATGAAGTAAGGGGTGTAGCCGGTAGATCTGTTGGGTGTAGTTTGTAAACTCCACAACACAGATGGTAATTCCTCCGCCTAGGATCCAGCTGCTCTATGTAGCGGTGCCTCAAGACATGGCTTGATTCCCTGCAGAATTAATCTATTAGCTCGCTCAACTTGGCCATTGGACTGTGGGTGTGCCACAGATGCTAGGTCAATTTGGATGCCCTTCTCCCAACAATAAGCTTCCACTTCTCCGAGTGACAAGTTGCTACCATTGTCAGTGATAATGCTATGTGGGAGACCAAATCTCACCACTATATCCCGGAAAAACCTAAGGGCAGTTGCCCCATCGAGCTTTCTAATGAGTTTAGCTTCTATCCATTTGGTGAATTTATCAACTGCTACTAGCAGATGCGTAAACCCACATGGTGCCATCTGTAATGGACCAACCATGTCTAGCCCCCAGTTTGCGAACGGCCAAGTTATTGGTATTGTTCGCAATTCTTAACCTGGAACATATGGTTGTCGGGCATAATACTGGCATCCCAGGCATGTCTAAACTAGCTTGTCGGCGTCCACCTTCGCGGTTAGCCAGTAGAATACTTGCCGGAAAGCTTTGGAGACCAATGATCGAGGAGCAACATGATGCCCGCAATCTTTGAGATGGATCTCACGAAGAATTTCCATACCTTCTTGCTAGGAAACACACTTGAGGTATACACCAGTGGTGCTTATTTTGTAGAGCTGTCTATTGACTATGGTATAGCCCTTTGCTCGACATACTATTTGCCGACTTTTGACCTCGTCGATGGGCAAAGTTCTGTGTACGAGATATTCCATGAACGGTTTTGTCCAAGCCGGAGGACCTTTGTCACCATATGAATGAAAGAGTCAACTCTATCCGGGTTCTCGGTGTCCGCTCCCTTCACGGATGGTGTCCGTAGATGCTCCAGAAAAATGCCAGGCAAAATTTGTTTGCGCCCTGATCCAAGCTTTGACAGTAGATCAGCCGCCTCATTTTTATCCCTTGGGACATACTTGACTTTATAGCCCAAGAAGCTCTTGGCTATCTCGTCCACTTCGTCTCGATATGCCGCCATCATAGGGTTCCGCGCGTTCTAGGTGCCAGCCACGTGCTGGGCAACCAAGTCAGAATCTCCACAACAAACTATGCGCTTGATGCCAATATCCTTGGCTACGCGTTGTCCGTGAATGAGTGCTTCATACTCCGCCATGTTGTTCGTAGCCTTGAAGTGGATTTGCAGAACGTAGTGTAGCTTCTCCCCAGTTGGTGACTGTAACAGTACACCAGCCCCCGAGCCGTTGAGTAGCTTTGATCCGTCAAAGTGCATCACCTAGTATTCTGGTTCTAGCATGGGGGTAGCATCTGACATTTCCATCCAATCTGTGATAAAATCTGCCAAGGCTTGTGATTTGATAGCGTCACGCCTCTTCTAGGTAATATCGAAGGCGGCAAGTTCAATGCCTGTCATCAGATTGTTGACAAGTACGCCATAGGGGTCCTAGTGGCATAGGAAAGAAGGGGTGTGAGACGTTGGATGTTCCAGGAGCGGTGAGCACAAGTTTACCCAGGTTCAGATCCGACTACGGTGATCAGATCCTACTCCTGCTAGCAACCCAGTAATGTATCAGCGTAAGCTGGATGTTACAGCGGATTACAAGAGAGGTTCGCCTATGCAAGTTGGTTGTGGTTCTCTATTGATTTGTTTTGCCCTAAAAGCTCCCATACGGACGGATTATATAGTCACCGGGGCCTAGGGTTACATGGAGAGACATATCCCGCTATGTTACATAGTCAGTAACTATATACAGCTTGGACTACAAGTAATACTACAGGCCTAAGTCGGTAACTCTTCTGGGCCTTGTCGTAGCCGGAACTGGCTCCTCCTCTTTCTCTGACTGGGCCGCCCGTGAAGCAAAGCTCTAACCAGTTTGTGGGCCACCCTGGTCAGCAAATCCTGTGGGTATACCCGGAAAGTATATCCCCAATAGTATCCCCCGGAAGTCTCCAAGATCTGAAGTCGGATAAATCGTCTAGCTTGATGGTTTCTTCGTCTTGAGAATCTTGAAGGGTTCCCGAAAACTTATTTCATTGATGTAGGATTCCGAGTCAGTTGAGTCGGATATATACTGCTCCGACCTTGATTTTTACGTTGCTTGATTTGAAACATAAGCCGAATTTTACAATGCATCTTTGGTGACAACTTCGGGCGAGTCCCATCACCGATGTGATTTCCATCAGCACGACCGTTGGTGGGTCCGTTCCTTATGGAACGGAACGCCGTTTGAATGCCTGCGCAAAAATCGAGGGGGCGGAAGAGTCGCGAGGAAGCTAACTCCCCCTCTCCTATATGCGTGGCGATAATCGCGTGTCTCACCGCACGAATCTTGACGCAAAGGCAAATAAGAGTAGATAAAACCCTTCTTCTCAGATTCACTTCTTCGTCGATTCATTCATTGCTTCCTCATACTCCTCGAGCTCTTCGCACCAGTTCCAATCTGCCTATCGTTTGAGAAAAACTCTCCTCCCCCACCAGTTCATCTTCCTCCAAGAACTATGGCATCTGCCTCATCCTCTGGAACGGCGGCGGCGGGTTCGTCGGCGGCGGACAAGAAAAAGATACGGGGTCAGTGGATCCCCAGCGCCATGGACACTGCGGAGCTCCAAGTCATGGAGGATGAGGGGTTCATCACTGCTGGCGTGTGGCGGAGCGCTGCTAGACACGCCATCCCCGCGTCGAAAGACGACGAGAGGGTGATGTTTAGCACTCACGTCAACCGCGGCCTCAGTTTGCCACCGTCGGACATCTTCGTTGAGGTCCTCAACTATTATGGTGTGCAACTCCACAATCTTCCTCCCAACTCTCTGGTTGAGTTTAGCGCTCACGCAGCTCTTTGCGAGGGGTTTCTTGGCATTATGCGAAGTCTCACCCTTTTCCGGTACTACTATGGTACCCGTAAGAATTCCATCAGTGCCGGTGTGCCTTATGCCACCGACACACTTAGCTTATTCCTTAGGAGGAATCGAATATATCCTAGGATTAATGCTAGTGAGTCCGTCAATCATTGGGCCCGAACTTTCTTTTATCATAAGGATATTCCGGCTCCGGGTAAGGTGGAAGGTATTCTGGCGCTCGCCAATGGCGCCGCTCCCCACCAGGATTCATGGGATGCAGAGGCACCGGAACTGTCAAATATTTTGATTCTCGCCAAGAGGCGGTTCGAATTTTTGATGAAGCATGAGGGGCTTCGTGGATCCGACTTGATCCACTACTGGCTGGAGCACCGGATTCAGCCTCTCCAACACCACGGAGATCGCCTCATGCACCAAATCACCACCGACAAAAAGGACAACATGAAGGTCAGCCTGAACCGGCTCTTGCCGAAGGACTACAGGACCCTCATGAAATACTTGGTCAAGGAAAGAGTGGAACGAAAAGTTCCGGAAGTTTCCATAAAGATGTATACATCCAGTCATCCTCTGACTCCGGTAAATATTTCAACTCTGCTCTCGCGTTTCGTCGTTTTCTTTGGTTCATTCTCCGACTCTATTTTCATCGATGCTTTTCCGATTCTGTCAGCTCGAGAAACTTTCCGAGTCCCAGCTAGCTCCACTAGAGGGCTATGCTTCAGACGACCCGGAGGTGACGGAGGATGATGAGGTGCAAGAAGTTGCCGCCTCCGCCTCCAAGAAGCGTAAGGCGAAGGAAGTTGTCGCTGTTGGTAGCCAAGTGCTGCCAGTAGTTAAAAAGTAAGCATCTCACCTTTCATTTTTAGTATTCCTGTACCTTTGTTATCTTTCCAGAGCACACCTAATATTTAGGATTTCTTTTTTCTAGAGTTAAATCATCGTTAAAGAGCAAGATTAAGCTAGAAAGCAAGCCAGGCAAGCAACTGCGTCAGCAGAAGCTTACTGTTTTTCCGGCTGTGCCACCATCGACACCATCCACCACTCCATCAGTGCAGGGAGCTTCTGCATCCCCTGACACTGGCAAGATCTCAAAAGCCCTGGTCACCGTTGATGACTAGGCAACTGATAAGGGTGATCCCGTAAAGGGTAATGATCCCATGGTTATGACCATAGGTACTGTGGATAAGGTGATTGACTCAGCTGTTCCTAACCTCAAGAGGAAGGAGAAAGAAGAGATCCTCCATTTGGCTCAGTCCAGTCTTGAGAAAAAAATCTTGACCTAGAAGCAGCGAGTCAAGAGGAGGAAGACATCAAGCTGGTCAGCCTCCTGGACCAGATTTTGGTCCGGGACGCTAAAGTTGCATCTGGCGAACTTCCAGGGATAGATGTTCCATCCCTCACCCTTACCGAGAAGGTGTTTCACAACACCAAGCTTGGATTCGAAAAGTTGCATCTGGAACACATTGTAAGTTTCTGATTCTTATTTGCATTTATTATCATATCCTCTAGCCCCCAAGCATAAAGTCGGATAAACATCATTAAATCCGGGTTGATGCTTTTAGGTTGCAAAAGAACGATGTAGTGTAGCCCCCAAGGCTCGTGCTATAATTTTACTTAGTTAAATTTGCAGCCCGAGTCTTAGTAGCCGTTTGGCGATATTCCGTCTCTAAACTTATAGAAAATTGCATTTTCCAACCAGGAATTGCTCAAGAATATTTCCAATAAGCGCAAAGAAATCAAAGCTTTGCGCTTTGAAAATTCAAAGTTAAAAGTTGAAAAAGATGAAGCACAAGGTAAACTTTTTTGGCTTCCTCTTTATCAGTTTAATGTTTTTGTCATAGTCAGATTTTGCGTTATCCGACTGATTTTTTTGTCTTTGAAGAATTGTTGTGCCAATCCAGCAAGATGGTGGAGCAGTTCGAAAACTTCAAAGTCTTGGAGGCAGATAATACTGAATTCCGACAAAATCTTGAGACCCTAACTGTGGAGTCGGAGAAATCCGTAGCTGCAGTTTTGGAATCAAGCAATCACAAGACCGTGAGGCTCGAGAAGCTCCTAGCCCTCTGAGATAAAGAACTTGCTGATCTCAAGAAGGAGTTTGATATCCAGAAGGATCTTTCCCAAGCCTCAGCAAGTGAACTAGACAGCCTCCGCAAGGAGCATGCTGAATGGAATCACTCTGTGCTTGGTAAGATTTCCGAATCTTTTTCTTTGTGTTATTCATTTTTCGACTTCTTTTTTAGTAGGAATTTTGACTTTTGGTTCTTTCCCAGCCCCCTTGAATATTTCTGATTCTTCCACTTCCAAACCTCGCCTTGAGCGCATCAAGCTCGTCGGAGATGTCTTGTTCGACTTCCGCCAAACTCTAGAAGAGGCTGGCAAAGCCGTCAAGCTTTCCGATTTGCACAAAATGTCAGTGCACGAGGTGAGGGAAAACGTGAAGGAAATTCCGAAGTTGATTGAGGACTGGAAGATCTCCTATGCTCGGACTGCTGCGCAAACAGCTCTGACCATGGTGATGAGCCACCATAGCAAAATGGAAATCTGGCACATCACTAAGGGCATTGCCGAGGAGGATGATGAGGGTAACCCGCAAGATACCAAGGCCATCCAAGAATCTTGTGCAGGTTATGCTTGTCGTGTGGCGGAGATGACCAACTATACGACGCCATTCTTCGAATCCGTTGCCGCACCTCCTTCGCCTCAAGAGCCAGAGATCAGTAATGCTTCCGAGTCTGAGATCAAGGGCGACACTGCTGATGACTCCAGTATTCCACCTGCTTCATCACCATCGCCTGCAGCATAAACATTTTTGTATGCATTATCTGAAACTTATGGAAATGTAATAATGGCTACAATATTTATTTTGTGCTGATTTGTAAAAACTGATGCTTTTACTATCTTAGCAGTAATGTTTATATTTTTATGCTTTGTGCTTGAAAATTTCTGAAGCACTGCTTTTTTTATGCCTATACTTATCGGTTTATCTAGCTCTCTTCCTCTTTCCTTTCATGGGTCGGCCAACCTTTAGCACGGAAACTTTGCGGAGCAACAGAGCGCAATTGCTAAACTAGTTTAAACTCGGAAATAAAGCCGGCCTATAGTACCAACAACTCATTACTCGGCAAATGCCCGCGTCTAAGCAATCAGGTAAAGAATCAAAGTATAGATAATAATTTAAACTTTGTACCCTAAGGTAACATTTTTTTAGATTGTTCAAAAATCATAACCAGAATAAACATGAGCATAAAGTACTTTCAGGTATTCTGGGATTTTTGAAAAAATTACATGCTCTTTTGGAAATAAGATGGCAAAAACGTCTCAAAAATAATATTATGAGGAAACCACCACTTTATTTCACTTTGAATATGTACATATATGATTACAAGGAAATATAACTAAGAATAGAAGGGACGTAGCTATGCAATATTCCATGGACGGTCTATATCATCTGGATCTGTGATGCCACCAGCTCTCTTCCTTTTCCGAGTATCAGGTCTTTCCTTGACTGGTCTCATGTCGGTTAAATAATATGACCCATTATGCAGAACTCTCCTAACCATAAAAGGTCCTTCCCAAATTAGGGAAAGTTTGTGCTTTCTCTTTTGCACAAGTCGGAGAACTAAATCGCCTTTTCTAAAAGAACGGTTTTGCACTCTCTGACTATGATACTTGCGTAACTACTGCTGATAGGATGTAGATCTCTGTTCAGCAACGACTTGTACTTCTTCAATTATATCGAGATCATCTTGCTGAGAAACTTTTGCATCTTCTTTGATAAACGCTTTGAATCGTTGAGCTTGATGGATCAGATCACTCGGAAGAACTACTTCTGCACCATAGACCAAGAAGAAAGGAGTATAGCCGGTTGATCTGTTAGGAGTTGTACATAAGCTCCAAATCACAGACGGTAATTCTTCCGCCCAAGACCCCATGGCCCGACAAAGTGGTGCGTCGAGGCGAGGTCAGATTCCTTGTAGAATAAGGACATTAGTTCTTTTGACTTGTCCATTGGCTTATGGATGTGCGACTCACGCAATATCAAGTCGGATCCCTTGCTCTTCGCAGAATTCGGCAAGTTCCCTCATGGAAAAGTTGCTCCCGTTGTCAGTAATTATACTATGCGGATAGCCGAATCTGATGATTACGTCCTCGACGAATCTTCTGGCTGTGGCTCCATCGCAACTTGTTACTGGTTTAGCCTCAATCCATTTTGTGAATTTATCCACCATCACTAGTAGGTGAGTGAATACACATTTTGCCGTGCGAAACGGCCCTACCATATCAAGCCCCCAGACCGCGAATGGCCATGTAATAGGGATTGTTCGCAGCTGCTCAGCTGGAATGTGTGTCTGATGAGCATACTTTTGGCAGCCCTTGCACGTTTTGACCAGTTTATCGGCGTCTGCCTTAGCTGTAAGACAAAAGAATCCATGTCGAAAAGCTTTTTCCACTAAGGATCTGGCTGTAGCATGGTGACCACACTCGCCTTCGTGGATTTCTCTTAAGATTTCCACCCCTTCTTCCGAAGAAATACATCTTTGAAACACGCCAGAAACACTCTACTTATAGAGCTCACCATTTATTATAGTGTATGCTTTTGCTCGCCGGACAATATGCCGGCTCAAGACTTTGTCTTCGGGTAATTTTCCATCTATCAGGAAATCCAGATAGGGTTTTGTCCAGCTGGGAATTACAGCCAGAACTGCTATTAACGGTGAGTTGGATTTCGTCGGACAGTCCTCATCAACTCCGACTATTTAGGGGACCCTTAAATGCTCTAGAAAAGCTCCATCCGGTACTTGTTTCCGCGTAGAGCCTATTCTTGATAGGGCATCTGCTTCCTCATTTTCTGCTCGAGGGATGTGTTGAACCTCAAAACCCTCGAACGATTTAGATAATTCATCCACAATAGTTTTTATGCTGCCATGTGCTTGTTTGCGTTGCAGATGTTAGATACTTGCTCAGCAACTAAATCCGAGTCTCCGTAACACATGAGTCTTGATATGCCAATGTTTTTGGCCATGCGTATTCCATGTAGTAATGCTTCGTATTCGGCAATATTGTTGGTTGCCGTGAAGTGTATTTGCAACACATAGAACAACTTATCTCCTTAGGGTGATTTGAGCACCACGCCAGCCCCCGAGCCTCCTCATGCTTTTGATCCGTCAAAGTGAAGGGTCCAAAATTCCGAGTCTGAAGGGCCTGTGTTTTCTACCGTATCTGTCCAATCAACAACAAAGTCGGCGAGAATTTGGGACTTGATCGCTGTACGTGGTTTGTACTCAATGTCGAAAGCTGCAAGCTTTATTCCCCACTTCGCGACACGTCCTGTGGCGTCGCAGTTGTTGATTATATCTCACAGAGGAGCCGTGCTCACTATTGTGATCTTGTGCTCTTGAAAATAGTGGCGTAGCTTTCTGGATGCAAAGAACACTCTATAAGATAGCTTTTGATGATGTGGATACCGTTGTTTTGATTCTGTCAGGACCTCACTTAGATAATAAGTTGGCCGCTGCACCTTATGCTCCTGGCCTTCTTCCTCGCGCTCAACTACTGTTACAACGCTTATGACATTGTTGGTCACTGCAATGTAGAGTAACATAGGTTCCTGAGGTTCTGGCGCTGCGAGAACTGGTGGATTTGAAAGAAAATCTTTCAAACTTTGCAGTGCAGTTTCAGCTTCTGGGGTCCAGAAAAATTTGTCGGTTTTCTTCAAGAGTTTATATAAAGGTGCGGCTCTTTCACCAAGCCGGCTGACGAACCGACTGAAGGGAATATGCCCGAGAGGCAATAATAAAGTGGTTATTATCGTATTCCTTGTTTATGATAAATATTTATTTTGCATGCTATAATTGTATTAATACGGAAACGTTAATACATGTGTGTTTAATAAACAAAAAGGAAGTTCCTAGTTATGCCTCTCTTATAAACTAGCTCGTTGATTAACAAGATGATCAAAGGTTTCCTGATCATGGACATTGGATGTTGTTAATAACGAGGTCACAACATTATTGGAACGGTGTGATGAACATTCATCCGAAGTATAGCATTACGATAAAGGTCATTGTGTTTATATTGCTATAACATCATACAAAGTTATCTTAGTCCTTAGACCATGAGATCATGTCAATCACTAACATCGGAAGAGTATCTTGATAACATCAAACGTCACACCGTAACATGGTGACTATAAAGATGGATTCAGTGCTACAAAGGTGTTATGTTGAGGCTCATGGATCAAGAGTGGAATTTGTCCATCCCGATGACGGAGAGATATACTCTGGGCCCTCTCGGTGATATCACATTAATTAGCTTGCAAGCAAGTGATTTGATCACTAGAATTTTATATCACGGGAACGAGAAAAGAGTACATGTCGGTAACGAGATAAAACTAGGTATGGAGATACCGATGATCGAATCTCGGACATGTAATATATCGCGAGACAAAAGGATTGATTTACATGCGTATAAGGTTCACACGATCACAAAAGTCATCGTTGAATATGTGGGAGTCAGTACAGATCTCCAGGTCCCGCTGCTGATTATTGATTGGAGATGGGTCTCGATCATGTCTACATTATTCGCAAACCGTAGGGTGACACACTTAAGGGATACCGGCACCATTTGGAGCAAATAATATGCCAGAGAAAGAAAAAGGAAAGCGCAGGAATTTATTTCACTAGACACCGAAACTGTTTCGGTTGAAATTGCTAAAACTGGTTCTGCATGTGAAATTGAATACTAGCAAGGGGTTTTATGTGAATGTTTGTTAATTAAAGTAATTAACAAAATTCTGAATAAATAAATAAAAGAGTTTTATTTAATGAGAGATTACATTAAATTTGGTGGAAATTTAATGGAGGTGAGTGGAATTTTTAGTGGGTGGCTATTTATGTGAGTGGGAGCTCCACCCACATGAATGTGGAAGAGGTGGGGCCACCTCCATGGCTGCCACGCCATGGGAGGGGGCTTACCCCCCTCTCCCTATAAAAGGCACCCCACTCTCTCCTCTCATCTCACACCTCCTCGCGAAGGATCTCTCTCCCTCCTTTAGAATTTCCCCATGGTCTTGGATCAGCGAGATACATGTTCCCGGTGGTTTTTTCTAGAAGGATTTGTTGCTTCCGCTGCTTCGCTGGAGCAAGGGCGCGGAGGTTGTCGGGGTACCCATACGTGTGTGCGATCACGGATGCACCACTGCTTTGCGGTGCTGGACTTGATGGTGTTGGACCGGCTGGACCAGATGGACTTCATCACGATCTTGAGATCGGCAAGCGTTCGTCTACATCATCCACGGGTACAACCTCATTAACGCTATTCGTTCTTCGAGGGTATGTATTCTATGGATGTATATCCACCAGTTGCTTGTATCTAGTAGATAGATCTTAGTACTTAGATGTTCCCATCGTAGGAATTTTTTTGTTTTCTATGCTGCGAACCCAACAGTGGTATCAGAGCCGGATCTATGCGTAGATGCTTTGCACGGGTAGTACACATATGAGTATGTGGGCGATGATGATCATTTTATTGCTTCTTAGTTGTACTTTGGATATTGGTGGCATAGTGGGATGAAGCGGCCCGGACAAACTTTACATGTCCTCGCACATGAGACCTGTTCCACGCTTGACATGCAACTAGTTTTGCATAAGTGGCTAGCGGGTGTCTGTCTCTCCTACTATAGTCAATATCTAATTTGCAACGAGTTGTCAACAATTTGGTTATCCTCGTTGTGGTTCATGTTCGTAGGTAAGAACGGTTCTATCTTCGAGAGCCCTAAGCCACATGAAACTTGCAATGGATAAATTAGAGGCGTCTAGTTTAGATTGTTGCTGGGCTAGTGTCATGATATGGTGATGTTGTAAGTATAAGTATAACTTAATACTCTTACAACACACATAACGTGTAAGTTCCATAGACCTTGGCCCTACACATAGAGGTATGATAGTGATCATACCATGATGCACATGATGGAGATCAAGTGCAAGAACCATATCATTTCACTTATTAACATGTGATGTTTGTTGCATCTTATATTGCTTGTTTGGCATTTTATTAGCATAATAAGATGATCCCTTATTTAGATATCAAGATAAAAATGTGTTCTTCCTTAAGTATGCACCAAAAATGTTTCGTCGCTTCAAGACATCACGTGATGATCGGGTGTACTTGAATCCACGAGCATATCTCGGGTGTAAGACAGTTACACACGCGAATACTAAGGTTCTTACTTGGCGAGCCTAGCATGTACAGACATGGCCTCGGAACACGGACCGAAAGGTTAAGCATGAGTCATATGTTTTGATATGATGGCCATATGGATGCTCGCCTTTGAAGCTACACCGACTCACGTGATGATCAAACTTGGTGTAGTGGATTTGGTTCATGTAATCACCAAAAAGGCACGAGGGATGTCGTTTTTGAGTGAGAGTTTATTTCTATTTTGTATTAGTATAACTAAATTTATCATAAATTAAATCAAAGTGAATTTGCATAATTTGTTGTAGTCATTGGCATTCGTTCACCACCTTATGCTTAGTTGTAATTGAGATAATAGAACAACAGAATTCTGGATATTTATTTTACGAACTGGTATCGTATTGTGTTGAGTGTTAATCAAAGTTTAAATTCCTATTGCAAAATTTCAGCAAACTCTGTTTACTCCGTGAAGTTTAATAATTAGTATTAAATCGAGAGTAACAATTCTAGTGTTAGTATCTTAAGTATCATGTTTGCCTCCATGATTCCTGATTGTTTTAATATCAAGTTTATCTAGGAGCTGAAAGAATTGTTTCAGAAACCATCATGTGTCGCAGATATAACGATATCTGAAACAATGTTTTGGTTGCAATATGATAGAGTATAATGTATGTTCTCATATTGGATGAGAATTTACAAAGGTTGGAGATGCTAGACATCCTAATCATCCAAAAGGGTTTTGGAAAGTAACGTTATACTCACGATTCGTCTTTATAAGATACATTAGCTTGATCATGAAAGTCGTCATGATAAGGATGAATAGAAGATGTATGTAAAGTTTTTACTACACTAAAAGATTACTAAAGAATGGATTTTGAAAGAATGCCGATCATTTTGATGATGGTGATCTACTTCAAAGTGCAAGTCCAAAGGTATTATTATTTAAATATACATGCTTTGGACTATGCGTCATGTGTATGGCGCCACTTTTGATGTTGATATATTCTTTTAAAAAGGAAAAAGGAAATGCTGAAAGAGAATCTATAAAATATATTTGGCAGAAAAGAAAAGATTGGAAATATCCAATTTAGGTATATAGATGATATACATGTTATGTATTCTTTGCTTGTTAAACAATGTGGTTCTTGGGTATTGGATACCGAATTGGTTGGTATGAAATTTCATACAGAACGACGCAATTCATGAACCACAATGGCCTAAGTAACTAGCAAGAGAATATATGATGATGTTCATCGAAAACAAACAAACCGTTGTTTGTATTTCTCGTTTACATCAAAAGATTGCCTTCAAGATTTGTTTTAATAATAGTAATTTAAATCAGGTATTATGAGAACAAAGGTTGTTCAAATAATAACCGTATTCCATATAAGATGGAAGATTTACAAATCTAGTTGGAGAAATCACATCCATAAAAACTAATGCTAAAATGTCGCAAGACAAATGATTGAAAGATCACTTACAAAGTGACATCGCCGTTTAAATTATATTGGAAAGAAAACATGAAGAAACTCCATTTTCATGGATTTTTGGAGTCTTTGATTTGATCAAGTGACGCTTGTGAGACTTTCCTCGGGATAATTAAAACTTCGTTCAAAGGCCAAAGAAGAACGAACGACTAGAATATTGGAATTTATACATATCGATGTATGTAGTCCATTATGTGTAGTCGTAAGCGATGGACTTCAACTTCATATGCTTTCTCCGGAAATTTGAGTGAATATTCACTTAATGAGAAAGAAGTATGAAATATTTGAAAACGTTCAAAGACTTTCATGATGAAGTGGAAAATCATTGTAAGAAGAAAATAAATGGTTTATGATTTTATCATAAGGGATTTATTTGAGTTACAAGTGTAACAAGAAAATAAATGAATTATTATTTTATCATAAAGGGATTTATTTAAGTTGCAAGTTAAGCAAAAACACCTAGATTTACATCTCCCGTAACACCATAGGAGTATGGAGTGTTTGAGATTTGTAATAAAACCTTGTTTGACATGGTTGGATCAAAGGTGTTATTTATAAAACTGCCATTATGTTTTAAAATATTAAAAGCTTTAGAGACTACCGCTTTTACACTGAAAAGAGCTCCATCTTGATCCATTGAAATGACACCATGGAGGTTATGGTTTGGGGTAAAAACCCAAATTGTCATTTCTTAAATTTTGGTATGCTAAACATAAGTAAGATGTTTACAACCGAAGTCGGATGAGCATGTCTTTGTAGGTTATTTTGAATAACAATTGGTTATTCCTCCATAACACCAAGAACAAAAGGGTTTGTCGCTTGAAACGTGAAGTTTCTTGAAAAAGGAATTTTTCATAAAAGTCAAGTGGGAGGACAATAGAACATTGATAAGGTTAACGAACCTTAGCTAAATGTGCTGAGTTGCACAACATCGAAAATCATTCCGGAGGCTGCCATAATGCTCATAGCTTATGTGCCTCAAAGGTTGTGGTCACGGAGATCTAAGTTCTTATTGAACCAAGTCGGTCGGATAAACAATCGAATGCTAAGATTTGAGAGTAAATCATTATTGTTTGACAATGATGAATCGACTACATGCAAAGAAGCGATGATGCGACCTGACTCCGTCAAATGGCTTTAAGCCATAAAATCCGTGATAGTTCCATACACGAGAAATCAAGTTTTAAACTTGGAAGACCCTCCGGAAAGGTGTAAAAACCTATTGGTCATATTTGGATCTATAAAGAAACATACATGGATGTTTCACATTTATGAAATAGTCGACATGTCGTAAAGTTTTTTTTAAGACAATGCTCAAGGAGTTGACTATGACCAGATTTTATCTTTCATAGCGATATTTAGTCTGGACGGATTAAAACATCAACGACTACATATAATTCTTCTAAAAGAATGGTTACCTAGGACGTGTGCATGACACGATCCAAAGGGTTTTGTTAATTCAAAGGATGCTAAAAGGGCATGCAAACTTCAATGGTTGAAGTAAGCATCACGGAATTGGAATCTTCACCGTGATGATAAGGAGTTTTCATCAGGAGACGATGAAGATGCTTGCATTTGCAAGAAATTAAGTGGGAGCGCTAAGACATATTTCTAATACATTATGCGGATGACATCTTGTTGATTAGAAATGATGTATCTTTTATTGACAAAGGGTAAGAATTGCATTTCGATGAAAGACTTAGGCAAAACCCAAATATTTAGCATGAATGTCTATAGTGGATAGACTGTGACGCTAATATGGTTATGCCAAATGTACATATATGACATATTGAAGGAGTTCAATATAGAAATGACAAGAAACGGTTCTTGTCGCATGGAAAGGAATTGAATCAAGATTCAAGTGTATTGATACTTGATAAGTGAAACAAGATTCAAGTGATTTGACACTTGATGAGTGAAATCACAAGGATGTTTTGATCAATCATACCATGATATGTACACATCCAGATATGTCTTATGCTCTAAGTGTTATGAGCATATACCAGAATGAATCATAAAATGATCATTGGACGATAGTGAGGATATTCTTATGATCTTTTGGAAGAACTAAGAATATATTTGTGTGGAGGTGACAAACTGTAGGGTTCCCAATCTTTAATAAGATAGAGCCCTCTGTGTTTTACAATGCTAGTCCCTGGATCAATATCTAGCATCCAAGGTTTAGATGTAATATCAAGAAACAAAGGTCATAATATAACTTTATAACCAGGAATAACATAAGTTTATCACATCAAACATAGCTCATTTGGCCATTACATTAAATTGCAGCGGAATAACTATTGTCATGGGGTCCTTCATCTTCAAAGTTCCACAGGCAGATGTTGGTTGTAGACTTTGTAATCCTAATCAATCAATCTTCACTAAAATCAATCAAACCTGCAACATTACAAGTTACAGCCACAAGGGTCAATACATTTGAAATTGTATTGGCAAGTGATACTATGGTAGTATAGTGGAATCTATCATCTATATGCATTTGGCTAAGTGGAGTTGAGGCTTGCATTGCTCAAAATAGATTTTTCTTATCATTTTGAAAATACTAAGTTTTTGCTTGACAAAATCATTTTTCTCAATCAAAGATTGAAGATCCTTTCCAAGGCATCTATCAACCAAAGATTGAAGATTTCAAACAACCCTTGTTCAATCCACAAGATTTTAACTTAGAAATTTGAATGATGAGATTCTTGATTGCTTCCATGTCTTGATGCTCAAATTGTCCTTTACCAGGGACATGGCTAAGTACTTAGATTTTACACTCTGCAGAGGTGGTGCACTTTCCCCACAAGACTTGGTTTCCCAAGACAAGATCTTTCAGAAGCTTTCCCTTAGAACAATATGGACGCGTTCCATCCTATCAAACACTACCACCCACTGCATATGGCTAAGTTCTTGCAACCTATATGATCATGGCAGAGCCCATATTGCCAAGTGGTTGCACTTGAAGCTTCTCAACATTTGACATTTCAATTCTCTTTGTGCCTGGGTGGCATACCACAAGTGAGATACACAACCCAAGTCCATGGCCTTGTGAACCACTCAACATAACCCAATCCTTCCATTCCACCCAGGAGGTTCATTAACTTAGTTGTTTTATTAAACAAAACCTAAGTCCTCAGACTTAGAATATTTTTCCATAGGGTGAATATATATTCCACCCATGTTTTCTATTAGCTAGGCTAAGCTTGATAGTAGTAGGAATCTTTAACTTAGGAAAATCCTACTAAGGATTCATCTACTAGGTTTTCCTATAGCAAGGTCTATACTTAGCAAAATCCATGCAAGTTTTACTTAGCAAAATCACTAATGCATAGTGAAAGTATTGGGATAGAAAGTATGAAGCATCACTTGCCTTTTTGGTAGGTAATGGTGGTTCACTCCTTGATCTTGCTAGTCTCACACTTTCTAACTTCACTACAAGTCAATCAAGTAGACACAAAATCAACTAGCATTCCAAACCAATAAATCAATCAAACAATTTAACACACACAAAACAATGGGATTTAAGTCATGCATGTAAGCATGCAAAGGATGGTTCTATTTGTAAGGATTGTCTCCACTAGGCTTCTAAACTTTGTAAGGTCCAATTTGGTCATTTACCAAGATGGCAAAGTCATTTGCAAATGGGTTTTATCCAAAACCACTTTTAAATCCATTCATCATTTCATGTGATGAAAAATGTTTTTATTAAGGCAAAACTCTTAAGTTTTTCACCAAATGAGTTGTTATTGCAAAACTTGGTGTTTTTGGGTCAGTAGGTTTGGTCCAAACTATTTTTTAAAGTTTTCTTTCCATAAACATTTTCATAACAAACTTAATAATTTTACTTGACTAGAAATTGGCTAAGTCAAATAATCCAACCTAAATTTTACCAAAATCATTTTTAACACCAAGGGTTGGCTCCTAGGGTCAGTAATGTCACATCAAACCATTTTGCAAAAGTTTTAACCCTAAAAACAATTTTAAACTATTTTTATACTCTAAATAAGCTCACAAAAGAATCTGCAAAAACAAGCAAACTAACAAATACTATTTGCTAAACTAAGGGCAGGGTTGGTTAGGTCTTGTTCTCCTGAATCCAACGACATAAAATTTGTAATTTTTGGACGTGTGGATCCAAAGATACAAGGGTTTGAAGTTTGCAAATAAATCTGTTTTCAAATTTCTTTTAAACAGATCTAGTGCCACGCGTCAAGTTCTTACTGGACAATACCGGTTCGGTCGGATTGATCTCTCTGGATCGTTGGATCTAAGTGGGATCGCACGGCACTGGTTGCTCGATACCCCTTCGCTCACTTTCTTTCCTAAACGTCAGATCCAAATCTAACGGTCCTAACTACTCTGACTATTAATCGGCGGCGCTCTGGCGGCAGCGCTCAGGCGAGGTGGTCGCCGGTGATACTGGACGCAAGTAAGAGAAGGAGAAGGCTCACCGTGATCGCAGGGTCGTGGGAAAGCTCGACGTGGTTGCGAGGAGGCGAGGGGCGCACTGGGGTGGAACTAATTGCTCACCGGAGTTCCTGCTGGCGTCGGTTGTGCGTCGTCGTGGTAGAAGTCGACTCTGTGGTTCACCCCGAAGCAAAACGAGGGCAGGGTTAGAAGCGTAAGATCAAGGCAGAGCTGTGTGCGTGAACGAGAGGGCGTGGGGTGGTCGGAATCTACCTGTGGGGCTCGCCGGAGTGGAAGACAGACGGCGGTTGCTCACTGTCGACGATGGAGGTGACGCTACGGTGTGAGCTAGGACACGAGAATGATGGCATTAGTTGCGGAAGAAGTCATTGGTCTTAGGCGCATCATCGAAAAGAAGAGGGGCGGTCAGAACATTACCAAGGGAGTCGCCGGAGAAATTGCAGACGGCGGCGTGAGTCGAGCTTGTCCTTGCCGACGCTGTGATGCTCGCGCGGATGAACGGGAGGCACAGTGAGGTGCGCCAGAGGCTGGGGATCATGTGAGCATGGTCGAGGAGGCTCAGGGTAACGTCGGCTGGCCGGAATTGCTGGTGGAGTTCGCCGGAGCAGAGGGCGGTGCAGAGAAGAATTGGGGCGGCCTGGAGGCAAAGGGAAGGCGGTGTCTGGGGGAAATGGAAGAGAAGATGCAGGCGCTTAAATGGGCGTGATCTCTGCGAGGTTTAAGGCACGGAATTACTACGAATTGATCGCGGGGATTGAAGACAACAACGGCAGCGAGGAGAGGGCGTGGTCATCGCGGGGTTGAAGACGATGAGCTGGCTGCGTGGGGTCGTCTCGTCAGCGAAAGAGGGGAAGGAGAAGTGGGTCCAGTATGCTCAGGATCGAGTGGGTTCTTTCCATGATAAAGAAAAGCGGTTCGCTGTGTGGGGTCGGTTGGTCGGTGGAAAAGAAACAAGGGAAGGGTCCACCGTCGTGACTTAGCGGGTCAGAATCTAGGTGCAAAACGTTTTCCTTCGGGGAGGGAGTACTGGGCTGTTTCTGGGCCTGTTTGGGCTGCTGGGTTGGGTCAGGTCCATTTCCTATTTTTTTTCTGAATTCTTTTTCCTTTTCTATTTCTATTTTTCTGTTTTGAATTTCCAAACAAACAAACAATGTCCAAATCAAATCAAATAATCACCAAACCTTGCACTAAGAATTTGGTTCTGTTTAGTAGCACAAACCAACTTCAAAAATAAAATAATATTTTAAATCTTTTTAGGTTCCATTTATTAATTAAGTAAAATGGTCCATGGTTTATTAATAAAATAGGGTTTGGTTTATTTAATAAAATCTTCATTTGAAATCCAAATACTTTCAAAACCATATCAGTAGATTTTATTTGGAAATAAAGAATATTAGGAAAACTTGTTTAAAACAAAATAACCTTTTATTTTAGGGTCCATTAATAATTAAATAAAATGGCCTTAGTTATTAAATCAAATAGAGTTTGATTTTATTAATAAAATCTTTATTTGAAACCTAAATATTTTCAAAACCAAATCAGTAGGTTTTATTTGGGAAATATAGAATACTTGGGAATTTGTTTTAAAACAAAATAACATTTTTATTTTAGAGTCCATTATTAATTAAATATAATACACTTTCATTATTAAATCAAATAGGATTTGTTTTATTGAGATATTTATTTTGAAATCTAAAAATAAAGCCAAAACATTTTAGTAGGTTTTATTTGTGAATATCAAATATTTGGAAAACTTATTTTAAATAATTTAATAAGTTTTGATGTTTCAGTTTAGAATGGTAAAACCTTTTTATTTAAATAAAATTGGATATTAATTCCTTATTATTTTATTTTAAATAAACCTTTGTTATTTTTATTCAAAACTAAATGTTTTAATTCCAAAGTTTGGTCAAGGTTTAATTTGACTTTATAAAATAATCTTTATTTATAAAACTTTTATTTCAATTGAAACCAAATCCTTTTATTTTAATGATCTAAAATAGTTATTTTAATTATTTTGTTTTCCTTTATTTAAAATGTTTATATTTTTAAATCCCTTTAGGATTTTATTTGATTCAAATGGGTTTGAAGTTCCAATTGAATTCAAAAAGTTTCTTCTGGCTCTGAAAATCAAACAAAGTTTTATTTTATTCATTTATTTTCACATTACAAGATTTGGAAAATCTTGGGATGTGAGACAAACAATTATAAATAGTTCATTGTAAAGCGTTACATTGATACTAGTTTTGTCACAAGATACAAATTAAGTTTATCTCAATTTAAACTATGGTTGGCACAATGTAATGGAAAGGAGATTCCATGATGGATTTGGATGAATTCCAAAGTTAAGACATTGTGATGAATACTACAACAAAAGGCTAAGTATATGACTGCTATAGTAGCAGCAAAGGAGGGCATTTGTGTCAAGTAGTTTGTTATCAAACTAAGGTGTGGTTTGCAATGGGCTAACACTAAAGATATATTGTACGACAATAATATCGACATGATTTAACCTCGAGGAACTAAAGGTCTCACCAAAAGACCAAATTTATACAATGCCATCTCATTGGAGAATGAGTGATGCGTGAAGACGCAAAGACATGAAAATACACACGGACCTGAAAATGTCAGATCCATAGATCATGTTAACCACTTGCATTTGTGTATATGGAACACCAGAAAGCCATAGGTGTTCAATATGCAAAGTTTTCAAACTAGATTATTGTATCTAGTGCAAGTGGGAGACTGAAGGGAATATGCCCGAGAGGCAATAATAAAGTGGTTATTATTGTATTCCTTGTTTATGATAATAATTTATTTGCATGCTATAATTGTATTAATACGGAAACGTTAATACATGTGTGTTTAATAAACAAAAAGGAAGTTCCTAGTTATGCCTCTCTTATAAACTAGCTCGTTGATTAACAAGATGATCAAAGGTTTCCTGATCATGGACATTGGATGCTGTTAATAATTAGGTCACAACATTATTGGAATGGTGTGATGAACATTCATCCGAAGTATAGCATTACAATCAAGGTCATTGTCGTGGTATTGCCGACGAGTACGCCATGGAGGGGTCCTCACAGTGCGTGTTTAGAGACGTGGGGTAAGGCGGACGATTGACGGGTACGAGGTAACACAGCTTACCCAGGTTCAGATCCCACAACGGTGGCGGAATCCTACTCCTGCTATAAATCACTATAAGGGCAATACGCCGAGTTACAGAGATAGGTTCGCTGAGCGAGGTGTGTGTGTAAAACGATGCCCTATAGGCTCCCATAGGCCCGACTTATATAGTCACCAGGTCCTAGGGTTATAGGGAAAAGTCCTAGCCGGACAGGTTACAGAGTCCTACACCGTCTATCACTAGTCTTGTGTATCTTGCACTCCAAGGCTGGGGGTACGCTGGTGACTCCATCGTAGCCTTCCTTTATCTGGCATGGGCATCCCTTCTGGATCCACCTAACTGGGCCACCCAGCAGGCCACATGCCATGCTACCGACTATGGGCCACCCGGGTTAGTCGGATAAGAGACATGCTATGAGGATACCCATATTGCATATCCCCAACAGTAGCCCCCGGAGAACTCCGAGATCTTGCGCCGTCTTGCCTCTTCACGTGGAATGCTCCGTCTAGATGGATGTCGGCAAATCGTCAAGCAATATCTTGTAGTCCTCCCAAAGAACCCTGCAAAGTTTTTCTTCGTCTTTGATTAGTAAGTCGGAGAAATGCTGAATCTTCCATCGTACTCTTCCGTAGTCGGATTAAATCCGTCCATGCCGGAATCTTCGATGTGACGGCTCATCTACCGTGTCAGTTATGACGACATAGGCTTAGGTCAGCGACGGCTCGTAACTCACACATGCAGAGAATGCAATCATATCCGATTTCCCCGCGTGAGCGATACGAACCGTTGGCGGCGGCGGTTGGAGACGTGGCGAAATTACCGCGCACGTTCTCGAACACGTCGTCTATGCGGAAACCGTCCGATTAGCTGCACGAATCTTGACACAGAGTAAGATAAATAGTAACCGTGGGACACTTGCCACTTTTTCACCCCATTCTCTCGCGTCATCATCTTCTTCCTCCAGCCGCACGCCTCCTTGAGCTCTCCGCGGAAAACCTCGAAGAAACCCTAGCCTATCTTTGCATCAGTCGCATCCTTCTAGTCTTCCATGGCTAGCAACAGCTCTTCCCCATCAATGGCGGCGTCGAGCAAAGCCACGACGAAGCCGGCGAGCTCCGTCGTCGTGCCCCTAGAGGGCCTGGTCATCCCCGCGTCGGCGGTGATTGAAACCATCGGCGGTGACCACAATCTGGCGGCGCTAGAGCCTCTTGAAGAAGATCCAGACTCGCACAAGGGCGACTGGTGCGGCTCGGACATCATCGACTGCGACATCCAAGAGATGGTCACCGAAGGCTACCTCCCCGCGACGGAGGGGCTCGCCTGGCGAGCGGCGCCGGCCGGCGAGGTGACACCTTCTCCCCAAGCCGGAGAAAAGGTGTACCTCAAGGCTCAACTGGTACGCGGAGTTTCTCTGCCCATCTCCCACTTCTTTCTGTCCGTGTTGAACCACTTCAAGGTCCAACCACATAACCTCTCCCCCAATAGTATCTTAGTGCTTAGCAACTTCGTGGCACTTTATGAGGGTTACCTAGGGATTAGGCCTAGGTTAGACTTGTTCGTGTATTTATTCACCGTCAAACGTGATGCCGGACATAGTAGGGAGGAGCTTAGGAACTGCGGCACCATAAGCTTCAAGATCCGACCTGGCCGGCGGTTCCCCGACATCGTCGGCCACGAGTCGTGAAAAAACTGGCAGCGGACATACTTCTACGGCCCCGACATTCCTTTGGCGGGCCGAGAAGTGACGTACCCGGACTTCATGGATGGAGCCGCCGCTGAAGTTTCCACATGGAGATCCCATGCCTCCCTTCCCTCCGACCTCGACGCTTCTCGCGCAATAAGGCATATCGAGTGGCTCGTAGAGACGGGTTTGACCGGCTTGGACCTAGCCATGTGCTGGTTCATCAGGCGAATCCAACCTCTGCAGAACCGCGTGAAGTTCATGCACGAGTACACCGATGATCGAAGGGATACCCTCCGGATCTTCGTGGATAACCTCTCGAGCGACTCCGTCAAGCTCCGCCTGAAGGACATCGTCAAGGTGAAGGATAAGAAGCGTGGCTTCACCATCACCTATGACATGTACGTAGACGGCAAGTGCCCAAAGGTAGGTATTTATTTTCCGTGTATGACATTGCTCCAGTTTCTCCGTCTTGCCAGTGCCATCTTATCTAACACGGTGATTTCTCACTTAACAGCTTAGCGATCTAGATGAGGACAACCTGGCTGCCCAAATCTATGATCCAAAGATGAAGGAAGTCATGGTCATGTCCGACGACGATGTCCCGTTGGCGCGAAAGCGGAAGAGCTCCACCTCTGACGCTGTCGACGGAGGCAAGAATAAGAAGACAGAGGGTGGAGCCTCCAAAAAGAGTACTGTCGCCCAGGAGGCGGAAAAGATAAAAGCCACCGGGATTTTTGCCAAAGCGCCCCCCTAGTGTAAGCCTCTCATTCTCCGACATTGTCTTATTTATCTGTCTTATTCATGTACTTATGCATTTTGCACATTTCAGGAAGAAAGCCACAACCAGCCTCAAGAAGTCCTCCAAGACTCTTGGGGCTTCTAGAAATATCAAAGATATGCTGCATCGCGACTCCTCCCCCACCATCGCCCATGCTACTCCTGCCGTCAAGCCCTCCTCTGCTCCGACAAGCTCTCAAGTCCAGGAGGCACCAGGCCCTTCCGCCATGGAAGTGGGTTCTGGCGCCTCTACCGAGCTCACTGTTGTCGGCGAGCAGGCGACGCAGGAGAGCGTTGCTCTTCAAATGGCTAAAGCTCCGGCTAAGGATTCCATCGGTAGAGGCAAGGCGGTGGTGGGATCTGGTACCTCTGCCGAAGGCGGCGCCCCTACTCCCCAGAAACCCTTCGAGTTCCCGAAGATAGTTTACCCGACGCTTCTGCCGAGTAACACTACTATGGTTCCTGGAGGAGTGCCGTCATCTCTGACGTGCGGTCTTGAGGAGCTACTCCGACAAGCGGATATCTTGCGAGGAAATAGCATTTCCTTCGGCAAGCTGCTAGCCAGAGCGCTACAAACCTCAAGATTATTGCACTTGTAAGTTTTTACTTTGCCTTCTGCATTTCATACAAGTATCCCACTGTAGCCCCCGAGGATGTAGACGGAAAACCATAGGTTTTGTATCTATATGCTCTAAGAGCGACTAAGTTAGAAAAAACTCTCACTGTAGCCCCCAAGCATTTAGATGGAATGAATTACTCCGACTAGATGCTTTAAGAGTAGCATACACAGTGTTCATAATTTTCAATGCTGTAGCCCCCAAGCCTCTAGTTATAACTGAATTAGTTCCGACTAGATGCTTTAAAGAAAATCTAAGCAGATTCTGAGTTAAAAACTTTATACTGTAGCCCCCAAGCTATTAATCGAGAACTGAACTAGCTCCGACTAGATGCTTAAAGAAAAGCTAAGCATACTGCTAAGTAAAAAACTCTCGCTGTAGCCCCCGAGCATCTAGGTGGAAAATCTCCGACTAGAAGCTCCTAGAAGACCAAACAACGATTTAACTTTGTATTTGTTTCCACAGAACGAGAATGCTCGGAGGGGCATGGCCAACGACAAGTACCGGAAGATGCGCGCAGATCTTGACGCCGAAAAGGGTAAAACCGCCATCTTGAAGGAACAAATCATCAAAAACAAGAGTCTGTTTTATTATTGCGCATTTCCGTCTTACTTTTGTGCCCACAATCTCCGAGTACTCACTGTGTACTTTGTTTTCTCTGACTTGCAGAATATGTCGCCAAGGCCAAGGACATTGTCGAGCAGTCCAAGCATATCCAGCAGCTGGACAACGAGAACAAGATCCTGAAGGAGGAGAGGAAGGAGATGCTGAAGATGCATGAGGATTCCATGAAAGCCCTGCAGGATTCCACCTCCGCGGAGATCAATCTCTTGAAGGAGGAGCTTGCGATCCTAAAGGATCAGAAGCAAGATGCTGATGAGCAAAATCTTCACCATAGCGAGGCGTTTAAGCTCCTCCAACAAGAGAAGGAATCCTTGGCGGACATCGTTTGGCAGGCCAAGGCCAGCATCTTCAGTAAGTTTCCTTCGCCTTGTATTTCTGTAGTCTGGATACTTAGATTTTTTTGAACTCATGCGCTTCTTGTCGGAATTTGCAGCTCCTATGGGTTTAACCTGCTCACCTTCTTCGGACAAAGAATGCATTGTTCTTGCCGGCAACTTCATCAATACCGCCATCGCCCAAGCCAAGGAGATTGCCAAGCCCCTCCAGATTTATATCAAGGCCTCGGACTCCATGGAGAATTACTCGGAGATTCTGTGCGTGTCGCGAGCTGGAAAGCTTCATGCGCACGGGATGGTGCAAGGATGGCGCTGTATATGGTGAAGGCACACTATGAAGATGCCGACATCGACACGGTGAACTCTGGTATCCCCGACGTGGATGATGACGGCAAGGAGATCGATCATGAAGCCATCCTGTCATCACTCGCGGGCTACGACACCAGGGTTGCCGAATTGGTGGATGTTGACGTCTTCGTGCCCAGGAACCTCATCGACAACGTGAACCAAGATTCCTCTGGGTCTCATCACAGCACCGACATCGAGGGTGATTCTTCGGCTGGTGATGATGCGGCCTCCAAGTCTCCTGCGCCCAAATAATGAAAAACACTTTGTAATTTCTGTTTCACCTTTGGTGTGTGCACGGGAAAAACTTGTTGATGTAATCTTAAGGCGGAAAACAATGGTTGTCGTATCCTGCTACTTAAGAACTAATTCCTAGTATGCATATATTTTTAAGCAAGTGCTGGCTTATCCATTACTCTGGTTTTTATGCTTGACTTTTCGTGAGTCGGAAGACTCGTTGTCGGAACCATGCGCTTAGGTGATGATGCCCAATGGAACCGTCAATAACCTGAGCACAAAATCGCCGACAATAAGTGCCAAAAGTCACTACTCCAGAATCCACATAAAAACAACAAAGAACGTGTAGACCAGAAAACTTAAGCTAACGCCCGTAGGCGGAATTTTCACAAGTGCAATCTCAAGTGTGCATAAAGGTTTTATATGATCCAAAAATGAACACTAAAGGAGGTAAAAGACTCAGCAATATGAGTGAACCAAAGAGATTTATTTCATTGATCATATAAGAGGTACACAATTATATAAAAAATGCTAAGTGTAGAAAGGACGTAGTTGTGCTATGTTCCATGGCCGATCAAGCTCCGGGTAGTCATCATCCGGGTCACGTCGCTTACGCTTATGATCCTCGTTGGGTCTATCCTTGAGTTCATGATTGTTGACAAGGTAGTAAGACCCATTGAGCAGCGCCTTGCTTATGATGAACGGTCCTTCCCATGGCGGGGATAATTTGTGTGACCTCTTCTGCTTAAGTCGGAGTACTAAATCCCCCCTCTTTAAACGAGCGATGCTGAACATGGTGACAATGGTAGCCGCGTAGCTTCTGCTGGTAGATGGCGGATCTTTGGCATGCCAAAATGAGCTCCTCCTCGAGAAGGTCCACATCTAGGCGTCTGGATTCTTCAGCGTCATCTTCGTCGTAGGCGGCAACTCTTGGTGCGTCGTGGAGGATGTCGGAAGGTAGGATGGCTTCTGCTCCATATACCATGAAGTAAGGGGTGTAACCGGTGGATCTGTTGGGTGTGGTTCGTAAACTCCACAACACAAATGGCAATTCTTCCGCCAAGGCTCTAGCTGCTCTGTGTAGTAGTGCCTCAAGACGTGGCTTGATTCCCTGCAGAATTAATCCATTGGCTCACTCAACCTGACCGTTGGATTGTGGGTGTGCCACATATGCAAGGTCAAGTCGGATGCCTTTGTCGCAGCAATAGGACTCCACTTCTCCGAGTGACAAGTTTCGGTGATGATGCTATGTGGGAGACCAAATCTCACCACTAGATCCCGGACAAACCTGAGGGCAGTTGCCCCATCAAGCTTTCTAATGGGTTTAGATTCTATCCATTTGGTGAATTTGTCAACTGCTACAAGCAGATGCGTAAACCCACACGGTGCCGTCTGTAACGGCCCCACCATGTCTAGCCCCCAGACTGCAAACGGCCAAGTTATTGGTATTGTTTGCAATTCTTTAGCGGGAACATGTGGTTGTCGGGCATAATACTGGCATCCCGTGCATGTCTCAACCATCTTGTCGGCGTCCGCCTTCGCGGTCAGCCAGTAGAATCCTTGCCGGAAGGCTTTCGCTACCAATGATCGAGGAGCGGCGTGATGCCCGCAATCTCCGAGATGGATCTCGCGCAGGATTTCCATACCTTCTAGCTGGGAAACGCACTTTAAGTATACAGCAGTAGTGCTCCTTTTATAGAGTTGCCCATTAATTATGGTATAACCCTTTGCTTGTTGTACTATTTGCCGTGTTTCGACTTTGTCGTCAGTCAAAGTTTCGTGATCGAGATACTCCATGAATGGTTTTGTCCAAGCCGGAGGGATCTTTGTCACCATGTTGACGAAAGAGTCAGCTCTATCCGGGTTGTCGATGTCGGCGCCCTTCACGGATGATGTGCGTAGATGCTCTAGGAAAACTCCTGGTGGAATTTGCTTGCGTCCTGATCCAAGTTTAGACAGTAGATCAGCCGCCTCGTTTTGCTCCCTAGGCACGTACTTGACTTGGTATCCCAAGAAGCTCTTGGCTATCTCGTCCACTTCGTCGCGATATGCCGCCATCATAGGGTTTCGCGTCTGTGTGCCACCACCGGGCAACCAAGTCGGAATCTCCACAGCAAACTTTGCGCTTGATGCCAATATCCTTGGCTACACGCAGTCCGTGAATGAGTGCTTCATACTCCGCCATGTTGTTTGTAGCCTCGAAGTGGATCCACAGAACGTAGTGCAGCTTGTCTCCCTTTGGTGACTGTAGCAGTACACCAGCCCCCGAGCCGTTGAGCAACTTTGATCCGTCAAAGTGCATCACCCAGTACTCTGGTTCTGGAAACGGAGTAGCGTCTGGCGTCTCCGTCCAATCTGCAATAAAATCCGCCAAAGCTTGTGACTTGATAGCGTCGCCTCTCTTGTAGGTGATCTCGAAGGCGGCAAGTTCAATACCCCACTTCGCGACTCTTCCTGTAGCGTCGCTGTTATTGATAATGTCGGACAGTGGAGTCTTGCTCACTACTGTGATTGGGTGCTCCTGAAAGTAATGCCTCAGCTTCCGAGAAGCGAGGAATACTCCATAAGCTATCTTTTGGTAGTGCGGGTAACGCTGCTTGGACTCTGTCAAGACCTCGCTCACATAGTAAACTGGTCGTTGAACTCCGTGCTCGTAGCCTGGTTCCTTCTGCTCTACCACGACGACGATGCTAATAACCCGGTTGGTTGCCGCCATGTAAATTAACAGGGGCTCTCTAGGGTCGGGTGCTGCAAGGATGGGCGCTGAGGAAAGAATCTCCTTGATCTGCTTCAATGCTGCATCTGCTTCGTCTATCTACGTGAATTTGTCCGCCTTCTTCAGCAACTTGTACAGCAGCAAAGCGTTCTCTCCAAGTCGGCTGACGAACCGACTAACTGCTGCAACACAACCTGTTAGTCGTTGAATGTCCTTTAGGCATGTCGGACAGTTTATGTTTAAGATGGCCTTGATTTTCTCCGGGTTGACCTCGATTCCGCGCTGAGAAACGATGAATCCCAACAATTTGCCGGCTGGAACCCCGGAGACGCACTTCTTAGGGTTGAGCATCATGTTGTATTTCCGGAGGTTATCAAAGGTTTCTTTTAAGTCGGAGATTAAGTCGTTTGACTTTTTAGACATCACCGCGATATCGTCCACATAGGCGTGAACGTTCTGACCAATTTGGTCGTGAAGGCAACGTTGCATTGTCCGCTGGTAGGTAGCACCTGTGTTTTTCAGCCCAAAGGGCATCGTGACATAGCAAAACGTGCCGTATGGAGTAGTGAACGAAGTGGCCAATTGGTCCGACTTCCTCATCTTGATCTGGTGGTATCCTGAGTATGCATCGAGAAAACACAAAAGTTCCGAGCCAGCCGTCGAGTCAATGACTTGGTCAATGCAAGGCAAATCAAACGAATCTTTGGGACATGCTTTGTTCAAGCCGGTGTAATCAACGCACATACTTAATTCATTGGTTCCCTTTTTGGGGACAAGTACAGGATTGGCCACCCATCGGGTGTGAAGGACTTCTCGGATAAACCCAGCCTTAAGTAACCTAGCTATCTCTTTGCTAATGGCGCGTCTCTTCTCATCTCCGAAGCGTCGTAGAGGTTGTTTCACTGGTTTACATTTTGGATCTATGTTTAAGCTGTGCTCGGCAAGTTCCCTAGGTACACCTTTCATGTCGGCAGGTTGCCAGGCAAAGATGTCCCTATTATCACGGAGGAACTCGACGAGCGCGCTTTCCTATTTGGGATCCAGGTTCATCCCAATGGCGACGGTCTTGGAGGCATCGCCTACAACAAATTCCACCGGCTTGGTTTCGATGGCGGCCTTAAACGCAGGAGCGGAGTCGGAGATTTGCTTCTTCGACGCGGGCATGTCTGAGTCATTGACCTTGCTCTGGATCTCCTTGAATTCTTCACTGTAGAGGACAGCTTCTGCGACGACTGCTTAATTGATCTCGCAGTCCCTTGCCTTGGTAAATCTTCCGGATACAGTGATGACACCGTTTGGTCCGGGTATCTTGAGTTTGTTGTAGACGAAGCATGGCTTGGCCATGAACGTGTGGAATATGTCGCGGCCGAATATGACGTGGTACACGCTCTTGAAGGGGACCACCTCAAAGGTCATGCGCTCTTGGCGGTAATTATTAACGTCGACAAAGGCTACCTGAAGCGTAATGAACCCAAGGGACCGAGCCTCCCGACCAGGAACTACGCCATGGAAAACGGTGTTGGTCCGCCTTAGGTTTGCCTCCGTCAAGTTCATCTTCTGCAGTGTATCCAGGTACATGATGTTGATGCTGCTTCCACTATCCACCATGCACTTGGTGAACTCTACGCCGTCAATCAATGGGTTGATGACCATGGCGTACTGGTTCTCCGTGGGCACAAGGTCTGGGTGGTCCGCATCCCAAGTTATTGGAACCTCCGACCAGCGCAGTATTGAGGAACTGGGGAGAGTGTCAATCAGATCCTTAGAGAGGTCTTCTTTGTCGGACGGTGGGGTGCCAAGGAAAGTGTGGTAGATCGGGGCCTTATTTGCGAAGGGGTTCTTGCCCTTGTCGTCGCTCTTGGCGGCGTTCTTGGGGTCAACGTCCTCGTCCATGTCACTTGAATCCTTGGACTCCTCCTCCTTCTTCTTCCCCTTGCCCTTGCCTCGCGGTCTGTTCTTCCGACTTTGCTTGTAGCCGGACTCCGGGTCTTCCTTGAGGTCGTTGCCGAACTTGCAGTGTTGATTGGTATGGGTGGCCTTGCCGTTGGCATCGAGGTGTACGAGGCATGGCATATCACGGTACTCCTCGTAGGTTTGGGGAACGCGGAGCGGCGCCGAGTTGGTTTCACTTCATCGTTGCTGCCCGCGGCCTGATCCCCTTCCTCGGCCACGTTGTCCGCCTTCTCCTCGTCCTGCGAAAGTCATAGCGACCATGTTGGTAGATTGCTTTTATTCTGGAGCGGTTTTTCGCTTTGTACTGCTGTTCCTCCGAGCTTGGGTTGGAACGGCCGTTGCCGGCAAAGAGCCACGAGCATCGTCGTCGGCAGCTACGAACTCACTAGATAACTGAATCATCTGATTCAAGTCAAGCTGATGATTGTCCTGCAAGCGCTTTAGCTTATGTCGGAGAAACGTACCCCTTTCCAACCCATCGATGAAGGCGGCCATGGCGGTCTGAACGTGCACACCTGCGCAGGAATTTTTCATATCCAGCCAGCGGGAGAGGTAGGCGCGAGATGTCTCGTCTTTCTCTTGCATGCACCGCTGTAGATCGCCCACAGTGCAGGGACGCTTGTATGTACCCTCAAAGTTCTTGGTGAACGCTTCTTGCATATCCAGCCAGTTGTAGATAGATCTTTCCGGCAAGTCGTCGATCCATTGACGGGCCGTGCTTGCCAACCTTAACGGGAGGTACTTGACGGCGACTTTGGGGTTGCCTCCGGCAATCTCCACCGCGTTGCCATAGTCCTGCAACCATGTGGCGGGCTTCACGGTACCGTCATAGGGCTTGATGGTCTTTTCAATCCGGAAACCTTTGGGGTAAGTTGCGGACCGTATTTCAGGTCCAAAACAACCTGTTCCCAGGTATGGTCCTTCCCGGGCCTCATAGATCTTATCGATCCACGAACGTGCATCGTACGGCTCCGGGTTCTTATTCTTGTTGTCAACAGGGGATGGGTTGCGTGAATGACGCGGGCCTCTTCCGCCATGGTGACTGCTTGGCAGCGACGGAGGCGGAGGTGGCAGTGGGTTAGTCTTCTTGTTGTTACCCTCCTGCGACGCCTCGCGCCTGTCACGGTTGCTTGTCGTACGCGGAGGGTCGTGGTGTGACTTGCTCTTGTGTCCTTGGTGGCGCTCTTCATCATGACGGGTCTGTGCCGCGTTGTCGCGGATGATGATGCCACACTGCTTTGGAGGGGGCATATTTGTACGATGGTGAGCCTTGTAGTCTTCCTGACGTCGGGGGGATCGGGGCGGTGGCGACGGGCGGCGAGGTCGGGCTTTTTCTCCGTGGTCGGAGGATATGGGGATAGCATCCTTCCTGTTGCACGCATCCCTCCGTCTTCGTTCTGATGAACCCGTCTATGATCCGACATCCTGAGGAGATCTGTCCCTTGGCGGTTTGTACTGGGTAGATTGGCAGAACGCTGGGTCAGACTCAAGCCTCTGAGAGGTGGCCTTTTCCTGCTGCTTTACTGCCTTGGCGGCTAGGTCATAGACCTGTTCTACTGCCTCAGGCGATCTATCCTGCTCCAGAAGGGTCTTGGCGACAACGAGGTTAAGGAGTGGGGTGGGCATCACCTGCTTGCCTTCACTGTCAATGTATGGCTTGGCCTGTGCCGGCTTCGAGGGAGCCCATCCTAGGTTGCGCCGTACACCAGGATCGTTGATGACACGAGCCGGAGCCTTCTTAGCCTTCTGCTGCTGGAGCAGAGTCTTGTACTCGGCCTCCATTGCTCTAGCTTTCTCTATGGACTTCTGTGCGTTGACCAGATCTCGATCTAGTTTAGCACCTTGCTACGCGATGGCTTGCGCCTCCTCTAGCAGCTGCTGGCGCTTCTCGTCAAGCTGAGTCACGTTCCGGATATGATCAACGGTTAGTGGCTCGACGAGGAGATTGTCGTACATCACTCTATCAGCTGGAGTAACATGGGCTGCTGCCGATGTGGATGCTGGAGGCGGCAAGTTTGCAGTGTTGTTGTTGCTCGGACCGGTGCCGAGTTCCTGCGGCTGCTGCACTGGGTTAGGCGGAGGAGGCATGACCTTTGCGCGATCATCGTCGACAGCAATAAGTGGCCCCTTCCCCTTTTCCAGCACCGTAGGCGGAGCTTGCCCGGGTTGATCTTCATCCATCGCTGTCCCAATGGTGACGAACACCCCTCGAGACATGACGGTGTTGTTAGCTTGCTCGTCACGCGAGTACTGCTCCTCCATTTCCTGCATAGTGGAGTCTAGCTCTTCTGGACTGAAGTCTATCTCCTCTGAATCTGCACTGAAATCAGCATAAAGCGCGTCAATGACAGAGTCGGAGGGTGCCAGGACTTCCTCGATGACGAGCGATGGAGGTGCAACGGCCTCGACGATGACTGGAGGTGGTGGTGCTGCTACGACGATGGCGGCCGGAGGCGGTGGCGGCGGCTGCTGAACCGGAGGTTCTCCGTCTCTAAGCGCAAGCTCCATCTAGGCTGCCGCGTAGTTGTTGATGGTGCTCACCATCTCTTCGAGGGTAAGGCGTCCTGTTGCCTGCTGCCGACATAAAGAATGTCGGAGAAGCGTTCCATGGTCCAGTCCTTCCACGAAGTGATACAAAGCGTTATCATCGGGGTAATTGGCCAGGTCTGCCCGTATACGGAGCCACTTGGCGAGGTAGTCGCGGGGGTTTTCGCCCTCTCTCTAAATGCAGCGCGCTAGATCGAAGATGGTAACCACGCCGACGAACTTGGATCTCTGCTGTCCAGACGCGCTGACGAAGCCGACGGATTTGCATTGATCTTCCCCCTTTATATCCTGCACAGGGGCGGTTTTTGTGGGTCTTGAATTTTTCCGATCTTTGCCGGTGAACTCCGAGGAGAGATACAACATCGATCCTTCCACGAACGTATCCTGCCCGTAGGCGGTCCGTGCGGGTCTTTATACTTTCCGATCTTTGCCGGCAAACTCCGAGGAGAGATCCGACATCGATCCTTCCGTGAACGTATCCTGCTCGTAGGCGGTCCGTGCGGGTCTTGATGCTTTCCGATCTTTGTCGGCAAACTCCGAGGAGAGATCTGACATCGATCCTTCCGCGAACGTATCCTGCCCGTAGGCGGTCTGTGCGGGTCTTGATGCTTCTCTGACTCCCAGGGAACTAGTGCCCGAGTCGGTTTCGCCGATGAAGAGGTGGATGTCTCTGATAGGAACGATCGAACACCGCGTAGGGTTCATCTTCGTCGGGATCCAGAACTCATCAGGGGGGATGATCAAAACATTGCCGGAGAAGAGAACACGGCCGATGGCTACGGTTTCGCTGATTCCCGCGAAGATCTTGGTCCTCGCCCGCTGAAGAGTCTGAAGCGCCTCTTGGACCACGGTGGGCGCCAACTGTAATGGTATTGCCGACGAGTACGCCATGGAGGGGTCCTCACAGTGCGTGTTTAGAGACGTGGGGTAAGGTGGACGGTTGACGGGTACGAGGTAACACAGCTTACCCAGGTTCAGATCCCACAACGGTGGCGGAATCCTACTCCTGCTATAAATCACTATAAGGGCAATACGCTGAGTTACAGAGATAGGTTCGCTGGGCGAGGTGTGTGTAAAACGATGCCCTAAAGGCTCCCATAGGCCCGACTTATATAGTCACCAGGTCCTAGGGTTACAGGGAAAAGTCCTAGCCGGACAGGTTACAGAGTCCTACACCGTTTATCACTACTCTTGTGTATCTTGCACTCCAAGGCTCCGGGTACGCTGGTGACTCCACCATAGCCTTCCTTTATCTGGCATGGGCCTCCCTTCTAGATCCACCTAACTGGGCCGCCCATCAGGCCACAGGCCATGCTACCGACTATGGGCCACCTGGGTTAGTCGGATAAGAGACATGCTATGAGGATACCCATATAGCATATCCCCAACAGTCATTGTGTTTATATTGCTATAACATCATACGAAGTTATGTTAGTCCTTAGACCATGATATCATGTCAATCACTAACACCGGAAGAGTATCTTGATAACATAAAACGTCACACCGTAACAGGGTGACTATAAAGATGGGTTCAGTGCTACGAAGGTGTTATGTTGAGGCTCATGGATCAAGAGTGGAATTTGTCCATCCCAATGACGGAGAGATTATTTGCGAACCGTAGGGTGACACACTTAAGGGATACCGACACCATTTGGAGCAAATAATATGCCATAGAAAGAAAAAGGAAAGCGCAGGAATTTATTTCACTAGACACCGAAACTGTTTCGGTTGAAATTGCTGAAACTGGTTCTGCATGTGAAATTGAATACTAGCAAGGGTTTTTATGTGAATGTTTGTTAATTAAAGTAATTAACAAAATTCTTAATAAATAAATAAAAGAGTTTTATTTAATGAGAGATTACACTAAATTTGGTGGAAATTTAATGGAGGTGAGTGGAATTTTGAGTGGGTTGCTATTTATGTGAGTGGGAGCTCCACCCACATGAATGTGGAAGAGGTGGGGGCACCTCCATGGCTGCCACGCCATGGGAGGGGGCTTCCCCCCTCTCCCTATAAAAGGCACCCCACTCTCTCCACTCATCACACACCTCCTCGCGAACGATCTCTCCCCCCTTTAGAATTTCCCCATGGTCTCGAATCAACGAGATACATGTTCCTGGTGGCTTTTTTCTAGAAGGATTTGTTTCTTCCGCTGCTTCGCTGGAGCGAGGGCGTGGAGGTTGTCGGGGTACCCGGACGTGTGTGCGATCACGGATGCACCACTGCTTTGCGGTGCTGGACTTGATGGTGCTGGACCGGCTGAACCAGATGGACTTCATCACGATCTTGAGATCGACAAGCGTTCGTCTACATCATACACGAGTACAACCTCGTTAACGCTATTCGGTCTTCGAGGGTTTGTATTCTATGGATGTTTATCCACCAGTTGCTTGTATCTAGTAGATAGATCTTGGTATTTAGATGTTCCCATCGTAGGAATTTTTTTGTTTTCTATGCTGCGAACCCAACACAGACTCACTGCTGCAATGCAACTAGTGAGGCGCTGTACGTCCTTCAGGCGAGTCGGCCTGGTAATGTTTAAGATAGCCTTGATTTTTTCCCGGTTCACCTCGATGCCTCGTTCAGAGATGATGAAACCTAACAATTTTCCGGCCGGAATTCCAAAGAAACACTTCTTAGGATAGCATCATGTTGAATTTTCGTATACTAGCAAATGTTTCATCCAAGTCGGAAATTAAAGTTTCCCTCTTTTTGGAAATAACTACTATGTCGTCTACGTATACGTGGACATTGCATCCGTTTTGGTCGTTGAGACAACGTTGCATGGTACGTTGATATGTTGCTCCTGCGTTCTTTAAGCCAAAAGGCATAGTTTTGTATCAGAAGGTTCCAAAAGGAGTGACAAAAGACGTATTAATTTTATCCGACTTTTTCATCGGTGTTTGGTGATATCTAGAATATGCGTCGAGAAAACAGAGTAATTTCGACCCTGCCGTTGAGTCGATAACTTGATCGATTCTTGGCAGAGGAAACGGATCTTTTGGGCATGCCTTGTTCAAAGCGGTGTAATCAAGACACATCCTTAAATCAATGGTGTCCTTTTTAGGGACGAGTACATGATTTGCCACCCAATCTGTATGGATGACCTCTGTTATGAAATCCGGTAGCTCTAAGATGGCTAATTCCTTGGCTATTGCTTTGCTCTTTTCATCAGCAAACCGTCATAAGGACTGTTGACGGGTTTAGCATCTGGATATACATTAAGAGTGCTCGGCAAGTTCCCTAGGTACTCCGGTCATGTCAGATGGTTGCCATGCGAAGATATCACTATTAGCTTTGAGGAACTCGACGAGAGAACTTTCCTATGCGTGGCCTAAGACTACCCCTATGTTCGTCATCTTGGAGGGATCATCTTCCTTCAGCGACGTCTTTTTCGTTTCTTCCGACACCTTGAACTCCAAACTCGGCTTTAGCACCTCGTTCTTCATAGCGCGCATCTCGGACGAATTGATGGTTTTCTTGATTTCCTGGTACTCCTGGGCATGTAGCACGGCTTCGGCGAAGGCAGCATATCCTTCGTCGTACTCTCGCGCCTTCCTCGGATTTCCTCGTACGGTGATTACGCCCTTTTGACCTGGAAGTTCAATCATGTTGTAGATGTAACAGGGACGGGCCATGAACGCCCAGTAAGACGGACGCCTGAAGATGGCGTGGTAAGCACTTTTGAACGGTACCACCTCGAAGGGAATTGTCTCGGTCTGGTAATTTTCTCAGGTTCCGAATGTCACGTCCAGAGTAATCTTACCCAGAGAATTTGCCTGTCTCCCTGGTACAATGCCATAGAAAGTTACACTACTGTAACTCAACTGGCTCTCGTGTAGCTTCATGCGGTGGAGTGTCTCGACATAGAGGATATTGATACTGCTCCCACAGTCCATGAGTGTTTTTGAGAACTCATGGCCATCGATGAGAGGATTGACGACCAGAGGATACTTGCCCCGACGATGTGTTTTCCTCGGGTGATCTGAACGATCAAAGGTGATAGTCACTTCTAACCAATCCAGGAATTGGGGGACAGCCGAAACCGTGGCATTGAGTTCACGAATTACCGCCTTTTTGTCCTTAGCTGGTTGGGATCCAAGGAAGCAGACGTATGCGTCTTTCTTAGTCGGAAAAGTCTTCTTTCCATCTGACTTGGGTTCTGCGGTAGCTTTCGCCTCTTACATGTCGAAATCTTCCTTGGGATCCTTTCCTTTTTCAGATTTTTTCTTTCCTTTTTGTTGCTTGGCTCTGTAGCTAGCGGATTGGTCTTTCTTGATGTCGTCATTTAAACGACACTCGGCATTTGTATGGGTAGATCCTCCGTTACTATCAAAGTGGTGGACACAGGGATTATTGGCAATGTCAGCCCATGTATAGTTTCTTTCGGGTTGTTGGTCTCCTCTACCCTGGATTCGGGAAGTTCCTCGGCCTCTACCACGGCCGCCTCCGCGCCCTCCTCGTCCTCCGGATCCGAACATTGCATTGATAGCTGTGTTGTCTGGAGCCGTCTTTTCGTCCGAGGTGTTCTTGCGCTTCTGATTTTGCTTTGGCTGTTTGGCCACATTGGGATTGGCCAGAATATTTAGGAGCCCTTCTGAATCATCATTGGCGTCATCATACTTGCTTGCCGTCTCTATCATTTCTCCAAAATCTGTGACATGGTCACGCTTCAGCCTATGACGTAAAAGTCCGACTGGAAGTCCTGCAATAAAAGCTTCTCTCGCAATTTGCTCATTTACACCTTCGCAGGAGTTCTTCGTATCGATCCATCGTCCGAGGTAATCCTGGAAAGTTTCTCCAGGTCTTTGGGTGCAACGCTGCAAGTCTCCGACTGTGCAGGGCCTTCTGTATGTTCCCTCGAAGTTTGAAAAGAACGCACTTTGCATATCATACTAGTTATGAATTGAATTCTCTGGCAGTTCATTGAGCCACGATCGAGCCGTATTCCTCAACATCAGTGGGAGATATCGAATTGCAACCAGGCTGTTTCCTCCTTTGGCGATGTAGCAAGCCTAGAAAAAATCTTAGAGCCAAGTATCTGGCCGAGCTGCGCCGTCATATGGCTGAATGTGCTTGGCGATGCCAAAGTCAACCGGAATTTTTGTCTAACGTATACATGGGCCAAAGCACTTGGGTCCCACATACACATCTTCTTCCTCGTACCGCTGCGCTTCTATGTTTGATTTGATGCGATGGCGAGCGTCGTTTGGCGAGAGTGATCTGCGCCTTGGAGGCTCGCGGCTTCTGCGCGGTGGAATCGGATTTCTGCTTCTTCTCTCACCGTTGCCGCCTCCGCCCCTGTGGCTTCCGTGGCTACAACGTGATCCTTCATGGTCACTGTTGGGAGGCGATGGTGGCCCTGGTGGATTATTTCCGGCTGGGTTCCTTGGTGGTGGCGGTGGAGCCTCATTATACTGACTCCGATGCCTGTTTCTTCGGGCATCGTCCCTACTAGATTCGGGATGATCCGGATCATCTCTTCGTCCGGCCTTTCCAGCTGAATGGCTCAGTGGTGGCATCCTTAGCCGATCTTGATCCTCTCACTGGCGGCGTATTTTCGGGTCTTCTATATAGCGATTATTTTGCCGACGATGGTCCTGACTAGGAACCATTGCCCTGATGGCGTCTTCGGCCGCAGCCAGAATAACTCTTGCCCAGTCATGCGCCGGCCGGTGAGAGTGGCTGTTGGAGCCGGTCCTGGAATTATCTTCTTCTCCACGGGGACGGTAGCGCTGAGCCGAATCCCTGCGGAGCCTTACGTCAGCGCTTTGGTCAGCGCCAGTGTGGCAAAACTCGGATTTTGAGGCCAGCTTGCCATTGAATGACGCGGCCGTCTTTTGCTGCTTTAATCCTATGTCCATCAATGCAACACATTGCTGGACCTACTATGGAGACGAATTGTTGGCGAGGATGGCTCGAGCTGCCGCAGCGTTTTCCACCGGCGTGCTGTAAACTCGGATCTTCTCTCCATCTCTTCCGTCGAATAGATCTTTGTGGATATCCGGATTCTTGTTTGCAAGAAACGGACCTCCCCTTGATTTGTTTGGATGTCGCTTGAAATCTGACTGATATCTAGCAGGGTCACTATCTAACTATTGTCTCAATTCGACGAGGCATGCAACCTCTTCAAGGAGAAACAAACGGTGCTTTTCCAGGTCCTCAGCCCTTTTCTACAATGCCTCCGGCGTAAGATCCGAAGACGTTGGGATTGGAATTGTGAGAGCATCTCCGTAGATATTGCACGCACCCTTGGTAACAACGTGTCCATCCACAGGAGGATTGATCGGGGTGGGATTAATTAGATCTCCGTCCTGATTCCCATCTCTATATCTTCATCAACTTTTTCTTCGTTGGTTTCCTCGACGTCTGTCTCTGCCAGAGTCGGATTCTTGTTCTTCTTCTTCTTCTTTGACCGCCCAGTAGCTTTAACGTGCGTACCAGTGGCAAAGACGGCTTTCGGTCCGGTACCGGGGGATAAAATTTCATCGGTACTTTCCGTCATGGTTGGCTTATAGACCTCGTAGGAATCTCCGGTGTCCATGTCATCCTGCGAGGTGTATCTTTCATCCATGCTATCATATGGACTAGGAGGAGTTTCTGGCTCACCTGGCGTTTGTCTGGAGACGTGCTGCTGCTCGTACTCCTCTATCTCCTTGTCGAAGTCTTGAAGTTCCTGCGACGTGATTGACTCTGTTGGGGAGCCAGGTAAGTTGGCGTTTTCTTCGATTGCGTCTAGGACCAAGTCGCTACCAGCTCCAGCATCGACAGAGTCGGATCCAGTGCTTATGTGGTACACGAAACAGTGCTTCTTCTTGTTCATGTTCTTGAAGTAGTTGCATAGCTGGGTTTCCGCCTCCTCCATCTCAAAGTTCTCCATGATGTCGGCGATTGCTTCGTAATCGATGTAGGGGCGCTTCATCATCTTGTTCATCCTGTGCTTCAAGGGTAGTTTTTCTGCTACGACGTCTGGTTTGGCGGAGCTGTAGAGAATATATTCTTCATCCGTGTATCCAATCTCATCTGGGAGATCGGATCCGGATTTTACTTCCACCTCTTCTTCCACTATAGGAGTGGGCTGGGTGGGTTTGATTTTCTCCGGGACCTTGAACTCTTCCGCCTCCGCGGACAAAGTAGATCTGGATTTTTCTTCCGCCATGGTCAAAACCTCAAGGGTGGGTTGGGAGGGTTCACCAAAACCGAGATAAATATCGATCTCGCCGATTGACATGATTGTGTAGGTCGTCACGCGCATGGAAGCCAGAATCCAAGTCTCATCCAGGAGGATGAGAGGGACATCGCTGGCGTAGACCACGCGACCCATGGCTTTTGTTTTGCCGATTCCTGCACGCGCAAATTCCGCCTGGAACGATGCTCCAAAAGTCACCTGCCCCACGGTGGGCACCAACTATCGTCGGATTGTCGACAAGTATGCCATAGGGGGTCCTAGTGGCGTTGGAAAGAAGGGGTGTGAGACGTCGGATGTTCTAGGAGCGGTGATCACAAGTTTACCTAGGTTCAGATCCGACTGCGGTGATCGGATCCTACTCCTGCTAGCAAACCAGTAATATTTTGGCGTAAGCCGGATGTTACAACGGATTACAAGAGAGGTTCGCCTGTGCGAGTTGGTTGTGGTTGTCTATTGAGTTGTGTTTCCCTAAAGGCTCCCATAGGGCTAGTTTATATAGTCACCGGGGCCTAAGGTTACAGGGAGAGACATATTCGGCTACGTTACAGAGTCGGTAACTATGTACAACTTGGACTACAAGTAATACTATAGGCCTAAGTCGGTAACTCTTCTGGGCTTTGTCGTAGCTGGAACTGGGTCCTCCTCTTTCTCTGACTGGGCCGCCCATGAAGAAAATCTCTAACCCGTTAGTGGGCCACCCTGGTCAGCGAGTCCTGTGGGTATACCCAAAAAGTATATCCCCAACAATGCCCACTTCACGACCCTTCCTGTAGCGTCGCTGTTGATGATGATGTTGGACCGTGGAGCTTTGCTCACCACTGTGATAGGGTGCTCCTGGAAGTAGTGCCTTAGCTTCCTTGAAGCAAGGAACACTCCATAAGCTATCTTCTGGTAGTGCAGGTAACACTGCTTGGACTTTGTCAAGACCTCGCTTACATAGTAAACTGGTCGTTGAACTCCGTACTCATGCCCTGGTTCTTTCCGCTCTATGACAACGACGATGTTGATTACCCTGTTGGTGTCCGCCATGTAGATTAACATAGGCTCCATAGGCTCGGGTGCTGCAAGGATAGGCGCCAAGGAGAGTATCTCCTTTAGCTGCTTCAATGCTGCATTAGCTTCGTCCATCCATGTGAATTTGTCCGCCTTCTTCAAAGAACTTGTATGCGGGTAGGGCCTTCTCCAAGTCGGCCGATTTAACCGACTAATCGCAACCTGTAACCCATTGTATGTCCTTCAGGCATGTCAGACGGTTTATGTTTAGGATGGCCTTGATCTTCTCCGGGTTGACCTTGATTCCGCACTGGGAAACGATGAAGCCCAACAATTTGCCGGCTGGAACCCCGAAGACCCACTTCTTTGGGTTAAGCATCACGTTGTATTTCCGGAGATTATCAAAGGTTTCTTTTAAGTCGGAGATTAAGTCGTTTGACTGTTTAGACATCACCGCTATATCGTCCATGTAGGCGTGAATGTTCTGACCAATTTGATCGTGTAGGAAATGCTGCATAGTCCGCTGGTACGCAGCACCTGCGTTTTTCAGCCCGAAGGGCATCGTGACATAGCAAAACGTGCCGTAAGGTGTGGTGAACGAAGTGGCCAATTGGTCCGACTTCTTCATCTTAATCTGGTGGTATCCAGAGTATGCATCGAGAAAACACAAAAGCTCCGAGCCAGCCGTCGAGTCAATGACTTGGTCAATGCGAGGCAAAGAAAACAGATCTTTGGGACACACTTTGTTCAAGCCAATGTAATCAACAAACATTCTTAATTCTTTGGTTCCCTTTTTGGGGACAAGTACAGGATTGGCCACCCATCGGGTGTGAAGGACTTCTCGGATAAAACTAGCCTTAAGTAACCTAGCTATCTCTTTGCCTATGGCGCGTCTCTTCTCGTCTCCGAAGCGTCGTAGAGGTTGTTTCACTGGTTTGCATTTTGGGTCAATATTCAAGATGTGCTCGGCAAGTTCCATAGGTACACCTTTCATGTCGGCAGGTTGCCAGGCAAAGATGTCCCTATTCTCACAGAGTAACTCGACGAGTGCGCTTTCCTATTTGGGATCCAGGTTCGTCCCAATGGTGATGGTCTTGGAGGCATCGCCTACAACAAGTTCCACCGGCTTGGTTTCGATGGCGGCCTTGAAGGCTAGGGCGGAGTCAGAAATCTGCTTCTTCGACGCCGGCATCTCCGTGGCATCGACCTTGCTCTGGATCTCGTTGAATTCTTCGCTGTAGAAGATAGCTTTTGCAAAGGCCGCTTCTCCGATCTTGCAGTCCCTTGCCTTGGTAAAGCTTCCAGATACGGTGATAACGCCGTTTGGTCTAGGTATCTTGATCTTGTTATAGACGAAGCATGCTTTGGCCATGAAGGTGTGGAAGATGTCGTGTCCGAAGATGACATGGTACACGCTCTTGAAGGGGACCACCTCGAAGGTCATGTGTTCTTGGCGGTAATTATTTACATCGCCAAAAGCGACCTGAAGCATGATGCACCCAAGGGACCGAGTCTCCTGGCCAGGAACTACGCCATGGAACATGGTGCTGGTCCGCCTTAGGTTGGCCTCTGTCAAGTTCATCTTGTGCAGCTTATCTAGGTACATGATGTTGATGCTGCTTCCACTATCCACCATGCATTTGGTGAACTCATTGCCATCAATCAGGGGGTTGATGACCATGGCGTATTGGTTCTTTGTAGGGATGAGGTCTGGGTGATCCTTCTTTGTAGGAATCTCCGACCAGCACAGGTACTGGGGGTAGGGTGGCCATCAGTATCCTCAGCGAGGTTTTCTATGCCTGGACAGTTGGGGTGCCAAGGAAAGTGTGGTAGACGGGGGCCTTCTTTTCAAAGGGGTTCTTTCCCTTGCCACCGCTCTTGGCGACGTTCTTGGGGTCAATATCCTTGTCCATGTCACTTGAATCCTTGGACTGCTCGTCCTTCTTCTTCCCCTTGCCTCGCGGTCTGTTCTTCCAACTTCGCTTGTAGCCGGACTCCGGGTCCTCCTTGAGGTCATTGACAAACTTGCAATGGCGATTGGTGTGAGTGGATTTACCGTTGGCATCGAGGTGTACAAGGCACGACATGTCATGGTACTCTTTGTATATTTGGGGAAACGGAGCGCTACCGGGGTAGTTTCACTACCTCGCTGCTGCCCACGACCAGGCCCCCGTCCTCGACCACGCCGTCAGCCATCACCTCGTCCTGCAAATGTCATGGCGACCATGTCGGAGGTTTGCTTTTCTTCTGCCGGGATCTTCCGCTTGGTGCTGCTGTTCCTCCTATCTTGAGTTGGAACGGCCGTTGCCGGCAAGGAGCCGCGAGCATCATCGTTGGCAGCCGCGAACTCACTAGCTAGCTTAATCATCTGGTTGAGATCTAGACGATGATTTTCTTGCAGGCGCTTCAACTTATGTCGGAGTAACATACCTTTCTCCAACCCATCGATGAAGGAGGCCATGACGGTATGAGCGTGCACTCCTGCGCATGAATTCTTCATATCCAGCCAGCAAGAGAGATAGGTGCGAGATGACTCGTCTTTCTCCTGCACGCACCACTGTAGATTGCCAATAGTGCTAGGGCGCTTATACGTACCCTCGAAGTTCTTGGTGAATGCTTCTTGCATGTCCAACCAGTTGCAGATGGACTTCTCCGGCAAGTCGTCAATCCATTGTCGGGCCGTACCCGCCAGCATCAGTGGGAGGTACTTGACGGCGACGTTGAGGTTACCCCCAGCAATCTCCACCGTGTTGCCGTAATCCTGCAACCACGTAGCTGGTTTGACGATGCTGTCATAGGGCTTGATGGTTTTGTCAATCCGGAAACCCTTGGGGTAAGTTGCGGTCCGTATTACAGGTCCAAAGCAGCGTGGTCCCAAGTATTTTCCTTCTCGGGCCTCGTGAATCTTGTCCAGGCGTGAACGTGCGTCATATGGCTCCGGGCTTGCTCTTTTCTTCTTGCCGCCAGGGGAAGGGCTGTGTGAACAACGCGGGACTCCTCCGACATGGTGGATTCTAGGGGGCGACGGAGGTGGGTTAGCCTTCTTGCTGTTACCCTCCTGCGACGCCTCACGCTTGTCGCGGTTGCTTGTTGGACGCGCAGGGTCATGATGTGACCTGCTCTTGTGTCCTTGGTTGCGCTCTCCATCTTGACGGGGTTGCTCCACGTTGTCGCGGATGACGATGCCGCTTTGTCTTGGCGGAGGCATGTCCGTGCGATGGTGAGCCTTGGGGTCTTCGCGATGTCGAGGGGACCGGGGCGGTGGATATGGGCGATGAGGATGATCCTTGCCTCCGTGGTCGGAGGATATGGGGATAGCCTCTTTCCTGTTGCGTGCATCCCTCCGTCTTCATTCTGACGAACCCGTCTGGGACCTGACATCATGAGGAGATCGGTCCCTTGGCGGCTTAGGTTGGCTAGACTGGCAATACACGGGGCAGCCTCAAGCCTCTGAGAGGTGGCCTTTTCCTACTGTTTCACTGCCTTTGCCATGAGGTCATAGACCTGTTCCACAGCTGCGGGTGATCTATCCTGCTCTAGAAGGGTCTTGGCGATGACGAGGTTGAGGATTAGGGTGGGAATCACCTGCCTGCCTTCGCTGTCAATGTATGGCTTTGCCTGTGGCGGCTTCGAGGGGGCCCATCCTAGGTTTCACCGTACACCAGGATCGTTGATGACGCGAGCCGGAGCTTTCTTAGCCTTCTGCTGCTGGATCAGAGTCTTGTACTCGGCATCCATGGCTCTAGCGTTCTCTATTGACTTCTAAGCATTGGCCAGATCTCAATCTAGCTTTGCGCCTTGCTCCGCGGTGGCCTGCGCCTCCACTAGTAGCTGCTGGCGCTTCTCACCAAGCTGGACTATGTTTCTTATATGGGCCACGGTCATGGGCTCGGCGAGTAGGTTGCCGTACATCACTCTATCAGCTGGAGTGATTTGGGCAGCAGCAGACGTAGATGCCGGAGGCGGCGGGTTTGCGGTGTTGTTGTTACTCAGACCGATGATGAGTTCCCGTGGCTGCTGCGCTGGGTTAGGCGGAGGGGGCATGGCCTTTGCGCGATCATTGTTGGCAGCAACAGGTGGTCCCTTCCCCTTGTCCAACGCTTTAGGCGGAGCTTGTCCGGGTTGATCTTCATCCATCACGGTCCCAATGGCGACGAACACCTCTCGGGACGTGACGACGTTGTTAGCCTGCTCGTCGCGTTTGTAATCCTCCTCCATCTCCTACATAGCAGAGTCTAGCTCCTCCGGGCTGAAGTCTATCTCCTCCGAGTCAGTGCTGATGTCGGCGTAGAGCGCGTCGAGCACGGAGTCGAAGGGTGACGGGCCTTCCTCGATGATGGGCGGTGGTGGTGCGACAGCAGCGACGATGACTAGAGGTGGTGGTGCGGCCGCAACGATGATGACTGGAGGTGGTGGTGCGGCCGCAGCGACGACGACCGGAGGCGGCGATGGTGGTGGCTGAGGCGGAGGGGCGCCGTCTAAGAGCGCGAGCGCTGTCTAGGCTGCCTCCTCGACTTCCATGTAGTTGTTGACGATGTTCACCATGCTTTCGAAAGTGAGGCGTCCTGAAGCTTACTGCCGCCATAGCGTATGTCGGATAAGCGTACCTTGGTCCAGTCCTTCCACAAAGTGATGCATGGCATCATCATTGGGGTAATGTGCCAGGTCGGCCCGTATACGGAGCCACCTGGCAAGGTAATCGCGGGGGTTTTCACCCTCTCTCTGCATGCAACGCGCCAGATTAAAGATGATCACCACTCCGACGAATTTGGAGCTCTGCTGTCCAGACGCACGGGCGAAGCCGGCGAACTTGTAGCGATCTTCCACCGTTATATCCTGCACAGGGGTGGTTTGGGTGGGCCTTGAATTTTTCCAATCTTTGTCGGCAAACTCCGAAGAGAGATCCGATAGTGATCCTTCCGCGAACGTATCCTGCCCGTAGGCGGTCCATGCGGGTCTTGACGCTCCTCCGACTTCCTAGGAACTAGTGCCCGAGTCGGTTTCGCCGATGAAGAGGTGGATGTCCCCGATTGGGACGATCGAGCAGCGGGTATGGTTCGTCTTCGCCGGGATCCAGAACTCGTCGGGAGGGACGATCGAAACATTGTCGAAGAAGAGAACACAAATGATGGCTACGGTTTCGCCGATTCCCGTGAAGAGCTTGGACCTTGCCCGCTGTAGAGCCTGAAGCGCCTCTTGCCCCATGGTGGACGCCAACTGTCGTGGTATTGCCGATGAGTACTCCATGGAGGGGTCCTCACAGTGCGTGTTTAGAGATGTGGGGTAAGGCAGACGGTTAACAGGTACGAGGTAACACAGCTTACCCAGGTTCAGATCCCACGACGGTGGCGGAATCCTACTCCTGTTATAAATCAATATAATGGAAATACGCCGAGTTACAGGGATCGGTTCGTTCTGCGAGGTATGAGTTGAGTTATGCCCTAAAGGCTCCCATAGGTCTGGCTTATATAGTCGCCAGGTCCTAGGGTTACAGGGAAAGTCTTAGCCGGATAGGTTACAGAGTCCTACACTGCATACAACTATTCTAGCGTGTCTTGCACTCCAAGGCTCCAGGTACGTCGGTGACTCCTCCGTAGCCTTCCTCTATCTGGCATGGGCCTCCCTTATGGATCCATCTAACTGGGCCGCCCAGTAGGCCATGGGACTTTCTACCAACTTGGGCAACCCGGGTTATCCGGATAGGAGACATGCTATGAGGATACCCATATAGCATATCCCCAACGGTGAGCTTGAAGAGGTGATGAACCACAAGTATAGGGGGTGATAAATAAGAGTGTTGAACCCAACGAGGAGAAGAAGGTGTTGACAAGTGGTTTGGATCAGGAATTTACTGTAAATACTAGCAAATGGATTTTTAGGGATTTTTGATAATGCAGATAAATAAAGTGCGAGTAAATAAAAGACAATAATAATAATTGCAGCGAGTGGCCCAATCCTTTCTTCAGCAAAGGACAAGCCGGTTGTATTACTTAAAATGACCAAATGTTCTCGAGGACACATGGGAATACTGTCAAGTGCTTTCGCTTCATATGGTTGATTAATCTTCTTTGGTTGGATAAGTGTTGTGTGGGTGAACCTATGCTAATGTACCGACCTTACTTGGACTAATACATACTTGTGATTATACCCCTTGCAAGCATCCGCAACTACAAGAAAGTAATTGAGATAAAAACCTAACCACAACATTAAACTATGAGATCCTACACTCCCTTCTGCAAAGGTTTCTTAACGGGGGTTTAGGTTTCTATCACTCCGGCAACGCCACAATTAGTAGACAAATACACAATGTATTCCCCTAGGCCCATAAAGGTAAAATATCATGTAGTCGACGTTCACATGACACCACTAGAAGAATAACACCACAACTTAAATATCAAACCATTGAATATTTCTCAACACAATTCCACTACTAACAACATGACTTCTCCCATGTCCTCAAGAACTAAACGAACTACTCACGAGACATCATATGGATCAAGATCAGAGATGAAATAATGATAAGTAACAATCTGAACATGAACAATAATTCAATGGTTCCACTCAATAGCATCAACTACAACAAGTAATCAACACCGGGAAAGTTTCCCCTAAGAACTATGCAAGATTCAACCCAATTGTTACAACGGGATGGAGTGGTGGCGATGGTGCTGGTGGAGATGATGGTGAAGATGATGATCCCGATGAAGTCTAGCTTGATGACGGTGTTGATGTCAACGATCTCCCCTCTCCAGTAAGGAATTTCCCTGGCAGAATTATGCCTATCGGAGAGCTCTTTCTCTCTTTGTAGTTTCCACCCTGCAGAGGCGGCATAATCTTTCTGTGGTCGCTCCCCGAGTCTTAGGGTTTCAGGGGGATGATATAGGCGAAAGGGCGATGCTAGAGGTGGGCCAGGGTGGCCACACCACCTGGTGGCGCAACCCAGGGGGGCGCACCAGGGGGTGGTGTGGGCCCCCTATGGCCCATCTCCACTTCTCCTTCTGGCTTCCTTCGTCTTCTGGGAAAATAGGGAATTCTATATATTTTCTGGAATTTTCTGATCTTCGCAAATATTGCATCTAAACACCACTTTTTCCATCTGAATCCTGACTCCGACAGTTCATCCTCCAAAAGTCATCCAACATGCAAAATAGATGAAATAACATAAGTATCATCTCTTAATATGAAATATATCAAGTAATAACAGTAAATTATGATATAAAATAGTGATGCAAAATGGACGTATCAACTCCCCCAAATCTTAGACCTCGCTTGTCCCCAAGCGAAAGCTGAACTCAGTAAACATGACCACATGTTTATGGAGTGAAGTGTCGATAAAAAAGAATATGGACAAGAAGCATCACATTTATTAATACACAAATCATAATAGAAAGCAACTCACTATTATATGATTTAACTTGCAATAAGTAAGGGAGTCACAATAAAGATGCACAAAGAAAATCATAATTGGTAATGGCAAACTTTGTTTTTGGTCAGAGAATAGTTGACAAATCATACTTAGTTTTAAGCAAAGCTTTTATAATGGAGTTTATAATCCAGGAATCTCTTTCTCAAACATAATGGGATTTTTACAATGATAGCTTCCAAAGTAGTATTCATTCAGATAAGAGCATTGTGCAAAAAAAGAACATAAGAAACAAGATTGAATAAATAAACATATGGATGATTGAATCACAACAAATCAAATGCTTGCTGGAGATAGAAAGGAATAGGTTTACTGACTCAACTTAAAATTAAAACATAGTCCCTTCACAGAGGGAAGCAGGTATTTCAAGTTTCATAAAGAGTGAAAGGATACGGATGTCGCCTAGAGGGGGGGGGGTGAATAGGCGATTAAAACTTTTCCTAGAGTGGCTCAACAAAGGTTCACCTATGTGCACCAACAACTTATGCTAAGCAATACAAGCAACAAAGTGATAGCAAGATATATATTACTTCAAGCACGAAGGCTATCACAAGGTAAAGTGCATAAGTAAAGAGCTCGGGTATAGAGATAACCGAGGCACGCGGGGACACCGATATTTTACCGAGTTCCTCCCAGCATGGAGTACGTCTCGTTTGGAGAGGGGGTGGTATCAAACCACCAACTCCACAAAAGGCCTCCCTTATTCTCCGGTGAATCTCTCCCCAACCGGATCAATCCACGCTTCCACTATCGGTGCACTTGTCGGTGGCAACCGGAACCTCTCACAAGGTTGGGGCACTTATCCACAACTTAATTGGAGGCTCCCAACAAATGCCACAAAAGGCCACAATGCCACCAAGGCCACAAAACCGTCTAGGGTTCCAAGAACCCAAGAGGGACAAGCTCCAATGAGTAACTCAAACCAAATCCTCCGAGGATAACTCAAACCGATGCACCAAATGCAAATGGCAAGAACACCACAAAGTTGCTCAAATCCCTCACTCTCAAGTTCCAACAAAGCTACTAAAGCTATTGGGGGAACAAGAGAGGAGGAATCAAAGAGAGACACAAAATCCCCCAAAATCAAGATCCCCAAAGATTCACTCACAAAGAGATGAATTGGTTAGGTCAAAACGTGGGTCTAGATCTCCTATCTCTTCCACTCAAATATGGGCAAGAATCATCGGAGGGAAAAGATTAGGCAAGCTTTAAGATCTAGAGCAAGTGTGGACAAAGCTTAGCCTAATAGATAAGAGAGGAGTTTTCTAAACAAAAAATGGGCAAGGAGTATAAATAGTGGCCCAGAAAAACTAGCCGTTTGGGGCATTTTTCGGAACGGTCCGGTACTACCAGATTTAATCGGTAGTACCGCAAAAGCCGCAGGAAAAAGAAACGCAGCAGGGCAGGCGACAGTCAACGCAGCAGCCAGGGCGAGCGGAGCATGCGCAGCGCGTCTGCTAGTGGGGCAAGACCGAAGGTCGAGCGCCTGTGACGGCGGCAGTGCAGCAGGGCAGTAGCGGCGAGCGAGGGGCCCGGCAGCAGCGGGCCCGGCTACAGGCACGCGGGCGCATGCGAGTGGGAGCGAGGCAGCCGCAGCAGCGCGCGCGTGCGAGGCGAGCGAGCAAGGCGGGCGAGGCAGGCGCTGGTCAACGCGACGGCGCGCGTGGGCTACTAGCGGGGCGGCTAGGTGAGAGATCGAGGCCGCGCTGGGTTAGATGATTTAGCTCAACCTGGGCCGGCCGGTAGTACCGGCCCACCCGGGCGGTACTATCGGGCCGGTCCGATAGTGCCGACACCAACTACCGCCTGGGCCTAAGGAGAAGCGGGCCGGATCAGGTGTGTCCGGTACTGGGCTCGGTAGTACTAGACGGACTAGAAAAAATCTTTTTAAAAGCAAATAGTAGTCAATATTCAAACGTGAATAACTTTTGAACGGTAGCTCCGATTGACCCGATTCCAATTGCGTTGGATAGAGGACGACAAGGGCTATCCTATAAAAATTGAAAATATTGGTTATCACAAAGTGAGAATGTATCAAGTACAATAATGTGAGATACCTCACTTGGCGAGAAACCGAAAAACCGCATAGATCAAAATCGCAATAAGATATAAAAGAGAGATCCGATTTTGATGAACAAGAGCTTGTTATGGAGATTACCACAAGCTCTATATCCTCACATGGATAAGACAAAATAACAACCAAATACGATGATGCAAGTATGCAAAGGTTTGAGCTTTCTCCGAACGATGTGACTGAATTACTCATCCGAGAGCCCCTCTTGATAGTACGATTATCTATCCTAAACCCGGTCTCCTACACACAACAAGAGACCGGCAAAAGGGAAAACCTGTCAAGATTATACCTTTGCGTTGAGCATACCACTTGAGCTGGATGTAGTCGAACTTGACCTTCTCAAGATGGAACGCTTTTCTTGATTCCTCATCATCGATCCATGATCACCGAGGATGGCAAGCATCAAACATGAGATCTTCTACAGATGGCGCATTTTGAGCTTACACAACACATCTTCTTCTCATTTCATTGACCTTGAAGCCAACACAAGCCAACACATTCTCCAAGCGATGCCGATGGACCATTCCTACAAGTACAACTCAATACGCACATTAGTCCATGAAGATTGTCATTAATTACCAAAACCACACATGGGGGCCCAACATGTTCTTTCAAAGAGCTTCTAAAAAATTATGGTACTTACTAGCTTTGAGCTCTCATTGACCCTATCATAAGCATCTTAAAGTGATTACGGTTAAAGTGAGACAAATATGAAGTATATGCTTGACAAATCATAAGTTGGAAATCTCATGTCCCTTGAGTACGAGGGCCGTTCCTCATGCTACTCAACTTTAGTCACAAGCAAATTCTTGTCATTGTAAGTATATGTGTATCATAGAGAACCGCCAACGGGGTACCCCTTGCCCCATGACACAGGAGCTATCCCATATCAAAATGACAAGGCAACAGACAATGAGCATCTCAACAATACTTTTATTTACCATGAGCATGGTGCCTTTTTTTATTTTTTTCTACATTATTTCCTAAAGATGATTCATAGATTGCTCACTATGGTTATGCTGCAAGTTTCCACCATGATTAGTCATTGCTTAGGATAGCCTCCCCGGCGTTTCTCTAACACATATATAATACTCCATGGACTTACAAGCTCCCCTTTTATTTCACATTGCCGACATCCATAAACAAAAGATCATGATATCAAATGGATAATATGTACATGTGTTGAAAGCGTTCCCCATGACAACATGGTTCTGCTAACTCCCAACCTATAACTTGCAAGCATATAAGTAACATAGATGACACAATGGTTCAAGTTTATTAAGTGCAAGAAAATAAAGTGTGCCATGAAGTTCATGAGAGCTTTAATCACTAGTTTTCACATAACAAATAATTTTAATTTGGAAGATATATAAAACTCGATAATTTACTTGGAATAACAATAATGCTAATAGGTAGATATGGTGGAAACATATGGCATAGGTTTTAGTTCAAGGATTGGATGCACGAGAAGCATTCCCTATCAGTACAGGTTTTTGGCTAGCAAGGCAAGGTAGCAAGCATAAGAGTTGAATGAAACAGACAGACATACAAGTGATATAAACAATCATGCAATCTTCCTTCAAAACAAAAGATCTTAACTTGGGAATACTAAGCTTATGATCCAATCAAGAAAGAAATAAAATTAAATAATATATATGCAAGTACTTTTCTCTTTTCCAATCAAACCTCAAGTAGTGTTGCTACTGACCAAAGCTAGGTTTGCCAAACCAACTAAATTTACTTTATGCTCCCAAAGTGATACTAATACTAACAGCAAGATCAATCATATAATAGAAATTGTAAACTAAAATAGGATTCACAAAAATTAAATGATGAAACTTCTCATTAATATTCCATAACGGCACTCACACCAAGGGATACATAGATAACCAACTAGAGGAGAGATACTTCCACAATGCAAACCATCCTATATGATAACTTCTCTATTCATGATACGACTCTACTAAAAAGGTAAAAAGTTGAAAGATAATGATGTGATACCGCGGCACTCCCCCAAGCTTGGAACAAACCAAGGGGATGCCAAAACCCTATGACACATTACTCCTTTGGTGGTGGTGGTGTGATCATGGTCGGAGTGAGGAAATCCTCAAGCATCTTGTGAAGCTTGTTATTCTCCTCTTGAAGTATATCCACCTTTCTCCTCAGGACTCTGTACTTATCACAAAACTCATCAGTGGCTCGAAGGGCTTCCACTGCCACAGGGCAAGAACTGAGGTCTGGAACTAAGGTCATCATCCCCTACATATTATGAGAAAAGCACGTCCAGTGTTAATTGCCCCTACAAGAGTAGGGTTTCTTGCCCTTGATCCTGCATCAATCTGTCCCTTCATTCCTACTAAGATGTTCTTTACTTCCTCCTTGACGCTCCGATCCATGTCTTCGTGCCTAGTTGTGATCCTTTATTCTTCCTCCCATCCAATGAAAGTTCCTCGCTCAAGATCGCGGAGGAGCTCACGCCGGTGTCGCAGCTCATAATCCTTCGAAAACGAACCCTGGAACGACATACGAACATAATAGATCGAAACAAAAACACGACGAGAACATGCTATATAGACCTCGGGGGGTCTAGGGGATTATATATTATGAAGTTTAACAACAAAAGGAAGGTACTGGGAGAAAACGGGACGGATACGGGCTCCGTGGTGGTCACACCACCTGGTGGCACAGCCAGGTGGGCCCACGCCACAAGGTGGTGTGGGCCACCAGGGCTCCGTTTCCTTTCCTATTTCGACTCATTATCTTCCATAATAAATAAAAACTGCAAAAATATAATTTGGAAAGTTTTTCGTGAACCTTTTCTTACCATAATTGTTACCTATTTGAAAACGGACTCTGCAGATTCCTAAATTTGGTCTTTAATAAATTCTTTCGGAGTCACCACTTGAATAATATCAATATCTTCATTATAAGAATCTCTATAAATATAATGTTTGAGCCTTTGACCTTTCACCACTTGTGTAGTGTTCTCTTAATGAAGAGATTTTAATTGCACCTGAACGATGCACTTCTTCAATAATAAAGGGCCCTTCCCATTTTGAGAGTAGTTTTCCTGCAAAAAATCTGAGACGAGACCTATACAATAGAACTTTCTCATCAACATGGAACTCTCTCTTAAGAATTCTCCTATGATGCCATTTTTTTACTTTTTATTTAAAGAGTCTAGCATTTTCATAAGCTTCACTTCTCCACTCGTCTAAGGAACTCAAGTCAAGCAGTCTTTTCTTACCAGCAAGTTTAAAATCTCTATTCAGTTCTTTTACTGCCCAATAAGCTTTGTGTTCTAATTCTAAATGAAATGACAATCTTTCCCATAAACTATTTTGTAAGGAGACATTCCCATAGGATTTTTATAAGCAGTCATCATTCAACTTTTTAGCCCCATTTTTTCTAGATCTATTAACAGTCTTTTGCAAGATAGTTTTAATTTCTATATTTGATAATTCTACTTGCCCACTTGTTTGAGGATGATAAGCTGAAGCAATTCTATTATTAACATCATATTTAGAAAGGGTCTTCCTAAAATCACCATGAATAAAATGAGAACCTCCATCTGTCATAAGATATCTAGGCACACAAAACTTAGGAAAAATAACATATTTAAGCATTTTAAAGTGGTTTCACCAGCAGCACTTTTTGTAAGTATGGCTTCTATCCACTTAGTAACATAATCAACAACAACGAGAATATGAGTATAACCTTTTGAAGGAGGAAAAAGACCCATAAAGTCAAAACCCCAGCAGTCAAATGGTTCAATAACAAGAGAATAATTCATAGGCATTTCATTGCGTCTAGAAATATTACCAACTCTTTGACATTCATCACATGATAAAATAAACTTTCTTACATCTTTGAAAAGAGTAGGCCAATAGAAACCTGATTGTAAAACCTTTTGGTGGTTCTATCTCCAGCATGATGTCCTCCATAAGCACTACCATGACATTTTCTGAATATCTTTTGTTGTTCATATTCTGGAACACATCTTCGCATAATACCATTCATTCCTTCTTTATATAAATGTGGGTCATCCCAAAAATAATTTCTTAGATCATAAAACAATTTCCTTCTTTGCTGGGATGTAAAGGTTGGAGGCAAATACTTGGAAACAATAAAGTTAGCATAATCCGCATACCAAGGACTCTCTCGCGAGCTTACCTTTATTGCATCCAACTATTCATTTGGAAAACTATCATTAACAGGCATAGGATCAACATAAATGTTTTCCAATCGAGATAAATTATCAGCAAAAGATTTTCAACACCTTTCCTATCTACAATATGCAGATCAAACTCTTGTAAAAGTAACACCCATCTAATAAGCCTACGTTTAGAATATTTCTTTGTCATAAGGTATTTAATAGCAGCATGATCAGTATGAATGGTATTTTTGAATCAACAATATAAGGTCTAAACTTATCACAAGCAAAGACTACAACTAAGAACTCTTTTTCAGTAGTAGCATAATTCTTTTGAGCAGCATCAAGAGTCTTACTAGCATAATGGATAACATTCAACTTTTTATCTATTCGTTGCCCAAGAACAACACCTATAACAAAATCACTAGCATCACACATAATTTCAAAGGGTAAATTCCAATCGGGTGGTTGGACAATAGGAGCAGTAGTTAAAGCTGATATGAAGGTTTTAATAGCATAAAGTGTTGTCGTGTTCTTTCCACAGGGATCAAGCTAAATAGGTTTGGGGTCACATAGCTTAGCAAGCAAAATTGTTTTGGAGATTATCAAGCAGTAAATAAAAATAAACAGAAATGAAGAAACAAGGCAGGGATCAAGGAGAAACAGGGGTAGAAGGAGAGAATGATCACACAACAACTACACAACAAAGGGTATAAGAATACAGAAACTAATGAAACAAGCAGTGGAATTTACTAGAAGAGGCAGAATATCTAAAATCAGAGCAGTACTATCGTACACACAGAGCAGTTTTTAGATAGATCAGAGTAAGGACAGAGTGGAGAGGAAGAGAGAGAGAGAGAGAGAGAGAGATAGATAGATAGAGAGAGAGAGAGAGAGAGAGAAATCTAGACAGTAGTTCCTAGAACACTAAGCAGTATGCGCTCAGAACAGAGAAACACAAACAATAGTAGAAGAAGAACAAGTCGTGCAGAATAGAGGGACAAATACCAAACAGAGGAAGGAGAAGACAGAGTCGAGCACACATACAATAATCCGTTGCAGCAAAGGGCAGGAAGATAGATTAACACACAATCACACTTATACTCAGGTTATTTCACAGCAGGAGATACAGAGGTTCAGATTACAACTTCAATTCAGAACAAGTTCTAGCCGAAAAGAAGATCAGATACAGAGAGGAGAGGGAGAGAGCAGCAAGAGATTACAGAGGAGAGGGAAGAAGATCTTGTCAAGGAAGAAGAGCCCTAGAGAAGCTGCTCCAGATCCAGGCGCTAGGAAGAAGATCTCGCAGAAGAGATGATCGCCAGGAAGGAGGAGAGAGAGACAGGGCTTCGCCTACTGCGGTGCTTGCCTCACACGCCTTGCGTGCACTACCCTGGTCCCAACCGTCCATCATGTGTCCTTTCTTGCGTGTGTGCACTGCTGCTTTTCTAGTGCGCGTGCACTGCCCCTTTTTGCTCTTTGGTCCTTAGCCTTTTCTTCTTCTTTCCCAAGATGGTCCCTCTGCTCTGCCTCTTCCAAACTGATGAATCGCAGGGTGGCAAGGTAAGCTGGATCACGATGCACAGCCTTGGCTTGCAGTGCAATGGCTTTGCCTTGGTTCTGCTGCTCGCCTTGGCTTGCACCTTTCGCTCGCCTTGGCGCTACTTCACAGCTTGATCTTGCATCGCCTTGGCACCGAGCTTGCTCGCCTTAGAGCTGCTCTGCATGGCCTTGATCTGCTTTCGTGTCTTTTGCTTTAATCGCCCTGGTCTAGGATTTGAACCGGCCGTGCTCTGCCTTGACTAATGGAATGCACTGTTGGCGTAAGCTTTGCCGAGCGATTCGGTGCTACACCAGCTTGGATCTCCCTATGCCGAGATTTGTATTGCCTTGCGACTATAATGCTTTGAGTTGCAATGGTTTGCTCGCCTTTGAGGATAGCTTGCACCGCTCCAAGTAGCCTTTTGCTCAGATTTGCCTCGGCTTGGTCAGCAATTACACTGGCAATGCTGTTGGTTCTCCACCTTGTCTTGCTGTGTGCTAGTCTCTTTGTATTGAGGCTTGGCATAGTGTATGTCCTGCCTCTGGAATATGTTTGCACCGCCCTGGGTTTTAGATGTCTTTGTGCACCTTTCCTGCAAATATGGCAACTGGGCTGTAAAGTGGATCATATAATCAACATTGCCTATTTTCTAGCATTTCAGTTACATAATTGGATCAATAAAGCCTCAAATGCAAATGATTATGCACTGAAATATGCTTAGAAAAAAGTTGAACAAGCTGTTGATCAACACCCCCACACTTAGATTTTTGCTTGTTCTCAAGTAAATAGGCAGAGACAAAAACAAATGGTTTCAGCATTAAACCTTTCAATGGAAAAAATTTGCAAACAATCTGGAGTTTATGTAACATCTGCTCTAACACAATCATGGAAATGAAAATGTTCACTTGCTCTAGAATATAAATATGATGTCAATTGCTAGTATTCTAGATTTACCTGCACTGATAAGAACTGATCTATGAGATAGAAGGAAAATCTATGATGATGTCCATAACTGTGTCTTGGAAAGAAAACTGCCAAATTACCTATTAACAAAAATTTGCAACAGCTTAATCAGTTTATAGATCAGCACACATTGCTTCACATGGCCATTCCCAGGAACACCCCATGCTAATGCTAGTGCTGATCATAATTGCATATATGTTGTACATTGTTGCTTTACCTGGCCATTCCCAAGAACACCCCAGGCTAATGCATGTACATATTTTTTTAGATTTGGTATCATAAGCAATTGTTTAGTACATTTTGTGCTTCACATGGCCATTCCCAGGAACACACCATGCTGATGCTTGTAATAGTTTTAAAATTTGGCACAAAAACAGTGGGTTAGTACATTTTGCTTCACATGGCCATTCCCTGGAACACACCATGCTAATGCTTGTACTAGCCCAGAAAAGGCTCAGAGATGGACAGTAACATGATTTTAGTTTTTATCTCCATAATTTAATTTTCCTCAGTGTAAGTAAGCAAAGAAATCTAGCAATTACCAAACATATCATATATATTATAAGCAAGTGAACAGAGGATTTCCATGAACATGTTAGGTACAGATCCAAATAAATTCCAGATTGAAAGAAAGTTTGCCAAAGTACAATTGAAAAGCTGGAACCAGAAGCTTCAACAGAAATTTTCAGCTAGCAAAGAGGTTTGCATTGCAAAGTGACAACAGCTCAGAGAATGCACAGTAATGACATGATGATGCAGAAAATGCATCTCCCCCACACTTAGAATTTTCTATCAGTGTAATTAACTTAGCTGGGGTAAAAAACAGCTCACCAAGTTGCATCTGCACTGCTTCAGCAAGGGGCATGCACTGCCTATAAGCTTCTGCAGGAAGCCTGCTCTGCCTTGACAGAAAGCTTGCTCTGCCTCTACTGATCTTGTGAAAGACTGACACTGCCTCTACTAAAGAACTGCTCTGCCTTTGGTGCTCATGCATAATCTTGCACTACTTTATGAATTGACAAAGCTCTGCCTGGTGTCCTCCTTTCCCATTGATGTTCTGCTCCGTAGTATTTCTCTGAACTGCCCTCATGGACACTCTGCTTATCTTTTGTTTCCGAGCAACTGCTTTTATTCCTAAAGGATAACAAATACAAACAAACAAACACAAAACAAAAGCAACAAGCTAATTATTTATGGAACTAAGAAAAAGATAGTAAAATATGAACTTACAGGTCAGGTTGCCTCCTGATAAGCGCTTGTTTAAGGTCATTAGCTTGACCAAGCTCCTGAGATGATCACAGCTGCTATGCAGCTGGAATTTCCACTTCAGCATCACCATTTGCTTCATCTTCTTCAACAATTTCCATTGGATCACCAACATGATAGTGCTTGAGTCTCTGTCCATTTACTAGGAATGTGCCTTGTGTTTTACTCTCAATCAGTACTGCACCATTGTTGAATACTTTCTTCACTTGTCAAGGGCCATACCATCTGGACTTGAATTTACCAGGAAACAAGTGGAATCTTGAGTCATAAACAAGCACAAGCTCTCCAGCACAGAATTTATTTTTGAGTATGTGCTTGTCATGCCAAATCTTTGTTTTCTCCTTGTAAATTCTAGCACTGTCATAAGTGTAACTACCTCGGTGAACTACACTCCTAGATACAAGCCTGGATGAGTGATAGCGGTTGAAATAGTACGGTGGGGCCCCAAAAGCCACTCACTGGTAGTCCTTTCAGACGTCCCAACCGCTACCCTCTCAACGGACCAGACGGCGGCGTAGTCGGCAGGCGAAGGGATCAACTACGTACACAAGTGGGTATGTACGCAAGCCACCATACAAGAGTACATCACAGCCATCCCATCTATAAAGAAAGGAAATATACCAACGCCATACGGCAAGATTCAAATGACCTAGATAGATCTATATTTTAGGATAACTCCTCATACAACACACATCAGAGTATCATGCGGAAGCGGCAAACAAGATCCGAGTACGGATAAGAAGCAAAGCGGCATAAGATGCCAGAGAAATAAGCACATCCCAACTACAGGTCTCACGGATCCCCGTTCCCGGAATCTCTACACCGAACGATCGTTGCCCACATCATCGGCTTCTTCCACCCAAAGATCCGTCACGAGAAGGTACTGCTCATCTGAATCAAGAATTTATCGTGTGAGACCCTAAGGGTACTCAAAGAAGTCTTAATGCCTCTAAAGGGGACACAACCTGGGTGACGCAATTACAGAAAAGATAAACCCTAGCAATTCTACAGATAACGCTAACCATCCGCCTAACCAATGATAGACGGATGTCCGTGAATTTAAGTGCAATGATTATAATGGCAATCTCATCCGATCCATCCTCCTCCACCTTACCAAGGGAAGCGGACGAACAACCCCCATTCGTTGGCAATTTTATTAACCATTCCATGAGTATTGCACTATTTACTAGTCAAAGTTACTTTAGTCAGATTAAAAGCGGTACTTTAGTTATGCTTGTCTATGATCAAGAAACTGTGCTCCAAGTCGTCCATATCCGCGACACGGCTTTGAAAGTTTTACCCGCCGGTGCACCATTAGCAACACACGCCGATCAACCTCGGAAAAACCAAATCAAAACCCAACGAGGCTTTCACATTGAACAATCACAAGATTCAGAATATTTCGTGGGCCACCCTTGGAGTAGATCCATAACGAGTAAGCGAGCTCCGAGACGGACTCAAGGTTTGGGTGGACGGCCGTGAACGATCGGGAACCCCAAGCGGGCTTGTCGACACCGCGAATCGTGTCCCGATTCTAACAAGACAAAGCAGTTACCGCACAATCGTAATAAAGCGAAGAAACATGGCATAAGTGCAGGATAGTAAATAAAACCTCAAACTAGTTTGTGGCCCCAAGAAATAAGACGGAATCAAGATCTGGCCGGGGGTCCCATATACCTCCGGATGTGGATAGCGATAAATCAAGGAACATGAATCAAGTACTCGGGTCTTACGGACACAAGTGAGCAGGAAAACCAAATAGCAGATGTTGCTCACCGGTGCCACTTTCTTTAGTTATCCCAACTACTCGGGTTAAGTTGTTTAAGTACCTCATTATTCATCGACTCACAAACCCTACACATGCTGTTCTACGACTCGCATGGCTCAAGCAACTCCTATAGTAGTGGCTCATGGGATGGAGGAAACAAGCTTGGTGGAGTTTAAAAGTAAAGGCTATGCATACTTGGGATTCAATTTAATGCAATCGCGACTCAATGATGCGAGAATAAGATAGAGGCAATAGGTACTGTATGTACGCAAGCATGTGATAGTGCTTGCCTGGTATCTCTGTTGAAGCAAAGGACGGTTCTGGGTAGTGCTCCTGGTTCTCTTGATACAACCCCTGCTCAGTGTCTATCCGAGAAAAACCAAACAAACAAGGCCAACATGAATATAGAGCACAAGCATATGAATAAGATGCGTCAAGCAAACAATCATGCCATGATGAATGATGCACAATTTACATGGCAAGTAAAGGAGCATGGCATGGTGAGGTGTGGAGAACAAGAAAGTAACATTAAATTGGGTTTTAGAATCACATTTGTTGCCATAACAATTGTTGTTCAATATATATTTATATGATGCATGCTGCAATTGAAGTAATGGATAGCATAAACAGAAAGGTCTCGTCGAGCTGATCAATTTAGACATATCATTTGCTTAATTTGGGATTATAAAATAAAAGTTATTAAATTATTAAATTCTAGTGGCATTTGGTGTAATTAAACTAAACTTGGGTTTTTACTTATGCAACAGACAAAATAGATGGCATATTTGAATTCCTGGCATTTTTCTGATATTCAAACATATATCATTTGTCAAATTTGGCTTTACAAATTAAAAGTTATTTGAAATCTGATTTGGAAATTTGAATTTGATTTATTTTAAACTGAATTTGAATTCAAACAGACACAGCCGGACTTTATACACAGGCTACACCTGCCCTCCGACGCTTACAAGTGGGACCCTGAGGCTTGCAGGCCCACACGGCAGCGGCTGAGGAACGCAGGGACCGCGGGTTGATTAGGGAAAAGCCAGGGACCTAAAATAGCAAACTACGACGGTCACTGACAGGTGGACCTGGCAGGACCGCGGGTTGAGGGCGAGAAAAGGCCAGGGGGTCATCTGCTAAAAGAACTCGCGAGCGAGGGGGAGGGCTGCGGGTTCAGCTCTGGTTCTTGCGGGAGCCTTTTTAGAAAAAGGATCACCGCCGCTGACAGTGGGGCCACGGGGACTGCGGGTTGAAGCAAAAACCAGGCAGGGGGGTGTTGTGCAAAACGGTGCCCGTGGCCACTGTGCTTCTTCTCACGCGCATCGACGCTGGCAAGGCGCGCAGTGGGACTCGAACACAGGATGTTGCGGCGCAGCGGAGCCGCTGCGCTGGGTCGGGCTTGGTGTCAGGGCACGGACGGCGGCTAGCTAAGGTGTTGGCGCGCGCTGGAGCAGACGTCGACGACGATACCCACCGTGCACCGAGGGTGCTCGACGCCGTGACCCGCGCAACCAGGAAGCGAACGAGGACGGGACTATGCCTAGCAGAACCAGGGGCTTACCGCGGGGCCGATGGCGTGCCTGGTACGGGCAGGGGTGGTCGCGATCCACGGCGAGGCTGACGGCGGCCGTAGCTAGGGTTTGTCGGGGCGGCGTCGGCCTGGGGACGTCTGGGCCTGCTCCTCCTCGCTGGCGCGGTCCAGGGGCGTCGCAGAGCTCCACGGGGCTTCCTCGACTCAGGCAACACTCCTCGACCAGAGATCGGTGGGGTAGACGAGGCGAGCAGTGGCGAAGGGAGAAGGGAGAGGCAGGTGTCTTGGGTGGATCTGGGGGTTCAGGCGAGTCGAGAGGGATGTGGGGATAAGGGCGCCGGGGGGGAGGCTGGTTGCGTGGGGGAGAGGCTGATCGGGTTGGCCACCTTTTTGGCCCTCCCTCACGTGCTTGGCATGTCCAGGGTGGCGTGGTAGAGCTGGGGAGGTGAGAGGGGGCATGTGGCCCTCAGGGGAGGTAGCAAGGTGGGGCTGCCTTGGAGAGAGAGCTAGAGGGAGAGGGTAGCCTCGGGTAGATAGGGTTGGGAGCTAGGGTAGGAGAGAGGGGCATGGTCGTGGGGGTAGAGAGAGGGGAAGTGGCGAGCTGGGGTAGGGTTTTGGTGGGACCTGCATGGAAGGGAGAGAGGGGAGAGATGGAGAGGGACATGGCATGGGAACATGCTAGGTAGGAAAAGGGGTGGTACTAGGGTTTTGCTTCGGTAAGGAGGGGGTAGATTAGAGGGGTGAGAGGGGCTTAGGGTTTGTTTAGGGGGGATGTAGCTAGATTGGGTGAGGGATAAAGGTTTGTTTAGGGTGAAGGTTAGTTTAGGGTTTTTGCTTAGAGTAGATGTAGATTAGGGTTTATTTGGGGTAGAAAGGAGAGATGGCTTGGTGAGATGATGGTGTTTTTGTTGAGAGGGGGAAGGGGATGTGGTACTAAACTTGGCAACCTTTAACAAGCCCTAAGCAAGATCAAACTAGAAAGAGGAGAGGGAGAGAGATGGCCAGATGGTGTTGGGTGTCCTTTATCCATGCATGATCCAAACAAAGGTCAAGCAAGAACAAAGAAGGAGGGGTTTTAGAGGTGCATGCCACCTTAGCACAAGTGTGTGCATGGGACATGGGGTGGGTTTTAGCTAAGGGATGAAGAGGGAGAGGAGATACGGAGAAACAAACTACAAGCCAACACATGATTTAAACCAAGGAAGAAGATCCAACTAGGATTCAAACAAAAGCCAAAATCTAGAGAAAGTGGTACTTGCATGGCCCATGCAAGATAATTAATGCCAAGTTATCCTTGTGAAAACAATATTATAATCATGGCATTATCCATATGCATTCCCAATAGGTGGGCAAGGCCAAGCAAAGGTTATGGGTGGATCCAACCAACAACATGGGCTAGAGATAACTCAATAAAAGGCCAAGCCCATATTATTGGATGGTGGAATTATAAGGTGGTGAAAGAAAAGGTGGTGGAGTCAAAAGAGAGATGCCCCCAACTCAACTTGGGCATTTAACAATTTATTAAGACCCAAATACAATATCAAGAGGCAAATACAATTAATTATGCACATGAGATAAGAACCAATCAAGAAAAAGGTTTTATATGATGCTCAAATGCAAGGGGACATGATGACATGAGCATGATATGATGATGATGCAACAATTATATGTTGGAAGTGGCCCATTTTATTATTATGACATGTAGCATTACAGGGGTTAGACAACTGGGATGCTACAACTCTCCCCCACTAAACAGGAATCTCGCCCCGAGATTCTAGGAAGAAGCAGATACAAAGAGAGAAGGATGGTTGACATGGAGTTCATCTTCACGCTCCCATGTTGCTTCATCAACAGAATGGTGTGACCACTGCACCTTGCAAAACTTGATGGACTTGTTGCGAGTCCCACGCTCATGGTCTCAAGGATTTTGGTGGGGTGTTCCTGATAAGAGAGATCTTCTTGGAGGTCGATTAGCTCATGATCCACAGTCTTGCCGGGGTCTTTGAAGCACTTCTTGAGCTGAGAGATGTGGAAAACATCATGGACTTTGAGTTTTTCCGGAAGCTCAAGTGCATAAGCAACCTCTCCTCTTCTACCACGTATCTTGAAAGGACCGATGTATCTAGGAGCCAACTTTCCTTTGATACCAAGCGGTGTGTTCCTCTCATGGGAGTGACACGAAGGTAGACGAGATCACCAGGGGCATATACCATATCTGTGCTTCTGTCATAGTTGCTCTTCCGACGACTTTGAGCAATCTTGAGTTCTCCAGAATGATATGCACCTTCTCCTCCGCTTGGGTTACAATGTCGGGCCAAACCAGATTCTTTCTCACACTGACCAACCAATGGGAGTTCGCACTTGCCCATAGAGAGCCTCGAATGGTGCCATCTTGAGACTCTTCCGAAGCTGTTGTTGTAGGAGAATTCAGCATATGGAAGACACCTCCCACTTCATGCCAAAAGAGATGACGCAAGCTCTAAGCATGTCCTCCAGAATCGATTGATCCTCCACTTGTCCTTGAGGCGAGGGTGGTAGCAGGTTGAAGTTCAACTGTTCCCAAAGCTTTTGGAAACTCTCCCGAACTTTGAGGTGAAGATGCTCCCACGCCCGAACTGATTTCAAGTGGAACCCCATACAAAGAGACAATCCTGTTGATATAGAGCTCACCAATGAATTCGAAATTGTTTCTTTGATCGGGAAGAAGTGTGCCACTTTAGAAAGCGTCGATGACAACAAAGATTGCATTGTTGCCCTTTTGCGACCTTGTAAAACCGTGATGAAGTCCATCTCAACTTTCTCCCATTTCCATTCGGAGGTTTCAATGGCTGTAGAAGACCGAATGGTTTCGATGAACAGCCTTGACTCTCGCAGACATCACATTCTCGAGACGACTTGGCACAATACCTTTTCAACCCAGGCCACCAAGATGTGTTTTCAAGTACATGTACATCTTTGTGCTGCCAGGATGGATAGAAAGAACCGAATCATGTGCCTCCTTGAGAACTTGGTCTCTCAGACCCGGATAGTTTGGAACAAACATCCGGTGATCAAAGAAGAGCGAGCCTTGATCATCAACATGGAAGGATTCATACTTCGGAGTGCCAAGCTTAGAGATGAGCTTTCTTGTGTGCGGATCACCAAGCTGACGAGAACGAATCTGTTCTTCCAAGAGAGGAGTAGCCAGAAGGTTCAGGAGATGTCCTTGTTCCACAATTTCTGTGTTCACCGACGGAATTCCTCGCACAAGAGAGGTCACGCTCTTCCACCATGAGGTTGTTGACATAAGCTTTTACGCTAAGCGCATACGCCATGACATTTGCTTTGCCTGGGGTGTAGTTGATGGTCACATCAAAGTCATTGATGGCTTCAATCCATCTCCTTTGCCGAAGGTTGAGATCCGGTTGAGTGAAGATATACTTCAAACTCTTGTGGTCCGAGAAGATCTCACAACGGTTCCCAAGCAAGTAGTGCCTCCATAGCTTCAAAGCAAAGACCACTGCTGCTAGCTCAAGGTCATGTGTGGGATAGTTGATCTCATGCGTCTTCAACTGACGAGAGGCATAAGCAACCACCTGTCTCTCTTGCATAAGGACCGCACCCAATCCTTGCAAAGAGGCATCGCAGAAGATCTGGAAAGGCTTAGATGTATCTGGAGGAACCAAGACTGGTGTGGAAGTGAGCTTCTCTTTGAGTGTCTCAAAACTTTCTTGGCAAGCAGGAGTCCACAGGTACTTCTTGCCTTTCTTGAGGAGGTCGGTAAGAGGCTTTGCTATCTTCGAGAAGTTCTGCACAAATCGACGGCAATAGCTAGCCAAACCGAGAAAACTCCGCACTTCCTTGACATTAGCAGGGGGAAGCCATTCAACTATTGTCTTCACGGTTTCCGGGTTAACTGCAATGCCCTTGGCAGAGATAACATGACCCAGATATGTTACTTCAGGCAACCAGAACTCACACTTGGAGAACTTTGCATACAAGCGGTTCTCACGAAGCTTGTTCAGGACACACCGCAGGTGCTCTTCATGCTCCTCCTTGGACTTGGAATAGACGAGAATGTCATCCAGATATACCACCACAAACTTGTCCAGGTACTCCATGAAAACGGAGTTCATCAGCCTCGAGAAGGTAGCAGGTGCATTGGTGAGGCCGAAAGACATGACCGTGTACTCATACAGGCCATAGCGGGTGGTGAAAGCTGTTTTGGGCACATCCTCTTTGCGAATTTTGATTTGGTGATAACCACTTCTCAAGTCCAGCTTAGAGAACACCACAGCTCCTGCCAGCTGATCAAACAGATCATTAATCCGAGGGAGAGGATATTTGTTCTTGATGGTTTTAGAATTTAGAGCCCGGTAGTCAACACATAGCCTATCGGTTCTGTCACGCTTCTTCACAAAGATTGTTGGGCTACCCCAAGAAGAAGTGCTGTGTTGAATGAAACCCAATTTCTCTTGTTCATCAAGTTGTCGTTTGAGTTCAGCCAACTCAGAAGGACCCATTTTATATGGCCTCTTGGAGATAGGAGCCGTTCCAGGTTCAAGCTCAATCACGAATTCAACTTCGCGATCCGGAGGCATACCCGGCAACTCTTTAGGAAAGACATCTGGGAACTCACAGACCACTGGTACACCCTGAATAGCTTCCATAGCATCATTATTCAGAGCAGCCAAGGAATAGAGTTGGACAGCAGGAGTCAGACTTGGAGAAAAGACTATGTGGCCTTCAGGGATCTTCAGAGACACTGAGCGTTCAGCACAATCAATCACAGCTGCATTTGCCGTTAACCAATCCATGCCCAAGATGACATCAATGTCAGAGTCGCCCAGAATAATCAAAGAAGCCAAGAATGAAGAACCACCAATCTCAATCTGATTGCCATGACTGATATGAGCAGCCCTCATGTTTGCCCCAGGAGAAAGAACCATTAACCGCTTTTGGAGAGGAACCATGACTAACTCATTCTCATTTGCAAACTTGTGAGACACAAATGAATGCGATGCACCAGAATCAAAGAGAACTCGTGCAGGAATTGAGTTAACTGAAAGCATACCCATGACAACTCCAGGTGCGAGCTCAGCTTGAGAGGCGTTGACGCAGTTGGCGCGAACAACCGCAGACCCGGGCTTAGTGTTGATGTTGAGAGCCCGAGGCGGTGGTGCACGAACCGAAGGAGAACTTGATGCAGATCTTGGCGGGGGTTGAGGGAGAGCTTTGTTCTTCAAGGGACAGTTCCAGTGGGGATGTCCAGGATCTCCACACGTGTAGCAGGCACCAGCTGGACGTGGAGCAGAGTAGCCAGGGACTCCGCCAGCGCTCAGGTAAGGGTTGTTGTAGCCCCAGGAGCCGCAGCAGTGAAGTTTGGTGGCCTTGACGTGAGACTCGCCGGTCTTGGTGGAGCCGGGAGCGACGGTGGGGTGTTAGGAACCCAGACACGCCGCTTAGAAGGAGCTGCCATAACTGCAGAGCTTGATGCATCCCTGTTATGTTTCTTGGACTCCTCGAACATCTGCCTACTTGCCTCCTCTTGTAGTGCTGTGTGCTGTAGTTCCAGGAAGGTTGCCGGTCTTGCATGCGTGATTGCATACTTGATCGACGCATTGAGCCCTTGCCTGAATCTTTTCTGCTTTTTCTTGTCATCAGATACCTCATCACCACCATAGCGAGACAGGTTCATAAAGTTCCTGATATAGGTGTTGACGTTATCATTTCCCTGCTTCAGGTTGAGGAAGGCCTCCTTCATCCTTTCCATCACAATCTCTGAGAGAAACTGTTCTTTGAAAGCTGCAGTGAACCTCTCCCAAGTTGGCTGGAACCCAGTGCAGCTTGCCTTCAAGTAGTTTTCCCACCATAGAGCCGCATCTCCCTTGAGAAGGTGGGTGGCACACTTGACCCACTCCTGTTCTGGAACATCAGCAGTCTCGAGCAACCTTGAGATCTCGCGCAGCCAATCATCCGCGTCAAGAGGTCGGTCAGACACATCGAACTGACGAGGGTTGAACTTGAGGAAGCTCTTGATGTCCCCACGCTTGGGAGGTGGAGGAAGTGGAGTGAACTCGTTCCTTCTGACGCTCTCCTCAAAGCGCAGCTGGTTCTCTTGCATTGCCGCCAAAGCATTAGCTATGCTTGACAAATGAGCCCAGCCCGAGGGATGTCCTCCTCGATCCGCGTGGGGAGCCATCTGTCATTGATATAAAACTCAAGTCAAGATTATAATGGAAGATGATAATAATCCAAAATAGTACCAAGATGGAATTAACCAAGATTAAAGGATACAATTTACTGAGATGATATAAAAATATCAACAAAGTTCATAGCACCTCAAAGATATTAAGCATATCGCACACGACTGAAAAGGAGTGTGGTACACAAACATATCAAAGAAAAATTTTCCACAAATTTCGCATTAAAATACCAATAGATGCGCAAAATTACTTAACGAATCAAGATTAGTGACTCTACCGATTCAATATACAAAAGCGAATGATACAAGTAGTGGTATGGTCGCGACTCCATCCCGCACTCAAATCATTACTCCGCACATGAACAAGTGGAACACATATCCTAACCCCTTCTTCCCACGACGAAACCTAAAGATTGGTACTACGGAAACAAACACCCCAAACAAGATAGCGTCGGATACAAAGAGGAAGATAGATTGCGTCGGTTTACAAAAGCCTGTCGGTATGGAATGTACCAACAGTTGATAACCAAAGGCAGATAAGATAACAACTTGGATGCAACAGATAGACAAGGGACTACACACACACACATCCTATGGTACTACGGAAACCCAGAACACGTGAATCCTAGTTTGAATTTTGAGAAGAGGATTGAAAACGTTGCACTTCCTTACCAGAAAAGGGTGGGTGGAAGGGTAAGAAGAAAAATGAAGCAGTCCTACTCTCGCGTTTTGTTTTTCCCTATATACATAACTACTAAAATATTTGCTAGACTGACAACGACCGTTTGGCTGAAACCCTGAAGGTCGGGATGGCTCTGATACCAATTGTAACTACCTCGGTGAACTACGCTCCTAGATACAAGCCTGGATGAGTGATAGCGGTTGAAATAGTACGGTGGGGCCCCAAAAGCCACTCACTGGTAGTCCTTTCAGACGTCCCAACCGCTACCCTCTCAACGGGACCTGTACGGGCGGCGTAGTCGGCAGGCGAAGGGATCAACTACGTACACAAGTGGGTATGTACGCAAGCCACCATACAAGAGTACATCACAGCCATCCCATCTATAAAGAAAGGAAATATACCAACGCCATACGGCAAGATTCAAATGACCTAGATAGATCTATATTTTAGGATAACTCCTCATACAACACACATCAGAGTATCATGCGGAAGCGGCAAACAAGATCCGAGTACGGATAAGAAGCAAAGCGGCATAAGATGCCAGAGAAATAAGCACATCCCAACTACAGGTCTCACGGATCCCCGTTCCCGGAATCTCTACACCGAACGATCGTTGCCCACATCATCGGCTTCTTCCACCCAGTATCCGTCCTGAGAAGGTACCTGTTCATCTGAATCAAGAATTTATCGTGTGAGACCCTAAGGGTACTCAGCAAGTCTTAATGCCTCTAAAGGGGACACAACCTGGGGTGACGCAATTGCAGCAAAAGATAAACCCTAGCAATTCTACAGATAAACGCTAACCATCCGCCTAACCAATGATAGACGGATGTCCGTGAATTTAAGTGCAACAGTTATAATGGCAATCTCATCCGATCCATCCTCCTCCCTGCTTACCAACAGGGAAGCGGACGAACAACCCCCCATCCGTTGGCAATTTTATTAACCATTCCATGAGTATTGCACTATTTACTAGTCAAGTTACTTTAGTCAGATTAAAAGGCGGTACTTTAGTTATGCTTGTCTATGATCAAGAAACTGTGCTCCAAGTCGTCCATATCCGCGGACACGGCTTTCAGAAAGTTTTACCCGGCCGGGGTGCACCATTAGCAACACACGCTCGATCAACCTCGGAAAAACCAAATCAAAACCCAACGAGGCTTTCACGACTGAACAATCACAAGATTCAGAAATATTTCAGGGGGCCACCCCTTGGAGTAGATCCCGCAACGGAGTAAGCGAGCTCCGAGACGGACTCAAGGTTTGGGTGGACTCAGTGAACGAGGGAACCCCAAACGGGCTTGTCGACACCGCGGAATCGTGTCCCGATTCTAAATAAAGACAAAGTGCACTCGCACAATCGTAATAAAGCGAACATGGCATAAGTACAGGATAGTAAATAAAACCTCAAACTAGTTTGTGGCCCCAAGAAATAAGACGGAATCAAGCTCGCCTGGGGGTCCCATATACCTCCCGGATGTGGATAGCGCGATAAATCAAGGAACATGAATCAAGTACTCGGGGTCTTACGGGACACAAGTGAGCAGGAAAAACCAAATAGCAGATGTTGCTCACCGGTGCCACTTTCTTTAGTTATCCCAGAACTACTCAGGTTAAGTTGTTTAAGTACCTCATTATTCATCAGACTCTCACAAACCCTACACATGCTGTTCTACGACTCGCATGGCTCAAGCAACTCCTATAGTAGTGGCTCATGGGATGGAGGAAACAAGCTTGGTGGAGTTTAAAAGTAAAGGCTATGCATACTTGGGATTCAATTTAATGCAATCGCGACTCAATGATGCGAGAATAAGATAGAGGCAATAGGTACTGTATGTACGCAAGCATGTGATAGTGCTTGCCTGGTATCTCTGTTGAAGCAAAGGACGGTTCTGGGTAGTGCTCCTGGTTCTCTTGATACAACCGCCAAAGGTCTATCCGAGAAAACCAAACAAACAAGGCCAACATGAATATAGAGCACAAGCATATGAATAAGATGCGTCAAGCAAACAATCATGCCATGATGAATGATGCACAATTTACATGGCAAGTAAAGGAGCATGGCATGGTGAGGTGTGGAGAACAAGAAAGTAACATTAAATTGGGTTTTAGAATCACATTTGTTGCCATAACAATTGTTGTTCAATATATATTTATATGATGCATGCTGCAATTGAAGTAATGGATAGCATAAACAGAAAGGTCTCGTCGAGCTGATCAATTTAGACATATCATTTGCTTAATTTGGGATTATAAAATAAAAGTTATTAAATTATTAAATTCTAGTGGCATTTGGTGTAATTAAACTAAACTTGGGTTTTTACTTATGCAACAGACAAAATAGATGGCATATTTGAATTCCTGGCATTTTTCTGATATTCAAACATATATCATTTGTCAAATTTGGCTTTACAAATTAAAAGTTATTTGAAATCTGATTTGGAAATTTGAATTTGATTTATTTTAAACTGAATTTGAATTCAAACAGACACAGCCGGACTTTATACACAGGCTACACCTGCCCTCCGACGCTTACAAGTGGGACCCTGAGGCTTGCAGGCCCACACGGCAGCGGCTGAGGAACGCAGGGACCGCGGGTTGATTAGGGATAAGCCAGGGACCTAAAATAGCAAACTACGACGGTCACTGACAGGTGGACCTGGCAGGACCGCTGGTTGAGGGCGAGAAAGGCCAGGGGTCATCTGCTAAAAGAACTTCATGAGCGAGGGGAGGCTGATGGTTCAGCTCTGGTTCTGCGGGAGCCTTTTAGAAAAAGGATCACCGCCAGCTATGGGGCCACGGGGACCTGGGTTGAAGCAAAAACCAAAGGGGGTGTTGTGCAAAGCGGTGGCCACTGTGTGCTTCTTCTCACGCTTCGACGCCAGCGCGCGCAGTGGGTGGGACTCGAACACAGACGCGTTGCGCTGAGGCGGAGCCGCTACCGGTCGGGCTTGGTGTCGTGGCAGCACGGCGGCTAGCTAAGGTGTTGGCGCTGGCTGGCGAGACGTCGACGACGATACCCACTGCACCGAGGGTGCTCGACGTGACCCGCGCAACGTGAAGCGAACGAGGACGGGGCCTAGCAGAACCAGGGCTTACCGGGGCGGCGCGGCGTGCACGGCAGTCCGGGGTGGTCGCGATCCACCTGCGGCGACGGCCGTAGCTAGGGTTTGTCGGGCGGCCTGGGCGCCGTCTGGGCCTGCTCCTCTGCTGGCGGGCGTGGGGCGCAGAGCTCCACGGGGCTTCCTCGACTCCGCGCGGCAACACTCCTCTGACCAGATCGACTGGGGCAGGGGTAGACGGCGGGGCGAGCCGGTGGCGAAGGGGAAAGAAGGGGAGAGGCAGGGTGTCTTCGGGGTGGATCTGGGGGGGTTCTGGGCGAGTCAGAGAGGGATGTGGGGGATAAGAACGCCAGGGGGGAGGCTGGTTGCGTGGGGGAGAGGCTGATCGGGTTGGCCACCTTTTTGGCCCTCCCTCACGTGCTTGGCATGTCCAGGGTGGCGTGGTCGAGCTGGGGAGGTGAGAGGGGCCGGTGTGGCCCGGGGAGGTAGGCGCAAGGTGGCTGCCTTGGCCGAGAGAGGTAGAGGGGAGAGGGGTAGCCTCGGGTAGATAGGTTGGGAGCTAGGGTAGGAGAGAGGGGGCATGGTCGTGTGGGGGCAGGTAGAGAGAGGGGAAGTGGCGAGCTGGGGTAGGGTTTTGGTGGGACCTGCATGGAAGGGAGAGAGGGGAGAGATGGAGAGGGACATGGCATGGGAACATGCTAGGTAGGAAAAGGGGTGGTACTAGGGTTTTGCTTCGGTAAGGAGGGGGTAGATTAGAGGGGTGAGAGGGGCTTAGGGTTTGTTTAGGGGGGATGTAGCTAGATTGGGTGAGGGATAAAGGTTTGTTTAGGGTGAAGGTTAGTTTAGGGTTTTTGCTTAGAGTAGATGTAGATTAGGGTTTATTTGGGGTAGAAAGGAGAGATGGCTTGGTGAGATGATGGTGTTTTTGTTGAGAGGGGGAAGGGGATGTGGTACTAAACTTGGCAACCTTCAACAAGCCCTAAGCAAGATCAAACTAGAAAGAGGAGAGGGAGAGAGATGGCCAGATGGTGTTGGGTGTCCTTTATCCATGCATGATCCAAACAAAGGTCAAGCAAGAACAAAGAAGGAGGGGTTTTAGAGGTGCATGCCACCTTAGCACAAGTGTGTGCATGGGACATGGGGTGGGTTTTAGCTAAGGGATGAAGAGGGAGAGGAGATCTGAGAGAAACAAACTACAAGCCAACACATGATTTAAACCAAGGAAGAAGATCCAACTAGGATTCAAACAAAAGCCAAAATCTAGAGAAAGTGGTACTTGCATGGCCCATGCAAGATAATTAATGCCAAGTTATCCTTGTGAAAACAATATTATAATCATGGCATTATCCATATGCATTCCCAATAGGTGGGCAAGGCCAAGCAAAGGTTATGGGTGGATCCAACCAACAACATGGGCTAGAGATAACTCAATAAAAGGCCAAGCCCATATTATTGGATGGTGGAATTATAAGGTGGTGAAAGAAAAGGTGGTGGAGTCAAAAGAGAGATGCCCCCAACTCAACTTGGGCATTTAACAATTTATTAAGACCCAAATACAATATCAAGAGGCAAATACAATTAATTATGCACATGAGATAAGAACCAATCAAGAAAAAGGTTTTATATGATGCTCAAATGCAAGGGGACATGATGACATGAGCATGATATGATGATGATGCAACAATTATATGTTGGAAGTGGCCCATTTTATTATTATGACATGTAGCATTACAGGGGTTAGACAACTGGGATGCTACAATAAGCATCCAACCTCAGCTCCTCTATTTAACATAGCTGTAGTTTCCTTGCTTTGCCAGCCTTGTCAATGTCCAGGTTTAATTTCCTCAGTGCCCATCTGGCTTTGTGCTCCAATTCAACAGGTAAATGGCATGCTTTCCCATAGACCAGCCTGAAAGGTGACATACCAATTGGTGTATTATATGCAGTTCTGTATGCCCACAAGGAGTCTGACAGTTTCATTGACCAATCCGTTCTTGCTGTGGAGACTACCTTTTCAAGAATTGATTTGATTTCTCTGTTTGAGAGCTCAACCTGGCCATTTGCTTGAGGGTGATAAGGAGTTGTTACTTTGTGATTTACCACACCATATTTCTTCAGCAAATTCTGCAGTTGGAAATTATTGAAGTGTGCACCTCCATCATTGATTACAACTCTGGGTACTCCAAACCTGGGAAATATTACATTCTTGAATAATTTGCAAACTGCTTTTGAATCAGCATTTACTGTGGGAACTGCCTCAACCCATTTGGAGACATAGTCAACAGCAACCAAGATGTGCTTAAATCCTTGTGATGCTGGCAGAGGGCCAATGAAATCAACTCCCTAAACATCAAACAATTCAACTTCCAAGATTCCTTGCTGAGGCATCTCATTTCTCCTAGAAATATTTCCAGCTCTCTGGCAAGGATCACATTTCTTGACAAACTGATATGTATCTCTGAACATTGTTGGCCAGAAAAATCCTGCCTGCAGAATTTTTGCTTGTGTTTTGGATGGACCTGCATGACCTCCATAAGGGGAAGAGTGACAATCAGAGATTACACTCTGTATCTCTTTCTCAGGAACACATCTTCTCATTATTCCATCATTGCAGTGTTTGAATAAGTAGGGTTCATCCCAGAAGTACTCTCTGACATCATGCAAGAACTTCTTTTTCTGATAACTGAAATCCACTGGAATGATTTTGCATACCAAATAATTGACTATATCAGCATACCATGAGAGTTTTCCTTGCAACTGAAATGCTTGCATCAATCCTTCTCCTGGTAAATTCTCATTGATGGGGAAATTTTCTGCTGGAATATCTGGAATTCTTGACAGATGATCAGCAACAAGATTCTCTGTCCCCTTTTTATCCTTTACTTCTATATCAAATTCTTGCAGGATCAGTATCCATCTGATGAGCCTAGATTTTGCTTCTTTCTTGTTCATCAAGTATCTGATTGCAGCATGATCTGTATACACCTCACATTTGTTTCCCACCAAGTACTGCCTAAACTTGTCAAATGTATAGACAATTGCCAGCAACTCTTTCTCTGTAGTTGTGTAGTTTGCTTGGGCTCTGTCAAGAGTTATGCTTGCATAACTCATCACATGGAGAACCTTGTCTTTCTTCTGTCCAAGCACTGCTCCAATAGCAAAGTCACTTTCATCACACATCAGAACAAAAGACAGTTTCCAGTCTGGTGGTTGGTCAACTGGAGCTAAAATCAGAGCTTGTTTGAGTTGGGCAAATGCATTTGAACATTTCTCATCAAAATCAAATATTACATCCTGATTCAGCAGATTGGTAAGTGGTATAGCAATTTTTGAAAAATCCTTGAAAAATCTTCTGTAGAATCCAGCATGTCCCAAAAAGCTTCTCGCACCTTCCACATTTACTGGTTCCGGCAAATGAGAGATCACCTCAATCTTTGTTTGATCCACCTCTATACCTCTTGCTGATACCATATCCAAGAACAATTCCTTCCTTTACCATGAAATGGCATTTCTCCCAATTTAGCACCAAACAATGCTGCTGACATTTCTTCAATACTGTTTCAAGATTTTTCATACAATTCTCAAAGCTATTTCCATAAACAGTGAAATCATCCATGAAAACTTCCATGATTCTTTCAATTTCTTCTAAGAAAATGGACATCATACATCTCTGAAATGTCCCAGGAGCATTGCATAGACCAAATGGTAATCTTCTGTAAGCAAATGTGCCATAGGAACAAGTGAAGGTTGTTTTGTCTTGATCACTTGGGTCAATTGGGATTTGCAAGAACCTTGAGTATCCATCCATGTAACAATAATATTCATGCCCTTCTAATCTTACAAGCATCTGATCAATGAATGGGAGAGGAAAATGATCTTTTCTGGTTGCAGTATTTAATTTCCTGAAATCAGTGCACATTCTCCATCCTGTGGTTTTCCTAGTGGGAATTTGCTCTCCCTTTTCATTTTCCACAACAGTGATTCCTCCTTTCTTTGGCACAACCTGTATTGGGCTTACCCACTCACTATCACTAATTGGATAAATTATGTCAGTAGACAATAGCTTGAGAATTTACTTTTTCACAACTTCCTGCAGAGTTGGATTCAATCTCCTTTGATGTTCTCTAGTTGACTCAGCTCCTTCTTCAAGAAATATTCTGTGATTGCAGACAGCTGGACTTATACCTTTCATATCTGCAATAGAATATCCAATCACTTCCCTGTATTTTCTTAGCAAATTACCACTTCAGCAGTCTGTTCATCTGTTAAAGCAGAGCTCATAATCACTGGAAATTTCTTGTCAGCTCCAAGGAATTCATACTTCAAGTGGCTTGGCAAGGGTTTGGATTCAAGTTTTTCCTCTGATGAATTTACAGCTACACCCTTTCTGTCATCAGCAATCTGATAGATAGCAAAGTGATGTCCTTCATCTAAAATTATGTCCCCAGTCAACTCAATGCTTTCAACTATTGATTCACAGAACAATTCTGAAACACATCTGCCAACTGAATCTATTCTCATGCATTGTTCATTGCTCTATGGAATATGAGTGGGATGCTTCATATCAAACATTACTTCATCTTGACCAAATCTTAGAGTTAGTTTTGCTTCCTGCACATCAATCAGTGCACCAGCTGTAGCTAAGAATGGTCTACCCAAAATTACTGCTTCAGTCTTGTCATTCATATCCAAGACTATGAAATCCACCGGATAAGCAAATTTACCCACAGCAATTGGTATATCCATCAACATCCCTACTAGTTTCCTAAATGATCTGTCTGCTAGTTGCAAAGTGATAGCACTGTCCTGCATTTCTTCTAAGTGTAGTTTCTGACTAACTGACAGAGGAAGAACACTGACAGATGATCCTAGATCACACATTGCCATAAAATTTTTGTTCCCAATAATGCAAGGAACACATAAGCTTCCTGGATCATCTAACTTGGTTGGCAGAGAATTTTGAATCAAGGCACTGCATCCTTTAGACAATGCTACAATTTCTGGCTCATCCAAGCTTCTCTTCTTTGATAGAAAATCTTTCAGAAACTTGGCATACATTGGAACATGCATTATAGCATCCAGAATGGGAATTGTGATTTGCAATTCTTTCATAATTTCCAAGAACTTGCTGAATTGCTTTTCATCCTTAGTTTTCTCTAGCCTTTCTGGAAATGGGATTCTGATCTTTTCTGCTGGTACTGCTAGTTCTGTTTTCTCTCTGCTTTCAATTATTGGATCCTTCCCTTTTTCCTGTTGAGTAGCTCTCTTTTCTGGCACTGGTTCATCTGCAGTTGCACTTCTCAATGCAGGAGGTTGGTACATTTGTGGTGGTAATGCACTGCACTGATCTTGTAGTAATGCCTGCATACTGAGATTGCTTGACAGTGTGCCTTTGGATTCTGTTCAGGTTGAGAGGGCAATTTTCCTTCTGATTTTTCCTCACCCAATTTTTCACACATGGTTTCAACTTTACTACTCATGCCATTGAACTGATTCTGCATAGTTTCCAGTAGCTTAATCTGCTTTTCTATCAGCTCTTCCATCCTTGAATTCTGTGGAACTAGATTTTCCGCTGGCTTGTAATATTGTGTCCCAGTTTGCTGATTGTTTCCTTTAAAGCCAACAAATGACTGACCAGAAGTTGGTTTCACATTGCTTCTATAAGACAGGTTTGGATGATTTTTCCAAGATGGATTGTAACTGTGAGAGAATGGACCCTGATTCTGTCCTTGAGCATAATTCACTTCAGATACAGATGGACCAATTGTTGCATAAAGTGTACAATCTGCTATCAAGTGACTAGGTTGACCACAAGCTTCACAAATTTGCTGAGTAGTTTGAACTGAAGCTACTGAGGTTTCTCCACAGCTTGACATCACACTATCCATCTGTCTGTTCAGTAGTTCAATTTGAGCTGCTAGAGAATCTTTTTGCTGCAGAACATGTATTCCAAGGGCTTGAGGTGCTACTGCTCTTTCACTTGACCACTGGAAATGATGGGATGCCATGCTTTCAATCAGAGTAAATGCTTCATCCAATGTTTTGTTCATTATTCCTCCTCCAGCTGCTGAATCAACATAGGCTCTAGTTTGATGTGTCAGTCCCTTGTAAAATGTTTGCAAAACCAACCACTTCTCCAAACCATGGTGTAGGCACATTCTGATCATTGTATTGTATCTCTGCCATGCATCATACAAGCTCTCACCATCATACTGCATAAATCTGGTAATCTTGTCTCTTAACTCGGCTGCTTTAGTTGGAGGAAAGTATCTCTCAAGTAAAGCCTACAACAGATGTTCCCAGGTATCTATCAGATGAGGTGGTAAAGAATGCAGCCACTGCCTTGCTCCATCCCTGAGAGAGAATGGAAACAGAGATAATCTGATGGCATCTGGTGGAACTCCATTCTGCTTCAATGTATTACAGTACTCAAGGAATGTTCTGATATGCTCATGAGGATCCTCAAGTGCTGAACCACTAAACTGAGAATGTTGCACCATATTGATTAGAGCTGGCTTCAATTCAAAGTTGTTGGCCTGAATCACATGAGAAATAATCCCAGAAGCAAACCCCTGATCCCTTGGAATTCACAGGTCCCTGAGCAAAACTCTTTGGTTATCACCCATGACTCCTACTCTTGTTGCTTGTTTTTCTCTTCTTAATCTCAGAAATGTTCTCTCTATCTCAGGATCAAAATTATTCAGTATCACTTCTTCTCTGTAACTCATACACCTATTACCTGCACATCATAATTCACAGGAAAACAGATCACAAGCATCTGTTGAAACAAACAGAAAATAACACTAAGTCTGCACTACTACCATTCCTAACTTAGTTGATCCCTGGCAACGGCGCCAAAATTGATATGAAGATTTTAATAGTATAAAGTGTTGTCGTGTTCTTTCCATAGGGATCAAGCTAAATAGGTTTGGGGTCACACAACTTAGCAAGCAAATTTTTTTTGGAGATTATCAAGCAGTAAATAAAAATAAACAGAACAATGAAGAAACAAGGCGGGGATCAAGGAGAAACAGGGGTAGAAGGAGAGAATGATAACACATCAACTACACATAAAGGGTATAAGAAGACAGAAACTATTGAAACAGGCAGTGCAATTTATTAGAAGAGGTAGAATATCTAGAATCAGAGCAGTACTATCGCAGGCACAGAGCAGTTTTTAGATAGATCAGAGTAATGATAGAGTGGAGAGGAAGAGAGAGAGAGAGAGAGAGAGAGAGAGAGAGAGAAATCTAGACAAGATTTCTAGAACACTAAGCAAGATGCGCCGTAATGTAGAAACACAGACAAAAGTAGAAGAAGAACAAGTAGTGCATAATAGAGGGACATGCGATTTGACAAGAAATGAGGAAGGAGAAGGCGAGTCGAGCACACATACAAGAATTCGCAACAAAGGCGGCGTGAAGATATATTAACACACAATCACACTTATACTCGGGTTATTTCACGGCAGAGATAGAGGTTCAAATTACAACTTCAATTCGTAAGCAGGTTCTAGCGAGCAGAAGATCGACTGAGAGATGAGAGGGAGAGAGCAGCAAGAGATTACAGAGGAGAGGGAATACGAGCTTGTCAAGGAAGAAGAGCCCCAGAGAAGCTGCTCCATATCCAGGTTCCAGGAAGAAGAACTTGCGGAAGAGATGATTGCCAGGAAGAAGGAGAGAGAGACAGGGCTCCGCCTCCTATGGTGCTCTGCCTCACACGCCTTGCGTGCACCACCCTGGTCCCAACCGTCCACCGTGTGTCCTTTCTTGCGTGTGTGCACTGCTGCTTTTCTAGTGCGCGTGCACTGCCCCTTTTTGCTCTTTGGTCCTTAGCCTTTTCTTCTTGTTTCCGAAGATGGTCCCTCTGCTCTGCCTCTTCCAAACTGATGAACTGCAGGGTTGCAGCAAAGCGCCGATCGCAGCGTACAGCCTTGGCTTGCCTGTGCAGTGGCTTTTACCGGTTCTGCCGCTCGCTCGTTGGCTTGCACCGCCGCTTCTCGCTTGGCGCCGCTTCGCCCTGCCTTGGTCTTGCATCGACTTGGTCGCTTGGCACCGAGCTTGCTCGCTTAGCGCCGCTCTGCATGGCCTTGCTCTGCTCGTGTCTTGGCTTTGCCGACACGCCTGGTCTAGGATTTGAACCGGCTGTGCTCTGCCTTGACTAATGGAATGCACTTTGGCAAAAGCTTTGCAGCGATTGGTGCTACACCAGCTTGGATCTCCTATGCCGAGCTTTGTATTGCCTTGTTGTAATGCTTTGAGTTGCAATGGTTTGCTCTGCCTTTGAGGATAGCTTGCCTTGGTCCAAGAGTGCCTTTTGCTCAGATTTGCCGTGGGCTTGGTCAAGAACTACACCGGCAATGCCTGTTGGTTCTCCAGCCTTGTCTTGCCTATGTGCTTAGAGTCTTGTATTGAGGCTTGGCACGATGTATGTCCCGCCTACGGAATATGTTTGCCTGCCACAGGTTTTGGTGCCTTTGTGCACCTTTCCTGCAAATATGGCAACTGGGCTATAAAGTGGATCATATAATCAACATTGCCTGTTTTCTAGCATTTTAGTTACATAATAGGATCAATAAAGCCTCAAATGCAAATGATTGTGCACTAAAATATGCTTACAAAACAGTTGAACAAGCTGTTGATCAAAAGCTTTCTTTAGAGTTTCAGAAGCTTCCTTACAATCATCATTAAAAACAAAAGATACATATTTTTGGATAAGATTAGTAAGAGGTTTTAATATCTTGGAGAAATATTTAATAAACCTTCTATAGAAACCAACATGACCAAGGATACTACGAATACCTTTAACATGCCTAGGACAGGGCATTTTCTCAATTGCTTCAACTTTGGCTCTATCAACTTCCATACCTCTTTCGAAAATTTTATGTCCAAGGACAATTCCTTCATTAACCATGAAGTGGCATTTCTCCCAATTAAGAACAAGATTAGTTTCTTTGCATCTCTGCAAAACTTTATCCAGGTTGTGCAGACAATTATCAAAAGAAGTTCCATAGATGGAGAAATCGTCCATGACACTTCCACAATTTCTTCACAAAAACCATGAAAGATAGCAGACATACATCTTTGAAAAGTAGAAGGAGCATTACACAAACCAAAAGGCATGCGCCTATAAGCATAAGTTCCGTAAGGACACGTAAAAGTGGTTTTCTCCTGGTCTTGCGCTCTAACAACAATGTGAGAAAACCCAGAATAACCATCAAGAAAACAAAAATGAGTCTTCTTAGACAACCTTTCTAGAATTTGATCAATAAAAGGAATATGATAATGAACTTTCTTAGTAACTTTGTTCACCTTTCTAAAATCAATGCACATCCTATAACCAACTACCACTCTTTGAGGGATAAGCTCATTATTTTCATTAGGAACAACTGTAATTCCTCCTTTCTTAGGGACACAATGAACAGGACTAACCCAATTACTATCAGCAATAGGAAAAACAATACCAGCATCAAGAAGTTTTAATACCTCATTTCTTACCACTCCCTTCATCTTAGGATTTAAACGGTGTTGATGTTCAACAACTGGCTTTGCATCAGGTTCTATATTAATAGCATGCTGATATATAGTACGAGAAATCCCTTTTAAATCATCAAGAGTATAACCCATAGCTCCTCTATGTTTCTTCAATACTTCCAATAACCTTTCCTCTTCCTTTCCTGAAAGTTTAGAACTAATAATAACAGGATATATTTTCTTATCATATAGATAAGAATATTTAAGATCATCAAGTAGATGTTTTAGATCGAAGATAGGATCATCTTTAGGTGGTAATGTGGTACCCAAATCTTCCACAAGTAGGTTATGCTTAAGCATCTTAGGTTGACGATGAAAAATCTCGTCGATCTCATTTATTTCTTCCATGAGGATCTCACTTTCGCGATCTTCCATATATTGTTGCAAAGCATTGTTAGGAGCAAGAGAGATAGAAGAAAGTTGTTCAACTCTAAAATCCTCATTAGGCAATTCATTTTCATAGGGAGCTTTAGCAAATTTGGAAAAATTAAACTCATAATATTCTCCATCAAATTTAGTTAAAATTTTATCCTTCTTACAATCTATAATATCTCCATAAGTGTTCAAGAAAGGTATACCAGAAATGATAGGACAAGTTTTAGTAGCAGCTCTATCAAGTACTAGAAAATCAGCAGGATATTTAGTCTTACCATAAAGAACTTCCACATATCTTACAATACCAATTGGACAGACGGTCTCTCTATTAGAGAGGTGAATAACCACATAAATTTCTTCAAGTTCACAAGCACCAATTTCATGCATAATTTCTTTGCAAAGCTCATAAGGAATAACACTCGAACTTGCACCAATATCACATAAACCATAATAGCAATGATCACCAATTCTAACAGAAAGCACAGGGACACTAGCTTTCCTAGTTCTACTGGGATGTGAAACAATATTAGGAGCATCTTCACAGAATATAATGTGTCCATCTTCTACATTTTTAGTGACAAGGTCTTTCACAATTTCTACTGCAGGTTCAACAGTTATTTGTTCATCAGGTTCTACAGCTTTCTTTGTACTTTTGTTTACCACACTAGCTATCATATAATGTTCCTTTACCATAGAAGGGAAAGGTATTTTCTCAATATAAGGTTCAAGAAAAATATGATCAACAGTATAAACTTCAGTATTTCTAGCAGGAACACAATTAACAATATCTTTATATGGTGCATGATACTTATTCCACTCCTTTTTGGGAATTTCAATATAAGAGGCAAAGGCCTTATAACAATTTGCAAGAACTTGAGAATCAAGACCATACTCAGTACTAATATTATGAAAGTCATCAGTTCCCATAAAATATTTAATGCATTCATAATCATAATTTATACCTGACATTCTTCCTTTATCATTCTCCCATGCTTCAGTATTTTATTTAATATGGTCTAGAAGATCCCATTTAGCTTCTTCTTTCATGTGTGTGAATGATCCAGCACAAGAAGCATCTAATAAATCCTTATCATGAAGAGAAAGCCTTGCATAAAAGTTATTAATAATAATATTGTTAGGGAGATCATGAATAGGACATTTGAGAATTAGTAACTTCAATCTCCCCCAAGATTGGGCTATACTCTCTCCATCACGAGGCCAAACATTATATATTTGATTCCGGTCTTTATGAATCTCACTAGGAGGATATAATTTAGAATAAAAGAGAGGTACAATTTCCTCCCATTCCATAGATTGTCTATTTTTAGCAGCTTATACCATTCCTCAGCTCTGCCTTCCAATGATACAAAGAGTAACTTTTTCTTAACTTGATCTGTTGTAATACCTGCATACTTGAACAACCTGCATAATTCATGTATAAAAAGCAACTGATCACCAGGATGGACAGTTCCATCTTCAAAATAGTAGTTTTCCATAACATGATCAACAATTTTTGTAGGTATTTTAAAAGGATCTAATTCAATAAGTGGTGGTTCATCTAATACCTTAGAAGTGGTAGTAGCTTTCCGAAACAGGAAACTAAGTGAATTATCCATATTGAAAACAAAGTAACAAACAGAAATAAAAACAATACTCACAGTAGAAATTCCCTTTACCGGTTCCACTCTTCAATAGCACTTCACTCCCAGACAACGACGCCAGAAACTAGTCTTGGTGACCCACAAGTATAGGGGGTGTATCATAGTACTTTTGATAAATAATAGTGTCGAACCAAACGAGGAGCAAAAGGTGTTGACAAGTGATTTGGATCAGGAATTCACTGTAAATACTAGCAAACGGATTTTTAGGGGTTTTTGATAATGCAAATAAATAAAGTGCGAGTAAATAAAAGACAATAATAATAATTGCAGCGAGTGGCCCAATCCTTTCTTCAGCAAAGGACAAGCTAGTTGTATTACTTAAGATGACCAAACGTTCTCGAGGACACATGGGAATACTGTCAAGTGCTTTCGCTTCACATAGTTGATTAATCTTCTTCATTTGGATAAGTGTTATGTGGGTGAACCTATGCTAATGTACCGACCTTACCTGGACTAATACATACTTGTGATTATACCCCTTGCAATCATCCACAACTACAAGAAAGTAAGTAAGATAAAAACCTAACCACGTCATTAAACTCTGAGATCCTACACTCCCTTGTGCAAAGGTTTCATAATGGGGGTTTAGGTTTCTGTCATTCCGGTAACCCCACAATTAGTAGCCAAATACATAATGCATTCCCCTAGGACCATAATGGTGTAGTATCATGTAGTCGATGTTCACATGACACCACTAGAAGAATAACACCACAACTTAAATATCAAACCATTGAATATTTCTCAACACAATTCCACTATTAACAACATGACTTCTCCCATGTCCTGAAGAACTAAACGAACTACTCACGAGACATCATATGGATCAAGATCAGAGATGAAATAATGATAATTAACAATATGAACATGAACAATAATTCAATGGTTCCACTCAATAGCATCAACTACAACAAGTAATCAACACCGGGAAAGTTTCCCCTAAGAACTATGCAAGATTCAACCCAATTATTATAGCGAGATGGAGTGGTGGCGATAGTGCTGGTGGAGATGATGGTGAAGATGATGATGATCCCGATGAAGTCTAGCTTGATGACGGTGTTGATTTCGACGATCTCCCCTCTCCGGGAAGGAATTTCCCCGACAGAATTCTGCCTGCCGGAGAGCTCTTTCTCTCTTTGTAGTTTCTGCCCTGCAGAGGCAGCGAAATCTTTCTATGGTCGCCCCCCAGCCTTAGGGTTTCGAGGGGATGATATAGGCGAAAGGGAGATGCCATAGGTGGGCCAGGGTGGCCACACCACCTGGTGGCACGACCCAGGGGGGCGCACCAAGGGGTGGTGTGGCCCCCCTGTGGATCCTTCTGGCTTCCTTCGTCTTCTAGGAAAATAGGAACTTTTGTATATTATATGGAATTTTATGATCTTCGCGAATATTGCATCTGGACACCGCTTTTTCCATCAAAATCCTGACTCCGGCAGTTCATTCTCCAAAAGTCATCCAACATACAAAATAGATGAAATAACATAAATATCATCTCTTAATATGAAATATATCAATGAATAATAGTAAATTATGATATAAAATAGTGATGCAAAATGGACGTATGAATAGTGCCCTTGTGGTTCTTCCGGTCGGGGCAGAATTAGGTCGGCTACTGATATCCCCAGCGGTGAAGGTCTTGCTATTGATGTGCTTCCCGATGCCCATACCTTGGTGGGGGAGAATCCTTGGATCACGAACCGATGGGAGACGTTCACCATCTCCATTACGGAGTGTGAGCTAGTCGGAGAGACGCCATGTCCAGCGACGACGGGGCGCCCACAACAGCGATGTGGGCAAGGCCCATCAGCGGAGAGGATTTGCTAGCATCGTAGTTCATGGGAATGTGATTGGGGTGGGTTAGGGTTCAGGGTGGGAGGGATTAGGGGATTTATTTGGGCAGATTCCCTTCCCCACTGCTACCTGCACGCTAATCTGCACCGCTACTGCCCATAATTCCTCGCCACTGTTGACAAAGAAAGGAGAGGAGATGGAGATAGAGAGGATACCATGAGAGAGAGAGGATACGATGCCCTGACCTTCCTCGGATTCAATATCACCACCAGGTCGCTGATGCGCCTCCACCTAATGCTTCACCGCTACTGCTACCAGTGGCACGACCGTGAAAAATGGAAGGAGAAAAAGATAAGAGAGGGCACGGGTCTTCGGGAGTATTCCTCCGCCAGGCGTATGATCAACAAAACCAGACGCTCGCTATGTCAACCGTCAACGCGTGGCCAAATAAGGAGAAGCAGCTGCAGACATGTGGAAGGGAACGGCCAACACATGCCCAAGCATCCAGACCAAAGAAGCGCACCCGCAGATGCCCTCATCGTGCGCGGTTACGACCAAAATTAAGGTATAGAATAATTAGATTAGATTTTATGGCCAAAATACTATGAAGAGAATGATTCGGTTTGGATTATCAGGTAACTACCAAAGCTAGCTAATCAATCCATGTCCAACAAGACGTGCATGGCCATGGACTGAATGCATTAGCACAATTTGATTGACGTCAGTTGATTAAATGGAGGATAGGCTTGCATGGCTAGGACGCAAGGTATGACATGGCATATGCGGCATACCCAGTACGTCTTCCACTGGGTGTAACCCTCTTAGTGAGGCGGCATATTGAAACTCAAATATGGCGTTATGTGAAGTTATGTGAGTAAGGATAGCAATTTTATACATGGATTCGGGTACTAGTCAATACCTTACCGTTCGACATTGGTATGGTGGGATTATTATGTCGTGGTGTGGAACACGACAGTACCATCAGGGATGGCTTAGAAGGGAGCAATCAAGTACAAGGGGTGGCTTCCGTAGGCGGGACTCGGCACAAACATCGCTAACACAACAAAGTACCCAGGTTCGGAGCCCTCTATGCGAGGTAATGCCTCTACTCCTGCTCAGATCTCACTATATGAGGGGAAATGCAAAGTACAAGGGCTTCTCGAGCTGTATGCTAGATGAACTTGGGGAAAACGGATACTAGAAGTTATTACCCTCTCAACAGAGGAAATGCCTGGCTGGGAGTGCATATTACAAGGGATGGGCGCCGGCTGGTGTGGGCCAGCCAGTTCGACCCACCGACAGTGTTCTGTCATATCGGTTGTACCGGATTTATCCCGTGTCATACGAACATCCCATCCAATAGTCAGTAGCCATTGCGCTTTAGCTGATGCAAAGCCAGAGGATCTGGGGGCGTGGTTCTATAGCCATCATCACGTTCCACGGACTACCGCTATTGACTCTGAGGTGACCAGCTGGATTGAGCTAGCCAGCCAGGTCCTTAGGTCAACTGGCCGAGCGGGGCCAACCGGCTTGATCTTCTGGTTTGACTAGCTGGACGGGGCCAGCCGGCCTAGTCTTGATGCTTAGTGGTCATCCGTCCTAGTCCAGTCAGATTAACCTGGATGAGCCTACCCAGGGTTAATCCCGACACTAGCCCCTGAGCGCGTGGGGACTTAACCTTCTGGAGAAGTTCTGCATGCTACCAGATGACTTGATGTGATGATGGTGTTGCCGGCTGTGCGAGATTCGTGTTGATGACCGGATGGAGAATCCGGATGCAGAAACCATGCGCACCCATTGGGTGTGTGATACATACAAAATGTGTCTACTTTTCAAAGTACTTTGCTCGGTGATTTGTGCCAGAATATCACCATACTTGGATAAAACTGCTGATTCTGACGCTGTTTTTAGAAAAAGTCTTCTTTTTGTCTGTTTTTGCAGGAAATAAAATCGAGGAAAAATACCATGGAATTTTTTCACCAAGAAAAGGAGCCTGGACTTTGGAATCACATGAGGGTATCCACCATGACCAATATATCCTAGGTGGCGCGCCCAGCAAGGGAGGGCGCGCCACCCAGGCCCATTTGGCCCTGGAGCATCACCTCGTCCTCTCCTTTGGCGTACCCCTTATATGCCCGAGAAACCTAGGTATGCAGAGGGAGGGAGCCTTTAGCGAAATAGAGCGCCGCCACATCCACGTTCTTCATTTTGGGGTCAGATTGATCCTTCTCTCCATGCCGAAGAGGGGGATTTGGAGGTCTTCTCCACCACCATCGTCATCAATGCCATCACCAACCATCATGTGCTCACTCTCCATCGCCATGTGTGAGTAGTTCTCTATAGGCATGTGAGGTTTATGGGGATTGGATGAGATTGATCATGTAATCCATATGTATCAGGATTTGAGGGGTATATCTTGAGGATATTCATGTATGAGTGTTTGTACACCTTTGCTATGTTTAATGCTTATTGCTAGGGCTCGAGTGACATGATCTCATTTCTGAAATTTTATTGCCCCATCATATATTTGAGTTTGGTATGGATTTGCAAAGTGTATTACCTATTTTTATGTTGAACCTGTGAATCCTAAAGTGACAGTTAGGGAAAATAATGGGAATATATGATAGTTTGAGGATATTATGTGTTCATGAAGTGTTAATGCTTTGATCCGGTCTATTTGAAAGGATAGATCTTAATTGCATATAGTTCCAAGTTGGCCTCGATAAAATGGGTAGGCAGGAAAAAATATGTTACACAAATTCTCTTGGTTAGTACGCATAACTATATTAGGAACACACACCTACACACAACTGAATTAGAGATGAATGCCATATTATTAGGATATAGTATATGATCAATATCATTCATGAAACACCCCTCTACCACCTCATGACTACGCTTTTAGCCACTGAAGTTACACATCACTACTTTCGGTGAAAACTGGAAATCTGCTGCTATTGTTTACTGCTTGTTATTGTTTGTTTTACTGCTTTGAATCAACTGCTATAAAATCACCTCTTACTTTGTGAGTTCATTGATATACATGTGTGGTTGAGAGTGATGTCTCATTTGCTAAAGTGTTATTGATATTCTTGTGTTCCCCTTGAGTCGAACTATAAATTTGGGTAATACTTCCCATCAAAGATTTCAGCGATCCCCTATACTTGTGGGCATTAAGACATTTTCTGACGCCGTTGCCGGGGAGTATAGATTTATTGGTAAGACCACTTGTTATCATTTACTTGATGTACTTATTTATTTCTCATCATGCGAAAGGATAAGGATGTTTCTAAGAAGAACAGAGTGCCTTCCACTACAAGGAGAGGTATGGATTTGCCTTCTAGGCCACACTTTTCACCAAATGTTGGTACTACTCCTTTTACTAAAAAGAAAACTACTGTCCTAGCAAGTTCAACATTGTATAGGATGTCAACTGCTACTGAAAAAGATTTGTTGGATGATGGTAAGGGTAAAGAGGGGACGCCTGATTTATCTACGCCTTTGTCCAATGAAGAAACAGAACCTGAATATGACGAAGATGAACTTTTTAATTAAAATAATTTTGCAACTAGCTCTAGATCAACACCTACTAAATAGGATATTGCATTTTACTGAAGCTTTCATGAGCCTTGATTTAGATGAAGATGATTTGGATAAATTTGATGCTATTCTTAGTGCCTTTTCTCTAGGAGAATTATTCCCTGTAGCTAGTAAAATTGATACACCTGCAATATACATTCAAAATGAATATTATGAGTTTGGTATTGACCCTAAAATAATAGAAAGAGTTTAAGAATCTAAGTTCTATGGTAAAGAAGAATAATTCCCTTAAGAACACTTAACAAACCTTAATGAACTGGCTTGCCTTTTTTGGAAAAATGAAATCCAACAATGCTATTACTTCTTGAAATTATTTCCCTTCTATTTAGGAGGAGATGCAAAAGCTTGGTATAACTCATCAGCTCCCAAGTGAATCACTATCCAAGAGGCATGAATATATTCATTCTATAATAAGTATTTACCTGCTAGTAAAGTACATGACATGATTGCTGATTTTTTGAGAGTACGCGAATGCGTACCTTAATTTTATAGAAGGTAGAATATTATATACAAGAGCTGATCCCTCGTACAACCACAAGGAATCAGAGACTCCGACAGACACTAAAGCCTACTCTCGCGCTATCATTAGGGCTCCCTCTCTCTCGCAATCTCTAATACAATGAAGTAAATCATACTCCTCCACGATCATAGATGCGAGACTCATCGCCTTGTGTTGCAGACGGGCATTATTGAAACAGTAGGCGTTTCGCAACTTACACAACCCAAAGAAGGTGAGGCATACTAGTGTGTCGAATTCTTTCTTCCTCCTAGCCGCCAACCCTTGACGCTCGCGCAACCACCATTCCTGTAACGTGTAGATAGTCGTGGGGTGCTGAAACTGCAAGCTAGTCCGCTGTGCACACAATCTCCAGACCTCCCTAGCAGTGATGCACTGCACCAAGATGTGTTCCGTGGTGTCCTCCTCCTGCAGACAAACAAAGCAGGACGAGGTGTTGTCCTGGAGTCCATGTCTATCCCTCCAATCCGAAGTCCAGATTCTGTGCTGTGAAGCTAGCCAGACAAACAACTTGCTCTTCGGTGTCGCACCACTCCGCCAGATGGCCTCTGCTAGCGTAAATCTCTCAAGCTCCTGCGCAAGCTTGCAATACGTGGTATAGAGGTGATGACCCACAAGTATAGGGGATCGCAACAGTCTTCGCGGGTAGTATTACCCAATTTATTGATTCGACATAGGGGGAGCCAAAGAATACTTGCAAGCCTTAACAACAACTGCACCTGGAAATAGTTCTTGCTCACAGAAGTTTATCAGTAGCAACGGTTTGGTAGTAGCAACAGCAGTAGTAAAACAGGAGCAATAGAAACAGTAACAGTAACATTGGGATTCGAGTGTGGTAGGCATATGGATGGAAGGACATGCGTTGTATGGACGAGTCTAAACATGTAACTTCAAGATCTAGGGCATTGCAGATAAATAATAATAAGCATCCAAGTACTAAACAATCCTAGGCATATGCTCCAAATATAGTCATACATGCTCGTAGTGAGAACTTGCAGAACATCTTCTGTCCAGCCAGCCCGTGGCAGCGGGGCCTCTAGGGAACTACTGGCAATTAAGTTTCTCCTTTTAATAGAGAACCGGGGCAAAGCATTAACACTCCGTGAACACATGTGATCCTCACACCACATCCATCCCCTCCGGTTGTCCTAATTATTGTCACTTTGGGGCATTTGGATCCGGACAATGATATGTGTACACAACTTGCAGATAAGATCACAAACAATACTATCATAATGATTCAATAATAATTTAAGATCTGAGATCATGGCCCTCGGCCCCTAGTGACAAGCATTAAGCACAACAAGTTGCAACAAAGTCAAATAGCACTAATAGAGATACTAGGCACTATGCCCTAACAGATCTTATTCGATTACATGATAGAACTCATCCAATCCCTACCATCCCCAAGTCTACAACGGGGGATTACTCACTCATGGATGGGGGAGACATCGGTGGTTGATGAAGATGCTTTGGTGATGACGATGGCAATAATCCTCTCATAATCCCCTGTCCCTGTAGGGTGCCAGAACGGAGTTTCTGGATCCGAATCTTGGTTTCTAGTGGCGGCAGCGAAGCGGAACTCTTTCTGGAAAACTATCGAACTCCCCTCGGTTTTTAGGTCGAAAGGCAACTTATAGGCGCAGAGGGAGGCCGAGGGGGTGCCTGGGGTGGCCGCACCCCCTAGGCACGGGGCAGGGCCCACCCGCGCCTGGCAGGGGTGTGGGCCCCCCAGGCCCCTTCTCCGTCTCGTCTTCTGGCTCCGTGGGTCTTCTGGTGAAATATAATTTTTGCCATATTTTCCGGGATTTTTCCTAATAGTTGATTTTCTGCACAAAAACAACACACCAAGGTAATTCTGCTGAAACAGAGTCATCCCATGTTAGTTGTATCCAAATCATATAAGTTTAGAGGAGAAACAATAGCAAAAGTGTTCGGGAAAGTAGATACGTTTTGGATGTATCATCTACCCCAAGCTTAGCTTATTGCTTGTCCTCAAGCAATTTAGTTGAAAACTGAGTGCGATAAAAGAACTTTCACGAACACATTTGCTTCATATGATGTAAATATTCTCAGCACAGGAGTAGATGCTTAATCTATTCATAATAAGAAGTATGCAACTAGGTCTACTCAATAGTCATTGCAAGCTATGAAGAGAAACCAACTCAATAATAATAAGCAGCATGAAACATAAACATAAGCAACATTGCAATGCTCATAGTAAGGTATGATAGAGTGGTATCTCGCTTGCCTTTGTTTGAAGAGCACAATATAAATGCCAAGGCACCTCTGAAGTTCAAGTGAATACTAGAAGTAAAGATATCAGAGATATAAGCATCAAAGTCATGACATAATTAACCAAGTTTTGGAACAAACACAAGAATGACAACTATGCTCTCGAGAAGGTGCTCATAGAATAAGTGGTGGCTCAACAAGGGAGTGAAAACGGTTTTGAAACGTTTGAAGGGCTTCCTAATGATGAAAGGAAGGTACTCATTATCTTTGAGCTCTCATTGCCCCTATCATAGGCATCTTCATGTGGTTAAGGTAAAAGTGAGGTCCACTCTGAATTATATGCTTGACAGACAATAGACTGGAAATCCCATGTCCCTTGAGTACGAGGGCCGCTCCGCATGCTACTCAACTTTGGTTACATGTAAGTTTTGTCATTGTAAATACATGCATATCATCGAGAACTTCCAACGGTGTACCCCTTGCACATGGTACAGGAGATTTCCCATAACCAAAATGACAAGGCAAGCAAACAATGAGCATCTCAGCAATCTTTTTATTTACCATATGCATAGATTTTTATTGAGGATGCTTCATAGATGCTCATTATGGTGATGCTGCAAGTTTCCACCATGATTAGGTATGGCTTAGGCTAGCGGCCCAGGCGTTTTTCTACCACAATGTATAAACTCCATGAACTCACAAGCTCCCCTTTTATTTCACTTTGTCGACATCCGTAAACAAAAGAGCAAAGTATCAACTGGATAGGATATCCAAAAGGAGTTGAAAGCATTCCCCGTGATAGCACGGTTCTGCTGACTCCCAACATATAATTTACAAGCATATAACTTTCATGGACTAGTCACAATGGTTCAGGATTATTAAGTGCAAGGAATAAAGTGTGCCATTAAGTTCGTGAGAGCTTTACTAACTAACTTTCTGAAAACAGACAAACATTTTATCTAGAAGAAAACACGACATATTGAATATGCACAGAAATAGAAAATGATGCTAATAGGTAGGTATGGTGGACACAGCTGGCAATATTGGTTTTGGGGAGTTGGAAGCACAGGTATAGCTCATACTCAGTGCAAGTGAAGGCTAGCAAAAGAGAGGGAGCGAAAAACGAGAGAGCAATAATTGTCATAATCATGCTTGCAACAAAACAGGACTAACTATGGCATGAAAGTGATACAAGACTCTGAGGCAAAATAAATCATCGAGGCTTACTGACTATTGATTAGTCATATGCATGCGTGAGCATGTGCCAAGTCGATTCACATGAACAGTCAGAGGAGGATACCACAATATCATACCAAAATATGAATAAAACAATGCAAGCAAACATTCACATGACATGCTACAAACTATTAGCAAGATGGAGCTAATCATAGACAAGCAAGAACTACTAAGCATTCATAATGACATATACCTTACACAAACAGGGTAAGCATGCTCACAATGATGAGTATATGTACAAAAATGAAACAAATAGAGTTTGTTACCAGCCTCTTACCACTCCTCGAGTTGTCTTAATCTTCATTATTTCCCTTCACTTGTGTGACTTGCATAATAACATGAAACCAAAATCCACTAAGGACGGCTGAACCCTGCAAAGAACTCATAAAACCAAAGAAGAACAACAAATATTTTTGGTGTTTTTGATTTTTTTAAAGAAAGCAAACAAAGCAAAAACAAACAAATAAAAAGGAAACCAAACAAAGCAAAATCTTTTTGGATTTTTCTTTTAAGGCAAACCAAAGCAAACAGAGAAAGAGAAACAACGAAAATATTTTTGGTATTTTTGGGTTTTAAGAAAGAAGCAACAAGAACCAAAAAGAAAGCGAAACAATGGATATACAAAGAACCGACCGAGCATGATTTATATATGAGTGTGACGTCAGTATACCTCCCCCCAAGCTTAGGCGTTTGGCCTAAGTGGGGATCAATCCCATGGTACCCAAGTGGATGCACCTCCGTAGTTTGTCGAGGAGGCTCCCTCGTCCTGGTACGAGCTCGAGGACTCCCATGTGTAGTGTACCGCAGGGTCATATGAGGGCGCTTCCTCCTGATAGTGCCCATGGAAGTTAAGGGAGCGTAGCAACTCATCCATCTCCTCCTTGGAGCGCGACAAGGGTCCCTGAGAAATACTGAACAAAGTGGTTTGGAGGAGAGGGATCTCTCTCTCTTCCCTATCAATAAACAACATTCTATAAACAAATTTCTCCAGGGTAGAGCTAGTGGTGACAAAGTGATGCGCCTTCATGGCAGCAAGATCAAGCTTCTCAGGAGGCAAGATTGTATCATTTGGATCAACAACAATGTCCAAGGCAGCAACAACACGCGTGATTGTACTTGATATCATTGTTGAGTGTAGCAGCTAAGAAAGCCAAATGATAACTGGAAATATTACTAGTGTTCTCCCTACCAAGGACACTAGTGGCAAGATAGTAAGCGAAGTACCTGATGGCTGGAAGATGAATGTTTCTTATCTTTCCCCGTTGAGCTCTACAGCTATCATCATTGGTTATTCCTCGGTAAAGCTCCAACAAATCAGCGGGTTGAGCTAGAATCTTCTTTGCTGACCCAACTGTACTAAGTCCAAGATCCCACAAAATTTCTTCAACGTCATATGGTAAGACCTGCCACAAACTTTGAAAGAAACATCTGGATGGAACACACTGTTAGTAAAGGAGAAACTCTCCACAAATGTTTTGGTTAGCATAGCATATTGCGCGCTCTCATCCTGCATAAGACTTGTTAGACCAGCCCTCTGAACCAAGGTCATATAGTCATTAAGGATCCCAGCAGCCCGCAAGAAGGTTTGGCAAGGAAAGGCAGAGGGATGCGCATCCCCCTCATCTCCCTCGTCACCAAATCGCGGAGTGAGGAGATCCTCATTGTATGAGGGCCTGACACTGGTGGATGATCTAGGAATCCTTGCCCTTCTAGGTGCATCACCCTCAAATATTTCACCAAAAGTGTGGTGGTCCATGACTTCCCTTTTCTGAAATTTTAGACAAGCATCAAACCAAGTGATTTCCAAGTTGATAAATGATGAGCAACTAGTATAGGAACTTGCTAGAGGGCTACACATGCATCAAAATAAAGTTTCTAAGAATATAACAAGCATTCAAGCTCCAACAACCTGTCACCTATAGCAGCAAAATACTCAAGATACAATCTACCAATCACAAATCTAACTGGACAAGTGTAGGAGGCACATACCAAGGAACAATCTCTCCAAAAATCTGCAGCAAAGAGGGGCCAAGCAAGGAGATTAAAAATCACGAGAAATAACAGTAAGAACTCGATCTTGAGCAAGTTTTCCGGTGTTTTTCGGAAGAGAGAAAGAAGATGGCTTTGAGGAGGCAGCCTGGAGGGGCCCAGGTGGGCCAGACCCCCTAGGCGCCGCTCACTGGTAGGCCGCGCCTACCATGGGTTTGGTGGCCTGGGGTGGCCCCCTGGGTCACTTCAGGTGTCTCTCTGCCCCTTTTTTCGAGCAAAAAATTATTTTGAATTTTCTGGGATTTTTCGGGAAACTTTATTTTTGGCCAATTTTCAAGGTATGAAAATTGATTTTCTCGCAGAAACAGTTTTTTCAGAAGAATCAAAAGCAAACCAAAAGCCAAACTACAAGAGCTCTAAGACAAACTAACAAGCAAACAACTAACAAAACCAAATCTAGCAAAAGAAAGTCAAAGACTAGGAAGGATAAAAGTAAAAGAAAGCAAGTATAACCACAGTGAAAACATTATTTTGTTCATTAAAATCCTTTTGTTAACAAGGTTGATCAAGTCTTGTTACCAAAACAATCTTATACGAAACAAAAATTTGCAATCCACAAGGTGATTATGTTACCTCATACTTGATAGCAATGGTCCCAATCATAATAGTTTCAAAATTTTCATGTGGAATGGGACAATATATTTCTCCAACCTTGATGCTCTCAATATTTTCAATGGAATTCAGGCAATAGCTTCTAACAAACTTATTGGGGAAATAAACATATGCTCTTTGTCATCAATATTGAATGTTACTTTTGCTTGATTACAATTAATGACAGCACCTACAGTATTAAGAAAAGGTCTCCCAAGAATAATAGATATATTATCATCTTCAGGCATTTCAAGCACAACAAAATCAGTTAAAACCAAGCAATTATGAGCCACCTGAACATGAACATCCTCACATATACCAACAGGAATAGTAGTTGACTTATTATCCATTTGCAAAGATATATCAGTTGGTATCAACTTTTCTAGCCGGAGTCTCTTGTAGAGAAAAAAAAGCATAACACTAACTCCAGCTCCCAAATCACATAAATTAGTTCTAACATAATTATTCTTAATAGAGCAAGGAATAGTTGGTATACCTGGATCACCAAGTTTCTTTGGAACCTTACCATTGAAGGAGTAATTAGCAAGCACAATAGAAATCTCCTCATTAGGAATCTTCCTTTTATTAGAGACAAGATCCTTCATATACTTTGAATAAGGAGGCAATTTAACATCATCAGTTAAAGGAATTTGCAAAAATAAAGGTTTCATCTACTCACAAAACTTGTTGTAGTGTTATTCCTCCTTTGACTTGTGTTTCTTGCCTGGAAAAGGCATAGGTTTATGCACCCAAGGTTCTCTCTCTTTACCATGTTTATTAGCAATAAAATCTTCCTTAGTGTACCTAGTGTTCTTAGTGTGCTTATCATGTTCTTCCTCACCTTCCTCCTTATCAGGAGCATCATTTTTATCATTACCACTCTTAGTTTCAGCATCAGAGGCAGATATACTATTAGGATCTACAGCAGGTTCAAGTGGTTCCTCAACTATTTTGTGTTTATTTTTCTTTCTCTTACGAGGACTACCACTATTCTCACCTTGTTGAGAATCCTGCTCAATTCTTTTAGGGTGTCCTTCAGGATATAAAGGGTCTTGAGTAGCTATACCACTCCTAGTTCTAATTCCATAAGCATGTTTATTTCCTGAGGCATTAACTAGCATATACTTTTGTACCTTAGCAAGTTGATCAAGTTGGGTTTGAACCATTTGAAAGTGTTTACAAAGCATTTTAATATCATTAGAAGTTATTTCCACAATATCTTTCAACTCATGGATAGCTCTAGAGTTTTCCAATAAATGATTCTGAACTTATTTATTAAAATTACCTTGCTTAACAATAAATGTGTCAAGTTCCTCTAAGCATTGACCAGGAGGCTTACCATAGGGAATATCCCCTTTATTAAAGTGGAGAGAGTGTACCTCAATAGTAGATGGGTGAGGAATTGGCTTGCATAACTCTTCTATAGGAGGTAGATTCTTCACATCTTCAACTCTAATACCTTTGTCCTTTAGACATTTCTTAGCTTCCTTCATCACTTCATCATTTAATGCAATAACTCCCCTCTTATTTGGTGTTGCTGTTGGAACTAGTTCAGGCATAATTTGTTCAGGAGTAATAAGCTCAGGTATATTTAGCTCAGTTGAAGTCCAATCATCATAATTCTTGCATATTTTAGCCATTAATTATTCAGCATCTGTAGGATTTCTTTTCCTGAAAACACAATCAGCAAAGCTATCTAGGTAGGTCCTAGAATCATTAGTTAGTCCATTATAATAAATATCAAGAAGCTCATTCTTAGATAATGGACATCCAGGATGTGCATGGATCAAGGCACATAACCTTGTCCACGACTCAGGCAATTTCTCTTCTTCTCCCTATTTAAAATCAAAAGTCTCTGCAAAGCAACATGTCTAGCATTGGGAGGAAAATATTTCTGGAAGAAAGAAGCAATCAAGCAATCAGGGCTATCAATGGAACCAGGAGGTAATCTATTAAACCAAGCCCTAGCTTCTCCTTTTAGTGAAAAAGGGAAAATCTTAGTAACAAAGTACTTGCGCATCTTAAAATCATCAGAGAATAAAGCACTCATAGTAGAAAGCTCATTCATATGAGCCACATCACTCTCATTTTCAGTCCCACAAAAGGTTCTTTCTCAACAATATCTAAGTAAGATAAATCAAGAGAGAAATCATAATCTTCATCTTTAATATCTATGGGACAGGTGGAAAACTTAGGATCAGAGGATAGTTTAGGCATAATAGTACTCCTAGCAAGGAGACTCTTAATAGCACTAGTACCATGTGTGTTTCGGCACTCTTCAACAAATTCATCAGTGAACTCAATGTAACCATCATTAATATGATAACTCTCACTAAACTCAGGTGAGCTAACAGGTGTAACAGTGTCTTAACTAGGATCTTTGGTACTTCCTAGACTAGCCATAGTAGCATATAGAAAAGGACCTAATGAACCACTCACATCAAGCACAGTAGAAGTAACATCATGAGCATCAAAAGCAGTTTCAGATTTAGTAGTAGTAGCAGTGTGTGTAGCATGAGTATGTGGTGGTGGTGTGACAATCTTACTTATAACAGCCGGTGAATCAAGAGCAACAGAGGTGTTTAGGACTGTACCTCTTCTTGTAGTGGATGGTAAAATTGGAAACTTTTCATCACGATACCTCCCCATGATGAAAGGAGTAGTAGTGAACAATAATAGATTGAAGTGAACTTACAAATAAAGCTATGCTCCCTGGCAACAGCGCCAGAAAATAGTCTTGATGACCCACAAGTATAGGGGATCGCAACAGTCTTTGCGGGTAGTATTACCCAATTTATTGATTCGACACAAGGGGATCCAGAGAATACTTGCAAGCCTTAACAACTGAGTTGTCAATTCAGCTGCACCTGGAAATAGTTCTTGCTCACAGAAGTTTATCAGTAGCAATAGTTTGGTAGTAGCAACAGCAGTAGTAAAACATGAGCAATAGTAACAGTAACGGTAACAGAAGGATTCGCGTGCGGTAGTAATAGGGATGGATGGACGGGCGTTGTATGGACGAGTCTAAAAATGTAAATTCAAGATCTAGGGCATTGTAGATAAATAATAACAAGCATCCAAGTACTAAACAATCCTAGGCATGTGCTCCAAATATAGTCATACATGCTCGCAATGAGAACTTGCACACCATCTTCTGTCCAGCCAACCCGTGGCAGCGGGGCCTCTAGGGAAATACTGGCAATTAAGGTGCTCCTTTTAATAGAGCACCAGAGCAAAGCATTAACACTCTATGAACACATGTGATCCTCACACCACAGCCATCCCCTCCGATTGTCCCAATTATTATCTCTTTGGGGCCTTTGGATCTGGACAATGATATTTGCACACAACTTGTAGATAAGATCACAAACAATACTATCATAATGATTCAATAATAAGTTCAGATATGAGATCATTGCACTCGAGCCCTAGTGACAAGCATTAAGCACAACAAGTTGCAACAAAGTCAAATAGCACTAATAGAGATACTAGACACTATGCCCTAACAGATCTTAATCGATTACATGATAGAACTCATCCAATCCCTACCATCCCCAAGCCTACAGCGGGGGATTACTCACTCATGGATGGGGGAAAAATCGGTTGGTGATGAAGATGCGTTGGTTATGACGATGGCGATGATCCTCTCCAAATACCCCGTCCCGGCATGGTGCCAGAACGGACTTTCTGGATCCGAATCTTGGTTTCTGGTGGCGGCGGTGGAGCGGAACTCTTTCTGGAAAACTATCGAACCCGCCTCGGTTTTTAGGTCGAAACGCAACTTATAGGCGTAGAGGGAGGCCGAGGGGGTGCCTGGGGTGGCCGCACCCCCTAGGCGCGGGGCAGGATCCACCCGCGCCTGGTAGGGGTGTGGGACCCCCATGCCCCTTCTCCATCTCGTCTTCTGGCTCCGTGGGTCTTCTGGTGAAATATAATTTTTGGCATATTTTCCGGGATTTTTCCTCATAGTTGATTTTCGGCACAAAAATAAGACACCAAGGTAATTCTGCTAAAAACAGCGTTAGTCCGTGTTAGTTGTATCCAAATCACACAAGTTTAGAGGAGAAACAATATCAAAAGTGTTTGGGAAAGTAGATACGTTTTGGACGTATCAAGAGGCCTGAATTGTCCCAGGGCCAGCTGAAGCGGTCCGCGACCTGTCGATCCCTCTCCACTCCCCTGATGGCCAGCCAGAGAGCAAGGCACTCCCTAACTCCCCGGTATTCCATGTTGCCAGGGATGTCCAGCAGCCAGTTGTTCTCCTCAATGCCCTGCTCCACCGTCCAGCTGTTTTGAATGCGCTTGCTCACCGTGGGAGTCAAGCCAAGGGAAAAAATCCTCCGCAGCCTGTCCATTTATCCATCTATCCCTCCAGAACAGGGTGTTCTTACCATCTCCCACATTGATCGAGACCAGCCCGCCAAACATCTCTCTAGCCTTGTTATCTTGAATCCTTGGCAAACCTTGCCACAACCTAGTGGTGTCAGTCCTCCGAAGCCATTCCCAGCAAACTCGCAGAGCCAAACTCTGGCGTTTGAAGTCCTTTATGCCTAGTCCGCCAAAATCATATGGCTAACAAACCTGGATCCAAGCCACCAGACATTGCCCACCATTAGCCCTCTCCTTAGCCGCCTAGAAGAAACCCCTCAGGCCCTTCTCAAGCTCCTCTATCAGCCAACCCGAAGCCTCAGAAATAATGAGGTGGTGCATGGTCCATGCTGACATCACCACCTTCACCAGTGTTAGCCTCCCAAGCTTCCCAATCATACCTTGTTGCCAGGCCGGCACAAAATGCAGGGCCGCGTTGAGAAGTGGCTGACATTGGGCATTAATAAGCGGTCTGAGAGCTAGCTGCAGCCCATGGTACCTAATGGGGAAATCCGTGATTGTATAGTGTAGAAAACTCGAGACCACATCTCTGTCATGCTCCCTCGGCTGGATCAAGGTGGCTGAAGTCTTTCGGTAGTTGACATGGAGTCCAGAGGCTCTCCTGAAAAACTCCAGGATCTCTCACTGCAATCAGGTCCTGAACCTCTGGCCTGACGAATAAGACTACGTCATCAGCATATATGGAGACTCGCTGTATTGGAGTGCAGTTACCGATGGGAGCCAGCAGACCACTGATGCTTGCTTTCTAAATAAGCAAGGAGATGATTTCCATCGACAGCACAAACAACAGTGGGGAGAGGGTATCTCCTTGCCTGAGACCCCTCGCGTGATAGATCCTCCTGCCTGGAACACCATTATCAGAAACACGAGTACTGGCTGTGCGCATGCTGATTGCTAGCCACTTTAGCCAGATCTCAGGAAACCCTAGCCTCCTCAAGACCTCGAAAAGGAATGCCCAGGACAAAGAATCAAAGGCTCTAGAGATATCAAGTTTGAGAAGAACACCTGGCTCCCTTCGGCTGTTGATCTTTCTCGCCATCTGCCTCACCAAGATAAAGCTATCATGTAGTAGCCGCCCTTTAACGAACACCGATTGCTGAAATTAGTAGCTTTTCTCAAAATAAGGAAGAAAGTATCCCTCAATCTTGGGAGAGGTATTATGATCTTAAAATGAGGTACCCTACCCATGGTTTTAAAGATAATGAGTTAATTATTATATTTTATAATGGACTAACTAAGAAAAATCAAGATCTTATCTAGATAGTGTTGTAGGTAATATTTTTACGCACATGACTATTGAGGAAGGTAAAGGATTATTGGACACTATTACTCAAAATCATCATGATTGGCATATTGAAGAGGAACATAGGAATGAAATGATTCATAACCAGGGAGGTATTCATAAATTATCTAATGAATACATGAAAGAGTCCTCAAGGTCTATTAAAGAAAAGGGTGTAATATCCCAATTTCAGCAACCCTGAATTGTTGTCCAAAAGGCAAAAATTAGGGGGAACAAAAACTTTTTATTTCTAAGTGTTGCAATGCTTGCTTACTTGTTTTCTTGTGTTCATGCAAGTGATTGTATATTAGATGATATACTCCTTACCTCAACCCAGTTGACAAAAACTAATTTACAAAAGAGATGTCTTAGCTCATCTTTAATATTCCCAAATGTTCTAGCATTTCAAACTTGGGCCAAGATGATTTTGACACAACAAATTATTTTACTAGTTTCTATTGCCAAAACTATGGAGAACTTTATATAATCTCCATATGTTTTCAAGACAAAACTTTCAACTACTCTTATCTCTATGTTTTTTCTAAAACCTTTTCATCCAATCTTGGTATAGGTACCAAGAGGTTCTTATCTCACTCCAAGTCTCAGTATCTTAAAAGCACCCATTCTTACCCCAAGCTAGGCTTGAGGATAACTTTAGTAGTAGTTTGACAAGTTTGATAAGATGAGTTGCCTTGATCTGCTGTCTGATGAATTGCCTTGATCTGCTAATTGCCTTGATTGCTTAGGAACTAAAGTGAGCTAATCTAGTAGCTCATCCTTAGGGATCAAACCAACATTTTAGATCTTCAATCTCAAAATAATAAACCCAAACTCAATCTATCTTGAGTCACTCAAGTGAATCTCAAATCTACCTAACCAGATCAATCCTAAGCTAATCCTTTGTATTAGCATCCAACCCATCAAAGACCAAATACAAGCATGGATCCCCTATATTCAATATATACCTCAATATCAACCACTTGATGAAGAGGATAAACCCTTGACACTCTCTCAAATGTTTCCCTCTTGCATACAAGTCAAAATCCACAAATCTGCCAATTTGGTCAAGTCTGGAAACCTTGTCTAGATTCAGTCTTTGGAACTCCACCTATTATAACCCTTGTGCATTCTTGATAATGTACTTGAACCATCTTGTAGTAAATCATTAGTAATACCAAAGACCACTTTTTCCCTTGGATATACCATTATAGTTCCCACTTATCCATGATGGTTTTGTAGTCAGGATAATAATCTTTTCTGCAAATCTTATCATCTTGCCTACTTTGGTAGAAGCTCACAACCATATGCTAACTCCCCTTGACCAACTCTTTGCATGCTTATGATATAATAATCATGGTCTATCAACCCCTACTTTACTTGTTCCCATTGGATATCTGTGCTTCTTAAACCCACATGGTTTAGGAGGCATCATGACTCATCTGTTATGCCAGCCTTGTTTTCAACAAAGTTTGCCATCTCTTCTAGACCACCTTAAATACAACCAAGACCAACTCTTGGCATCATGATAATAAATATAACTTGGTATAACCATCCATCTATACCTTGTATCAAGGTGATCTATGAGCTCCCTAATCCAACCATGTTTAAGTAGTATGAAAATAACAAATCCATAGATCCTCTAATCCTTGTTCTTTTCCAAAACCAACTTACTTTTTGCACTAACCAAGGTTGGTTATGATGGATACTTCAAGTTGACATCATCAACCTTGAATGTAAACACTCTCCAAATAATTCCCATAATTATTTGGATCTAAAACTATTTAAATTCCTTTAATTGCTAAACCCTGGAAAACCTTCTCTATAAATACAAGTGTGATTTTTCTCGAAACCACTTTGGCAACCCAAGGCACATGTGATGCCTATATATCATATCCTATCTTCCCAAATCAAAAATAAATATTTTTGAGATTCTTTACCATTTCTTTTTGTCCCTTTTCTTAAATGGTAGAAACATGAAATAATAACTTAACAATACTTTCCCTCCAAATAAATTCCAGTAAAATCACCCAATGTGTGATATGGTATTTAGTACTATATCACATAAAAAACTCACCTTGTCCCATGTAAAAATATCACATTAGCTTCTATAAATCATTTCTGCACTTTTTGAATAAATGAGATTAAGTGGACTTTTAATCATCTGAAAAATCCAAAACAATTTGTAACATCCCAATTTCACCAACCCTGATTTGTTGTCCAAAAAGCAAAAATCAGGGGGAACAAAAACTTTTTCTTGTTAAGAGTTGAAATGTTTGTTTCTTGATGCTTGTGCTTATGGAACTTCTTGTATATTAGAAGATATACTCCTCACCTTAACCCTAGTTAGCAAAAACTATTTTTATAAAAGGAGATGTATTGGCCCATCTTTCATATTCTCAAATGTTATGGCATTTCAAAACCTGAGCCAAGAAGGCTTTGACACAAAAAAATGTTTTGCTAGTTCTATCAACAAAACTATGGAGACCTATATACAATCTCCTTATGTTTTCAAGACAGATCATTCAACTACCCTTATCTCTAGGTTTTTCCAAAACATTTTTCCTAAAACCTCTCCACTCCAATCTTGGTAGAAATACCAAGAGGCACTTATCTTACTTCAAAGCAAAACCAATTAAAAATACCCATACTTACCTCAAGCTAGGCTTGATGGTAACCCTAGTAGTAGTTGGATAAGTTTGATAAGATGAATTGCCTTGATCTGTTATGTGATGAATTGTCTTGATCTACTGATTGACTTGTTTGCTTAAGAACTAGAGTGAGATAATCTATTAGCTCATCTGTTAGGATATAATCTATGTTTGTGATCCTCAATCTCAAACCAAGCATCCAAATCAGGATCTATCCCAAGCCACTAAGGTAATCATCTCCTCTCCTAATCAGATCAACCTAGGGATAATCCTTTCTGATAGTTCCAACTCAGTGAAGACCAAATCCAAGCATGGATCCCCTCTGTTCAATATATACCTCAACATCAGTCACTTGATGAGAAGGATAAACCTTTGCCACCCTATAAAATGTTTCCCTCTTGTAATCTAGTCTAAAACCCTAAATCCGCCAAAATGGCAAAGTCTGGAGTTCTTATCTAGATTCAATCTTTGGAGCTCTACCTTTTCCAACCTTTGTGAATTCTTGATAATGTACTTGAACCATCTTGTAGCACACCATTAGTAATACCAAAGACCACCCTTTACCTTGGATTAACCCTTATGGTTCCCACTCATCCATGATGGTTTTGTAGTCAAGATAATAATCTTTTGTGCCAATCTTATCATCTTGCCTACTTTGGCAGAAGCTCACATCTTTATGCCACCTCCCCTTGACTAAATCGATGCATGATTATGATCTACTAATCATGGCCTATTAGTCCCAACCTCACTTGTTTCCATTGGAGCCTTGTGATTCTTAAAACCCCATGGTTTATAAGGCATCATGACCCCTCTATTATGGCAGCCTTGTTTTCAACAAAGTTTGCCCTCTCTCCTAGACCACCTAAAATCCAACCAAGCTCAACTCTTTCCTCCATGATCATCTATATAACTTGTTCTAGTTATCCATCTATCCCTTGTACCAAGGTGAGCTATGAGCTCACTAATCCAACCCTGTTTTGGTGGTATAAAATTATCAAAACCCTAGATTCTCCCAAATCTAGTTTACATCCTCTTTCACCACAATTCTTCAAAACCCAAGGTTTTACTTGATGTATACATAAATTTTACATCATCTACCTTGGTTATGATAATTCCCCAAATAATTCCCATAATTATTTCGATCCTCAAACTTTTTAAATTCCATAATTAGCAAGATCTTAGAAGCCTTGTCTATAAAGACAAGCTTGTTTTTCTCCAAATTACTCTGCCAAATGAATGCACAGTTGAGTTCTATACATCATACTCCACCTTCCCATGTCAAAAATAAATATTTTTGAGATTCTTTATTATTTTTTTTGCACTTTTCTTAAATGGAAAAAATAAGAAATATTTGCTTAAAAATACTCTTCCACATTAATAAATTACAATAAAATTCTCCAATGTGTAATATGGTATTTAGGACCATATCACATCAAAAACCAACCTTGTACAATGTAAATTTATCAATTTAGCTTCTAGAAACCAGTTCTGCACTTCTTGAATAAATGATCTTAAGTGGACAAATAATCTTTGGAAAAAAATCCCAAATAATTTCTAACCTTATTCCATGACCCTATCTACACAGCAGTACCTCTTTACCACCTTGCCAAATGCAAACTTTTCAAACTTTCTTCACAAGCACCATTTTGATCAATTCTTGCAAACCAAATCAAACGTGAGTCAAACAAACTCAACTCCTTACCAAAACTTGTCAATTAACCTTGCACAGCAACTTCACTCCCTCCTGGTCGTGCACTAGACCTAGATACTAAAGCATCCCTTCCACCTTGTCCCATGTTCTTGAGAAAGGAGATGTTGTGGATGGCTCTCTTGTGTTACAAAAATATCTCCACCCAGCAGCCCTCTCCACCTCTCTGGTCGTACAAAGGCCCACACACCACTCCCCCACCACCCCCCTTGCCCAATACCTGGCCAGCACCCCTCCTCCTTTGCCCTAGTGGACAAGGTCCACCATGGACCTCCTCCTCATCAAATAAATTGGCCAGAGGCCACCAACCCCGCTGCCACTCCCCCATTTGCTCCCTTCTCACTCCACTCACCTCCCTGAGATCCCTGTCCCTCCCCCTTGCTCTGCCCTTCCCAAGAGAGAGACTAAACTAGAGTTCGAACATTATTGAGCTTGAGATTGAAGTGCTCTCTCCCTGCCCCCATTCTCCCTGCATGTGGCCTAGCCACGAGCCTCCACCCATGATATACCATCCCCCAACTCTCTAGAACCTCTCTGCGTCTGCATGTCCCTGGAGAAGAAGATCTATCCATCGCGGCCATTTTTTTCAAGAACCGAAGCAAGCCCTCCTCTCCCAAGATCCTCCCCCCTTCATTTCACTCTGGCATGCTCCCCTCCCCTCCCTGCTACTAGTCTTGCCTTCTATTTGACCCAGGACCACATCTGGACGCCTCCCCGATGAGCTCCCAAGAACCACCATGGGCGCCGGTGCACGAACCACCTCCGTGCGCTGAACCAGGTCGTGTCGCCCCTTGCTGGACTGCCCTCGACGCGCCATGTCGCCTCCACCAACTCCCAGTCGCCGGTGAGGCCCAAGGTGAGCTCCCCATGCGTCTCCACCCCTTGCTAGGGTTTCCGCCCGCTGGCAGGGGCGCGAGGTTGAAGACGGCCCTGCACCGTCCGATCCTCCTAGATCCGACGGCTAGCCGCCCTCGATACCACTTCGGCCTCCTTGGGCCACTGACGCCTGGACCCCGTTAGTTAGCGGTTTCAAACTGCGTCCCACGTGAGCCTTAGCCCGGATGGGCCAAATTCCACTGTGTGGCCCAATTCCCTTCCGGATCGGGCCCGTGAGCCACTTTCTTTTATTCTTTTGTCGAGATCCAGAACTTTGGTGCTTAGGTTTAAATCGATATGAAAATGGAAATGCCCTAAATAAATTCAGATATCATTTTTCATAGGTACCTAAGTCTCCACTCTAACATGCAAACTTGGTTTTGGACCAAAATATTGTATGAATAAATCCTAGAAAATAAAATAGCCATATGTGTTCCTTCCACTAACAAATGCCTTCAGAGAGTTTGGTAAATCCAAATGAAGTAAATCCAATTGGAACTGAAAGACCTTAGCCATACCTTGCATGTCCCACTGGCCCCACATAAAATGGCTTCCTAGTTTTCCATTGGTAAAAATAACAAAAACAGGGCATTTAAGCCTTTATAAAATTCTCTAGGCAAAACCACAAATGGTTCTGACCTAATTACAACTCTCTAGACATCCACATACCCATACATACAAAACCTAGGATCCCAAACTTTATTGAACTCTCTTTGAAAATTGATGAATTAATCTTTTCTGTGCATGGGTAATTCACCAATAAATTCACATCTTTAGTTCTGTAAATCCAAAAAGGATGATTCCAATTTCTACAGAAAGTTATTCAAAGTGCATAACTTTTGTCTTTCGAATCACATCAAAATCCCATATAGATTTAATCTGGTGAAAAAGAAAAATATTGTCTAGTACTATCTTTGGGAATTTGTCAAGGGCATTCTGGTAATTGTTTTGAGGTGATTCCATCTCTTAGTGAATCAGTACATCAAATACTATATAATCACCCAAGGAAAAAAATTTTGGAACTCCAGAAAATTCTGGTGAATTATTTCCTAAAACTAGAGTTTTATTCACTATAAATCAATGGTAATTGATAAAATAGTGAAACCACTTTTGTTGGATTCATTTTATCAATTTATATCCGATGGTATAATTTTTACACAGTGGCATCATACATAGCAAGACCTTGGTCAAAAACCCCTCTCTTAGGTAGTTCCTAGGCCATAAATCCAAAAGGATCTTTTTCCAATGCCTCCAAATCTTTACCAATCTCAACAAGCCAATAATCCAGCACCCTAATGTTCTATATCATGTATTAAATGTTGATTTGATGTGTGGTTTGATGCTTGTATATATTTAATTGATGGTGGTGTTGTTTGCTTGCACGTCTGCTCGATAATGGCGATAGTTGCGATTGTGTGACGCTGAGAAGAAGGAAGCATTGGGTGTTTCAATTTATTATTTTGGTATTATGTTTTTCTAAAGAAGCCAAGGGACATCTCGCTGGTCACAGGCAAGCCACCTTCTTGCTCATAAGCCCTTGTCCTACCGTTTTACTTATGCATGTTTTACCTATTGTTTATGAAACTGCATTGTTTACTTATGATGATTTTATATCTAGTAGGCTTGTCTCATCCAGCTAATACCATTATACGACTAAGTACAACCCCTTTTATGACACCTATTTTCCCTTAGTATGGTAGATGGTTCTTTAACACCATAACCCCTTGGAGACCCCGTTTTAGCCTAAGCAAAAGTGTAGGATAGGAAGACCTCGGGAAATTTGTCTATAAATGTTTATGAGAAAAACCTTGGTGAGGTTGGACCTACCAAGAGTTAATTGAAAAACGAGAAAGATTTTGGTTTTTACAAAAAGGTTGGACAAAAGATGGAGGAATTTTTTTTGCAAAAACGCACCCGGTTCTTTGCAGTTTTTCTTGAACAATTAACCCGTGCAACCACATTACTCTGGAATGGGACATGGCTAGGCTGGAAGTCTGCCTAATCTTGTATAAGTGGCTCGCACTACTATGGGGGAGGACAAATCCCCGGAGGCTGGGACTTCACCTGTAAAGGCCCATGTGAAACCTCGGCCTAGGGAATGTACAAACTATCTAAGGACGGCCAGACGACACTAGGAGCCCCTCATTGAAAGTGCACACCTGTCGAGGTGCAAAACATGCTCCGGTTGGCTTGAGACTATATAGGGAGTCCCGGTTTTTAGGGGATTATCCTCATAGGGTAGGCATTTGTATCAGAGATGGCATCCGGAAGATCTTGAACGGTTATTCGACCCACAATCGGTGTAGATCAGGGACAGGTAATCGGATGATGTGGGTAAAGTGTAAAAAGTGTAAATCTATTCGAATAGTCGAGTCCTCGGTCATGGACGGTTGGGAAGGTTTCTATAGAGCGGTGCTGGTTTTTATTGCAAAAAGGACTTCGGAAAAGCAATGGCTTGAAAATGATTTGACCATGAGATGGTCGGAAAAAGGAGGAAGGAGTTTGGTCATGAGATGACCGGAAGGAAAAAAAATGGGTGACCCAATCCTAGTGTTTTCTAAAAACTTTTCAAAAAGGTTTCCAAAATTCTTTACAAAATTTTTTCAACAAAGATATAGAGATATGCTATATCTACAAGAGAAACTAGTTTATAAAAGAACCTCTTATGTAGCCATCCTACCACAGCCATATTGCATATCCTTTATTATTGTTTTCTTAAGGTGGTTTGTGAGTACATTCAAAGTACTCACCGGCATTGTCCCTGGCTATTTACTTGGCCAGACTTTCAGATGGTTGAGAGAAATGATGGAGATGCTGACGTCTATGCGAGCTAGGCCGTCTTCCCAGTCAGTCACTTGTAGGTTAAGGCGTGACATGGGCTCTGCGACTGAAGACTTCCGCTGCTTGTGTTGTAATTGCCATAATGGCCACTTTGTAAGTTTTGTAATCGTTACTATTATGGATGATGTAATGATACTGGTCGGTTATGCTCACGGCTCACAGATCATGGGAACGTGAATTGCATGCATAACGGGTATTCTCGGACCATAAATCCGGGGTGCCACACAATTCCTATGATCATGGTTTGACCATACTCATCTACCAGTACCATTTCCCCACCTTGCCCAATGCAAAATATTCAACATCCTTCATAAGCCCAAAGTTGATAAATTCTTGCAACATCAATCAAACCTTGTTTTAAACACAATCAACCCTCACCAAACACGGTCCACCAAACTTGCCCAACACACCCCACTCCCCCTGGTCGTGATCCCTGTAGCACCTACATTGTAGCATTACTTGCCCCTTGCCCCTTATGCTTGTTTGAAGAGGGGACAAAGACAAGACCCCACTTGGCCATTTAATCTCTTTCTTATAGACACACCTCACTCCCTCTCTACCCCTGCTCGACCCAAATCCCCATACCACTCTGCACACGCCTACAGGAAGCACCCCCCTGGTTTCCACCTTTCCTCCATTGTCTTCATAAGCATAGTTCGCCATGAAATTTGTGTCTCTCAAATAAAAGGGGCACATGTCACCCCCACCCCTGTCGCTGCCTCATCCCCCTCTCCCATCCACCTACCCCTCCACTAACCCCAGATCCAGGTTCCTCCTCCTCCATCTCCATGGAAAAGGAGAAGGAACCTTATCGGGTTCAATATTGCACGCAAGCTTACATGCAACCCTGGCCATCCCTCTCCCCTCATTCCACTTCTTCACCCTCCTCTTGACTCCCTGCAACCCCCAAACCATGCCTCTGGCCCTGCATGCCCGTGGGGAGGAAGGAGGAGCAAGCTCGGGCATTCTTAAAGCCCTCACTCAGATGGCCTCCTCCCTGCTCCTCTCTCCCTGACCTTGCCTCAGAAACGAGTCCCCATCCTCTCCTCTACCTCACACTATTTCTCTCTGGTTACAGGTGCACCCCAGATGGCAGCCCCCGCACGGCACCCGGACAGGCTCGTCGGAGTAGAAGCGTGAATCCTCCTCCGGTGCAGAACCCGCGGTTGTCGCCCCTCTCTAAGGTCCCCGTGCGCCGCCTCTCCTACGCCACCCCCAGTCGCTGACGAGGTTCCCATGTGAGCCATCGTCAACCCTCGGGCCCATCTAGGGTTTTGCTGTCGCTTGAGGTGTTCCCACGGAGACGACGGGCCGACGCTGTCCGATCTCCTTAGATCCAACGACCTGGGTCGCTTTTTGGCCCTGCTGCCGTGACGACACTGGACTACCACCAGCGTTAAACGCACCAGCCTCTCACACGAGATGGTGGGTGGGCCAAAATCCCCTCCCCCGGCCCACTTCATCCTAGATCTGGCCTGATATTTCCCTTTCTTTTATTCTTTTACCACAGGATATGCGAATACCTCTTCTGGTTTAAATCGATTCAAAAATAGAAATGACCCCCAAGAATTCAACTAGCATTTTTCCCATGTACCTAAACATCTAATCTAACATGTAGTTTTAGAACTGGACCAAAATACTTTTCATATATTTTATAGTATTTCAAATACCAGTAAGTATCCTTTTCAGTATATAAACCTCTCAGGGAGTTTCATGAGGCCAAATGGAGTAAACCCAGTCTCCATTGGTAGTATCTGAATGTATCTACCTCACAACCCTGGCCCCATAGCAAATTGCTTCCTAGAATGCCATTGGTAAAAATAACAAAAACAACACCAGTATGACTTTAGGAATTTCTTTAGGTCAAACCAAAATGGGTATTGACCTAATTACAACTCCCAGTAGACTCACATAACTATTTCCTTCAAACCCCAGGAGCCCAATATTTATTGAGCTATTCTTGATTTTTGGTGAATTAAACATTTCTATGCATAATTTATTCACTAATAAAATCACCACATTAGTTCTGTAACTGCAAAAAGGTTGAATCCAATTTCTACATAAAGGTATCCTAAATACCTAACAGGTGTCCTTGAAATCACATCAAAATCCCTTATATAGTAATTATGGTTAAAAAGACAATAACCCTGCAGTACCGACTTTGGGAATTTCCTAAGGGCATTCTGGTAAATATTTTAGGTTAATTCCAACTCTCAGTGAATCATTCATTCAAATACTACCTAACCATCAAAGGAAATACTTTTTGATCTCCAGAACTATTCTGGTAAATTATTTCCTAAAAACTAGAGTTTTATTCACTAGAAAATTCATTATAAATCAATGGTAATTGATAAAATAGTGAAACCACTTCTATTGGTTTAATTTAATCAATACCTTTCTGATGATATCCATTGTTGTGTATTGATATCATACATAAATGGAAATTGATATAAAAAATCTCTCCTACCTATTTTCTAGACCCTAAAACATATATGGATTTCCCTCAAACACTCCAAGACAATCCCCAACCGTTCTAAATCCATTCTAATCAAGACCATACTAAATTATAACATGTATACCTTGTTTGTTTGTTGTATTCTATGTTTCTTGTATGCCTTGTGTTGAGTGTGCCCTTGCGTGTTTGCATGTGTGGTCCCTGACGACGATAGTTGCGATTGTGTGACGCCGAGAAGAAGGAAACATCGGGATATCATTATTATTGGTATCGTCGGTATTCTGGTATTCTAAGGAATTCAAAGGACACCTCGCTGGTCACAGGAAAGCCACCTTCTTGCTCATAAGCCCTTGTCCTATGTTTATACTCATGCATGTTTTATGTACTTGTTCATATACATTGCATATCTGGTATTGGTTTGGCTCCTCCAAAGCATTACCCATTGTACTACTAAGTACAACTCCCTTGATGGCACCTATTTTACCCTAGTATGGTAGATGGTGTTTAACACCATAACCCCTTGGAAACCCTGTTTTAGCCGAAGTAAGAGTATAGGTGATGGTGGCTCCGATCACTATAGAGCTACGTTGGGAAACCCCAAGAGGATGGTATGATGAGCACAACAGCAAGTCTTCCGTTAGAAATAAACCAAGGTTATCGAACCAGTAGGAGGAAGGAAACGACTCAAAGGTGTTGCTAGCAACTTGGAAACCTGCACAACACAAACTCAAGACTTTGCCCCAACGAATAGTGAGGTTGTCAATCTCACCAGTTTGCTGAAAACAAAGGATTAAACATATGGTGTGGAAGGTAATGGTGGCTTGCAGAAAGTAAACACTAACAGTGGAAGATGTATCAATGGTAAAGATTGGACCGGGGTCCACAGTTCACTAGAGGTGTTATCCTCAAGAATAACAACAAAACATGCTGGGTAAACAAATTACAGCGGGGCAATTGACAGGACAAAGCAAGGCATAACAATGCAATACTACACATTCATGATCCTATGAGATTTGATTGGGCATTACAACAATATACATAGACCGCCATCCAACTGCATCTATGACTAGTAATCCACCTTCAGGTTATCATCCAAACCCCCTCCAGTATTAAGTTGCAAGCAACAGATAACTGCTTTAAGCAAGGTGTGTAAAGTAAACAATACAATTGTTCCATGAACAAAATAGTGTTGTTTTCTCCCTAGTAGCAACAACACATCTACAACCTTAGATATTTCTGTCACTTCCCTAGATTCAGTAGAGGCATGAACCCACTATCGAGCATAAATACTCACTCTTGGAGTCACTAGCATCTACTTGGCCAAGATAGCTACTAGAAACGGAGAGCATGCAAGATCTCGAACAACACAGACATGATAGAATCAATAAGATAGAATCATTAACCAATCTGACATAGTAATCTCAATATCCATCGGATCCCCGCAAACACAACATGCATGATTACAAACAGATGATCTTGATCATGAACGGAGCTCACAAGATCTAAACATGGTAGCAAAAAGGAGGAGAAACAACCATATAGTTACTACATGGACCTATAGTCCAAGGTGGAACTACTCACGCATCATACTGGAGGCTGGCATGGTGATGAAAAAGTCCACCGAGATGATCTCTCCCCTCCGACAGGGTGCCGGGAAGAGCTTCAGACCCCTCGATCTAGGGAAGATGGTGGCGGCTACGGACTTTTTCGTGGAGATCTGTCGGGTACATAGGGTTTAGGTATCGGGGGATTCTTATAGGTGAAGAGGGAGGCCGAGGGAGTGACCGAGGCGGTCGCACCCCCCCAGGTACAGGCTAGGCATGGCCGCTTGGCCAGGGGGTGTGGGCCCCTCGAGGCCTTACCCCGTCTCGTCTTCTGGCTCCGTGTTCTCCTCAGTGAAATATTGACTTTGGCTTTTGTCCCGTCCAATTCCGAGTATATTCATTTTCTGACTTTTCTGGAACCAAAAACAACAGAAAACAGGAAACTAGCACTGTGGCATCCTTTTAATATGTTAGTCCCAGAAAACATATAAAAATACCTCAAAGTGTAGACAAAGCAAAGCAAAGTAGATACTAAACAACCATGGAACATCAAAAATTATAGATACGTTTACGACGTATCAAGCATCCCTAAGCTTAACTCCTTCTCATCCTCGAGTAGGTAAGTGATAAAAAGAATAATTTTTGAGGTGACATGCACCATCACAATCAAGATCAAACCATTTGCAAGAATTGAAAGCTGGGATCAAAGTACTCTAAACATGAGCATGAAAGATGAAGTTCTAACAATAAGACAAAACAACTATGCTGCAACATGGAAGGATACAAACAAAGATTCATGAATACCAATGCATTGAAAGACGTTTGTTTGTTTCACATACAGAAAACATAGCATAGTGGCATTCATCTTGTCCCTCATGGAGTAGCAATAAATGCATAGGACACCTTCAAAGTTCATAAGGGTGACTAGATACAAATAGTTCATGAGCCAGCAATATCAACAATATGAATCAATCAATAAGTTTTGGGACAATGCACATAGAACTAAGAATGGAAACTATGCTCTCTTAATTGGTGCCTAAGGATAGAAGTTGGAGACTCAATATAATAGTGAAAGAAAGGCCCTTCATAAAGGGAAGCAGGGATTTCAAGTGTAACATCCCAATTTCAGCAACCCTGAATTGTTTTCCAAAAGGGAAAAAATAAGGGGGAACAAAAACTTTTTCTCGTTACATGTGCAATGTTAGTTTACTTGCTTGATTGTGTTCTTGCAACAGATTGTGTATTAGTTGTTATACTTCTTATCTCAACACTAGTTGACAAAAGCTATTTTTACAAAAGAGATGTCTTGGCTCATCTTTCATATTCTCAAATGTTCTGGCATTTCAAAACCTGAGCTAAGATGACTTTGACAAAACAAAAATATTTTTACTAGTTATATTAACATAACTATGGAGAACTAAAATATAATCTCCTTATGTTTTCAAGACAGAACTCTCAACTACGCTTACCCCTAGGTTTTCCAAAACCTTTATTCAAAACCTCTTCATTACAATCTTGGTAGAAATACCAAGAGGTAATTATCTTACTTCAAAACATAACCAATTCAAAATACACATCCCTACCTCAATCTAGGCTTGATGGTAACCCTAGCAGTAGTTGGATAATTTTGATATGATGAATTGCCTTGGTCTGCTGTTTGATAAATTGCCTTGATCTGCTGATTGCATTGTTTGTTTAGGAACTAGAGTGAGCTAATCTAGTAGCTCATCCCCTAGGAACCCATCTATGATTGTGATCATCCTTCCCAAACCAAGCATACAAATTTGGATCTATCCTAAGTCACTAAAGTGACCATCATTTCTCCTAATCAGATTAATCCAGGGATGATACCTTTGATAGTACCCAACTCAATAAAGATCCAATCCAAGCATGGATCCTACCCACCTAGTTATCACTTAAACATCATCTCCTTTATCATGAGTTTGGGACATAACATCCTCTCAAAATCATCTACACTTGCACTCTAGTCTAAAGCCCTAAATCTGCCAAGATGGCTAAGTCTGGATTTATTATCTAGATTCAATCTTTGGGGCTCTACCTTTTACAACACTTGTGCATTCTTGAGAATGTACTTGAACCATCTTGTAGTACATATTTAGTAATGCCAAATCCCACACTTTCCCTTAGCTAAACCATTCTGGTTCCCACTCATCCATGATGGTTTTGTAGGCAAGATAATAATCTTTTATGCAAATATTATCATCTTGCTTACTTCCCAGAAGCTCACATCTATATGCTACCTACCCTTTACCTACTCTTTGCATGGTTATGATCTCCTAACCCTGGCCTATCAACCCCCATTTCCCTTGATCCCATTGAAGCTTTGTGTTTCTTAAACCCACATGGTTTAGGAGGCTACCTGATGCATCTACTATGGCAGAAACAAGAAATAAATATTTTTGGGATTCTTTATTATTTCTTTTTGTCCTTTTTCTTAAATGTCATAAACAAGAAATAATTCCTTAAAAATACTTTTCCATCTCAATAAATTCCAAATAAATTCTACAATGTGTAATATGGTATTTAGGACCAAATCACATAAAAAACAAACCCTGGACAATGTAAAAAATATCAAATAAGCTTATAGAAACTACTTCTAGACTATTTGAATAATTGAGTTTAAGTTCCCCAAAAAATCCTCTGAAAATTTTCAAATAAATCCAGGATTGTTGCCTTGACCAAATCTCCAAACCAGTACCTTTGGATCATCTTGTGTAATTGAAAAATCTAGATTTTCTTCACAAACCCTTAATTGGACAATATATGGAATCATCTCCAAACTTGATACTAACCATAGTCAAACTTGCCAAGCACTTCCCCACAGCACCATCCATCACCTCTGGTCGAAATGCACTATAGCAAGGGTACTGTAGCTCCACCCCACCCCCTTGTCCTTTGTGTTTGGAAGGGAAAGAGAGGGAGGTACAAGCACAACTTGCCAAAGAATTTAATCACAGCAGCCCCTCTCTCCTCTTTGCCCCTACCATGACCAGAGACCCCTCTCTCACCTATCCACCGTTTAGGTTGCCCAGTACCTGGCCAGCACCCTCCCCCTTTCCCTAGTGGACAAGGTCCACCATGGACATCCTCCTCCTCAAATAAATTTGCCAGAGGCCACCAAACCCGCTGCCACTCCCCCAATTGCTCCCTCCTCACTCCCCTCATCACCCAGACCACCCTCTCCCTCTCCCATGCGCTGCGCTGCCCGAGAGATGGAGGAGAAGGAACTTCGGCCTTCTCGAATAAATCGAGCCCCGAGCTCCACCCCTCCTCTTTCCCCCTCTGCATGTGGCCTTGCCGATCTCCCCTTGCCTTGCCCCAGGACCGCTTCTGGACGCCTCCCCGGCGAGCTCCTGAACATGCACCGGCGGACGTCCTCGCGCGAGCCTTGTTCCGAAAGAAAACCGAGTCGTGCCGCCCATCCCCAGAGTCGTCGTCATCGACCGCGTCTTCCCGTCGCATCCGCATCGCCTCCCGAGCCCTCTGGTGAGCACCCTACTCCTCTCCGACGAACCTAGGTTTGATACATCCAAAATGTATCTACTTTCCCGAAAACTTTTGCTATTGTTTCTCCTCTAAACTTGTGTGATTTGGATACAACTAACACGGACTGACGTTGTTTTCAGCAGAATTACCTTGGTGTCTTGTTTTTGTGCAGAAAATCAACTATCAGGAAAATCCTGGAAAATATGCCAAAAATTATATTTCACCAGAAGATCCACGGAGCCAGAAAATGAGACAGAGAAGGGGCCTGGGGCCCACACCCCTGCTAGGCGCGGTCCCACCTCTGGTCACGCCTAGGGGGTGCAGCCACCCCAGGCACTTCCTCGGCCTCCCTCTGCACCTATAAGTTGCCTCTCGACCTAAAAACCGAGGGGGTTCGATAGTTTTCCGGAAAGAGTTCCGCTCCGCCGCCGCCACCAGAAACCAAGATTCGGATCCAGAAACTCCATTATGGCACGCTGACGGGATGGGGAATTTGGAAAGGATCATCGCTATCGTCATCACCAACGCCTCTCCATCAACCATCGATGTTTCCCTCATCCATGAGTGAGTAATACCCTGATGTAGGCTTGGGGATGGTAGGTATTGGATGAGTTCTATCATGTAATCGAATAAGATTGTTAGGGCATAGTGCCTAATATCTCTATTAGTGCTATTTGAATTTGTTGCAACTTGTTGTGCTTAATGCTTGTCACTAGGGACCGAGTGCCATGATCTCAGATCTAAACTTATTATTGAATCATTATGATAATATTGTTTGTGATATTATTTGCAAGTTGTGTACACATATCATTGTCCGGATCCAAAGGCCCCTAAGTGACAATAATTGGGACAACCGGAGGGGATGGCTTTGGTGTGAGGATCACATGTGTTCACGGAGTGTTAATGCGTTGCTCCGGTGCTCTATTAAAAGGAGCACCTTAATTGCCAGTAGTTCCCTAGAGGCCCCGCTGCTACGGGCTGGCTGGACAGAAGATGTTGTGCAAGTTCTCATTGCAAGCATTTATGACTATATTTGGAGCACATGCCTAGGATTGTTTAGTACTTGGATGCTTGTTATTATTTATCTGTAATGACCTAGATCTTGAAGTTACATGTTTAGACTCGTCCATGCAAAGCCCGTCCATCCATTCCTATGCCTACCGCACTCGAATCCCATTGTTACTGTTACTATTTCTCATGTTTTGTTGTTGCTGTCATAGTTGCTATTGCTTTGTTGTTTCTACTACAATCTGTTGCTACTGATAAACTTCTGTGAGAAAGAACTATTTCTAGGTGCAGCTAAATTGACAACTCAGTTGTTAAGGCTTGCAAGTATTCTTTGGCTCCCCTTGTGTCGAATCAATAAATTAGGTAATACTACCCACGAAGACTGTTGCGATCCCCTACACTTGTGGGTCATCAAGGGTTCGCTCCACGCCGATAGTGCCTCGACGAGGAAGACGAGCGAGCGCCGTCAGATCCACTTAAAACCAACAGCCAGATCTCGCCCGTTCCCCTTCGGTCGCCATCCCCTGCTGACAGGCCGACCCCGTCTATCAGCATGTTCAAACACACCTCTCGCGCAGCGCACCGCCCGGGTGGGCCGTATCCCCCTCTTCGTGGCCCATGTGCCCTAGATCCCAGCCCATAACTCCCTGTTTTTTATTTAATTTGTCCAGATCCAGATTTTTTCCTATAGTTTAAATAAATTTGAAATTCGAAATCCAGACCAATCTACCAGATCTAAATTTGACTATGCTCCTGAATGTTCTGAGCAACATGCAAAACAAGTCTTTAACCAAAAGAAATTTTCTTTAGTATAGGCATTTAATCTACTAACATGTACCTAGCACATTAATTAAAATACCTAGAAAGTTATACTTATCCAAATGAAATTATCCAAGTTTCATCTAATAGGTATTTGGAACACCCATTTTTGGGCCCTGACCTCATGGCAAGGTGAACCATGGTTTGGCTCTTGTAAAAATATTAAAAACAGGACATATATGCCTTTGTAAAATTCTCTAGGCAAAATTATAAATGGTTTTGACCTAATTCCATCTCCCAGTAATTCTATATACCAATAAGTACCAAAACCCTGGAGCCCAAGATTTATTGAGCTTTTATTGATTTATGGTGAATTAAACATTTCCGTGCATGGTTTGTTCACCAATAAATTCACCATTTCACTTCTGTAAATCAAAAAAGGGTGATTCCAATTTCTATAAAAGGTAATCTAAATACATAACATGTTTCCTTGGAATCACATACAAAGTTTTTTTAGTTTAAATTTTATGAAAAAGACAAATCCCATACAGTACTGTCTTTGAGAATTTCTCAAGGGAATTTTGGTAAATTTTTTGAGGTGAATCCAACTCCTCTTGAATTAGTCCATCAAATACTACCTAATACACCAAGTAAATAATTTTTGGAGCTCCAGAATTTGTCTGGTGAATTATTTCCTAAAACTAGGGTTTTACCCACTATAAAATCCCTTATAAATCAATGGTAATTGATAAAATAGTGAAACCACTTTTGTTGGCTTCATTATATCAAAACATATTTGATGGTATCAATTTTACCCAATGTTAACACACGGAACTTGGACTTGATCTAAAACTCCTTAAATAGGTAATGCTGGACTATAAATCTGAAATAGAGGTTCCTTTCAAATGCTCCAAGACACTTTCAAATCCCCCCAAATCCATTATCCCAACCCTACTGTTTTCTATCTTGTATTACTTGTTTGTTTACTGTATGGTTTGATGCTTGTATGCATTGTATTGGTGGTGGTGTTGTTTGTATGCATGTATGCTCTATAACGACGATAGTTGCGATTATTGGACACCGAGAAGAAGGAAGCATCGGGATTTTCTTATTATTATTGTATTCGGTATTCTAGTATTCTAAAGAAGTCACGGGACATCTTGCTGGTCACAGGAAAGCCACCTTCTTGCTCACACGCCTTGTCCTATTGTTTTACTTCTTCATGTTTTATCTACTGTTTATGAAACTACATTGTTTTACTTATGAAGATCTGATATCTGGTAGTGGCTTGGCTCCTCCAGCTAATACCATTTGCACTACTAAGTGCAACCCCTTTTATGATACCTACTTGCCCCTAGTATGGTAGATGGTGTTTTAATACCATAAACCATTGGAAACCCCGTTTTAGCCAAAGCAAAACTATGGGATGGGAAGACCCCGGAAAAAGGCTTACAAAACTATTTTATGAGAAAACCTTGGTGAGGCTTGGCCTACCAAGTGGTTTGGAAAATAAGGAAAGGTTTTGTTTTGCAAAAAGGTTGGACCAAAGATGGAGGAAAAATGATTTACGAAAACAGCCGGGCTGGCCAGTTTTGAAGCTAGCGCAATTAACCCGTGCAACCACATTACTCTGGAATGGGACGGGGCTAGTCTGGAAGTTTGTGTAACCCGATATAAGTGCCTCGAACTACTACGGGGGAGAACAAATCCCCGGAGGCTGGGCCTTCACCTGTAAAGGCCCATGTGAAACATCGGCTGGAGAAGGTAAATACCGTCTAATGGCGGCCAGATGATACTATGACCCCCTCATTGAAAGCGCACACCCTTCGAGGTGTAAAACACGCTCCGGTTGGCTTGTGACTATATAGGCATCCCGGTTTTGAGGGGATTAACTTCATAGGGTAGGCACTTGTATCAGAGAGGGCATTCAGAAGGTCTTGACTGGTTATTCGACCCACGATCGGTGTAGATCAGGGACGGGTAATCGGATGGTGTGGGTACAATGTATAACCTCTGTAGAGTGTAAATATATTCTAATAGCCGAGTCCTCGATCATGGACGGTTGTGCTGGCGGCTGTACAACGGTGATGGTTTTGTTTTCAAAAAGGACTTCGGAAAGAAACGGCTTGGAAATGTTTTGACCATGAGATTGTTGGGAAAAAGGATGAAGGAGTTTGTTCATGAGATGACTGGAAGGAAAAATAAATGGGTGACCCAGTCGTAGTGTTTTCTTAAAACTTTTCGAAAATGTTTCTAAAATGTTTTACAAAAAATTTGAACAAAGATACAGAGACATGCTATATCTATAAGAGAAACTAGTTTATAGAAGAACCTCTATTGGAGCCATCCTACCACAGCCATATTGCGTACCCTTTTATTATTGTCTCCTTAAGGTGGTTCGCGAGTACATTCAAAGTACTCACCAGCATTGTCCCTGGCTATCTACTTGGCCAGACTTTTCAGAATCAAGAGGAACGATGGATGTTGCTAACGTCTAGGCGAGCTAGACCGTCTTCCCATCCAGTCGCCTGTAGGTTAAGGCATGACATGGGCTCTGCGCTTGAAGACTTCTGCTATTGATGTTGTATCGCCTTAATGGCATGAATGTAAGTACTTGTATTCGTTAAATTATGGATGATGTAATGATACTTGTCGGTTATGCTCATGGATCACTGATCATGGGAACGTGAGTTGCAGGCATAACGTGTATTCTCGAACTGTAAATCCGGGGTGCTACATCAAGTCTCATAAAGAGCTTCCAAAAATTATGGTGCTTGTTAGCTTTCAGCTCTCATTGCCCCTATCATAAGCATCTTTAAGTGATTAAAGTTAAAGTGAACAAACTATGGAGTATATGCTTGACAAAGTATAAGTTGGAAATCTCATGTCCCTTGAGTACGAGGTCCGCTCCTCATGCTACTCAACTTTAGTCACCGGTAAGTTCTTGTCATAGTAAGTACATGTGTATCATAGAGAACTGCCAACGGGGTACCACTTGCACATGATCAGGATCTATCCCATATAAAAATGACAAGCCAAGCAGACAATGAGCATCTCAGCAATCTTCTTATTTACCATGGGAAAATGGTGCCTTTTATCTCTTTCCTCTTTTCTCATATATTTTTTTCTTTTTCTCAATCTCTTTTTTCTATCAACTGTGTACAATGTACAAGTGCAATGTTGAAAGCGTTCCCCGTGACAGCACAGTTCTGCTAATTCCAACGTATAAGTGCAAGCATATATAACATAGATGACACAATGGTTCAAGTTTATTAGGGGCAAGAAAAATAAAGTGTGCCATCAAGTTTGTGAGAGCTTTAATCACTAAGTTTTCACATAAAAAATACTTTTTAATTGGAAGATAGATGAAAACAAGAATATACTTGGAATGGTGTAACACAACATGCATAGGAATTTATAGTGGAAACTTTGGAATAACTTGGTTTCTTGGGAGTTGGATGAATGATTAGAGCTTACTCATACAAGTGGAGGCTAGCAAAAGACTGGGAGCGACCAACTAAGAGAGCAATAATGGCCATAATCATGCAGAGCGACAAAACATTACTAATCAAAGCATCAAGTGGTACTACAAGTCAAGGACTAAATGATCATAGAGGCTATGGTGACTTGTTCATAGTCATAACATGGTGTGATCATATGCCAAGTCAAGCCAAACAAAGCATCAAAGGAGAATACCACAATACTATGTTTTTGTATGCTAAAACAACGCATGATTCTTTCAAGGAACATTAAGCAATCCTAATTGTTTGGAAAAAGTCATGCTACAACAATAATCACTAAGCATAAGGTCAAAACAACATCTAGCATGATATGATAAAGTCTAAGCCATAGTCAAAACAAGCTCCCTTTTGTACCACTATAAGCATGAAACTTTTTACTCTTTTCCAACACCAATCGAATTATTTGAAACAACTCACAAAGATAATAATCAATAAAGATCAGTGAGTTTGTATCACAAATCCACAAAGAAGAACTAAAAAGTTCTAAGCAGAAACAGAAGAAAACTAAGGCTAAACATAGTGCTAGCAAAAGAGAACACTCACAAGACAATAAGAATGAAAACTAGAGTGTTCTAGGCAATGAAAACAGAGTGTGTCTCTCTCCAAAAGAAGTGTGTTGTAATTAACCAACTAACTCAAGCAAACTAAACAAACGAAAACTAAAAATTAAAACTAAGACGCTCCAAGAACAACACAACTGTGCATGAAACAATAAAAACAAAGTGTCTAGAAAGACCTGAGATTTTTATTGATGAAGAAGGGGATGCCTTGGGCATCCCCAAGATTTGACGCTTGTACCTCTTAAATATTTCTTGGGGTGACACGGGGTGGCATACCCAAGCTTGATATTTTGTCCATTCTTCATCTCATTACATCATTCTTTCCCTACACCTGAAAATTTTCCTTCATACAAAACTTCACACAATCTTCATCAGCAACATTAGTGCATTCGAGGGATAATAGAAATTTGGGTTTAGTTTCAAAATAAAAAAAACTTTCACTAAAGACAAAAGCTACTGTAGAAATTCCCTTAGAAATCTCAATATCCCAAAAATAACCCAAAAAGGAGTCAATAAGAAGAAAATGCAAATAATGGCAGAAATCTGTCAAAACAGACCAGTAGGTAGAAACCGATTTTTTCGAAGATCTTCTGTTGCTCAAATAAAAATGTGTTGAACTGACGAAAGTTAGCTAAAACCCTAGGAGATTTATTTAGAAAATTACAGATCAATCCGACTTACATAGATTTTTCTAAAAAAAATTATAGTGGAGCACAAAAATCTGTTTTGGGACAGCAACTCCCCAAATCTTACCTCCCTCTCATTAGAGGTTATTCTTGGCACAAAAATCAAACAAAAAGGATAAGGAGAGGTTATTACATAAGTAATAACTTCCAAGACTCAATAAAACTATTGGGTTATCTCCCAAGAAGTACTTTTCATTAACGCCTTTAAGTTAGACACAAGAAGCAAGAATCAAGTATTTTCAAATGAAGAAGCATTAAGATTAATACTCGAAATTTCTTCAACTAGGAAAGGTATCTCATCCAAATGAGTTTTATAGGATTATTTCTTAGCACTCTTGGGTTCACTAATTTCATCAAATGGGTTTTTAGGAACAATTCAATCAAAATTCTTTTCTAGGGCTTCATGCATTCCTACAAGTTTAAAAGGTATGGGTATTTTAATTTCCTCTCCATTAGGTTTGGTCTTATACAAATTTTCTACACATGATCCTAGCATGTTAAAATGATCAAAGACCTTTTTGGCTTCCTTAGAAACATCATTGAACTCCTTTAGCAAAGTTTCTAGGATAAAATCTCTCTTTTCCGCATCCTCAATTTCTTCTAGTTTAAGAAACATTATTTGCATCATGGGGTTAAGGTTAACAAACCTAGCCTCCAACATATGAACTAAAGAAGCTGCAGCAATTACATAATTAGGAGCAAGTTCTGCTAAGGATCTATCCTCAATATCATCATGTTTGCTAATGTGATTAAAGAATTCTTCAATATTTTCTTTTCCAATTATAGAGTCGCTACCTATTGAAAGGTATTTTAGGGTGAATTTAGGGATCAACATGGTGAGCTATAGCAAGGTGAAAACTAGAGGAAGAACTATTTTTTTGTGTTTTTATAAGAAAAATCAAACCAAACAAAACTATTTTTTTTGGAGTTTCTGATAAAAAGAAGCAAGAAAAACAAGGCAAAAGAAACTAAACAAAACAAAAACAAAGTAAAGAGAGAGGTTGCGAAGGAGTCCCCTTGTGAAGCCGTCCTTAGCCTCCCCGGCAACGGTGATGACCCACAAGTATAGGGGGTGTATCGTAGTACTTTTGATAAATAGGAGTGTTGATCGCAACGAGGAGCAGAAGGTGCTGAATAGTGGTATGGAGCAGGAATTCTATGTAAATACTTAGCAAATGGATTTTTAGTGGTTTTCTGATAAGGCAACAAAAAAAGTGCAAGTAATAAAGAAAAAATGCAGCAAGTGGCCCAATCCTTTCTTAGCAAAGGAAAAGCCGTTGGAAATACTTATAAGGACCAAACGTTCTCGAGGACACATGGGAATTCTATCAAGTGCTTTTGCTTCAAATAGCTGAGTACTCTTCTTTGGTGTTGTAAGTGTTGTGTGGGTGAACCTGTGCAAATGTACCGACCTTACTTGGACTAATACATACTTGTGATTAAACCCCCTACAAACATCCGTAACTACAAGAAACTAATTAAGATACAAATCTAACCACAGCCTTAAACTCTGAGATCCTACAATCCCTTGTGCAAAGGTGTCCTAACGGTGGTTCAGGTTTCTATCACTCCGGCAACCCCACAATTAGTAGCCAAATACACAATGCATTCCCCTAGGCCCATAAATGGTGAAGTATCATGTAGTCGACGTTCACATGACATCACTAGAAGAATAGGACCACAGCTTAAATACTAAACCCTTGAATAATAACTCAACACAAATCCAGTAATAACAACATGACTTCTCCCATGTCCTCAAGAACTAAACGAACTACTCACAAGACATCATATGGATCAAGATCAAAGATGATATGATAATGGATAACAATTTGAACATAAACAATAATCCAATGGTTCCACTCACAAGAATCAACTACAATAGTAATTAATAATGGGAAAGTTTCCCCTAAGAACTAAAGCAATATCCAACACAATTGTTATAGCCGGACGGAGTGGTGATGATGGTGCTAGTGGAGATGATGGTGTGGATGATGATGATGATGATCCCGATGAAGCCTATCTTGATGACGGTGTTGATGGCGACGATCTCCCCTCTCCGAGAAGGAATTCCCCCGGCAGAAATCTGTCTGCCAGAGAGATCTTTCTCTCTTTGTGTTTTCTGCCCCTAGATGCGGCGGAAATCCATGTGTGGTAACTCTCCTAGCCTTAGGGTTTCGTAGGGAAGATATAGGCGAAGGGGCGGAGTCGGGAGCCGGGCAGGTGGGCCACACCTACCCTAGGCGCGGCACAGGGTGGGCCCGTGCCTAGGGGGTGTGGGACCCCTGTGGCCCTTCTTCGTCCCTCCTTCTGGCTTCCTCAATCTTCTGGAAAAATAATATTTTCCCATATTTTTCTGATATTTTTCCGATCTTCATGAAATTGCATCAAAACGCCCTCCTTTCCATCAGAATCCAGACCCCGGCAATCCATCCTCCAAGAATCATCCAACATGCATAAAGAGTGGAAAAGACATAAGTAATACCTCATAATAAGACAAATATCAATGAATAGAGGTAAATTATGATATATAATGGTGATGCAAATTGGGCGTATCAACTCCCCCAAGCTTAGACCTTAGCTTATCCCCAAGCAAAAATTGAGCTCAGTAAACATGTCCACAGGTTTATGGAGTGAAGTGTCGATAAAAGAATACAAACAAGAAGCATCACACTTACCATTACACAACTCATAGAAGAAAGCAACTCACCATTATATAACTTAGCTTGCAACCAAGTACAACAGTCACAATAGAGATGCATAAAGATAAATCATAATTGGAATTGGCAAACTTGTTCTTGGTCATAGAACACCTGGTAAACAGTTTCACAAAAAGCTTTTTGTAGAAGTTTTTCAATAGGAGCACTCTTTGCTCAAAAAGGTTTTTCACAAGTGAAGGCTTTCAAATTATTACTCAATAGATAACAGTTTTGTGCAAACAAGGAAGATAAAGAACATGATTGAATAAATCGCCATATGAATGCTTGAAACACAACAACTCAAATGCTTGCTAGAGATAGAGAGGAAGTAGGTTTACTGACTCAACTTGGAAGTGGGAGAAAGGTCCCTTTATAGAGGGAAGTAAGGATTACAAGTCATAAAGAGCTTTCAAAATATTATGGTACTTACTAGCTTTGAGACCTCATTGCCCCTATCATAGGCATCTTGAGATGATTAAGGTTAAAGTGCACAAAGATGGAGCATATGCTTGACGAAATATAAGTTGGCAATCTCATGTCCCTTGAATATGAGGGACAGTCCTCGTGCTACTCAACTTTGGTCACCGGTAAGCTCTTGTAATTGGAAGTACATGCGTATCATAGAGAACCGCCAACGAGGTACCCCTTGCACATGGTACAGTAGCTATCCCATAACCAAAATGACAAGGCAAGCAGACAATGAGCATCTCGGCGATTCTTTTATTTACTATGTGCATAGTTTTTTATTGAGGATGCTTCATAGATAGATCACTATGGTGATGCTGCAAGTTTCCACCATTATTAGGCATGGCTTAGGCTAGCGGCCCAGGCGTTTCTCTAACAGAAAATACAGACTCAATGGAATTACAAGTTCCCTCTTTATTTCACACTGTTGACATCCATAGACAAAAGAGCACGATATCAACTGTGTACAGAGTATAAGTGAAATGTTGAAAACGTTCCCCGTGACAACACGGTTCTGCTAATTCCAATGTATAGATGCAAGCATATACAACTCCGATGGCACAATGGTTCAAGTCTATTAGGGGCAAAGAAATAAGGTGTGCCATCAAGTTCGTGAGAGCTTTACTAACTAGTTTTCACATAACAAAATACTTTTTTAATTCGAAAGGTAGATGAAGCTTGAGAATTTGCTTGGAATAGCAAAAGCTACTAGGTAGATATGGTGGACACAAATGGCACAGGTTTGCTTTAAAGGGATTTGGAAACATGAGAAGTATGCCTTCTCAAAACAGGTTTTTGGCTAGAAAAGCTAGGTAGAAAGCAAGAGAGTTGAAAGAAACAAGCAAACATACAAGTAATGAAGCCAAACATGCAATCTTCCTTGAAGACACAAAAGATCTTAAGTAAAGAATACTAAGCTTATGAGCCAACAAGAAAGAAAGTAAATGATACAAAATACTTGTAAGCTTTTTCTCTTTTTCTTTCAAACTTCAAAAAGTATTTCTACTGACCAGAACCCGGTTTGCCAAAACCAATTTAGATCCACTTGATTCTCCCAAAGTGATGCCAATACTGATCAACAATATCCATCATATAATAGAGATTGCAAACTAAAATAAGAAGTGCAAAAAGTAAAAGATGAGACTTCTCAGTAATATTCCAATAAAGGCACCCACACCAAGGGATACATAGATAATCAACTAAAGGAGAGATACTTCCACATGCAAAACAAACTATAATATAACCTCTCTACCACATATATGAATCCACTAAAAAGGTAAAAGGTAAAAGATAATGGTGGTGATACCGCGACACTCCCCCTAGCTTGGAACAAGCCAAGGGGATGCCAAACCTGATGATGAATTACTCCTTCGGTGGTGGTGGTGTTCTCTTGATAAGCTCCTAAATAAGCTTCCTTAACTCCTCAATCTCAAAGGTTAGAGTATGAATCAACTCCGAGTTTTGCTCAATGTGGTTCATGATCATATCGGACCGAGAATTCCAGTCCTTATTATTCTTTCCCCACTCTTCCTTCTTAGTGTACTCCTCCCCTGCATGGTTAGAACGAGGCATCTCCCACATCGAGGGAAAGTTCCCTTTGGGCACATATTGATATTGATGCTCATGTATAAGAGTGTGGAAGGGTTTCTTGGTACTTGGAGGAGGTGACTGTGGAGAGAGGGCATGACGTCAAGATTTCCCTCTTGTATACATCCATTGTCGTGGTGGTGTCACGACAGATGCCATGGGTAGGCTTAAGTTGGGGGGTCGAATGGGTGCTTGTGGTCACCGGGGAGGGTGTGCACGGTCTTGTCATGCACGAAGAACAAGATGAACTCTCCACACTTAGGAGTTTTATTGATACTAGTGGTTTTACAAGTGCTCCTAGAGATGTATGAACTAGGGTTCAGTTCACTAATTCCCTACTAGGTCTAACCTCCTCTAACTATAGCTATGCCCTTCCTTATATCGGCGATGCCAGTTAGGTTAGACCCCTTTGGGTTCTAGGGTTACTGTTTGGATCTTGGTCCCTACTGTGTGGGCCGGGCCATGGGCTTGTCCTAAGCCAGTGGCCCAGTCCATCAAGCTAGACAGCTAACGGTCTTCAGGTACGTCGCCTCCAGTTCCTTTGGCGTCACGCAGTAACTTTGTACGTCAACCCTTGCTTTAGGCGTCACCTCGCTCCTTTCATGTCACTCGGCGTCGCCCTTATCTTTTGACTATGCTTTACCATGGTCCCTCCTGAACCTCATTCGGAAAGGTGCCACACGTCCTATCTGACTTGGTCCTTCCTCATGAGACTCGGCTTGTTTCCCTACCGGGGGTTATCCCCCCGACATTAGTCCCCGAAGCTGGTGAGGTCTAGCAGTTCCAACTGTTAGGGGCCTCCAGGTTCCTTTAATGTAATTGGAACTTCTTCTTTTGGCTTTATTTACTGCTTAGGGCACACTATTTGGCGCAATCTTGCACCTTGCTGAGTTTATCTGACAGTTTTCGGGTTCATTCTTTGATTTTTTGGCTTGTTTTTGCCTCGTGCCGAGTCATTTTGGCCAATTCCGAGTCATTTTCGGCGTGCTTCAGTCATTGACAGCTGGTAATCATGGTGACTTGCCTCAAACTTTGTTCCAAGCCCTGACTGCATAGTGACGGCTATGCAGTAATTACCTGTCACTATGGCAGTCCCATCGGTCTGCACCCCTTGTCCTTCGTTGGGTGATGTGGTAGTGGATTCTCCGTGTATCGTATACACGTGGCGCCCGCTAAATGGCTTACTCGGCCGAATACAGGGACACACGCTGGCCGCACAGCGCAGGGGGATCCCACGATTGGGGTTTTTACTGTCCTTAAGTAGGGGTGAGGGGATCATAACTTCCCTCGCCCATTTAGTTTCCCCATAGCCTCTTCTTCTTCCTTGCGCCTCCAAAATCCAACTTTCTCCTCTTCGGTACTTCTTCCCCTTAGTTCTTGCTTTGCGATTGCCTTTCCCCTCTTTTCATTCCACTACGGGTCCTTTCTCTTCCAAGCCTCTTCCAACGGCAGAAGAGATTGAGTCCAGGGAAATCATGGACGCACACGACGCCGCTGAGGGAGTCGAAGAACAGGAGGTTCCTGCGGGCGAGCGTGGTGGCTGGAAGGGTTCAGAGGTCTCCACTGAGGATCTTGAATGGCTGCGCTCCACCAGGCGCATCCCGCTCGAGGTTGACTGCCGTCTTCCCGTCGGTGAGATTTCCCCCAAACCCGATGCCAATGAAAGGGTGATTTTCCTCTCCCATTTCGAGCGAGGTTTCGCCTTGCCCATGAGAAGTTTATTTGCTTCTTTTCTTTCCACCTTCCATCTTCAGACCCATCATTTGCCTGCCAATGCGATTGGCTCCCTTTCTTGTTTCATTTCTGCTTGCGAGGCCTACTTTGGCATTTGGCCTATAGTTCTTCTGTGGGCCAAATATTTTAGTTTTAGGGTCCAAGTAGTTCTTCATACTGGTGCTCCCCGAGCCGAGAAAAGGCCGACCCGGTGCGGTGCTGCTAGCATCACACCCAGAAGAGATTCCATCTTTCCTCGGGTTACTGGCCTAGACTCTTGCAAGAAATGGCATAGGACTTTCTTCTATGTCAAAAACAGCGGGGCCACTGATTACATCCGGCTTCCCCCTTTCTCGGACGAGGTCCCCAGCAAAAAGTTCTGGCAGCTTGACCTGCATGACCAAAATGCTATGGTGAATGAGGCCAACGTAATTCTGGAGATGTGCCAGATGAGAACTTTCATCTCGCTGACACGGATCTCATGTGCACTTTCATCTCACGCCGGGTAAGCCCCATTCAAGCCAGGAGCCACAAGATGTGCTTTATGAGTGGCTTGCATGACCCCACTCGGCACTCCACAAAGGAGCTTACCCACGATTCTGTGGCCTGCCGAGTAAGCTCGATCTTCAAGCTGACCTTGGTGGAAGATTGGGCTTGGAGCTGCCCTCCATTTAGCCGGGTCAGGCCTATCCCCTGGGTAAGTTTGCGTGTCACCTTTCGCTGCCGAGTCAGCTTTAGCTTGTTTGCTATTTTCCATCTAGTTTTCGATGCTTATTATGTTTGTCTTTCGCAGAATCTTGTTCACCAGGTTGATGATAGTACTGTCCCTCCTAGTGCTTATGACGAGGACTGCTTCGAATCCGACGAAGTCGAGTATGATCTGGAGTGCTTCATGCCCATTCCGCATGCGACTGCTTCTTCAACTCCGAGTAAGAGTCACACTCGAAACCCCTTACAAGATTGGTCTGATGACGACGATGATGATGATTGTGAGATTTTGGAGGTACTTGCCTTTAGACCTTAGCCCTCTAACTTATTCGAGTAAGCCTGTGATTTAATTATGCAGCTGGCCAGGTACATGACACTCCCCCTCTCGCTGTGGGCGGAGTCGGCAAAATCACTGTCGCCAAGCCGAATAAGCGACGCAGGGCCTCCTCCAGTGCTTAGCCGGCCAAGAAACGCAAGGCTACTCCTGCTGCTCCTGCTGCTCCCGCTGCTGCCACGCTGGCGGAGACTCGCAAAGCAGCTGGGCGCCGAGTCTGATGTCGCCCACCACGCGACCCGACCGTTTCCAGGTTGCTTTCGCAATCTGCTTACTTTGCGTTTTTTCTTCTCCGTTTTGCTACTGCTTTCTCATGAGAATTTTGTTGTTTTCAGCGCCGCGCCTTTGTCGGTCAACCAGGCTGCTCCTAGCATTGCCTCGCTGCTAAGGCATGCGCCTCCTCCAGCTGATTCTACGGTGCAGAGCCCCGTATAGTCGATGCTCCCACTGCTGAGGCTCACGCTTCTCACTGTCAGTCAGACCCGGTGGCACACCCGCAGAGGAGACTCGGCCCAGCACCTCTGCTGCACCCGAGGAACAACTTCCTGATCTTGGTGCCAGCAACGCTGGCGTCGAGAAGATCTTCACCACCAGTTCCTCTGGCACCAGCCCACAAGTTGTTGTTCATGAACAACTTCCTGATGTTGGTGCCAGCAATATTGCTGAGCCCACTTAGTCGGCTCCCATTTCATCTCCAAACAGACCTGCTCACTCTCCTCCTCTGCCAAAGAGCTAGACCCGGCCTGCTGCTCCTGGTCCGGCTCGCACTTCATCCGGCAAGACCACATCTACCAAGCAGACGAACTTGGTCTGTGCTCCAGGCACCGCTCCTCAGATTCGGCCCACGACACCAACAACAATCGTTGTCCCAGCGGGTGAGCCGAGCGGATCCACAGTTGCCGGGTCAGGCGGCAGTTCTAAAGCTGTTACTCTTCACACAGTGCCGCTGCGACCAGCGCCAATGTGGGAACTTCCCTGAAGAAGGGGCAAGTTCTCACTCGTACGCTCAGTGGGAATGGCCTTGCTGCCACTGAGCCTTATGTTTTGGCATGGAACGCAGCTGGCGAGCAAGAGTTTAGCTCCCGTGCTAGCAAGAAGGTGAAGCTGGGCCCCAAGGCTGTTTCCGACATGACCCAGCAGGCCATTCCCTTAATGGCTCGCGCGGATGAAGTGAACGAGGTAGATAGTCTTCTTACTCTTTTGTGTATGGAGTATTTTTGTTATACATATCCCCTAGTCCCCGAGGTTACTGCCGAGTGAGGAACTTACTCGGCGGAAAGCTCTAAGATAGGAGTCAACCTTTATCCGTCTATGATCTTGAGTTCTCAATTTATTCACTATCTTTTTCCTTTGTGCAGCTTACGCATAATGAGCGCACCAAGGTGCATCAAGCTCTCCTATTGGATAATTGCAAGCTCAAACTCGATCATCAGAAGCTGCAAGGCGAGACTCAAGGCCAAGGTAATTTTCTTACTTTCCATCTCCTTATTCGGTGAATCTTTCCTTGTTTCTTTTCATTAATCATTTCTCGTTGTTTTCCCATAGCTTCTGCCCAGTCCACCATCGACACGCTCCACTCGCAGATCAGCGAGACAGAAAGTAAATCCGTAGCCATTATTGTGTTGTTTTGTGTTCATGCTCATTCCTTTGCCCTTGTTATTCTGACAGATCAAGATAGCTTTGTTGCTGCTGACAAGTAATCTGTTCCGAATAAGCAGAGAAGCACCAAGCCGAACTCCAGAAGGAGCGAGACGAGGTGATCCGGCTGAAAAAGCAGATGGCCGACATGGAGCAGAAGCACCAAGCCGAGGTGAAGGGGCTAAAGGAGGAGCTTGCCGAGAAAGACGGCCAGCATGCCACCAGCACCGAGAAAACTAGGGAGCTGCTCAAGGAGGCCGAGTTGGCGGTTGAGTCGGCTAACTTGGATCTCGACGCCCTCCAAGCCAAGGCCAAGACTTGGCAAATCAAGCTCGGTGCCATCAACTCTTTGCTTGGTAGTGAGTTCTTACCCTTTTGCACTGTCTTTTATGTTCTTGAATTTTTCATATTCTTTGTTATTTTGCTAATGCTCTCTTTTTTTTGTAGAGAACTTTCCCGAGGCTGATATGTTCGCCATTAGGGCCATGAAAAGAGTACGAGCAGAGTCTGGCGCTCCAGTTGATGGCGAGGTGACCATTGATGAGCATCTCGAAGCGTTGTCAGAGCGCGTCAAGACCCTCAAGTCATGTGGTGTAGACTTGCTCAAATCTGCGATTCATGCATTCTGAATGCTCTGGCTGGATGAAGATGCACCCACACTCATCGAGCCCCTTGCTAAAAGGCTGCTTCCTACAGAAGACAGGTTGGATCAATGGCGTGAGTCGGCCGGCCGAGCTGCAGCGGACAAGGCCCTTTTCTTTGTGCTTTCCTGGTACGAGGACATCAATCTTGATGTTCTTGCACGCATAAGGGGGGTGGCAAGTGGATCCATGAGCCTGAGCTGATCAAGAAACGCCAGGAGCGAGCCTATGCCATGATTGAGTATACTATGGTGCACGCTTGGTGCGACGGGCCCAGCTTCCTTGACCTCAGTGAACCACTTGCTGAAGTTGCTGATGGGGAAGGTGCTGACAGCGAGGCCACCGAGTCGGCTGAGCCGAAAGACTCGGCGACCGATGCCCTGACTCGGTAGATGCTCCAGGTGACGCTCCTAGCTCCAAGACCGCTCCTCTGAGACCAGCTGCTTCTTAGGCTGAGTAGAAAAACGCTTGAAGTTTGATGAGATCCCTGGTATGCCGGGTACAGATGTAACATATATTGCACTTATGTTTGGATGTGTGCCTTTTGATAAGGCTTTAAACTTGTTATATTTTGAATGTGAATCGTCCAAGGGCAAGTCCCCGAGTCTCATCTTGCCGTTTCACCTTTCCTTGACTTTGGCCCTTGTCTACCTTTTTTGGCGTTCGACATTAGAATCTCAAAGTACTAAGGATTTAGTTAGCGGGTATGAAACTTAGATCACTTGACCCAGGATCATTCAACATACAATGTGATATAACCTACAGTGGGTTAGGTAAAAACATAGGGCGACTCACATTTTTCCTTTTACTTATCTGGCGTTCATGTTTACTCGTCCTGCATCCTTTCCTCTTGCTTGCCATGAAGCCGTGATTTCGGACAACATCATAGTCGAAGAGTTGAATGTTTCCGAGTAAACATTACTTGTTCCGAGATAAGCTTTAGGTGTTACGCCAGCCAACATAGAATAATTTAAAGGATAAACATAAGGGGCAGTCCCCGAGTCAATTTTTCGAGTCATACCATTTTATTATCAGCACATAGCCGGCATAAACGTCCGAAATATGAGAGTTTGAGTGATACATGCACTGCTTGTCCTAAGTGTAGAAGGGGCGAAGTAGTGCCACATTCCATGACCTTTTGGTCTCATCACCTGATCTGTCCGCCTTGTTCTTTTGCGCTTCACGAGCATCTATTAGATAATATGAATCATTGTGCAATGCTTTGCTTACAATGAATGGACCTTCCCATGGGGGTGATAACTTATGCATTCCAGCTGTGCGCTGCACTAGTCTGAGCACCATATCCCCTTCTCGAAAAACACGAGGTTGAACTTTCTGGCTATGATAGCGTCGGAGATTTTGATGATATATAGCAGATCTGGACAATGCCAATTCCCTTGCTTCTTCGAGTAAGTCAACTCCATCTTCTCGGGCCTCTTTTACCACGGCTTCCGAGTATTGCCTTACCCTTGGCGAGTCATATTCTATGTCGACAGGCAAAACTGCTTCTGCCCCATACACGAGGGAAAATTGTGTATAGCCTGCTGATCGATTCGGAGTTGTCCTTAGACTCCATAGCACTGAGGGTAGTTCCTCTATCCAGCAACCAGGTGATCTCCGGAGTGGTTCCATTAAACGAGGTTTTATCCCGGATAGAACTAAGCCATTAGCTCGTTCAACTTGTCCATTTGATTCTGGATGAGCGACTGACACTACGTCGAGTCTTATTCGGTTTTTCCGCAGAATCGAGCAAAAGCTCCTTCGGCAAAGTTTGCCATTATCTGTGATTACGTTGTGCGGGTAACCGTATCTCAGGATTATGTCCCTTAGGAATGTGGCAGCTGTTTTTCCATCCAATTTCTTGATGGGCTTCACTTCTATCCATTTGGTGAACTTGTCAATCATTACCAGTATATGAGTCATGCCTCCCCTTGCTGGCTTGAATGGTCCTACCATATCCAGGCACCATACCGCGAATGGCCAAGTGATTGGTATAGTGTTCAATTCAGATGCTGGTAGGTGTGACTTGGACGCATAGTGCTGGCAACTGTTGCATTTTTAGACTAGCTCTTGTGCTTCTTCCAGTGCACTTGGCCAATTAAATCCATGTCGGAATTCCTTGGCCACCAATGCCCTTGATGATGCATGGTGCCCACATTCTCCTTGGTGAATATCCAACAAGATTTCTTGGCCTTTCTCTAAACTTATGCAACGCTGCAGTACACTCGTCACACTTCTCTTGTACAGCTCCTTGTTGATTATGGTGTACGCTTTTGCCCTTCTTTCTGTTTGCCTTGCCAATATCTCATCATCTGGCAAAGTTCCATATTTTCAGTAGTTGAATATTGGCTGCGCCCATGTTGGTGTCAGTGGTGCCGGATCTTTTTCCCCATAAATTTCCATTGGCTCAGCCGACATATGTTCTACCGACATGACCTGAGGAGTCCCCGAGTGCGATTCGGCAACACCTGAGGTGAGCGGATTAGTTCCCGAGTGACTTGAACCTTCCCTTGAGTCAATGTCCATTGGCACAATGTCTGAATCTTGTGTTGCTGGGATGAATATTGACTCGGATTCTGGTGACGACTTGATCGATGGTTTCCTAAGATGTTCCAATGCTATTCCTAGTGGTATTGCTTGCCGAGATGAGCCTAACTTGGATAGTACATCAGTTGCCTCATTCTCTGATCTGGGTATGTGATGGAACTCACACCCGTCAAAGTATCTCAAATTTTTTTGTACATGGAAGCGATATAGTGCCATGTTTGCATCCAACGCGTCCCAATGCCTAGATACTTGTTGGATCACCAAGTCCGAATCACCAAAACATATGATCCTTTTGATGCCAATCTCTTTGGCCACTTTGATACCATGGGAAAGTGCTTCGTACTCGACAACATTATTGGAAGCAGCAAAATGGATCTGTAACACATACTTGAGTTGATCCCTCTTCGGCGATGTGAGCACTATCCCGGTGCCTAAACCCATTTTTGCCTTGGATCCGTCAAAATGCATCTTCCAGTAATTCGGATCTGGAAGGGGTGGTTAGTATTGCATCTCCATCCAATCCACGAAGAAATCTTCTACGGCTTGAGATTTAATTGCATCTCACCTATCATATTGTGGATTATATGGTGCTAGCTCTATGGCCCATTTTGCGACTCGACCACTGGCATCTTTGCTGCCCAATATTTTTGAGATAGGCGCCTCACATATTACCCGGATTGGGTGTTCTTGAAAATAATGTTTCAGCTTATTTGCTGCCATATATACCCCATATATCATTTTTTGGTAATGAGGGTAATTTTGCTTCGATATAGAGAGCACTTCACTCAAGTAATAAACTGGCCTTTGGACTGATTTTCCCTCTTCCTCACATTCAACCACTATTACTGCACTTACAACTCTGTTGGTTCCGGCGACATAGAGCAGCATTGTCTCTTTTGACAGTGGTGATGCTAATATTGGTGTTGTTGCCAACATCTTTTTGAGTTCATGGAAAGCGCTATCAGCTTGCTGTGTCCATGTGAATTTGTCTGATTTTTTCATCAGTTGATATAGTGGCAGGGCTTTTTCACCTAGCGACTAATAAACCTACTCAACGAAGCCAGGCATCTTGTGAACTTCTGGACATCGTTGAGGGTTTTTGGCAATTACATAATTTCGATGGCCCTGATCTTTGCCGGGTTAGCCTCAATTCCTCGGCTAGATACAAGAAATACGAGTAACTTGCCAGCCAGGACACCAAATGTGCATTTTCCGGGTTAAGTTTCATCCGGAATCTTCTTAAGTTTACGAATGTTTGATGCAAGTCCTCAATTAGAGTATGACTTTGCTTGGTTTTTATCACCACGTCATCGACGTATACTTGAACATTTTTGTCCAATTGATCTTGCAAGCACTTTTGCATGCCTCTTTGATATGTTGCACCTGCATTTCTCAATCCAAATGGCATAGTACGATAGAAATAAGCCCCATACGGGGTGATAAAAGTTGTCTTTATTTGATCATTCGGATTTAGTGGTATCTGGTGAAATCCAGAATACGCGTCCACAAATGACAACAACTCACACCCGACAGTATAATCTATGACCTGATCGATCCGTGGCAGGGGAAATGGATCTTTTGGACACGCCTTATTGAGGTTCGTGTAATCAATACACATGCGCCACACCACTGCCACGTTCGGGTCATCCTTTTTCCTCTCGACCAAGACTGGATTTGACAACCAATCTGGGTGCAGTACTTCCATGATGAATCCAGCGGCTAAGAGCCTGGCAATCTCGGCAGCTATCACTTTCCTCCTATCTTCAGTGAAGCGGAGGAGGGGTTGCTTCACCGGCTTGGCATCTGGCCTTACATGAAGAGAGTGCTCAGCCAGCTCCCTCGGAACTCCTTGCAAATCCTTTGTGGACCATGCAAAGATATCCTGATTCTCACGGAGGAAGCTAGTGAGCTCGCTTTCCTATTTGTCAGTTAGCCCAGCCCCAATGGTAACTGTGCGTTCTAGGAAAATCTCATCCACTTGTACCTTCTTGGTCTCTTTGGTGGCTTGGAATGATACATTGCCATGCGGATTAGTGAGTGCCTCCATGGACATTTGTGCTGATTTGGCAATGCTGCCACCTCCAACATTTGATGCTTTTCCTGTGCTATGACCAGTGACTCGGCCAGTGAAGATCCGGCTGAGGCATAAGAAATAGATATTTTGTAATCTACTTCGACTTTGATCACCCCACATGGACCTGGCAGTTTCATCTTTAAGTAAGAAATGTGATGAGTAGCCATAAACTTTTCCATAGTCGGTCTGCCGAGTAAGGCATGGTATGAACTGATCAGGTCGACCACCTCGAACTCTATGGCCTTGGTGTGACAATTCTCTATGTTGCCGAATAAGACGTCAACCCAAATCTTGCCAATTGGCTCACAGGACAATCCCGGCACAATGCCATGGAAAGTTGTCTTAGTCGGCTCCAGCATGTTCATGGTAATGCCTAACTTGAGCATGGTATCCTTGTACATGATGTTGATGCTACTGCCATCATCGATCAGTACCTTGGAAAATTTCACGTTGATATCAGGGCCCATGAAAGTTGGATCCAAGACTAGAGCATAACCACCTGGGGTTGGCATGATCTTGGGGTGATCCTTAATGCTCCAAGTTATTTCCATCTCAGACCAATGCATGTACTTTGGCATTGCCGGCATTGTGGCATTCACCTCCATCATTTGTCTCTGCTGACTCTTTTTGTCACTCGGCTCTGTGACAAAAAAAATAGCTCTGGTGATGTTCTCTGTACTCATTTCTGGTTTCATGGCCGACATGAGCGTCGTCACCTCTTGGATTGTGCACCTGGTGCACAGCTTCCCTTCTTTCTTGATTATGATACCTCGGCTTCCTGTTTTCGTATCTATTATCAGCTCCAACAGCTTGAGAATTTCCGCCTGTGAGTGGTGGAGGGGGGTGGTGGTAGCTGCTTACTCGATGAATCCACTCTATCTCCCTTCTGAAACCAAGTGCATTGTCTTGTTGTGTGATTTGCAGGCTTACTCCGACTAGGCATGTGAAATTTACACGGCTGGTCCAGCATCATTTCATAGGTATACTTCTGTCTGTCCTGATACATCTTTCTTTGTTCGTATGGCTTTTTGCCATCATTCTTTGGTATCCACTGCTCCTGCCCACTTGTCCTTTGAAGTTGGCTACTTCCAGCATCTGGATGATCCTGACTCACGGTCGCAACCTAATTCGAACCATATATGTAGTCTGGTCTTTCATCTCTTCTTTTGCTTCTATACTCAGCTCTATCCTGGCGCCTTTGTGACCCAGTAGCGTCACGATCCGAGTCTCAGTCATCCCGTCTGCCGACATGAGCAGGGGCTGAGTCGGATCTCCTAACGCATACGAGTCAACAATCCTTATTGTTTCTGCCAAGCTTGCCGGCATATCCCTTTGTAACCTTTGCCACAACACACTTCCATGTCTGCATCCTTGTGCAAACCAAGCGATAGCTTGTGACTCGATTACCCCTTCGCAAGAGTTATGCATTGTGCACCATCTCGTGAGGAATTCTCTGTCTGTCTCATTTGGCCTTTGCTTGCACATCACAAGCTGTTGTGGGCGATTCGGCCTCTTGTAAGTGCTCGTGAAATTTCTCACAAAAGCGTCCTGAAAATCGATCCAGCTGTTGATGCTTACGGGTGGCAAGTTATTCAGCCACACCCGCGCTGGTCCTTCTAACATTTGCGGCACATATCGTACTGCCCATCTTAAATTTCCCTACGCGATTTTCACAGCAGTTCCATAATCTATGAGCCAGTTTCTGTCTTTGTGCTTCCATCGTAAGTTTTTGTTCCTCTGGCCAGCTGAAAATTTGGTACCGGTGGCTCCTTTATGATCCTCGGGCCAAAGAACGATGGACCCTGTGGACCTTGCGAATCGATCAGTTCTGCCATCTTTATTCGATCAAGCTTTAGCCTTGCATCATCCGGTTGAAGGTTCCTGCCTCCGAGTCTGGCTCCCATTGCTTGGTATGCAAGATCCAAAAATTCATACCCGTCATTCACCATCGCCGAGTAACCATCATTGTATCTGTGTGCGTTCGGGTTAGCAGGTTGTTGTACTGCTTTTCCCGCGCTTTGATGTCTTCTTTCGGGTTGAGCTGGAGCATTATTCGGTGTTGTATTTCCTGTTGTAACATCCCTAAAATCATGATTTCAAGGATTGCATATCATTCATGCATGCACATAATTTTGAGATCATTTTCCAACTATTTTCAAGAAAACAGAAGCACATAGTGCTATTATTTTATGTGAGCAAACTTAAATCAAATGACCATCCTCAGTTGAGAGCATAAGTGTTTTAAACCAAGTTTTGTTGGCTTCCTTGTTGATTGGATTGAATGTGGAGTTTGGACAACAATTCATAGAACAAATGTGGTTTCAAAACCATTTTCAAAACATTTCCAAATCAAATGCTATGTCACTGTTTATTTTTATTTTATTCTAAATGACCAAGCTAATTCAAAGTAACCACTTGATTTTATGCCCAGAAGTGTGAATGTTGCACCCTACAAAATCCTGAAAAAGTTTGAATTCAAAAAGCTTTTGAAACCATTTGAAATTCATTCCAGAAATTCAAAACAGAAAAAGAAAAAGAGAAAGGAAATAGAAAAGGGCCTTGATCTTTTGGCCCAACCGAGAAAAAGCCCACTAAGCCCACCCGGGTTCCTCTCTCTCTCTCACTCATGACGCACCCATCGAGTGACGCAGACCCCACCCCTCTGTTTCTCTCGCAGACAACTGGGCCCCGTCCACGTCACCGTCTTCTTCCCCAAATCTCGCGAAGAACACGTCGCCGCGGGCCGTTGCTGGCGTTGATCACGCGGCGTAATTACCATTGAATCCGTAGGCGTTTCCTGTCGATCCCCTGCCTACTTAACCCCCTCTGCACCGCGAACATTTCCCCTCACTCAATTTCCTCTCCACGCCACCAGGCTGCCCGTAGTCTTGCCCATACCGCCGCAGCTCCAACGACCTCCGGCGTGCGATTCCGGTAAGATCCCGTCGCCCCTTGCTGTCTAAGTTTGCCAGAATGATCACGACAACCATACGCATCTTCTCACCCTATTGGTGCATGCTAGGACCGTCTGGAGACTCGCCAACGACGACGACCGCAAGTGCCTGACGCTTTCTTCTTCTCCGGCGATCGATTACGGTAAGCACTGAGCGCCCCTTGACCTCTCTCACATACGAATAGGTTCGCCTTGTCCTTGCGCAGCTACTGATGCCTCAGGTTGGTACTAGGAAGACCCAGAGCGGCAGCAACAACTTCGTCTGCAACCACCCGACGCCGTGCACGACTCCGATGAGCTCCAGCAGCCCACTCAGTGCGCCCCTTGCCAAGCCGCCGCCAGGTTGAGCATCAGCACGTCGCCACGGTTCTGGTAAGCCCCTCCGACGACCCTAGGACGACCTGTAGCGCCAGCGCCCGTAGGCGTAGCTTTCACCGCCAAGATGGCCGCCGCCCGCCGCTCAGTTTTGGTCGATTGATTCGTAGCCGTCAGATCTAGATCCAGCGCTTAGGATTAGTTCACTTAACGAACTGTAACGCGTTAGATCTGTCCGTGCATCTTTAGTTAAATCGTGCGGCTCCCGTTGATCGATCCGCCCGAACCGGTACGGGCCAATTAGAAACAGACGCGTGGCTAGGGTTTAGATTTAAAATAAGATTTGAATCTGATTAATGTTTGAATTTGATTTGGCTATAACTTTTGATCCCCACGTTAGAATTTGACAATTTTTATATCGTTGGAGTCAGGAGAGCAATATCTTTATAATTATGCAATGTGTTTAATGTTTCGCTTCTGTTAAAAAGGTTTTATTAGCAGAAACTTGTATAGGGATAATTTGAGTATATGAAATGTTTAGGAAATGATTTAGGGTTTACATAATTGTTGTTTGGCAAGTTTTTAACTTGTTAGTGAATCAGTACTGTATACTTGCTTTGTTGAGTTTTAAAAATCATCACATATCATCTTGCATGCATGCATATATTTTTGATTGTATATGTTTTGTGTGTAATTTGTTGCTACTATTCTTTGTGTAGATTTTGGTGCTAGTGATTGTGATTGTGAGGAGTGCTACTCTCCCAACTACCAAGGCAAGTGGTACTTCATGAATATTTTTATCCCATGTTTTATACTAAGCATTACAAAATATTTTGCTAAGTCTTGCATGATATTATTTTGCTTATATGCCATGTTGGGAAATCCTAGTAGTTGTAGAAATGCTAGGGAATTTCTAAGTTACGTTACTATCTATGCCATGCTTAGCCTAGCTAGTAACAAACAAGGGTTGGTGAAATATACATGCTATCATGAAAATATTTCTAAGTCTTTGGACTTGTGTTTTACCTAATAAAACAACTAAGTTAAAGAAACACCTGGGTGGAATGGAAGGATTGGTTTATGTTGAGTGGTTACACAAGGCCCATTTCCATGGTTTACCTTGTGTATCTCACTTGTGGTAAGCCAAGCAGGAACAAAGAGATTTTAGAGGCCAAGTGTTAAGAAGCTTCTAGTGTAGCCACTTGGCAATATGGGCTCTGCCTGGATCACATAGGTTGCTAGAACTTATCCATTTGGACAGTTGGTGGTAGTGGGATTGATAGGTTGGAGCGCGTCCATTTGGTCTAAGGGAAGGCTTCTGAAAGGTCTTGTCTTGGTGAAACCAAGTCTGGTGGGGAAAGTGCACAACCTCTGCAGATGGAAAAAACCTAAGTACTTATCCAAGTCCATGGCAATGGACAACTTGAGCATCAAGACATGGAAGCCATCAAGAATCTCCTCATCCCAATTTCTAAGTAAAATTTGTGGGTGAACAAGGGTGAAGGACCTCAATGTCTATTGGTGGTTCCTTGGGAAAAGTTTTGACAAAGAATAACTTAGTGATTTCAACTAATAGGCAAAACCTATTTTGAGCAAAGAAAGCCACGCTACACTTAGCCAAATTGCATATAGTATCTAGTCCACCTAAATTATACTAAGGTATCACTTGCCAATACTATTCCAATGTATTGACCCACTGTGGCTGTAACTTGTGATGTTGCAGGTTACTCTGATGATGATTAGGTGTCATGAGTCTACACTCAATATGTTTGCCTGTGGCACATGAAGATGAAGACTTATTTATTTACTTATTCAAACTCTTTTATTAGGCCTGTGGCCTTGGAGTTGTAAAGACTATGTTTATCTCTGGAATGACTATAATAAATGACCTTTGTATCTGTGTACTTCATCTTAAACTATGGATGCTAGCATTGATCCAGGGATTAGCATTGCAATCACAGGGATCCTTTTTCCTTTATAAAGGAGGGATCTTACAGATGGTATCGGAGCACTATGTTGCCTGTAGGATTATGACCCTAGGATTGGAAACCACTAAGGAAAAATTTTCAATTACTTCTACACTTGTCTATTCTTCTCGTAAACTTTTCTAATCTTCTTTCTCATCTCTATTTGTAGATGAACTCCATCAACGAAGTCGTAAGGAAAGGACCACTCATGAAAATGACTTTGGAGTGTGAGACAGAATTCCCCAAGGCTCTCAAGGACCTCATGGTTGCATTAGAGATACAAGGTGCAGCTGTGTACAAAGGTTTTCCTGTGATGGATGAAGGAGTGAAATACTGGTGGGTGCAACTTCACTTGTATAAAAACAAGGAAGACAACCACCAGGAAAAAGGATTCTGCATGTTCACCAATTCAGTGATGCACACTACATTCTTTGAATCAGCAAGGGATGCAGCTTGGAAGACCATCAAAGAACTTGGTGACAGAGTCAAGTGCAGAATGCTCAACCTCCAAAATGATCTAAAGGAAGAGAAGAAACATACCCAAGAGTTGGAAGCTACCAACCAAACCTTAAGAGGAGACATTATAGACTTAGTGATGGAGTCATGTGAGCAAGATAGGCTGATTGCTTCTAGAAACATTGTGTTAGCCAACAGATCCAGTGAGATAGGATTGTAAGCGTACTTCGTTAGTTGGACCACCACTTATCACCTTATTTTCCAAATGTTGCTTTAAAATAAGATTGAACCTTGGTTGTTGTAATGGTTTCATGTATGCATGACTTGTGTGTTTTGCTTTCCAAGGATATGTATGTGATGTTTTGCCTTACGTTGTAACTTGAATTGTGTTGTTCTAACTTTTCTATCTTATAAATAGATGCCTACTGTTACCATACGCACTGTTGAGGAGTTCCAGGTTACCCGCTTTGGTCCTCGTATCGTTGAGCTTACTACTTTGCTCAATCTCCTCCTTCCTACCATCATGGTGCTTCCCCTCACCAAGTTCGAGAGGAAAGACCTTTGGGGCTTCAAGGTCAACCAGCCCGGACGCCATACAGAGCCTACCATGGAGGCCATCGTCTTCAAGCTCATGCATGATGACAAGGAGAGAGGCCTTGAGGTAGTTATGCAGGATCTGATAGGACGTCTGCTAGGGAGACACTCCCGACAGGTTAGAGGTACCCACTTCCACGTCTTTGGAAGACGTGATGAGGATGGAGAGTCCATCGACTTCGAGGACGATTCGAGGGACACAGCAGAGCCGATTCGTCTATACCTCCAGGACTTAGAGTCTCTCATTAGGCACGTGGACACTGATAGGACCAACGTCATGCTCAACAATGACGAACTCCAGGTGCAGCTTCGCGAGAAGGACAAGCTCTTCGCGGAGCAAGATGAGATAGTCAAGGAGATGGAGGCGAAGTTCGAGAGCCAGGACAGGAAGTTCAAGAGTCAGGAGAAGCGAGTCCAGGATAGGAACAAGAAGATCCGGGACATGACTGAAGAACTGCAGTCCAAGGAATTCGAGCTCGAGCAACAGCAGACGGTGATTGAGAGGCTTCGTTCCCAGAAGAGGGCTCTCAAGGCCAAGATAGAGACCTTGACCACTAGTGTCGAGGAATACAAGACCGCGATGGAGAACGCAGGTCTTACCTTTGTCGAGGAGGAGGTTGATGCCGAGGAGTAGATTTGACTACTCATTTATCATTCATTATCATACTTGTCGTTGAGAACTTGTTATTTGACCATCCGACATGTGGATGGCTTGTTATTTGTGTGTGTTTTACTTTGCGAACTTATTATCTTGTTGTTGAACCTTTATCCTTTTTGTTGCATGATTTGTGTTTGTTATGTGATGTATTGTGCATGATATCATCTATGGGTATCTCATTCTTACCTCTATTGAACAAACCACATATGCCTCCTCGTCGTGCAAACCCCAACCCCAACAACAACAAAAACAACATCACTCCAGAAATGCAGCAAATGATGACCGCTCAGACTTAGCTAATGCAGATGATGACGACGTTCATCCAGAACCAAAACAACAACAACAACAACAACAACAACAACAACAACAACAACAACAACAACAACAACAACAACAACAACAACAATAATAACAACAACAACAACAATAACAACAACAACAACCCATCGGGTTTTGACATGCTTACCAGGTTCTTGAGATTGAGGCCAGCAAAATTCTCAGGAACGACTGATCCCATGGTGGCCAATGATTGGCTACGCTCCGTGAACAAGGACTTAGTAACTGTGGGTTGTACTGATGCTGAAAAGGGCAGATTTGTAGCACATTTGCTGGAAGGACCAGCCGCCACTTGGTGGGATAACTTCCAGATCACCACTCCCATCGAAGATGTGACCTGGGCTATCTTTGAGGATGGCTTTCTTACTGCTCATATCTCAGCTGGAGTGATGAGTTTGAAAAAGAAGGAGTTCCATAACCTGAAGCAGCGTCACTGCAGTGTGGCTGAATATATTGAGGAGTTCAACAATCTGGCGAGATATGCACCGGATGAAGTTGACACTGATGCTAAGAGGAAAGAAAAGTTCCTCGAAGGGTTAAATGATGAGCTTAATCTGCAGTTGGTTGTGGCCTATGTTCCCACTTATCAGTCTCTCTGTGACAAGGCTGCTATTTTGGAGAACAAAATAAAACAAGTTGAAAGCAGAAAGAGAAAGCACTCAGAAAAGCACAGCTCGGGATCATCACATAAACGTTCCCATTATGATGAGAGTGGAAGCTCAGGATCCCACAAGCATGGGAAATTCAACAAGCACCACAACCACAACCGTCATGACAACAAGCATCACCGTAGCCATGACAATGACAAGTACAAGAACCACAAGGGTGGATACAAGAGCCACCATAGTGGTAATGGAAGTGGAAGTGGAAGCCAGCCTGTCAAGAAAGACATAAGTCAGGTTGAATGCTTCAAGTGCAAGAAGATGGGGCATTATGCAAACGAATGCCTAGAAAAGAAAGTTGAAGGACCCAACAAGCCCAACCCTTTTCAGAAGGGACAAGTGAATCACATCAGTGTGGAGGAAGTCTATGAGGAGCCTGATGCTGTTGCTGGTAAGTTCAGACTCAATTCTATTCCAGCATTTGTTCTTTTTGATACTGGAGCATCGCATTCATTCATATCAAAAGAATTTGTTGATAGAAATGGGTTTCCAACTGAAAACATTGGGTGTCCAATAAAAGTTAGTTCTCCGGGAGGAGATATGATAGTAAGTCTTGGATGCCGGGATCTAGTAATAGAGTTTGGAAAGCATAAATTTCCAGTGAGTCTGGTAATCTTAGATTCCCAAGGACTGGACGTAATATTGGGAATGGATTGGATGGCTAAGTATGAAGGAGTACTAGATTGTGCTAATCGTACTGTTGCACTCACAACCCCGGAAAGAAAACGGATTAAATTCAAGTCCAACTTTGAATCAAAAGGAAGTAAGCTAAATTCTCTTAAGGGGGTTAGCATAGACAGTGTGCCAATTGTGAGTGAATATCCGGATGTGTTTCCGGAAGAATTGCCGGGAATGCCACCAGATAGAGATGTGGAGTTTCTTATAGATTTGGTACCAGGATCTGGACCAATAGCAAAGAGACCTTATAAAATGTCAGTTGATGAACTGAAAGAACTCAAGAAACAACTTGGAGAACAGTTGCAGAAAGGATTTATTCAACCAAGTTCTTCATCTTGGGGAGCCCCAGTTTTGTTCGTGGAGAAGAAAGATAGAAGTCAAAGGTTATGCATAGATTACCGTTCACTCAACAAGATAACTATCAAGAACAAATACCCTTTGCCTAGAATCAATGACTTGTTTGATCGGCTAGAAGGAGCTTGTGTGTTCTCAAAGATTGATCTCCGGTCAGGCTATTTTCAACTCAAGATAAGAGAACAAGACATACCTAAGACAACGTTCACTACAAGGTATGGATTGTATGAGTATACAGTAATTCCTTTTGGTTTGACCAATGCTCCAGCATACTTCATGAATATGATGAACAAGGTGTTCATGGAATTCCTTGACAAGTTTGTTGTCGTCTTCATCGATGACATTTTAGTATACTCCAAGAGCAAAGAAGAGCATGAAGGACATTTGCATTTGATACTTGAGAAGTTAAGAGAACATAAACTTTATGCCAAATTCAGCTAGTGTGAATTCTGGTTGAATGAAGTTGGATTTCTTGGACATGTTATGACAAAGGATGGTGTAGCAGTTGATCCTGCTAAAGTTTCAATTTATCGAATGGGAATCTCCCAAGTCCGTGAAAGAAGTTCGTAGTTTCCTTGGCTTAGCAGGTTACTACAGAAGGTTTATTGAGAATTTCTCCAAGGTAGCTAAACCCATGATGGAATTACTAAAGAAAGACAAGAAGTTTGCTTGGTCTAAAGGTTGTGAACTCAGCTTTCAGGAATTGAAGAAGAGACTTGTGACAGCACAAGTCTTGTGTTTTCCAGACTTGGAAAAAGCTTTCCAAGTATATTGTGATGCATCTCATCATGGTTTGGGTGCAGTACTTATGCAAGAAGGAAAATTTGTGGCGTATATCTCGAGAAAACTCAAAACTCATGAAGTGAACTACCCTACTCATGATTTAGAGTTAGCCTCTGTTGTCCATGCATTAAAAACATGGAGACACTATCTTTTGGGAAAACGTTGTGAAGTGTTTACAGATCACAAGAGTTTGAAGTATATCTTCACCCAGAAGGAAATTAATATGAGACAAAGAAGATGGTTAGAACTTATCAAGGACTATGACTTAAGTTTGCAATACCACCCCGGTAAAGCAAATGTTGTAGCAGATGCTCTAAGTCGTAAGGTTTTTATGAATGGCCTTACCAAAGGATAATTTCCAGATGATTTGTGTGCCCAATTCAGAAAACTCAGATTGGAGATTGTGCCTGAAGGACATCTCATTTCTTTGGATGTTCAACCCACTTTGTTGGACACGATCAAAGAAGCCCAGAAGATTGATAAAGAAATTGAAGAGATTAAAGAAAAGATTGGCAAAGGAAAAGCCAAAGGGTTCCATGAAGATGAACAGGGTACTTTATGGCATGGGAAACGTATCTGTGTTCCACAAGATCCGGAGCTGCGGAAACTAATTTTGCAGGAAGCACACAACTCACCGTATTCCATTCATCCGGGTAACACCAAAATGTACATGGACATGAAGGAAAGATTTTGGTGGAATAATCTCAAGAAGGACATCGCCGAACACATTGCTTTGTGTGATGTGTGTAGTAGAGTAAAAGCGGAACATCAGAAACCAGCAGGTTTGCTTCAACCACTACCTATTCCTGATTGGAAGTGGGACAAGATTGGTATGGATTTCATTACCGGATTACCAAGGACCCGGTCAGGATACGATTCTATTTGGGTAGTAGTGGATCGCCTAACTAAAGTGGCTCATTTCATACCCGTGAAGACAACCTACACAAGTGCTAAGTTAGCCAAGATCTACATGAGTATAATTGTATGTCTACATGGAGTGCCCAAGAGTATTGTGTCTGATAGGGGGACTCAATTCACCTCCCATTTTTGGAGACAGTTACATGAGTCATTGGGAACGAGGTTGGAATTCAGTACTGCTTTTCATCCTCAAACCGATGGACAGACCGAAAGGACTAATCAGATTCTTGAAGACATGTTGAGGGCATGTGCCCTAGACTATGGAGCCAGTTGGGATGAAAGTCTGCCTTATGCAGAATTTTCTTATAACAACAGCTATCAAGCCAGCATTGAGATGGCACCATTTGAATTTCTCTACGGAAGAAAGTGTACCACCCCATTGTTATGGAATGGTGTGGGAGAAAGAAGTTTATTCGGACCAGATCTCATCAAAGAAGCCGAAGAGAAGGTCAAGTTGGTCAAGGACAGGTTGAAGATAGCACAGTCCCGATAGAAAAGCTACACAGATCCTAAGCGTAGAGAAGTCACCTACGAAGTTGGTGATAGAGCCTATCTTAGAGTATCACCACTTCGTGGAGTGAAGAGATTCGGAGTCAAAGGAAAATTGGCACCAAGATATGTTGTACCATTCAAGATTCTGAGTCGTAAAGGAGAAGTTGCCTATGAAATAGAACTACCAGAATCTCTGTCTGCTGTCCATAATGTGTTTCATGTGAGTCAACTTAAGAAATGTCATCCAGAAATGGAAGAAACTTCTTTGAAGGATACTATACCTTTGGAGGAGGTTCAGTTGGAAAGTGATCTCACTTATGAAGAGAAGCCTATCAAGATTCTTGAGACTGCAGAAAGAGTCACACGGACCAAGACTATCAAGTTTTGTAAAGTGCAGTAGAATCATCATTCTGAAGAGGAAGCAACATGTGAAAGAGAAGATGATCTTCGGAAAGACCACCCTCACCTATTTGCTAGCCAATCCGAATATCGAGGGCGAGATTCACCTTAAGGGGGTTAGATTTGTAACATCCCTAAAATCATGATTTCAAGGATTGCATATCATTCATGCATGCATATAATTTTGAGATCATTTTCCAACTATTTTCAAGAAAACAGAAGCACATAGTGCTATTATTTTATGTGAGAAAACTTAAATCAAATGACCATCCTCAATTGAGAGCATAAGTGTTTTAAACCAAGTTTTGTTGGCTTCCTTGTTGATTTGATTGAATGTGGAGTTTGGACAAAAATTCATAGAACAAATGTGGTTTCAAAACCATTTTCAAAACATTTCCAAATCAAATGCTATGTCACTGTTTATTTTTATTTTATTCTAAATGGCCAAGCTAATTCAAAGTAACCACTTGATTTTATGCCCAGAAGTGTGAATGTTGCACCCTACAAAATCCTGAAAAAGTTTGAATTCAAAAAGCTTTTGAAACCATTTGAAATTCATTCCAGAAATTCAAAACAGAAAAAGAAAAAGAGAAATGAAATAGAAAAGGGCCAGCGCCAGTCTTTTGGCCCAACTGAGAAAGCAGCCCACTAAACCCACCCGGGTTCCCTCTCTCCCTCTCTCACTCGCAGAGGCACCCATCGAGTGAATGACGCCAGGAGCCCAACCCCCCTTTGTTTCTCTCGCAGACAACTGGGCCCCGTCCACGTCACCGTCGTCTTCCCCAAATCTCGCGAAGAACACGTCGCCGCGGGCCGTTGCTGGCGTTGATCACGCGTCGTAATTACCATTGAATCCGTAGGCGTTTCCTGTCGATCCCCTGCCTACTTAACCCCCTCTGCACCGCGAACATTTCCCCTCACTCAATTTCCTCTCCACGCCACCAGGCTGCCCGTAGTCTTGCCCATACCGCCGCAGCTCCGACGACCTTGATGCGATTCGGTAAGACCCGTCGCCTTCTGTCTAAGTTTGCCAGAATGATCACGACAACCATGCGCATCTTCTCACCCTATTGGTGCATGCTAGGACCGTCTGGAGACTCGCCAACGACGACGACCGCAAGTGCCTGACGCTTTCTTCTTCTCCGGCGATCGATTGCGGTAAGCACTGAGCGCCCCTTGACCTCTCTCGCATACGACTAGGTTCGCCTTGTCCTTGCACAGCTACTGATGCCTCTGGTTGGTACTAGGAAGACCCAGAGCGTCGGCAACAACTTCTGCAACCACCCGGCGTCAGTGCACGACTCGACGAGCTCAAAGCCAGCCTCCGTGCGCCCCTTGCCAAGCCGCCGCCAGGTTGAGCATCAGCACGTCGCCACGGTTCTGGTAAGCCCCTCCGACGACCCTAGGACGACCTGTAGCACCGCGCCGCCATAGGCAGAGCTCGCCGCCGCCAGTAGCCGCCGCCAGCGCCGCTCAGTTTTGGTCGATTGATTCGTAGCCGTCAGATCTAGATCCAGCGCGTAGGATTAGTTCACTTAACGAACCGTTACGCGTTAGATCTGGCCGTGCATCTTTAGTTAAATCGTGTGGCTCCCGTTGATTGATCCGCCCGAACCGGTACGGGCCAATTAGAAACAGATGCGTGGCTAGGGTTTATATTTAAGACAGGATTTGAATCTGATTAATGTTTGAATTTGATTTGGCTATAACTTTTGATCCCCACGTTAGAATTTGACAAATTTTATATCATTGGAATAAGGAGAGCAAGCTCTTTCTAATTATGCGATGTGTTTAATGTTTAGTTTCTGTTAAAAAGGTTTTATTTGCAGAAACTTGTGTAGGCATAATTTGAGTATATCAAATGTTTAGGAAATGATTTAGGGTTTAAATAATTGTTGTTTGGCAAGTTTTTAACTTGTTAGTGAATCAGTACTGTATACTTGCTTTGTTGAGTTTTAAAAATCATCACATATCATCTTGCATGCATGCATATATTTTTGATCGTATATGTTTTGTGTGTAATTTGTTGCTACTATTCTTTGTGTAGATTTTGGTGCTATTGATTGTGATTGTGAGGAGTGCTACTCTCCCAACTACCAAGGCAAGTGGTACTTCATGAATATTTTTATCCCATGTTTTATACTAAGCATTACAAAATATTTTGCTAAGTCTTGCATGATATTATTTTGCTTATATGCCATGTTGGGAAATCCTAGTAGTTGTAGAAATGCTAGGGAATTTCTAAGTTAAGTTACTATCTATGCCATGCTTATCCTAGCTAGTAGCAAACAAGGGTTGGTGAAATATACATGCTATCATGAAAATATTTCTAAGTCTTTGGACTTGTGTTTTACCTAATAAAACAACTAAGTTAAAGAAACACCTAGGTGGAATGGAAGGATTGGTTTATGTTGAGTGGTTAAACAAGGCCCATTTCCATGGTTTACCTTGTGTATCTCACTTGTGGTAAGCCACCCAGGAACAAAGAGATTTTAGAGGCCAAGTGTTAAGAAGCTTCTAGTGCAGCCACTTGGCAATATGGGCTCTGCCTGGATCACATAGGTTGCTAGAACTTAGCCATTTGGAAAGTTGGTGGTAGTGGGATTGATAGGTTGGAGCGCGTCCATTTGGCCTAAGGGAAGGCTTCTGAAAGGTCCTGTCTTGGTGAAACCAAGTCTGGTGGGGAAAGTGCACAACCTCTGCAGATGGAAAAAACCTAAGTACTTAGCCAAGTCCATGGCAATGGACAACTTGAGCATCAAGACATGGAAGCCATCAAGAATATCCTCATCCCAATTTCTAAGTAAAATTTGTGGGTGAACAAGGGTGAAGACCTCAATGTCTATTGGTGGTTCCTTGGGAAAAGTTTTGACAAAGAAAAACTTAGTGATTTCAACTAATAGGCAAAACCTATTTTGAGCAAAGCAAGCCAGGCTACACTTAGCCAAATTGCATATAGTATCTAGTCCACCTAAATTATACTAAGGTATCACTTGCCAATACTATTCCAATGTATTGACCCACTATGGCTGTAACTTGTGATGTTGCAGGTTACTCTGATGAGGATTAGGTGTCATGAGTCTACACTCAACATGTTTTCCTGTGGCACATGAAGATGAAGACTTTTATTTATTTACTTATTCAAACTCTTGTATTAGGCCTGTGGCCTTGGAGTTGTAAAGACTATGTTTATCTCTGGAATGACTGTAATAAATGACCTTTGTATCTGTGTACTTCATATTAAATTGTGGATGCTTACATTGATCCAGGGACTAGCATTGCAATCATAGGGATCCTTTTTCCTTTATAAAGGAGGGATCTTACACCTGTTCCTGCCGAGTGAGCTCCACGCCTAGGCTGAGGCGCAAAAAATTTCCCTCCATTGTCATTCCTTTGTCCTGCTTGCCTCTCTCGGCCTGCATTTTCCTGGTTCTCATTTCCTTGTACATTGTTCCTTCTCATTCCCTGTGCATGCGCCTGGTTTCCTTGAGCCATTATCGGGTCATAAGTGATCATTTGCTTGTTCCTCCCTGAACCCACACTCTTTTCTTTTCTTTGTCTCGGCGCCACTCCGGGTGAGGAAGCTATATGACCTGCTGAACTTGCCGGGATAGGAGTTGCCGAGTGAACCAGCTGCGATCTCCCTGCTATACCTAGATTCTCCCTATAGTATGCCTCATTCAGCATTCCTGCTGCTCTCACCAGTTCATTGACTCGCTCTTTTTGCCTTTTCTTTGCTTCACCCGTCAAATGGGGTAGCTCTGCCATTGCTGCTTCTGCGGCTCTCAGGTTAGCTGCTGCTATATTGTATGTCGGTCGCATGGCTGTTTCATTGTTGTTCTCTGGCGTTAACTTCGACGTTGCATCCGCCAGATCCTCGTTGAGGTTTCTTCCCCTTAATCTTGTTGCATCAAGCCGGGTCTTCGCGTCCTTGACTCGGTTTGCCGAGTTGAGCTCTCGGATTGTGATATCCACATCTTGTTGTAATTGGCTAACTCCTTTGCTTTCTCCAGGACCTTTATCCTGGCCTACTCCAACTCGGCCTGCACACGTGCCGGATCAACTGTTTGTGCTACTGGCTCTGCCAACTTGTCTATTGTGTCTTGCGGCTCTTTGGCTCTCTTACTTCTAGCTATGTTCTCTGGCTTTTCTAGTGGTGCTTTTGCTATTCTTGCAGCTCTTGGCGTTTCCTCTTGATTTACTCCCTCAGGATCCTCATTCACTACAGGAGCTACTGGAGGTGCTGCTGGGTTAGGAGCTGTCATCATTACCTCAATGGAGACGAGCTGATGCAGCTTTCCTGCGACAGGAACCGCAGGTGGATCCGGCGCTAGAACGACGCGCTCCGGATACGCGCGCTCCACACGCACCGCGACATAGACCTGGTGCTCACTGAAATTGACGAAGCGACCGCCCCTAGGGAACGTCTTGGTCCCGAAGCACCCCGCGTTGTCGCTGACGAATTTGAGCGCTCCAAACCTCTGGATGAGGCCAGAGTAGACGCTCTCGACGGTCTTGACAATGATGTTGCCCATCCGGATGAAGACTCCATCAAACACCTGCTTCTGCCTCACGGTGGGCGCCAACTGTCGTGGTGGTGTCACGGCAGATGCCATGAGTAGGCTTAAGTTGGGGGCCAAATGGGTGTGGTCACCGGGGAGGGTGTGCACGGTCTTGAGATGCACGAAGAACAAGATGAACTCTCCACACTTAGGAGTTTTATTGATGCTAGTGGTTTTACAAGTGCTCCTAGAGCTGTATGAACTAGGGTTCAGTTCACTAATTCCTTACTAGGTCCAACCTCCTCTAACTATAGCTATGACATTCCTTATATAGGCGATGCTAGCTAGGTTACACCCCTTTGGGTTCTAGGGTTACTGTTTGGATCTTGGTCCCTACTGAGTGGGCTGGGTCATGGGCTTGTCCTAAGCCGAGTGGCCCAGTCCATCAAGCTAGACAGCTAACGGTCTTCAGGTACGTCGCCTCCAGTTCCTTTGGCGTCACGCAGTAACTTTGTATGTCAGCCCTTGCTTTAGGCGTCACCCGGCTCCTTTAGTCACTCGGTGTCGCCCTTCTCTTTTGACCATGCTTTACCGTGGTCCCTCCTAAATCTCACTCGAAAAGGTGCCACACGTCCTATGTGACTCGGCCCTTCCTCGTGAGACTCAGCTCGTTGGTTCCTACACGATTAACATATTTGTCCTATACGGTCCGACATAGTTTCTATGTTGCATGCTTACGACCTTCTCACCCGGCCTTCCTTACTCGGCCTAGTTCTTTCTTCACTCGGCGTAAGCCAAGATGGGTCGTGTTTTACCCCTTGTGACGCTACCGAGGGTTATCGCCCCGATATCCATGTTGTCCTCTTGAGCTTGATAGCTTTTTCCACCACTCCAATGCTTGCGACGGTAGCGCGGGTGTCCGGTTGCTTGTCCTCCTCCATGTCTCCTTCATAACATACCAAAATCTCCTCCTCCTTGGGTTTATGAGGACCGTCTTCCTCGGGCTTCTTGCCTTTGTCATTGGCGGAGACCATGGATCTCTAAACTTGAGAAGATTTCCTGACATAAACAAATCAAAATGAAAACACGACGAGAACACGATGCACGAACCTCGGGGGATCCCTGGGTTATATATTGCAAGGTTTCAATGCATAAGGAAGGTACTAACACAGAAACGAGGCGAAGACGGAGTTCGGGGGTGGCCCACCCCCTCCAGGCGCAGCCAGGATGGGCCCGCGCCTAGGGTGGGTTTGTCCACCCCGGACTCCGTTTCCTATTTTGTTTTGTCTCATAACTTCCCTTATGTATTAAAAAACATCAAAAATATAAAAATATTGGGGTTTCACGAACCTTCTGTTTTCACTACTTTTACCTATTCAAAAGATGAACACTGCATACTCCTTTTCTCCTTCCCCTAGTAATTTCCTTCATACAAAACCCTTGCACAAACTCAATGACAACATTAGTGTAAGCAAAAACAATAAACCTTTGGGTACACATTTCAACTGAAACCCATCAAAACAAAAGCTTCTGTAAGAGGCAAATGCAAATGATGGCAGAAATCTGTGAAAACAGACCAGCACGTAAAGATTGATTTTTTCGAAAACCTTCTGTTGCTCAAATCAAAAAGTGCAAAACTATTTAAAGTTGGGCAATAACTTGGAGAACAATCTCAGAAAAATATATCTCCATCTGACGTACTGAGATCCCTCACAAATTTTTACAATACATCACAAAAATCTGTCCCAAGACAACCAGTTTTCACAACTCCTCTACTTCACAAAAGTAGTTAAACTTGACACACAAACCAAAACAAAAAGGATAAGGAGCGGTTATTACTTAAGTAATAACTTCCAAGACTCAACCAAACTCTTGGGTTATCTCCCAACAAGTAATTTTCTTTTATGCCTTTAAGTTAGGCTTGAAACTTTCAAAGATGCTCACTTAGGAGATATATATCTGAAGTGAAAGAGAGCATCAAGAAGCAAATAACCAACACACTTGAGTCTAACCCACTTCCTATGCATGGGGGTATCATGAGAAAACAAATTGTTGAAACAAAAAGCCACAAAGATAGGAAGATAAAACAAATGCAACTTCAAAGCTTTCAACATAAAACGGGGAAACTTAATATTATTGAGATCCATAAAACCATGTTTCCCTCTCTCATAATAACTCTGAGTAGCACTTTGAATAAACTCGACAATATAACTGTCACAGGAAACAACTCTACCATCAAAATGAGCATACTTACAGTCACCAAAGAGACGTCCAAGGTCATAAACCGGATCAATAGAAGCAAGTTGTTCCATCTTGAAATCTTTATTAGGAAAGCTGTTTTCACAAGGAGCTTTAGAAAATTTGGAAAAGTTAAACTCATAAGAATCTCCATAAAACTTAGTTAAAACTTTTTCCTTCTTACAATCTATAGTAGCTCCACAAGTGTTCAAGAAAGGTCTACTAAAAATGATAGGATAAGTTTTGCTAGCTGCTGAATTAAGCACTAGAAAATCAGCAGGATATTTAATCTTACCACAAAGTACCACATCTCTTATGATACCAATAGGGCAAATTGTTTCCTTGTTAGCAAGGTGAATAACCACATCAATGTCCTCAAGCTCACAAGGACCAATCTCATGCATAATTTCCCTGTAATCTCATAAGGAATAACACTAGAACTAGCACCAATATCACATAAACCATAGTAGCAATGATCATCAATTTTAACAGAAAGCACAAGAACACTAGATTTTCTAGCTTTACTAGCATGAGAGATAATATTAGAAGCGTCTTCACAGAAGACAATGTGCTCATCCTCTATATTTCTAGCGTCAAGATCTTTCACAATAGCTACCATAGGTTCAATATTCAATTGCTCAACAGGCTCCACAGTCTTCTTTGCACTTTTGTTATTTGCACTAATAATCATAGAATACTCCTTTACCTTAGCTGGGAAAGGAACTTTCTCAACATAAGGTTCAGGCACAATATGATTAGTAGTACAAACTTCAGTACTTCTAAAAGGAACATGACTAACATCTTTATAAGGAGCATGGTACTTATTCCACTTCTTCTTGGGAATTTCTATGTAAGAGGCAAAGGCCTTAAAACAGTTGGCAATACTTTGGGAATCAAGACCAAACTCATTACTAATATCACGGAAGTCATCAGTTCCCATAAAAGACATAATACATTCATAATCATAGTTTATACCTGATTTTCTTCCTTTGTCATTCTCCCAACCTTCAGCGTTATCTTGAATACGGTCTAGTAGATCCCATTTAGCTTCTTCCTTCATACGTGTGAATGATCCAGCACGAGAAGCATCTAGTAAATCTTTAACATGAAGAGAAAGCCTAGCATAAAATTTATTGAGAATAATATTGTAATGGAGTTCATGAATAGGACATTTAAGCATTAGTAACTTCAATCTCCCCCAAGCTTGAGCTAAACTTTCTCCATCAAGATGCCAAAAGTTATATATAAGATTTCTATCCTTATGAATCTCACTGGGAGGATAAAATTTAGAGTAAAATAGAGATGACATATCCTCACATTCCATGGATTGTCCATTCTTCAGTAGATTATACCATTCTTCATCTCTCCCTTTCAAGGATATGGAGAGTAACTTCTTCTTCACATGTTCAGTTGTGATACCTGCAAACTTAAACAACCCGCATAATTCATGGATAAAAAGCAAGTGATCACCAGGATGGACAGTTACATCCCCTAAATAATAATTAGCCATAACACGATCAACAATACTTATAGGTATCTTAAAAGGATCTATCTCAACAGGTGGTCGTTCATCTACTACCCTAGCAGTGGTAGTAGTTTTCCCAAACAGAAAACCAAGTGGGTTATCCATTTTGGAAACAAATTAATCAAGCAGTAACAAAAGCAATACTCACAGTAAAAGTTTCCCTTACCAGTTCCACTCTTCAATAGCGCTTCACTCCCCGGCAACGGCGCCAGAAAATAGTCTTGATGACCCACAAGTATAGGGGGTGTATCGTAGTACTTTCGATGAATAGGAGTGTCGATCCCAACGAGGAGCAGAAGGTGCTGAACAATGGTATGGAGCAGGAACTCTCTGCAAATACTTAACAAATGGATTTTTAGTGGTTTTCTGATAAGGCATCAAAACTAAGTGCAAGTAATAAAGAACAAACGCAGCAAGTGGCCCAATCCTTTCTTAGCAAAGGACAAGACGGTGGAAATACTTATAATGACCAAACGTTCTTGAGGGCACATGGGAATTCTTTCAAGTGCTTTCGCTTCAAACACTACTAGAGAAAAGGCTATAGGAGACATGCTTATGCGAGGAACATTTAGACCATATGCGCCTCCTATAAAATAGGCGAGGCACACTCCTTCTCCATGCGCCTCTAGTATAAAAATAGGCGAGGCGCATATGACAAGAATGCGCCTCCTATAATCCCTGTACAGACAGAATCTAGCAGCCCCATATTATGCGAGGCGCATTCTAGTCATATGCGCCTCCTATATATCAGATAGGCGAGGCGCATATGGACAGAATGCGCCTCGCATAATCTGTGTGGGCCCGCGTGTTGGTAGGTGCACGACATGCGAGGCATATGGCTATATCGCCTCCTATATTTGATAATATCGAGCGCATATGGCCATATGCGCCGCCTCAAGTAACTCCCTGCGGGCCCAGGCGGTGGTAGGTGGCCGCATGTAGGCGCGCATATTGCTATATGCGCCTCCTATAGTTTGAATTATAGGAGGCGCATATTGTGCAATATATGCCTCGCATAACCTGGCACCACTTTTTTCCAGCTTTTTGCAGATGGAGGCAACTACCACCCCACTCACTTGTGTCACTTCTTCCTCCTCCACCAAGACAAATCTGGTCGCCCCCCTCCTCCTCCCCACCTCATTTCCCCCATTGATTCACCATAGAAGCTTGCTCAACATCCATTGGTTGACACCCATATGTAAGTGAAGTCTCTTGCTCCTCTAGATCTACAACATGTCCATTTACTTCTCCTCCGGCTCTCTTGCACAAGTCGATGTTGGAGGAAGCGTGAAGGCGTTGCTTGCATGTATGCGCGTTGTCGGAGACACCGACTATATGATTGTGTTGTGGTGCTACTTTTTGTGCAGGGATTTCATTTGAGATGCCAATGTTTCGCCGGAATGTCGATTTATTTCTTTTCCGGCGAATTTCTGGCACTCGCGGATGTCCTCTTTTTAGGGGAGGTCATGCCGAATTTTTTCGGCGATCCACGTCCATATATGCTCTAATTATTCTCTTGCTCTTTGTACCACGCAGGCGGCCATGGTCCGACCACTGATCAACAAAGCCCGCATGGATAGGTGGATGACATGCGCGAGGGCCGACATGGAACGTGCAAACAAGACAGAGATAAGATGTCCATGTCGGGACTGCAAGCTGATTTATCTAATAAGGCATGATTCCGGAATGCTGGAGTCGCACCTGCTTCGACGTAGTTTCATGGATGGCTACAGTCGATGGATACGTGATGACGAATATGATGATGAGGATGTCAATAATGGTGAAGATCAAGATGCCAGTGATGATCACGAAGATCAAGACGCCAGTCACGATCACAAAGATCAGGGTGGTGGCACTGGACATGGACACGAAGATGATCAAGGTGGCGTCAAGAATGTACACGAAGATGATCAAGGTGGTGCCGACCATGATTCAAGCTGGTTGCGAGACCCTCATGTCCAAGATCTGCTTCTCAAGGAGACGAGTAACGCCAGAGCCGCCGGTAGAGAGAAGGCTAAACTAGAGCAAATGGAGAAAGACGCGGTCACTCCATTGTTTGACGGATGCAACGACGGGGATACCCATCTAAATGTAACGCTTAGGGTTCTGGAGATGAAGGCGAAACACAAAATGACCGACGAATGTTTCGACGACAACATTGTATTCTGGCACGATATTCTTCCCAAGAAGGGGAACACATGTCCGACTAGTATCGCTGAGGCGAAGAAAGTCGTGTGCCCTCTCAATCTACCGCACGTGAAATACCACGTCTGCATAAATGATTGCATCATCTCCGGGCGAGGGCGAGAAGACCACGTGTCCGGTGTGCAAGACCTCTCGATACAAGAGAGGGACCAAGAAAGCTCCTAGGAAGGTGGTGTGGTACTTTCCTCTAACTCCTCGTTTGCAGTGGTATTTCGTAGACCCTAAGGAAGCACAGCTCATGCGCTGGCACGCGGAAAGAAAGAGGCCGGAAGACGATGATCCGGAGAAGGAGGAAATGTTGAGGCACCCTTCGGATGCTTTCTAGTGGAAGGCGTTGGACCTCCAATATTACCAACATTTTGGGAAAGAGTCAAGGAACCTCAGGCTGGGCATGAGCACTGACGGACTCAATCCGTTTGGAAGCCAGAGCAGCACACACAACACCTGGCCCGTGTTTGTATGGATCTACAACCTCCCCCCTGGTTGTGCATGAAGAAGAAGTACGTAACCATGAGTATGCTCGTTCAAGGGCCAAAACAACCTGGTACAGACATCAATATGTATCTCACGTTGTTGAAAGAGGAGTTGGCCACGTTATGGGAAGAAGGAGCCCGTACATGGGATGCCTCGAGACAAGAGTACTTTGACATGAGAGCGGCGATGATCACGATGGTGAAAGACTATCCCGGTTACGGATACTTCTCGGGGCAGGTGGTCCAAGGATTTTATGGGTGCGTTAGGTGCAAGGACAATACAACGTACCGCCAGCTACAGAAAGATCCCGGGTCCGGGAAAACCGTGTTCCTTGGGGCTCGGAGGTGGCTTCCCAAGAATCACGCCTGGGAAAGCTAGGACATCTGTTCGATGGGACGATCGAGCTCCGAGGAATCCCACACCAGAAGAGTGGCGCGGAAATCTACAAGCTGTTGAATAACTGGAAGGAGTGCCCTGCGCCAGAAACACCAGAAGAAGCTTGAGTCGTTCTTTGAAGGTATGGAAGGCGAGTCTGTTTTACGGGACTTGCCATACTGGAAGATCCTCCGCGTGCCTCATAGCCTTGATCTCATGCATATCACGAAGAACGTGGGCGAGAGTCTTCTTGCCACCCTCCTTAACACCGACAAGACCAAAGATGGGCCGAAGGCAAGGAACGACTTGAAGCATATGGGTATCAGGGATGAACTTCAACCACCACCTAGCGATGATGAGGAGGAGGACGAGGTGGAGGAGACAGAAACACAGAATAGCCGTCGTCGCAAGGGGAAAAAGGTTAAGAAGGGAGAGGTCAAGCTCAAGGCCTCATGCTTCACTCTGAGTAAGAAGGAGGCCATACAGTTTATGAAGTGCCTCCTCGGAGTCAAGACCCTTTATGAAGTGCCTCCTCGGAGTCAAAGTTTGTTGCACTAGTATGGGAATTCTCACGACTACTTATAAGGTATCATCTCCCTCGAATTTCGGGTTCCTTTACATAAAGGGTCAACTGTGAGGCAGTCACCTGGAGGAATTGCGAACTGCCCTCAGGAGAAGTCAGGCGATACTATGAGCCCCTCATTGAAAGTTCCCCTTCTCAAGGAGTCGGTAGGCACTCCAGTTGGTCTGTGGATCCATACATCCCGGTGTTGAGGGGAACAACTCATAGGGTAGGGCCTATACTAGAGTGGCATCCAGAGAGTCTTGACCGGTTACTCGACCCACGATCGGTGTAGATCAGGGCAGGGTCATCGGATGATGTGGTTAAAGTGTACAACCTATGTAGAGTGTAATCTATTTGAATAGATGAGTCCTCGGTCATGAACGGTTGGTAAGGTTGCTATAGAGCGGTGCTGGTTTTGTTTTCAAAAAGGACTTCAGAAAAGCAATGGCTTGAAAAGGTTTTGACCATGGGATGGTCGGAAAAAGGAGGAAGGAGTTTGGTTGTGGGATGGCCAAAAGGAAAGACAAAGGGGTGACCCAATCCTAGTATTTTACAAAACTTTTCAAAAGGTTTCCAAAAATTTTTATAAAAGTTTTCAACAAAGATATAAATACATGCTATATCTACAAGAGAAACTATTTTATAAAAGAACCCCTTATGGATCCTTCCTACTACCCTAGCCATATTACATATCCTTTATTATTGTTCTCTTAAGGTGGTTTACGAGTACATTCAACATACTCACCGGCATTTTCCTGGCTATTTACTTGGCCAAATTTTCAGAAGATCGAGAAACGATGAAGAAGATAACGTATATGCAAGCTAGGTTGTCTCCCAGTCAGTTGACTGTAGGTTAAGGCATAACATGGGCTATGCGACTGAAGACTTCCACTATTATGTTGTAATCGCCATAATGGCCATATTGTAAGTTTTGTAATCGTTATTTTATGGATGTTGTAATGATACTAGTCGGTTATGCGCATGACTCACAGATCATGGGAACATAAATTGTATGCATAACAGGGATTCGCGGACCGTAAATACGGGGTCCCACAGACTTGGTATCAGAGCCATCCTTATTGTAGGAGACCTTAGTTAGCATGGACGTTAGACAGGACAACCACTATTATTGGAGAACACCCGGCTTTCGGAAATTATTTTCTCAAAAGCTTTTTGAAGGACTTCTTATTTTACCTTCTCCGACTTCAACTATTTGAAAATGGCTTACTCTATCTCTCGTCAACCTTCAAATGTGCCATTTTCAAAAACAAAGTACGACTTTGAAACCATGAATCACGAGATGAAGAGAAGCAAAGACAAGCAAACCAAAGAAGCTACCAACGACGAAAGACACTACAAGATCGCCCTACCAACAGAATCCTTCTTTGCGTACAATGGATCTAGTGCGGCATCAACGACCTGATACGTCGGAAACGTATCTATAATTTTTGATGTTCCATGCTTGTTTAGTATCTACTTTGCTTTGCTTTGTCCACACTTTGAGGTGTTTTTATATGTATTCTGGTACTAACCTATTAAAAAGTTTCCACAGTGCCAGTTGCCTGTTTTCTGCTATTTTTTGTTCCAGAAAATCTAGTAAGGAAATATTCTCGGAATTGTACGGGAAAAAAGCCAAAGTCAATATTTCACCGAGGAGAACACGAAGTCCAGAGGAGAGACGGAGGGGAGCCATAGGGCGGCTGCACCCCCCACGTGCGGGCCCACCCAAGGTCGCGCCTGGGCAGGGTGTGGGCCCCCTGGTCGCCTCCCAGCCTCGCCTCTTTGCCTATAAGAAGCCCCTGATGCCTAAACCCTCATCACCCGATGAATATTCCATGAAACTGTCTGTATCCACTGCCACCATCGTCCCTAGATCGGGGGGATCTGAAGCTCTTCTCGGCACCCTGCTGGAGGGAAGATCATCCCAGAGGCCTTCTTCTTCATCATTATAGCCTCCGGGTCCATGTAGTAGCTAGATGGTTGTATCTCCTCCTTTGTGCTTTCATGTCTAGATCTTGTGAGCTCCGTTCATGATCAAGATCTCATCTATTTGTAATCATGCATGTTGTGTTTGCGGGGATCCGATGGATATTGAGATTACTATGTCAAATTGATTAATGGTTTTGTCTTATTGATTCTATCATGTCTGTGTTGTTTGTGATCTTCGATGCTCTCCGTTGTTAGTAGCTATCTTGGACAAGTAGTTGCTAGTGACTCCAAGAGGGGGTATTTATGCTCGATAGTGGGTTCATTCCTCTATTTAATCTAAGGGAAGTGACAGAAATCTATAAGGTTGTAGATGTGATGTTGCCACTAGGGAGAAAACAATGGTCTCTTGTTCATGGAACAAGTGGATTGTTTACATTACACACTTTGCTTAAAGCAGTTGTCTGTTGCTTGCAACTTAATACTGGAGGGGGTTCGGATGATAACCGAAAGGTGTACTTCTAGTCATAGATGCAGTTGGATGGCGGTCTATGTATCTTGTTGTATTGCCCAATCGAATCTCATAAGATCATGATGTCTAGTATTGCATTGTTATGCCTTGCTCAGTCCTGTAAATTGCCATGTTGTAATTTGTTTACCCTTCATGCCATGTTTGTTTATCTAAGGAAAAAACCTCTAGTGAACTATGGACCCCAGTACAATCTTTACCATTTATACATCCTCCACTGTTACTGTTTACTTTCTGCAAACCACTGTTACCTTCCACACCATACATTTAATCCTTTGTTACCTTCCACACAATACAATTAATACTTTGTTTACCATGCATGTCATGTTTGTTTATCTAAGGAGAACACCTCTAGTGAACTATGGACCCTGGTCCAATCTTTACAATTGATACATACTCCACTATTACTATTTACTTCCTGCAAACCACTGTTACCTTACACACCATACAGTTAATCCTTTGTTACAGCAAACCGGTGAGATTGACAACCTCACTGTTCATTGGGGAAAAGTCTTGAGTTTGTGTTGTGCAGGTCTCCAAGTTGCTTGCAACACCTTTGAGTCATTTCCTTCCTCCTACTGATTCAATAACCTTGGTTTCTTACAAAGGTAAAACTTGTTGATGTGCTGCATCACACCTTCCTCTTGGGGTTTCCCTACGAAGCGCTTTCACGTTGATATAGCGCTGCCATCAAGCTCTTTTCTGGAGCTGTTGTCGGGGAGGCTAAGGACGTCTTCACAAGGGGAGTCCTCCACAACCTTTATCTTTACTTTGTTTTTGTTTTCCTTAGTTTCTTTTTCTTGGTTTTGTTTGCCTCTTTTTATCAAAAACTCCAAAAAAATAGTTTAGTTTGGTTTGTTTTCTCTTATCAAAATCGCAAAAAAATTAGTTCCTACTCTAGTTGATGGTCTGTTATTCCCTTGCTTTGTCATCCTTTCTATCAATGGATGGTTTCTTTGAAACTAGTTCTTATTGGCAAGGTGGGTTCACGGAAGAAGAAAAGTATTATTATAAGGAACACCATTTGTCACAAAAAGGGAAACACTTATGGGATAAAATTGATAAATTGAATACTATTGCTAGAGAGGTGTGCTCTACTTATAATGTTACTTATTGCTTTGATAAATCTTGTTGCTGTAGGAGGTATAAACACCTACCTTTTCAATGTGCGTATAATGATGATGTTACCATATCTTCTTATGTTAAAGGAAATTATGACTTTTATGATGTGGAACGAATTGAAGAATTCATTGCTTTCAAGGGTGCATTTGAACTTTCTAGTTTGCTTGAAAATACTGATGATGCACCTTATGAATATGAGGTTTATGAGATACTTAAATTTTGCTTTGATAATTACAAGGAATAAAATGGCTATATTCTTGAATATTTTAATAGGTGCTTTCCACAAATGGAAGAGACTAATGCCTTGAAGGATCCTATGGAAGAAGAAATTGTTGAAACTGGAAGCTCATTAGATGAAAAAGAGGAGGAGAGTGATGAACAAAAGGAGGAAGAATGGATTATCTACCATGCCTACCTTCTAATGAGAGTAACTCTTTATCCCTTACATTATTTGATTGTTCCCCATGCTTACCAAAGGAGGATGAATGTTATGTTCCTGTGGATCTTTTTGAAATATCTACTTTGGGTAAAACCTATGAAGGTTTTAATCCCACTATTTTTGAGCTTGATAGAAATTATGTGTTTCTAGATCATGAAAAGCATGCTTTATGTGATATCTATATTGTTGAGTTTATTCATGAGGCTAATGAAAATTATTATGAGAGAGGAAAATATGGTTGTAGAAGTTTCATGGTACTAAAACACCTCTCTATGTGCTGAAAGTTTTGAAGTTACTCTTGTTTCATCTTCCTATGCCTGTCACTTTGTTCTTTGTAAGTTTATTTGCATACAAGATTCCTATGCATAGGAAGTGGGTTAGACTTAAATGTGTTTTGAATTTGCTTCTTGATGCTCTCTTCTGCTCCAATTCATATTTCTTATGTGAGCATCTTCTCAAACTATCAAGCCTAACTTAAAGGCGTTAAAGAAAAGTACTTGTTGGGAGATAACCCAAGAGTTTTCTTAAGTCTTGGAAGTTATTACTTCAGTAATGACATCTCCTTATCCTTTTTGTTTGCTTTTTGTGCCAAGAATGACCTCTAATGAGAGGGAAGTAAGATTTGGGGAGTTGCTGTCCCAAAACAGATTTCTGTGCTCCACCATAAAAATTAGTGAGGAGTATCTGTAAGTTAGATTGAGCTGAAAATGTACGAATAAATCCCCCAGTATGTTAGATAACTTTCATTAGTTCAACACTTTTTTATTTGAGCAACAGAAGGTCTTCGAAAAAATCGGTTTCTACCTGCTGGTCTGTTTTGACAGATTTCTGTCATTACTTGCATTTGCTTCTTAATGATACCTTTTTGGGTTCTTTTTGGGAAATTGAGATTTTGAAGGAGTTGCTACAGTAGCTTGTGTTTTTAGTGAAACCTTTTGATTTTCTAAAGCTAAACCCAAGGGTCTATTATCTTTTGAATACACTAATGTTGCTAATGAAGATTGTGTGAAGTTTTGTATGAAGGAAAAATTTCAGGTGTAGAGAGAGAATGATGTAATGAGATGAAGAATGGACAAAGGCTCAAGCTTGGGGATGCCACCCCGGTGTCACCCAAGAAATATCCAAGAGGTACAAGCGTCAAAGCTTGGGGATTCCCAAGGCATCCCCTTCTTCATCAATAAAAAGCTCAGGACTTTCTAGACACTTCGTTTTTATTGTCTCATGCACTGTTGTGTTGTTCTTGGAGCGTATTAGTTTTCGTTTGCTTTGCTTAGTTTGATTCAATAAAGTAGTTTGGACCCCCATTCTCGTTGTGTCGTTTCAAATAAGTCGATTGGTGTTGGAAAGGAGTAGAAAGTTCTTGCTTGAAATAGTGCAAGAGGAGCTTGCTTGGACTGTGGCTTAGACTTTAGCATTTCATGCTAGGTGTTGTTTTGACCTTATGCTTAGTGATTATTGCTATAGAATGGCTTGTTCCAAACAATTGGGATTGCTTAGTGTGACTTTAAGGAATCATGTGTTGTTTTAGCATACGAAAGCATAGTATTATGGTATTCTCCTTTGATGCTTTGTTTGGGTTGACTTGGCACATGCTCACACCATGTTATGACTATGAAAAAGTCACCATAGCCTATATGATAATTTAGTCCTTGACTTGTAGTACCACTCTATGCTTTGATTAGTAATGTTTTGTCGCTCTGCATGATTATGGCCATTATTGCTCTCTTAGTTGGTTGCTCCCAGTCTTTTGCTAGCCTCCACTTGTATGAGTAAGTTCTACTCATGCTTCCAACTCCCAAGAAACCAAGTTATTCCAAAGTGTCCACTATAAATTCCTATGCATGGTGTGTTAAACCATTCCAAGTATATTCTTGTTTTCAGCTATCTTTCAATTAAAGAGTATTTTGTTATGTGAAAACTTAGTGATTAAAGCTCTCACAAACTTTATGGCACACTTTATTTTTCTTGCCCCTAATAAACTTGAACCATTATGTAATCTATGTTAAATATGCTTGCACTTATACATTGTAAGTAGCAGAACTGTGCTGTCACGGGGAACGCTTTCAACATTGCATGTGTACTTTGTACATAGTTGATATCATGCTCTTTTGTCTATGGATGTCGTCAATGTGAAATGAAAGGGGAGCTTGTAAGTCCATGGAGTTATGTATTTTGTGTTAGATAAATTCCTGGGCCGCTAGCCTAAGCCATGCCTAATCATGGTGGAAACTTGCAGTATCACCATAATGAGCAATATGTGAAGCATCCTCAATAAAAACCTATGCAAATAGCAAATAAAAAGATCGTTGAGATGCTCATTGTCTGCTTGCCTTGTACTTTTGGTTATGGGATAGCTCCTGTACCATGTGTAAGGGGTACCCCATTGGCGGTTCTCCACGATACACATGTACTTACTATGACAAGAACTTACAGGTGACTAAAGTTGAGTAGCATGAGGAGCGGCCCTCATATTCATGGGACATGAGATTTCCAACTTATACTTTTTCAAGCATATACTCCATAATTTGTTCACTTTAAACCTTAATCACTTCAAGATGCTTATGATAGGGGCAATGAGGGCTAAAAGCTAACAAGTGCCATAGTTTTTGGAAGCTCTTTTTGAAACTTGAAATACCTGCTTACCTTTGTGAAGGTCCTTTCTTTCACCATTAATTTGACTCTCCACCTTATACCTTTAGGCACCAGTTAAGAGAGCATAGTTGCCATTCTTAGTTCTATGTGCATTGTCCCAAAACTTATTGATTGATGCATATTGTTGATATTACTTGTTCTTGTGCTATTTGTATCTAGTCACTCTTATGAACTTTGAAGGTGTCCTATGCATATATTTGCTACTCTATGAGGGACAAGCTGAATGCCACTATGCTATGTTTTCTATATGTGAAACAAACAAACGTTTTTCAATGCATGTTATTCATGATGTTTGTTTGTAGCCTTTCATGTTGCATGCATAGTTACTTTGTCTTACTTTTAGAACTCCATCTTTCATTCTCATGTTTAGAGTTCTTTGATCCCAGCTTTCATTTCTTGCAAATGGTTTGATCTTGGTTTTGATGGTGCATGTCACCTCAAAAATTATTATTTTATCACTTACATACTCGAGGACTTCTAGTCATAGATCCCAGCTTAAAGCAGTTGTCTGTTGCTTGAAACTTAATACTAGAGGGGTTTCAGATGATAACCGAAAGGTGGACTTCTAGTCATAGATGCAGTTGAATGGCAGTCTATGTATCTTGTTGTATTGCCCAATCGAATCTCATAGGATCATGATGTCTAGTGTTGCATTGTTATGCCTTGCTCGGTCCTGCCAATTGCCCTGCTGTAATTAGTTTACCCTGCATGACATGTTTGTTTATCTAAGGAGAACACCTCTAGTGAACTATGGACCCCGGTCCAATCTTTACCATTGATACATCCTCCATTGTTACTGTTTACTTTCTGCAAACCACAGTTACCTTCCACACCATACAGTTAATCCTTTGTTACAGCAAACCGCTGAGATTGATAACCTCACTATTCATTGGGGCAAAGTCTTGAGTTTGTGTTGTGCAATTCTCCAAGTTGCTTGCAACACCTTTGAGTCGTTCCCTTCCTCCTACTGGTTTGATAACCTTAGTTTCTTACTGAGGGAAAACTTGATGTTGTGCTGCATCACACCTTCCTCTTGGGGTTTCCTGACGAAGCGCTTTCATGTTGATACAGTGCTGCCATCATGACCCCAAATGGCAAGACAGAGGTCAATACCCCCGTGACCTCCGTACCTAGGACCAACACACCCAGTATAGAATTCCCTTTTTCGGCGTGTAGTCACTCCTTGGTACCTTTGGTACGCCTTGTTCGCTTGTCATGTGTTTATATGAAGCTTGACAGATGCATGCTTAATGTTTAGAATGTGTTGCTTGTCTACCTCGAATCACTTGATCCTATTGCATGACCACCTTGTTGGTCTATCCCAACGCTAACCCTCACAACCCCATAGCTAGAAACCTCTCCTCAAAAGGATGGCCACATAAGGAAATCCCCGATAACTCCTATTCGTGTTTTAGTTCTGATCGCCCCCAAAGAGCAACGACCCTATGCAACCCTCCGCCGAATCAACGGGAAGTCCTCGCCATAACACAAACTCCCCAAGAATCATGAAGATCAGTAGGCCCCAAAAACGAGTTTACTCTGTCATGGAACCAAAGCAACACAAAGAGTTCTATTTAGGACAACCCCTTTGAAGCTAACATGCCCCCACCCCGACAAAGGACCAACAAGAAGCATCGCTAACCACTAAAACTACCCCTAGTTAACCCTTATGGCTTTGTTATGTAACCACCATAGAAAGATAGTCGCAATAAGACGTCACTTGAAGAACTCAACTCAAGCGTCACACCAATGCTCCATGACGAAGGATCTACCCCAGCCTCGATGACCCTATGTAAAGCTCTAAGGTGGAAATACTATGTCTTTCCACTCAATTCTAGAAGACCGCCTACGAGAAGATAATCCAGGAAGATCTCAAATCCAAGAATCTGCCCCAAGCACCACTTCGAGAGTCGTCAGAGGAAACCGAAACCATACATGTGCCTAATACTAACTGTAGACCTCGACAAGATCTGTCGTCACAACATCCTCTTGCGTATGGATCTCGCTATACTCCATACCCAGGAGAAGAGTCTACAAGCCGCCAATGCTCGCCTAGAAAGAAAGGTGTCCGCTCTAGCATCGTCATCTTTTGAAGCTGCTAACTCCGAGACTGAAAATGAAGAGCTATCCTTTTACGAGTATCAACCTATCTTTCAGTCACCAACCCCTAAATATCCACTCGTCGAAGAAAAAATCAGAGAAGACACGACTCTCACTTTCACTGTTGAAGAGCTGAATATCCCTCATACCCCTGAGGAACTGTAGTAGCCAAAATTAGGACACCAACTCAAGAAGGGAGACAAGATTCAAGAAGTACCCATGGAGTAGCCTTTCTCACCCCTCGACTCACCCTTATGGCATAGGGTAGAGTTATGTATCATCCCAGAACCTGTCTTGTAAAACAGTAAATGCTCCGATGCCTAGCAATCCAGACCTATTCTTTAATATCAAGTACCCTCCCCATTGGTCGGTGCAGACATAGTAATTTTATGCATGAGCTCAGTTTGGTGGAAATTCTAGTCCGAGTTTCACTTCTATGGGTTTTACCCATGATGTTGCATCAGACTCATCCTGGAATGACCTCATCCTATAAGACTACCTCTCTAGCCCATCAACCGCAAATGGCATCCTCCAAACTATCGGGCCCCTAACTAGCCCAGAACTAACTACTAGGAAGCTAGTTAAACGCTATTCCCGCTACGACTACTACCTCAAGAAGTGGCATCGGCGTCTCTCAAAAAGTAGCATCTACAAAGATGACTGAAGACAACCAACTCCAGACAGATGGTGCAACCTTCTCCCAACAAATTCCAACCATAAAGATCTGCGACTTCATTAATCACTCCTAGTCTCGCTCTAAGGGGGAAAGACTGCGTCTTTCCCACAAATCCATAACCACCCTGAGAGAGTCGACCATTAGTAGTCGCTAGGAGATGAACCCCCCTACACATCAAAATTGTTGGGGAGGTGACCCCGGATAGGGTAAGGACGGGGGGAAGACGAAAGGAGATTCCCCGTCCAGTTTCCGAGTTACACTCTAAATCGGCCGAATCCTGTAGTGGTCGGCCGAGGTGTGAAAGGGTAGAACCCTTATGAGGATAGCAAGGCATTACCCGGCCGGGATACAGCATAAGTCGGCCGGGTCAGTCCGAATAATCTTAATGCAGGTGAAGGACAAGCCGAGTTATGCGAGACGGGGCCGAATGATATGAAGCTTGCAGGAGAAGGAGATGCCAATAGTCAAACTCTAGTCGCAGGCTAGGGAGAATTTAAGCAGGGTCAAGCGCAAAGGACAAGGCGCAGAGCGACAGAGGGGCAGAAGGAGGTCACGGAGGTGATAGTCCTAAAGCCCGAGGCACGCGGGAGGGGCCCTCTGGAACCTTGCCGTCATTAGAAGGGCGACACGGAAAGGAGGCCGCCGAGTTACTATATTGGGACAAGTATATTCCTCGAATATGCTTGCCACGTCAGCCCTAGAGGAACCCATGGCTCCCCTTTATAAGGGGAGGCTTGGACCCTAAGAGGGGCATCGACTCATTTAGTACCGTTAGGCTGGTAAAGTTCTCTCTTTCTTCTTGTACACAGCTCAAGGAGCACTTGTAGCCCAAGGAAGGAGAAATAAAGATCTTTACCTTAGTCTTTTGTGTGTAGAATCAACTGCATCTTCCCTCCCCAGATCCCTCTAATCCATTGGCCCCATACTTTAGCCTACCCATGGCATCTGCCGTGCCACCACCACGACAGTTGGTGCCCACCGTGGGGCCAGCAGCGGTGCTAGCTGGAGTCATGATCCGGATGGGAAACTTCATCAACACTGGCAAGCATATTGTCTCTGGCTTAGTTCGGAGATTCGATCTCTGTGACTACGTCAGCGACAATGCAGGAAGCTTCAAGGGAAAAACTCCTCCGCGCAACGGCGTCTTCATCAACTTGGGCATGCATCAGATCTACGTCGGCGTCGACATCTCCGGCGTTTATCCTCACCAGGTTGTTGTTGCAGGAGAACCTCCCCTCAGCGCCACAAACAGTCCATGAGTGCTCCTGGCGGCGTCGAGGTGATGGTCGCGGTGAGTGCGAGGCGGGCGCCCGGAACAAGCGAGGATCCGGCGAGTGCGGTGGCTCCCAGAAGACAGCTCCACTGCCGACCGAGGTAATCCCTTCAGCGGCCGACCAGGCCGAGGTGCAGGAGACAACCCCTAAGGCACCAAGGGTAAGAGGGCCACCTCTGGAGAGACCAGAAAATATTCTTCAGGCAACTATAGATAATCTGACTACACCTGTAGCGCCGATACTTGATCCGGCTAATGCTCAGGCAGAGTTAGAAGAAACCAGGCAGAAAGTGCTGGTGGAGGCAAAAAAAGGTATCGGCCTTGCGGGAGTCCTTAAACAGGACCCTGCGAGAATATGCCAGGGCAAACAAGCTTGACATCGCCCTCGAGCGGGTTGACGAGTTGAGATTAAGAGGGAAAAACCTCATAGATGATATCAATAAGGAGCATGATGCTCATAGGGCAGAGTCAGTTGATCTAGGCTTGCCGAGGTACAATACCCCGGCAAAGAACCTAAGAGCGGCAAATGCCGCAGCATTAGAGTTAGAAGTATTGACCGGCGAAGCCCGGCAGAAACAGCAAGAAAGAGTGAATGAGCTGGTGCGCATTGCGAACCAGCAGAATGAAGAAATGCTCAGACCAGACCTAGCGAGGCCAGGTGCCTCGCAAATGGTTCACTCGGCTGGTGCAGCACCTGCCTTATCTGTGGCAGCAGCATCTTCGCCCGGAAATAATGCACGAAAGGACAGAGCAGTAACTTCAGGAAAGAGAAACAAGCAAATTGTTCCATATGATCCGGCGATAGCCGGAAAAGCAAATGAGAACAGAGGCAATGGAAGCCGAGGTAACAGTGGCGAGAGAAACCCCGACCGTGCTGAGAAAGGCGGTGGAAGCCGAGGCAATGGAGATCTCGGAAGAGGAGAACTCAGAAGAGGGAATCACGAGAACAATATCCCGGTCGAAGGAAGGAGAGAACCGCCGCCCAACCCGTAGCCGAGACATGAACCTCGGCAGGAAAGAGAAGCGAGACCAGCTCTCCACAATTAGGTGAATGAAAGATACAATGATGGTTATTCCGAAATGGAGTATGCGGTTCGTGGTGGAAATAATCACTATGGAATGCAGGAAAGAGTTCTGTACAGAGATTTGCCGTCAGGTGATGCGAGAGTAAAGCTGGACCGGCTATACCGATCCGAGCTATTAGAAGAACAGGGTCCACCAGGTCCGGCATGCTTCGGACCACGGATCATGGGCGAGCCGCCCGTGCCGAACTTTCAGCTAGCAAGGGGCACAAAAACAGATAATGGGAGCACCAAACCACAGGATTGGTTGATTGATTATGCCACTGCAGTAAAATAGCTGGCGGAAACTTACGATGAGCAGTGCAATATGTCCCGCAAATGTTGGAAGGACCAGCTAGAGTATGGAAGCATCAACTGTTGGTTGGATTTTGAAGAAATGTTCGTTAGCAACTTCACTAGTACTTACAAGAGGCCAAACAGGCCGCAGCAGCTAGCCATGTGCAAGCAAAGGCCGAATGAGACAGACAGAGAGTTTTTAACTCGGTGGTGTAACTTGAGAAATTCGTGTGAAGGAGTTATAGAATCACAAGCAATAGCTTGGTTCGCTCAAGGATGCCGCTATGCCAGTGTGCTATGGCAGCGACTGCAAAGAGATATGCCAACCACATTGGCAGAAACCATCAGAATAGTGGATTCCTATGCACTGGGGGATCCGACGCAACCAGAATTAATGTCGGCAGATCATCGGGAACATCAAGATCAATATGCAAGAGATGTGGTCGGGTCATCCAGGCGCAATGATCATAGGAAGAAGAATAGAAGAAAGACCAGATTATAGATATGGTTCAACTCAGGTGGCAGCAGTAGTGCAAGATCAGCCGAGTCACGGAAATAGTCAGCGGCAAAAGAATGGTCCTCAGCAATGGACACCAAGGAATGAGGGGAAAATACAGTGGACACCAGAGCAAAAGAAGCAATGGCAGGAGAGTCCGAAGTACACGTTTTAGTCTATGTTAGACCAGTCGTGTAAGTTTCACACATCAAACCCGGCCAGGCCGGCCAACCATACACCCCGCCAATGTGCATGGATGAAAAATGCAATGGGTGTAACCCCGCAGGCATACAGGCAGCACCTCTCCAGGCACATCAGCAGCATCAGCCACAGTTGACTGGAGCAAATGCACAGCAACTGATGTTACCGCCTCCTCCCCCGAGGTATGAAAACTCGGACCGGAGAGATGTGGTGCATCAAGTGATAAACCAAGGTCCGGATGGAAGGACAAATCCAGGAAATAATGGACGCAATGATCACAGAGAACATCATCAATCATATTGCATGTTCACAACAGAACAACAAGACAAGCAGAGTATACAACGCCGACATATGGAAGTAAATGCAGTTATGCCGGCAATACCAAGATATGTGCCTTGGTCGGATCAAGAAATAACTTGGAGCATAAAGGATCACCCCAAGATAATGCCGAGTCCGGGATCGTATGCACTCGTGTTAGATCTGACATTTGTCGGACCGAGCATTTATGTGAAATTTTCAAAAGTACTCATTGACAATGGGAGCAGTATCAATATCATGTACAAAGATACAATGCATAAACTCGGAATATCGTAGAACATGCTGCAGTCCACGAGGACCACATTCCATGGGATAGTTCCAGGGCTTTCATGCGAACCCATTGGAAAGGTTCGAGTGGATGTGTTATTCGGCACAAGAGATAACTGCAGAGCAGAAAATTTAGAGTTTGAAGTGGTGGATCTAGAGAGTTGCTATCATGCTCTACTCGGACGCCCAACATTGGCCAAATTCATGGGCAGCTGCCACATAACTTACCTGAAAATGAAGTTACCCGGACCACAAGGGGTGATAACAGTAGCAGGGGATTATAGGAAGTCAATGGAATGTGCTTCAGCCGGGTTAAATCTGGACGAATCATTGGTAATAGCAAGAGAAAAAAGAAGGATTCAGGAGGTGGCAGCCCTCGCTCAGTCGGCACAGCTGAATATGCCGGCATTAGCCAACCCACATGGAAGTGTCTCCTTTCAGCCGACTAAAGAAACAAAAAAGTTCCAGATAGATGAGCAATTCCCAGAGCGCACCGTCACCATTGGTGCCGGCCTAGATGCTAAATAGGAAAGCGAGCTCACCAACTTCCTCTGTGAGAATCGGGATATCTTTGCATGGTCAACTCAGGATCTGCAAGGTGTGCCGAGGGAGTTGGCTGAGCACTCTCTGAATGTAAGGCCAGGAGCAAGGCCGGTGAAGCAACCTCTCTGCCGCTTCGCCGAGGACAGGAGAAAAATAATAGGGGATGAAATAGCTCGGATCCTTGCGGTCGGGTTCATCATGGAGGTGCTGTATCCGGATTGTCTATCGAACCCGGTGCTAGTGTAAAAGAAGAAGGATGATCCAAATGTAGCCATTGTATGGCGAATGTGTATCGATTACACGAACCTGAACAAGGCGTGTCTAAAAGATCCTTTTCCTTTACCTAGAATAGACCAATTTATTGATTTCACCGCTGGTTGTGAGCTATTGTCGTTTGTAGACGCGTATTCTGGTTTCCACCAGATACCGTTAAATCCGGCCGATCAAATAAAGACTGCGTTTATTACCCCATACGGGGCTTATTGCTATCGCACCATGCCATTCGGCCTGCGTAACGCGGGGGCAACGTATGAGAGATGTATGCAAAAATGTCTACATGACCAGATAGGAAAGAATGTACAAGTGTATGTAGATGATGTGGTTATCAAAATCAAAGAAAGCAAAACGCTACTGGAGGATATACAACAAACTTTCACGAACCTAAGAAGGTTCCAATGAAACTTAACCCGGAAAAATGCACTTTCGGTGTGCCTGCGGGAAAACTGCTCGGTTTTCTCGTATCTAGCCGAGGTATAGAGGCTAACCCAACTAAGATAAAAGCAGTGGAAAGGATGGAATTGCCAAGATGTCTAAACGACGTACAGAAGTTCACAGGTTGCTTAGCCTCGCTCAGCCGATTTGTATGTCGTCTAGGAGAGAAAGCATTACCACTTTATCAGTTGATGAAAAAATCTGATAGGTTCATTTGGACACCACAAGCAGACAATGCATTCCATGAATTGAAAAATATGTTGGCCACAGTGCCAGTATTGGCTTCTCCATTGTCGAAAGAGCCTATGTTACTTTACATAGCAGCCACGAACAGAGTAGTAAGCGCGGTGATCGTGGTGGAACGAATTGAAGATGATAAATCTGTACAAAGGTCGGTGTATTACCTAAGCGAGGTACTATCAGCCTCAAAACAAAATTACCCACATTATCAGAAGATGGCATATGGGGTGTACATGTCAGCAAAGAAACTTAAACATTACTTCGAATAGCACCCCATCAAGGTGATTTGTGAAGCACCCATAGCCGACATATTGAGCAACAAAGATGCGAGTGGCCGAATAGAAAAATGGGCAATTGAATTGTCACCTTATGCTCCGCAATTCGATAGGCGAGATGCAATCAAATCTCAGGCTGTGGCCGACTTCTTCGTGGATTGGGCCGAGGTACAATATGAGCCACCATTACCAGATCTGAATTATTGGACGATGCACTTCGATGGTTCCAAACTAAGAAATGGTTTGGGGGCAGGAATAGTGTTAACCTCGCCAAAAAGGGACCAGCTGAGATATGTGTTGCAAATACATTTTGCCGCGTCAAACAATGTCGTCAAATATGAAGCACTCGTCCATGGATTGAAGGTGGCAAAAGAGATTGGCATACACCAAATCTTGTGCTACGGAGACTCAAATCTAGTAGTACAACAAGTCTCAGGCAATTGGGATGCGTTAGATGCCAACATGGCCTTATATAGATTTCATGTGCAAAAACTCAGTGGATACTTTGATGGATGTGAATTTCATCATGTACCTCGGGCGGAAAACGACGTCGCAGACACATTGTCAAAACTCGGATCAACCAGATAATTGATTCCCCCAGGTATCGCCCTAGAGCACCTGAGGAAACCATTAATAACACCATCACCAGAGTCCGAATCTATTTTTATTCCGGCAAAATCAAGCGAAGATAGTGCGCCAATGGAAGTTGACAAGGAATGTAACCCGGAATTTCCAAAAATGAACCCGGCCGATGCACGAACGGATATGGGGAAATCCAAGGTAATTATGTCAGTAGAAAATATGGAAATAGATAGAGAGATTACCCCAGAAAAAATCATACCAACATGGGCGCAACCCATATTTTCTTTCCTCAGAGACGCGATTTTGCCGAATGACGGGGTACTGGCAAGACATACACTGAGAAGAGCTAAAGCTTATACAATCATAAACAATGAGCTGTATAAAAGGAGCGTCACAAGCGTGTTGCAAAAATGTGTGAGCTCGGCGGAAGGCCAGGAGATCCTCCTAGATATACATCAAGGAGAATGCGGTCATCATGCCTCATCCAGAGCTTTAGTGGCCAAAGCATTTAGGCATGGGTTTTATTGGCCAACAGCGTTGAAAGAGGCCAAAGAACTGGTCGAAAAAGCCAGAGATACGCCAGCAAGATACATATGCCATCGTCCGAGTTAAAAACGATACCAATTACTTGGCCATTCTCTGTATGGTGCTTAGATATGGTGGGACCATTTAAGCCGGCCCGAGGCGGGATGACCCACATCTTAGTCATGGTGGACAAATTCACAAAATGGATTGAAGTAAAACCAATAAAGAAATGTGATGGGCCAACAGCAGTAAAATTCCTCAAAGATATTATCTTAAGATATGGCTACCCACACAGTGTTATTACAGACAACGGTACAAACTTTGCAGAAGGAGCTTTCGCTAGATTCTGACAAGAAAAGCACATAAGACTAGATGTCGCCTCTATGGCGCACCCAGCATCCAATGGGCAAGTAGAAATATCTAATGGACTGGTATTGTCTGGAATAAAGCCGCGACTCGTCAAACCGCTACAAAGGTTGGCAGGATGTTGGATTGGGGAACTACCAGCAGTGCTATGGAGCCTCAGGACTACCCCAAACAGATCAACGGGTTATACACCATTTTTTCTAGTGTATGGGGCAGAAGCTGTGCTTCCAGCCGACATAATACATGACTCGCCAAGGGTTACCCAGTATAGAACCGCTGAAGTAAATGAAGTAGCTCGGCAAGATGATGTCGATCTGCTAGAAGAAGCCAGAGAGCTGGCGCTATCAAGATCAGCTATCTATCAGCAGGACTTGCGACGATATCACAGCAAGAAGGTGAATCCCAGAGTGTTTAAAGAAGGAGATTTGGTTCTCCGGCTGGTGCAACGCACGGCCGGCATGCAGAAAATGTCACCTCCATGGGAAGGACCATTCATCGTGAGCAAGGCATTGCACAATGATGCGTACTACCTAATCGATGCTCAGTCACCAGGAAAGAACAAGACAGACAAAGCCGGCGAAGAATCGAAAAGACCATGGAACGTAGCTTTACTTCGTCCATTTTAATCATAGGATTCATCTACCACACATCGTAAAGTGGTGCTTCAGGACGGAGCATCCGCTATGTATTGAACCTCGGCGCCCAGAGCAGTGGCTCGGGGACTGCCATATGTTGTTTTTGATTTTGCGTTATGTATTAAACCTCGGCACCTTGAGCAGTGACTCGGGGTCTGCCATGTATTGTTTCTAAGTTTGGTCTATGTATTAAACCTCGGCGCCTTGAGCAGTGGCTCGGGGCTTGCCATATGTTGTTTTTGATTTTGTGCTATGTATCAAACCTCGGCACCTTGAGCAGTGACTCGGGGACTGCCGTGTATTGTTTCTAAGTTTTTTCTATGTATTAAACCTCGGCGCCTTGAGCAGTGGCTCGGGGCTTGACATACGTTGTTTTTTTGATTTTGTGCTATGTATCAAACCTCGGCACCTTGAGCAGTGACTCGGGGACTGCCCTATATTGTCTCTAAGTTTGGGTTATGTATCGAACCTCGGCGCCCAAAGTAGTGGCTCGGGGACTGCCATATATTGTTTTTTATTTTCTGTTTTATGTATTATACCTCGGCGTCTTGAGCAGTGACTCGGGGACTGCCCTATATTGTTTCTAAACTCGGTTTATGCATTAAAACTCGATGCCTTAGGCAATGGCTCGGGGACTACCCTATATTATTTCTAAGTATGGGTATCCTGTATTACAAGAGTGAGTACCAAACTTCGGCACCCAGAGTGATGCTATTTCATTCTCCCCAAATACGGCCTTCGAGATCTACACCCAGATTAACAGTCCAAAACACAGCAGCCACGCTACGAAGCTTATCAAAAGTCAGGCAATATTGAATGCCAAACTACGGTAGAGCAAAGGCAAATATACACTCCAAACTCAAGAAATGGAAAGCTGCCAAAGCAAGGATTCGAACAAACAGGACCAGTTCAAACAAGGTGATGACGATTACAACCACTTATGTCTCAGCGGCACAAGGCAAACGAGTTTCATACCGCACAAAAGACGGACAAATGTTTGACGTACATCATACGCCCGGCATACCAGGGATAAGAAATGACTTAGAGTTTTTAAGCGGAGGCGGTGACTTGGTCGAGCTGGGCACTCGAGGTAGGTGGCACTTGCCGGAAGTTGCCTCGCCCTCCAGGCCAGTGCGACTTGGGAAGCCCGAGGCTGTTGAAACGTCGACTTGGCTGTGGAATGCTGATCCCTTTGGAGGAGGATCGCGCGTCGCCATTACCATCCGAGCTCGAATTGGAATCACCAGAGTTAGCCGAGTCACCCTCATCTTCACCCTATTCGGCCGAGTTATCATCAGAGGCATCCTCAACTTCGACCTCGTCTTCCGGGTTAGGAAGGAAGCTCGGCCCTTCATTCCAGGTATGCACGTCTGCATACTCGACAAGCTGGAAGGCACGAACTTTTGGGAGGCGGCAAGTCTGGGTCCTCAACCCAACGGGAACCAGTGCGCAAATTTATCAGGGTATCAAGGGAGATATCCTCATACCATGACATAATAACTATGAGAGCCATATCAGCACCAGCTCGTCCGGCGGATTCCCTCCAAAGACTTAGCTGTCTCTCACATGCCATTAATCTTTCCACCAATACTTTGACCTCATCAATGTCAGGAGTCCCAGAAGTATTCGGCCAGAGAACATGGTAGGCCCGGATAGCTGCCTGCACCAAATCCCTGCCCATAATCTTCATCGGACGAACAGTAGCACCAACAGCAACCACGAAATCTTCCATCGAGTATTCTGAGTTCGCATCAGCAGAAACGCCTCGGCGCACACGAGCATTAATCACCGCTTTAGAGCTCACGGGCTTAGCTTCTGAAAAATGGTCTGCGCAAAACACAAATGCGTCGGTCAGTAGTAAGAAAGGGAAAAAGATAACTCGGCCGCGGTCAGAAGCTTACGGTGAATATAGCTCAGCATTATCTGAAGATCTTTAGCCCAGTCACTCTTTCTTTTCTCAAAGCGAGTGATCTCCTCGCTCATCCCCCGTGTCTTCAATTCGGCAGCCTCGAGGAGCTCTTTATTTTTCTGCAATTGCAGAGATAGCCGATTCTTCTCCTCGGAGAACTCCTGGTCGACTTTTTCTAACTCAGATTTCTGAGAAAGCTTGAGGGACTCTACCTCGGCGCGCAAGCGATTTATCTCGTCATCTTTGTCTTTCAGTTGCGCCGAGTGAGTGGCTGCTTGTTATAAAAAATGCAGCATCATATCAGGCATGGGTATGCATTCTTGGTGTGCACTGCAAAAGTTTGTAACTCGGCTATACCGAAGCCAAAGGGGTTAAGAGAAACCCGGCGCATATTTCACATAGATATGCGTAAAAGACAAAGAGTAACTAACCTTCCAGGGCCTTGACTTTCTTTTCAAGACGGATATTAAGATTGTTGATATTACATATTCACCAGCAAAGTCAGCTAACACCCCACTTCCAAAGCAATAAGAATTTTAAGAATAATGCGAAAGCTTGTTAACTTACCAGCTTTCTTTACCATGGGAATGAACTTCTCGTACTTCTCTTGCAACTTTTTATGGGCAAAGAGCAGCCTTTGGAATTCGGCGGTATGCTGATCATGCGCAACCTAAGCAACAGAACAAATAGAAATAAGATATTTGAACATGCGACAGATCCGAATGAAGCAAAGCTTAATTCGGATCTAGGTGGCTGGATATTCAAAGCTAAGAAAGATCTGAATCAAGCAAAGCTTAATTCGGATCTAGGTGGCTGGATATTCAAAGCCAAGACAGATCCGAATCAAGCAAAGATTAATTCGGATCTAGGTGGCTGGATATTCAAAGCTAAGACAAATCCGAATCAAGCAAAGCTTAATTCGGATCTAGGTGGCTGGATATTCAAAGCTCAGACAGATACGAATCAAGCAAAGATTAATTCGGATCTAGGTGGCTGGATATTCAAAGCTCAGACAGATCCAAATCAAGCAAAGCTTAATTCGGATCTAGGTGGCTGGATATTCGAACCCTAACAAAAAGTGAACTAAGTAAAGCATTATAAAACTTCCAAACGAATAACAAGTTATTAGGTTGCAAGCTTCAGGGACTAGAGTATATATAATAGCATCAGTAGGACTAATCAAAACTCCATAAGAACAATTACCTCATTCATCTTATCACTTTCAAGAACGATCTTGGTAGCCTGATGTAGGCGGCTGCTGATATCGGAGAGTTGAAACGACTGGCTGCTTGGATTACCTTCGAGCTGATCGGCAGCGTTCCAATTGTTGGCATACTCGACCAACGAGCCGAGACTGTTCCCACTCTTCGTGCGAGTCAGAACTTTACCTCAGACATGTTGGGTAACCACCGCCGCCGCCGGACTCTTGTGGAGAGCAAGCTGTGTATCAGCAGTCGGAGTAACAGTGCTCTTGACAGAGGAAGCCCCCTTGCACAGCGCATCAGCAATTGTAGGCTAAGATGAGCTGGCAAGTCCTTTCTAAAAGGACAAAGGCTTGGTAACAACGATCTTTCTTGCCTTAGGAGAGGCGTCAGAAGGAGACGATACCTCGGCACTTGGGGTGGCATCTTTGGGAACCGGAGGGATTACGGTTGAAGAGGGCGCCGAGATAATGATATCCTTGGCTGGAGTTGGTGTCGCAGTAAAGACTGCGGGGGTCGGAGGAATCTCAGCAGAAACATCGGGGTTCACGGAGGAGGCAGCGGGTTCGGTAGGAATATCTGTGGGCCGAGGTGTATCGGCATCAATAGGAGAAATCTCAGGTGCATCATGGCAAGGTGGCGTCTGATTCGGAGCAGGAGGAGAAGCAACGCGAGCAGGACTCGGAACTCTGGTATCCTCGGGAGGCGGAGGAGAAGGCAGTCGAGTCGTATGACTCGTCATGCTGGGACCGCTAGGCTTAACAGAAAGAGGAGCCCTGCAAAGACAGAAAAGGTTGAGTCAGAAGGGAGAAAGAGAGAAACAAGAAATACAAACAAAAGCAACTCACCCAGTAACCCCGGGCATAGTTTTATGCTTCGGAGGGTGCTGGGCTGATTTCTTTATTCGTTTCCTGGGAGCAGCTTCTGAAGCATCAGCTGGAGCTCTACGTTTCCCCGAGGTAACGGGAGGCCGGGAGGCAAGAGGCTCGGCGTTGTGAACCTGATTGGCTGGATTAGCTGAGAAAGTAGAAGCCGGAAATGCATAAGAAATTGGCATTGCGGCAACTACCTCTAGAACTTGGACCTCGTCCGAATCACCTTCCTCCTCGTGGGCCAGGTTCTTGCCGCGAGCGCGAGCCAGAGCAAGATCCGACTTGGGAACGAACTCTTCCGAGTCTGGCTCCCCGCTGTCCGGAGTATTCCGATTCGCGGGCCACGGGAGTGACAAAACCTCGGCGTCCACAGTCTTCTGCTCCTCAAATCTCTGCAGGACAAGAAAGAGAAAAATTAGCAAAAAGAGTCACGGACGCGATTAGGAAGCAAAACACAAAGGCGTAAACTCACCTCGGGAGGGGGATGCTCGGGGGTGAACGGCTTCAATCCCCAGGCCCAGTCCTCCGGCATCTCCGTCTTAAATATAGCCCGGACACGTTTGAAGATGAGGTAGTTGTCCAGCTCCACCGGTGAGACTCGGTTGGGATCGAGAGGACCACTCATGTAGTAGAGCTTGTGTGTGCGTTTCTGGAAGGGGCAGATCCGGCTGCTGATGAAGGTAGTCATCAGATCCTCACCGCGTAGCCCGGAGCGGATCAGTTCCTTCAGCCGAATCTCAAAAGCCTCGGCCAGAGCATGACTCTTCCTCGGATTATAGGTCCAGTTCTTCTTGGAAGGAGGGCCGATGGAAAAAGCAGGGAGCCGAAACTTATCCTCATTCCCAGAGTTCTTGACATAAAAGAACGACTTATGCCACTTCTTGCATGATTCTAGACCTGCAACGCGAGGAAATTCGGATTTCCTCCGAGGTGTGATGGACGCGGCTCCACATTGGGTGAGCAACTTCTCGGAGGGTTGCAGATATTTGTCTGGGACGACGTTGGATCGAATCTGGAAGAAATTTGACCAAACATGCACAGATGGCCATAGGCCGAAGTATCCCTCCAAGGCAGAGATGAAGGCAGAAAGGGAGGCGATAGCGTTAGCAGGGAGATGATGCGGCTGAAGGCCGAAGTAATCAAGGAACTCCCTAGCGAAATCGCTGAGAGGGAGACCAAACCCGCGAGCGAAATGTGACATGAAGACTACGTATTCGCACTTCCTAAGAACTGGAGAGGATTCACTGCCGGGTAAGCGACAAGTTACCTCGGCAGGAATCCGGCGAGTCCGGATTAGCCACTCAACCTCTCGGCGGGTGACGGAAGAGCCCTACCACGAGCCCCGCTCAGGCCCAGACGCAGCATCGTCATCCTCAATGAGGGCACCGCTGACGGAACTGGACATGGGGTCGCCAGAGAAATTTATGGAGAAAAACCTAGAACTGCAAGGCCCCGTCGCGATTCTACGCAAAAACGGCGGCGGAGCAGAGAAGGAACTACCGCGCGAAAACAAAAGAAGAGCAGAGATGTCCAGAGGAGAGCCCAGGCGATAGGACCGGATGAACTCACCGGCGACGACGCCGGAGCAAGCGACAAGGTCGGCGAGGCGGTGGTGAGATCCCCGTCGAAGACCCGATGGCGCACGTGGCGGAAGCCTGAGCAGAGGCGAGAGGAAGGAGAAGGGCGCAGGTAATCGGAGGGGGAAAGTGAATCCCCCAAGCCCCGCGCCCCTCTTTATAACCGTGCCGCTTGAGCGGTAGTGGGATCGTGGGTGTGGCGGTTATCTGTGTAGATCGTGTACGCGGCACGACCGCACGTCGCTAAGTGGAACCACACGAACGACCACACGATGAAATAGAAGGCCAAGATCACGACGGAAGCGATGCGGCGTCGTAGCGCCCGATCGTCGTAGCGATAATAAGCTGTCAGTAAACACTGTAGAGGAACAAAAAAACTAGGGAAACAATGATGAGTATGACACGTAGGACGAGGCGTACGCAAGAAGAGATGCAAATACCTCGAACGAGTAAAAGATAACTTGGAAACAATGGGAAGCGAATATCATGAAACTGATACGGCCCGGCCGAAGTTATAGGCAGGGCCGTACCAGCTTCGGGGACTAATGTTGGGGAGGTGACCCCGGATAGGGTAAGGACGGGGGAAAGACGAAAGGAGATTCCCCGTCCAGTTTCTGAGTTACACTCTAAATCGGCCGAGGTGTGAAAGGGTAGAACCCTTATGAAGGCAGCAAGGCATTACCCGGCCGGGATACAGCGTAAGTCGGTCGGGTCAGCCCGAATAATCTTAATGCAGGTGAAGGCCAAGCCGAGTTATGCGAGACGGGGCCGAATGATATGAAGCTTGCAGGTGAAGGAGATGCCAATACTCAAACTCTAGTCGCAGGCTAGGGAGAATCTAAGCAGGGCCAAGCGCAAAGGACAAGGCACAGAGCGACAGAGGGGCAGAAGGAGGTCACGGAGGTGACAGTCCTCAAGCCCGAGGCACGCAGGAGGGGCCCTCTGGAACCTTGCCGTCATTAGAAGGGCGACACGGAAAGGAGGCTGCCGAGTTACTATATTGGTACAAGCATATTCCTTGAATATGCTTGCCACGTCAGCCCTAGAGGAACCCATGGCTCCCCTTTATAAGGGGAGGCTTTGACCCTGAGAGGGCCATCGGCTCATTTAGTACCGTTAGGCTGGTAAAGTTCTCTCTTTCTTCTTGTACACAGCTCAAGGAGCATTTGTAGCCCAAGGAAGGAGAGATAAAGATCTTTACCTTAGTCTTTTGTGTGTAGAATCAACTACATCTTCCCTCCCCAGATCCCTCTAGCATCCATTGGCCCCATACTTTAGCCTACCCATGGCATCTGTCGTGCCACCACCACGACAAAAATCGTGGAACTCACATAAAGGACATCAATCGACATTTCTCCCAAAATCAGATGATGCTCCAAAAAAGTCTCCCACTCCAAGGTCGACCCTTCAGTCACCACTCCCGGTGAATCAAGACTTAGAAGGCACAAGAGCTGATTTCAGTAATAAAGGATTGAAGAAGGCAACTCACCGTCTCGCCTTCCCGAATAAGAAACGATTCCATGCTAAATTTACCTAGAATCATCCTAAGGGGAAAAGACTGCGTCTTTTCCACTTGTTTAATCTAAACCGCCCAATCCGAAGCTACTCACCTCCGACCTATAGCTGACCATGCATGTTTGTTGTAAAACCATTAGCATCTAATAATTCCACCGCTAAAATTGTTAAGCCGATGTTATCACCTGATATGTCCAAAACGTATATACTTTCCCGAACACTTTTGCTATTGTTTCTCCTCCAAACTTGTGTGATTTGGATACAACTAACACGGACTGACGTTGTTTTCAGCAGAATTGCCAGAAAATCAACTTTCAGGAAAAATCCCAGAAAATATGCCAAAAATCCTATTTTACCAGAAGACTCATGGATCCAGAAGACGAGACGGGGGAGGGCCACAAGGGGCCCACACCCCCTGGCCACGCAGGCTGGGCCTGGCTGTGCCTGGAGTGGGTGTGGCCACCTCGGGCACCCCCTCGGCCTCCCTCTTCGTCTACATAAAGCCTCCTGACCTAAAACCTCTGGGGGGTCGATGTTTTTCCAAAAAGAGTTCCGCTACACCGCCACCACCAAATACCACAATTTGGAATCAAAAACTCCGTTCTGGCACCCTGCCAGGATAGGTAATTAGAGGAGATCATCGCCATCATCATCACCGATGCCTCTCCATCAAACATCCATGTTTCCCCCATCCGTGAGTGAGTAATCCCCCGCTGTAGGCTATGGGGATGGTAGGGATTTGATGAGTTCTATCATGTAATCAAATAAGATTGTTAGGGCATGGTGCCTAGTATCTTTATTAGTGCTATTTGACTTTGTTGCAACTTGTTGTGCTTAATGCTTGTCACTAGGGCCTGAGTGCCATGATCTCAGATCTGAACATGTTTGATTCATGACGATAGTATTGTTTGTGATCTTATCTGCAAGTTGTGTACACATATCATTGTCCAGAACCAAAGTCCCCGAAGTGACAGAAATTGGGACAACCGGACGGGATGGCTGTGATGTGAGGATCACGTGTGTTCATGGAGTGTTAATGCTTTTCTCCGGTGCTCTATTAAAAGGAGCACCTTAATTGCCAGTAGATTCCCTTGAGGCCCCACTACCACGGGCTGGCAGGACAAAAGATGTTGTGCAAGTTCTCATTGCAAGCACGTAAGACTATATATGGAACACATACCTATGATTGTTTAGTACTTGAATGCTTTATCTTATTTATCTTCAATTGCCCTAGATCTTGAAGTTACATGAATAGTCTCGTCCATGCAACTCCTATCCATCCATCCCTATGCCTACCGCACTCATATCCTACTGTTTTTTACTATTCTATAGCTTGTGTTTTACTACTGTTGTTACTTTGCTATTGCTACTACAAAACTATTGCTACTGATAAACTACTATGAGCAAGATTATTTCCAGGTGCAACTGAATTGACAACTCAGTTGTTAAGGATTATAAGTATTCTTTGGCTCCCCTTGTGTCGAATCAATAAATTGGGTTATACTACCCTCGAAGACTGTTGCGATCCCCTATACTTGTGGGTCATCAAGACTATTTTTGGCGCTATTGCTGGGGAGCATAGCTTTATTTGTAAGTTCACTTGGATCTATTATTGTTCGCTTCTATTCCTTTCATCATGGGGAAGTCTCGTGATGGAAAGTTTCATATTTTACCATCCACTACAAGAAGAGGTACAGTCCTAAACACCTATGCTACTCTTGATTCACCGTTTGTTATATGTAAGCTTGTTACACCACCGCCACATACACATGCTACACACACTGCTACTACTGTTGAATCTGAAATTCTTATGATGCTCATGATGTTACTTCTACTATGCTTGATGAGAGTGGTTCATTAGGTCCTTTCCTAGATGCTACTATTGCTACAACTATATTGGGAAACACTGAAACTCCTAGTGAAGATACTATTACACATGTTAGCTCACTTGAGTCTAGAGAGAGAGATATGATATTAATGATGGTTACATTGATATGACTGATGGATTTATTAAAGAGTATTGAAACACGCGTGGTTCTTGTGCTATTAGGAGTCTCCTTGAGAGACATACTATTATACCTAAACTGTCTCCTGATGCTAAGTTTGCTACTTCTCCCATAGACATTAAAGATAAAGATTATGATTTATCTCTTGATTTATCCTATATAAACATTATAGAGAAAGAACCTTTTTGTGGGACTGAGAATGAAAGTGTTGTGACTCATATGAATGAGTTTTCCACTATGAGTGCCTTATTCTCTAATGAAACTAAGATGCGCAAGTACTTTCTTGCTAATATCTTCCCTTTTTTCACTAAAGGGCGAAGCTAAAGCTTGGTTTAATAGTTTACCTCCTGGATCCATTGATAACCCTGATTGCTTGATTGCTACTTTCTTTTAGAAAAAATTTCCTTCTAGTGCTAGACATGCTGCTTTGTAGAAACTTTTTGATTTTAAACAGGGAGAAGAAGATAAATTGTCTGAGTCATGGACAAGGTTTTGTGCCTTGATTCATGCACATCCTGGATGTCCATTGCCTAAAAATGAGCTACTTGATATCTATTATAATGGACTAACTAATGAATCTAGGACATACCTGGATAGTTTTGCTGATTGTGTTTTCAGAAAAATAACTCCTACAGAAGCTAAAGAATTAACGTCTAAAATAAGCAAGAATAATGATGATTGGACTTCAACTGAGCCAATTACACCTAAGCCTACTACACCTGAACCAATTGTGCCTGAACCAACTCCAACACCAACACCCAAGAAGAGGGGAATGATTGAATTAAATGATGAAGTGATGAGAGAATCTAAGAAATGTCTTAAGGAGAAGGGTATTAGATCTGAAGATGTGAAGAATTTACCTCCTATAGAAGAATTGAGGTATACTCTCTCCAACACTTCGATGAAGGTGATATTCCTTATGGTAAACCTCCTGATCAATGCTTAGAGGAACTTGACATTTTTATTGTTAAGCAAGGTAATTTTAATAAACAAGATCAGAATAATTTATTGGAAAACTCTAGGGCTATTAGTGAGTTGAAAGATATTGTGGAAATAACTGCTAATGATGTTAAAATGCTTGTTAAACACTTCCAAATGGTTCAAACTCAAATTGATCAACTTGCTAAGGTACAAAAAGATATGCTAGTTAATGCTTCTGGAGATAAACATGCTTATGGAATTATAACTAGGAGTGGTGCAGCCACTCAAGATCCCTTATATCCTAAGGTACATCCTAAAATAATTGAGCAGGATTATCAATAAGCTGAAAATAGTGGTAGTCCTCATAAGAGAAAGAAAAAGAAACATAAAATAGTTGAGGAACCTTTTGAACCTGTTGTAGATCCTAATAGTATATATGTCTCTGATGCTGAAACTGAAAGTGGTAATGATAACAATGATGCTCCTGATAAGGAAGAAATTGAGGAAGAACCTGAGAACCACACTAAGAACACTAAGTACACAAAGAAGATTTTATTGCTAATAAACATGGTAGTGAAAGAGAACCTTAGGTGCAGAAACTAATGCTTTTTCCTAATAAGAAACACAAGTAAAAGGAGGAAGAACACTATAACAAGTATTGTGAGTGGATGAAACCTTTATTTTTGAAAATTCCTTTGACTAATGCTATTAAGTTGCCTCCTTATTCCAAGTATATGAAGGATATTGTCTCTAATAAAATAAAGATTCCTAATGAGGAAATTTCTACTTTGCTTGCTAATTATTCCTTCAATGGTAAGGTTCCAAAGAAACTTGGTGATCCAGGTATTCCAACTATTCCTTGCTCTATTAAAAATAATTATGTTAGAACTGCTTTATGTGATTTGGGAGATGGAGTTAGTGTTATGCATTTTTCTCTCTACAAGAGACTCCGGCTAAAAAATTTGATACCAACTGATATATCTTTGCAAATGGCTGATAAGTCCACTGTTATTCCTGTTAGTATATGTGAGGATGTTCCTGTTCATGTGGCTCATAATTTCTTGGTTTTAACTGATTTTGTTGTGCTTGAGATGCCTGAAGATGATAATATCTCTATTATTCTTGGGAGACCTTTTGTTAATACTACAGGTGTTGTCATCAATTGTAATCAAGGAAAATTAACTTTTAGTATTAATGACAAAGAGCATACTGTCTATTTCCCCAAGAAGATTGATAAGATCTATGGCCTGAATTCAATTGAAAATATTGAGAGCATCAAAGTAGAAGAAATATATTGTCCCATTCCACAAGAAAGTTTTGAAACTATTATGATTCGGACTATTGCTATCAAGTTTGAGGTAACATAATCATTTTGTGAAATGCAAAGTTTTTTTTCATTTTAAATTGTTTTGCTAACAAGACTTGATCAACCTTGTAAACAAAGGGATTTTAATGGACAAAACAATGCTTTCACAATGATTATACTTGCTCACTTTTATTTTTTCTCCTTTCCAATCTTTGCTCTTCCTCTTGTCAACTTTAGTTTTGCTAGTTGTTTGCTTTTTAGAGTGTCTTAGAACTTCTATAGTTTTGGTTTTGGTTTGCCTTTGTGTCTTTCAAAAAAATATTTTTCTGCGAGAAAATCAATTTTCACAACCTGAAAATTGGCCAAAAATAAAGTTTCCAGAAAATTCATAATAAATTTTTCCTCGAAAAAAGGGGCAGAGGGACACCTGGATAGGACCAGGGGGACCCACGAGGCCAGCACACCCCCTGGTGGCGTGGCCAGCCCTAGGGCGCGCCTGGGCTGGGTGGGACCCACCTGTGGCCCTCTAAGATGCCTCCTTCCAGCCACTTATTTCTCTCTCCCGAAAACACCGAAAAACTTTCTTAAGCTCGAGTTCCTATTGTTCCTGCTCCCCGATTTTTGATCTTGCTCAGCCCATCTTTGCTGCTAATTTTTGGAGGGATTGCTCTCCGGTATGTGCCTCCTTTGCTTGTCCAATTAGAATTTCAATTGGTGGATTGTATCTTGAGTATTTTGCTGACAGGTTGTGTGAGCTTGCATGATTGTTCTATGCTTAGATATTTCATTGTGATGTATGTTTAGCCCTCTAGAAAGTTCCTATAGTAGTTCCTCATCATTTATCATCTTGGGAATCACTTGATTTGATGTGTGTCAAAAAATTTCAGAAAAAAAGATGAGTGCATACCGACTGAATCAACATGAATTGATGGTACCTGAGCCAATGAAAGTTCATCATGAGGAGGAAGTTTTCTCTTCCATATATCCATGCCCTGAATTTATGAGAGCTGCAGGGATCTTTCAGGATTTCCAAACTATGATTTCTAATGCAGGGTTGGAGAATTTTTTTGGACAGTGTCACATGCCAAAAGTTTCCAAATTTTTAAATGTGAAAAAGAAATAAACATATGTTGAAACTTAGGGTTAAAATAAAATTTTTGCTTCTAAATGGAAACACCAAAACTCTACTTGAACAAAATTTGAATAAGAAAGCAATAAACAAATATTTCCTCAAAGATCAAATGCATTTATGCATGGAAATAATCTTGAAATTTGGACACTTGGAAAAATAAACAAAGACCCTAAACCATAAAGAAAGAAGTCATATTCAAGATCTCTCCAAGACTATGGATCTGTTCCATATAAAAATTTAGCAACAAACATTTATAAATGATCAAAAATGGTGAACAAAAATATTATAAAACCATAGAAATTGGTTTCATTCAATTTGGAGCCATAGATAAAAACTTATGAATTTAAAAAGATAAAAGGAAAGTATTTCCAAAGCTAATAATGCTCCTAATAAAAAGCAATATCAATTTGTGAGCAAAGTAATCCTAAAAGGATTTAAAAATATAAACAAATATTAAATAAAATTATACAAATTGGAATCACCAATTTTGGAACTATAAATAAAAAGACATGGATTTTATAAGATTAAGAAAGAAATAATTAAATAAGAAATAATTGCAAAGACGATTTAAATCTTGGCCAAATACATAAGCAAATGGAATAAAGATAATCCAAATAAAAATAAAGGAATAAAGATTATTTAAATAAAACTATATGGGCTTTTAACCATATTCAATTTTATCTGAATGAAGACAAAATCCCTAATAAAAATGATTAATTAAATCATGAGAAAAATAATTGAAATTGCCAAAATGGATTAAAAAGTTATCTAATTAACTTAAAAAGAATAAAATTTATATGGGTTTAAACCATATTTGATTTTATTTGAATAAAGACAAATGCCTAATCTAAATAAATAATAAACCATAATAGAATATAAGAAATATTCCAAAATGGATTATTTAAACACACTATTAAAATAGTATAAAAACCTACTGAAAGTTTGGAAAAGGTTTGAAATCAAAAGAGTGTTTGAATCATTTGAATAAAATGGAAACAGAAATTAAAATAGAAAAAGGAAAAAGAATCAGGGAAAAAAATGGAAAACAGATCAACCCATCTAAACTACCCTAGCCTAGCAGGCCCAACGAGCCCAACAATCCACCCGGCATCTCCCCTCTCCCTGCTGTTCTTTCTCACCCACGAATTGCCCCCCCCCCCCCCGCGCGAGACCAGCTCCTCCCCCAATTCCTCGATCGTTTTTGCGTGGATTAATTTTGCTTCAATTCGCGTAAACGCCGCACTGATTCCGCCTAGTGATCACGCTCATTAAATCGCCCACCTCTCCTCTCTCTTTCCCCTCACCCACCACTCCCTCTCTACCACCAGGCTGCGAGAATTGCTCGCTCGAACACCACTGCTCTGACGACCCTCCAGCGCCAATTCCGGCCAGCCCCGACCTCCCCATTGCCCCTAGCTGAAACGAGATCACTCCCCATCACCGTGCGCATCTTCCAGCACCTCCCTCTTGCTCATGTGCATTCCAAAACATCGGCAACAACGACGCCTGCTCGCCACCGTCCTCTTCTGCAACTCCGACGAGCTTACCCGGTAATCCCTGACCTTCCCTTTCCCTCTAGATGATGCTCGCACACTCACCTTCGTCTCATGCATCTAACGACTGAAGGGAATATGCCCTGAGAGGCAATAATAAAATGATTATTATGTGTATTCCAAGTATATGATAGATGTTTATTTTGCATGCTATAATTGTATTAATACGGAAACGTTAATACATGTGTGTTTAATAAACAAACAGAAAGTTCCTAGTTATGCCTCTCTCATAAACTAGTTCGTTGATTAACAAGATGATCACGGTTTCCTGATCATAGACATTGGATGTTGTTAATAACAAGATCACAACATTAGTGTAATGGTGTGATGAACATTCATCCGAAGTATAGCATTACGATCAAAGTCATTGAGTTTATATTGCTATAAACAAACTACGAAGTAATCCTAATCCTTAGACCATGAGATCATGCCAATCACTAACACCGGAAGAGTTTCTTGTTGACATCAAACGTCACTCCGTAACTGGGTGATTATAAAGATGGCTTCAAAGCTTCTAAAGTGTTATGTTGAGAATCATGGATCAAGAGTGGAATTTGTTCATCCCGATGACGGATAGATATGCTCTGGGCCCTCTCGGTGATATCACATTGGTTAGCTTGCAAGCAAGTGATTTGATCACTAGAATGTTATATCACGGGAACGAGAAAAGAGTGCATGTCGATGTGAGATCAAAATAGGTATGGAGATACCGATGATCGAATCTCGGACATGTAATATATCATGAAATAAAGGGATTAAGATACAAGCGTAAAAGGTTAAGCGATCACGGGAAAAGTCATCGTTGAATGTGTGGAGTCGTATGGATCTCGTGTCCGCTACTTATTATTGATCGGAGAAGGGTCTCGATCATGTCCGCATTATTCGTGAACCGTAGGGTGACACACTTAAGGGACACTGGCATCCAGTTGGAGCAAATGTTTCATACCGAAAGAATAAACAAGCGCGGGAATTTATTTCACTAGATACCGAAACAGGTTTTCGGGTGAAATTGCATAAAGTGGTTATGCATGTGAAATGGAATTCTAGCAAGGGGTTATTTGTGAATGTTTGTCATTAAAGTAATTGACAAAATTCTGAATAAAATAAAAGAGTTTTATTTAATGAGAGTTTGCATTAAATTTGGTGGAAATTTAATGGGAATTTGAGTGGACTTTTGAGTGGAGGGAATTTAAAGGAATTTTGTGAGTGGAGTGTCGACCCACATGAAGAGGGGAGGGCAAGGGGCAGCCCCATGCATGCCACCCCTTGGGGTTCCCCCCTCCTCCTATAAAAGGAGCCCCCCTCCTCACTTGTCTCTCACACCTCCTCGTGAAGGATCTCTCTCCCCCTCTAGAATGTATCCCCCATGGTCTCGGACTAGCGAGATACATGTTCCCGGTGGCTATTCGGCAAGAAAGGGTTGTGCTTCCGCTGCATCGCTGGAGCGAGGAGGTAGAGGTTGCCTGGTGTCTTGTACGTGTGTGCGAGCACGGATGCGCTGCTGCTTTGCGGCGCTAGGACTTCCTCTCGATCTTGAGATCAGCAAGAGATCGTCTACATCAACCACGAGATGAACTCGTTAAGCTTTGTCGGTCTTCAAGGGTATGTTCTCTACGGATATACATCCGCCCGTTGTTTGTATCCAGTAGATAGATATTGGTACATAGTTCCCATCGTAGGAAAATTTTTGTTTTCTATGCTGCGAACCCTTCAACGACACTGCTTGTTTGCCTTAGCGTGGTCCGTAGCCTCTCCAACAATGACGCTCGAGCACGCCCGTCACCAGGAGCATCTCCGGCGAGCAATTGCCGACACGACAGTGCGCCCCTTGGCCAGCAGAGACCACGTCGAGCATCTACTCGCCACGGCGAACACTATGAGTTTGTCCCCCCTCTTCCTTGCTTCCTGTAGTCGCAGGAACGTACCTGATAGAGCGTCGCCGCCGCATAGCCGTCGCAGCGCTGCAAGTTCCTGGCCAAATTGATTTCGTCTGTTAGATCTAGATCCAAGAGACACGATAGAATCATTAGACGAAGCGGTATAGAGTGTTCTATGTCGTGCGATGTTAAATAGATCTGACGGTCCACGTTGTTCAATTCGAGCGAAACGATATGTGCCAGTAAGAACACGCCACATGGCCAGGTTCAGGTTTTAAAAACCGAAAAGGTTCTATTTGATGAATGATTTTGAAAAATTCATAACTTTTGTTCTACACGTCCAAAAATTACAAATTTTATATCATTGGAATCAGAAAAATGTAAACTTTACACCCATGACCTTATTTTATTATTTTGCTTCTATAAAATTAGGTGTTTTTGCAGAAACATTTGTAGGACTATTTTGGTTATAAAAATTATTCTAAAAATGATTTTTGAGTAAAATATTTTGCAAATGGTTTGTTTTCAACACTCTGACCGTAAACACCAACATTTGGATTTAGAAATGAATTTGTCTAACAAAAAGAATTATTCCTTTGGATAAAAGCATTTCTAGTAAAACAAAATGTTGCTATGACTTAAAAATGATTTTTGAGTGAAACCTTTTGCAAATGGATTTGTTTTAAATGCTTTGACCATAAACACTAAAATTTGTGTTTAAAAACAAATTTGGCTAACACTAGAAATTATTACTTTGATTTAAATAATTTCTAGCAAAACAAAAATGATTTAAATGGCCTATTTTCACTAACTTGATTTTAAGTGATTTTTCCACATTTCTAAATAACCAGTAGGTGTTTTGAAATGTTTAAAACCTTATTAGAAACCACTTTTCCAAATAAAACAATCTTTTGCATGCTTGCGTGCATTGTTTTGTTTTCATTATTTTATGTGGTGAATTGTTTGAATGCTAGTTTGAATTTGTGCCTTGATTTAATTGTAGTGAACTTTGAAGAGTGTGACATTTGCAAGATCAAGGAGTGTATCTGTATTCTCTACCAAAAAGACAAGTGGTGCTTCATATATTTTTTTTCCTATTATTTTGACTATGCATTAGTGATATTTTAAGTAGGACATGCATAGAATTTTCTATGTGTTAACTATGCCTTGGGAAATCCTAGTAGATGATGCCTTAGTAGAATTTTCCCTAAGTTAAGATTCTTACTACTATCATGCTTAGCCTAGCTAATAGAAAAAAGGGTGGATTATTCATGCTATGAAATATTTCTAAGTCTATGACTTGTGTTTTGTTTAATAAAACAACTATGTGAATGAATCACCTGGGTGGAATGGAAAGAATGGGTTATGTTGAGTGGTTACACAGGGCCCATTTCAATGGCATCCCTGGTGTATCTCACTTGTGGAAAGCCACCCAGGAACTAAGAGATTTGAGATTTTAAGTGTTGAGAAGCTTCTAGTGCAGCCACATGGCAATATGGGCTCTACCTGGATCATATAGGTTGCAATAACTTAGCCAGATGGACAGAAGGTGGTAGGGGTGATAGGTTGGAACGCGTCCATTTGGTCTAAGGGAAGGCTTCTGAAAGATCTTGTCTCGATGCATGTCGAGTCTTGTGGGGAAAGTGCACCACCTCTCGAGAGAGTAAAATCTAAGTACTTAGCCATGTCCCCGGCAATGGACAATTTGAGCATCAAGACATTGAAGCAATCAAGGATCTCCTCATCCCAATTTCTAAGTAAAAACTTGTGGTTGAACAAGGGTAAAGGATCACCAATTTCTATTGGTAGTTCCTTGGGTGATTTTGATAAACAAAAACTTAGTGTTTTCAACTAATAAGGAAAACTTATTTTGAGCAAAGCAAGCCTCAGCTACACTCAGCCAAATGCATATAGATGTTAGATACCACTATTCTACCATAGTATCACTTTCCAATACAATTCAAATGTATTGACCCTTGTGGCTGTAAGTTATTATGTTGGAGGTTTGTTTGATGTTAGTGAAGTGTGTTGAATAGGATTACAAGTCTACAACCAACATGATTGCCTATGGCATATGAAGATGAAGGACTCCATGCTATATAGTCATTTCTGTTGCATTGTAATAAGATAGCCAAATGAGCTAGGTATGATGTAATGAATTATTTTATTCCTGGTTATAAGTTGTAAAATGACCTTTGTTTCTTGATATTACATCTTAAACTGTGGATGCTAGCTATTCGATCCAGGTACTAGCATTGTAAACAAAGGGATCTCTACCTTATCAGGTTTGGACATCTACAGAGAGGAACCCTATCAATATGTTAAGCTAACCATGTCTGTGGTGCAGGACTTTCAGTTTAGTTGGTCCTTGTCTAATCCCATGGTCCACTATAAAATTTACAATATATCTGTCGACCTCCCTTTTGTTGATTTTTGTGCAGCTATCAGAGTGCCACATTGGGGTTCATGTGAGAAGATTAGAGAGAGGCCTAAGCCACTCATGGACTTGTATGCTGAAATTTGCCAATGCTGCGACTTCTCAAAGGAGAGTGGTAAAATTCAGAATATTCAGTTCCCATCCATTAGATATTTTGCCTATTTCATTGCCAAGTGTGTTCTTGCTAGCAAGACTACTAGAAAATTATCTTCATTTGATCTAGCTTTTATCTCAGCTGCTTTGAATAGGGATAGAACTTATAACTTGGGTGCTTTGATAGCTTTCCATCTTGCTACTAACCATGAGAAAGGTGGAATATGCGGAGGTCTCATTGCCTCTCGTTTGCTAGATTTTCATGGTTTAGAGCCTCATCATTCAGATCTTTAGTGCCTCATAGAGAGACTTGATCTCAATTCCATGGTTCAGCATAAATTTGTTTCCTCTTGGGCTACTTTGAGTGAGCTACCATATGAAATAACCTTTGTCAAGCGTGGTTGGAGAGAGGGTAGGTCTAAGAAAGTAGTCTCTTTGCCTGCACCTTCTTTGTTTAACCTTGATAACAGGCAAGGATGGTCACTCACGGAGGAAGAACTTGACACATACGTGGCGGAGCTCTCCCAGCAAGAGGGGAATGTTGGAGAATATGCCGAAGATGATTGTCGTGGTATTGCCGATGAGTACGCCATGGAGGGGTCCTCACAGTGCGTGTTTAGATATGTGGGTTAAGGCAGACAGTTGACGGGTATGAGGTAACATAGCTTACACAGGATCAGATCCCACAACGGTGGCGAAATCCTACTCCTTCTATAAATCACTATAATGGCAATAGGCCGAGTTACATGGATCGGTTCGCTATGCGAGGTGTATGTTGATTGGTGTGACTTGTGCCCTAAAGGCTCCCATAGGTCCGACTTATATAGTTGCCAGATCCTAGGGTTACAGGGAAAGTCCTAGCCGGACAGGTTACAGAGTCCTACACTGTATACAACTAGTCTAACGTGTCTTGCACTCCAAGGCTCTGGGTATGTCAGTGACTCCTCCGTAGCCTTGCTTTATCCGGCATAGGCCTCCCTTCTGGATCCATCTAACTGGGCCGCCCAGTATGCCATGGGCCATGCTACCAATTGTGGGCCACCCGGGTTATCCGGATAGGAGACATGCTATGAGGATACCCATATATTATATCCCCAACAGTAGCCCCCGGAGAACTCCGAGATCTTGCGTCATCTTGCCTCTTCAAGTTGAATGCTCCGTCTAGATGGATGTCGGCAAATCGTCAAGCAATATCTTGTAGTCCTCCCAAGAACCCTGCAATGCTCTCCGTATTCAACGTAAGTCGGAGAAATGTTGAATATTCCATTGTACTCTTCTCGTAGCCGGACTGGATCCGTCCATGCCGGAATATTCCGATATGATGGTTCACCTGCTAGTGACAGCTAGAATGACGTAGACATAGGTTAGCGGCGCCTCGTAACTCACACATGCAGAGAACACAATCATGTCCGTTTTTCCCGCACAAAGGATACGAACCGTTGGCAGCGGTGGTTGGGAACGTGGCAAAATTTCCATGCACGCGCCCGCGCACGTCATCCACGCGCCGACCATTCGATCACCTTGCACGAATCTTGACACTGGGGTTATAAATTTTAACTGTGGCAGATTTTCATCTCTTCACCTCATTCTCCCCTTGCGTCATCGTCTTCCTCATGTGAGCACCTCATCGATCCCTCCGCGCGTACGTGAAAAACCCTAATCTCCCAATATCCGCAGTCACCTCTTCTTCCATCCCAATGGCGAGCAGCAGCTCCAATCCTTCCATGGCGGCATCGGCCGAGGCCGTGGTGAAGCCGGCGAGCTTGGTCCAAGTGCCCCTAGAGGGTCTGTTGCTGCCGAAATCCGCGGTGGTGGAGTCCACCGGCGGCGACCATATTCCAGCGACGCTAGAGCTTCTATAAGAGGAAGGTAACTCCCATAAGGGGGAGTGGCGTGGCTCTGATATCACCAACAATGATATCAAGGAGCTGCTCATCGAAGTCTACCTCCCTGCGACGGAGGGACTTGTCTGGCGGGCGGCGCCGACCGGCGAGGTCACTCCTTCTCCCCAAGACGGAGAGAAGGTGTACCTCAAAGCTCAACTGGTACGCGGCATCTCCCTCCCCATCTCTGACTTCTTCCTTGCTGTCCTCAAGCATTACCGGGTTCAACCTCAGAACCTTTCCCACAATAGCATCCTCGCGCTTAAAAATTACGTGGCACTTTGCGAGGGTTACCTAGGGATTAGTCCTAGGTTATACTTGTTCATCTACTTCTTTATCGTCAAGAGGGAAGCCGAAGCGAGCTAGGACGAGCTTAGGAATTGCAAGACAATTAGTTTTAAGATCCAGCCTGGCCGGCGGTTCCCTGACATCGTCGGCCACGAGTCCAAGAACTGGCAATAGACATACTTCTACGGCCCAGATATCCCTCTAGTCGGCCGAGAAGGGACGAATCCAGACTTCGTCAATGGAGCTGTCGTCGAAGCCCCGACATGGAGATCCCAGGCCTCCCTTCCCTCTGACAACGACGCTTCCCATGCCATAAGGCAGATAGAGTGGTTCGTAGAGACGGGTTTGACCGGATTGGACCTAGCCATGTGCTGGTTCGTCAGGTGGATCCAGCCTCTGCAGCACCGCTCAAAGCTGATGCACCAGTACACCAAGGAGAGGAAGGATAGCATCTGCATCTCCGAGGAAAAATTTTCGAGTGACTCCATCAAGCTACGCCTCAAGGACATTGTCGAGGTGAAGGACAGGAAGCGTGGCTTCACCATCACCTACGACATGTTCGAGGAGGGCAAGTGCCCAGAGGTACCTGTTTATTTTCCGTGTATGACATATACTCTAGTTCTTCCGTCTAGCCATTTTCATGTCATCTAACACTTTGGGATTTCACTTAACAGCTTAAAAGTCTAGAAGAGGACGACATGGCTGTCCAAATCTATAACCCCAAGATGAAGGAAGTCACTGTCGTGTCCGACAATGAGGTCCCGTTGGTGCGTAAGCGGAAGAGCTCCACCTCTGACGCTGCCGACGGAAGCAAGAAGAAGAAGACGGAGTGTGGAGCCTCCAAGAAGACTACCGCCGCCCTGGAGGCGAAGAAAAGAAAGATTACCGGGATCCCTTTTACCAAACCACCCACTGTCGTGTAAGCCTCTTTTCCTCCGACATTGTCCAATGCTCATCTGTTTCAGGAAGAAGGCCAGTTTGAGTTTGAAGAAGACATCCAAAACATCAGGGGCTTCTAAAAACATTAAAGATATGTTGCACTGAGATGTGTCGCACCACGCATCTCCTGCCATTGCCCCTACCACTCCCAGCGTCCATCCTGCCGCCGCTCCGATAAGCTCTCCAGCCAAGGATGCATCTGGCCCTTCCGCCATGGAAGTGGACCCAGCTGCCTCCACGGAGTTCGTCGTTGCCGGCGAGCAGGTGACACAAGAAAGTACTGCTTCCAAAATGGTTGAAGCTCTGGCTAAGGATGCCATCGGTGTTGGGGTTCGTAGCATGGAAAACAAAAAAATTCTACCGCATGCAAACAAACAAGCCAAGATCTATCTACTAGATTGTAGCAACGAGTCAATAGAGGAACTCACCCTCGAAGATTCCAAAGCGGTTAATGAGAGCAGATTCTCGTGGGTGATGTAGTCGTACTCTTGCCGATCTCAAGATCGCGTAGACGATCCTTCCCAAGGCTGCGTTAAAGACACTTCCTTGATCGGTCACATCGTTAAATTTTCGATGAAGACCTTCCTCTCCTTGTTCCAAAGAAAAGTGGAGGTTGTAGCACTCTCCTCGCGATTCCGGCAGCACGACGGCGTGGTGTCGGAAGTAGAGGGGAGATCTCGTAGGGCTTCGCCTTAAGCCGGAGCAAGTATGGTGGAGTATGAGAGAGGACTTGGTGATCTAGGGTTTAGAGGGCACCAAGGGGAGGCCTTGGCCGGTGTCTAGGGTTTGGGGAAACCCCCAACTCGCCGAGTTGGTGGTGCCCTAGGCGGTGGCACAAGGAGGTGGTGGTGCCGGCGGCTTGGGGCTAGGGTTTGAGGTGTGTGGGTAGGGGCAGCCCTACCCCTCCTTATATAGGTGGAGGTGGACGGTTGGGAGGAGGGAGTCCTCCCCCAACTCGGCCTCCTTGGCCGGCGGGTGGAGGGAGGAGACTTCCTCCCCAAGTAGGTTTCCTACTCTCCCTCCACCAAGCAAACTTGCCGTTTGACTTTTTCAAATTGGCATTTGACTTTCAAACTAGGATTTGATTTCTCTCTTTATTTTGCCCAGCCAAGTTACCTAGTACATGATGTAATCATTCCATATTGTCATGAAACATTCATGTACCCTTCCCCTCCGGAGTGCCGGACCTTCCGGACCCTTCTAGAACATTCCTGGTGAAAACACCGGAATCATTCCCCAACTCCGAAACAAGACTTTCCTTATATGAATCTTATTCTCCGGACCATTCCGGATCTCCTCGTGATATCCCTAATCCCATCCGAGACTCCGAAAAACATTCGTCCTCTTACTCATCATTCCATAACTACTCAACAACATTGAATCCTTAAGTGTGTCTCCCTACGGTTCGTGAATTATGCGGACATGACCGAGACACTTCTCCGATCAATAACCAATAGAGGAATCTGGAAATTCATATGGCTCCCACATATTTCTACGATTACTTTGTGATCGAATGAACCACTTACATACGATACCAATTTCCTTTTGTCTCACGATAGTTTACTTATCAGAGGTTTTTATCGTCGGTATCTCTGCATACCTAGTTCAACCTTGTTACCGATAAGTACTCTTTTCTCGTTCCCCTGGTATCTGATCCCTTGTGATCCAGTCACATGCTTGCAAGCCAATTGGATGACATTCCACCGAAAGGGCCCAGAGTATATCTATCCGTCATATGGATGGACCAATCCCACTCTTGATCCATGTTCCTCAACCCATACTTTCCGAACACTCAATGCCACCTTTATAGCCACCCAGTTACGGTGTGGTGTTTGATGTCATCAAAGCATCCTTCCGGTGATGGTGATTAGCATGATCTCATGGTCGAAGGAATTAGGTTACTATGTATCAGAAATCTTACAGCAATTGAACTATTAAAATGACTTGATCTTTATGCTACGCTTATCTATAGGAGTATGTCCATCATACCATTCTCCTAATGATATGACCTTGTTATTAACAACATCTCAAATGTTCATGATCAAGAAACCATGATCATCTATTAATCAACAAGCTAGTATTATAAAGAGGCTTTACCAGGGACTCTAATTTAGTTTACAAATCACACAAGTATTAATGTTTCTGGTTAATAATGTTATATCATGAATGTAAACATTTATCATCAACAAAAAGATATAATAATAACTACATTTATTATTGCCTCTAGGGCATATCTCCAACAATCGGTAGCAGTAAGGCAATGGTGGTAGGTGGAGCGTCTCTCGAAGGCGGTGCCTCTGCACCCAGGATTTCCACAGAGCTTCCGATGATAGTCTACCCGGCGCTTACACCGAGTAGCTCAACTCTGGCTCCTGGTGCAGTGCGAACCTCTCCGACTTGTGGTCTTGAGGAGCTCCTCAGGCAAGCTGATACCCTGCGAGGAAATAGCCTTTCCTTCAGAAAGATATTTTCCGAGAGCGCCACCAATCTCAAGATCATCGCACTTGTAAGTTTTATTTGCCTTTTGCATTTCATATGAGTATCCCACTATAGCCCCCGAGGATTTAGATGGAAAACCGTAGGTCTTTGCATCTGAATGCTCTAAGAGTGACTAAGCTAGAAAACTTCTCATTGTAGCCCCCAAGTATGTAGTTTGAATGAATTATTCCGACTAGATATTTTCAGTGTAGCATACGCAGTGTTTGTAAATTTCAATACTATAGCCCCCAAGCCTCTAGTTGAAACTGAATTAGTTCCGACTAGATTCTTAAAGAAAGACTAAGCATACTTGCTGAATTAAAAACTCATACTATAGCCCCCAAGCTTCTAGTTGAAAACTAAATTAGTTCCGACTAGGTGCTTAAAGAAAAGCTAAGAATTTTTTCGAGTTAAAAATTCTCACTATAGCCCCCAAGCCTCTATGTGGATATTTATCCGACTAGATGCTCCAATTTGACTAAGTGGTTTTGATCTTCTTTCCACAGGATGAGAATGCTCGGAGAGGCGTCGCCAAAGAGAAGTTCCACAAGATGCGCGTAGAGATGGAAGCCGAAAGGGGTAAAACAGCCTTCTTGAAGGAACAAGTCACCAAGAGCAAGAGTCTGTTTTTCCTTTCGTTTTCGTACTCCAAATTGGTCTTGTGTCGTCACTCTCCGACTACTCACTGTGTACTGTTCTTTTTCTCCGACTTGCAGAAACCATCGCCAAGTCCAAGGACATTGTTGAGCAATCCAAGCACATTGAGTTGCTAGATAGCAAAAACAAGATCCTTAAGCAGGAGAGGACTGATACCCTGAAGATGCATGAGGATTCCATGAAGGCATTGCAGGAGTCCGCCAATACGGAGATGAACCGCTTGAAGGAGGAGATTGCGATGCTGAAAGAGCAGAAGAAAGTTGCCGATGAGAAAAATCAGCGCAATCTTGAAGCATACAAGATCCTCCGACAAGAACGGGACTCTATGGCGGAGACGCTCCAGCAAGCCGAGGCGAGCATCTTTGGTAAGAGATTCTCCATCTTGTGCTTATGTAAGCCAGGTACTTTCAACTTTGTGTTACTGAACTCATGTGCTCCTTTGTCGGAAATGCAGCTCCTATTGGTTTAACCAAGTCGCCTCCTCCGCCAAAGGAATGCATGTTCCTCTCTGGAAACTTCATCAGCATCGCCGTCAAGCAAGCCAAGGAGATCGCCAAGCCCCTCAACATTAATATCAAGGCGGTGGACTCCGTGATGAAGTTCTCGGAGATCTTGCATCAAGCCCCCAAGCGTATCGTAAGCTGGAAAGCTTCATGTACCCGGGCTGGCGCAAGGATGTCTCTGGCGATGGTCAAGGCGCACTATGAAAACGCCGACCTTGACACGGTAACCTCGGGTCTTCCCGACGTAGACGATGGAGGCCAGAAGATTGACCACAAGGCTATCTAGGCATCGCTCGCGGGTCTTGACACCGGGGTTGCCGAGATGGTTGATCCCAACGTCTTTGTGCCGCTGGATATCATTGACGGCGACCACCAGAGCTCCTCTGAGTCCCTCAAGACCACCGGCTTCGAAGATGATGGCTCTCCTGCTGCCGACGATGCTGCATCAAAGTCTCATGCGCCAGAGGAATCAAAACACACTTTGTAATATTTATTTCCTCTGGTTTGGTGTATGCAGAAAAACTACTATGTTAACTTAAGGCGGAAAAACAATAGGTGTAATTTCCTGCTACTCAAGTACTGGTTCTATCATGTAATTATTTTTTAAGTAAGTGATGGCTTATCCATTACTCTGGTTTTTATGCTTGACCTTTCATGAGTCGGAAGACTCGTAGTAGGAACCATGCGCTCAGGTGATGATGCCCAATGGCACCGTCAAAAACCGAAGCACAAAATCGCTGACAACAAGTGCCGAAAGTCACTACTCTAGAATCCACATAAAAACAACAAAGAACGTGTAGACCAGAAGACTTAAGCTAACGCCCGCAGGCGGAATTTTCACAATTGCAAATGCAAAACATGTGCATACAGGTTTTATACGATCCAAAAATGAACACTAAAGGAGGTAAAAGACTCAGAAATATGAGTGAACCAGAGAGCTTTATTTCATTGATCATATAAGAGGTTCACAGTGGATAAAAAAATATGCTAAGTGTAAAAAGGACGTAGCTGTGCTATGTTCCATGGCAGATCAAGCTCCGGGTAGTCATCATCCAGATCACGTCGCTTACGCTTATGATCTTTGCTGGGTCTATCCTCAAGTTCACGATTTTCAACGAGGTAGTAAGACCCATTGAGAAGTGTCTTGCTTATGATGAACGGTCCTTCCCATGGCCGGATAATTTGTGTGCCTTCTTCTGCTTAAGTCGGAGCACCATATCCCCCTCTTTAAATAGGCGATGCCGAACGCGGCGACTATGGTAACTGTGTAGCTTCTGCTAGTAGATGGCGGATCTTTGGCATGCCAAAACGCGCTCTACCTCGAGAAGGTCCACATCTAGGAATCTGGATTCCTCAATGTCATCTTCATCGTAGGAGGCAACGACCAAGTTATTGGTATTGTTCAGCCGGAACATGGGGTTGTCGGGCATAGTACTGGCATCCCATGCATGTTTCAACCAGCTTGTCGGCGTCTGCCTTCGCGGTTAGCCAGTAAAATCCTTGCCGGAAGGCTTTGGAGACCAACGATCGAGGAGCAGCGTGATGCCTGCAATCTCCGAGATGGATCTCACGTAGGATTTCAATACCTTCTTGCTGGGAAACACACTTAAGGTATACACCAGTGGTGCTTCTTTTGTAGAGCTGTCCATTTATTATGGTATTGCCCTTTGCTCGACGTACTATTTGCCACCTTTCGACCTCATTGTCACGCAAAGTTCCGTGTACGAGATATTCCATAAACGGTTGTGTCCAAGCCGGAGGGACCTTTGTCACTATGTGAACAAAAGAGTCAACTCTATTCGGGTTGTCGATGTCTGCTCCCTTCACGGATGGCGTTCGTAGATGCTCCAGAAAAACGCCAGGAGGAATTCGTTTGTGCCCTGATCCAAGCTTAGACAGTAGATCAGCCGCCTCGTTTTTCTCCCTAGGGACATACTTGACTTTGTAGCCCAGTAAAATCTTGGCTATCTCGTCCACTTCGTCTCGATATGCCGCCATCATAGGGTTCCGTGCGTTCTAGGTGCCAGCCACCTGCTGGGCAACCAAGTCGAAATCTCCACAGCAAACTATGCGCTTGATGCCAATATCCTTGGATACGCGTAGTCCATGAATGAGTGCTTCATACTCCGCCATGTTGTTCGTAGCCTTGAAGTGGATCTGCAGAACATAGTGTAACTTTCCCCGATTGGTAACTATAACAGTACACCATCCCCCGAGCCATTGAGTAGCTTTGATCCATTAAAGTGCATCACCCAATATTCTGGCTCCGGCATAGGGGTAGCATCTGACATCTCTGTCCAATCTGCGATGAAATCCGCCAAGGCTTGTGACTTTATAGCGTCGCATCTCTTGTAGGTGATCTTGAAGGCGGCAAGCTCAATGCCCCACTTCATGACCCTTCCTGTGGCGTCGCTGTTGTTGATGATGTCGGACAGTGGAGCTTTGCTCACAAATATGATAGGGTAAGTAGTGCCTTAGCTTCCGAGAAGCAAGGAACACTCCATAAGCTATCTTCTGGTAGTGCGGGTAACGCTGCTTGGACTCCGTCAAGACCTCGCTTACATAGTAAACTGGTCATTGAACTCCGTACTCATAGCTTGGTTCTTTCCGTTGTACCACGACGACGATGTTGATTACCCTGTTGGTGGCCACCATGTAAATTAACATAGGCTCCATAGGCTCAGATGCTGCAAGGATAGGCGCCAAGGATAGTATCTCCTTTAGATGCTTCAATGCTGCATCTACTTCGTCCTTCCATGTAAATTTGTCCACCTTCTTTAGAAACTTGTATAGTGGCAGAGCCTTTTCTCCAAGTCGGCTGACGAACCGACTAACTGCTGCAACGCAGCCTGTTAGCCGTTGCATGTCCTTCAGGCATGTCGGACGGTTTATGTTTAGGATGGCCTTGATCTTCTCCGGGTTCACCTCGATTCCATGCTGGGAAATGATGAAGCCCTACAATTTTCCGGCTGGAACCCCGAAGACGCACTTCTTACGGTTAAGCATCATGTTGTATTTCCGGAGATTATCAAAGGTTTCTTTTAAGTCAGATATTAAGTCGGTTGAATTTTTGGACATCACCGTTATATCATCCACATAGGCGTGAATGTTCCGACCAATTTGATCATGTAGGCAATGCTGCATTGTCCGCTGGTATGTAGCACCTGCGTTTTTCATCCCAAAGGGCATCATGACATAGAAAAATATGCCGTAAGGTGGGGTGAACAAAGTGGCTAATTGGTCCATCTTAATTTGGTGGTATCCTGAGTATGCATCGAGAAAACACAAAAGCTCCAAGCTAGCCATCGAGTCAATGACTTGGTCAATGCGAGGCAAAGCAAACGGATCTTTGGGACACGCTTTCTTCAAGCCGGTGTAATCAACGCACATTCTTAATTATTTGGTTCCCTTTTTGGGGACTAGTACAGGATTGGCCACCCAACGGGTGTGAAGGACTTCTCGGATAAAACTAGCCTGAAGTAACCTAGCTATCTCCTTGCCTATGGCGCTTATCTTCTCGTCTCTGAAGCATCGTAGAGGTTGTTTCACCGGTTTGCATTTTGGATCAATATTCAAGCTGTGCTCGGCAAGTTCCCTAGGTACACATTTCATGTCAGCGGGTTGCCAGGCAAAGATGTCCCTATTCTCACGAAGGAACTCGACGAGCGCACTTTCCTATTTGGGATCCAGGTTCGTCCCAATGGCGGTGGTCTTGGAAGAATCACCTACCACAAGTTCCACCGGCTTGGTTTCGATGGAGGCCTTGAATGCTGGGGCAGTCAGAAATCTGCTTCTTCGACGCCGGCATCTTCGTGGCATCGACCTTGCTCTGGATCTCCTTGAATTCTTCGTTGTAGAGGACATCTTCTGCAAAGGCTGCTTCTCCAATCTCGTAGTCCCTTGCCTTGGTAAAGCTTCCGGATACGGTGATGACACCGTTTGGTCCGGGTATCTTGAGCTTGTTGTAGATGAAGCATGGCTTGGCCATGAAGGCGTGGAAGATGTCGCGGCCGAATATGACGTGGTACACGCTCTTGAAGGGGTCCACCTCCAAGGTCATGCGTTCTTGGCGGTAATTATTAACATCGCCAAAAGTGACCTAAAGTGTGATGGGCCCAAGGGACCGAGCCTCCCGACCAGGAACTACGCCATGGAAGATGGTGCTGGTCCGCCTTAGGTTAGCCTCCGTCAAGTTCATCTTGTGCAGTGTATCCCGGTACATGATGTTGATGTTGCTTCCACTATCCACCATACATTTGGTAAACGCATTGTCGTCAATCAGGGGGTTGATGACCATGGCATATTGGTTCTTCATAGGGATGAGGTCTAGGTGATCCTTCCTGTACCAAGTGATTGGAATCTCCGACCAGCGCAGGTACTAGGGAACTGGGGGTAGAGTGGCCATCAGTATCCTCATAGAGGTCTTCTGTTGTCGGACAGTGGGGGTGCCGAGGAAAGTGTAGAAAACAGCCTTCTTCTTCTTGAAGGGGTCCTTGCCCTTTCCATCGCTCTTGGAAACGTGCTTGGGGTCAACATCCTCATCCATGTCACTTGAATCCTTGGACTCCTCTTCCTTCTTCTTCCCCTTGCCCTTGTCGCGCAGTATGTTCTTCCGACTTTTCTTGTAGCCGGACTCTGGGTCCTCCTTGAGATCGTTGAAGAATTTGCAATGGCGATTGGTGTGAGTGGCCTTGCCGTTGGCATCGAGGTGTACAAGGCACGGCATATCGCGGTACTCCTCGTAGGTTTGGGGAACTCGGAGTGCTGCCGAGGTAGTTTCACTACTTTGCTATTGCCCACGACTATCCCCCCGTCCTCGGCCACGCTGTCTGCCATCTCCACGTCCTGCAAATGTCATGGCGACCATGTCAGAGATTTGCTTTGTTGGAATTATGCCCTAGAGGCAATAATAAAGATGTTATTATTATAATTCTTGTTCATGATAATGTTTATATTCCATGCTAGAATTGTATTAAGCGGAAACTTTAATACTTGTGTGGTTTGTGAACAACACCGTGTCCCTAGTATCCCTCTATGGACTAGCTCATTGATTAATGATGGTTAAGGTTTCCTAACCATGGACATGAGTTGTCAATTAATAATGATATCATATCATTGGGAGAATGATATGGTGGACAGACCCAAACTAAGCGAAGCAATTAGATCGTGTCATCGTGTTCGTCTTTACGAAGCTTTTCTTATGTCAAATATTGTATTCCTTCGACCATGAGATAATACAACTCCCTGGTGTCGGAAGAAAGCTTTGAGGTCATAAAACGTCATCCTATGAGAGGGTGATCATAAAGGTGTGTCTCGGGTGATCGGAAAGTATCTGTTGGGTTGTATGTATCGAGATGGGATTTGTCCCTCCCAAGTCAGAGAGATATACTTGGCCCTTTCGGTGTCGATATCAACACCGCTTGCAAGCATGTGGTTAAGGAGTTAATCACAAAGTGATATCAGATTACGAAACGAGCAAAGTACTTGCTGTGAACGAGATTGAACTAGGTATGACGGTACCGACGATAAAATCTCGGGCAAGTAAAATATCGCGAGACGAAGGGAATATATATATGGGATTGATTGAATCCTGGCATCGTGGTTCATCCGATATGATCATCGATGAATGTGTGGGAGTCAATATGGGTCTGGACAAACCGCTGTAGATTATTGATAGAAGATCATGTCGCATATTCTCGAACCGAGGTCACACACTTAACGTGTCTCGACGCTAGGATAGATTGGATAATTGGTTTATGAGTTTTTGTTCGGAGTCTCGGATGGGATCCGGGACATCACGAGAGGTTCCGGAGTGGTCCGAAGAATAAGATTCATATAAGGCAGTGCAGTTTTTGGAGTTCGGAATTGTTCCGGGTTAATCGGTATTGTACCGGAAGCTTCTAGAACTTTTCGGAAGGGGACCAACGTGGCCACACCTTCCGGGAGGGGGAATGGGCCTATGAGGGAGTTCCCTGGCCGCATTGGTCCAGGGGCACAAGGCCCCATAGGGCCCAGCCGGCCAAGAGAGGTTTAAACTCTAGATAGAGCTTCTAGAAGGGGGTTTCCTTGCCCCCCACTCTTCCTCCTTGGGGCCGCCGGCCTTGTCTTGGGGGAGGGGCTAGGGCTGCACTCACCCCTCTATATATAGAGGGCTGGGGGCGCACCAACCCCACACACCTTCCCCTCCAACCCTAGCCGCCCTACTGCCTTCCTCTCTCCCTTCCGACTGCTTGTAGGCGAAGCCCTGCTGCAGAAATTCTCCACCATATACACCACGCCGTCGTGTTGTAGATCCAATCCGTCTCTCCACCATACTTGCTGGTCCAAGGAAGGAGGAGATGTCGAGGTGCTGCACGTGTACATCTCACGGAGGCACCGCCACTTGTGGTGCTAGATCGGATCGGATTGCGAGGAGGAGAAGCGAGTACGACTACATCACCCACGTTAAAGCGAGCGTTCACTGTGCGAATCTTCAAGGGTATGAAAATCTAATCCAATCTCTCTCGTTGTTTGCATCTCCTAGATTAGATCTTGGCTTTCCCTCTGTTCCCATCCGTAGAAAATTTTGATTTACTATGCCGCGAAACCCTTCAGTGGTATCAGAGCTAGATCTATGCGTAGATGTGTTTCACGAGTAGAACGCAACATGGTTGTTGCGGGCGTTGATGTTTTCTGTTGCAAGCCTCTTGTTTGTGTTCTTCTTATGACGCGGGATAGTGAGATTGAAGCGGTCCAGGCCAACCTTCTGCGGCGTCGTCATGAGACCGGCTCCGCACTTGATGTGTGGCTTGTTCCACACATGCGGCTGGTGGATGCCAGTTTCTCTCACTATAGTTGTCATGGGATTAACACCAGAGTTTGGCAACCATAATATCACCATTGTGGCTTTCCGTAGGTAAGAATCGTTCTTAGCATCTACTCCCATAAGCCACGTAAAACATTCAACAACAAAGTAGAGGCGTCTAACTTGTTTTTGCAGGGAGTGTTTTCTGTGATATGGTATGGCCCAAGATGTGATGTGTATATTGTATGTGATGATCATGTTTTGTAATGTTTCACGACTTGCATGTCGATGAGTACACAACCGGCAGGAGCCATATGGTTGTCTTTATAATTTGTGTATGACCTGCGAGTCAACTTCTTATACGCCATGTAATAGCTTTACTTTATCGCTAAGTAGTTAGCAATAGTTGTAGTTGCTATTCGTGGTGGAGGCAATCATGGTGGAGTGATGGAGATCATGCCGGAACGCACAAGATGGAGATCATTGCGCGAAGATTGGCTATACCATGTCACATAAAGTTATATGCATGTGATGTTTATCCTTTTATGTATCTTATTATGCTTAGATCGCGACAGTAGCATTATAAGATGATTCCTCACTTAAAGATCAAGATAAAAACTGTGTTCTCCCCAAGTATGCACCGTTGCGAAAGTTCGTCGTGTCCAAGCATCACGTGATGATCGGGTGCTATAGACTCTACGCTCACATACAACGGGTGCAAGCCAGTTTTGCACACGCGGAAATACTTGGGTCTAACTTGACGAGCCTAGCATGTACAGACATGGCCTCGGAACACAAGAACCGAAAGGTTAAGCATGAGTCATATGAATGATATGATCGACACTTTGTTGTCCACCATTGAAACCACATCTCTTCTCGTGATGATCGGATTAGGTGTGGTGAATTTGGATCGTGTTCACTAAACAACTTGAGGGATGTTGAATTTAGTGGGAGTTCATCTAGTAATTTGATTAAGTTGAACTATTTATCATGAACATAGTCTAAGTTGTACTTGCAAATACTGTAGATCACATGGCCAAGTCCAACTTCAACTTCAACGTTTTTGCTGAGAAGGAAAAGCTTAGAAACAATGGGTCTAACTTCACCAATTGGTTCCGCAATCTAAGAATCATTCTCTCTAGCGGTCAAAAGGACTATGTCCTTGGGAAAGCGTTAGCTGACCCCCCTGCTGCAACTGCACCGGCTGATGAGAAAGCTGTCTATCAGTCGCGCAAAGATGATTATGGTGTGATTAAGAGCACCATGTTGTTTGCTATGGAACCGGAACTTCAAAATCGTTTTGAAGACTATCCCGGGCGCTTTGAGATTCTCGAAGAGCTGAAAACCATGTTTCAGACTCAGGCCCGTTCTGAGAGATATGAGATCTCTGAGAAGTTCTTTAACTGCAAGATGGAGGAAGGGAGTTCCGTTAGTGAGCACGCCATTAAGATGACGGGCTACACTCAACGCCTTGAGAAACTGGAATGCACGATTCCAGTGGAGCTCAATATTGACAGGGTTCTGCAATCACTCCCTCCCAGCTACAAAAGTTTTGTAGTGACTCATAATCAGATTGGTTCCACTGATACGATCACCGAGCTCTTCGCAAAGTCGAAGGCATGAAGTGGACATCAAAAGGATAATCATGTGTTGATGGTCAACAAGCCCACCTTTAAGAAAGGTAAGGGAGCAAAGAAGCCCTTCAAGAAGGGCGTGACAGCGCCTGCCCCTGAGAAGCTCAAGTCTGGTCCTAAGCCGGACCGAGTGCTTCTATTGCAAGGACAAGGGTCCTGGAAGCATTGTCCAAAGTACTTAGCGGACAAGAAGGCTGGCACCATCAAAGGTATATTTGATATACATGTTATTGATGTTTTCCTTACTAGCCCTCGTTGTAGTGCCTGGGTGTTTGATATCGGTTCAGTTGCTAATATTTGTAACTCGAAACAGGAGCTACGAAATAGACGGCGGCTTGCAAGGGATGAGGTGACGATGCGCGTTGGCAACGGATCAAGAGTTGATGTGATGGCCGTCGGCACGCTCTCCTTAGTTTTACCTTCGGGATTAGTTTTAAACCTTAATAAATGTTATTATGTGCCTGCGTTGAGCATGAACATTATTTCTGGATCTTGTTTATTGCAAAACGGTTATTCATTTAAATCGAAGAATAATGGTTGTTCTATTTATATGAGTAACATCTTTTATGGTCATGCACCGATTGTGAATGGTTTATTTCTTCTAAATCTCGAAAGGGATGAAACACACATCCATAACATTGAGGCTAAGAGATGCAAAGTAGATAGTGATAATACTACTTATTTGTGGCACTGTCGTCTAGGTCATATTGGTGTAAAGCGCATGAAGAAACTCAATTCTGATGGACTTTTGGAGTCTCTTGATTTTGAATCATTTAACACATGCGAACCATGCCTCATGGGCAAGATGATCAAAACCCCGTTCTCTGGTATGATGGAGCGAGCAACGGACTTGTTGGAAATCATACATACCGATGTATGCGGATCGATGAGTGTTTCGACGCGCGGTGGATATCGCTATTTTCTCACTTTTACAGATGACTTAAGTAGATATGGGTATATCTATTTAATGAAACATAAATCTGAAACGTTTGAAAAGTTCAAAGAATTTCAGAATGAAGTGGAGAACCATCGTATGTGAAGATTAAGTTTCTACGATCCGATCGTGGAGGTGAATATTTGAGTTATGATTTTCTCACGCATCTTAAAGCAAGCGGAATCGTTTCGCAACTCACGCCACCGGAACACCACAGCAATGGTGTGTACGAGCGCTTAATCGAACCCTATTAGATATGGTCCGATCAATGATGTCTCTTACTAATTTGCCGTTATCATTTTGGGGCTATGCATTAGAAACCGCTGCATTCACTTTAAATAGGGCTCCACCTAAATCCGTTGAGACGACACCGTATGAACTGTGGTTTGGTGCTAAACCTAAGTTGTCGTTTCTTAAAGTTTGGGGATCTGAAGCTTCGTCAAGAAGTTGATGCGGACAAGCTCGAACCCAAAGCGGAGAAATGTGTCTTCATAGGATACCCTAAGGAAACTATTGGGTATACCTTCTATCACGAACCAAAGGCAAAGTGTTTATGCAAGAACGGTTCCTTTCTTGAGAAGGAGTTTCTCTCGAAAGAAGTGAGTGGGAGGAAAGTAGAGCTAGACGAGGTTATTGAACCTTCTCTTGAATTGGAGAGTAGCACAGCACCTGAAATTGTTCCAGTGCCGCATGCACCAACAATAGAGGAAGCTAATGACAAGGATCATGAAGCTTCGGATGATGCTGCTACTGATCGTCGCAGGTCGACAAGGTCGCGTGCCCCTCCTGAGTGGTACGGCAACCCTGTCTTGACTGTCTTGTTAGTAGAAGACAGTGAACCTACGAACTATGAGGAAGCGATGATGAGCCCAGACTCTGAGAAATGGCTAGAAGCCATGAAATCCGAATTGGGATCCATGAGCGAAAACCAAGTATGGACTTTGGTGGACCCTCCTAGTGACCGAAAGGCGTTGAGTGCAAATGGATCTTCAAGAAGAAAACGGACGCGGATGGTAATGTTACCGTCTATAAAGCACGGCTTGTCGCGAAAGGTTTTCGACAAGTTCAAGGTGTTGACTACGATGAGACTTTCTCTCCCGTAGCGATGTTTAAGTCCATTCGGATTTTATTAGCAATTGCTGCATTTCATGATTATGAAATATGGCAGATGGATGTCAAGACTGCGTTCCTCAATGGAAACATTGATGAAGAGTTGTATATGATGCAACCCGAAGGTTTTGTCGATCCTAAGGATGCTGATAAAGTATGCAAACTTCAGCGTTCCATTTATGGACTGAAGCAAGCATCTCGGAGTTGGAACCTTCGTTTTGATCAAGTGATCAAGAGCTTTGGATTTGTTCCAAATTGCTACAAAGCTTGTATCTACAAGAAAGTGAGTGGGAGCCCGGTGACGTTTCTGGTACTATATGTGGATGACATATTGATTATTGGAAATGATATCAACATGCTTAACGATGTGAAGAGTTATTTGAACAAGTGTTTTTCAATGAAAGACCTAGGTGAAGCTGCTTATATATTGGGCATCAAAATCTATAGAGATAGACAAAAGGCGCTGATAGCTTTAAGCCAGAGTACATACCTAGACAAAGTTCTGAAAAGGTTCAGAATGGATAAGGCAAAGAAAGGTTCAGTGCCTATGTTGTCAGGTAAGATATTGAGCAAGGCTCAGTGTCCAGCTACGGTAAATGATAGGGAAGCTATGAGCAAAGTGCCTTATGCCTCGGCCATAGGTTCTATCATGTATGCCATGCTGTGTACTAGACCGGATGTGTCCAATGCTCTTAGTTTGACGAGCAGGTATCAAAGTGATCCAGGAGTGGAACACTGGACAGCCGTGAAGAACATCCTAAAGTACCTAAATAGAACTAAAGAAATGTTCTTAGTCTATGGGGTGATGAACAGCTCGTCGTAAACGGTTACGTCGACGCTAGTTTTGACACCGACAAGGATGATTCTAAATCTCGACGGATACGTGTATATTTTGAATGGAGGAGGCTGGAGAACACGCTGCAAGCAAAGCGTGATCGCGGGATCTATGAAGCGGAATACATGGCTGCTTTGAAGCGTCAAGTGAAGGAGTTTGGATCAGGAACTTCATCACTGAGATTGGTGTGGTTCCAAGTGCATTGGACCCACTGGAGATATTGTGTGACAACACTGGCGCCATAGCACTCGCTAAGGAACCAAGATATCATCCAAAGACCAAGCATATCAACCGCAAGTTTCATATAATCCAAGATTATATAGCAGATGGAGATCTGAAGATTAGCAAAGTACATACAGATCTGAATGTCGCAGATCCATTGACTAAACCTCTTCCACGTGTAAAACACGATCAGCACCTCAGTGCCATGGGTGTGAGATTGTTTCCAGATGTAAACTAGATTATTGACCCTAGTGCAAGTGGGAGACTGTTGGAATTATTCCCTAGAGGCAATAATAAAGATGTTATTATTATAATTCTTGTTCATGATAATGTTTATATTCCATTCTAGAATGGTATTAAGCGGAAACTTTAATACTTGTGTGGATTGTGAACAACACCGTGTCCCTAGTATGCCTCTATGGACTAGGTCATTGATTAATGATTGTTAAGGTTTCCTAACCATGGACATGAGTTGTCAATTAATAATGAGATCATATCATTGGGAGAATGATATGGTGGACAGACCCAAACTAAGCGAAGCAATTAGATCGTGTCATCGTGTTCGTCTTTGCGAAGCTTTTCTTATGTCAAATATTGTATTCCTTAGACCATGAGATAATACAACTCCCTGGTATCGGAAGAAAGCTTTGAGGTCATCAAACGTCATCCTATGAGAGGGTGATCATAAAGGTGTCTCTCAGGTGATCGGAAAGTATCTGTTGGGTTGTATGTATCGAGATGGGATTTGTCCCTCCCAAGTCGGAGAGATATACTTGGGCCCACTCGTGTCGATATCAACACCGCTTGCAAGCATGTGGTTAAGGAGTTAATCACAAAGTGATATCGGATTACGGAGCCAGTAAAGTACTTCGTGAGCGAGATTGAACTAGGTATGATGCAGTGACGATCAAATCTCGCGCAAGTAAAATATCGCGAGACGAAGGGAATATATATATGGGATTGATTGAATCCTGGCATCGTGGTTAATCCGATATGATCATCGATGAATGTGTGGGAGTCAATATGGGTTTCCAGGCCCCGCTGTTGATTATTGATAGAAGATCATATGCATATTCTCGAACCGCAGGTCACACACTTAACGTGTCTCGACGCTAGGATAGACGGATAATTGGTTTATGAGTTTTTGTTCGAGTCTCGGATGGGATCCGGGACATCACGAGAGGTTCGGAGTGGTCCAAAGAATAAGATTCATATAAGGCGGTGCAGTTTTGGAGTTCGAATTGTTAATCGGTATTGTAGCGGAAGCTTCTAGAACCTTCCGGAAGGGGACCAACGTGGCCACACCTTCCGGGAGGGGGAATGGGCCTATGAGGGAGTTCCCTGGTCGCATTGGGCCAGGGGCACAAGGCCCCATAGGGCCCAGCCGGCCAAGAGAGGTTTAAACTCTAGATAGAGCTTCTAGAAGGGGGGTTTCCTTGCCCCCCACTCTTCCTCCTTGGGGCCGCCGGCCTTGGCTTGGGGGAGGGGCTAGGGCTGAACCCACCCCTCTATATATAGAGGGCTGGGGGCGCACCAACCCCACACACCTTCCCCTCCAACCCTAGCCGCCATGCTGCCTTCCTCTCTCCCTTCCGACTGCTTTTAGGTGAAGCCCTTCTGCAGAAATTCTCCACCATATACACCATGCCGTCGTGTTGTAGATCCAATCCGTCTCTCCACCATACTTGCTGGTCCAAGGAAGGAGGAGACGTCGAGGTGCTGCATGTGTGCATCTCACGGAGGCACCGCCACTTGTGGTGCTAGATCGGATCGGATTGCGAGGAGGAGAAGCGAGTACAACTACATCACCCACGTTCCGACGAACGTTCATTGTCTTGAATCTTCAAGGGTATGAAGATCTAATCCAATCTCTCTCGTTGTTTGCATCTCCTAGATTAGATCTTGGCTTTCCCTCTTTTCGCATCCGTAGAAAATTTTGATTTACTATGCCGCGAAACCCTTCATGCTTTTCTTCTAGCGGGATCTTCCGCTTGGTGTTGTTGTTCCTCCTAGCTTGAGTTGGAACGGCCGTTGCCAGCAGGGAGCCGCGAGCATCGTCGGCGGCAGCTGTGAACTCACTAGCCAGCTGGATCATCTGGTTGAGATCTAGCTGGTGATTGTCCTTCAAGCGCTTCAACTTATGTCGGAGCAACGTACCTTTCTCCAACCCATCAATGAAGGCGGCCATGGCGGTCTGGGCGTGCACTCCTGCGCATGAATTATTCATATCCAGCCAGCGAGAGAGGTATGCGCGAGATGACTCGTCTTTCTCCTGCACGCACCGCTGTAGATTGCCAACAGTATAGGGACGCTTATACGTACCCTCAAAGTTCTTGGTGAATGCTTCTTGCATGTCCAACCAATTGCAGATGGATTTCTCCGGCAAGTCATCAATCCATTGTCAGGCTGTGCCCGCCAGCATCAGGGGGAGGTACTTGACGGCAACGTTGGGGTTACCCCGGCGATCTCCACCGTGTTGTCATAGTCCTACAACCATGTAGCTTGTTTGGCGGTACCGTCATAGGGCTTGATGGTCTTGTCAGTCCGGAAACCCTTGGGGTAAGTTGCGGTCCGTATTACAGGTCCAAAGCAACGTGGTCCCAAGTATTGTCCTTCCCGGGCCTCGTGAATCTTGTCCAAGCGTGAACATGTGTCGTATGGCTCCAGGCTTGCTCTTTTCTTCTTGTCTCCAGGGGAAGGGCTGCATGAACGATGTGGGCATCCTTTGCCATGGTGGCTGCTAGGGGGCGACGGAGGCGGAGGTGGCGGTGGGTTAGCCTTCTTGCTATTACCCTCTTGCGATGCATCACGCTTGTCGTGGTTGCTTGTCGGACGTGGAGGGTCATGACGCGACCTGCTCTTGATTCCTTGGTTGCGCTCTCCATCATGACGGGTTTGCTCCGTGTTGTCGCGGATGACGATGCCGCTCTGCCTTGGCGGAGGCATATCCGTATGATGGTGAGTCTTGGGGTCTTCGCGATGTCGGGGAGATCGGGGCGGTGGAGATGGCGACGAGGTTGATCCTTGCCTCCATGGTTGGAGGATATGGGGATAGCATCCTTCCTGTTGCGTGCATCCCTCCGTCTTCATTCTGACGAACCCATCTGGGACCCGACATCATGAGGAGATCTGTCCCTTGGCTGCCTAAGCTAGCTAGACTAGCAAAACGTTGGGTCAGACTCAAGCCTCTGAGAGGTGGTCTTTTACTGTTGTTTCACCGCCTTGGCTCTAGAAGGGTCTTGGCGACGACGAGGTTGAGAAGAGGAGTGGGCATCACCTGCCTGCCTTCGCTGTCAATGTATGGCTTTGCTCATGGCGGCTTCGAGGGAGCACATCCTAGGTTTCGCCGTACACCAGGATCATTAATGATGCGAGCTAGAGCTTTCTTAGCCTTCTGCTGATGGAGCAGAGTCTTGTACTCGGCCTCCATGGCTCTAGCTTTCTCTATTGACTTCTGCGCATTGGCCAGATCTTGAACTAGCTTAGCGCCTTGCTCCGCGATGGCTTGCGCTTCCTCCAGCAGCTGCTGGCACTTCTCATCAAGCTGGACTATATTCCGTATATGGGCCACGGTCATGGGCTCGACGAGTAGGTTTCCGTACATCACTCTATCAGCTGGAGTGATTTGGGTAGCAGCAGACGTAGATGCCGGAGGCGGCAGGTTTGCGCTGTTGTTGTTAGTCAGAACGGTGCCGAGTTCCTGCGGCTGCAGCACTGGGTTAGGCGGAGGGGGCATGACTTTTGCGCGATCATTGTCGGCAGCAACTGGTGGTCCCTTCCCTTTGTCCAGCGCTGTAGGTGGAGCTCGTCCAGGTTGATCTTCATCCATCGCCGTCCAAATGGCGATGAACACCTCTCGGGACGTGACGGCGTTGTTGGCCTGCTCATCGCGTTTGTAATCCTCCTCCATCTCCTGCATAGCAAAGTCCAGCTCCTCCGGGATGAAATCTATCTCCTCTGAGTCAGTGCTGATGTCGTCGTAGAGCGCGTCAAGCATGGAGTCGGAGGGTGCTGGGGCTTCCTTGATGACGGGCGGTGGAGGTGCAACAGCAGCGACGATGATTGGAGGTGATGGTGCAGCTGCGGTGACAACGGCCGGAGGCGGTGGCGGCGGTGGCTGAGGCGGAGGGGCACCGTCTAAGAGCTCAAGCGTTGTTTGGGCTGCCTCCTCATCCTCCACATAGTTGTTGATGTTATTCACCATGCTTTCTAAAGTAAGGCATCCTGAAGCCTGTTGCCGCCTTAGCGTATGTCGGAGGAGCGTTCCTTGGTCCTGTCCTTCCACAAAGTGACACATGGCATCATCATTGGGGTAATGTGCCAGATCGGCCCGTATATGGAGCCATCTGGCAAGGTAATCGCAGGGGTTTTCACCCTCTCTCTGGACGCAACGCGCCAGATCGAAGATGGTCACCACTCCAACAAACTTGGATCTCTGATGTCCAGACGCTCGGACGAAGCCAGCGGACTTGCAGCGATCTTCCACCGTTATATCCTGCACAGGGGCGGTTTGGGTGGGCTTTGAATTTTTCCGATCTTTGTCGGCAAACTCCGAAGAGAGATCCGACATTGATCCTTCCACGAACGTATCCTGCCCGTAGGAGGTCCGTGCGGGTCTTGACGTTCCTCCGACTCCCAGGGAACTAGTGCCCAAGTCGGTTTCGTCGATGAAGAGGTGGATGTCTCTGATGGGGATGATCGAGCAGCAGGTAGGGTTCGTCTTCGCCGGGATCCAGAACTCGTCGGGAGGGACGATCGGAACATTGTCGGAGAAGAGAACGCGACCGATGGCTATAGTTTCTCTGATTCCCGCGAAGATCTTGGACCTCACCCGCTATAGAGCCTGAAGCGCCTCTTGCCCCATGGTGGGCGCCAACTATCGTGGTATTGCCAACGAGTACGCCATGGAGGGGTCCTCACAGTGCGTGTTTAGATATGTGGGGTAAGGAAGACGGTTGACGGGTACGAGGTAACACAGCTTACCCAGGTTCAGATCCCACAACGGTGGTGGAATCCTACTCCTGCTATAAATCACTATAATGGCAATATGCCGAGTTACAGGGATCGGTTCGCTGTGCGAGGTGTATGTTGATTGGTGTGACTTGTGCCCTAAAGGCTCCCATAGGTCTGACTTATATAGTCGCCGGAACCTAGGGTTACAGGGAAAGTCCTAGCCAGACAGGTTACAGAGTCCTACACTGCATACAACTAGTCTAACATGTCTTGCACTCCAAGGATCCGGGTACGTCGGTGACTCCTCCGTAGCCTTCCTTTATCCGGCATAGGCCTCCCTTCTGGATCCATCTAACTAGGCCGCCCAGCAGGCCATGGGCTGTGCTACCAAGTGTGCGCCACCCGGGTTATCCGGATAGAAGACATGCTATGAGGATACCCATATAACATATCCCCAACAATGATTCGGTTCAGCCCTCCAACATGGGGGAGTCTTCATACCAGCAGCCCTCCTATGATTGGAGCGCTTCTTCTTATTCATCATGAGGGCCTGATTATGATCATTAATACGATGACCCACCAGCTTGGGGTTATTACCCGCGTTATTGATGGAGCTCCACTTAGGCCAAAAGCCTAAGCCTGGGAGGAGGTATACCGACATCACACTCATCTACATATCATGTTCCGTAGGTTCTATGTATATCCATGTTTCGATTTATTTTTAGGTTTTGCTTTGCTTTAAAAAACACAAAAAGACCAAAAATATTTTCGTTGTTTCTCTTGGCTTGTTTCTTTGATTTTTAGCTTTGGTTTGCTTTAAGAAAAATCCAAAAAGATTTTTGCTTTGTTTGTTGCTTGCTTTGAGTGCTTTCTTTAAAAATCGAAAACCCAAAAATATTTGTTGTTCTTCTTTGGTTTTGTGAAATTCATTGCAGGGTTCAGTAGTCCTCAATGGAGTTTGGTTTCATGTTATTATTCAAGCCACACAAGTGAAAGGCAATAATGATGATTTATGACAACTCGAGGTGTGGTAAGAGGCTGGTAATGAACTCTATTTGTTTTCATTTTTGTACATATACTCGTCATTGTGGGCATGCTTACTATGTTCATGTAAGGTGTATGTATTTATTGGATGTTTAGTAGTTTTCCTCTCTTATGATTAGCTCCAACTTGCTAATAGTTTGTAGTATTTCATATGAATGTTTGCTTGCATTGTTCTATTCATAACTTGGTATGACATTGTGGTATCCTCCTCTGAATGTTTCATTTGAATTGACTTGGCACATGCTCACGCATGCATATGACTAAACCAAATTTAGTTAAGCCTCGATGATTTATTTTGCCTCAGAGTTCATGTATCACTTTCATGCCATAATTAATTCTGTTTTGTTGCAAGCATGATTATGACAGTTATTGTTCTCTCGTTTGTCGCTCCCTCTCTATTGCTAGCCTTCACTTGGACTGAGTATGATCTCTACTCGTGCTTCCAACTCCCCAAAACCAATATTGTCAAAAGTGTCCACCATACCTACTTACTAGCATCATTTGCTATTATGTGCATATTCATTATGCCTTGTTTTCTTCCAAATAAAATGTTTGCTTGTTATGAGAAAGTTAGTTAGTAAAGCTCTCACGAACTTGATGGCACACTTTATTTTCTTGCACTTAATAAACCTGAACCATTGTGACTGTCCATGAAAGCTATATGCTTGCAAATTATTGATACGCCCAATTTGCATCACCTTTCTATATCATAATTTACCTCTATTCATTGATATTTGTCTTATTATGAGGTATTACTTATGGTTTTTCATCTGTTTATGCATGTTGGATGATTCTTGGAGGATGGATTGCTGGAGTCTGGATTCTGATGGAAAAGAAGGCGCTTCGGTGCAATTTCGCAAATATCAAAAAAATACCAGAAAAATATGGAAACATATTATTTCTCCAGAGGAATGAGGGAGCCAGAAGGAGGGATGAAGAAGGGCCTCAGGGGGCCCACACCCCCCCTATGCGCGGGCTCACCTGACTCCGCGCCTAGGGAAGGTGTGGCCCACCTGCCCGGCCTCCGACTCCGCCCCTTCGCCTATATCTTCCCTACGGAACCCTAAGCCTAAGGGAGCGACAACATATAGATTTCCGCCGCCTCTAGGGGGCGAAAAACACCGAGAGAGATTGATCTCTCCGGCAGATAGATTTCTGCCGGGGGAATTCCTTCCTGGAGAGGGGAGACCGTAGCCATCAACACCGTCATCAAGCTAGGCTTCATCGGGATCATCATCATCATCCACACCATCATCTCCACCAGCACCATCATCACCACTCCGTCCCGCTGTAACAATTGTGTTGGATATTGCTTTAGTTCTTAGGGGAAACTTTCCTAGTGTTGCAGCCATTAATTGGGCCTAGGGGATGCATTGTGTATTTGGCTACTAATTGTGGGGTTGCCGGAGTGACAGAAACCTGAACCCCTGTTAGGACACCTTTGCACAAGGGAGCATAGGATCTCAGAGTTTAAGGTTGTGGTTAGATTTATATCTTAATTACTTTCCTATAGTTACGGATGTTTGCAGGGGGTTTAATCACAAGTATGTATTAGTCCAAGTAAGGGTGGTATGTTAGCACAGGTTCACCCACACAACACTTACAACACCAAAGAAGAGTACTCAGCTATTTGAAGCGAAAGCACTTGACAGAACTCCCATGTATCCTCGAGAACGTTTGGTCCTTATAAGTATTTCCATCGGCTTTTCCTTTGCTAAGAAAGGATTGTGTCACTTGCTCCGTTTGTTCGTTACTTGTGTTACTTGCACTTTGTTTTGTTGATTTGTCAGAAAACTCCTAAAAATCTGTTTGCTAAGTATTTGGAGAGAGTTCCTGCTCCATACCACTAGTCAACACCTTCTACTCCTCGTTGGGATCGACACTCCTATTTATCGAAAGTACTGCGATACACCCCCTATACTTGTGGGTCATCAAGACTATTTTCTGGTGCCGTTGTCGGGGAATGAAGTGCTATTGAAGAGTGGAACTGGTAAAGGAAACTTCTACTATGAGTATTTCTTTTTGTTTCTATTTGTTGCTTTGTTTCCATTATGGATAACCCACTTGGTTTTCTATTTGGGAAAACTACTACCACTGCTAGGGTAGTAGATGAACCACCACATGTTGAGATAGATCCTTTTAAGATACCTACAAGTATTGTTGATCGTGTTATGGATAATTATTATTTTGGGGATGGAATTGTTCATCCTGATGATCATTTGCTTTTTATCCATGAATTATGCGGGTTGTTTAAGTGTGCAGGTATCACAACTGAAAAGGTGAAGAAGAAGTTACTCTCTATATCCTTGAAAGGGAGAGCTGAAGAATGGTATACGCTGCTGAAGAATGGACAATCCATGGAATGGGAGGAAATGGCATCTCTCTTTCATTCTAAATTCTACCCTCCCAGTGAAATTCATAAGGATAGAAATCTGATATATAACTTTTGGCCTCATGATGGAGAGAGTACAGCTCAAAGCTTGGGGGAGATTGAAGTTACTAATGCTTAAATGTCCTATTCGTGAACTCCCTAACAATATTATTATCAGTAACTTTTATGCTAGGCTTTCTCTTCATGATAAAGATTTACTAGATGCTTCTTGTGCTGGATTATTCACACGTATGAAGGAAGAAGCTAAATGGGATCTCTTAGACCGTATTCAAGAGAACACTGAAGCTTGGGAGAATGACAAAGGAAGATAGTCAGGTATAAACTATGATTATGAATGCATTAAATCTTTTATGGGAACTGATGACTTCCATGATATTAGCAATGAGTTTGGTCTTGATTCCCAAAGTATTGCCAAGTGTTTCAAGGCCTTTGCCTCTTACATTGAAATTCCCAAGAAGAAGTGGAATAAGTACCATGCTCCTTATAAAGATGTTGTTAGTCATGTTCCAGTTAGAAGTACTCAAGTTTGTACTACTAATCATATTGTGCTTGAACCTCATGTTGAGAAAATGCCTTTCCCAGCTAAGGTAAAGGAGTATTCTATGATTATTAGTGCAAGTAACAAAGGTACCATGAAAACTGTGAAGCCTCGTGAGCAATTGAATGTTGAACATGTGGTAGCTATTGTGAAAGACACTATCACTAGAAATAGAGAGGATGAGCACATTGTCTTCTGTGAAGACGCTTCTAATATTATCTCTCATCCTAGTAAGGCTAGAAAAGCTAGTGTCCATGTGCTTTCTGTTAAAATTGGTGATCATTGCTACTATGGTTTATGTGATATTGGTGCTAGTTCTAGTGCTATTCCTTATGAGATTTACAGGGAAATTATGCATGAGATTGGTCCTTGTGAGCTTGAGGACATTGATGTTGTTATCCACCTTGCTAATAAGGAGACCATTTTCCCCATTGACATTATAAGAGATGTGGAGGTTCTCTGTGGTAAGATTAAGTATCTTGTTGATTTTCTAGTGCTTAACTCAGCAGCTAGCAAAAATTGTCCTATCATTTTTGGTAGACCTTTCTTGAACACTTGTGGAGCTATTAATGATTGTAAGAAGTAAAAAGTTTTAACTAAGTTTGATGGAGATTCTTATGAGTTTAACTTTTCCAAATTTGCTAAATCTCCTTGTGAAAATAGCTTGCCTAATAAAGATTTCAGGATGGAACAACTTGCTTCTATTGATCCAGTCTATGACCTTGGACCTCTTTTTGATGACTGTAAGTATGCTTATTCTGATGATAAAGTTGTTTCCAGTGACAGTTACATTGTCAACTTTATTCAAAGTGCTACTGAAAGTTATTTTGAGAGAGGAAAACATGGTTTTATGCATCTCAATGATGTTAAGTTTCCCTGTTTTATGTTGAAAGCCTTAAAGTTGCATCTGTTTTGTCTTCCTATGCTTGTGGCTTTTTGTTTCAACAATTCATTTTCTCATGATACCCTCATGCATAGGAAGTGGGTTAGGCTCAAATGTGTTGGTTATTTGCTTCTTGATGCTCTCTTTAACTTCAGATATATACCTCCTTTATGAGCATCTTTGGAAGTTTCAAGCCTAACTTAAAGGCATTAAAGAAAACTACTTGTTGGGAGATAACCCTAGTTTTTTCGAGTCTTGGAAGTTATTACCTTTGTAATAACCGCTCCTTATCCTTTTTGTTTTGGTTTTTGTGTCAAGTTCAACTACTTTTGTGAAGTAGAGGAGTTGTCAAAAGTGGCTGTCCTGGGACAGATTTTTGTGCTGCATTGTAAAAATTCGGGAGGAATATAAATACTTCGGTTGGAGCTGCATTTTTCTGTGCTTGTTCCCCAAGTTTTTACCCAGCTTTCATTAGTTCTGCACTTTTTTATTTGAGCAACAGAAGGTCTTCGAAAAAATCAATCTTTACCTGCTGGTCTGTTTTGATAGATTTCATTCATCATTTGCATTTGCCTCTTACAGAAGATTTTTTTTATGGGTTTTCAGTTGAAGTGTTAACCAAAGGTTTATTGTTTTTGCTTACACTGATGTTGTCATTGAGTTTTTCCAAGGGTTTTGTAAGAAGGAAATTTTTAGGAGAAAGAGAAAAGGAAACTGTAGAGTTCATCCTTGAATAGGTAAAAGTGGTGAAAACAGAAGGTTCGTGAATGTAACACCGCGGCTCTGAAAAGACCGAGGCTTCTATGTGACATGCCAATCCCTGGATCGGTTCATTGGCCCACAATAGAATAAGATGAATAACATAGCAAAATATCCGTGTATCATGAATAACGAAGATCCAGAGTACCATTATTACAATAAAAGCTTAGCCCAAGGCTAGCTCAAATTATTCAGGTAGCAACATAAATAAAGTAAATCCTCCATTCTTCAAATTGCCCACAAGTGAACAAGTGCCGAGTGGAGTACCGTGGCCTATATCGATTACTCAGAATCGGAATAACCTGCAACATGAAACGTAGCAGCCCCGAAGGGTCAATACATGGAATGTATGGCAAGTAGAGCTAGTAAAGGTGACAATAGTACTAACATCTACATGCATATTTGGCAAGTGGAGCTATGTCTGGCTTGCATTTGCAAATATATTTGTCCTACTTTCATAAACAGTTTTTCATTTTCTTTGAAAAGATCCCCAATTAAGTTAACCCAACAATGTTAAAGCAATTATGAAATTAGAATGAGCGAGAAACATGTCATGGAATCAGTATCAAGCAACTCAGTTGTCCATAACCGGGGACACGGCTAATCGATTAGATTATACACCCTGCAGGGGTTAGTACACTTTACCCATGTGACTTGGCCAGCCCAGCTCGTACCATCACTCTCATTTTGGTTGATGATAGGGAGAAGTCCAAGAAGAGATTAGGAAGTAGCTCCCCAATCCCGACGCGCACCGGTCCAACCTACCAAAATTCTACATCTCTAGATACGCGGGTTCGAGTTACCACAACCTACTAAGTCCAACCAACCGCCCATTTCATTATTGGCACATGGTTGTACACGTAAGCTACAAAATAAAGAAGCCAATCATTCTCTCTTGATGCCTGGGTGCCTTTCCGCAATAAACCACCAAAAATTATCAATCCCAACACACCCAAGAGATTCATTGATTAAGATGTTTTTAGTTTTTGCAAACCAACTCATTTAGAAACAACTTTCAGTGATATAACCCAGCCCTCGTTCATCATAGCATGGCTAAGCACATCTACCAACGGTGGTTCATCTACAAGGAAGGTCCTACCACATAATAGGACATAGCATAGCGATAGTATCATCCTACACATGCATCTATAAAATACACGACAATGCATTGAAAATAGTAGGATGATATCATGAACAAAGTAGCATCTACTTGCCTTGGTTTTAGCGGTCGGAAGAACAATCCACACACGAGCAAGCGTTGCACTCGTCACAATCTACACGATACAATTGCAACCATAAACAAACAATCCACAAGCATATGCAACAAAGATGATGCATGAATGCATGTATGACAAGTGGGGTGACGCTACAGCAACACCACATAATAGTAATCAGTATAGGTACTGATTGCATGCATGGAAAATAGTTTTAGCGCAAGGAAAACTATTGTGCAAAATATAATACTCAAAACTAGGGCTAGAACCCAATTAATTCACTACCGGTAGTATACTGTTTGTAAAATCTTGGGAAAATTCTACTGTATAGGCATTGCTATTTAGGAACAGTACCAAATGGAATTACTCAAAAAGGAATTATAAAACTCCCTGAATAATTAAAACACTACAGAAAGCCACTAGACAGTTTCTGCAGAAGTTTTTACTGTAAGCCTATTCTTTTAATTCACGATGAGATTCCCCTCGTCCTTCTGAATCCAGGGACATATTATACGCAATTTTTGGAGTTACAGATCTTTTTCTACTAATTAATTACTCCAAAATGGCCATTAACTCAATTGATTAAACTGTACTAAATCTTGTTGCAAAAGTGTGAAACAATGGTACAGCAAGATTCTACACGACTTACTGAATCTACACATATTTTATTTGCAATTTTTGGACCAGCGGATTAATTTCTACGCAATTTACAAGTTTCTATGAAAATCTGCAATTTCTAAAACGATTTAAATCAAAAGGGAATATTCCGGGAATATTCCCTGCTGACTCAGCGCTGACTCAACGCGGGTTGACTGGCCGTTGACCAGTCAACTGCGCGGTCTCCGGTCGATCTGGGCCGTGGATCGGAGATCCAACAGCCACGAGGGATGGCGGCGGCGGACTCACCGGAGACGACGGCGAGCTTCGAGGCGGAGCGGCCAGCGGCGGCGGCGGGGTCCTGCGGAAGGAGAGGCGGTCGGCCAGGGGCGGTGGCAGGGTGGCGCGCGAGCGGCAGCGGCAGCAGCGTGGCGGCTTGACAGCGTCTTGTGGCAGCGGCGGGCAGCGGCGCAATGGCGGCGGTGGCAGCTCGGCAGCGGCGGCGACGCGGATCGAGGCGGAGCGGAGGGGTGGCGTGGGGAGAGAGAGGCGCGCGGGTGGGGTCCGCGCTTATGTGGGGCCCCCACGCGGGGTCCTAGTCGGACTCGGTCCCACCTGTCGGTGGGCCGTCGCTGGGGCGGCGGCGGATACTATCCGCCGCGCGGGCGGCGCGGTGCTGGCCGGCTGGGCCGGCGCGGCCCAGCAGGCTGGCGCCGTTTTTTTTTATCCTTTCTTTTTCCCTTTTTGCATTTTAGTAAAACCTCCGTAACTCCTTCATACGAACTCCGAATCGGGCGATTCTTGTTCCTAATTTTTTATAAAATCGAGGGGAACAACCTAGGGTCAAGGAATGAGTGAAACCTCTTGGCTACAAGGGTGGACAACACAAGTCCTACTAAAACCTCCCGCAGGAGCCTCGTAGTAAAATAGAGTAGGGTTTAGAAAATAGTGTTTTGCCGAATCTTTTCAATCGATGGTTTTGCATGGAAGAGTATGATGCAATGGTATGAATGATATGCAGAACCAAATCTAAAATTTGGGATGTGACAGTGAATCTGCAATCTTTTTATATTTTTGATGTTTTTAATACATAAGGGAAGTTATGAGACGAAACTGAAGAGGAAATGGAGCCCGGGGTGGACAAACCCACCCCAGGCATGGGCCCAGCCTGGTCGCGCCTGAGGGGGATGTTCCCCCCTCGAACTCCGTCTCCGCCTTGTTTCCGTGTCAAAACCTTCCTTATGCATTGAAACTTCATAATATATAACCCCCTGGATCCCCTGAGGTTCATGCATCGTGTTCTCAGCGTGTTTTCGTTTCAACCTGTTTCTGTCAGGAAATCTTCTCAAGTTTAGAGAACCATGGCCTCCGCCAACGACAAAGGCAAGGAGCCCGAGAAATAAGAACCTCAAGTCCCCAAGGAGGAGGAGATTTCGGTAGGGTATAAAAGTGACATGGAGGAGGACAAGCAACCGGACATTCGCGCTACCGCTGAAGCATTGGTTTGGTGGCACGACCTACCAAGCTTAAGAGGACAGCACGGATGTCTACAGGAGGGAAATCTCGACGCCATACTCTCTCTCCACGATCATCTCCTCCACGTAACAAGAGACCCTTCCATACACTTATATATGAATATCAATATCAACATGTGGCCAAAGGGAATTTTCCCTTGGTTTGGGATATGCCTCGTTCTAACAATGCAGAGAAGGTTCATACTAAGGATGAAGAGTGGGGAAAGAATAACAAGAACTGGGATTCTCGGACTGACATGATCATGAACCGTATAGAGCAAAACTCGGAGCTAATCCAAACTCTTACTTTTGAGTTCGAGGAGTTGAGGAAACTTATTGAGGAGCTTATCAAGAGAACACCACCACCACCAAAGGAATAATTCGTCATCAGGTTTGGCATCCCCTTGGCTTGTTCCAAGTGTGGGGGAGTGCCACGGTATCACCACCATTATCTTTTATCTTCTACCTTTTTAGTGGATTCATATATTTGGTAGAGAGGTTGTCTTATAGTTTGGTTTGCATGTGGAAGTGTCTCTCCTTTAGTTGATTATCTATGTATCCCTTGGTGTGAGAGCCTTTATTGAATATTAATGAGAAGTCTCATCTTTTACTTTTTTGCACTTCTTATTTTAGTTTGCAATCTCTATTATATGATGGATCTTGTTGATCAGTATTGGCACCACTTTGGGATCATCAAGTGGATCTAAATTGGTTTTGGCAAACTGAGTTCTGGTCAGTAGCATTACTATGAAAGAGAAAAAGAAATAAAAAAAGCTTACAGGTATTTTGCATTATTTGTTTTGTTTCTTGTTGGCTCATAAGCTTAGTATTCTTTATTTAAGATTCTTTTGTGTCTTCAAGTAAGATTGCATGTTTGGCTTTATTACTTGTATGTTTGCTTGTTTCTTTAAACTCTCTTGCTTCCTACCCAGCCTTGCTATCCAAAAACCTGTTTTGAGAAGGCATACTTCTCATGTTTCCAAAATCCTTTGAACCAAAACCTTTGCCACTTGTGTCCACCATATCTACCTAGTAGCTTTTGCTATTCCAAGCAAATTCTCAAGCTTCAACTACCTTACGAATTAAAAAGTATTTTGTTATGTGAAAACTAGTTAGTAAAGCTCTCACGAACTTGATGGCACACCTTATTTACTTTCCCCTAATAGACTTGAACCATTGTGAACATCGAAGTTGTACATGCTTGCATATATACATTGGAATTAGCATAATTGTGCTGACATGGGGAACGTTTTCAACATTGCACGTGTACTCTGCACACAATTGATATCGTGTTGTTTTGTCTATGGATATCAACGGTGTGAAATGAAGAGGGAACTTGTAAGTCCATGGAGTTTGTATCCTGTGTTAGAGAAACGTCTGGGCCGCTAGCCTAAGCCATGCTTAATCATGGTGGAAACTTGCAGGCATCACCATTGTGAGTCATCTATGAAGCATCCTCAATAAAAAGTTATGCACATAGTAAATAAAAAGATCACTAAGATGCTCATTGTCTTCTTGACTTGTCATTTTGGTTATGGGAAAGCTCCTATACCATGTGCAAGGGGTACCCCGTTGGCGGTTCTCAATGATATGCAAATACTTACAATGACAAGAACTTACATGTGACCAAAGTTGAGTAGCATGAGGAGTGGCCCTCATATTCAAGGGACATGAGATTGCCAACTTATATTTCGTCAAGCATATAATCCATCTTTGTTCACTTTAACCTTAATCATCTCAAGATGCTTATGATAGGGGCAATGAGGGCTCAAAGCTAGTAAGTACCATCATTTTTTGGAAGCTCTTTATGACTTGTAATCCCCGCTACCCTCTATGAAGAGACCTTTCTCCTATTTTCTAAGTTGAGTCAGTAAACCTACTTCCTCTCTATCTCCAGCAAGCATTTGAGTTGTTGTGTTTCAAGCATTCATATGGTGATTTATTCAATCATGTTCTTTATCTTCCTTGTTTGCACAAAACTCTTATCTATTGAGTATTAATTTGAAAGCCTTCACTTGTGAAAAACCTTTTTGAGCGAAGAGCGCTCCTGTTTTGAAACTTCTACAAAAAGCTTTTGTGAAACTGTTTGCCAGTTTTTCTCTGACCAAGAACAAGTTTGCCAATTCCAATTATGATTTATCTTTATGCATCTCTATTGTGACTGTTGTACTTGGTTGCAAGCTAAGTTATATAATGGTGAGTTGCTTTATTCTATGAGTTGTGCAATGGTAAGTGTGATGCTTCTTGTTCGTATTATTTTATCAACACTTCACTCCATAAACCTGTGGACATGTTCTTCGAGCTCGATTCGCCAGAAAGCGAAGTCTAAGCTTGGGGGAGTTGATACGCCCAATTTGCATCACCTTTCTATATCATAATTTACCTCTATTCATTGATATTTGTCTTATTATGAGGTATTACTTATGGTTTTTCATCTGTTTATGCATGTTGGATGATTCTTGGAGGATGGACTGCCGAAGTCTGGATTCTGATGGAAAAGAAGGCATTTCAGTGCAATTTAGCAAAGATCAGAAAAATACCAGAAAAATATGGAAACATATTATTTCTCTAGAAAATGAGGGAACCAGAAGGAGGAACGAAGAAGGGCCTCAGGGGGCCCACACCCCCCATAGGCGCTGGCCCACCTGACCCCGTGCCTAGGGCAGGTGTGGCCCACCTGCCCGGCCTCCGACTCCGCCCCTTCGCTTATATCTTCCCTATGGAACCCTAAGCCTAAGGGAGCGACCACTGATATATTTCTGCCGCCTCTGGGGGCAGAAAACACCAAGAGAGAAATATCTCTCCGGCAGACAGATTTCTGCCGGGGGAATTACTTCCCAGAGAGGGGAGACCGTAGCCGTCAACACCGTCATCAAGCTAGGCTTCATAAGGATCATCATCATCCACACCATCATCTCCACCAGCACCATCATCACCACTCCGTCCCGCTGTAACAATTGTGTTGGATATTGCTTTCGTTCTTAGGGGAAACTTTCCCGGTGTTAATTACTATTGTAGTTGATGCTTGTGAGTGGAACCATTGGATTATTGTTTATGTTCAGATTTTTATCCATTACCATATCATCTTTGATCTTGATCCATATGATGTCTTGTGAGTAGTTCGTTTAGTTCTTGAGGACATGGGAGAAGTCATGTTGTTAGTAGTGAATCTGTGATGAGTTACTATTCAATGGTTTAGTATTTAAGTTGTGGTGCTATTATTCTAGTGGTGTCATGTGAATGTCGACTACATGACACTTCACCATTTATGAGCCTAGGGGGTGCATTGTGTATTTGGCTACTAATTGTGGGGTTGCCGAAGTGACAAAAACCTGAACCCCCGTTAGGACACCTTTGCACAAGGGAGTGTAGGATCTCAGAGTTTAAGGCTGTGGTTAGATTTATATCTTAATTACTTTCCTGTAGTTACGGATGTTTGCAGGGGGGTTTAATCACAAGTATGTATTAGTCCAAGTAAGGGCGGTATGTTAGCACAGGTTCACCCACACAACACTTACAACAATAGAGAAGAGTACTCAGCTATTTGAAGTGAAAGCACTTGACAGAATTCCCATGTGTCCTCGAGAACGTGTGGTCCTTATAAGTATTTCCATCGGCTTGTCCTTTGCTAAGAAAGGATTGGGACACTTGCTCCGTTTGTTCGTTACTTGTATTACTTGCTCTTTGTTTTGTTCCCTTGACAGAAAACCACTAAAAATCCGTTTGCTAAGTATTCACAGGGATTTCCTGCTCCATACCACTTTTCAGCACCTTCTGCTCCTCATTGGGATCGACACTCCTATTTATCAGAAGTACTACGATACACCCCCTATACTTGGGGTCATCAATTATAGGTTGGGAGTTAGCAGAAACGTGCTGTCACGAGGAACGCTTTCAACACCTATAATTATATACCCAGTAGATATCATGCTCTTTTGTTTACAGATGTCGTCGGTGTGAAATAAAAAGGGAGCTTGTGAGTCCATGGAGCTATGTATATGTGTTAGAAAAATGCCTAGGTCGCTAGCCTAAGCCATGCCTAATCATGGTGGAATCTTGCAGCATCACCATAGTGAGAAATCTATGAAGCTTTCTTCTTATAAAAAAAGAGAGACATTGAAAAGAGGAAAGAGAGAAAAAAGCACCATTTTCCCATGGTAAATAAGAAGATTGCTGAGATGCTCATTTTCTGTTTGCCTTGTCATTTTGATATGGGATAGCTCCTGTATCATGTGGAAGGGGTACCCCGTTGGCGGTTTTTTATGATACACATGTATTTACTATGACAAGAACTTACCGGTAACTAAAGTTGAGTAGCATGAGGAGCGGCCCTCGTACTCAAGGGACATGAGATTTCCAGTTTATGGTATGTCAAGCATATAACTCATATTGCACCTCACTTTAAACTTAACCATCTAAAGATGCCTATGATAGGGGCAATGAGAGCTCAAAGCTAATGAGTACCATACTTTCAGCATTTGGAAGCCTTTCAAACTTTTCAAAACCTTTTCACTTCCTTGTTGAGTCGCCACTTATTCTTTGAGCACATTCTTGAGAGCATAGTTTTCATTCTTAGTGTAATGTGCTTGTCTCAAAACTTGGTTAATTATGTCATGACTTTGATGCTTGTATCTCTGATATCTTTACTTCTAGTCTTCACTTGAACTTTAGAGGTGCCTTGGCATTTATGTTTTGCTCCACCATCAAAGGCCAGCGAGATACCACTCTATCATACCTTTTTATGAGCATTGCAATGTTGCTTATGTTTATGTTTCATGCTACTTATTATTATTGAGTTGGAATCTCTCCATGGCTTGCAATGACTATTAAGTATACTTAGTTGCATACTCCTTACTATGAATTGTCTAAGTATCTACTCTTGTGCTGAGAATATTTACATCATATGAAGCAAATGTGTTCGTGAAAGTTTCTTTTATCGCACTCAGTTTTCAACTGAATTGCTTGAGGACAAGCAATAAGCTAAGCTTGGGGGAGTTGATACGTCCGAAATGTACCTACTTTCCCAAACACTTTTGCTATTGTTTATCCTCTAAACTTGTGTGATTTTGATACAACTATCACGGACTGGCGCTGTTTTCCGCATAATTGCATTGGTGTCTAGTTTTTGTGTAGAAAATCAACTTTCGTGAAAAATCCCGGAAAATATGCCAAAAATACTATTTTACCAGAAGTCTCACGGAGCCAGAAGACGAGACGGAGGAGGGCCACGAGGGGCCCACACCCCCTGGCCACCTCGCGCCTGGAGGGGGTGTGGCCACCTCGGGCACCCCCTCAGCCTCCCTCTCCGCCTACATAAAGCCTCCTTACCTAAAAACTCTGGGGGGTTCGACGTTTTTCCAGAAAGAGTTTCGCTGCGCCGCCACCACCAGAAACTGCAATTCGGAATCAGAAACTTTGTTCTGGCACCCTGCCGGGACGGGGAATTGGAGGAGGTCATCACCGTCATCATAACTGACGCCTCTCCATCAACCATCCATGTTTCCCCCATTCATGAGTGAGCAATCCCCCGCTATAGGCTATGGGGATGGTAGGGATTGGATGAGTTCTATCATGTAGTCGAATAAGATTGTTAGGGCATGGTGCCTAGTATTTTTAATAGTGCTATTTGAATTTGTTGCAACTTGTTGTGCTTCATGCTTGTCACTAGGTCCTGAGTGCCATGATCTCAGATCTAAACATGTTATTGATTCATGATGATACTATTGTTTGTGATCTTATCTGCAAGTTGTGTACACATATCATTGTCCGGAACCAAAGACCCCGAAGTGACAGAAATTGGGACAACCGGAGGGCATGGCTATGATGTGAGGATCACGTGTGTTCATGGAGTGTTAATGCTTTGCTTCGGTGCTCTATTAAAAGGAGCACCTTGATTTCCAGTATATTCCCTTGAGGCCCCGCTGCAACGGGCTGGCAGGACAAAAGATGTTGTGCAAGTTCTCATTGCGAGCACGTATGACTATATATGGAACACATGCCTATGATTGTTTAGTACTTGGATGATTTATCTTATTTATCTGCAATTTCCCTAGATCTTGAAGTTACATGAATAGTCTCTTCCATGCAATGCCCATCCATCCCTATGCCTACCGCACTCATACCCTACTATTTGTTACTATTATTACTATTGCTTGTGTTTTACTACTGCTGTTACTTTGCTATTGCTACTACAAAACTGTTGCTACTGATAAACTACTGTGAGCAAGATTATTTTTAGGTGCAACTAAATTGACCACTCAGTTGTTAAGGCTTATAAGTATTCTTTGGCTCCCCTTATGTCGAATCAATAAATTGGGTTATACTACCCTCGAAGACTGTTGCGATCCCCTATACTTGTGGGTCATCATCACCCAACCCTACCCATCCCTAATCTCGGGACAAGATTATTTTAAGGAGGAAAGGTCTATAACATCTCAATTTCAGCAACCCTGAATTGTTGTCTAAAAGGCAAAAATCAAGGGGACCAAAAACTTTTTCTTGCTAAGTGTTGCAATGCTTGATAAATTGTTTGCTTGTGTTCATGCAACAGAATGTATATTATATGATATACTCCTTACCTCAACCCCAGTTGACAAAAACTAATTTACGAAAGAGATGTCTTAGCTCATCTTTAATATTCTCAAATGTTCTGGCATTTCAAACTTGAGCCAAGATGATATTGATACAACAAATTATTTTACTAGTTTCTATTGCCAAAACTATGGAGAACTTTATATAATCTCCATATGTTTTCAAGACAGAACTTTCAACAACTCTTATCTCTAGGTTTTTCCAAAACCTTTCCTAAAATCTTTTAATCCAATCTTGGTAGAGGTACCAAGAGGTTCTTATCTCACTCCAAGTCTCAACCTCTTCAAAGAACCCATGCTTACCCTAAGCTAGGCTTGAGGAAAACTTTAGTAGTAGTTGGAAAAGTTTAATAAGGTGAGTTGCCTTGATCTATTGTATGATGAATTGCCTTGATCTATTGTCTGATGAATTGGATTGATCTGCTGATTGCCTTGATTGCTTAGGAACTAGAGTGAGATAATCTAGTAGCTCATCCTTAGGGATCAAACCAATAGTTGAGATCTTCAATCTCAAACTAAGCAACCCAAACTCAATCTATCTTGAGTCACTCAAGTGAATCTAAAATCTACTTAACCAGATCAATCCTGAGCTAATCCTTTGTATTAGCATCCAACCCATCAAAGACCAAATACAAGAATGGATCCCATATATTCAATTGATGACCCACAAGTATAGGGGGTGTATCATAGTAATTTCGATAAATAGGAGTGTCGATCCTGACAAGGAGCAGAAGGTGTTGACTAGTGGTTTGGAGCAGGAAATCTCTGTAAATACTTAGCAAACGGATTTTTAGGGTTTTTTTATAATGCAATGAAATAAAGTTCAAGTAAATAAAGACAACGAATAACTGCAGCAAGTGGCCCAATCCTTTCTTAGAAAAGTACAAGCCGGTTGTAATACTTATGAGGACCAAACATTCTCGAGGACACATGGGAATACTGTCAAGTGCTTTCGTTTCATATAGTTGAATAATCTTCTTTAGTTTGATAGGTGTTGTGTGGGTGAACTTGTGCTAATGTACCAACCTTACTTGGACTAATACATACTTGTGATTAAACCCCTTGCGATCATCCGCAACTACAAGAAAGTAATTAAGATAAAAACCTAACCACGGCCTTAAACTCTGAGATCCTACACTCCCTTGTGCAAAGGTTTCCTAACGGGGGTTCAGGTTTATGTCACTCCGGCAACCCCTGACGAGGAGAAGAATGTCTATCAGACTCGTCAGGAGGACCACAACTTAGTTCATTGCGGCATATTTTATGGGCTAGAGCCGGAACTTCGAAAGCGTTTCGAAAACGGCAATGCATTTGATACAATTGGTGAGTTGAAAATGATTTTCGACACACATGCTGCTGTAGAGAGCTACAACGCTTCAGAAAAGTTCTTTAGCTGCATGATGGAAGAGCACAGCTCCGTTAGTGAGCATGTACTCAAGATGTCGGGTTACGCCGATAAGCTTGTGTCCTTGGGAATAACGATTCCTATTGACTTAGGCATCCATCGTGTTCTGCAGTCTCTGCCACCTAGCTATAAGATCTTCGTGATAAACTATAATATGCAAGGCATGAAGAAGTCTCCCCGAGCTTCTGTCAATGCTTAAAACTGCAGAAGTGGAGATCAAAAAGGAACATCAAGTGTTGATGATCAATAGGAACACTGGTTTCAAGAAAGACAAGAAGGGAAAACGGAAGGGAAGTAAGGGCGGCAAGCTTTGTCGCTGAAAAGAAACCCGAGTTGGACCTAAGTCGATTCCGAGTGCTACTATTGTAAGGGGACCGCCTTTGGGCGCAAGCGCCCCAAGTATCTGGCAGACAAGAAGGCCGGCAAGGCAAACAAAGGTATATATGATATACATGTTATTGATGTGTACTTTACTAGTGCTCGCAGTAGCACCTGGGTATTTGATATCGGTTCAGTTGCTAATATTTGTAACTCGAATCAGGGGCTGCGGAACAAGCGACCGCTAGCAAGGGGTGAGGTCAAGATGCGTGTCGGCAATGGATCAAGTGTTGATGTGATCGCCGTCGGAACGCTGCCTCTCAACTTGCCGTCGGGATTAGTTATAAACTTGAATAAATGTTATCTGGTGCCTGCACTGAGCATGAACATTGTATATGGATCGTGTTTGATGCGAAGTGGTTATTCATTTAAATCCGAGAACAATGGTTGTTCCATTTATATGAATGAAATCTTTTATGGTCATGCACCGATGATGAATGGTTTATTTCTATTAGATCTCGATGATAATGTTACACATATTCATAATGTTGATGCTAAAAGGATTAAACTTAATGATGATATATCCGCATATATGTGAAATCGCGTCTGCAGGTCATATTGGTGTTAAGCATGAAGAAGCTCCATTCGGATGGACTTTTGGAATCACTTGATTATGAATCATTTGATACATGTGAGCCATGCCTTATGGGCAAGATGACTAGAACGCCGTTTTCGGTTCAATGGAGCGCTGACAGTTTATTGGAAATCATACATTACGATGTATGTGGTCCAATGAGTGTGTCAGCGCGAGGTGGATATCGTTATTTTGTTACTTTCACGGATGATTTGAGTAGATACGGTTATATCTACTTGATGAAACACAAGTCTGAAACCTTTGAAAAGTTCAAGGAATTTCAGAATGAAGTGGAAAATCATCGTAATAGAAAGATCAAATTTCTACGGTCTGACCATGGAGGTGAGTATCTAAGTTACGAGTTTAGCACTCACATGAAAGAGTGTGGAATTGTTTCACAACTCACACCTGCCGGAACACCACAGCGAAATGGTGTGTCGGAACGTCGTAATCGTACTTTATTAGATATGGTTCGATCTATGATGTCTCTGACGGACTTGCCGTTGTCATTTTGGGGTTATGCACTAGAAACTGCTGCATTCACTTTAAATCGGGCACCATCTAAATCCGTTGAAAAGACACCGTATGAATTGTGGTTTGGAAACAAACCTAAGCTATCATTTCTTAAAGTTTGGGGATGCGATGTTTATGTGAAGAAACTTCAACCGGATAAACACGAACCCAAATCGGAAAAATGCGTCTTCATAGGATACCCTAAAGAAACTATTGGGTATTCCTTCTATCACAGATCCGAGGGCAAGGTTTTTGTTGCCAAGAATGGATCCTTTCTAGAGAAAGAGTTTCTCGAGAAAGGTGTGAGTAGTAGGAAGGTAGAACTCGAAGAGGTTGTGGAACCTTCTCTTCAAAGTATGGCGAGTAAGCGCTTGACGGAGTTGTTCGGAGTTGGCTCCACATTGAAGAGGGAACTAATGATAATGATCATGAAACTCGAAAGAGTACTACCGAACCTCACAGTCAAACAGACGCGTCGAGCTCGAGCTGTCTGGAAATCTGTCATGAATTTCATGGTTGATGAAAATGATGAACTGCGACGTATGAAGAAGCGATGATGAGCCGAATTCCAAAAATGGTTAGAAGCCATGAAATCGAGATGGAATCCATGTATGAAAATCAAGTTTGGAACTTGGTGGAATTACCTCACGACCGAAAGGCCATGGAGAACAAATGGATTTTCAAAAGGAAAAGCGATCTTGATGGTAATGTGACCGTCTATAAAGCTCGACTTGTCGCAAAGGGGTTTCGACAAATTCAAGGAGTTGACTACGATGAGACTTTCTCTCCTGTAGCGATGCTAAAGTCAGTTAGGATTATGTTAGCAATTGCTGCATATTTCGATTATGAGATATGGCAGATGGATGTCAAAACCGCGTTTCTCAATGGTAATATTGAAGAAGAGTTGTATATGATACAACAAAAGGGTTTTGTCGATCGTAAGGATGCTAACAAGGTGTGCAAGCTTTAGCGATCCATCTATGGATTGAAGCAAGCATCACGAAGTTGGAATCTCCGCTTTGATGAGGTGATCAAAGAGTTTGGATTTGTCCAAACTTATGGAGAAGCTTGTATTTACAAGAAAGTGAGTGGGAGCAATGTGGTATTTCTGATATTATATGTGGATGACATATTATTGATCGGAAATGATATAGATCTTTTAAACAGTGTTAAAAGTTATCTAAACAGCAAATTTTCAATGAAGGACCTAGGTGAAGCGTCATACATATTAGGCATAAAGATCTATAGAGATAGATCTAGGCGTCTAATAGGGATATCGCAAAGTACATACCTTGATAAGATTTTAAAGAAGTTTAAAATGGACGGAAGTAAGAAGGAGTTCTTACCAATGTTGCAAGGCAAGACATTGAGTAAGACTCAAAGTCCGGCTTCGGCGGAAGAAAGAGAGATAATGGACAAGGTCCCCTATGCTTCAGCCATAGGCTCTATAATGTACGCCATGCTATGTACAAGACCGTATGTGGCACATGCTATTAGTTTGACTAGTAGGTACCAATCGTATCCAGGTTCGGAACACTGGATAGCGGTCAAGAATATCCTTAAGTACTTACGAAGAACTAAGGATATGTTTCTTGTATACGGAGATGAAGAAGAGCTCGTCGCTAAGTGTTATGTCGACGCTAGCTTTGACACCGATCCGGATGACTCTAAGTCTCAATCCGGATACGTATTTCTCATGAATGGCGGAGCGGTTAGTTGGAGGAGCTCCAAACAACTTTGGTAGCGGGATCAACAACGGAGGCGAATATGTTGCTTGAGCGGCTCGAAGCGATTTGGATGAAGGGTTCATATCCGAACTAGGAGTGGTGGCAAGCGTTGGACCCAATGGTGATCTATTGTGACAACAATGGTGCCATTGCCAATGCCAAAGATCCAAGGTCTCACAAGCATTCCAAGCATATTAAGCGCGGTTTCACTCCATCCAAGCATGTCAAGGATGGAGATATAAAGATTGTAAAGTACATACGGATCTCAATGTAGCAGATCCGTTGACTAAAACTCTCCTGAGCAAAACATGATCAACACCGAACTCAATGGGTGTTAGATTTATCACTATGTAACTAGATTATTGTCTCTAGTGCAAGTGGGAGTCTGAAGGGAATATGCCCTGAGAGACAATGATAAAGTGTTTATTATGCGTATTCCAAGTATATGATAGATGTTTATTTTGCATTCTATAATTGTATTAATCTGAAGCGTTAATACATGTGTGTTTAATAAACAAACAGAAAGTTCCTAGTTATGCCTCTCTCATAAACTAGCTCGTTGATTAACAAGATGATCAAGGTTTCCTGATCATGGACATTGGATGTTGTTAATAACGGGATCACAACATTAGTGTAATGGTGTGATGAACGTTCATCCGAAGTATAGCATTACAATCAAAGTCATTGAGTTTATATTGCTATAACAACTTACGAAGTGATCCTAATCCTTAGACCATGAGATCATGTCAATCACTAACACCGGAAGAGTTTCTTAATAACATCAAACGTCACACCGTAACAGGGTGATTACAAAGATGGATTTAGAACTAATAAAGTGCTATGTTGAGGCTCATGGATCGAGAGTGGAATTTGTTCATCCCGATGATGGATAGATATACTCTGGGCCCTCTCGGTGATATCACATTGATTAGCTTGCAAGCAAGTGATTTGATCACTAGAATGTTATATCACGGGAACGAGAAAAGAGTGCATGTCGGTAACGAGATCAAACTAGGTATGGAGATACCGATGATAGAATCTCGGACATGTAATATATCGTGAAACAAAGGGATTAAGATACTAGCGTAAAAGGTTCCGACGATCATAAGAAAGTCATCGTTGAATGTGTGGGAGTCAGTATGGGTCTCCAGATCCCGCTTCTGATTATTGATCCGAGAGGGTCTCGATCATGTCCGCATTATTCACGAACCGTAGGGTGACACACTTAAGAGACACCGACATCCAATTGGAGCAAATGTTTCATGCCTAAAGAATGAACAAGCGCAGGAATTTATTTCACTAGATACCGAAACAGGTTTTTGGGTGAAATTGCATAAAGTGGTTATGCATGTGAAATAGAATTTTAGCAAGGGGTTATTTTTGAATGTTTGTCATTAAAGTAATTGACAAAATTCTGAATAAAATAAAAGAGTTTTATTTAATGAGAGTTTGCATTAAATTTGGTGGAAATTTAATGGGAATTTGAGTGGACTTTTGAGTGGAGGGAATTTAAAGGAGATTTGTGAGTGGAGTGTCCACCCACATGAAGAGGGAGGCAAGGGGCAGCCCCATGCGCCGCCACCCCTTGGGGTCCCCCTCCTCCTATAAAAGGATCCCCTCCTCACTTGTCTCTCACACCCTCGTGAAGGATCTCTCTCCTCTAGAATTTATCCCCATGGTCTCGGACTAGCGAGATACATGTTCCGGTGGCTATTCGGCAAGGAAGAGTTGTGCTTCCACTGCATTGCCGAGCGAGGCGGAGGTTGCTCGGTGCCTCGAACGTGTGTGCGAGCACGGATGCGCTGCTGATTTGCGGCGCTAGGACTTCCTCTCGATCTTGAGATCGGCAAGAGATCGTCTACATCAACCACGAGTTGAACTCGTTAAGCTTTGTCGGTCTTCAAGGGTATGTTCTCTACGGATATACATCCGCCCGTTGTTTGTATCTAGTAGATAGATCTTGGTATATAGTTCACATCGTAGGAAAAATTTTGTTTTCTATGCTGCGAACCCTACACTTACAAGGTCCTCTTTTATTTCACACCGCCGACATCCATAAACAAAAGAGCATGATATCAACGGGGTAGATATTTACAGGTGTTGAAAGCGTTCCCCGTGACAGCACGGTTCTGCTAATTCCCAACCTATAGGTGCAAGCATATACAACATAGATGACACAATGGTTCAAGTTTATTAAGGGCAGGAAAAATAAGGTGTGCCATCAAGTTCGTGAGAGCTTTACTAACCAGTTTTCACATAACAAAAGAATATTTAATTTGAAAGATAGATGAAGCTTGAGAATTTACTTGGAATATCAATAATGCTAATAGGTAGATATGGTGGACACAAATACCATAGGTTTAAGTTTAAAGGATTGGATGCACGAGAAGTACCTCTCAATACAGGTTTTTGGCTAGCAAGGCTGGGTAGCAAGCAAAAGAGTTGAAGGAAACAAACAAACATACAAGTGATAAAGACAAACATGCAATCTTCCTTGAAAACACAAAAGATCTTAACTAAAGAATACTAAGCTTATGAGCCAATCAAGAAAGAAAGAAAATGATATAAAATACCTGTAAGTGCTTTTCTTTTTTCCTTTAAAACCTCAAAAAGTGTTGCTACTGACCAGAGCTCGGTTTGCCAAAACCAATTTAGATTTACTTGATGCTCCCAAAGTGATACCAATACTAATCAACAAGATCAATCATATAATAGAGATTGCAAACTAAAATAAGATGTGCAAAAAGTAAATGTTGAAACTTCTCATTAATATTCCATAAAGGCACTCACACTGAGGGATACATAGATAATCAACTAAAGGAGAGATACTTCCACAATGCATACCATCCTATATGATAACTTCTCTATTCAAGATATGACTACTAAAAAGGTAAAAAGATGAAAGATAATGATGTCATACCGTGGCACTCCCCCAAGCTTAGAACAAGCCAAGGGGATGCCAAAACTTGATGACGAAATACTCCTTCGGTGGTGATGGTGTTCCCTTGATAAGCCTTTCAATCAACTTCCTCAAATCCTCAATCTCGAAGGTTAGAGTACGAATCAACTCCGAATTATGCTCAATGCGGTTCATGATCATGTCGGACCGAGAATCCCAGTCCTTGTGATTCTTTCCCCACTCTTCCTGCCCTGCATGGTTAGAACGAGGCATATCCCAACTAGAGGGTAACTTCCCTTTGGGCAACTTTTGGAATTGCTTGTCATGTATAAGAGTATGGAAGGGGTTCTTGGCGTGTGGAGGAAGTGACCGTGGAGCGAGGCAATTATGCGGAGGTTTCCCTCCTGTAGACATTTGTGATGTCCTCCTGAGCTTGATAGGGTTTGCCACCACTCTAATGCTTGCAATGGTAGCGCGGGTGTCCGGATGCTTGTCTTCCTTCACTTCTTATTCATCCTCAACCAATATCTCCTCCTTCTTGGGGTCTTGAAGATCATCTTCCACGGGCTTCTTGCCCTTGTCGTTGGCGGAGACCATGATGCCTCTAAACTTGAGAATATTTCCTGATAGAAACATATCGAAATGATAACACGACGAGAACATGATATACGAACCTCGAGGGATCCGGGGGGGTTATATATTACGAATTTTTACGACATAAGGAAGGTACAGTGCAAAAACGGAACAGAGACGGGCTCCGGGGTGGTCACACCACCTGGTGGCGCGACCAGGCAGGGCCCGCGCCACTGGGAGGTGTGGCCCACCCGGGATCCATTTCCTCCGCTGTTTAGACTCATTACCTTCCATATGGAATAAAAACTGCAAAAATATAAAGAGAAAATTTTTTCGCGAACCTTCTATTTTTAGCACTTTTACCTATTCGGAAAATGGACTCTGCAGTCCAACACTTGAAAGTTCCTTTCATACAAAGCCTCACACAATCTTTATTAGCAACATTAGTGTATGCAAAAACAATAGACCTTTGGGTTCAAACTTCAACTGAAATCCATCAAAGCAAAAGCTACTATAGCAACTCCTTTAAAAATCCCAAAAAGAATTTAAAAGGAAGTTAATTTAAGAGGCAAATGCAAATGATGGCAGAAATCTGTCAAAACAGACCAGCAGGTAAAGATTGATTTTTTTGAAAATCTTCTGCTTCTTAAATCAAAAAGTGCAAAACTAATTAAAGTTGGATGACAACTTGGGGCACAAGCACGGAAAATTATAGCTCCATCCGATATACTGAGGTTGTTCACGATTTTTTTACAATGAAGCGCAAAAATCTGTCCTAGGACATCAACTTTTCACAACTCCTCTACTTCTCAAAAGAGGTTGATCTTGACACAAAAACCAAACAAAAAGGAAAAGGAGCGGTTATTACAGAGGTAATAACTTCCAAGACTCAAAGAAACAAAAACCAAAAGCAAACTAAAATGGGTTGTCTCCCAAAAGCTCATTCTTTATAGCCATTAAGATGGGCATAATAATTTCAATGAAGCTCACATAGGAGATCTGGATTTGAAGTGAAAGAGAGCATCAAGAAGCAAATATCCAACACATTTGAGTCTAACCCACTTCCTATGCAAGGGAGTTTCATAAGAAAACAAATTATTGAAACAAAAGGCCACTAGCATAGGAAGACAAAACAAGTGCAACTTCACAGCTTTCAACAAAAAGCGGAGAAACTTAATATTATTGAGATGCATAAAACCATGTTTCCCTCTCTCATAATAACTTTCAGTGGCAATTTGAATAAAGTTGACAATATAATTGTCACAAAAAATAACTTTATCAACAGAATGAGCATGCTTACAATCATCAAAAAGTGGTCTAAGGTCATAAACTGGATCAATAGAAGCAAGTTGTTAAACCCTAAAATCTTCATTAGGAAATTCATTTTCATAAGGAGCTTTAGCACGATTCTCCATCAAACTTAGTTAAAACTTTCTCCTTCTTACAATCTATAATAGCTCCACAAGTGTTCAAGAAATGTCTACCAAAAATGATAGGACAAGTTTTACTAACAGCTGAACCAAGCACTAAAAAATCAGCAGGATATTTGATCTTACCACAAAGGACTTCCACATCTCTTAAAATACAAATAGGGCAAATGGTTTCCTTGTTAGCAAGGTGAATAACCACATCAATGTCCTCAAGTTCACAAGGACCAATTTCATGCATAATTTCTCTGTAAAGCTCATAAGGAATAGCACTAGAACTAGCACCAATATCACATAAACCATAATAGCAATGATCACCAATTCTAACAGAAAGCACAGGGACACTAGCTTTCCTAGATTTACTAGGATGAGAGACAATATTAGAAGCATCTTCACAAAATATAATGTGCCCATCTTCTACATTCGTAGTGACCAGATCTTTCACAATGGCTACTACAGGTTCAATATTTATTTGTTCCTATGGTTCAAAAGCTTTCTTTGTACTTTTGCTAACCACATTAGCTATAATAAAATGTTCCTTTACCTTGGCAGGGAAAGGTATTTTCTCAATATAAGGTTCAGGCAAAATAGGATCAAAAATACAAACTTCTGTGTTTCTAGCAGGAACATGATTAACAATATCTTTATAAGGTGCATGGTACTTGTTCCACTTATTTTTGGGAATTTCAATATAATAGGCAAAGTCCTTAAAACAATTGGCAATACTTTGAAAATCAAGACCATACTCAGTACTAATATCATGAAAGTCATCAGTTCCCATAAAAGATTTAATGCATTCATAATCATAATTTATACTTGTCTTTCTTCCTTTGTCATTCTCCCATGCTTCAGTATTTTCTTGAATACGGTCTAGAAGATCCCATTTAGCTTCTTCCTTCATATGTGTAAATGATCCAGCACAAGAAGCATCTAATAAATCTTTATCATGAAGAGAAAGCCTTGCATAAAAGTTATTAATAATAATATTATTAGGGAGTTCATGAATAGGACATTTAAGCATTAGTAACTTAAATCTCACCCAAGCTTGGGATGTACTCTCTCCATCACGATGCCAAAAGTTATATATTTGATTCCTATCCTTATGAATCTCACTGGGAGGATAGAATTTAGAATAAAAGAGAGGTACTATTTCCTCCCATTCCATAGATTGTCCATTCTTCAGCAGCTTATACGGTTCCTCAGCTCTTCCTTTCAATGATATAGAGAGTAACTTATTCTTAACTTGTTCTGTTGTGATACCTGCATACTTAAACAACCTGCATAAGTCATGGATAAAAAGCAAGTGATCACCAGGATGGACAGTTCCATCCCCAAAATAATAGTTATTCATAACACGATCAACAATTCTGGTAGGTATCTTAAAAGGATCTATCTCAGCAAGTGGTGGTTCATCTACTACCCTTGCAGTGGTAGTAGCTTTCCCAAATAGGAAACCAAGTGGGTTATCCATCTTGGAAACAAAGTAACAAACAGAAATAAAAAGCAATACTCACAGTAGAAGTTTTCTTTACCAGTTCCACTCTTCAATAGCGCTTCACTCCCCGACAACAGCGCCAGAAAATATTTTTGATGACCCACAAGTATAGGGGGTGTATCGTAGTACTTTCGATAAATAGGAGTATCGATCCCAACAAGGAGCAGAAGGTGTTGACTAGTGGTTTGGAGCAGGAAATCTCTGTAAATACTTAGCCAACGGATTTTTAGGGTTTATTGATAATGCAAGGAAATAAAGTGCAAGTAAATAAAGACAATGAATAACTGTAGCAAGTGGCCCAATCCTTTCTTAACAAAGGACAAGCCGGTTGTAATACTTATGAGGACCAAATGTTCTCGAGGACACATGGGAATAGTGTCAAGTGCTTTCATTTCATATAGTTGATTAATCTTATTTAGGTTGATAGGTGTTGTGTGGGTGAACCTGTGTTAATGTATCGACCTTACTTAGACTAATACATACTTGTGATTAAACCCCTTGCAAGCATCCGCAACTACAAGAAAGTAATTAAGATAAAAACCTAACCATGGCCTTAAACTCTGAGATCCTACACTCCCTTGTGTAAAGGTTTCCTAACGGGGGTTCAGGTTTCTGTCACTCCGGCAACCCCACAATTAGTAGCTGATGACCCACAAGTATAGGGGGTGTATCGCAGTACTTACTATAAATTGTAGTATCGATCCCAACAAGGAGTAGAAGGTGTTGACTAGTGGTATGGAGCAGGAACTCTCTGCAAATACTTAGCAAACGGATTTTAGGGTTTTTTTTTTTGACAAAGCAACAAAACAAAGTGCAAGTAATAAAGAACAAACACAGCAATTGTCCCAATCCTTTCTTAGCAAAGGACAAACCGGTGGAAATACTTATATGGACCAAACGTTCTCAAGGACACATGGGGATTCTGTCAAGTGCTTTCGCTTCATATAGCTGAGTACTCTTCTTTGGTGTTGTAAGTGTTGTGTGGGTGAACCTATGCTAATGTACCGACCTTACTTGGACTAATACATACTTGTGATTAAACCCCTTGCAAGCATCCACAACTACAGGAAAGCAATTAAGATATAAACCTAACCACAGCCTTAAACTCTGAGATCCTACGCTCCCTTGTGCAAAGGTGTCCTAACGGGGGTTCATGTTTTTGTCACTCCGGCAACTCCACAATTAGTATCCAAATACACAATGCATTCACCTAGTCCCATAAATGGTGAAGTATCATGTAGTCGACGTTCACATGACACCACTAGAAGAATAGCACCACAACTTAATTACTAAACCATTGAATAATAACTCAACACAAATCCACTAATAACAACATGACTTCTCCCATGTCCTCAAGAACTAAACGAACTACTCATGAGACATCATATGGATCAAGATCAAAGAGGATATGATAATGGATAACAATCTGAATATAAACAATAATCCAATGGTTCCACTCACAAGCATCAACTACAATAGTAATTAACACCGGGAAAGTTTCCCCTAAGAACTAAAGAAATATCCAACACGATTGTTACAGAGGGATGGAGTGGTGATGATGGTGTTGGTGGAGATGATGGTGTGGATGATGATGATGATGATCCCGATGAAGCCTAGCTTGATGACGGTGTTTATGGCGATGATCTCCCCTCTCCAGGAAGGAATTTCCCTGGCAGAAATCTGTCTACCGGAGAGATCTTTCTCTCTCGGTGTTTTCCACCCCGCAGAGGCGGCGGAAATCTATCTGTGGTTGCTCCCTTAGTGTTAGGGTTCCATGAGGAAGATATAGGCAAGAAGGCGGAGTCGGAGGCTGGCCAGGTGGGCCACACCTGCCCTAGGCACGGGGCAAGGTGGGCCCGCGCCTAGGGGGTGTGGGCCCCCTGTGGTCCTTCTTCGCCTCCCTTCTAGCTTCCTCTATCTTTCGGGGAAATATAATTTTCCCATATTTTTCTGGTATTTTTATGATCTTCGTGAAATTGCATCAAAACACCTCCTTTTCCATCAGAATCCAAACTCCGGCAGTTCATCCTCCAAGAATCATCCAACATGCAAAACAGTGAAAAAGACATAAGTAATACCTCATAATAAGACATATATCAATAAATAGAGGCAAATTATGATATAGAATGGTGATGCAAATTGGGCGTATCAACTCCCCCAAGATTAGACCTTCTCTTGTCCCCAAGCGAAAACTAAGCTCAGTAAACATGTCCATGGGTTTGTGGAGTGAAGTGTCGATAAAACAAATACGGACAAGAAGCATCACACTTATCATTACACAACTCATACAAGAAAGCAACTCACCATTGTATAACTTAGCTTGCAACAAGTACAGGAGTCACAATAGAGATGCATAAACAGAAATCATAATTAGAATTGGCAAACTCTTGTTCTTGGTCAGAGAACAGCTGGCAAATAGTTTCACAAAAATCTTTTTGTAGAAGTTTTATAACAGGAGCACTCTTTGCTCCAAAAGGTTTTTCAATGAAGGCTTTCAAAGTAATACCCAATAGATAAGAGTTTTGTGCAAACAAGGAAGAATAAGAACAAGATTGAATAAATCACCATATGAATGCTTGAAACACAACAACTCAAATTCTTGCTAGAGATAGAGAGGAAGTAGGTTTACTGACTCAACTTAGAAAATAGGAGAAAGGTCCCTTCATAGAGAGAAGCAGGGATTACAAGTCATAAAGAGCTTCCAAAATATTATGGTACTTACTAGCTTTGAGATAGGCGTGGGGCAAGGTGGGCTCGCGCCTAGGGGGTGTGGGCCCCCTGTGGCCCTTCTTCGCCTCCCCTTCTGGCTTCCTCTGTCTTTCGGGATATATAATTTTCCCATATTTTTTTGGTATTTTTCTGATCTTCGCGAAATTGCATCAAAACACCTCCTTTTCCATCAGAATCCAGACTCCAGCAGTTCATCCTCCAAGAATCATCCAACTTGCAAAAACTGTGGAAAAGACATAAGTAATACCTCATAATAAGACATATATCAATGAATAGAGGCAAATTATGATATGAAATGGTGATGCAAATTGGACGTTTCAGTAGCCAAATACACAATGCATTCCTCTAGCCCCATAAATGGTGAAGTATCATATAGTCGACGTTCACATGACACCACTAGAAGAATAGCACCACAACTTAAATATCAAACCATTGAATAATACCTCAACACAATTCCACTACTAACACATGACTTCTCCCATGTCCTCAAGAACGAAACGAACTACTCATGAGACATCATATTGATCAAGATCGGAGATGATATGATGATGAATAACAATCTAAACATAAACAATAATTCAATGGTTCCACTCACAAGCATCAACTACAAAAGTAATCAACACCGGGAAAGTTTGCCCTAAGAACTATGCAAGATTCAACCCAATTATTACAGCGGAATGGAGTGGTGATGATGGTGTTGGTGAAGATGGTGGTGAGGATGATGATGATGATCCCGATGAAGTCTATCTTGATGACGGTGTTGATGGAGACGACCTCCCCTCTCCAGGAAGGATTTTCCCCGACAGAAATCTGTCTGCCGGAGAGTTCTTTCTCTCTCTGTAGTTTCCGCCCCGCAGAGGCGACGGAATCTTTCTGTGGTCCCTCCCCGTGTATTAGGGTTTCAAGGAGAACATATACGTGAAAGGGCGTTGTAGGAGGTGGGCCAGGGTGGCCACACCCCTGGTGGTGTGGCCTAGGGTGGCCCGCGCATGGGGGGTGCGCCCCCTGTGGCCCATCTCAGCCTCCCCTTCTGGCTTCCTTCGTCTTTTGGTAAAATATGTATTTTCTGGAATTTTCTGATCTTCGCAAAAATTGCATCTAAACACCGCTTTTTCCATCAGAATCCTGACTCCGGCAGTTCATCCTCCAAGAATCATCCAACATGCAAAAATAGATGAAACAACATAAGTATCACCTCTTAATATGAAATATATCAATGAATAGCAGTAAATTATAATATAGAATAGTGATGCAAAATGGACGTATCAAGGGTCTCATGTATGTTCCCTCGAAGTTTGAAAAGAACGCATTTTTCATATCATACCAGTTATGAATTGAATTCTCTAGCAGTTCATTGAGCCATGATCGAGCCGATTTCCTCAGCATAAACGGAAGATATCGGAGTCGTAGGGTTGGATGTGTTTGGCAATACTAAAGTCAGCCAGAAATTTGGTTTGACGGATGCGTGGGCCAAAGCACTTGGGTCCCATGTATATGTATTCTTCCTCATACCGCCGCACTTCTATGTTTGACTCAATGCGGTGGCGACCATCGTTTGGCGAGATAGATCTGCGCCTTGGAGGCTTGCGGCTTCTGTGTGGCGGAGTCGGATTTCTGCTTCTCCTCTCACCATTGCCACCTCCGCCCCTGCGGCTTCCATGGTTGCAATGAGGTCCTTCATGGTCGCTGCCTGGAGGCAATGGTGGCCCTGATGGATTGTTTCCGGCTGGGTTACACGGTGGTGGTGGAGCCTCATAATGCTGACTCCAAGGTTGGTTTCTTCGGTATCCGTCCCTACTTGATTCAGAACGATCCAGATCATCTCTTCGTCTGGCGTTACCAGCCAGATGGCTCGGTGGTGGCATTCTTAGCCGATCATGTTCTCGCTGGCGGCGCACTTCCGGGTCTTCTCTGTAGCGGTTGTTTTACCGATAATAGCCCTGATGAGGTACAATTGCCCTGATGGCATCTTCGGACGCAGCCGGAATAACTCTCGCCAAGTCATGTGCGGGCCTGCGATGATGATCGTTTGATCCGGTCCTTGAATTTTCTTCTTCTTCCCTGTACGATAGCGTTGATCCATATCCAGCGGGGTCTTTCATCAGTGCTTTGGTCAGCGCTAGTGTGGAAAAATTCCGACTTTGAGGCCAGCTTTCCAATGAATGATGCGGCCGTCTTCTGCTGTTTCAATCCTTTGTCCAGCTACGTGATGCATTGCCGGACTTGCTCGGGAGACAGATTATTGGTGAGGATAGCCCGAGCCGCTGCAGTGTTCTCCAAAGGTGTGTTGTACACTCGTATCTTCTCTCCATATTTTCCGTCAAATAAATATTTGTGGATATCCGGGTTCCTATTAGCAAGAACCGGACCTCCCTTCTCTTGTTTGGTAGTTGCTTGAAATCTGACTGATATTTGGCAGGATCGCTTTCTAACTGTTGTTTAAGCTTGACGATGCGCGCAGCCTCCACGAGTAAAACCAAGCGGTGCTTTTCCAGGTCCTCGGTCCTTTTCTCCAGAGGATCCGGAGTAAGATCCGAAGCAGTTGGGATTGGTATCGTGAGAGCATCTCCGTAAATTTCACGTGCACCTTGGTGATAATTTGTCCATCCACAGGAGGGTCGATCGGCGTGGGATTAATCAAATCTCCGTCCTGATTTTCCATCTCGATCTCTTCATCAACTTTTTCTTCGTTGGTTTCCTTGACGTCCGGCTCTGCCGGTGTCGAACTTTTGTTGTTCTTCTTCTTCTTTGACTGCCCAATAGCCTTAACGTGCGTACCGGTGGAAAATACGGCTTTTGGTCCGGTACCGGGAGATAACTTCCATCGGTACTTTTCATAGTAGTTGGCTTCTAGACCTTGGACGAGTCTCCGATGTCCATGTCATCTTGCGAGGTGTAGTTTTCATCCATGCTATCATACGGACTTGGAGGGGTCTCCGGCTCACCTTGCGCCAGTTTGGAGGCGTATTCTTCTTCGTATTCCTCCATCTCCTTCTCGAAGTCTTGAAGTTCCTGCGACGTTATTGACTCCTGAGGACAACCAGGTAAGTTGGCGTTTTCTTCGATTGCGTCGAGAACTGAATTGTTTCCGGCTCCAGGATCGACAGAGTCGGATCCAGAGCTTACGTGGTATACGAAGCAATGCTTCTTCTTGTTCATGTTCTGAAGGTAGCGACACAGTTGGGTTTCTACCTCTGCCATCTCCAAGTTTTCCTTGATATCGGTGATTGCTTTGTAATCGATGTAGGGGCATTTTGTCATCTTCTTTATCCTGTGCCTCAAGAGTGTTTTTTCTGCTACGGCATCGGTAGGACCGGATCCGAAGCGGATATATTCCTCATCCGCGTATTCAATCTTAACAGGGAGATCGGATCCGGATTTTTCCTCCACCACTTCTTCCACTACAGGAGCGGGCTGGGTCGGTTCAAGTTTTTCTGGGATCTTGAATCCTTCCGCCTCTGCGGACAGAGCAGATCCGGATTTTTCTTCCGCCATAGTCATCACCTCAAGGGTGGGTTGGGCGGGCTCAGCGAAACCGAGATAGATATCGATCTCGCCGATGGACATGATCGTGTAGGTTGTCACGGGCTTGCTAGCTGGAATCCAAGTCTCGTCGAGAAGAACAAGAGGGACATCACTGTCATAGAACACACGACCCATGGCGATTGTTTTGCCGATTCCTGCACGCGCAGATTCCGCCTGGAACGAAGCTCCGAAAGTCATCCGCCCGTGAAGCAAAGATTTAACCCGTTGGTGGACCACCCTGATCAGTGAGTCATGTGGGTATACCCGGAAAGTATATCCCCAATACTAAGAAACAAGTCACTACGTTTTCTAATCATCGTAACCTGAACTTCGTGACATGATCGTGTTATGATGCTTAGATAGGGTATGTTCACCATCTCATTCTCCAATGAGATGACAACATTATCAATTGGGGCGTCGAGGCACCAACATGATCAGGAAACCTTGATCATCTGTTCACCAATGAACCAGTGACTAGAGATTTCACTGGAACTCCTGGGTGTTTGTATATCACATGTGTATTAACGTTTCCAATCAATGCAGTTGTAACATGACATAAAACTGACTTTATGAAATATGATAATAATTCATATTATTATTTGTCTCTAGGGCATATTTCCTTCAATGCAATACCTAGTGGAAGCATACAAATTTTTATTTATAATCTAAATGAGCATGCTTGCAAGTAAAGATGTAGCCATGTAGTTTTCAAAATATGTGAACAATCCATAAGTAGAATTTTGTGAGCCCAGTTCAACTTCAATTGGGATAAACCATGACACGAATAGACTTCAATTTGAGTAAAATTATACTCGTTACAAATAATAGCTTTATAATCTAATATTAGGACCTAATATTAAAATGCAATTTTGGAGGATCAAGTGGTATATCTGGAGGTTTATACTTCTATATCGCCTAGAAACCGAAATCCATAGCAAATTAAGAATACTATGGGAAAAATATTGACAGCGTGATGCACCTGCCCTACAACGGCCGATCCCAAGATGTGGTCGCACACGATGCGACCTGCCACAACCACGTCCACTCCGCACCTAGCCGTGGGGATCGCCGCCGGCCGGAACGTGGAGAGAGGTGCGGTACATACCTTGGAGGTGAACAGTGAGCGACGAAATTACCCTGTCCAGGATTGCCCTCGTCGGAACGCCATGCGTGCCAGCGCCGGAGTCGTTCCAGGTGGAGGCGTAGGTCATGGCTCAGATCGAGGGTGGGGCGCCGCTGGGAAAGCTGAGGCGTAGGGATAGCAGAATCGCGTCGGAGATAGGAGGCGCTGGGCAGACAAGAAGAGATTGATCTGCTGTTACCGACCAGAAATTTCGGGATATAGGTAGGTGCTGGATTAACTGGGCAATTTTTTTTCGTGAGAACCAATACCAGATAACCATTCGATGGAAAGAAAACGGATGGCGGAGTTGTTTCCCATCGGGCCACGATACGTAGTATTTACCAAAAAAAAATTTAAATGGGAAGAGAGAAAACTGGTCCGTTATATCGGCTCACTTAAATGCCAACTATCCAAAATGTGTGCATGTCGACAATTTTTCTGTGTGCCATCTTAATTTCAAAATATATAGATATAGTCAGCAACGATTATATACATATCTAGAATAATATTTTACAACGTGTATGAAAAGGATTGCCACATAGGTGTTGCTATAGGATGGTTCTTCTTTTAGTCATTGTGGGATTTAATTTTCCATCATTTAATAAATAAAAAGGCTATAATTAATATATTGCCATATGCCCAACTATGGAACCAACGTCGCAGTCTTTAAAAAATAAAAAGAACAAGTGGTTGTTTGAGGAGTTGAACCCATGACCTTGCAATAGGCAACAAACACTTCAACCAACTTAGCCACAAAGGTTTGATGACAATTATATACAAACATTTTATATATAGTGTAGTGTAGCGTCTTATACCTAGACACTTTGCTATATACGGTAACATCCCGCGCGAAGGATTTACTAGAAAGTCTCCTAAAACCCGCGTGCCACACTGATAAAGAGAGTAGCATCTTTGCGTTAGGCGCTACTGATATTGGGGATATGTTATATGAGTATCCTCATAGCATGTCTCCTATCTGGATAACCCGGTTGACTCATAGTTGGTAGCATGACCCATGGCCTGCTGGGCGGCCCAGTTAGATGCATCCAGAAGGGAGGACCATGCCGGATAAAGGAAGGCTACGGTGGAGTCACCGACGTACCCGGAGCCTTGGAGTACACGACACGCAAGACTAGTAATAGACGGTGTAGGACTCTGTAACTTGTCCGGCTAGGACTTTTCCCTGTAACCCTAGGACCTGGCGACTATATAAGTCGGGCCTATGGGATCCTTTAGGGCACAACTTCAGACAATCTCAGATAACCTCGCACAGCGAACCTATCTCTGTAACTCGGTGTATCGCCCTTATAGTGATTTATAGCAGGAGTAGGATTCCGCCACCGTTGTGGGATCTGAACCTGGATAAGCTGTGTTACCTCGTACCGTCAACCGTCCGCCTTCCCCCACGTCTCTAAACACGCACTGTGAGGACCCCTCCATGGCGTACTGGTCGTCAATACCATGACAGTTGGCGCCCACCGTGGGGCAAGAGGCGCTTCAGGCTCTTCAGCGAACGAGGAGCAAGATCTTCGCGGGAATCGGCGAAACCGTATCCATCTGTCGCATTCTCTTCTCCGGCAACATTCCGATTGTCCCTCCCGACGAGTTCTGGATCCCGGCGAAGATGAACCCTACGCGGTGTTCGATCGTTCCTATCGGAGACATCCACCTCTTCATTGGCGAAACCGACTCGGGCACTAGTTCCCTAGGAGTCGGAGAAGCATCAAGGCCCGCACGGACCGCCTACGGGCAGGATATGTTCGCGGAAGGATCAATGTCAGATCTCTCTCCGGAGTTTGCCGGCAAAGATCGGAAAAATTCAAGGCCCACCCAAACCGCCCCTGTGCAGGATATAACGGTGGAAGATCACTGCAAGTCCACCGGCTTCGCCCGTGCGTCTGGACAGCAGAGATCCAAGTTCGTTTGCGTGGTTACCATCTTTGATCTAGCGCGTTGCATTCAGAGAGAGGGTGAAAACCCCCGCGATTACCTGGCCAGGTGGCTCCGTATACGAGCCGATCTGGCCCACTACCCCAATGATGATGCAATCTATCACTTTGTGGAAGGACTGGACCAGGGAACGCTCCTCCGGCATTCGCTAAGGCGGCAGTAGGCTTCAGGGCGTCTCACCTTCGAAAGCATGGTGAACATCGTCAACAGCTACGCGGAGGCCGAAGGGGCAGCTCAGGCGGATCTCGCGCTCATTGGCGGAGCACCGCCGCCTCAGCAGCCGCCTCCACCACCTCCAGCCTCCATCGCCGCAGCTGCGCCACCACCTCCAGTCATCGCCGCCCCTGTTGCACCTCTAACGCCCCCCGTCATCGAGGAAGTCCGGGCACCCTCCGACTATGTGATTAACGCACTCTACGCCGACTTTAGTGCAGACTCAGAGGAGATAGATTTCAGTCCAGAGGAACTAGACTCCGCCATGCCGGAGATGGAGGAGGAGTACACGCGCGACGAGCAAGCCAACAATGCCGTCACGTCTCGAGAGGTGTTCATCACCATTGGGACGGCGATGGATGAAGATCAACCCGGACGAGCTCCGCCTATAGCGCTAGACAAGGGGAAGGGACCACCTGTTACCGATGACATTGATCGCGCAAAGGTCATGCCCCCTCTGCATAATCCAGTACAGCAGCCGCAGGAACTCGGCACCAGCCCGAGCAACAACAACACCGCAAACTTGCCGCCTCCGGCATCTACGTCTGCTGCTGCCCAAGTTACTCTAGATGATAGAGTGATGTACGACAATCTCCTCGTTAAGCCACTGACCGTAGCTCATATCCGGAACGTGACTCAGCTTGACAAGAAGCGCCAACAGCTGTTGGAGGAAGCGCAGGCCATCGTGGAGCAAGGCGCTAAGATAGATCGAGATCTGGCCAACTCGCAGAAATCCATAGAAAAAGCTAGAGCAATGGAGGCCGAGTACAAGACTCTGTTGCAGCAGCAGAAGGCCAAGAAAGCTCCAGCTCGCGTCATCAACGATCCTGGTGTACGGCGAAACCTAGGATGGGCTCCCTCGAAGCCGGCACAAGCCAAGCCTTACATTGACAGTGAAGGCAAACAGGTGATTCCCACTCCACTCCTCAACCTCTTCGTCGCCAAGACACTTCTGGAGCAGGATAGATCGCCCGAGGTAGTGGAACAGGTCTATGACCTAGTGGCCAAGGCGGTAAAACAGCAGGAAAAGGCCACCTCTCAGAGGCTTGAGTCTGACCCAGCGTTTTGCTAGTCTAGCCAGCATAAGCCGCCAAGGGACAGATATCCTCTTGATGTCGGGTCGCAGACGTGTTCATCAGAACGAAGACGGAGGGATGAGCGCAACAGGAAGGATGTTATCCCCATATCCTCCGACCACAGAGAAAAGGCCCGACCTCGTCGCCCATCGCCACCGTCCCGCTCCCCCCGACATCGCGAAGACCCCAAGGCTCACTATCGTACGGATATGCCCCCGCCAAGGCAAAGCAGCATCGTCATCCACGACAACATGGAGCAGACCCGTCATGACGGAGAGCGCAACCAGGGACATAAGAGCAGGTCGCGCCATGACCCTCCAAGTCCGGCAAGCAATCACGGCAAGCGTGAGGCGTCGCAGGAGGGTAATACCAAGAAGGCTAACCCACCGCCACCTCCGCCTCCATCGCCACCTAGCAGTCACGATGGCGGAGGAGGCCCGCGTCGTTCACGCATCCCATCCCCTGTTGACAAGAATAAAATAAACCCGGAGCCATACGACGCTCGTTCACGGATTGATAAGATCCACGAGGCCCGGGAAGGACCATACCTGGGACCACGTTGCTTTGGACCTGTGATACGGTCCGCAACTTACCCCAAAGGTTTCCGGATTGACAAGACCATCAAGCCCTATGACGGCACCGCCAAGCCAGCTACATGGTTGCAGGATTACGACAACACGGTGGAGATCACCGGGGGTAACCCCAACATCGCCGTCAAGTACCTCCCATTGATGTTAGCGGGCACAGCCCGTCAATGGATTGATGACTTGCTGGAGAAATCCATATGCAATTGGTTGTACATGCAAGAAGCGTTCACCAAGAACTTCAAGGATACGTACAAGCGTCCCTTCACTGTTGGCGATCTACAGCGGTGCGTGCAAGAGAAAGACGAGACATCTCGCGCCTACCTCTCCCGCTGGCTGGATATGAAGAATTCCTGCGCAGGAGTACACGCTCAGACCGCCATGGCCGCCTTCATTGATGGGTTGGAAAGGGGCACGTTGCTCCGACATAAGCTGAAGAGCTTGCAGGACAATCACCAGCTTGACTTGAACCAGATGATTCAGTTGGCTAGTGAGTTCGCAGCTGCCGATGACGATGCTCGTGGCTCTCTGCCGGCAACGGCCGTTCCAACTCAAGCTCGGAGGAACAGCAGCACAAAGCGGAAAACCGCTCCAGAAGAAAAGCAAACTCCCGACATGGTCGCCATGACCTTTGCAGGACGAGGTGATGGTGGACAACATGGCCGAGGACGGGGAGCTGGTCGTGGGCAGCAGCGAGGAAGTGAAACTACCTCAGCACTGCTCCGCGTTCCCCAAACCTATGAAGAGTACCGCGATATGTCGTGCCTCGTACACCTCGATGCCAACGGCAAAGCCACCCATACCAATCGACACTGCAAGTTCGTCAACAATCTCAAGGAGGACCCGGAGTCTGGCTACAAGCAAAGTTGGAAGAATAGACCGCGAGGCAAGGGCAAGGGGAAGAAGAAGGAGGAGGAGTCCAAGGATTCAAGTGACATGGATGAGGATGTTCACCCGAAGCACGCTGCCAAGAGCGATGACAAGGGCAAGAACCCCTTCGTGAAGAAGGCGCCAGTCTACCACACTTTCCTTGGCACCCCCACCGTTCGACAACAAAAGACCTCTTTGAGGATACTGATGGCCACTCTACCCCCAGTTCCCCAGTACCTGCGCTGGTCGGAAGTTCCAATTACTTGGGACACGAAGGATCACCCAGACCTTATACCTACGGAGAACCAATACGCCATGGTCATCAACCCCTTGATTGACGGCACTGAGTTCACCAAATGTATGGTAGATAGTGGAAGCAGTATCGACATCATGTACCTGGATACACTGTAGAAGATGAACTTGACGGAGGCAAACCTAAGGCGGACCAACACCATCTTCCACGGCGTAGTTCCTGGTCGGGAGGCTCGGTCCCTTGGGTGCATCACACTTCAGGTTGCTTTTGGCGATGTTAATAATTACCGCCAAGAGCGCATGACCTTTGAGGTGGTCCCCTTCAAGAGCGTGTACCATGTCATATTGGGACGCGACATATTCCACACCTTCATGGCCAAGCCATGCTTCGTCTACAACAAACTCAAGATACCCGGACCAAACGGTGTCATCACCGTATCCGGAAGCTTTACCAAGGCAAGGGACTTCGAGATTAATGAAGCAGCCTTCGCGGAATCTGTACTCTACAGCGAAGAATTCAAAGATATCCAGAGCAAGGTCGATGACTCAGAGATGCCCACGTCGAAGAAGCAGATCTCCGACTCCGCTCCTGCATTCAAGGCCGCCATCGAGACCAAGCCGGTGGAACTTGTGGTAGGCGATGCCTCCAAGACCACCGCCATTGGGACGAACCTGGATACCAAATAGGAAAGCGCGCTCGTCGAGTTCCTCCATGAGAACAGGGACATCTTTGCTTGGCAACCTGTCGGCATGAAAGGTGTACCTAGGGAACTTGCCGAGCATAGCTTAAACATTGATCCAAAATGCAAACTAGTGAAACAACCTCTACGATGCTTCGGAGATGAGAAGAGACGCGCCATTGGCAAAGAGATAGCTAGGTTACTTAAGGCTAGATTTATTCGAGAAGTCCTTCACACCCGATGGGTGGCCAATCCTGTACTTGTCCCCAAAAAGGGGAACCAAAAAATTAAGAATGTGTGTTGATTACACCGGCTTGCACAAAGCATGTCCCAAAGATCCGTTTGCTTTGCCTCACATTGACTAAGTCATTGACTCGACGGCTGGCTCGGAACTTTTGTGTTTTCTCGATGAGGAAGTCAGACCAATTGGCCACTTTGTTCACTACTCCATACGTCACGTTTTGCTATGTTACGATGCCCTTTGGGCTAAAAAACGCAGGTGCTACATACCTGCGGACAATGCAACGTTGCTTGCACGACCAAATTGGTCGGAACGTTCACGCCTATGTGGACGATATCGCGGTGATGTCTAAAAAGTCAAATGACTTAATCTACAACTTAAAACAAACCTTTGATAATCTTCGGAAATACAACATGATGCTTAACCCTAAGAAGTGTGTCTTCGTGGTTCCAGCCGGCAAATTGTTGGGCTTCATCGTTTCCCAGCGTGGAATCGAGGTCAACCCGGAGAAAATCAAGGCCATCTTAAACATAAACCGTCCGACATGCCAAAAGGACATCCAACGACTAACAGGTTGTGTTGCAGCAGTTAGTCGGTTCGTCAACCGACTTGGAGAGAAGGCCCTGCCGCTGTACAAGTTGCTGAAGAAGGCGGAAAAGTTTACGTGGACGGATGAAGCAGATGCAGCATTGAAGCAGCTCAAGGAGATTCTTTCCTCAGCGCCCATCCTTGCAGCACCCGATCCTAGAGAGCCCATGTTAATCTATATGGCAGCAACCAACCGGGTAATCAGCATCATCGTCGTGGTAGAGCGGAAGGAACCAGGCTATGAGCACGGAGTTCAAAGACCAGTTTATTATGTGAGCGAGGTCTTGATGGAGTCCAAGCAGCGTTACCCGCACTACCAAAAGATAGCTTATGGAGTATTCCTTGCTTCTCGGAAGCTGAGGCATTACTTTCAGGAGCACCCAATCACAGTGGTGAGCAAAACTCCACTGTCCGACATTATCAACAACAGCGACGCTACGGGAAGGGTTGCAAAGTGGGGCATTGAACTTGCCGCCTTCGAGATCACCTACAAGAGACGCGACGCTATCAAGTCACAAGCCTTGGCGGATTTTATCGCGGATTGGACGGAGATGCCAAATGCTACTCCGTTGCCGGAACCAGAGTACTGGGTGATGCACTTTGACGGATCAAAGCTTCTCAACAGGGGGGGCTGGTCTATTGCTACAGTCACCAACTGGCGACAAGCTACACTATGTTCTGCAAATCCACTTTGAGGCTACGAACAACATGGCGGAGTATTAAGCACTCATTCACGGACTACGCGTAGCCAAGGATATTGGCATCAAGCGCATAGTTTTCTGTGGAGATTCCGACTTGGTTGCCCAGCAGGTGGCTGGCACCTGGAATGCACGGAACCCTATGATGGCGGCATATCGAGACGAAGTAGACGAGATAGCCAAAAGCTTCTTGGGCTACGAAGTCAAGTATGTACCTACGGAGCAAAATGAGGCGGATGATCTGCTGTCTAAGCTTGGATCAGGGCGCAAACAAATTCCGCCAGGAGTTTTCCTAGAGCATCTACGAACACCATCCGTGAAGCGAGCCCACATCGACAACCCGGATAGAGTTGACTCTTTTGTCCACATTGTGGCAAAGGTCCCTCCGGCTTGGACAAAACAATTCATGGAATATCTCAAACACGGAACTTTGCCCGACGACAAGGTCGAAAGACGGCAAATAGTGTGACGAGCAAAGGGTTATACCATAATCAATGGACAACTCTACAAAAGGAGCACTACTGGTGCATACCTAAAGTGTGTTTCCCAGCTAGAAGGTATTGAAATCCTACGCGAAATCCATCTCGGAGATTGCGGGCATCACGCCGCTCCTTGATCGTTGGTCGCGAAAGCCTTTCGACAAGGATTCTACTGGCTGACCGCAAAGGCGGACGCCGACAAGATGGTTGAGACATGCATGGGATGCCAGTATTATGCCCGACAACCACATGTTCCTGTTGAAGAATTGCGAACAATACCAATAACTTGCCTGTTTGCAGTCTGGGGGCTAGACATGGTGGGACCATTACAAACGGCACCATGTGGGTTTACACATCTGCTTGTAGCAGTTGATAAATTCACTAAATGGATAGAAGCTAAACCCATTAGAAAGCTTGATGGGGCAACTGCCCTTAGGTTTGTCCGGGATCTAGGTGAGATTTGGTCTCCCGCATAGCATTATCACCGACAACGGCAGCAACTTGTCACTAGGAGAAGTGGAGGCTTATTGTTGGGAGAAGGGCATCCGACTTGACCTTGTATCTGTGGCACATCCACAATCCAATGGTCAGGTTGAGCGAGCCAATGGATTAATTCTGCAGGGAATCAAGCCACGTCTTGAGGCACCGCTACATAGAGCAGCTGGAGCCTGGGCGGAAGAATTGCCATCTGAACTGTGGAGTTTACGAACTATACCCAACAGGTCCACCGACTACACCCCTTACTTCATGGTATATGGAGCAGAAGCCATCCTATCTTCCGACATACTTCATGATGCACCAAGAGTCGCCGCCTACGACGAAAATGATGCTGAAGAATCCAGACGCCTAAATGTGGACCTTCTTGAGGAGGAGCACGTTTTGGCATGCCAAAGATCTGCCATCTACCAGTAGAAGCTACGCAGCTACCATAGTCGCCGCTTCGGCATAGCTCGTTTAAAGAGGGGGATTTGGCGCTTCGACTTAAGCAGAAGAAGTCACACAAATTATCCCCGCCATGGGAAGGACCGTTCATCATAAGCAAGGCACTACTCAATGGGTCTTACTACCTCGTTGACAATCGTGAACTGAAGGATAGACCCAACAAGGACCATAAGCGTAAGCGACGTGACCCGGATGATGACTACCCGGAGCTTGATCGGCCATGGAACATAGCACAGCTACGTCCTTTTTACACTTAGCATTTTTTATCTAATTGTGTACCTCTTATATGATCAATGAAATAAAGCTCTCTGGTTCACTTATATTTCTAAGTCTTTTACCTCCTTTAGTGTTCATTATTGGATCATATAAAACCTTTGTGCACAAGCTTTGTGATTGCACTTGTGAAAATTTCGCCTACGGGCGTTAGCTTATGTTTTTTGTTCTACACGTTCTTTGTCGTTTTATGTGGATTCTGGAGTAGTGACTTTCGGCACTTATTGTCGGCGATTTTGTGCTTAGGTTATTGACGGTGCCATTGGGCATCATCACCTGAGCGCATGGTTCCGACAACGAGTTTTCCGACTCACGAAAAGTCAAGCATAAGAACTAAAGTAATGGATAAGCCAGCACTTGCTTAAAAAATATATACATACTGGAACTAGTTCTTAAGTAGCAGGACATACATCATTGTTTTCCTCCTTAAGTTAATACATAGTTTTTTCCGCATATGCATCAAAGATGAAACAAATATTACAAGTTGTTTTTCATTCCTTTGGCACAGGCGACTTGGAAGCAGCGTCATCGGCAGCAGGAGAATCACCCTTGAAGTCGGCTATGTGAAGAGACTCGGAGGAGCTTTGGTTGCCGCCATCGATGGTATTCATCAGCATGAAGACGTTGATGTCGACTAACTCGGCAACTCTGGTGTCATAACCCGCGAGTGACGACAAGATGGACTCATGGTTTATCTCCTTGCCGTCGTCATCTACGTCGGGAATGCCAGAGGTTACCGTGTCGATGTCGGCGTCCTCGTAATGTGCCTTAACCATGGACAGCACCATCCTTGCACCGGCCCGTGCACATGAAGCTTTCCAGCTTGTGATACGCTCGGGGGCTCGGCGCAGGATCTCCAAGAACTTCGCCATAGAGTCTGATGACTTGATGTTGATCTGGAGGGGCTTGGCAATCTCTTTGGCTTACGCGATGGCGGTGTTAATGAAGTTGTCGGCAAGAACCATGCATTCCTTTGCCGGAGGAGGCGACCGGGTTAAACCCATAGGAGCTGCAAATTCCGACAAGGAGCACATGAGTTCAAAAATTCAGAGTATCTAGACTACAGAAATCCAAGACGGAGAATCACTTACTGAAGATGCTAGCCTCATCTTGCCAGAGGGTATCCGCCAAGGAGTCCCGTTCTTGTTGGAGGAGCTTGTACGCTTCATGATGGCACTGATTCTGCTCATCGGCAGCTTTCTTCTGATCTCTTAAGATCGAGATCTCCTCCTTCAAGCGGTTCATCTCCTCGGTGGAGGAGTCCTGCATGGCTTTCATCGATTCTTCATGCATCTTCAGCATGTCCTTCCTCTCCTGCTTAAGGATCTTGTTCTCGCTATCCAGCTCTTGAATGTGCTTGGATTGCTCGACAATGTCCTTAGCCTTGGCAATGGTTTCTGCAAGTCGGAGAAAGCAAAGTACACAGTGAGTACTCAGAGAATACACAAGTTTAAGTCGGAATACGAAAAAGAAAGGAAAAAAGACGCTTTCTCTTGATGATTTGTTCCTTCAATAAGGCAGTTTTACCCTTTTTGGCTTCCAAGTCCGCGCGCATCTTCTGGTACTTGTCGTTGGCCATGCCCCTCCGAGCATTCTCATTCTGTGGAAAGAAAAAAGTTAAACGTTGTTTGGTCTACTTGGACCATCTAGCCGGAAAAATTCCACCTAGACGCTCGGGGGCTACAGTGAGAGTTTTTAACTTAGCAATATGCTTAGTCTTTCTTTAAGCATCTAGTCAGAACTAATTCAGTTTTCGATTAGAATCTTGGGGGCTATAGTATAAAGTTTTTTAACTCGGATCTATGCTTAGCTTTTCTTTAAGCATCTAGTTGGAACTAATTCAGTTACAACTAGAGGCTTGGGGGCTACAGTATTGAAATTTATAAACACTGCATATGCTACTCTTAAAGCATTTAGTCGAAATATTTCATTCCACCTATATGCTTGGGGGCTACAGTGAGAAGTTTTCTAGCTTAGTCACTCTTAGAGCATGTAGATGCAAAGACCTATGGTTTTCCGTCTAAATCCTCGGGGGCTACAGTGGGATACTCATATGAAATGCAAAAGGCAAATAAAACTTACAAGTGCAATGATCTTGAGGTTGGTAGCCCTCTCAGCCAGCAGCTTGCCGAAGGATGCATTGTTTCCTTGCAAGATCTCTACTTGCCGGAGAAGCTCCTCTAGACCACACGTCGGAGATGACGGCGCCGCACCAGGAACCAGAGCAGTGTTACCCGACGTAAGCACCAGATAGACTATCTTCGGATACTCTATGGTTTTCTTGGGCGCGGGGGCGCCGCCTTCGGCAGAAGTACCACCTTCCACCACCGCCTTACCGCTACCGATGGCATCTTTAGCCGGAGCTTCAGCCATTTGGTGTGCGGCACTCTTCTGCGTCGCCTATTCACCGACAATAGCAAGCTCGGTAGAGGCACCTGAGTCCACTTCCATGGCGGAAGAGCCAGCTGTATCCTTGGCTTGGGAGCTTGTCGGAGCGGAGGAGGGCTTGACGCTAGGAGTGACAGGGGCGATGGCGGGAGATGCGTCGCGATGCAGCATGTCCTTAATGGTTCTAGAAGCCCCCGATGTTTTGGAGGTCTTCTTCAGGCTGGTTGTGGCTTTCTTCCTAAAACGTGCAAAATGTATAAGTACAGGAACAAGACAGATAAATGGACAATGTCGGAGAGAAAGAAGCTTACACAAGAGGGGGTGCTTTGGCAAAGGGGATCCCAATAACCTTTCTTTTCTCCGCCTCCAGGGCGGCGGTAGTCTTTTTGGAGGCTCCACCCTCTGTCTTCTTCTTCTTGCCTCCGTCACCAGCGTCGGAGGTGGAGCTCTTCCGCTTCCGCGACAACGGAACATCGTCGTCGGACACGACCGTGAATTTCTTCATCTTTGGATCATAGATTTGGACAGCCATGCTATCCTCCTCTAGATCGCTAAGCTGTTAAGTGAGAAGTCACCGTATTAGATGAGATGGAAATAGCTAGACGAAAGAACTGGAGTATATGTCATACACAGAAAATAAACAGTTACCTTTGGGCACTTCCTCTCAATGAACATGCCGTAGGTGATGGTGAAGCCACGCTTCTTGTCCTTCACCTTGACGATGTCCTTGAGGCGAAGCTTGACGGAGTCACTCGAGAAGTTGTCCACGGAGATGTGGAGGCTATCCCTTCTATCGTTGGTATACTCGCGCATCAGCTTCGAGCGGTGCTGCAGAGGTTGGATTCGCTTGATGAACCAGCACATGGCTAGGTCCAAGATGGTCAAACACATCTCTACGAACCACTCTATCCGCCTTATGGCGCGGGAAGCATCAATGTCGGAAGGAAGGGAGGCTTGGGATCTCCATGTCGAAGTTTCGGCGGCGGCTCCATCGACGAAGTCCGGGTACGTTACTTCTCGGCCAGCCAGAGGGATATCTGGGTCGTAGAAGTAAGTACGCTGCCAGTTCTTGCAGGACTCGTGGCCGACAATGTCAGGGAAGCGCCGGCCAGGTCGGATCTTGAAGCTAATAGTGCCACAATTTCTAAGTTCATCCTTGCTGGCTCCGGCTTCGCGCTTGACGGTGAAGAAACAGATGAAGAGGTCTAGCCTAGGCTTAATCCCTAGGTAACCCTCGCAAAGCGCCGCGGCATTGCTAAGCGCTAGGATACTATTGGGAGAAAGGTTTTGGGGTTGGACCCGATAATGGTTCAAGACGGCAAGGAAGAAGTTAGAGATGGGCAGGGAGACGCCACGTACCATCTGTTCTTTGAGGTACACCTTTTCTCCAGCTTGGGGAGAAGGTGTGACCTCGCTAGCCGGCGCCGCCCGCCAGGCGAGACCCTCCATCGAGGGGAGGTAGCCTTCTATGATCAACTCCTTGATGCCGCGGTCCGTGATATCCGAACCATGCCAGTCGCCTTTGTGGGAGTCGTTTTCCTCCTCCGGCAGCTCCAGCACCACTGGATTGTGGTCGCCGCCGGTGGACTCGACCACCACAAAGACGGGGATGACCAGGCCCTCTGGGGGCACGACGACGGAGCTCGCCGGCTTCACCGCGGTTTCTCTCGACGCCGCCATCGAGGGAGAAGAACTGCTACTGGCCATTGCGAGTGTTTGGATGTGACTGGCGAGATTAGGAGTTAGGGTTTTTCGCAAATTGCGCGGAGAGCTCGAGGGGGCGCTCGCTGGAGGAAGAAGATGATGCGAGGAGAGAATGAGGTGAAAAGTAAATTTTTCACCGTAGTTACTATTTATGATCTCCAGCATCGAGATTCGTGCAGCTTGATCGGACGGTTGCTGCGTAGACAGCGTGTGTGCGGACGTGCACGGAAATTTTGCCACGTCTCAACCGTCGCCGCCAACGGTTCGTATTGCTCGCGCGGGAAAAGTGGACATGATTGCGTTCTCTGCATGTGTGAGTTATGAGGCGTTGCTGACCTACATCTACGTCGCCCTAGCTGACATAGGCAGATGAACCATCACATCAAAAGATTCCGGCATGGACGGATCCGATCCAGCAACGGAAGAGTACGATGGAAGATTCAGCAATTCTCCGTCTTACAAGTTGAAGACGGAGAAAACCTTGCAGTGTTCTTTGGGAGGACTACAAGATATTGCTTGACGATTTGCCGACATCCATCTAGACGGAGCATTCCACATGAAGAGGCAAGACAATGCAAGATCTCGGAGTTCTCTAGGGGCTACTATTGGGGATATGCTATATGGGTATCCTCATAGCATGTCTCCTATCCGGATAACCCGAGTGGCCCATAGTTGGTAGCATGGACCATGGCCTGCTGGGCACCCAGTTAGACGGATCCAGAAGGGAGGACCATGCCGGATAAAGGAAGGCTACGGTGGAGTCACCGACGTACCCGGAGCCTTGGAGTACACGACACGCAAGACTAGTAATAGACGGTGTAGGACTCTGTAACCTGTCCGGCTAGGACTTTTCCCTATAACCCTAGGACCTGTCGACTATATAAGTCGGGCCTATGGGATCCTTTATGGCACAAGTTTAGACAATCTCAGATAACCTCGCACAGCGAACCTATCTCTGTAACTCGGCGTATCGCCCTTATAGTGATTTATAGCAGGAGTAGGATTCCGCCACCGTTGTGGGATCTGAACCTGGGTAAGCTGTGTTTCTGCCACCAAAACGACTTGGTAGTAAAAAAGCTAGTTTGCTGACCCCATCCCACGCCGCCTCACATGTGACCTTACTTCCTCGACACCTCGATCCTATTGTCACGCCGCTACTGGCCCCTACCATGTCGCTCTCCCATCGTTGCTCCCCTCGACCCAGCACCTGGCCGGATCCCGCCCGCCTCGATCTCTTCCCTTCCTCCCGCAATCTGCTGGATCCCATTGGCTCTGGTCCGGTCAGCACCAAGGCTTGCGACTCGGAGCACATCCACTATAGCAACACAACAATGAAGGTGGCCAGCATGTCGATCTCTAGAGCCCCAATGGTAAACATATCGTGTATCCCTGCAAGTTTTTTTCCTTACTGATGGTTGAATGGCGCCCTCCATACATGATGCTTATTGTGCATTTCTAGTATATTGGTAGTACAGATTGGTAGTAGTTCATGCTTGATAGTAGATGAATCTGTTTTAGTGATGGTGTTATCCAAAAAGCATGCCATGTTAAAACATGATACAAGTGTACTGGTGTTGTGTGTTTGTGAGGATGTGGCATGAAAATGGTTGATGATTCAATTGTTATGTATCTAGATTGAGCCGAAACAGGTAAAAGCTTGTTGGGATGTCGTAGCGCATCGTGTATTTCTTGACGTGTGCATCGAAGAGATTAATGCAAATAATCGCCCGGTGCAAGTTTTGAACAAGCATGGTCACGACAATTTGGTTACGAAGTTCAACGAGCGCACAAAGAGAAACTATGATAGGAACCAACGAAAAATAGGTGGAAAACACTTAAGAAGGATTACACTATTTGGAAGGGATTTCTCCAACATGCATCCGGTTTGGGTGTAGATCCTGTCACTCATACCATTGATGCTAGTGACAATTGGTGGGAACATGGTATACATGTACTGATAAATTATTTGGCAATTGTTGTTGTTCTCTTCATATATTTGGCAATTGATGTTCTCTAATAGAATCATGTGATATGCAGATGTGTCTAGAGGCACCAAGTTTAGGATAGCTCCACTACAAGATGAGGACCTGAAGATACTTTTTGACAAGAATGTTGTCACTAATGTGGCTGCTAGGTTTCCTCCAACTTCTCAGGTTCGAGTTCCTGGGTCTAGGGTGGACATTGATGAGGATGTTGAAGGTTCAGGTTGTGAAGCTGAAGACCCTCTTGTTACACATGTACGTGCACATGGCAAGAAGAAGAGAGGATGCCCCTACTCACCTAGTCCCACAGCCGTGCCAAAGATGAGTACTGCTAGTAGCAGTGACATCAGGTTGGACAGTATGATGGACTTCATGGAGAAAAGGGAGAAAGATAAGGAGAGGATTAGGATGATGGAGGAAGACAAGAGTAATAATTCTGTACATCTTCGGAATGAGTACATGAATGTTCTAGGGATGAGATTAGGCGGTTGATTGCCTTAATATATAAAGATGGAACCAAGCCTGAAAGTTTGGAGTACTTCTATGCGACACAACTTTACATTCTACAGGAGTATCGTGAAATGTTCGCTTGTTTGGTGCAGGATGCCGCACCTGAGTAGAAGCTAGATTGGATTAGGATGACATGGGAGGATGACGCATAAAAAGTTGTGACTTCTTTTCCTTTACCCCCACCATGTAAATTTTCTCCATTTAATTAATTGAAAAATACACTATAGGGGGTTCTCCTTATGGTACCTTGGCTCAAAAAAAGCATCATAATAAGAAGTAGTGTTATTTGTCATGCACTCTGTTATTTGCTTGTAACTTGTATCTGTATTGAACTATACTTTTCCATTAGAACTTGTATTTGTCATGAACTATGTTATTGTAACACCCCAGTTTTACTTAATCAATATTAGGGTTAGTTTTGTGCATCATGAGCATCATCATTTAAATTGTGCATTAGAGAAAACAAATCAAAACTCTAAACCCTAGTTTTCTCCCCTCTCTTTGAAACACATTCAAATGTTTTGAATTTTCAAAACCCCTAAAATTATTGGAACCCAAATGGTTATTAAGGGTCTCCTTGTTATTTTAAATATTTACAAAGCCTCTTGTATTTTGAAAATGTTCAAAACAGATTACAAAATGAAATTCAAAAGAAGAAATGAAAACAGAAATAGAAAAGTGTTTTGCAAAGAAAAAATGGAGCAGCAGCCAGCCAGGTCGGCCCAGCCAGCCACCTTCCTCTCCTCTCCTCTCCTCCCTTTCTCCCGCGCAGTGCGGAACCCCGCAACCCAGTTGGCCCGTACACGACCCACCCATGGCCCGTACCTCTTCACGTTGATTCCGTCGTCGTCTTCCTCGGCGAGAAGCAGCTGGCTGGCGCAGCGGAGGCCGTCGCTGTGCGCCACGATGCGTGCTGTCGCCGTGTTACTCGTCGCCGCTCTTGGCTGTCTACAAGTACTTCCTCAAGCCGCTGGACGAACCCTACTTTACTTCTTCCCCATTTTCCCCTCCTAGCCAAAACCCTAGCTTCTGACCTCGCCGGTGTCCCGCCGTCTCCAGCCACCTTGAGCCTCGCCGAGCAGCCCAGGAGAAGCGCCGCATCTTCCTCTTCCTCCTTCGTGAAGCGTGCAAGCTGGGAAGTCCCCGTCTCGCTAGAATCGAGTTCGTTCCCGACGCCGGCCGTCGCAGTTGACGCTTTGATTCGTCAGCGCCCGGCCTCGCCTCGCCTCCCCGGCCACCCTAGCGCGTTCCTGGTGAGCTCAGGAGCATGCTCGTGCTCTCCAATCCCTCCCTCCTCCTCTCAATCGTCTCCGCCATGAGCACCCGTGCGTGCCGCCATCGGAGCTCGTCGAAGCCGAAGCTCTGGTGACCTTCTTCGAGCGGCGCCGCTACTTTATTGCTTACCTCGCCGCACTGCTTCGATCAAGCCTAGCACCGTCGCTTCGCACGCCTCACAGCGCCGTCGCCGGTGACCACCCGATGGTGGCCGTCGAGATGATGTCACCCTAGCGTCACACTAACGTGGCCCACGGGCCCGCTGACCTTTGACTGCCACGGTGGCTTGCTGATGTGGCCTAGGGCCCAGCGATCGATCCACGATGGCTAGGTTCGCCTCGAAAATAAACCCAACCCTTTGCTGATGTCATAATGACGCAGTAATCGATTTAAATTGTTTTAAATAATTTCAAAAATAATTATAAACTTGTAAATTCAATATCTATTGATTTATAAATCAAAAAAATGTGTATAATATATCAAAATGTTCAGAAAAATGAGCTCTACCTAATTAAGCTATAATCATGCATTGTTCAACAAATTTCAAGACAAGTTTAATTAGAAGAACAAATGCACCCCTCTCATATGTTCCGGTGTTTTCCCGAGTTAGGGTTTTCACCCCTCAGAACCCTGTTTAAATTGTCGAGCATGTCTTAGGGTTACTTTTCAATATAAATTAACTTGTCATATCATCATCCTTGTTTGATCATTGCAACGATGCCATGTATTAATTGTTTCTCTTTCTTTCCGGTGTTTGGTTCTTCCCGGTAGAATACGAGATCGAGATCGAGATCGCAGCCAGAGATCAACAACGATGAAGTTCAAAGATCGACGAACAATACTTGACCAACTGTAATCAAGTTAAGTACCATATGCCGAAGCTCTGCTTATCTGTTAACAACTGGCAAAGGCAAGCATAGCCCCACCATGATATAATCCTATGATTACAAAAGCATTTCTATTCTTGCCATGATGCATACGATTCTACGGTGGTCTTTTATCGATAGATAGAGTATCCTATCTATTGCATTACTCCCTTTGAGCTTATATTACCTGATCCACTGCTCCTAGCATAACTAGGTTTGGCTTTTGTGCACTGCTAGAGCTTATATCTGTGTCTTGCTTAGCCATGATTAGCTGTTGAGTCTGGTTCATCCAGATGATGTATCAGATGCAGATAATCTAGTATGACAGGAGAACGTGATGAGATGAGATCAGTGATATGAGATTAAACATGCTAAGGCTTGTATGGGAGGCCACGGTGGGATGTGGTTTTTCTAGTCCCATGCTCGCCACCCTTAGGACCCTAGGTTCTTGCCTCTTGAACCAAGACGAGCATATAACCACACAGGGTAAATGGGCCCCATGATTGACTAACTTGCCTAGTAGATTCCATGAGTCACATAGTTCGGGCGTTCCATTCGACATACGCATTGAAAACATTTTCGAAAGATGGAGGTGAAGGAGGTGCATTCATAACAGGTAGGGAAGTGTGGCCGCGGTTGCTTGGGGTTCATGGCGCCCCTGGTAAACCAACCTCGCCTCACATCTTTAAGTACCGGCTTCGGCATTTGACCCGTTACGGCGAAACCATACTTATTGCGTGACTCATGGTCTCGGTGAAATCAAGGTAAAGGTCGTGTCCAACCTTACCCTCTACCGGCCTTCCAAGGAAGAGGGCTAATGATCTGGCATTAAGAGTCGGTTGGTACGTGTGGGTAAAGTTGTACACCCTTGCAGGGTTAAATCTTTTCGAGAAGCCGTGTTCACGATTATGAATGCTTGGTGACCAGATTCTAAGATCATAGAGAACTTTAACCTAATCATAAAATTTGGTAGATCAACGTGTGCTTAAGGATGCTTCCTCATGGGTACGAGGGGGTGATCCTAGTTGGTAGATGATGATGATTGGTGGATATCAAAAGATGATGATCAATACTTTGGAGATGTCACTCTCTCATCCCCCTTTAAAATACTTTGATTAGACGAGCTTCTTCTCTCTCTTGTTTTATAAACAAAGGATGGCTTTATGCAAAACAACTCCACCAGCCATAAGTCTTGCGGAGTACACCCTGTACTCACCCTTGCTTTGTTGATACTTTTGGCAGAGTAAGTGTTCACCTGAAGACAAGTTCTGTACTACATCGACATCGACGAGTAGCTTGGGGTTCCCGGTCGGCAGCCTGGAATCTATGGTCTGGGACGTCATCGTTATGCTTCAGGCCTCTTAGGCCATTTGTTAAGTTTGCTATACTTAATAGCATAATTTGCCTTCTGTTGTTTGATGTTTGTGGTCAGTGACCTCTGCTTGTAATAATTTGGTTCTTTGCTCAGTTATGAGCTTGCTGTAATAAATTTTGTGTTGCAGGGTCACTGTTGTGTTACCGATTCTTCACTGGATATTCTCGAGCTCAAGGTTAAGCTTATGTCAGACGGAGGTCTGGGATTTGTTTAGCCCTGATCCCGGGGGTGTCACAGTTTTTGGTATCAGAGCAGTACCGACCGTAGGAAAACCTTGCTATTTTGCGATGTTGAGTCTAGTGTTTGTGAAAACTATTTCAAAGATGAAAAGTATTTGCAAAACTCTAGTATGCTTCTTTTTCTCCTTATCCAGTTTCGCTCTAACTCTGGGTTATCTTATATTGTGTTGACTTTGAAAAGTTTTGATATCTCTTCTTGTCTTTCAAAGCTTAGGTGCCTTCTTGGCATGTCGTTTCTAAGCCAGTTGACTTAGTGTTGAGTTCTCTAGAGTTGTGTGTGTTGAGAATTCCTTGTTCCCCTTTGCTCTTGTTCATTTGAGAGATTCCTTTCTATCATGATCTCTCTGCTTTCTGGACCCGCAATATTATATTGTTTGTTCCATAGTGTTCTGTTCCAGGCTTCGAGGTTTCCTTTCGCCTCGCATGCTTCCTTTTTGTCGTTTGGGTACTTCAGAAGTCTTATCTTCTTTTGGAAGCTACCTCGTGATTGCTATCTTGTAGTGTACGCTTTGTCACTCAAGTAGTATTTACTTATTTCTTTGGGTTTTAACCCTTGGACTTGAACCAAAGATCCCTGATTGTGCTGGATTCTAGTGTTGTGAATCTTGTACATGAAGCTGACCTTTAACCCAATATCCTTTTTGTTGACCTCTGTCTCTAATGTTCATACATTACCTCAGGATGGCTTGTATTACAATTCTATCCTTCAAGCTCGTGGTCTTTGTCGCGATTGAATTGTGACAATAAAGGACTTCCCCTACCACATGTTATGGCAGATGTTCTTTAATGGAACCAAATGAAGGGTTTCGTAGCATGGAAAACAAAAATTTTCCGAGACCATGTATGTACATGCTAGGCTCGTCAAGATCAAACCTTAGTTTCCGCATGAGCAAATCTGGCTTGCTCACGTTGTATACACTTGCGGAATCTAACACACCCGATCATCACGTGGTGCTTCGAAACAACAAGCTTTAGCAACGGTGCTAACTAAGGGTGAACACTTTATGACTTGAAATTCATGTGCTTGAGGGATCATCTTATAATGCTACCGTCGTCTACTAAGCAATACAAGATGCATAAAGGATTAACATCACATGCAATTCAATAATATGTGATATGATATGGCCTTTTCTTTGTGCTTCGATCTCCATCTTCAAGCACGAACATGATCTCCATCATCACCGGTCATTGCATCAAGGTCAATGACGCTTCACCATGGTTGTCGCCCACCGCTTCAACTATTACAACTACTTTGAATAGACACGGTCTTAACATAAATTAAAGACAACCATATGTTCGCCGTTGCCAACTTACAATAAGGAACATTGCATACATCAAATATAATCACAATCATGGCCATATCACATCACTCCACACCCCGCAAAACAAAGTTAGACGCCTACTTTCTTTGCATATTTTACGTGGTTTGGGGCTTTCAATAAGTGTCGTTCTAACTTACGAACAAGAACCACAACATTGATACTAGTATTGTTGATCACCCGTTGTAAATTGGATCTTAACTATGCTAGGAGAAACAGGCACCATAAAGCCACTTATGCAATACAAGTTGCATGTCAAGCGTGGAGCAAGTCTCATGAACGATGTCATGTAAGGTTAGCCCGGGCCGCTTCATCCCAACATACCGCAAGATGCAAAGTACACAAGAAGCAATCGACAATAAAAGCATCAACGCCCACAATGACCATTATGTTCTACTCGTGCAACAGATCTACATATAGACACGGCTCTGATACCACTGAAGGGTTTCGTAGCATGGAAAACAAAAATTTCTATCGCATACAAACAAACAAGCCAAGATCTATCTACTAGATTGTAGCAACGAGTCGATGGAAAAACTTACCCTCGAAGATTCCAAAGTGTTTAACAAGAGCGGATTCTCGTGGGTGATGTAGTCGTACTCTTCCCGATCTCAAGATCGCGTAGACGATCCTTCCGGCGCTGCTAGGCGCTCCCGCATCGGTCACACGTCGTACTCGACGAAGACCTTCCTCTCCCTTGTTCCAAAGAAAATGGAGGTTGTAGCACTCTCCTCGTGATTCCGGAAGACAACGGGCGTGGTACCAAGTAGAGGGAGATCTCGCAGGCTTCGCCTTAAGCCGGAGCGAGTATGGTGGAGTATGAGAGAGTTCCTCGGCGGTCTAGGGTTTAGACACACCAATTAGAAGGCTCTAATCCGGAGGCTAGGGCAATTAGAAGCTCGAAACCAAAACGGCTCTAAACCGGAGGCTAGGGCTAGGGTTTAGATTTAGAGGATAGGAACTTGTGTGCTAGGAGGAGCCTGCCTCCTTATATAGGTGGAGGGCCGGCCAAGGGAGGAGGGAGTCCTCCCAACTCGGCTTGGAGGAGGCGCCCCATTGGAGGAGGATTCCTCCCAACTCGGTTCCTCTCTTTCCTCTTTCCTCTTTTCCAATTTTAGCCGCTTTGACTTTTCAAACTTGCTATTTGACTTTTCAATTTAGGATTCAATTTAATCCTTTATTTGGAACAGCGAGAACACTTAGTACATGATGCAATCATCCTAATATGCAATGACACATTCATGTACCCCTTCCTCCGAGTGCGGACATTCCGAACCTTCTAGAACATTCCCGATGAAAACACCTAATCATTCCCGAACTCAAACGGACTTTCCTTATATGAATCTTATTCTCCGGACCATTCCGGATCACCTCGTGATATCCGGATCCCATCCGAGACTCAACAACATTCGGTCTCTTTCTCATAATACCATAACTACTCAAAAACGTCGAATCCTTAAGTGTGTCTCCCACGGTTCGTGAATTATGCGGACATGATCGAGACACTTCTCGAACAATAACCAATAGAGGAATCTGAAATTCATATGGCTCCCACATATTTCCATGATTACTTTGCGATCGAATGAACCACTTACATACGATACCAATTTCCCTTTGTCTCACGATAGTTTACTTATCCGAGGTTATGCTCGTCGGTATCTCTGCATACCTAGTTCAACCTCGTACGATATAAGTACTCTTTTCTCGTTCCCGTGATATGTGATCCCTTGTGAGCCAGTCACATGCTTGCAAGATAATTGGATGACATTCCACCGAGAGGGCCCAGAGTATATCTATCCGTCATATGGATGGACAAATCCCACTCTTGATCCATGTGTCTCAACCAATACTTTCTGAACACTCAATGCCACCTTTATAGCCACCCAGTTACGGTGTGGTGTTTGATGTCATGAAAGCATCCATCAGGTAAAGGTGATATGCATGATCTCATGGTCGAAGGAATTAGGTTACTATGTATCAGAAAGCATATAGCAATTGAACTATTGAAATGACTTGATCTTTATGCTACGCTTATCTATAGGAGTATGTCCACCATATCATTCTCCTAACGATATGATCTTGTTGTTGATAACATCTCAATGTTCATGATAGGGAAACCACAATCATTTATCAACCAATAAGCTAGTGATGTATAGAGGCTATACTAGGGACTTCAAATTAAGTTTACAAATGACACAAGTATCAATGTTTCCTTGTTAATACTATTATAGCATGAATGTAAACATTTATCATAAACACAAAGTTATAATAATAACTACATTTATTATTGCCTCTAGGGCATATCTCCAACACCAAATAGATCACAACAAGAGTACTCCTCTAGAGTTTTACCTCTATGTATGTGACTCTGCCACACCTTACCCCTTCTATGCATTGGTTTTCGGAAGATTGTTGACTTATGAATCCACATCTCGGGATTTTATCATGAGCATGTTCCTTTTCCCTTGTTGTTTTCCGACCTTTGTCTATCAGTTGGTAGCCAAGTAGTAAATGTGCATCGGTGTCTTCCGATGTAAGTTACTCTTGTGGTCTGTCATGACAAACCATTTCGGAATGTCTAGGAGAAACAAACTCCAGTACCTCGTCATCTCTAGGACCAGGTCAAAGTGTTGTAATCCACAGATCAAGAGGCATTGATTGTCTTCCATCTGTTCTATCTTAAAGTATCACACTCTTCTATACTAAGAGGTCGTGTTAAGTTTCATGACCCCTTAATGAAGTGATGCTCTTACACATATTTACCCACCCTTCCTTGAGCTTTCACGCTCGTGAGTGATGCGTGTGCGTAATGATGTGGCCATCTGAGATTCTAGCAATATTTATTGTTTTGAACTCCAAGGACATTTTTGTCATTCTTAGCGTGATTGGTTAATCCTATCACTAAGCGAAGTTTGATTGTTTTACCAAGTCTGTTATTCTGGTACACTCTCTTCGTTCAAAGAGTTAGGCTTGTGCTGAAGCTCTAAGACTATGTATTCTTGCCTTACCAAGCAAGTATCCTCTCGAACTAAGAGACATATCGGTGGTTCGTGATATTCTAGATGTCTTCCTAGAAGTATCGCCTTGTTGCCACATGACCGTGATGTCAAGTTCTTAAGCAAGCAAGTTCTCTGAACTGCTCCTTTCTCCAAGGATCTGTACTGGATACCCCTGAACTAGTTGGTTAAGCTTAAGCAACAACTTGGAGAGTTGTAGGACAAAAGTTATATCCGACTACGTTCTTTATAAAAGGGATGTTTAGTTTTGTTCATGTTGAAGAAAGATAGTATTTCCGTTGTGGATATGTTATCTTCCCCACCTTTGATTTGATTTGGGTTATCGTCAAATCAAACCCAGTTCCAAGGACTATCTTGATGATGTTTACTCGTGATGTTTCACTTAAGTACATCTCCGTGTCCTTTGATCTGACCAGTATTTCTGCCTTGTTCATGCAACATATGAGTCCAACTTCTTGGAGTGTCCCGATAAGTTTTTTTTGTTGAGCCCATCAACAATATCCTTAACTTCTCCATGTTAGATTTGATTCATATGGAACATTTGGCATTAATGTTGCAAACTTTTGAGAACCGTCTTTGAGTCATCTCGAAGTATGTGTTCTAGATGTTAGAAGTGACTGTGGCATCCCGCAAAACCACTACTAGAAAATCGCGTTGTTTTTGTGCATTGCATCATCATGACATCATCATGCATACTATTTTTTACCTGAAACTATGTTGCGAAAGACTATTGTTTTCTGAAACTAGCCCTCCTTCTATTTCAAATTAAACCCTCGGATGCTTCCGGATATTTTGTTTGTCTAAAAACTAGTTACAAAAGTTTATTGCAAATTAAATAAAAGTTATATTATTTTAGGGGGCAGCCGAACCGGGCCGATCCGACCCAGTTGGCCACCCCCAGTGCAAAACAGCCTGTCTAATCCCTAACCTACCCAGTCCTAGTCTACCCACCAACCCCAGCACGCCACCTCACCGCTCCCTCCACCTCACCCTCAGCCCAGCCACATCACCAATCCTTGCTTTCCCCCTCTCCCTCTGGGCCCACTTCCCCACCTGGCCAGCACACCACGCACTCACCCCAGTCCCACCTACCCCCTCTCTCTCTCCCTCACCGACAGCCTGGCCCCACCCCTTTTTAGCCCCACTCCCCACCCCACACAGCGAACACACACCCCCGGTCCCGCCTGGACCCACTCCCCGGCCCCACCGGCCCCGCCACTCCCTCTCTCCCCTCCCCACCATCTCTCTCTCTCACCGCCCGTGTTCCTCCCCGCCTTCTCTATCCCGCGGCCGAGCACCCGACGCCCCGCCGTCCTCATCCTCTCCGGCGCCGGCCCCGCTGGTCGCCCTCCTTTCCTGGCCGCGCCTCCCGCCCGGCGAGCTGGCCGCCGCCCACCTCCTTCTCCCTCCTCTGGCCGCCTCCCCCGCTCAACTCTCCTTCCTCTCGCCTCGCCCCTAACCGCCCCTCGCGCAAGCCACCGCCTCCCCCGGAGCTTCCCCGCATCGCCGCCTCAGAGCTCGCCTCGGCCTCATGTTCCTGTGACACCGCCGACCATCTCGCCTCGCTGGTGACGCCGCTGCCGCCGCCAGCCTCCTCCTCGCCGAGGCCACCTTGCTCCGCTCGGTGCTGCCCCGTCCCCATCTCCGGCCGTCTTCCTCCCCGGCGGCACCGCGCTTGCCGGCCGCCCTCTCCCCGGAGTTTCGCCGCCGCCACCAGGGTATCCTCCGCCCGGCCCGCCTCCGTGGCCGGCTGCTGCTGATTTCTCATCATCCTTCCTGCGCCTCCCGCCGCATGAGCCCGACCGCCACCAAGCTCCGCCTAGCCTGGCTGCCCGTCGGCGGCCGACTGTCGGCCTCCTAGACGCCGCCGCACGCGAGGCCAGTGGCCACCCTCCTGCCTCTGGGCCTGGGCCTCCTCTCTGCCCGTCGTGCCTGCCGAGCCTCCGCCACCACCCAGGGCCACCATGCTCTGCCATGTTTGGAAACAGGTACCTGATGGGTTCATGTGACGTTTGTTCTAGCTCGATACACGTACGTGCTTGTATGTGTGTGATCTGTGTGTTCCTGTAACGCTTCAGCTAGGCCATGGGTTTGACATTCTAACGGTGCCAGTTTCCATCCTCTTGGTTGTCGTCTATAACGGAGAGCTCTCATCAAGATCTTCATCGACCTGAGGAAAACCACACCGAGAAATTGTGGTACCCGAAGGTCAGCCTGGACCTAAAGAAAAGACCACGAGGACCGAATTCTAGGCACGCCAAGACCTCCTTCCCGGACACCAAGTTCGCCGAGAACCCGGACGCCCAGGTCGTCGACACGGATATGCCAAGTCCTTCTTCGCGGACGCCAAGATCTACTCCGTTATACGAGAACGATCCCGTCGAGAACGATCCCATCGAACCCTGAACCCTGAGACCGAACCCCGAAACCCTCGAACCCCAAGATCGTCGAACCCTAATGTGTGAACCTTTTCCCGAGCCCCTATTTTATAAATGCCATCTATATAAATTGTTGCATATTAAATTGTCATACTCGCATGCATAATGTCATGTGGTTTGGGGGCCTTATGCCGATTCACCATATAATTAAATATGGGGCCCATATGCGGGCAAATATAGTCCTATATCGGCCTCATTTAAACTAGTGTAGCGAACCGGTGCTATCTTTTGCCATGTTAAGACAACAAGTAAATTGCGGGTAGTTAAATAACTTGAACCGTTTAATTAAATGTCGGGACCCCGGTTCCGCTTAATATTGCCTAATTGCATCGCACCTTACCATGCCATACATCATACATGCATCATGCCCGATCTTCTGCCGTTGTATTAAGTAGTGCATTCGGTGTTTATTCTAGTGTTTTGCTTCTTCGCGGATAAGGCCGTTGAGTTGATGTGAGCTTCGCCCCGATCTTCGGATGAAGCTTCAGCAATGTTTCAGGCGAGCATCTCCCCATTTCTACCTCTTACTTTTATAGTATTTATTTCCCTCCTGTTGATCTATTGCTATCTGTGTTGCGTTGCTCTAGTTTTCGTACCCGTGATATCCCTTGCAGCCTTATATTGCCTTGGACACATCCTATTACCTATTGTTTGGTAGATAGTTGGACTTGCGCGTCGTAGTCGCTTGCTCAAGTGCTGTTGCGTTTCGTCAAGTACCACAGTTGTTGGAGTTTTGCCGCCTGTTTGATGTTGGAGTTGATCATGGCTTTACTTACCGTTCACTTTAATTCCTGTTTAACAACTAAAATTGAAGTAGGTAAGCAGAGGCACAGGTGGGCAATAGATGTTATTTGGTTGTTAACCGTCCACTTGTGTCCCGTAGGAGCCCGAGTACTTGATACCTGTTCCTTGAATTTTCGCGCTATCCACATCCGGGAGGATTATGGGACCCCCCTGAGCTAGAGCTTGATTCATTCTTATTTCTTGGGGCCACAAACTAGTTTGAGGTTTTATTTACTATCCTGTACTTATTGTTGAAGATATGCCCTAGAGGCAATAATAAATATAGTTATTATTATATCTTTGTGTTTATGATAAATGTTTATATTCATGCTATAATAGTATTAACAAGGAAACATTAATACTTGTGTGAATTGTAAACTTAAATTGAAGTCCCTAGTATAGCCTCTATACTTCACTAGCTTGTTGGTTGATTAAATGATTGTGGTTTCCATATCATGAACATTGAGATGTTATCAACAACAAGATCATATCATTAGGAGAATGATATGGTGGACATACTCCTATTGATAAGCGTAGCATAAAGATCAAGTCATTTCAATAGTTCAATTGCTATATGCTTTCTGATACATAGTAACCTAATTCCTTCGACCATGAGATCATGCATATCACCTTTACCGGATGGATGCTTTGATGACATCAAACACCACACCGTAACTGGGTGGCTATAAAGGTGGCATTAAGTGTTCGGAAAGTATTGGTTGAAACACATGGATCAAGAGTGGGATTTGTCCATCCTCATGACGGATAGATATACTCTGGGCCCTCTCGGTGGAATGTCATCCAATTGGCTTGCAAGCATGTGACTTGGTCACAAGGGATCACATATCACGGGAACGAGAAAAGAGTACTTATCAGTAACAAGGTTGAACTAGGTATGCAGAGATACCGACGATCATAACCTCGGATAAGTAAACTATCGTGAGACAAAGGGAAATTGGTATCGTATGTAAGTGGTTCATTCGATCGCAAAGTAATCGTAGAAATATGTGGGAGCCATATGAATTTCCAGATTCCTCTATTGGTTATTGTTCGGAGAAGTGTCTCGATCATGTCTGCATAATTCACGAACCGTAGGGAGACACACTTAAGGATTCGACGTTGTTTTGAGTAGTTATGGTATTATGATATAGAGACCGAATGTTGTTCGGAGTCTCGGATGGGATCTGGGATATCACGAGGTGATCCGGAATGGTCCGGAGAATAAGATTCATATAAGGAAAGTCCCGTTTCGGAGTTCGGGAATGATTCCGGTGTTTTCATCGGGAATGTTCTAGAAGGTTCCGGATTGTCCCAAGACCGGGAGGGTACATGAGTGTGTCATTGAATGATTGCATCATGTACTAAGTGTTCTTGCTGTTCCAAAAACATGAAAGTCAAATTGCCAGTTTGAAAGTCAAATGGCTAAAACAGGAAACTGTGGGAAACAAGAAACTGTGGGAAACAAGCAAGAGGAGTTGGAACCAACTTGGAGGAGGAGTTGGACTCCTCCAGGCCGGCGCCCAGCCCTAGGCCGAGTTGGGGAGGGACTCCCTCCCTACCCTGGCGCGCCAAGGCCCCTCCACCCATAAAAGGAGGGGCAGGGCTCCTCCTTGAGACACACAAGTTTCCACCTCTAATCTCAGGTTTAGAGCCGTTTGGTTTAGAGCTTCTAATTGCTTTAGCCTGCGGTTTAGAGCCTTCTAATTGGTGTGTCTAATCTCTAGACCACTAATAGACCTCTCTCATAATCCACCATACTGCCTCCCGGCTTAAGGCGAAGCCTCATGATCTCCCTCTACTTAGGTACCACGTCGTTGTCTTAGGAATCGCGAGGAGAGTGCTACAACCTCATTTTCACTGGAACAAGGGAGAGGAAGGTCTTCGTCGAAAACCGAACGTGTGACCGATGCGGAAGCGCTGCGTAACGCCGGAAGGATCGTCCACACGATCTTGAGATCGGAAAGAGTACGACTACATCACCCACGAGAATCCGCCTCGTTAAACACTTTGGAATCTTCGAGGTAAGTTATTCCATCGACTCGTTGCTACAATCTAGTAGATAGATCTTGGCTTGTTTGTTTGTATGCGATAGAAAATTTTTGTTTTCCATGCTACGAACCCCTACAAAGGGTATCAGTCGTGTCTATATATAGATCTGTTGACGAGTAGAACACAATGGTCATTGTGGGCGTTGATGCTTTATTGTAGATTGCTTTTGTGTACTTTGCATCTTGCGGTATGTTGGGATGAAGCGGCCCGGGCTAACCTTACATGACATCGTTCATGAGACTTGCTCCACGCTTAACATGCAACTTGTATTGCATAAGTGGCTTTGTGGGTGCCTGTTTCTCCTAGCATAGTTAAGATCCAATTTACAACGGGTAATCAACAATGCTAGTATCAATGTTGTGGTTCTTGTTCGTAAGTTAGAACGACACTTATTGAAATCCCCAAACCACGTAAAATATGCAAAGAAAGTAGAGGCGTCTAACTTTGTTTTGCAGGGGTGTGCAGTGATGTGATATGGCCATGATTGTGATTATATTTGATGTATGCAATGTTCCTTATTGTAAGTTGGCAACCGGCAGGAGCCATATGGTTGTCTTTAATTTAAGTTAAGACCCGCGTGTCTATTCAAAGTAGTTGTAATAGTTGAAGCCGGTGGACGACAACCATGGTGAAGCGTCATTGACCTTGATGCAATGTCGGTGATGATGGAGATCATGTTCGTGTTTGAAGATGGAGATCGGAAGCACAAAGAAGAAAGGCCATATCATATCACATATTATGAATTGCATGTGATGTTAATCCTTTATGCATCTTGTATTGCTTAGTAGACGACGGTAGCATTATAAGATGATCCCTCATGCACATGAATTTCAAATCATAAAGTGTTCACCCTTAGTTAGCACCGTTGCTAAAGCTTGTTGTTTCGAAGCACCACGTGATGATCGGGTGTGTTAGATTCTGCAAGTGTATACAACGTGAGCAAGCCAGATTTTCTCATGCGGAAACTAAGGTTTGATCTTGACGAGCCTAGCATGTACAGACATGGTCTCGGAACACGGATTACCGAAAGGTAAAGCATGAATCGTATAGTAGATATGATGAACATGTTGATTGTTCGCCATTGAAACTATATCAACTCTCGTGATGATCGGTGTTGATGTAGTGGATTTGGTTTGTGTGATCACTAAAACAATGTGAGGGATGTTGTTTTGAGTGGGAGTTCACCTAGTTTAATTTCATTAATTAATTTGAACTCAATTTGTCATAAACTTAGTCTAAACTATTGCAAATATGTTGTAGATCAATGGCAGCCCCTACCATCAATTTTAATGCGTTCCTAGAGAAAGAAAAGTTGAAAACAATGGAAGCAACTTCATGGATTGGTTCCGCAATTTGAGGATTGTCCTCACCTTGGTAATTTGACCTATGTCCGGATGCACATTGGTGACCCACTGCACCGATGCTTCCGATGAAGTAAAGAATGTTTACCTCGCCGTAAGAATCAAGATCCATAGTTCAAAGGTGCTATCTTGTATGGTTTAGAATCGGAGCTTGTAAAAGGTTTGAAGAGTCGACCCATATGATATTGTCGAGGATCTCAAATTGATTTTTGAGACTCATGCGGCAATTGAAAGCTATGAGGCTTCAAAAAGTTCTTTAACCGCAAGATGGAAGAGGGCAGTCCACAAGTGAGCATGTGCTTAAGATGTCCGGGCACGCAAACAAACTTCAAAGCTTGGGTATAGTGATTCCTAATGCTTTGGGGATTTACCGCGTCCTCCATCACGCCACCAAGTTACAGGAACTTTGTGATGAACTACAACATGCGTAACATGAACAAAGAGTTGCCGTAACTGTTTGCTATGTTAAAGTCTGCAAGTGGAGATCAAGAAAGAGCACCAAGTGTTGATGGTCAATAAGACCACCAAACTCAAGAAAGGCAAGTCTAAGCAAAAGGACACTTCAAGAAGGGTGGTAAGAAAGTTACCACGACGAAGAAAACCAAGGCTGGACCAAAGCCTCAAACCGAGTGCTTTTACCGCAAGGGAGAAGGTCACCGAAGCGGAATTGCCCAAAGTACTTGGCGGATCAAGAACGGCAACATCAAGAAGAAAGGTATATCCGATATACATGTTATTGATGTGTATCTCACTAGTACTCGTAGTAGTGCTTGGGTATTTGATACTGGTTCGGTTGCTCATATTTGTAACTCGAAACAAGTGCTGCAGAATAAATGGAAGCTAGCGAAGAACGAGGTGACGATGCGCGTGGGAAACGGATCAAAGGTTGATGTGATCGCGGTTTCACGCTACCTCTTCATCTACCATCGGATTAGTTTTATACTTAAATAATTGTTATTTAGTGCCTACGTTGAGCATGAACATTATATCAGGATATTGTTTATTGCGAGACGGTTACTTGTTTAAGTCAGAGAATAATGGTTGTTCGATTTATATGAGTAATATGTTTTACGCACATGCACCTTTGATAGATGGTCTATTCTTCTTGAATCTCGATAGTGGAAATACCTATATCACCAATATTGAAGCTAAACGTTTAAAATCAAGCGATAATTCGACCTATATGTGGCAATCTTGCCTTGGTCACATTGGAGTGAAGCGTATGAAGAAACTCCATTCGATGGACTTCTTGAATCACTTGATTTTGAATCACTTGAAAGATGCGAAGCATGTCCGATGGGAAAATGACTAAGACTCCATTTTCGGTATGATGGAGCGAGCTACGGACTTATTGGAAATCATACATACCGATGTGTGTGGTCCAATGAGTGTAGCATCATGTGGTTATCAAGTATGTTCTTACCTTCACAGATGACTTGAGTAGATATGGGTATATCTATTTCATGAAACATAAGTCCGAAACTTTCGAGAAGTTTAAGGAGTTTCAAAGTGAGGTAGAGAATCAACGTAACAAGAAGATTAAATTTCTACGCTCGATCGTGGAGGTGAATATCTAAGTTACGAGTTTGGCGAGCATTTAAAGAAGTGGAATACTTTCAATTGACACCGCCGGAACACCACAACAGAATGGTGTGTCCAAACGTCAGAATCGAACTCTCTTAGATATGGTTCGTTCTATGATGTCACTTATGATTTACCGCTATCATTTTGGGGTTATGCATTAGAAACAAAGCATTCACTTTAAATAGGGCACCGCCTAAACTGCTGAAACGACACCGTATGAATTATGGTTTGGGAAGAAACCTAAATTGTCGCTCCTTAAAGTTTGGGGATGCGAAGCCTATGTAAAGAAGTTACAAATGACAAGCTTGAACCCAAAGCGGAAAAAATGCGTCTTCATAGGATACCAAGGAAACTATTGGGTATACCTTCTATCATAGATCCGAAGGCAAAATCTTCGTTGCCAAGAATGGATCTTTTCTAGAGAAGGAATTTCTCTCGAAAGAAGTGACTGAAGGAAAGTAGAACTCGACGAGGTTGTCGAACCTTCTCTCGAATTGCGAGTAGCGCAAAGACCGGAAGAAGTTCTGTGGTGCTGCACCAATTAGAGAGGAAGCTAATGATGATGATCATGAAACTTCGGTTGAAGTTGCTACAGAGCCTGAGGTCAACGAGAACTCGTACCACCTGCATTGGTATGATTCCGTTATGAGTGTCATGTTGGTGGACAACACCGATGACCCCGAGACATATGAGGAAGCGATGATGAGCCCAGATTCCAATAAATGGCAAGAAGCCATGAAATCCGAGATTGGATCCATGTACGAAAACCAAGTATGGACTTTGGTGGACTTACCGGATGGCGGAAGGTCAAGAACAAATGGATTTTCAAGAAGAAAGCAGATGTCGATGGTAATGTTATCGTTTATAAAGCTCGACTTGTCGCAAAAGGGTTTCGACAAATTCAAGGAGTTGACTACGATGAGACTTTCTCACCAAGAGCGAAGCTAAAGTCTAAGGATTATGTTAGCAATCGCTGCATATTATGATTATGAGATATGGCGGATGGATGTCAAAACAAAGATTCCTCAATGGAGATATTGATGAAGAGTTGTATATGATGCAACCCAAAGGTTTTGTCGATCCTAAAGATGCTAACAAGGTATGCAAACTTCAACGGTCCATCTATGGATTGAAGCAAGCATCCCGAAGTTGGAATCAACGTTTTGATAAGGTAATCAAAAGTTTTGGTTTTATACAAACTTATGGAGAAGCTTGTATTTACAAGAAAGTGAGTGGGAGCTCTGTAGCATTCTTAATACTATATGTGGATGACATATTGTTGATTGGGAATGATGTAGACCTTCTTAATAGTGTCAAGGAATATTTGAATAATAGTTTTTCAATGAAGGATCTTACAAGCAGCTTACATATTAGGCATAAAGATTTATAGAGATAGATCGAAACGCCAAATATCATTGTCACAGAGTACATATTTGGACAAAGTTCTAAAGAAGTTTGGAATGGAAGAAAGCAAGAAAGGGTTCTTGCCCATGTTGCCCAATACGACCTTGAGTAAAACTCATAGTCCAACATCGGCAGAAGATAGATAAAGGATGATTAAGACTCCCTATGCCTCAGCCATAGGATCTCTAATGTATGCCATGCTATGTACTAGACCCGACATTGCATATGCTGTTAGTTTAACTAGCAGATATCAAAGTGATCCAGGAGTGGATCATTGGACAGCGGTCAAAAACATCCTTAAGTACTTGAGAAGAACTAAGGATATGGTTCTTTCTTATGGAGGTGATGAACAGCTCGTTGTTAATGGTTACACCGATGCTAGTTGGAACACCGATCCAGATGATTCTAAATCACAACTGCACGTATTTATTTTGAATGGTGCAGCTTAGTCTGGAGGAGTGCAAAGCAAAGCGTTGTGGCGAGATCTTCAACCGAATCGAATACATGGTTGCTTCAGAGGCTTCATAAGAAGCGATATGGATGAAAGAGTTCATTACAGTGGGTGTGGTTCCAAGTGCTGGACCCAATGTCTACCCATCGTGATAACATGGGCGCCATAGCCAATGCGCAAGAACCAAGGTCACACAAGAAGTCAAGCATATCAAGCTGCTTTCACGCTATTCGAGAACATATCCGGATGGGGATATAAAGATTTGCAAAGTACACACAGATCCGAATGTGGCGATCCGTTGACTAAACCTCTCCGAGGGCAAACATGACCAACACCAAACCGCCATGGGTGTTCGGTATATTACCATGTAATCTAGATTAGATGACTCTAGTGCAAGTGGGAGACTGGAGATATTCCCTAGAGGCAATAATAAATATAGTTATTATTATATCTTTGTGTTTATGATAAATGTTTATATTCATGCTATAATAGTATTAACAAGGAAACATTAATACTTGTGTGAATTGTAAACTTAAATTGAAGTCCCTAGTATAGCCTCTATACTTCACTAGCTTGTTGGTTGATTAAATGATTGTGGTTTCCATATCATGAACATTGAGATGTTATCAACAACAAGATCATATCATTAGGAGAATGATATGGTGGACATACTCCTATTGATAAGCGTAGCATAAAGATCAAGTCATTTCAATAGTTCAATTGCTATATGCTTTCTGATACATAGTAACCTAATTCCTTCGACCATGAGATCATGCATATCACCTTTACCGGATGGATGCTTTGATGACATCAAACACCACACCGTAACTGGGTGGCTATAAAGGTGGCATTAAGTGTTCGGAAAGTATTGGTTGAAACACATGGATCAAGAGTGGGATTTGTCCATCCTCATGACGGATAGATATACTCTGGGCCCTCTTGGTGGAATGTCATCCAATTGGATTGCAAGCATGTGACTTGGTCACAAGGGATCACATATCACGGGAACGAGAAAAGAGTACTTATCGGTAACGAGGTTGAACTAGGTATGCAGAGATACCGATGATCATAACCTCGGATAAGTAAACTATCGTGAGACAAAGGGAAATTGGTATCGTATGTAAGTGGTTCATTCGATCGCAAAGTAATCGTAGAAATATGTGGGAGCCATATGAATTTCCAGATTCCTCTATTGGTTATTGTTCGGAGAAGTGTCTCGATCATGTCCGCATAATTCACGAACCGTAGGGAGACACACTTAAGGATTCGACGTTGTTTTGAGTAGTTATGGTATTATGAGATAGAGACCGAATGTTGTTCGGAGTCTCGGATGGGATCCGGGATATCACGAGGTGATCCGGAATGGTCCGGAGAATAAGATTCATATAAGGAAAGTCCTGCTTTGAGTTCGGGAATGATTCCGTGTTTTCATCGGGAATGTTCTAGAAGGTTCCGGATTGTCCCAAGACTGGGAGGGTACATGAGTGTGTCATTGAATGATTGCATCATGTACTAAGTGTTCTTGCTGTTCCAAAACATGAAAGTCAAATTGCCGCTTTGAAAGTCAAACGGCTAAAACAGAAACAAACAGAAACTGTGGGAAACAAGCAAGAGGAGTTAGAACCAACTTGGAGGAGGAGTTGGACTCCTCCAGGCCGGCGCCCAGCCCTAGGCCGAGTTGGGGAGGGACTCCCTCCCTCCCCTGGCGCGCCAAGGCCCCTCCACCCATAAAAGGAGGGGCAGGGCTCCTCCTTGAGACACACAAGTTTCCACCTCTAATCTCGTGTTTAGAGCCGCTTTGGTTTAGAGCTTCTAATTGCTTTAATGCGGTTTAGAGCCTTCTAATTGGTGTGTATAATCTCTAGACCACTAATAGCCCTCTCTCATAATCCACCATACTCGCCCGCTTAAGGCATGGCCTGCGGGATCTCCCTCTACTTCTGCACCACGCCGCCAGGAATCGCGAGGAGAGTGCTACAACCTCCACGCCTTTGGAACAAGGAGAGGAAGGTCTTCATCGAAAACCGAACGCAGACGATCAAGGAAGCGCCGTTAACGCAGCGCGAAGGATCGTCCACACGATCTTGAGATCGGAAAGAGTACGACTACATCACCCACGAATCCGCGTTAAACACTTTGGAATCTTCGAGGGTAAGTTATTCCATCGACTCGTTGCTACAATCTAGTAGATAGATCTTGGCTTGTTTGTTTGTATGCAATAGAAAATTTTTGTTTTCCATGCTACGAACCCCTACACTTATGCCATGCTTTACTGCTTTATTACGATTGTGCGAGGAGCACGCTGTACTGTTTAGGTAAGCGGAGTGTTTTCGCGGTATCGACAAGCCCAGTTTTGGGTTCCCAGTCATTTACAGCCACTGACGCAAACCTTGAGTCCGTCTCGGAGTCAGCTAGCTTGCTATGGTGTACTCAATGGGTGGCCCCGGAAATATTTCAACTCGTGATTGCTTTGTCGTGAAAGCCTCTGGTTTTGATTTGGTTTTTCCGAGGTTGATCGAATGTGTGTTGCTATTTGTGCACCCCTGCAGGGTAAAACTTTTTGAAAGCCGTGTCCGCGGTTATGGACGACTTGGAGCACAGTATCTCGATCATAGACAACTATAACTAAAGTAGTGCTATAAATTTGACTTTATAATGACTAGTAATCAGTTTCACTATAATGGAATGGCTAAATAAAACTGCCAACAATTGCTTGCTTGAGTTGTCGCTTGCGACCATTGTACCTGACTAGTAAGTATTGCAACTACAACAGAATGGCTAAATAAAAGAACCAACAACTGCTGGGTTTTGGGTTATCTCATGCTAATTGTGTTTGACTAGTAAGTGTTGCAACTACAACGGAATGGTTAACTAAAATGGCCCACTGCTTATTTTATCAGGATGATTATCTATACCTGACTAGTAATTGCTGCAACGATAACTGAATAAATAAAACTGCCAACGGTGTGAGTTCCTCGGTTGACTTCCTCGTTTGGTCTCGAGGGGGAAATACCAGGATGGGATTGTTTGGTGTTAGATTCAGGTTGGATCCGAATAGTTCATTCTTACCCCTCTCTGATAGCCGCCAGTTGTATCGAGTCTCTATAGGTGGTTTAGTGCAAGTTGCCGCTGCCGCTTCAGTCCACCATACTATGTAGGCGAGGACCGCCGAATTCTAGCCTCGCTGCACCGGCCTCAAGATCGACCGCTCTCTCTTTTTCCTTTGCCCTTTGTCGGCACCCCTTTTGTTTAAGCAGGTTTTGAGACCGACGTCGTTAGCAGGGTTACCCTTCCGGCTTGGCCTAGGCAAGGTTATGGACGCCATTGGTTATTCTTCAGGGCTCTTAGCCCAATTTGCATCTTGTCCGTAGTCGGACGCTCCATCGTTTTTCAAGGTGATTTGGATCTTTGTACCGTATATTTGTATTCTTGACTCATGGAGTCGTATTGTATATATATATCTGTTCTGTGGGTTCCATCGAGGACTGTTGTGTAATGTTATTACTTCGTTTTCCACCCGCACGAAAGTGCCTGGTGGGCACCTTTGAATCGTTTCTATGCAGGTTTGGCGGGAATCGCTGAAACTTGCATAGGGCCGATTCTGAGGGTGTTATAGAGTGGTATCAGAGCTCAGCAGTTGCGATACCCCACAAGTCCAGCCTGTAGGATAACCTAGCTAACGGCTGTAGTAGAGTGTCAAAAATATTTTGCAAAAATCGGTTGGATAGATCTGGTTAGGTCTGCTTTTACTCCTTACCCCTCTGCTATTCTCCTCTTACCTCTACGTGTTTTGAATCCGCTCTCCTCTTCCTCTTCGAGTCTAGGATTTCTCGTGGTTGGGTTCCATCGAACCTTCAGGGTTTCGCTTCCTCCTTTGGTAACAGTGTTGCTACATCTGGTCTTCATGTTGTCTGAGGAATCCGTCTACTATGGTACCATTCTTTGTTCCTTGTTTGTGCTTTCCGGTGTTTTCTGACGCGACGACATCATCTACGCCAGATCTGATGCAGAGTCTGCATCACCCCTTTGTTTCTGAACCTCGCTTGTCGAGATCTACAATCTGAATTCCGAGAGTTGGTTGCATAATCCGCCTATTCGTGTGCAGAGTAATGGTTTGGGTGCGCGATGGACTGATCACCATCCGAATACTCTTATCATTCGCTTCTGTACACTGAATGGTGGATCGATGCAATTCCTACTCCTTCAATGGAAGTTAGAGGTGGTCTTACCTTTAACTCCTCTATTGTTTGCCGGAGTGTTCCCTCGACGAACGGGAGCATCGCCCCTTGTTGGTGGTGTCGCCGATTTCAAGACGAAGAAGGTTCCATTGCTAGTGGTGTCGCGATGATCTACACGAAGCAAGAAGATTCAGACCGTCGGCCTTCTTCCCCCTACCATGAGGCGGATCTCGAGGGCGAGATCCATTGTTAGTGGTGTCGAATTGTGGCATCCCGCAAAACCACTACTAGAAAATCGCGTTGTTTTTGTGCATTGCATCATCATGACATCATCATGCATATTATTTTTTACCTGAAACTATGTTGCGAAAGACTATTGTTTTCTAAAACTAGCCCTCCTTCTATTTCAAATTAAACCCTCGGATGCTTCCGGATATTTTGTTTGTCTAAAAACTAGTTACAAAAGTTTATTGCAAATTAAATAAAAGTTATATTATTTTAGGGGGCAGCCGAACCGGGGCCGATCCGACCCAGTTGGCCACCCCCGGTGCAAAACAGACTGTCTAATCCCTAACCTACCCAGTCCTAGTCTACCCACCAACCCCAGCACGCCACCTCACCGCTCCCTCCACCTCACCCTCAGCCCAGCCACATCACCAATCCTTGCTTTCCCCCTCTCCCTCTGGGCCCACCTCCCCACCTGGCCAGCACACCACGCACTCACCCCAGTCCCACCTACCCCCTCTCTCTCCCTCACCGACAGCCTGGCCCCACCCCTTTTCAGCCCCACTCCCCACCCCACACAGCGAACACACACCCCCGGTCCCGCCTGGACCCACTCCCCGGCCCCACCGTCCCCACCACTCCCTCTCTCCCCTCCCCACCATCTCTCTCTCTCACCGCCCGTGTTCCTCCATGCCTCCTCTAGCCCGCGGCCGAGCACCCGACGCCCCGCTGTCCTCATCCTCTCCGGCGCCGGCCCCGCCGGTCACCCTCCTTTCCCCTCGGTCGCCCCGCCTCCATGAGCCGTCACAAGGCCGCCCCACCTCCTTCTCCCTCCTCTGGCCGCCTCCCCCGCTCAACTCTCCTTCCTCTCGCCGCCCTAACCGCCAAGAAGCCACCGCCTCCCGAGCTTCCCCGCTTCGTGGGCCAGAGCTCCGGCCTCATGTTCCCAGGACACCGTCGCCGACCATCTCGCCTCGCCAGTGACGCCTGCTGCGTCGCCCGCCTCCTCCTCGCCGAGGCCACCTCGCCGCTCGCTTCCGCCGGCCGTCCATCTCCGCCGTTTTCCTCCCGCGGCTTGCCGGGCCGCCCTCTCCGTAGTTTCGCGCCGCCACTGGGTATCCTCCGCCTCCGTCCGCTGGCTCGCCGCCACGGATTTCCTCATCCCCTTCCTGCGCCCTCCCGCCGTCTTCCGCGAGCCCGACCGCCACCAAGCTCCGCCTAGCCCTGGCTGCCCTGCAGCCGGGCGACTTGCCCAGACGCCGCCGCACACGAGGCCGGCCACCCTCCTGCCTCCGGCCCAGGCCTCCTCTCTGTTCGCGCGTCGCCTGTGCCGAGCCTCCGCCACCACCCAGGGCCACCATGCTCTGCCATGTTTGGAAACAGGTACCTGATGGGTTCATGTGACGTTTGTTCTGGCTCGATACACGTACGTGCTTGTATGTGTGTGATCTGTGTGTTCCTGTAACGCTTCAGCTAGGCCATGGGTTTGACATTCTAACGGTGCCAGTTTCCATCCTCTTGGTTGTCGTCTATAACGGAGAGCTCTCGTCAAGATCTTCATCGACCTGAGGAAAACCACACCGAGAAATTGTGGTACCCGAAGGTCGGCCTGGACCTAAAGAAAAGACCACGAGAACCGAATTCTAGGCACGCCAAGACCTCCTTCCCGGACGCCAAGTTCGCCGAGAACCCGGACGCCCAGGTCGTCGACACGGATATGCCAAGTCCTTCTTCGCGGACGCCAAGATCTAATCCGTTATCCGAGAACGATCCCGTCGAACCCTGAACCCTGAGACCGAACCCCGAAACCCTCGAACCCCAAGATCGTCGAACCCTAATGTGTGAACCTTTTCCCGAGCCCCTATTTTATAAATTCCATCTATATAAATTGTTGCATATTAAATTGTCATACTCGCATGCATAATGTCATGTGGTTTGGGGGCCTTATGCCGATTCACCATATAATTAAATATGGGGCCCATATGCGGGCAAATCTAGTCCTATATCGGCCTCATTTAAACTAGTGTAGCGAACCGGTGCTATCTTTTGCCATATTAAGACAACAAGTAAATTGCGGGTAGTTAAATAACTTGAACCGTTTAATTAAATGTCGGGACCCCGGTTCCGCTTAATATTGCCTAATTGCATCGCACCTTACCATGCCATACATCATACATGCATCATGCCCGATCTTCTGCCGTTGTATTAAGTAGTGCATCCGGTGTTTATTCTAGTGTTTTGCTTCTTCGCAGATAAGGCCGTTGAGTTGATGTGAGCTTCGCCCCGATCTTCGGATGAACCTTCAGCAATGTTTTAGGCGAGCATCTCCCCCTTTCTACCTATCTTACTTTTATAGTATTTATTTCCCTCCTGTTGATCTATTTCTATATGTGTTGCGTTGCTCTAGTTTTCGTACCCGTGATATCCCTTGCAGCCTTATATTGCCTTGGACACATCCTATTACCTGTTGTTTGGTAGATAGTTGGACTTGCGCGTCGTAGTCGCTTGCTCAAGTGCTGTTGCGTGTCGCCAAGTACCACAGTTGTTGGAGTATTGCCGCATGTTTGATGTTGGAGATGATCATGACTTTACTTATCGTTCACTTTAATTACTGTTTAACAACTAAAATTGAAGTAGGTAAGCAGAGGCACAGGTGGGCAATAGATGTTATTTGGTTGTTAACCGTCCACTTGTCCTGAGACCCCGAGTACTTGATACTGTTCCTTGAATTTTCGCTATATCCACATCCGGAGGATTATGGGACCCCTGAGCCAGAGCTTGATTCATTCTTATTTCTTGGGGCCACAACCTAGTTTGAGGTTTTATTTACTATCCTGTACTTATGCCATGCTATACTGCTTTATTACGATTGTGCGAGGAGCACGCTGTACTGTTTAGGTAAGCGGAGTGTTTTCGGTATCGACAAGCCCAGCTTTGGGTTCCCAGTCGCATGACCACCGACGCAAACCTTGAGTCCGTCTCGAGTCGCCTAGCTTCAATGGGTGTACTCAACGGGGTGGCCCCCGGAAATATTTCTGAATCCTGTGATTGCTTTGTCGTGAAAGCCTCGTTGGGTTTTGATTTGGTTTTTCCGAGGTTGATCGAATGTGTGTTGCTATTTGTGCACCCCTGCAGGGTAAAACTTTTTGAAAGCCGTGTCCGCGGTTATGGACGACTTGGAGCACAGTATCTCGATCATAGACAACTATAACTAAACTAGTGCTATAAATTTGACTTTATAATGACTAGTAATCAGTTTCACTATAATGGAATGGCTAAATAAAACTGCCAACAATTGCTTGCTTGAGTTGTCGCCATGCACCATTGTACCGACTAGTAAGTATTGCAACTACAATGTAATGGCTAAATAAAAGAACCAACAACTATGGTTTTGGGTTATCTCATGCTAATTGTGTTTGACTAGTAAGTGTTGCAACTACAACGGAATGGTTAACTAAAATGGCCCATCGCTTATTTTATCAGATGATTATCTATACCGACTAGTAATTGCAACGATAATCGAATAAATAAACGCCAACGGTGTGAGTTCCTCGGTTGACTTCCTCGCTTGGTCTCGAGGGAAATACCAGATGGGATTGTTTGGTGTTAGATTCAGGTTGGATCCGAATAGTTCTTTCTTACCCTCTCCGATAGCCGCCATTGTATCGAGTCTCTATAGGTGGTTTAGTGCATTTGCCGCCGCTTCACCCATACCTATGTAGGCGAGGACCGCCGAATTCTAGCCTCGCTGAATCGCCTCGATCGACCGCTCTCTCTTTTCCTTTGCCCTTGTCGGCACCCTTTTGTTTAAGGTGTTTTGAGACCGACGTCAAGAAGTGGTTACCCTTCCGGCTTGGCCTGGGCAGGGTTATGGACGCCATTGGTTATTCTTCAGGGCTCTTAGCCCAATTTGCATCTTGTCCGTAGTCGGACGCTCCATCGTTCTCAAGGTGATTTGGATCTTTGTACCGTATATTTGTATTCTTGACTCATGGAGTCGTGTTGTATATATATCTGTTCTGTGGGTTCCATCGAGGATTGTTGTGTAATGTTATTACTTCGTTTTCCACCCGCACGAAAGTGCCTGGTGGGCACCTTTGAATCGTTTCTATGCAGGTTTGGCGGGAATCGCTGAAACTTGCATAGGGCCGATTCTAAGGGTGTTACAGTGACCTTCTCAGATTCATGTTCAAATGTTGAAAGATATCGCCGTGGATTAGAGTAAAGTTAACTCTGTTCCTTAAGGACACATGTGTGTTTGATTGTCAGTACCTTAAGTGTGTGCAGTTTTCTCCCGACAAATTGCTAAAGACATGGGTCTAGCAATCTAGCTCGTATTTTGGAGCTTGACACTATAGTCCGTGTCTTGAGAATCTAGTGACTTTACCTTTGTGGTAAATGTTGCAAACTTTCTATTCGGACACGTTGAGTCTGAAATATCATTCCACCTAACTAAAGTTGGATCTCAAGCGGCAATGATGGTTGGTGTTCCCCAAGGTTTTGACATAGGTATCTTTGTAAATCTGGCAAGATTGATGTAATGGTTGACACACTTAGCCGGAAAGACCTACTGTCATATTCCTGTGATTCAGCAATATCAACCACTCTTCATGAGACTTATTCTATAAATAATTATAGTAGTTGTGTTCATGGTTTCCTTTGTATCCAAAGTCTGACCTTTACTTGATGCCTCGTTTCTCGAACATCAAGGTGAACATTTACAGTAGTGTTGTTGAATGTCTCTCGGCCGATCCTCCAGACCCTTCTATGTTGGCAAGCGTATGGTTGTGCCAAGTAGTTGAAGTCTGAGAATGAAGTTTCTTTCTTCTCGTGTCATCAGGAATCTTCTTAACTACTCATCTCAATGGTGTAAAGTGATACCATAATCTTTGGCAAAGATTTTGGTATACCTAGATGAATAAAGAGTTTCCTTCGTTTCCTTTTCCATGTTCTAAGAGTGACTATGATTTCGGTAATCAGAAGTTTCTCTTGTTACATGTTCCTTGTGACTCTTATGAGTCCTCTCCACCAAAACACCTCTCTGTCCTGACCTTCTGTTGGACGAAAGAGTGACCCTTCTATGTCAAAAGTAGTTCAACAACTTGGTTTTGTTGATCCATATCTCTGCAACCTGAAATCTCTACTTAAGCCGTTTAGTAGAGGTTCCCTATCGAAGTCTGTGGTCATGTTCTTTCTGTTGGAATCTTTCTTCTTCAGAAGCTTCAAAACCTCCTGTAAGTTCCATGGTCTCAATCCTTATGAAGACCATTTATCTAAGACATTGAAACCTTCTCCTCTTGTTTCATTTGTTACCTTGATGTGTTTCATGTTTGTCACCTCAGAGTTGTTTTTGAACACTCCATCCACGAGTTGACCATGAGATACTCGGTGTTGTTTAGTGTGTTTCCCTCTTATCTTTAGAGTGGCCCTGATTCTTTCTCTCTCTGTTTCTCTTCCTACCTTTGGAATCTCGGGTCGAGATTCTCGTAAGGGGGATAGAGCTGTAACACCCCAATTTTACTTAATCAATATTAGGGTTAGTTTTGTGCATCATGAGCATCATCATTTAAATTGTGCATTGGAGAAAACAAATCAAAACTCTAAACCCTAGTTTTCTCCCCTCTCTTTGAAACACATTCAAATGGTTTGAATTTTGAAAACCCTCAAAATTATTGGAACCCAAATGGTTATTAAGGGTCTCCTTGTTATTTTAAATATTTACAAAGCCTCTTGTATTTTTAAAATGTTCAAAACAGATTACAAAATGAAATTCAAAAGAAGAAATGAAAACAGAAATAGAAAAGTGTTTTGTAAAGAAAAAATGGAGCAACAGCCAGCCAGGCCGGCCCAGCCAGCCACCTTCCTCTCTCTCCTCCCTTTCTCCCACAAGATATGGAACCCCAGCCAGTTGGTCTATTCACACGCCCACCGGCCCGCACCTCTTCGCTGATTCCGTCGTCGTCTTCCTCGTGAAGCCGGGTCACAATGGAGGTCGTCAGCGCCTTTACGCTGGCCATGACATTTGCCCCCGCTCTTGGCTATCTACAAGTACTTCCACGAGCCGCTGGACGAACCCTACTTTCCTTCTTCCCCGTTTTCCCCTCCTAGCCAAAACCCTAGCTTTTGACCTCGCCGGCGTCCCGCCGTATCCGTCCACCCTGAGCCTTGCCGAGCAGTCCAGGAGAAGCGCCGCGTCTTCCTCTTCCTCCTCCGTGAAGCGTGCAAGCTGGAAAGGCCCCGTCTCGCCGGAATCGAGTTCGTTCCCGACGCCGTCCGTCACAGTTGACGCTTCGATTCGCCGTCGCCCGGCCTCGCCTCGCCTCCCCGACCACCCTAGCGCGTTCTTGGTGAGCTCAGGAGCATGCTCCTGCTCTCCAATCTCTCCCTCCTCCTCTCTATCGTCTCCGCCACGAGCACCCGTCCGTGCAGCCGTCGGAGCCGAAGCTTCGGTGACCTTCTTCGAGCGGCTCCACTACTTTATTGCTTACCTCGCCGCACTGCTTCGATCAAGCCTAGCCCCGTCACTCCGCACGCCTCATAGCGCCGTCGCCGGTGACCACCCAACGGTGGCCGCCGAGATGATGTCACCCTGGCGTCACGCTGACGTGGCCCACGGGCCCGCTGACCTTTGACCGCCATGGTGGCTTGCTGATGTGGCCTAGGGCCTAGCAGTCAGTCACAGTGGCTAGGTTCTGTCTCGGTAAAAATAAACCCAACCCTTTGCTGATGTCATAATGACGCAGTAATCGATTTAAATTATTTTTAATAATTTCAAAAATAATTATAAACTTGTAAATTCAATATCTATTGATTTATAAATCAAAAAAATGTGTATAATATATCAAAATGTTCAGAAAAATGAGCTCTACCTAATTAAGCTATAATCATGCATTGTTCAACAAATTTCAAGACAAGTTTAATTAGAAGAACAAATGCACCCCTCTCATATGTTCCGGAGTTTCCCCGAGTTAGGGTTTTCACCCCTCGGAACCCCGTTTAAATTGCAGAGCATGTCTTAGGGTTACTATTCAATACAAATTAACTTGTCATATCATCATCCTTGTTTGATCATTGCATCGATGCCATGTATTGATTGTTTCTCTTTCTTTTCGATGTTTGGTTCTTCCCGGTAGAATACGAGATCGAGATCGAGATTGCTGCCAGAGATAAACACCGTCGAAGTTTGAAGATCGACGAACAATACTTGACCAACTGTAATCAAGTCAAGTACCAAATGCCGAAGCTCTGCTTATCTGTTAAAAACTGGCAAAGGCAAGCATAGCCCCACCATGATATAATCCTATGATTACGAAAGAATTTCTATTCTTGCCATGATGCATACGATTCTACGGTGGTCTTTTATCGATAGATAGAGTATCCTATCTGTCGCATTACTCCCTTTGAGCTTATATTACCTGATCCACTGCTCCTAGCATAACTAGGTTTGGCGTTTGTGCACTGCTAGATCTTATATCTGTGTCTTGCTTAGCCATGCTTAGCTGTTGGGTCTGGTTCATCCAGATGATGTATCAGATGCAGATAATCTAGTATGACAAGAGAACGTGATGAGATGAGATCAATGATATGAGATTAAACATGCTAAGTCTTGTATGGGAGGCCACGGTGGGATGTGGTTTTTCTAGTCCCATGCTCGCCACCCTTAGGACCCAGTTCTTGCCTCTTGAACCAAGACGAGCGTACAACCACACGGGGAAAATGGAGACCCCATGATTGACTAACTTGCCTAGTAGATTCCATGAGTCACATAGTTCGGGCGTTCCATTCGACATATGCATTGAAAACGTTTTCGAAATATGAAGGTGAAGGAGGTGCATTCATAACAGGTAGGGAATCGTGGCCGCGGTTGCTTGGGGTTGATGGCGCCCCTGGTAAACCAACCTCGCCTCACATCTTTAAGTACCGGCTTCGGGATTTGACCCGTTACGGCGGAACCATACTTATTGCGTGACTCATGGTCTCGGCAAAAGAAAGGTAAAGGTCGTGTCCAATCACACCCTCTACCGACCTTCCAAGGAAGAGGTCTAATGAGCTTGCATTAAGAGTCGGTTGGTACGTGTGGGTAAAGTTGTACACCCCTGCAGGGTTAAATATTTTCGAGAAGCCGTGTTCACGGTTATGAACGCTTGGTGACGCATTAAGAGTCGGTTGGTACGTGTGGGTAAAGTTGTACACCCCTGCAGGGTTAAATCTTTTCGAGAAGCCGTGTTCACGGTTATGAATGCTTGGTGACCAGATTTTAAGATCATAGAGAACTTTAACCTAATCATAAAATTTGGTAGATCAACGTGTGCTTAAGGATGCTTCCTCATGGGTACGAGGGGGTGATCCTAGTTGGTAGATGATGATGATTGGTGGATATCAAAAGATGATGATCAATACTTCGGAGATGTCGCTCTCTTATCCCATTTTAAAATACTCTGATTAAACGAGCTTCTTCTCTCTCTCTTGTTTTATAAACAAAGAATGGCTTTATGCAAAACAACTCCACCAGCCATAAGTCTTGCGGAGTACACCCTGTACTCACCCTTGCTTTGTTGATACTTTTGGCAGAGTAAGTGTTCACCTGAAGACAAGTTCCGTACTACATCGACATCGACGAGTAGATTGGGGTTCCCGGCCGACAGCCTGGAATCTATGGGCTGGGACGTCATCGTTATGCTTCAGGCCTCTTAGGCCATTTGTTAAGTTTGCTATATTTAATAGCATAATTTTCCTTCCGTTGTTTGATGTTTGTGGTCAGTGACCTCTGCTTGTAATAATTTGGTTCTCTGCTCAGTTATGAGCTTGCTGTAATAAATTTTGTGTCGTAGGGTCACTGTTGTGTTACCGATTCTTCACTGGATATTCTCGAGCTCAAGGTTAAGCTTATGTCAGACGGAGGTCTGGGATTTGTTTAGCCCTGATCCCGGGGGTGTCATAGTTATTTTCCTACAAATTATCGAGGGAGTGAATGTATTGAACTACGTTATTTGATTTCAACTTATATTTGTCTTGCTCCCTTGTTATTTTCTTTCTTCTTATGACTGTTTGTTGTTGCATAATTATAGATGTGCTCAAATAACGACTCCGAGGAAGAGTTTGATATGTGTTTCATGCTTGCGGCTTGTATTGCTGAGAATGACAATGTTCCTTATACTGTTAGAACACCCTTGCCTTTGGTGTCAGGGATACAATGGTTTGAGGAGAGGATGAACGGTCGAAAGTGATTATACAAGGCTTTTAGAATGAGGAGGTCTCTTTAAAATGCTGCATGCGATTCTTGTTGCTGACTATGGCCTCCTATCCACCACTAGGATTCAAGTGTGGAATCACTAGCTCAATTTCTATAGATGTTTGGTGGACCTGCGTCCAATAGTCAAGTTGCAGATTGTTTTAAGCGTAGTGTTTCTACTGTGAGCAACAAGTTTCATCATGTTTTAGACTATATAGACCGTATGGTAGGTGATCATTTCAGACCTAATGATCCTAATTTCATACAAGTTCATGATAAACTTAGACAACCTAGATTCTAACCCCATTTTAAAGATGCCATTGGAGCAATTGATGGAACACACATTCCTGTGATAGTTGCTGAGCAATACCGGCAAAAATATACTAACAAGAAATGTTATAAAAGTCAGAATGTGTTGGCAATATGTGATTTTGACACGAGGTTCACATTTGCTGTTGCTGGATGGCCTGGATTTGTTCATGATACATGTGTATGGATTGATGCTCGGCCCCATTTCTCCAATTATCCGCATCCTCCTACTAGCAATCTTCTCGCATATGTAGTACGTACACAAAATATGTGATGATAAATACTATATGTTTATGTTCTGCTTTGTTTGCTATTTACAGGAAAATACTATCTTGTTGACTCTAGATATCCAAACAGGATTGGTTATCTCGCCCCATTCAAAGAACAATGCTACCATGTTACGGAATTCCAAGGGACACCTCCACAAAATATGATGGAAAGATTCAAGCATCTTCATTCCTTCTACGAAATGCCGTCGAAAGAGCATTTGGCGTTCTAAAGAAGCGGCACATTTTGCAAGGATTATCACATTTTCACAATCATCTGATGCAAACGAAGATCATCATCGCATTCATGCATTTGCATAACTTGCTATATGATCAATATTTCCATAACTTTGAGTGAGGCCCATATATTCACGACGATAACGCGTCATATACTGGTGGAACCGCTCCCTCTTCATCTGACAACGTCATGGGTGCACTACGACAGAGCATCGCCAAAGGAATAGTAGTTTGAAAAGTTATTTTTATTGTAATTTCAAAATCGTATGATATTTTATATCATTTTAGCATGTACAACAACACCATGTTTTTTATTTTATTTCTAGCTCCTTTTCTAGTTATAACTAGCGTATGTATATTATATATCATTTATTTAGTGGCTAAATCAAGTCTAGGGACATAACAGACATCTCACAACAAATAAGTTAAAACAACATAAGTCTAAAAAAGTCTCCCGAAAGTTTCTACAAGCTTCTGCCCACTACACACCAGAATCTTAGAATGTGAAAATAGTTTCACAGACGAGTTTATTTTGTGAATTTTTTTGACTCGTTTGAGTCAATTTTGTCCATTCTCCAGGCTCGGAAAGGGGGGAAATTAGTTCTATACCATTAAAAGATTGAGACTTTAGAAAAATACCATAGAAAGATTGGGCTTTAGAAAAATAACACTAAAAGCTTACTCCGTTATTGATTTGTACCATCACCGTAAAAGTCCACGTGAACTGGAGCTAAAAACAAATCGATTAGGAGAAAATTTAAGAGTTTTGCCGAAACAAGCAAAATTCGTATATATTGGAATACTTTAAGAAGATTAGGAAAGATTACCCGTATAAAATTTCAATAGTATCCATCCCCGCTCAAATTCCATCTCAATTATCCTTCAATACAGAATTTCCAAGACTAGACTTTAGACCATGGAACAAAAAGAGAAAAAGATGAAATTACAGAATTTGCAAGACTAGACTTTAGACCATGGAGCAACAAGAGAAAAAGAGGAAATAAGAGAAGAGAGACCATGGAACAACTAGAGAAAAAGAGGAAATGAGAGAAGAGAGGGTGGAGGGTGGGTACACCATGGAGGAGAGGCCAGAGGAAGAGAAGGAGCCGACACCACTGCCGAAAAGCGCGCTGATAGGAGGTACGCCACCGTTGAAGGAGGAGCAACCATCACCAGGAAGCGCGCCGAAAGAGGAGTCATCAGAGCCACGCTGCTCTCCTTGGTCTGCTGCTTGAGTTCAGGTACTCCCTCTGTCCACAAATAAGTGTTCGTTTGATTTTAGAAAGTGTACTTCTACCTTTTTAATAGAAAGTAGAAAAAATTGTTTGACGAAAATGAAGCCTAATAACATTTAACAAATGGTCTCTTCAATTTATACATGCACTTACCTTATTGAGGTGGAATAATTAAAGATGAAGGAGAATATGACTAGCACATTTCCAATGCACTTCCTACTCTATCCCATAATTTATCTTAAAATTGCTAAAATGAAAGAAAATATGGCTAGCACATTTCCAATGCACTCCCTACTCTATTCCTTAATTTATCTTAAAATTGCTAAACGTCCATTTATTGTGGACGGAGGGAGTACATGCTCGTAAGTTCGATTGAGGACGGGCTTCAATCAATTTGGCTCAGTTCACGTGAACTTCACGATAATGGTAGAAATTCATAACGGAAATTTCAAAAAAAAAATTATAATGGACCAACCTTTCCGTGGTATCTCATTTTTCTAGAGCCCAATCTTTTAATGGTATCTATCTATCTTCTATCTACTATATAATTTACGTTGAGGTGGTTTTCGTTTGATCCGTCGTCCCAGGCACTTTCGCAAGTCGATCGTTCGGTTTCTCCGTTCATATACATACAGAATCGTTTTTAATATCTCATCCGGTTTCTCCGTCGTACACCTCCATATCACTATAGACCGTACCTAAAAAAAATATCTCTTTCAACCGTGTAGTACTCAAATCTTCAACCAGAGATTGATCCAAACTTTAGTATCCCGAATCCCGACCCGAGTTGGCCTCTTCTTGCGTTCCCTAAGCCGATATATATGGGAGCTATAGATTGCCCTGCGTCCACACCGCCGGTGGCTCACCATGGCAACCGACGAGGAGTTGCTATAGATTGCCCTGCGTCCACACCGCCAGCGGCTCACCATGGCAACCGACGAGGAGTTGCTATAGATTGCCCTGCGTCCACACCGCCGGCGGCTCACCATGGCAACCGACGAGGAGTTGCTATAGATTGCCCTGCGTCCACACCGCCGGCGGCTCACCATGACAACCGACGAGGAGTTCTATGACTACAGACTACTATGGCGAAGACTAGGGCGAGTAGTGGTCAGCATCAACGAGTGCTACAACTATACGACGAAGACGAGAACAAGTAGGGACGGGAGCCGGACGGGTGGTCTACTGAAGCCAACAGAGACTTGCGGATTACTGAAATAATCAACAGGCACTAATCAAGATATGTAACATGCCTCCACCTAGGGAGAATAGATGACGATTTTAAACTCGTAGCAGTTTTGAATTCATTCATGCAGAAAACAATGCAAAGCACTCCATTTGGATTCAGAAAGGAAACATGTTATTCTTTGGTACCAAATCGATCAAGCACTGCTAACTGAAGAATAATCAAGAATAACCATGCAACGAACAGCAACTTGAGAGGCCATCAAGAAGCAATTCGCACATCATTTCCATCAAGATCTGTGCAAGGACGAACGAGCTGACCTGTGAAAGCAAACAAAAAGGAGTTAGACTTTGATTGTTGCTGTCGCGTTTCAATTGAGGGCTTGTTCGGTTAGCTCAGGTTTCAAGTGGATTGGAGGGGATTGAAGTGGATTAAATCCCATACAAGTCAAAATCCTTCCAAATCCACTCCAATACTCTACAATACCTTTGGTGTAGGGATTAACCGAACAAAGCCTGAACGAAAATTGATCGGGATTGTTTTCCTCGTCGACGTCCTTCCGCTGCATGCCGTGTGTGTTCAGAGTCCAACAGTGCCAACACAAAAAATGAAAAATGAGTTGGCCTCGGATAGTCGCCCAGCTTGTCACCTTGTCGAAGGCGCAGTGTCCACGACCTTTTAAAATTAGCAGCGAAGCAAAGTACTCACTCCGACCCATATTAATTGACTCACATTTGTTAGTGGATGAATCTAGACATTATTTAGTATATGTGAGTCAATTAATATGTGTCGGAGGGAGTAAAAAAAAATTACTGTCATCGATAGCACATCTGATCAAAATTTGGTCTTGCTACTTGAAGTTGAACGAGGAACTTAGGTTTCGCCACGTGCACATAGACTGATGGACATTGCACGAGCTTTGGTTTAGCTTTGTCGAAAAGATTATTATGACCGACGAGGACGAAAAGCAAAGATAAGTTAGTGCACGGTTTTTTTCAGTAAAGAAGGATCTATATCAGAATATTGGTGGTGAAGTAAGACCGGCGTGGCGACCCTCCCAATTGGGAAAAAAAAATTCTAGGGTAACCAAAAACCGAAGCGACCACGCCTCCCTATCTGTAATGACAGAGTAAAGAATACAGATTGTAAACATTTCGTAAATAAAATCAAGCAAAATATGAACGTGATAGAGCTCGACAAAATAATTTGACAACCGAGAAAAAAGAGGAGACTGATGCACATAGAAAAAACGCTCAGTGAAATAATGCATGACAAACAAGGTAGCATGCAAAATACATCCCCAGGCCTAGGGAGAATGAACGATGAGGCACATGTAGGAAAAGATCATCCTTTGGAGAGACAAATGCATGCCAAATGCATTCCAAACATAATATACTATATACGTATAAATATTACTCTTTAATTGACTTTGATTTATAAATTTTAGATAAACCTATATACTAAATAGTGTCTAGATTTATCCAAATTTTGACAAATCCAAGTCAATTAATATATGTAGGAGGGAGTATATAAATTTTATCGAACCCGTGTGTAACAAAAAAACTTAATAAACCGGGACAACGCACCGGCATTCGTCTAGTTTTTCTAAAGTTCGATACTGAACTAATTTTCCCGTCGGAAAGGCTCGGAAAGGCACCCGCGTGTACCCCTTCGTTCGTCTCGACAGTAGCACAGGAGCGGAGGAGCAGAGCGCGCGGGCGACAGGAAGGCGGCGGCTCCGGTGAATCTCCCCTGCATCTCCTCTTCCCCGCCTTAGTCCTGCACCCTATTTTCATCCCCGCGCCCGCATAGCTCGCTGGCGGCGCCATGGCGTACGCCCCCCTCCACTGCCCCGCCCCAAACCCTAGATCGAGCTAGGCAGAACGGCGGCTGGAGGGGAAGCGGAGGGAGGCCAACGGCGGCGGTAGGCCAACGAGTGGTGAGGCGTACGGAGGCAACGCCCCCTGGCTCGGTCCCCAAGCCGAGCTCCTCCTGCCCTCGTCTTGGTATCTAGCATCCGGTTTCCATCGTATTTCGTTGTTGCGTTGACTTAATAGCAGTTCGTTTCAAATATACATTTAAATCGGGTTTCCAACTGATGCCTAGTAGGAATTCGATCAATCGCTATCAATGCCAGGAGGCAGATCTAGATTCATGGGAACGAGAACCTTTTCGGAGAAGAGTCAAGCGAGGGATAGTGCCCCCACACTAGGTTCGGGCCTGACATTAGCGATCAGGTCAGGACGATTGTAGCTCATAGCGATTGCCCTGCTAATGGAGTTCAAAGGGAACTGTGGATCTGTGTGATCGTCTTTTGTGAAATGAATTTTAGATTAGTGTGTCGTAGATCTGGCCATAGCTGGATTGGTGCATAGAACATTGGTTAGGCCAAGAAAAGCCTGAATGGAGCAGCACTTCCAGTCAGGTTGCCATATTACTGTGGAATGGTAATTGTTAAACAACTTAATAGGTTGCACAAGCCAAATGGTATGTGATGATGTAGACCACCTGTATTTCTTTTGCTCCATCGAAGTAGTTTTTACTCCCTCCGTTTCAAAGAATAAGGCACACGCGCATTTCAAAGCAAAGTTTGACTGAATGAATAGAGCAACTAAAATTTGACTATATTGTGTAAAATTAGTATCGTTGGATTCGTATTGAAATACACTTTTCAATAATGCTAATTTTGTACCAACAATCTTCATATATTTAGAGTAAATCTTGGTCAAAGAAAAAACACGCAAAGTGCCGCCTTATTCCTTGGAAAGGAGGTAGTTATGACACATTCTCGTTAGCACCATCACTTCATCTTGGAAGGATTGGTGTCATGTCATGAAGCTTATTGAGCTACGATTTGTTTCTGCTATTTTGTCCCTTCTCTTGCGATCATAAATTCGGTATTACTTTATACTTTTGAGTACAGTATGCTGGTCATCAATGGTATCCTCTTATGATTCTCGACTTCAACTTCTTGCAAAATGCTTTTGAGTACAGTTCTCTCTTGTTATCCTGTTCTAATGCATTGTTCTCTGACTGCCTATTCAGCTATTATCATGGCAGCAATGAATAGTGAACTGGGTGGCTTCGCTGGTAGGCCTCCAAATGCACAGCCAAATCCTTTTGAAAGTGCCATGTATGGTGCTGGACCTGGACTGATCCGGACTGGACTAGGAGCATATGGAGAGAAATTTCTTGGTTCAAGTTCTGAATTCATGCAGAGCAATGTATATTTTCATCTTAACACAAAGTTTCTTTTATCGATAGTAATATTTTGAAACTAGACGAGCTAAACCTAACTCGATTGTTTCAGATTACTCAATATTTGTCCGACCCGCAATACTATTTTCAAGTCAACAGCCAGTATGTGAGGAACAAACTGAAGGTCATCTTGTTCCCTTTCTTTCACAGGGTAAGAGCAGTTGGCACTTCTTTTTACTGCAAGATTTGCATACTTTGAACTCTTGTAACATGCATATTGCCTTTATTGTCTTCCTTAAGGGTCACTGGACAAGAATAACTGAGCCAGTTGGAGGAAGGCTATCCTATAAGCCTCCAATTCAGGATATCAATGCACCAGACCTGTACATCCCTTTGATGGCGTTTGGCACCTACATTGTCATTGCTGGATATGCTCTGGGAGTTCTTGGGAGGTAAATACAGTTTAAACCACACCAAGTCTTATATCTGGTGATCATCAAAGGCTTAAATCATCTAAATGTGATTTGTTCCATGATGCAGATTTACCCCTGAAGCACTGACCCTGCAGTTCACAAGAGGTCTAGTTGGCTGGTTTCTACAAGTCGTCCTCATCAAAGGTTTGCTGTACTCCCTGGGCAGTGGTGAAGCGCCACTGCTAGACATTGTGGCGTACGCCGGATATGGATTTGCTGGCACATCTCTTGCAATGTTGGCCCGCATCTTCTGGAGCTACTTATACTACTTCATCATGCCATGGTTCTGTCTCTGCACTGGCGTGTTCCTTGTGAAGACCATGAAGAGGGTTCTCCTGGGTGGACCAAGGAGTTACGAGAGGCACCCGAGTCGAAACCACTACTTCCTGCTCTTCCTGGCAGTCGTGCAGTTCCCGATGCTGTTCTGGCTTGGCAACATCAGCGGTTGATCTTTTGTCTTATAGTTGAGCTCGGTGACGCGAATCGGTTTTTGGGAGGATGCTGTGCAGGATAGGCTCGCTGTTAACTTTTCTCGGACAACTTCATAGTAGCATACTGCCTAATGCTTAGTCTATTGTGAAGCTGCTAGAGATGTACTTGGATAAACAGATGAAAGGGCATGTAACTACCTTTTATGTTTTCTGTTGGAGGTGAACTATGGTCGCTCCGGATGGGATGCAGATTGAAATGTATGTGTTTCAAATCCTACCATATGCAACTTGTTCTAGTGATCTGGCTATTTTGGTTTTGCCCCTTTTTATTCCTGAAACCACTTCAATGATGAAGATTACATTCCTGTCTTCCTTGGCTAATGCCAATTTGCCAAATGTTAACTCAATAACTTGCAAATTGTTTCAATCATTTGTCTCCATTGTTTCCATGCCAGCTGAAAATTGTGTCCAACAGAACTGAATTCTATTTCTATCAAACCATATTGATCACATTTGTTGTAGAGAGATTGGAAATTTGGTGAGAAAGAAATGGGAATTTGCTTCCATCAACATTCATATCGTCGGTCATGAACTTCTGATTATCTACATGAGAAGAAACATTTGTGTGTGAAACAAAGAGGCATTGTAGAATTATATGCAACAAAACTTCTGCAAGATAGCACCATAAACGATAGTAATCAAAAGTAGCATCATGGATGGTACTAGCATCGGTGAGATCTTGAAAACGAGACGAGAAATGTCATCGGTCAGGTCAGACTTTGACTGTATGAGATGAGGGGAATGCAGTCATACACTACTCTTGCTCCTCTCGTTTCGTCTCCGCCTTATTCTCGCCCCGTGGACAATCTCCGGCAGTCGCTCCCCGTTCCCCGGCTCGACTCGCTGCCGGTGGAGGACTGGAGGTACTGCTCACGTCCCCCCTCCACCGCCGTCTCTCCCTCTCCTACTCCCCTGCGGCTGCGCGACCTCTCCATCCACCGGCGCGCTGCAGCTGGTCGTCCTCTCGTCCCGTCCCGTCCCGTCCCCGTCCCCCTTCCTCTCCTCCTCCCCCTGTCCCCTATTTCGGCCGAAACCTGAGATGCTATTGTATTTCTTCCGCTTATCTGCGGGAAATTCGAGCTAGGATTTGAGCTGTATTTTTTCTTTAACAAAAGCCGTATTGATATTGTGGCTAAAACGTGAGATGCCTAGGATTATTGTGCTGGTATATTACTACTCAGTATATTGTTGCTGCTGGCCTATTCTGTGTGATGAACAAGTGCTGACTACTTGTTGTTGTTGCTGCTGCTGCATATATCAAAATGTTGTTGCTGTCTATTTTTAACATGGCTAGGTCTTTGTAGGTTCACTAGTTGCTAGCTCAGTTAAAAATGATGCTGTGCTAAATCGGTGAATATGATGCTGGTCAGTGGCTGCGCTACACACATGTAAGAATAGCCTAACTTGGGAGTTTCATTCATGGTCACCGAACTTCACGGTGACGTGTAAATTTTCCTCTTAACTGTTAAGAACTAGTAGATTCTTATTCCTTACTTTGATCATAGTTCTGTTTTTATTTGTATTCCAATATAATTGTACTTTCTGTGCATTGGTTTACCTGTAGGAGTAACTGGCTTTTAAGCTGATCTATAGCAATTAGTGGAACCATGTTGAAATTAAATGCCAGTAAATACAGGTACTATTTTTTTTTCCAAATGAAAGTGGATATACTCATATGGAAATGTAAGGAGCACCGAGCCTTCTATTCATATTCCTAGATACGCTTTTGTCTTGTGAAACATCTAAAGAGCAATGCTTTGATCAGGAATATTTTTGTCTTGACTGAAAAGTTCTACTACAATTATGCAGAAGGTGCCTATTAAGTCGAATTTCTGCATTTCCTCTGAGTGATCCCCTATTGTTACCTTATGCAGTCAACTTACTGCATTTCCCATTAAGTCTATGTCCTCTATGTTGATCTCCTTACAACCCTTCACTGCGAATTCACCAACCAAATATTCCTTAAGGTATTTTATTTTCTGATGGATATGTATTTAATTTTTTGGCTTCCACTGATTTTTTATCATTTCATCTCTTGTTTTGCATTTAGCTTTAACTCTATTTCTTATTTATTGTCATTAGGAGCACTAGTGTGAGTTATTCCCATGATTTTATCAAGTTGTCGCCAAGTGGAAGAAATAGTGGACACTGGGCCACAAGTTTCAGACCAAATTCTGCAACTAGGTCTGAAACCACTGGAGGCCATAGTTGTACTGTGGGAGAGAATGATGGTGTGATCATAGTCGATCATGGGTCGCGTCGACATGAATCTAATCTCATGCTAGGTAATGGACTGATTATATTTCTGAGTTTCTGGTGTTTGTTATGGCACTTACGTTCATTAATTTTTCTTGAAAATTGTAGATGATTTTGTTAGCATGTTCAAGGAAAGGACTTGCTACAATATTGTTGAACCTGCTCATATGGTATGTTCATTGCTTGTTGTATGTTCCTGAAATTGTATTTATTGAAAAGGAAAGCGCAAAACTGCAAATTATAAATTTATTAAGCTTTGCTTGAAGTTTTTATCTCTCTTGAAAAAATTATCATCAAATTTACAGTTGCTTTCATCATTTGGTATCCCGTCCAATATTCTTTTTGAGGAAAAACAGCCGATCATTATATCGACTTGTAATTGGATTTCAAGTTACATACAGTAATTCTTGGTTAAATTATTCTGTCTGTCTTTGAGCATGTTTTAGGATGCAGACTGAGTAGTTATTTTTAATTATCACTTCAAATTTGTCAATTTTCAATTCAAATGGATTTGAACCTTGGACGATCTTATTTGGTCAAATACCTAACAAAAATTACAATTTTCCTTTCATTAAGGTACAAGGGCTTCTGATTCCACAAGAACGAAAGCACCTTTTCGTTCATTCATATACTAGGGTTATTTGTTTGGAAAAGACAATGTTCCATACTAAAGGATTCAGGTCCGTAACCACGAGGTCCAGTGCACTAGATCTTGTAGCACTTAGCAATGAGGCCCTACTCTTTATGCTATTGCCTTTCACCTTGTACTGGTCAACTCACAAGGTGTCACACAGTAGTTATATACCCAGTGAGTTCCTGTGTATCTACCTATGAAAAATTGTAGAACCGGTTGCACTTGGTTTAAGGTTTACCCATAGGTAACATGACAATACACATGCAGCTGTAGACTGTAGTGTATGTTTCCATTTAACTTGTATTGAAAACTTTATGTTTCAATTAAATATTGTTATATATCCATCGTTTCACTCTGTTCCATGTTGCTAGCACCTATTTCACTGTATGCAATTGGCTGTATGAGATCGAGAAATACCATGTTGTGAATGAATAACTGGGAATTTGGAGAAAGGACTGAAAAGAGATAGTAACTTTCCTGCTTAAGTAATAAATATCATAACCGGACCAATAGAAATGAGATAACTTTTTGTTTCATTAGTACCATGTTTTTCTTATTTTGGACAGAAACATGTAGGACAAGACAAACAATGTGACTTTGAGTTAGTATAAATATGTAGCATTCCTATTATTGCCTGTTGAAGAGGAACTGAAACAATCGATGACAAACATTCTGTTCTCTTTGTAACTATTATCTATTTGCATTTGGAGTGTCTATGTACAATTGTTAGCTTGTAAATTTGTGTCTCATTCAGTCAAAATATAAGGCATGCGTTTACTTGGCCATCTTATTATAACGTTGCATATATTGAGTTGGCCATCTGGGTTGAGTAACATAAAATACCATAATCTTTTACTATTTTATTACGATGTTTACAGTGGGAAATCTAGATAAATCAGTGAAACTAACTTCATAAAAGTGTAGTACAGTTGAATCACAGATGCAGGCCTACATTACAGACTAAATCTGTATGCTTTTGTTAATGAGTGGTAATTTAGTATCTTTTTAGTAATCCGTCCTCTATGCTTATTTGCTTGAAATATCTCGGGAATATGAATTATTATTTACTTGTTTTAGGACATTCAAAATTGTAAAAATTATATAGTTTTTATTGGAATAAATAGAGGGGGTAATGTATAAAAATATAGGATAATAATAAAATAGTTTTATGGACAAAATATTGATGGTTATTATGTATGATGATGCAATAAATAAAAACAAGCAATTTCTAAAATAGGGGTAAGTTTTGGGTCTTACAACTCGACACCGCTAACAAGGAATCTCGCTCCGAGGTATAAGCAAAGACTCGGGAAAAACTTATTTAAAAATCTACACAATATATAGGTGGGGCAAAGATTTTCTAAGTTGGAGCCTAGATCCGGGTGAATAGGTTCGGCTAACATAAGAAAAACAGTCTAGATCGAGACCTCGAGGACTAGATCGAGGTCATTGAGCGAGATAAAAAATGCCACCGATTCTTAAGAAAACCGAATACCCGCATAGCGACGCCTCTTGATCAAAATAATCTGATTATCAAGGAAACATGACAATAAATGTTTATTTATTAAATATTTTGCTCCAACTATTTATCATTTATTATCCCAGTGCAACACACGGGCACTTCTGCTAGTCTAGATAAATCAGTGAAACTAACTTCATAAAAGTGTAGTACAGTTGAATCACAGATGCAGGCCTACATTACAGACTAAATCTGTATGCTTTTGTTAATGAGTGGTAATTTAGTATATTTTTAGTAATCCGTCCTCTATGCTTATTTGCTTGAAATCTCTCGGGAATATGAATTATTATTTACTATTACTCCCTCCAGTCAATATTAATGGCCTCCAGTCAATAAGTATTTAGACTAGATACATATGAATCTCGACAAAGTTGAGGCCATTAATATGGACCGGAGGGAGTACCAAAATCTCCTTGACATTTACTTCTTCATTCTCAAATTGCTATAAATTTCTAATATTAAATTGTACCAGCTGGGGGCTTTTTTGCTGAATCATATCACTCTCAGTTCTTATCTCTGTGATTGGGGGATATTTTTTCACTTCGTGATGCATGAAGTTGCTAAATTTGTGCTTTTCACAAAATGAAGGAGTTGGCTGAGCCTAGTATTAAGGAAGCATTTGGAAAATGTGTGCAGCAGGGAGCATCTCGCATTATTGTCAGTCCATATTTCCTTTCCCCTGGACGACACTGGAACAAAGTATGTTCTCGGATTTCTTTTCAGATTGGTAGTCTTCTATTTTATTGCTTATATAAAGATGGCAGCAGTGTCTGTCTTCTATTTTATTGCTTATATAAAAATGGGAGCAGCGTCTATCTTCTATTTTATTGCTTACATGTCTACAGTAAGACATGGATTCTCATAGAATTTGGCACTGTTTTTTCTCAGGATATACCTTCTTTAGCATCAGAAGCCTCAAAAGAGCACTCAAACGTGCCGTACATCATCACTGCTCCTCTTGGTTTACATGAGCTTATGGTGGTATGTTCTCAGTAATTCTCCTCTAGATTGTGCTAGATTATTTCTGTTACACTAAATTGTATCGACTGGTCCATATTTTACAATAATTTTTTATTTGTTGGTATGGTATTTACTGATAGCAAATAGAAACAATGTGGTATTTACCTCTCTTTGTGAGCCAATTTGGTATTTACCCTACTAAATAGAGTTTTGGGGGAAAATATGGTATTGACCCAATGTACCATATAAATATCGATTCGTATTATCCAAAGGAGTTTTCTTTTTATACGAGAGGCAAGGGCTATCGTTGATAGCAACTAAAAACAGAATAGTTTATGAGCTTCTTTGTCAATACATTACCATAGTATATCAGTTACCAATTGCACAACAAATTTGTTTCTCAGGATATTATGAATGATCGAATCAAGTACTGTCTGAGGCATGTTGCGGGTGATGTCGGTGAGTGTACTGTATGTGCCGGGACTGGAAAGTGCCGCTTCTACTATTGATTGGTGAAAACATGGGAGGCTACTTGGCTCTACAGACTAATCTGAATATTTAGTTCAACCGACCTTATTTTCACAAATCGGCGGCTCAAATGCCTAAGATCCTTAGTTTGATCTTGTGCAAGTTAATCCGTGAACCAAATCTTATTGAGAGTTCCTTGTATGCTGCTTGACCTGGAAGCGTCACCATACTGGACTTGGAGCTTATGGAGACTCCAAGTTTGTTGGTTCAAGTTCTGAGCTTATGCAGAGCAATGAAAAGTTGGCAACTTTATTCAATTTCCTTTTACATATAATTCCTCTGTCTAGAAATAAGTGACTTGACTTTGTATAAATTCGCATGTATTTTAGTGTATAGATACATGCAAAACTAGATAAATCCAAGTCACTTATTTATGGACGGAGGGCAAATAATATTTAGAGAAGTGGCAAAGGTAAGCCTCATTCGATATACCCTCAACATTACCTTCAAGTCAGCAGCCAGCCAGTATGTGAGGAACAAACTGAGAAGGCTATCTCGTTCCCTTCCTTGCAGAGTGAGTGTTCTTGACAGTTTTTTTTCCTGCAAGAATTGCATACTGTGAAGTCTCGTAACATGCATGTGTTCCTTTCTACTCCCTCTGTTTTAAAATATAAGATGTTTTAGCTTTCATGAAAGAAGTGTATTTAGGCGTATTTTGGTGTTATAGATTCACCCCGAACCTATACACTAAAATGCGTCTAGATTCATCTCATTCACAAAAACTAAAACATCTTACATTTTGAAACGGAGGTAGTATTATTGTTCACTTTTGTTTCAGTGCCCCCCCCCCCCTCCCCCTCCCTTCTTTTGAAACTTTGACAATAAAAATTCGATACTAATTCGTTTTGAAGACTTTACGAACCCACACGAAGCCTGGATGGTCCTCTTAGATATATACCTACATACATGTATAGTCACATGCATGTGAAAGGCGGAAACCGAGAGGTATGTAGCAGCAACAATAAAATTTTAAAATATGACATGTAAAGACGTAGATCGAGATAACGAGAGGTGGGATTAGCCGGTAAGAACGTGGAGTATACCCAGCTCGATCGAGTATATCTATACAGAGGTATACATAGCCTGAATATGAGTTTTGACGGGTTTAAAAAAATTGACATATACAAACTTAAGTTTGAGGGAGGACACCCACCGACAAGAATAACTGAGCCCAGCACCAGGAAGGCTATCCTCTCCAATTCAGGATACCAGTGCACCTAAGCTGTACAGTTCTTTGATGTCGTTTGATACCCACATTGGCATTTCCCTCGGAAGCTCTTGGAAGGTAAATAGTACTCCCTCCGATTCAGAAATATATGTTTTAGGTTTATAAATCAAATATATATAGATATCTTTTAGTGTATAAGTTTATAGAGATTCGGAGTGAACCTATATACTAAAAAGCGTCTAGATATATTCATTTTACAAAGCTAGAATATCTTATATTTCTAAACCGAGGGAGTACAATATGAACCAGCCGTTTTGGTATATGGAAGTAGAGGATAATTTCTGCTAGCAGCCTAACAACCACATCACTTTACATGGTTATAAATCGTCTAAACATGATCTCTTCCGTGATACAGTTCACAAGAGGTTTGGTTGTTAGTTTCGAGTGTAGACAAAAGAGTTGAGATGACTATTACTCTCTCCGTTTTAAAATATAAGATGTTTTAGGTTTGTGAAGAAAATAAATCTAGACGTGTTTTAGTATGTAGATTCACTCAACTTTGGGATGAATCTACACACTAAAACAAGTCTAGATTCATTTTCTTCATAAAACTAAAACATCTTATATTTTAAAACAGAGGGAGTACTTTAGAACATTACTATCCGACGGATGTTCTATAGAATACAATATCCGGCGGATAGGACAAAACCGATCAGAAGCTTGTTCCGACCAACCGTGCGCGTGAGTGTGTGCATGGCAAGGGTTGATTTAGTCCCTAATCAACGGTAATTAAGAACAGCTTAGTCAATAAATACAAAAGAACAAGAAATAGCGCGTGAGTATGTGCATGAAAAGGGCTAATCAAAATTGATTTAGTCCCTAATCACCGACAATTCATCACAGTTTAGTCCATAAACACAAAAGGACAAAAAAGACTTGCGTGGTAGCAGCTACTATGAAAATCTAAAATTCAAAATATTTTATAGACCAAATCGTTTATCCAATTTAAAATTTATTTTTACTGTTGTCCTAGTTGCGTCGAGATCTTTAAAACTAGATCTCATGTTGATATGTTTTGATAAAAAAATTTGGATCCAAAAGTTGCCCACGAACACAGTTAGTCATACTTTGGATCATCGCGTACAATCATCATATATACATTGGATCATCAGAAAAGAAGCCACAACCCTCACCCTAACCAAAACGCGGCGCCGGGAATCCTCACCGGAGCCTGCGGGTTGCGCCGGCGACGCGATTGGCCATCAGTCGTAGTCGGACGTGATGCCGATGATCTCCTGTTGGACGCGGCGTGTCACGAGCTCCTTCTCTCTAGCCTTCCACGCGCCACCGCCATGCCATGATTGCCTCTCGTCGCTTCGTTGCTTTGTGCATCAACTCCTCCTCGCGGGTGATCTCGAAGTAGCGGACCATGATCGATATGGCGCCCACTTGGCATCGTCGTCATCGACAAAATCTGACGGATCCACCACATGCCCGCCACAGTCCTCCCCCTCCTCCCCCACTCATCCTCCTCCTCGACTGGTGGTGGTGGGTAACTTATATATTTCAGGGTGGATAACTTAAATACTAAGATATGGATAAATCACATGTTAGGGATGGATAACACAACCTTTTGCCTCAAAGGATACCCACCAGTAACACAAGAGTTATCCAGACTTCAGCATGTAAGTTACCCACCCAATAACATGTAAGTTATCCATCACTACAAAAAAATTACCCACAGATAGAATATAAAAGTTATTCTAGCGGATTGGCTTCGTCGTCCATCGCCTCTCTCATGTTTAACATCGACAAACTCTCGGTTCCCTAACACCTAGGCTATGCGTCTCAATTAAACTAGCTAATAGCTCACATTTAATTAACTAAACTAAAATACACGGAACAAAAAATGCAAAAGTTAACCACATGAGAAATACGAGAACGCCTCCACTCAACCCGTTTATACGATAGGTAACTTATATGTTAGAATAGATAACTTACTTATTATGATATGGATAACTCACGTATTAGAAGTGGTCAACTTTTTTTGTCCCAAAAGTTATCTATCAGTAACACGGGAGTTATCCAGAGTTCAGCATGTAAGTTACCCACCCAATAACATATAAGTTATCCATGCTAATATGTAGAAGTTATCACTAGACATATATCCAAAAATTTGAAAGTAGGACGAAAGTAAAAAAAAAGCATAATCAGAGATAAGAAATCAAACATGATGGTATAAAAATAAAGTTATCCAACAGTTTATACAACAGTTATCCATACATATGTATACAAGTTATCAACCGATTTATACAGTAGTTATCCATACATGTGTATAAAAGTTATCCACTCGTATTTGGAGCCACACGATCGACTCCGTTTCAATTGAACGGCAAGCATTAGCCTGCCGGGTTTAACAATATGGCGACCTGTCTAAATGTAGATTTGACGACTATCGTTCTCGCTGAATTACACTACTAGAGCCGCAAAAATAGCACTACACCATGATCAATATAGCATCTATGCTTTGCTTTGGGTACTAGAGTTAACTATCCGACTTAAATTCATTTTAGTCATAGTTAGCATCGATGTTACTAGATAAATCCAATAGCCATGTTGACTAAGTATCTGGAATCTTATTAGCTGGACCATCAGGCATCAGCCATGTTTCCATTATAAGCACAGCGAGAAGCATCTTGGCTGCTGAGATTGGTGCCTCACACGACTAAGGATTATGGCATGCCGAGAGTTTTCTCCAGGAGTAACACAGCGAGGTAGCAGTCAGCCGCTGGTCCTAGTAGAGCTACGACCTCCAGGCGGTGCGGGAAACCAGGAGCAGCATGGCGTCCCGGCGAAAGCGTGGGAGACTAGGAGAGCCATAGACTCCCGGTGGCGGCGCATCGGACCTGGAGAGCCACAGGCGACGGTGCAGAGGGGCAGGCGGGCACGGGCTCCATGCGGCAGCGCAGTAAACCAGGTGGGGTATGGCCTTCTAGCGGCGATGCGGGGCTAGGCAGAGCACGAATTCCGAGCGCGGTGCGAGGAGCTCGTGGCTGGAGACGGGAAAGAGGTGGGGTGGGGTTCGATCGTGGGCTCGTGGCGATGTGTGGTGGGTTCAACATCGGTCAACTGCGGATAAGGGGCGATGGATTCGGAGCCACACGATGGAAGACATCTGATCCAACGTCATGCACGAATCCGTCAGGTTTGACAAATTTCAGACCGGTCTGAATATAGATTTGCCGTTACTTTATGCTCTTCCTGGCGGTTGTGCTGATCTTCCATTTTATAAATGGTTGACATGATGGATTTACTTGGTGCTTAGGATATGGTGAAGCCCCTTGATTTCTGGATAAACGCATGAAAGAGCTGTTTCCTTGGGTCACTTTGGATAAAATGGAGATGAATTGCTACTCCCCATCTACAACGGTTTAAAACTTGTTCTATTGTGCTGTGCTGTTTTTGCCTGCTAAAATTCCTGAGGATGTTGCATTCCTCTTTTCAAAATTTGCCCATGATAGAAATTTCTTATCCGAATTGTGGGACCCCTCCTCTTGAGGAAAGAAACCCTTCAAAAATAAGCGTATGCTGCTTATTATGGCGTGCACACGGTATTCTTTAGTAAAAGGCGAAAGAATAGTTCGCTTTGTGCACACCACGCAGCTGCGTGCTCTTCTCATTGTAGCCTGGGCGCCTTTTTATAGAGCCGTTGGCGGCAGCTCATGTTAGGTAAGCGATGTGGGACTAAAACAAGAGCTGAACCGAGAGCCTCTGCCGTAGTGCTTGTAGGCCGCGTTACTACGACGCACTACTGGGCCTGGGCCTCCAGGTTGGTGAAATCCAGACTGGCCAACTTCACTCGATGACTTTGAACGTGCTGTGCTTTAGAAAAAAACTTTGAACGTGATAATGAAATCATCAAAATATGATCGTACCAAAATTCAAAAGCAGTTAAAAATGGTGAATTAAATTCTTATTCTTTTATAACGTACAGACGGAATCAGTTTTATCATGTCAGTAAGTTTCACATGAAGTTTCAACCTAAATTTTGAGAATTCAAGAAGATTGCTTTTTTGAAAAATGGGCGAGGAACTACCTCCTCACATCAAAATCGAGAAATAATGAAATTGCTAGTCCATGAAGAAACTATGTTCTAACACGCAGGATACTGTTTCTTCGGTGCATGTAGTGTTTCTTTACACCCATGTGCTTGTGGTCTTCATTTACACAACATTGACCAATTGTATGTTTGAGATTGTCCCTAGTCGGGCTTCCCAAGCGCTGGATTGGTCGCTTGTGGAGCGCTAGCACAAATGCCGTGTTTGGGGCATGCCTCTCCCCAGCCACACTCTCCAAGCATTTGACCAAATTTCGATAAATCTCATATTTCATTAAATTTAAATTATAATTTATAAAGTTGAATGAAATTTAGATAAACTTAAACCTATATCTACTCTAAGCCTCGTCGTCGTCGTTCTAGCCGGGGACGCTGGGCGGACCTACCTCGTCGTCGTTCCTCGCAGCGCGCCTCACTGCAAGCCTTCGGTGGTGCCTCACCGTGGATGTGGTTCCGAGTTGGAGCGTGTCAAGGTCCCCCCTTTGCCGGTGCCTCCCCGCTGCGGTCGCATCGCTCCTCCTTGACTCTGTCGTTGGGCGGTGGCTCGTATTTACGTCGGAGGCCATTACACCGCTCTCACAGCCGATGGGCGTCTCATTACGCCCGCCTGGAAAACCGGCGAGGCATTTAAGTTAAAGCTCATCGGTCGGGGACTCAGCTTGAGTGACTTCACGCTTTAAAGTCTCAGCATGACTTTGTCCCCTTCATCCACCTCAATCGGACGGACAAGCACGAGTGGAGGCAAAATCCAAAGCACCTAGCTGATTTAGAATTTCAAATATTTGTTATTCCCAAACCGTAGTCTAAAAAAGGCTGAAAATTTTCCAGAATGGATAATACGATGTCTATGATTTACTGAATTTTTTTCAAAATTTTCTGGGAAGTTTGAATTTCAAGTTCAAATTTCAGACATAAATTTAAAATGTTGCTTACTCACAAACTGTATGTCCAAATAGACTGAAACTTTACCAGAATGTATGATAAAATATATGTGATCCAATGGAATTTTTTAAGTTTTTTCTGGGAATTTTAATTTTTGAGCAATTTCTATCTTTTGGGGCATTTTAGTTGTGGATTTCAGCAGCATTTTTGCATCATTTTCGGTTAGTTTTTTCTTAAATTGTAAGGAACAATTAGCATCATGCAAGTATAGCAAGGGAAATCCATATACATATTAGCAAACATTTAGAAGTCACAAAAAAAAGAAGAAAAAACATAGAAGAGGCTCATAACATTGGAAGCATCACAAGTCGATTGCATATCATTGAGGTTTTTAGCAACAAGTGCTACTGAACAAAAGATTGTAATTAGAACCCAAAATACTATAGTTAGACCCCAAAATATATCCAAAAGATAACATGGACTACTTATGTCAAGTGTAATTAGAATACATCATGTTAATTGTAGATGAGTACAGTGACAAAAGGATCCCGTAGAAGCTTGAATAGAGAGAAAAGCATGAAGACACGATTTATACCCAGATAATGTTTCTTTTTTTTGCATGGACCCAGATAATATTTCTTGTGTTGCCATCTCTCATTGTGGCTAAACTATGAATACTAGAGCAGATCTAGGGTTTACCGTGGCGTGTATTGCTTCTCTAAAATTGAAAGCACCTGGTATTTATCGTGGCTCGACATCCAACATCTAAGTCACTTATTTCTAGATAGAGGGATTACTATATCTGTGTAATCTATCGAAGGATTCTCAGGTAGTGCCCAAACACACATTGGTGACTTTGTACGATTTCTCGGACTCTTGCAATACGCTTGTTTCTCCACGATGAGGACAACAAATGAACAAGATATCTCTTTGCAACTTGTCAGGTTACCGGGGTGTACTGTTTACAGCTGCTGCTGCCTTCTCTTGTGGTTTTTACATTTACCTTTTCTCCCTAGTCCATTTTCCAGATGAAATTTTGATGTAGAGTGCAGTTTTACTGCTTATAGCATATTGAAAGCAGCTCTACTGCACAAACAAACAATCAAAAAAGGGATGTTCGCTAAGACATACTCCAGATCGCACCAATTTTGACATGCACCATCAAGTCCATACACAGAAACACAACCACAGATGGTACAGCAAAAAAGAGTAACCACACATGAAACCATGCACCAGCATCCATTAATTGTTGCAAGAGAATTATGCCAGCAAAAGAAAAACCGGACCTTGAGAAATCAAATGACAGATTAAAACATAGTCATATCAATGTAGCATCCTTTTCATTGATAGGTTCCCCAATCACATAATTGGGTATAGTTTACCCAAGCAACACAAACTTCAAAAACGTTACCGAGAGACACATAATGCTATGTGTCATGTCCTAATCTCATCATGCCCGCTGGCAGATTAACTGATTTAGTATTCAAGTAAAGGTGGTTACAAAATTCTACTGTCTGAGAGCTTCTTGCTCCAGTTATTGGCCAGGAAAACGAAGGTGAAATGAGGCTAAACATGCCTAATTTATGCTCAACCATTATTAACATAAAAAACGACCCGATTTGTAAAACGAAGCATTTGTGTAGCTTCAAGCCGCAGCCTTCTTGCAGTGGTTTTCCAGCCACTCCATGGTGACACTCTTTGGTCTTTCAAGTGGCAGTCCAAGGGCACGGTCCCAAATGAGCTGTCAGACAATCAATCAAGATTAGCAGATGGGAGATCCACAATAGAAGCATGTGAAAGTGGAAGTGGAAGACAGACCTGAGATCCAATTCCCATGCTCCTTGAGACGCCGAACAAGACAGTGTAGTACCTATGGATTAGACAATTCATCATTGTTACTCCTGATGTACTAATAGATTTACTACTCCCTCTGGCCCAATTTAGTTGCCGCGGCCTAGACATCAAATGTGCTATGTCCAGTTTAAACTCGCGTCAATTAAATGGGGCCAGAGGGAGTATTTATATCATATCAGTTGCGTGTTAAACTAGTAACTGAATAATTTAAGAAAAGCAAATTAAATACCGTGCTTCAACTAATCCAAAGTGGTTGAGCAAAACTCCGCTGTGAGCATCAACGTTAGGCCATGGGTTTTTTACCTGAAAAATGCACAGCATAGATAAATGATGATGCCCATACTCAAAAATATGAAATTAAAGGAGGGCACATCACAACCAATGCCATAGCATATTACCTTGCCTAACTCGGTAAGGATAGGAGGCACAACTTCGTACAACTTGGAGACCTGGAAGGGAACAATAATATATCCCAATAACATTGTTGAATCGAAGAGAAACATGCAGTTAGGATGAGGTAAAATGAAGGTTCTAAACTAACCAGTTGGAAAAGTGGGTCCTCGGGTAAATACTTAAGTGCAAACTCCCTTTGGCACGAGTATCGTGGATCTGTATTACGTAGAACTCCATGACCATAGCCAGGAACAACCTACGAATGCAACCCGCCATCAGTAATTCAGAGTTTTACTTTTATAAGTTCAAACAAACTAACTAAAAGTAGACGCAGAAAATCAGAGTAAAAGCATTTGCATAACCAGCCCAGGAGGAAGGATGCAATAGAGGGCAAATATCTTAGATCTATTGTGCAGCACTCAACGTCTAGAAAACACATTGAATAGAGTAATTTGTCTACCTTTCCACTCTTCAGTGTCTTCCATACGTATTCTTTAAGCTGATCAGTTGTAATGTTACTCCCGGTTTCTTCCATCACAGATTTGATCCATAGCAACACTTCCTGCAGTATATGGTGACTATGGTCAGTTCATGCATATTTAACAGTAAGTATAAAACTTTCAGAACACAGAAACATGCTTCTTTTGAACAGCATGTGCACACACACAAGTTATACAGTAAATAGCAGAGTTACAAGTAGTTTTTGCAAATTATCACGAGCAATTTGTTCCAGGAGATTTATTTGACAAGCACATGTGGAACAGGAGGTTTCTGAAAACACTACATAAAACCTAGCGTACCTGATTAGCCAGGCCATGCAGTGGCCCAGCTAAACCGTTCAGTGCCGCTGCAAAAGAAAGATAAGGATCTGACAGAGCGCTTCCAACCTGTGATTGAATATATCGCATTAATGCTGGATAAAGAGGCCAGTGCACAGAGGATATAAATAGGAAACAAGTAACAATCGAAGCACAGTAGCTACAAGGACTTGAAATTGAAAGGCCCTGAAAGGCAAAAACAAATAAACTGCTATCTAAATCAACAAATCACGAAGTTACTCATTTTTCAATGCTTCACCAAGAACACACTAGATGACAATAGCTCACCCAGTAATAAAAATAATAAACATAGTTTTAACCAGAGACCTCTACTACTATCATAACCATTTACTGTGTTCTCATAACTGCACATTTCCAACGAGGAAGGCCCCATCAGCAGATCCTTCAGGTACCAAAATTTAAGTAATGAAGAACTCAATGAAACTAATTGCCTCAATTCAGTTGCTAGTACAGTACTACTATGGTTGTCCCACACTCCTTAAAGAGATCATCCCTGGTTAATAGTGCTTTTTAGGAACAATGGGTGCTAGTTTGGTTTAGCAAACATGCCAATGCATCACAGATATGTAACAACAACAACATTGCGCCAAACCACAGACCAGCAATTATATATGATGAAACAGTGCATGCCAAAAACTGCAGTGTAAGAACGCCACCAAATCAAAGTATCTTGGTGCAACCAGCAGTCATCCTTTGGCAGGTTCAGGACAATGGTGGCAACACTAGCAAGATAGACAATAGGAAACAAATATTACCAGATGGCCAGCATGAGCACTGACATTCCCACCTTCGTGATCACTGCAAGAAAACAGGTCGCGGTACAAGGGAAATTAAACTACATCCTTTAGCAAACAAATACAGAAATTGAAATAAGAATGGGTGAAATTACGTGTGAATTGTTATGTATAGGCGCATCAACTCCAGCATTTTGGGGTCATCAAAACCAAGCATGTGTGAAAAATTCGCTGCATAGTCCAGTGTATTATCAGCTGCAATAGTTTTCCCGTCCTTGAAAATCCTTCAGAGAACCAAAGAAATAGGTTTATTCCTATTTTGTTGAACAAAATTTACACTCTTAATATTAATTAGAACAAAACCTTCAATAACTGATACCATGTTCCGGTTAGTGTAGTACAAGATCATGCATGTGATAAAAGAAAAGCTACCTCCGGTAGACATATGAAGCCACTTTTGGAAGCCGGGCAATCAAATTTAAGCTGTCTTCATATGTAGGCTCCCAGAACCTATGCAAACAACAGTCATAAATGCCATGCTATATCACCATTGGACGAATTAATAAATTTCAAGGCATTATAAAGCTCAAGCATACTTTGATTTAGGAATTCCCTTGTCATAAGCCTTTGCAAATTCACTCTCAACCTGTAATAGGGTTAAAATATAAAAGTCTTAATTCACTCAATTTCAAGGCCTAGAAGAATTTTTACACGACCTTAAGAAGAATTTTCTTATTTCCTTTATAGTGGCACCAGTAGTTTTCAAAATCGGTACACCCACTGGAAGTGTTTTTGTGGAGACAAAAGAAAATACTGAACAATAAAAAATAAAAAAGGGCTTACTTGGAGTGCCATCACTCCAGTGGTAAACTGTGTCATTGGATGAGCAGTAACAGGAAGAGCATCAATCGCCTTATAGACATGACCTGCATCCAAGTTAAATAAGGTACTTGAGAGGAAAACACAATGTTTTATAGAACAGTGGCCGTGCCACAAAATTTTAGGAGTTGAATATATTCAAGAACCTCGAAATAAACTTCTCATGATGAAGATTTAATTAGCTTGTAATGTTTCTGGCTCAAAAAATATCATGTACTACCTCTGAGTAACGGAACTTCGGTGAAGTTAACCAGCTTACGCTTAGAAACTACTGAACATGAGTAAAGTTAGCAAACACCTTACACCCCCTACACCCCACCCCCTCAAAATACAGTAGAACAGTGTACGAAAAATTTAGAAATATGTTTTATCTGTGCTCGCATAATACAACTTCAATATTTCATAGAAACATGACCTTATAAATCTCTCTATTCTGAACTTAAAAAACACTGATAAGGAGGGGGAGGCAAGGAACCTGGAACAGTCGAACGGCTAACCAATTCCTTTGATAGTGCATCAACTTGCTCCTTGGTTGGCACCTGTAACAAAGCAACAACCACTCAGCCTGCGCTAGTCAAGGCCTTAAAGTTGAGTAAGTGTTTTATAAGGCAAACCCTAAACCCGGGGGGTGGAGTAAGTGTTTTATAAGGCAAACCTTTCCGGTCAAAAGAAGCCAAAGGAGACCCTCAGGTAAAGGTTCTCCATCTTTAACTGCCGTTGGCAGTACTTTTTGGCACTCTGGAATAGAGAGACCTCTAAAACGAATACCCTGAAAAGAAAAAGATAGATATACAGTAAGGCATATTTAAATTTTGCAAAAAAAGAAGTTCTAATCCTATCAATAATCTGCAATAAGGCACCCATGAAATTAATGCTCTTGTAGTCAAGCAAATTCCTGTATGATGAATTGAGCAAATTTAATCTGTCACATCTCTTCTAAATCACTATAGCATGTCAATTCTAGAAACTGACTCATCCCTCTGTTCCAAATTATTCAAAGCAGATTTGTCTAGATACGCATGTATCTACAAGCACACAGAAGATCAATTTTGTTCTACAAGCTTAACTATGGTTTCAATACAATACAATAATTCATTTTCTAGTCTACTGGACGTTTCAAGGTATACAAGTTAACATGTAATTTCCCCTTAATACAGTACACATAGCACCACAAAAAGAGAACAATATAAGGTTACCTCCTCCGGGTCAAGTAAAGATGTTTCCCAGAGCATTCCAGTCATCCCTCTCATCCCACCAAGGACCTGGAGAAAGCAAAAACATTGTTCGGAATATGGCGCAGTAAAGAACACATAGTTCATCAGACCTAATATACATACCATGTCCACAGTAATGTTTCCAAGCTGGACCTTTCCATGCTCCGACTTTAGTTTCTTTAAGCGGTCCTGTACAAAGATGCAATGACGACGAATAAATTTTAACTGACCAGAAAATTTAAGAGCAGCGAACAAGCTTCCAATTAGGCAACTTATCCAATACATGTTCAGAAAATTATGATTCCTTAAAGCTAAGTGCAAACCTAGAAATAATAATATTACCAGTGCAATAAGGTAATCTTCTGATCATCTAATTTATTTTCGTATTAGCCAGAGAACAGAACCTTGTGCAACTGAAGCATTATAAATTCAAAACACAGTAAATCTGCTCCTTAAATCTGTTAAGGTATTAAATACTAGTTTATGATAATTATCATTTGCTAGCATGAAAAGAGTTGAAACTACTGGGATGACATGAAGGGAAGATAAAGAATCAAATACCACAAATAATTTTCATCTTTACAAGAGAATGCATCAATGAGTTACAAACCTGCTGTTCGGGAATCATTTCCTGCAGCTGGGACTTCAGATCCTACATTTTCAGAAACACAACCAGCGTTATGTTCAGCACCGTACCGAAATTCCCCTCGAATAAAATCAGCGACTAGCAGTTTCTAATTCAGGGGATCCTATGCAAATTCAAGCACAGAACAGAATACGAGAGGAAGATGGTTATCTTACGAGATCGGAAGCGCTCTGCATCTGCAGCCATCTCACACCACCAAGCGTGGTGGCGTCATGCCCCTGTAAACATGAGCAACAAATCAAATCCCGGCATCAGCAAACGCCTAAACCGGCACACAGACGACGCGTCGCCAAGCCAATGCGACACGGGGGTCTGGTGGATGGATGGATGGATTCACTCACCATACGGGATCGCAGCCTCGAGACCGCGGTGAGGCCCCGGAAGAACGCCATGGCCGGAGCACGACGCGGCTACCACCGCAACTGAAACAGAAAACGAACAAACAAAAAATGGTTTCGTCAGATACCCTAGGGCGCCACCGAACCAACCAAAATCCATCAAAAAAAAAACTACGAGCACGCACGCGCGGCAAGCACATCGAAGCACTGGTTCCTAAAAAATTATTCCAAAATCGAAAACAACAACGGAAAATCACGCGAGCCGGAACGGATCCAGGAGTCTATCCGGGGAAAAAACGAACAGAACGAGGAAACATCTCGGTGCGATTCTTAGACTCGCGACAGATTCTGGAGAAAAATACCGAGATTGCAAGCTTCTGGGCGGCGCGAGGGATGAATCAAAACAGAGAATCGAAAGGGGAAAAGGTTGGGAGTGGGCAAATCCTTACGCGTGGAAGGAGAATCGAATAGGAGGGAGGCGAGGTGGCGACTGCGGGAAGAGAGAGTCTCCGTAAGCAGGGGAGGGTGGAGGACGACGGGAGCCAGCAATTTGGAGTTGCCTTCCCCTAATAAATCGCCGGCTCTCTTTCCTGTTCTTTCGTTCCAACCCCCGAGCGAATGCCTATTTTGCACTCTTCCGCAAGTATCGGAAATGTTTTTATTGACTAGTTTTTTTTCTTTTTAAGTGAGTTGACAAAATTGTTTTGAACTTTTATCTGGCTGTCTTGAATATAAATAGGGTGCACGACAGGAAGACTAATGGAAGCTCTTAGCTAAAAGCTTATTGAGAATACAGCCTTTGGCCCTTGCCACCTACCAAGGGCGAGGCCGCCATGACCAACCACTTGACCACGAGAATTTTCTATCAAGGAGCTGGTAAGTGAAAATAATAAATACTTATTCTCGCTTGGACCTTTCTGAAAACGACCGAGTAGAAGATTTGGCAAGATTTAAAACAGTTAGCTGGAACAGCGACCGAATGAGAACAGAATAATATATTTCTCTTTCAGGGTAACAGAAGGAAAATCGCTAATCTTGCTCCACAAGATGATGCGATGTGGGCTTACCGTCGTTTTGGGCCTGAAAGTAGGAGGACGTGTAAAAGCCCAATATAGCGCCATAATTTGCTGGAGCTAATAAATAATTGGATTATATATACCCTAAAGATTCCCTAAAAATATCCTAAAGAAGATTCTCAAAAAAATACACCAAGTCTTTGTTCGGTTTCATAGGGTTAAATCCACTAGCGGATCTAACTCCTGCTGGGATTGGATGGTCTCCAGTTGTCACCCAAATCCCCACCACCCCACTTTCCACATCCCCTACTAATCTCTATCATTTATTGTTATTCGGTTAATCCCTGCACATCCAGCAGCGCGCAGCAAGCAGTACCGTTTTGGCAGGCAATAAGCGGCACATTTGACGGCATGCAGCAAAACAAGCATCAACATACAAATGGAAAAAAAGACTAACATCTTTGAATTAAAACGAAATAATATCCTTTTTGCCATCGGCTTTGAGCATGACAGAAAGCTAAAAATCTTGATTATTTCAAGATATAGTTAATTCGTTCTCAAGAAAATAGTGGCACGACAATAAAATATAGAGTGATTTATATGCAGTCTATCTGCTAAAGCACACACAAATTTTATCGTCACAACACCCTTGTCTTTCTTCTTCTTCTGAAGCTTCCTCATGTAGAACTCTAGGTCATTGCACCTGGTCATGTATAGCAATAAGAAAAGATCAATATTAGAATTTGTTCAGTTCAACTAAAGAAAAAAAAACATGAAAGAATGGTGTACATGACAATGTTTTGTGATGCACTATAAAGCATGTAGCTATTGAAAGATATACTAGGAAACTTTGGTGCGGCGACACGCAAATATTATAGAATCATGATCGGCCTAATGTGCCAGATATGAAAAGTAAGCAGAAGGTAATTGTTGTTGTGATTATGTAGAGATACAACAACGCTAGTCATTGGCAAAGAGAATGGGTGAAATAATTATACATTGATGCACATGTACTTCATACTAGACCATAAAGATGCGCATTGCCAGGCCCGTCCATATTAATGAAAAAATTGTACAACTATTCAATAAAATTTGGACACTAAAGTGAAATTATAATGTATGATACAAATAGTTAGACATATTATGACCTTAGCAAGAAAAAAAGCTTAGTCCCGTATTTTATCAATCGGGTGTGAAACAATCCATCATCACTCAAAAAACCATGTGAGACACATGCTTTGCCACGAACCAACTCAAGCAGAGTTGCTCAATTTATGTACAAAAGCCAATCATCACACAGAGCAATGTAAGATACCCAGATGAACTGATCTAAGTCAAGCCTTAGCATGTTGAATCATAAGATTGTACCTAAGTTGGCGATACAACAGTCACTGAAGTTTTCAATTATCCTATAAGAGGCGGTTTAAAATATTATTCTAGGATAACTGATAACATGTGTACTTGCACGTCAGAGAAACAATGTCGCCACTGGCCAGGAAAACATATGTACACATGAAAGAGCCAAAGAGGCATGGTTCTTCGCTTGTGCATCTTAAGGAGAGAACAATAAAAGAACTTTGAAAGGAATGTGAATTCATAGTGTCTACACATAGGTGGGTCATATTTTTGAGTGACAGCCCAAAGCTATACTAATCTTACCAGGATAATAGAAAAACAAAATGACGTTTTTATCATGTCATTATGTATGGAATTAATCAACCAGTGGCAATGCCAATCAGCAATATGATCAGCATAAAATATATGTTGCACCTCACACATCAAAATTTGAGCTATTTTATGATTTGTTCAAACAAAGACCTGTCTAAATTTATGACTTTACAACTGAGGGATTGTTATATTTTTCCTTTTTATACCAAATGCAATTAATATCACTGGTTGGACTGTGTACTATTTGAGGACCGAGAAAGAAAGGACTACAACAATCAAATCCTTTTTCCCCAGATTATTGGATTTCCAATATTGTAGATATTTGTAATACAAGCTAAAGTTTTGTCATAGAAAAACAATGTAATAGAAATGTTTTGACTATTATATATAATAACAGTATAGAGACGTACCCTAATCCCGAAATGTATGCAAGCCTAAATAGAAATTGACCTAGAAATTTTTACCATAAACATCCTAGAGCATCTTAATAGACAACATGAAGCACAAATGCACATAAATTACAACTACTTAGAAGACTGGAAAATAATTTAGGAAAAGAATAGTTACAACACCGTTGATCTTACTTGTTTGTCAAGCTTCCTTTACACGAATATAATTGCTAATATTATCTCTTATCTAAAATAATGGAGTTGAATACACTATCTCTACAATCAGACACATTTCCACGTTTCAATGTAACTTTATTATCTAAGAGTATACCTGAAGATCATGCGAACCAGAATAATGACCCGTCCATTACATACCTGCAATAGGTTGGAAAAGCAAATAATATACAAACCCCGCTCTCGTTTAATTTCTGAATTGTCAGAGCATTGTTCAAAATATTGCATCTCCGAAAAAACGTATCTATGAAGGGTTCGTAGCATAGAAAACAAAAAAATTCCTACGATGGGAACAACGAAGTATCAAGATCTATCTAGTAGATACAAGCAACGGGTGGATATACATCCATAGAATACACACCCTCGAAGACCTAATAGCGTTAACGAGGTTGTACTCGTGGATGATGTAGTCGAATGCTTGCCGATCTCAAGATCGTGATGAAGTCCATCTGGTCCAGCCGGTCCAACACCATCAAGTCCAGCACCGCAAAGCAGTGGTGCATCCGTGATCGCACACACGTCTGGGTACCCCGACAACCTCCACGCCCTCGCTCCAGCGAAGCAACAAATTCTTCCAGAAAAAGCCACCGGGAACATGTATCTCGCTGATCCGAGACCATAGAAAAATTCTAAAAGGGGGAGATAAATCCTTCACGAGGAGGTGTGAGAGTGGAGAAGGAGAGGGGGGCCTTTTATAGGGAGAGGGGGCACCCAAGGGGCATGGCGCCCAGCCATGGTAGCTGCCCCCACCTCTTCCACATTCATGTAGGTGGAGCTCCCACTCAAAATGAAAAGCCTCCACTCACATAAACATGCCTCCACTCAAAAATCCACTCACATGCATTAAATTTCCACCAAATTTAATGCAAGCTCTCATTTAAATAAAACTCTTTTATTTATTCAGAATTTTGTTAATTACTCTAATTAATAAACATTCACATAAAACCCCTTATAACATTTCACATGCAGAACCAGTTCCAGAAAATTCAACCGAAACAGTTCCGGTGTCTAGTGAAATAAATTCATGCGCATTCCTTTTTCTTTCTCTGGCATATCATTTGTTCCGAATGGTGTCGGTATCTCTTAAGTGTGTCACCCTACGGTTCACGAATAGTGTAGACATGATCAAGACCCCTCTCCGATCAATAATCAGCAGTGGGACCTGGATATCTGTACTGACTCCCACACATTCAACGATGTTCTGTGATCGTGTGAACCTTATACGCATGTAACTCAATTCCTTTGTCTCGTGATATATTACATGTCCGAGATTCGATCATCGGTATCTCCATACCTAGTTTGTTCTCGTTACCGACATGTACTCTTTTCTCGTTCCCGTGATATAACATTCTATTGATCAACTCACTTGCTTGCAAGCTAACTAATGTGATATCACCAAGAGGGCCCAGAGTATATCTCTCCGTCATCGGGATGGACAAATTTCACTCTTGATCCATGATCCTCAATATAATACCTTCGTAGCACTGAACCCATATTTATAGTCACCCTGTTACGGTGTGACGTTTGATGTTATCATGATCTCATGGTCTAAGGACTAGGATTACTTCGTATGATGCTATAGCAATATAAACACAATGACTTTGATTGTAATTCTATACTTCGAATGAATGTTCATCACACCATTCCAATAATGTTGTGACCTCGTTATTAACAACATCCAATGTTCATGACCAGGAAACCTTTGATCATCTTGTTAATCAACGAGCTAGTTTAAAAGAGAGGCATAACTAGGAACTTTCTATTTGTTTATTAAACACACATGTATTAACATTTCCGTATAAATACAATTATAGCATGCAAAATAAATATTTATTATAAACAAGGAATAATATAATAACCACTTTATTATTGCCTCTCGAGCATATTCCCTTCAGTCTCCCACTTGCACTAGAGACAATAATCTAGTTTGAAAACTGTTGGGGATATGCTATATGGGTATCTTCATAGCATGTCTCTTATCCGGATAACCCGGGTGGCCCACAGTTGGTAGCATGTCCCATGGCCTGCTGGGCGGCCCAGTTAGATGGATCCAAAAGGAAGGCCCAAGACGGATAAAGGAAGGCTACGAAGGAGTCACCGACGTACTCGGAGCCTTGGAGTACAAGACACGCTAGACTAGTAATAGACGGTGTAGGACTTTGTACCCTGTCCGGCTAGGACTTTTACCTGTAACCCTAGGACCTGACGACTATATAAGTCGGGCCTATGGGAGCCTTTAGGGCACAATCTCAGACAACTTCACATAACCTCGCATAGCGGACCAATCTCTGTAACTCGGCGTATTGCCATTATAGTGATTTATAGCAGGAGTAGGATTCCGCCACCGTTGTGGGATCTGAACCTGGGTAAGCTGTGTTACCTCGTACCCGTCAACCTTTCGTCTTCCCCACGTCTCTAAACACGCACTGTGAGGAACCCTCCATGGCGTACTCGTCGGCAATACCATGACAGTTGGCGCCCACCATGGGGCAAGAGGCGCTTTAGGCTCTTTAGCGGGCGAGGATCAAGATCTTCGCGGGAATCGGTGGAACCGTAGCCATCGGTCGCGTTCTCTTCTCCGGCAACGTTCCGATCGTCCCTCCCAACGAGTTCTGGATCCCGGCGAAGACGAACCCTACGCGGTGTTCGATTGTTACTATCGGAGACATCCACCTCTTCATTGGCGAAACCGACTCGGGCAATACTCCCCTAGGAGTCGGAGGAGCATCAAGACCCGCACGGACCGCCTACGGGAAGGATACGTTCGCGGAAGGATCGATGTCGGATCTCTCTTCGGAGTTTGCCGGTAAAGATCGGAAAAATTCAAGGCCCACCCAAACCGCCCCTGTGCAGGATATAATGGTGGAAGATCACTGCAAGTCCGTCGGCTTTGTCCATGTGTTTGGACAGCAGAGATCCAAGTTCGTCGGTGTGTTACCATCTTCGATCTAGCGCGGTGCGTTCAGAGAGAGGGCGAAAAACCCCGCGATTACCTTGCCAGGTGGCTCCGTATACAAGCTGATCTGGCCCACTACCCCAATGATGATGCTATGTATCACTTTGTGGAAGGACTGGACCAGGGAACGCTTCTCCGACATTCTCTAAGGCGGCAGCAAGCTTCAGGACGCCTCACCTTCGAAAGCATGGTGAACACCGTCAACAGCTACGTGGAGGCCGAGGGGGCAGCTCAGGCGGATCTCGCGCTCATTGGCGGAGCACCGCCGCCTCAGCAACCGCCACCAGCGCCTTCGGCCGCCATCGCCGCAGTCGCACCACCACCTCCAGTCATCGTCGCTGCTATCGCACCTCCACCCCCCGTCATCGAGGAAGTCCTGGCACCCTCCGATTCTGTGATTGACGCGCTATACGCCGACTTCAGTGCAAATTCAGAGGAGATAGATTTCAGTCCAGAGGAACTAGACTCTGCCATGTAGGAGATGGAGGAAGAGTACACACGCGACGAGCAAGCCAACAACGCCATCACGTCTCGAGAAGTGTTCGTCACCATCGGGACAATGATGGATGAAGATCAGCCCGGATGAGCTCCGCCTACATCTCTGGACAAAGGGAAGGGACCACCTGTTGTTGCCAACAATGATCGCGCAAAGTTCATACCCCTCCGCCTAACCCAGTGCAACAGCCGCAGGAACTCGGCACCGGGCCGAGCAACAACAACACCATAAACTTGCCTCCTCCAGCATCTACGTCTGCTGCTGCCCAAGTTACTCCATCTGATAGAGTGATGTACGACAATATCCTCGTCGAGCCACTAATCGTAGCTCATATTCGGAACGTGGCCCAACTTGACGAGAAGCGCCAGTAGCTGCTGGAGGAAGCGCAGGCCATCGCGGAGCAAGGCGCTAAGCTAGATCGAGATCTGGTCAACGCAATGGAGGCCGAGTACAAGACTCTGCTACAGCAGCAGAAGGCCAAGAAAGCTCCGGCTCGCATCATCAACGATCCTGGTGTACGGCAAAACCTAGGATGGGCTCCCCCGAAGCCGGCACAAGCCAAGCCATACATTGACAGTGAAGGCAGGCAGGTGATTCCCACTCTCTCCTCAACCTCGCCGTCGCCAAAACACTTTTGGAGCAGGATAGATCGCCTGAGGCGGTGGACCAGGTCTATGACCTAGTGGCCAAGGCAGTGAAGCAGTAGGAAAAGGCCACCTCTCAGAGGCTTGAGTCTGACCCAGCGCTTTGCCAGTCTAGCCAGTATAAGCCACCAAGGGACAGATCTCCTCTTGATGTCAGGTCCAGACGGGTTCATCAGAACGAAGACGGAGGGATGCGCGCAATAGGAAGGATGCTATCCCCATATCCTCCGACCATGGAGGAAAGGCCCAACCTCATCGCCCATCGCCACCGCCCCGCTCCCTCCCCGACATTCGAAGACCCCAAGGCTCACCGCCGTACAGATATGCCCCTGCCAAGGCAGAGCGGCATCGTCATCTGTGACAACGCGGAGCAGACCCGTCATGACGGAGAGCACAACCAGGGACACAAGATCAGGTCGCGCCATGACCCTCCGCGTCCGACAAGCAACCGCGACAAGCGTGAGGCGTCGCAGGAGGGTAACAGCAAGAAGGCTAACCCACCGCCACCTCCGCCTACATTGCCACCTAGCAGTCATGATGGCAGAGGAGGCCCGCGTCGTTCACGCAGCCCATCCCCTGTTGACAAGAAAAATAGAAACTCAGAGCCATACAATGCACGTTCACGGATAGACAAGATCCACGAGGCCCGGGAGGGACCATACCTGGGACCACGTTGCTTTGGACCTGTGATACGGTCCGCAACTTACCCCAAAGGCTTCCGGATTGACAAGACCATCAAGCCCTATGACGGCACCACTAAGCAACCTACATGGTTGCAGGGCTACGACAACGCGGTGGAGATCGTCGGGGGTAACCCCAATGTTGACGCCAAGTACCTTCCATTGATGTTGGCGGGCACAGCCCGTCAATGGATTGATGACTTGCCGGAGAAATCCATCTGCAATTGGTTGGACATGCAAGAAGCGTTCACTAAGAACTTTGAGGGTACATATAAACGTCCCTGCACTGTTGGCGATCTACAGCGGTGCGTGCAAGAGAAAGATGAGACATCTCGCGCCTACCTCTCCTGCTGGCTGGATATGAAGAACTCCTGCGCAGGAGTGCACGCTCAGACCACCATGGCCGCCTTCATCGATGGGTTGTAAAGGGGAACGTTCCTCCGACATAAGCTGAAGCGCTTGTAGGACAATCACCAGCTAGACTTGAATCAGATGATTCAGTTGGCTAGTGAGTTTGCAGCCGCCGCCGACGATGCTCGCGGCTCTCTACTGGCAACAACCGTTCCAACTCATGCTCGGAGGAATAGCAACACAAAGCGGAAAACCGCTCCAGAAGAAAAGCAAACTCCCGACATGGTCGCTATGACCTTCGCAGGACGAGGTGATAGCGGACAACATGGCCGAGGACGGGGAGCTGGTCGTGGGCAACAGCGAGGCAGTGAAACTACCTCGGCAGCGCTCCGCGTTCCCTAAACCTATGAAGAGTACCGCGATATGCCGTGCCTCGTACACCTCGATGCCAATGGCAAGGCCACCCATACCAATCGACACTGCAAGTTCGTCAACGACCTCAAGGAGGACCCAGAGTCTGACTACAAGCAAAGTCGGAAGAACAGACCGTGAGGCAAGGGCAGGGGGAAGAAGAAGGAGGAAGAGTCCAAGGATTCAAGTGACATGGACGAGGACGTTGACCCCAATCACGCCGCCAAGAGCGACGACAAAGGCAAGAACCCCTTCGAGAAGAAGGCGGCAGTTTTCCACACTTTCCTTGGCACCCCCACCGTCCGACAACAGAAGACCTCTATGAGGATACTGATGGCTACTCTACCCCTAGTTCCCCAGTTCCTGCACTGGTCGGAGGTTCCAATTACTTGGGATAGGAAGGATCACCCAGACCTTATCCCTACGGAGAACCAATACGCCATGGTCATCAACCCTTTGATTAACGACAATGAGTTCACCAAATGTATGGTGGATAGTGGAAGCAGCATTAACATCATGTACCTGGATACACCGCAGAAAATGAACTTGACGGAGGCAAACCTAAGGCGGACCAACACCATCTTCCACGGCGTAGTTCCTGGTCAGGAGGCTCGGTCCCTTGGGTGCATCACACTTCAGGTTGCCTTTGGTGATGTTAACAATTACCACCAAGAGCGCATGACCTTTGAGGTGGTCCCCTTCAAGAGCGTGTACCACGTCATATTCGGCCACAACATATTCCACACCTTCATGGGCAAGCCATGCTTTGTCTACAACAAACTCAAGATACCCGGACCAAACGGTGTCATCACCGTATCCGTAAGCTTTGCCAAAGCTAGGGACTGCGAGATTAGCGAAGCAGCCTACGCGGAAGCTGCCCTCTACAACGAAGAATTCAAAGAGATCCAGAGCAAGGTCGATGCCTCAGAGATGCCCGCGTCGAAGAAATAGAGATCCGACTCCGCTCCAGCATTCAAGGCCGCCATCGAGACCAAGCCAGTGGAACTTGTGGTAGGCGATGCCTCCAAGACCACCGCCATTGGGACGAACCTGGATCCCAAATAGGAAAGCGCGCTCGTCGAGTTCCTCCGTGAGAATAGGGACATCTTTGCCTGGCAACCTGCCGACATGAAAGGTGTACATAGGGAACTTGCTGAGCACAGCTTAAACATTTATCCAAAATGCAAACCAGTGAAGCAACCTCTACGACGCTTTGGAGATGAGAAGAGATGCACCATAGGAAAAGAGATAGCTAGGTTACTTTAGGCTAGTTTTCTCCGAGAAGTCCTTCGCACCCAATGGGTGGACAATCCTGTACTTGTCCCCAAAAAGGAAATCAAAGAATTAAGAATGCGCGTTGATTACACCGGCTTGAACAAAGCATGTCCCAAAGATCCGTTTGCTTTGCCTCACATTGAGTAAGTCATTGACTCGACGGCTGGCTCGGAGCTTTTGTGTTTTCTCGATGCATACTCAGGATACCACCAGATCAAGATGAGGAAGTCAGACCAATTGGCCACTTCGTTCACTACACCCTACGCCACGTTTTTCTATGTTACGATGCCCTTTGGGCTAAAAACACAGGTGCTACATACCAGCAGACAATGCAACGTTGCCTACACGATCAAATTGGTCGAAACATTCACGCCTATGTGGACGACATAGCGGTGATGTCTAAAAAGTAAAATGACTTAATCTCCGACTTAAAAGAAACCTTTGATAATCTAAGGAAATACAACATGATGCTTAACCCTAAGAAGTGCGTATTCGGGGTTCTAGCCGGGAAAATTGTTGGGCTTCATCGTTTCCCAGCATGGAATCGAGGTCAACCCGGAGAAAAAAAAGGCCATATTAAACATAAACTGTCCGACATGCCTAAAGGACATTCAACGACTAACAGGTTGTGTTGCAGCAGTTAGTCGGTTCGTCAGCCGACTTGGAGAGAAGGCTCTGCCGCTATACAAGTTGCTGAAGAAGGCAGACAAATTCACGTGGACGGACGAAGCAGATGCGGCATTGAAGCAGCTCAAGGAGATTATTCCCTCGGCGCCCATCCTTGCAGCACCCGAGATTGGAGAGCCCATGTTAATTTACATGGTGGCCACCAACCAGGTAATCAGCATCGTCGTCGTGGTAGAGCGGAAGGAACCAGACTATGAGCACGGAGTTTAACGACCAGTTTACTATGTAAGCGAGATCTTGACGGATTCCAAGCAGCGTTGCCCGCACTACCAGAAGATAGCTTATGGAGTATTCCTTGCTTCTCGGAAGCTGAGACACTATTTCCAGGAGCACCCCATCACAGTGGTGAGCAAGACTCCATGTCCAACATCATCAACAACATCGACGCTACATGAAGGGTCGCTAAGTGGGGCATTGAACTTGCCGCCTTCGATATCACCTACAAGAGATGCGACGCTATCAAGTCACAAGCCTTGGCGGATTTTATTGTAGATTGGACGGAGATGACAGATGCTACCCCATTGTCGGAACCAGAATACTGGGTGATGCACTTTGACGGATCAAAGCTGCTCAACGGCTCGGGGGCTGGTGTACTACTACAGTCACCAACTGGGGACAAGCTACACTATGTTCTGCAAATCCACTTAGAGGCTACGAACAACATGGCAGAGTATGAAGCACTCATTCAAGGATTACGCGTAGCCAAGGATATTGGCATCAAGCGCATAGTTTGCTGTGGAGATTACGACTTGGTTGCCCAGTAGGTGGCTGGCACCTGGAATGTGCGAAACCCTATGATGGCGGCATATCGAGACGAAGTGGACAAGATATCCAAGAGCTTCTTGGGCTACAAGGTCAAGTATGTACCTAGGGAGCAAAACGAGGCGGCTGATCTGTTGTCTAAGCTTGGATCAGGGCGCAAGTGAATTCCGCCAGGAGTTTTCCTAAAGCATCTATGGACACCATCCGTGAAGGGGGCAGACATCGACAACCCGGATAGAGTAGTCTCTTTCGTCCACATGGTGGCAAAGGTCCCTCCGGCTTGGACAAAACCGTTCATGGAGTATCTCGAACACGGAACTTTGCCCGACGACGAAGTCGAAAGATGGCAAATAGTACGTCATGCAAAGGGCTATACCATAACCAATGGACAGCTCTACAAAAGAAGCACTACTGGTGTATAACTTAAGTGTGTTTCCCAACAAGAAGGTATTGAAATCCTACGCGAAATCCATCTTGGAGATTGCGGGCATCACGCCGCTCCTCGATCGTTGGTCACGGAAGCTTTCCGGCAAGGATTCTACTGGCTGACCGCGAAGGCAGACGCCGACAAGCTGGTTGAGACATGCATGGGATGCCAGTATTATGCCCGGCAACCACATGTTCCTGCTAAAGAATTGCGAACAATATCGATAACTTGGTCGTTTGCAGTCTGGGGGCTAGACATGGTGGGACGTTACAAACGGCACCATGTGGGTTTAGACATCTGCTAGTAGCAGTTGATAAATTCACTAAATGGATAGAAGTTAAACCCATTAGAAAGCTTGATGGGGCAACTGCCCTCAGGTTTGTCCGGGATCTAGTGGTGAGATTTGGTCTCCCACATAGCATTATCACCGACAAAGGCAGCAACTTGTCACTCAGAGAAGTTGAGGCTTATTGTTGGGAGAAGGGCATCCGATTTGACCTTGCATATGTGGCACACCCACAATCCAATGGTCAGGTTGAGCGAGCCAATGGATTAATTTTGTAGGGAATACAGCCACGTCTTGAGGCACCACTGCATAGAGCAGCTGGAGCCTAGGCAGAAGAATTACCATCTGTGCTGTGGAGTTTACGAACTACACCCAACAGATCCACCGGCTACACCCCTTACTTCATGGTATATGGGCGAAGCGGTTATCCTTCCGACATACTTCACGATGCACCAAGGGTTGCTGCCTACGACGAAGATGACGCTGAAGAATCTAGACGCCTAGATGCGGACCTTCTCGAGGAGGAGCGCGTTTTGGCATACCAAAGATCCGCCATCTACCAGCAGAAGCTATGAAACTACCATAGTCGCCGCATTAGGCATCGCTCATTTAAATAGGGGGATCTGGTGCTCCGACTTAAGCAGAAGAAGTCGCACAAATTATCCCCGCCATGGGAAGGACCGTTCATCATAAGCAAGGCGCTACTCAATGGGTCCTACTATCTCGTTGACAATCATGAACTGAAGGATAGACCCAACGAGGATCATAAGCGTAAGAGACGTGACCCGGATGTTGACTACCCGGAGCTTGATCGGCCATGGAACATAGCACAACTACGTCCTTTCTACACTTAGTATTTTTTATCTAATTGTGTACCTCTTATATGATCAATAAAATAAAGCTCTTTGGTTCACTCATATTTCTGAGTCTTTTATCTCCTTTAGTGTTTATTTTTGGATCGTATAAAACCTTTATGCACAAGCTTTGCGATTGCACTTGTGAAAATTCCGTCTACGGGCATTAGCTTAAGTTTTCTGGTCTACACGTTCTTTGTCGTCTTTATGTGGATTCTGGAGTAGTGAATTTCGGCACTTATTGTCAGCGATTTTGTGCTTAGGTTATTGACGGTGCCATTGGGTATCATCGCCTGAGCGCATGGTTCCGACAACGAGTCTTCCGACTCACGAAAGGTCAAGCATAAAAACCAAAGTAATGGATAAGCCAACACTTGCTTAAAAATATATACATGCTGGAACTAGTTCTTAAGTAGCAGGACATACGTCATTGTTTTCCGCCTTAAGTTAACATATAGTTTTTTTCCGCATAAAACATTACAGAGGAAACAAATATTACAAGTTGTTTTTATTCCTCTGGCGCATGCGACTTGGAAGTAACATCATCGGTAGCAGGAGAGTCACCCTCGAAGTTGGCAGTGTTGAGGGACTCGGAGGAGCTTTGGCTTTTGTCTTCAACGGTTTTCAGGGGGACAAAGACATTAACGTCGACCAACTCGGCGACTCTGGTGTCATAACCCGCGAGCAACGCCAAGATAGATTCGTGGTTTATCTTTTGGCCTTCGTCGTCTACGTCGGGGATACCGGAGGTTACCGTGTCGATGTCGGCATTCTCGTAGTGTGCCTTCACCATTGACAATGCCATCCTGGAGCCGGCCCGTGCACATGAAGCTTTCCAGCTTGTGATGCGCTCGGGGGCTCGGCGCAGGATCTCTGAGAACTTCGCCACAGAGTCCGATGCCTTGATATTGATATAGAGGGGCTTGGCAATATCTTTGCCCTGCGCGATGGCGGTGTTGATAAAGTTGCTGGCAAGGATCATGCATTCCTTTGGCGAAGGAGGCGACCGGGTTAAACCCATAGGAGCTGCGAATTCCCGACAAAGGAGCGCATGAGTTCAAAAATTCAGAGTATCTAGACTACAGAAATCCAAGACGGAGAATCACTTACTGAAGATGCTGGCCTCAGCCTGCCAGAGAGTCTCCGCCATGGAGTCCCGTTCTTGTTGGAGGATCTTATACGCTTCATGATGGCGTTGATTTTGCTCATCGGCAGCTTTATTATGATCTTTTAAGATTGTGAATTTCTCCTTCAAGCGGTTCATCTCCTCATTGACAGAGTCCTACAGTGCTTTCATCGAGTCTTCATGCATTTTCAGCATCTCCTCCCTCTCCTTCTTAAGAATCTTGTTTTCGCTATCCAGCTGCTGAATGTGCTTGGATTGCTCGACAATATCCTTAGCCTTGGAAATGGTTTCTGCAAGTCGGAGAAAGAAAAGTACATAGTGAGTACTCGGGGAATACACAAGATCAAGTCAGAATACGAAAAAGAAAGGAAAAACAGACGCTTGCTCTTGATGATATGTTCCTTCAAGAAGGCAGTTTTACCCTTTTCAGCTTCTAGGTCCGCGCGCATCTTCTGGTACTTGTCGTTGGCCATGCCCCTCTGAGCATTCTCATTCTATGGAAAGGAAAAGGTTAAACGTTGTTTGGTCTACTTGAAGCATCTAGCCGGAAAATTTCCACCTAGACGCTCGGGGGCTGCAGCGAGAGTTTTTTTAACTTAGCAATATGCTTAGTATTTCTTTAAGCATCTAGTCGGAACTAATTCAGTTTTCGATTAGAAGCTTGGGGGCTACAGTGTAAAGTTTTTTTTTAACTCAGATGTATGCTCAGCTTCTCTTTAAGCACCCAGTCGGAACTAATTCAGTTACAACTAGAAGCTTGGGGGTTACAATATTAAATTTTATAAACACTGCGTATGCTACTCTTGAAGCATCTAGTCGGAATAATTCATTCAAACTATATGCTTGGGGGATACAGTGAGAAGTTTTCTAGCTTAGTCACTCTTAGAGCATATAGACGCAAATACCTATGGTTTTCCGTCTAAATGCTCAGGGGCTACAGTGGGATACTCATATGAAATGCAAAAGGCAAATAAAACTTACAAGTGCAATGATCTTGAGGTTGGTAGCACTCTCAGCCAGCAACTTGCCGAAGGACACACTGTTTCCCTGCAAGATTTCTGCTTGCCGGAGAAGCTCCTCGAGACCACACATCGGATATGTCGGCGCCACACCAGGAACCAGAGAAGTGCTACCCAGCGTAAGTGCCGAATAGACTATCTTCGGAAACTCTATGGTCTTCTTGGGTGCGGAGGCGCCGCCTTGGCAGATGTACCACCTTCCACCACCGCCTTACCGCTACCCATGGCATCCTTAGCCGGAGCTTCAGCCATTTGGTGTGTGGCACTTTCCTGCGTCGCATGTTCGCCGACAACAGCGAGCTCTATGGAGGCGCCTGTAACACCCTCAGAATCGGCCCTATGCAAGTTTTAGCGAAACTCGCCAAACCGAGATAAACGATTGAAGGTGCCACCAGCACTTTCGCGGTGGAAAGCAAAGTAATAACATTACACAAATTCTCCTCGATGGGACCCATGAGCAGAGATATATATACAACGGCGACTCAAAGAGTTAAGAATACAAATGTACGGTACAAAGATCCAAATCACCTTGAAAAGCGATGGGGGCGTCCGACTACGGACAAGATGCAAATAGGGCTAAGAGCCTCAAGAATAACCATTGGCGTCCATAACCCCGCCTGTGCCAAGCGGAAGGGTAACCCGCTAACGGCGTCGATCTCAAAACCCGCTTAACAAAAGGGTGCCGAAAGGGCAAAGGAAAAGAAGGAGTCGATCGAGGCCAAGACACGGCGAGGCTAGAATTGGCGTCCTCGCCTACATAGGTATGGATCGAGGCGGCAAAAGATGCACTAAACAACCTATAAAGACTCGATACAATGGCGGCTATCGAGAGGGTAAGAAAGACCTATTCGGACCCAACCCGATACTAGCATCAAACAAACCCATCTGGCGCTTTCTCGAGACCAAACGAGGAAGTCAACCGAGGAACTCACACAGTTGGCAGTTTTACTTATTCAGTTGTCGTTGCAGCAATTACTAGTCAGGTTTAGATAATCGTTCTGATAAAGTAAGCAGTGGGCATTTTTAGTTAATCATTCCGTTGTAGTGGCAACACTTACTAGTCAAATACAAATAGCATGTGACAACCCCAAATCCAGCAGTTGTTGGTACTTTTACTTAGCCATTCCGTTGTAGTGAAGCTGATTACTAATCATATCGGAATCAAGTCAACTTAAAACAGTAAACTTTAGTTATAGTTGTCTATGATCAGACACTGTGCTCCAAGTCGTCCATAACCGCGGACACGGCTTCTCGAAAAGATTAAACCCTGCAGGGGTGCACCAAAGTATCCACAGGCACTTCGACCCTTTTGCCGATCGGTTAACATACACCCATCGGTATGTCGGCGGGCCTAAGTCACGACGTTGCACCCAAAGCAAGCAGGGGCCACCCCAGTCGACACCGCAACGGAGTCGGTCTCGAGACGGACTCGGGTTTGCGCTGGCGATATATAAAGATGCCCCCAAATGGGGACTGCCCATACCGCTAAATCACTCCGCTTCCTAAACAGTACAGTGCACAGTACCTCGCACAATTTAAATAAAGCAGTAAAGCATGTCATAAGTACAGGATAGTAAAACACCTCAAACTAGTTGTGGCCCCCAGTACAATACTTTGAAATCATGTAATTATCAATGGGGGGCCCATATCTCCCCACCTGTGGTTAGCGCGCTCGATCTCGAACAGTGTCAAGAACTCGGTCCCACGGACACAAGTGGTGATGAAACCAAAACTTACCTATCACCCACCGATGCCTCTGCTTAATTCAATTTTAGTTGTTAAACAGAATTAAAGTGAACAATAAGTAAATCCATGATCATCTCCAACATCAACATGCGGCAATTCCTCCAACAATTGTGGTACTTGACGACAAGCAAAACACTTGAGCAAGCGACTACGACACGGGTCCAACTATCTACCAAACAACGGTAATAGGATGTGTCCAAGGCTATATATGGCTGCAAGGGATATCACGGTGCGAAACTAGAGCAACGCATAACGAGATAGCGATAGATCAACAGGAGGAAGTAAATACTATAAAAGTAAGATAGGTAGAAAGGGGAGATGCTGCTGAAAACATTGTCGAAGGGTTCAACGAAGATCGGAATGAAGCTCACATCAACTCAACGGCCTTATCCGCGAAGAAGCAAAACACTAGAAGAAACACGGATGCAATATTTAATACAACGGCGGAAGATCGGCATGATGCATGCATGATGCATGGCATGGCAAAGGTGCGATGCAATTAGGTCATATTAAGGGGAACCGGGTCCGACAATTAATTAGGTGGTTCATGTTGTTTAGATTCCCGCAATTTAAATGTTGTTTTAACAAGGCAAAAAGTTACGTTCGCTACACAAATTTAAATGAGGCCAATATAAGGCTAGATTTGCCGCATATGGGCCCCATATTTAATCAAGAGGTGAATCGGCATAAGGCCCCCAAACCACATGATATGGATGCAAGATGACAATTAAATATGCAACAAGTTGTTATTATGTTATAAAATAGGGTTCTCGGATAAGGGTCACACTTTAGGGTTCTCGACGATCTTGAAGGTTCCGGTTCGGGGCGGTCTCGGTCCAGGTCTAGGGTTCACGGATCTGGGTTCGGGTTCGTGGAAGCGTTCTCGGATTCCGGGGTAGTTCTTGTTGCGTCCGTGTCTTCGGTTCATGTTGTCGGTCTTGTCGTTACGACGATCTTGGCGTTTCGGGAGGGAGGACTTGGCGTCCGGGAAGGAGTACTTGGTCTGGCGACGGGGCAGCGGATTCGCCCTGGGTCGGTGCCGTTCTTGTCGTATTCGCGGTCTTCAGGTCCGGGGTGAAGTACTCGGTGCCCTTTTGTTCCATGTCGACGATCAGGGCGTTCAGGGGGAGACCTCGGTGTACCACGTCGGTATCCTTATCGTCCGGGTACGAAAACGGTCTTCAGGGTTCGCCATCGGATCCGTGAAGGAGGCTCGAGGGCTTCGGCTCAGGGTCGCCGTCGAACTCCGCGGATCAGGGTCTTCGGATTCCGTGAGGGAGAGCTTGTAGTTCCGGGATCTTCGGGTCTCGATCATCGGAATCCGTGAAGGAGGTTCGACGTCCGGGGTGGAACTCTTGGCGTAGGTCTTCAGGCAGCAGTGCGGATGCGCAAACACGGCTCGCAGAACTTGAACCGGCGATGACCTGCGAAGCCGAAGAAGCGTCCTCGAGGACGGTCTCTACCGCGGACGGCCGAGCAGCGGGACCGAGCGAGGCTACCGAAGCGGCGAGGCAGCTGGCGAGGAGCGGGCGGCGCTCGCAGGGCAGTGGAGCGGCGAGCGGCGCCAGGGTCGAGGGCGGTGGCGGAGAGGCTGGTGGCGAGGCGAGGCGTCGGTGGCGGCGGGGCAGTGGCAGCGTGGCGAAGCGCGGCCGGGCCGGACGGAGCGGCGCGGAGGCTGCAGGCGGGCGGAGGCCGACGGCAAGGGCGGCAGCGTAGAGGTGAGGCCGTGAGGAGAGGCTTGGGAGGCGGGCGGCCACGTGGGAGGGGCAGTGAGGAGGAGGGAAGCAGAGGGGGCTGCGTGCGGGAAGAGGTCGAGAGAGGCGAGGCGGGGAGGGAGGCTGCATGTGAGGTAGGGGACAGGTGGGCCTTGTGGTGAGTGGGGGACAGTGGGTCCAGCGTGGGGTGTGGTGTGGTGGCGTGGTGTGCGTCTGTGAGTGTGTGGAGCAGGTGGGGATTGAGGAGAGAGGGAGAGAGATAGAGAGGGGTGAGGTGGCGGTGGGGAGTGGTGGAGACTAGGGAAAAGGTGAGGTGGCGGGATCCGATTGGGTGGGGTGATGTGGAGGGAGAGGGTAGATTAGTTGGTAGGTTTAGGATTTTTTGTTGGGGTGTCCAGTGGACCGTTTATATTTTCTGGGGTGGTCGATCGGGTCAATCGGCGTTCGCCCTAAAAATAATTTAATGTTTTATTTATTTTCAAATAACTTTTGTAACTAGTTTTAGACAAATAAAATATCCGAACATCCGGGAGTTTGGCGTTTGAATAATAGTCGGCCGTTTGAGAAAACAAAAATAGGTTTTTCGAAATAGTTTTGAACAACAAAACATGAGGATGACGATGCAATGCACAAATTCAACGCGATTTTCTAGTAGTGGTTTTTGCGGGATGCCACAATTCGACACCACTAACAATGGATCTCGCCCTCGAGATCCGCCTCATGGTACCGAAAGGAAGGCCGGCGATCTGAATCTTCTCGCTTCGTGTAGATCCTCGCGACACCACTAACAAGAGGTTGTTGTCCGTGACCTTCGAGAGAACACTCCGGGATCAAAAGGTCGAAGGTAGGGGTATCAACAAATAAAGCCACCTCTAGCTTCGATGGGAAAAGGGAATCGATGCATTCTCATTCACTTCAATGTACGCGAGCAAATAGAGTGAGTAGTCGGCATGGGGGCCAATCCATCACGCACCCAAACTATTACTCTGCACAATCAGTCGAAAAGAGTGCAACCATTCTCGGAATCAGACTGAAGATCTCGACAAGCGAGGTTCGGAATCAAAGGAGTGATGCAGACTCTGCATCGGATCTGGCATAGATGATGTCGTCGCGTCGGAAAACACCGGAAGGCACAAACAATGAACAAAGAATGGTAACACCGTAGACGGATTCATCGGCAGCTGGAACACCGGATGGTGGAACACCGTTATCAGAGGAGGAAGCGAAACCCTGAAGGTACGACGGAAACCCAACCACGAGAAATCCTGGACTCAAGAAAAGACGAGCGGATTCAAAGCGTAGAGGTAAGAGGAGAACAGCGGAGGGTAATGAGTAAAATCAGACCTAATCGAACTATCCAACCGATTTTCAAAAATAGTTTTGACACTCTACTTGGCCGTTAGCTAGGTTATCCTACAGTTGGACTTGTGGGTATCGCAAGCCGAGCTCGATACCACTCAGTAACACCCTCGAATCGGCCCTATGCAAGTTTTAGCGAAACCGCCAAACCCGCATAGAAACGATTGAAGGTGCCAGCACTTTCGCGGGTGGAAAGCAAAGTAATAACATTACACAGTCCTCGATGGGACCCACGAGCAGATATATATACAACGGCGACTCAAAGAGTCAAGAATACAAATGTACGGTACAAAGATCCAAATCACCTTGAAAGCGATGGGGCGTCGACTACGGACAAGATGCAAATAGGGCTAAGAGCCACAAGAATAACCATTGGCGTCCATAACCCCGCCAAGCGGAAGGGTAACCACGCTACGGCGTCGATCTCAAAACACGCTTAACAAAGGGTGCCGACAAAGGGCAAAGGAAAAAGAAGGAGCGTCGATCGAGGCCGATTACAGCGAGGCTAGAATTCGCGGTCCTCGCCTACATAGGTATGGTGGATCGAGCGGCGGCAGATGCACTAAACAACCTATAAAGACTCGATACAATGGCGGCTATCGAGAGAGGGTAAGAAAGACCTATTCGGACCCAACGATACTAGCATCAAACAAACCCATCTGGCGTTTCCCCTCGAGACCAAACGAGGAAGTCAACCGAGGAACTCACACGGTTGGCGGTTTTACTTATTCGATTGTCGTTGCAGCAATTACTAGTCGAGTTTAGATAATCGTTACGATAAAAAGCGGTGGGCATTTTAGTTAATCATTCCGTTGTAGTGGCAACACTTACTAGTCAAATACAAATAGCATGTGACAACCCCAAATCCAGCGGTTGTTGGTACTTTTACTTAGCCATTCCGTTGTAGTGAAGCGATTACTAATCATATCGGAATCAAGTCAACTTAAACAAGTAAACTTTAGTTATAGTTGTCTATGATCGACAACGTGCTCCAAGTCGTCCATAACCGCGACACGGCTTCTAAAAGATTAAACCTGAGGGTGCACCAAAGTATCCATAGGCACTTGACCCTTTTGCGGATCGTTAACATACACCCATCGGTATGTCGGCGGGGCCTAAGTCACGACGTTCCCAGACCCAAAGCAAGCACGGGGGGCCACCCCACCGAGTCGACACCCGCAACGGAGTCGACCGGTCTCCGAGACGGACTCAGGGTTTGCGTCAGTGGCAGTATGCGACAGTATGCCCCCAAATGGGGACTGCCCATACCGCTAAATCACTCCGCTTCCTAAACAGTACAGTGCACAGTACCTCGCACAATTTAAATAAAGCAGTAAAGCATGGCATAAGTACAGGATAGTAAAACACCTCAAACTAGTTGTGGCCCCCAGTACAATACTTTGAAATCAGGTAATTATCAATGGGGGGCCCATATCTCCCCACCTGTGGTTAGCGCGCTCGATCTCGGAACAGGTGTCAAGAACTCGGGTCCTACGGGACACAAGTGGGCGGTCGGAAACCAAAACTTACCTATCACCCACCGATGCCTCTGCTTAATTCAATTTTAGTTGTTAAACAGGAATTAAAGTGAACAATAAGTAAATCCATGATCATCTCCAACATCAACATGCGGCAATTCCTCCAACAATTGTGGTACTTGACGACAAGCAAAACACTTGAGCAAGCGACTACGACACGCGGGTCCAACTATCTACCAAACAACAGGTAATAGGATGTGTCCAAGGCTATATATGGCTGCAAGGGATATCACGGTGCGAAACTAGAGCAACGCAACACGGATAGCGATAGATCAACAGAGGGAAGAAGTAAATACTATAAAAGTAAGATAGGTAGAAAGGGAGATGCTCTTTGAAAACATTGTCGAAGGGTTCAACCGAAGATCGGGACGAAGCTCACATCAACTCAACGGCCTTATCCGCGAAGAAGCAAAACACTAGAAGAAACACCGGATGCAATATTTAATACAACGGCAGAAGATCGGCATGATGCATGCATGATGCATGGCATGGCAAAGGTGCGATGCAATTAGGTCATATTAAGGGGAACCGGGGTCCCGACAATTAATTAGGTGGTTCATGTTGTTTAGATTCCCCGCAATTTAAATGTTGTTTTAACAAGGCAAAAAGAGTTACCGGTTCGCTACACAAATTTAAATGAGGCCAATATAAGGCTAGATTTGCCCGCATATGGGCCCCATATTTAATCAAGAGGTGAATCGGCATAAGGCCCCCAAACCACATGATATGGATGCAAGATGACAATTAAATATGCAACAAGTTGTTATTATGTTATAAAATAGGGTTCTCGGATAAGGGTCACACTTTAGGGTTCTCGACGATCTTGAAGGTTCCGGGGTTCGGGGCCGGTCTCGGTCGTGGTCTAGGTTCACGGATCGGGGTTCGGGGTTCGGCGGAAGCGTTCTCGGATTCCGGGGTAGTTCTTGTTGCGTCCGTGTCTTCGGTTCATGTTGTCGGTCTTGTCGTTACGACGATCTTGGCGTTTCGGGAGGGAGGACTTGGCGTCCGGGAAGGAGTACTTGTGCAGCGTCGGCCGGATTCGCCTGGTCGGTGCCGTTCTTGTCGTATTCGCGGTCTTGGTCCGGTGAAGTACTCGGCGCCCTTTTGTTCCATGTCGACGATCAGGCGTTTGGGGAGACCTCGGTGTACCACGTCGGTATCCTTATCGTCCGATGCAACGGTCTTGAGGTTCGCCATCGGATCCGTGAAGGAGGCTCGAGGCTTCGGTCAGGTCGCCGTCGAACTCGCGGATCGTGGTCTTGATTCCGTGAGGAGAGCTTGTAGTTCGGGATCTTGGTCTCGATCGCCGGAATCCGTGAAGGAGGCTCGGCGTCCGGTGGAACTCTTGGCGTAGATCTTGAGCAGCGATGCGGATGCGCAAACACGGCTCGCAGAACTTGAACGGCGATGACTGCGAAGCACGAAACGGGCGTCCTCGAGGACGGTCTCCGCCAGACGGCCGAGCGAGGCGGGACCGAGGAGAAGCGAGGCTACCGCTGAGGCAGAGCAGACGCCGCGAGAGCTGGGCGGCCGGCTTCGCGGACAGTGGGCCAGCGTCGCCGAGGTCGAGGCGGTGGCGGAGGGAGGCGGTGGCGAGGCGAGGTGAGCGGGCGTCGGTGGCGGGGACGGTGGCGAAGCGTGGCGCGCGGCTGGACGGAGGCGCGGCGTGTGAGGCTTCCTTGGGCGGAGGCCGACGGCAGGCAAGCGGCGGGGGGCGGAGAAGTGGAGGTGAGGCGTGAGGAGGCTTGGGAGGCGGGCGCGCGCCACGCCCGGGAGGGCAGTGAGGAGGAGGAAGCAGGGCTGCGTGCGGGAAGAGGTCCGGGGAGAGAGGCAGGGAGCGGGGAGGGGCTGCCGCGCGCGAGGTAGGGGACGGGTGGACGCGCGGTAGGTGGGGGGACAGGGTGGGTCCCGCGTGGGGACGCGGTGGGGGTGTGGTGTGCGCGTGGTGTGCGTGCTGTGAGTGTGTGGAACAGGGTGGGGATTGAGGAGAGAGGGAGAGAGATAGAGAGGGGTGAGGTGGCAGGTGGGGAGTGGTGGAGACTAGGGAAAAGGTGAGGTGGCGGGATCCGATTGGGTGGGGTGATGTGGAGGGGGAGAGAGGGTAGATTAGTTGGTAGGTTTAGGATTTTTTTTGTTGGGGGTGTCCAGGTGGACCGTTTATATTTTCCTGGGGTGGTCGATCGGGTCAATCGGCCCGTTCGACTGCCCCTAAAAATAATTTAATGTTTTATTTATTTTCAAATAACTTTTGTAACTAGTTTTAGACAAATAAAATATCCGGAACATCCGGGAGTTTGGCGTTTGAATAATAGTCAGCCGTTTCGAGAAAACAAAATAGGTTTTTAAAATAGTTTTGAACAACAACACATGAGGATGACGATGCAATGCACAAATTCAACGCGATTTTCTAGTAGTGGTTTTGCCGGATGCCACAATTCGACACCACTAACAATGGATCTCGCCCTCGAGATCCGCCTCATGGTACCGAAGGAAGGCCATGATCTGAATCTTCGCCGTGTAGATCCTCGCGACACCACTAACAAGAGGTCGTTGTCCGTGACCTTCGAGAGAACACTCCGGGATCAAAAGGTCGAAGGTAGGGGTATCAACAAATAAAGCCACCTCTAGCTTCGATGGGAAAAGGGAATCAATGCATTCTCATTCACTTCAATGTACGCGAGCAAATAGAGTGAGTAGTCGGCATGGGGGCCAATCCATCACGCACCCAAACTATTACTCTGCACAATCAGTCGAAAAGAGTGCAACCATTCTCGGAATCAGACTGAAGATCTCGACAAGCGAGGTTCGGAATCAAAGGAGTGATGAGACTACGCCGGATCGCATAGATGATGTCGTGCGTCGGAAAACACCGGAAGGCACAAACAATGAACAAAGAATGGTAACACCGTGAGCGGATTCATCGGCGGTGGAACCGGATGGTGGAACACCGTTATCAGAGGAGGAAGCGAAACCCTGAAGGTACGACGGAAACCCAACCACGAGAAATCCTGGACTCGAAGAAAAGACGAGAGCGGATTCAAAGCGCGTAGAGGTAAGAGGAGAACAGCAGAGGGGTAATGAGTAAAATCAGACCTAATCAGAACTATCCAACCGATTTTCAAAAATAGTTTTGACACTCTACTTCGGCCGTTAGCTAGGTTATCCTACATTTGGACTTGTAGGGGTATCATGGCCGAGCTCGATACCACTCAGTAACACCCTCAGAATCGGCCCTATGCAAGTTTTAGCGAAACTCGCCAAACCCGCATAGAACGATTGAAGGTTCCACCAGCACTTTCGCGGGTGGAAAGCAAAGTAATAACATTACACAACAGTCCTCGATGGGACCCACAGAGCAGATATATATACAGCGACTCAAAGAGTCAAGAATACAAATGTACGTACAAAGATCCAAATCACCTTGAAAGCGATGGGCGTCCGACTACGGACAAGATGCAAATAGGGCTAAGAGCCACGAAGAATAACCATTGGCGTCCATAACCCTGCCGGGCCAAGCCGGAAGGTAACCACCTTCTTGGCGTCGATCTCAAAACCTGCTTAACAAAGGGGCGACAAAGGGCAAAGGAAAAAGAAGGAGCGTCGATCGAGGCCAAGACACGGCGAGGCTAGAATGGCGGTCCTCGCCTACATAGGTATGGTGGATGGCGGCGGCAAGCATGCACTAAACAACCTATAAAGACTCGATACAATGGCGGCTATCGAGAGGGTAAGAAAGACCTATTCGGACCCAACCTGATACTAGCATCAAACAAACCCATCTGGCGTTTCCCCTCGAGACCAAACGAGGAAGTCAACCGAGAACTCACACGGTTGGCGCTTTTACTTATTCATTGTCGTTGCAGCAATTACTAGTCGGTTTAGATAATCGTTCGATAAAGTAAGCGGTGGGCATTTTAGTTAATCATTCCGTTTTACTCGCAACACTTACTAGTCAAATACAAATAGCATTTGACAACCCCAAATCCAGCAGTTGTTGGTACTTTTACTTAGCCATTCCGTTGTAGTGAAGCGATTACTAATCATATCGGAATCAAGTCAACTTAAAACGATAAACTTTAGTTATAGTTGTCTATGATCGAACATGCTCCAAGTCGTCCATAACGCGGACACGGCTTCCGAAAAGATTAAACCTGCAGGTGCACCAAAGTATCCACAGCACTTGACCCTTTTGCGGATCGGTTAACATACACCCATCGGTATGTCGGCGGCCTAAGTCACGACGTTCCTGCACTAAAGCAAGCACGGGGCCACCCCGAGTCGACACCATAGCAGAACGAGTCGGCCGGTCTCGAGACGGACTCGGGTTTGCGTCGCTGGCGATGCGACAAGATGCCCCCAAACGGGACTGCCCATACCGCAAATCACTCCGCTTCCTAACAAGACAAAGGTGCGATACCTGCACAATTTAAATAAAGCAGTAAAGCATGACATAAGTACAGGATAGTAAAACACCTCAAACTAGTTGTGGCCCCCAGTACAATACTTTGAAATCAGGTAATTATCAATGGGGGGCCCATATCTCCCCATTGTGGTTAGCGACTCGATCTCGGAACAGTGTCAAGAACTCGGTCCACGGGACACAAGTGGGCGATCGGAAACCAAAACTTACCTATCACCCACCGATGCCTCGCTTAATTCAATTTTAGTTGTTAAACAGGAATTAAAGTGAACAATAAGTAAATCCATGATCATCTCCAACATCAACATGCAATTCCTCCAACAATTGTGGTACTTGACAAGCAAAACACTTGAGCAAGCGATCACGACACGCGGGTCCAACTATCTACCAAACAAGGTAATAGGATGTGTCCAAGGCTATATATGGCTGCAAGGGATATCACGGAAACTGAAACTAGAGCAACGCAGATATAGCAGAGATCAACAGGAGGGAAGTAAATACTATAAAAGTAAGATAGGTAGAAAGGGGAGATGCTCACTGAAAACATTGTCGAAGGGTTCAACCAAGATCGGGACGAAGCTCACATCAACTCAACGGCCTTATCCGAAGAAGCAAAACACTAGAAGAAACACCGGATGCAATATTTAATACAACGCAGAAGATCGGCATGATGCATGCATGATGCATGGCATGGCAAAGGTGCGATGCAATTAGGTCATATTAAGGGGACCGGGGTCCCGACAATTAATTAGGTGGTTCATGTTGTTTAGATTCCCCGCAATTTAAATGTTGTTTTAACAAGGCAAAAAGAGTTACCGGTTCGCTACACTAATTTAAATGAGGCCAATATAAGGCTAGATTTGCCCGCATATGGGCCCCATATTTAATCAAGAGGTGAATCGGCATAAGGCCCCCAAACCACATGATATGGATGCAAGATGACAATTAAATATGCAACAAGTTGTTATTATGTTATAAAATAGGGTTCTCGGATAAGGGTCACACTTTAGGGTTCTCGACGATCTTGGAGGTTCCGGGGTTCGGGGCCGGTCTCGGGGTCCAGGGTCTAGGGTTCGACGGATCTGGGGTTCGGGGTTCGGCGGAAGCGTTCTCGGATTCCGGGGTAGTTCTTGTTGCGTCCGTGTCTTCGGTTCATGTTGTCGGTCTTGTCGTTACGACGATCTTGGCGTTTCGGGAGGGAGGACTTGGCGTCCGGAAGGAGTACTTGGTCCGCGTCGGCGTGGATTCGCCTTCGGGTCGGTGCCGTTCTTGTCGTATTCGCGGTCTTCAGGTCCGGGGTGAAGTACTCGGCGCCCTTTTGTTCCATGTCGACGATCAGGGCGTTCAGGGGGAGACCTCGGTGTACCACATCGGTATCCTTATCGTCCGGCACGAAACGGTTCGTGGTTCGCCATCGGATCCGTGAAGGAGGCTCGAGGGCTTCCCGGTCGCCGTCGAACTCCGCGGATCAGGGTCTTCGGATTTCGTGAGGGAGAGCATGTAGTTCCGGGATCTTCGGGTCTCGATCATCGGAATCCGTGAAGGAGGCTCGACGTCCGGGGTGGAACTCTTGGCGTAGATCTTCAGGCAGCAGTGCGGATGCGCAAACACGGCTCGCAGAACTTGAACCGGCGATGACCTGCGAAGCACAGAACGGGCGTCCTCGAGGACGCGGTCTCCTGCCGCGGACGGCCGAGCGAGGTGGGACCGAGGAGAAGCAGAGGGCTACCGCGGGGCGAGGCGACGCCGGCGAGGAGCGGGCGGGCCGGCCATGGGCAGTGGAGCGAGCGGGCGTCGCCAGGGTCGAGGAGGGCGGAGGGGAGGCTGGTGGCGAGGCGAGGTGAGCGGGCGTCGGTGGCGGCGGACGGTGGCGGGCGCGGGCGCTGGCATGAGAGAGGCGGCGCGCCGAGGCTGGCGGCGCAGGCGAGCAGCGGGGCGGGCGGAGGCCGACGGGCAAGGGCGGCGAGCGCGGGGCAGAGAGGTGAGGCGGCCGGTGAGGGGAGAGGCTTGGGAGGCGGCGGCAGCCACGCGGGAAGGGGCAGTGAGGAGGAGGGGGCTGCAAGGGAAGAGGTCCGGGGAGAGAGGCAGGGAGCGGGAGGGCTGCCACAGGTGGGGGGACGGGTGGACGCTGTAGGTGGGGGACAGGTGGGTCCGTGGGGACGCGGTGGGGGTGTGGTGTCTTGGCGTGGCTGTGAGTGTGTGGAACAGGGTGGGGATTGAGGAGAGAGAGAGAGAGAGAGGGTGAGGTGGCGGTGGGGAGTGGTGGAGACTAGGGAAAAGGTGAGGTGGCGGGATCCGATTGGGTGGGGTGATGTGGGGGAGAGAGGTAGATTAGTTGGTAGGTTTAGGATTTTTTGTTGGGGTGTCGGTGGACCGTTTATATTTTCCTGGGGTGGTCGATCGGGTCAATCGGCCCGTTCGACTGCCCCTAAAAATAATTTAATGTTTTATTTATTTTCAAATAACTTTTGTAACTAGTTTTAGACAAATAAAATATCCGGAACATCCGGGAGTTTGGCGTTTGAATAATAGTCGGGCCGTTTCAGAAAACAAAAATAGGTTTTTCTGAAATAGTTTTAGACAACAACACATGAGGATGACGATGCAATGCACAAATTCAACGCGATTTTCTAGTAGTGGTTTTGCGGGATGCCACAGCGCCTGAGTCCACTTCCATGGCGGAAAGGCCAGATGCTTCTTTAGCTTGAGAGCTTGTCGAAGCGGACGAAGGCTGGACGATGGGAGTGACAGGGGCGATGGCGGGAGATACGTTGCGATGCAGCATATCCTTTATGGTTCTAGAAGCCCCCAAAGTTTTGGAGGTCTTCTTCAAGCTGGTTGTGGCTTTCTTTCTGAAACGTGCAAAATGCATAAGTATAGGAATAAGACAGACAAATGGACAATGTCGGAGGGAAAGTAGCTTACACAAGAGGGGGTGATTTAGCCAAGGGGATCCTAGTAACCTTTCTTTTCTCCGCCTCCAGGGCGGCGGTAGTCTTTTTGGAGGCTCCACCCTCCGTCTTCTTCTTTTTGCCTCTGTCGGCAGCGTCAGAGGAGGAGCTCTTCCACTTTCACGCCAACAGAGCATTGTCGTCGGACACGACGGTGACTTCCTTCATCTTTGGATCATAGATTTGAGGAGCCATGCTGTCCTCATCTATGTCGTTGAGATGTTAAGTGAAGAACCCCCGTGTTAGATGAGATGGTAATGTCTAGACGGAAGAACTGGAGTATATGTCATACACGGAAAATAAACAGTTACCTTTGGGCACTTGCTCTCTATGAACATGTCGTAGGTGATGGTGAAGCCACACTTCCTATCCCTCACCTTGACGATGTCCTTGAGGCGAAGCTTGACGGAGTCGCTCGAGAAATTGTCCTCGGAGATGCGGAGGCTATCCCTTCTATCGTTGGAATACTCGTGCATCAGCTTCAAGTGGTGCTGTAGAGGCTGGATCTGCCTAATGAACCAGCACATGGCCAGGTCCAATCCGGTTAGACCCGTCTCTATGAACCACTCTATCCGCCTTATAGCGCGGGAAGCTTCGATGTCAGAGGGAAGGGAGTCCTGGGATCTCCATGTCGAGGCTTCGGCGGCTGCTCCATCGACAAAGTCCGGGTACGTGACTTCTCGGCTAGACAAAGGGATATCTGGGCCGTAGAAGTACGTTCGCTGCCAATTCTTGCAGGATTCATGGCCGACGATGTCGGGGAAGCGCCGGCCATGCCGGATCTTAAAACTAATGGTTCCACAATTTCTAAGCTCATCCTTGCCATCTCCAGCTTCGCGCTTGACGGTAAAGAAGTATATAAAGAGGTATAGCCTAGGCCTAATCCCTAAATAACCCTCGCAAAGCACTACGTAGTTGCTGAGCGCCAAGATGCTATTGGGGGAGAGGTTCTATGGCTGTACTCTGTAATGATTCAGGATAGCAAGGAAAAAGTTGGTGATGGGCAGGGAGACGCCGCGTACCATCTGCGCTTTGAGGTACACCTTTTCTCTGGCTTGGAGAGAAGGTGTGACCTCGCCGGCCGGCGCCGCCCGCCAGGTGAGCCCCTCCGCCGCGGGGAGGTAGCCTTCGTTGATCAGTTCTTTGATGTCACGGTCCGTGATATCCGAACCGCGCCAATCGCCCTTGTGCGAGTCGTACTCCTCCTCCAGCAGCTCCAGCGCCGCTGGATTATGGTCGCCGCCGGTGGCCTAGACCACCGCAGAACTGGGGATGACCAGGCCCTCTAGGGGCACGACGACGGAGCTCGCCGGCTTCACCGCGGCTTCGCCTGACACCGCCATCGAAGGGAAGGAGCTGCTGCTAGCCATTGGGTGTGTTCGACGGTGACTGGGAAATATTGGAGAGCTAGGGTTTTTCGCACGTTGCACGGAGAGCTCGAGGAGGCGCTCGTCTAACATCCCAAAAATACTAAACTTAGATCATCAAATTTCTAATCATCAAAATTAGGGTTAACAAAAAAATTTCTAAATAAACTCATGAATGCATGTATATGTGTATGCATGGACTTTGAATTTCTTTAAAAACCACCTTGTTTGTGTGATCCATTGCTTGTAAAATGTTTCTTAGGTGAAATGAACATCATCTAAAACATTTCCCACACTTTTCCTAAAGACAAGTAAATCAAAACACATATATGAAGTGAATGGTCATTTTGACCAATTTAACTCCCATGCCTACTTTGGCTGTCTCAAACTTTCAAAACCTAACAGAAAATTTTCTGGATCTTTGCACCCCTTGAATGTACTCATAACAAGGTATCAAGGCCCACTTTGTGATCATCCAAAAACTTTCAAATACATAGTTTAAATGACAATTCAAAATTGAATCTTCTTCATATGGGAAGATCCCACTTTTTCAAAAACCACTCAAACAAGCTCAATTTTGAAAACCCAAGCATCTGCAGACTCACCAGCACCAATCTAGCAAACCCACCAAAATTCATTTCAAAATTCAAAACTTGATCTCATGCGGCCATTTCATCAAACAGGTTGCAGACACAAATCAAACAAACATCAAACACTATTGTGAGCAATGATTCTTGTCTAACTGGTTCCCCATTTAGCTCACACACAACCTAGTAGATCATCTAGAAAGATTAGCCAGGCACTAGCACCACTGTGATCTTGCCATTGTCATCAATGGTGAATAGCCGAGCACCCTCTTGCCACCCCATTTAGTCGACAACAAGCTAGGAGCAGCAGCAAGCCTAGCCAGCATGTCTAGGAGGCAGCCCACCGCCCACCGCCACTCACTGTCCCAGCCGCGAGCGTTGCCAAGACCTGGACCACACGCACAAGCCGCGCACAGACCATGCCGAGCATGCGCCAGAGCTCCACCCTCGACCAGCGTCCACAGACCGCGCGCCGCCCTCACCGCGTGCATACACGATCCCCACCGACCCAGGAGACCGCCAGACACCCCCGTTTGCCGCCCCGTGCCATACAACCACCGCGCTGGCCGAAGACGCCGCCAAGGCAGAGCACCGGCCATTCCAGACCAAACCAAAACGCCCCAAGCATAGCAACCATGTCGTTTAGCATCGCCATGAGACACAACACCGTCCCCTACCCTTGACCATGCCATTAGTCACTGTAACGCCGCTCGACGAGCTCACTGCGGCGCCTGACGGCCCCTCGCCGACTATAAATAGAGGCCACCCCCGCACGATTTCTTCACACCATCTCACTCCCCTCTCCTCACTGACCGTGCCACACCATTCTTAGAGAAAGGCGAGCACCACCTCACCGGAATTTCACCGGAGCCCGCCGCCTCTGGAGAAGAAGGGAGCCAGCGATTGGAGCCGCCCCAGGAGAAGCCACCGGTACCAGGAGGGTCGCCGTCGTCGACTTCGTCGTTCGCCCGCCTCACCGACCCTCGCCTGCACTCGGTGAGCCCCCAAAGACCCTCACTGGCCGCGCTTAGGTTTGCTCGTTCCGGAGTTGTCTCGCCGACGATGACCCCCAGTTGGATTAGAACTAGATCAAAAGATCCACGTTGCCCCATACCCGCCCAGCCCGTGTCACCGAGTGGGGACACCCACTTAAGCAGCTGGAGCATTGCGCTTAGCAGGCCGGCCCGTTAGAATTTCCCGCGCAGCCCAGCGATTTAAATTAAACCTTTTTCTTTTTAAATTCAAACACACTTCTGTACTCAACTTCAAAAATCAACCCAGATAGATTCAGTGCACCAATTTGGATGAAACCAATTTTGTTGGAAAGGTCTGTGAATGCTGAATCCAAGCCCATTGGATTCAAGTCATTTGGATCTGTAGATCTCCCATAGTAAAAATAACAAGGCAGAAGCTTTTCTGCATTCAAACATTTTTCAAATTTAAACCATAATAGCTTTTGAGTTGTTTCCAACTCTCAAAAATCACATTTAACCATACCTTTCAGATTATATAAAAATATATATGTTCACTTGCAGAAATAATGTTCAAGTAATAAAAGAATGCTACATAAGCATTTCTAGCCACTTTAATTAATTAAAATAAAAGGGTAAAACCTTATTAAATCGTGACACCACTTTAAATCACATTCCCATGGACTACAATATGTGGTGATGACATGTGTCAACATGATCCCATGTTTGGTTTGGAGAATATTAAATCTTAAGTAGTTTTTCAATGAGTAGAAATTACTTTTCTAAAAATAAAAAGAATCAAATCAAGCCTTAACCTTGTAATGTTAGAGATGATGCTAGATCATCTATAGGACCCTTGTGTGTGATGATTGCAAGTAGTTAAGTATTGTTTGGTGATTGTGTACCTCGTATTCATTCATAGACGCTAGTACCGACCAAGGATACGAGGAGGAAGGAGGATACTATGAAGAGGAAGCCGAGGAGAACTTCAACCACTGCTCTGCACAAGGCAAGCTAACACTTGAAAGATACTATACCTATGCAATCCTTACTAATCAAGTTGACCTATGCAAGCTAACCCTTGCCAGATACCCTACTGATGCAACAAACCCCCACTTATTACTATGCCTTAAGCATATGTGATCATACCCATTTGATAAACCAATCCTAGTTTTATGTGCAAGCTCCTCACTTTAGTTTCTTTATCAAAGCTTACTTAGAGTGTACTTAAGTGACTAGTAGATTTTGGAAAGATGCTGAAGGTTGCATAAAGAGCATAAAATTTGGCCTAAGCTAGGAACCTTGATATCATCCTAAGATATAAGGTTGGACTTAGTGAAAATCCACTAGTTACCACCCCTCATTAGCACTACCCCCACCTGTAGATGCTAGTGCTAAGCATAAAACTTGATCAAATTTTAGATGGGAATACTTGGTGGAAAAATGGTTACGAAAACCTTGGAATGATGGATCATTCTATTGAAATATTTTGGACATGTGTTTCCAAACACTTGATGATTTTGGTGATGAAAATGTTGAGGCATGAGCCTTAGCCCTTTATAAAACTGATGGTTGTCTGGATGCGATACCATTCCAATTTTTGCGTACAACCACAATACCCGAATATTGGGTAGGGCTTGACTGGAAACTTATATACCTTAGTATTAGTTCCCTCATGGCCAAGGTCTGAGATGAGGCTACCTTGTGAAGATTGTCCACCTATGCAGTACCCAATATGACAGATGGTCATGGTTGGGAGGCCAAACTCACAGGAGAGGTGCTTATACTAGGGCGTGTAACTGAAAGGTTAGGATTGATTATCCGCATACTGAGTATGGTGAATTTAGGATTTATTCCTGACGGATGTGTCGAATGTTGTGGTGAAAGTGTACAATCTCTGCAGAGTGTCAAACTATTAGAATATCCGCGTCCGCGGTTATGGACAGTTGGAGTGGCCATACTGTTCCCCCGTCAGACTTTTCAAAATGACTTGTGAAATGAATTGAGACTTTGACTTGACCACAACAGAGTTGTGACCTGAATTACAAGATCCCACTTAGGAGTTATAAAATTGTGACTAGCCTTGGAAATTAGTAGAGATAAACCTGGCTTTTTGCAAAACAACTCTAGAGCCTAGTGTCCTATTATCCAAAAACCCCTTACTTGTTAGTATTAGTTTGCTAGTACTTAAAGAGTACTCATGGCTTTGTCCCTGGCTATTCCCATGGCCAGACTATGAAGAGGAGTACCTGGAAGATGAACCCCAGGAAGGTTACGACAACTAGGATCATCTCCCATCGTCAGCATTGCCTGTGACCCCGAAGATGGAGCTTCGCCTACGCTACCGTTATTATTACGTATTCTGCTGCTTGATGTTGTATTAAGAACTGGATCATGAGATCCCCATTTGTGTAAGAACTTATGTACCGTTTGTAATGGATGAAGTACTATGGTATCCAATTCTGTTATGTCTTGCAAAAATGGTAATCCTGGGATTGCGATGTATGGCATAACAGGCATCTAGGATTGAAAAATCCGGGTGTTGACAGCTCGCTGGAGGAAGAAGACGATGCAGGGGAGAATGAGGTGAAAAAGTAATTTTTCCACCGTAGTTACTATTTATGGTCTCAGGCATCAAGGTCCGTGCAGCTTGATCGAATGGTTGCCGCGTAGATGATGTGTGCGGAGACGTGCGTGGAAATTTCGCCACGTACCAACCATCGCCGCCAACAGTTCGTATTGCCCGCGCGGGAAAAGTGGACATGATTGCGTTCTCTGCATGTGTGAGTTACTAGGCGTTGCTGACCTATGTCTACGTCGCCCTAGCTATCATAGGCAGATGAACCATCACATCGGAAGATTCCGGCATGGACGGATCCAGTCCGGCTACAGAAGAGTACGATAGAAGATTCGGCAATTCTCCGACTTACAAGTTGAAGATGGAGAAAACCTTGTAGGGTTCTTTGGGATGAATACAAGATGTTGCTTGACAATTTGCCGACATTCATCTAGACGGAGCATTTAACCTAAAGAGGCAAGACGACGCAAGATCTCGGAGTTCTCCGGGGGATGCTGTTGGGGATATGCTATATGGGTATCCTCATAGCATGTCTCTTATCCAGATAACCCGGGTGTCCCACAGTTGGTAGCATGGCCCATGGCCTACTGGGCGGCCCAGTTAGATGGATCCAGAAGGGAGGCCCATTCTGGATAAAGGAAGGCTTCGAAGGAGTCACCGACGTACTCGGAGCCTTGGAGTACAAGACACGCTAGACTAGTAATAGACGGTGTAGGACTCTGTACCCTGTCCGGCTAGGACTTTTCCATGTAACCCTAGGACCTGGCGACTATATAAGTCGGGCCTATGGGAGCCTTTAGGGCACAATCTCAGACAACTTCACATAACCTCGCATAGCAGAACAATCTCTGTAACTCGACGTATTGCCATTATAGTGATTTATAGCAGGAGTAGGATTCCGCCACCGTTGTGGGATCTGAACCTGGGTAAGCTGTGTTACCTCGTACCCGTCAACCTTCCGCCTTCCCCCATGTCTCTAAACATGCACTGTGAGGACCCCTCCATGGCGTACTTGTCGGCAATACCACGACAAAAACTTTCCGTATTGAACACCTATGGCTTTCCGATGTTCCATATACGCGATTGCAATGGTTAACATAATCTCCGAATCTGATACTTTCATGTCCGTGTGTATTTGCATGTATTTGCGTCTTCACGCATCACTCATTCTCTAATGAGATGGAATTGTATAAATTTGGTCTTTTGGTGAGACCTTTAGTTCCTCGGGGTTAAATCATGTTGATACTATTGTTGTACAATATATCTTTAGTGTTAGCCCGTTGTGAACCACACCTTAGTTTGATAACAAACTACTTGACACAAATGCCCTCCTTTGCTGCTACTATAGCAGTCATATACTTAGCCTTTTGTTGTAGTATCCATCATAATGTTTTAACTTTGGAATTCATCCAAATCCATCATGGAAACTCCTTTACATTTCATTGTGCCGTCCATAGTTTAAATTGAGATAAACTTAATTTGTATCTTGTGAAAAAACTAGTATCATTTTTCAATCAGCTATTTGTCTCTTATACAAATGGAATATATTCTTAATTCTTCCAAAAGATTATAAGAATATCCTTACTATCGTCCAATGATCATTTTATGATTCATTCTGGTATATGCTAATAGAACTTAGAGCATAGGACATTTCTGGATGTGTACATATCATGGTATGATTGATCAATACATTCTTGTGATTTCACTCATCAAGTGTCAAAGCACTTGAATCTTGTTTCACTTATCAAGTGTCGATACACTTGAATCTTGATTCAATTATTTTCCATGCGACAAGATCCTTTTCTCGTCGTTTCTATATTGAACCCCTTCAATATCTCATATATGTATGTTTGGCACAACCATATTAGCGTCACGGTCTATCCATGTAGACATTCATGCTAAATATTCGGGTTTTGCCTAAGTCTTTCATCGAAATTAAATTCTTAACCTTTCTCAATAAAAGATACATCATTTACAATCAACAAGATGTACTCCACATAATGTATTAGAAATGTGTCTTAGCTCTCCCACTTAATTTCTTGCAAATGCAAGCATCTTCATGTCTCCTGATGAAAACTCCTTTAACAGTTTCATCACAGTGAAGATTCCAACTCCGTGATGCTTACTTCAACCATTGAAGTTTGCATGCCCTTTTTAGCATCCTTTGAATTAACAAAACCCTTTGGATCGTGTCGTGTACACGTCCTAGGTAACCATTCTATTAGAAGAACTTTCTTTTGTTTATTCAACTACCATATACCAAATTATATGTAGTAGTTGCTATGTTAATCTGTCCAGACTAAATATCGCTATGAAAGATCCAATCTTGTCATAGTCAACTGCTTAAACATTGTCATAAAATACTTTACAACTATTGCTAACTACTTAGCGATTAAGTAAAGCTATTACATGGCATATAAGAAGTTGACACACAGGTCATACACAATTATAAAGACAACCATATGGCTCCTGCCGGTTGTGTACTCATCGACATGCAAGTCGTGAAACATTGCAAAACATGGTCATCGCATACAACATACACATCACATCTTGGGCCATACCATATCACAGAAAACACTCCCTGCAAAAATAAGTTAGACGCCTCTACTTTGTTGTTGCATGTTTTACGTGGCTTATGGGAGTAGCAAGCTAAGAACGATTCTTACCTACGGAAAGCCACAACGTTGATATTATGGTTGCCAAACTCCGGTATAAATCCCATGACAACTATAGTGAGAGAAACAGGCATCCACCAGCCACATGTGTGGAACAAGCCACACGTCAAGTGCGGAGCCGGTCTCGTGAACGACGTCGCGTAAGGTTGGCCTGGACCGCTTCGATCTCACTATCCCGCGTCATAAGAAGTACACAAACAAGAGGCTTGCAATAGAAAACATCAACGCCCGCAACAACCATATTGCGTTCTACTCGTGAAACACATCTACGCATAGATCTAGCTCTGATACCACTGAAGGGTTTTGTAGCATAGTAAATCAAAATTTTCTACGGATACGAACGGGGAAAGCCAAGATCTAATCTAGGAGATGCAAAAAACGAGGGGGAATAGATGATATCTTCATACCCTTGAAGATTCGCACAGCGGAACGTTCAACGGAACGTGGGTGATGTAGTCGTACTCGCTTCTCCTCCTCGCGATCCGATCCGATCTAACACCGCAAGTGGCGATGCCTCCGAGAGATGCACACGTGCGGCACCTCGATGTATCCTCCTTCCTCGGTCCAGCAAGTATGGTGGAGAGACGGATTGGATCTACAACAAGACGGTGCGGTGCAAGTGGTGGAGAGTTTCTGCAGCAGGGCTTCGCCTACGTGCAGTCGGGAGGGAGAGAGAGAGGAGGGCAGCAGGGCGGCTAGGGCTTGAGGAGGAGGTGTAGGAGGGGGTGCGCCCCCAGCCCTCTTTATATAGAGGGGTGGGCGTCCAGCCCTTGCCCCTCCCCCAAACCCTAGGGCCGGCGGCCAAGGAGGGAGGAGTGGGGGGCAAGTTTCCCCCTTCTAGAAGCTCTCCTAGGGTTTTGCCCAAGGTTGGCCGGCTATGCCCTATGGGGCCTTGTGACCCTGGCCCAATGCGGCCAGGGCACTCCCTCATAGGCCCATGCCCCCTCCCGGCAGGTGGGGCCACGTTGGTCCCCCTCCGGAAGGTTCTAGAAGGTTCCGGTACAATACCGATTAACCCGAAACAATTCCGAACTCCAAAAACTGCATTGCCTTATATGAATCTTATTCTCCGGACCATTCCGGAACCTATCGTGACGTCCCGGATCCCATCCGAGACTCCGAACAAAAACTCATAAACCAATTATCCAATCTATCCTAGCGTCGAGGCACGTTAAGTGTGTGACCCTTCAGGTTCGAGAATATGCAGACATGATCTTCTATCAATAATCAACAACGGGGTATGGAAACCCATATTGACTCCCACACATTCATCGATGATCATATCGGATGAACCATGATGCCAGGATTCAATCAATCCCATATATGTATTCCCTACGTCTCGTGATATTTTACTTGCCCGAGATTTGATCGTCGGTACCGTCATACCTAGTTCAATCTCGTTCACAGCAAGTACTTTACTCGTTCCGTAATCCGATATCACTTTGTGATTAACTCCTTAACCACATGCTTGCAAGCGGTGTTGATATAGATTACCGAGTGGGCCTGAAGTATATATCTCTCCGACTTGGGAGGGACAAATCCCATCTCGATACATACAACCCAACAGGTACTTTCCGATTACCTGAGGGATACCTTTATGATCACCCTCTCATAGGATGACGTTTGATGACCTCAAAGCTTTCTTCCGATACCAGGGAGTTGTATTATCTCATGGTCTAAGGAATACAATATTTGACATAATAAAAGATTCGCAAAGATGAACACGATGACACGATCTAATTGCTTCGCTTAGTTTGGGTCTGTCCATCATATCATTCTCCCAATGATATGATCTCATTATTAATCGACAACTCATGTCTATGGTTAGGAAACCTTAACCATCATTAATCAATGAGCTAGTCCATAGAGGCATACTAGGTACACGGTGTTGTTCACAAACCACACAAGTATTAAAGTTTCCGCTTAATACAATTCTAGCATGGAATATAAACTTTATCATGAACAAGAATTATAATAATAACATCTTTATTATTGCCTCTAGGGCATAATTGCAACAGTAAAAGCGGTAGTCTCTAAAGCTTTAATCTTTTAAAACATAATGGCAGTTTTATAAATAACACCTTTGATCCAACCATGTCAAACAAGTTTTCATTACAAATCTCAAACACTCCATATTCCTATGGTGTTTCGGGAGATGTAAATCTAGGTGTTTTGCTAAACTTGCAACTCGAATAAATCCATTTATGATAAAATCATAAATTATTTATTTTCTTGTTACAATGATTTTCCACTTCATCTTGAAAGTCTTTGAACGTTTTCAAATATTTGATACATGGTTGAATTCCATCGCTTACGACTATACATAATGGACTACATACATCGATATGTATAAATTCCAATATTTTAGTCGTTCATTCTTCTTTGGTCTTTGAACAAAGTTTTAATTATCCCGAGGAAAGTCTCACAAGTGTCATTTGATCAAATAAAAGACTCCAAAAATCCATGAAAATGGAGTTTCTTCATGTTTTCTTTCCAATATAATTTAAATGGCAATGTCACTTCGTAAGTGACCTTCCAATCATTTGTCTTGCAACATTTTAGCATTAGTTTTATGGATGTGATTTATCCAACTAGATTTGTAAATCATCCATCTTATATGAAATGGTAATTATTTGAACAATCTTTGTTCTCATAATACCTGATTTAAATAACTATTATTAAAACAAATCTTGAAGGCAAGCTTGAATGTCAACGAGAAATACAAACATCGGTTTTTTGTTTTTGATGAACATCATCACATATTCTCTTGCTAGTTACTTAGGCCATTGTGGTTCATGAATTGCGTCGTTCTGTATGAAATTTCATACCAACCAATTCAGTATTCAATACCCAAGAACCACATTATTTAACAAGCAAATAATACAACCATAACATGTATATCATCTATATACCTAAACTGGATATTTCCTGTAGAGGTCCCAACCTTTAATAAGGTAGAGATACCTGTGTTTACAATGCTAGTCCCTAGATCAATAGCTAGCATCCACAGTTAAGATGTAATATCAAGAAACAAAGGTCATAATACAACTTTATAACCAGGAATAAAATAATTCATTACATCTTACATAGCTCATTTGGCTATCTCATTACAATGCATCAAAAATAACTATATAGCATGGAGTCCTTCATCTTCAAAGTGCCACATGCAATCATGTTGGTTGTAGACTTGTAATCCTAATCAACACACTTCACTAACATCAAACAAACCTGCAACATAATAATTTATAGCCACAAGGATCAATACATTTGAATTGTATTGGCAAGTGATACTATGGTAGAGTAGTGGTATCTATCATATATATGCATTTGGCTAAGTGGATATTAGGCTTGCTTTGCTCAAAATAGATTTTCCTTATCATTTGAAAACACTAAGTTTTTGTTTGTCAAAATCACCCAAGGCATCTACCAATAGACATTGGTGATCCTTTATCCCTTATTCAACCACAAGTTTTTAACTTAGAAATTGGGATGAGGAGATCCTTGATAGCTTCCATGTCTTGATGCTCAAATTGTCCATTGCCGGGGACACGGCTAAGTACTTAGATTTTACTCTCTCGAGAGGCGGCGCACTTTCCCCACAAGACTCGACATGCATCAAGACAAGATCTTTCAGAAGCCTTCCCTTAGACCAAAATGGACGCGCTCCAAACCTATCACCCCCTACCACCAACTGTCCATCTGGCTAAGTTATTGCAACCTATATGATCCAGGTAGATCCCATAATGCCAAGTGGCTGCACTTGAAGCTTCTCAACATTTGACATCTCAAATCTCTTTGTTCCTGGGTGCTTTCCACAAGTGAGATACACAAGGGCATGACATAAATATGTGTCCCTGTGTAACCACTCAACATAACCCATTCACACCATTCCACCCAGGTGATTCATTCACATAGTTGTTTTATTAAACAAAACACAAGTCTTTGACTTAGAAATATTTCATAGCATGAATACAATCCACCCTTGTTTTCTACTAGCTAAGATAAGCATGATAGTAGTGGGAACCTTAACTTAGAGAAAATTCTACTAAGGCTTCATCTACTAGGATTTCCCATGGCATAGTTAACACATAGAAAATTCCATGCAAGTCCTACTTAGAAATATCACTAATGCATAGTGAAAATAATAGGACAAAAGTATGAAGCACAACTTGCTTTTTTAGTAGAGAATATAGATTCACTCCTTGATCTTGCAATAGTCACGCTCTTCAAATTTCACTACAATTCAATCAAAGCACAATTTCAACTAGCATTCAAGCAATCCATCACATAAAATAATAAAAACAAAACAATGCATGGAAGCATGCAAAAGATTGTTTTATTTAAAAAGATTGTTTCTAATAGGTTATAAACATTATAAAACACCTATTGTTCATTTATAAATGTGGCAAAACCATTTGATATCAAGTAAGTGAAAATGGCCACTTTAAATCATTTTTATTTTGCTAGAGATGATTTAAATCAAAGTGATAATCTCTAGTGTTTGTCAAATATATTTTTAAACATAACATGTTAGTGTTTATGGTCAAAAGTGTTTTAAAACCATTCCATTCACAAAAGGTTTCACTTAAAATCATTTTTGAATCAAAGCAACAGTTTATTTTTCTAGAAATGCTTTTAATCAAAGTAATAATTCTCTAGGGTTTAATCAAATACATTTTTAAATCAAAAACTTTGTGTCTAGGGTCAGAGAGTTTAAATCAAACCATGTTCAAAAGGTTTTACTCAAAAAGCATTTTTAACCCATAATCGATATTTTTATTTAACTAGAAATGCTTCTATTCAAAGATTTATTCCCTAGTATCACAAAATACACTTATAAATCTACAAGTTGGTTTTTATGGTCAGTAGGTTCAAAACAAACCATTTACAAAAGATTTTACCCTAAAAACATTTTTAGAATAATTTTTATATTCAAAATATGCCTACACATGTTTCTGCAAAAACAATCATTTTTCCAAAATAAAAATACTAAACAAAGGGCATAGTTGGAAAGTATTCTTTTTGCTGATTTCAATGATATAAAGTTTGGAAATTTTGGACGTGTGGATCAAAAGTTATGGAATTTACAAATTCAAACAACTAATAGGATAGTTTTTGTTTTTAAATCGAAAAACAGGCCACACGTCATGTTCCTATTGGCTGAAAACGGTTCGTGTGGATCGATCACTGTGGTGCGTTGGATCTTAACTGAAATTGCACGGTCCAGATCTAGCATACCGGTTCGCTTAAGTGGATCTAACGTGTCCATCAGATCTTCATCCAACTGCTCACAACATGCTAACCCTAGATGGGCGGCGCTGGCGCGACGGTGAGCGGTGGAGCTCTCTGTCCGCGGCGGTTCCGACGCAATAGGAAGCAAGGGAGAAGGGAAAGATGCTCACCAGATTCGCCGTGGAGCGCTGATACTCAACGTGCTCTTGGGGAGGCATGGGCGCTCGGATATGTCGTCGATTGCTCGCCGTAGTTCCTTCTAGCGACGGGCGCTCACTGTTGACGATGGAGGCGATGCTACGGTGAGAGCAGGGGGCTTCGCCGGAGAAGTGGCATGCGACGACGGCATTCAGGTGTTATGCTTGCCGACGTTTTAGAGCGTGCACGAGCGAGCTGGTGCTATGGGAAGATGCGTAGGGAGGTGGGGATCACGCTCGTGTGTTAGAGGGGCAAAGCGGTGGATAGGCTCACCGGAATTCGCCGGAAAGCGTGTCGGGGCAGAGGGGGTTTGAGGTCGAAATTCGGGCAGCCTAGTGGCTCTCTAACGACAGGGTGTGAGGGGAAAGGGAGAGGGGGAGGAGGCGATTAGTAGGGCACGGTCGCAGGAAAGAATTATGGCAGCGTTTAAGCGAATTTACGCGAGGTTTCAACAACAGAAACGGCCGGGGAGGAATGAGGGGCGTGGTCGCCGCGGGGTTGAATACGATGACTTGGCAGTGGGACCTGGTGGTCAGCGAAAGAGAGAGAGGGTGCGGTGGGGTCAACAAATCAGTGACTGTGCGTGTGTGTCCGTGAGTGAAAGAAAACGTTTCGGGGAGGGCAGAGAGGTGGGCTAGCTGGGTTAGTTGGGCCAGGTTGGGCTGGGATGGTTCTTTCCCTTTTTTTATTATGTTTCTTTTTCCTTTTCCATTTTGATTTTCTGTTTTGAATTCTAACTATAATTTGAATTCAGATTTTTTTTTCAAATCTTTTCTAAATATTCAGTATGTTTCTATACTTATTTTAAATATGTATTTAAAGTCCATTTTAGAATAATTATTTTATTCATTTATGGTTTATTATTTATTTATAATAGGCACTTGGTTTTATTCAAATAAAATTTTAATTATATTTTCAAACTCTTATTTGAATTCTAATTTTCACCAAACCTTTTTAGTAGGTTTTATTTATTCAATAGGGTGTTAAATATTTCACTTTGAATTATTTAGAATATTTTAATATGATTTGTTAATCTTTTTAATTGGGCATTTGTCTTTATTCCAATAAAATCAAATATGGTTTTAATCCCATATTAATTTTATTTAAATGATTCTTTTATTCCATTTAAGTTAATTAAATAACTTTTATATCCAACCTTGGGATATTTCTATTTATTATTATCTCATGATTTAATTAATCATTCTCATTAGGGATTTTGTCTCTATTTAAATATGGTTTAATCCCATATGTTTTTATTTGAATATCCTTTATCCATTTGTTTTATTTGTATTATCTTTATTCCATTTGCTTATGGATTTAATTCAAGATTTAAATTGTTTTCTAAATAATTTTATTAGGATTTATTATTTAGTTTAGTCATATTATCTTTATTTAAATAAAATTGGATATTGTTCAATCATTATGATTTTATTTAAATAATCTTTTACTCCTTTTATTATTCAATAAACTTTCATTTGTTAAGGATTTGGCCAAGATTTAATTTGGCTTTTAATATCCCTTATTTATTTCTTTCTTGGTCTCATAAAATTAATATATTTTTATTTATAGATCCAAACTTGGTGATTCTAATTTTGTATAATTTTATTTAATATTTGTTTATCCTTTTAGGATTATTTTGATCATAATTTGGTATGGATTTTAGTTAGGAGCTTTATTAGCTTTGGAAATTTATTCCTTATCTTATTTTTTATTCATAAGTTTTTATCCATGGCTCCAAATTAAGTGAAACCAATTTCTGTCACATCCCAAGATTTTCCAAATCTTGTAATGTGAAAATAAATGAATAAAATAAAACTTTGTTGATTTTCAGGGTGAGAAGAAACTTTTTGAATCCATTTGGAAACTTTCAAAACCTATTTGGATCAAATAGAATCCTAAAGGGATTTAAAAAGTTAAATAAACAATAAACTTAAAAATATTTAAAATTACTATTTTGGATCCTTTAATAAAAGATTTGGATTTCAAAAGAAGAGATAGATTTATAAATAAAGGATTATTTATAAAGCCAAATTAAACCTTGGCCAATATTTTTAAATAAAATGTTTTGTTTTGATAAAAATAGTAAAGGTTTATTTAAATAAAATAATAAGGATTTAATATCCAATTTTATTTAAGTAAAGGCTTTTCCCATTTTAAATCAACACAAAAACTTATTTATTTATTTAAAATAAGTTTTCCAAGTATTTTAAATTCTCAAATAAAAACCTACTGAAGTGCTTTGGTTTTATTTTAGTTTTCAAAATAAAGATTTTATTAAAACAAATCCTATTTGATTTAATAACTAAGGTCCATTCTATTTAATTATTAATGGAACCTAAAATAAAAATGTTATTTTGTTTTAAACAAGATTTCCAAATATATTTTATTTTCAAATAAAACCTACTGATTTGGTTTTGAAAATATTTGGTTTTCAAATGGAGTTTTTATTAAATAAATCAAACCCTATTTGATTAAATAACTAAAGGGCCATTTTATTTAATTAATGAATGGATCCTAAAAAGAATAAAAATATTATTTTATTTTGGGATTTGGTTTATGTTGATAAACAGAACCAAAAACTCATTACAAGTTTGGAAGTGTTTGAATGTTTGTTTTGTTGTTTGATTTGTGAATTGATTTTCAAAAACAGGAAATAGATTTGGAAAAAGAAAAAGGTTCAAACAGACAGAAAAAAATGTGATTTGGACCTGACCCAACTGAGCCAGCCCAATAAGCCCACTCGCAGCCCACCTCCTCTTTTCCCTGAAGCGTTTTCCCTCACTCGCGAAATGACCCGCGATCCTTGAACACCGCCCCACGTCCACTCCCTTTCTTTCACTGCCAAGCGGACCCACCCCTCCTGTTCATCGTCCTCACCCGCAGCGACCACTTCCTTCCCCCGTTTCTGCATTGATCTCGCGGGACTAATTCTCGTCAATACAGCGAGTAATGTCTGTCATCAATCACGCTCGAATCGCTCTCTCTTTCCCCTCTCTCGCCCGACCCTCTCTGCCTCAGAGCTGTCCCAATTCGGAGCCACATCACCTCTGACTCCGGCGAGCTCCGCGGGAAATTCTGGCCACACCTCGCCGCCCCTCAACTCCCTCTGCACGCGAGCTTATTCTACATCGCCTGGCGTACCTCCCAGCGTCAACCGCTTGGCCGCGGCCACACCAGACGCTCGGCTTCGTCAACTTCTGAGCACCACCGACGTCGCGACTACTCCGGCGAAACCTCCCTGGTAAGCCAGACCGCCCCGACCCCTCTCGTTCACGCACACACCTTCTCCGTGTCTTTGCGCATCTGACCGTGCATCTCGTTTGTCTCCGAGTGATCCCTAGCGCCGTCCTCGACGACGACTAAGCAAGGCCGAGGTGCAGCTCCACTCCGGCGAGCAATCAAGCCCACTCCAGCGCGCCCCTCGACGAGCTGCCACAACGTTGAGCATCAGCAGGCTTCGGCGATTCTGGTGAGCCACCCCTATGCTTCCCTCTCCTCCTAAATCACCGGCGACCACACCATCTGAGCGCGCCGCCGCCAACCACCGCCTCCAGCGCCGCCACTTTGTGGTCAATTAGATCAGAACCATTCGTTTTAGATCGGACGCGTAGGAACTAGTGACTTAAACGAAAGGGTATGCGTTGATCAGAGCCGCACAGATCCCTTTTAATCCAACGGTCTGTAGCGTGATCCACACTGAACCGGTACCCGCAAATAGCGATGCGCCGCGTGTCCCATGTTCTGTTTAAAACAGATTGTGAAATCAGATTTAAATGCCATTTTGAAACCACTATACCTTTTGATCCACACGTCCAAAAATTGCAAACTTTATATCGTTGGAATCAGTGGAACAAGCCCTAGCCAACCATGCCTTTGGTTTATCAAATAGTATCTGTTAGAATGGTTGTTTTTGCAGAAACATTTGTATGCTTGTTAAGGATGTAAAAATTGTTTAAAAATGAATTTGGGGATAAAATCTTTGGCAATTGGTGTGATTTGAACCTACTAACATTAGGAAAAACTTTGTGGATTCAAAAATGAATTTGATGATGCAAAAGAATGATTCTTTAATTTAAAACCATTTCTAGTCAAATAGAAATGTGGTTTATTTATTAAAAATGGTTTTGGAAGAAAACCTTTGGAAAATGTTTTTTTTAAACTCTCTGACCCCAAACACCAAGTTTTATAGTTTGAAAACATATTTGGTGAACCCTATTTATTAATGCCTTAGTAAAAATATTTCTACACCACATAAAATGATACTTTGTTTTAAAAATGGTTTATGAGGTGAAACCTTTTGCAAATGACTCTGCCACTTTACAAAATGACCATTAGGTGTTTTCAAATGTTTATGACCCATTAGGAACCACTTTTTCAAATTAAACAAAGCTTGGCATGCTTGCATGCATTACTTTGACTTTGTCATTTTATGTGTTGATTTGCTTGATTGGTAGATTGAGTATGTGCCTTGCTTGGTTGATTTGTAGTGACTTGAGGACTGTGATTGTTGCAAGGACAAGGAGTGAACCCATACTCTACCAAAAAGGCAAGTGATGCTTCATACTTTTTGTCCCATTACTTTCACTATGCATTAGTGATTTTCTCTAAGTAAAACTTGCATGGATTTTGCTAAGTATAAACCTTGCTATAGGAAAACCTAGTAGATGAATCCTTAGTAGGATTTTCCTAAGTTAAGATTCCTACTACTATCAAGCTTAGCCTAGCTAATAGAAAACATGGGTGGAATATATATTCACACTATGGAAAAATATACTAAGTCTAAGGACTTGTGTTTTTGTTTAATAAAACAACTAAGTTAATGAATCACCTGGGTGGAATGGTAATTGCTTGGTGGTTTTTGGTTGAGTGGTTACACAAGGCCAGGGGACTGGTGAACCTTGTGTATCTCACTTGTGGATGGCCACCCAGGAACAAAGAGATTTGAGATGTCAAATGTTGAGAAGCTTCAAGTGCAACCACTTGGCAATATGGGCTCTGCCATGATCATATAGGTTGCAAGAACTTAGCCATATGGACAGTGGGTGGTAGTGTTTGATAGGTTGGAGCGCGTCCATTTTGGTCTAAGGGAAGGCTTCTGAAAGATCTTGTCTTGGGAAACCAAGTCTTGTGGGGAAAGTGCACCACCTCTGCAGAGTGTAAAATCTAAGTACTTAGCCATGTCCCTGGTAAAGGACAATTTGAGCATCAAGACATGGAAGCAATCAAGAATCTCATCATTCAAATTTCTAAGTTAAAAATTGTGGTTTGAACAAGGGTTGTTTGAAATCTTCAATCTTTGATTCAGAGATGCCTTGGTTAAAGGATCTTCAAATCTTTGAATGAGAAAAATGATTTTGCCAAGCAAAACTTAGTATTTTCAAAATGATAAGGAAAATCTATTTTGAGCAATGCAAGCCTCAACTCCACTTAGCCAAATGCATATAGATGATAGATTCCACTATACTACCATAGTATCACTTGCCAATACAATTCAAATGTATTGACCCTTGTGGCTGTAACTTGTAATGTTGCAGGTTTGATTGATTTTAGTGAAGATTGATTGATTAGGATTACAAAGTCTACAACCAACATGTCTGCCTGTGGCACTTTGAAGATGAAGGACCCATGACTATAATTATTCCGCTGCAATGTAAAGTAATAGCCAAATGAGCTATGTAAGATGTAATAAAATTATGTTATTCCTGGTTATAAAATTATATTATGACCTTTGTTTCTTGATATTACATCTTAACTGTGGATGCTAGCTATTGATCCAGGGACTAGCATTGTAAACACAGGGGACTCCACCTTATCTTGTTTAAAGGTTGGGACACTCCCTCTACAGATGGTATCAGAGCATTGTGTTGCCTGTAGGATTTGTAAACCTAGGATTGGACAAAAACCCTTAGATAAATAGGAGTTGTACTTGTTCCAAAAACTTATTTACAAAAACACTTGTAAACTCTTTCCTCAACCATTTTGGTTTCAACTCTACATCTCTTCTATTTCAACTTGATGGAAAAACCTACCCATGGCCAAAGACTACACCATGTGCAAAGGATTTCTTCAACATTTTCAACTCTAATGACTTCAACATCTTCAGCATATTCACCAAGGACTTCCAACTTGGATGACACTAAGGACTACAAGAGAAACAAGGAAATCTTGCTCAAGATATGGAATGCAAAATAAGAAGGAGCCATCAACAACTTTGAAGTATTGTAACCAAGAGTTTTCTCAAAGAAACCATGATCCCATGTAGGAAGAATCAAGAAGGAAGGAAAGATCACAAGTGAACCATATAGATGGACCACCAAATTTTAGTTAAGTCAAAAACCACCAACTTATGTGGTGTAACAAAATATTTTGTTGCCTAAGTATGTGCTTGAACTTTGTTGTTTGAGTGAAAAGTTGTTTGAGAATGTTGCACATTGCTTGAGTGAATTGTGATGTGTGTGATTAGAAATTTTTCCTTAGAAATATCTTGCCTATTCTAATCCCAATCCAACCCAAACAGATGACTACTCCAAGAGACTCCAACATCAAGGTTGATGACAACAACAACAACCAAGAGGACAACATGAGAGAACTCATAGCAACCCAAAACCAGTTGAGACAAGAGACAACTCAGCTTTTAGCCAACAACAATGGACTAGACCCAGCCATACAAAGGATTTTGAAACTTCAATCCCAATTGTTGCAAGGATTGGTTACTCAAATGATCAACATGGAAGAAAACTTTTCCCAAAGAGCTAATGACAACAAGGATGACAAAGATGCTAATCTAGAAGGAACCCAAGCTAGCAATTTTTTTTGAGACAAGGATCATGCATCCAAGGAGCACGAAGATCAATGCCCCAAGAAGAGAGAAAGATCCCCCACCAATGAAGAACATGAACTAGAAGAACTCCTAGATTTGGAGAGACCCAAAAAGAAGAAGAAGAAATGCCCCAATCCCAACAAGGAGGATATTACTCAAGTGCAATGTTACAATTGCAAAGAGATGGGACACTATGCCAATGAATGCCCAGAAAAGAAGAAGAACCAAGGAAACAAACAAGAGGCAATGTTACCCATGGAAAAGAAAGATATCAGCCAAGTGATGTGTTTCAAATGCAAGGAACTTGGCCACTATGTAAACAATTGTCCAGAAAAGATGAAGAACAAGTTAAACAAGTCTATGAAGGATCTCAACCTTGTCCCATGAGTCAAGTGTGGAAACAAAGGACACTATGCAAAGGTTGCCCAAGAGAAGTTTTCCCAGGATCCCAAGAAAGCCAATATGTAATTTTTGTTTGAAATTTTTTAAGGGTGGTAGTACCCTAGTTGTTTTGAACCTACTTGTAACCCTAGACTCCCCAAATCTCGGGACGTGATTTATTTTAAGGGTGGTAGCCTGTCACATCCCAAGATTTTCCAAATCTTGTAATGTGAAAATAAATGAATAAAATAAAACTTTGTTGATTTTCAGGGTGAGAAGAAACTTTTTTAGTCCATTTGGAAACTTTCAAAACCTATTTGGATCAAATAGAATCCTAAAGGGATTTAAAAAGTTAAATAAACAATAAACTTAAAAATATTTAAAATTACTATTTTGGATCCTTTAATAAAAGATTTGGATTTCAAAAGAAGAGATAGATTTATAAATAAAGGATTATTTATAAAGCCAAATTAAACCTTGGCCAATATTTTGAAATAAAATGTTTTGTTTTGATAAAAATAGTAAAGGTTTATTTAAATAAAATAATAAGGATTTAATATCCAATTTTATTTAAGTAAAGGCTTTTCCCATTTTAAATCAACACAAAACTTATTTATTTATTTAAAATAAGTTTTCCAAGTATTTTAAATTCTCAAATAAAAACCTACTGAAGTGTTTTGGTTTTATTTTAGTTTTCAAAATAAAGATTTTATTAAAACAAATCCTATTTGATTTAATAACTAAGGTCCATTCTATTTAATTATTAATGGAACCTAAAATAAAAATGTTATTTTGTTTTAAACAAGATTTCCAAATATATTTTATTTTCAAATAAAACCTACTGATTTGGTTTTGAAAATATTTGGTTTTCAAATGGAGTTTTTATTAAATAAATCAAACCCTATTTGATTAAATAACTAAAGGGCCATTTTATTTAATTAATGAATGGATCCTAAAAAGAATAAAAATATTATTTTATTTTGGGATTTGGTTTATGTTGATAAACAGAACCAAAAACTCATTACAAGTTTGGAAGTGTTTGAATTGTTTGAATGTTTGTTTTGTTGTTTGATTTGTGAATTGATTTTCAAAAACAAGAAATAGATTTGGAAAAAGAAAAAGGTTCAAACAGACAGAAAAAAATGTGATTTGGACCTGACCCAACTGAGCCAGCCCAATAAGCCCACTCGCAGCCCACCTCCTCTTTTCCCTGAAGCGTTTTCCCTCACTCGCTAAACGACCCGCACAACCACTGAACACTGGCCCCCACCTCCACTCCCTTTCTTTCACTACCAAGCGGACCCACCCCTCCTGTTCATCGTCCTCACCCGCAGCGACCACTTCCTCCCCCCGTTTCTGCATTGATCTCACGGGAGTAATTCTCGTCAATACAACGAGTAATGTCTGTCATCAATCACGCTCAGTAACTCGCCTGCGTTCCCTCTCTCTTTCCCCTCTCTCGCTCGACCCTCTCTGCCTCAGAGCTGTCCCAATTCGGAGCCACATCACCTCTGACTCCGGCGAGCTCCGCGGGAAATTCTGGCCACACCTCGCCGCCCCTCAACTCCCTCTGCACGCGAGCTTATTCTACATCGCCTGGTGTACCTCCCAGCGTTAACCGCTTGGCCGTGGCCACATCATACGATCGACTTCGTCAACTTCTGAGCACCACCGACATCGCGACTACTCCGGCGAAACCTCCCTGGTAAGCCAGACCGCCCCGACTCCTCTCATTCACGCACACACCTTCTCCGTGTCTTTGCGCATCTGACCGTGCGTCCCGTTTGTCTCCGAGTGATCCCTAGCGCCGTCCTCGACGACGACTAAGCAAGGCCGAGGCACAGCTCCACTCCGACGAGCAATCAAGCCCACTCCAGCGCGCCCCTCGACGAGCTGCCACAACGTTGAGCATCAGCAGGCTTCGGCGATTCTAGTGAGCCACCCCTCTGCTTCCCTCTCCTCCTAAATAAACAGCGACCACACCATCTGAGCGCGCTGCCACCAACCACCGCCGCCAGCGCCGCCACTTTGTGGTCAATTAGATCAGAACCATTCGTTTTAGTTCGGACGCGTAGGAACCAGTGACTTAAACGAAAGGGTATGCGTGGATCAGAGCCGCACAGATCCCTTTTAATCCAACAGTCTACAGCGTGATCCACACTGAACCGGTACCCGCGAATAGCGATGCGCCGCGTGTCCCCTGTTCTGTTTAAAACAGATTGTGAAATCAGATTTAAATGCCATTTTGAAACCACTGTAACTTTTGATCCACACGTCCAAAAATTACAAACTTTATATCGTTGGAATCAGTGGAACAAGCCCTAGCCAACCATGCCTTTGGTTTAGCAAATAGTATCTGTTAGAATGGTTTTTTTTTGCAGAAACATTTGTATGCTTGTTAAGGATGTAAAAATTGTTTAAAAATGAATTTGGGGATAAAATCTTTGGTAATTGGTGTGATTTGAACCTACTAACATTAGGAAACACTTTGTGGATTCAAAAATGAATTTGATGATGCAAAAGAATGATTCTTTAATTTAAAACCATTTCTAGTCAAATAGAAATGTGGTTTATTTATTAAAAATGGTTTTGGAAGAAAACCTTTGGAAAATGTTTTGTTTTAAACTCTCTGACCCCAAACACCAAGTTTTATAGTTTGAAAACATATTTGGTGAACCTTATAGATTAATGCCTTAGTAAAAATATTTCTACACCACATAAAATGATACTTTGTTTTGAAAATGGTTTATGAGGTGAAACCTTTTGCAAATGACTCTGCCACTTTACAAAATGACCATTAGGTGTTTTCAAATGTTTATGACCCATTAGGAACCACTTTTTAAAATTAAACAAAGCTTGGCATGCATTACTTTGACTTTGTCATTTTATGTGTTGATTTGCTTGATTGGTAGATTGAGTATGTGCCTTGCTTGGTTGATTTGTAGTGACTTGAGGAGTGTGATTGTTGCAAGGACAAGGAGTGAACCCATACTCTACCAAAAAGGCAAGTGATGCTTCATACTTTTTGTCCCATTACTTTCACTATGCATTAGTGATTTTCTCTAAGTAAAACTTGCATGGATTTTGCTAAGTATAAAACTTGCTATAGGAAAACCTAGTAGATGAATCCTTCGTAGGATTTTCCTAAGTTAAGATTCCTACTACTATCAAGCTTAGCCTAGCTAATAGAAAACATGGGTGGAATATATATTCACACTATGGAAAAATATACTAAGTCTGAGGACTTGTGTTTTTGTTTAATAAAACAACTAAGTTAATGAATCACCTGGGAGGAATGGTAATTGCTTGGTGGTTTTTGGTTGAGTGGTTACATAAGGCCAGGGGACTGGTGAACATTGTGAATCTCACTTGTGGATGGCCACCCAGGAACAAAGAGATTTGAGATGTCAAATGTTGAGAAGCTTCAAGTGCAACCAGTTGGCAATATGGGCTCTGCCATGATCATATAGGTTGCAAGAACTTAGCCATATGGACAGTGGGTGGTAGTGTTTGATAGGTTGGAGCGCGTCCATTTTGGTCTAAGGGAAGGCTTCTGAAAGATCTTGTCTTGGGAAACCAAGTCTTGTGGGGAAAGTGCACCACCTCTGCAGAGTGTAAAATCTAAGTACTTAGCCATGTCCCTGGTAAAGGACAATTTGAGCATCAAGACATGGAAGCAATCAAGAATCTCATCATTCAAATTTCTAAGTTAAAACTTGTGGTTTGAACAAGGGTTGTTTGAAATCTTCAATCTTTGATTCAGAGATGCCTTGGTTAAAGGATCTTCAAATATTTGAATGAGAAAAATGATTTTGCCAAGCAAAACTTAGTATTTTCAAAATGAAAAGGAAAATCGATTTTGAGCAATGCAAGCCTCAACTCCACTTAGCCAAATGCATATAGATGATAGATTCCACTATACTACCATAGTATCACTTGCCAATACAATTCAAATGTATTAACCCTTGTGGCTGTAACTTGTAATGTTGCAGGTTTGATCGATTTTAGTGAAGATTGATTGATTAGGATTACAAAGTCTACAACCAACATGTCTGCCTGTGGCACTTTGAAGATGAAGGACCCATGACTATAGTTATTCTGCTGCAATGTAAAGTAATAGCCAAATGAGCTATGTAAGATGTAATAAAATTATGTTATTCCTGGTTATAAAATTATATTATGACCTTTGTTTATTGATATTACATCTTAACTGTGGATGCTAGCTATTGATCCAGGGACTAGCATTGTAAAAACAGGGGACTCCACCTTATCTTGTTTAAAGGTTGGGACACTCCCTCTACAATTTCTATGGTTTTATAATATTTTTATTTATCATCCTTGATCATTTATAAATGTTTGTTGACAAATTTTTATATGGGTCAAATCCATAGTCTTAGAGAGATCTTGGAAATGATTTATTCCATTAGGGTTTTGGTTTATTTTCCCAAGTTTAAATTTTAAAATACATTCATTGATGAATGCATTTCACTTGATTGAAATTTGTTGGATTCCATTTTATTCAAATTTTATTTAGGATGGATTTTGATGTTTCCATTTATAAACAAAAAGTTTCTTTTCACCCTAAATTTCAACAATTATTTATTTTGTTTATTTATTTTTCACATTACAAAATTTGGAAAATTTTGGGATGTGACATTTCCAGTCTTTTCTTTTCTGCTAGATATATTTTATAGATTCTCTTTCAGCATTTCCTTTCCTTTTAAAAGAATCTATCAACATCAAAAGTGGTGCCATATACATGACACATAGTCCAAAGTGTGTATATTTAAATACTAATACCTTTGGACTTGCACTTTGAAGTAGATCACCATCATCAAATGATTGGAGTTCTTTCAAAATCCATTCTTTAGTAATCTTTTAGTGTAGTAAACACTTTACATACATCTTCTATTCATCCTTATCATGATGACTTTAATGATCAAGCTAATAGAGCTTATCAAGGCGAATCGTGAGTATAACATTACTTTCCAAAACCCTTTTGGATGATTATGATGTCTAGCATCTCCAACCTTCGCAAATTCTCATCCAATATGAGAACATATATTATACTCTATCATATTGCAACCAAAACGTTGTTTCAGATATCGTTATATCTGCCACACATGATGGTTTCTGAAACAATTCTTTCAGCTCCTAGATAATCTCGATATTTAAATCAAGAATCATGGAGGCAAACATGATATTTTAGATACTAACACTGGAATTGTCACTCTCGATTTAATACTAATTCTTAAACTTCACAGAGTAAACAAAGTTTGCAATAGGACTTTAAACTTTAGATTGACACTCAACACAATACGATACATGTTCGTAAAGTAAATATCCAGAATTCAATAGTTCTATTATCTCAATTACAACTAAGCATAAGGTGGTGAACGAATACCAATGAATACAACAAATTATGCAAATTCACTTTGATTTAATTTATGATAAATTGAGTTCTACTAATCCAAATTAGAAATGAACTCCCACTCAAAAACGACATCCCTCATGTCCTTTTGGTGATTACATGAACCAAATACACTACACCAAGTCCGATCATCATGTGAGTTGGTGTAGATTCAAATGCGAGCATCCATATGGTCATCATATAAAAACATATGAGTCATGCTTAACCTTTCATTCCGTGTTCCGAGGCCATGTCTGCACATGCTAGACTCGCCAAGTAAGAACCTTAATATTCGCGTGTGTAAAACTGTCTTACACCCAAGGTATGCTCGTGGATTCAAGTACACCCAATCATCACATGATGTCTTGAAGCGGCGAAACATTTTTGGTGCATACTTAAGGAAGAACACATTTTTATCTTGATATTTAAATGAGGGATCATCTTATTATGCTAATAAAATGCCAAATGAGCAATATAAGATGCAACAAACATCACATGTGAAAAGTGAAATGATATGGTCCTTGCACTTGATCGTTATCATGTGCATCGTGGTATGATCTCCATCATTCCTTTATGTGTAAGGCCAAGGTCTATGGAACTTACACGTTATGTATGTTGTAAGAGTATCAACTTATACTTTTACTTACAACATCATGATATCATGACACTAGCCCAACAACAATCTAAACTAGACGCTTCTAATTTATCCATTGCAAGTTTTACGTGGCTTAGAGCTTTCGGAGATAGAACCGTTCTTACCTATGAACATGGAACCACAACTATGATAATCAAATTATTGACAACTCGTTGTAAATCAGATATTGACTATAGTAGGAGAGACAGACACCCGCTAGCCACTTATGCAAAACTAGTTGCATGTCAAGCGTGGAACAGGTCTCATGTGCGAGGACATGTAAAGTTTGTCTGGGCCGCTTCATACCACTATGCCACCAATATCCAAAGTACAAGGAAGAAGAAATAACATGACCATCAGCAGCCACATATTTGAAGGGAATATGCCCTGAGAGGCAATAATAAAGTGTTTATTATGTGTATTCCAAGTATATGATAGATGTTTATTTTGCATGCTATAATTGTATTAATACGGAAACGTTAATACATGTGTGTTTAATAAACAAACAGAAAGTTCCTAGTTATACCTCTCTCATAAACTAGCTCGTTGATTAACAAGATGATCAAGGTTTCCTGATCATGGACATTGGATGTTGTTAATAACGGGATCACAACATTAGTGTAATGGTGTGATGAACATTCATCCGAAGTATAGCATTACGATCAAAGTCATTGAGTTTATATTGCTATAACAACTTACGAAGTGATCCTAATCCTTAGACCATGAGATCATGTCAATCACTAACACGGAAGAGTTTCTTGATAACATCAAACGTCACACCGTAACAGGTGATTATAAAGATGGATTCGAACTAATAAAGTGTTATGTTGAGGCTCATGGATCGAGAGTGGAATTTGTTCATCCCGATGACGGATAGATATACTCTGGGCCCTCTCGGTGATATCACATTGATTAGCTTGCAAGCAAGTGATTTGATCACTAGAATGTTATATCACGAACGAGAAAGAGTGCATGTCGTGCGAGAGATCAAACTAGGTATGGAGATACCGATGATCGAATCTCGGACATGTAATATATCGTGAAACAAAGGGATTAAGATACTAGCGTAAAAGGTTCCGACGATCACAAGAAAGTCATCGTTGAATGTGGGGAGTCATTATGGGTCTCCGATCCGCTCGATTATTGATCCGAGAGGGTGTCACATCCCAAAATTCTCTAATTTTGGAATGTGAAATAAATAAATAAGATTGATTGATTGTTTGACTTTGTTGAAAATTCTCAAAGAGAAGAAACTTTTGAATAGAAATTCCTCTCAACCATGAATTCAAAATCTTATATTCTTTTGTTAAGACCTAAGTAGCCATATAGGCAAAAGGGCATGGATTGATTATGGATTGTAGAATTGGTGTGCAATATTTCAAAATGAAAATCATGAAGCATTCATAAGCATTTCATCCATGCAAAGTTCTCATAACATGAATGCAAATCATGGTATATAAATCCTATAGTTGATTCGCCCAAATGTTCCAAAAGGAAATTAAATTGACTTTATAAAACCCATTGTTGCTAAGACAACGATTATTGCTAAATTATAGCCTAAAAATATCCAATTAATATTACAAAATTTTAGAAACAAAATTGAGCTCATTTGGAGCTAGTATGAAAAAGTTATGAAACAAATACAAACACATAAAGATATAAATAAAATGAAATATACAAGGATTTATAAACCCACTACTTCAAAACTAGTAAAAGATTACAAATTTAATCCTATAATAATCTATTCGATTTTAAAAAATTTAGAAACAAGAATCATGTCATTAAAGATATAAGGAAAACAAGTAAATAGAAAAGAAAAAGAAAAAGAAAAAAAAAAAACTGAGCGGCCCACTCGGTCCGACCGAGCCAGCCAGCAGGCCACGCTTGGGACGGCAAAATCTGTTTTGTTAGATATATCTCTACTCAAACTCTTGTAACTTTTTATCTACAACTCAATTGACTTCCGTTTGTTTCTACTTGTTCCTACTCCAAGGCCTATCTCACAACGTCTCAAATCTCCATATAAACTCGTGGAAGCATAGCTGTACGAGTTTCTCCTCAAATCCGAATCTACATCCGAATCTTGTTTCGCTTTTTAACCCATCTAGACTTCGTCTTTTGCTTTCGGTCAAAACACGAAAGTTGTAGGATCGTCGAAATCTTTCAATCCCGACAAACCTCACCTCTTTTCATCCACCACAGCCGGAGAATTTTGTATCGTAATATTTCAGATCTTACGTAAATCCAAGATGTACTCGCTCGTTTCTCCAAATCCAAATTCCTTTGGTGAGAAGGTAGGAATAATGATTCCCCACAACTTTCATGTTCTGAGTTTTCGATTTGACCACGGATTTGTCTCTACACAGATCTATTTTTTTGTCTATTTTGAGCCAAAATCGGTCAATCTCTTCTTCTATCCTATCGAGATCCAATCAACCATGTCGTCATCCGGTCATCTTCATCATCAACGCCACATCAACGTAAGGTCAACATCAGCATGAAAAGTCAAGAATATTCCTTGGAATATTCCGTTCGAATTTGAAATTGCACATTATAGATCTAACTTGTAAAATTCATTAGAAATTCATACCATGTCCAAAAATTGCGTATAATATATCAAATTGAAGATAATTTCACGTAGAATCATCTTATTGGAATAGATCCAACTTTTACTGTACGTGGTTACTGCAGTAATTTAATTAGTTTTAATAGTATTTTAGGTTAATAAATTCATAATAAATTATCTGTAACTCCGAAAAATATGAACAATATATCAAATTGAAGCTACTGTAATGCACTTTAATAATATCTGGTCGGATATAGCCTTTGCCGATTATTTAACCTGTAGCAATTTGATTAGTTTTAGTGGCTTTATAAATCATTAAATTCATAGTAAATCAATTGCTTGTCACAAAAATATAAATGATATACCGTTGGAAAGCTGGCTCTATGTAGATCATCAATATGCAATTAGTCCAGCATTTTACTGTAAGGTTTTTCCATGAAGATTTAAATAGTTTAATGGCCTATTTAGAGTAATAAATTCATAAGAAAATAAATACTATTCAAAATTACAAATAATATGTCCCTGAAATCACAATTCCGTGGAGATTACAGATATAATTTTAGTTTGATTTTAGACACAGAAACTATATGAATCATTTAAAACCATTAAACACTATTTAAATCATACAAAAGATCTATAACTCGATTAGGGTGAATCCAAGTGCTAAGGTTTTGTATTGACAATATCTATAAGAAATTGCATGATAAATTATTTGGTACTGTTAAAACAGAAATTCATACAGAAATATTTAAACCCATTGAAATAGTGTTTTAATCATAGGAAAATATTTATAACTCCTTTTAGGTGATTCAAATTGCCTTTGTCTCTAAATTGCATTACCTATCCAGCATCTAGTTCACAATTTAATATGACATAAACATATTTAGTTCAATTAAAGTGGTATACACCATATTAAATCGATACAACTTTAGTAATAAAAGCTTTAGTGCATTAAATGACTTTCCACATGCATCATGTAATCTAACTATGTTTAGAACACTAAATACAACCATTGTGACTCATTAAATCGTCATGCATGCATCTGTTCATCATTGTTTTCTTGTAATATTGCCTTTGTTGTATGTTTGCAATGTTTTGAATGGTGTGTTTGTTGTTTGCTTCAAACGTTAGATTGCGAGGTGATTGCAACTACTATGATTGCAAAGTATTGTGGTTATTACGAAAGAGGCCATTATAATTGTGAGGATTATCTAATCGACTACATCTACAACAAAGGCAAGTGGTGCTATCTTGGTAATAAATGTCTTTCCTATGCATTGTAGATGTTTTTGTAGAATTGCATATGTAGGAATTGATGTATATGCTATACTATGACCCATACTATTCCCTAGTATTCCTTGTTTATGAGCCATCGTATTGGTAGATTGCTTAGCTATGCTATCTAGCGAGAAGGGAATCACATCATGGAAATTTATATGTTTTGAAAAGATTATGTTTTGCTAAATGACAAACCAACATGTTTTAATGAACCACCTGGGCGGAATGGCATTGATTGGGTCATCGAGTGTGGATTTTGGTGGGGAATGCCGAGAAAGGATTGGTTTCTTTGTTTGAAGCTGTGCAACCATGTGCCAATAATGAAATGGGCGGTTGGTTGAACTGGTAACTCGAACCCGCGTATCCAGAGATGTAGATATTGTAGGTTGGAGGATTGGGGAGCTACTTCGAACGGTTCCTTCTTGGACTTCTCCCTATCATCACCCAATATGAGAGTGGTCCAAGTCACATGGGTAAGTGTACTAACAGGGTGTATAAACTAATCGATTAGCCGTGTCCCGGTTATGGACAATTTGAGCGACACGATGCTATGATATTTCTCACTCATCCTTATTTCTTAATTACTAAAACTTGATGGATGAACATGGGTTTAGGAGCATCAAATTTGAGCATCTTGTATCTACATGGGTTTATGCCGGTATGTCCTTAGAAGATTGTTTTGAAGAAAGAAAAGTATTTTGAAAGTAGGGAAAAGTTGTATTGCTTTATGCAAATGAACTCCACTTGGCCAAATAAGCATGTAGTTGATAGATCATTGTTAACCACTTTAGCCTACTTGCCATACATTCAATGTATTGACCATTCGTGGCTGCAACGTTTCATGTTGCGTTATATCGTATCTGAGTGATCGTTCATAGGTCGAGACTCCACTCAACAATTGTTACTTTGTGGCACATTTGAAGGATGGAGATCTACCTTGTATTCGCTTTCATTGTGTATTTGAATAAATAATATAAATTCGGATCATATTCGTTGTATTTATGATGCTTATATTTGGTATCATTTGTGTGCTGAACCGATCCAGGATTGGCACTATACACATGAACTTATCGAGGGTGTTACAAGATGGTATCGAAATGTGTGTTTGTAGGATCGTGACCTTAGAAATGGATTAGCAATAGGAGACCTCTATTAGGAGAACTATCATATTTTATACTTATTAGAGTTCTTATATTCCTTATCTATCTTTTCTATAACCTCTTCTTGTTCAAAATTTGTAGTTGGCCATTCTTATGATACCTATATGAGAGTTGGCTTACAAGTAAAGAACAAATAATATGACATAAATAAACATCTCATCAAGTTTGGTTAGGTTTAGACCACCATGTTCTATCTCTTTAGGAGATCATTGCTATCGTGTTAGCATATTGTTCTTACCAACTTATGTGGTATGGAAAATTAGGTTGTTTGCTTGGTTGTATTGAGCTATTTTGTGTGATGCCTTGTTTAGGATCTGTTTTTTTGAAACTCTAAAGTTCCTGGAGTTTTCGTGTGGTTTTAAAATTATTTTAATGGTGTAATTTGATTGAAATTGACTTTATGACCTGTTGTAGCGATTTTTCATATTTTATTGGTAACTCAGAAAAATCTAAAAATAGGATCCGAGCGTAATTAGTGCACAAAAATTGGCTAAAATTCTGATGAGTTTAAGTTAGTCAAAAATTCGTGAAACTCTTGTTTTGTGATTTAGTTTAATGCTTATATGTTGCTATGTTTTACTCTAGTATTGTTTCCAATGCTTTCAAACTATTTTGTGGTTATATACTGCTATATTTAGATCCCTGTAATGTTATTATACTAGTGTTTGATTGTGAGTTAATCACCTATGATTGTTTGCTTGTTTGTGACATTGAATGCTTCATATAGTTATGGGTAGGATTATTCTCTTAGTCATTTCTTTCCTATAGAATCTATTCTTTCCTATCTTGAACCCTTGGAGATATAATGATGTGTTAAGTGGAGGGTTTGACAACACAATGCATTTAGGAAGGAGAATGCTTCACCTAATGGAAAAAAATGTGGAAGTATGAAGTATTGCACATGATGTCATGTAGTAGATTACCCAACCGGAAAGTTGAAGTATTGATAGTTTAGTTTTAGTAGTAACTTTGTTGATTGAATACATGGGAGTATACATAGAGCATTAGCTCGTGCCCATGGAAACATTCTTCAAGGCAAGTGAGAATGTCCGAGTGATAGAAAAAGGTGATTCACCTATCCTCATGGTAATAATTTGGGTGCGGATGGATTGATCACCATTCCTACTACTCTTATTATTCGCTCTTGTTTGGCTCTGCGTTCATAATCTTGAGTGCCCTTTTCAACCTTAGCGAGAGTCGACGTTGAGCCTAAACCCTAGAATGGTATATTGTTACACCCTTCTAAAGGCATCCATTGCTAAGCGAGGAATGTTAAGGATGAATCCCAACCGTGAATTATGGGCACCGTGAAGTAAACGTTCCCTATTTTCCCACCATGAGAGTTTTGCTAGCTTAAAAGTGCTTTATGAAACTATCAATCATGGCGTTTAGAATGTGCTAGAGACATTGTGCCAATAAAAGTCTAAAGGAGAACCAATCGAGCTAAGTGAACCCTCAAGAAGTGACCTAGTCAATTTTCTTTTAAGGGTGGTAGCATCCTAATGGATCCGAACCTTTCTTTCTTTCTAGCCTTCCCAAATCTCGGACGAGATTTCTTTTAAGGTCACATCCCAAAATTCTCCTAATTTTGGAATGTGAAATAAATAAATAAATAAGATTGATTGATTGTTTGACTTTGTTGAAAATTCTCAAAGAGAAGAAACTTTTGAATAGAAATTCCTCTCAACCATGAATTCAAAATCTTATATTCTTTTGTTAAGACCTAAGTAGCCATATAGGCAAAAGGGCATGGATTGATTATGGATTGTAGAATTGGTGTGCAAGATTTCAAAATGAAAATCATGAAGCATTCATAAGCATTTCATCCATGCAAAGTTCTCATAATGAATCCAAATCACGGTATATAAATCCTATAGTTGATTCGCCAAATGTTCCAAAAGGAAATTAAATTGACTTTATAAAACCCATTGTTGTTAAGACAACGATTATTGCTAAATTATAGCCTATAAATATACAATTAATATTACAAAATTTTAGAAACAAAATTGAGCTCATTTGGAGCTAGTATGAAAAAGTTATGAAACAAATACAAACACATAAAGATATAAATTAAATGAAATATACAAGGATTTATAAACCCACTACTTCAAAACTAGTAAAAGATTACAAATTTAATCCTATAATAATCTATTCGATTTTAGAAAAATTTAGAAACAAGAATCATGTCATTTATGCAAAAGATATAAGGAAAACAAGTAAATAGAAAAAGAAAAGAAAAGAAAAAAAAACTGAGCAGGCGGCCCACTCGTCCGACCGACCGAAACCAGCCAGAAAACGTGCAAAATCTGTTTGTTAGATATATCTCTACTCAAACTCTTGTAACTTTTTATCTACAACTCGAATTGACTAGTTTGTTTCTACTTGTTCCCTACTCCAAGGCCTATCTCTACAACGTCTCAAATCTCCATATAAACTCGTGGAGGCATAGCTGTACGAGTTTCCTCGAAATCGAATCTATATCGGCGAATCTTGTTCGCTTTTTAACCCATCTAGACTTCCTTTGCTTTCGGTCAAAACACGAAAGTTGTAGGGATCGAAATCTTTCAATCGACAAATCTCACCTCTTTTCATCCACCACAGCCGGAGAATTTCGTATCGCAATATTTCAGATCTTACGGTGTAAATCCAAGATGTACTCGCTTTCTCCAAATCCAAATTCCTTTGGTGAGAAGGTAGGAATAATGATTCCCCACAACTTTCATGTTCTGAGTTTTTCGATTTGACCTACGGATTTGTCTCTCTAACACAGATCTATTTTTTTGTCTATTTTGAGCCAAAATCGGTCAATCTCTTCTGGATCCTATCCGTGATCGAGATCCAATCAAACCGGTCGTGCCATGTCGTCATCGGTCATCTTCATCATCAACGCCACATCAACGTAAGGTCAACATCTAGTCGCATGAAAAGTCAAGGAATATTCCTTGAATATTCCGTTCAATTTGAAATTGCACATTATAGATCTAACTTGTAAAATTCATTAGAAATTCATACCATGTCCAAAATTGCGTATAATATATCAAATTGAAGATAATTTCACGTAGAATCATCTTATTGGAATAGATCCAACTTTTACTGTACGTGGTTACTGCAGTAATTTAATTAGTTTTAATAGTATTTTAGGTTAATAAATTCATAATAAATTATCTGTAACTCCGAAAAATATGAACAATATATCAAATTGAAGCTACTGTAATGCACTTTAATAATATCTGGTCGGATATAGCCTTTGCCGATTATTTAACCTGTAGCAATTTGATTAGTTTTAGTGGCTTTATAAATCATTAAATTCATAGTAAATCAATTGCTTGTCACAAAAATATAAATGATATACCGTTGGAAAGCTGGCTCTATGTAGATCATCAATATGCAATTAGTCCAGCATTTTACTGTAAGGTTTTTCCATGAAGATTTAAATAGTTTAATGGCCTATTTAGAGTAATAAATTCATAAGAAAATAAATACTATTCAGAAAATTACAAATAATATGTCCCTGAAATCACAATTCCGTGGAGATTACAGATATAATTTTAGTTTGATTTTTAGACAACAGAAACTATATGAATCATTTAAAACCATTAAACACTATTTAAATCATACAAAAAGATCTATAACTCCGATTAGGGTGAATCCAAGTGCTAAGGTTTTGTATTGACAATATCTATACAGAGAAATTGCATGATAAATTATTTGGTACTGTTAAAACAGAAATTCATACAGAAATATTTAAACCCATTGAAATAGTGTTTTAATCATAGGAAAATATTTATAACTCCTTTTTAGGTGATTCAAATTGCCACTGTCTCTAAATTGCATTACCTATCCAGTAGCATCTAGTTCACAATTTAATATGACATAAACATATTTAGTTCAATTAAAGTGGTATACACCATATTAAATCGATACAACTTTAGTAATAAAAGCTTTAGTGCATTAAATGACTTTCCACATGCATCATGTAATCTAACTATGTTTAGAACACTAAATACAACCATTGTGACTCATTAAATCGTCATGCATGCATCTGTTCATCATTGTTTTCTTGTAATATTGCCTTTGTTGTATGTTTGCAATGTTTTGAATGGTGTGTTTGTTGTGTTTGCTTCAAACGTTAGATTGCGAGGAGTGCAACTACTGTGATTGCAACTACTATGATTGCAAAGTATTGTGGTTATTACGAAAGAGGCCATTATAATTGTGAGGATTATCTAATCGACTACATCTACAACAAAGGCAAGTGGTGCTATCTTGGTCATAAATGTCCTACTGTTTTCCTATGCATTGTAGATGTTTTTGTAGAATTGCATATGTAGGAATTGATGTGTATATGCTATACTATGACCCATACTATTCCCTAGTATTCCTTGTTTATGAGCCATCGTATTGGTAGATTGCTTAGCTATGCTATCTAGACGAGGAAGGGAATCACATCATGGAAATTTATATGTTTTGAAAAGATTATGTTTTGCTAAATGACAAACCAACATGTTTTAATGAACCACGGAATGGCATTGATTGGGTCATCAGTGTGGATTTTGGTGGGGAATGCGACACCGAGAAAGGATTGGTTTCTTTGTTTGAAGCTTTCGTGTGCAACCATGTGCCAATAATGAAATGGGCGGTTGGTTGAACTCAACTTTCGAACCAGCGTATCCAGAGATGTAGATATTGTAGGTTGGACCTCGGGATTGGGGAGCTACTTCAACGGTTCCTTCTTGGACTTCTCCCTATCATCACCCAATATGAGAGTGGTTGGCCAAGTCACATGGGTAAGTGTACTAACCCCTGTAGGGTGTATAAACTAATCGATTAGCCGTGTCCCCGGTTATGGACAATTTGAGCGACCTGATACTGATGCTATGATATTTCTCACTCCTCCTTATTTCTTAATTCCTAAACCTTGATGGATGAACATGGGTTTAGGAGCATGAAAATGAGCTGTCTTGTATCTACATGGGTTTATCTTTGGTATGTCCTTAGAAGATTGTTTTGAAGAAAGAAAAGTATTTTGAAAGTAGGGAAAAGTTGTATTGCTTTATGCAAATAAGCTGAACTCCACTTGGCCAAATAAGCATGTAGTTGATAGATCATTGTTAACCACTTTAGCCTACTTGCCATACATTCAATGTATTGACCATTCGTGGCGCAACGTTTCATGTTGCGGTTATATCTGAGTGATCGTTCATAGGTCGCGAGACTCCACTCAACAATTGTTACTTGTGGCACATTTGAAGGATGGAGATCTACCTTGTATCGTTTTTTGTGTATTTGAATAAATAATATAAATTCTGGATCATATTCGTTGTATTTATGATGCACAGTTATATTTGGTATCATTTTGTACTGTGTGTGCCAGTGAACCGATCCAGGGATTGGCACTATACACATGAACTCAGCCTTATCAGGCGAGGGTGTTACAAGGGGTCTCGATCATGTCCCCATTACTCACGAACCGTAGGGTGACACACTTAAGAGACACCGACATCCAATTGGAGAAAATGTTTCATGCCGAAAGAATGAACAAGCGCAAGAATTTATTTCACTAGATACCAAAACAGGTTTTCGGGTGAAATTTCATAAAGTGGTTATGCATGTGAAATAGAATTCTAGCAAGGGGTTATTTGTGAATGTTTGTAATTAATGTAATTGACAAAATTCTGAATAAAATAAAAGAGTTTTATTTAATGAGAGTTTGCATTAAATTTTGGTGGAAATTTAATGGGAATTTGAGTGGACTTTTGAGTGGAGGGAATTTAAAGGAGATTTGTGAGTGGAGTGTCCACCCACATGAAGAGGGGAGGGCAAGGGGGCAGCCTCCATGCGCCGGCCACCCCCTTGGGGTTCCCCCCTCCTCCTATAAAAGGAGCCCCCCTCCTCACTTGTCTCTCACACCTCCTCGTGAAGGATCTCTCTCCCGCTCTAGAATTTATCCCCCATGGTCTCGGACTAGCGAGATACATGTTCCCGGTGGCTATTCGGCAAGAAAGAGTTGTGCTTCCGCTGCATCGCTGGAGCGAGGAGGCGAAGGTTGCTCGGTGCCTCGAACGTGTGTGCGAGCACGGATGCGCTGATTTGCGGCGCTAGGACTTCCTCTCGATCTTGAGATCGGCAAGAGATCGTCTACATCAACCACGAGTTGAACTCGTTAAGCTTTGTCGGTCTTCAAGGGTATGTTCTCTACGGATATACATCCGACCGTTGTTTGTATCTAGTAGATAGATCTTGGTATATAGTTCACATCGTAGGAAATTTTTTCTTTTCTATGCTGCGAACCCTACAGTGGTATCAGAGCCGGATCTATGCGTAGATACTTTACACGGGTAGTACACATATGAGTATGTGGGCGATGATGATCATGTTGTTGCTCCTTTGTTGTAATTTTGGATATTGGTGGCATAGTGGGATGAAGCGGACCGGACAAACTTTACATGTCCTCGCACATGAGACCCGTTCCACGCTTGACATGCAACTAGTTTGCATAAGTGGCTAGAGGATGTCTGTCTCTCCTACTATAGTCAATATCTATTTTGCAAGCGAGTTGTCAACAATTTGATTCTCCTCGTTGTGGTTCATGTTCGTAGGTAAGAACGGTTCTATCTCGAAAGCCCTAAGCCACGTAAAACTTGCAATGGATAAATTAGAGGCGTCTAGTTTAGATTGTTGCTGGGCTAGTGTTATGATATGGTAGTGTTGTAAGTAGAAGTATGAGATGATACTCTTACAACACACATAGCGTGTAAAATCCATAGACCTTGGATTTACACATATAGGCATGATAGTGATCATACCACGATGCACATGATAGAGATCATCTGCGGGAACCATATCATTTCACTAATAAACATATGATGTTTAATAGCATCTTATATTTCTTGTTTAGCACTTTGTTAGCATAATAAGATGATCCCTCATTTAAATATCAAGATAAGAATGTGTTCTTCCTTTAGTATGCACCAATTATGTTTTCGTCGCTCCAAGACATCACGTGATGATCGGGTGTTCTTGGATCCACGACCATATTTCGGGTGTAAAACAGTTACACACGCGAATACTAAGGTTCTAACTTGGAGAGCCTAGCATGTACAGACATGGCCTCGGAACACGGACCGAAAGGTTAAGCATGAGTCATATAGTTGATATGATGCCCATTTGATGCTCGCCTTTGAAGCTATACCGACTCACGTGATGATCGGACTTGGTATAGTGGATTTGGTTCATGTAATCACCAAAAAGGCACAAGGGATGTCGTTTTTGAGTGGGAGTTCATTCATAATATGGATTATTTGAACTCAATCTATCATACACTTAGTCTAAACTTTACAAATTCTGTTGTAGATGGCACCACCTGCTTTTAATTTCAATGTGTTCATGGAGAAAGAGAAACTAGCAACGAACGGTAGCAACTTTACCGAATGGGCCATGAATTTGAGGATTCTCCTCTGCTACACAAAAGCAATATGTGCTAGAAGCGTTAGGCCCCCACCTTTGACGATGCCCCGACGAGGAGAAGAATGTCTATCGACTCGTCGGAGGACCACAACTTAGTTCATTGCGGCATATTGTATGGGCTAGAGCGGAACTCAAAGCGTTTGAAAGACAATGCATTTGATACAATGGGTGAGTTGAAAATGATTTCGACACACATCTTGCTGTAGAGAGCTACAACGCTTGAGAAAAGTTCTTTAGCTGCATGATGGAAGAGCACAACTCGTTAGTGAGCATGTACTCAAGATGTCGGGTTCGCCGATAAGCTTGTGTCCTTGGAATATCGATTCCCATTGACTTAGGCATCCATCGTGTTCTGTAGTCTACGCCACCTAGCTATAAGAGCTTCATGATGAACTATAATATGCAAGGCATGAAGAAGTCTCCCGAGCTCATCAATGCTTAAAAGCTGCGAAGTGGAGATCAAAAGGAACATCAAGTGTTGATGATCAATAGGAACACTGGTTTCAAGAAAGACAAGAAGGAAAGCGGAAGGAAGTAAGCGGCAAGCACATTGCAGCGCTTGAAAAAACCGGGTTGGACCTAAGTCGATTCAAGTGCTACTATTGTAAGGGGCCCACTAAGCGAAGCGCCCCAAGTATGGCGGACAAGAAGGTCGGCAAGGCAAACAAAGGTATATATGATATACATGTTATTGATGTGTACTTGACTAGTGCTCATGATATCACCGGTATTTGATACCGGTTCAGTTGCTAATATTTGTAACTCGAATCAGGGGCTGCGGAACAAGCGACCGCTAGCAAGGGGTGAGGTCAAGATGCGTGTCGGCAATGGATCTAGCGTTGATGTGATCGCCGTCGGAACGCTGCCTCTCCACTTGCCGTCAGGATTAGTTATAAACTTGAATAAATGTTATCTGGTGCCTGCACTGAGCATCAACATTGTATCTGGATCGTGTGATGCGAAGTGGTTATTCATTTAAATCCGAGAACAATGGTTGTTCCATTTATATGAATGAAATCTTTTATGGTCATGCACCGATGATGAATGGTTTATTTCTAGTAGATCTCGATGATAATATTACACATATTCATAATGTTGATGCTAAAAGGATTAAACTTAATGATGATATATCCGCATATATGTGGCACTGCCGTCTAGGTCATATTGGCGTTAAACGCATGAAGAAGCTCCATTCGGATGGACTTTTGGAATCACTTGATTATGAATCATTTGATACATGTGAGCCATGCCTTATGGGCAAGATGACTAAACGCCATTTTCGGTTCAATGGAGCAGGCGGCGATTTATTGGAAATCATACATTACGATGTATGTGGTCCAATGAGTGTGTCGTGAGGTGGATATCATTATTTTGTTACTTTCACGGATGATTTGAGTAGATACGGTTATATCTACTTGATGAAACACAAGTCTGAAACCTTTGAAAAGTTCAAGGAATTTCGAATGAAGTGGAAAATCATCGTAATAGAAAGATCAAATTTCTCGGTCCGACCGTGGAGGTGAGTATCTAAGTTCTGAGTTTAGCACTCACATGAAAGAGTGTGGAATTGTTTCACAACTCACACTGCCGGAACACCACTGAAATGGTGTGTCGGAACTTTGTCGTACTTTATTAGATATGGTTTGATCTATGATGTCTCCGACGGACTTGCCGTTATCATTTTGGGGTTATGCACTAGAAGCTGCATTCACTTTAAATCGCACCATCTAAATCCGTTGAAAAGACACCGTATGAATTGTGGTTTGAAACAAACCTAAGCTGTCATTCTTAAAGTTTGGGGATGCGATGTTTATGTGAAGAAACTTCAACCGGATGAACTCGAACCCAAAGCGGAAAAATGCGTCTTAATAGGATACCCTAAAGAAACTATTGGGTATTCCTTCTATCACGAATCCGAGGGCAAGGTTTTTGTTGCCAGAATGGATCCTTTCTAGAGAAAGAGTTTCTCGAAAGGTGTGAGTAGTCGGAAGGTAGAACTCGAGAGGTTGTGGAACCTTCTCTTCAAAGTATGGCGAGTAGCTTGGCGGAAGTTGTTCGAGTTGGCTCCACCTGTTGAAGAGGAACTAATGATAATGATCATGAAACTCCGAAGAGTACTACCAAACCTCGCAGGTCAAGCAGACGCGTGCGACTCGAGCTGTCGAAATCTGTCATGAATTTCATGGTTGATGAAAATGATGACCTGCGACGTATGAAGAAGCGATGATGAGCCCGATTCCAACAAATGGTTAGAAGCCATGAAATCGAGATGGAATCCATGTATGAAAATCAAGTTTGGAACTTGGTGGAATTACCTCACGACCAAAAGGCCGTGGAGAACAAATGGATTTTCAAAGGAAAAGCGTCTTTGATGGTAATGTGACCGTCTATAAATCTCGACTTGTCGCAAAGGGTTTCAACAAATTCAAGGAGTTGACTACGATGAGACTTTCTCTCCGTAGCGATGCTAAAGTCGATTAGGATTATGTTAGCAATTCTGCATATTTCGATTATGAGATATGGCGGATGGATGTCAAAACCGCGTTTCTCAATGGTAATATTGAAGAAGAGTTGTATATGATACAACCAAAGGGTTTTGTCGATCCTAAGGATGCTAACAAGGTGTGCAAGCTTCAAAGATCCATCTATGGATTGAAGCAAGCATCCGCACGGTTGGAATCTCCGCTTTGATGAGGTGATCAAAGAGTTTGGATTTGTCCAAACTTATGGAGAAGCTTGTATTTAGAAGAAAGTGAGTGGGAGCAATGTGGCATTTTGATATTATATGTGGATGACATATTATTGATCGGAAATGATATAGATCTTTAAGCAGTGTTAAAAGTTATCTAAACGACAAATTTTCAATGAAGGACCTAGGTGAGCGTCATACATATTAGGCATAAAGATCTATAGAGATAGATCTAGGCGCCTAATAGGGCTATCTAAAGTACATACCTTGATAAGATTTTAAAGAAGTTTAAAATGGACGGAAGTAAGAAGGGTTCTTACCTATGTTGCAAGGCAAGACATTGAGTAAGACTCAAAGTCCCGGCTCGGAAGAAAGAGATAATGGACAAAGTCCCTATGCTTGACCATAGGCTCTATAATGTACGCCATGCTATGTACAAGACCGGATGTGGAACATGCTATTAGTTTGACTAGTAGGTACCAATCGGATCGAGTTGAACCTTTGGATAGCGGTCAAGAATATCCTTAAGTACTTACGAAGAACTAAGGATATGTTTCTTGTATCTGAGGTGAAGAAGAGCTCTTCGCTAAGTGTTATGTCGACGCTAGCTTTGACACCGATCGGATGACTCTAAGTCTCAATCGGATACGTATTTCTCATGAATGGCGGAGCGGTTAGTTGGAGGAGCTCCAAACAACTGTGATAGCGGGATCAACAACGGAGGCGAATATGTTCTTTGCTTGAGCGGCTCAGAAGCGATTTGGATGAAGGAGTTCATATCCGAACTAGGAGTGGTGGCAAGCGTTGGACCCAATGGTGATCTATTGTGACAACAATGGTGCCATTGCCAATGCCAAAGAGCCAAGGTCTCACAAGCATTCCAAGCATATTAAGCGCGGTTTCACTCCATCATGAGCATGTCAAGGATGGAGATATAAAGATTTGTAAAGTACATACGGATCTCAATGTAGCAGATCCGTTGACTAAAACTCTCCCTAGAGCAAAACATGATCAACACGAACTCAATGGGTGTTAGATTTATCACTATGTAACTAGATTATTGTCTCTAGTGCAAGTGGGGATGAAGGAATATGCCTAAGAGGCAATAATAAAGTGTTTATTATGTGTATTCCAAGTATATGATAGATGTTTATTTTGCATGCTATAATTGTATTAATACGGAAACGTTAATACATGTGTGTTTAATAAACAAACAGAAAGTTCCTAGTTATGCCTCTCTCATAAACTAGCTCGTTGATTAACAAGATGATCAAGGTTTCTTGATCATGGACATTGGATGTTGTTAATAACCGGATCACAACATTAGTGTAATGGTGTGATGAACATTCATCCGAAGTATAGCATTACGATCAAAGTCATTGAGTTTATATTGGTATAACAACTTACGAAGTGATCCTAATCCTTAGACCATGAGATCATGTCAATCACTAACACCGGAAGAGTTTCTTGATAACATCAAACGTCACCGTAATGAGGTGATTATAAAGATGGATTGAACTAATAAACTGTTATGTTGAGGCTCATGGATCGAGAGTGGAATTTGTTCATCCCGATGACGGATAGATATACTCTGGGCCCTCTCGGTGATATCACATTGATTAGCTTGCAAGCAAGTGATTTGATCACTAGAATGTTATATCACAGGAACGAGAAAAGAGTGCATGTCGATGCGAGATCAAACTAGGTATGGAGATACCGATGATCGAATCTCAGACATGTAATATATCGTGAAACAAAGGGATTAAGATACTAGCGTAAAAGGTTCCGACGATCACAAGAAAGTCATCGTTGAATGTGTGGGAGTCAGTATGGTTCTCCAGATCCCGCTTCTGATTATTGATCCGAGAGGGGTCTCGATCATGTCCGCATTATTCACGAACCATAGGGTGACACACTTAAGAGACACCGACAACCAATTGGAGCAAATGTTTCATGCCGAATGAATGAACAAGCGCATGAATTTATTTCACTAGATACCGAAACAGGTTTTCGGGTGAAATTGCATAAAGTGGTTATGCATGTGAAATAGAATTCTAGCAAGGGGTTATTTGTGAATGTTTGTCATTAAAGTAATTGACAAAATTCTGAATAAAATAAAAGAGTTTTATTTAATGAGAGTTTGCATTAAATTTTGGTGGAAATTTAATGGGAATTTGAGTGGACTTTTGAGTGGCGGGAATTTAAAGGAGATTTGTGAGTGGAGTGTCCACCCACATGAAGAGGGGAGGGCAAGGGGGCAGCCCCCATGCGCCGGCCACCCCCTTGGGGTTCCCCCCTCCTCCTATAAAAGTAGCCCCCCTCCTCACTTGTCTCTCACACCTCCTCGTGAAGGATCTCTCTCCCCCTCTAGAATTTATCCCCCATGGTCTCGGACTAGCGAGATACATGTTCCCGGTGGCTATTCGGCAAGAAAGAGTTGTGCTTCCGCTGCATCGCTGGAGCGAGGAGGCGGAGGTTGCTCGGTGCCTCGAACGTGTGTGCGAGCACGGATGCGCTGCTGATTTGCGGCGCTAGGACTTCCTCTCGATCTTGAGATCGGCAAGAGATCGTCTACATCAACCACGAGTTGAACTCGTTAAGCTTTGTCGGTCTTCAAGGGTATATTCTCTACGTATATACATCCGCCCGTTGTTTGTATCTAGTAGATAGATCTTGATATATAGTTCACATCGTAGGAAATTTTTTGTTTTCTATGCTGCGAACCCTACAATATTCATATGTGTACTACCCGTGCAAAGCATCTACGCATAGATCCGGCTTTGATACCACTGAAGGGTTCGCAACATAGAAAACAATTTTTTTCCTACGATGGGAACAACTAAGTACCAAGATCTGTCTACTAGATACAAGCAACGGGTGGATATACATCCATAGAATACATACCCTCGAAGACAGAATAGCGTTAACGAGATTGTACTCGTGGATGATGTAGTCGAACGCTTGCCGATCTCAAGATCGTGATGAAGTCCATCTGGTCCATCCGGTCCAGCACCATCAAGTCCAGCACCGCAAAGCAGTGGTGCATCCGTGATCGCACACATGTCCGGGTACCCCGACAACCTCCACGCCCTCGCTCCAGCAAAGCAACAAATCCTTCCAGAAAAAGTCACTAGGAACATGTATCTCGCTGATCCGTGATACGTTGGAAACGTATTTATAATTTTTGATGCTCCATGCTTGTTTATTATCTACTTTGCTTTACTTGTCCGCACTTTGAGGTGCTTTTTACATGTTTTCTAGTAATAACCTATTAACAAGTTGCAACAGTGCGAGATGCCTATTTTCTGCTGTTTTTGGTTTCAGAAAAGTTAGTAAAGAAATATTTCGGAATTGGACGGGACAAATGACAAAGTCAATTACTTTCCGTGGGGAACAAGAAGTCCAGAGGGGAGTCGGAGGGGCCAGCCAGGGGGTCCAGACCCACCCCAGGAGCGGGTGGGCCCAGCCCCACGCCTGGCTTGGGTTTGGCAACCCCGAGCTAGATGGTTGTATCACCTCCTTTGTACTTTCATGTATAGATCTTGTGAGATTCGTTCATGATCAAGATCTAATCTATTTGTAATCATGCATGTTGTGTTTGCGGGGATCCAATGGATATTGAGATTATTATGTTGGTTTGATTAATGGTTTTGTCTTTATGATTCTATCATGTCTGTGTTGTTTGTGATCTTGCATGCTCTCCGTTGTTAGTAGCTATCTTGGCCAAGTAGTTGCTAGTGACTCCAATAGGAGGTATTTATGCTCGATAGTGGGTTCATGCCTCTAGTTTCCAAGGGAGTGACAGAAATCTCTTCGGTTGTAGATGTGATGTTGCCACTAGGGAGAAAACAACGGTCTCTTGTTCATGGAACATGAGGACTGTTTACCTTACACACTTTTCTTAAAGCAGTTGTCTGTTGCTTGCAACGTAATACAAGAGGGGGTTCGGATGATAACCAGAAGGTGGACTTCTAGTCATAGATGCAGTTGGATGGCGGTCTATGTATATTGTTGTATTTCCCAATCGAATCTCATAGGATTTTTCTGACTAGTAATTGCATTGTTATGCCTTGCTCACTTCCTATCAATTGCCTTGCTGTAATTTGTTTACCCTTCATGCCATGTTGTTTATCTAAGGAGAGCACCTCTAGTGAACTATGGACCCCGGTCCAATCTTTACCATTGATACATCTTCCACTGTTACTTGTTTACTTGCTGCAAACCACTACCTTCCACACCATACATTTAATCCTTTGTTACAGCAAACAGGTGATCTTGACAACCTCACTGATTTGTTGGGGCAAAGTCTTGAGTTTGTGTTGTGCAGGTCTCCGTGTTGCTTGCAACACCTGTGTGATGTTTCCTTCCTCCTGCTGGTTTGATAACCTCGGTTTCTTACTGAGGGAAACTTGCTGCTGTGTTGCTTCATATCTTGCTCTTGGGGTTTCCAACGAAGCATCCCACAACAAGTGGTGTGCGCCATCAAGCTCTTTCTGGCGCCGTTGCCGGGGAGGCCAAGGACGTCTTAACTAGGGGAGTCCTTCACTTCCTTTCTCTTAACTTTGTTTTAGTTTTCTTTGTTTCTTTTGCTTGGTTTTGTTTGCCTGTTTTAAAAAAACCCCCAAAAAAATTAGTCTAGTTTGGTTTGCTTGCTTTATTCAAAAACACAAAAAATTTAGTTCCTGCTCTAGCTGCTGATGCTGTTTTTGGCTTGCCCACCTTTGCCAAAAGGAACTCTGCTGAGAACACCAAGTTGCGTGACTTCACTAGCACCAACAACAATGATTTCCTTAGCACTCCTATTTCTCCACCTGCTCCTGATGCTACCTTTTATGAAATTAAGCCTGCTTTGTTGAATCTTGTGATGAGAGAGCAATTTTCTGGTGCTGGTTCTGATGATCCTGCTGCCCATATCAATAGCTTTGTTGAACTTTATGAGATGCAAAAGTATAAGGATGTAGATGGAGATATTATTAAGCTCAAGTTTTTTCCTTTCTCCTTGAGGGGAAAAGCTAAATAATGGTTGCTTTCTTTGCCTAAAAATAGTATTGATTCTTGGACTAAGTGCAAAGATGCTTTTAATGGGAAGTACTATCCTCCTGCTAAGATTATATCTATGAGAAGTGATATTATGAAATTTAAACAACTTGATAGTGAACATGTTGCTCCAGCTTGGGAAAGAATGAAGTCTTTGGTTAAAAATTTCCCTACTCATGGACTCACTGCTTGGATGATTATCCAGACTTTTTATGCAGGCTTGAACTTCTCCTCAAGAAATTTGTTGGATTCAGCTGCTGGAGGTACATTTATGGGCCTCACTTTGGGTGCTGCAACAAGTCTCCTTGATAATATGATGGTTAACTACTCTGAATGGCATGTTGAGAGAGCTCCACATGGTAAGAAGGTAAATTATGTTGAGGAAACTTCCTCTCTGAGTGAAAAGATTGATGTTATTATGGCTATGCTTGTTAATGGGAAAGCTCCTCTAGATCCTAATAGTGTTCCCTTAGCCTCTTTGGTTGCTCAAGAAGAGCAAGTTGATGTGAACTTCATTAGAAACGACAATTTCAACAATAATTCCTATAGGAATAATTTTGGTAGTAACAACAATTATAGGCCTTATCCTCCTAATAATGGCAATTCCTATGGAAGCTCTTATAATAATGCTAGAAGTGCCCCCTCTGAACTTGAAGTCATGCTCAAAGACTTTATTAGTAAACAAACTACTTTCAATAAGACTATAGAGGAAAAGCTTTTAACCGTTGAGAAAAATATATCCTCTTTGTCTGAAGCTTAGTCTTCCTTGGTTAATAAAATGGCTGTTAAACCTTAAACTATGGAAAACACCTTTGCTACTGATCATGCCATACAAGTTACTATTGATAAAAATGTTAGGTTGTTAGCTCAACTTCATGCTAAGTGGGAAAGGGAAGCTGAAATTGATAGAAACAATAGTGTGTGCACCATCACCACTAAACCACAAGTAGTCCCTATTCCTACTCCTACTATGCCTAAGCCTATTGAGACTACTACTAGTGATGACAAGTTTGACTTTGATATTTATGGCTACAATATTTTTGAAGTGATTATGTTCTTGCAAAAGCTTGCTAGAAGTCCTGATGCTAGTGATATGCATGTTGCTTTCACTAAACACATTACAGATGCTCTTGTTAAGATTAAGGAAGAGAAGCTAAAACACAAAGCTTCTATTCCTAGGAAAGTAGAAGATAGTTGGGAACCCATTATTAATATGCAAGTGAATAACTTTGATCTCAAAGCTTCATGTGATCTTGGTTCTAGTGTCTCTATTATGCATAGGAAGATTTATGAAATGCTTGATTTGCCACCTTTAGAAGATTGTTATTTAGATATCCCACTCAATGATAATGCTAAGAAGAAACTCATGGGGAGTATTAATGATGTTCTCATCATGGTTAATAATGCTTATGTCCCTGTTTATTTCTATGTTTTGGATGTTGAATACAATGCTTCTTGTCCTATTACTTTGGAAAGACCTTTTCTTAGAACAGTTGATGCCATCATTGATATGAAAGAAGGCACCATTAAATATCATTTTACATTAAAGAAAGGTATTGAACACTTCCCAATGAAAAGAGAGAAGTTTCTCTTTTTCCCCCTTTGGAAGCAAGGTTTGATGTTAATGCTTCCTCATTTGAAAATACTTGATTCTTCTTGCTTCTTGTGCAATTAAAGGCGTTAAAGAAAAGTACTTGTTGGGAGATAACCCAAGAGTTTCCTTGAGTCTTGGAAGTTATTACTTCAATAATTACCTCTCCTTATCCTTTTTGTTTGCTCTTTGTGCCAAGAATGACCTCTAATGAGAGGGAAGTAAGATTTGGGGAGTTGCTGTCCCGAAACAGATTTCTGTCCTCCACCAAAATTTTTTCGTGAGAAGGCTCTGTAACTCGGATTGAGCTCAAAATTTACGAATAAATCCCCTAGTATGTTATCTAACTTTAGTTAGTTCAACATTTTTTGATTTGAGCAACATAATATGTTCGAAAAAATCGGTTTCTACCTACTGGTCTGTTTTGACAGATTTCTGCCATTATTTGCATTTGCTTCTTATTGATTCCTTTTTGAGTTCTCTTTAGGTGAATTAAGATTTTGAAGATTTTACTACAGTAGATTGTGTTTTTAGTAAAAAGCCTTACTGTTCCAAAGCTTTTCCAGAGGTCTAATATCTTTTGAATACACTAATGTTGCTAATGAAGATTGTGTGAGGTTTTGTATGAAGGAAAAATTTCATGTGTAGAGAGAGGATGATGCAATGAGATGAAGAATGAACAAAAGCTCAATCTTGGGGATTCCACCATGGTTTCAGCCCAATAAATATCCAATAGGTACAAGCGTCAAAGTTTGGGTATGCCCAAGGCATCCCCTTCTTCATCAATAAAAAGCTTAGGTCTGTCTAGACACTTCGTTTTTATTGTTTCATGCACATTTGTGTTGTTCTTGGAGCGTCTTAGTTTTCGTTTGCTTTGCTTAGTTTGCTTAAGTAGTTTGGACCCCCGTTCTCGCTGTGTTGTTTTGCAAATAAGGTTGCTTGGTGTTTGGAAAGGAGTAGTAAGTTCTTGCTTGAAGTGCAAGAGGAGTTTGCATTGACTGTGACTTAGACTTTAGCATGACATGCTAGGTGTTGCTTTAGAATTATGCTTAGTGATTATTGTTGTAGCATGTCTTGTTCCAAACAATTGGGATTGCTTAGTGTGACTTGAAGAAATAATGCGTTGTTTTAGCATGCAAAAGCATAGTATTGTGGTATTCTCCTTTGATGCTTTTCTTGGGTTGACTTGGCACATGATCACACCATGTTATGACTATGACAAGTCACCATTAGCCTCTATGATAATTTAGTACTTGACTTGTAGTACCACTCTTAGCTTTGATTAGTATGCTTTGTTGCATTGCATGTTTTTGGCCATTATTGCTCTCTTAGTTGGTTGCTCCCAGTCTTTTTATAGCCTCCACTTGTATGAGTAAGTTCTAGTCATGCCTCCAACTCCCAAGAAACCAGGTTATTCCAAAGTGTCCACTATAAACTCCTATGCATGGTGTGTTACACCATTCCAAGTATATTCTTGTTTTCATCTATCTTCCAATTAAAAACTATTTTGTTATGTGAAAACTTAGTGATTAAAGCCCTCACGAACTTGATGGCACACTTTATTCTTTGCCCCTAATAAACTTGAACCATTGTGATAACTTTGTTGTATATGCTTGCACTTATAAGTTGGAATTAGCAGAACCATGCTGTCACGGGGAACATTTTCAACATTGCACTTGTACCTTGTTGTACTCAGTTGATATCATGTTCTTTTGTCTATGGATGTCATCGGTGTGAAATAAAGAGGGAACTTGTAAGTCCATGGAGTTTGTATCCTGTGTTAGAGAAACGCCTGGGCCGCTATCCTAAGCCATGCCTAATCATGGTGGAAACTTGCAGCATCACCATAATGATCTATCTACGAAGCATCCTCAATAAAAAGCTATGCATATGGTAAATAAAAAGATTGCTGAGATGTTCATTGTCTGCTTGCCTTGTCATTTTGGTTATGGGAAAGCTCCTGTACCATGTGCAAGGGGTACCCCGTTGGTGGTTCTCAATGATATGCAAATACTTATAGTGACAAGAACTTACCTGGACCCAAAGTTGAGTATGCATGAGGTGTGGCCCTCATATTCAAGGGACTTGAGATTTCCATCTTATACTTCATCAAGCATATACTCCAACTTTGCCACTTTAACCTTAACCACTTCAAGATGCTTATGATAGGGTCAATGAGGGCTGAAAGCTAACAAGTACCATAATTTTTGGAAGTTCTTTTTGAAACTTGTAATCCCTGCTTCCTTTGCAAAAAGGCCTTTCTTCCACCATTATTTGAGTCTCCACCTTCTACCTTTAGGCACCATTAAGAGAGCATAGTTGTCATTCTGTGTGCACTGTTCCAAAGCTTATTGATTGATGAATATTGTGTTATTACTTGTTCTTGTGCTACTTGTTTCTAGTCACCCTTGTGAAGTTTGCAGGTGTCCTATGCATCTATTTGCTACTCTATGAGGGACAAGCTGGTTGCCACTATGCTATGTTTTCTGCATGTGAAACAAACAAATGTTTTGCAATGCATGTTATTCATGATCTTTGTTTGTAGCTTGTCATGTTGCATGCATAGTTACTATGTCCTATTGTTAGAACTCCATCTTTCATGCACATGTTTAGAGTTCTTTGATCCCAGCTTTCAATGCTTGCAAATGATTGGATCTTTATTGTAAGGGTGCATGTCACCTCAAAAATTATTCCGTTTATCACTTACCTACTCGAGGACGAGCAGGAGTTAAGCTTGGGGATGCTGATACGTTGGCAACGTATCTATAATTTTTGATGCTCCATGCTTGTTTAGTATCTACTTTGCTTTACTTGTCCACACTTTGAGGTGCCTTTTTCATGTTTTCTGGTACCTATTAACAAGTTGCAATGGTACCAGATGCCTGTTTTCTGTTGTTTTTGGTTTCAAAAAAGTTAGTAAAGAAATATTCTCGGAATTGGACGGGACAAACGACAAAGTCAATTACTTTCCGTTGGGAACAAGAAGTCCAGAGGGGAGCCGGAGGGGCCAGCCAGGGGGGCCAGACCCACCCAAGGCGCGGGTGGGCCCAGCCTCGCGCCTGGCTAGGGTGTGGCGACCCTGGCCGCCTCCTTGGCCTCCCCCTTCGCCTATAAGAAGCCCCTGATGTAGAAACCCTAAGCACCCGATAAAATATCCACGAAACCGTCTGTAGCCACCACCACCATCGTCCCTAGATCGGGGGGATCTAAAGTTCTTCCCGGCACCCTGCCGGAGGGGAGATCATCCCAGAGGCCTTCTCTCCGGTATGATGCGTGAGTAGTTCCACCTTGGACTATGGGTCCATGTAGTATCTAGATGGTTGTATCACCTCCTTTGTACTTTCATGTATAGATCTTGTGAGATTCGTTCATGATCAAGATCTAATCTATTTGTAATCATGCATGTTGTGTTTGCGGGGATCCAATGGATATTGAGATTATTATGTTGGTTTGATTAATGGTTTTGTCTTTATGATTCTATCATGTCTGTGTTGTTTGTGATCTTGCGTGCTCTCCGTTGTTAGTAGCTATCTTGGCCAGGTAGTTGCTAGTGACTCCAATAGGAGGTATTTATGCTCGATAGTGGGTTCATGCCTCTAGTTTCCAAGGGAGTGACAGAAATCTCTTCGGTTGTAGATGTGATGTTGCCACTAGGGAGAAAACAACAGTCTCTTGTTCATGGAACATGAGGACTGTTTACCTTACACACTTTTCTTAAAGCAGTTGTCTGTTGCTTGTAACTTAATACTGGAGGGGGTTCGGATGATAACCAGAAGGTGGAATTCTAGTCATAGATGCAGTTGGATGGCGGTCTATGTATATTGTTGTATTGCCCAATCGAATCTCATAGGATCTTTCTGACTAGTAATTGCATTGTTATGCCTTGCTCACTTCCTGTCAATTGCCCTGCTGTAATTTGTTTACCCTTCATGCCATGTTGTTTATCTAAGGAGAGCACCTCTAGTGAACTATGGACCCCGGTCCAATCTTTACCATTGATACATCTTCCACTGTTACTTGTTTACTTGCTGCAAACCATTACCTTCCACACCATACGTTTAATCCTTTGTTACAGCCAACTGGTGATCTTGACAACCTCACAGATTCGTTGGGGCAAAGTCTTGAGTTTGTTTTGTGCAGGTCTCCGCGTTGCTTGCAACACCTGTGATGTTTCCTTCCTCCTACTGGTTCGATAACCTCGGTTTCTTACCGAGGGAAACTTGCTGCTGTGCTGCTTCATACCTTGCTCTTGGGGTTTCCAATGAAGCGTCCCATGACAAGTGGTGGGCGCCATCAAGCCGAGACCATGGGGAAATTCTAAAGGGGAGAGATATCCTTCATGAGGAGCTGCGAGAGTGGAGGAGGAGAGGGGGACTTTTATAAGGAGAGGGGAACCCAAGGGGAATGGCGCCCAGCCATGGTGGTTGCCCCCATCTCTTCCACATTCATGTGGGTGGAGCTCCCACTCAAAATGAAAAGCCTCCACTCACGTAAACATGCCTCCACTCAAAAGTCCACTCACATGCATTAAACTTCCACCAAATTTAATGCAGACTCTCATTTAAATAAACTATTTTATTTATTTATTCAGAATTTTTTAATTACTATAATTAACAAACATTCACATAAAACCCCTTACAACATTTCAATTTCACATGCAGAACCAGTTTCAGCAATTTCAACCGAAACAGTTCCGGTGTCTAGTGAAATAAATTCCCACGCTTTCCTTTTTCTTTCTCTGGCATATCATTTGCTCCGAATGGTGTCGGTATCCCTTAAGTGTCTCACCCTACGATTCGCTAATAGTGTAGACATGATCGAGACCCCTCTCCGATCAATAATCAGCAGTGGGACCTAGAGATCCGTACTGACTCCCACACATCAACGATGTCTTCTGTGATCATGTGAACCTTATACGCATGTAACTCAATCCCTTTGTCTCACGATATATTACATGCCCGAGATTCAATCATCGGTATCTCCATACCTAGTTTGATCTAATTACCGACATGTACTCTTTTCTCGTTCTCGTGATATAACATTCTAGTGATCAAATCACTTGCTTGCAAGCTAACTAATGTGATATCAGCGAGAGGGCCCAAAGTATATCTCTCCATCATCGGGATGGACAAATTCCACTCTTGATCCATGAGCCTCAACATAATACCTTCATATCACTGAACCCATCTTTATAGTCATCCTGTTACGGTGTGACGTTTGATGTTATCAAGATACTCTTCCGGTGTTAGTGATTGACATGATCTCATGGTCTAAGGACTAAGATTACTTCATATGATGTTATAGCAATATAAACAAAATGACCTTGATCGTGATGCTATACTTCGGATGAATGTTCATCACATCATTCCAACAATGTTGTGACCTCGTTATTAACAACATCCAATGTCCATGATCAGGAAACCTTTGATCATCTTGTTAATCAACGAGCTAGTTTATAAGAGAAGCATAACTAGGAACTTTCTATTTGTTTATTAAACACACATGTATTAACGTTTCCATATTAATTTAATTATAGCATGCAAAATAAACATTTATCATAAATAAGGAATACGATAATAACCACTTTTATTATTCCCTCTCGGGCATATTCCCTTCAATCTAGATACAATATTCATGTACAGTTGGAAACATAGCAGATTCTTAGATCTTGATGAAGGCTATGAAATCAAATGGGTAACAAACAGGAATCAAACAAAGCATTCGGTGAATTGTACAACACATTACTATCAGGATCTCTATTTACCTATGGCCAGGTTTGAGTTCATGACATATAATTTCTCAGCATTGAAGGAACTCATGATAGGGATGAACATGGTGTGAATGATTTTGCGATGGAGGAATTTGAATGGCAGAAGAAGCAGACTGACCGGACATTTGCCTGGTGAATCACTATGTTATAAATAAGGGGAGGCACCATGCCAATGACTAGAACTCTAGAAGCACGCCCAACAACCATAAGCCAATTGACGGGTCGAACCCTAACATGAACAACGAAATAACAGGAAAATAAGAAATAGTGGCAAGAAAATAGTACTCAGTAAAGAACATGAGATATGCAACAAAGCAAAAAATATATATCGGTCATGTTCTAGCTCGTTCTAACTGGAATGGAGACAAAATATACCAATTAAAGTATTGTCCAAAAATCTATAGAACTACATTTAGATTTACTCTCACTTGCCCCTTCTGAATGTCCTTCAATCTTATGGATAAATGCAGTTCATAGTAGCTTTTGCACACTACAGTTTCCTATGCTATTTGAACAAATCCCTCACTTATGTTATCATCCCAAAATTCAAGTCTTCTTTCATACCTTAATCTCACCGGTTATCATTGCATGGCACAACAACCGGGGTCGAACCAATTATTTCTTGCGTAGCTATACCAAATAGGTAATTATGGAACTTCATTTGACCAAGAAAAAAGAGAGAATATATTTGGTACTTCCCGTTTGAGTAGTCGATGGCAGGGTTTATCAGAAAATGGATCTAGGTTCGTCCTGAAATAAATAAGTTTCTTCTAAACTGGAGGAATCACAATTCTAGGAAGAAATAGAGGTTGAGGTGAAGCTGTTGCGTGCCGGAAAATCAGTCGATGCAGTCTCGGTTGATTTCAGGAAGAAAAGGACCGGAAAATCGATTTCTCAGGCCCATCATACAAAGTACCTTGTGTTGGTCCACGTAGAGATAAAACAAAACTTTTTCCTCTAACATGGTGATTCCAAGATATAGCTGAGGTAGAAGGCCACGATGTTTACCACTAGACGCGTAGTCACGGATTACTGATGAAGCGCGTTAGTTGATGCAGTGCAGTCCTCACGATCCGATCCTATCATGATTTTCCTGGTGATGATCGTACAACACCACTGCTGGTATCCACACGTACAAGGAGGAGCGCCGGCGGTGGACTGCTAGGTCTGTTACGGCGGCAGGATTGCTGTGGAGCTAGGATTTCCAACTTATGGAATGACCTAACCGATCAACCCTCCTAGGTTTCTGCGCCCCACCATATATAGGTAGTGAACGTGGGATCCACTCACTCGTGTCCCATTCACTAAAGCCCATATAATATTAGTCATTGTGAGTTCGTGATGACCCACAAGCATAGGGGATCGCAACAGTCTTCGAGGGTAGTATTACCCAATTTATTGATTCGACACAAGGGGAACCAAAGAATACTTGCAAGCCTTAACAACTGAGTTTTCAATTCAGCTGCACCTGGAAATAGTTTTTGCTCACAGAAGTTTATCAGTAGCAACAGTTTGTAGTAGCAAAAGCAAAGCAACATCAGCAGTAAAACATGAACAATAGTAACAGTAGCATCAAATAGTAGGATATGAGCGCGGTAGGCATAGGGATGTATGGACGGGTGTTGCATGGACAAGTCTAAACATGTAACTTCAAGATCTAGGGCAATTGTAGATAAATAAGAATAAGCATCCAAGTACTAAACAATCATAGGCATGTACTCCATATGAGAACTTGCACAACATATTTTGTCCTGCCAGCCCGTGGGAGCGTGGCCTCAATGGAACTACTGGCAATTAAGGTGCTCCTTTTAATAGAGCACCGGAGCAAAGCATTAACACTCCGTGAACACATGTGATCCTCACATCACAGCCATCCCCTCCGGTTGTCCCAATTTCTGTCACTTCGGGGCCTTTGGATCCGGACAATGATATGTATACACAACTTGCAGATAAGGTCACAAACAATACTATCATAGTGATTCAATAATAAGTTCAGATCTGAGATCATGGCACTCGGGCCCTAGTGACAAGCATTAAGCACAACAAGTTGCAACAAAGTCAAATAACACTAATAGAGATACTAGTCACCATGCCCTAACAATCTTATTCGACTACATGATAGAACTCATCCAATCCCTACCATCCCCATATCCTACAAAGGGTGATTACTCACTCATGGATGATAGAAGCATTGATGGTTGATGGAGAGGCGTTGGTGATGACGATGGCGATGATCCTCCCCAAATTTCATGTCCCCCCAGGGTGCCAGAACGGAATTTCTGGATCTGAATCGCGGTTTCTGGTGGCGGTGGCGCAACGGAACTCTTTCTGGAAAAACGTCGACACCCCTTGAGTTTTTAGGTCAGAAGGCAACTTATAGGCAAAGACAGAGGCCGAGGGGGTGCCTAGGCTGGCCACACCCCTCCCAGCCGCGGGGTGGGCCCACCCGCGTGGAAGGGGGTGTGGATCACCCAGGGCTCCCCTCCGTCTCGTACTCTGGCTCCGTGGATCTTCTGGTGAAATAGTATTTTTGGCATATTTTTCGGCATTTTTCCTGATAGTTGATTTTCAGCACAAAAACTAGACACCAAGGTAATTCTGCTGAAAACAGCGTCAGTCCGTGTTAGTTTTATCCAAATCACACAAGTTTAGAGGAGAAACAATAGCAAAGGTGTTCAGGAAAGTAGATATGTTTTGGACGTATCAACTCGCCCCCAAGCTTAGCTTATTGCTTGTGCTCAAGCAATTCAGTTGAAAACTGAGTGCGATAAAAGAACTTTCATGAACATATTTTCTTCATATGATGTATATATTCTCAGCACAGGAGTAGATACTTAAACCATTCATAATAAGAAGTATGCAACTAAGTCTACTCAATAGTCATTGCTAGTTGTGAATAGAAACCAACTCAATAATAATAAGTAGCATGAAACATAAACATAAGCAACATTGCAATGCTCATAATAAGGTATGATAGAGTGGTACTCGCTTGCCTTTGTTTGTAGAGCACAATATAAATGCTAAGGCACCTCTGAAGTTCAAGTGAAGACTAGAAGTAAAGATATCAGAGATACAAGCATCAAAGTCATGACATAATTAACCAAGTTTTGAGACAAACACAAGAATGACAACTATGCTCTCAAGAGGGTGCTCATAGAATAAGTGGTGACTCAACAAGGAAGTGAAAAAGGTTTTGAAAAAATTTGAAAGGCTTCCAAATGCTGAAAGTAAGGTACTCATTAGCTTTTAGATCTCATTGCCCCTATCATAGACATCTTTATGTGGTTAATGGTGAAAGTGAGGTCCAATATGAGTTATATGCTTGATAGACCATAAACTGGAAATCCCAAGTCCCTTGAGTACGAGGGCCGCTCCTCGTGCTACTCAACTTTAGTCACCTGTAAGTTCTTGTCATCATAAATACATGCATATCATAGAGAACCGCCAATGGGGTACCCCTTGTACATGATACATGAGCTATCCCATAATCAAAATGACAAGGAAATCAGACAATGAGCATCTCAGCAATCTTTTTATTCACTATGTGCATAGCTTTTTATTGAGGATGCTTCATAGAATGCTCACTATAGTGATGCTGCAAGTTTCCACCATGATTAGGCATGGCTTAGGCTAGCGGCTCAGGCGTTTTTCTAACACATATATATAACTCCATGAACTCACAAGCTCCCCTTTTATTTCACACGAACGACATCTGCAAACAAAAGAGCATGGTATCAACTGGATATGTATCCATAAGTGTTGAAAGCGTTCCCCGTGACAACATGGTTCTGCTAACTCCCAGCCTATAATTTGCAAGCATATAACTTTCATGGATAGCCACAATAGTTCAGGTTTATTAGGCGCAAGAAATAAAGTGTGCCATCAAGTTCGTGAGAGCTTTACTACCTAACTTTCTCAAAACAGTCAAACATTTTATTTGGAATAAAACAAGGCATAATGAATATGCACTGAAATAGAAAATGATGTTAATAGGTAGGTATGATGGACACTATTGGAAATATTGGTTTTGGGGAGTTGGATTCACAAGTAGAGCTCATACTCTGTGCAAGTGAAGGCTAGCAATAGAGAGGGAGCGGCAAACGAGAGAGCAGTAACTTCATTATCATGCTTGCAACAAAACATGACTAATTATGGCAAGAAAGTGATACAAGAACTCTGAGGCAAAATAAATCATTGAGGCTTACTGACTATTGTTTAGTCATATGCATGCGTGAGCATGTGCCAAGTCGATTCACATGAAACATTCAGAGGAGGATACCATAATATCATACCAAGTTATGAATAAAACAATGCAAGCAAACATTCATATGACATGCTACAAACTATTAGCGAACTGGAGCTAATCACAAGAAAACAAGAACTACTAAGCATCCATCAATAACATACACCTTGCATGAACAGACTAAGCATGCTTACAATGATGAGTATATGTACAAAAATGAAAACAAAATAGAGATAGTTACCAGCCTCTTACCACACCTCAAGTTGTCTTAATCTTCATTATTTCCCTTCACTTGTGTGACTTGAATAATAACATGACACCAAGCTCCACTGAGGACGGCTGAACCCTGCAAAGAACTCACAAAACCAAAGAAGAACAACAAATATTTTTGGTGTTTTCGATTTTTTAAAGCAAGCAAAACAAAGCAAAAACAAACCAAGCAAAAACAAACAAAGTAAAATCTTTTTGGATTTTTTCTTTAAGGCAAACCAAAGCTAAAAAGAAAAGAAACAAACCAAGAGAAACAACGAAAATATTTTTGGTATTTTTGTGTTTTAAGAAATCAGAAACAAAAACCAAAAAGAAAGCGAACCAAGATGAGTGTGATGTCGGCATACCTCCCCCCAAGCTTAGGCTTTAGGCCTAAGTGGGGCTCAATAGAGCGGGTAGTAACCCCAAGCTGGTGGGTCATCATAGGAATGATCATAGTCAGGCGCTTGTGATGAAGAAGAAGACACGCCCCAATCAAATGAGGGCTGCTGGTATGAAGACTCTCCCAAGTTGGAGGGCTTTTGGCCTAAGTGGGGCTCAATGAAGACTCTCCAACATTCTCTTGCTGGGAGAGCTCCGCCATGTGTGTGTGTCAAACTCCTCCTCCGTGAGCGACCATCCTTGCATGTTATCAAAATTAAACAAAGCAGTTGCAGGAAAATAAACTACTTTCTTAGTCCTACCCCCTCTCCAACCACGCTTGGCAAAGGACAATTTATACGGTAAACTTCTCACAGTAGCCCCTAGAGAAACAAAGTTATGCTGAACCATGGAATCAAGACCAAGCCTCTCTATGGGGAACCGATAATCTAAATGGTGAGGCTCTAAACCATGGAAATCTAGCAACCTAGAGGCAATAAGACCTCCACAAATTCCACCCTTCTCGAGGTTAGTGGTAAGACGGTAAGCTGTTGGGCCACGCGGAGATAAAACTAAATTTTCCTCTAACGTGGTGATCCCAAGATCTAGCTGAGGTAGAAGGCCACGAGGTTTACCACTAGACGCGCGGTTGCGGATTACTGATGAAGCGTCGATTGATGCGCGATCCTCACGATCCGATCACTGGTCTTGATCGCACAACACCTCTTTGGTATCCACATTACAAGGAGGAGAGCGGTGTGACGGCGCTAGGTTCGTTACGGCGGCAGGACTGCTATGGAGCTAGGGTTTCCAACACATGGAATGACCTAACCGAACAACGATTAACCTTTCTGGGTTACGGTGCTCCACTATATATAGGGAGTGAACGTGGGCTCTGCTCGTGCGACCCATTCACTAAAGCCCATATAACACTAGTCACCGTGAGTCCAACTCACTAACTCAGTCCTAATCCGGTTTAGGTCCAACCCACCCAGATTACAGGTTCAGATCCAATCCGAACTTGCTCCCGCTCTTAAGTGTGTGACCCCGAAGGCTCATCGCTACTTGGACACGATTGGAGTCCGACTCTCAATCGATCAGCCCAGCCTCTCCCCGTAACGTACGACAATTCAAGTACCCAAAGAGAGTGACGACTTTTTTTTTCAATGCGATTTACTCTCAATCGATCGAATGCTCTCCCTAGCGGCGAGCGTCAAGCTCCCAAGTACCAAAGAGTCATGACGACTTGCCTTTCCAATGCGACTTACGTCTGAGTCCCTTTTTCCTCACGATATACCTTGTCAGACTATAGGAGAATAATTGTAATCCCTTAAATAGTCCGACTCTCTTGTCGATCCGAGATAAGTGATTCACCCGACTAACTCTTAGTCGATCGCCTCGGTTAACACTTAACCGAGTCGTGCATGGCCATGCTTTCCGAATCATATCTCACGAGAGGGCCCAGAGAATATCTCTCCGAGTGGAGGGGCAAAATCCCATCTTGGTTATTCACATCACACAGCTTGATTCTCAGTCGACCTGAACTCTGCCTTTATAACTGCCTAGTAACGGATCAGCGTTTGACAGAACCTAAGTCGGTGATCCTCAACTCGGACTATGCAATAACCTCAGGTCTAAGGATTACATTGATTGAGATATACAAATGACAACTTGTTCGTTGTACCTCAATATGGGTCATCCGACTCGCTAAACTCTTTAGCCGAGTCTGTGTAAGTTGGAATAGCATCTCCATGCCCATGACAAGTGGAACCGAGTCATCAAGCCAACTTTCACATTGGTCTAAGTTGTGTGTCCATCACAACCTCAATGACCAAGGATATTTAGTACAAAAAACATGAATGCATAGTTCCACAACCGAATCACATATTCAATGATACACATCAGATGTTTATACAAGGACTACTTAATATCTTTATGAATACAATGGGAAATGTCATCATACATGATTGCCTCTAGGGCATATTCCCAACAGTCTCCCACTTGCACTAGAGTCAATCTTCCGACATCACATGTCTAAGCATCTAATGCCCATGGCTGTCAGGTGCGCCTCATGCTTCGGCTGGGGTAACGACTTTGTCAACGGATCCGCAATATTTGCATCCGTGTGTACCTTGCATAACTTGATATCACCCTGATTCATGAACTGGCGAATCAGGTGGTACCGCATGAGTATGTGCTTGTTCTTCTGGTGCTGTCTAGGTTCCTTGGCTTGTGCAATAGCACCATTGTTGTCACAATACACGTCCAACGGATTGGACGAGCCCTAAACCACACCAAGATCCATGAGGAAATTCCTCATCCAAACAGCTTCCTTTGCTGCCTCCGAGGCGGCAATATACTCAGCCTCTGTTGTAGACGCAGACACAGTCTCTTGCTTGGAAATCTTCCAGCTCATAACACCTCCGTTTATAATAAACACGTATCCGGATTGCGAACGAGAATCATCAGAGTCAGTAAGATAACTCGCATCCGTGTAACCCTTTAAACTGAGTTCATCTTCACCACCAAAACCAAGAACATATCCTTAGTCCTTCTCAAGTACTTTAGGATATTTTTAGTCATATCGATGGATCTCTCGGATCGACTGGTATCTCACAACACTTAGAGCATAGGAAACATCGGCCTAGTACAAATCATGGCATACATGATGGATCCATTGCAGAAGCATATGGAATCGCACTCATCCGACTTCGCTCATCAGTTGTCGAAGGACACTGAGTCTTGCTAAGTTTAACACCATGGGACATCGGTAAGAACCCCTTCTTAGACGATTCCATGTTGAACTTCTTCAACACTTTGTCCAAATAAGTACTCTGACTCAATCCAATGAGCCTCCTTGATCTATCTCTATAGATCCGGATTCCGAGGATGTATGTTGCCTCACCCAAGTCTTTCATTGAGAAACTCCTTTCCAATGATTCCTTGGTTTCTTGCAACATCTGGACATCATTTCCAATCAGTAATATGCCATCCACATATAAGATTAGAAAATTTACTTTGATCCCACTAAACTTCTTGTATAAACAAGAATCATGATCACTCTTGATGAAGCCAAACGATTTGACTACCTCATCAAAGCGAATATTCCAACGCCGAGATGCTTGCTTCAACCCATAAATGGATTTCTAAAGTTTACATACTTTGTCAGCATTAGCCGGATCGACAAAACCCTCGGGCTGTATCATATACACATCCTCGGTTAAATTTCCGTTAAGGAAAGCCGTTTTGACATCCATCTGCCATATCTCATAGTCGAAATAGGCCGATATAGCTAACATGATCCGAACTGATTTAAGCATCGCTACGGGCGAGAAAGTCTCGTCGTAATCAACTCCTTGAACTTGTCGAAACCCCTTCGCGACAAGGCGTGCTTTATAGACGGAAACATTTCCATCCATATCAGTTTTCTTCTTAAAAACCCATTTGCACTCGACGGGTCTTGCACCGTCTGGCAGATCAACCAAGTTCCAAACTTGATTTTCATCCATGGACTTTAACTCGGATCTCATGTCTCCAAGCCATGACTTGAAATCAGATCCCACCATCGCTTCAGAATAATTTTCCGGCTCATCACTGTCTAACAGTAACACATCACGAACACTTCGTAATCTCGCCGATCTTCGTAGTATAGGTGCTGCTGCCGGCTCAGCTACCACGACTGGCTCAACCTCCAAGGTTTTCGCCGACTCGCTACTAGCCAGTTCCTCTCTAATTTCTTCGAGCTGCACCGTGCTCCCACTTAGTCCCCGAATGAGAAACTCTTTCTCAAGGAAGACACCGAGCGACAAACACTTTGCCCTCTTCTCGGTTGTAGAAGTAGTAATGTCACATCCCAAGATTTTCCAAATCTTGTAATGTGAAAATAAATGAATAAAATAAAACTTTGTTTGATTTTCAGAGCCAGAAGAAACTTTTTGAATTCAATTGGAACTTCAAACCCATTTGAATTAAAATAAACCTAAAGGGATTTAAAAAGATAAACATTTAATAAAAGAAAAATAAAAACATTAGGAAATATTATTTTGAAACAATTAAATGAAAAGATTTGTTTTCAAATGAAATAGAAGTTTTATAAATAAAGATTATTTTATAAAGCCAATTAAACCTTGGCAAAGCTTTGGAAATTAAAACATTTTATTTTAAATAAAATAGCAAAAGTTTATTTAAAAATAATAAAGGATTGCTTAATAAAATAATAAGGAATTAGTGTCCAAATTTTATTCAAATAAAAGATTTTACCATTTTAATTAAAACCTCAAAACTTATTAAATTATTTTAAATAGGTTTTCCAAGTATTTTATGTTCTCTAATAAAACTTACTAAAGTGTTTTGGCTTTATTTTAGATTCAAAATAAATATCTCAAATAAAATAAATCTTATTTGAAATAATAATGAAAGTCCATTATATTTAATTAATAATGGACCCTAAAATAAAATGTTATTTTATTTTTAACAAATCTCCAAGTATTCTTATTTCCCAAATAAAACCCACTGATTGGTTTTGAAAATATTTAGGTTTCAAATAAAGATTTGATTAATAAAATCAAACTCTATTTTATTTAAATAACTAAGGCCATTTCATCCAATTATTAAAATACCCTAAAATAAAAGGTTATTTTGTTTTGAACAAGATTTTCAAATAAAACCTACTGAATTGATTTTGAAAATATTTGGATTTCAAATGAAGATTTTATTAACTAAACCAAACCCTATTTTATTAGTAAACCATGGTCCATTTTATTTAATTAATAAATAGAACCTAAAAAGATTTAAAATATTATTTTATCTTGAAAGTTGGTTTATACTACTAAACAGAACGAAGTTCAAATAATTGAAGTGTGGTGTTTGTTTGAATTTATATGGTTGATTGGATTGTTTGTTTGAAATACAAATCAGGAAATAGAAATAGGAAAAAGAAAAAGAATTAGACAGAAAAAAATAGAACAGCCCAACCCAACAGCCCGAGAACCAGCCAACTCCTCCTCCCGAAGAAAACGGTTCACACCCGATGGCCGACCCTTGAGAGGCGACAAGTGGACCCGTTCTTTCTTCTTTTCCCACCGATAACGGCCCCACTCCACTGTTCTTCGTCCTCACCCTCTGTGACCCGTTCTTTTCCCCGTTCTGCCGTTGAATTCCCCAGCGTAATTCACCTTAATGCCACGAATTAAACCGGCAGTGATCACGCACATTTAATTGTCTCCCTCTCCTCTACGTTTCCCCTCTTCCTTCTCCCCCGAGCATGCCTCCAGACCATTCCAATTTCTCCTCGACTCCCTCTGCCTCCGACGTTCTCACGAATCCGCCAACACCTCCACCTGGCCTCCTCGAGCACGCAGCGGTGATCAGCCCCAGCGGACTCTTCTGCGATCCACAGTGCACCATGGCACCCATAAGCCTCGCCAACAACAAACTCCGATTACCTCCGCCTCCGCCTCAACTCCGGCGACACCCACAGTTAATTCCGACCACCCGTTCCCTCCGGATCATGCACATCTTTGCCATGGTCCTCGCAGCTAACCCAACCCTCCGTTTGTCTTCTCGTGGACCACAGCGTCCTCGACCTCGACCGCGCGCATCCGTCGCCAGACCGAACTCCGGCGAGGAATTCCTCTTGACCTCGTGCGCCCCTTCACCAGCCAGTGCCTCCTTGAGATCCCCCAAGCGTCTGCGAACACGGTGAACATCCTCTCCCTCCTTCTCGTAACGTGGCGACACCATCGACCCGCCGCGCTGGCGTCGAGCCAGCCGCCTGACTTATGGTCGGGAATCGAGAGCCGTCCGATCTTGATCCGTTGGATATGATAGAAAGTAGAGCGAAGGGGTATGCATCGATCTGAGCCGCGCGTTGATAGTTAGATCCAACGGCCAGCGTCGCCCGATCCGACCGAACCGGTATCGCCCAGTAAGATAACGACGCGTGTCAGTAGTTGAGTTAAAACATATTTTTGAAATCAGATTGATATGCAATTTTCAAACCATTGTAACTTTCAAACCACACGTCCAAATTTGACAAATTTTATATCAATGAAATCAGGAGAACAAGCCCTAGCCAACCATGGCCTTAGTTTGACAAATAGTATCTGTTAGCTTGTTTGAATTTGCAGAAACATTTGTGTACTTGTTTAGATTAGAAAAATTGTTTAAAAATGATTTTTGGATTAAAACCTTTGCAAAATGGTTTGTTGTGATCTTACTGACCCTAGGAACCAACCCTTGGTGTTAGAAATGATTTTGTAAAATATAGGTTAGATTACTTGACTAAGTCATTTTCTAGCCAAATAAAAGGAATAGTTTTTATTATAAAAATGTTTATGGAAAAGAAACTTTGAGAAAATAGTTTGGACCAAACCTACTGACCCAAAAACACCAAGTTTTGCAATAGCAACTCATTTGGTGAACAACTTAAGAGTTTTTCCTTAATAAAAACATTTTTCACCACATGAAATGATAAATGGATTTAAAAATAGTTTTTGGACAAAACCCTCTTACTAATGACTTTGCAACTTTGGTAAATGACCAAATTAGATCTTACAAAGTTTAGAAACCCATAGAGACCCCCTTTGCAAAATAAAACTATTTTGTGCATGCTCCCATCCATGACTTAGATTCCATTACTTTGTGTGTGTGAATAATTGTTTATTTTACTTTGGTTGGAATGTGAATTGAATTTGTGTTTCCTTGTTTGACTTGTAGTGAAGTGTGAGACTAACAAGATCAAGGAGTGAACTACCATTTCCTTCCAAAAAGGCAAGTGATGCTTCATACCTTCTATCCCATTACTTTTACTATGCATTAGTGATTTTGCTAAGTAAAACTTGCATGGATTTTGCTAAGTATAGACCTTGCTATAAGAAAACCTAGTAGATGAATCCTTAGTAGGATTTCCTAAGTTAAGTTTCCTAATACTACCAAGCTTAGCCTAGCTAATAGAAAACATGGGTGGAAAATATATTCACACTATGGAAAATATTCTAAGTCTTAGGACTTATGTTTTGTTTAATAAAACAACTAAGTTAATGAATCACCTGGGTGGAATGGAAGGATTGGGTTATGTTGAGTGGTTACACAAGGCCAGGAACCTTGTGTATCTCACTTGTGTATGGCCACCCAGGAAACAAAGGGATTTGAGATGTCAAATGTTGAGAAGCTTCAAGTGCAACCACTTGGCAATATGGGCTCTGCCATGATCATATAGGTTGCAAGAACTTAGCCAAATGGACAGTGGGTGGTAGTGTTTTGATAGGTTGGAACGCGTCCATTTTGGTCTAAGGGAAGGCTTCTGAAAGATTTTGTCTTGGGAAACCAAGTCTTGTGGGTAAAGTGCACCACCTCTGCAGAGTGTAAAACCTAAGTACTTAGCCATGTCCCTGGTAAAGGACAATTTGAGCATCAAGACATGGAAGCAATCAAGAATCTCATCATTCAAATTTCTAAATTAAAATCTTGTGGTTGAACAAGGGTTGTTTGAATTCTTCAATCATTGATGGAGAGATGGCTTGGTACAAGGATCTTGAAATCTTTGATTGAGAAAAATGGTTTTTTTTCCAAGCATTTCAGTCTTTGTTTGGTGGATGCCTTGGAAAGGATCTTCAGTCTTTGATTGGTATATGCCTTGGAAAGTAATTTGTCAAAACAAAAACTTAGTATTTTCAAATGATAAGAAAAATCTATTTTGAGCAATGCAAGCCTCAACTCCACTTAGCCAAATGCATATAGATGATAGACTCCACTATACTACCATAGTATCACTTGCCAATACAATTCAAATGTATTGACCCTTTGTGGCTGTAACTTGTATGTTGCAGGTTTGATTGATTTTAGTGAAGATTGATTGTTTAGGATTACAAAGTCTACAACCAACATCTGCCTGTGGCACTTTGAATATGAAGGACCACTTGACCATAGTTATTCCGCTGCAATGTAATGTAATAGCCTATTGAGCTATGTTTGATGTAATAAACTTATGTTATTCCTGGTTATAAAGTTATATTATGACCTTTGTTTCTTGATATTACATCTTAACTGTGGATGCTAGCTATTGATCCAGGGACTAGCATTGCAAAACACAGGAGGACTCTACCTTATCAGGTTGGGACCCCTACAAGTAACCCAAGGTTTCCCTCGGATACCCCACGAAAATACACTTATCCGACTTGGCTGTAAGCTTGTCCGACTGAAGTCGCTTGACAAATGCTTCACAACCACAAATCTTAAGAAAAGACAAACTCGGCTTTTTGCCTGTCCACATATCATGCGGTGTCTTCTCTACCGATTTTGATGGTACTCTGTTTAGTGTGAACACTGCTGTTTCTAGACAATAACCCCAAAATGATAAAGGCAGATCTGTCCGACACATCATTGATCGTACCATGTCCAACAAGGTCCGATTCCGCCTTTTCGAAACAGCGTTCCTTTGCGGTGTTCCTGGCGGAGTAAGTTGAGGAACTATTCCACAACTTTTCAAATGGTCATCAAACTCATGGCTCATGTACTCGCCTCCTCGGTCCGACCGAAGAAACTTTATTTTCTTGCCGAGTTTATTTTGTGCTTCATTCTGGAATTCTTTGAACTTTTCAAAGGATTCCGACTTATGTTTCATCAAGTAGATATATCCATACCTACTCATATCATCAGTGAAGGTAATGAAGTACTCATAACCACCCCTGGCTGTTGTGCTCATTGGTCCACATACATCACTATGTACTAGACCCAACAAGTCGGACGCCCTTTCGCAACTCTTTGCAAAAGGTGTCTTGGTCATTTTGCCAAGTAGGCAAGATTCGCATGTCTCGAACGACTCCAAGTTGAACAAAGTTAGGAGTCCATCATCATGGAGCTTCTTCATGCGTTTCCAACTTATATGACCAAGACGACAGTGCCAAAAGTAAGTCATATTCAGATCATTTGGTTTCAACCTTTTAACATTTATGTTATAAACCGACTCACCATCAAGATTCAAAATAAATAACCCGTCCTGGACGGGTGAAAATCCATGAAACATATCATTCAAATACAAAGAACAACCATTATTATTGATATTCTACTCATAGCCTTGCCTCATCAAACATGAAGCAGAAATAATGTTTCGACTGAGCACTGGAACATAATAACAATTATTCAGTTCCATAATGAATCCGGAAGGTAAATGAAGTTGCATCGTGCCGACTTCCAACGCAGCAACTCTTGATTTGTTGCCGACTCGAATATCAACCTCGCCTCTTGCTACGCTCCTAGTTCTTACCAGTCCCTGCAACGAGTTGCAAATGTGAATAACTGATCTGGTATCATATACCCAAGAACTATTAGGTGCATTAGCAAGATATATGTCTATAACATTGCAAACAAGTGTACCTGAGTCAGAAGTCATACCTCCACTCTTGGCTTTGTCGGCCAAGTACTTGTTGCAGTTCCTCTTCCAGTGGCCATTCGCCTTGCAGTAGAAGCAAGTGGATCCGGCTGAAGGAGATGGCTTAGTCCCTGAGGAAGCGCTTGGGACCGGGTCCTGAGCCTGCTTTCCTCCTGACTTAGCCTTCTTCTTAGTCCAAGAACTCTTCTTGAACTTAGCCTTATTCTGCACCATCAACACTTGACTGGCGCCCTTCTTGAGATCCGCCCTGCCTGCTTGAGCATCCCATGTAATTCCTTCTTGTCCATACCATGCATGTGGTAGTTCGAAATGAACTGCCCATATGCACTAGGAAGAGAGTTCAGAATTATATCCGTAGCGAACTCTTTGCTTATGGGGTAGCCAAGCCTCTCCAGAGACTGCACGTAACCAACCATTTTGATCACATGCGGACTCAATGGATCACCATCCTTAATCTTGCAACTCAGCAAAGCCTGAGAGACTTGATACCTCTCAGTCTTCGCCTGAGCCTGGAACATACTTTTGAGGCTTTCGATCATATCGTAGGCCTCAACATGCTCGAACTGCTTTTGCAAGTCCGGTTCCATGTGAGCAAGCATAAGACAGCTAATATCCGTGGACTCATCCTTAGCTCGACGGTAGGCATTGGTGGCTGCGACAGTCGCATTCTCATTCGGCTCATCTGGAAGTGGGTTGTCTAGGACATGGTCCTTCTTTTCTTGTTTGAGAATAATTCTCAGATTTGATACCAGTTGGTAAAATTAGAGTCGTTCAGTTTATCTTTCTCAAGAATGGTTCTCAACGCAAAACCGGATATTTGAGAGTGACTGCTACTTGGTGCCATGATCTACAACAGAAAATATGCAAAACACTTAAGACATGTATTCATAAAAGAGCAAGCATATTAAACATTTTAATATTTTATGCTCCCACTAGAACCAACACCCCTCCGATGGTTGCTTAGTGATTCAGGATCCTAAATAAGCAAGTCGGCTAGTGAGCTTTAGCATCACCGCTAGCCGCCAAGTGATCTAGGTAGACAACTCCTTATCAATCGTATCTCATACGACTCCTGTTGGATGGGTGGCATCACATGCCCCGGCTCCCATCCGACTTTTCCCCGAGCCCCACAACCGTTGTGATATACCCGTCTAGCTCACCGAGTGTTTCCGCAGTAAGAGTCCGACTCGAACCCACCTAGTCGAAAAGAATTTGTAGCACCTCAATTTTATGAGCCCACTACAAAAAATGTCCGACTTGTGATGGTGTAAACACTGGAAGGACAACCGACTAGACCTTCTTTGAGGGATTAAATTTTACCGACTATCTAATAGAGGTAAAACTGAGACATAACAATAACACAAAATGAAGCATTTATAATGTGAAATGGTATGGCTCTCTTCATGGCTATCTCCATCTCCACAAAGCCTGTAATATGACTCGTGCCAACTCTTGTCACTTGCCGTCTTACTCCATGTCGTCTACATGCACAATGCCTTGCATGCCTTCCGGGTTCTCCAAACAGCTACACTAGCTTAGTAAAGTAAATTACATAGAGAATCCGACACGCAGGTCGTTATACAATAAAATGACAGCACCTAGGCTCCAGCCGGCTGACACAAACCGTGATTCGTAGATCACGTATGGATTACATGAAGGGAATATGCCCGAGAGGCAATAATAAAGTGGTTATTATCGTATTCCTTGTTTATGATAAATGTTTATTTTGCATGCTATAATTGTATTAATACGGAAACGTTAATACATGTGTGTTTAATAAACAAACAGAAAGTTCCTAGTTATGCCTCTCTTATAAACTAGCTCGTTGATTAACAAGATGATCAAGGTTTCCTGATCATGGACATTGGATGTTGTTAATAACGGGATCACAACATTAGTGTAATGGTGTGATGAACATTCATCCGAGGTATAGCATTACGATCAAAGTCATTGAGTTTATATTGCTATAACAACTTACGAAGTGATCCTAATCCTTAGACCATGAGATCATGTCAATCACTAACACCGGAAGAGTTTCTTGATAACATCAAACGTCACCGTAATGAGGTGATTATAAAGATGGATTCAGAACTAATAAAGTGTTATGTTGAGGCCCATGGATCGAGAGTGGAATTTGTTCATCCCGATGACGGATAGATATGCTCTGGGCCCTATCGGTGATATCACATTGATTAGCTTGCAAGCAAGTGATTTGATCACTAGAATGTTATATCACGGGAACGAGAAAAGAGTGCATGTCGGTAACGAGATCAAACTAGGTATGGAGATACCGATGATCGAATCTCGGACATGTAATATATCGCGAAACAAAAGGATTAAGATACTAGCGTAAAAAGGTTCCGACGATCAAAAGAAAGTCATCGTTGAATGTGTGGGAGTCAGTATGGGTATCTAGATCCCGCTTCTGATTATTGATCTGAGAGGGGTCTCGATCATGTCCGCATTATTCACGAACCGTAGGGTGACACACTTAAGAGACACCGACATCCAATTGGAGCAAAAGTTTCATGCCGAAAGAATGAACAAGCGCAGGAATTTATTTCACTAGATACAAAGCAGGTTTTGGTGAAATTGCATAAAGTGGTTATGCATGTGAAATAGAATTCTAGCAAGGGGTTATTTGTGAATGTTTGTCATTAAAGTAATTGACAAAATTCTGAATAAAATAAAAGAGTTTTATTTAATGAGAGTTTGCATTAAATTTGGTGGAAATTTAATGGGAATTTGAGTGGGTTTTTGAGTGGAGAAAATTGAAGGGCCATTTTGTGAGTGGAGTGTCCACCCACATGAATGAGGGAGAGGTGGGGGCACCCTCCATGGCCGGCGGCCATGCCCCCTTGGGCTGCCCCCTCCCCTATATAAGGAGCCCCTCCTCTCACTTCTCACTCACACCTCCTCGTGAAGGATCTCTCTCCCCCTCTAGAATTTATTCCCCATGGTCTCGGACTAGCGAGATACATGTTCCCGGTGGCTATTCGGCAAGAAAGAGTTGTGCTTCCGCTGCATCGCTGGAGCGAGGAGGCGGAGGTTGCTCGGTGCCTCGAACGTGTGTGCGAGCACGGATGCGCTGCTGTTTTGCGGCGCTAGGACTTCCTCTCGATCTTGAGATCGGCAAGAGATCGTCTACATCAACCACGAGTTTGGACTCGTTAAGCTTTGTCGGTCTTCAAGGGTATGTTCTCTACGGATATACATCCGCCCGTTGTTTGTATCTAGTAGATAGATCTTGGTACATAGTTGTTCCCATCGTAGGAATTTTTTTGGTTTCTATGCTGCGAACCCTATAGTGGTATCAGAGCCGGATCTATGCGTAGATGCTTTACACGGGTAGTACACATATGAGTATGTGGGCGATGATGATCATTTTGTTGCTTCTTAGTTGTACTTTGGATATTGGTGGCATAGTGGGATGAAGCGGCCCGGACAAACTTTACATGTCCTCGCACATGAGACCTGTTCCACGCTTGACATGCAACTAGTTTTGCATAAGTGGCTAGCGGTGTCATCTCTCCTACTATAGTCAATATCTAATTTGCAACGAGTTGTCAACAATTTGGTTATCCTCGTTGTGGTTCATGTTCGTAGGTAAACGGTTCTATCTCGAAAGCCCTAAGCCACGTAAAATTTGCAATGGATAAATTAGAGGCGTCTAGTTTAGATTGTTGCTGGGCTAGTGATATGATATGGTGATGTTGTAAGTAGAAGTATGAGATGATACTCTTACAACACACATAACGTGTAATATCCATAGACCTTGGACTTACACATATAGGTATGATAGTGATCATACCACGATGCACATGATAGAGATCATCTGCGGGAACCATAACATTTCACTAATAAACATGTGATGTTTGATAGCATCTTATATTGCTTGTTTGGCGTTTTATTAGCAAAATAAGATGATCCCTCGTTTAGATATCAAGATAAGAATGTGTTCTTCCTTAAGTATGCACCGACAATGTTTCGTCGCTTTAAGACATCACGTGATGATCGGGTGTACTTGAATCCACGAGCATATCTCGGGTGTAAGACAGTTACACACGCGAATACTAAGGTTCTTACTTGACGAGCCTAGCATGTACAGACATGGCCTCGGAACACGGACCGAAAGGTTAAGCATGAGTCATATGTTTTGATATGATGACCATATGGATGCTCGCCTTTGAAGCTACACCGACTCACGTGATGATCGGACTTGGTGTAGTGGATTTGGTTCATGTAATCACCAAAAAGGCACGAGGGATGTCGTTTTTGAGTGGGAGTTCATTTCTAATTTGGATTAGTAGAACTCAATTTATCATAAATTAAATCAAAGTGAATTTGCATAATTTGTTGTAGTCATTGGCATTCGTTCACCACCATATGCATAGTTGTAATTGAGATAATAGAACTATAGAATTCTGGATATATACTTTACGAACTGGTATCGTATTGTGTTGAGTGTCAATCAAAGTTTAAAGTCCTATTGCAAACTTTCAGCAAACTCTATTTACTCCGTGAAATTTAATAGTTAGTATTAAATCGAGAGTGAAAATTCTAGTGTTAGTATCTTAAGTATCATGTTTGCCTCCATGATTCTTGATTGTCTTAATATCAAGTTTATCTAGGAGCTGAAAGAATTGTTTCAGAAACCATCATGTGTGGCAGATATAACGATATCTGAAACAATGTTTTGGTTGCAATATGATAGAGTATAATATATGTTCTCATATTGGATGAGAATTTACGAAGGTTGGAGATGCTAGACATCATAATCATCCAAAAGGGTTTTGGAAAGTAATGTTATACTCATGATTCGACTTTATAAGCTACAGTAGCTTGATCATGAAAGTCGTCATGATAAGGGTGAATAGAATATGTATGTAAAATGTTTACTACACTAAAAGATTACTAAAGAATGGATTTTGAAAGAATACCGATCATTTGATGATGGTGATCTACTTCAAAGTGCAAGTCCAAAGGTATTATTATTTGAATATACACGCTTTGGACTAGGTGTCATGTATATGACACCACTTTTGATGTTGATAAATTCTTTTAAAAGGAAAAGGAAATGCTGAAAGAGAATCTATAAAATATATTTGGCAGAAAAGAAAAGATTGGAAATATCCAATTTAGGTATATAGATGATATACATGTTATGGTTGTATTCTTTGCTTGTTAAACAATGTGGTTCTTGGGTATTGGATACCGAATTGGTTGGTATGAAATTTCATACGGAACGATGCAATTCATGAACCACAATGGCCTAAGTAACTAGCAAGAGAATATGTGATGATGTTCATCGAAAACAAACAAACCGTTGTTTGTATTTCTCGTTGACATCAAAGCTTGACTTCAAGATTTGTTTTAATAATTGTTATTTGAATCAGGTATTATAAGAACAAAGGTTGTTCAAATAATTACCGTATTCCATATAAGATGGATGATTTACAAATCTAGTTGAAGAAATCACATCCATAAAACCTAATGCTAAAATGTTGCAAGACAAATGATTGAAAGATCACTTATGAAGTGACATCGCTGTTTAAATTATATTGTAAAGAAAACATGAAGAATCTCCATATTCATGGATTTTTGGAGTCTTTGATTTGATCAAGTGACACTTGTGAGACTTTCCACGTGATAATTAAAACTTCGTTCAAAGGCCAAAGAAGAGCGAAACGACTAAATTATTGGAATTTATACATATCGATGTATGTAGTCCATTATGTATAGTTAAATGGCGATGGTTTCAACTTCATATGCTTTCTCGAAATTTGAGTGAATGTTCACTTAATGAGAAAGAAGTATGAAATATTTGAAAAATGTTTCAAAGACTTTCAAGATGAAGTGAAAAATCATTGTAACAAGAAAATAATTGGTTTATGATTTTATCATAAGGGATTTATTTGAGTTACAAGTGTAACAAGAAAAATAAATGAATTATGATTTTATCATAAAGGATTTATTTGAGTTACAAGTTTAGCAAAACACCTAGATTTACATCTCCAGAAACACCATAGGAATATGGAGTGTTTGAGATTTGTAATGAAACCTTGTTTGACATGGTTGGATCAAAGGTGTTACTTATAAAACTGCCATTATGTTTTAAAGATTAAAGATTTAGAGACTTCCGCTTTTAATCGAAAAGAGCTCCATCTTGATCCGTTGAAATGACACCATCGAAGTTATGGTTTGGGGTAAAACCCAAGTTGTCATTTCTTAAATTTTGGTATGCTAAACATAAGTAAGATGTTTACAACCGAAGTCGGATGAGCATGTCTTTGTAGGTTATTTCGAATAACAATTGGTTATTCCTCCATAACACCAAGGACAAAAGGGTTTGTCGCTTGAAACGTGAAGTTTCTTGAAGAAGGAATTTTTTATAAATGTTAAGTGGGAGGACAATAGAACTTTGATAAGGTTAACGAACCTTAGCTATATGTGATGAGTTGCAGATCTTGGAAAATGTTCCGAGGCTGCCATAATGCTCATAGCTTATGTGCCTCAAAGGTTGTGGTCACGGAGATCTAAGTTCTTATTGAACCAAGTCGGTCGGATAAACAATCAAATACTAAGATTTGAGAGTAAATCATCATTATTTGACAATGATTAACCGACTATATGCAAAGAAGCGATGATGGGCCCGGTTCTCGTCAAATGGCTTGAAGCCATAAAATCCGTGATAGTTCCATACACGAGAAATCAAGTTTTGAACTTGGAAGACCCTCGAAAGGTGTAAAACCTATCGGTCGTATTTGGATCTATAAAGAAATGACATGGATGTCTCACATCTATGAAATATTCGACATGTCGTAAAGTATTTTATGACAATGTTCAAAGAGTTGACTATGACAAGATTTGATCTTTCATAGTGATATTTAGTCTGAACGGATTAAAGTAGCAACCACTACATATAATTTGGTATATGGTAGATGAATAAACAAAACAAAGTTCTTCTAATAGAATGGTTACCTAGGACGTGTACATGACACGGTCCAAAGGGTTTTGTTAAATTCAAAGGATGCTAAAAGGGCATGCAAACTTCAATGGTTGAAGTAAGCATCATGAGTTGGAATCTTCACCGTGATGAAAAGGAGTTTTCATCAGGAGACGATGAAGATGCTTGCATTTGCAAGAAATTAAGTGGGAGCGCTAAGACATATTTCTAATACATTATGTGGAGGACATCTTGTTGATTGGAAATGATGTATCTTTTATTGACAAAGGTTAAGAATTTCATTTTGATGAAAGACTTAGGCAAAATCCGAATATTTAGCGTGAATGTCTATAGTGGATAGACTGTGACGCCAATATGGTTATGCCAAACGTACATATATGAGATATTGAAGGAGTTCAATATAGAAACGACAAGAAACAGTTCTTGTTGCATGGAAAGGAATTGTATCAAGATTCAAGTGTATCGACACTTGATAAGTGAAACAAGATTCAAGTGTTTTGACACTTGATGAGTGAAACCACGAGAATGTTTTGATCAATCATACCATGATATGTACACATCCAGATATGTCCTATGCTCTAAGTGTTATGAGCATATACCAGAATGAACCATAAAATGATCATTGGACGATAGTGAGGATATTCTTATGATCTTTTGGAAGAACTAAGAATATATTTGTATAGAGGTGACAAACAATTACAAATAGTTCATTGTAAAGCGTTACATTGATACTAGTTTTGTCACAAGATACAAATTAAGTTTATCTCAATTTAAACTATGGGTGGCACAATGTAATGGAAAGGAGATTCCATGATGGATTTGGATGAATTCCAAAGTTAAGACATTGTGACGGATACTACAACAAAAGGCTAAGTATATGACTGCTATAGTAGCAGCAAAGGAGGGAATTTGTGTCAAGTAGTTTGTTATCAAACTAAGGTGTGGTTCGCAACGGGCTAACACTAAAGATATATTGTATGAAAATAGTATCGACGTGTGTTAACCCCAAGGAACTAAAGGTCTCACCGAAATACCAAATTTATACAATGCCATCTCATTGGAGAATGAGTGATGCGTGAAGAAGCAAAGACATGCAAATACACACGGACCTGAAAGCGTCAGATCCGTAGATTATGTTAACCACTTGCAATTGCGTATATGGAACACCAGAAAGCCATAGGTGTTCAATACGCAAAGTTCTCAAACTAGATTATTGTCTCTAGTGCAAGTGGGAGACTGAAGGGAATATGCCCGAGAGGCAATAATAAAGTGGTTATTATCGTATTCCTTGTTTATGATAAATGTTTATTTTGCATGCTATAATTGTATTAATACGGAAACGTTAATACATGTGTGTTTAATAAACAAACAGAAAGTTCCTAGTTATGCCTCTCTTATAAACTAGCTCGTTGATTAACAAGATGATCAAGGTTTCCTGATCATGGACATTGGATGTTGTTAATAACGGATCGTAACATTAGTGTAATGGTGTGATGAACATTCATCCGAGGTATAGCATTATGATCAAAGTCATTGAGTTTATATTGCTATAACAACTTACAAGTGATCCTAATCCTTAGACCATGAGATCATGTCAATCACTAACACCGGAAGAGTTTCTTGATAACATCAAACGCGTCACACGTAATGGGGTGATTATAAAGATGGATTCAGAACTAATAAAGTGTTATGTTGAGGCCCATGGATCGAGAGTGGAATTTGTTCATCCCGATGACGGATAGATATGCTCTGGGCCCTCTCGGTGATATCACATTGATTAGCTTGCAAGCAAGTGATTTGATCACTAGAATGTTATATCACGGGAACGAGAAAAGAGTGCATGTCGGTAATGAGATCAAACTAGGTATGGAGATACCGATGATCGAATCTCGGACATGTAATATATCGCGAAACAAAAGGATTAAGATACTAGCGTAAAAGGTTCCGACGATCACAAGAAAGTCATCGTTGAATGTGTGGGAGTCAGTATGGGTATCCAGATCCCGCTTCTGATTATTGATCTGAGAGGGGTCTCGATCATGTCCGCATTATTCACGAACCGTAGGGTGACACACTTAAGAGACACCGACATCCAATTGGAGCAAAAGTTTCATGCCAAAAGAATGAACAAGCACAGGAATTTATTTCACTAGATACCGAAACAGGTTTTCGGGTGAAATTGCATAAAGTGGTTATGCATGTGAAATAGAATTCTAGCAAGGGGTTATTTGTGAATGTTTGTCATTAAAGTAATTGACAAAATTCTGAATAAAATAAAAGAGTTTTATTTAATGAGAGTTTGCATTAAATTTGGTGGAAATTTAATGGAAATTTGAGTGGGTTTTTGAGTGGAGAAAATTGAAGGGCCATTTTGTGAGTGGAGTGTCCACCCACATGAATGAGGGAGAGGTGGGGGCACCCTCCTTGGCTGGCGGCCATGCCCCCTTGGGCTGCCCCCCTCCCCTATATAAGGAGCCCCTCCTCTCACTTCTCACTCACACCTCCTCGTGAAGGATCTCTCTCCCCCTCTAGAATTTATTCCCCATGGTCTCGGACTAGCGAGATACATGTTCCCGGTGGCTATTCGACAAGAAAGAGTTGTGCTCACCTGCATCGCTGAGGAGGCGGAGGTTGCTCGGTGCCTCGAACGTGTGTGCGAGCACGGATGCACTGCTGTTTTGCGGCGCTAGGACTTCCTCTCGATCTTGAGATCGGCAAGAGATCGTCTACATCAACCACGAGTTTGGAATCGTTAAGCTTTGTCGGCCTTCAAGGGTATGTTCTCTACGGATATACATCCGCCCGTTGTTTGTATCTACTAGATAGACCTTGGTACATAGTTGTTCCCATCGTAGGAATTTTTTTGGTTTCTATGCTGCGAACCCTACATTACACACATACATCACATGCACATGAACCATACCATTCACAACTTCCTGCAAAAACAAGTTATGCATAGATACAATATCTACCGGCGTTGTGAAACTCACAACGACATCTAAGGCGCTACGACAGGGCGAAGCCGGCGGTCTGATCCGAACATGGATTCCCACCATCGTTCCGATTCGATCAAACTCTTTGATCTTCGATGACCGCTTCTGGATTTACGTGTCACAGTCTACCCCGATGGCGGAAGCCGACCGGTAGGGGTATGTCGTTCCACGACCTCAGCAGTATGATCACGGAAATCAGATCTACCATTCCCCGAGTACTGTTGATCCAATCAACCTCGTACAAAACCGATCTAATTCATAGATCGACCACCAAATAGCACATAGATCTCATCTACAGCCAACTGCATATCACATATGCGAGATCTCGAGCCTAAAACCAGAAGCTATCGCTCTGATACCACTGTTGGGCCACACAGAGATAAAACAAAATTTTCCTCTAACGTGGTGATCCCAAGATCTAGCTGAGGTAGAAGGCCACGAGGTTTACCACTAGACGCCAGCGGATTACCGATGAAGCGCGTCATTTGATGCGAAGATCCTCACGATCCGACCGCCCTGGTGCTAATCGCAAAGCAACTCGCTGGTATCCACACGCAAGGAGGAGCGGCGAATCGCTAGGTTCGTTACGGCAGGATCTGTGGAGCTAGGGTTTCCAACACATGGAATGACCTAACCGAACAACGATTAACCTTTCTGGGTTATGGTGCTCCACTTTATATAGGGAGTGAAAAACGTGGGCTCTGCTCGCGCGACCCATTCACTAAAGCCCATATAACACTAGACACCGTGAGTCCAACTCACTAACTCAATCCTAATCCGGTTTAGGTCCAACCCAACCAGATTACAGGTTCAGATCCAATCCGAACTTGCTCCCGCTCTTAAGTGTGTGACCCCGCAGGCTCATGGCTACTTGGACACGATTGGAGTCCGACTCTCAATCGATCGCCGGTAGCTCCCAGCGTAACGTGCCGACTCCCAAGTACCAAAGAGTCATGACGACTTGCCTTTCCAATGCGACTTACGTCTGAGTCCCTTTTGCCTCACGATATACCTTGTCAGACTATAGGCGAATAATTGTCATCCCTTAAATAGTCCGACTCTCTTCTTGATCCGAGATAAGTGATTCACCCGACTAACTCTTAGTCGATCGCCTTGGTTAACACTTAACCGAGTAGTGCATGGCCATGCTTTCCGAATCATATCTCACGAGAGGGCCCAGAGAATATCTCTCCGAGTGGAGGGGCAAAATCCCATCTTGGTTATTCACATCACACAACTTGATTCTCATTCGACCTGAACTCTGCCTTTATAACTGCCCAGTAACGGATCAGCGTTTGATAGAACCTAAGTCGGTGATCCTCAACTCGGACTATGCAATAACCTCAGGTCTAAGGATTACATTGATTGAGATATACAAATGACAACTTGTTCGTTGTACCTCAATATGGGTCAATCCGACTAGCTAAACTTTTTAGCCGAGTCTGTGTAAGTTGGAATAGCATCTCCATGCCCATGACAAGTGGAACCGAGTCATCAAGCCAACTTTCACATTGGTCTAAGTTGTGTGTCCAGCACAACCTCAATGACCAAGGATATTTAGTACAAATAACATGAATGCATAGTTTCACAACCGAATCACATATTCAATGATACACATCAGATGTTTATACAAGGACTACTTAATATCTTTATTAATACAATGGGAAATCTCATCATACATGATTGCCTCTAGGGCATATTCCCAACATAAGCTATCAAAGCACCCAGGTTATAAGATCTATCCCTATTCAAAGCAGTTGAGATAAAAGCTAGATCAAAAGAAGGTAACTTTGTAGCAATCTTTCTAGCAAGAACACACTTGGTAATGAAATAGGCAAAATATCTAATGCATGGGAACTAAATGTTCAAAATTTTACCACTTTCCTTCGAGAAGTTGAAACCTTGGCAAATTTTAGCATATAAATTCATAAGTGACTTAGGCCTGTCCTTGATCTTCTCACAAGATCCCCAATGAGGTACTCTAATTGCTGCAAAGAAATCAGCAAAAGGCAGGTCGACAGCTAGATTGTATATTTCATAATGGACCATGGGATTAGATGAAGACCAAGTAAACCGGAAGTCCTGCACCATAGCCATGGTTAGCTTAACATATTGAAAAGGTTCACCTTCAACAAAGTGTTCCAACCCTGCATTGGTAATCATAGTTTGGAAATCCTGGAGGATTCCCGCGGCTCTCATAAATTCATGGCATGGATATATGGAAGGGAAGACTCCTTCCTCACGATGAACTTCCATTGGCTCAGGTACCATCAAATCATATTCATTCAGTGGATATGAACTCATCTTCCTTTCTGAATTTTTAGACAAACATCAAACCAAGTGATTTCCAAGTTGATAAATGATGAGAAACTACTATAGGAACTTGCTAGAGGGATACACATGCATCAAAATGAAATCTCTAAGCATAGAACAAGCATGCAAGCTGCAGTGACCCAGCATACCACTGCATGTGTAGTACGCTATAGTCGTTGAAATTACATCCACAGAACACCGTTCCGTAAACATCACATCCCTCAGAGTGGTACCACATAAACATTGCGGGTCCATATTACAAACATACACACATTATTTTTATTACAATACCAAAAGTTCAAGACTTCAAAAGATTCAACTTACAAACCAAATATAAAGTGTTTCAGTGGAAGTTTTAAAGTGACAACTTAAACTCCAAATTGACCTCAACAACTTATTGTTATATATTGTTCATGTTGCTCGGCTCAATTGGTTCCTAGAACTACGGTAATTATTCTGACTCATGGTGCTCTCCTCCATAGACGACATCGTAGTCCAGCCCTTCCACGGCACCGTACATATCAGGATCTTCATAGAAGACCTCCTCTTTACTTTCAGTTGCATACATTGGGGTATCTTCTGGATCCTCAGAGTCTAAGCATGGGATCAAAGGAAAAGGTGATTAACAGCGTTACCCAACAAGTTCATTATATGCAAGGTGGGAAGTTTGATGCTCTATCTACCACCTCGGACTATAAGTTCTTGGAACTATGCAGTTTTCATAAACCTTTCTTCAAAGATTGATTTTATTTTGAAAATCTATGGCCATCAGCCTTCTCAGGTTTACCAGAACTTTCATGCAGTTCCTTTCCTACCACGTTCGTAGATCCTTCCCGGAATATGGAGTAACAAGTTACAATTCTTACACTCTGTAGAGGTGTGTTACTTTATCCATGAGAGATATACTCCTTGTTGCACAACCAGGCGTACTTTCCCGTCCACAATTCCATGATGTGGGGCCCAGTAGGTGACCCAAGCCAATCACTGCCCTCTCCGCGACCCCATATGTCTGCACGATCCTTCGGGTTTGGCTCACCTCCATTAAACCCCCTTCCAGGCAGGCTAAAACCTTGATGAGTTCCCAGAGACTCTATGAGCTGGTGGTGCCATGGTAAGTACCTTATAGGTCCGGCTAAACCTCCGGCAGCCACTCATAGATAATCTAGACACCAAAAACGTGGATCCTAAGGGTGCCCACCCATATGTTAGATCCGCACAAGAAATCACAATGTCACGTTAAGGTAGTATTGCCTCCATACGAAAGGAAAATGATATAGCTGACTTCTCTGTCCCATTCCAAATCTCATGGCTACCATGTAATATACAACGCTAGAATCACTGATGTCATGGGCTGTTAAGTTCCTAGGTGATTATCATTGTTGCAAATAGAAACCTAAGTTCTATTGCTTCATTATATCATCACTTAGGATGATATTAACAATTTATTTACTTGAGAAAATAATATTTTATTTCCTTGAAACATAGATGATAACACACAATTTACAAATACTTTGGTAAAGACTCTTCAAAGGACATGAGCAAGTGATGAACTTGCCTTGTGATTACAAGGTAGTAAAGTCGGATGCTTGCACTAGATCTTGAGCTTCTATGTCTACAAAACATCATTATTTCCTGGTAATGACAATATTTAAAGAAGAAAAATGAATATGCATAGTAATGTAATGCATTATTTATCATTTATTTTCTTTGTGTGTTTTACCCATTATTGTAGTTTCAAGAATTCCTTTAAGTAATAAAGGATTTCATTTTAAAAATAATCTTTAATATTTTATAAATATTTCATTCTATATATAAGTAAGAGAGCTAAGAATCTTTATTAAATATAAATCTTGTATTTATTTGTTTACTAGTTATTTTTCAGAATTAGTATTTATATAAAAGAGAATTTCTTTTAATAACTATAAATCTTTATTTAGTATTTTTCTAAAATACTATAATAACAAAACATAATAAAAGTGATTTTTATTTATTTTTAACCTTTTTCTTTAATTTTATAAAATTTCCTAAGGAATATATATATCATAAAATTCTTGACCAAAAATTATATACACAAAAAATTATTTCTTAATTTAATTAAGTAGGTTGGATTATTATGAATCTAGAAATATATTATTTGCAATTTTTAGATTTTTATTTTATTTTCTAGAATTTTATTTAGTTCTAGGGGTATTTTGGTCCTTTATTAATTATTAAAACTTCTTTTATGTTTTGGGCTAACCCTTTGGGCTTATTGGGCCAAACTGGCCCAAGTGACTTGGCCAAAAGGTCTCCCTGAAGGGTTTTGGCCCTATCGGCCCACTCTTTGTCTCTCCCTCTCTCGAGCTCACGTCTTCTCCTCCTTGACCCCATGGTCGCTGGCGCCGCCACCGAGCGCTGTCGTGGTGACGTGCGGTGCTCATGCGCCCTCGTGTGCTGCTGTGGCTGCCGCCATGGCTAGGTGTGGGTTGCAGCGCCCTCTGGGGTGCTCCTCGTGTCGCCGCGAGCTCGTCGGCCCCTCTTCTTCCTCTTCAATTCTCCAGCAAGGACCACATGTGATTTGGTTCTCTGTTATCTCCCATGCCTCTATATACTTCGAGTATCTCTGTGTGTAACTAGTGGCTATCCTTCATTAGGGTTTGTACTAGTTCTAGTGTTCACCCTGGTTCTAGGGTTCATACCTCTATATGCTTGTATGATAATGATTTGATCAAGCAGTGATGCCTAGTATGAATTGTGCTCACTGTAATTTAAGGCTTACTGTCATGATTTGATTGTCTGATGCCACTGTGAATCTGATGCTAATGGTTATATAATATTTCCTCTGATTGATGATTAAGCTGGTTAACCTGATGGCATAATTGTGAAATCTGTTGGGTGAGATTGATGCTTAGTGTGTTCACTTGCTGTCATTACTTTGATACTAACAGTAACATTGTCAGTGGTTGTTCACTGCATCAATGGGTGTTGGCTTGTATTTTTATCAATAGACTGAACTTAATCATTAGAGTCTAATGATACTTTGAAGATAGATGGATATATTAGCTGATCTCTGAGTGTAATATCAAGGAAATGATAATTATTGGCTTACTGGTTTATTCATGAAAGCTAGAATAACTGTTTGGCTTGGTTGTAGGATTTGTTCTTGTGACACCATCTTAGAATGGCACACAACTTGATTCTACTTACTGGCTTTACTATGGTCAGTACTTGAGATTGGATAGATGCCTAAAAATAAGTTGAAAGCTTTTCTTGATATTTATGCCTATGATGTTGGTCTGAGGCTCTAGGAACTAGATTCCTATCTTGCCGTCCCTTTCAAATATGCTAGAATATCATGGTTACTCACTGGATCTTGGATCCTAGTTGATTAAGATGATTGGTTTTTTGTAGCTTATGAAATCCGAGGTTCTACTCTTTCTTGGAGATGTTCCCATATTTTATAAGAACAAATGTTGAAATACATAAGTTGTTTTGGTATCACCAAATCTATGATGCTGGTATGAGATTTTGGTGGATTTGGTAGAGTTTTATTCTGGCCTTTATATTTCAAATCCTCTAGGATATGTTCACCCCACTTGGGTGATCACTGAGAGGTTAATTCTAAAATAACACATGCTTTTCTGCTTGGATAAGATGAACAAAATCTGTGGATGTTTTATGATGCTCACCACACAGTTGATGATTTGTGTTGGTTGTTTGTTGATCTGTGGCTTGATCTTGCTGATTATGTTGCTGGCCTGATCCTATCCTTCACCTCCTGGTGTTGTTCCTGTTTCCCCTGGTTCCTGTGCTTGGCCTTGATCAGCCCTGCTCCTCCTAGCTCATGTGTTATTGACCTTGCTATCCACCTAATTCTCCCCCTCCTTATGTCACCATCTGGTGATGCTTGGATTGATCTGGTGTGAGGTTTTTGGCTGGAAGTTTGCTTAGGTTGGTAAGCTGAGTGTTCTTGGTGCGGTGTTGAAAATCCAGAGCAGCACTAGTGGTTCCCACGACTGTGCTTGGTCCTTTTACTTGGGTGAGCTGGTGTAGCTGTGTCGACAACACAACCCATGCAGTTTGGTGATTGAGATGCCTGTGTATCTGTTGCATGGTTGTAGATGAGATCAGTGAGGTGTTTTACCCTTTGATCTTTTTACTGTTATCCTGCTTGGTGAAACTTGCCCCTAAAAGATTTACTCAATGATGTAAACTTGAGCAGTGCAACTCACTGCTCTCTACTGAGAGTAAAATTAATAATTTAACTTTCATTTTCCTTTTTGTTTGTTCTTTACTTTGTAGGTACAAGATCTGAAGATTCAAGATTAGTATAGGTTTACTTTTAGACAAATAAATTCCTTTGTAATTTTTATTTCATTCTTTTGTAAGAAATGTGTAATAGTTTATTAATATATATATATTTCTCTTTTTTTAATTTCCTTTCTGTAAATATTGTTTGTTGTCTCAATGAGTTACTCTTTGTAACTTATTCATGGAATAAAGATAAGGAATAAAATATTCATTTCTTAATTGGATTTCTTTATTTAGAGTTTCTATTACTATTTATTATTTCTTGATTAAATAATATTACTAAATAATTTTAGAACTCATTTAAAATATCAATTCCTAACTTTAAAATATAAACTCAAATTTCAAATTTGAATTCAAATTCTTTTCCCCCAAAGCACACTAATTTATAAAGATCATGTCAAAATTTATAACGATCACTCTCCAAATCTATTCCTATACTTAGAGAGCGAAAGAAAATCTGATCACTTTATGTTTTTATTTGGCGCAAAATTTACCCACATTTTACAGATGAATGCATGCATATGCACAAATTCCTAAATCTACCCTTCGTTGATTCCTAAATGCTGGGATGTTACAGACTTCCCCCCTTAAATTAAACTTTGTCCCGAAGTTTGCTAAAGTGTACCTGAATAGTTCTGGATAGGCTTCTCTTAAGTCATCCTCTTTCTCCCATGTGGCTTCTCTCTCGGGGTGATGCTCCCACTGTACCTTACAGTACTTGATTACCCTTTTTCTTAACCTTTTCTAGTTCTCTTCTAGAATTTTACAGGGTTTATCAACATAAGTCAGGTCTGCTTGTAATTCTATATCTTGATATGTGATTGAATCATCAGGAACTTTAAGACATTTCCGGAGTTGTGGCACATGGAAAACATTGTGAACTTGAGCCAATCTTGATGGTAACTCTAAATCATAAGCTGTGGTCCTATTCTGACTCAGTACTTTGAATGGTCCTATATATCTTGGACTCAATTTTCCTTTAACTTCGAATCTCTTAACTCCTTTAATTGAGCTTACTTTGAGATATACCATATCTCCTATTTCAGGATGCCATGATCTTCGACTTTGGTCAGCATAACTTTTCTGCCTACTTTGAGCTATTTTTAATCTATCCTTGATTATATCGATGATATCTTGACTTTCCTTGATATAGTCTAGCGCAAATTCTTTGCTACTCCCAGGCTCATACCAACATATAGGTGATCTACATTTCCTTCCATAAAGTACTTGATATGGAGCTGCCTTCAGACTACTCTGATAGCTGTTATTGTAGGAAAATTCTGCCAACGGTAGATGATCTTCCCACGAACCTCCAAAATATAAGGCACAAGCCCTAAGCATGTCTTCCAGTTTTTTATTGGTTCTTTCAGTTTGACCCCCAGTTTCTGGATGATAGGCTATGCTGAAATCCAACTTTGAACCAAGTGCTTCATGTAATTGTTTCCAAAATGCTGAAGTAAACAGAGATCCTCTATCGGTTACGATTTTCTTGGGCACTCCGTGCTTACTTACTATCTCCTTGATGTGAACTTCTACTAACTTCTCAGCATTATATTTCTGATTCACCGAAATAAAATGTGCACTTTTGGTGAGTCTATCAACAATCACCCATATCATATCCTTCCGTTTTGGTGTCATGGGTAATCCTGTGATGAAATCCATACCAATTTCCTCCCATTTCCACTTGGGAATTTCCAAGGGTTGTAATGGTCCTGCTGGACTTTGATGTTCAGCTTTTACCCTTTGACAAGTATGGCATTCTGACACATATTTTGCAATGTCCCTTTTCATGTTATTCCAACAGAATAATTCTTTCAAACTCATGTACATCTTAGTACTTCCTAGATGAATGGAATATGGTGTCTCATGTGCCTCTCGAAGTATCACTTCACGAATCTCTAGAACATCTGGAACACAAAGACGATCTTGGAACCATAAAGATCCATAATCTCCTAAGCGAAAAACTGATGCTTGTCCTTGAGATATCCACTGAATTTCTTTAGCAATAAAAGTATCTTCTGCTTGATGTCTAGAAATTTCGTGCTTGAGATCACTATTCTATTATGCAACTACCTGCATACTAGCTAATCCTCCAAGAGTCTCTACTCTTATGAATTGAAGCTCTAATCTTTCCAAATCCATCTGTAACTCTTTTGGTAGCTCCCGATTGCTAGGCTGAATATCTGCAGTTTTACGACTTAAAGCATAGGCTACAACATTTGCCTTTCCATGGGTATAATTGATTGTCAAATCATAATCTTTAATTAGATCTAACCAATGCTTCTGTCTCATATTCAATTCCTTTTGAGTGAAGAAATATTTGAGACTTTTGTGGTCAGTGTATAAATCACACTGGCTCCATAAAGGAAATGCCTCCATCCTTTGAAAGCAAGGACTACTACTGCTAATTCCAAATCATGGGTTGGATAGTTGACTTCATGTGGTTTCAGTTGTCTTGATCTATACGCAATTACTTTACGATCTTGCATTAACACATAACCTAAACCTTCTTTGGATGCATCATAGTATACTGTAAAGTCCTTCCCTGTTTCAGGAACTACTAAGATTGGAGCGGTAGTTAATCTAGTCTTTAACTCCTAAAAGCTTGCCTCACACTTCTCATCCCAGATGAATGGTGTATTCTTCCTTAGCAATTTGGTCATTGGTCCAGCTATCTTGGAGAATCCTTCAATGAACCTCCGATAATAACCAGCCATTCCCAAGAAACCTCGAATTTGTTTCACATTGGTTGGTGCAGTCCATTCTAATACTGATTGAATTTTGGATGGATTTACAGCAATCCCATCTTTACTGATCACATGACCGAGGAATTCTACCTCATCTAGCCAGAATTCACACTTACTGAACTTAGCATAAAGCTTATGTTCTCTAAGGATCTGCAATGCCATTCTCAAATGATCAGCACGCTCTTCCTTATCCTTGGAATATATCAGAATATCATTAATAAACACTATGACAAACTTGTCCAAGTACGGCATGAAGATTTTGTTCATCAAATTCATGAATATTGCTGGTGCATTGGTTAATCCAAATGATACGACAAGATACTCATGATGTCCATACCTTGAGACAAATGATGTCTTTGGAACATCTTCCGGTTTGATTTTTATTTGGTGGTATCCGGATCTTAGATCAATCTTGGAAAATACTCCGGATCCTTTAACTTGATAAACAGATCCTGAATTCTAGGTAATGGATACTTATTCTTGATGGTAACTTTGTTAAGATTTATATAATCCCCACACATCCTTCTCCCTCCATCTCTTTTATCTACAAAGATCACCGGGGTTCCCCATGAAGATACACTTTCTTGAATGAATCCTTTTCTGGCTAACTCATCAATTTGCTCTTTAAGTTCTTTTAATTCTTTCGGACCCATGTTGTATGGTGATTGATCTATTGCTGTTGTACCTGGAATTAGATCAATAGTGAACTCTATCTCCTGATCTGGTGGCATTCCTGGTAGTTCTGCTGGGAAAACATCTTGAAACTCATTTACTACAGGAATATGTTCTAACTTGACCTCCTTCATTGAGTTCAACTGAAGATCAACCATGATATGACTGTGCTTATCTTCTTGACAAACTATCCTTGCTCCACTTGGAGTCTTGATTGAGACAGTTTTATCCTCACAATTAATCTGAGCCCCATGTTCAGTCATCCAATCCATACCCAGCACTGCTGCAATTCCCTTCAAAGGAATCACATAAAGGTCCGCAAAGTAGGCACAACCACAGATCAAGATAACCTGATCTTGTTTAATGTGGCGTACAACTACATTTCCCCCTACCGTCACCACGGTCATAGGATTTTCTAACGTTACCCTTCTAATGCCGAATTTATCATAGAATTCTTTAGAAATGAATGAAGTAGTTGCACCAGTATCAAATAGAACTTTTCCGGTGTTGGTAAGGATATTCAGTGTACCTATCACTACATGCTCTGAGTGATCCACCTCCTCCAGGGTTGCGCAATTCAGCTTCCCGGTAGGTCTGTTCCTCTTGTCATTATTGTTCTTGACAAAGTTTCCTCCTTTATTGGGTTGTCCATTGCCTCCACTGGTTTGTCCTCCACCTTTAACAGGCCAACCACCTTGTGGTTTTCTTGGACAATTTGGCTTTATTTGACCCCTCTGACCACAAGCATGGCAAACTATCATTGGTTTCTGGCAATCCCTGCTTATATGCCCTGGAAGTTTGCAATTGTGACATATAATATTCCTTCCGGTTGGATTTTCACTCCGGTTGGAATTGTTGTTGTAAGGTCTATTCCTTGGCTTGAATTCCAGATTGGGCTTGCGTTTACTTGCCTGAATCCTCTTAGTTTCCTTCTTGGCTCTCTTCCTTCTATCCTCTTAGACATTCTTATAGTCATGTTCAAAAGTGATGGCTGCATCTAGTAACTGCTGATAAGTTTGTTTATTGGCTAACCTCAACTACTGATAAGTTCTTGTAGTCATCTTCAAAAGTGATGGCTGCATCCCAGGATTTAGCACCTAGAAATAGAGAGGACACATGTGTGTGCATTGCATTCATGCATAAGAAAATCCGGGGATTTTTTGCGCAAAACTAAAAGAGCTACATAGGGATCGGGATCTCTCTTGTACTGAAGGAAACTCCAGAGCAAGTGCGATATATTTCGACATGACCTTTGTAGAATTCTGGGTTTCGGGGAAAATTTGTTCAAACATGTATTTGAAATTCAAATGAATTTACAAAAATTCACAAATAGGAATTGGAAATATTTAATAACTTGAACTAAAATGATTACTTAAATGATATAAAAAGGATTCTTTATATTATATACATATAGTATTATATTGAATTTTTACAATGAATAAATAAAAGTAAAGTATTAGGAAACAAATAAGTAGAAAAAAAGATTTACATTATTGAAAGAAATAAAAGAATTCTTTATTACAACAAAATATATATGACATTGTCTTTATAAAAGAATTGTAAAAGAAAAATGAAATAAGTACACTTTATTGAATAAATTACAACAGTACAATGTTTTTACAATATTCAAACAGAATAAAAATCACAATATTTGATACTAATAAATTCATAAGCTACAGTTCTCTTATCCCTTCATAATCTGGCATTTTCTTTCTTCTTTTCATTTCCTGCAAACACAACAAAAAATAAAACAAAACAAAAGTAAAATAAAAGAAAGATTAGTGGGTTAGAGTTTTGCTCTCAAATTTGACATAGAAATGCTATGTCTAATTCATCATTGAGCTAAATTTTAGAAAGGGGCAAGTTTCACCAGATTGTAGTATCTGTTCATATCAATATTTTTGCCTCAGGACACCATCATTGGCTATCTAAAAATCCACTTGGCAACATCCAAAAATATAGCTCAACTTTTGATAATACCAATTCAACCGAGCTAATCCACAACAAAATATCTTCCTAGTGGGACAATGAACCTAGGCTGGCAGCACATCAGTTAGCAGCTTACTCATTGCATGCAGCAGCTGTGCTGTCAAGCAGAAAAGGCATCACAATAAGTACAAAGGGGAGAGCACAACCGTAGCAGATAAGCTAAGTTGATCAGAATATCTCCACACATTTTACCTAGTCCAGAACTACCATCAGATCAATAGTTCATCACCAGGAACAACATCCATTCTTGCTCATCACCACAAGATCACCAATCTAGACCAACACATCAACACAACACTACCATCAGAGTTTCATACCACACCATCACCTGCGACTAGTTGCTCCCAAGAGCCATCCAAGAGCTAGGACAAGGGGGTAAGAAATCAAGATCAACAACAGCCTCAAGAGAAGCATGCTTTTAATAGTAGAGATGTTATAATAATTCAAGTTGATCAAGCAAGCAATCAAGATCCACTCAAGTAACATCAACTGTTACTCTGCATATCAGGTTGGCAACTTATAATAGAAATAGTATCTGATCTGTTCACTTATTTCTTTAGAGCATGGTTTAGATGGGGAAAATAGCAGGCTCTCAGACTAGTGTAGAAATGCTACACCAGTATCATCATTGAGCTAGGAAAAACCATTCAAGCATCTATTTGTATATACAAACATAATCAAGCCTCGGACCATGCATCATTGGCGGCCACACATGAGTCTCTTTTTAGCTAGTCAAGCAGTCAAAGCCAACAAATAGATCATGTCTAGAAATCAAACAATTAGCAACCACATCCTTCACAACTATGGGTTGTGAGGAGATATTTCTCTCAGAGCCACATAGTAATGCTATGTTGAGTCATCATAGAGAGTTTGGTAGTCAAACTTTAGTATCTGTTCTTATTAAGAGTTTGGCCTCAGCTTTTGCATCATAGGCCAGGTATAGGATCTTATCAAGTTTTAATCAATCAAGCTCATAACAGTTCATGCAAATAGAAAACCAATATGCACACTCCAATGGAGGCACCGCAGTGGTAGCTATTAAGCACAAGCCTTGCTAAATGAGACAATCACATCAGCCCAAATGAAAGAAAATCATCTTCCTAGCCAAATCCTAGGAATCATTTATAATTATCTGACTATCATGTTGATAGTATACATAATTGGTCACTTCCTCACTTATTAAGAATTCAAATCATTTTCCTAAATATGAACATTAGGAATCATTCTAAAAGCACTACCAATTATAGCCCAGCCATAAGTTATTAATCCAAGATCATGCCTTGCATGATATAGCATCATCATTCTATTCTCTAGTTTTTACTAGACAAGCATTACCACAACAGCTAGGCTACAGGGCACATTCCCAGAGGGTAGCACCTCTGTACCTAGTAGATTCAGAATATTTTTAGCACAAAACAAAGTCCATTTTAAATAAACCACAATATCACTTATGAATAAGTTCATATCATCTTCCTAGCTTATACTAGGAATCAGCTCAGAGGATTTAGCAAAGAGCAACTCTAGCATATTCAGATAAAAATAGAAGTAAACAAATTGATGCCACACACATATAAGTGAAGAGCAAGACAAAACAGAGTACCAATATCAGCTCTAGAGCATAGAAATGTTTTAGTATAGAAGATAAAACATAGCCAACCTCCACACCAGCAAACCACAACCTTGAGTTAACAATCAGGATATCACCATTCTCATAGTTTCACCACTAATGCAGTTCATCGGCTCGATGGCCGGTCGTAGGAAAGAACTCACCGTGGGTGCCGAGCACCTGGAGCGTAGGGTTGACGAAGCCATAGAACCGCTCCTGTCCAACACCATCCACGAATCAGCGGAAGCACCTGCTGCTGGGGTTTCGCTATCCGTGCCATCCCACGGGTTTCAGGAACAAGGGACACCGGGGTTGCGCCGACGCACCTTCCCATTGGTGTCGAGTTAAGGAAGGTGAAACCCAGGTCAACAGAGAGCATCAGGAGACCATAGCCAACCATGGCCTTCGACAGTAGCCGTAGCACCAAGACACCATAGGAAGGCCGAGGCCAGGTGGTTGAGACATGCCTCAATTCAGAGCACACAGGTGTCGAGGCCATGTGGCAAAAACTCAGCGGGGACTACGAGAAGGCTCGCTTGATTGGGAGAGGCGGCCAGAACTCTGGTACAGGGTGATGCGCTCCGGCGGACCAAGCCCTAGGCGGGGATTAGGGTTTCGATCGGGCGGGGAAGCATAAAGAGAGCAGCGGCAGAGCACAGGGAGTCGGTGGAGGAGGTGACGATCGGGCCGTATTAGCGGATGCGGCCGGTGGTGGCCGGAGGAGCAACGAAAGGCGGCGCTGGCGGCGGTGGCAGTGCCTAGGAACACAGGAGAGAGACCGAGTGGAGGAGAGAAGCTTCGGGGGGGGGAATGAGGTGAGTACGAGCTGGGTCGGTTTGACCGATCCAGTACCCCCCCGCTGGGCAAATTTAGCCCAATGTTGGGTGATAGGCCCATTTCAAAATAAAATAAATTAAAAAAATGCAAATTTTTAAAAATGACCTTGAAGTTATTTAAAGCTTTAAAATATATATATATATAAAACTTAAAAATATTTATAATATATAAAAAATCATCACAAAAATAATATCCACTAAGAAAAATATAACTTTACTTATTTAAGTTAATAAAATGCAAATAAATATTAAACACTATTAAATCTTAAGTGAAATTTCATTAAATAAGGAAAAATCCTAAAAATAAATCAAAGTCATTTTTTTGTATAAAAATAACTCTAATATTTTATAAAAATATTAACTTAGAGTTTTACAAATAAAATATAAAGCAAATATTTAAGGACACTTAATTCTTTGAAGAATTTTATAAAAATACATATAATACTTAAAAATAAATAAAATTCATTTTAAGATATTTTATAAGTATATTTCACTAGAAAAATACTATTATTTAAAAACATTTTAATAACCTTAGATAATAGAACTCATTTACTTATTCTACTAAAATAAAGTAACCACTTTTTTATTCTCTAAAATTATTTGCTAAGAAAGAAATAATCACATTTCTTAGTAAAAACACTAAATCCTTTAAATTTAATTATTAAGTCTAATTCCATAATCATAATTCAAATAAAAATTAAGAATAACTATTAACTTTTAAATACTCTTTTTAAATCTTAAATTCAAATAAAACTCCTTTTAAATAAATATTATATATCACTCATGTATAAGATGTGAATAATCTTCATCTCTTAACCACTCTTAAAAATAACTCTAAACTCTAATAAATTTATAAGATCATCTAATTAAGCTCCCATTAATAAATTGCATGTTATTAAACCCATCTTTCACTTACATTAAAAAAGATCATTCATAATCATATTTGTCAAAATCCTAAAACTAGATAATATTCTGAAACTCATTATATCTTAAAATTCACTTCTATTTTTTATAGTTAACTTTGGTCTAAACAATCATAAACATCTCATTTGAAGTTTATTCATGATTGAAAGTTAACTTTAGTCACTTGTATCATCAGTTGAAATATAATAACTCAACATCATTTGTAACCCTCACAAACCCTAATGTAAAACCTAATAAACCTTAAGACTAATTAACCTTAAATAAATACTAGTTTCTTCAAATGTTATTCTTTTTGCCACTTCACACAAACAAGTCTATAATAATTCCTTCAGCTCTGAAGAACTCAACTCAAGGACTTTTTATCCTAGTCACCAGATAACAATTAATCATAATCACATTACTCTATCCGTATTTGTATATTTTGGATTGTTAACACTTAACTTCCTTATCAATGCCATTGCTTATAAAATAAACTTAAAAATAAACCCAATCTTAAAGAAGATACCTAAGATAAACTTATTCAAAATACTAAGGTTTTCACTTTGGGAATTATAAAATTGCATAGCATTATTTATGCATAATGGCATCTTGCTTCTTTAAACATTAGTCCTTACCGGACCAATGATGATGATTTCAGATATTGGATCTTCTATTACCTCGAAGACCGTGAGTGCATAATCTTGCAATCACAAAAGGCAAGTTCACACTTGGTCATGTTCGTTGATTATTTTATGTAAAGTATTTTGCAAATCCAGTGTTGTCATCACCTGCATTTCAAAAAGGTCAGAAAACACTATTTTCATAATAATATGATTATAGGTTATTTACCATGAGGTAATAACCTTCTATGAAAGTTCTGGTTGTAAAGTAACATATTATATAGGACTTAACAACCAATGTCTCCAGTGACTCTTGCGCCGTATATTACGCGTTAACCATGATATTTGGAATGGGACAGATAAGTCAGCTGGATCGGCTCCCTTTCGCATGCATTGGACACTGTTCTGGGCATTTGTAAGTTATAGATCGTGGGTATAGCCATTTTATACGGGGGTCTACCGTGGATCTGGGCCTACAAAAGACATATTACTGGTGTTAATCGTTGTTGTGTGTATGCAACTAAGGTACAACCATTTTATACGGGGAAAAGTCTACCTTGAGTTTGGACATCCAACAATTGTGGTGTATGCGGGGTCGCGGAGAAGGACAGTGATTGGCTTGGATCTTAGTCTAGGCCTCACACCAAGGAAGTGTGAATGAGACTATAACTCGGATGTGCAACAAAGCTAAGATCTCTCATGGGTAAAGTAACGCACCTCTGCAGAGTGTAAAAACTGTAACTTGGTACTCCTTGTTCCGGGAAGGAGCTGAGAGCGTTGCGGGAAAGGAACTCCATGAAAGTTCTGGTAAACCCGTGAAGGCTGATGGGCATAGCTTTTCAAAGTAAAAGCAATCTTTGAAGAAATGTTTACAAAAACTTGCATTGCCTACGACCTATGGTCTGTGGCTGTAGATAGTGCATCAAACACTCCTCTTTAGTGAATTTGCTGAGTACGCTCGTACTCAACGTATCTTCTTAACCCTTGCTAGATCTCGGAGAAACCAATGACGTTCTCAGGAAATAAGTTACTTGAAGAGTTGAAGATATCTAAGGGAGATCAACGGAGTCGAAGACCTTACCAGAAGCTATCAAAGACAAACTGATGCGTAGAATATAAATAAAACTCCCAGAATCTAGAACCTACTTTTGTAGAACAATACTATAGTAGTACTTTCAAGACTTATACATATATTAATAGTAGTACTCCTAAAGTAACTCCGAATGGATCTTTCTGGTTCTTTTTGTATAATATTCCTCACTGTTCGAGGAAGCTCTCTGGATCTTTTGTAATATGCTATATGTAATATAAAGTGTTGTCTTGGACCCGCGATGTTTCTGTTGTACCACTCTGAGGGATATAATGCGGATGGAACGGTGTTCCATTGGTGTTATCAACGACTATAGTGTACTACACCATGAAGTGGTATGCTGGGTCACCGCAGTTGGTATCAGAGCATATGCTTTGACCTTAGGTTGGAAACCTAGTAAATGGGTAGAACCTGTAGGTTGGATAGTGACTATAGGAAGCCATCTTATCTACACTATATTTCCTTATACAAGCGATGGATATTCACTTGCGATTAAACTTGTCACACCTTAGTGGAATTTTTGGGTTATTACCTATCTACTATTTGTAGTAGGAAGTATATATCAAGTAGTTCGTAAGAAGGCAATATATCTTCTACTAGACTATTCTATACTATAATTAAACTAGAGTGGTATATCACCAAGTCAGAGTACCTCATAAGGGAGTAGTTAATCATGGTTTTATCTTACTAAGAGAATCCATGAAATGAAGTAAAACTTTGTCATTATCTTTATACTAGTGGTAAATACCAGGGGAGTATGCCTCAAAACCTTAAACAACATGTTATTGTAGGGGAAGTAACTAATGTTTTGTTTAACTAAAAGCTATTATATGAAGAATAGAATCTTATAGAGAGTAACAAATAGGGTTATGCTTATCTAACCCATGTAATATGCCAAATCCATAGTGGCATGAATGACAAGGCAGTATTCTTGTAGTACAAGTAGATCTATAGAGGTTATGAAACTGGTTAAAAATATGAGAATTATTAGTTGTTATAATAAATGTGCTTGGGGAAGTTAAGATTAGAAACAAAGGGTAGAAATGTGTGGATGATGTTTAGTATGTAACTCCAAGGATAATTAAGTTATAACCAATTATAGAGTGATTTAACCAACTATCTCTAGAGTCGGATCACATTTTACCAAAAGTTATCCCTTTGCAAATGGGAAAATGGTGTAATTTCAGAGATAAAGAACATTATGAGCCGTACAAATAGGTATATAACTGTAGAAGTCCATACACTATATGTATCAAAAATTGTAGTGTATAACATTAAAGCCTAAGTACAAGAGAGGTTTTACTCAATCTTGCTTTCTGTGCTTTGATGTATGTTTGCTAGAGGTAATATTTGGATTTGTTGGATTTTATTGTGTGACTAGGTCTGTGCATGAAGTTTGAACTTTATGGGCATATGCATGATGTTTCATGGAGTCCTTACTTGATGTACAGGTCTAGAAGGGAAAATGGGTTCGCGTGAGGGAGAGGCGAATTATCACTTTAATGTTGGAAAGATGGAGGCTCGTGAGTTGTTGGTGATACAACAAAAGGAGGCTAACTAGGCCATTCTAAAGGAAGGATCAAATCAAAAGATGTATTCAACCACCAAAGAGGAGGTTCTTCAGTATATGAGGAGTATGGAAGAAGGAAGAAAGGTTGAAACTGAGAGGCAAAACCAGTTTTTTCAGGAGACATTAAAGGTTAGGCAAGAAAAGCAATTCAAGGAATTACATCCTAGCGTTAAACTGGTGGAATTCTTAGAAACCAAACCCTGGAGTTTTTCTATGGTTGAAGAACCTATGGAGGCAGAAAATTGGTTAATGGATACATCCCGTAAGCTTAAAAGTGTGGGATGCAAGGATGAAGAAAAGGTGCACTATGCAACTTATCTATTGACCGGAACCGCATCCATGTGTTGGGAGAAGTCCAAGTTCGTGATCCCGGAAGGAGGTGTCAGTACCTGGGCTGAGTTCAAAAAGAAGTTTCGAGAAGAATTTGTTCATCAGAATGACGGGAAAAGGAAGGATAATGAAGCCTTAGAGAACAAGAATCTCCCAGTCCTAAAACATGTACGAGAATTTAACCATTTATCCAAGTACATTAGTGAGAAAGTAAACAGGGAGGCAAAACAGCAAAAGAAGTTCATGAAAGGACTACAAGCAATTATGAAAATGTAGCTCAGGATTGTGCGTGAAAAGGAGTTCCAGGAATTGGTGGATAGTGCACATATATCAGGAGGTGGTGAGATTGATGCACCTGAAGGAAAGAAAAGGAGAATTCAAAAATAGACCACAACAGGTCAGGCCCAAGGACATATGACAAAGAATTATCCGGATCCACATATGACATACAAAACAGAGAAGATATGTCATAACTATGGAATTCGGGGCCATGTTTTGAAGGAGTGTCCAAAACCTAAGATAGTATGTTACCAATGTGGAGAACCAGGACACATGAAAAGGAACTGCTTAAAACCACAGTTAACTCATGGATCAATAACAGGAGTAATAGAACCAATAATGGGGTTATCATCTACTCAAATTATTCCGCCCAATCCAAATGCAGAAAGGAATATAGGAGCATTTCAAGGGAAATGTAATAAGTGTGGAGTTCTAGGACACAAGAAATCATGTTATCCGGAACATCATGAGGTTTATGGAACATCAGTGGGAGGAGACACAACATCCACCAAATCACCATTAAAGGAGGGTGTAGGTGAAGAAGGTACATCTTCAGGAAAACGGAAGTATGAAACCGTAAATGAAGTCAATAACAGCAACAACCACAACAAAGCAAGTGGTAAGTCAAAGCATTATTAATGATATAAGTTACCTTATACATGCATTTAAGGAGTTAGAGATTTTGTACCACTATTTCCCAAGTATGTGGGTGTACCATCTATTCCTCATAAGACCATTAGAAAATCTCAAGGGGGAGAGTGAATAATGAAGCATCAAGATTTAATATCCGGAGCAAGGTTTAGGGAAAGCCAAAACATTCTTAAAAAGTAATCCATAAGGACTAGGTATACCATAAATAGATTAGTATTGGAGTCAAGATATATTTGGCCAAAGTATAAACCAGAATCTTACCTTTAGGAGACTTTCTAAAAACTTAGACACTTCTTGAATAGATGTCCTAATCTGAAAACACTCAAAAGGATCTGATCATGGCAGAAGTGATAGATTCAAAAGTAGTCTATACATCAAATGGATTTAGTTGGCTCATTTCAAATCAGAAGAGGATCCAAGGAAAGTTTGAATGAAGATACAACAATTATCTTCCTCCCGGATTTAAAAGAGTCACCAAGATCTGAAGAAGTCAATCTTATCTTCCGAAACGTAAGAGGGTGCGAACTTCGAGGATGAAGTTTATTTTAAGGGGGAGAGTCTATAACATCCCAGGATTTAGCACCTAAAAATAGAGAGGACACAGGTTTGCGCATTGCATTCATGCATAAGAAAATCCAGGGAATTTTCACGCAAAACTAAAAGAGCTACAGAGGGATCGGGATCTCTCTTGTACTGAAGGAAACTTTAGAGCAAGTGCGATAGATTTCGACATGACCTTTGTAGAATTCTGGGTTTCGGGGAAATTTTTTTCAAACATGTATTTGAATTTCAAATATGAAATTCAAATGAATTTACAAAAATTCACAAATAGGAATTGGAAATATTTAATAACTTGAACTAAAATGATTACTTAAATGATATAAAAAATATTCTTTATATTATATACATATAGTATTATATTGAATTTTTACAATGAATAAATAAAAGTAAAGTATTAGGAAACAAATAAGTAGAAAAAAGAATTACATTATTGAAAGAAATAAAAGAATTCTTTATTACAACAAAATATATATGACATTGTATTTACAAAAGAATAGTAAAAGAAAAATGAAATAAATACACTTTATTGAATAAATTACAACAGTACAATGTTTTTACAATATTCGAACAGAATATAAATCACAATATTTGGTACTAATAAATTACTAAGCTACTGTTCTCTTATCCCTTCATAATCTGGCATTTTCTTTCTTTTTTGATTTCCTGCAAACACAACAAAAAGAAAACAAAACAAAAGTAAAATAAAAGAATGATTAGTAGGTTAGAGTTTTGCTCTCAGATTTGACATAGAAATGCTATGTCTAATTCATCATTGAGCTAAATTTTAGAAAGGGGCAAGTTTCACAAGATTGTAGTATCTGTTCATATCAGTATTTTTACCTCAGGACACCATCATTGGCTATCTAAAAATCCACTTGGCAACATCCAAAAATATAGCTCAACTTCTGATAACACCAATTCAACCGAGCTGATCCACAACAAAATATCTTCCTAGTGGGATAATGAACCTGGGCTAGCAGCACATCAGTTAGCAGCTTACTCACTGCATGCAACAACTGTGCTGTCAAGCACCAAAGGCATCACAAGAAGTACAAAGGGGAGAGCACAATCGTAGCAGATAAGCTAAGATGATCAGAATATCTCCACACATTTTACCTAGTCCAGAACTACCATCAGATCAATAGTTCATCACCAGGAACAACATCCATTCTTGCTCATCACCATAAGATCACCAATATAGACCATCACATCAACACAACACTACCATCAGAGTTTCATACCACACCATCACCAGCAACTGGTTACTCCCAAGAGCCATCCAAGAGCTAGGACAAGGGGGGTAAGAAATCAAGATCAACAACAGCCTCAAGAGAAGCATGCTTTTAGTAGCAGAGATGTTATAATAATTCAAGTTGATCAAGCAAGCAATCAAGATCCACTCAAGTAACATCAACTGTTACTCTGCATATCAGGTTGGCAACTTATAACATAAATACTATCTGATCTGTTCACTTATTTCTTTAGAGCATGGTTTAGATGGGGAAAATAGCGGGCTCTCAGACTAGTGTAGAAATGCTACACCAGTATCATCATTGAGCTAGGAAAAACCATTCAAGCATCTATTTGTATATACAAACATAATCAAGCCTCGGACCATGCATCATTGGCAGCCACACATGAGTCTCTTTTTAACTAGTCAAGCAGTCAAAGCCAACAAATAGATCATGTCTAGAAATCAAACAATTAGCAACCACATCCTTCACAACTATGGGTTGTGAGGAGAGATTTCTCTCAGATCCACATAGTAATGCTATGTTGAGTCATCATAGAGAGTTTGGTAGTCAAACTTTAGTATCTATTCTTATTAAGAGTTTGGCCTCAAATTTTGCATCATAGGCCAGGTATAGGATCTTATCAAGTTTTAATCAATCAAGCTCACAACAATTCATGCAAATAGAAAACCAATATGCACACTCCAATGGTGGCACCATAGTGGTAGCTATTAAGCATAAGCCTTGCTAAATGAGACAATCACATCAGCCCAAATGAAAGAAAATCATCTTCCTAGCCAAATCCTAGGAATCATTTATAATTATCTGACTATCATGTTGATAGTATACATAATTGGTCACTTCCTCACTTATTAAGCATTCAAATCATTTTCCTAAATATGAACATTAGGAATCATTCTAAAAGCACTACCAATTATAGTCCAGCCATAAGTTATTAATCCAAGATCATGCCTTGCATGACATCATCATTTTATTCTCTAGTTTTTACTAGAAAAGCATTACCACAACTGCTAGGCTACAAGGAACATTCCCAGAGGGTAGCACCTCTGTACCTAGTAGATTCAGAATATTTTTAGCACAAAACCAAGTCCCTTTTAAATAAACCACAATCTCACTTATGAATAAGTTCATATCATCTTCCTAGCTTATACTAGGAATCAGCTCAGAGGATTCAACAAAGAGCAACTCTAGCATATTCAGATAACAGCAGAAGTAAACACATTGGTGCCACACACAGATAAGTAAATAGCAAGCCAAAACAGAGTACCAATATCAGCTCTAGAGCATAGAAATGTTTTAGTATAGAAGATAAAACATAGCCAACCTCCACACCAGCAAACCACAACCTTGAGTTCACAATCAGGATATCACGATTCTCATAGTTTCACCACCAATGCAGTTCATCGGCTCGATGGCCGGTCGCAGTAAATAACTCACCGTGGGTGCCGAGCACCTGGAGCATAGGGTTGACGAAGCCATAGAACCGCTCCTGTCCAACACCATCCACGAATCAGCGGAAGCACCTGCTGCCAGGGTTGCGCTATCCGCGCCGTCCCTCGGGTTTCAGGAACAAGGGACACCGGGGTTGCGCCGACACACCTTCCCACCGGCGTCGAGTTAAGGAAGGTGAAATCCAGGTCAACAGAGATCATCAGGAGACCATAGCCAACCATGGCCTTAGACATTAGCAGTAGCACCACACCACCATGGGAAGGCCGAGGCCAGGTGGTTGAGACAGGGCTCAATTCAGAGCACACGGGTGTCGAGGCCGTGTGGCAAAAACTCAGCTGGGACGAAGAGAAGGCTCGCTTGATTGGGGGAGGCGGCCAGAACTCCGGTACAGGGTGATGCGCTCCAGCAGACCAAGCCCTAGGCGGGGATTAGGGTTTCCGTCGGGCGGGGAAGCAGAAAGAGAGCAACGACATAGCACAGGGAGTCAGTGGAGGAGGCGACGATCGGGCATATTAGCGGATGCGGTCGGTGGTGGCCGGAGGAGCAACGGAAGGCGGCGCTGGCATCGGTGGCAGTGCCCAGGAACACGAGAGAGAGATAGAGTGGAGGAGAGAAGCTTCGGGAGATGAGGTGAGTACGGGCTGGGTCGGTTTGACCGATCCAGTACCCCCTGCTCGGCTAATTTAGCCCAATGTTGGGTGCTAGGCCCATTTCAAAATAAAATAAATTAAAAAAATGCAAATTTATAAAAATGACCCAGAAGTTATTTAAAGCTCTAAATATATATATATATATAGAAAAATCTTAAAAATATTTATAATATATAAAAAATCATCACAAAAATAATATCCACCTACGAAAAATATAACTTTACTTATTTAAGTTAATAAAATGCAAATAAAGATTAAACACTATTAAATCTTAAGTGAAATTTCATTAAATAAGGAAAAATCCTAAAAATAAATCAAAATCATATTTGTGTATAAAAATAACTCTAATATTTTATAAAAATATTAACTTAGAGTTTTACAAATAAAATATAAAGCAAATATTTAAGGACACTTAATTCTTTGAAGAATTTTATAAAAATACATATAATACTTAAAAATAAATAAAATTCATTTAAGATATTTTATAAGTATATTTTACTAGAAAAATACTATTATTTAAAAACATTTTAATAACCTTAGATAATAAAACTCATTTACTTATTCTACTAAAATAAAGTAACCACTTTTTTATTCTCTAAAATTATTTGCTAAGAAAGAAATAATCACATTTCTTAGTAAAAACACTAAATCCTTTAAATTTAATTATTAAGTCTAATTCCATAATCATAATTCATATAAAAATTAAGAATAACTATTAACTTTTAAATACTCTTTTTAAATCTTAAATTCAAATAAAACTCCTTTTAAATAAATATTATATATCACTCATGTATAAGATGTGAATAATCTTCATCTCTTAACCACTCTTAAAAATAAATCTAAACTCTAATAAATTTATAAGATCATCTAATTAAGCTCCCATTAATAAATTGCATGCTATTAAACCCATCTTTCACTTACATTAAAAAAGATCATTCATAATCATATTTGTCAAAATCCTAAAACTAGATAATATTCTGAAACTCATTATATCTTAAAATTCACTTCTATTTTTTATAGTTAACTTTGGTCTAAACAATCATAAACATCTCATTTGAAGTTTATTCATTCTTTAAAGTTAACTCTAGTCACTTGTATCATCAATTGAATTATAATAACTCCACATCATTTGTAACCCTCACAAACCCTAATGTAAAACCTAATAAACCTTAAGACTAATTAACCTTAACTAAATACTAGTTTCTTCAAATGTTATTCTTTTTGCCACTTCACACAAACAAGTCTATAATAATTCCTCCAGCTCTTAAGAACTCAACTCAAGGACTTTTTATCCCAGTCACTAGATAACAATTAATCATAATCACATTACTCTATCCGTATTTGTATATTTTGGATTGTTAACACTTAACTTCCTTATCAATGCCATTTCTTATGAAATAAACTTAAAAATAAACCCAATATTAAAGAAGATACCTAAGATCAACTTATTCGAAATACTAAGGGTTTCACTTTGGGAACTATAAAATTGCATAGCATTATTTATGCATAATGGCATCTTGCTTCTTTAAACATTAATACTTTCCGGACCAATGATGATGATTTTAGATATTGGATCTTCTATACCTCGAAGACCATGAGTGCATAATCTTGCAATCACAAAAGGCAAGTTCACACTTGCTCATGTCCTTTGATTATTTTCTGTAAAGTATTTTGCAATCCAGTGTTGTCATCACCTGCATTTCAAATAGGCCAGAAAACACTATTTTAATAATAATATGATTATAGGTTATTTACCATGAGGTAATAACCTTCTATGAAAGTTCCGGTGGTAAAGGAACATATTATATAGGACTTAACAACCAATGTCGCTAGTGATTCTTGCGCCGTATATTACGCGTTAACCATGAGATTTGGAATTGGACGGAGAAGTCAGCAGGATCGACTCCCTTTCGCACGCATTGGACACTATTCTGGGCATTTGTAAGTTGTAGATCATGGGTATAGACGTTTTATATAGGGATCTATCGTGGATCTGGGCCTACAAAAGACAGATTACTAGTGTTAATGGTTGTTGTGTGTATCCAACTAAGGTACATCCGTTTTATATGGGAAAAAGTCTACCTTGAGTTTGGACATCCAACAATTGTGGTGTATGCGGGGTCGCGGAGAAGGACAGTGATTGGCTTAGATCTTAGTCTGGGCCTCACACCAAGGAAGTGTGAACAAGCGTATAACTCGGATGTGCAACAAAGCTAAGATCTCTCATGGGTAGAGTAACGCACCTCCGCAGAGTGTAAAAACTGTAACTTGTTACTCCCTGTTCCGGGAAGGAGCTGTGAACGCTGCGGGAAAGGAACTCCATGAAAGGTCTGGTAAACCCGTGAAGGCTGATGGACATAGATTTTGTCGTGGGAATGACCACGGCAGATGCTGCAATCGGCAACGAGTAGTAGAACATGGGGCAAGGGAGGTCAGCCATCTGCGGTGCGAGATGAGGGCGGAGACACAAGGTTTTACCCAGGTTCGGCCCCCCGGAGGGTAAATACCTACTCCTGCTAGATTGTATTATGGAGAGAGTACAAGGACGAGCTCGACGACTAGGCGGCGAGTCGCTTGGGGGTATGATGGAACGTGTCCTCTATGCGTACCCTAGGGAGGTTTATATAGGCTCACCTTGCTAGGGTTTACAGATTACAACCGAATTAGTCAAGGATTCGGAGGGTCTTTGACCTAGTCCGACTGGGCCTAGCTACGCTTCTAGGACTCTAGCTTCCAGTCGCCTGAGTCCTCGCCAAGTCTCGATCCAGTCACCGTCCTGCAGGCACACTTGCTGGCGGCTTGGGCCAATAGGAAACGTCCTGCTAGGCATACCCCGGTAGGCATATCCCCATCAGTAGTCCCTGAGGCCGTCGTTGATTCGTCGCAAGCGTTTGTTGGCAGTCGGAGTATGCAGGTCCAATGCAGACGCCCAGTCGAATCAGTGCCGGACTCCTGAACAAAGAAAAGAACTAGTCATTTTAGTCGCAATAACGGCGACCAATCATGTCGCAGCTTAGCGAGCGGGTCGGCGAATAATTGGTCACTGTTATAGTGATCAGGTCAGCGAATCGTTGAGTCGCTGAAGGCAGCGATTTGAGTAAACGAAGTTGGACCGTCAGCCTGATCAAACTAGCCGTTGGGTAATCCAACGGTAATATTGGCGTAATTACCGCGTAGTAACGGCTCCCGAAAATGGAGGGTAACAACCACTATATAAGGAGAGTGACAAGTGAAGGGGAAAACGCTTCTCTCACTTCCTCCGATCTCGCGCATCCTCGTTTACCCATTCCGCGCAGTGACCAAAGCGACTTAGAGCGATCCGCATCCCAAGATCCTCCAGCCGATGGATCCTCCTACCCAACCATGGGGCAGATCCAAGTGCACGAAGGCACTGCTAAAATCATTCGAGGAGGCGGGGATACTCCGTGCCGGGAGATGGCGCATCCCTGCGGCCGGAGAAGTACTTCCGAATCCGCGTGAAGGGGAATTCATCTGCTACACTAGTCACCTGGAACGGGGACTCGGCTTCCCAACCTCCCTCTTCTTCCGGCGTTTCTGCGCCTATTACGATATCTAGCCGTCGGATCTGGGTCCGCACATCATCGAGTAGCTCGCCATTTTCGTGGCGTTCTGCGAGTGCTACCTGGGCTGCAGGCCCTATTTTCCCCTATGGCAAGACCTATTCCACGAGAGAATCAGCCGTGAAGAGGCAGGCGGCCCAATGCTAGCCGCGGGCGGCCTAACTTTCCAGGTGAAGTCGAAGGCATCGTTCTTCGATCTGATGCTGCCCGCCAAAGCAGCGAACGAGTGGAAGAAGAGCTGGTTCTACGTTACCGAGTCGACCCCAACCGACGAGGTGGCACTTCCAAGGTACTCCGCCGACCGGCTCGAGCCACGCCGGCTCCAAGTTACCAAACTCCCGCTGGAACAGCGGATGGTCGTCGACGAGATGCTGCAGACCATCCGCAATTTGAAGAAGAAAGGCCTCCAAACCATCAACCTCTACAACTACTGGCTCGGGCGACGGCTCGGGCCCCTGGCCAGCCGTGACCACTACATGTACGAGTATACAGGCAAGGACAAACTGACGAAGTCCTGCCTTGTTGAGTGGAGACTCAATGACTACACCCTGACCCTGAAGAAGATCACTCAGGCGGTGTATCTCGACGCGAAGGCCGGAGTCGTGCCTTACACCGCAAGGCGCCCAACTCCAACGGTAAGCTGTTATTCCCTTTGCATTCGCAGTCGTAGTTTGTGCATTCGCGGTTGTGCTAATATTGTTTGATTGGTGCAGTTGTTTCAAGTGGTGGATGGGTGGCTTCCGCCCGCAGACGATGAAAACTCGAGCTCGTCCGCTTAGGATGGGAGCGAGTCACTGCTCGACAAGGGCGATGTCGAGAGTGATGGGGGTGGCAATGGAGACAATGATGACGACAAACCCGTGGAGGTTGCTGCCCCCATGGTCCGCAAGACTCGCGGGCAGCACCAGCGCGAACTCGAGGCCATCAAGAGCCTCGAGGTCCATGAAGACAACGAAGATGAGCTCCCTGAGCATACCTCACACCGTGAGGCCACGCCATCGAAGAAGAATAAGCATGCGCCACCGAAGAAGAATGTGAAGCCGACCAAGCCGGCGTCTCCGCCTCGGTCCTTGAGTAGCTCCGATGCTATCAGCTGGGCCGAAGAGACAGTGGCGCACGCATCCGCGGCGACTGGTGCTGCCATCATAGTGGACGAAGCGCCGCTGGCGCTGTTGCCACCGCCATTCACTCCAGTCGCCGGTTTGGCGGCCGCTCCAGCCGCAGGGGCCTCGCTGCCGAGGGGGGCTCCCGCAACAATTGCCACGGAGGCTCCCGCCGCGGCTTCATCTTCGAGGAAACCATCAGTGTCTTGGGCACACAATGTGTTTGAGACGGGTCTCAGTCGGAAACTGGGGCCATAACTGGAGAAGCCGGCCAGCATCCGCACCGGCCTGTGATTTCTTCCGGTCGCCAAGTGAGTGTTCCTTGACCTTTTATCCGTCTTGCTTTGTGTTTTGATCGGAGAGTTTTACTGACAGAGTTGTTTCACAGGACTGGAATTAAGAAGATAGGTCACCCTTCAGTGGCCAAGGTTCCACCAGTCCCCACGGAGGCGCCATCTTACCCCTCGAAGAAGAGGAAGGGCGATGAAGTCGTTGCTCCTGCTGAAGGCGCCAAAAGAACAAAGGGCGATGATGTCGTTACGATCTCTGACGAGCCGGCGACTGCCCCGAGCGAACCTCCGACCGCAGCGGATGTAGCTCTGAAGGCCAAAGAGGTCGCGGGGTTGCAGCATACGGTGCCTATGGGATCGACCGAGGCGACCGAGCTGCCCTCGAGTGGCGCGAGGGCCGCGGTGGCAATGTTTCCTCATTTTATGGCGAAGGCCGCCGCGGCGAGTGCCTCGGTGCCATCGATCCAGTTTCCTGGTGCCTTTGGCATGGAGTTTGAGCAACGTCGCGGTCATACTCCGCTTGTGCTTGCGTCGGTGGACGCGATGGAGCTTCACGGCATGCTGGGTGCTGCCATATAGGTATGTCCAGTCCCCGAGGATCTGGACACGGAATTTCAGTGGTCGATTCTTCATTTTTTGCGTTATCTAGTACCCGAGTGCCGAGTCACTGAATTTCAGCGGCTGGGTACTTAAGAATTTTCTCATCCAGTCCCTGAGTGCCTAGTCACTGAATTTCAGCGGCTAGGCACTTAGGAATTTTGTCATACAGTCCCCGAGTTCCTAGTCGCTAAATTTCAGCGGCTGGGCACTTAGGAATTTTGTCATCCAGTCCCCGAGTGCCTAGTCGCTGAATTTCAGCGGCTGGGCACTTAGGAAGTTTTGGTTGCTAACGCTTTGATTGTTGCACAGGGCCTGCAATGCGAATCGGCTGAGTGGCTTGCTGTGAAGTGCCACGTTGAGAAGGAACTTATCACCGTCCAGGAGACGAACGAGGAGCTTCGAGTGGCTGCGGGTGAGTATTTACCTTATTTGGTGCTTGTCGCTGACTTTTTGTGGTGTTGACCGTTTTGTTTTGGAAACAGAGAGTAGTGCGGCTGAGGTGAAGGTGGCTCGCTAAGGCCTTGTCCCGGTGGGTGATTTGACGGCTGCTCAGTCCGCTTTGAGCGTGGTGGAGAAGCGAATCGCTGATCTGGAGCATGAGCTCAAGGAGGAGATGGTGGAAGGGAGCTCGGTGGAAGGACGAGCCAAGGCCGCCGTCACTTCTTCCGCTGAAGAACGGAAGGTGTCTGATGCGCTCGTTGCTGGGTTGCAAAATGATTTCTCTTCTCTTCAAAGTTTCATCACGGACCTCTGCCGCCCGCTGATTGGTAAGCTCTCCTTCAGCCGACTTCCGATTACACGTACCGCATTGTGGTTTTGGTTCTTTGCTTACTGTTTGTTTGTGTTCTGCAGGACAGATCACTGATAATGCAGAAGAGGCGATCGTCTGACGTGCGGCGGTGTGACCACCTCGGTCGACTCGGCCATTGTCAAGAACTTGCCTCCGGGCATACCTTCAGGAGATCTCGCCCACAGAGGTGATTCCCAGCGACCTTGTTGAGGTACGGTGCTACCTGGAGAAGGCCCCATCGGTCGTGGAATTCATGACGCGGTCGGCCTTCCGTCGAGGAGCGGCGACGGCGCTCAGCCTAGGGATCGCACACTTCCCGGATGATTTTAACCTCGACGACGTCACGAGCGGTGTAGCACCCCGGGTAAAACCACTACTAGAAATTGCATGTCTTGTCTCTATGCACCATCATGACATCATCATGCATATTAATTGCCAAAACTATTTTCTAAAGCCTATGTTGTTTTCTAAAATAATCCCCTCTATTTCAAATATAAACCCCGGCCTCTTTCAGATATGTTGTTTGTCTAAAAACTATTTATAAAAGCCTTTTATAAAATATATCAAACAACAATCTAAATAAAATAAAACTATTTTTAAAACCCAGGAGACAACCGGCCAGACCCGTAAGCCCAATCGAAAGCCACCCAGTCCAACCACCAAACCCTATTCCACCCAATCCTCTGACCTAAACCCTAATCCACCCATAACTTTCCTCCACCCCGCCGCCACCCACCACACATGCATGTTGTGCGCCTCCCCGCCTTGACCCGTTCAACACCCACGCACGCACTCGACCCCTGCACGCCATCAAACCACCTCGAAACCCCGTGCCCATGTTTTCCTCCCCGATCGAACACCACTGACCCGGAAACCACCCCACCTACCGCATCCCTGGCCCCACCCCGCGTGGACGCTCCCTCGATTCCCTCCGCTCGGCCCGCTCCCATCCCCGATTTTCCCCTCTCCTGCAACCCCTGCACTCGACCTCCCTCGTTCCCCAACCATGCTGCTACCTCTGCTGATCCCGCCGACGGCGCTGCCAACCGCCAGAGAGCCCCATGGCTGCTCCCTCCTCCTCGAGCCCGTTCTCCTCTCCGCCAAGCTCTCCACCTTGGTCACCTGCCTGCGCCGTTCCCCCTAGAACTCCGCCGGCCATGCGTGGCCACTCCCCTCCTCGCTGGCAGACGCTTCCCCTGCCGTCGCCGCGCCTCCTCCTCACCGGGGAGCTTCTCCGGCCGCCGTCCGCGTCCGTCCCGGCCTCTGCGAGCACTCGACTGCTACCTCTCCTCGCCCCGGAGCCGAGCGCCTCATTGGCAGCAAGCCCCGCGACCCTGGCCGCCGCCTTTCCCCTCCGGCGCCCTCTGCAGCATCACCCATGCGCGCCGGCGCCCTGGCCGCGCCTCATGTGCGCCTAGCGGGCTCATCCCTGTCGCGACGCCTCGCCACCCCGACCGTCTCCTCTTCCCCCAGGAGCCGCCTCCGACCACTGCACCTTCCGCGCTCGGTCACCGACCTCCGCCGTGATTGCGCCGTCGCCACCTACGTCCTGTCCTCGGCCTCCTTCCTCCCCGACGTTCATCCTCAAATGGCAACGCCCCACGCCACGCCGGGCCACCTCGCAGGGCATCCAACCGCTGTCTCGCAGCCCTGAATCGCCAGCACCCGCCTCGTGAGCGATGCGTCCAGCAGGTGTTTGTGCTTCAGTTTGGGAGAGGTCACACCCTCCTGGAGTACAGTGAAGCTAGCAGGCCTTCAACTTGTTTTCTTGTCTCCTGCGGCAAGTTACATGGTACTCTCTATGTGTATGCGAGACCAAATGGTGTTTTTCCATTTACAAGATACTGATGTGGGATGTGTGGATGACATGGTTTGGTTCTACCGTAAGAACCATCGAGATGTCACTCGAAGTAATCGTTGCCAATTCAAGGTCTTCGTCATGGCGAAAGAATTTATACTTGGACCCGGAGAATCCCTGGACACCAAGACCTCCACACAGAACCTGAACCCTGACACGCCAAGCTCTTCTTCACGGAGATTGAAGGCCGTTGTCCGAGACCCCGAACCCGTCGACCGAACCCTAGAACCCCAAGATCTTTGATCCAGTGTGTGACCCTAAGCCTCTGTATTTTTATAACATGATGTTTAATTTGTGCATATTAAATTGTCATGCTTGCATACATATTGTGGGTGTTTGGGGGTGTTTCGACGATTCACCTAAATTAAATATGGGGTCCATATGCGGGCAAATATAGTTTTATATTGGTCTCATTTAAATTTGTGTAGCTAACCGGTGCCATGTTTTGCCTTGTTAATACAACATTTAAAATGCGGGGTATTTAAACAACATGAACCTAATAATTAATTGTCGGGACCCCGGTTCAGCTTAATATTGCCTAGTCGCATCACATCCTTGCCATGCCATACATCATACATGCATCATGCCCGCTCTTTTGTCGTAGTAATAAATAGTGTATCTGGTGTTTCTTCTAGTGTTTTGCTTCTTCACGGATTATGCCGACGAGTTGATGCGAGTGTCGACCCGATCTTCGGATGAACCTTCGACAATGTTTTCAGGCGAGCAAGCTCCCCTTTCTACCTATCTTACTTTTATAGTATTTATTCCCTCCTGTTGATATATTGCTATCTGTGTTGCGATGCTCTAGTTTTCGTACCCGTGATATCCCTTGCAGCCTTATATTGCCTTGGACACATCCTATTACCTGTTGTTTGGTAGATAGTTGGACTTGCGCGTCGTAGTCGCTTGCTCAAGTGCTGTTACGTGTTGTAAAGTATCACAGTTGTTGAAGTAATGCCGCATGTTTAATGGTGTAGATGATCATGGATTTAATTACTGTTTAATAACTAAAATTGAAAGTAGGTAAATAATGTAGAGGCACTGGTGGGTAGTAGAAAATATTTGGTTTTTAACCGCTCACTTGTGTCCCGTAGGACCCCGAGTTCTTGACACTTGTTCCGAGATCGAGCGCGCTAACCACAGGTGGGGTGTGTGGACACCCCCATCGATTAATACCTGATTTCAAAGTACTGTACCGGGGGCCACAAAGTAGTTTGGGGCTTTATTACTATCATGTACTTATGTCATGCTTTACTGCTTTATTTACGATTGCGCGTGGAGCGCCTGTACTGTTATGGAATCAATGTGGAATGTTTTCGCGGTATCGACAAGCCCAGTCACACTTTCGGGTTCCCAGTCGTTTACAACCATTGTCACAAACCCTGAGTCCGTCTCAGAGACCGGCCGACTTCGTTGCGGGTAGCTTAGTGGGGTGGCCCCCCGTGCTTGCTTTAGTGCAGGAAGCGTCGTCCGAAACCCCGTCGACATACCGTTGGGTGTATGTTTTGTGATCTTGTACCTACCTGATCTGACAACAAGGGTGTAGGTGCGTGTGGAAACTTTGGTGCACCCTGCAGGGTTAAATCTTTTCGAGAAGCCGTGTCCGCGGTTATGGACGACTTGGAGCACAGTTCTTGATCATAGACAACTATAACTAAAGTTTACTGTTATAATTTGACTTGTATCTGATATGACTAGTAATCAGCTTCACTATAACGGAATGGCTAAATAAAAGTACCAACAACTGCTGGGTTTGGGATATCTCATGCTAATTGTATCTGACTAGTAAGTGTTGCAACTACAACGGAATGGTTAACCAAAAGTGCCCACTGCTTATTATATCAGGACGACTATCTAGACCCGACTAGTAATTGCTGCAACGATAACCGAATAAATAAAACTGCCAACTGTGTGAGTTCCTCAGTTGACTTCCTCGTTTGGTCTCGAGGGGGTTATACCAGGATGGGTATGTTTGGTGGTAGTATCAGGTTGGTTCCGAATAGGTCTTTCTTATCCCTCTCTGATAGCCGACAGTTATATTGAGTCTCTATAGGTTGTTTAGTGCATGCTGCGCTGCCGCTTCAGTCCACCATACCTATGTAGGCGAGGACCGCCGAATTCTAGTCTCGCCATGTACTGGCATCAATACTGACCGCTCTCTCTTTTTCCTTTGCCCTTTGTCGGCACCCCTTTTGTTTAAGCAGGTTTTGAGATCGACGTCGTTAGCATGGTTACCCTTCTGGCTTGGCATGGGCAGGGTTATGGACGCCATTAGTTATTCTTCAGGTCTCTTAGCTCAATTTGCATCTTGTCCGTACTCGAACGCTGTATCGTTTTAAAGGTGATTTGGATCATTGTATTGTATATCTGTATTCTTGACTCTTTGAGTCGTTGTTGTATATATCTGTTCTATGGGTTCCATCGTGGACTATTGTGTAATGGTATTACTTCGTTTTCCACCCGCACGAAAGTGCCTGGTGGGCACCTTTGAATCGTTTCTATGCGGGTTTGGCGGGGATCGCTGAAACTTGCATAGGGCCGATTCTGAGGGTGTTACAAGCGGTTACCCCTCGTCGATGGGCTCGGTGGAGATTGCCGAGGTGTTGAAGCTGAAAGACCGAGCCACGGTATACTCCGACCGTGTTTGGGTGATGGGCGACCTTATCCCCTACCAGGAGACGGTCGTCACCCCCAATGACCCTGAGCCAAAGCACCGGGACTTCAAGGTGGAGCATCCGTTCCGTGCGGCGATGGCGGGCGAGCTGACGACGTACCCGTCGAACCCTTATGTGCCTTTTATCCGCAGCCGCAGGGACGGTGGCGCATCTCCTACGGAATAGAATGTTTTGCCATTCGGCGTTAGTATAGGATAATCATGTAACTCTCCTTGTATGCGAAACAAATTTTGCTACTATGAAGGAATGCTCAGGTTATTTTGTCAATCGTTTTGTGATTTGAATGTTGGTTGTGCGAGTCCCCGAGCGCGTCCGCCCTTTTTATGGGGTTTACCTCATTTTTATATGTTGTGTGAACTGTTAATGAGTTAGGGTCGACTTGCCATGGCTCGGAAAGCCAGTCGCATGGCGACTCCCAGGGGTTCTCTTTACTTGGCCGTTTTCCCGGGCGCGAACAGGGTCGGGTCGCCGAGTCCCCGAGCGTGGTACTTGGCCGTTCTAGTCACAAGCCCAAGGTAGGTGAGGACTAAGCGCGTTATGTTAGGCACGTCACTCCTGCCTGACCCGTAAGATCAGTCGCATGGTGAGTCCTGGGCGCGATCTCATACTTGGCGTTTTTCCCCAACCGGTCGTCTTTGGTCTGGTGTCAGTCCCCGAGTGTGGTATTTTTCCGTTCGAGTCGCTGCGCCGAGGATGCGGAGGAATTGGTCGTTATGGGAAGCGAATGCAGTCGTCTTGGCTCGGGGAGCCAGTCGAGCTGGGCTACTCCAATGGGGATCCGGGTTAGATTTTTTTGTGGACGGTATGAGGCCTGAGTTTTTCCAGTGCCCTCGTACCGCACTACTTGGCCGTTACGGTCGCTTTACCAAAGGTTGACTTCTGCGAATAGCGTAACGCTGTTATTACGAGTGCGAGTGGCACAAGGCACGGAGAGTAGACGCAATTTGCGTTAACCAATCTGTTTTATTTCATAGCGGGTAGGGGGTACATGTCTGGAGTTCTAAGAGTAGAACTTCCGTAGGAGGTTTATATTCCATGGCCGCTTGACGTCGAGTTTTCCGTCGCTTCGGACGTCGGTGAGGTAGTATGCGTCGTTGACCAGGACTAGTCCGATGGTGAATGGTCCCTCCCAAGGGGGTGAGAGCTTGTGCATGCCTTTCTTGTCCTGTATTAGGCGCAGTACCAGGTCGCCTTCCTAGAAAGTGCGAGTCCATACTCGTCGGCTGTGGTAGCAACGGAGCCCTTGCTGGTAGATGGCGGTGTGGGAGCGAGCTAGGTCGCGTGCTTCATCGAGTTGGTCGACTCCGTCTTAGCGTGTGAGGTCGTTGTCGGCCTCCGTGTAGTTGACCACCATGGGTGAATCGTGCTCGAGGTCGGTTGGCATGACTGCCTCGGCACCGTACACCATGAAGAAGGGGGTGAACCCTGTCGACCTGTTGACGGAGGTGCGGATGCCCCAGATGATAGAGGGGAGTTCTTTGATCCATCACTCGACGGTGCGCTCGAGTGGGACTTGCAGCCGTGGCTTCAGGCCGTGGAGGATGCTCTGATTGGCGCGTTCCGCCTGGCCATTGGACTCTGGGTGGGCGACTGAGGTGAGGTCGAGTTGGATGTTGTGCTCCTCTCAAAACACGTCCATGGCTCCCTTGGCGAAGTTGGTGCCGTTGTCCGTGATGATGCTATTTGGGAACCCGTAGCGATAGATGAGTTCGCGTAGAAACTTTGTAGCGGTATTCGCGTCGCACTTGCGGACTGGCTTGGCCTCCACCCATTTTGTGAATTTGTCGACTGCGACTAGGAGGTGGGTGAAGACAGAGGGAACCTTCTTGAAGGGTCCTACCATATCCATGCCCCATACAACGAACGACCAGGTGATGGGGATTGTCTTGAGTGCTGAGCTCGGTACGTGGGTCTGGTTGGCGTATTTCTGGCATCCGACGCACCGCTGGACAATGTAGACAGGGTTTGCGTGTGCGGTGAGCCAGTAGAAGCCGTGTCGCATGGCCTTTGCGACCAGAGAGCGGGCGCCGACGTGGTGGCCGCAGTCGCCGGAGTGGATGTCTTGGAGGATTTTCCGTCCTTCAGCGTGTTGGACGCAGCGTTGGAACACGCCGGTCATGCTGCACTTGTGGAGCTCGCCATTGATGATGACAAAGGATTTGCAGCGGCGTGCTATCATCCGGGCTTCCGTCTTGTCTGCGGGTAGGGTGCCTCCCTCCAGGTAAGCAACGTATGGCGCGGTCCAGTCGCTTGGCTCGACGATTAGTGCGACCAGGGCTGCTTCTGGTTGCAGCGGGATTCCGATGTCGATCTCCCTTGGGGGAAAGACGGAGGGCTTGGTGATAGTGTCGAGGAAGATGCCGGCGGGTGGTGCGAGTCAAGCCGAGCCAATGCGAGAGAGTGCGTCGGCCTCCTCGTTCTTCCGCCTGTCGATCCACTCGACGGAGTAGCCTGCGAAGTGTTCTCCCAGCTGGTCCACTGCTTGGCGGTATGCCGCCATGGTGGGGGATACGACATCGCAGGTGCCAGCGACTTGCCTTGCAATGAGGTCGGAGTCTCCATAGCAGCGCAGGCGATTGATGTTCATCTCCTTGGCTGCCCTCATGCCGTGGAGTAGCGCCTTGTACTCGTCCATGTTGTTGGTGCAGGGGTGAAGTCGAGGTAGAGGACGTATCGTAGCTTGTCGCCCTTCGGAGATGTTAGCATGATCCCCGCTCCTGCACCGTCTGTATTCTTGGAGCCGTCGAAGTGTAGGCTCCAGTAATGGAGGTATGACAGCTTTTCTGGCTGCTGGGCCTCCTCCCAGTCAGCAAGGAAATCTGCGAGGGCCTGTGACTTAATCGCCTTGCGCGGCTCGTACTTGATGTTGTGGACGCCGATCTCGACGGCCCACTTGGCGACTCGCCCGGTCGCCTCGCGGTTGCGGACGATGTCCTGCAATGGTGCTGAGGAGACGACCGTTATTGGGTGCTCCTGGAAGTAGTGCGGTAGTCGCCGCTGTGCTCTGAAGACCGCGTATACCAATTTCTGGTATTGCGGGTAGCGCTGGCGCGACTCGATAAGGACTTTGCTGATGTAGTATACGGGTCGCTGCACCGGGCGTTCCTTCCCTTCCTCTGGCCGTTCGACGACCATGACGGCGCTGACGACACGCTCGGAAGCCGCGACATAGACCAGCATGGGCTCCTTGTCGACGGGGGCGGAGAGTAGCGGTGCTGCGAGCAGCACCTCCTTGAGAACGTGGAGCGCGTTGTCTGCCTCCTTGTCCCACTGGAAGGTGGGGTTCTTGCGCATTAGGCGATATAGAGGCATCGCCTTCTCGCCTAGCCGGGGGATAAAGCGACTGAGAGCCGCGACTCGCCCGGCCAGCTTCTGGACGTCACGCAGGCACTCGTGTCTGCCGAGTCGGGCGATCGTGTTGATCTTGGCGGGGTTCGCCTCGATCCCGCGCTTGTAGACGACGTATCCCAAAGAGGTGTCCCAAAGGTGCACTTTCCTGGGTTTAGCTTTATCTTGTACCTTTGCAGGTTGGGGAAGGTTTCCGCCAGGTCAGCGAGTAGATCGCCCTGGCGAGTGGATTTCACCACCACGTCTTCGATGTAGACGTGGATATTGCGGCCAATTTGGCTCGCAAGGCACTCCTGCATGCACCTCTGGTAGGTTGCCCCGGCGTTTTTGAGGCCGAAGGTCATTGAAGTGTAGCAGAAGGATCAGAATGGTGTGATGAACACCGTCTTCTCTTCGTCCTCGACGGCCATTTTGATCTGGTTGTACCCTGAGTAGGCGTCGAGGAAGTATAGCGACTCCGAGCCCGCGATTGAATCGATGATTTGGTCGATCCACGGGAGGACGAATTGCTCCTTCGGGTACGCGCTGTTTAAGTTTGTGTAATCGATACACATTATCCAGGTCCTGTTTTTCTTTTCGACCAGGACTGGGTTTGCCAGCCACTTGGAGTATTTCATTGGCCGAATGAAGCCTGCAGCGAGTAGACGCTGCACCATCTCGGCGATTGCTCGGCGGCGCTCTTCATTGAAGGGCCGCAACGATTGCTTGACAGGTCGCACTTTGGGGTCGGTGTTGAGTTTGTGCTCAGCGAGTTCCCTCGGGACACTAGGCATGTCGGATGGCTTCCCTGCGAAGATGTCCCGATTCTCACGTAGGAACTCGATGAGCGTGCCTTCCTATGCTAGGCTCATGCCTGTCTCGATCGTCACCGTCTGGCTGGAGTCGCCTAGGACCAGCTCGACGGTGCGGGCGTGTGTTGTTGCCTCGAAGGCGGCGGAGTTGCCACCCTCCGAATTAGGCTTCTTGAGTATGGTGGGGTCGTCATTGTTGACCCCGCTCGCGTACTTGGCGAGCTCCTCGGCGTGGTTGGCCTCCGCCGCGATGGCGTCGAAGTTCGCCTTTGGCCTCGCATTCTGCGGCCACGTCGGGGTCACCATGGACAGTGATGATGCCACATGGCCCGGGTAGCTTCATCGCGTTGTACGCGTAGTGGGGCGCTGCCATGAATTTGGCGAACACCTGGCACCCCAGGACGCAGTGGTAGGGGCTGTTGAGTGGCACCAGCTCGAAGACGATCCGCTCGGTGCAGAAGTTTGCTGGTGTGCCGAAGGTGACTGGCAGTGTCACCTTGCCGATTGGGTACGCCTTCCGACCAGGGACGATGCCGTGGAAGGTGGTGTAGGTCGTCTCGATCATCGACTGCGGGAGCCGCAGTCGCCTGAACGTGTCCAGGTACAGGATGTTGATGGAGCTGCCGCCGTCCATCAGCGTTTTGGGGAGCCAGTAGTCCCCCACCTTGGGCTTGACCACTAAGGCGACTTGGCCCGGATATTCGATCCGTGACGAGTGGTCCTCGCGGCTCCGGGTGATTGGTTGCTCGGACCAGTTGAGGAACTGGGGGATGTCTATCTAGGACACCGCGTTTACGGCGACGGCGCGGGCGATGACCTTCTTCTCGCGCTTCGTGTTGAAGCCTGTGAAGGTGTGGAGCGAGCCGGCGACGCTGCCGAACTTTCCACCGTTTGGTGGGTTGTTGTCGGGGTCCTCCCACACGTGCCGTGCCTTCTCGATCTCCTTGAGAGAGTGGCAGTCGGCGGTCGTGTGCGTGGCGGGCTTCCCTTCCCTGCTACGAAACACACAGGGTTGGTTGAGGAGAGCCGTGGGATCGAACCTCGGCTTTGCCTTGTAGTTGCCACCATCGCGACGCTGGCCTCCATCGCGGCGGAAGCTCTTGGGTTCACGCGGCGTGTATCCAGCGTTGGCGACGAAGTCGACTCGCCCGTCACCGCGGCGTTTTCCGGTGAGGCGAGTGTTGCTGTAGCGTAGCTCGTGTCCCCTCCCGTTGTCGTGGCAGCTCGTGCAGCGATTTCCTCCCGACTCGTCGTCGGTTTCTTGGTTTGGGTCCTCCTCCGCATACCGCTTTGTGATCTCCAGGAGGTCCGGTATGTTGTCGAGTGTTCTATACACTCGCTTGAGCTTGGCGACTAGGGGCTCGTAGCGGCACGAGGTCTTGAAGCAGTGGATCGCGGTGTCCGAGTGGATTCCGGCCGCGTTATACCACAGTTCTTGCCACCGTTGGACCCAACTGTGGGTTGAATCGCGGGGTCCCTGGAAGCATTGCTCCAGGTCCTTGATGGTGGTGGCGCGGGTGTATGAACCCTCGAAGTGCCTGACAAAGGCGTCGCGCATTTCCTCCCAGGAGTCGATGCTATCCGCGGGAAGGGTGTTAATCCACTGCCTGCACGCTCCCTCCATCATCAGGGGAAGGTAGCGAGCGGTGAGTAGATAGGTGTGGCCGGCGATACCCATCGCCATGAGGTAAGTGTCCAGCCACACGGACGGATCGTACGAGGGGTCGTACTTTTCGATATCCTTCGGCGCTTTCAAGTTCGCCGTGTATCTTTCGCCTCGGATCATCGGTCCGAAGCACTGGGGTCCAACTCGGCTCAGCAATCCCCTTGGTTTGCCTTCGCAGCGGTTGGTGAGGGTATGCCTCAGGTCGTCGGGCTGGCATGCGCGCCAGTTCTGGTTGTTGATGATGTGGGTGCGTGTGTCGATGGGCTGCCCGTTGGCGGCGACGAAGTTGTTCGCTAGCCGTGGGTCGTTGGTGGCGATTGTCGCGTTCACGGGTCGGTGTTGGAGCTGCAGGGGCTCGGGTGGTGGGCAGTTGAGGGTATTCGCCGCCATTGGGCGGCTGCTCGAGGCTGCCCTGCTGCCTGATGAACGCGAGTACATCCGACCCTCTGAGTCGGCGCCGTGTTTTGTTGCTCGATTGCTTTGGCGAGCAGAGCCTTGGCGTACTGGATCTGCAGGGCGCCTTTCCCGGTGACTTGGATGTTATCGACTGCTGCTCGGCTCGCGACGATATTGTGTAGGGTTCGCAGCATAGAAAACAAAAATTTTCATACGATGTGAACTATATACCAAGATCTATCTACTAGATACAAACAACGGGCGGATGTATATCCGTAGAGAACATACCCTTGAAGACCGACAAAGCTTAACGAGTTCAACTCGTGGTTGATGTAGACGATCTCTTGCCGATCTCAAGATCGAGAGGAAGTCCTAGAGCCGCAAATCAGCAGCGCATCCGTGATCGCACACACGTTCGAGGCACCGTGCAACCTCCGCCTCCTCGCTCCAGCGATGCAGCGGAAGCACAACTCTTTCTTGCCGAATAGCCACCGGGAACATGTATCTCGCTAGTCCAAGACCATGGGGGATAAATTCTAGAGGGGGAGAGAGATCCTTCACGAGGAGGTGTGAGAGACAAGTGAGGAGGGGGGCTCCTTTTATAGGAGGAGGGGGAACCCCAAGGGGGTGGCCGGCGCATGGGGGATGCCCCCTTGCCCTCCCCTCTTCATGTGGGTGGACACTCCACTCACAAATCTCCTTTAAATTCCCTCCACTCAAAAGTCCACTCAAATTCCCATTAAATTTCCACCAAATTTAATGCAAACTCTCATTAAATAAAACTCTTTTATTTTATTCAGAATTTTGTCAATTACTTTAATGACAAACATTCACAAATAACCCCTTGCTAGAATTCTATTTCACATGCATAACCACTTTATGCAATTTCACCCGAAAACCTGTTTCGGTATCTAGTGAAATAAATTCCGGCGCTTGTTCATTCTTTCGGCATGAAAAATTTGATCCAATTGGATGTCGGTGTCTCTTAAGTGTGTCACCCTACGGTTCGTGAACAATGCGGACATGATCGAGACCCCTCTCGGATCAATAATCAGAAGCGGGATCTGGAGACCCATACTGACTCCCACACATTCAACGATGACTTTCTTGTGATCATCGGAACCTTTTACGCTAGTATCTTAATCCCTTTGTTTCACGATATATTACATGTCCGAGATTCGATCATCGGTATCTCCATACCTAGTTTGATCTCATTACCGACATGCACTCTTTTCTCGTTCCTGTGATATAACATTCTAGTGATCAAATCACTTGCTTGCAAGCTAATCAATGTGATATCACCGAGAGGGCCCAGAGTATATCTATCCGTCATCGGGATGAACAAATTCCACTCTCGATCCATGAGCCTCAACATAACACTTTATTAGTTCTGAATCCATCTTTATAATCACCCTGTTACGGTGTGACGTTTGATGTTATCAAGAAACTCTTCCGGTGTTAGTGATTGACATGATCTCATGGTCTAAGAATTAGGATTACTTCGTAAGTTGTTATAGCAATATAAACTCAATGACTTTGATCGTAATGCTATACTTCGGATGAATGTTCATCACACCATTACACTAATGTTGTGATCCCGTTATTAACAACATCCAATGTCCATGATGTAACACCCTCATAATCGGCCCTATGCAAGTTTCAGCGCTTCCCGCCAAACCCGCATAGAAACGATTCAAAGGTGCCCACCAGGCACTTGCGTGCGGGTGGAAAACGAAGTAATAACATTACACAACAGTCCTCGATGGGACCCACAGAACAGATATATATACAACAGCGACTCAATGAGTCAAGAATACAGATATACAATACAAAGATCCAAATCACCTTTAAAACGATATAGCGTCCGAGTACGGACAAGATGCAAATTGAGCTAAGAGCCCTGAAGAATAACCAATGGCGTCCATAACCCTGCCCAGGCCAAGCCGGAAGGGTAACCCTGCTAACGGCGTCGATCTCAAAACCTGCTAAAACAAAAGGGGTGCCGACAAAGGGCAAAAGAAAAAGAGGAGCGTCAGTACTGAGGCCAGTACACGGCGAGGCTAGAATTCGGCGGTCCTCGCCTACATAGGTATGGTGGACTGAGCGGCAGCGCAGCATGCACTAAACAACCTATAGAGACTCGATATAACTGGCGGCTATCAGAGAGGGATAAGAAAGACCTATTCGGAACCAACCTAATACTATCACCAAGCATACCCATCCTAGTATTTCCCCCTAGAGACCAAACGAGGAAGTCAACCGAGGAACTCACACCGTTGGCAGTTTTACTTATTCAGTTATCGTTGCAGCAATTACTAGTCAGGTATAGATAGTCATCCTGATAAGATAAGCAATGGGCAGTTTTAGTTAACCAGTCCGTTGTAGTTGCAACACTTACTAGTCAAATATACGATTAGCATGAGATATCCCAAAACCCAGCAGTTGTTGGTACTTTTATTTAGCCATTCCGTTGTAGTGAAGCTGATTACTAGTCATATCGGATACAAGTCAAATTATAACAGTAAACTTTAGTTATAGTTGTCTATGATCGAGACCTGTGCTCCAAGTCTTCCATAACCGCGGACACGGCTTCTCGAAAAGATTTAACCCTGCAGGGGTGCACCAAAGTTTCCACACGCACCTACACCCTTGTTGTCGGATCAGGTAGGTACAAGATCACAAAACATACACCCAACGGTATGTCGACGGGTTTGACACGACGCTTCCTGCACCCAAAGCAAGCACGGGGCCACCCACTAAGTACACCCGCAACAAAGTCGGCCGGCTCGAGACGGACTCGGGGTTTGTGGAGCCGGCTATAACGATCGGGAACCCGAAACTCTCGGGCTTGTCGACACATAAAACGGGTCACGATCCTAACAAGACAGGTGCTCCTCGCACAATCGTAAAAAGCAAGAAAGCATGGCATAAGTACAGATAGTAATAAAGCCCCAAACTACTTGTGGCCCCTAGTACAAGACTTGGAATCAGGTACTAAATCGATGGGGGTGCCCATACATCCCACATGTGGTTAGCGCGCTCGATCTCGGAACAGGTGTCAAGAACTCGGGGTCCTACGGGACACAAGTGGATGGTTAACAACCAAATAACATCTATTGCCCACCCGTTTCCTCAGATTTACCTACTTCAATTTTAGTTATTAAACAATAATTGAATTAAACGATAATTAAAGCCATGGTCATCTCCAACATTAAACATGCGGCAATACTCCAACAACTGTGGTTCTGGACGAGACGCAACAGAACTAGAGCAAGCGCCTAAGACGCGCAAGTCCAACTATCTACCAAACAACAGGTAATAGGAGGTGTCCAAGGCAATATAAGGCTGCAAGGGATATCACGGGTACGAAAACTAGAGCATCGCAACACAGATAGCAATAGATCAACATGAGGGAATAAATACTATAAAAGTAAGATAGGTAGAAAGGGGGAGATGCTCTCCTGAAAAGCATTGCCGAAGGTTCATCCGAAGATCGGATCGACACTCGCATCAACTCAACGGCCTTATCCGCGAAGAACCAAAACACTAGAAGAAACACCGGATGCACTATTTAATACTATGACAGAAGATCAGGCATGATGCATGTATGATGTATGACATGGCAAAGGTGCGATGCATTTAGGCCATATTAAGTGGAACCGGGTTCCCGACAATTAATTAATAGGTTCATGTTGTTTAGATAGCCCGCAATTTAAATGTTGTCTTAACAAGGCAAAACATAGTATCGGTTCGCTACACAAATTTAAATGAGGCCAAGACTATATTTGCCCGCATATGGGCCCCATATTTAATTGTAAGGTGAATCGGCCTAGTGCCCCCAATCCCACACACAAGTATGCATGCATGAACAATTTAATATGAAGCAGTTTTATATCTCGCATTTATAAAATAGGGGCTCGGGAAAGGTTCACACATCTGGGTTCGTAAGATCTTGGGTTGGGGGGTTCGATGGGGTTTGGGCTCGGTCTCCGGTAGAAGTTCTTGGCGCTCCATGTTCTTCGGGTCCGGTTCAGGGGTCTTCGGGTTCCGTAACGAAGATCTTGGAATGTGACGCCGTTGCCTGCGGGTTTCGACGTCGAGGCGGATGGCGAACTTGGTTGCCGATAGACCCTTCAGAGATCTTGGCGTTGGTATAGCCCCTCGGTTTCTCGTCCAAACATCGGTCACGCGGGCGACAACATAGATGAGGAACCCGGCGATGCACATGTCGTCGTCGATCTTGAGTAGGGGCATACAACAACACCACACGGTCTTGCTTAGATACAGAGAACGAGCAAACACAGACACATAGGACCCTGGGGTGGCCCCCAAACGCCAGGAGCAGGACAGAGCGGGGCTTGCGCTCTGTGCACCGGGGAGGCAGAGGCGAGGGGGAGCGCGCGAGAGGTGCAGAGGAGGATGTGGGCGCGTGGAAGAAGACCTTGGCCAGAGGGGAGGGAAGCGCCGGAGGACGACGAGGAGGTCCAGGTTGAAGGGGAGCTTGGCGAGGACGGAGGCCATGGTGGCGTCGAAGAGGGTGCTCGCTGGGAGGCCGAGCAATGAGGGGGAGAGGGCGCTGGCTGGGCTGGAGAGCTCGCGGAGGGGACGGCCAGAGAGGGTCCATGGGCATCGATGCCGAGCTTGCTTTGACGGCGGCGCACGGAGGCCGGAGATGCAGGCACGGCTGGAGGAGCGCCGGCGGCGGCGAACAGGCGCGTCGCTGAGCAAGACCAGCGTGGCGTCCTGGCCGTGGCGGGCAAAGCGCAGGGAGGGGAGGGGTGGTCCCGAGCGGTGGTGGTCGAGGCGGGTAGCGACGGAGGCGAGGAAGAGAGGGTGAAAGAGGGCTCCCCAAGCGACGGCGGCGCCCTGGGGAAGGAGGCGATGGCGCTGGACCTCGAGCTCGGTCCGAGGAGGGGGATCGAATCATGGCGGCGGGGGTCCTGGCGTACTCGCGAAGAACAGAGAGATGGTGGGCTAGGAGCGGGGCGTGGGGAAAGAGAGAGAGGGACATGAGGCTCGGGTGGGACGCGTGCGTGAGTGGTTTTCTGGGTGGGTCCAAGCGGGATTGGGCGGACCAGGGGAGTGGGGCTGCAAGCGGGGAAGAGGGCGGGGTAGGTGGAACCGGCAGGTGGCGTTGGGGTGTGGGCAGGGGTGGGTGGCTGACCAGGCGGGCCAGGTGGGTGGCGGCTGGGATAGGGGTGAGGGGTGGGGTTAGATGGGGATTAGGGTTTGGGGTAGGGCAAGCCTAGGGTTAGGTTTAGATATTTATTTGGGGTAGTAGGCTGCTGCCAGCTGGTCCTTTTGGGCCTGGCCGGTGGCGGCCTCCCCCGGAACAAAACAGATTTATTATATTTTATTATTTTTCTTTGTTTTAAATCAAAACATTTGTAAAAGGGTTTTAGACAAACAAAAGATCCGGAAAGATCTAGGGTTTTGATTTGAACAAAGAGGGGATATCTTTAGAAAACAAAATCGGCTTTGGGGAAATTGTTTTAGGCGAAAAAATGCATGATGATGTCATGATGATGCACAAAGTATAAACAACAGCGATTTTCTAGTAGTGGTTTTAGCGGGATGCCACAATTCGACACCACTAACAATGGATCTCGCCCTCGAGATCCGCCTCCTCACAGGAAGAAGGCCGTGATGCATCTTCTTTCTTCGTAGATCATCGCGACACCACTAACAATGATTCCTTCTCCATCTTGAAATCGCGACACCACCAACAAAGGTCGGTGCTCACGTCACAAGAGAGCACTCGGAGAAACAAAGGACGGAGGTAGAGGTATCGGAAGATAAGGCCACCTCTAACTTCCATGAGAAGAGGAAAAGTTACATTGATCCACAGTTCGATGTACAAGAGTGAATAGAAGAGTCGGGTAGGGTGATCAGTCCATCCCGTACCCAAACTATCAACTCTATACATGAATAGGAAAATCAGGCAACACAACTCTCGAAATTTAGACTGAAGATCTTCATAAGCGGTATTCGGAACAAAGGGATGATGCTAGCTCTGCATTGGATCTGATGTAGATGAGGTCATCACATCGGAAAACACCGGAAGATACAACAGAAATTTTTATGAAAATACATAACGATTAGATTTCACAATGGTTCCATTGGCATGAACAACACATGTTCAAGGTATACTCCAGCTTCACCAATGCTCGTCCTTCTCATATGTTTTTCAACGATACGGATATCCAGCAAGGTACACATATAGATAAAGAGTTCAATAACAAAAAGATTGGATGAAGGGTACACCAAACGAGATGCAGATAAGATGTTTGTAGCGCCATGGTTATAATAGGAAAGAAGCGAAACCCTAAAGGTACGACAGAAACCCAACCACGAGAAATCCTAGACTCGAAGAAAAGATAAGAGGTGGATTCAAAACGCGTAGAGGTAAGAGGAGAATAGCAGAGGGGTAAGGAGTAAAATCAGACCTAATCAGAACTATCCAACCGATTTTGAAAAATAGTTTTGACACTCTACTTCGGCCGTTAGCTAGGTTATCCTACAGGCTGGACTTCTGGGGTATCGCAACTGCTGATCTCTGATACCACTCTGTAACACCCTCAAAATCGGCCCTATGCAAGTTTCAGCGCTTCCCGCCAAACCCGCATAGAAACGATTCAAAGGTGCCCACCAGGCACTTGCGTGCGGGTGGAAAACGAAGTAATAACATTACACAACAATCCTCGATGGGACCCATGTAATGTATATATATATACAACAATGACTCAATGAGTCAAGAATACAGATATACAATACAAAGATCCAAATCACCTTTAAACGATATAGCCCGAGTACGGACAAGATGCAAATTGAGCTAAGAGCCTCAAGAATAACCAATGGCGCCCATAACCCCTGCCTGGCCAAGCGGAAGGGTAACCTCGCTAACGGCGTCGATCTCAAAACCTGCTAAAACAAAAGGGTGCCGACAAAGGGCAAAAGAAAAGAGGAGCGCCAAGATCGAGGCCAAGACACGGCGAGGCTAGAATTCGGTCCTCGCCACATAGGTATGGTGGATCGAGCGCGACAAAGATGCACTAAACAACCTATAGAGACTCGATATAACTGGAGGCTATCAGAGAGGGATAAGAAAGACCTATTCGGAACCAACCTAATACTATCACCAAGCATACCCATCCTGTTATTTCCCCCTCGAGACCAAACGAGGAAGTCAACCGAGGAACTCACACCGTTGGCAGTTTTACTTATTCAGTTATCGTTGCAGCAATTACTAGTCAGGTATAGATAGTGATCCTGATAAGATAAGCAGTGGGCAGTTTTAGTTAACCAGTCCGTTGTAGTTGCAACACTTACTAGTCAAATATACGATTAGCATGAGATATCCCAAAACCTAGCAGTTGTTGGTACTTTTATTTATCCATTCCGTTGTAGTGAAGCTGATTACTAGTCATATCGGATACAAGTCAAATTATAACAGTAAACTTTAGTTATAGTTGTCTATGATCGAGACCTGTGCTCCAAGTCGTCCATAACCACGGACACGGCTTCTCGAAAAGATTTAACCCTGCAGGGGTGCACCAAAGTTTCCACACACACCTACACCCTTGTTGTCGGATCAGGTAGGTACAAGATCACAAAACATACACCCAACGGTATGTCGACGGGGTTTCGGACACGACGTTTCCTGCACCCAAAGCAAGCACGGGGCCACCCCACTAAGTACACCAAGAAGTCGGTCGGGCTCGAGACGGACTCGTGGTTTGTGGAGCGGTCAGAACGATCGGGAACCGAAATTCTCGGCTTGTCGATACAAAACGGGTCACGATCCTAAACAGTACAGGTGCTCCTCGCACAATCGTAAAAAAAGCAGTAAAGCATGGCATAAGTACAGAATAGTAATAAAGCCCCAAACTACTTGTGGCCCCCAGTACAGTACTTGGAATCAGGTACTAAATCGATGAGGGTGCCCATACATCCCACATGTGGTTAGCGCGCTCGATCTCGGAACAGGTGTCAAGAACTCGGGGTCCTACGGGACACAAGTGGACGGTTAACAACCAAATAACATCTATTGCCCACCTGTGCCTCTGCATTTACCTACTTCAATTTTAGTTATTAAACAATAATTGAATTAAACGATAATTAAAGCCATGGTCATCTCCAACATTAAACATGCGGCAATACTCCAACAACTGTGGTTCTGGACGAGACGCAACAGCACTAGAGCAAGCGACTACGACGCGCAAGTCCAACTATCTACCAAACAACAGGTAATAGGAGGTGTCCAAGGCAATATAAGGCTGCAAGGGATATCACGGGTACGAAAACTAGAGCATCGCAACACAGATAGCAATAGATCAACAGGAGGGAATAAATACTATAAAAGTAAGATAGGTAGAAAGGGGGAGATGCTCGCCTGAAAAGCATTGCCGAAGGTTCATCCGAAGATCGGATCAACACTCGCATCAACTCAACGGCCTTATCCGCGAAGAACCAAAACACTAGAAGAAACACCGGATGCACTATTTAATACTATGACAGAAGATCGGGCATGATGCATGTATGATGTATGACATTGCAAAGGTGCGATGCATTTAGGCCATATTAAGTGGAACCGGGTTCCCGACAATTAATTAATAGGTTCTTGTTGTTTAGATAGACTGCAATTTAAATGTTGTCTTAACAAGGCAAAACATAGTATCGGTTCGCTACACAAATTTAAATGAGGCCAAGACTAGATTTGCCCGCATATGGGCCCCATATTTAATTATAAGGTGAATCGGCATAGTGCCCCCAATCCCACACACAAGTATGCATGCATGAACAATTTAATATGCAGCAGTTTTATATCTCGCATTTATAAAATAGGGGCTCGGGAAAGGTTCACACATCTGGGTTCGGAAGATCTTGGGTTGGGGGGGGGTTTCGATGGGGTTCGGGCTCGGTCTCCGGTAGAAGTTCTTGGCGCTCCATGTTCTTCGGGTCGGGTTCAGGGGTCTTCGGGTTCCGTGACGAAGATCTTGGAATGTGACGCCGTTGCCTGCGGGTTTCGACGTCGAGGCGGATGGCGAACTTGGTTGCCGATAGACCCTTCAGAGATCTTGGCGTTGGTATAGCCCCTCGGTTTCTCGTCCAAACATCGGTCACGTGGGCGACAACATAGATGAGGAACCCGGCGATGCACATGTCGTCGTCGATCTTGAGTAGGGGCATACAACAGCACCACACGGTCTTGCTTAGATACAGAGAATGAGCAAACACAGACACATAGGACCCTGGGGTGGCCCCCAAACGCCAGGAGAAGGACAGAGCGGGGCTTGCGCTCTGTGCACCGGGGAGGAAGAGGCGAGGGGGAGCGCGCGAGAGGTGCAGAGGAGGACGTGGGCGCATGGAAGAAGACCTTGGCCAGAGGGGAGGGAAGCTCCGGCGGACGGCGAGGAGGTCCAGGTTGAAGGGGAGCTTGGCGAGGACGGAGGCCATGGTGGCGTCGAAGAGGGTGCTCGCTGGGGAGGCCGACGAACAGAGGGGGGAGAGGACGTCGAGCGGCAGCGCTCGCTGGAGAGCTCGCGTAGAGAGGGGGACGGCCAGAGAGGATCCATGGGCATCGATGCCGAGCTTGCTGCAGGCGACGGTGCTTACGGAGTGCAGGCAGCGGCGCTGGAGGCCACGGCGGCCGGCGTGAGCAGGCGTCGTCGGCGAAGCAAGACCCGAAGGCGGCGCCCTACTGGGCCAAGGCGGTGGCAGGAAGGGAGGGTGGTCCCGAGCGGTGGTGGTCGAGGCGGGTAGCGACGGAGGCGAGGAAGAGAGGGTGAAGAGGGATCCCTGCGATGGCGCCACAGGAAGGAGGCGATGGCGCTGGGCCTCGAGCCTTCCGAGGAGGGGATCGAATCGTGGCGGGGGTCTGGCGTACTCGCCAAGAACAGAGATGGTGGGGCCAGAGCGGGCGTGGGGAAAGAGAGAGAGGCTCGGGTGGGACGCGTGCGTGAGTGGTTTTCTGGGTGGGGCCAAGCGGGATTGGGCGGACCAGGGGAGTGGGGCTGCAAGCGGAGAAGAGGGCGGGGTAGGTGGAACCGGCAGGTGGCGTTGGGGTGTGGGCAGGGGTGGGTGGTTGACCAAAGGGCTGTGGGTGGCTACTGGATAGGGGTGAGGGGTGGGGTTAGATGGGGATTAGGGTTTGGGGTAGGGCAAGCCTAGGGTTAGGTTTAGATATTTATTTGGGTAGTAGGCTGCTGCCAGTTGGGCCTTTTGGGCCTGGCCGGTGGCGGCCTCCCCCGGAACAAAACAGATTTATTATATTTTATTATTTTTCTTTGTTTTAAATCAAAACATTTGTAAAAGGGTTTTAGACAAACAAAAGATCCGGACAGATCTAGGGTTTTGATTTGAACAAAGAGGGGATATCTTTAGAAAACAAAATCGGCTTTGGGGAAATTGTTTTAGGCGAAAAAATGCATGATGATGTCATGATGATGCACAAAGTATAAACAACAGCGATTTTCTAGTAGTGGTTTTAGCGGGATGCCACACATGATCAGGAAACCTTGATCATCTTGTTAATCAACGAGCTAGTTTATGAGAGAGGCATAACTAGGAACTTTCTGTTTGTTTATTAAACACACATGTATTAACGTTTCCGTATTAATACAATTATAGCATGCAAAATAAACATCTATCATATAATTGGAATACACATAATAAACACTTTATTATTGCCTCTCAGGGCATATTACCTTTAGTCTCCCACTTGCACTAGAGACAATAATCTAGTTACATAGTGATAAATCTAACACCCATTGAGTTCTGGTGTTGACCATGTTTTGCTCTAGGGAGAGTTTTAGTCAACGGATCTGCTACATTGAGATCCGTATGTACTTTACAAATCTTTATATCTCCATCCTTGACATGCTCGCGGATGGAGTGAAACTGGCGCTTAATATGCTTGGAATGCTTGTGAGACCTTTGATCTTTGGCATTGGCAATGGCACCATTGTTGTCACAATAGATCACCATTGGGTCCAACGCGTTTGCCACCACTCCTAGTTCGGATATGAACTCCTTCATCCAAACTGCTTCCTGAGCCGCTCAAGCAAAGAACATATTCGTCCTCCGTTGTTGATCTTGCTACCACAGGTTGTTTGGAGCTCCTCCAACTAACCGCTCCGCCATTCATGAGAAATACGTATCCGGATTGAGACTTAGAGTCATCCGGATCGGTGTCAAAGCTAGCGTCAACATAACACTTAGCGACGAGCTCTTCTTCACCTCCGTATACAAGAAACATATCCTTTGTTCTTCGTAAGTACTTAAGGATATTCTTGACCGCTATCCAGTGTTCCGAACCTGGATCCGATTGGTACCTACTAGTCAAACTAATAGCATGTGCCACATCCGATCTTGTACATAGCATGGCGTACATTATAGATCCTATGGCTGAAGCATAGGGGACTTTGTCCATTATCTCTCTTTCTTCCGCCGGACTTTGAGTCTTACTCAATGTCTTGCCTTGCAACATAGGTAAGAACCCTTCTTACTTCATCCATTTTAAACTTCTTTAAAATCTTATCAAGGTATGTACTTTGCGATAGCCCTATTAGGTGCCTAGATCTATCTCTATAGATCTTTATGCCTAATATGTATGACGCTTCACCTAGGTCCTTCATTGAAAATTTGCTGTTTAGATAACTTTTAACACTGTTTAAAAGATCTATATCATTTCCGATCAATAATATGTCATCCACATATAATATCATAAATGCCACATTGCTCCCACTCACTTTCTTGTAAATACAAGCTTCTCCATAAGTTTGGACAAATCCAAACTCTTTGATCACCTCATCAAAGCGGAGATTCCAACTTCGTGATGCTTGCTTCAATCCATAGATGGATCGCTGAAGCTTGCACACCTTGTTAGCATCCTTAGGATCGACAAAACCCTTTGGTTGTATCATATACAACTCTTCTTCAATATTACCATTGAGAAACGCGGTTTTGACATCCATCTGCCATATCTCATAATCGAAATATGCAGCAATTGCTAACATAATCCTAACTGACTTTAGCATCGCTACGGGAGAGAAAGTCTCATCGTAGTTAACTCCTTGAATTTGTCGAAACCCCTTTGCGACAAGTCGAGCTTTATAGACGGTCACATTACCATGAGCATCAGTTTTCCTTTTGAAAATCCATTTGTTCTCCACAGCCTTTCGGTCGTGAGGTAATTCCACCAAGTTCCAAACTTGATTTTCATACATGGATTCCATCTTGGATTTCATGTCTTCTAACCATTTGTTGGAATCCGGGCTCATCATCGCTTCTTCATACGTCGCAGGGTCATCATTTTCATCAACCATGAAATTCATGACAGGATTTCCGTACAGCTCGGGAGCTACACGCGTCCTGTTTGACCTGCGAGGTTCGGTAGTACTCTCTTTCTGAGTTTCATGATCATTATCATTAGTTCCCTCTTCAACAGGTGGAGCCAACTCCGGAACAACTTCCGGCGCTGCGCTACTCGCCATACTTTGAAGAGAAGGTTCCACAACCTCTTCAAGTTCTACCTTCCGACTACTCACACCTTTCGCGAGAAACTCTTTCTCTAGAAAGGATCCATTCTTGGCAACAAAAACCTTGCCCTCGGATCTGTGATAGAAGGAATACCCAATAGTTTCTTTAGGGTATCCTATGAAGACGCATTTTTCCGCTTTGGGTTCGAGTTTATCCGGTTGAAGTTTCTTCACATAAACATCGCATCCCCAAACTTTAAAAATGACAGCTTAGGTTTGTTTCCAAACCACAATTCATACGGTGTCTTTTCAACGGATTTAGATGGTGCCCGATTTAAAGTGAATGCAGCAGTTTCTAGTGCATAACCCCAAAATGACAACGGCAAGTCCGTCAGAGACATCATAGATCGAACCATATCTAATAAAGTACGATTACGACGTTCCGACACACCATTTCGCTGTGGTGTTCCGACAGGTGTGAGTTGTGAAACAATTCCACACTCTTTCATGTGAGTGCTAAACTCGTAACTTAGATACTCACCTCCACGGTCGGACCGTAGAAATTTGATCTTTCTATTACGATGATTTTCCACTTCATTCTGAAATTCCTTGAACTTTTCAAAGGTTTCAGACTTGTGTTTCATCAAGTAGATATAACCGTATCTACTCAAATCATCCGTGAAAGTAACAAAATAACGATATCCACCTCGCGCCGACACACTCATTGGACCACATACATCATAATGTATGATTTCCAATAAATCTGTCGCCCGTTCCATTGAACCGGAAAACGGCGTTCTAGTCATCTTGCCCATAAGGCATGGCTCACATGTATCAAATGATTCATAATCAAGTGGTTCCAAAAGTCCATCCGAATGGAGCTTCTTCATGCTTAACGCCAATATGACCTAGACGGCGGTACACATATATGCGGATATATCATCATTAAGTTTAATCCTTTTAGCATCAACATTAAGAATATGTGTAATATTATCATCGAGATCTAATAGAAATAAACCATTCATCATCGGTGCATGACCATAAAAGATTTCATTCATATAAATGGAACAACCATTGTTCTCGATTTAAATGAATAACCACTTCAGATCAAACACGATCCAGATACAATGTTCATGCTCGGTCACACCGGATAACATTTATTCAAGTTTATAAATAATCCCGACGGCAAGTGGAGAGGAAGCGTTCCGACTACGATCACATCAACGCTTGATCCATTGCCGACACGCATCTTGACCTCACCCCTTGCTAGCGGTCGCTTGTTCCGCAGCCACGATTCGAGTTACAAGTATTAGCAATCAACCGTATCAAATACCCAGGTGCTATTGCGAGCACTAGTCAAGTACACATCAATAACATGTATATCATATATACCTTTGTTTGCCTTGTCAGCCTTCTTGTCTGCCAAATACTTGGGGCAGTTGTGCCCGATGTGTCCCCTTACAATAGTAGCACTCGGAATCGACTTAGGTCCAACTCGGTTTTTTTCAGCGCTGCAACAGCTTGCCGCCTTACTTCCTTCCGCTTTTCCTTCTTGTCTTTCTTGAAACCAGTGTTCCTATTGATCATCAACACTTGATGTTCCTTTTGATCTCCACTTCTGCAGTTTTAAGCATTGACAGAAGATCGGGGAGAGACTTCTTCATGCCTTGCATATTATAGTTCATCACGAAGCTCTTATAGCTAGGTGGCAGAGACTGCAGAACACGATGGATGCCTAAATCAATGGGAATCGATATTCCCAAGGACACAAGCTTATCAGCGTATCCCGACATCTTGAGTACATGCTCACTAACGGAGCTGTGCTCTTCCATCATGCAGCTAAAGAACTTTTCTGAAGCGTTGTAGCTCTCTACAGCAGCATGTGTGTCAAAAATCATTTTCAACTCACCCATTGTATCAAATGCATTGCCGTCAAACGCTTTCAAGTTCGGATCTAGCCCATACAATATGCCGCAATGAACTAAGTTGTGGTCCTCCCGACGAGTCCGATAGACATTCTTCTCCTCGTCAGGCATCATCAAAGGTGGGGGCCTAACGGCGCTTCTAGCACATATTGCTTTTGTGCAGAGAGGAGAATCCTCAAATTCATGGCCCATTCGAAAGTTGCTACCGCTGCTAGTTTCTCTTTCTCCTGAACACATTGAAATTAAAAGCGGTGGTGCCATCTACAACAGAATTTGTAAAGTTTAGACTAAGTGTATGATAGATTGAGTTCAACTAATCTATATTACGAATGAACTCCCACTCTAAAACGACATCCCTCGTGCCTTTTTGGTGATTACATGAACCAAATCCACTACACCAAGTCCGATCATCACGTGAGTCGGTATAGCTTCAAAGGCGAGCATCAAATGGGCATCATATCAACTATATGACTCATGCTTAACCTTTCGGTCCGTGTTCCGAGGCCATGTCTATACATGCTAGGCTCGCCAAGTTATAACCTTAGTATTCGTGTGTAATCGCTTTTACACCAAATATGGTCGTGGATCCAAGAACACCGATCATCACGTGATGTCTTGGAGCGAAAAACATAATCGATGCATACTAAAGGAAGAACACATTCTTATCTTGATATTTAAATGAGGGATCATCTTATTATGCTAACAAAGCGCTAAACAAGCAATATAAGATGCTATCAAACATCATATGTTTATTAGTGAAATGATATGGTTCCCGCAGATGATCTCTATCATGTGCATCGTGGTATGATCACTATCATACCTATATGTGTAAATCCAAGGTCTATGGATTTTACGCTATGTGTGTTGTAAGAGTATCATCTCATACTTCTACTTACAACACTACCATATCATAACACTAGCCCAAAGCAACAATCTAAACTAGACGCCTCTAATTTATCCATTGCAAGTTTTACGTGGCTTAGGGCTTTCGAGATAGAACCGTTCTTACCTACGAACATGAACCACCACGAGGATAATCAACTTGTTGAGAACTTGATTGCAAACTAGTAATTGACTATAGTAGGGGAGACAGACACCCGCTAGCCGCTTATGCAAACTAGTTGCATGTCAAGCGTGGAACAGGTCTCATGTGCGAGGACATGTAAAGTTTGTCCGCCGCTTCATCCCACTATGCCACCAATATCCAAAATTACAACAAAGGAGCAACAGCATGATCATCATCGCCCACATACTCATATGTGTACTACTGTGTAAAGTATCTACGCATAGATCCGGCTCGATACCATCTTGTAGGGTTCGCACTTAGAAAACAAAAATTTTCCTACGATGTGAACTATATACCAAGATCTATCTACTAGATACAAACAACGGGAATGTATATCCGTAGAGAACATACCCTTGAAGACCGACAAAGCTTAACGAGTTCAACTCGTGGTTGATGTAGACGATCTCTTGCCGATATCAAGATCGAGAAGAAGTCCTAGCGCCGCAAATCAGCAAGCATCCGTTTCGCACACACGCTTGAGGCACGGAGCAACCTCCGCCTCGCCTCCAGCGATGCAACGGAAGCACAACTCTTTCTTGCCGAATAGCCACCGGGAACATGTATCTCGCTAGTCCGAGACCATGGGGGATAAATTCTAGAGGGGGAGAGAGATCCTTCACGAGGAGGTGTGAGAGACAAGTGAGGAGGGGGGCTCCTTTTATAGGAGGAGGGGGGAACCCCAAGGGGTGGCTGCGCATGGGGCTGCCCCTTGCCCTCCCTTCATGTGGGTGGACACTCCACTCACAAATATCCTTTAAATTCCCTCCACTCAAAAGTCCACTCAAATTCCCATTAAATTTCCACCAAATTTCATGCAAACTCTCATTAAATAAAACTCTTTTATTTTATTCAGAATTTTGTCAATTACTTTAATGACAAACATTCACAAATAACCCCTTGCTAGAATTCTATTTCACATGCATAACCACTTTATGCAATTTCACCCGAAAACCTGTTTCAGATATCTAGTGAAATAAATTCCTGCGCTTGTTCATTCTTTCGCATGAAACATTTGCTCCAATTGGATGTCGGTGTCTCTTAAGTGTGTCACCCTACGGTTCGTGAATAATGCGGACATGATCGAGACCCTCTCGATCAATAATCGAAGCGGATCTGAGACCCATCTCGACTCCCACACATTCAACGATGACTTTCTTGTGATCGTCGGAACCTTTTATGCTAGTATCTTAATCCCTTTTTTTCACGATATATTACATGTCCGAGATTCGATCATCGGTATCTCCATAACTAGTTTGATCTCGTTACCGACATGCACTCTTTTCTCGTTCCTGTGATATAACATTCTAGTGATCAAATCACTTGCTTGCAAGCTAATCAATGTGATATCACCGAGAGGGCCCAGAGTATATCTATCCGTCATCGGGATGAACAAATTCCACTCTCGATACATGAGCCTCAACATAACACTTTATTAGTTCTGAATCCATCTTTATAATCACCCTGTTACGGTGTGACGTTTGATGTTATCAAGAAACTCTTCCGGTATTAGTGATTGACATGATCTCATGGTCTAAGGATTAGGATTACTTCGTAAGTTGTTATAGCAATATAAACTCAATGACTTTGATCGTAATGCTATACTTCAGATGAATGTTCATCACACCATTACACTAATGTTGTGATCCCGTTATTAACAACATCGAATGTCCATGATCAGGAAACCTTGATCATCTTGTTAATCAACGAGCTAGTTTATGAGAGAGGCATAACTAGGAACTTTCTGTTTGTTTATTAAACACACATGTATTAACGTTTCCGTATTAATACAATTATAGAATATAAAATAAACATCTATCATATACTTGGAATACACATAATAAACACTTTATTATTGCCTCTCAGGGCATATTCCCTTCATATTGTCCATTGGGGTGGAGAACAGCGGGAGGCCGTTCGCATCTCGCTCTCGTGAGGAGACCACGATCCTTGGTTGGTCCCTGGGGGGCGCGCAGTTGGGTGGTGGTGGGGCGCCGTTGGCCGTCGCGCCTGGTGGGGGTCGGGTGCTCCCTCCTGGCGGCACGTTCTCGCATATCGCGCGCTCAACTGCGCGAGCTGGGTCGTTTTCATCGTCGAAGTTCAGGGCATGGCTCTGAGTGGTAGGGTTCAGGCGCGACCTGATTCGGAGTTGGTGACTGCTCGAGGCGAAATTTTTCGCGCTCGGCTTGTTCCTTGCGGACCGCCTCCGCCAGCCGCAGGCGGAGTTCCTCGGCCTCCGTTGCCGTCGTGTTTGGTGGGATCGGCGTGGAGAAGGGGTCTTGCGGGGGATCGGCACCAGTCGCCATGTAGGTCACGGCGTGGCGACCGATTCCGTCGTGGAGGTCGGCAGAGTTCTCCAACCCGGAGTCGAAGATCCCAAGGATGGAGGGGTCCTCGAAGTCTCCGACATTGGAGACCTAGGTGATGGAGCCCGCGGGCGATGCGGCGACGATGGATCCGGTGGCCGATGTCGGGGTCTCTGAATCGGCGTCGTCATTGAGGACCGCGTCGTCCGCGGCCGCGGTGGTTTCGGCCACGTTGTTGTGGGCCGATTCGTACTTGGAGGCGAGGCGGTGGATCATGCGGACCTGGCTCTCGGAGAGCCGGTCGTGTGGAGATGACTCGCGGATGTGAGCCGAGTCCTCCGAAACGATGACATCGGTGAGGCCGACAAAGAGGCTGATCGTGCCGACTGGCAGAATCACGCTGTGAGTGACGCGTCGCGCCGCCGGGACGTAGCTGCTCAGCAAGATCTGGAGCATATCGCCGATCGCGATCATGCGGCCGGTGGCGATCGACTCGTTGATGGGCAGATTGGATCTCTCCGCAGAACACCGGCCTGATCGGCCAGGCCCCACGGTGGGCGCCACTATCGTGGGAATGACCACGGCAGATGCTACAATCGGCAGCGAGTAGTAGAACATGGGGCAAGGGCGGTCAGCCATCTGCGGTGCGAGATGAGGGCGGAGACACAAGTTTTTACCCAGGTTCGCCCCCCCAGAGGGTAAAGACCTACTCCTGCTAGATTGTATTATGGAGAGAGTACAAGGGGCGAGCTCGATGACTAGGCGGCGAGTCGCTTGGGGGTATGATGGAACGTGTCCTCTATGCGTACCCTAGGGAGGTTTATATAGACTCACCTCGCTAGGGTTTACATATTACAACCGAATTAGTTAAGGATTCGGAGGGTCTTTGACCTAGTCCGTCTGGGCCTAGCTACGCTTCTGGGCCTCCAGCTTCCAGTCGCCTGAGTCCTCGCCAAGTCTCTATCCAGTCGCCGTCCTGCAGGACCACTCGCTGGCGGCTTGGGCCATTAGGAAACATCCTGCTGGGCATACCCCGGTAGGCATATCCCCATCAGCTTTTCAGAATAAAAGCAACCTTTGAAGAAATGTTTATGAAAACTTGCATTGCCTACGTGACGGGGTTTGATCTCGCCAATGCCCATTGTTATGAACTTGGGTTTTGGAGAATATGGGGATGCTGGAGATCGCGGAACGGTTAGAAAACAAGCAACACGGGACACGAGGTTTACCCAGGTTCAGGCCCTCGGAGGGAAAACCCTACTCCTGCTTGTGTTCTCTTGATTATGGCGGAACCGGTGATTACAGGGGTGCGCAAATGCAATCTGGCGTGGAGGTGTGTATGCGAAAGTATGAGGTCAGAGATCTAGGTCGTGCCCTCCTGGCCTTTATATAGACTTAGGTAGGTCCCAGGCACAGATCTAGTCGGTTACAGGTTCTAGGGTTTACCCCTTTAAATTTCCTATCTACTCTAGTCTTGCTCTCCAAGGATCCGGAGGCGTCATGGGCCTTGGCCACCCGAAATTCTTCATGGGCTGGCGTATATTTGCTGTGGGCCTTCCTTGGGCTGGACCAGGTATGCTGAGGTCATGTATCCGCGGGGTATAACCATGTCAGTAGCCCCCGAGTGATCAGTCAAATCGTAGATTCGGCTAAGGACTCTTCAATCCTTCGGGTGTAACTCTGTCTTTCAAGAGAATGTGTAGGGATTGTTGATGCGTGTGCCCGACTCTCCCGATGGATCAGGGTCAGTTAACTGTCTTAGAACAAAACAAGACGATCTTCATCAGGTTCGAGTCCCTCGACTCGAACCCGGAACATATGTTGGCATAATTCAACTCAGGCCGTGGAGGACTTACAGGAGTGGAATTCTAGTGAATTTAATTGATGTACCCAACGCGTCCGTCGGGATTTTTCATCGCTCCTGTTGGCACGGGTTTATACTAGCAGAGCGCAGTCATGTGCGTTATTGTGCCATCGATGATATCTCAGAGGTCTTATCTTTGCGTCGCATACACATCATCCAAATTTTATCACCGCGGAGGTGTTTCGGGTGGCCAAGGAGAATGTTACTCACTTAGCGTTAATTGGGGCAGAGTTGCCAGAGAGTTTTTGCGTACTGATCCGAAAGATCGCAGTCGAAGATTTATAGGGTGCGCGACCAACGCTCCCTATGGGAGTAGCCCCCGAGTGTCTGTTCGAGTCGTAGACTCGAGCGGAAACTTTAATTCAGCTGTTGTTCAGTGTCAGGTCTGTAGGACACAAAAATTTTCGGATGCTTAAATCTATCCTCCCTATGGGAGTATCCCCCAAGTCCGTAGTGGAGTCATTGACTCAACGTAGGACTCGAAGAAACAGTTCTGTGCTGTAGCGTGTTGTCATTTTTTGGGTGCGCGGCCAGCGCTCCTGATAGGAGTAGCCCCCGAGTAATTAGTCGAATTGTAGATTCGAGTGAGTACTCTTAGCTTTGAAGCCGAAGAAATTGTGACTGTTGCTAGTATATCTTTTGATGACGTCAGTGCTGACGATCGGTGACCTCAAGCGTCTGCTGTGCCAGAGATGACTTGACTGGACGAACATGGGTCCCACTTTCTGACCTTGAATTGACCGGTCACGCACGGCGTGGAGATAATTACGCGTCGCCTCGGTTTCCGCACGTAGTGGATGACGTGTTAGCGACGGTTTGTTGCGATGCTGACACGTGTATGGCCAGATCCTGACGTTGGCGTTAGGTCTTCTCGATGGACGGTTGTCGTGCATCGTCTTTGTCTTTATAATCATTGGGGTAAAACATTAGTCTAATTTCACCGCAGCCATTCTCGTTTCACTGCTCCCTTGTTCTCTGAGAGTTCTTGCTGCGCGCTGGAATATCCTCGGACATTTCCTTCTTCCATCCTATGTTCTCGCCGCCGGCGCTGACGTACCGCAATGGGGAAGCCAAAGAAGTCCTCCTCTGCGGTTGGTACCAGCGCTGCTGGAGGGAAGAAGAGTGATGCCGCTACCCGTGTCACCGATGGTGGCTGGCGGCGATCGGAGATGCGGGAGAGTGATATCCGCAAGCTTCGTGAGCGGGGCTTGATCCCGCAGGATAGGGAGGTCGTCAAACTCCCAGGCAACGAGGTAATCCCCCGTCCCCCGCTGGGTTTTGGATTATGTTCCTCGCCTTCGTTCTTAGTGAATTTTCCTTCCCAGTCCACGACTTCCTTCGTGGACTGCTTTTTCATTACGGCGTCCAATTGCATCATCTTTCCCCCAATTCTCTTCTTCACATTGCTTGTTTTATCACTTTCTGCGAGTGATGGCTTGGTATCGAGCCGCACTTTGGCCTCTTCCAGAAACTCTATTCCGTGAAGAGGCAATCTGGTTCGGATGGTGTTTATCCCATTGGGGGTTGCATCATCTCCATCAAACCCAATCTGCTTTTCTTCTCTCCATGTCTGAATCTGTCTAGTATTGGCGGAGGCGATGGTTTTATATCCACGACTCCACAGTGGCTGGGCAGGATTTTGGTCTTGCTCCTTTCGACCCCTCCCAAAAGATCGAGCCGAAGAGGTCCTGGAAAAACCAGATCTTGGATGGCGAGGTAGCGGAGATAGAGGCTCTCTATCGTCGAGTGGAGGATCTCAAGCTGATTCCGGAGAAGGAGGTGAACGGTGTGGATACCATCTGCACTTTTATTAAGTGTCGGGTGTAGCCACTCTAGGCTAGGGCGCATCCGATGTTCCTTTATGCTGGCCGTCGTGATCCGACTAGGGTTTCGGCTGAGAAATTCTCCCAGGGAGATCTCGACGGGGGCCTTCGTCCACTGCTGAAGTTCAAGGCTGGAGAGGATATCCCGGGGGAGTCGCTGACTTCTCCGTTCTCTGCTTCGCTTCCTGTTCCATAGGTGTAGATCCGTGCGCGTTGCGCTATTTTTGACTGCATTGTATTTGCACTTGTTTGCTAACAAATTTTCTTCTCTTGTGCAGGAGTTCAAAGTGCCGGGCATGTCGCCACCACTTCCCGAATTGTTTCCGGCTGCGCCGGACAATGAAGTGGTGGATTTCGTGTCTGAGCTGCCATCGGCGCGCTCTCCGGCTGAAGAGGCCAACGAGTCGAGCGAGGACCACACTCGCAAGCGCACACGGAGCTCCAGCGAGTCTTCGGATGCCTCGACTCCGCCGACTCCTAGGAATCTGCTGTGGCTTGAACGTCACAGTGATGGGCATGGAGGCTCTTCCTCTCTAATTCCTGCCGTTCCCGTGCGGGCTGTGGTACCGCACCCGCTGACGAAGCGGAAGAAGGAAGAAAAGAAGGAAGAGAATAAAGAGGAGAAGAAGGTCCGGAGGACCCCTCCCATCTTCGACTTGAGCGACCTTGACTCGTAAGTTTTTCTTAGTCTTGTATTACCTTTTCTTGCCTGTTTACTTTGTTCATGTGCTAACTTGTCCTGGTGCAGCCATTCTTCCAATGACTCCTCAGTGATGGTGCTCGGGAGATGATGGGGGAGTCGAAGGTCGTGCTTCCTCATCCTCAGACGGTGGCCACCTCTGAAGGCGCTTCTCCAGATCCTTCTCCGCAGGAGGTTCGGGTGGTTGCGCCTCAGAAGGCTGCAAGCGGACCTTCGGAGTCGCCGTCGAATCATGTAAGTATTTTGCTTTCTGCCACGGGGGTAGCCCCCGAGCCTTTTTCGAATGATCTGTTTTCCTTTCCCACCTCGGGGGGAGCCCCCGGGCATCTGTAGGGTAGTTTGTTGCTTGTTTTTCGTGTCTCGGGGGGAGCCCCCGAGTATGTTTCCTATGCGTGACTTGCTTCTGCTCATTATTTTTGGGCGTAGCCCCCGGGCCCTTCTTTTAGTGGTGGTTCTTATTTTCAGCCTTTTGTGCAGGGTACCAACCAACTGGTGTAGCAGCACCTGACGTTGGAGGCCAGCATCAAACAACTTCAAGGTATTGTTATGCCTTGGTCTTTTGTTTTTTCTTGCATTTTGTCCTTCGATCCGACATTTGCATTGCTTGCTGCAGAGGATCACAATGCCTCTCTTCGTGAGATTGATGCTCTCAAAAAGAGCCTTGGTCAAGCGGAGAAAGAGGCTGAGGTCGTCGTTGGTGCGAAGGAGCGCCTCGAGCTGGAGCTGGCCACTGCGGCCGAGGCTAAAGAGCGCCTGCAGCGGGAGGCCACAGACCGCGAGGAGCATCTTGCCACCGCCACGGCCTCGCGCGAGAGAGAGGTGGCCGACAAGCTTATGGCGGCTGCCAAGGCTATTTCGGGTGAGTATCTTCACCTTCTTCTTTTGATTTCCTTGTCTTTCTTTTGCGGTCCTTGTCGTTCATTATTTTTCCTTGTTTTCTTAGATGCTGCGGGCATCGAGTTTGATCGCGATTCTCTGGAGCACGGGAGTGCTCTGGAGGATGCTGCTGCGACAGTCGAAGATCGCTGCAGCACCGTCGTCAACTCGCTTGCCAAGGCCAAGGAGGTCCTTGGGCGCTTCTACAAGGAGCTTGTCCCCAAGGGTGCAGCCCTTGATGATGTTGATGCTCTGGCGGATGCACTATCAGCCGAAGCACCTGCGGTGTACAAGCGCAAGCAGAAGGGCATCGGCGCATCCGTCGGGCTGGCAATGGCCTTGGCGGCTGGAGTGGAGCTGGACCTTCCCAGGTCACTTTCCGGAGCCGACGACTGCTGATGGATCCGAGGTAGCCTTCGCTACCTATGCTGCTCGCTGTAAGTGTTATGGGCCGAAGCTGATTGATCTGCTGGCCGAGTATGCGCTACGACAGCAGGAGGAAGCCAAGGCGAGGCAATCTGGCTCCGAGGCTACTCAGGGTGCCACGTCTTAGGCACTGTTGCTGTAGGATAGTTGTAGTCTCTTTTGTTGTAATTATTTTGATGAACAAATCCTAGTGCCACGTAGTGGCTTTTGATGTACTTAATGAATTTGTTGAGTTATGTGCTCCTTCGTCTGCGTGTTCATGTATTTGCCTTTCTGTTGATCTAGGGTCCTTCGTGTGCTGATCCCGTTGACACCTCGCCTGTATCGCGGCTGCGGCCATCCTTGGATGATTCATCGCAGCTTGCATTTCTTCGAGACCATGTTCGTAGTCTCGAGAAAGAGTTGCTGGGGGTGCGTGGCCATGCCGACATTTGGAAGTCCAAGGCAGATCGAGGTGCTGCCAGAGAGGAGTACTTGATGGCGGAATTGCTTCGATTATCCGAGCAGCTTTAGTGTAAGTTTTTCGGGTTATTGCCCATTTCTTCGAATGCGCCTGCTGGCCTTGCCTTTTACTTTTTTGCGAGTATTGCAGGTGCTAACCTTGCTCCAAGGGAGGAGAAGGAGCATGTTGTTGTTCGGGTCAACTTCTTGACTCAACAGGGCATGGAAGCCGACTGGTTCTTCTAGATGGATCGTGACCGTGTCATGGTCCTTGCGACGGTGCAAGATCGCATTCACCAAGTATCGCGGGAGCTTCGTCAGGTGCAGACTTCACTCGCGTCGGTTCTGCATGTGATGTTTCCGCTGGATGCTGCACCATCAACCCTCTCTGGTCTTCTGTCAAAGTTTCAGAACGTGCATCATGTCAAGGAATTGGTGCGACAACAGCTCGTTGCAGGGGTGAAGGCTGCGCTGTCCCTTGTGAGGCTGCATCATCCTGATGTAGATCTTTCCGCTGTAGCGGCTGGGCCGCCCCTTCGGCCAGATGGTGGTGTGTGGGATATGCGTCCGCATTATGCGGCTGTAAGGCAGTATGCTGAAGAGATCGTAGATCTGTTTGGGCAGCGTGCTCAGGTTATTCTTCAGAGTATGTAGCACCTGTAAAAGAGATAGATGTAAAATTTGTATATATTTGACTGGGCGTGTTTTGCCCTTTGTTATGAAGGTTTGGTTGTTGTTTGAGCACGTAGTGCTTTGTTCGCATACGTGTCCTTTTCGTTAGCCTGACGTGGTCAGCTACTCAGGTGTACACGTGTTATCCTCAGTCGATGAAATCATGAGGTGGGGGGAGCCCCCGAGTGCGTTTGTAGCATGGAGTAAAAGTGCGAATAGAAAACAAGATTTTGGGGCGAGACACTTAGCTTTATTTATATCGTAATGGAGGAGGTACATTGTTCGGCTGGGTAGCCTTGGCTGAATAGCCTTATTGAAAGTAAAGGGGTAGGTAGCTAGGGATAGAATCGTCGCAGCTGTGCGACGTTCCATGGGTTGGAGTATGGGACTCCAGACTCCACGTGCTTGAGGCGATAGGCGCCACCTGGGATGACTTCGGTGACGATGTAGGGTCCTTCCCATGGTGACTCGAATTTCTTCGGTCGCTCTTGCTTGAGTCGCAATATGAGGTCTCCTTCTACGAAGGACCTTGGCTTGGCCGTCCAGGTAGTATGAGACTCTGCACACACCGATCAAGCTATGTCTCGCGCTTCGTCGAGTGTGTCGACGGCGTCTTCGAGTGCAGCCGTGGATTCGGCTTCGCTATAAGCGACGACCCGGGGGGCCTGGTGGCATACTTCGGCTGGTAGCACGGCTTCGGCTCCGTGAACCATGAAGAACGACGTGTAGCCAGTTGAGCTGTTTGGCGTGGTGCGCAGGCTCCATAGGACGGAGGGTAGCTCTTTCTTACAGGTTCCGGCGAGTCTCTTGAGTGGGCTCATGAGGCGCTTCTTGATGCCAGCGCCGATTAGGCCGTTGGCCTTTTCCACCCTCCCATTCGTTTGCGGGTGCGCCATAGAGGCATATGTGATGTTGATTCCGAGGCCTTCACAGAAGTCTTGGAATTCTTTGGAGATGAAGTTCGATCCATTATCGGTGATGATGCTATGCGGTACGCCGAACCTGTAGACAATGGATTCAAAGAACTTGACAGCAGTCTTGCCCTTTTGGTTAGTGACCGGCATGGCTTCGATCCACTTGGTGAATTTGTCGATTGCGACCAGTAGGTAGACGTGCCCCCCTTTCGAGGACCTTGGCAGTTTGCCGATCATGTCGAGGCCTCATTGGGCGAAGGGCCAGGCCAAAGGTATGGGCCTAAGCTCTGACCCGGGTACGTGTGGTTTGTCAGCGAACCTTTGGCACCCTTTGCATCTTCGGATGATGTCTTTTGCGTCGTTCATGGCCGTTAGCCAGTAGAATCCAGCTCGTAGGGCTTTGGCGACAAGGGAGCGACTGCCTGCGTGATGGCCGCAGATGCCCTCGTGGATGTCTTGAAGTATGGTTTTCCCGTCACTGATGGTGATGCACCTTTGTAGTACACCCGAAATGCTGCGCTTGTACATCTCGCCATTGATGATGGTGAAGGCTTTTGACCGGCGAGATACGCCGGGCATCCGTCGGGCTATCAGGTAGTTCTCCGTCTATCAAGTACTAGAGGTATGGTTGTGTCCAGGTTTCTTCGACCGCCATGACGTGCATCAGGTTGACCACGGCGACCTCTGTGTCTACTTTTTTCAGGTCCTTCATGACCTTCGGGTAGCGTAGCCCCCAAGTGTTTTGCTTCTTCTGGTGATCCCTTGGGGAATTTCCGCTTGATGGATGGCACGCAGATCTGTTCGAGGAACACACCTGGTGGCACCCTTGCGCAGGTGGAGCCGATGTTGGCGAGTTTGTCGGCCTTCTCGTTGATTTCTCTTCCAACATGCCGAAGCTCGCAGCCGTCGAATTCTCCCTCGAGTGAGTTGTAGAGTGCGCGGTACGCGATCATGTTTTCGGCGTGTGCGTCGCACTCATTCATCGTCTGTTGGACGACGAGGTTGGAGTCACCGTAGATGACCAGGGGCGTTGCGCCGCAGATCTTTGCCATCCTCATGCCGTGGATGAGGGCTTCGTATTTGGCCTCGTTATTGGAAGCTCGGAATTTCATCCGAAGGACGTACTTCATCTTGTCGCCCTGCGAGGAGGTCAGTATGACCCCGACTCCTGCTCCAGCTTCACGCTTGGAGCCGTCGAAATGCATCGTCCATGACTACGACATGTCTGGGGTGTCTGGCAGTTGCATCTCCATCCAGTGTAAAAGGAAGTCCGGGAGGACCTGAGACTTGATTGCGAGTCGCTTCTCGTAGACGATGTATAGAGGTGACAGCTCGATGCCCCACAGGGCCACGCGTCCTGTGGCCTCCGGATTGTTCAGGATGCTGTTCAGGGGTGCTTCTTTGACGACCATCACCTGGTGCTCCTGGAAATAATGGCTCAACCGACGAGCCGTCATGAACACGCCATAGGCGAGTTTCTGGTAGTGAGGGTACCTCTGCTTTGTTGGAGTCAATACCTCGCTGAGGTAGTAGATTGGGCATTGGACCCCGTGGGTCTTTCCTTCTTCGGGTCGCTCGACCACTAGTACGGTGCTCACCACCTGGTGTGTAGCTGCTATGTACAGTAGCAGGGGTTCGCGCTCCTTTGGTGTGTAGCTGCTATGTACAGTAGACGGGCGAGGTAGAGAGCAGCCGCTTTAGATCTTTGAATCCGTCATCTGCCTCAGGCGTCCACTTGAATTTGTAGGCTTTGCGCAGTAGCTGGTAGAAGGGCAGTGCTTTCTCGCCCATGCGGCTGATGAACCTGTTCAATGCCGCTATTCTCCATGCGAGCTGCTGGACACCCTTGAGATTCTTCGGTTTCTCCATGGCCATTATGGCCCGTATTTTCTTCGGGTTCGCCTCGATCCCCCGCTAGGAGATGAAGTAGCCAAGAAGCTGACCCGATGGGACGCCGAAGGCGCACTTTTTGGGGTTGAGCTTGATCCTGTAGCGGTCAAGATTATGGAACGTCTCGCGGAGATCGTCGATGAGTGTTCTGCATTCCTGGTTTTGATGACTATGTCGTCGATATAGACTTGGACATTGCGACCGATCTGGTCCTTCAAGCATGCCTGCATGCACCGCTGGTATGTGGCACATGCATTCTTTAGCCCGAAAGGCATTGTGTTGTAGCAGAACACTCCGAACGGTGTGATGAACGCCGTTTTCTCTTGGTCTTTGACCTTGAGTCAAATCTGGTTGTAGCCTGAGTAGGCGTCGCGGAAGGAGAGTTTCTCGCATCCTGCGGTCGAATCGATGATCTGGTCGATCCGAGGAAGAGGGAAGTGATCCTTTGGGCAGTGCTTATTCAGCGACGTGAAGTCCACGCACATCCGCAGGATGTCCGTGTCCTTTTTGGGGACCATCACTGTATTGGCGAGCCACTCGCTTTCTTTAATCTCTCGGATGAAGTCTGTAGGGTTTCGTAGCATGGAAAACAAAAATTTTCTATCGCATACAAACAAACAAGCCAAGATCTATCTACTAGATTGTAGCAACGAGTCGATGGAATAACTTACCCTCGAAGATTCCAAAGTGTTTAACGAGAGCGGATTCTCGTGGGTGATGTAGTCGTACTCTTCCCGATCTCAAGATCGTGTAGACAATCCTTCCGGCGCTGCGTTCCGGCAGCGCTTCCGCAGTGGGTCACACGTTTGGTACTCGATGAAGACCTTCCTCTCCCTTGTTCCAAAGAATGGAGGTTGTAGCACTCTCGCGATTCCGGCAAGACAACGGTGGTACGGAAGTAGAGGGGAGATCTCGCAGGGCTTCGCCTTAAGCCGGAGCGAGTATGGTGGAGTATGAGAGAGTTCCTCGGCGGTCTAGGGTTTAGACACACCAATTAGAAGGCTCTAATCCGGAGGATAGGGCAATTAGAAGCTCTAAACCAAAACGGCTCTAAACCGGAGGCTAGGGCTAGGGTTTAGATTTAGAGGATAGGAACTTGTGTGTGCTAGGAGGAGCCCTGCCTCCTTATATAGGTGGAGGGGCCGGCCAGGGGAGGGAGGAGTCCTCCCAACTCGGCTTGGAGGAGGCGCCACGGTTGGAGGAGGATTCCTCCCAACTCGGTTTCCCTCCTTCCTCTTTCCTCTTTCCAATTTTAGCCGTTTGACTTTTCAAACTTGCTATTTGACTTTTTAATTTAGGATTCAATTTAATCCTTTATTTGGAACATGAGAACACTTAGTACATGATGCAATCATTCCAATATGCAATGGCACATTCATGTACCCCTTCCTCCTGAGACATTCCGGAACCTTCTAGAACATTCCATATGAAACACCGGAAATCATCCCGAACAAAACGGGACTTTTTCCTATATGATCTTATTTCTCAGGACTATTAGGATCACCTCGTGATATCCGGGATCCCATCCGAGACTCGAACAACAACATTCGGTCTCTTTCTCATAATACCATAACTACTCAAACAACGTCGAATCCTTAAGTGTGTCTCCCTATGGTTCGTGAATTATGCGGACATGATCGAGACACTTCTCCTAACAATAAGCAACAGAGGAATCTGAAATTCATATGGCTCTACATATTTCTACGATTACTTTGCGATCGAATGAACCACTTACATACGATACCAATTTCCCTTTGTCTCACGATAGTTTACTTATCCGAGGTTATGATCGCGGTATCTCTACATACCTAGTTCAACCTCGTTACCGATAAGTACTCTTTTCTCGCTCCCATGATATGTGATCCCTTGTGAGCTACCACATGCTTGCAAGCCAATTGGATGACATTCCACCGAGAGGGCCCAGAGTATATCTATCCGTCATATGGATGGACAAATCCCACTCTTGATCCATGTGTCTCAACCAATACTTTCCGAACACTCAATGCCACCTTTATAGCCACCCGCCACGGTGTGGTGTTTGATGTCATCAAAGCATCCATCCGGTAAAGGTGATATGCATGATCTCATGGTCGAAGGAATTAGGTTACTATGTATCAGAAAGCATATAGAAATTGAACTATTGAAATGACTTGATCTTTATGCTACGCTTATCTATAGGAGTATGTCCACCATATCATTCTCCTAACGATATGATCTTGTTGTTGATAACATCTCAATGTTCATGATAGGGAAACCATAATCATTTATCAACCAACAACCTAGTGATGTATAGAGGCTATACTAGGGACTTCAAATTAAGTTTACACATCACACAAGTATCAATGTTTCCTTGTTAATACTATTATAGCATGAATGTAAACATTTATCATAAAAACAAAGATATAATAATAGTTACATTTATTATTGCCTCTAGGGCATATCTCCAACAGTCTCCCACTTGCACTAGAGTCATCTAATCTAGATTACATGGTAATATACCGAACACCCATGGCAGTTTGGTGTTGGTCATGTTTTGCCCTCGGGAGAGGTTTAGTCAACGGATCCGCCACATTCAGATCTGTGTGTACTATGCAAATCTTTATATCCCCATCCTGGATATGTTCTCGAATAGCGTGAAAACGCAGCTTGATGTGCTTCAACTTCTTGTGTGACCTTGGTTTTTGTGCATTGGCTATGGCTCCCATGTTATCACAGTAGATAGACATTGGGTCCAGCGCACTAGGAACCACACCCAGCTCTGTAATGAACTCTTTCATCCATATCGCTTCTTGTGAAGCCTCCGAAGCAGCCATGTATTCGATTCGCTTGAAGATCTCGCCACAACGCTTTGCTTTGCACTCCTCCAGCTAATCTTGCACCATTCAAAATAAATACGTATCCGGATTGTGATTTAGAATCATCCGGATCGGTGTTCCAACTAGCATCGGTATAACCATTAACAACGAGCTGTTCATCACCTCCATAAGAAAGAACCATATCCTTAGTTCTTCTCAAGTACTTAAGGATGTTTTTGACCGCTGTCCAATGATCCACTCCTGGATCACTTTGATATCTGCTAGTTAAACTAACAACATATGCAATGTCGGGTCTAGTACATAGCATGGCATACATTAGAGATCCTATGGCTGAGGCATAGGGAGTCTTACTCATCCTTTCTCTATCTTCTGCCGATGTCGGACTTTGAATTTTACTCAAGGTCGTATTGGGCAACATGGTCAAGAACCCTTTCTTGCTTTCTTCCATTCCAAACCTCTTTAGAACTTTGTCCAAATATGTACTCTGTGACAATGATATTTGGCGTTTCGATCTATCTCTGTAAATCTTTATGCCTAATATGTAAGCTGCTTCGCCAAGATCCTTCATTGAAAAACTATTATTCAAATATTCCTTGACACTATTAAGAAGGTCTACATCATTCCCAATCAACAATATGTCATCCACATATAGTATTAAGAATGCTACAGAGCTCCCACTCACTTTCTTGTAAATACAAGCTTCTCCATAAGTTTGTATAAAACCAAAACTTTTTATTACCTTATCAAAACGTTGATTCCAACTTCGGGATGCTTGCTTCAATCCATAGATGGACCGTTGAAGTTTGCATACCTTTTTAGCATCTTTAGGATCGACAAAACCTTTGGGTTGCATCATATACAACTCTTCATCAATATCTCCATTGAGGAATCTGTTTTGACATCCATCGCCATATCTCATAATCATAATATGCGATTGCTAACATAATCCTCACAGACTTTAGCTTCGCTCGGTGATAAAGTCTCATCGTAGTCAACTCCTTGAATTTGTCGAAACCCTTTTGCGACAAGTCGAGCTTTATAAACGATAACATTACCATCACATCTGTTTTCTTCTTGAAAATCCATTTGTTCTCGATAGCCTTCCGGCTATCCGGTAGAATCCACCAAAGTCCATACTTGGTTTTCGTACATGGATCCAATCTCGGATTTCATGGCTTCTTGCCATTTATTGGAATCTGGGCTCATCATCGCTTCCTCATATGTCTCGGGATCATCGGTGTTGTCCACCAACATGACACTCATAACGGATCATACCAATGCAGGTGGTACGAGTTCTCGTTGACCTCAGGCTTTGTAGCAACTTCAACCGAAGTTTCATGATCACCATCATTAGGTTCCTCTCTTATTGGTGCAGGCACCACGGAACTTCTTCCGGTCTTTGCGCTACTCGCAATTCGAGAGAAGGTTCGACAACCTCGTCGAGTTCTACTTTCCTTCAGTCACTTCTTCGAGAGAAATTCCTTCTCTAGAAAGGATCCATTCTTGGCAGCGAATATTTTGCCTTCGGATCTATGATAGAAGGTATACCCAATAGTTTCCTTTGGGTATCCTATGAAGACGCATTTTTCGCTTTGGGTTCAAGCTTGTCCGCTGTAACTTCTTTACATAGGCGCATCCCCAAACTTTAAGGAGCGACAATTTAGGTTTCTTCCCAAACCATAATTCATACGGTGTCGTTTCAACGGTTTAGACGGTGCCCTATTTAAAGTGAATGCGGTTTTCTAATGCATAACCCCAAAATGATAGCGGTAAATCTGTAAGTGACATCATAGAACGAACCATATCTAAGAGAGTTCGATTACGACGTTCGGACACACCATTACGCTGTGGTGTTCGGCGGTGTCAGCTGAAAGTATTCGCATTTCTTCAAATGCTCGCCAAACTCGTAACTTAGATATTCACCTCCACGATCGAACGTAGAAATTTAATCTTCTTGTTACGTTGATTCTCTACCTCACTTTGAAACTCCTTAAACTTCTCAAAAGTCTGGACTTATGTTTCATAAAATAGATATACCCATATCTACTCAAGTCATCCGTGAAGGTAAGAACATAACGATAACCACATACGATGCTACACTCATTGGGCCACACATCGGTATGTATGATTTCCAATAAGTCCGTAGCTCGCTCCATCATACCGAAAATGGAGTCTTAGTCATTTTACCCATCGACATGCTTCGCATCTTTCAAGTGATTCAAAATCAAGTGATTCAAGAAGTCCATCGAATGGAGTTTCTTCATCGTTTCACTCCAATGTGACCAAGAGCGATTGCCATATATAGGTCGAATTATCGCTTGATTTCAAACGTTTAGCCTCAATGTTGTTGATATGTGTATTTCCACTATCGAGATTCAATAAGAATAGACCATCTATCAAAGGTGCATGTGCATAAAACATATTACTCATATAAATCGAACAACCATTATTCTCGGACTTAAACAAGTAACCGTCTCGCAATAAACAAGATCCCGATATAATGTTCATGCTCAACGCAGGCACCAAATAACAATTATTTAAGTATAAAACTAATCCCGATGGTAGATGAAGGGGTAGAGTGCCGACCGCGATCACATCAACCTTTGATCCGTTTCCCACGCGCATCGTCACCTCGTTCTTCGCTAGCTTCCGTTTATTCTGCAGCACCTGTTTCGAGTTACAAATTTGAGCAACGGAACCAGTATCAAATACCCAGGCACTACTACGAGTACTAGTGAGATACACATCAATAACATGTATATCAGATATACCTTTCTTCTTGATGTTGCCGTTCTTCAGATCCGCCAAGTACTTTGGGCAATTCCGCTTCCAGTGACCTTCTCCCTTGTAGTAAAAGCACACAGTATCAGGCTTGGGTCCAGCCTTGGTCTTCTTCGTCGGCGTGGTAACTTTCTTACCACCCCTCTTGAAGTGTCCCTTCTGCTTAGACTTGCCTTTCTTGAATTTGGTGGTCTTATTGACCAACAACACTTGGTGCTCTCTCTTGATCTCCACTTCTGCAGATTTCAACATGGCAAAGAGTTCTGGCAACATCTTGTTCATGTTCTGCATGTTGTAGTTCATCAGAAAGTTCTTGTAACTTGGTGGTAGTGATTGGAGGACACGGTAAATCCCCAAAGCATTAGGAATCACTATACCCAAGCTTTGAAGTTTGTTTGCGTGCCCAGACATCTTAAGCACATGCTCACGACTTGAGCTGCCTTCTTCCATCTTGCAGTTAAAGAACTTTTCAGAAGCCTCATAGCTTTCAATTGCCGCATGAGTCTCAAAAATCAATTTGAGATCCTCGACAATATCATATGGGTCTGAATCTTCAAACCTTTTCTGAAGCTCCGATTCCAAACCATACAAGATAGCACACTGAACTATGGAGTACTGATTCTTCCGAGCGAGGTAAACATTCTTTACTTCATCGGCAGCATCAGCTGCAGGTGGGTCACCCAGTGCATCCAAAGACATAGGTCAAATTACCAGCTGTGAGGACAATCCTCAAGTCGCGGAACCAATCCGCGAAGTTGGTTCCATTGTTTTTCAACTTTTCTTTCTCTAGGAACGCATTAAAATTGATGGTAGGGGCTGCCATTGATCTACAACATATTTGCAATAGTTTAAACTAAGTTTATGACAAATTGAGTTCAAATTAATAATGAAATTAAACTAGGTGAACTCCCACTTAAAACAACATCCCTCACATTGTTTTAGTGATCACACGAACCAAATCCACTACATCAACACCGATCATCACGAGAGTTGATATAGTTTCAATGGCGAACAATCGTCATTTTCATCATATCTACTATATGATTCATGCTTTACCTTTCGGTGAACCGTGTTCTGAGACCATGTCTGTACATGCTAGGCTCGTCAAGATCAAACCTTAGTTTCCGCATGAGCAAATCTGGCTTGCTCACGTTGTATACACTTGCGGAATCTAACACACCCGATCATCACGTGGTGCTTCGAAACAACAAGCTTTACCAACGGTGTTAACTAAGGGTGAACACTTTATGACTTGAAATTCATGTGCTTGAGGGATCATATTATAATGCTACCGTCGCCTACTAAGCAATACAAGATGCATAAAGGATTAACATCACATGCAATTCAATAATATGTGATATGATATGGCCTTTCTTCTTTGTGCTTCCGATCTCCATCTTCAAGCACGAACACGATCTCTATCATCACCGGCATTGCATCAAGGTCAATGACGCTTCTCCATGGTTGTCGTCCACCGGTCTTCAACTATTACAACTACTTTGAATAGACACGCGGGTCTTAACATAAATTAAAGACAACCATCTGGCTCCGCCGTGCCAACTTACAATAAGGAACATTGCATACATAAAATATAATCACAATCATGGCCATATCACATCATCAAGACACCCTCGCAAAACAAAGTTAGACGCCTCTACTTTCTTTGCATATTTTACGTGGTTTGGGGCTTTCAATAAGTCTCGTTATAACTTACGAACAAGAACCACAACATTGATACTAGCATTGTTGATCACCCGTTGTAAATTGGATCTTAACTATTCTAGGAGAAACAGCACCATAAAGCCACTTATGCAATACAAGTTGCATGTCAAGCGTGGAGCAAGTCTCATGAACGATATCATGTAAGGTTAGCCCGGGCCGCTTCATCCCAACATACCGCAAGATGCAAAGTACACAAGAAGCAATCGACAATAAAAGCATCAACGCCCACAATGACCATTGTGTTCTACTCGTGCAACAGATCTACATATAGACACTGCTCTTATACCACTGTAGGGTTTCGTAGAATGGAAAACAAAAATTTTCTATCGCATACAAACAAACAAGCCAAGATCTATCTACTAGATTGTAGCAACGAGTCGATGGAATAACTTACCCTCGAAGATTCCAAAGTGTTTAACGAGAGCGGATTCTCGTGGGTGATGTAGTCGTACTCTTCTCGATCTCAAGATCGTGTAGACGATCCTTCCGGCGCTGCATTCCGGCAGCGCTTCCGCAGTCGGTCACACGTTCGGTACTCGACGAAGACCTTCCTCTCCCTTGTTCCAGCAGGTAGCGGAGGTTGTAGCACTCTCCTCGCGATTCCGGCAGCACAACGGCGTGGTACTAGAAGTAGAGGGGAGATCTCGCAGGGCTTCGCCTTAAGCCGGAGCGAGTATGGTGGAGTATGAGAGAGTTCCTCGGCGGTCTAGGGTTTAGACACACCAATTAGAAGGCTCTAATCCGGAGGCTAGGGCAATTAGAAGCTCTAAACCAAAACGGCTCTAAACCGGAGGCTAGGGCTAGGGTTTAGATTTAGAGGATAGGAACTTGTGTGTGCTAGGAGGGAGCCCTGCCCCTCCTTATATAGGTGGAGGGGCTGGCCAGGGGAGGAGGGAGTCCCTCCCAACTCGGCTTGGAGGAGGCGCCGGTTGGAGGAGGATTCCTCCCAACAACTCGGTTCCCTCTCCTTCCTCTTTCCTCTTTTCCAATTTTAGCCATTTGACTTTTCAAACTTGCTATTTGACTTTTTAATTTAGGATTCAATTTAATCCTTTATTTGGAATAGCGAGAACACTTAGTACATGATGCAATCATTCCAATATGCAATGGCACATTCATGTACCCCTTCCTTGGAGTTGGGACATTCCGAACCTTCTAGAACATTCCCGATGAAAACACGGAATCATTCCGAACTCCAAACGGACTTTCCTTATATGAATCTTATTCTCCGGACTATTCCGGATCACCTCGTGATATCCCAGATCCCATCCGAGACTCCGAACAACATTCGGTCTCTTTCTCATAATACCATAACTACTCAAACAACGTCGAATCCTTAAGTGTGTCTCCCTACGGTTCGTGAATTATGCGGACATGATCGAGACACTTCTCCGAACAATAACCAACAGAGGAATCTGGAAATTCATATGGCTCCCACATATTTCTACGATTACTTTGCGATCGAATGAACCACTTACATACGATACCAATTTCCCTTTGTCTCACGATAGTTTACTTATCCGAGGTTATGATCGTCGGTATCTCTGCATACCTAGTTCAACCTCGTTACCGATAAGTACTCTTTTCTCGTTCCCATGATATGTGATCCCTTGTGAGCCAGTGTGGCATCCCGCAAAACCACTACTAGAAAATCGCGTTGTTTTTGTGCATTGCATCATCATGACCGCATGCTCATGTCATCATGCCACATTGCATCTGAGCATCGTCATCATCTTGCATTTGCTTGCATAAAACTATTTTCGGAAAAACCGTTATTGTTTTCTAAATGCCCCATCTTTATTCAAACGCAAAACCCGGGGCTCCGGATTATTTTGTGTTGTCTGCTATCGGTTTGCAAAACCCCTGTTTATAACAAATAAAATATTATATTATTTTAGTGGGGGCAGTAGAACGGGCCAATTCGACCCGAACGACCACCCCCAGGAATTAAAACGGCCCACCCTTAATCCTAAAACTACCCAACCTAATCTACCCACACCCCCTCCACCTCACCCCGGCCACTCGCGGCTCGCCACCTCACCCCAACTCTCCCTCACCCAATCCCCATCTGCCACCTAGCCCAAACCCACCCCCAATCCCTCACAGCCACCTCACCCACTCCCTCACACACGCCACCACCTGCCCTCTCTCTCCCTCTGCCCAGCGCCACCCCCACCGACAACCTCCACTTCCCCGCGGGCCCCACCCCGGTCCCACTTCGCTCTCTCTCTCTCCCCGACACGCTCTCCACCGCACGTTCTCCCTTCTCCCTCTCTCTCCCATCCGAGCTCGCCCACCTTTGGCCTCCACCACCGCCCGGCCCGCGCCTCCCTCCTTGCCCGCCTCAAGGCGTCGCCCCTCACCTCATACCCGCCCCCTCCAGTTCCTCCTTCGCCGCCGACAGGTCCTCCCGCTCGCCGCCCTCTCCCGCGGTCCCTCCTCCGCGAGCCCCGGGCTCCGCTCCGCCGGCGAGCTCGCCCCCACCTCGCCTCGCCCCTCCCAGACGCCCCCTCCTCCTCCTCGGCCGGACCCGCCGGCGCCTGCTCCTCCCGCCTCCTCCCGCTCGCGCCTCCTCCGTCGAGCTCCCTTCCACCGCCTGTCCTCCCCTCCCCGGCCGGCCTACCCGCACCGCGCCCCCTTCCTCCCTGGCGCCGCCTGCCGTCCCCGGCATGAGCCGTCCGCAGCCAGTGTCCCGCGCCCGGCGCCCACGCCGGCCTTCCGAGCCCCGGCCGCCCCGTCCTCAGATGTGCGCCGCCTCGCCCCGGCTTCTCCTCCAGCCGCCGTCCGGCGGGGCTCGTCAGCCAGCCTCCCTCCCGCCGTCGCGCATCCTCTCCCGCCTTGGCGCCCACATCCGCTCCGCATGAGCTTGCGCCGCCAGCTGCACCTCTCGGGTCCCGAGCCTCCCGCTGATGTCCTTCGTTTCCCTAGCGTCGCTCCTCTGTAGCGCTTGCCTCCGTCTGGTTGTTCTCGCGTAGGAGCTTGCGCTCGGTTCAGCTGTTTGCACCTACAACATGTGAGCCTTGCTTTGGCTGTATCGGTATCCTCTTTGTCGCTTCGTTGATGTCCAAGGACCTAGACCGACAACTGAACCCGAGAACTCGAAGTGTGTCGGTGCTCGAATCAAGTCGGCCATCCTCCCTGGAGGTGGAATTTCAAGGCCTTCGTCATGGATGCGACAAGAGCTCGACAAGATCCCCTTCTTGGACCCGATCCTCGAAACCCGAAGACCATATCGGGATGGAGACACTCGAAGAACCTCCGACAAGATCTACTCCTCGGAATCCGAAGACCGATCCCGAGAACGCCAAGTTCGTCTACCCGAACGCCAAGATCTACTCTGTACCCGAGAACGAGTCCGCCGAGACCGAATCCGCCGAACCCTGGACCCTGAGACCGAACCTCGAACCCCGGAACCCCAAGATCGCCGAACCCTAATGTGTGACCCTTATCCGAACCCCTATTTTATAAATGCTAAACATAAAAACATGTTGCATATTAAATTGTCATACTCGCATGCATATTTGTGTGGTTTGGGGGCCTTATGCCGATTCACCTTATAATTAAATATGGGGCCCATATGCGGGCAAATGTATCCTTATATTGGCCTCATTTAAATTTGTGCATCGAACCGGTAACTCATCTTGCCTTGTTAATACAACATTTAATCTGCGGGGTAGATAAATAACTTGAACCATATAATTAATTGTCGGGACCCCGGTTCCGCTTAATCTGACCTAATTGCATCGCATCTTTGCCATGTCATGCATCATACATGCATCATGCCCGATCTTTTGCCGTAGTATTAAATAGTGCATCCGCTGTTTATTCTAGTGTTTTGCTTCTTCGCGGATAAGGCCGTTGAGTTGATGTGAGCTTCGCCCCGATCTTCGGTTAACCCTTCGACAATGTTTTCAGGCGAGCATCTCCCCTTTTTCTACCTATCTTACTTTTATAGTATTTACTCCCTTCTGTTGATCTATTGCTATCTGTGTTGCGATGCTCTAGTTTTCGTACCCGTGATATCCCTTGCAGCCTTATATTGCCATGGCCACCTCCTATTACCTGTTGTTTGGTAGATAGTTGGACTTGCGCGTCATAGTCGCTTGCTCAAGTGCTGTTGCGTGTCGTCAAGTGCCACAGTTGTTGGTGTATTGCCGCATGTTGATGTTGGAGATGGTCATGGTTTTACTTATCGTACACTTTAATTCCTGTTTAACAACTAAAATTGAAGTAAGCACAGGCATCGGTGGGTGATAGATAATATTTGGTTTCGAGCCCACTTGTGTCCGTAGGACCCAGTACTTGATACTGTTCCTTGATTTATCGCGCTATCCACATCCGGAGGATTATGGGACCCCACAGGCGAGCTTGATTGATCTTATTTCTTGGGGCCACAAACTAGTTTGAGGTTTTATTTACTATCCTGCTTATGCCATGCTACTTCGTATTTACGATTGTGCGAGGAGCACCTTGTCTTGTTAGGATTGTGACCCGTTTGCGGTATCGACAAGCCCAGTTTGGGTTCCCGATCGCTTCTGTGGCCCCACAAACCTCGGGTCCGTCTCAAGTCAGCTAACCGTTCTTGGTGTACTCCAAGGGGTGGCCCCCTGAAATATTTCTGAATCCTATGATTTCTTTGTCGTGAAAGCCTCGTTGGGTTTTGATTTGGTTTTTCCGAGGTTGATCGAGCGTGTGTTGCTATTGGTGCACCCCGGCCGGGTAAAACTTTCTGAAAGCCGTGTCCGCGGTTATGGACGACTTGGAGCACAGTATCTCGATCATAGACAAGCATAACTAAAGTAGTGCTATAAATTTGACTTTATAATGACTAGTAATCCGCTTCACTCTAATGGAATGGCTAAATAAAACTGCCAACAATTGCTTGTTTGGGTGTCGCTTGCGACCATTGTACCTGACTAGTAAGTATTGCAACTACAACGGAATGGCTAAATAAAAGTACCAACAACTGCTGGGTTTCGGGTTATCTCATGCTAATTGTATCTGATTAGTAAGTGTTGCAACTATAACGGAATGGTTAACTAAAAGTGCCCACTGCTTATTTTATCAGGATGACTATCTACACCTGACTAGTAATTGCTGCAACGATAACTGAATAAATAAAACTGCCAACTGTGTGAGTTCCTCGGTTGACTTCCTCGTTTGGTCTCGAGGGGGAAACGCCAGGATGGGTTTGTTTGATGATAGTATCAGGTTGGTTCTGGATAGGTCCTTCTTACCCCTCTCTGATTGCCGCCAGTTGTATCGAGTCTCTATAGGTTGTTTAGTGCATGCTGCCGCTGCCGCTTCAGTCCACCATACCTATGTAGGCGAGGACCGCTGAATTCTAGTCTCGCCGTGTACTGGCCTCAGTACTGACGCTCCTCTTTTTCCTTTTCCCTTTGTCGGCACCCCTTTTGTTTAAGCAGGTTTTGAGATCGACGTCGTTAGCAGGGTTACCCTTCCAGTTTGGCCTGGGCAGGGTTATGGACGCCATTGGTTATTCTTCAGGGCTCTTAGCCCCATTTGCATCTTGTCCATGGCTGGACGCTCTATCGTTTTCAAGGTGATTTGGATCTTTGTATATTATATCTGTATTCTTGACTCATTGAGTCCCTGTTGTATATATATCTGTTCTGTGGGTCCCATCGAGGACTGTTGTGTAATGTTATTACTTTGTTTTCCACCATGCGAAAGTGCTGGTGAGCACCTTTGAATCGTTTCTATGCGGGTTTGGCGGGTTCGCTAAGACTTGCATAGGTCGATTCGAGGGTGTTCTGAGTGGTATCAGAGCTCAGCAGTTGCAATACCCCACAAGTCCAGCCTGTAGGATAACCTAGCTAACGGCCGAAGTAGAGTGTCAAAACTATTTTGAAAATCGGTTGGATAGTTCTGATTAGGTCTGATTTTACTCCTTATCCTCTGCTGTTCTCCTCTTACCTCTACGTGTTTTGGATCCGCTCTCGTCCTTTTCTTCGAGTCCAGGAATTCTCGTGGTTGGGTTTTCGTCGTACCTTTAGGTTTTCGCTTCCTCCTTTGATAACGGTGTTTCTACATCTGGTCTTCCTGCTATCCGAGGAATCCTTCATCTGGTGAACTTCTCTTTGTTCCTTCTCGTGCCTTCCGGTGTTTTCCGATGCGACGACATCATCTACGCCAGATCCGATGCAGATTCTGCATCACTCCTTTGTTTCCGAACCTCGCTTGTCGAGATCTTCAGTCTGTTTCCGAGAATGGTTGCACGCTTTTCTACTGATTGTGCAGAGTAATAGTTTGGGTGCGTGATGGGTTGGCCCCCATGCCGACTACCCCTTCTATTCGCTTTGGTACATTGAAGTGGATGAGAATGCATCGGTTCTCTCTTTCTATCGAAGTTAGGGGTGGCTTTATTTGTTGATACCTCTACCTTCGACCTTTTGTTCCCGGCGTGTTCTCTCGACGATCACGGACAACGACCTCTTGTTAGTGGTGTCGCGATGATCCACCCGAAGCAAGAAGACGCAGATCGCCGCCCTTCTTTCCGGTACCATGAGGCGGATCTCGAGGGCGAGATCCATCGTTAGTGGTGTCGAATTGTGGCATCCCGCAAAACCACTACTAGAAAATCGCGTTGTTTTTGTGCATTGCATCATCATGACCGCATGCTCATGTCATCATGCCACATTGCATCTGAGCATCGTCATCATCTTGCATTTGCTTGCATAAAACTATTTTCGGAAAAACCGTTATTGTTTTCTAAACGCCCCATCTTTATTCAAACGCAAAACCCGGGGCTCCGGATTATTTTGTGTTGTCTGCTATCGGTTTGCAAAACCCCTGTTTATAACAAATAAAATATTATATTATTTTAGTGGGGGCAGTCGAACGGGCCGATTCGACCCGAGCGACCACCCCCAGGAATTAAAACGGCCCACCCTTAATCCTAAAACTACCCAACCTAATCTACCCACACCCCCTCCACCTCACCCCGGCCACTCGCGGCTCGCCACCTCACCCAAACTCTCTCCCTCACCCAATCCCCATCTGCCACCTAGCCCAAACCCACCCCCAATCCCTCACAGCCACCTCACCCACTCCCTCACACACGCCACCACCTGCCCTCTCTCTCCCTCTGCCCAGCGCCACCCCCACCGACAACCTCCACTTCCCCGCGGGCCCCACCCCGGTCCCACTTCGCTCTCTCTCTCCCCGACACGCTCTCCACCGCACGTTCTCCCTCCTCCCTCTCTCTCCCATCCGCGCTCGCCCACCTTCGGCCTCCACCACCGCCTTGTGCCTCCTCCTTGTCGCCTCTGCCGGCGTCGCCCCTCACCTCATACCCGCCCCCTCCAGTTCCTCCTTCGCCGCCGACAGGTCCTCCAGCTCGCCGCCCTCTCCCAGGTCCCTCCTCATAAGCCCAGGCTCGCTCAGCGCCAAGCCTGGCTCGCCCCACCTCGCCTCGCCTCCCAGACGCCCTCCTCCTCCTCGGGCCGGCCCGCTGCCTCCTCCCTCCTCCCGCGCCTCCTCCGAGCTCCCTTCCACCTTTGTCCTCCCTCCCCGGCCTACCCTTTGCCCTTCTTCCACAAGGCCGGCCTCGACGTTGCCAGCCTTGGCCAGCAGCCAGCTTCATGGCCCCAGCGCCCACGCGACGTGCTTCTCGCCCTGCCTGCTTCTCCTCCAGCCCGCCGTGCCGGCTCGTCGCCGAGCCGCTTCCCTCCCGTCCGCACATCCTCTCCCGCCGTGGCGCCCCATCTCCGCTCCTCCGCCATGAGCTTGCCGCCAGCCCTGCACCCCTCCCGAGCCTCCCGCTGCGATGTCCTTCGTTTCCCTAAGCGTCGCTCCTCTCGCGCTTGCCTCCGTCTGGTTGTTCTCGCGTAGGAGCTTGCCATGGTTCAGCTGTTTGCACCTACAACATGTGAGCCTTGCTTTGGCTGTATCGGTATCCTCTTTGTCGCTTCGTTGATGTCCAAGGACCTAGACCGACAACTGAACCCGAGAACTCGAAGTGTGTCGGTGCTCGAATCAAGTCTGCCATCCTCCCTGGAGGTGGAATTTCAAGGCCTTCGTCATGGATGCGACAAGAGCTCGACAAGATCCCCTTCTTGGACCCGATCCTCGAAACCCGAAGACCATATCGGGATGGAGACACTCGAAGAACCTCCGACAAGATCTACTCCTCGGAATTCGAAGACCGATCCCGAGAACGCCAAGTTCGTCTACCCGAACGCCAAGATCTACTCTGTACCCGAGAACGAGCCCGCCGAGACCGAATCCGCCGAACCCTGGACCCTGAGACCGAACCTCGAACCCCGGAACCCCAAGATCGCCGAACCCTAATGTGTGACCCTTATCCGAACCCCTATTTTATAAATGCTAAACATAAAAACATGTTGCATATTAAATTGTCATACTCGCATGCATATTTGTGTGGTTTGGGGGCCTTATGCCGATTCACCTTATAATTAAATATGGGGCCCATATGGGCAAATGTATCCTTATATTGGCCTCATTTAAATTTGTGCATCGAACCGTAACTCATCTTGCCTTGTTAATACAACATTTAATCTGCGGGGTAGATAAATAACTTGAACCATATAATTAATTGTCGGGACCCCGGTTCCGCTTAATCTGACCTAATTGCATCGCATCTTTGCCATGTCATGCATCATACATGCATCATGCCCGATCTTTTGTCGTAGTATTAAATAGTGCATCCGCTGTTTATTCTAGTGTTTTGCTTCTTCGCGGATAAGGCCGTTGAGTTGATGTGAGCTTCGCCCCGATCTTCGGTTAACCCTTCGACAATGTTTTCAGGCGAGCATCTCCCCTTTTTCTACCTATCTTACTTTTATAGTATTTACTCCTTCTTGATCTATTGCTATACGTGTTGCGATGCTCTAGTTTTCGTACCCGTGATATCCCTTGCGACTTATATTGCCATGGCCACCTCCTATTACATTGTTTGGTAGATAGTTGGACTTAGCGTCGTAGTCGCTGCTCTCAAGTCTTTGTTGTCGTCAAGTGCCACAGTTGTTGGTGTATTGCCGCATGTTGATGTTGGAGATGGTCATGGTTTTACTTATCGTACACTTTAATTCTGTTTAACAACTAAAATTGAAGTAAGCAGGCATCGGTGGGTGATAGATAATATTTGGTTTCGAGCCCACTTGTGTCCCGTAGGACCCAGTACTTGATACTGTTCCTTGATTTATCGCGCTATCCACATCCGGAGGATTATGGGACCCCGAGGCGAGCTTGATTGGTCTTATTTCTTGGGGCCACAAACTAGTTTGAGGTTTTATTTACTATCTGTACTTATGCCATGCTACTTCGTATTTACGATTGTGCGAGGAGCACACTATCTTAGGAATTGTGACCCGTTTACGCATCGACAAGCCCAGTTTTGGGTTCCCGATCGCTTACCGCCCCACAAACCTCGGGTCCGTCTCAAGTCAGCTAACCGTTGCTATGTACTCAAGGGTGGCCCCCTGAAATATTTCTGAATCCTATGATTTCTTTGTCGTGAAAGCCTCGTTGGGTTTTGATTTGGTTTTTCCGAGGTTGATCGAGCGTGTGTTGCTATTGGTGCACCCCGGCCGGGTAAAACTTTCTGAAAGCCGTGTCCGCGGTTATGGACGACTTGGAGCACAGTATCTCGATCATAGACAAGCATAACTAAAGTAGTGCTATAAATTTGACTTTATAATGACTAGTAATCCGCTTCACTCTAATGGAATGGCTAAATAAAACTGCCAACAATTGCTTGTTTGGGTGTCGCCATACCATTGTACTGACTAGTAAGTATTGCAACTTCAACGGAATGGCTAAATAAAAGTACCAACAAGCTCTTTGGGTTTCGGGTTATCTCATGCTAATTGTATCGATTAGTAAGTGTTGCAACTATAACGGAATGGTTAACTAAAAGTGCCCACGCTTATTTTATCGGGATGACTATCTACACGACTAGTAATTGCTGCAACGATAATCGAATAAATAAAGCGCCAAGCGTGTGAGTTCTCGGTTGACTTCCTCGTTTGGTCTCGAGAAACGCCAGATGGGTTTGTTTGATGATAGTATCAAGTTGGTTCTGGATAGGTCCTTCTTACCCTCTCTCGATTGCCGCCATTGTATCGAGTCTCTATAGGTTGTTTAGTGCATCTCGCTGCCGCTTGATCCACCATACCTATGTGGCGAGGACCTTGAATTCTAGTCTCGCGTGTCTTGGCCTCGATCGACGCCTCTTTTCCTTTGCCCTTTGTCGGCACCCCTTTTGTTTAAGCAGGTTTTGAGATCGGCGTCGTTAGCGGGTTACCCTTCCGGCTTGGCACGGGCAGGGTTATGGGCGCCATTGGTTATTCTTGAGGCTCTTAGCCCCATTTGCATCTTGTCCGTAGCTGGACGCCTATCGTTTTCAAGGTGATTTGGATCTTTGTATATTATATCGTATTCTTGACTCATTGAGTCGCATTGTATATATATCATTACGTGGGTCCCATCGAGGACTGTTGTGTAATGTTATTACCGTTTTCCCACCATGCGAAAGTGCCTGGTGGGCACCTTTGAATCGTTTCTATGCGGGTTTGGCGGGTTTCGCTAAGACTTGCATAGGTCCGATTCTGAGGGTGTTACAGCCAGTCACATGCTTGCAAGCCAATTGGATGACATTCCACCGAGAGGGCCCAGAGTATATCTATCCGTCATATGGATGGACAAATCCCACTCTTGATCCATGTGTCTCAACCAATACTTTCCGAACACTCAATGCCACCTTTATAGCCACCCAGTTACGGTGTGGTGTTTGATGTCATCAAAGCATCCATCCGGTAAAGGTGATATGCATGATCTCATGGTCGAAGGAATTAGGTTACTATGTATCAGAAAGCATATAGCAATTGAACTATTGAAATGAATTGATCTTTATGCTACGCTTATCTATAGGAGTATGTCCACCATATCATTCTCCTAACGATATGATCTATCTCTGTAAATCTTAATGCCTAATATGTAAGCTGCTTCGCCAAGATCCTTCATTGAAAAACTATTATTCAAATATTCCTTGACACTATTAAGAAGGTCTACATCATTCCCAATCAACAATATGTCATCCACATATAGTATTAAGAATGCTACAGAGCTCCCACTTGCTTTCTTGTAAATACAAGCTTCTCCATAAGTTTGTATAAAACCAAAACTTTTGATTACCTTATCAAAACGTTGATTCCAACTTCAGGATGCTTGCTTCAATCCATAGATGGACCGTTGAAGTTTGCATACCTTGTTAGCATCTTTAGGATCGACAAAACCTTTGGTTTGCATCATATACAACTCTTCATCAATATCTCCATTGAGGAATGCTGTTTTGACATCCATCTGCCATATCTCATAATCATAATATGCAGCGATTGCTAACATAATCCTCACAGACTTTAGCTTCGCTACTGGTGAGAAAGTCTCATCGTAGTCAACTCCTTGAATTTGTCGAAACCCTTTTGCGAAAAGTCGAGCTTTATAGACAGTAACATTACCATCAGCATCTGTTTTCTTCTTGAAAATCCATTTGTTCTCGGACCTTCGGCTATTCGGTAAGTCCACCAAAGTCCATACTTGGTTTTCGTACATGGATCCAATCTCGGATTTCATGGCTTCTTGCCATTTATTGGAATCTGGGCTCATCATCGCTTCCTCATATGTCTCGGGATCATCGGTGTTGTCCACCAACATGACACTCATAACGGGATCATACCAATCTGGAGTGGTACGAGTTCTCGTTGACCTCCGAGGCTTTGTAGCAACTTCAACCGAAGTTTCATGATCACCATCATTAGCTTCCTCTCTTATTGGTGCAGGCACCACGGGAACTTCTTCCGGTGCTGCGCTACTCGCAATTTCGAGAGAAGGTTCGACAACCTCGTCGAGTTCTACTTTCCTTCCAGTCACTTCTTTCGAGAGAAATTCCTTCTCTAGAAAGGATCCATTCTTGGCAACGAATATTTTGCCTTCGGATCTATGATAGAAGGTATACCCAATAGTTTCCTTTGGGTATCCTATGAAGACGCATTTTTCCGCTTTGGGTTCAAGCTTGTCCGTTGTAACTTCTTTACATAGGCTTCAGATCCCAAACTTTAAGGAGCGACAATTTAGGTTTCTTCCCAAACCATAATTCATACGGTGTCGTTCAACGGATTTAGACGGTGCCCTATTTAAAGTGAATGCGGTGTTTCTAATGCATAACCCCAAAATGATAGCGGTAAATCTGTAAGTGACATCATAGAGCGAACCATATCTAAGAGAGTTCGATTACGCTCGGACACACCATTCTGTTGTGGTGTTCGGCGGTGTCAACTGAAAGTATTCCATTTCTTCAAATGCTCGCCAAACTCGTAACTTAGATATTCACCTCCACGATCAGAACGTAGAAATTTAATCTTCTTGTTACGTTGATTCTCTACCTCACTTTGAAACTCCTTAAACTTCTCAAAAGTCTCGGACTTATGTTTCATAAAATAGATATACCCATATCTACTCAAGTCATCCGTGAAGGTAAGAACATAACGATAACCACCGCGCGATGCTACACTCATTGGGCCACACACATCGGTATGTATGATTTCCAATAAGTCCGTAGCTCGCTCCATCATACCAGAAAATGGAGTCTTAGTCATTTTACCCATCAGACATGCTTCGCATCTTTCAAGTGATTCAAAATCAAGTGATTCAAGAAGTCCATCGGAATGGAGTTTCTTCATACGTTTCACTCCAATGTGACCAAGGCAGCGATTGCCATATATAGGTCGAATTATCGCTTGATTTCAAACGTTTAGCCTCAATGTTGTTGATATGTGTATTTCCACTATCGAGATTCAATAAGAATAGACCATCTATCAAAGGTGCATGTGCATAAAACATATTACTCATATAAATCGAACAACCATTATTCTCGGACTTAAACAAGTAACCGTCTCGCAATAAACAAGATCTCGATATAATGTTCATGCTCAACGCAGGCACCAAATAACAATTATTTAAGTATAAAACTAATCCCGATGGTAGATGAAGGGGTAGCGTGCCGACCGCGATCACATCAACCTTTGATCCGTTTCCCACGCGCATCGTCACCTCGTTCTTCGCTAGCTTCCGTTTATTCGCAAAGACTGTTTGAGTTACAAATATGAGCAACAGAACCAAGATCAAATACCGAGCACTACTACGAGTACTAGTGAGATACACATCAACATGTATATCGATATACCTTTCTTCTTGATGTTGCCGTTCTTGAGATCCGCCAAGTACTTTGGGCAATTCCACTTCGGTGACCTTCTCCCTTGTAGTAAAGCACACGATGTCGGGCTTGGGTCCAGCCTTGGTCTTCTTCGTCGGCGTGGTAACTTTCTTACCACCCTTCTTGAAGTGTCCCTACGCTTAGACTTGCCTTCTTGAATTTGGTGGTCTTATTGACCAACAACACTTGGTGCTCTTTCTTGATCTCCACTTCGCAGATTTCAACATGGCAAAGAGTTACGCAACATCTTGTTCATGTTACGCATGTTGTAGTTCATCACAAAGTTCTTGTAACTTGGTGGTAGTGATTGGAGGACACGGTAAATCCCCAAAGCATTAGGAATCACTATACCCAAGCTTTGAAGTTTGTTTGCGTGCCCGACATCTTAAGCACATGCTCACCGACGAGCTGCCTTCTTCCATCTTGCGGTTAAAGAACTTTTGAAGCCTCATAGCTTTCAATTGCCGCATGAGTCTCAAAAATCAATTTGAGATCCTCGACAATATCATATGGGTGCGAATCTTCAAACCTTTTACGAAGCTCGATTCCAAACCATACAAGATATCACCTGAACTATGGAGTACCGATTCTTCCGGCGAGGTAAACATTCTTTACTTCATCGGCATCACCGCAGTGGTCACCCAACGGTGCATCCAGCACATAGGTCAAATTACCAGCTGTGAGGACAATCCTCAAGTTGCGGAACCAATCTGCGAAGTTGCTTCCATTGTTTTTCAACTTTTCTTTCTCTAGGAACGCATTAAAATTGATGGTAGGGGCTGCCATTGATCTACAACATATTTGCAATAGTTTAAACTAAGTTTATGACAAATTGAGTTCAAATTAATAATGAAATTAAACTAGGTGAACTCCCACTTAAAACAACATCCCTCACATTGTTTTAGTGATCACACGAACCAAATACACTACATCAACACCGATCATCACGAGAGTTGATATAGTTTCAATGGTGAACAATCGTCATGTTCATCATATCTACTATATGATTCATGCTTTACCTTTCGGTGAACCGTGTTCTGAGACCATGTCTGTACATGCTAGGCTCGTCAAGATCAAACCTTAGTTTCTGCATGAGCAAATCTAGCTTGCTCACGTTGTATACACTTGCGGAATCTAACACACCCGATCATCACGTGGTGCTTCGAAAAAACAAGCTTTAGCAACGGTGTTAACTAAGGGTGAACACTTTATGACTTGAAATTCATGTGCTTGAGGGATCATCTTATAATGCTACCGTCGTCTACTAAGCAATACAAGATGCATAAAGGATTAACATCACATGCAATTCAATAATATGTGATATGATATGGCCTTTCTTCTTTGTGCTTCCGATCTCCATCTTCAAGCACGAACATGATCTCCATCATCACCGGCATTGCATCAAGGTCAATGACGCTTCTCCATGGTTATCGTCCACCGGTCTTCAACTATTACAACTACTTTGAATAGACACGCGGGTCTTAACATAAATTAAAGACAACCATCTGGCTCCTGCCGGTTGCCAACTTACAATAAGGAACATTGCATACATAAAATATAATCACAATCATGGCCATATCACATCATCAGACACCCTGCAAAACAAAGTTAGACGCCTACTTTCTTTGCATATTTTACGTGGTTTGGGGCTTTCAATAAGTGTCGTTCTAACTTACGAACAAGAACCACAACATTGATACTAGCATTGTTGATCACCGTTGTAAATTGGATCTTAACTATGCTAGGAGAAACAGCACCATAAAGCCACTTATGCAATACAAGTTGCATGTCAAGCGTGGAGCAAGTCTCATGAGCGATATCATGTAAGGTTAGCCCGGCCGCTTCATCCCAACATACCGCAAGATGCAAAGTACACAAGAAGCAATCGACAATAAAAGCATCAATGCCCACAATGACCATTGTGTTCTACTCGTGCAACAGATCTACATATAGACACGGCTCTTATACCACTGTAGGGTTTCGTAGAATGGAAAACAAAAATTTTCTATCGCATACAAACAAACAAGCCAAGATCTATCTACTAGATTGTAGCAACGAGTCGATGGAATAAGTTACCCTCGAAGATTCCAAAGTGTTTAACAAGAGCGGATTCTCGTGGGTGATGTAGTCGTACTCTTACCGATCTCAAGATCGTGTAGACGATCCTTCCGGCCATGCTCCGCAGCGCTTCAATCGGTCACACGTTCGTGACGAAGACCTTCCTCTCCTTGTTCCAAAGAAAATGGAGGTTGTAGCACTCCTCGCGATTCGGCAAAGACAACGTGGTACTGAAGTAGAGGGGAGATCCCGCAGGGCTTCGCCTTAAGCCGGAGCGAGTATGGTGGAGTATGAGAGAGTTCCTCGGCGGTCTAGGGTTTAGACACACCAATTAGAAGGCTCTAATCCAGAGGCTAGGGCAATTAGAAGCTCTAAACCAAAACGTCTCTAAACCGGAGGCTAGGGCTAGGGTTTAGATTTAGAGGATAGGAACTTGTGTGTGCTAGGAGGGAGCCCTGCCCCTCCTTATATAGGTGGAGGGGCCGGCGCGCCAAGGGGATGGAGGGGAGTCCCTCCCCAACTCGGCTTGGAGGAGGCGCTGCCGGTTGGAGGAGGGATTCCCTCCCCAACTCGGTTTCCCTCTCCTTCCTCTTTCCCTCTTTCCAATTTTAGCCGTTTGATTTTTCAAACTTTCTATTTGACTTTTTAATTTAGGATTCAATTTAATCCTTTATTTGGAACAGAGAGAACACTTAGTACATGATGCAATCATTCCAATATGCAATGGCACATTCATGTACCCCTTCCCCTCCGGAGTGCCGGACATTCCGGAACCTTCTAGAACATTCCCGATGAAAACACCGGAATCATTCCCGAACTCCGAAACGGGACTTTCCTTATATGAATCTTATTCTCCGGACTATTCCGGATCACCTCGTGATATCCCGGATCCCATCCGAGACTCCGAACAACATTCGGTCTCTTTCTCATAATATCATAACTACTCAAACAACGTCGAATCCTTAAGTGTGTCTCCCTACGGTTCGTGAATTATGCGGACATGATCGAGACACTTCTCCGAACAATAACCAACAGAGGAATCTGGAAATTCATATGGCTCCCACATATTTCTACGATTACTTTGCGATCGAATGAACCACTTACATACGATACCAATTTCCCTTTGTCTCACGATAGTTTACTTATCCGAGGTTATGATCGTCGATCTCTGCATACCTAGTTCAACCTCGTTCTTGATAAGTACTCTTTTCTCGTTCGTGATATGTGATCCCTTGTGAGCCGGTCACATGCTTGCAAGCCAATTGGATGACATTCCACCGAGAGGGCCAGAGTATATCTATCCGTCATATGGATGGACAAATCCCACTCTTGATCCATGTGTCTCAGCCAATACTTTCCGAACACTCAATGCCACCTTTATAGCCACCCAGCTACGGTGTGGTGTTTGATGTCATCAAAGCATCCATCCGGTAAAGGTGATATGCATGATCTCATGGTCGAAGGAATTAGGTTACTATGTATCAGAAAGCATATAGCAATTGAACTATTGAAATGACTTGATCTTTATGCTACGCTTATCTATAGGAGTATGTCCACCATATCATTCTCCTAACGATATGATCTTGTTGTTGATAACATCTCAATGTTCATGATAGGGAAACCACAATCATTTATCAACCAACAAGCTAGTGATGTATAGAGGCTATACTAGGGACTTCAAATTAAGTTTACAAATCACACAAGTATCAATGTTTCCTTGTTAATACTATTATAGCATGAATGTAAACATTTATCATAAACACAAAGATATAATAATAACTACATTTATTATTGCCTCTAGGGCATATCTCCAACAAAGTCTGCAGCAACTAGTCTGTTGATTTCCATCCCGATGGCTTCGGCCCGTGGCTCGGACAGTTTCCGGATGGACTGCTTGACGGGCTTGGTGTCTGGAAAGACGTTTAGTGCGTGCTCGGCGAATTCCCTGGGAACTCCTGGCATGTCCGCAAGACACCAGGCGAAGATTTCCCAGCGCTCACGGAGGAATTCAACGAGCGCGCTTTCCTATGCAGGGCTGGGATCGTTAGCGATCAGCGTCGTCTTGGAGGCATCCGTCGGGTGGACCTGCACCTTCTTTGTGTTGACGGTGGAGTCAAAAGACATATCAGGTGCATTTTGTCGTGCGACTGGGGGTGCCCCGTTGTCCGTCACCTCGCAGAGCCTTACGAGCTCCTCATGCATGCCGAATGACTGGGAGATTCTGTTGAAGTCCCTGTCACAGTGGTCCGATCGGGTGAATCTCCCGTGGACCGTGATGACGCCCCTGGGTCCTGGCATCTTGAGTAGCAGGTACGCGTAGTGTGGTACTGCCAGGAACCTTGCGAATGCTACACGACCGAGGATGGCGTGGTATTGTGATGGCCAGTCCACCACTTCGAACTCGAGCCGCTCGCATCGGAAGTTGTCTGGTTTGCCAAAGATGACGTCGAGCCATATCTTTCCCATGGGCAATATGCCTTTTCCTGTGACGATGCCGTGGAACGTTGTGTCTGATTGTTCCAGGCTGCACAACGGGATCCACATTGCTACTAGAGTGCTTGCGAACATCAAGTTGATGCCGCTGCCGCCGTCCATGAAGACGCGGCTCATCTCAAAACCTCCGATCTGCGCCTCCAGCACCAGGGCAACATGACCTGGGCGAGGGATCTGGCAAGGGTGATTCGAACGGCTGAACGTGATGCAGGATTCCGATCCGCTGAGGTACTCAGGGATGGCGGGTGGAGTTGTCACGGCCAGGTTGATCTGACGGGTGATTTTCTTCTACACCCTATTCGTTGGGCGCCCCTTCTGGATCATCAGTGCTCCTTTCGGCGGGGGATACCCGTGCCCAGCTTTGTTCTGTGCTAGTGCGACCGGTTGGTTCGGGCCTCCTACGGGTGGCGGTGGAGGAGCTCCATGCGCTATCTCTCCTGGTGTGGGTGCGTTCCCAAATCCAGGGGTGGAGCTTGCTGCCTCATCTAAACCATGCTTTCGCTGAGCTTTTGGAACTCACGGCAGTCCTTGAGCATGTGGCTTGCCTTCTTCTTACCATCCTGCTTGTCGATGTAGAAGTGGATGGTGCATGGACCCGACAGTTTTTCGTATGCTGAGGGTTCGTCGTCGCGACTGCGGTGATGCCACGACTATGCTGGGCGTCCTCCATCATGGAAGTTGCCTCCACGGTATCCGCCGCTATGGCATCGTGCGGCGATCGTGAGCCGGCGCGACCATGTCAGTCCATCGCGATCGCCGTGAGCAGCGGTCTCCTCTTATTATGATGCTCCTGTCGTCGACCGTAATCGTCCTCTTCCTCCGATTGTGCCCGGTGGACGGAATCTTCGCCGTCGGCCCACCTGTTGGCGATGTCCATGAGGTGGTCTAGTGTCTTGGGCTTGACGCGCCCAAGCTCCTCCTTGAATTCCTGGCGCTTGATGCCGTCCTTGAAGGCGTCGATTGCCCTTTCTTCCGAGATGTGCGCCGCGGAGTTTTTGGTGTTGGACCAGCGCAGTATGTACGAGCGAATGTATTCACCCGTTCGTTGAGTACAGGCTCGCAACTCCTCAATAGAGGCGGGCCTCTTGTTGGTGCCTTTGAAGTTTCGGATGAAACTGTAAGCCAGCTCCTCCCAGCTTCGGATGGATCTTGAAGATAGGCTGCTAAGCCAGATTCGGGCTACGCCCATCAGCTGCAGCTGAAGGCATTGCATGGCGGTTTCCTTGTTTCCACCGTGCAGCTTGACGGATGACAGGTGGTCGCTGAGCCACGCCTTGGGGTCCTGTGTGCCGTCGAACTTCGGAGTATCCGAAGGAAGCTTGAAATTTTGCGGCATCCGTGTCCTTCGAACAGATCTGCTAAAGCACCGGGCTCCGCAGAGTTCTCCTTCGTCTTCATCTATCTCGGATTCAGACGAGCATGCGCGTTTGGCTCGCGCTTTGTCGATTTTGCGCTGTGTTAGCACATCTCTGGCGTCGTAATCGCGGCTGCGATGACGCGAGCTCTTGTGCCTTCGAGGAAGGTCATAGTCCTCTTCTTCGGATGAAGCAGTGGGACTGTGGCCGAACTTGACTGTAGCTTTCTTTTTCGGCTCCGTAGGAGCTTCTTGATGGAGCGCAGCTCTGACGAGTCCGAGTCCGGTGAGTGTGGACTTGTGCATGGATATTTTCGGTTCCCCTTCCGGAGGTGGGTGGGACGCTAGGTACGCGGTGGCTGCCATGATCGTAGCTTGCGGTGTCTTTGGGATGATGTTGCCGTCGGCATCTATCTCCATGAAGGATGCGTGGAGGGTTCGGGTCACCTCACGACGCTCCTTGGGGTCCATGTTCTCCGTCCGGGAGCGGTGCTTGTTGCCGTGGTTGCCGTTCGAGTTGGAGCCGATGCCCATTGCGGAGAGCGCAGCTCGTTGCGCGCTGGACTCCGAGGCTGCTTGTTTGCGTTTGTCAAGCACCTCTTGCATCTTGACCTGCTTCTTGTGCTCCTCGATCAGGAGCAAGTGGTATGCCATCAGCATGTCCCGTGAGGCGTCTGCGAGCAGGATCGTGCTTCCCGCCACGGCGGCGCGTGCCTGGGCCCATCCTTCTTTGCTAAGGCGTATGACCTGGCCGGTGTTATCCCCTTCGGGTGGGGGGGACTGGATTCTCCTGTTCCCGCCGTTTTGATCTTGCGGGTTAGGTGGCGGGTTGGGTGGCGGGTTGGGAGTTTACTGATCCGCTCCTGCCGCAGCTTTCGGATCCGGAACCGTAGGTCCCTTCATATGATGGCGGATCGCACAGATCGGAGTTGCAGCTGCTGCTGTCATATGACTCATCTGCTGATGATGATGTGCGTAGCACATGGTGTGGGGCCCATGAAGCGGGCCTGATTGATGGTAAGGGCACCCGCTCTGGGAGGCGGAGGGTGCCAGTTTGCCCCACCTGGAAGCAGAAGCTCCCGAACAGGATCTCGAGTCCGTCGCCTACGGGCTCGAAGTCCTTCATGGTGGCCGGTGAGTGGGAAGTGAAGTCGAAAGAGCCGAAGAGGAGGTGACTCTCCATCGCCGCAAAGTTGTAGATCGCTCGGGTTGGGACCGTCATGATCGCACAATCAGCGTCCCCAGTTCCCACAGACGGCGCCAATTGACGAGGTTTGATCTCGTCAATGCCCATTGTTATGGACTTGGGTTTTGGAGAAGATGGGGATGCGGGAGATCGCGGAACGGTTAGCAAACAAGCAACACGGGACACGAGGTTTACCCAGGTTCAGTCCCCCAGAGGGAAAACCCTACTCCTGCTTGTCTGCTCTTGATTACGACGGAACCGGTGATTACAGGGGTGCGCAGATGCAATCTGGCGTGGAGGTGTGTATGCGACAGTATGAGGTCAGAGATCTAGGTCGTGCCCTCCTGGCCTTTATATAGACTTAGGCAGGTCCCATGCACAGATCTAGTCGGTTACAGGTTCTAGGGTTTACCCCTTTGAATTTCCTATCTACTCTAGTCTTCCTCTCCAAGGATCCGGAGGCGTCATGGGCCTTGGCCACCCGAAAGTGTTCATGGACCGGCGTATATTTTCCGTGGGCCTTCCTTGGGCTGGACCAGGTATGCTGAGGTCATGTATCCGCGGGGTATAACCATGTCACTACGACCTATGGTTTGTGGCTGTAGATAGTGCATCAAACACTCCTCTTTAGTGAATTTGCTAAGTACGCTCGTACTCAACGTATCTTCTTAACCCTTGCTAGATCTCGGAGAAACCAATGAAGTTCCGAGGAAATAAGTTACTTGAAGAGTTGAAGACATTTGAGGGAGATCAACAGAGTCGAAGACCTTACCGAAAGCTATCGAAGACAAACTGAAGCGTGGACTATAAATAAAACTCCCAGAATCTAGAACCTACTTCTGTAGAACAATACTATAGTAGTACTTTCAAGACTTATACATATATTAATAGTAGTACTCCTAAAGTAACTCCGAATGGATCTTTCTGGTTCTTTCTGTATAATATTCCTCACTGTTCGAGAAAGCTCTCTGGATCTTTTGTAATATGCTATATGTAATATAAAGTGTTGTCTTGGACCCGTGATGTTTCTGTTGTACCACTCTGAGGGATATAATGCGGATGGAACGATGTTCCATTGGTGTTATATCAACGACAATAGTGTACTACACCATGCAGTAGTATGCTGGGTCACCGTAGAAGTTCTGAATCAGACCCTTCCTCTGAACCCTGTGGTACCGAATACCTCATATCTAATGTAGGATTATAGGTAGAGTCTGGTATGGGTGAATAAGGATATGGTGTAAAAGATTCGGGATCTATGGGTATATCCTTAAAGATTGGTTTTGGACTACTCCTTGCTTATTTCTCCAACTGGAATGCTAACTGCTTCCTTCTTTCTGGATCAGTTAGATTCTCTAACATGTCATTTTTATCTTCAATAATAACTTGATGTGTCTTATAGAAAGACACAACAAGTGTTCGATATCGATCCATAAACTTGGAAGCTAACTTAGGATGCTTCTTCACCAAAGTAAGATGATCCGATACTGGCTTCGAGTCTATAGAATCATGAGGAATCATAGAAAATGTGCTCCCTTCTAACTCCTTGGCTTTATGCTCCCGGATATTGGCTATCGCCTCAATAACAACAACATGATATGCTGCTAAATGACTCCTACCTTCACCTATAGGTAGATCGTGATATAATCCAAGGTCCATTGGAAGTTGGATACTCACACAATACTTGGATAACATACGACCATCATAATAGGTTATGGTAGTCGTTGACATGACATCCACAGAACACCGTTCCATAAACATCACATTCCTCAGAGTGGTACCACAGAAACATTGCGGGTCCATATTACAAACATACACACATTATTATTATTACAATACCAAAAGTTCAAGACTTCAAAAGATTCAACTTACAAAACAAATATAAAGTGTTTCAGCAGAAGTTTTAAAGTGACAACTTAAACTCCAAATTGAGCTCAACAACTTATTGTTATATATTGTTCATGTTTCTCAGCTCAATTGGTTCCTAGAACTACGGTAATTATTCTGACTCATGGTGCTCTCCTCCATAGACGACATCGTAGTCCACCCCTTCTACGGCACCATACATATCAGGCTCTTCGTAGAAGACCTCCTCTTGACTTTCAGCTGCATACATTGGGGTATCTTCTGGATCCTCAGAGTCTAAGCAGGGGATCAAAGGAAAAGATGAGTAACAGCGTTACCCAACAAGTTCATTATATGCAAGGTGGGAAGTTTGATACTCTAACTACCACCTTGGACTATAATTCCTTGGCACTATGCAGTTTTCACAAACCTTTCTTCAAAGATTGATTTGATTTTGAAAATCTATGCCCATCAGCCTTCACAGGTTTACCAGAACTTTCATGGAGTTCCTTTCCTGTCACGTTCGTAGCTCCTTCCCGGAACAGGGAGTAACAAGTTACAATTCTTACACTCTGCAGAGGTGCGTTACTTTACCCATGAGAGATCAACTCCTTGTTGCACAACCGGGCATACTTTCCCGTCCACAATTCCATGATGTGGGGTCTAGTAGGTGATCCAAGCCAATCACTGCCCTCTCCGCGACCCCATATGTCTGCACGATCCTTATGTTGGGATTATGCCCTAGAGGCAATCATGTATGATGACATTTCCCATTGTATTCATAAAGTTATTAAGTTGTCCTTGTATAAACATATGATTTGTATCATTGAATATGTGATTTGGTTGTGGAACTATACATTCATGTTGTTTGTACTAAATATCCTTGGTCATTGAGGACGTGCTGGACACACAACTTAGACCAATGTGAAAGTCGGCTTGATGAATCGGTTCCACTTGTCATGGGCATGGAGATGCTATTCCGACTTACACATATTCGGCTAAAGAGTTTAGCGAGTCGGATTGACCCATATTGAGGTACAACGAACAAGTTGTCATTTATATATCTCAATCAATGTAATCCTTAGACCTGAGGTTATTGCATAATCCGAGTTGAGGATCACCGATTTAGGTTCTGTCAAACGATGATCCGTAACTAGGCAGTTATAAAGGCAGAGTTCTGGTCGACTGAGAATCAAGCTGCGTGATGTGAATAACCAAGATGGGATTTTGCCCCTCCACTTGGAGAGATATTCTCTGGGCGCTCTCGGATGATATGATTCGGAAAGCATGGCCATGCACGACTCGGTTAAGTGTTAGCCGAGGCGGTCGACTAAGAGTTAGTCAGGTGAATCACTTATCTCGGATCAAGAAGAGAGTCGGACTATTTAAGGGATGACAAATATTCGCCTATAATCTGACAAGGTATATCGTGAGGCAAAAAGGACTCGGACGCAAGTCGCATTGGAAAGGCAAGTCATCATGACTCTTTGGTACTTGGGAGTCGGCATGTTCTTCTAGGAGCCGCTACTGACTGATCGATTGAGAGTCGGACTCTAATCGTGTCCAAGTAGCCATGAGCCTGCGGGGTCACACACTTAAGAGCGGGAGCAAGTTCGGATTGGATCTGAACCGGGAATCTGGTTGGGTAGGACCTGAGCCGGATTTGGACTAAGTTAGTGAGTCGGAGTCACAACGACTAATACTATATGGGCTTTAGTGATGAGGATATGCCTACCGGGGTATACCTAGCAGGACGTTTCCGGCTGGCCCAAGACCTGGCGAGTGGGCCTGCAGAACGGCGAGTGGATCAAAGCCCAGCCAGGAGTCGAGCGATCGAAGTCAAGGCCCAAAGTAGTAGATAGGCCCAGTCGGACTAGGTTAAACGACTATCAAATCAGAATCGAATCGGTTGAGATATGTAAACCCTAGGGGAGGTGAGCCTATATAAACCACTCAATAGGGTGAGTAGAGACACATTCCCTCATACACCCAAGCGACTCGCCGCCTAGCCGCCGAGCTCACCCATTGTAACACCTCCATAATACAATATAGCAGGAGTAGGTCTTTACCCTCCGGGGGGCCGAACCTGGGTAAAACCCTGTGTCTTTGCCCTCATCTCGCACCGCAGATGGCTGGCCGCCCTTGCCCCTCGTTCTACTACTCGCTGCCGATTGCAGCATCTGCCGTGACAATTCCCACGACAGTGGCGCCCACCGTGGGGCCTGGCCGGTGTTCTGCGGCGAGATCCAATCTGCCCATCAACGAGACGGTCGCCACCGGCCGCATGATAGCGATCGGCGAGATGCTCCAGATCTTGCCGAGCAGCTACGTCCCGGCGGCGCGACCCGTCACGCACAGCGTGATCCTACCTATCGGCACGATCAGCCTCTTCGTCGGCCTAACCGACATCATCGTCTCGGAGGACTCGGCTCGCATCCGCGAGTCGCCGCCATGCGATCGGCTCTCCGAGATCCAGATCCGCACGATCCACCGCCTCGCCTCCGAGTACAACTCGGCCCACAGCGACGTGGCCAGGAATTCAGTGGCCGCAGAGGATGCGGCCCTCACCGCCGACGCCGACTCGGCGACCGGCCACTCGCGGATCCATCACCATGCCTCATCCGGGTTCCATTGCCCAGGTCTCCAACGGGAGATTTCGAGGACCCTCCATCCTCGGATCTTCAATTCGACTCGGTCGGAAAACTCCGCCGACCTCATGACGGAACCGTCGCCACGCCCGCGACCTACATGGCCACCGGCGCCCGATCCGCCGGAGGATCCTTTCTCCACTAATCCTCCTAACGCCACGGCAGCGGAGGTCGAGGAACTCCTGAAATCGGCGGAGGCGTACGCAAAGAGCAGGCCGAAAAATTTCGCCTCGAGCGGTGACGGCAGAGCTGTCACGCTACCACCAGCGGATCAGGTCACGCTGAACCCCACTGTTCAGGGCACGCCTGAACTTCTACGACAACGACCCGCCAGCGTGGCGGCGCGCGATCTGAGAACGCGCCCCGGAGGAAGCGCCGCCCCGCCAGATCAGCAGGGCGCCCACCTCCACCCAACGGCACCTCCTGGGACCAGCGGATAGTAGTCTCTCACGGAGCGAGACGAACGGCCTCCCACTGTTCTCCACCCCAATGGACAACCTCGTGGTAGGTCGAGCAGCAGCCGACGCCATCACCGCCACCGGCGACGGTGCCCTACAGATCCAATACGTTAGGTCCCTGCTCGCAAAGGCCGTCGAGCAGCAAAAAGCGGGCGCCGACTGGCAGCCGAGTATACTCGCGTTCCGGGAAGCAGGCGGCCTCGGCCGCCCAGCGGCGGCAAACACCCTCAACTGCCCGCCACCAGAGCCGCTGCGGCTCCAACACCGACCCGCGAACGCGGCACTCTCCACCAACGACCCCAGGCCGGCAACCAACCTTGTCGCCGCCAACGGGCAACCCATCGACGCCCGCACCCACATCCTAACTAATCGCCGCGACGGTGAGCCTATGGGGTCGCTTAGTCGACTCAGACCCAAGTGCTTCGGACCAATGATCCGAGGCGAGAAGTACCCGCCAAACTTCAAGGCGCCCAAAGAGATAGAAAAGTATGACTCCTCGTACGACCCCGCCGTCTGGCTCGACACATACCTCATGGCAATGGGGATCGCGGGTCACACTGACCTACACGCCGCCCTTTACCTCCCCCTGATGATGGAGGGGACATGCAGGCAGTGGATCAACACTCTCCCCCAGGACAGTATCGACTCCTGGGAGGAAATGCGCGACGCCTTCGTCAGGCACTTCGAGTGCTCCTACACGCGCGCCACCACTATTGAGGACCTGGAACGGTGCGTCCAGGGACCCCGCGAGTCGACCCGCAACTGGGTCCAACGGTGGCAAGAGCTTTGGTACAACGCGGTCGGCATCCACCCGGACACCGCGATCCATTGCTTCAAGACCTCGTGCCGCTACGAGCCTCTAGTCGCCAAGCTCAGCGACACCCCGACACTCGATAACATCCCGACCTCCTCGAGATCGCCAAACGACGCCGAGGAAGATCCGAACCAGGAAACCGACGACGAGTCGAGGTCAACGCCGACGGGCGGCAATGACGCGAAGCCGAACCGACTACGCTACAGCGGCACTCGCCACCGCAAGCGCCGCAATGACGGTCGAGTCGACTTGCCGCCAACACCGGCACGCAGCTGAGCCCAAGAGCTACCGCCGCGACGGAGGGCAACGCCGACGGCGGCAACTACAAGAACAAGCCAAGGTTCGATCCGCGCCTCCTTAACCAACCATGTGTTCCATAGCAGGGAAGGAAGCCCGCAACGCACAACCGCCGACCGCCACACCCTCGTGGAAATCGAGAAGGCACGAGCGGAGGACCTCGACAATGATCCGCCAAACGGCGGAAAATTCGCAAAGTAGCCGCTCGCTCCACACCTTCACAGCTTCAACACGGCGCGATAAGAAGGTCATCGTCCGCGCCGTCGTCGTCAATGCGGTGGCCCAAATAGACGCCCCCGCCTGAACTGGTCGGCAGCCCATCACCGGAGCCGCAAGACCACTGCGCGCATCGAGTACCAGTGACGAGTCGCCTTGGTGGTCAAGCCCAAGGTTGGCGACTCACGGCTCCCCAAGACACCGATGGACGGCGGCAGCTCCATCAACATCCTCTACCGACACCTTCAGCGGTGCGTCTCCGCAGTCGATGATCGAGACGACCCACACCACATTCCACGGCATCGTCCCCGGTCGAAGGCGTACCCGATCGGCAAGGTCACGCTGCCAGTCACCTTCGGCACACCGCAAACTTCCGCACCGAGCGGATCGTCTTCGAGCTGGTGCCCTTCGACAGCCCCTACCATCTGCCCCGGGCGCCAGCGTTCGCTAAATTCATGGCAGCGCCACTACGCTGCATAACGCGATGAAGCTCCCCGGGCCGTGCGGCGTCATCACCATCAACGGCGACCCAGACATGGCCGCCGAGTGCGAGGCCAAAGGAGCCGAGCTCGCCGACACCGTCATCGCGGCGGAGACCAACCACGCCGACGAGCTCGCCAAGTACGCGAGCAGGGTCAACAACGACGACCCCACCATACTCAAGAAGCCCAACTCAGAGGGCGCAGGCACCTCAACCTTTGAGGCCACGAAGCACACGCGCACCGTCGAGCTGGTACCAGGCGACTCCAGCCAGACGGTGACGATCGGACGGCATGGGCATGAGCCAGAGGAACGCGCCATCGAGTTCCTCCGTGAGAACAGGATATCTTCGCATGGAAACCCTCCGACATGCCCGGTGTCCCTAGGGAGCTCGCGAGCACAAGCTAAACGCCGACCCAAAGTGCGACTGTCAAGCCGCGGCCCTTCAATGAAGAACGCCGCCGAGCAATCGCCGAGGAAGTGCAGCGTTTACTCGCTGCCGGCTTCATCCGGCCAATCAAGTACTCCAAGTGGCTGGCAAACCCAGTCCTGGTCGAGAAGAAAACGGACACGAGAATGTGTATCGACTACACAAACCTGAACAGCGCCTGCCCAAAGGAGCAGTTCGTCCTCCCGCGGATCGACCAGATAATCGATTCGACCGCGGGCTCGGAGTCGCTATGTTTCCTCGACGCCTACTCTGGGTACAACCAGATCAAAATGGCCGTCGAAGACGAGGAGAAGACGGCGTTCATCACGCCATTCGGAGCCTTCTGCTACACCGCCATGACCTTCGGCCTCAAAAACGCCGGGGCGACCTACCAGCGGTGCATGCAAGAATGCCTCGCGAGCCAAATTGGCCGCAACATCCACGTCTACATCGATGACGTAGTCGTGAAGTCCACTCGCCAAGGCGACCTCCTCACCGACCTGGCGGAAACTTTCGCCAACCTGCGAAGATACAAGATAAAGCTCAACCCAGGCAAGTGCACCTTCGGTGTACCCGCCGGACAACTACTGGGGTACGTCGTCTCCAAACGAGGGATCGAGGCGAACCCCACAAAGATCGACACGATCGCCCGGCTCGGCAAACCCGAGTGCCTGCGCGACGTCCAGAAGCTGGCCGGGCGAGTAGCGGCTCTTAGTCGCTTCATCCCCCGCCTGGGCGAAAAGGCGATGCCCCTATACCGCCTGATGCGCAAGAACCCCACCTTCCAGTGGGACAAGGAGGCGGACGAAGCGCTCCGCGACCTCAAAAAGGTGCTACTCGCCGCACCACTACTCACCGCCCCCGCCGACAAAGAACCCATGCTGGTTTACGTCGCGGCGTCCGAGCGCGTCGTCAGCGCCGTGATGGTCATAGAGCGACCAGAGGAAGGAAAGGAGCGCCCGGCTCAGCAGTCGGTGTACTACATCAGCGAGGTCCTCACCGAATCGCGCCAGCGGTACCCGCAGTACCAAAAGCTAGTATACGCGGTCTTCCGGGCTCAGCGTCGCCTGCCGCACTACTTCCAGGAACACCCGATCACGGTCGTCTCCTCAGCACCACTACAAGACATCATCCGCAATCGCGAGGCGACCGGGCGAGTCGCCAAGTGGGCCGTCGAGATCGGCGTCCACAACATCAAGTATGAGCCACGAAAGGCGATCAAGTCACAGGCACTGGCAGACTTCATTGCCGACTGGGAGGAGATCCAGCAGCCAGAGAAGCCTCCGTACCTCCACTACTGGAGCCTGCACTTTGACGGCTCCAAGAACGCGGATGGAGCAGGCGCAGGGATAGTGTTGACTTCACCAAAGGGCGACAAGCTCCGCTACATCCTCTGCCTCGACTTCACGCCCTGCACCAACAACATGGCTGAATACGAGGCCCTACTCCACGGCATGCGAGCCGCCAAGGAGATGAACGTCAATCGCCTCCGCCACGGAGATTCCGACCTTGTCGCGGGCAAGTCGCCGCACCTGTGACGTCTCCCGTTATGGCGGCGCATCGCCAAGCGGTGGATAAGTTGGGCGGCCACTTACACCGCCGAGTGGATTGACAGCGGAAAACGAGGAGGCCGACGCCCTATCTTGCATCGGGTCGGCTCGACTCGCCCACCACCGCGTTCCTCGACACAATCTCCGCCGCCTCCCCGAGGGAGATCGACATCGGAGTCCCACTCCAACCAGAGGCAGCCTTGGTCGCACTCGTCACCGAGCCAGACGACTGGACCAAGCCCTACATCACCTACCTGGAAGCCGACACCTTGCCAGCAGACGAGACATCCACTCGAATGATCACTCGTCGATGCAAGTCCTACATCATCATCGACGGCGAGCTCCACAAGCGCAGCGTCACCGGCGTGTTCCAGCGCTACGTCCAACCGGCTGAAGGACGAAAAATCCTCCACGACATTCACTCAGGTGATCGCGCCACCACGCCGCCGCCGCCCTCGGTCGCCAAGGCTATGCGACACGGCTTCTACGCCCACCGACACGCCGACGCCGACATCGCCCAGCGATGTGCCGGTGCCGCACGCCAATCGACGACGCATCGAGCTCGGCGCCAAAACAGTCCCCATCACCTGGCCATTCGCTGTGGGGCATGGACATGGTAGGCCCTTCAAGAAGGCCCCTCGGCTACACCCACCTGCTGGTCGCCACGACAAATTCACGGCGGTGGGTGGAGGCCAAGTCCGAAATGCGACGGGAAGACCGCCACTAAATTCCTACGCGAGCTCATATATCGCTACGGGTTCCCCAACAGCATCATCACGGACAACGGCACCAACTTCGCCAAGGGAGCCATGGCCGAATTCTGCGAAGAGCACCATATCCGGCTTGACCTCGCGTCGGTCGCCCACCCGGAATCCAACGGCCAGGCGGAACGAGCCAACCAGAGCATCCTCCACGGCCTGAAGCCGCGACTCCAAGTACCACTCGAGCGCACCGCCGGGTGCGGGGTCGAGGAGTTGCCCTCTATCATCTGGGGGATCCGGACCTCCGTCAACAGATCGACGGGATTCACCCCTTCTTCATGGTCTATGGTGCCGAAGCAGTCATGCCCACCGACCTCGAACACGACTCGCCGCGAGTCGTCCACTATACGGAGGCTGCAAACGAGCTGGCCCGCCAAGATGGGGTCGATCAGCTCGACGAAGCACGCGACCTCGCTCGGTCACGCACCGCCATCTACCAGCAAGGACTTCGCCGCTACCACAGCCGACGGGTGAAATCTCGCACCTTTCAGGAAGGCGACCTGGTGCTACGCCTCATCCAGGACAAGAAGGGGATGCACAAGCTTTCCCCTCCATGGGAAGGCCCATTCGCCATAGGGCGCGTACTAGGAAACGACGCCTACTACCTCATCGACGTCCGCGGGGACGGCGAACTCGACGTCAAGCGACCATGGAATGTAAACCTCCGGAAGTTCTACTCCTAGAACCCGCACATGTACTCTCCATGCTATGAAATAAAAATAAATGGTTACCGCAACTTGTGCTTACTCTCCATTACTTGTGCCACTCAGACTTTCGTAAAAACAGCGTTATGCTAAACGAAGTCAACCTTTGGTACAGCGATCGGTAGCGGCTAAGTAGTGCGTGCAAGAGCACGAATCACTTCAGTCCTGCATCGTCCACGAATAACGCCAACCCGAGCCCCATTGAGTCGCTTCGACCGGTTCTACGAGCCAAGACAACCGCCTCGCTTCTCACGACCACGGTCCTCCGCATCCTCGGCATAGCGACTCGAGCGGCTAAGTACCACGCTCGGGATCAAGACCAGTTCATCACGAGCGTCGTGGAAAACGCCAATGAGAGCATGCCCAGACTTCGCGATGACCCCCGCAGGTCAGGCAGGAGTGACGCCACACCAACGCTTAAGTCCTCAACCACCCTTGAGTCGCACCTAGAACTACCAAGTACCACGCTCGGGGACTCGCCACCCGACCTCGTTCACAAGACGGAAAACGGTAAAGTACAGAGCACTCAAGGGAGTCGCCTAGCGACTGGCTCTTCGAGCTCGGGCGAGTCGACTAAAACATCAAAACACGTAACAACAACGCATACATCATATACGAGGTAAACCCCACAAAAGGGCGGACGCGCTCGGGGACTCGTCCAAAATCAATCAAAAGCACACAAACAAATATCAAAATAGACACGACGTCTCATTCAATCACATGTTGCATTGTTTCATGTTACAAAATATGCCCGCGTGGCAGAACTGCTGCTAACGCCACAAGGCAAACTACTTTACTCTGCAGGCTTCGAAGACGACTCGCCAGCATCCCGGCGACTGCGGATGAACGCCGTGTATGCGTTGGACGGATACGTCGTCAGTTCACCCGCCATCGCCGCGTGAAAAGGCTGCTCGACCTTGAAGTCACGATGCGGCGGCTCGGGGTCGTTTGGCGCGACAACCGTCTCCTGGTACGGCAGGAGGTCGCCCATTGCCCAGACGCGTTCCGAGTACGTGGCGGCATGTTCTTGCAACTTGAGGACCTCGGACAGCTCCACCGCGCCAGTCGACGATGGATACCCACTCGTCACATCGTCAATGTCGAAGTCCTCAGGGAAGTGGGCGAGTCCAAGGCTCAGTGCCATCGACGCTCCACGCCGAAACGCCGACCGCGTCATGAACTCAACGACTGCGGGCGCCTTCTCCAAGTACCTCCACACCTCAACGAGGTCGCTAGGAATCACTTCCGTGGGCGATATTTCTTGGAGGTAGGCACGAATGCACGTCGCCGAATCGACGAGCATGCTTACGCACTCCCTTGCGTCGAGCGAGCTCGCCTCTTCTTCGCTATCAAGGACACGACCTGCGAGTAGAAGACAATGATAAGTATGACGGACACCACAAAAACCACGACTATTATAAAGGGGAGATGCACTCACCAAGCAACGGGCGGGCGAGTCCCGTGATGAAGCACTGAAGCGACGTGTGGTCGTCCTGAAGCCCAGCAATAAGGACTTCCGACACCTTACGATCCTCTTCAGCGGCCGCGATGGCGGCCTTAGCTCGCCCGTCCGCCGAGCTCGCTTCTTCTCTCGCCTCTCGCAGTTCGCGTTCGAGGTCGGCGATCCGCTGTTCAGCAGCACCCAGAGCAGATCGCGCCGCCACCAACTCACTAGCGGGGACAAGCCCCTGGCGAGCTTCCTCTGCTTTCATAGCAGCAGCCTGAAGCCCCTTGTTCGCCTCCTGGATGATGGAGAGCTCCTTCTCCGCGCGCTGCTTCGCGGCCAATCGATCCGCCAACTCTAGCTGCAGACCCTGCACATCACCAAGAACGTTAGGCGATCAAGAAATTCCTAAAGTGCCCACTCGCTGAAATTCAACGAGTGCGCACTCGGGGACTGGCGATCAAGAAATTCCTAAGTGCCCATTCGCTGAAATTCAGCGAGCGCATCGGGACTGGCGATCAATAAATTCCTAAGTGCCCACTCATTGAAATCCAGCGAGCGCGCACTCGGGGACTGGATGCGACAATAATAATATAAAAAAACGAGAAATTATAAGAATCAAGCCGCTGCAAAGCACCGACCTGATCCTCGGGGACTGGATGTACCTGGATGGCCGCGCCAAGCATGCCATGGAGTTGTATCGCGTCCACGGACGCGAGCAACGCCGGCGTATGCCCACGACGTTGGTCGACTTCAGCTTCGGCGGTCCCAGGAGCGTGGCTCGAGGGCATAGCCTCACTCGCCGTGGCCGCCTTGGTCACGAAGCGGGGGAAGGTAGCGATAGAGGCACCTGCTCCAAGGGAGGTCGCCTCCGCCGCTGCAGGCAAGGAAGCACCCTCCTTCGCAGACGCGGCTGCTTCCACCACGGGCCCGGCCGGTGCGACCGTCGCGTCGTCAGAAATCGTGACGACGTCGTCGCCCTTGTCCTTCTTGCTACCAACCGCTGAGGCGTCGACCTCGTCCGCCTTCCTCTTGCGGGAAGGGTCCTCCTCGCTTGTGGCGGAGGATACCTTGGCCACGGTCGGGTGGCCCATCCTTTTCACCCCGGTCCTGTGCATTAATCAAGTCAACAGAGACAATTGGAATAGTTATGGAAAATAAGAAAGGGTGAGCGCACTCACTTGGCGACTGGGATGAAACGCAGCCCCGTACGAAGGCCGGCCGGTTTTCGATTCAGGGCCCGGGCGATCGATCCCCGCCTGTGGGCGTCGTGCCCAAGACACGGAAGGCTTCTTCGTCGTTGAGGCCGCGGTGGCGCCTGCAGGACATCCTCGGGGAGCCTCTTGGCAGTTGGGCCATCAGCTGGAGCCTCCTCGCGGGCCGCCGCATTCGGATCCCCCTTGCGAGGCGAAGTCACCGTAGCCGGAGCCTCCCCCAGCCCAGAGACTGGGGCGAACGGCGGAGGCATTGAGGCCAGCGGCACCTCCACGGTCGCCGCGTCCAGCGCGGTTGCCGAGTGTGGCGGTGAGGCCGTCCTCGACGGCCTCGTTTTCTTCTTCGGGGAGGCCCTAGCCTCCCTTTCCTTCTTCTTCTTCTTTGACGGGGTGGCTTGACGGCGCGAGGTGGTCTCTGGAAGCTCGTCGTCATCGTCATGACGATCGAGGCTTCTGCTTGCCTCAATCTCGCGCTGTCGTTGCCCGCGGGTCTTTCGGACCAGTGGGTCGACTTCTTCTTCGGACTCGTCCTCGTCGTCTTCGTTGCCCTTGGTAGGCTGCGATTCGCCTATGTCCGGGCCCAAGCTCTCATCGTCCGAGGGTGGGAGCCACCCTTCTACCACTTGGAATAGCTGCAACAAATACAAGACGAAATCAAAATTACCGCGACTGCTTTTACAGCAACTGCGAGCAAGGTAAAGGAATTACCGTGGGAGCCGGACGCTTCGCGGTATAGGGCGACCCTGCGCGGCCCGGTACACTGGTAATCTTTTTCAACGCTGGGAGATAATCCTCCAGCTTCCACTCGTCGAGACAGGCCTTCGTCGAGTCTCCCCGGCCTGTGTATTGGTACATGTAGTGGTCACGGTGGGCGAGTGGGACGAGCCGCCGCCCAAGCCAGCAATTGTACAAGTTTATGGTTTGAAGGTCCTTCTTTTTCAGACCGCGGATGGTCTGGAGCATCTCGTCGACGACCATCCTCTGGTCGCCGGGGAGCTTGCCGACTTGAAGATTGCGCTCGAGCGATTGGCGAGTACCGCGATCGCCGCCTCGCCCTCGGTCGCCGCCACGTAGAACCACGACTTCTTCCGCGCCGCTGCCTTGGCGGTAGCATCAGTCAAAGAAAGGCTTTGGACTTGAGCTGAACGCTGTCAGCGGCAAGCATTGCCGCTTGCCTCGCTGGCTGATCCGTCCGTGGAACAGATCTTGCCACAAGGGGAAGTAGGGCCGGCAGCCCAGGTAGCATTCGTAGAACGCCACAAAGATGGCGAGCTGCTCGATGCTATGCGGACCCAGGTCCGACGGCTGGATCCCGTAGTAGGCGCAGAAGCGCCGGAAGAATAGGGATATGGGAAACCCTAGCCCCCGCTCGAGATGACTGGTGAAACAGATGAATTCCCTCTCTCGCGGGTTTGGGGTCGATTCTCCGGCTGCGGGGATATGCCAACAGCCGGCTCGCAGGACCCCGGCCTCCTCGAAGGAGGCCAGTTGTGCCCTTGTGCACTTGGACCTACCCCACGGCTCGGTGGAAAGGGCCATGCCTGAGATATTGGTTGGAGATCGGAAGATTTCGGGTCGGCTGGATCGTGGAGCGAAGGGGAGAAAATGCGCGCAATCGGAAGAAGTGGTGAGGAGTTGGCTCTACGACTACCTGCCATTCCCCTTATATAGCGGAGGTTACCCGCCAAATCAGGGAGCCGTTACCGCGCGGTGATTACGCCAAAAGTTACCGTTGGGTTACCCAACGGCTAGTTTGGCCACGCTTGACGGTCCAACTGCGGCCACTCGGCTCGCCGACCCAATCACTAAGACACTATTTCCACTGACTCGACTCGCCGAAGCTGCCACCTGGGTCATTGGTTGTTTCCTCTATACAGGAGCCCGCCGACGATTCGACTGGATGCCTACTCTGAAGCCACATACTCCGACTGCTGGCAGCCACCCACGCCTAATCGACGACGGCCTCGGGGACTACTGATGGGGATATGCCTACCGGGGTATACCTAGCAGGACGTTTCCGGCTGGCCCAAGACCTGGCGAGTGGGCCTGCAGAACGGAGAGTGGATCAAAGCCCAGCCAGGAGTCGAGCAACTGGAAGCTGAAGGCCCAGGCGAGTAGATAGGCCCAGGCGGACTAGGTTAAACGACTCAAACTGTAGAATCAATCGGTTGAGATATGTAAACCCTAGGGAGGTGAGCCTATATAAACCACTCAATAGGGTGAGTAGAGACATTCCCTCATACACCAAGCGACTCGCCAGCCAGCCTTGAGCTCACCCATTGTAACACCTCCATAATACAATATAGCAGAGTAGGTCTTTACCCTCCGGGGCCGAACCGGTAAAACCACTGTCTTTGCCCTCATCTCGCACCGCAGATGGCTGGCCGCCCTTGCCCCTCGTTCTACTACTCGCTGCCGATTGCAGCATCTGCCGTGACAATTCCCACGACATTTAGTGAATGGGCCACGAAAGTGGAGCCCACGTTCACTCCCTATATATAGTGGAGCATAGTAACCTAGAAGGGTTAATCGTTGATCGTTTAGGTCATTCCATGTGTTGGGAACCCTAGCTCCACAGTAGTCCTTCTGTCGTTTCAAACCTATCAGTTCGCCGCCGGTGCTCCTCCTTGTACGTGTGGATACCAGCAGAGGTGTTGTACGATCAGCACCAGGACGATCGGATCATGATGACTGCACTGCATCAACTGACACGCTTCATCAGTAATCCGCAACTCCGTGTTTAGTGGTAAACCTCGTGGCCTTCGACCTCAGCTAGATCTTGGGATCACCACGTTAGAGTAAAAAGGTTTTGTTTTATCTCTACGTGCCACAACAGTGGTATCAGAGCGATAACGTCTAGTTTTATGCTCGAGATCTCGCATATGTGATATGCGGTTGGGTGTAGATGAGATCTATGTGCTGTTTGGTGGTCGATCTATGAAATATATTGGTTTTGTACGAGGTTGATTGGATCAACTGTACTCGGGGAATGGTAGATATGATTTCCGTGATCATACTGCTGAGGTCGTGGAACGACATACCCCTACCGGTCGGCTTCCGCCATCGGGACCGCCGACTTTGCCCTGCTGTAGCGCCTTAGATGTTGTTGCGAGTTTCACAACGCCAGTAGATATCATATCTATGCATAACTTGTTTTTTGTGGAAGTTGTGAATGGTATGGTTCATGTACATGTGATCTATGTGTGTAATCCATACGTGATATGCGAATCACGGTTTTTGTCAGCCGGCTGGAGCCTAGGTGCTGTTATATTATTGTATAATGACTTGCGTGTCGGATTCTCCTTGTAATTTACTTTACTAAGCTAGGCGATGTACATGTCGGCGACATGGAGTAAGACGACAAGTGGCAAGAGTAGGCACGAGTCGGATTACATGCTTTGTGGAGATGGAGATCGCCATGAAGAGAGCCATACCATTTCACATTATAATTGCTTTATTTTGTGTTATTGTTATGTCTCTGTTTTACCTCTATTAGATAGTCGGTAAAATTTAATCCCTCAAAGAAGGTCTAGTCGGTTTTCCCGCCAGTGTTTGCACCATCACAAGTCGGACATTTTTGGTAGTGGGCTCATAAAATTGAGGTGCTGCCAATTCTTTCCGACTAGGTGGGTTCGATTCGGACTCTTACTGCAGAAATACTCGGTAAACTAGACGGGTCTATCAAAACGGTTGTGGGGCTCGGGGAAAAGTCGGATGGGAGACGGGGCATGTGATGCCACCCGTCCAACAGGAGTCGTATGAGATACGATTGACAAGGAGTTGTATACCTAGATCACTTGGCGGCTAGCGGTGATGCCAAAGCTCACTAGCCGACTTGCTTATTTAGGATCCTGAATCACTAAGTAACCATCAGAGGGGTGTTGGTTCTAGTGGGAGCATAAAATATTAAAGTGTTTAATATGCTTGCTATTTTATGAATACATGTCTTAAGTATTTTGCATATTTTCTGTTGTAGATCATGGCACCAAGTAGTAGTCACTCTCAGATATCTGGTTTTGCATTGAGAACCATTCTTGAGAAAGATAAACTGAACGACACTAATTTTACCAACTGGTATCGAAATCTGAGAATTGTTCTCAAACAAGAAAAGAAGGACCATGTCCTAGACAACCCACTTCCAGATGAGCCGAATGAGAATGCGACTATCCCTGCCACCAATGCCTACCGTCGGGCTAAGGATGAGTCCATGAATATTAGCTGTCTTATGCTTGCTCACATGGAACCGGACTTGCAAAAGGAGTTCGAGCATGTTGAGGCCTACGATATGATCGAAAGCCTCAAAAGTATGTTCCAGTCTCAGGCGAAGACTGAGAGGTATCAAGTCTCTCAGGCTTTGCTGAGTTGCAAGCTTAAGGATGGTGATCCACTAAGTCCGCATGTGATTAAAATGGTTGGTTATGTGCAGTCACTGGAGAGGCTTAGCTACCCCATTAGCGAAGAGTTTGCTACAGATATAATTCTGAACTCTCTGCCTAGTGCATATGGGCAGTTCATTTCGAACTACCACATGCATGGTATGGATAAGAAGCTCACTGAATTGCATGGGAATTATGTCAAGTGCTTTCGCTTCAAATAGCTGAGTACTCTTCTCTGGTGTTGTAAGTTTTGTGTGGGTGAACCTGTGCTAATGTACCGACCGTACTTGGACTAATACATACTTGTGATTAAAACCCCTGCAAACATCCATAACTACAGGAAAGTAATTAAGATATAAATCTAACCACAGCCTTAAACTCTGAGATCCTACGCTCCCTTGTGCAAAGGTGTCCTAACGGGGGTTCAGGTTTCTGTCACTCCAGCAACCCCACAATTAGTAGCCAAATACACAATGCATCCCCCTAGGCCCATAAATGGTGAAGTGTCATGTAGTGGACGTTCACATGACGCCACTAGAAGAATAGCACCACAACTGAAATACTGAACCATTGAATAATAACTCATCACAGATTCACTACTAACAACACGACTTCTCTCATGTCCTCAAGAACTAAACGAACTACTCACAAGACATCATATGGATCAAGATTAAAGATGCTATGGTAATGGATAACAATCTGAACATAAACAATAATCCAATGGTTCCACTCACAAGCATCAACTACAATAGTAATCAACACTGAGAAAGTTTCCCCTAATGAACTAAAGCAATATCCAACACAATTGTTATAGCATGACAGAGTGGTGATGATGGTGCTGGTGGTGCTGGTGGAGATGATCGTGTGGATGATGATGATGATCTCGATGAAGCCTAGCTTGATGATGGTGTTGATGGCGACGGTCTCCCCTCTCCTGGAAGGAATTCCCCCAGCAGAAATCTGTCTGTCAGAGAGATATTTCTCTCTCGGTGTTTTCCGCCCCCAGAGGCGGCAGAAATCTATCTATGGTCGCTCCCCTAGGCTTAGGGTTCTGTAGGGAAGATATAGGCGAAGGGGCAGAGTCGGAGGCCGGGCAGGTGGGCCACACCTTCCCTAGGCACGGGGTCAGGTGGGCCCGCTCCTAGGGGGGTGTGGGACCCCTAAGGACCTTCTTCATCCCTCCTTCTGGCTCCCTCATTCTTCTTGAGAAATAATATGTTTCCATATTTTTCTGGTATTTTTCTGATCTTTGCGAAATTTCACTGATACGCCTTATTTTCCATCAGAATACAAACTCCGACAGTCCATCCTCCAAGAATCATCCAACATGCATAAACAGATGAAAAAGCCATAAGTAATACCTCATAATAAGACAAATATCAACTAATAGAGGTAAATTATGATATAGAATGGTGATGCAAATTGGGCGTATCAACTCTCTAAAGCTCATTCAACTAACGAGTTAGCTCGACTCGACTCATTTACAGAATGAGCTCATATTTGAAACTCGGCTCGACTCGGTAAACTCACGAGTAGCTCGCAAGCAGCTCGTTTAGATTGTTATAAGTTATGAATATGAGCACATATAAGGAAAAACTAGTAATTATTCTACTAATTTGAAACTAGAATAACAATAGTACTTTCATAATAACACGAAGGAAGATCAATAAAAAATATAGTAGCTCTACACCATTATAGGTTCAAGGAACATTCATAGTATGGCACTTATCTATAAAAAATTTCAAAGTCTATATTTGAACGAGTTTAACGAGATAAATGAGTAGCTCGTGAGTAGCTCATTTAGCTTGGGTGAACAAACAAGCTCAAATCAAAAACTTGGCTCGACTCGTTAGACACCGAGTTCGAGCCGAGTCGAGCCGTGTCACGAGTTACTCATTTAGCTCGCGAGTTTCGATTTATAATTCCAGCCCTAGCCAGCTGGAGCCTAGGTGCTATCAGTTTATTGTACAACAACCTGTGTGTCGGATTCTCTATGTAATTTACTTTACTAAGCTAGTGTAGCTGTGTGGATAACCCGGATGGCATGGAAGTCAATGTACATGTCGGTGACATGGAGTAAGACGACAAGTGACAAGAGTTGGCATGAGTCGAATTACAGGCTTTGTGGAGATGGAGATCGCCATGAAGAGAGCCATACCATTTCACATTATAAATGCTTTATTTTGTGTTATTGATATGTATCTGTTTTACCTCTATTAGATATTCGGTAAAATATAATCCCTCAAAGAAGGTCTAGTCGGTTTTCCCGCCAGTGTTTGCACCATCACAAGTCGAACATTTTTGGTAGTGGGCTCATAAAATTGAGGTGCTGCCAATTCTTTTTGACTAGGTGGGTACGAGTCAGACTCTTACTGCGGAAACACTCGGTAAGCTAGACGGGTCTATCACAACGGTTGCGGGACTCAGGGAGAAGTCGTACGGGAGCCATGGCATGTGATGCCACCCGACCAACATGAGTCATATGAGATACGTTTGACTAGGAGTTGTCTACCTAGATCACTTGACGGTTAGGGGTGATGCTAAATCTCACTAGCCGACTTGCTTAGTTAGGATCATGGATCACCAAGCAACCATCATAGGGGTGTTGGTTCTAGTGGGAGAATAAATATTAAAGTGTTTAATATGCTTGCTCTTTTATGAATACATGTCTTAAGTGTTTTGCATATTTTCTGTTGTAGATCATGGCACCAAATAATAGTCACCCTCAGATATCCAGTTTTTCTTTGAGAACCATTCTTGAGAAAGATAAACTAAATGACACTAATTTTACCAATTGGTATCCAAAGAAGGACCATGTCCTAGAGAACCCACTTCCAGATGAGCCGGATGAGAATGCGAGTGTCACTGCTACCAATGCCTACTGTCGGACAAAGGATGAGTCCATGGATATTAGTTGTCTTATGCTTGCTCACATGGAACCGGACTTGCAATAGCAGTTCGAGAATGTTGAGGCCTACGATATGATCGAAATCCTCAAAAGTATGTTCTAGGCTCAGGCAAAGACTGAGAGGTATCAAGTCTCTCAGGATTTAGTGAGTTGCAAGCTTAAGGATAGTGATCCACTGAGTCCGCATATGATCAAAATGGTTGGTTACATGCATTATCTGGAAAGGCTTGGCTACCCCATTAGCAAAGAGTTTGCTACAGATATAATTCTGAACTCTCTTCCTAGTGCGTATGGTCAGTTCATATCGAACTACCACATGCATGGTATGGATGAGAAGCTCACTAAATTGCATTGGATTCTCAAGCAAACAGAGGCGGATCTCAAGAAGGGCGCTAGTTAAGTGTTGATGGTGCAGAATAAGGCTAAGTTCAAGAAGAGTTATTGGAGTAAGAAGAAGGCTAAGTCAGGAGGAAAACAGGCTCAGGACCCAGTCCCAAGCGCTTCCTCAGGGACTAAGCCATCTCCTTCAGCCGGATCCACTTGCTTCTACTGCAAGGCGGATGGCCACTGGAAGAGGAACTGCAGCAAGTATTTGGCCGACAAAGCCAAGAGTGGAGGTATGACTTCTGACTCAGGTACACTTGTTTGCAATGTTATAGACATATATCTTGCTGATGCACCTAATAGTTCTAGGGTATATGATACCAGATCAGTTATTCACATCTGCAACTCGTTGCAGGGACTGGAAAGAACTAGGAGCGTAGCAAGAGGCGAGGTTGATATTCGAGTCAGCAACAAAGCAAGAGTTGCTGCGTTGGAAGTCGGCACAATGTAGCTTCATTTACCTTTCGGATTCATTATGGAACTGAATAATTGTTATTATGTTCCAGTGCTCAGTCGAAACATTATTTCTGCTTCATGTTTGATGAGGCAAGGCTATGAGTAGAATATCAATAATAATGGTTGTTCTTTGTATTTGAATGATATGTTTCATGGATTTTCACCCATCCAGGACGGGTTATTTATTTTTAATCTTGATGGTGAGTCGGTTTATAACATAAATGTTAAAAGGTTGAAACCAAATGATCTGAATATGACTTAATTTTGGCACTGTCGGCTTGGTCATATAAGTTGGAAACACATGAAGAAGCTCCATGATGATGGACTCCTAACTTCGTTCGACTTGGAGTCGTTCGAGACATGCGAATATTGCCTACTCTGCAAAATGACCAAGACACCTTTTGCAAAGAGTTGCGAAAGGGCGTCCGAAACAGCGGTGTTCACAGTAAACAGAGTACCATCAAAGTCGGTAGAGAAGACACCGCATGAGATGTGGACAGGCAAAAAGCCGAGTTTGTCTTTTCTTAAGATTTGGTGTTGTGAAGCATTTGTCAAGCGACTTCAGTCGGACAAGCTTACGACCAAGTCGGATAAGTGTATTTTCGTGGGGTATCAGAGGGAAACCTTGGGTTACTACTTCTACAACCGAGAAGAGGGAAAAGTGTTTGTCGCTCGGAACGGTGACTTCCTTGAGAAAGAGTTTCTCAGTCGGGGAGTAAGTGGGAGCATGGTGCAGCTCGAAGAAATTCGAGAGGAACCGGCTAGTAGCGAGTCGGCAAAAACCTTGGAGGTTGAGCCAGTCGTGGTAGCTGAGCCAGCAGAATCACCTGTACTACGAAGATCGGCGAGATTACAAAGTGTTCGTGATGTGCTACTGTTAGACAGTGATGAGCTGGCAAATTATTCGGAAGCGATGGTAGGATCTGATTCCGAGTCATGGATTAGAGCCATGAGATCCGAGTTAAAGTCCATGGATGAAAATCAAGTTTGGAACTTGGTTGATCTGCCAGACGGTGCAAGACCCGTCGTGTGCAAATGGGTCTTTAAGAAGAAAACTGATATGGATGGAAATATTTCCGTCTATAAAGCACTTGTTGTCGCGAAGGGGTTCTGAAAAGTTCAAGGAGTTGATTACAATGAGACTTTCTCGCCCGTAGCGATGCTTAAATCAGTTCGGATCATGTTAGCTATAGCAGCCTATTTCAACTATGAGATATGGCAGATGGATGTCAAAACGTCTTTCCTTAATGGAAATTTAATCGAGGACGTGTATATGATACAGCCTGAGGGTTTTTTCGACCTGGCTAATGCTGAAAAAGTGTGCAAACTTCAGAAATCCATTTATGGGTTGAAGAAAGCATCACGGAGTTGGAATATTCGCTTTGATAAGGTAGTCAAATCGTTTGGCTTCATCAAGAGTGATCATGATTCTTGTTTATACAAGAAGTTTAGTGGGATCAAAGTAAACTTCCTAATCTTATATGTGGATGACATATTATTGATTGGAAATGATGTCCAGATGTTGCAAGAAACCAAGGAATCATTGGAAAGGATTTTCTCAATGAAATACTTGGGTGAGGCAACATATATTCTCGGAATCCGGATCTATAGAGATAGATCAAGGAGGCTCGTTGGATTGAGTCAGAGTACATATTTGGACAAAGTGTTGAAGAAGTTCAACATGGAATCGTCTAAGAAGGGGTCTTACCGATGTCCCATGGTGTAAAACTTAGAAATACTCAATGTCCTTCGACAACTGATGAGCGAAGTCGGATGAGTGCGATTCTATATGCTTCTGCAGTCGGATCCATCATGTATGCCATGATTTGTACTAGGCCAGATGTTTCATATGCTATAAGTGTTGTGAGCAGCTACCAGGCTGATCCTATAGGAATCCACTGGACAGTGGCTAAAAATATCCTAAAGTACTTGAGAAGGACTAAGGATATGTTTTTGGTTTATGGTGGTGAAGATGAACTCAGTGCAAAGGGTTACACGGATGCGAGTTATCTTACTGACTCTGATGATTCTCGTTCGCAATCCGGATACGTGTTTATTATAAATGGAGGTGCTGTGAGCTGGAAGAGTTCCAAGCAAGAGACTGTGTCTGCATCTACAACAGAGGCTGAGTATATTGCTGCCTCAGAGGTAGCAAAGGAAGTTGTTTGGATGAGGAATTTCCTCATGGATATTGGTGTGGTTCAGGGCTCGTCCAATCCATTAGACGTGTATTGTGACAATAATGGTGCTATTGCACAAGCCAAGGAACCTAGACAACACCAGAAGAACAAGCACATACTCATGTGGTACCACCTGATTCGTGGATCAGGGTGATATCAAGTTATGCAAGGGACACACGGATGCAAATATTGCGTATCCGTTGACAAAGCCATTACCACAACCAAAGCATGAGGCGCACCTGAGAGCCATGGGCATTAGATGCTTAGACATGTGATGTCGGAAGATTGACTCTAGTGCAAGTGGGAGACTATTGGGATTATGCCCTAGAGGCAATCATGTATGATGACATTTCCCATTGTATTCATAAAGTTATTAAGTTGTCCTTGTATAAACATATGGTGTGTATCATTGAATATGTGATTCGGTTGTGGAACTATACATTTATGATGACACCCCCTGATTTCTCAACATTGCGTCCCAGAAAAAAAAGCATAATTACCCGCAATGCCACTAGGAAGTGAAAATGGCCAGTTCTTTTTTCCTTTTCTCCCCCGAACCATCTCTTCCTCCACTTCCGAACAGGTTTTCCCCAACCAGGAGGTGGTGGTCACGTTAGGGTTCCTCCGCCGCCGCCTTACTCCGGCGGCCTTGTCGGCGGTCTCCGGCAGCGCCGCGACCAGGAATCGCCCCCACGCAGCCGTCTGCTACTTTTCCCCTCGTCAATTGCCGCAGACGTTGTAGATCGGGGCGTCCCCATCACCAATCACGTCGCCTCGTTCGTACGTGTCTGTCCGTCGCGTGCCGCCGGTAGGACGGCAACCAGCGGCCGGTTGGAAGGCCTGCAGGTATGCGCCCCCTCCCCCTCTATTCCCTCCTGTCCTCCTTCCATCTCCCTCCTATCCCTCCTTCCATCTCCCTCCTGTCCCTGTTAATTTTGTTTGTTGGTGTTCATGTTGTCTGTGAAAACGATAGCTGCTTGTGTAGGATATATAGAGAAAACAATAGCTGCTTGTTAATTGTTTAGGGAAGTTTAGCTGAAATAAAATTGTTGCCTGTTAATTATTTTTACATCTTTAAGCATATCTTTTGTGAGAACAAATGTTCTATCAGCTGAAATATCTTTTGTGCGATTGAAGTATGGGTGAGAAGGCAGTATGGGATAAACAAAGTGTGAAGCATTTCTGTGAAATTTCTAGAGATGAGGTTCTTGCTGGGCATAGGCCTTTAGGTCATTTGAATAAAGTGGGCTGGAAGAACCTTGAAGAAAAGTTTGCAGTAAAAACTGGGAAAAAGTGGGAGCATTTGCAACTAAAGAATAAGTGGGACAATCTGAAAAGAAGTTATACATGTTTTATGGAGTTGAAACATGATGCTACTGGACTTGGATGGGATGATGCAAGGAAAACCGTTGACTGCGATGATGCATGGTGGAAAGAACATCTTGCTGTAAGCACTATATGATATATATTATTCATTTATTTTGTTTTGTTGACTTGTTGGAAATATCTAATATTGAACATTGCATTTCAGAGGTGCCACGATCCATCCAACGGAAGGAAATGCAAGCATGTGCAGTTTAAAAATCATGGACCAGATAACTTGGAGGCCCTGGAGATCATGTTTGATAGTGCCCATGTCAACGGGTCAACTACTTCCATCCCTGGAGTCTTGTCTGATAGCTCTGATGATGATGTAGCGGTCGTAGATGAGAAAGTTGATGACATTGGAGAAGTGAAGTTCGCTGCTTTGAAGAAGAAAAATGACAAGAAGCGCAAGGCAGCCAACAATATTATTGAAGAGAAGGAAGAGAAAAGCCCATTTTTATGGGTGTTCAAGGGTACTTGTGGCAAGATAGAGTGTGTGGTAGAAAAGATAGCATCAAGTGTTGAAGCTTCATCAGCTCCTCCTCAAAACAGCCATGTTCCAAGCATGGCCGAGGCCTTGAAGATGGTAAAAGATTGTGGGGTAGAGGAAGGAACTGATATCATGCATACAGCCACATTTCTTATCATGAAGCCTGAATTTCGGGAAGTTTTCAGCTTGCTTGAAACAGATAAAGGAAGGCTTCATTTGCTAAAGAAGGAACATGAGAAAGAGATGAGGAAGCTTATGTAGAACGTTCATGTTGTCAAGTAGCTTTATTTGTCCGGTTATGTTTGAAATATTTGGACCTATATTTGCTTATGTTTGGAACAACCTTTGCTTATGTATGGAATAATATGTACTCGACTCTATTTGACCTCATATTACTGTCATGTTCCTGTCGTAAAGTGCTGCCATATATTCTTGTCTTTGTTGATCTTATATTACTGTCATGTTCACTAATAAAGTTGCTGCCATTTTTTCTTGTCTTTGTTGATCTTACCTTAGTGGCATGTTTACAAATAAGTTGCTGCCATTTTTTCTTGTCTTTGTTGATCTTATCTTACTGTCATGTTTACAAATAAGTTGCTGCCATTTTTTCTTGTTTTTGTTGATCTTATATTATTGTCATGTTCACTAATAAGCTGTTGCCTTTTTTTTATCTCGTGGCTATTTTGTGTAGATGGATACACACATGGAAGATGTGGCCAAAAAGGCGCAGGATGGATTACTACTACTAGCAGAGTTGTCCAAAGAGGCTGCCACCCTTGGTCACTTAGGTAATCTCTACAATGAGAGGTATTATGATAAAGGTTCTTATAGAGATGCTCAACAAACAGGAATTCAGTGGGTCACAGAGTGTTTGGGTCGTCCTAGATACTTTTATAAGATGTTTAGGATGACTCCAAAGGTTTTCATGGCACTACATGATATGCTTGTCTCTAACTACGGTTTGAGGTCAACAAGTAATGTTTCTTCAGTTGAGTCGCTTGCCATGTTTTTATGGATTGTTGGAGGCCCTCAAGCATTTGCGCAAGCTGAAAATCGTTTTGTTAGGTCATTGTGGACAGTTCATATGAAGTTTAAGGAAGTGTTGTTGTGTTTGCGGAAATTAGCAAAAGATAATATCAAACCGAGAGATCCTACTTTTAGTACCGAGCATGCAAAGGTTAAAGATGCTCGTTTCTGGCCCCATTTTAAAGGTGCTATTGGTGCCATAGATGGGTCACATGTCCCAGTTTCGGTGCCTACTGATGAGGTGGTTAACCACACATGTCGCCATGGTTATACATCTCAAAATGTTCTTGCTATATGTGACTTCGACATGAGGTTTACTTTTGTTGTTGCTGGTTGGCCGGGCTCTGCTCATGACACCCGAGTCCTCAATCACGCCTTAACCAAATTTGCAGATCAGTTTCTAGTGCCTCCTAAAGGTTTGAAATGTGCATACCCTTTCTATTATTTTTGGTGGCATAGTATTTATATTATTTGTTGTGCTAACTTGTGTTATTCTTTTTAGACAAATTCTACCTTGTGGATTCTGGTTATCCTAACCGAATTGGATATCTTGCTCCTTTCAAGGGATCGACATACCATCTACCGGAATTTCGTCTTCGTCGTCAACGTGCACCTCAAGGGAAGTATGATATATTCAATTTTTTGCATTCGTCCCTTCGGAATGTTATTGAGCGTGCATTTGGGGTATTGAAGCAAAAGTGGCGTATATTGAAGGCTATGCCAAGTTTCTCACCTCGTAGACAAAAGCATATCATCATTGCTTGCATGGCACTGCATAATTTCATTCGTGATAGCAAATTGAGGGATGAAGAATTTGATAAATGTGATGAAGACGAAGAATACATGCCTGAAGCGGCACAAACAACGACACAATCACAAGAGGAAGATGTTCCAGAGGAGGAGAATGAGCTCACCATGAATACCATTCGTGATAGGATAGCGAATGCTTTGTTTCTTGCGAGAGCGACCTAGGATACGTATGTCGATGGCGGACATGATGGAGTGAACCATATGTCTTTTGTATATTTCGTTGGTCTAACCTAGGATAGTTATGTCGATGGCGAACATCATGGAGTGAACCATGTCTTTTGTATAATCCGTGGGTCTTTTGCAGTACTCTCGTGAACCACTTTGTAAGCTATATATGTATAAAATATATGAAATGAAAAAGTCTTTTCCAAATGGTTATTGGTATGTCAACCCATATACAAATTATTGTTTTAGTACATAAATTATCTCTCGGGGCCTTACAAACATTTTCTGCAGAATCCACAGTCGACAGTTACCACGACCAAACAACTTCTAGCTTTCCCACAGTTATCAGCTCACAGCTGCTTTTCCACAGCAGATTTTCAGGAATCTATAGCTCAACCAAACATAGCCTAAGAGGTTAATTCTAAAATAACACATGCTTTTCTGTTTGGATAAGATGAACGGAATCTTTGGATGTTTTATGATGCTCACCACAGAGTTGATGATTTGTGATGGTTGTTGGTTGATCTGTAGCTTGATCTTGATGATTATGTTGCTGGCCTGATCCTGTCCTTCACCTCCTGGTGATGTTCATGTTTCCCCTCGGTCTTGTGCTTGGCCTTGATCAGCCCTGCTCCTCCTAGCTCCTGTGAGCTTGACCTTGCTATCCACCTAATTCTCCCCCTCCTTATGTCACCATATTGTCATGCTTGGATTGATCTGGTGTGAGGTTTTTGGCTGGTGGTTTGCTTAGCTTTGGTAAGCTGAGTGTTCTTGATGTGGTGTTGAAAATGCAGAGATGCGCTAGTGGCTTCCCATGGCTATGCTTGGTCCTTTTACTTGGGTGAGCTGTTGTGGTTGTGTCGACAACACACCCCATGCAGTTTGGTGATTGAGCTGCATGTGTGTCTGTTGCATGGTTGCGGATGAGATCAGTGAGGTGTTTTACCCTTTGATCTTTTTACTGTTATCCTGCTTGGTGAAACTTTCCCCTAAAAGATTTACTCAATGATGTAAACTTGAGCAGTGCAACTCACTGCTCTCTACTGAGAGTAAAATTAATAATTTAACTTTTATTTTCCTTTTATTTTTGTTCTTTACTTTGCAGGTACAAGATATGAAGATTCAAGATTAGTATAGGTTTACTTTTAGACAAATAAATTCCTTTGTAATTTTTATTTCATTCTTTTGTAAGAAATGTGTAATAGTTTATTAATATATATATTTCTCTTTTTGTAATTTCCTTTCTGTAAAGATTCTTTATTGTCTCAGTGAGTTACTCTTTGTAACTTATTCATGGAATAAAGATAAGGAATAAAATATTCATTTCTTAATTGGATTTCTTTATTTAGAGTTTCTATTACTATTTATTATTTCTTGATTAAATAATATTACTAAATCATTTTAGAATGCATTTAAAATATCATTTCCTAACTTTAAAATATAAACTCAAATTTCAAATTTGAATTCAAATTATTTTCCCCCAAAACACACTAATTCATAAAGTTCATGTCAAAATTAATAACGATCACTCCCCAGAGCTATTCCTATACTTAGAGAGTGAAAGAAACTCTGATCACTTTATATTTTTATTTGGCGAAAAATTTACCCACATTTTACAGATGAATGCATGCATGTGCACAAATCCCTAAATCTACCCTTCGTTGGTTACTAAATGCCAGGATGTTACACAAGCTCACACATCCTGTCACCTATAGCAGCAAAATACTCAAGATACAATCTACCAATCACAAATCTAATTGGACAAGCGGAGGAGGCACATACCAAGGAGCAATCCCTCCAAAAATCAGCAACAAGGATGGGCTGAGCAAGGAGATCAAAAATCGGGAGCAAGAACAGCAGGAACTCGAGCTTGAGAAAAATTTCCGGTGTTTTTTGGGAGAGAGAAAGAAGATGGCTGGGAGGAGGCATCTTGAAAAGCCACACCCTAGCCAGCGGCTGGTCGCGCCACCCAGGGGTGTGCTGACCTGGGGTGGCCCCCTGGGTCACTCCAGGTGTCCCCCTGTCCCTTTTTTCGAGGAAAAAATTATTTTGAATTTTTTGGGATTTTTCGGGAAACTTTATTTTTGGTGAAAATTGATTTTCTCAGAAAAGATTTTTTAAAAGAATCAAAAGCAAACCAAAACCAAAACTATAGAAGTTCTAAGACACTCTAACAAGCAAACAACTAGCAAAACAAAAGCTAACAAAAGAAAAGGCAAAGACTGGGAAGGAGAAAAGTATAAGTGAGCAAGAATAACCACGGTGAAAGCATTGTTTTGTTAATTAAAATCCTTTTGTTAACAAGGTTGATCAAGTCTTGTTACCAAAACAATCCTATATGAAACAAAACTTTGCATTCCACAGAGTGATTATGTTGCCTCAAACCTGATAGCAATGCTCCCAATCATAATAGTTTCAAAATTTTCTTGTGGAATGGGACAATATATTTCTCCAACCTTGATGCTCTCAATATTTTCAATGGAATTCAGGCAATAGCTCTTAGCAACCTTCTTGGGGAAATAAACATTATGCTCTTTGTCATTAATATTAAATGTTACTTTTCCTTGATAGCACCTACAGTATTAAGAAAAGGTCTCCCAAGAATAATAGACATATTAGTAGCTTCAGGCATTTCAAGCACAAAAAAATCAGTTAAAACCAAGCAATTATGAGCCACCTAAACAGGAACATCCTCACATATACCAACAGGAATAGTAGTTGACTTATCAGCAATTTTCAAAGATATATCAGTTGGTATCAACTTTTCTAGCTGGAGTCTCTTGTAGAGAGAGAAAGGCATAACACTAACTCCAGCTCCCAAATCACATAAAGCAGTTCTAACATAATTGTTCTTAATAGAGCAAGGAATAGTTGGTATACCTGGATCACCAAGTTTCTTTGGAACCTTACCAATGAAGGAATAATTAGCAAGCTGAGTAGAAATTTCTTCATTAGGAATCTTCCTTTTATTAGAGACAATATCCTTCATATACTTTGAATAAGGAGGAAATTTAATATCATTAGTCAAAGGAATTTGCAAAAATAAAGGTTTCATCCACTCACAAAACTTGCTGTAGCGTTCTTCCTCCTTTTACTTGTGTTTCTTACCTGGAAAAGGCATAGGTTTCTGCACCCAAGGTTCTCTCTCACTACCATGTGTCTTAGCAATAAAATCTTCCTTAGTGTACCTAATGTTCTTAGTGTGCTTCTCAGGTTCTTCCTCAACTTCCTCCTTATCAGGAGCATCATTTTTATCATTACCACTCTTAGTTTCAGCATTAGAGACAGATATACTATTAGGATCTGCAGCAGGTTCAAGTGGTTCCTCAACTATTTTATGTTTATTTTTCTTTCTCTTACGAGGACTACCACTACTTTAACCTTGTTGAGAATCATGTTCAATTCTTTTAGGGTGTCCTTCAGGATATAAAGGATCTTGAGTAGCTATACCACTCCTAGTTCTAATTCCATAAGTATGTTTCTCTCCCGAGGCATTAACTAGCATATATTTTTGTACCTTATCAAGTTGATCAAGTTGGGTTAGAACCATTTGAAAGTGTTTACAAAGAATTTTAATACCATTAAAAGTTCTTTTCACAATATATTTCAACTCATTAATAGCTCTAGAGTTTTCCAATAAATGATTCTGAACTTGTTTATTAGAATTACCTTGTTTAACAATAAATGTGTCAAGTTCCTCTAGACATTGATCAGGAGGGTTACCATAGGGAATATCACCTTCATCAAAGTGGAGAGAGTGTACCTCAATAGTAGATGAGTGGGGAATTGGCTCACACAATTCTTCTATAGGAGGTACATTCTTCACATCGTTAGGTCTAATACCATTCTCCTTTAGACATTTCTTAGCTTCCTTCATCACTTCATTATTTAATGCAATTACTCCCCTCTTCTTTGGTGTTGGTGTTGGAACTGGTTCAGGCACAACTGGTTTAAGAGTAATAGGCTCAGGTGTATTTAGCTTAGTTGAAGTCCAATGATCATAATTCTTGCTTATTTTAGCCATTAATTCTTCAGCATCTGTAGGAGTTCTTTTCCTGAAAACACAATCAGCAAAGCTATCTAGGTATGTCCTAGAATCATCAGTTAGTCCATTATAATAAATATCAAGAAGCTCATTTTTAGGTAATGGACATCCAGGATGTGCATGAATCAAGGCACAGAACCTTGTCCATGACTCAGGCAATTTCTCTTCTTCTCCCTGTTTAAAATCAAAAAGTCTCTACAAAGCAGCATGTCTGGCACTAGGAGGAAAATATTTCTAGAAGAAAGAACCAATCAAGAAATCAGGGCTATCAATGGAACTAGGAGGTAATCTATTAAACCAAGCCCTAGCTTCTCCTTTTAGCGAAAAAGGGAATATCTTAGTAATAAAGTACTTGCGCATCTTAAAATCATCAGAGAACAAAGAACTCATTGTAGAAAGCTCATTCATATGAGCCACAATACTCTCATTTTCAGTCCCACAAAAAGGTTCTTTATCAACAATATCCAAATAGGATAAATCAAGAGAGAAATCATAATCTTTATCTTTAATATCTATGGGAGAGGTGGCAAACTTAGGATCAGGGGACAGTTTAGGAATAATGGTACGTCTTGCAAGGAGACTCTTAATAGCACTAGCACTATGTGTGTTTCGGCACTCTTCAACAAATTCATCAGTAAACTCAATGTAATCATCATTAATATTATATCTCTCTAGACTCAGGTGAGCTAACAGGTGTAACAGTGTCTTCACTAGGAGTTTCAGTATTTCCTAGACTAGCCATAGTAGCATCTAGGAAAGGAGCTAATGAACCACTCGCATCAAGCATAGTAGAAGTAACATCATGAGTATCAAAAGCAGTTTCAGATTCAGCAGTAGTAGCAGTGTGTGTAGCATGAGTATGTGGTGGTGGTGTGACAAGCTTACTTATAAAAAACGGTGAATCAAGAGCAGACGGTGAATCAAGAGCAGCAGAGGCGTTTAAGACTGTACCTCTTCTTGTAGTGGATGGTAAAATAGGAAACTTTCCATCACGAGACTTACCCATGATGAAAGGAGTAGAAGTGAACAATAGTAGATCCAAGTGAACTTACAAATAAAGCTATGCTCCCCGGCAACGGCGCCAGAAAATAGTTTTGATGACCCACAAGTATAGGGGATCGCAACAGTTTTTGAGGGTAGTATTACCCAATTTATTGATTCGACACAAGGGAGCCAAAGAATACTTGCAAGCCTTAACAACTTAGTTGTCAATTCAGCTGCACCTGGAAATAGTTCTTGCTCATAGAAGTTTATCAGTAGCAACAGCTTGTAGTAGCAACATCAGCAGTAAAACACGAGCAATAGTAACAGTAGCAGCAAACAATAGGATATGAGTGCGATAGGCATATGGATGGATGGACGGGCGTTGCATGGACAAGTCTAAACATGTAACTTCAAGATCTAGGGCAATTGCAGATAAATAAGAATAAGCATCCAAGTAATAAAGAATCATAGGCATGTGCTCCATATATAGTCATGCGTGCTCGCAATGAGAACTTGCACAACATCTTTTGTCCTGCCAGCCCGTGGTAGCGGGGCCTCAAGGGAATTACTGGCAATTAAGGTGCTCCTTTTAATACAACAACAGTTATCAAGCTAGTTTGCAAATGGCCCCATTTGAATTCATGTATGGAAGGAAGTGTCGCACCCCTTTGAACTGGTCGGAAGTAGGAGAGCATCAGATTTTCGGACCCGACCTCCTACGAGAAGCAGAAGAGAAAGTTCACAAGATTCATGAGCACCTCAAGACAGCTCAGTCAAGGCAGAAGAGTTACGCCGACAAGAGACGTCGAGACCTCGCCTTCAACATCCGAGATTTCGTGTATCTGAAAGTGTCGCCCTTGAAGGGAATGCAGCGTTTCCAGCTCAAGGGAAAGTTAGCCCCCAGATATATCGGCCCCTTCAAGATTCTGAACCGTCGAGGAGAAGTGTCATATCAATTGGAACTACCAGAAGAAATGTCAGCAGTGCACAATGTGTTCCATATCTCATTACTTCGTAAATTCCTTGAAGTTCCGTAGAAGACTGAAGTGTTCAAGAACATTGATCACCGGACCATAGAGATCAACGATGACTTGACCTATCCCGAAGTACCCATCCGTATTTTGGAAGAAGCTTTCAGAACTACCAGAACCCGAAGCATCAAGTTTCTCAAGATTCAGTGGAGCAACCACAAAGAAGAAGAAGCTACCTGGGAGCGCGAAGATCACATCAGGATGGAGTTTCCCGATTTCTTCAAATCCTAGGTAATCTTTTTCATCCTTTTTCAAATCTCGGGACGAGATTTTGTCTAAGGGGGGAAGGTTTGTAACATCCCAAAAATATTAAACTTGGATCATCAAATTCTAATCATCAAAATTAGGGTTAACAAAACTTTCCCAACTAAAAATATGAAAGCATTCATATGTGTGTGTATTAAAAATTTGGATTATTTTGAATTGCCATGGTTTTGTGTTTCTTTGCTTGTGAAATGATTCTTAGGTGAAATAAACATCATCTAAACAATCCCCAAACTTTTCCCAAAGACAAAAAACTCAAAATAAACAAATGAAGTGAATGGTCATTTTTGCCAAATTAACTCTCATGCCTACTTTGGCTATCCCTAGTTTTCAAAACTTAACAGAAACATTTGTGGTCAAGATGGGAATGGGTCGGCCCGGAACTGGACTTGGACATGGCCCCGTGGCCCTAGGGCTAATTTTGGAGGCCACGGGTCGACCCATTCCAAGAAAATCATGTGGCCTTGCTGGCCCATTGGGTACCATAGGGCCGACCCAAAATTAAGTGTCCTCTGCTTCTAGCTCTCGGCAGCAACGAGCTTGACCCTGTGTTCTAGATGTAGCTCTGGCGGTACGTACCAAGACAACATAATTGCTGCCGCTCGTTCAGGTTTGGTGACTTGCCCAGCTATGTGTGCCTCTATTATTGATAGTTTAAACACTGAAGAAAACAAGTACATCTTCAGACCTTGAGTTTGCTCTGCATCGATCGATTAAACACAGCTAAGCTACATTACGCCATTGTTTGCACTGTTGATCAAACTCAGCTCTACTAACTATCTAGAGCCCTAACCAAGATGGATCACTAAAAGAAGTTATGTGATGTATAAATAACAGTCCATGCGAGGGGAGCACGATGTCCAACGAGCTGGGAAGCGACCAGGATGACAGCGAGATGGGCCACGACTTGCAGGAAAGGACGACGAGCTGGATATGATGGCCGGGATGGCGGAGAGCTGGGCCACGACTTGCAAGATAGGACGACGAGCTGGGCCACGACTTGCAAGACAGGACGGCGAGCTGGATGATGGAAGGGACGGAGACGAGCTGGGACACGACTTGCAGGACATAACGGCGAGTTGGGTGATGGCCGGGACAGCAGCGAGCTGGGCCACGAGTTGCAGGACAGGACGGCGAGCTGGATGATGCCCAGGATAATGGCGATCTGGACGGCGATGAGAAAGCAGGAGACATCACCGGCGACGACAGAGATGGACGAGGACGGGGGCGGCGACAAGAGCACTAGGACGATAGAGATGGTTGATGGGTCGACCCCGTTGACCCAATGGGTAAGCCAAAGCCGGCTCTATTGGCCCAAAAAATATGCAAGGCCAACCCGTCTGCCCCAACGGCCTCGAAATTTTGGGCCAGGTCGGTGACCCAGCGGGTTGACCCGGCCCATTCCCATATTGAATTTGTGGATCTTTGCACCCCTTGTTAGTACTCATAATAAGGTACCAAGGCCCATTTGTGATCATCCAGAAACATTCAAATACTAAGTTTAAATGACAGTTTAAAATGAATCTATCTCATATGGGAAGATCCCACTATTTCAAAAACCACTCAAACAAGCTCAATTTTCAAAACCCAAGCACCCACAAAATCCTCAGCACATGCCTAGCACACCCACCAAAAATCTTTTAAAAATTCAAAAGTAAGTTTCTTGTGGCCATTTCATCAAACACCTTGCAGATTCAAATCAAACAAACAGCAAACACTATTTTGGGCAGTGATTTGGCCAACCTTGTCTCCTCTCTAGCTCACAGCAAACATCTAATAGATCATCTAGCTTAATTGTAAATCTCTAGCACCACTGTGAGCTTGCCTTGCCATCAATGGTGAGCAGGCCGAGCCTCACCATGTCACCCGAGTGCGGACAACAAGCTAGAAGAAGAACTAGCTGTGCCCACCTTGTCTAGCATGCTGCCCATGCCTCACCGCCCCCTCTCGACCAGCCCTAGCTCGAAGACAGAGGCAGGAACCGCCAGGAACGTCGTGCCCGCACCGCTGTTGACCATGCCGACGCGCACCACCGTGCATGCACCATTCCCACTCAACCCGACCACCTCGAGCCCTTGCCGCCCGCCAGCATGAACCCCACCGTCCTAGGAGACCACTAGACATGATCGTTCCCTCGCCCGTACCCCGTAGCCACCGCTCACCGTCGAATACGCCGCCTCTGCCGCGCAGAGCACCGCACATTCCCGACCAATTGACACCTCCCCTAAGCGCGCATTCAAGCTCTAGAGCATCGCCAGGAGACCGCGCGTCGATTGCCAACCTCAGCCATGCCGCTAGCCGCCCGTATCCATGTCGCCACCGTCGCCTGCCCATCGCTCTCGGTCTCTCCATCGAGCCTATAAAAGGAGGCCACCCCCATCCATTTGAAGCACACGATTCCACTCCCCTCACCTCACTGATCATTCCACCCTCTAGCCGGAGCACGAGGAGCAGCAGCTCGCCGGAATTGCACCGGAGCAGGCCGCCCCTAGAGAAGAAGGGGGCTGTTGATTTCGACCACCCCTGGAGCTGCCTCGACCGTCCCTAAGCTCACCGTCGACCACTCGTTCATTTGCCCACCTCGCCGTCATCGCTGGAGCCCTGGTATGCCCCGTATGCACCCCACTAAGCCGCTAGGGTTCGAGCTCGCCGGTGACATGTTCATCGTCAACGATGATCCCCAGCCGTCGATCTCCCTTCTAATCCAACGAACCACACATCCCCGTACCGCTTCGCGTGTTATGAGCCACTGACTGGTGGAACCCCCTGTCAACTAAGCCCCGCGCTACGAAGTGACACTGGGCCGGCCCATTAACCTCTCCCGCGCGACCCAACCGTTTGAATTTAGATTTTTCTATTTTAACTCAAACACAGTTCTGTACCTATATTCAAAAATCAACCCAGCTCGATTCAGTGAACCAATATGCATGAAACCAATTTTGTTAGAAAGGTACTGTAATGCTTAATCCAAGCCCGTTGGATTCAATTCATTTGGATCTGTATATCAACCTTGGTAAAAATAACAAGTCAGAAGCTTTTCTGCATTCAAACATTTTTCAAAATTCAATCATAATAGCTTTTGAGTTGATTCCAACTCGCAAAAATCACATTTGATCATACCTTTCAAAATATATAAAAACATTGGGTTTACTTACAGAAATAATGTTCAAGTAATAAAAGAATGCCACATAGGCATTTCTAGCAACTTTATTTAATTAAATAAAAAGGTTAAACCTTATTAAATTGCGACACCACTTTAAATCACATTCCCATGTACTGAAATATGTGGTGATAACATGTGTCAACATGATCCCATGTTTGAGTTGGAGAATATTAAATATTAAGTAGTTTTTCAATGAGTAGAAATTACTTTTCTCAAATTAAAATAAATAAGACAAATGCTTTAATCTTGTAATGATAGGTGATGATGCTAGATCATCTATAGTACCCCTTTGTGTGGTGATTGAAAATAGTTAAGTATTGTTTGGTGATTGTATACCTCGTATTTATTTATAGACGCTAGTACCGACCAAGGATACGAGGAGGAAGGAGGATACTACGAGGAGGAAGCCGAGGAGAACTTCAACCACTGCTCTGCACAAGGCAAGCCTTACTAACCAAGTTGACCTATGCAATCTAACACTTGCAACCTAGCAAGTTTATACCACTATCTTAGCAAGCCAAACCATGCAAGTTTTACTTGCAAGCTTATACCACTTGATAAACCATCCTAGTTTTACTTACAAGCTTTCTACTTTATTTCTTTATCAAAGCTTTTCTTAGAGTTTACTTAAGTGACTTGTAGATTCTAGAAAGATAATTGAAGGTTGCATAAAGAGCATTAAATTTGGCCTAAGTAGATAACTGATGTCATCCTAAGGCATGAGATTGAATTTAATTAAGATCCACTTGTTTACCACCCCTCATTAGTACTTACCCACTTGGAGATGCTAGTGCTTAGCATAAAACTTGATCAACTCTAGATGGGAATACTTGGAGAAAATGGTTATGAAAACCTTGGAATGATGAGTCATTCTACTGAAATGTTTTGACATGTGTTTCCGAACACCAGATGATTTTTATGATGAAAATGTTGAGGCATGAGCCTTAGCCCTTTATAAAACTGATGTTGTCTGGATGCGATACCATTCCAATTTTACCGTACAACCACAATACCAAAAATTGGGTAGGGTTTGACTGGAAACTTATATACTTTAGTATGGGTTCCCTCACGACCAAGGTCTGAGCTGAGGCTACCTTGTGAAGATTGTCCACCTGTGCAGTACCCAAGATGACAGTTGGTCATGGTTGGGAGGCCAAACTCACAGGAGAGGTGCCTATACTAGGGCGTGTAATTGAAAGGTTAGGATTGATTATCCGCATACTGAGTATGGTGAATTCAGGATTTGTTCCTGACGGATGTATCGAATGTTGTGGTGAAAGTGTACAATCTCTGCAGAGTGTCAAACTATTCGAATAGCCGCGTCCGCGGTTATGGACAGTTGGAGTGGCCATACTGTTCCCCCGTCAGATGTTTTCAAAATGACTTGTGAAATGAATTGAGACTTTGACTTGACCACAACAGAGTTGTGATATGAAATTCAAGTTCCCACTTAGGTGTTATAAAACTTTCAACTAGTTTTCTTTGCTTCTGAACTTAGTAGAGGTAAATCTGGCTTTTTGCAAAACAACCCTAGAGCTTAGTGTCCTACTACAAAAACTCCCTTAACTTGTTAGTATTAGTTTGCGAGTACTTAAAGAGTACTCATGGCTTTGTCCCTGGCTATTCCCGTGGCCAGACTATGAAGAGGAGTACCAGGATGATGGACCACAGGAAGGTCACGACAACTAGGATCATCTCCCATCGTCAGCATTGCCTCTGACACCGAAGATGGAGCTTCGCCTACGCTACCTTTATTATTACGTTATTCCGCTGCTTGAGTTGTATTAAGAACTGGATCATGAGATCCTTATTTGTGTAATACCTTATGTATGGTTTGTAATGGATGATGTACTGTGATATCCAAATCTGTTATGTATCGCAAAAATGGTAATACTGGGATTGCGATGTATGGCATAATAGGCATCTGGGATTAAAAATCTGGGTGTTGACAGATTACTCACTCATGGATGAGGGAAACATTGATGCTTGATGGAGAGGCATCGGTGATGACGATGGCGATGATCCTCCCCAAATTCCCTGTCCCGACAAGGTGCCAGAATGGAGTTTCTAGATCCGAATCGCGGTTTCTGGTGGCATCGGCGCAGTGGAACTCTTTCTGGAAAAACGTCGCCCCCTCGAGTTTTTAGGTCAGAAGGCAACTTATAGGCGAAGAGAGAGGCCGAGGGGGTGCCTAGATGGTCCACACCCCTCCCAGGAGTAGGGTGGGCCCACCCGCGCGGTAGGGGGGTGGGAGACCCAGGGCTCCCCTCCGTCTCGTACTCTGGCTCCGTGAATCTTCTGGTGAAATAGGATTTTTGGCATATTTTCCGGAATTTTTCCTGATAGTTTTATCCAAATAGCGTCAGTCCGTGTTAGTTGTATCCAAATCACACAAGTTTAGAGGAGAAATAATAGAAAATGTGTTCGGGAAAGTAGATACGTTTTGGACGTATCAGTCCGACTCACTAATTCCGTCCAAATTCGGTTTGGGTCAAACCTAACCAGATTTCCGGTTCAGATCCAATCCGAACTTGCTCCCACTCTTAAGTGTGTGACCCCCAGGCTCATGGTAACTTGGACACGATTAGAGTCCGACTCTCAATCGATTAGTTGGTAGCGGCTCCTAGCAGAACATGTCGAGTCCCAAGTACCAAAGAGGCATGATGACTTGCCTTTCCAATGCGACTTATGTCCGAGTCCCTTTTTGTAGAGGTCCCAACCTTTAATAAGGTAGATATCCCTGTGTTTACAATGCTAGTCCCTGGATCAATAGCTAGCATCCGCAGTTAAGATGTAATATCAAGAAACAAAGGTCATAATATAACTTTATAACCAGGAATAAAATAATTCATTACATCTTACATAGCTCATTTGGCTATCTCATTACAATGCAGCAGAAATAACTATATAGCATGGTGTCCTTCATCTTCAAAGTGCCACAGGCAATCATGTTGGTTGTAGATTTCTAATCCTAATCAACATACTTCATTGACAACAAACAAAACTGCAACATAATAAGTTACAGCCACAAGGGTCAATACATTTGAATTGTATTGGCAAGTGATACTATGGTAGAATAGTGGTATCTATCTTCTATATGCATTTGGCTAGTGGATCTTAGGCTTGCTTTACTCAAAATAGATTTTCCTTATCATTTGATTTTGTTTGTCAAAACACCCAAGGCATCTACCAATAGACATTGGGGATTCCTTAACCCTTGTTCAACCACAAGTTTTTAACTTGGAAATTGGGATGAGGAGATTCTTGATAGCTTCCATGTCTTGATGCTCAAATTGTCCATTTCTGTGGACACGGCTAAGTACTTAGATTCTACTCTCTCGAGAGGTGGTGCACTTTCCCCACAAGACTCGACATGCATCGAGACAAGACCTTTCAGAAGCCTTCCCTTAGACCAGAATGGACGCGTTCCCAAACCTATCACCCTCTACCACCAACTGTCCAATTGGCTAAGTTATTGCAACCTATATGGTCCAGGCAGAGCCCATAATGCCATGTGGCTTCACTAGAAGCTTCTTAACATATGACATCTCAAATCCCTTTGTTCCTAGGTGGCATTCCACAAGTGAGATACACAGGGTAGACCATTGAACAATGGGGCCTGGTAACCACTCAACCAAAATCCATCCATGCAATTACCATTCCACCCAGGTGTTTCATTCACTTAGTTGTTTTATCAAGTAAAAACTCAAGTCAAAGACATAGCAATATTTTCCATAGAATGTGTATACAAACCACCCTTGGTTGCTACTATCTAGGCTAAGCATGGAAATAGCAAGTATCTTAACTTAGAGAAAATTCTAAGAATTCTACAACTACTAGGATTTCCCAAGCATAGCATATAGATACTTAGCAAAAATTATCATGCAAGCCCTATACAAAATATTTCTAATGCATAGTAAAAATATTAGGACAAAAGTATGAAGCACCACTTTTCTTTTTGGTAGAGAATATAAGTTCACTCATTGATTTTGCAATAGTCACACTCTTCAAATTTCTCTACAATTCAATCAAGGCACAAATTCATTCTACCATTCAAGCAATTCATCACATAGAATATTAAAAACAAAGCAATGCATGCAAGCATGCCAAAGATTGTTTTATTTGGAAAAGTGGTTTCTATTAGGATATAAACATTCTAAAACATCTATTGGTCATTTACAAAAGTGGCAAAACCATTTTAAGTCAAGTTAGTGAAAATGGCCACTTTAAATCATTTTTGTTTTGCTAGAAATGATTTTATTCAAAGAATAATTTCTAGTGATGGCCAAAATGTTTTTAAACATCAATATTAATGTTTATGGTCATAATGTTTTAAAACAATTCCATTTACAAAGGGTTTCATTCAAAATCAAATTTAAATCGAAGCAACATTTTATTTTGTTGGAAATGCCTTTAAACAAAGTAATAATTTTTATAAGGTTCACCAAATATATTTTTGAATCCAAAAACTTGGTGTTTATGGTCAGAGAGTTTAATTCAAATCATTTTCCAAAGATTTTACTCAAAAACTATTTCTAAAACATAACCCATAATTTTATTCTACTAGAAATGCTTTTATTCAAGGAATAATTCCTTAGTGTCATAAATTATACTTTTAAATCCTAAAGTTGGTTTTTATGGTCATTAGGTTCAAAACGAACCATTTTCTAAAGATTTTACCCTAAAACATTTTTAGAATAAATTTTATAACCAAAATAGGCCTACACATGTTTCTGAAAAAAACAAATTTTATAGAAGCAATTCATTAAACAAAGTGCATGGTTGGATAGAATTATTTTTGCTTATTCCATTGATATAGAATTTGTAAAATTTGGACGTCTGGATCAAAAGTTATGGAATTTACAAATTCAAACTTCTAATAGATTCAATTCCGTTTTTAAAACCAGAGTCTGGCCACATGGCGTGTTATTACTGGACAATACCGATTCTTATGGATCGTGCAACATGGGGCGTTGGATATAACTATAATCACACGGTGCAAAATGGAGTCATACCCCTTCAAATAGATCTAATCCTAGCTCTACGATTCAGATCTAATGGATGATAACGCCTTGGCCAAGAATTGGCGGTGCTGGCGATAGCGCGCGGCGGCGGCGTGTCTGGTGGCAGTGGTTCGTTGAATCTAGGAAGCGAGAAGAGGAATGGAGGGGCTCACCGGGTTCGCAGGGTCGCGGTGATGCTTAAGGTGGCCGCAGGATGGACAGGGGCGCGTGGAGTCGATGTTGATTGCTCGTCGGAGATGCTCCTGGCAATGGGTGCGCTCGGGCGTCGTCGACGGTGAAGCTACAAGGAGTGCCAAGGGAAAGTAAGGGTCGCGTTAGATGCCCATGATAGAGGGGAGTATGCGAGCGTCAATGAGAGCGGGAGGCGCGGTCAGAGGTTACCAGTAGAGTTCGTCGGAGTCGAGGAGGACAACGGCGACGCTCAGACGTGGACAGAGCCGAGGCTGTGGGGCCTGCGAGCGCAAAACGAGGCCACTGGCAGATATGCACTACGATGGGGGTCAAGCTCGTGTGATCTAGGAGGTAAGAGGGGCTCGAGGCTCGCCGGAATTCGACGGGGAACTCGTCGGAGGCAGTGGCGGAGCGAGGAGGAATTCTCGCAGCCTAGAGGCTCCGAGGTGTGGTGTCTGAGGGGAAAGAGAGGGGAGAGAGGGGCGATTAGTAGGGCGTGGTCGCGGGGAGGGATTAGTGTGGCAATAACGAAAATTGAATCGAGTCTTCAACGCCAGTAACGGCGAGGAGAGGGGCATGGTCACCGCGGGGGTGGAGACGACGACTGCGTGGCAGTGGGGCCTGGCGGCAGCGACAGAGAGAGAGAGGGGGTGCGGTGGGGTCAGCGAGTCAGGGACGGTGTGGGTAAGTGCTGCGGTGTGAACCGTTTTCTGCGGGGGAGAGGGGTAATGGGATTGCTGGGCTAGCTGGGCTGGGCTGGTTTCTTTTATTTTTTTTCTTTTTCTTTTTCTTTTTCTATTTTGTATTTATTCAAATGATTTCAAATACTTGTTTGAATTCAAACTCTTCACAACTTTCAGTAAGTTTAATACTGGTTTATTATTGTATTTTAAGGACCATTTTAGAATAATTATTTTATTCTCACATGATTTAAATATTTATTTAAAATGGACCTTTGTCTTTATTTAAATATGTTTTCCAACCTATATTTAAATTCCAAATTTTACCAAATCCTTTTTAGTAGGTTTTATTTATTTATTTATTAGGGTGTCAAATAATTCACTTTGAATTGTTTGAAATATTTTTAATATGATTTATTAATCATTTAAATTGAGCATTTGTCTTTATTCAAATAAAATCAAATATGGTTTTAATTCCATACAAATTTTATTCAAATAATTCTTTTATTCCATTTAAGTTAATTAAATAACTTTTATATCCACCTTGGGGAAATTCCACTTTATTGTTTTCCCATGATTTAATTAATCATTTATCTAAGGGATTTTATCTTTATTACATATAAGTTGAATATGGTTTTATCCATAAAATTTTATTGGAATAATCTTTATCCCTTTATTTTATTTGGAGTATCTTTATTTCACTTACTTATGGATTTGGCCAAGATTTAATTTGGCTTTTAAATATTCCTTATTTATTTATTTCTTCCTTCGCCTTATAAAATCCATATCTTTTTATTTATAGATCCAAAATTGGTGATTCCAATTTGTAAAATCCTATTAATATTTGTTTATCCTTTTAAATCCTTTTAGGATTGATTACTCACAATTTGGTATGGATTTTATATAGGAGCTTTATTTAGCTTTGAAAATTAATTCCTTTTAACTTATTAAATTCATAAGTTTTTATTCATGGTTCCAGATTGAATGAAATCAATTTCTATGGTTTTATAATATTTTTATTTGCCATTTTTTATCATTTATAATTGTTTGTTGACAAATTTTTATATGGATCACATCCATAGTCTTTTAGATATCTTGAAAATGATTTTCTTCCATTAAGGTTTTGGGTTTTGGTTTATTTTCGCAAGTTTGAATTTCAAGATACATTCAATGATGAATGCATTTCACTTGATTTGAATTTTGTTGGATTCCCTTTTATTCAAATTTTGTTCAAGATGGGTTTTGATGTTTCCATTTGGAATCAAAAAGTTTCTTTTCACCCTAAATTTCAACAATTATTTATTTGTTTATTTATTTTTCACATTTCAAAATTTGGAAAATTTTGGGATGTGACAGGCTACCACCCTTAAAAGAAATCTCGTCCCGAGATTTGGGGAGGCTAAAGGTTACAAGTTGGCTTCAAGGAAACTAGGGTACTACCACCCTTAAAAAGGTTGTCAACTGGATTACATCTTGGCTTACTTGGGATCTTAATGAATCTTCTCTGGGCACTTGTTGGCATAGTGTCCTTTGTTTCCACACTTGAAACATGTGACAAGGTTGAGATCCTTCATAGGCTTGCTTGTCTTGTACTTCTTATTTTCTGGACAATTGCTTGCATAATGTCCTTGGTCACCACACTTGTAGCATGTGACAAGGTTGAGTTCTTCACGTATCTTCTCTGGACAGGTTGATATATAATGGCCTATCTCTTTGCAGTTGTTGCACCACACTTGGCTAATTTCCTTATTCTCCTTCTTCTTGGGTTTCTCCAAAGCTAGGAGTTCCTCTAGTTCACGCTCTTCATATCTCACCTCAAAGGTGGGAAAGCTTCCTCGGTTCCTTGAACGATTCCTTGGATAATATCTATGTTTCCTCTTTTGTCCTTCAAGGTGATTCCTAATGTATGGAGGTGCAATATGAGGTTTGCCTTTGTCTTCATCCTTCTTGATAGAAGTTGTTTCCTCATGGGGGTTCCCAAACTTTTGAGGCATTCCACCTTGTTTCCTTTGTTGAACTATAAGATAGATGGGGCATTGGATAGGGACATTATTATTTCCTTCACATAGGAAACAAGTCACTTGAGATGTGGGGCATTGTTTAGTTGGATGTTTCTCTTCACAATTAGGGCATTGGTCCACATGCTCTTTGGAAGTGTGTTCCATGTCTCCACAAATATTGCAAGCTTGAGTTCCTTCTATAATATGATCCTTGACATCATTGTTGTCACAAACTCCTTGGGAAAGGTTGTCTTTCATGTTGATCATTTGAGTGGTCATCCCTTACAACAATTGAGATTGGATTTCCAAAAAAAAATTGTATGGTTGGGTCTAACTCATTGTTGTTGGATAAAACTGAGTTGTCATCTGATTCAACTGGGTTTGGTTTTCTAGTAGTTGTTCTTTCATGTGCATCTCTTGGTTGTTGGTGTCACCATTCTTGATGTTGGAGTCTCTTGGAGAAGTCATCTGTTTGGGTTGGATTGGGATTAGAATAGGCAAATGTTTCTATAGAAAAAATCTAATCGCACACATCACAATTCACACAAGAAATGTGCAAGCAATCACAAACAAACATTCCACTCAAACAACAATTTCAAGCACATTTTTAGGTAAAAAAATATTTTTCCTACACCACATAAGTTGGCATGTTTGACCTAAACTAATCACTAGTAAGGTGGTCCAACTATATGGTTTTTCTTGAGATCATTCCATTCTTCTTAGTTGTTTCTTCTTGGACAAGATCTTTGTATCCTTGGAAAGATTCTTGTATCTTGGTCACAAAACTTCAAAGGTGATGATGGTTCCTTCTAAGTTGTGTTTCCTTAGTCTTAAAGTCTTAAGTAATATTTCTTGTCTCACTTGTAGTCCTTAGTGATATCTAGGTTGAATACCTTGGTGAAAATCTGATGTTGAAGTCATTGGTAATGTTGAAGTTGAAGTCATTTGAGTTGGTGAAGTCCTTTGCTCATGGTGAAGTCTTTGCTCATGGTGGAGGCTTTATCCATCAAGTTGAGAGAAGAAGAGATGTAGAGTTAAAACCAAAAAGGTTGAGGTAAGAGTTTACAAGATTGTTTGTAAATAAGTTTTGGAACAAATACAACTCCTATTTTCCTAAGGGGTTTTGTCCAGTCCTAGGGTTACAATCCTACAGGCAACACAGTGCTCTGATACCATCTGTAGAGGTCCCAACCTTTAATAAGGTAGAGATCCCTGTGTTTACGATGCTAGTCCTTGGATCAATAGCTAGCATCCACAGTTAAGATGTAATATCAAGAACAAAGGTCATAATACAACTTTATAACCAGGAATAAAATAATTCATTACATCTTACATAGCTCATTTGGCTATCTCATTACAATGCAGCAGAAATAACTATATAGCATGGAGTCCTTCATCTTCGAAGTGCCACAGGCAATCATGTTGGTTGTAGACTTGTAATCCTAATCAACATACTACACTAACAAAAAACAAACCTGAAACATAATAAGTTATAGCCACAAGGGTCAATACATATGAATTGTATTGGCAAGTGATACTATGGTAGAATAGTGGTATCTATCTTCTATATGCATTTGGCTAGTAGAGATTAGGCTTGCTTTTCTCAAAATAGATTCTCCTTATCATTTGAAACACTAAGTTTTTGTTTGTCAAAACACCCAAGGCATCTACCAATAGACATTGGTGATTCCTTAACCCTTGTTCAAACACAAGTTTTTAACTTAGAAATTGGGATGAGGAGATTCTTGATAGCTTCCATGTCTTGATGCTCAAATTGTCCATTTCCAGGACATGGCTAAGTACTTAGATTCTACTCTCTCGAGAGGTGGTGCACTTTCCCCACAAGACTCGACATGCATCGAGACAAGATCTTTCAGAAGCCTTCCCTTAGACTAGAATGGACGTGTTCCCAAACCTATCACCCTCTACCACCAACTGTCCAATTGGCTAAGTTATTGCTACCTATATGGTCCAGGCAGAGCCCATAATGCCATGTGGCTACACTAGAAGCTTCTTAACATATGGCATCTCAAATCCCTTTGTTCCTAGGTGGCATTCCACAAGTGAGATACACAGGGTAGACCATTGAACAATGGGTCCTGGTAACCACTCAACCAAAATCCATCCATGCAATTACCATTCCACCTAGGTGTTTCATTCACTTAGTTGTTTTATTAAGCAAAAACACAAGTCAAAGACTTAGCAATATTTTCCATAGCATGTGTATATAAACCACCCTTGGTTGCTACTAGCTAGGATAAGCATGGCAATAGCAAGTATCTTAACTTAGAGAAAATTTTAACAATTCTACAACTACTAGGATTTCCCAAGCATAGCATATAGATACTTAGCAAAAATTATCATGCAAGCCCTATACAAAATATTTCTAATGCATATTCAAAATATTGGGACAAAAGTATGAAGCACCACTTGCCTTTTTGGTAGAGAATATAAGTTCACTCCTTGATCTTGCAATAGTCACACTCTTCAAATTTCTCTACAATTCAATCAAGGCACAAATTCATTCTACCATTCAAGCAATTCATCACATAGAATATTAAAAACAAAGCAATGCATGCAAGCATGCCAAAGATTGTTTTACTTGGAAAAGTGGTTTCTATTAGGATATAAACATTCTAAAACATCTATTGGTCATTTACAAAAGTGGCAAAACCATTTTAAGTCAAGTTAGTGAAAATGGCCACTTTAAATCATTTTTGTTTTGCTAGAAATGATTTTATTCAAAGAATAATTTCTAGTGTTATCCAAAATGATTTTAAACATCAATATTAATGTTTATGGGCATAATGTTTTAAAACAATGCCATTTACAAAGGGTTTCATTCAAAATCAAATTTTAAATCAAAGCAACATTTTATTTTGTTGGAAATACCTTTAAACAAAGTAAGAAATTTTATAAGGTTCACCAAATATATTTTTGAATCCAAAAACTTGGTGTTTAGGGTCAGAGAGTTTAATTCAAATCATTTTCCAAAGGTTATACACAAAAAATATTTTTAAAACATAACCCATAATTTTATTCTACTAGAAATGCTTTTATTCAAGGAATAATTCCTTAGTGTCATAAATTATACTTTTAAATCCTAAAGTTGGTTTTTATGGTCAGTAGGTTCAAAACAAACCATAATCCAAAGATTTTACCCTAAAAACATTTCTAGAATAAATTTTATAACCAAAATAGGCCTACACATGTTTCTGCAAAAACAACCAATTTTACAGAAGCAATTCGTTAAAAAAGTACATAGTTGAATAGAATTATTTTTGCTGATTCCATTGATATAATATTTGTAAAATTTGGACGGGTGGATCAAAAGTTATGGAATTTACAAATTCAAACTTCTAATAGATTCAATTCTGTTTTTAAAACCAGAGTCTGTGCACGTGGCGTGTTATTACTGGACAATACCGATTCGTGTGGATCTTGCAATGTGGGGCGTTGGATCTAACTAGAATCACATGGTGCAAAATGGACTCATGCCCCTTCAATTAGATCTAATCCTAGCTCTACGATTCAGATCTAATGGATGATAACGCCTTGGCCAAGAATTGGTGGTGCTGGCGACAGCGCGCGGAAGCGGCGTGTCTGGTGGCGGTGGTTCGGTGAATCTAGGAAGCGAGAAGAGCAATGGAGGGGCTCACCGGGTTCGCAAGGTCGTGGTGATGTTTAAGGTGGCCGCAGGATGGACAGGGGTGCACGGAGTCGATGTTGATTGCTCGCCGGAGATGCTCCTGGCGACGGGTGCGCTCGGGCATCGTCGACGGTGAAGCTACAAGGAGTGCCAAGGCAAAGTATGGGTCGCGTTAGATGCGCATGAGAGAGGGGAGTATGCGAGCGTCAATGAGAGGGGGAGGCGCGGTCAGAGGTTACCAGTAGAGTTCGCTGGAGTCGAGGCAGACAGCGGCGACGCTCGGACGTGGACAGAGCCAAGCCTGTGGGGCATGTGCGAGCAAACTGAGGCCACTGGCAGATACACTATCAACACCTGGATTTTTAATCCCAGATGCCTGTTATGCCATACATCGCAATCCCAGGATTACCATTTTTGCGAGACATAACGGATTTGGATACCACAGTACATCATCCATTACAATCCATACATAAGGTATTACACAAATCAGGATCTCATGATCCAGTTCTTAATACAACTCAAGCAGTGGAATAACGTAATAATAAAGGTAGTGTAGGCGAAGCTCCATCTTCGGGGTCACCGGCAATGCTGACGATGGGAGATGATCCTAGTTGTCGTAACCTTCCTGGGGTCCATCCTCCTGGTACTCCTCTTCATAGTCTGGCCACGGGAATAGCCAGGGACAAAGCCATGAGTACTCTTTAAGTACTCTCAAACTAATACTAACAAGTGAAGGGGGTTTCTGTAGTAGGACACTAAGCTCTAGGGTTGTTTTGCAAAAATCCAGATTTACCTCTACTAAGTTCAAAAGCAAGAAAAGCTAGTTGAAATTTTATAACACCTAAGTGCGAACTTGTATTTCATATCACAACTCTGTTGTGCTCAAGTCAAAATCTCAATTCATTTCATAAGTCATTTTGAAAACATCTGACGGGGGAATAGTATGGCCACTCCAACTGTCCATAACCGCGAACGCGGCTATTCGAATAGTTTAACACTCTGCAGAGATTGTACACTTTCACCACAACATTCGATACATCCGTCAAGAACAAATCCTGAATTCACCATACTCAGTATGCGGATAATCAATCCTAACCTTTCAATTACACACCCTAGTATAGGCACCTCTCCTGTGAGTTTGACCTCCCAACCATGACCAACTGTCATCTTGGGTACTGCACAGGTGGACAATCTTCACAAGGTAGCCTCAGCTTAGACCTTGGCCGTGAGGGAACCAATACTAAGGTATATAAGTTTCCAGTCAAGCCCTACCCAAATTTTTGGGTATTGTGGTTGTACGGTAAGATTGGAATGGTATCGCATCCAGACAACCATCAATTTTATAAAGGTCTAAGGCTCATGCCTCAACATTTTCATCATCAAAATCATCTGGTGTTCGGAAACACATGTCAAAACATCTTAGTAGAATGAATCATCATTCTAAGGTTTTCACAACCATTTTACACCAAGTATTCTCATCTACAGTTGATTAAGTTTTATGCTTAGCACTAGCATCTACAAATGGGGGTAAGTACTAATGAGGGGTGGTAAACAAGTGGAGTTTAACTAAGTTCAATCTCATGCCTTAGGATGACATCAAGATTATCTAGCTTAGGCCAAATTTAATGCTCTTTATGCAACCTTCAATTATCTTCTTAGAATCTACAAATCACTTAAGTAAGCTCTAAGTAATAGCTTTGATAAAGAAATAAAGTAGAAAGCTTGCAAGTAAAACTAGGATTGGGTTATCAAGTGGGTGTGATCACATATTCTTAAGGCATATAGTTGGCATGGTAACAAGCAAGTATTTTCTTGCATAGGTATCAGTATAAGCTTGCTAAGTGAATAGCTTGCAAGTATTGGCTTGCTCACTCAACTAGTAGTATTAGGCTTGCCTTGTGCAGAGCAGTGGTTGAAGTTTTCCTCGACTTCTTCATCGTAGTATCCTCCTTCCTCCTCGTATCCTTGGTCGGTACTAGCGTCTATGAATAAATACGAGGTACACAATCACCAAAAAATACTTAACTACTTTCAATCATCACACAAACATGCATTATAGATGATCTAGTATCATCACTAACATTACAAGATTAAAGCTTTGGTCTTATTTATTTTATTTTTAGAAAAGTAATTTCTACTCATTGAAAAACTACTTAAGATTTAATATTCTCCAACTCAAACATGGGATCATGTTGACACATGTCATCACCATATATTTTAGTACATGAGAATGTGATTTAAAGTGGTGTCATAATTTAATAAGATTTAACCTTTTATTTTAAATAAACAAAGTGACTAGAAATGCCTATGTGGCATTCTTTTTGTTACTTGAACATTATTTCTGTAAGTAAACCCATATGTTTTTAAATATTCTGAAAGGTATGATCAAATGTGATTTTTGAGAGTTTGAATCAACTCAAAAGCTATTATGGTTGAAATTTAAAAAATGTTTGAATGTAGAAAAGCTTCTGACTTGTTATTTTTATCATGGGTGATCTACAGATCCAAATGATTTGAATCCAACGGGCTTGGATTAAGCATTTCAGTACCTTTCTAACAAAATTGGTTTCATGCAATTTTGTTTACTGAATCGAGTTGGGTTGATTTTTGAAACTAGATACAGAACTGAGTTTGAATGAAAATAGAAAAAACTAAATTCAAACGCTTGGGCTGCGCGAGAAAGGTTAATGGGCCAGCCCAGTGTCACTCTGTAGCGCGGGGATCAACTGACAGGGGGGTCTACTGGTCAGTGGCTCATAACACACGAAGCGGTACGGGGTGATGTGGTGCGTTGGATTAGAAGTGAGATCAACGGCTGAGGGTCGTCGTCGATGATGAACAAGTCACCAGCGAGCTCGAACCCTAGCGGCTCGGTGGGGGTGCATAGGGGGCATACCGGGGCTCTAGTGACAACGACGATGCGGGCAAACGACAAAGTCGACGACAAAGATTCTCGTGGCACCGGTAGCTCCTCCTGGGGCGACTCCAATCGCTGGCTTCCTTCTTCTCCAGCAGCGGCGGGCTCCGATGAAATTCTGGCAATGCGCTGCTCGCCTTGCTCCGGGAGTGAGGTGGGGTGGTTCTAGGTGAGAGGGGAGTGGAATGGTGTGAAGAATTCGAGCGGTGGAGGCCTCTATTTATAGTGGCGAGAGGGGACCGACGGGCGCGGGCTGAGCTCGTCGTGGTCGACGGTACAGAGGGCTATCAGCGTTGGAGACGGCAGGGGGCGGTGCTGTGCTCCCTGGCGAATCTCAACGGCATGGTGGCGAGGCGTGGGGCGGTGCTGATCGGTCGAAACGCTTCGGCGCTCTGAGCGGGTCCGATGGGGGTTTTGATGGCGCACAGCGCGCGTGGTCCGCGCGGCGGAGAACGGGCGTGTCTGTGGGGTTGCTGGGGTGGTGGTGATCACGCGTGCACACGGCGATGGCGGCACGCGGTCTGTGGGCGTGTGTCGAGTGTGGCCCACGGGCGCGCTCTCGGCATGCTCGCAGAGAGGCTTGGCATGGCTTGGGCGTGTGGTCTAGTGGCTGGCATTGCTCGAGGCTGGGACAGGGAGTGGTGGTGGGGTGCTGGCTAGCTCCTGGACAAGGTTGGCAAGGCTAGTTCTTCTCCTAGATTCCTGTCCACACTGGGGTGACAAGTATGCTCTCGGCCTGCTCACCATTGATGAAAATGGCCAGCTTACAGTGGTGCTAGAGATTAGTTAAGGGTGCTAGATGATCTACTAAGGCTAGTTATAACCAGAGAGGGAACAAGGTTGGCCAAAACATTGCTGTCACATCCCAAGATTTTCCAAATCTTGTAATGTGAAAAATAAATAAACAAAATAATTAATTGTTGAATTATAGGGTGAAAAGAAAATTTTGTTTCTAAATGAAAACTTAAAATCCCATCTTGAACAAACTTTGTTAAAAGTTTGAATCCAACAAAAATCCAAATCAAGTGGAATGCATTCTTCTTAAATGCATCTGTAAGAATGATTTAAAGCCAAACCCTAAACCCTAAAATAAATCCAAACCCTAAACCCTAATGGAATAAAATCATTTCCAAGTTATCTCCAAGCCTATGGATTTGATCCATATAAAAATTTGTTAACAAACATTCACAAATGATCAAGAAAGACAAAGAAATATTATAAGACCATATAAATTGGTTTCACTTAAATTGGAACCATGAGTAAAATCTTATAAATTTAATAAGATAAAGAAATTAAATTTCCAAAATTAATGAAGCATCTATCATTAAAACCATACCAAATGGTGAGCAAATAATCCTAAAGATATTTAAAAGGTTAAACAAATATCAAATAAGATTTTACAAATTGGAATCACCAAGTTTGGATCTATAAATAAAAAGATATGGATTTTATAAGATAAAGAAAGAAATATTAAATAAAGAATATTTAAAGACCAAATTAAATCTTGGCCTAATCCATTAAGCAAATGGAATGAATGGAATCCAAATCCAAATAAAATAAAAGGATAAAGAATTTCCAAAATAAAATAAAATGACATTAATCATTCTACCCTATTTTAATAAAGAAAAATCTCTAATAAGAATAATTATATAATTCATGAGAAAATAATATTTTTGGATTTACCCAAGTGGAATAAAAGTTGTTTAATTAATTTAAATAAAAGAAATCTTCCAAATAAAATTTAGGGAATTAAAACTTTATTTAATTCCATTGGAATTAAAACAAATACCCAATTCAAATGATTTATGAATCATATTAAATACTTTCCAAATAATTCAAGATGAATTATTTTGACACCCTATTAAGTGAATAAAAACCAACTGAAAAGATTTGTAAGGATTTAGAAATTTAAATGGTGTTTTAAATTATTATTAAATCTTATTTGATTTAAAACAAGGGCCTATTTAAATAATTAAAAGACCCCAAAAGGAATAAAGTTTTATTCCAAAAATTGACTTCAGATTATATTACTAATCAGTATTTAAACTTACACAAATTTTTCTTGAGGTTTGAATTCAAATTGATGTTGAAATAATTAAACAAAAATCAAAACAGAATTTGGAAATGGAAAAAGGAAAAACATTCAGAACAAAAAAATGAAACAAAGCAGCCCAGCCCAGCCAACCCACTAAGGCCAAGCAGCCCACCCCTCCCTCTCACCCGAGCGAACCGTTTTTCACCGCAAGAAAAACCCGCAGAGACACCGACGGATGGACCCCACCTCCTCTCTCTCCCTCACGCTGACACCCTCGCCCCCTGGTGACCACGCCTCCACCACCTCCCCGGCCGTTCTGTCGTCGTTTCCTCGAGTTAATACACAGTAACGACGCCATTTAACCACCCCGCGATCACGCGTACATAAGCGACTGCCCTCTCTCCCTCTTTTCCCTCACTCACCTCACCTCCTCCGCCCCAGGGCTGCCCGAATTTCTCTCGGCAACAACCGCGGCTCCGGCGAGATTCTCCATCGATTACGGCCAGCCTCCTCCGCCCCTTGCCCCCTCGAGCAAGCTATCTTGCTCCCCACCCCCTGGAGAACCTCCCCGTAGCTCCAGCTCGCCCGCGCGTGCCCCCCAGCGTCGGCGACAACAACGACCAGCAGCGCCGCCGTCTGCCCTCTTCTCCGACGATGCCTCCAGGTAGTCCCTGACCGCGCCGCCCCTTCTCTGCAATGCTCCCGCACTACCTAATCTTCTACGCATCTAACACTACTGTTATCTTGCCTTCTCGTGCGATGTAGCCTTGCCCCCGTCGACGTCTGACCGCACTCGACGCCAGGAGCATCTCCGGCGAGGAATTCCGACGACACTCGTGCGCCCCTTGCCTCCTTGCGAGTACCTTGAGATTCACCACGATCCCGCGATTCTGGTGAGCATCTCCTTCTTCTCCCTCGCTTCCTGCATCGCCAGCAACATCGTCGTCTGACCGCGCGCCGCCACACGCCGCCGCCAGCGCCGCCCATCTCTAGCAAGTGTGCTGAGCGCCGTCCGATCTTGATCTGACGATTAGGATAGAATCTAACCCGAAGGGGTATCGAGTGATATGAGCCGCGCGATTTAACTTAGATCTAACGTCTGTTGTCTGTCGATCCAACCGAATCGGTACCAGCCAGTAGCAAGCAGCCACGTGTCCCTGTTCGTTTGATTAAAAACAGAATTGATCTATTAGATGTTCTAATTTTAAAAATTCATAACTTTCAAACCACACGTCCAAATTTTGCAAATTTTATATCAATGGAATCAGCAAGACAAGTACTTTCTGACCATGCACTTTGTTTAGTAAAAAGCTTTTGTTTAGTAAAAACTTTTGCAGAAACTTGTGTATGCATGTTTAGGATATAAAATTTGTTCTAAAATGTTTTTTGAGATAAAATCTTTGGCAAATGGTTTTTTTAACCTACTGACCATATAAATCAATTTGTGGTTTCAAAAACATATTTGGTGAAGCAAAACAATAAAACCTTGAATTAAAGCAATTCTAGTCAAATAAAAATATGGTTTATTTGTTAAAAATGATTTTGAAGGAAAACCTTTGGGAAGTGTTTTGTTTTAAACTTTCTTATCCCAAACACCAAGTTTTATGATTTAAAAATGGTTTATGAAGTAAAATCTTTTGCAAATGGTTTTGCCACTTTATAAAATGATCATTAGATGTTTTCAAATGTATATAACCTATTAGAAATCACTTCTCCAAATAAAACAATCTTTGGCATGCTTGCATGCATTGTTTTTATTCTATCATTTTATGTGATGTTTTGCTTCAATGGTAGATTGAAATATTGCTTGCTTGATTGAATTGTAGTGATTTGAAGTGTGTGAACATTGCAAGATCAAGGAGTGAACCTATACTCTCTACCAAAAAGGCAAGTGATGCTTCATACTTTTATCCCATTATTTTCACTATGCATTAGTGATATTTCTAAGTAGGACTTGCATGGAATTTTTGCTAAGTATAATCCATGCTATGGGAAATCCTAGTAGATGAAACCTTAGTAGAAATTTCCTAAGTCAAGATTCCTACTACTATCATGCTTAGCTTAGCTAGTAGAAAACAAGGGTGGAATATATATTCATGCTATGGAAAAATTCTAAGTCTGAGGACTTGTGTTTTGTTTAATAAAACAACTAAATGAATGAATCACCTGGGTGGAATGGAAGGAATGTTTTGCGTATCTCACTTGTGGATGGCCACCCAGGAACAAAGAGATTTGAGATGTCAAATGTTGAGAAGCTTCAAGTGCAGTCACTTGGCATTATGGGCTCTGCCTGGATCATATAGGTTGCAATAACTTAGCCAAATGTCCAGTTGGTGGTAGGGGTTTGATAGGTTGGAGCGCTTCCATTCTGGTCTAAGGGAAGGCTTATGAAAGATCTTGTCTTGGTGAAACCAAGTCTTGTGGGGAAAGTGCACCACCTCTGCAGAGTGTAAAATCTAAGTACTTAGCCATGTCCCTGACAAAGGAAAAATTGAGCATCAAGACATGGAAGCTATCAAGAATATCATCATCCCAATTTCTAAGTTAAAAACTTGTGGTTGAACAAGGGTTAAAGGATTCTATTGGGAGATTCCTTGGGAAAGATTTTGTCAAGCAAAAACTTAGTGTTTTCAAATGATAAGGAAAATCTATTTTGAGCAATGCAAGCCTAAGATCCACTTAGCCAAATGCATATAGATGATAGACTCCACTATACTACCATAGTATCACTTGCCAATACAATTCAAATGTATTGACCTTGTGGCTGTAACTTGTTATGTTGCAGGTTTGTTTGATGTTAGTGAGGTTTATTGATCAGGATTACAAGTCTACAACCAACATGTCTTCCTGTGGCACTTTGAAGATGAAGGACCCCATGGTATTGTTTTATTCTGCTGCATTGTAATTGAGATAGCCAAATGAGCTATGTAAGATGTAATAAATTATTTTATTCCTGGTTATAAAGTTGTATTATGACCTTTGTTTATTGATATTACATCTTAATTGTGGATGCTAGCTATTGATCCAGGGACTAGCATTGTAAACACAGGGATCTCTACCTTATTAAAGGTTGGGAACCTTACAATTTCTCAAAATATTGTTTTTGATTTTGTTGTTTTGAATCTGCAACCTGTTTTATGAAATGGCCACATGAACTTAAGTTTTGAATTTTGAAAAGATTTTTGGTGGGTGTGCTAGGCATGTGATGGGGATACTGTGGATTCTTGGGTTTTGAAAATTGAGCTTGTTTGAGTGGTTTTTGAAATAGTGGGATCTTCCCATATGAAATAAATTCAATTTTAAACTATCATTTAAACTAAGCATTTAAATGTTTTTGGATGATCACAAAGTGGGCCTTGGTACCTTATTATGATTACTATCAAGGGGTGCAAAGATCCATACATGTTTCTGTTAAGTTCTGAAAGTTAGAGATAGCCAAAGTAGGCATGGGAGTTAATTTGGCCAAAGTGACCATTCACTTAATTTGTTTGTTTTGACTTGTTTGTCTTTGGGAAAAGTTTGGGGATTGTTTAGATGATGTTTATTTCACCTAAGAATCATTTTACAAGCAAAGAAACATAGAACCATGGCAATTCAAAAGAATCCAAATTTTAATACACACACATATGAATGCTTTCATATTTTTAATTGGAAAAGTTTTTGTTAACCCTAATTTTGATGATTAGAGTTTGATGATCCAAGTTTAGTATTTTTGGGATGTTACAAACCTTCCCCCCTTAAACAAAATCTCGTCCCGAGATTTGAAAAAGGACGAAAAAGATTACCTAGGATTTGAAGAGATCGGGAAACTCCGTCCTGATGTGATCTTCGCGCTCCCAGGTAGCTTCTTCTTCCGTGTGGTTGCTCCACTGAATCTTAAGAAACTTGATGCTTTGGGTTCTGGTAGTTCTGAAAGCTTCTTCCAAAATACGGATGGATACTTCAGGATAGGTCAGGTCATCGTTGATCTCTATGGTCCGGTGATCAATGTTCTTGAACACTTCAGTCTTCTCCGGGACTTCGAGGCACTTGCGAAGTAATGAGATATGGAACACATTGTGCACGGCTGACATCTCTTCGGGTAGTTCCAATTGATACGACACTTCTCCTTGACGGTTCAGAATCTTCAAGTGGCCGATATATCTGGGGGATAACTTTCCCTTGAGTTGGAAACGCTGCATTCCCTTCAATGGTGACACTTTCAGATACACAAAATCTCCGATGTTAAAGGCGAGGTCTCGACGTCTCTTGTTGGCGTAACTCTTCTGTCTTGACTGGGCTGTCTTGAGGTGCTCACGAATCTTGTGAACCTTCTCTTCTGCTTCTCGTAGGATGTCGGGTCCGAAAATCTGACTCTCTCCTACTTCCGACCAGTTCAAAGGGGTGCAACACTTTGTTCCTTACATAAATTCAAATGGGGCCATTTGCAAACTGGCTTGATAATTGTTGTTGTATGAAAATTCTGCAAACGGCAGATAGTCTTCCCACTTAGATCCATATTCTAACACACAGGCTCTTAACATATCTTCAAGTATTTGATTTAGTCGCTCCGTTTGTCCGTCGGTCTGAGGGTGATAAGCTGTGCTGAAATCTAGTCGGGTTCCTAAACCTTCTTGGAATTTCTTCCAGAATCTCGAGGTAAATTGAGTTCCTCGATCCGATACGATGTTCTTGGGGACTCCATGCAAACTGACGATTCTAGCGATGTATAACTCCGCTAGCTTCAAACTCTGATATGTGGTCTTGACGGGTAAGAAATGGGCGACTTTGGACAATCTGTCCACTATGACCTAGATACAGTCATTTCCCCTACTAGAAGTAGGCAATCCGGTGATAAAGTCCATTCCAACGGAATCCCATTTCCATTCTGAAATCTCTAGCGGTTGCAACAATCCAGCGGGTCTTTGATGTCCCGCCTTGACTCGCTGACATATATCACACTTGGCGATATATCTTCCGATTTCTCTCTTCATCTTATGCCACCAGAATTGCTCTTTCAAATCTTGATACATCTTCGTTCCTCCGGGGTGGATAGAATAAAGAGTATCATGAGTTTCCTTTAGAATAACTTCTTTCAACTCAGAATCTGCTGGTACACAAAGGCGTCCTTTGTACCACAGAACTCCTTCTTCGTCTTCGGTGAATCTGGGTACCTTACTTGTTCCGATACGACGCTTGATTCCGTCGATTAGCATTTCCTTTCTGCGCCTCCTTGATCTGGCTGATCAAAGTGGGTTGAAGTTCTATGCTAGCCAAAAATTCTTCACTCACTAATTCCATTCGAAAATCTTCCATCTCTTTGTGCAGACTTGGTTGCTCCTTCAAAATCATGGAGTTCAAGCGGCACTGCTATCTTCTAAGGGCATCTGTTACCACGTTGGCTTTACCGGGGTGATAGTGAATGTCCAGATCGTAATCCTTGATTAGCTCCATCCATCTTCTCTGTCTCATATTCAGCTCCTTCTATGTGAATATATACTTCAGGCTCTTGTGATCCGAATAAATCTCACAACGGTTTCCCGTCAGGTAATGCCTCCATGTCTTTAGGGCTATAACTATGACTGCGAGTTCGAGGTCATGGGTTGGGTAATTCTGCTCATGTTGTTTCAGTTGTCGAGATAGATAGGATATAACTTTGCATTCTTGCATTAGCACACATCCGAGACCGATCTTGGATACATCACAATACACGTCAAAGGGATTCGTGGTATCCGGCATGATTAAGATTGGGGCTGAAATCAATCTTCTCTTGAGTTCTTGAAAACTCTCTTCACATTTGTCTGTCCATTCAAACTTTTTATCCTTCTTCAGCAATTGGGTCATGGGTCTAGCGATACTCGAGAATCCTTCTACGAACTTGCGGTAATATCCCGCCAATCCGAGAAATGCATGAACTTGGGTTTGAGTTGTTGGGGCTTGCCACTCTTCGACATCTTTCACCTTTGCAGGGTCAATGGAAATTCCTCCAGCTGATACAATGTGACCGAGGAATCCTACCTCCTGTAACCAGAATTCACATTTGCTAAACTTGGCATACAACTGATGCTCTCTAAGGGTTCCTAGAATGGTCCTTAGGTGTAGCTCATGTTCTTCTTCTGATTTGGAATAAATCAGAATGTCATCGATGAAAACAACGACAAACTTATCCAGGAAGTCCATAAAAATCTTATTCATGTGATTCATGAAATAAGCGGGGGCATTGGTTAATCCAAAAGACATGACGGTATACTCGTATAATCCATATCTGGTGGTAAAGGCAGTCTTTGGAATATCCTCTGCGCGAATCTTGAGTTGATGATAGACAGTCCTAAGATCAATCTTAGAAAACACTTTGGCACCGGTCAACTGATCAAACAAATCTTCTATATTGGGCAGTGGGTACTTGTTCTTGATAGTGACATCATTCAACTTGCGATAATCCGTACACAAATGGTTACCTCCATCCTTCTTGTCCACGAACAAGACAGGTGATCTCCATGGTGACGCACTTGGTTGAATCAATCCGATTTCCAGCATGGCATCCAATTGCTTCTTTAGTTCTGCTAGTTCAGACGGGTTCATACTATATGGTCTCTAGGCTATGGGTCCGGTTCTGGGGATTAGTTCAATGATAAACTCGATATCCCGATCTAGGGGCATACAGGGCAAAACATCTGGAAATACATCGGGGTATTCACAGACTATCCGAACTTGGTCAATGGTAGGTTGGGCTATACTCTTGTTGCACTTGAATTGACGAGGTAAGGTTTCAGATACATGCTCGACTGATATTCCGGTTGTACTGGTCATGGTTATGGCTTTCTTGGCACAGTCAATTAATCCTTTATGTTTGTACATCCAATCCATTCCTAGTACTACTTCCAAACCTTTAGTTCCGAGTACTATCAGATTAGCATAAAAATCTATGCCATGGATTTAGATAGGGACGGCTTTGCAAATTTGCCTAGATTTGGTGGTTGAACAGGGAATTTGAACAATCATTACATGCTTCAGTTATCTGAACTCATCTCTCATTCTCTTGATCAAACCCGGTGGCACATGGGTTCTGCTCAAATTGACATTGAATTCCTCCCAGGTCATCATCTGTCCTCCGTTCATTGCACGAACGCTGTTCCACCATGCTCTTGCATCTCCGGCTAGATAGTGAGTGGCGAACAGAACTTTCTCGTTGGCTTCCACTCCGGCGACTTCTAGGTTATTTTCCATGGTTTGCAGCCAATCATCAGCGTCTAAGGGCTCTTCTGACTTAGTGAAAACGGGTGGGTTGGTATTCTGGAAATTCTTGAGCTTAGATCCATGGTTGTCCTGATTTCCTTGGCCTTGATTGTTGTGGGCTAGCTGAGCTATCTGCTGAAGGGTGGCTAAGTTGGCTTGACGTTCGGCTCTTTCAGCTTCGCGGTCAAAAACCAACATTTGCAGGATCTGCAACATCAGGTCTAGGGATGAACCACTTCCTCCGTGTGGCATCTGAAGATTGAGATAGATCATGAGAAAAGAGGGAAATTTCTAAGGTTCAGATTTTTTTGCAACTTGCTTTTCATTCATTCATAGCACATGATACAACACACACCACAACAAAGGAAAAACAGATGGTTTTAAGAACCATTCTAGAAACTACGATACAGTGGGACTAGATACAACTCACTACGCTAGTGCTCAAGTGCTACTACTCCTCGGAGTCGGTGTAATCGTCATCCTCACCATCGTCATCGATGAAGGCGAATTCATCCTCATCAGTGAAGAAGTCCATGGCCTGATCCTCCAGAAAATCATCATCATCGCTGAGATAGGAGTAGGGGTCTCCACAAAGATCCTCTCCGGCATTCTCTCTTTCCTCCAACTGCATGTCTCTCTCGTGGATGGTCTCCTCCAAATCCGAGATACGGTGGTGAAGACGGGCAATGATGCGCTACTTCTTGTCGAGCTGACGGCGGCGAGACTTGCGATCCTTAGCTAGCATGGCGATGGTCTGATCCTTCGTCTTGATGATGGAGGACTTGTGGTTGGAGTAGTCACGGCAATTGTCCAATTCCTGCTGACGATCATACATCATGAAGCTAAGGTGGTCCAACTGAGTCTTCAGCTCGTGGTGGTATGTGGCTTCCAGTGGCTGTCCCATAGCATCACGTCTTGGACAAAACTCAAAGCGGGTACCCTTGATCTGGTTGATACTCTACCCACACAGACGGGCAAGAGCTTCCTGCATGTCCCTGACAAGTCCAACGAGCCAATTGTTCTCTCTTAAGGTGAACTTAATTCCCTCAGCCATGTGGGATTCAATCTTTCCTCGAATACTTGCATCAATTAGCCATTGCAGATCTTCTCCTCCTTGATCATTGAGCTAAGCTCCGAAGAACTCGAGGTGCAGACGCTCCAGAAGTTTCGAAAGCTGGTCCAAATCCCGCTCAAAGATGAGGTCTCCTCCATTCCCCAACTGATAAAATTTGTTGTACTTCACATCCATCTATAAGAATATAGGATGAGTAAGTTAGTAGAGTGATCAAGTGTGTCCAATTTATGTATTTTGCAAGAGTTTTTGAGGAACATGAATTTTTATGAAAGAAACAAGGTGATAAGAATGGGAATATGTTTTTGTAAATACGTGTTTCCTTTGGTTTTGAAACTAAGTTTTTCATTCAAACGTCCAGTCTAACTAGGGTCTCCTATGGTCAGGATGGCTCTGATACCAACTTGTCAACACCCGGATTTTTAATCCCAGATGCCTGTTATGCCATACATCACAATCCCAGGATTACCATTTTTGCGAGACATAACAGATTTGGATACCACAGTACATCATCCATTACAATCCATACATAATGTCTTACACAAATAAGGATCTCATGATCCAGTTCTTAATACAACTCAAGCAGCGGAATAACGTAATAATAAAGGTAGCGTAGGCGAAGCTCCATCTTCAGGGTCACATGCAATGCTGACGATGGGAGATGATCCTAGTTGTCGTAACCTTCCTGGGGTCCATCCTCCTGGTACTCCTCTTCATAGTCTGGCCACGGGAATAGCCAGGGACAAAGCCATGAGTACTCTTTAAGTACTCGCAAACTAATACTATCAAGTGAAGGGGGTTTCTGTAGTAGGACACTAGGCTCTAGGGTTGTTTTGCAAAAAGCCAGATTTACCTCTACTAAGTTCAAAAGCAAGAAAAGCTAGTTGAAATTTTATAACACCTAAGTGGGAACTTGTATTTCATATCACAACTCTGTTGTGGTCAAGTCAAAATCTCAATTCATTTCATAAGTCATTTCGAAAACATCTGACGAGGGAACAGTATGGCCACTCCAACTGTCCATAACCGCGGAAGCGGCTATTCGAATAATTTGACAGTCTGCAGATATTGTACACTTTCACCACAACATTCGATACATCTGTCAGGAACAAATCCTGAATTCACCATACTAAGTATGCGGATAATCAATCCTAACCTTTCAATTACACGCCCTAGTATAGGCACCTCTCATGTGAGTTTGGCCTCCCAACCATGACCAACTATCATCTTGGGTACTGCAGAGGTGGACAATCTTCACAAGGTAGCCTCAGCTTAGACCTTGGCCGTGAGGGAACCAATACTAAGGTATATAAGTTTCCAGTCAAGCCCTACCCAAATTTTCGGGTATTGTGGTTGTACGATAAGACTAGAATGGTATCGCATCCAGACAACCATCAGTTTTATAAAGGTCTAAGGCTCATGCCTCAACATTTTCATCATCAAAATCATCTGGTGTTCGGAAACACATGTCAAAACATCTCAGTAGAATGACTCATCATTCTAAGGTTTTCATAACCATTTTCCACCAAGTATTCTCATCTATAGTTGATCAAGTTTTATGCTTAGCACTAGCATCTACAAGTGGGGGTAAGTACTAATGAGGGGTGGTAAACAAGTGGAGTTTAACTAAGTTCAATCTCATGCCTTAGGATGACATCAAGATTATCTAGCTTAGTCCAAATTTAATGTTCTTTATGCAACCTTCAATTATCTTCTTAGAATCTACAAATCACTTAAGTAAGCTCTAAGTAATAGCTTTGATGAAGAAATAAAGTAGAAAGCTTGTAAGTAAAACTAGGATTGGGTTATCAAGTGGGTGTGATCACATAAGCTTAAGGCATATAGTTGGCATGGTAACAAGCAAGTATTTGCTTGCATAGGTATCAGTATAAGCTTGCTAAGTGAATAGCTTGCAAGTATTGGCTTGCTCAATCAACTAGTAGTATTAGGCTTGCCTTGTGCAGAGCAGTGGTTGAAGTTTTCCTCGACTTCTTCTTTGTAGTATCCTCCTTCCTCCTCGTATCCTTGGTCGGTACTAGCGTCTATGAATAAATATGAGGTACACAATCACCAAACAATACTTAACTACTTTCAATCATCACACAAAGATGCACTATAGATGATCTAGTATCATCACTAACATTACAAGATTAAAGCTTTGGTCTTATTTATTTTATTTTTAGAAAAGTAATTTCTACTCATTGAAAAACTACTTAAGATTTAATATTCTCCAACTCAAACATGGGATCATGTTGACACATGTCATCACCACATATTTCAGTACATGAGAATGTGATTTAAAGTGGTGTCACAATTTAATAAGATTTAACCTTTTATTTTAAATAAACAAAGTGACTAGAAATGCCTATGTGACATTCTTTTATTACTTGAACATTATTTCTGTAAGTAAACCCATATGTTTTTATATATTCTGAAAGGTATGACCAAATGTGATTTTTTAGAGTTTGAATCAACTCAAAAGCTATTATGGTTGAAATTTGAAAAATGTTTGAATGTAGAAAATCTTATGACTTGTTATTTTTATCATGGGTGATCTATAGATCCAAATGATTTGAATCCAATAGGCTTGGATTAAGCATTTCAGTACCTTTCTAACAAAATTGGTTTCATGCAATTTGGTTCACTGAATCGAGCTGGGTTGATTTTTGAAACTAGATACAGAACTGAGTTTGAATTAAAATAGAAAAATCTAAATTCAAACGCTTGGGCTGCGCTGGAAAGGTTAATGGGCGGCCCTTGTCACTCTGAATGAGGGCTCAACCGATGGGGTCACCGTCGATGGCTGATAACATGTGAAGCGATATGGGGCGATGTGGTGCATTGGATTAGACTGAGATCAACGACTGAGGGTCATCGTCGACGATGAACAAGTCACCGGCGAGCTCGAACCCTAGCGGCTCGGTGGGGGTGCATAGGGGGCATACCGGGGCTCCACTCGGGCAAACGACAAAGTCGACGACGGCGATTCTCCTGGCACCGGCAGCTCCTCCTGGGGCGACTCCAATCGCTGGCTTCCTTCTTCTCCAGCAGTGGCGGGCTCCGATGAAATTCCGGCGATGCGCTGCTCGCCTTGCTCCGGGAGTGAGGTGGGGTGGTTCTGGGTTAGAGGGGAGTGGAATGGTGTGAAGAATTAGAGCAGGGAGGCATCTATTTATAGTGGCAAAAGGAGACCGACGGGCGCGGGATGAGCTCGTCGTGGTCGACGGTACAGAGGGCTATAGGCGTGGGCGACGGGAGGGGACTGTGCTGTGCTCCCTGGCGAAGCTCAACGGCGTGGTGGAGAGGCGTGGGGAGGTGATGATTGGTCGGAACGCTTCGGCGCTCTGAGCGGGTCCGATGGGGGTTTTGATGGCGCACAGCGCGCGTGGTCCGCGCGGCGGAGAACAGGCGTGTATGTGGGGTTGATGGGGTGGTGGTGATCACGCGTGCACACGGCGAGGGCGGCACGCGGTCTGTGGGCGTGTGTCGAGTGTGGTGCACGGGCGCGCTCTCGGCATGCTCGCAGAGAGGCTTGGCATGGCTTGGGCGTGTGGTCCAGTGGCTGGCATTGCTCGAGGCTGGGACAGGGAGTGGCGGGGTGCTGGCTAGCTCCTGGACAAGGTTGGCAAGGCTATTTCTTCTCCTAGCTTGTTGTCCACACTGGGGTGACAAGTGTGCTGTCGGCCTGCTCACCATTGATGACAATGGCCAGCTTACAGTGGTGCTAGAGATTAGTTAAGGGTGCTAGATGATCTACTAAGGCTAGTTGTAACCAGAGAGGGAACAAGGTTGGCCAAAGTACTGCTTAAAATAGTGCTTTTGATTTTGTTGATTTGAATCTGTAACCTGTTTGATGAAATGGCCGCATGAACTTAAGTTTTGAATTTTGAAAATATTTTTGGTGGGTGTGCTAGGCATGTGCTGGGGATACTATGGATGCTTGGGTTTTGAAAATTGATCTTGTTTGAGTGGTTTTTTAAATAGTGGGATCTTCCCATATGAAATAGATTCAATTTTAAACTATCATTTAAACTAAGCATTTAAATGTTTTTGGATGATCACAAAGTGGTCCTTGGTACCTTATTATGAGTACTATCAAGGGGTGCAAAGATCCGTACATGTTTCTGTTAAGTTCTGAAAGTTAGAGATAGCCAAAGTAGGCATGGGAGTTAATTTGGCCAAAGTGACCATTCACTTAATTTCTTTGTTTTGACTTGTTTGGTCTTTGGGAAAAAATTGGGGATTGTTTAGATGATGTTTATTTCACCTAAGAATCATTTTACAAGGAAAGAAACACAGAACCATGGCAATTCAAAAGAATCCAAATTTTAATACACACACATATGAATTATTTCATATTTTTAATTCGAAAAGTTTTTGTTAACCCTAATTTTGATGATTAGAGTTTAATGATCCAAGTTTAGTATTTTCGGGATGTTACATACGCACGGCGATGGGGGTCAAGCTCGTGTGATCCAGGAGGTAAGAGGGGCTCGGGGCTCGCCGGAATTCGACGGGGAACACGTCGAAGGCAGTGGCGGAGCAAGGAGGAATTCTCGCAGCCTAGAGGCTCCGAGGCATGGTGTCTGAGGGGAAAGATGTAACACCCTCAGAATCGGCCCTATGCAAGTTTTAGCGAAACCCGCCAAACCCGCATAAAACGATTCGAAGGTGCCCACCAGACACTTGCGTGCGGGTGGAAAACGAAGTAATAACATTACACAATAGTCCTCGATGGGACCCACAGATATATATACACAATGACTCAATGAGTCAAGAATACAGATATCATGTACAAAGATCCAAATCACCTTGAAAACGATACTGCGTCCGACTACGGACAAAATGCAAATGGGGCTAAGAGCCCTGAAGAATAACCAATGGCGTCCATAACCCTGCCCAGGCCAGGCCGGAAGGGTAACCCTACTAACGGCGTCGATCTCAAAACCTGCTTAAACAAAGGGGTGCCGACAAGGGCAAAGGAAAAAGAGGAGCGTCAGTACTGAGGCCAGTACACGGCGAGACTAGAATTCGGCGGTCCTCGCCTACATAGGTATGGTGGAATGAAGCGGCAGCGGCAGCATGTACTAAACAACCTATAGATACTCAATACTACTGGCGGCTATCAGAGAGGGGTAAGGAAGACCTATTCGGATCCAACCTGATACTATCATCAAACAAACCCATCCTGGCGTTTCCCCCTCGAGACCAAACGAGGAAGTCAACCGAGGAACTCACACGGTTGGCAGTTTTACTTATTCAGTTATAGTTGCGGCACTTTACTAGTCAGGTTTAGATAATCGTCCTGATAAAATAAGCAGTGGGCACTTTTAGTTAACCATTCCGTTATAGTGGCAACACTTACTAGTCAGATACAATTATCATGAGATAACCACAAAACCCAGCAGTTGTTGGTACTTTTATTTAGCCATTCCGTTGTAGTGAAGCTGATTACTAGTCGAAAACGGATACAAATCAATTTATAACAATAAACTTTAGTTATAGTTGTCTATGATCAAGCACTGTGCTCCAAGTCGTCCATAACCTTGGACATGGCTTCTCGAAAAGATTTAACCCTGCAGGGGTGCACCAAAGTATCCATAGGCACTTCGACCCTTTTTGCCAGATCAGTTAACATACACCCATCGGTATGTCGGCGGGGCCTAAGTCACGAAGTTCCCAGACCCAAAGCAAGTACATGGGGGCCACCCCACCAAGTCGAACCCGCAACGAAGTTGGCCGGTCTTCGAGACGGACTTAGGGTTTGGGTAGACGGCTGTGAACGACAGCAAATCCCCAAACGGGACCCGACACACAAAACGTGTCCCGATCCTAAACAAGATAGGTGCTATCTGTCGCACAATTTAAATAAAGCAAGAGTACATGGCATAAGTACAGGATCGTAAATAAAACCTCAAACTAGTTTGTGGCCCCAAGACAATACTTTGAAATCAGGTAATAATCGATGGGGGCCCATATCTCCCCACCGTGGTTAGCGCTCGATCTCTAACAGTGTCAAGAACTCGGGTCCCACGGACACAAGTGGGCGTTCGAATCCAAATATTACCTATCACCCACGATGCCTCGCTTAATTCAATTTTAGTTGTTAAACAGGAATTAAAGTGAACGTAAGTAAAGCCATGATCAACTCCAACATCAACATATGGCAATTCTCCAACAATTGTGGTACTTGACGACACACAAAACACTTGAGCAAGCGATCACGACGCAGTCCAACTATCTACCAAACAACAGGTAATAGGGTGTCCAAGGCAATATAGGGCTGCAAGGGATATCACGGTACGAAAACTAGAGCATCGCAACACGTATAGCAATAGATCAACAGGAAGGAATAAATACTATAAAAGTAAGATAGGTAGAAAGGGGAAGATGCTCTTTGAAAACATTGCCAAAGGTTCACCCAAAGATCGCGAAGCTCACATCAACTCAACGGCCTTATCCGCGAAGAAGCAAAACACTAGAAGAAACACCGGATGCACTATTTAATACAACGGCAGAAGATCGGCATGATGCATGTATGATGTATGACATGGCAAAGATGCGGTGCAATTAGGCTGATTGCTTAACCGGGTCCCGACAATTAATTAGGTGGTTCATGTTGTTTAGCTACCCCGCAATTAAATGTTGTCTTAACATGGCAAGGTATGGTACCGGTTCGATGCGCAAATTTAGATGAGGCCAATATAAGACTAGATTTGCCCGCATATGGGCCCCATATTTAATTATTAGGTGAATCGGCCTAAGGCCCCCAAACCACAGATATGCATGCGAGATGACAATTAAATATGCAACAATTCATATAGTTGACCATTTATAAAATAGGGTTCTCGGAAAGGGGGTTCACACATTGAGGGGTCTCGACGGTCTTGGGGATCCGAGGGTTCGGGGTCGGTCGCAGGCTCCGGATCTGGGGTCCAGGGTCCGACGGAAACGTTCTCGGATAACTGAGGTCGATCTTGGCGCATCCGCGGTGGTCGGGTCATGTTGTCGGTCTTGATGTCTCACGCGGCGTTCCTGGCGTCTCGGGAGGTAGTACTTGTTCTGGCTGGTGTCGATCTTGTCGGTCCCGCGCAGTTGATCTTGGTGTTCCCGGATGATCTTGCCGACTCCATGCGAAGGCCTTGGCGCTCTAGATCGGTCTTCGGGGTCCGGAAATGGATCCTGCGGTTTTCAAGACGGAGGTATTGGCGTGCCGTGCCGGTGAACTTGGGGATCCCTGTCGGAGATCTTGGCTTCCGGGGCCCTTCGGGCCTAGAAGGAAAACTTGGCGATCCGGAATGGTGAACTTGGCGTGTAGGGTTCAGGAAGTAGCACTTGGGGGTCTCCGCTCAAGGTCGTGCACTTGGTTTATCTCTGATGATTCCTTAGGTTTGCCGGATTCCCTGTTGATCTTGACGCGCTCACATGCTCTTACACGGGACAGGTAGCAAAAAACAACACCATACCACCATCGTTGCAACACAACTGATCTTCATGTCCAAAACACCTGCACTTCTCGATACCACTCCAACACTACACCAAACGCCCCGCCGCGTGCACCACAGGACTCATCTAGAGCGGGCGACTCGCCGCCCGGAGACGACGAGGACGCAGACACGTGACGAGCTTGGTCGACGACGGGCGGCCGAAAAGAAACAGGTCACGGGCTCTTGGAGGCGGAGGGCGACGCGGCTTGTCGGCGAGGGCGGCGGTCCGAGGCGGCGCTCCGCGAGGCGCCGCGGGCGGCGTGGCAGCGCGCGCGCACGGAGGACGTGGCCGGGCGGGAGGTGGCCGACGCGCCACGCGGGAGAGGTGGCGTCGGAGAGGGCGCGGCGGCCGGGCGACGGAGGAACTCCGCGAGGCGGCGGGCGCTGGTCCTGAGCGGGCGGCTCAGTGCGACGGCGTAACACGCAGGGGGAGGGCTCGGAGGCGCGGGCTGGCCGGGCTTGCTGGCCGGGCGAGGGGCTGGGGCGCGGGGACGGGGTAAGCGGAGGAGCGCGGCGGGCGAGGTTCCAGCAGGCGGGGCGGTCGCGGAGGAGGGGAGGAGGCTGCGGAGGCGCGAGGCGCTGGCAGGCGGAGAGGGCGCTGAGGCGGCCGGGCGCGTTGTTGGCGAGGACGGAGGGCGCGCAGGGGAGCTCGACGGCGGGGCGCTGAGGGGAGGCGCGGAGGAGAGGTACTCGGCGGCGGGGCGAGGTCGATCGGGAGGTAGGGGAGGAGGCGGTTGCGGTGGCGAGCAGAGGAAGGAGAGGGAGAGCGACGCGAGCGGGGCGGCCAGGGGTGCGGGTTGGCATGCGTTGGTGGGGCCCAGGGGACAGCGGGGCAGGGCTGGCTGCGCGCGCTGTGTGCGCGGGTTGTGGTGTGGGTTGCTAGGCAGGGCAGGTGTGTGTGTTGTGTGTGTTGAGGGGTGATGAATGGCCAAGTGGCGGCATGGGATTGGTAGAGGGGAGGGAAGAGGTGAGGTGGCAGCGTGGGACTGGTCGGGGTGAGGTGGAGGGGGGTGTGGGTAGATAGATTGGTAGGTTTAGGAATTAGGTGGACCGTTTTGGAACTGGGGTGGTCGTTCGGGTCATTCGACCCGTTCGACTGCCCCACTAAAAATAATTTAACATTTTATTTAATTTGCAATACATTTTTGTAACTAGTTTTTAGACAAACAAAATATCCGGACGCAGCCGGGGTTTAATTTGAAATAGAAGGAGGGCTAGTTTCGGAAAACCATAGTCTTTCGCAACATAGTTTCAGGTAAAATTAATATGCATGATGATGTAATGATGATGCAATGCACAAAAACAACGCGATTTTCTAGTAGTGGAATTGCGGGATGCCACAATTCGACACCACTAACAATGGATCTCGCCCTCGAGATCCGCCTCATGGTACCGGAAGGAAGGTCGGCGATCTGAATCTTCTCGCTTCGTGTAGATCCTCGCGACACCACTAGCAATGGTGCTTTCTTCGTCTTGAAACGGCGACACCACCAACAAGACGTCGTTGATCCCGTTCGTCAAGAGAGCACTCCGGATAAACAACGAACGAAGTTAAAGGTAAGGCCACCTCCAACTTTCATGGAAGGAGTAAGAGTTGCATCGATCCACCATTCAATATACAAAGCAAATTATAAGAGTAGTGGTATGGTCGCGACTCCATCCCGCACTCAAAGCATTACTATGTACACGAATAGACAGATTATGCAACCAACTCTCAGAATTCAGACTGAAGATCTCGACAAGCGAGGTTCGGAACAAAAAGGAGTGATGCAGGCTCTGCATCAGATCTGGCGTAGAGGATGTCGTCGCGTCGGAAAACACCGGAAGGCACAAACAAGGAACAAGGAATGATACCACAGCAGACGGATTCCTCAAGCAGCATGAACACCGGATGGTAGAACACCGTTACCAAAGGAGGAAGCGAAACCCTAAAGGTACGACGGAAACCCAACCACGAGAATTCCTGGACTCGAAGAAAGAGAAGAGAGCGGATTCAAAACGCGTAAACATAAGAGGAGAATAGCAGAGGGGTAAGGAGTAAAACAGACCTGACCAGAACTATCCAACCGATTTTGCAAAAAATAGTTTTGATACTCTACTTCGGCCGTTAGCTAGGTTATCCTACAGGCTGGACTTGTGGGGTATCGCAACTGCTGCGCTCTGATACCACTCTGTAACACCCTCAGAATCGGCCCTATGCAAGTTTTAGCGAAACCCGCCAAACCCGCATAGAAACGATTCGAAGGTGCCCACCAGGCACTTGCGTGCGGGTGGAAAACGAAGTAATAACATTACACAACAGTCCTCGATGGGACCCACAGAACAGATATATATACAGCGGCGACTCAATGAGTCAAGAATACAGATATCATGTACAAAGATCCAAATCACCTTGAAAACGATACTGCGTCCGACTACGGACAAGATGCAAATGGGGCTAAGAGCCCTGAAGAATAACCAATGGCGTCCATAACCCTGCCCAGGCCAGGCCGGAAGGGTAACCCTACTAAAGGCGTCGATCTCAAAACCTGCTTAAACAAAGGGGTGCCGACAAAGGGCAAAGGAAAAAGAGGAGCGTTAGTACTGAGGCCAGTACACGGCGAGACTAGAATTCGGCGGTCCTCGCCTACATAGGTATGGTGGATCAAGGCGGCAAAGATGTACTAAACAACCTATAGAGACTCGATACAATGGCGGCTATCGAGAGGGGTAAGGAAGACCTATTCGGATCCAACTCGATACTATCATCAAACAAACCCATCTGGCGTTTCCCTCGAGACCAAGCGAGGAAGTCAACCGAGGAACTCACACGGTTGGCGCTTTACTTATTCGATTATAGTTGCGGCACTTTACTAGTCGAGTTTAGATAATCGTCACGATAAAAAGCGATGGGCACTTTTAGTTAACCATTCCGTTATAGTGGCAACACTTACTAGTCAGATACAATTATCATGAGATAACCACAAAACCAACCAGTTGTTGGTACTTTTATCTAGCCATTCCGTTGTAGTGAACCTGATTACTACTCGAAAACGGATACAAATCAATTTATAACAATAAAATTTAGTTATAGTTGTGTATGATCAAGAACTGTGCTCAAAGTCGTCAATAAACGCGGACACGGATTATCGAAAAGATTTAACATCGCAGGGTGCACCAAAGTATCCACAGGCACTTGACCCTTTTGCGGATCGCTAACATACACCCATCGGTATGTCGGCGGGGCCTAAGTCACGACGTTCCTAGACCCAAAGCAAGTACATGGGGGCCACCCCACCAAGTCGAACCCATAGCGAAGTCGGCGGTCTTGAGACGGACTTAGGTTTGGGTAGACGGTGTGAACGACAAAGAAATCCCAAACGGGGACTGTCGACACCGCGAAAACGTGTCCCGATCCTAAACAGTACAGGTGCTATCTGTCGCACAATTTAAATAAAGCAGTAGCATGGCATAAGTACAGGATCGTAAATAAAACCTCAAACTAGTTTGTGGACCCCAGTACAATACTTTGAAATGAGGTAATAATCGATGGGGGGCCCATATATCCCCACCTGTGGTTAGCGCGCTCGATCTCGGAACAGGTGTCAAGAACTCGGGTCCTACGGGACACAAGTGGGCGTTCGGAATCCAAATATTACCTATCACCCACCGATGCCTCTGCTTAATTCAATTTTAGTTGTTAAACAGGAATTAAAGTGAATGGTAAGTAAAGCCATGATCAACTCCAACATCAACATATGGCAATTCTCCAACAATTGTGGTACTTGACGACACACAAAACACTTGAGCAAGCGACTACGACGCGCAGGTCCAACTATCTACCAAACAACAGGTAATAGGGTGTGTCCAAGGCAATATAGGGCTGCAAGGGATATCACGGGTACGAAAACTAGGGCATCGCAACACAGATAGCAATAGATCAACAGGAAGGAATAAATACTATAAAAGTAAGATAGGTAGAAAGGGGGAAGATGCTCGCCTGAAAACATTGCCGAAGGTTCACCCAAAGATCGGGGCGAAGCTCACATCAACTCAACGGCCTTATCCGCGAAGAAGCAAAACACTAGAAGAAACACCGGATGCACTATTTAATACAACGGCAGAAGATCGGCATGATGCATGTATGATGTATGACATGGCAAAGATGCGGTGCAATTAGGCCAGATTAAGCGGAACCGGGGTCCCGACAATTAATTAGGTGGTTCATGTTGTTTAGCTACCCCACAATTAAATGTTGTCTTAACATGGCAAGGTATGGTACCGGTTCGATGCACAAATTTAAATGAGGCCAATATAAGACTAGATTTGCCCGCATATGGGCCCCATATTTAATTATTAGGTGAATCGGCCTAAGGCCCCCAAACCACAGATATGCATGCGAGATGACAATTAAATATGCAACAATTCATATAGTTGACCATTTATAAAATAGGGTTCGGAAAGGGGTTCACACATTGAGGGTCTCGACGGTCTTGGGGATCCGGGTTCGGGTCGGTCGCAGCTCGGATCTAGGGTCCAGGGTCCGACGGAAACGTTCTCGGATAACTGAGGTCGATCTTGGCGCATCCGCGGTGGTCGGGTCATGTTGTCGGTCTTGATGTCTCACGCGGCGTTCCTGGCGTCTCGGGAGGTAGTACTTGTTCTGGCGTAGGGGCGTCGGATTTCCCCCGGTGGGTGTCGATCTTGTCGGTCCCGCGCAGTTGATCTTGGTGTTCCCGGATGATCTTGCCGACTCCATGCGAAGGCCTTGGCGCTCTAGATCGGTCTTCGGGGTCCGGAAATGGATCCTGCGGTTTCCAAGACGGAGGTCTTGGCGTGCCGTGCCGGTGAACTTGGGGATCCCTGTCGGAGATCTTGGCTTCCGGGGCCCTTCGGGCCTAGAAGGAAAACTTGGCGATCCGGAATGGTGAACTTGGCGTGTAGGGTTCAGGAAGTAGCACTTGGGGGTCTCCGGCTTCGAAGGTCAGCGCACTTGGTTTATCTCTGATGATTCCTTAGGTTTGCCGGATTCCCTGTCGATCTTGACGCGCTCACATGCTCTTACACGGGACAGGTAGCAAAAACAACACCATACCACCATCGTTGCAACACAACTGATCTTCATGTCCAAAACACCTGCACTTCTCCAGTACCACTCCAACACTACACCAAACGTCCTGCCGCGGTCGTGCACCACCAGGACTCATCTAGAGCGGGCGACTCTGCCGGGCCCGGAGACGACGAGGACGCAGACGCAGGGCGACGAGCTTGGTCGACGGGCGGCGAAAAGAAACAGTCACGGCTCTGGCGGCGGAGGGCGACGCGGCTTGTCAAGAGGGCGGCGGTCCGAGGCCCGAGGCGCGCCTTGGCGCGCGGCGGCGGCGCCTGCACGGAGGACGTGGCCGGCGGAGGTGGCCGACGTGGCCACGCGGGAGAGGTGGCGGAGAGGGTGCCGCGGCTCTGGCGACCGAGGAACTCCACGAGGCGGCGCGCTGGTCCCAGAGCGGCGGCTGCTGGTCGGGCGACGCCGTAACACGCAGGGGAGGGCTCGCGAGGCGCGTGGCGCTGCTGTCAGCGCTGGCCGCGGGCGAGGCTGGGCGAGGGACGGGGTGAGCGGAGGAGCGCGGAGGGGCGAGGTTCCAGCAGGCGGGGCGGTCGCGGAGGAGGGGAGGAGGCTGCGGAGGCGCGGCGGCGTCGTCGGGCTAGCGCGGGCGGAGGGCGCTTGAGGGCGGCCGGCGCTGCGGTTGTTGGCGAAGGACGGAGGGGCGCGGCAGGGGGAGCTCGACGGCGGGGCGCTGAGGGGAGGCGCGGAGGAGAGGTACTCGGCGGCGGGGCGAGGTCGATCGGGAGGTAGGGGAGGAGGCGGTTGCGGTGGCGAGCAGAGGAAGGAGAGGGAGAGCGACGCGAGGCGGCAGTGGGGGGTTGGCATCGTTAGTGGGGGAGGGGGGGGGGAGGGGTGGCTGGGCCTGTGCTGTGTGTGGTTGTGGTGTGGGTTGCTAAGCAGGGCAGGTGTGTGTGTTGTGTGTGTTGAGGGGTGATGAATGGCCAAGTGGCGGCATGGGATTGGTAGAGGGGAGGGAAGAGGTGAGTGAGGTGGCGTGTGGTGGGTCTGGGTGAGGTGGAGGGGGGTGTGGGTAGATAGATTGGTAGGTTTAGGAATTAGGTGGACCGTTTGAACTGGGGTGGTCGTTGGTCATTCGGCCCGTTGCTCGCCACTAAAAATAATTTAACATTTTATTTAATTTGCAATACATTTTTGTAACTAGTTTTTAGACAAACAAAATATCCGGACGCAGCCGGGGTTTAATTTCAAATAGAAGGAGGGCTAGTTTCGGAAAACCATAGTCTTTCGCAACATAGTTTCAGGTAAAATTAATATGCATGATGATGCAATGCACAAAAATAACGCGATTTTCTAGTAGTGGAATTGCGGGATGCCACAAAAGAGAGGGGAGAGAGAGGGGCAATAGTAGGGCATGGTTGCGTGGAGGGATTAGTGCGGCAATAACGCCTTGAATCAGTCTTCAATGTTGGCGAGGAGAGGCGTGGTCACCATGAGGGAGAGACGACAGCTGCGTGGCGGGCTCACATGAGAGAGAGAGAGAGAAATAGAGAGAGAGAGAGAGAGAGAGAGAGAGAGAGAGAGAGAGAGAGAGAGAGGGTGCAGCGGGGTCAACAAGTCAGGGACGGTGCGGGTAAGTGTTGCGGTGTGAACCATTTTATGCGGGGGAGAGGGGTAATGGGATTGCTAGGCTAGATGGGCTTACTGGGCTGGGCTGGTTTCTTTTATTTTTTTCTTTTCCTGTTTCTTTTTCTTTTCTGTTTTGTATTTATTCAAATGATTTCAAATACTTTTTTGAATTCAAACTCTTCACAAATTTTAGTAAGTTTAATACTTGTTTATTATTGTATTTTAAGGACCATTTTAGAATAATTATTTTATTCTCACATGGTTTAAATATTTATTTAAAATGGACATTTGTCTTTATTTAAATAGGATTTTTAAATATGTTTCCCAACCTCTATTTAATTTCCAAATTTTACCAAATCCTTTTCAGTAGGTTTTATTTATTTATTAGGGTGTCAAATAATTCACTTTGAATTATTTGAAATATTTTTAATATGATTTATTAATCATTTAAATTGAGCATTTGTCTTTATTCAAATAAAATCAAATATGGTTTTAATTCCATATAAATTTTATTCGAATGATTCTTTTATTCCATTTAAGTTAATTAAATAACTTTTATATCCACCTTGGGGAAATTCCACTTTATTGTTTTCCCATGATTTAATTAATCATTTATCTAAGGGATTTTATCTTTATTACATATAATTTGAATATGGTTTTATCCATAAAATTTTATTGGAATAATCTTTATCCCTTTATTTTATTTGGAATATCTTTATTTCATTTACTTATGGATTTGGCCAAGATTTAATTTGGCTTTTAAATATTTCTTATTTATTTATTTCTTCATTCGCCTTATAAAATCCATATCTTTTTATATATAGATCCAAAATTTGTGATTCCAATTTGTAAAATCCTATTTAATATTTGTTTATCCTTTTAAGTACTTTTAGGATTAATTACTCACAATTTGGTATGGATTTTATATAGGAGCTTTATTTATCTTTGAAAATTAATTCCTTTTAACTTATTAAATTCATAAGTTTTTATCCATGGTTCCAAATTGAATGAAATCAATTTCTATGGTTTTATAATATTTTTATTTGTCATTTTTGATCATTTATAATTGTTTGTTGACAAATTATTATATGTATCACATCCATAGTCTTTGAGATATCTTCAAAATGATTTTCTTCCATTTAGGTTTTGGGTTTTGGTTTATTTTCCCAAATTTGAATTTCAAGATACATTCAATGATGAATGCATTTCACTTGATTTGAATTTTGTTGGATTCCCTTTTATTCAAAAAAAATTTAAGATGGGTTTTGATGTATCTTTGTAAACAAATTACAGCAGGACAATTGCCAGGACTGAGGAAGGCATAACAATGCAATACTAGACACAAAGATCCTATGAGTTTCGATTGGGCAATACAACAATATACATAGACCACCATCCAACTGCATTTATGACTAGAAGTCCACCTTCAGGTTATCATCCGAACCCCCTCCAGTATTAAGTTGCAAGCAAGAGACAACTACTTTAAGCAAAGTGTGTGAGGTAAATAAGCCACTTGTTCCATGAACAAGAGACCGTTGTTTTCTCCCTAGTGGCAATAGCACATCTACAACCGTAGAGATTTCTGTCACTTCCCTTGGAAAATAGAGGCATGAACCCACTATCGAGCATAAATACCCCCTCTTGGAGTCACTAGCAACTACTTGGCCAAGATAGCTACTAACAACCGAGAGCATGCAAGATCACAAACAACATAGACATGATAGAATCAATAAGACAAAACCATTAATCAATCTGACATAGTAATCTCAATATCCATCGTATCCCCGCAAATACAACATGCATGACAAATAGATTAGATCTTGATCATGAACGGAGCTAACAAGATCTATACATGAAAGCACAAGGAGGATATATAACCATCTAGCTACTACATGGACCCGTAGTCCAAGGTGGAACTACTCACGCTTCATACCGGAGGCTGGCATGATGAAGAAGAAGGCCTTCGGGAAGATCTCCCCTCCGACAGGGTGTTGGGAAGAGCTTCAGATCCCCCCGATCTAGGGACGATGGTGGCGGCGGCTATAGACGGCTTTGTAGAATATTGATCGGATCTCTAGGGTTTTGGCATCGGGGGAACTTTATAGGCGAGGCAGGGGCCGGCAGGGCGGCTGCACCCCCCAGGCACGGGGTGGGCCCACCCACCTAGCCAAGGAGTGTGGCCCCCTGGTGAGCCTCCTCCGTCTAGTATTCTAGCTTCGTCTTGCCCACGGTAAAATATTTACTTTGGCTTTTGTCCCGTCCAATTCCGAGAATATTGACTTTTTGCCTTTCTAGAACCAAAAACAAAAGAAAACAGGCAACTGGCACTGCGGCAACTTGTTAATAGGTTAGTACCAGAAAACATATAAAAACACCCCAAAGTGTGGACAAAGCAAAGCAAAGTAGATAGTAAACAAGCATGGAGCATAAAAAATTATAGATACGTTTCTGATGTATCAAGCATCCCCAAGCTTAACTCATGCTCGTCCTCGAGTAGGTAAGAGATAAAAATAATAATTTTTGTGGTGACATGCACCATCAAAACCAAGATCAAACCATTTGCAAGCATTGAAAGCTGGGATTAAAGAACTCTAAACATGTGCATGAAAATGGAGTTCTAACAGTAGGACAAAGTAACTATGCATGCAACATGAAAGGCTACAAACAAAGATCATGAATAACATGCATTGAAAAACGTTTGTTTGTTTCACATACAGAAAACATGGCATAGTGGCATTCAGCTTGTACCTCATGGAGTAGCAAATAGATGCATAGGACACCTTCAAAGTTCATAAGAGTGACTAGATACAAGTAGCACAAGAACAAGCAATAACATCAATATGCATCAATCAATAAGTTTTGGGACACTACACATAGAACTAAGAATGACAACTATGCTCTCTTAATGGTGCCTAAAGGTAGAAGATGAGACTCAATATAATAATGGAAGAAAGGCCCTTCATAAAGGGAAGCAGGGATTTCAAGTTTCAAAAAGAGCTTCCAAAAATTATGGTACCTGTTAGCTTTCAGCCCTCATTGCCCCTGTCGTAAGCATCTTGAAGTGATTAAGGTTAAATTGAACAAAGATGGAGTATATGCTTGACAAAGTATAAGTTGGCAATCTCATGTCCCTTGAATACGAGGGCCGCACCGCATGCTACTCAACTTTAGTTACCTGTAAGTTATTGGCATAGTAAGTACATGTGTATCATAGAGAACCGCCAATGGGGTACCCCTTGCACATGGTACAAGAGCTATCACATAACCAAAATGACAAGGCAAGCAGACAATGAGTATCTCAGTGATCTTTTTATTTACTATGTGCATAGCGTTTTATTGAGGATGCTTCACAGAATTCTCATTATGGTGATGCTGCAAGTTTCCACCATGATTAGGCATGGCTTAGGCTAGCGCACCAGGCGTTTCTCTAACACAAAATACATAACTCCATGGACTTACAAGCTCCCTTTTTATTTCACACCGGCGACATCCATAGACAAAAGAGCATGATAACAAATGTGTACAAATTACAAGTGCAATGTTGAAAACGTTCCCTGTGACAGCATGGTTCTGCTAATTCCAACGTATAAGTGCAAGCATATACAACATAGATGACACAATGGTTCAAGTTTATTAGGGGCAACGAATATAAGGTGTTCCATCAAGTTTGTGAGGGCTTTAATCACTAAGTTTTCACATAACAAAATACTTTTTAATAGGAAGATAGCTGAAAACAAGAATATACTTGGAATGTTGTAACGCATAAGGCATAGGAATTTATAGTGGACACTTTGGAATAACTTGGTTTTTTTGGGAGTTGGATGCATGAGTAGAGCTTACTCATACGAGTGGAGGCTAGCAAAAGACTAGGAGCAACCAACTAAGAGAGCAATAATGGCCATAATCATGCAGAGTGACAAAACATTACTAATCAAAGCATAGAGTGGTACTACAAGTCAAGGACTAAATGATCATAGAGGCTATGGTGACTTGTTCATAGTCATAACATGGTGTAAGCATGTGCCAAGTCAACCCAAACAAAGCATCAAAGGAGAATTGTACGGGTTCGTAGCATGGAAAACAAAAAATTTCTACTGCATGCAAACAAACAAGCCAAGATCTATCTACTAGATAGTAGCAACGAGTCGATAGAGGAACTCACCCTCGAAGATTCCAAAGCGGTTAACGAGAGCAGATTCTCGTGGGTGATGTAGTCGTACTCTTGCCGATATCAAGATCGTGTAGACGATCCTTCCGGTGCTGCATTCCGGCAGCGCTTCCGCAGTCGGTCACACGTTCGGTACTCAATGAAGACCTTCCTCTCCCTTGTTCCAGCAGGCAGCAGAGGTTGTAGTGCTCTCCTCGCGATTCTGGCAGCACGACGGCGTGGTGTCGGAAGTAGAGGGGAGATCCAGCAGGGCTTCGCCTTAAGCCGGTGCGAGTATGGTGGAGCAAGAGAGTTGCCTTGGTGATCTAGGGTTTAGAAGCACCAAGGGGAGGTCTTGGCCGGCGGCTAGGTTTGGGGAAACCCCCAACTCGCTGAGTTGGTGGTGCCCTAGGCGGCGGCTCAAGGAGGTGGTGGCGCCGGCGGCTTGGGGTTAGGGTTTTGGGTGTGAGGGGTAGGAGGCGCCCTACCCCTCCTTATATAGGTGGAGGGTGGCCGGTTGGGAGGAGGGAGTCCTTCCCCAACTCGGCCTCCTTGGCCGGTGGAGGAGGAGGACTTCCTCCCCAAGTAGGTTTCCTACTCTCCCTCCACCAAGCAAACTTGCCGTTTGACTTTTTCAAATTGGCGTTTGACTTTCAAACTAGGATTTGATTTCTCCCTTTATTTTGCCCAGCCAAGTGACCTAGTACATGATGCAATCATTCCATATTGTTATGACACATTCATGTACCCTTCCCCTCCGAAGTGCCGGACCTTCCGGACCCTTCTAGAACATTCCTGGTGAAAACACCGGAATCATTCCCCAACTCTGAAACAGGACTTTCCTTATATGAATCTTATTCTCTGGACCATTCTGGATCTCCTTGTGATATCCCGGATCCCATCCGAGACTCCGAACAACATTCGGTCTCTTACTCATCATTCCATAACTACTCAACAACATCGAATCCTTAAGTGTGTCTCCCTACGGTTCGTGAATTATGCGGACATGACCAAGACACTTCTCCGATCAATAACCAATAGAGGAATCTGGAAATTCATATGGCTCCCACATATTTCTACGATTACTTTGCGATCGAATGAACCACTTACATACGATACCAATTTCCCTTTGTCTCACGATAGTTTACTTATCCGAGGATTTGATCGTCGGTATCTCTGCATACCTAGTTCAACCTCGTTACTGATAAGTTCTCTTTTCTCGTTCCCGTGGTATGTGATACCTTGTGATACAGTCACATGCTTGCAAGCCAATTGGATGACATTCCACCGAGAGGGCCCAGACAATATCTATCCGTCATATGGATGGACAAATCCCACTCTTGATCCATGTGCCTCAACCCATACTTTCTGAACACTCAATGCCACCTTTATAGCCACCCAGTTACAGTGTGGTGTTTGATGTCATCAAAGCATCCTTCTGGTGATGGTGATTAGCATGATCTCATGGTCGAAGGAATTAGGTTACTATGTATCAGAAATCTTATAGCAATTAAACTATTAAAATGACTTGATCTTTATGCTACGCTTATCTATAGGAGTATGTCCATCATACCATTCTCCTAATGATATGACCTTGTTATTAACAACATCTCAAATGTTCATGATCAAGAAACCATGATAATCTATTAATCAACAAGCTAGTATTATAAAGAGGCTTTACTAGGGACTCTAATTTAGTTTACAAATCACACAAGTATTAATGTTTCCGGTTAATACTATTATAGCATGAATGTAAACATTTATCATAAACACAAATATATAATAATAACTACATTTATTATTGCCTCTAGGGCATATCTCCAACAAGAATACCACAATACTATGCTTTTGTATGCTAAAACAATGGCTGATTCTTTCAAGGCACATTAAGCAATCCCAATTGTTTGGAACAAGTCATGCTACAGCAATAATCACTAAGCATAAGGTCAAAACAACACTTAGCATGTCATGCTAAAGTCTAAGTCATAGTCAATGCAAGCTCCTCTTGCACTTCTCAAGCAAGAACTTTCTACTCCTTTCTAACACCAATCGACTTATTTGAAACAAAACAGTGAGAACGGGGGTCCAAACTACTTTATTCAAGCAAAATAAACAAACTAAGCAAACCAAATGAAAACTAAGACGCTCCAAGAACAACACAATAGTGCATGAAACAATAAAAACGAAGTGTCTAGAAAGACCTGAGCTTTTTATTGATGAAGAAGGGGATGCCTTGGGCATCCTCAAGCTTTGACGCTTGTACCTCTTGGATATTTCTTGGGGTGAAACCGGGTTGGCATTGCAAAGCTTGAGCTTTTGTCCATTCTTCATCTCATTACATCATTCTCTCTCTACACCTGAAAATTTTCCTTCATACAAAACTTCACATAATCTTCATTAGCGGCATTAGTGTATTAAAAAGATAATAGACCTTTGGTTTTAGCATTAGAACAGCAAAACTTTTCAGTAAAAACACAAGCTACTATAGAAACTCCTTCAATAAGCTCAATTTCCCCAAAAAGGAATCAATAAGAAGCAAATGCAAATAATGGCAGAAATCTATCAAAATAGACCGGCAGGTAGAAACCATTTTTTCGATAATCTTCTATTGCTCAAATAAAAATGTGTTGAACTAACGAAAGTTAGGTAACATAGTGGGGTATTTATTCGTAAATCTTTAGCTCAATCCAACTTACACAGACTCCTCACGAATTTTAATGGTGGAGGACAGAAATCCGTTTCAGGACAGCACCTCCCCAAATCTTACTTCCCTCTTATTAGAGGTCATTCTTGGCACAAAAAGCAAGAAAAAAGGATAAGAAGAGGTCATTACTGAAGTAATAACTTCCAAGACTCAAGGAAACTCTTAGGTTATCTCCTAACAAGTATTTTTCTTTAATGCCTTTAAGTTAGGCACAAGAAGCAAGAAATCAAGTATTTTCAAATGAGGAAGGCACTACTAGGAAAACGGCTATAGGTAATCAGCACATCCGTGGCTCACATGGTTGAAGTGCCCCACGGCTAAAACAGGCGTGGCTCACCTGTGGGCAGTGCCCTACTAATAACTAGAACATCCGTGGCGCACATGACCATAGTGCGCCATAGATATGTGGGCAGGCCTGTTGGCACACGCCAAACTTCAGGCGCACTACAGCCCATGTGCGCCACGGTTGTTAGGGTCATGTGGCGACGTGTGCATGGTGCGCCACGACCGAGCGCATGCCCACCTCTGCCTGAACGGCCACACTTACGTGGCGCACTCGCCTAGTGCGCCAGGGGACTAAAACATCGTGGCGCACTCGCCTAGTGCGCCACGAAGTTTGTACTCCTGTGGCGCCTGGGCCGTGTGCGCATTTAATGTGTCGATTTTTTTAGGACAGCACTTTATGTGCACATGTGTGACCACATCCACCACCCCACACTTCACTTTCCCCTTCTTCTTCCTCCTTAGATCTAGTCGGGATCTTCTCCTTCCCACCTCAATTTCTCCACACATTCACCATTTTTAGCATGTAAAACTTGCTTTGGATGTTACATAAGTAATATAGGAGGTCTCCGGTCTCTCATCTATCCGTCTCCGGTCGACACGCGCACCTCTCCTTTCCATCTTTCTCGCGATCGGTCTCTCATCTCAGTAGGTTGTCCATGTAAGGATGTGTTCATGTGTATATGGATGATGCATGTGCTCATATGTATGTAGATGATCGATGCTCATGATGTGTGTATGTGTGGAGAGGATCGATGGTCATATGTGTGTGTATATGGAGAGTATCGATGATGCTCATGCATGTGTGTATGGAGAGGATAATGATATGTTCATGTGTGTATGGATCGGTCTCTCTCTCTCTTGTGTTTGTATGTGAACAAGTTGCCATTTGTTTTGCCAAAATGTTGATTCATTTCCATTTTGGCAAGACTTTGGCATTTCGCAAAGGTCCTAATTTTAGGATAGGTCATGCCGAAATTTTCTATCGACCATTGCATGCATGCATTCATTATGTGGTTCTAATAGACTTCAAAATTGTACCGTGTACATCGTGCAGGCAAAAATGGTCCGCATAATGAGCGAAGGCATTGTGGCTAGATTTTTGAAATGTGCGACGGCCGACATGATACGAAATAACAAGACAGATATAAGATGTCCGTGCAGAAGATGCAAACTCAACTGGGTGATCGACCCAGATTCCGGGAATCTGCAGGCGCACCTGCTCCGCCATGGTTTCATGGATGGATACACTCGTTGGATAAGCGATGGCGTAGATGATGGAGACAGTGATCATCATCACGGCGAGAACGGGCGAGATGATGAAGAGGCTCTCGGAGATGGTGAAGTGCGGAAGGCATCGGGATGATGATGATCTAGATGGGAGGAGCGATGATGGAACAACGTCAGTGCGGGACCCTTATGTGCAAGAGCTTCTCATTTAGTAACGCCAGGGCTGCCGAGAGAGAAAGCCAAGCTTGCAACTTGAGAAAGACGCGTTACTCCATTGTATGAAGGATGCAGGCCCGATGATACCGGTTGAATGTAACGCTCAAGGCTATGGAGATGAAGGCAAAGCACAAATTGAGCGACGCAAGCTTCGACGATATGATGGCATTACGCACGATCGTCTCGGAGGGAACACATGTCCAACTAGAATCGAGGATGCCAAGAAAATCGTCCTCTCGATCTACCGCACGTTAGATATCACGTATGCATCAACGATTGCATCATTTATCGGGCGAGGCGGAGAAAACCACATGTCCGGTGTGCGGCGTGAGTTGATACAAGAAAGGGAAGAAAGCACCTCGAAAAGTGGTATGGTACTTTCCTATCACCCCTCGTCTGCAGCGCTATTTCGCGGACCCTAAGGAAGCGAAGCTCATGCGATGGCATGCGGAAAGGAAGAAGCCAGGAGATGATGATGACCCCGAAAAGGATGAGCTGCTGACGCACCCTTCAGATGCTAGCCAGTGGAAAGCATTGGACCTCGAATTCCCAGAATTCGGTGGAGATTCGAGGAACATCAGGCTTGGTGCGAGCACCGATGGACTCAATCCGTTCGGTAGCCAGAGCAGCACACACAGCACTTGGCCCGTGTTTGTATGGATGTACAACCTCCCTCCATGGTTGTGCATGAAGAAGAAGTACATACAAATGAGTATGATAATTCAAGGGCCGAAACAACCTGGTACCGACATCAATCTGTATCTCGGGCTGTTGAAAGAGGAGCTAGCCACGTTATGGGAATCTGGAGCCAATACTTACGACGCTGTCGCAAAAGATTATTTCACTATGAGAGCCGCGTTGGTCACTACGGTGCAAGACTATCCAGGTTGCGGTATATCTCGGGCAGGTTATCCAAGGATTCCACGCATGCGTTAGGTGCATGGATAACACAAGCTATCTACAACTAGAGAAAGATCCAGGGTCATCGAAAACCGTGTTCATGGCGCCCGGAGGTGGCTCGCAAGAATGATCCATGGATAAAGCGTGGAGACCTGTTCGATGGCAAATCGAGACCGAGGAATCCCAGCGTGGGAGCAGCGAAGAAGTGGAAGAGTTGCTGAAAAACTGGAAAGATTGTCCTAAGCACGGAAAGAAGCGAAAGAGGCAACAAGACAAGCCGATGAAGGTATGGAAAACAAGGTCTGCTCGAGTTGCCATCTTGGAAGTTTCTCCACGCCTCATAGCCTCGACATCATGCATATCACGAAAACGTGCGAGAGTGCAGTCGCCACCATGATCAACATGCGGATAGGAAAGATGGTCCGAAAGCAAGGCACGACCTGATATGCTTGGGTATCCGGAAGGAGCTTCACGGGACGACTACTCCCCGATGATCGGGAAGATGGCGATGATCATGAGTCGGAGACGACACAAGGTCGTCGGAAGGGTAAAAGTTCAAGAAGAGCGAATATTACGCCTCCTTCTTGCTTCACTCTAAGCCGGATGAGATCAAACAGTTTTCAAGTGCCTTCTAGGAGTCAAATTTCCTTACGGCCACGCTGGCAAGATAAGCGATACCTAGACGAGGCGAAGCAGAGGTTCGATGGCATGAAGTCTCACGATGCCGTGCTAATGACGCAGGTTCTTCCGGTCGCACTAAGAGGGATAATGGACGAGCACGTCCGTGAAACGTTATTTGGCTTATGCAAGTTTTTCGACGTCATCTCTAGGAATTCGATTGGCTTGAATCAGCTCGGAAGGCTAGAGGAGGAGATCGTGGTGATACTATGTGAGCTTGAGGTCTACTTCCCACCCGCATTCTTCGACATTATGGTGCATCTGCTGGTCCATGTCGTGGAGGACATCGTACAACTCGGGCCGATGTTTCTCCGCAGCATGATGGCGTTCGAAAGGATGAACGGACACATCAAAGGATACGTTCGCAACAGGTCCCGTCCAGATGGAAGCATAGCCAAGGGCTTTCTGGCCGAAGAGTGCATCTCTTTCTGCACGAATTATCTAGACATCGAGAACCCTGTCGGTCTTCCCGTCAACAGACACCTTGGCAAGCTCGACGGATATGGTCACCGAGAGGGTCGTCGCATACTGCATGCAGACTTCGATTTTCGACGCGCAGACTTTGATCGAGCAAACCTCGTCGCGCTACAGCATTTAGAACTGGTCGATCCTTGGGTACAGAAGCACAAAAGGTTAATCGAGAAGAAGTACAGTGACCGGGGCATACAGAGGACGCAGGGAGAAATAATCAAAGAGCACAACTCAGATTTCACGCGTTGGTTTAGCGGACGCTCCTTGATAATCCCCTCGCATTCTTACGACACGGAAAAGATCATATTCACCTTGTCGCAGGGACCGATGCAAAACCTGGTGACCTATCAGCGTATGATATCAACGGCTACACATTCTACACGGAGGAAAAGGACAACAAGTGTGATTATCGAACTTCGTGTAACGTCGAATTCTACACCGATGACAACGTGAAGGAAAGATTCTACGGAAGAATCGAGGAGATCTGGAGCTCGACTACTGTGGAGAAAAGGTGCCGATGTTCCGGTGTCGATGGGCAAAGAACGAAAGAGAAGACCGGTATTTCACAACCATGGTTATACCCGGCAGCCAAATCCAAGGCGCCCGGTGCAAGCGTGGGCGAAAAATGAACCGTGGGTACTGGCTACCAAAGTGGACCAATGTTTTTCATTACCGACCGACAAAGCCTAGCCGTGTTGTCGTGAGGAGAGGAAAGGAACATCATCGGAATGGATGGAGTCGCCAATGAGCAAGACTTCGACCAGTACGGCGATCCAAAGATTGAAGATGACGACTACGATGCAGCAACATACATCACAAGAAGAAAAAGGACAACCCTACCCAAAAAAGGTAGCCCGTTCGAAAGAAGAAACATTAAAGTGCCGGGGCTAAATTATTCAACCGCGACAAAGAAGGGAAAAAAGATTGTAAAACGCTAGCTCAAAAAATATTGTAAAACGCGTGGTCGAAAAAGATTGTAATATTTATGGACAAATTATTATGACATATTTGAAGCATATTTAATTTGTACCACTTTTATGACATATATTATCACTTTTGGGCATTTTTGGAATATATAAAAGTATTTTAAAAACAAAACAAAACTTTTGTAGCATATATCAGCACTTTTGGGCATTTTTTGGAATATTTAAAATATTTTAAAATAAATAAAAAGGTGGGCACCGGATTCGAACACAGGTGCTCACGAGTTTAGATTAGAGCGATTGGTGGAACCATTGGGATAGGGCAATGTTAGTTGTCTATAGGGTGGCAGCGCCTTCTTATGTGACTAGTAGCACGAGTTAGGCGTGGCGCACCTGGCCAAGTGCGCCACGGTTACCGTGAGCACTTGGCTGTGGTGCGCCACGCTAACTCGCTATTAGTCATCTGTGCCACGCCCCGCGCGCCTCTTCTCCCCATCTCAGATCAGACACCGCCGATCTCAACCGTGCCCCGCTGCCGCGCTCTCGATCTGCCGCCGCTCTAGGAGGAGGACGTGGAGGAGGTGGAGCCCGAGCCTGCCACCTTGCGTGGAGGAGGAGGAGGAGCCCTGCCAGCTGCGCGTGGAGGAGGAGGATCCCGAGTCGTGCGCGTCCGAGGAGGAGGAGTCTGTGGAGGAACCCGCCGTCGTCCGCCAGCCCGCCCGCCGTCGTCCAGCTCCGCGCTCCCTCCTGGTGAGTCTCCTGCCGACCTCCCCTCTCTCTCTCCCTATCTTTCTCTCTCCCTCTCTCGCCGGTGTTGGATTGATGGGCCGTGACCAAGTCCGTGAACTGGCCCTGCAGGGCCTCGTACTTTGTAGCCACCTCCCTGAGCATCTCGCCCAGCCGCCGGTTCTCCTCGCTCACCCGCTGCAGCTCCGATTCAAGAACCACAACCTATATAAACAGAGAACAGAAATGTTCAGTCCTAGCTCATAAACATGTACAAAGCAGGCAGAACAAGAAGAACCATGGTGTTGTTGGTTCTTGATGCGTCTTTCGATGCTATTGTTCATAAACATGTCGAGAGAAGGCTGCCGATCCATGGATCCATTCTTGGCTGAACACTAAACACCTAGCTTGGTCCCGGCAGATCAGTACTAGTTGTTGTTCTGCAAGTCAATCTGAAGAGTTGGGAAGAAGAGGGGGAGGAACACTATTTTCGAGTGAGAGGACCGAATGACATTCTGTGTAGCAAGCTTCAGGTTAGGTTCAGGTTAGGTTCAGAGTAGCAAGATTCAGGTTAGGTTTAGGTTAGGTTCAGAGTAGATGAAAATGCAATAGTAGAACAAAGATATGCAGTAGTAAAACTTGTGTTTTTTAATGCATGTCTCCTATGTTTACATTGCAGTAGTAGAACAAAGATATGCGAGTTTACATTGCACTCACTAACTATGAACCTATGTAACTGAAGGTTTCATGAAACCAAGTTCCCTTTTTCTTGTTGTATAAGAAAGTGCATTTCCTTTTGTGCATATGGACAAGCTTACACAGTCCTTATTTGGTCCTTATGGAAAACCAGAAATCGTTAAATTACCAAGGCACAAGAACCATTTGTTCCTTTGATGCATGATCAGTTAAACTACCAAGGCACAAGAACCATTTGTTCCTTTGATGCATGATCAGTTAAATTACCAATGCACAAATCCACTTTCAGAGTTCCAGGCCATTCAATGGTGTGGTAACTGATTCAGTTGATATTATGGAAGTGAAATATCCTGATCCTTGATGTATCAGCATATCATGGGTTTAGGCATGTCTATGGCCTGCTTTTCTTTATTGAATTGAAGATGTGGAACTTGATGACAAAGGGTAGGTTCTTGTGCTTTTTATACATGGGATGTTCAGATATTTTGATTAATATTGGGCTTATATTTTTAGCTATGGTCTTGGGCTTATTGTAGTGATTGTGGCATCCATTGTGGTTAGAACAATGACATTGCTTCATTGGAATCATACAATAAGTGGCATGCTTATGTAAGATCATTCTCATTTTACCTTTACTTATTCACAAGATTTATTTTAATTGGGTTGTCATTGTTGCTTAAAGAGATAGCTTCATCATATGGCTATGCTTAAATTGATAACAAAAGTTTATATGGTTGTGGCCTTGTCTTTGGGACTGGATGGATGTGGTTGTGAAATGGTTTGGAAGGAAAAATAGAGTAGTGTTGGTTTTGCTACTATCTGTGCTGGGACAATAGCACCTTGAAATTGTGCTTGTGCTTGTATATGAAGCACTTTATTATGTGTGTATGCAGGTTCTTGTATGAAACGAGTCCCGATTTTTGCCGGAATGTTGATTAACTTCCGTTTTGGCAGAAATCGGGCACTCCTAGTTTAAGAAAATTAGCAAAGGTCATGCCGGATTTTTCCGTGCATTTAACCAATTATTTGTTTTTTATTAGTGCAAAGATGTGTGATAACGACGAGGCTGGATGTTCTAAGCGCATCAGCGCTGAAGGAGAACTCAGACCTCGAATAAACAATTGACATTCTCGAGGCGCCCAGCGTCTAGAAGGCGATGAAGAATACCATCCTTCGGAGAGCGAGGATGATGAGATGGAAGACGCGGAGGAAGAAGCCGGAACGATGAAACCACCGATGGCGGCGAGGGCACAGGAGTGGTAGCAACCTCCTAAGAAGAAGAAGAAGGACCGGCGCCAACACGGCCGCAGTCGGGGAGGAAATACGAAGTGAGCCCATCAGGGGGTTCCTTTGGAGCCCGCCTTGTCGTCAAAAGTGCGGTGGGCAAGTGGCGGCGATCACCGGACAACCATCTCGATCAACACCGAGAATCTCCGGCATAAAGATAATGGCCACTTGCACACTCTTCGAGAAGTGCACGCGGATACAAGTTTCCGCTAAGTATCGAACACAAATTATCATGGGAACGAAGTAAACAAATCCGCCCTCACAAAGATGAGCACCTACAGCCGGTGGAGAACCGGATAAAGAAGAAGATCTATAAAGAAGGCAAAAGTCTCGAGGAGATCCGGAAGATTGACCCGCAGATCACCAAGATCAGTTCTAGGAGTTCAAGGAGAGGTGTGAATCCTAAAGAGCCACGCCAATAGTAATCGGGAAAAAAGCGGCGATGAATATAGGTCATCACCAACTCGGATCTGGTGGATCTGAACCATGGAGGCCAAATGGAATAAGGAGGACGAAGAGTATAGATCCAAGGGATAGAAAACCCTTTGCTAAATTCGAACCCGGCAGGTTCGAAACTTCATCAGGGCCGTTACCATGTGGACCCAAAACCAAACAACTCACCGCGATCCTGCGGTGAAGGAATTCGAGGAAATTGTGGTAAGTATAATCTAATTACCGTGATCAACACGATTGCAATCTAATCGATGATCTAAATGATTCATCATACTTCTTCCGCAGGAGGAGGAAATTGTTGCTAGTCATGGATCGGGGTTCCTCATCCCGGGGTCGACGGGCGCCACCCGGTGATAACCCTTTAATGTATGGCGAACCGGGCCAAGAAAATAGAGCGATTCGGTTACGAAGAAGTCGTTGGCCGTCTGCCGGCCTCGGGGTAAGAATTGGGTGGATCATTTTGGTCCACCGCCGAGGACGCATGTGGCGCCCGGGAAGGAGCGAGGAGGAAAACAGAGGTTCAAGAACTTAAGGCACAAGTGGCGGATCCCGCAGATCGTCCAAGACAACTCGGCAATCACCCTTACGTCCTTCCGCCTACCTTGGTGGAGTCAATAGCGAACTGGAGTGCGGGTGGTCGAGTAGGGCCGTGCCGATTCCAAGCATGGTCGCAGCCACTCGAACAACGCGGCGCCGACGAATCAGCGAACTACGTGTTCGTGACTCCGCCAGCACCGCCGGGCCGCAAGTGTTGGTGACTCCCCTGCCATCACCGCGGGCGCCGAGTACATGTTGGTGCCCCGCCATCGCCGCGCGCACCGGAGCTCAAGAACCCGTCGGTAGGGAGAATACACGCGGCCAGCACCGCCATCAAGCAGCCCTTCCGTCTCTTGCACGCCGTCGCCAGATGCGTCGACATTAGCCGATCTCGACGCCATCACGGTAAACAAATTGCTTTAATTACCGCCTTTCATGCCATCTATATATTACTCTTGTGGCATCTCGCTCTGACGACGCCGTACATGTTTTCCGCAGACGGATGTTCCTTGCACTCTCTTATGCTACGTGAACAACGAGCTGAGGGATGTTGCCAAGGGTACCATCGTTCAACCCTTGCAGCGCACGTTCCACTCAAAGCCGATGCCAGATAGCGTGCACAGGGTTAAAATTAGTCGGGTGCTAAGGGGCTGCGACGACCTGGAACCTCCCATTCAACCCCCAGGAGCGGATGAAGAAGAGTCGTCTGTCCTTAGAAGTTGCTTCGGCTTGTTCATGCTATGGCCAAAGAGCATGATCCGTTTGGTGACGGCGGGGGCCATCACGCCACAGACAACAGCACCGCCTGTCGTGCCAGCGACAAGCGGTGGCAAGGCCCCCTTACCGCCCTCGCCGTCACCTCCACGCGGTGGGTCGGATGATCATGTTGATGATATGAACATGGCGCAGGATCCTGCCGAGGACTTCGAAGACTGGAATGATCACTTCTTCAGCACTCAGTTTGGCAACGAAGAAGACCTAGCTGGTGGCCCCACAGAGAAAGCCACTATCACCAAGCGTCTGCTTGGTTCTCAGGAGACGCCTCCAGCTTGCGCCTTTATAGAGCCAGCTGATACAACCAACCGGCCCTTTATTCTAAGCCCTGACACACTACATAGGGCGGTGCTCGATGCAGTGCCCGCTCTCCAAAAGGAAAAAGGGCAGGAAAAGAAAATCTAGCAGCTCGAGCCAGCCGGTGGCGTCAACAACTGCGAATCCGATCAGGTTTCGGGACGGGCCACCAAGACCCGAGGGTATTATTATGTGGAGGATTCATGTGGCGGGTGAGCCCATGCTACCTAAGAATTTGCGGAAGCTCGCCAGATTCGAATCGCAGAGTGTGCATGACGGCGTCGACGATAGAGAGACGCCTTCTATCGGAGAAAGATCCTCGCACCGGTATTCGTGGTTAAGGTGCCACCAGGCTTGGGCTTGTCGACACGCCTCGCGGATCTGTTCTTCCCGGTTCGAGGACATCTTCAATATGTTCCACCTATACCCGCTGCACTATACCATGGTCCGTCTCTTTTCTCACCGCCACGCAGATCATTAGAGAGAACACACCGGGCATCACTATAGTGGACCCCTACTACCTGCGTGACGGCTGCTTGGGTTTCCCCGCTGAACGACGTATCGTGGCCTCGTACCTAAAAAGAATCCTCGTGGCGAACAAGACAAAGGAATACATTCTCGTGCCTTACTTTCTCGAGTAAGTCGTTATTCAGTCGCCACCGTCGATTGGCTTTATTAGATCATCATCATTCTTTTTCAACACATTCCATTTGAATTTTTATGCAGAGATGAACCGCACGCTCATCTCCTTATCGCGAAGCATTCCCACGCACGTATTTCGACTCGGGAGTCTAGAAAAGAAGAAAAACTACGACAAGATCAAGGAAGTTACGGATGATGCTCTCACCGGCTTTGCCTCGACGGAAGGCACCAGCTTCGCGTAAGAAGGTCAAGTTCGGCACGTCTTCAACCACGTAATGAGTTCCCTGCGAAGCAGTAGGAAAACAGAAGAAGGAAGCCTACTACGCACTCCATCACATGAGGGCGTTCCCTGACCAGCAGAATTCTGTTGCCGGATCATCTCAAACAGTGGGCCGAAGCAAAGGACAAGATCAATGATTCGGATATTAGACAAGAGATGTATCGCATCCAACAGCAGTTTGGGGCAATCATCTTTCGTGATGTCATGACTTCGGGGGGGATCTTCTACGGAGGAAATATCCCGAATAACCGTGACATAGAAGATCGCCTAGAGATGCAGGGTGACTATAGGAAGTTCATGACGAGGCAGGGCATCCTCCCGTTCCCTAAGCCGAGCCAGAAGGCTTGATGTTGGCCTAGTTGTAGTTGCAAACTATAGATGACCTTTGTGTGTGTGTGTGGACGACAAGTGTACTTATCTTATTAGGTTTATGAATCACCGCTTACTTATTTTGCTTATTATTATTATATATCAATCAATGCTTGGTTTTTGCTTACTCTTTGGTTTTTTGCTTACTCTTTGGTTCTCGGACGACAAGTGTGAGTTATTTTGTCTTTTCGAGAATATGCCGATGATTGAAATGTCGTGGCACAATATATATGTGAATGTGCTATGAGGATTGTCGACCTTGTGATATGCACAAGTCCGAATTGTGCATCCTACTTGGCCGACATCCGTCATAAGCAATTCTGTGTCCAACGACCTAGCTAGTTATATATGAGGCATGCTTTTCGAGTTATTTTGTCTTTTCGAGAATATGCCGATGATTGAAATGTCGTGGCACAATATATATGTGAATGTGCTATGACGGGATTGTCCCTTGTGATATGCACAAGTCCAATTGTGCATCCTACTTGGTACGGTCCGTCATAAGCAATTCCTGTCCAACGACCTAGCTAGTTATATATGAGGCATGCTTTTCGAGTTATTTTTGTCTTTTCGAGAATATGCCGATGATTGAAATGTCGTGGCACAATATATATGTGAATGTGCTATGACGGGATTGTGAGCCTTGTGATATGCACAAGTCCGTGAATTGTGCATCCTACTTGGCTCACAGTCCGTCATAAGCAATTCGTGTCCAACGACCTAGCTAGTTATATATGAGGCATGCTTTTGAGTTATTTTTGTCTTTTCGAGAATATGCCGATGATTGAAATGTCGTGGCACAATATATATGTGAATGTGCTATGACGGATTGTGAGCCTTGTGATATGCACAAGTCCAGAATTGTGCATCCTACTTGACAGGTCCCGTCATAAGCAATTCGTGTCCAACGACCTAGCTAGTTATATATGAGGCATGCTTTTGAGTTATTTTGTCTTTTCGAGAATATGCCGATGATTGAAATGTCGTGGCACAATATATATGTGAATGTGCTATGACGGATTGTGAGCCTTGTGATATGCACAAGTCCAGAATTGTGCATCCTACTTGGCTCACGGTCCGTCATAAGCAATTCGTGTCCAACGACCTAGCTAGTTATATATGAGGCATGCTTTTCGAGTTATTTTTGTCTTTTCGAGAATATGCCGATGATTGAAATGTCGGCACAATATATATGTGAATGTGCTATGACGGGATTGTGAGCCTTGTGATATGCACAAGTCCGTGAATTGTGCATCCTACTTGGCTCACAGTCCGTCATAAGCAATTCTGTGCAACGACCTAGCTAGTTATATATGAGGCATGCTTTTGAGTTATTTTGTCTTTTCAAGAATATGCCGATGATTGAAATGTCGTGGCACAATATATATGTGAATGTGCTATGACGGATTGTGAGCCTTGTGATATGCACAAGTCCGTGAATTGTGCATCCTACTTGGCTCACGGTCCGTCATAAGCAATTCGTGTCCAACGACCTAGCTAGTTATATATGAGGCATGCTTTTCGAGTTATTTTTTCTTTTCGAGAATATGTCGATGATTGAAATGTCGTGGCACAATATATATGTGAATGTTCTATGACGGGATTGTTAGCCTTGTGATATGCACAAGTCCGAATTGTGCATCCTACTTGGCTAGCAGTCCGTCATAAGCAATTCCTGTGTCCAACGACCTAGCTAGTTATATATGAGGCATGCTTTTCGAGTTATTTTTGTCTTTTCGAGAATATGCCGATGATTGAAATGTCGTGGCACAATATATATGTGAATGTGCTATGGGGATTAGCCTTGTGATATGCACAAGTCCGTGAATTGTGCATCCTACTTGGCTAATTCCGTCATAAGCAATTCTGTGTCCAACGACCTAGCTAGTTATATATGAGGCATGTTTTTGAGTTTGCTCTTTTGATTTAAGAGTACTTTCTATAAGTGTATCTTCATATGCGACTTTAATTATACATGTTTTTTCAATCACCGGTTAGTTATTATTGTCAACTTGTAGATGGCGTGGTACGTCGTGTACAAGGAACGGTTCCCGAGTCTACGATGATTGGGAAGACTGCCGGAGACAGTGCACCGTTTCAGGCAATAGCTACAAAGGGTACAACACTATGGCGGAGGCGGAAGATAGATACACGCTATCTAGCGGGAGTTAGGACAAGGAACCGGATGAAGACCTACACCTTCACATGGGCGGTGATCATGCTTATCTTCTTTGGTTATTTATCCCGCGTTTGTGTCTAGCTAGCTAGTTTAGATGTCTAGCGAGCTTCCGAGCTCTAACTTGTTCGATCGACACATGTATTCGCATGTCACCAACTACTACTTTGTAACATGATCAAAACAATGTAACTTGGACTATGTATTCATGTATGAGACTTATCTATATGTATTTGTTTCAATCTTGTTTTTCATATCAGTATTTATATATATAATTGTATATCTTGTATCTGTGTGTATATCTGCTGTAATATTGTATATAATCTGTATTGCATATAATCTGGCTTGGAAATTAAAAAAACAAAAATACATCATGGCGCACATGTTCTACCTTCGGTGGCGCACTACACCTAAAGCGCACCATGGATGTTTAGTGGCGCCTTTGGGTAGCGCCACGAAGATCCAAGGGTAGCGCACCATGCCAAACTTCTGGCGCACTGGGTGGTGCGCCACGCCTATCTCTACACAACCGTGGCGCACTAGGCAAGGCGCCACCGAGAGATAGTCAGAAGGCAGGCCCGTGGCGCACTACAGGTGCGCCACGGATGGGCCTTTCAGGTGCGCCACAAATGACCATTTTCCTAGTAGTGAGGATTACCCCTCTTGCTCCTACTTTTCTTACCTTTCTTCTTTTCTTTAGGGAAAATATGATTGCTTACTGGAGGAGCAAAATGCATAATGCCTTTTCCCACATCTATTATTGCTCCAAGGTGTTTCAGTAGGGATCTTCCAAGTGTAATCTGTCCTTTGCCTACACATTCAATAACAAGATAATCAGTAGACACCATTTTCCCTGAGATTTTTGTAAACACACCTTTATTCCAATGGGTAATAAAGTGGCATTATTGGTAAGAGATATTTCTTCTCCTCCTTTAGAAAGTCCCCAAAGACTCAAAGACTCATAAATATATTTAGACATAAGGCAAAATTCAGACATGATATCACCGCGAGCATAAAAAGTTGCACTATTTATAGTGACTTTGATTGTGGGAAGCCACTTTGAAGGCTCAAAATTCAATGGAACATAATTATGGTACTCCCTAAGTGTGTGATAGCAACTGTTCAAAGTAGAAGTACTGGACTCAAGAGTGTTCAACCTAGCAAAAATATCTATGAAAGAGGAATCAGACTTGCCAGGAGTATTATAAATCATAATCAATTTCTTTATGGCATTAAAAGATTCATCCTCAGTACATAGAAAAATATCCTTCTCATCCACAACATCCAAAGCATATCTATAACAAAGAGTAATATCGTCGTAGAAACTATTAATACTCAAGCTAAGACTCATCTTAGGCTATGTTTCCTTTTGTAAAGCAGAGATTCTAGACCAAGCTTCTTTAAAACTCTCTTCACCTTTTTGCTTGAAAGCAAAGATCTCTTCCATAGGTGTCAGAGAGATAGGAACAAAACCAGACATGGTAGCAACTAGGGTAGGAACTAATTTTTGTGTGTTTTTGATAAGAGAAAGCAAACCAAACTAGACTATTTTTTTGAGTTTTTGATAAAAAGAGGCAAACAAAAGCAAGCAAAAGAAACTAAGCAAACTAAAAACAAAGTAAAGAGAGAGGTTGACGAGGACTCCCCTTGTGAAGACGTCCTTAGCCTCCCCGGCAACAATGCCAGAAAACTTGATGGTGCTTTGTTGTTGTGGAGCACTTCGTCGGGAAACCCCAAGAGCAAGGTGTGAAGCAGCACAGCAGCAAGTCTTCCCTCAGTAAGAAACCAAGGTTATCGAACAAGTAGGAGGAAGGAAACATCTCAAAGGTGTTGCAAGCAACGTGGAAACCTGCACAACACAAACTCAAGACTTTTCCCCAAAGAACGGTGAGGTTGTCAATCTCACCGGTTATTGTAACAAAGGATTAACTGTATGGTGTGGAAAGTGATGATGGTTTGCAGCAAGTAAACAGTAACAGTGGAAGATGTATCAATGGTAAAGATTGGACTGGGGTCCATAGTTCACTAGAGGTGTTCTCCTTAGATAAACAAACATGGCATGCTTGGTAAACAAATTACAGCAGGGCAATTGACAGGACTGAGGAAGGCATAACAACGCAATACTAGACACAAAGATCCGATGAGATTCGATTGGGCAATACAACAATATACATAGACCGCCATCCAACTGCATTTATGACTAGAAGTCCACCTCCAGGTTATCATTCGAACCCCCTCCATTATTAAGTTGCAAGCAACAGGCAACTGCTTTAAGAAAAGTGTGTAAGGTAAACAATCCACATGTTCCATGAACAAGGGACCATTGTTTTCTCCCTATTGGCAACAGCACATCTACAGTCGTAGAGATTTCTGTCACTTCCCTTGGAAAATAGAGGCATGAACCCACTATCGAGCATAAATACCCCCTCTTGGAGTCACTAGCAACTACTTGGCCAAGATAGCTACTAACAATGGAGAGCATGCAAGATCACAAACAACACTAACATGATAGAATCAATAAGAGAAAACCATTAATCAATCTGACACAGTAATCTCAATATCCATCGGATCCTCGCAAAAACAACATGCATGATTACAAATAGATTAGATCTTGATCATGAACGGAGCTCACAAGATCTATACATGAAAGCACAAGGAGGAGATACAACCATCTAGATACTACATGGACCCATAGTCCAAGGTGGAACTACTCACGCTTCATACCGGAGGCTGGCATGATGAAGAAGAAGGCCTCCGGGATGATCTCCCCTCCAGCATGGTGCCGGGAAGAGCTTCAGATCCCCCCGATCTAGGGACGATGGTGGCAGCGGCTACAGACGGTTTCGTGGAATTTTGATCGGGTATCTAGGGTTTTGGAATCGGGGGGGGACTTTATAGGCGAAGAGGTGAGGCAGGGGGCCCGCCAGGGAGGCTACACCCCCCAGGCATGGGGTGGGCCCACACGCGCGGCCAGGGGGTGTGGCCCCCTGGTGAGCCTCCTCCGTCTCGTATTATGGCTTCGTGTTTCCAACGGTAAAATATTGACTTTGGCTTTTGTCCCGTCCAATTCCGAGAATATTGATTTTCTGCCTTTCTAGAACCAAAAACCGAAGAAAACAGGCAACTGGCACTGCGGCAACTTGTTAATAGGTTAGTACCATAAAAAATATAAAAACACCTCAAAGTGTGGACAAAGAAAATCAAAGTAGATAGTAAACAAGCATGGAGCATCAAAAATTATAGATACGTTTCCGACGTATCATATGACTCTCTTCTTGATCCGAGATAAGTGATTCATCCGACTAACTCTTAGTCGATCACCTCGGTTAACACTTAACTAAGTTGTGCATGGCCATTCTTTCTGAATCATATTATCCGAGAGGGCCCAGTGAACATCTCTCCAACTAGAGGGGCAAAATCCCATCTTGGTTATTCACATCACGCAGATTGATTCTCAGTCGACCTAAACTCTGCCTTAATAACTGCCCAGTTACGGATCAACATTTGACATAACCTAAGTCGGTGATCCTCAACTTGGACGTGCAACAACCTCAGGTCTCTAAGGATTACATTGATTGAGATATACAAATGACAACTTGTTTATTGTGCCTCAATATGGGTCAATCCGACTCGCTAAACTCTTTAGCCAAATCTGTGTAAGTCGGAATAGCATCTCCATGCCGATGACAAGTGGAACCGAGTCATCAGCCGACTTTCACATTGGCTAAGTTGTGTGTCCAGCACAACCTCAATGACCAAGGACATTTAGTATAAACAACATGAATGCATAGTCCCACAACTAAATCACATATTCAATGATACACGTCAGACGTTTATACAAGGACAACTTAATATCTTTATGAATACAATGGGAAATATCATCATCCATGATTGCCTCTAGGGCATATTCCCAACAGTCTCCCACTTGCACTAGAGTCAATCTTCCGACATCACATGTCTAGGCATCTAATGCCCATAGCTCTCAAGTGTGTGTCATGCTTCGGCTGTGGTAATGGATTTGTCAAAGGATCCACAATATTTGCATCTGTGTGTACCTTGCATAACTTGATATCACCTTGATCCATGAACTGGCGAATCAGGTGGTACCGCATGATTATATGCTTGTTCTTCTGGTGTTGTCTAGGTTCCTTGGATCATGCAATAGCACCATTGTTGTTACAATACACATATAACGGATTGGACGAGCCCTGAACCACACCAAGATCCATGAGGAAATTCCTCATCCAAACAACTTCATTTGCTACCTCCGAGGCGGCAATATACTTATCCTCTATTGTAGATGCAGACACAGTCTCTTGCTTGGAACTCTTCTAGCTCATAGCCCCTCCATTTATTATAAACACATACCCGGATTGCGAACGAGAATCATCAGAGTCGGTAAGATAACTCACATCCATGTAACCCTTCACGCTGAGTTCATCTTCACCTCCATAAACCAAAAACATAGCCTTAGTCCTTCTCAAGTACTTTAGGATATTTTTAGTTGTTGTCCAGTGGATTTATACAGGATCAGCCTGGTATATGCTCACAACACTTAGAGCATAAGAAACATCCGGCCTAGTACAAATCATGGCATACATGATGGATCCGACTGCCGAAGCATATGGAATCGCACTCATCCAATTTCGCTCATGAGATGTCAAAGGACACTGAGTCTTGCTAAGTTTTACACAATGGGACATTGGTAAGAACCCCTTATTAGACGATTCCATGTTGAACATCTTCAACACTTTGTCCAAATAAGTACTCTGACTCAGTCCAATGAGCCATCTTGATCTATCTCTGTAGATCCGGATTCCAAGAATATATGTTGCCTCACCCAAGTCTTTCATTGAGAAACTCCTTTCCAATGATTCCTTGATTTCTTGCAACATCTAGACATCATTTCCAATCAGTAATATGTCATCCCCATATAAGATTAGAAAGTTTACTTTGCTCCCACTAAACTTCTTGTATAAACAAGAATCATGATCACTCTTGATGAAGCCAAACGATTTGACTACCTCATAAAAGCAAATATTCCAACTCCGAGATGCTTGCTTCAACCCATAAATGGATTTCTGAAGTTTGCAAACCTTGTCAGCATTAGCCAGATCAACAAAATCCTCGAGTTGTATCATATACACGTCCTCGGTTAAATTTCCTGTATGGAAAGCCATTTTGACATCCATCTACCATATCTCATAGTCAAAATAGGCCGCTATAGCTAACATGATCTGAACTAATTTAAGCATCGCTACGGGAGAGAAAGTCTCATCGTAATCAACTCCTTGAACTTTTCGGAACCCTTTCGCGACAAGACGTGCTTTATAGACAGAAACATTTCCATCCATATCAGTTTTCTTCTTAAAGACTCATTTGCACTCGATGGGTCTTGCACTGTCTGGCAGATCAACCAAGTTCAAAACTTGATTTTCATCCATGGACTTTAACTCGGATCTCATGGCTCCAAGCCATGACTCGGAATCAGATCCCACCATCGTTTTCGAATAATTTTCTGACTCATCACTGTCTAACAGTAACACATCACGAACACTTTGTAATCTTGCCGATCTTCGTAGTACAGGTGCTGCTATCGGCTCAGCTACCAAGACCGGCTCAACCTCCAAGGTTTTTTCCGACTTTCTACTAGTCGGTTCCTCTTGAATTTCTTCGAGCTGCACCGTGCTCCCACCGACTCCCCAACTAAGAAAATCTTTCTCAAGGAAGACACCGTTCCGAGCGACAAACACTTTTCCCTCTTCTCAGTTGTAGAAGTAGTATCCCAAGGTTTCCCTTGGATACCCCATGAAAATACACTCATCCGACTTGGCTGTAAGCTTGTCCTACTGAAGTCGCTTGACAAATTCTTTACAACCCCAAATCTTAAGAAAGGAAAACCTCGGCTTTTTGCCTGTCCACATCTCATGCAGTGTCTTCTCTACCGACTTTGGTGGTACTTTGTTTAGTGTGAACGCCGCTTTTTCTAGACAATAACCCCAAAATGATAAAGGCAGATCTACCCGACTCATCATTGATCGTACCATGTCCAACAAGGTCTGATTCTGCCTTTCTGACACACCGTTCCTCTAAGGCGTTCCCGGCAGAGTAAGTTGTGGAACTATTCCGCAACCTTTCATATGGTCATCAAACTCATGGCTCATGTACTCGCCTCCTCGGTCCGACCGAAGAAACTTTATTTTCTTGCCGAGTTGATTCTGTACTTCATTCTGGAATTCTTTGAACTTTTCAAAGGCTTCTTACTTATGTTTCATCAAGTAGATATATTCATACCAACTCAAATCATCAGTGAAGGTAATGAAGTAGTCATAACCACCCCTGGCTGTCGTGCTTATTGGTCCACATACATCACTATGTACAAGTCCCAACAAGTCATACGCCCTTTCTCAACTCTTTGCAAAAGGTGTCTTGGTAATTTTTCCGAGTAGGCAAGATTTGCATGTCTCGAACGACTCTAAGTCGAACGAAGTTAGGAGTCCATCATCATGGAGCTTCTTCATGCGTTTCCAACTTATATGACCAAGCCGACAGTGAAAAAAGTAGGTCATATTTAGATCATTTGGTTTCAACCTTTTAACATTTATGTTATAAACCAACTCTCTGTAAGACCCCACCTTTTAAGATAAAGGCCCCTATGATTGCAATGCTAGTCCCTAGATCGAAATCCTAGCATCCACAGTTTAAGATGAAGTACACATATACAAAGGTCATTATTACATCTTCATTCCAGAGATAACAGTCTTTACAACTCAATAGCCCAAGGCTAATACATAGAGTTCATAACATAAAGTAAATAACTAGAAGTCTTCATCTTCATGTGCCACATGCAAACATGTTGAGTGTAGACTCACAACCCTAATCTCCATCAGAGTAACCTGCAACATCATAAGTTACAGCCACAGAGGGTCAATACATTTGGAATTGTATTGGCAAGTGATACCATAGTAATAGTAGAATCTAACATCTATATGAATTTGGCTAAGTGTAGTTCAGGATGGATTTGCTCAAAATAAGGTTTTTCTTATAAGTTGAAAACACTAAGTTTTTGCTTGTCAAAAACACCCAAGGAACCACCAATAGACATTGGTGAACCTTTAACCTTGTTCAACCACAAGTTTTAACTTAGAGAAATTGGGATGAGGAGATTCTTGATCACTTCAACGCCTTTGATGCTCAAATTGTCCGTTGCTGGGGACACGGCTAAGTACTTACGTTTTACCGTCTCGAGAGGTGGTGCACTTTCCCCACAAGACTTGGCATGCATCGAGACGAGACTTTTCAGAAGCATTCCCTTAGACCACCATGGATGTGTTCCATCCTATCAAACCTACCACCAACTATCCATTTGTCTAAGTTCTTGCAACCTAGTTGGTCAAGGCAGAGCCCATATGCCATGTGGTTGCACTAGAAGCTTCTCAACACTAAATATCTCAAATCCCTTTGTTCCTGGGTGGCCTTCCACAAGTGTGATACACAAGGTAAACCATAGACATGGGCCTTGTGTAACCACTCAACACAAACCAATCTTTCCATTCCACCCAGGCGATTCATTCACATGTTGTTTTATTATTCAAAGTCATAGATTTTGCATAACAACATAGTATGAATATTCCACCCTTGTTTTCTACTAGCTAGGCTAATCAAACTAGTATAGCAAGTTTCTTATCTTAGGGAAAACTACTAAGACAACATATATAGGATTTCCCATGGAATAACATATACTTAGAAAAAAATCTACATGCAAATCCTACTCAAAATATCACTAATGCATAGATAAAATAGTAGGACAAAATATGAAGCATCACTTGACTTGATAGTTGGGGGAGTAGGAACAATCCTCACAATCACAATCACCAAAATCTACACATAAAATCATAACACCAAATTCACATTCAATAATCAAACAAAATATATATGAAAGCATGCAAATGCAATGGAATGATTTTTCTACACTAAACAATTCAAACTAAATAGTACTAAACAAAAACTAAACTTTCTAAGATCTAAATAAACCAAAATTTACTCTAAAACAATTTTCTAAACATTTTATATAGTTAAAATAGGCCTAAAAAATGTTTCTGTATAAAAAACAATTTTACAGAAGCAAATGGCCAAACCAAGGCCATAGATGTGTATGGCTCAAATTTATGAATCCAATGATATATTATTTGCAATTTTTGGACAAACAGAACAAAATTTATGAATTTTACATGTTTAAATATATAATAGATTCATATCTAGATTTTAAAACAAAAACCCAGACACGCGGCGCCATTGGATTGGCCCATACTACTTCGCGTAGATCACGCGCGTGGGCTGTAGATCTAAGTTAGATCGCGCGGTCCAGATTGGACCGCACCCCTTCGCGCTAGATCTAATCCTAGCTGCTGGTTCTAGATCCAGCGCATCTGGTCACTCTGGTCACGAACGGGCGGTGCGAGTGGTGAGCTGCGGCGGTGACACGTCTGTCGATGGCGTGCCGACGATGCTAGGGGGTATAGGAGGGGGCACTAGAGCTTACTGAGGTCGCGAAGACGTCGTGGTGCTCAAGGTGTACGTGGACGGGGCTATTGCCTCTCAGAGAGGACTTCGTTCGAAACCCCAAGAGCAAGGTGTGATGAGCACTGCAACAAGTTTTCCCTCAGTAGAGACCGAGGTTATCGAACCAGAAGGAGGAAGGAAACGTCACACAGGTGTTGCAAGGAACGCAGAGACCTGCACAACACAGACTCAAGACTCTGCCCCAACGAATCAGTGAGGTTGTCAAGCTCACCGGTTTGCTGTAAAAAATGATTAAATGTATGGTGTGGAAGGTAATGGTTTGCAGCAAGTAAGCAAGTAACAGTGGAAGATGTATCAATGGTAAAGATTGGACCGGGGTCCATAGTTCACTAGAGGTGCTCTCCTTAGATAAACAACATGGCATGAAGGGTAAACAAATTACAGCAGGGCAATTGACAGGAACTGAGCAAGGCATAACAATGCAATTACTAGTCATAAAGATCCTATGAGATTAGATTGGGCAATACAACAAGATACATAGACCGCCATCCAACTGCATCTATGACTAGAAGTCCACCTTCAGGTTATCATTCGAACCTCCTCTAGTATTAAGTTGCAAGCAACAGACAACTGCTTTCAGCAAAGTGTTTAAGGTAAATAGTCCACATGTTACATGAACAAGAGACCGTTGTTTTCTCCTTAGTAGCAACATCACATCTACAACCTAAGAGATTATTGTCACTTCCATTGCAAACTAGAGGCATGAACCCACTATCGAGCATAAATACTCCCTCTTGGAGTCACTAGCAACTACTTGGCCAAGATAGCTACTAACAACGGAGAGCATGCAAGATCACAAACAACACAGACACGATAGAATCATAAAGACAAAACCATTAATCAAACCAACATAATAATCTAAGTATCCATCGGATCCCCGCAAACACAACATGCATGATTACAAATAGATTAGATCTTGATCATGAATGGAGATCACAAGATCTATACATGAAAGCACAAGGAGGAGATACAACCATCTAGCTACTACATGGACCCATAGTCCAAGGTGGAACTACTCACGCATCATACCGGAGAATAAGGCCTCCGGGATGATATCCCCTCCGGCAGGGTGCCGGGAAGAACTTCAGATCCCCCGATCTAGGGACAACGGTGGCGGCGGCTACAGAAGGTTTCATGGAGTCTTGATCGGGTGCTTAGGGTTTCTGCATCGGGGGCTTCTTATAGGCTAAGGGGGAGGCCGAGGCGGTGTCCAGAGGGGGCCACACCCCTCCCAGCCGCGAGGCAGGGCCTACCCATGCCTAGGGGGGGTCTGGCTGCCCTGGCACGCCTCTCCGTCTCCCCTTTGGACTTCTTGTTCCCCACGAAAAGTAATTGACTTTGATGTTTGCCCCTCCAATTCCGAGAATATTTCTTTACTAACTTTCTGGAACCAAAAACAGCAGAAAACATGCAACTGGCACTGTGGCAATTTGTTAACAGGTTAGTACCAGAAAACATGTAAAAAGCACCTCAAAGTGTAGACAAAGAAAAGTAGATACTAAACAGGCATGGAGCATCAAAAATTATAGATACGTTTCTGACGTATCAAGCATCCCCAAGATTAACTCGTGCTCGTCCTCGAGTAGGTAAGTGATAAAAAGAATAATTTTTGAGGTGACATGCACCCTCACAATACAGATCCAACCATTTGCAAGCATTGAAAGCTGGGATCAAAGAACTCTAAACATGTGCATGAAATATGGAGTTCTAACAATAATACATAGTAACTATGCATGCAACATGAAAATCTACAAACAAAGATCATGAATAACATGCATTGAAAAACTTTAGTTTGTTTCACATACATGAAAACATAGCATAGTGGCAATCATCTTGTCCCTCATAGAGTAGCAAATAGATGCATAGAACACCTTCAAAGTTCACAAGGGTGACTAGAAACAAATTGCACAAGAACAAGTAATATCACAATATGCATCAATCAATAAGTTTTGGAATAGTGCACACAGAATGACAACTATGCTCTCTTAATGGTGCCTAAAGGTAGAAGGTGGAGACTCAATAGTGGTGGAAGAAAGGCCTTTCATAAAGGAAGCAGGGATTTCAAGTTTCAAAAAGAGCTTCCAAAACTTTATGATACTTGTTAGCTTTCAGCCCTCATTGCCCCTATCATAAGCATCTTGAAGTGATTAAGGTTAAAGTGAACAAATATGGAGTATATGCTTCACGAAGTATGATTTGGGAATCTCAAGTCCCTTGAATACGAGGGCCACACCTCATGCTACTCAACTTTAGTCACCTGTAATTTCTTGTCATTGTAAGTATTTGCATATCATTGAGAACCGCCAACGGGGTACCCCTTGCACATGGTACAGGAGCTATCCCATAACCAAAATGATAAGGCAAGCAGACAATGAGCATCTCAGAAATCTTCTTACTTACCATGGGAATATGGTGCTTTTTTATCTCTTTCCTCTTTATCAATGTGTCTCTTTTTTATAAGAAGAGTGCTTCATAGATGTCATTATGGTGATGCTGCAAGTTTCCACCATGATCAGGCATGGCTTAGGCTAGCGGCCCAGGCGTTTCTCCAACAGAGGATACAAACTCCATGGACTTACAAGTTCCCTCTTTATTTCACACTAGTGACATCCATAGACAAAAGAGCATGATATCAACTGAGTAAAAAGTACAAGTTCAATGTTGAAAACGTTCCCCGTGACAGCACGGTTCTGCTAATTCCAACGTATAAGTGCAAGCATATACAACATAGATGACAAAATGGTTCAAGTTTATTAGGGGCAGAGAATATAAAGTGTGCCATCAAGTTTGTGAGGGCTTTAATCACTAAGTTTTCACATAACAAAATAGTTTTTAATTGGAAGATAGCTGAAAACAAGAATATACTTGGAATGGTGTAACACACCTTGCATAGGAATTTATAGTGGACACTTTGGAATAACTTGGTTTCTTGGGAGTTGGAAGCATGAGTAGAGCTTACTCACACAAGTGGAGGCTAGCAAAATACTGGGAGCAACCAACTGTAACACCCCTGGTCACTCCGGACCGACGGCTGTCACTTCTAGAAGCTCAATAGGATCTCTAGACTAACCCCACAAACCAACACTAGTCTTTTCTGTGCACTTTTTCCTCACTCGTGCGCACCCGGTTACCCACTTCCCGGTCGGTCACCCATCCTAGAATTTCTCTAGGCCAAGCACGCTTAACCTTAGAGTTCTTTTCGAATGAGCTTCCGGAAAAGAAGTTGCAACTTGTTGGTATGGGTTTCCTATCAATCCTATTGAGTCATGTGCCAGGGTCTCACATACACCCACCCTTAGAAGATCGACGTCCTCGTCGATCAACCACAAGCCAGGAACGTCCCCTCTTGGCACATGACTGTGCGTCCAATGCCAGCACATTGCCATGCCGTGTCCACTCCGGGCCACACGCGCCATGCTACACATGTCCGCCACTGACCCGCACATGCCCGTTTAACCACGAGGGTCGGCTCTGATACCACTTGTAACACCCCCGATCACTCCGTACCGGCGGCTGTCACTTCTGGCAGCTCAATAGGATCTCTAGACTAACCCCACAAACCAACACTAGTATTTTCTGCGCACTTTGTCCTCACTTGTGCGCACCCGTTTAACCACTTCCTGGTCGGTCACCCATCCTAGAATTGCTCTAGGCCAAGCAGGCTTAACCTTAGAGTTCTTTTCGAATGAGCTTCCGGAAAAGAAGTTACAAATTGTTGGTATGGGTTTCCTATCAATCCTATTGAGTCATGTGCCAGGGTCTCACACCAACTAAGAGAGCAATAATGGTCATAATCATGCAGTGCAACAAAGCATTACTAATCAAAGCAAAGAGTGGTACTACAAGTCAAGGACTAAATGATCATAGAGGCTAATGGTGACTTTTCATAGTCATAACATGGTGTGAGCATGTGCCAAGTCAACCCAAGCAAAGCCTCAAAGGAGAATACCACAATACTATGCTTTTGCATGCTAAAACAATGCATAATTTCTTCAAGGCACACTAAGCAATCCCAATTGTTTGGAACAAGACATTCTACAGCAATAATCACTAAGCATAATATCAAAACAACACCTAGCATTTCATGCTAAAGTCTAAGTCACAGTCAATGCAAGCTCCTCTTGCACTTCAAGCAAGAACTTACTACTCCTTTCCAACACCAAGCAACTTATTTGCAAAACAACACAGCGAGAACGGGGGTCCAAACTACTTTATTCAAGCAAACTAAACAACCTAAGCAAAGCGAACAAAAACTAAGACGCTCCAAGAATAACACAACTGTTCATTAAACAATAAAAACGAAGTGTCTAGACATGCCTGAGCTTTTTATTGATGAAGAAGGGGATGCCTTGGGCATCCCCAAGCTTTGACGCTTGTACCTCTTGGATATTTCTTGGGGTGACACCATGGTTGCATACCCAAGCTTGAGATTTTGTCCATTCTTCATCTCAATGCATCATTCTTTCTCTACACCTGAATTTTTTCCTTCATACCAAACTTCACACAATCTTCATTAGCAACATTAGTTTATTCAAAAGATATTAGACCTCTGGCAAAGCTTTGAAACAGCAAGGCTTTTCACTAAAAACACAAGCTACTATAGTAACTCCTACAAAAATCTCAATTCACCTAAAGAGAACTCAAAAGGGAATCAATAAGAAGCAAATGCAAATAATGGCAGAAATCTGTCAAAACAGACCAGCAGGTAGAAACTGAGTTTTTTGAACATCTTTTGTTGCTCAAATCAAAAAGTGTTGAACTAACGAAAGTTTTATAACATACTAGGGGATTTATTCGTAAATTTTGAGCTCAATCCGAGTTACAGAGACTCCTCATGAATTTTTATGGTGGAGGACAGAAATCTGTTTCGGGACAGCAACTCCCCAAATCTTACTTCCCTCTCATTAGAGGTCATTCTTGGCACAAAAAGCAAACAAAAAGGATAAGAAGAGGTCATTACTGAAGTAATAACTTCCAAGACTCAATAAAACTCTTGGGTTATCTCCCAACAAGTACTTTTCTTTAATGCCTTTAAGTTAGGCACAAGAAGCAAGAAGAATCAAGTATTTTCAAATGAAGAATTGCCCCTCTTGTTATTTCCTTTATTACTTTTCTTCTTCTCTTTAGGGAAGATATGATTTCTTACCGGAGGATAAAAGTGCATAATGCCTTTTCTCACATCTATTACCGCTCCAAGGTGTTTCAGTAGGGATCTTCCAAGTGTAATTTGTCCCTTGCCTACACATTCAATAACAAGATAATCAGTAGACACCATTTTCCCTAAGATTTTTGTAAACACACCTTTAGCTATTCCAATGGGAAATATAGTGGAATTGTTGGTAAGAGAGATTTCCTCTCCTCCTTCAGTAAGCCCCCAAAGACTCAAGGAATCATAAATATCTTTAGGCATGAGGCAAAATTCAGACATGATATCACAACGAGCATAAAAAAGTGTAGTGTTTATTGAGACTTTGATTGTGGGAAACCACTTTAAAGGTTCAGAATTTATGGGAACATAATCATGGTAAGCCCTAAGCGTGTGATAACAACTATTCATAGCAGCAATACCGGTCTCAAGAGTATTCAACCTAGCAAAAATATTTGTGAAAGAGGAGTCAGACTTGCCAGGTGTACCATAAATCATGATTAATTTCTTTATGACATCAAAAGCTTCATCCTCAGTACATAGCAAAAAATCTTTCTCAGCCACAGCATCCAAAGCATATCTATAACAAAGAGCAATACCACGGTAGAAACTATCAATAACCAAGCTAAGGCTCACCCTAGGCTTAGTTTCCCTCTATAAAGCAGAGATTCTGGACCAAGCTTCTTTAAAACTTTCTTCACTTTTTTGCTTAAAAGTGGAGATTTCTACCATAGGGGAAATAAAGGTTGGTCCAAAACCAGACATGGTAGCAACTAGAGTAGGAACTAATTTTTTGTGTTTTTTAATAAAGCAAGCAAACCAAACTAGACTAATTTTTTGTTTTTTTTGGAAAGAGGCAAACAAAACCAAGAAAAAGAAAGAAATCAAACTAAAAATAAAGTAAAGAGAAAGTAAGTGGAAGACTCACCTTGTGAAGACGTCCTTAGCCTCCCCGGCAACAGCGCCAGAAAGCTTGTTGCCTCTCAGAGAGGACTTTGTTGGAAACCCCAAGAGCAAGGTGTGACGAGCACAGCAACAAGTTTTCCCTCAGTAGTGACCAAGGTTATCGAACCAGAAGGAGGAAGGAAACGTCACACAGGTGTTGCAAGCAACGTGGAGACCTGCACAACACAGACTCAAGACTCTGCCCCAATGAATCAGTGAGGTTGTCAAGCTCACCGGTTTCCTGTAACAAAGGATTAAACGTATGGTGTGGAAGGTATTGGTTTACATTAAGTAAGCAAGTACCAGTGGAAGATGTATCAACGGTAAAGATTAGACCGGGGTCCATAGTTCACTAGAGGTGCTCTCCTTAGATAGACAACATGGCATGAAGGGTAAACAAATTACAGCAGGGCAATTGACAGGAACTGAGCAAGGCATAACAATGCAATTACTAGTCAGAAAAATACTATGATATTCGATTGGGCAATACAACAAGATACATAGACCGCCATCCAACTACATCTATGACTAGAATTCCACCTTCAGGTTATCATCTGAACCCCCTCCAGTATTAAGCTGCAAGCAACAGACAACTGCTTTAAGCAAAGTATGTAAGGTAAACAGTCCACATGTTCCATGAACAAGAGACCGTTGTTTTCTCCCTAGTAGCAACAATACATCTACAACTGAAGAGATTATTGTCACTTCCCTTGGAAACTAGAGGCATGAACCCACTATCGAGCATAAATACTCCCTCTTGGAGTCACTAGCAACTACTTGGCCAAGATAGCTACTAACAACGGAGAGCATGCAAGACCACAAACAACACAGACATGATAGAATCAAAGACAAAACCATTAATCAAACCATCATAATAATCTAAATATCCATCAGATCCCCGCAAACACAACATGCATGATTACAAATAGATTAGATCTTGATCATGAACAGAGCTCACAAGATCTATACATGAAAGCACAAGGAGGAGATACAACCATCTAGATAATACATGGACCCATACTCCAAGGTGGAACTACTCATGCATCATACCGGAGAAGAAGGCCTCCGAGATGATCTACCCTCTGGAAGGGTGCTGGGAAGAACTTTAGATCCCCCCGATCTAGGGACGACGGTGGTGGCGGCTACTTCGTGGAGTTTTGATCGGGTGCTTAGGGTTTCTGCATCGGGGGATTCTTATAGGCGAAGGGGCAGGCCGAGGCGGTGGCCAGAGGGGCCACACCCCTCCTAGGCGCAGGGCAGGGCCCACCCGCGCTGTGGGGGGTCTGGCTGCCCTGGCACGCCTCTCCGTCTCCCCTTTGGGCTTTGTTCCCCACGGAAAGTAATTGACTTTGACGTTTGTCCTGTACAATTCCGAGAATATTTCTTTACTAACTTTTCTGGAACCAAAAACAGCAGAAAACAGGCAACTGGCACTGTGGCAACTTGTTAATAGGTTAGTACCAAAAAACATGTAAAAAGCACCTCAAAGTGTAGACAAAGCAAAGCAAAGTAGATACTAAAGAAGCATGGAGCATCAAAAATTATAGATACGTTTCCGACTTATCAGTGGCGCACGGGCACAGTGGCTATTCCTCGCCGGAGTTCAGCAGAGTGTCGGGTGTTTGCAGACCTTGACGAGGGCGACATTCTGGGGCACAAGAGAGCGAACAACAAGAATCAGAAGGAGCACAAGAGGATTGAGATAAATATAGTATCAACCATAGGGATAGCGGTGGATGGAGCTCACTGGGATTGGTCATCGGAGACGTGCGGTACCGCAGCGGTGTGAGCTTGAGAATTGGCAGCCTGGGGGCGCTCGAGTGATGTGGTTTGAGGGGAAAGATGCGGGAGATGGAAGGGATTAAGTAGCAGGTCGAGGGGAGGGAATTACTCGCTGATTCAATGGCAATTAAGCACACGACATCAATGGCATTGACAGAGAGGAGGAAACAGCAGACGGGTGCGGGTCTGGCGCGGGGTTGACGACGACACGATGGCGTGGCGGTGAGGTCCAGCAGTCAGCGGGTGGATGCGCGCGTTGGCGGTGAGAAACAGAGAGGGGGAGGGGAAACCCGGGTGGTCTTGTTAGGCTGCAAGTGGGGCTGGTTTATTTTTTTTCCTTTCTCCTTTTCTTTTTCTGTTTTGAATTTCTAGGATAGATTTGAAATGCCAATTCAAATCTATTTGAATTCAAATCTTCACCAAATTTTTGTACTGTGATCCTAGTGATCAAAAGTGTGTGAAACACCTTAATTCACTCAAAAACACTTTGTTCTTTGAAATAAAAATAAAACCATGCCCCATATATAATATATAAAGAGGGTTTAAATATGGTTTTATTTACGGTTTTGATTTGAAAAAATTTGCAAGGTAAATATGCTATGATGATATGAATGCAATAACATGACTTTGCTTTTGATGAAATTTGGGATGTTACTGTGATGACCCAGCATACCACAGCATGATGTAGTACACTATAGTCGTTGATATAACACCAATGAAACACCGTTCACTAGTATTACATCCCTCAGAGTGGTACAACAGAAACACATCAGGTCCAAGACATGACTATAGGTTACAACTCAACTCTTTACACAAGATCCAGAGAACACTCTAGGTTAAAGAGAGAGAAAGAAAGTTCTTACAAAGAAGAATTAGAAATAAATAACTCAAAATCTATCATCCTATTAATACTAGTATCTTAACTAATGGTCTGGCATTGCTGCTATCACAATACACTACAGAAATAGGTTCTATGGCTAGAAATTATATTCCTATCTAATCAGTAACTTCGTCTTCACTTGAGTTGGTGTATATGTTAACTTTCTTGACTTCATTGAAGAGCTTTAACTTTTGCTGATTATTCCTGGAGAATAACTTGATGTAGACGTCGTATGTACTGGTTTTAGAACCTAGCAAGGGTTAAGAAGATACGTTGAGTACGAGCGTACTCAGCAATTTTACTAGAAAAGGAGTGTTTGATGCACTATATCTACAGCCACAGACCATAGGTCGTAGGCAATGCAGGTTTTCGTAAACATTTCTTCAAAGGTTGCTTTTATTCTGAAAAGCTATGTTTGTCAGCCTTCAAGGGTTTACCATAACTTTCATGGAGTTCCTATCCCGCCGCGTTCGCAGCTCCTTCACGGAACAGGGAGTAACAAGTTATAGTCCTTACACTCTGCATAGGTGCGTCACTTTACCCATGAGAGACCTTAGGCTTTGTTGCACAGCCAGGATTATGTTCCCGTTCAAACTTCCATGGTTTGAGGCCCAACCTAAGATCCAAGCCAATCACTGCCCCCTTTCGCGACCTCACATGCCTCCTTGGTGTAAACCATGCCCACATATTGAATTACGGCAATGGTTTGTATAGACCATTAGATACCAGAACTATCATGGGACGTTGAGGGTTCCCACCCATATGCTGCATATCCTCTACGAATTACCAATTAATATGCATGCTACGAGTGATAACAGCCATGACATGCACATCCGGCTACATGCGAGAGGAAGAAGATACAGCTGACTTCTCTGTCCCATTGCAAATCTCATGGTCAATGCGTAATATATGGCGCAACAATCACTGGCGACATTGGTTGTTAATCCTAGGTGATATAGTTCTGAACAGTGGTATTCCAACTGCCAGATTTAATAGATTAGCTGATCACCCTGGATCAGTAACCAATAGTTCACATTATTATCAAAAATAGTGTTTTCTGACCTTTTTCAAATGCAGGTGATGACAACACTGGATATGCAAAATACTTTACAGAAAATAATCAAAGGACATGAGCAAGTGTGAACTTGCCTTTTGTGATTGCAAGATTATGCACTCACGGTCTTCAAGACAATATAAGATCCAATATCTGGAATCATCATCATTGGTCCGGTAAGAACTAATGTTTAAAGAAGCAAGATGCTATTATGCATAAGTAATGTAATGCAATTTCGTAGAATCGAATCCCGGGGATAACGTTGATTTTGGGTTTGGAAACTGCAATTGGTTTCTTTGGAATGTGTTGTCCTTTTAGATAAGTTTCACACTTGTGCTTCTTATTAGGGCTCGTGAATGTGGGTGAAACAATATGTAATTATACAACAATTAGATACAAATATGTGGAATGCTACTCAAGATTGTTTACACTATAATTGTTTATCTTCAAATTTTACTTTACAAGTAATGTCACCTATAAATAACTTAAGTGTTTACAATCCTAAGTATGCAAGTAAAGTATAAAGTAATGTGATTACAATTAATTGTTATCTATTGACTGAAGTGGCAAAAAGAATAACGTTTGAAGAAAATATTTCTTTTCTAAGGTCTAAACAAGCTTTGGGGTTAATCAGATGTGGTTGATGTCATTTGTGCTTGCTTGAATAGTTTGGACTTGAGATGTTTTTAGGTCTTAATTAAAATAGACCAAAGTTAACTATAAAACTCATAACAAAGTCTTTAGCATAATATTTAAAGTCTTGTGGACTAAAGATAACTTTAAAAACATAGATGAAATTAGGTTGTAATGCTTATGATATTTGTATTTTGTTCACTTCCTAATGTTTCCTTAAAGTTATTTAAGAATGGTTATATTTTTATTTGGTAGTGGTTTCTTTACATTATAAATTGATAAAGGGATTTATCTCCCTATAAGGGTGTGGTTATGGTTTGTGAATAAGTAAACAATATTATTTACTACTCATGAATTCAATATAGTGTTTTGGTATGTTTATAGCTTGTGTTTGAAGTAAGGGAAAAGGTTTTATTTGGTCAAAAATTATTCTTGAAGATTTTATAATCGTTAAAGATCCTTTTTAGAAAATAAACCACACATATGGTTGAAAGATATTTTAATAAAATTGTATTTAAAATGTGTTGGATCATTTTGACTTCATATTATCAATATTGAAGACTAATACTATTTATTAGACTCAATTGGCTAATTTTAGAAATATTAGCAATTTTATTTACCCTTATATGAATTATCAATTAAGAAAATAAGTTTAAATTTAAGTTATTAAGTTGTTCAAATGTTTATTTACCTCAAAAGTGTAATATTATATTGTTAACATGTAGGTATTATTTTTGTGATCATTTAGATATATTACATTTATTTTTGTGATTTATAAATAATAAGATATGATTTTTATAAGGTTTATTACTTTATAAATACTTAATAAATAATAAATACATATTTAAGTGAAATAATAATGTATGATTATAGTTTTAAAGTATTTTTTTATTTTTCCAAGATTTTTGATATTTTATTTATATTTTTAACATTTACCATTATTAAAATATGAATTATCAAAGTTTCACTACTTTTAAAATCTTTATTAAATAATTATTATTTAAATTATTAACATAATAATGTTTGATAATGGTTTTAAGTTATAGATTTTATTTTTCTAAAATATTTCATATATTACATGTATTTTTTTGAATAACAAAACTAAAGATATTAATTTTACAAGATTTAATTACTTTCTTTAAATTTTTGGAATGTTTATATTTGAATTAATATTGTTTTATCAATTTACTAAACAGACACAGAACTTTTTACACCTAAACTAAACCTACTCAAGGTCACTAACTAGTGGGGCATGTGCCATGTCATTTCCAGAAACAATAAACAAATCAATAAAAAGTATTATGATGTAAGCATGATGTCAGTGTGACATTAGCACAATTTTTGAACCGTTTTCTACTAAGACTAGGCTAGTCCCCGTTGCTGACTAGTGGGACACCAGCCACATCACCCGCCAACGGGGCAGCTGACCTAGTCAATTTGATGACCTAGTCAAAGATGACGTCGGTCGCCGGATTGATGAGGTCAACACGCCGGCACACGGCGGCGCCGCCAATATGTGGCCTCCCATGGCATATGAACGCATGCGTTCCACACTACTCATGTTGTCGAGTCGAACTAGAGTATTTGCACGAACGAAGGTTTCAGCGGAAATAGCTCCGGTGAGCTAAACTGCGGCGGTGCCCGTCGGCCTCTCGACGAACTCGGGCTAGAGGTGAAACTAGGAAGCGATATTAGGACCATAGATGAGTAGGCGTACCCTGAGTATGGTTGTGTGGTCCATGACGACGATGGTGACCGGAGACGATCGCAAATTCATGGATTCCAGCGATCATCGTGGAAGGGAATTTGAGAAATTCGAGAGGGAGCGCATGAGGACTGATTAGGATGAGGATGAGGGCGTCATCGTGTCGTTCTTATCCTCGCGGTGGCCTCGCTGATGGCGGCATCGGGTGGTCGTCGACCCCTCCAGCGAGCTGCTTATCCAGAGGAGGAAGACGACGGATTAGGTTGCCAAAAGGTATGTGGGCTTGGGCCGTTACTGGGCTGTAGTGAAGTGAGCGGGAGAAGGAGGGTTGCTGCTAGGCGGTAGATAGGTAGAGGGAAACACTAGGCCAGCCTGCTTCTCGGCCAGGTCATTTTTCTTTCTGTTTTTCCTTTTTCTATTTCCTATTTTTGTAATTTATGTTTGAATATTACATATTTGATTGAGATTTATTTATAGAATTTATTTCCTAGATAATTGCAGTATATAAAAATGTATTTCAAATTATGGTATGAATTTAGTATTTTGATAGCATACTTTATTTATTATTTTCAAACTTTATAATTATAGAGATATTCTTTTATTTAATAGAATAAGTAGGATTTAGGGTTTTTAGGATTTGTTTAAGATCTTAAAAATTAACTATAACATTGTTTTTTACTTTTATTTGGAGTAATGAAGTTTTAAAGTGGTTAGTAATACTCATAGTGTTTATTTTTATGTATTTAATCACATAGTAAAGTATAGGGTAGTTTATAATTATTGTATCCCCACTTATTTAATGCTCATATGGAATGAGTGGTTAGAGAAATGGATCAAAGAATTTGCCTAATGAATATAAATTGAATATTTATGAGATGTTGATGATAAAACTCATTAATAAGTTAAGTGTTCTAAATTGTAATTGCTTACCCTAGTTTTTAGGGTACTTACTATACTTATATTCTTTTGTTAATGTGAATAAGGATTAATGACTAAACATATTGTCTTTATGTTTGTGATCTTTAATGGTATCACCCTTTTAAATAGAAAGTTATTTTCTTGGAATGTCTTATGGAAAAGAATTGATAAAGATAACTCCTAAGCACATATGGTTATGATAATTGGAAATGACAAGGATGTGCTTAAGTGATTTTCTATAGGAAAATATTACTATAAAGAATTGTGAAAATAAAATGATTTATCCAACAGATGAGATGGATGTTAAGCTTGGTTATAGATTTAAGGTTTAGTGTTTACCAAGAATTCCTACCTTCCATAATTCACAATCCTGGACTTCTAATTAAGGAATTCCTTTCCTAGATATATTGCTTCTTCCTATCCATCATCATGTTTTAGCATGATGAGCTTTACTTCACAAGAATATTCTTATCCACCTTCCTCTTTACTCGGCACTAATATTATTCCAATATATTTATATATCAAGTTCTACTTCCCTAAAATGCTTACTATCCTTTAAGAGGAATAATACTACTTCAATAACTCAATGCTACTCTAGCTTCAGCTTGGTCATACTATTTTATATTTACTTTACTCCAGTAACTCATACTCCAACCTCACATTATATTAATGTGACTTTGTAATGACTACTCTAGAATAACATATCTATACTAGGGTTCAATCATGTTCTATTCACCAATGTCACTTATACATGATATAAGCATTCAATCTTGGTGACAAAAGAATGATCATTATAATCCTTTAATCATTTATAGCTTAGGTTTCCAGTTGGCTAATCAAGGCTTCATCAATACAACTTTACAATTGTATTGAAATTATCTTCTTAGTATCTCTTATTGGATTAAGGGTTGTTTATTCATGGACTATGCCCACTTGATCCAATAGAATTACTACTGGTACCTATCTTCATGATTCATCCTTGTAATCTTCTTTACTACCATATAATTATATATTCCATTAACTCTTCTATCAATTCAGGAGTGAGTTTAACTCCATCAATTATCATATTGATTTGATTCTCTTCAATCCCTCCCATCCTATAGATGATATCTAAAACTAGCATTTACCTCTTCTTAGTTGTTTCTTTATAGGCACTTAAATGTATGCTATGATATGGTTAAGAGTTGATAGATTAAGAATTGGTGAATCAATAGTTGATTACTCAACATTGATGAACAACAGATATTGAGATAGGATTCCATAAGGATTGACATGGAAAGAAAGATATATGGTGAATGATCTTGACTTGATTTCTTTCCTACTCAAACTCACTAAAGATTTAAGGTTAAGTATTACCATGGCGCTCATGGTATAAATAAATAAGGGTAAAATAGGTCAAGAGTTAGTTATTACATTCTTGTATCTTGAGTTTTATTCTAAACTTGGTATTCATGAGTTTTATCTCTTGGATGTCGCGTCCGGTGATGTCCGAGCCGCGCCAGTCGCCTTTGTGCGAGTTTGGCTCCTCTTCCAGAGGCTCTAGCGCCGCCAGATTGTGGTCACCGCCGGTGGTTTCAATCACCACCGACGCGGGGATGACCAGGCCCTCTGGGGGCACGACGACGGAGCTCGCCGGCTTCGCCGTGGCTTCGCTCGACGCTGCCATCGACGGGGAGGAGCTGCTGCTGGCCATGGAGGACAGGGAGGGTGCGACTGATGCAAGGAGAGGTTAGGGTTTCTTCGAGGTTTTCCGCGGAGATCTCGAGGAGGCGTGCGGCTGGAGGAAGAAGATGATGACGCGAGAGAATGGGGTGACGAAGTGGCAAGTGTCCCATGGTTACTATTTATCTTACTCTGCGTCAAGATTGATGCAGCTAATCGGACGGTTGCCGCGTAGACGACGTGTTCGAGAACGTGTGCGGTAATTTCGCCACGTCTCCAACCGCCGCCGCCAACGGTTCGTATCGCTCGCGTGGGGAAATCGGATATGATTGCGTTCTCTGCATGTGTGAGTTACGAGGTGTCGCTGACCTAATCCTACGTCGTCATAACTGACATGATAGATGAGCCGTCGCATCGAAGATTCCGGCATGGACGGATTTAATCCGACTACGGAAGAGTACGATAGAAGATTCAGCATTTCTCCGACTTACTAATAAAAGACGGAGGGAACCTTGCAGGGTTCTTTGGGAGGACTACAAGATTTTGCTTGACGATTTGCCGACATCCACCTAGACGGAGCATTCCACGAGAAGAGGCAAGACGGCGCAAGATCTCAGAGTTCTCTGGGGGATACTGTTGGGGATATGCTATATGGGTATCCTCATAGCATGTCTCCTATCCGACTAACCCGGGTGGCCCATAGTCGGTAGCATGGCATGTGGCCTGCTGGGCGGCCTAGTTAGGTGGATCCAGAAGGGAGGCCCAAGCCGGATAAAGGAAGGCTACGGTGGAGTCACCAGTGTACCCGGAGCCTTGGAGTGCAAGTTACATAAGACTAGTGGTAGACGGTGTAGGACTCTGTAACCTGTCCGGCTAGGACTTTTCCCTGTAACCCTAGGACCTGGCGACTATATAAGTCGGGCCTATGGGATCCTTTAGGGCACAACTTAGTATCGATTCATACAACCTCGCATAGCGAACCTATCTCTGTAACTCGGCGTATTGCCCTTATAGTGATTTATAGCAGGAGTAGGATTCCGCCACAGTCGTGGGATCTGAACCTAGGTAAGCTGTATTACCTCGTACCCGTCAACCGTCCGCCTTACCCCACGTCTCTAAACACGCACTGTGAGGACCCCTCCATGGCGTACTCGTCGGCAATACCACGACAACTACTAGGATATGATTACTTAAGAATCAAATATAAATCATTAAGTAATGTATTAGGGCTTAACATTTATTACATTTGGTCTACCCTTAGATCAAATCTCCCTTACCCAAACTAAGGTTTTAACAAAGGTCATATTGAAACTTATCGCAGTAAACTTGATGATCTACTTCAATTCCATCAAGTTGAGAGAAGCTTTAATCACTTTGACAAGTTTTGTTCAAAAGCGCGAAAATTATTTGGATTTTCTATTCATGAATGCAATGCACACATCTGTGTTCAGCTTATTTCTAAGCTCTAATGCTGGGACGTTACAATTACACTCACCATCAAGATTCAAAATAAATAACCCATCCTGGATGGGTGCAAAGCCATGAAACATATCATTCAAATATAAAGAACAACCATTATTCTTGATATTCGACTCATAGCCTTGCCTAATCAAACATGAAGCAGAAATAATGTTTTGACTGAGCACTGGAACATAATAACAATTATTCAGTTCCATAATGAATCCGGAAGGTAAATGAAGTTGCATTGCATCGTGCCGACTTCCAATGCAACGACTCTCGCTTTGTTGCCGACTCGGATATCAACCTCGCCTCTTGCTACGCTCTTAGTTCTTACCAGTCCCTGCAACGAGCTGCAGATGTGAATAACGGATCCGGTGTCATATACCCAAGAACTATTAGGTGCATAAGCAAGATAGTTGTCTATAAAATTGCAAACAAGTGTACCTGAGTCGGAAGTCATACCTCCACTCTTGCCTTTGTCGGCCAAATACTTGCTACAGTTCCTCTTCAAGTGGCCATCCGCCTTGCAATAGAAGCAAGTGGATCCGGCTTAGTCCCTGAGGAAGCGCTTGGGACCGGGTCCTGAGCATGCTTTCCTCCCGACTTGGCCTTCTTCTTAGTCCAAGAACTCTTCTTGAACTTAGCCTTATTCTGCACCATCAACACTTGACTGGTTCCCTTCTTGAGATCCACCTCTGTCTGCTTGAGCATCCCATGCAATTCAGTGAGCTTCTCATCCATACCATGCATGTGGTAGTTCGATATGAACTGATCATACGCACTAGGAAGAGAGTTCGGAATTATATCAATAGCAAACTCTTTGCTAATGGGGTAGCCAAGCCTTTCCAGAGAATGCATGTAACCAACCATTTTGATCATATGCGGACTCAGTGGATCACTATCCTTAAGCTTGCAACTCAGCAAAGCCTGAGAGATTTGATACCTCTCAGTCTTCGCCTAAGCCTAGAACATAATTTTGAGGCTTTCGATCATATCGTAGGCCTTAACATTCTCGAAATGCTTTTGCAAGTCCGGTTCCATGTGAGCAAGCATAAGACAGCTAATATCCATGGACTCATCCTTAGTCCGACAGTAGGCATTGGTGGCAGCGACACTCGCATTCTCATCCGGCTCATCTGGAAGTGGGTTGTCTAGGACATGGTCCTTCTTTTCTTGTTTGAGAAAAATTCTCATATTTCAATACGAGTTGGTAAAATTAGTGTCGTTTAGTTTATCTTTCTCAAGAATGGTTCTCAAAGAAAAACTGGATATCTGAGGGTGACTATTATTTGGTGCCATGATCTACAACAGAAAATATGCAAAACACGTAAGACATGTATTCATAAAAGAGCAAGCATATTAAACACTTTAATATTTATGCTCCCACTAGAACCAACACCCCTATGATGGTTGCTTGGTGATCCATGATCCTAACTAAGCAAGTCGTCTAGTGAGCTTTAGCATCACCCCTAACCGTCAAGTGATCTAGGTAGACAACTCCTAGTCAACCGTATCTCATACGACTCCTGTTGGTCTCGTGGCATCACATGCCATGGCTCCTGTACGACTTTTCTCTGAGTCCCACAACCGTTGTGATAGACCCATCTAGCTTACCGAGTGTTTCCGCGGTAAGAGTCTGACTCGTACCCACCTAGTCGAAAAGAATTGGCAGCACCTCAATTTTATGAGCCCACTACCAAAAATGTTCGACTTGTGATGGTGCAAACACTGGCGGGAAAACCGACTAGACCTTCTTTGAGGGATTAGATTTTACCGAATATCTAACAGAGGTAAAACATATACATATCAATACACAAAATAAAGCATTTATAATGTGAAATGGTATGGCTCTCTTCATGGCGATCTCCATCTCCACAAAGCATGTAATTCGACTCGTGCCAACTCTTGTCACTTGTCGTCTTACTCTATGTCACCGACATGTACATTGCCTTGCATGCCATCCGGGTTCTCCACACAGCTACACTAGCTTAGTAAAGTAAATTACATAGAGAATCCGACACGCAGGTCGTTGTACAATAAAATGATAGCACCTAGGCTCCAGCTGGCTAGGGATGGAATTATAACTCGAAACTCGCGAGCTAAATGAGTAACTCGTGACACGGATCGACTCGGCTCGAACTCGGTGTCTAACGAGTCGAGCCAAGTTTCTGATTTTAGCTCGTTTGTTCACCCAAGCTAAATGAGCTACTCGCGAGCTACTCATTTAGCTCGTTAAATTCGTTCAAATATAGACTTTGAAATTTTTTATAGATAAGTGTCATACTATGAATGTTCCTTGAACCTGTAATGGTGTAGAGCTACTATATTTTTTATTGATCTTGCTTCGTGTTATTATGAAAGTACTATTGTTATTCTAGTTTCAAATTAGTAGAATAATTACTAGTTTTTCTTATATGTGCTCATATTCATAACTTATAACAATCTAAACGAGCTGCTTGCGAGCTACTCGTGAGTTTACCGAGTCGAGTCGAGTTTCAAATATGAGCTCATTCTGTAAATGAGTCGACTCGAGCTAACTCGTTAGTTGAATGAGCTTTAGAGAGTTGATACGCCCAATTTGCATCACCATTCTATATCATAATTTACCTCTATTCATTGATATTTGTCTTATTATGAGGTATTACTTATGGCTTTTTCATCTGTTTATGCATGTTGGATGATTCTTGGAGGATGGACTGCCGGAGTTTGTATTCTGATGGAAAAGAAGGCGTATCGGTGAAGTTTCACAAAGATCGTAAAAATAACAAAAAATATGGAAACATATTATTTCTCCAGAAGAATGAGGGAGCCAGAAGGAGGGATGAAGAAGGTCCTTAGGGGTCCCACACCCCCTAGGCGCGGGCCCACCTGACCCTGTGCCTAGGGCAGGTGTGGCCCACCTGCCCGGCCTCCGACTCTGCCCCTTCGCCTATATCTTCCCTACAGAACCCTAAGCCTAGGGGAGCGACCATAGATAGATTTCTGCCGCCTCTGGGGGCGGAAAACACCGAGAGAGAAATATCTCTCTGACAGACAGATTTCTGATGGGGGAATTCCTTCCAGGAGAGGGGAGACCGTCGCCATCAACACCGTCATCAAGCTAGGCTTCATCGAGATCATCATCATCATCCACACCATCATCTCCACCAGCACCATCATCACCACTCTGTCATGCTATAACAATTGTGTTGGATATTGCTTTAGTTCATTAGGGGAAACTTTCTCAGTGTTGATTACTATTGTAGTTGATGCTTGTGAGTGGAACCATTGGATTATTGTTTATGTTCAGATTTTTATCCATTACCATAGCATCTTTAATCTTGATCCATATGATGTCTTGTGAGTAGTTCGTTTAGTTCTTGAGGACATGAGAGAAGTCGTGTTGTTAGTAGTGAATCTGTGATGAGTTATTATTCAATGGTTCAGTATTTCAGTTGTGGTGCTATTCTTCTAGTGGCGTCATGTGAACGTCCACTACATGACACTTCACCATTTATGGGCCTAGGGGGATGCATTGTGTATTTGGCTACTAATTGTGGGGTTGCTGGAGTGACAGAAACCTGAACCCCCGTTAGGACACCTTTGCACAAGGGAGCGTAGGATCTCAGAGTTTACGGATGTGGTTAGATTTATATCTTAATTACTTTCCTGTAGTTATGGATGTTTGCACGGGGTTTAATCACAAGTATGTATTTAATCCAAGTACGGTCGGTACATTAGCACAGGTTCACCCACACAACACTTACAACACCAGAGAAGAGTACTCAGCTATTTGAAGCGAAAGAACTTGACAGAATCCCCATGTTTCCTCGAGAATGTTTGGTACTTATAAGTATTTCCAGTGGCTTGTCCTTTGCTAAGAAAGGATTGGTCCACTTGCTCCATTTGTTCGTTACCTTTGTGTAAGGTCCCTCCTTTATAAAGGAAAAGGATCCCTGTGATTGCAATGCTAGTCCCTGGATCAATGCTAGCATCCACAGTTTAAGATGAAGTACACAGAAACAAAGGTCATTATTACAGTCATTCCAGAGACAAACATAGTCTTTACAACTCCAAGGCCATAGGCCTAGTACAAGAGTTTAAATAAGTAAATATATAAAAGTCTTCATCTTCATGTGCCACAGGCAAACATGTTGAGTGTAGACTCATGACTCCTAATCCTCATCAGAGTAACCTGCAACATCACAAGTTACAGCCACAGTGGGTCAATACATTGGAATAGTATTGGCAAGTGATACCTAAGTATAATTTTTGGTGGACTAGATACTATATGCAATTTGGCTAAGTGTAGCTTAGCCTTGCTTTGCTCAAAATAGGTTTTGCCTGTTAGTTGAAAATCACTAAGTTTTTCTTTGTCAAAACTTTTCCCAAGGAACCACCAATAGACATTGGGGACCTTCACCCTTGTTCAACCACATGTTTTACTTAAAAATTTGGATGATGAGATTCTTGATAGCTTCCATGTCTTGATGCTCAAGTTGTCCAATACCAGGGACATGGCTAAGTACTTAGATTCTTCCATCTGCAGAGGTTGTGGACTTTCCCCACAAGCCTTGATTTTCACCAAGACAAGACCTTTCAGAAGCCTTCCCTTAGACCAAATGGACGTGTTCCAACCTATCATCCCACTACCACCAACTGTCCAAATGGCTAAGTTCTAGCAACCTATGTGATCCAGGCAGAGCCCATATTGCCAAGTGGCTGCACTAGAAGCTTCTTAACATTTGGCCTCTAAAATCTCTTTGTTCCTGGGTGGCTTTCCACAAGTGAGATACACAAGGTAAGCCATAGAAATGGGCCTTGTGTAACCACTCAACATAAACCATTCCTTCCATTCCACCGAGGTGTTTCATTCACTTAGTTGTTTTATTAGGCAAAACACAAGTCCAAAGACTTAGAAATATTTTCATCATAGCATGTATATGTCACCACCCTTGGTTGCTACTATCTAGCCTAATCATGGCATAGATAAGCATATTAACTTAGAAATTTCCTAGCAATTCTACGACTACTAGGATTTCCCAACATGGCATATAAGCAAAATATAACATGCAAGACTAGCAAAATATTTCTAATGCTTAGTAGAAAACATGGGGATGAAAATATCATGAAGCACCACTTGCCTTGGTAGTTTGGAGAGTAGTTACACTCCTCACAATCACAATCACTATTGGCACCAAAATCTACATATAAAATCATAGCAACAAATCACATACAAAATATATACAAACAAAAATATATGAATGCATGCAATATGATATGTGATGATTTTCTAAACACAACAAGACAAGTGCACAGTACTGGTTCATAAACAAGTTCAAAACTTGCCAAACAACATTTATTTAAACCTTAAAACATTTCTCAAACAATTCATATACTCAAAATAGCCCTACACATGTTTCTGTAAATAAAACCATTTTAACAGAAGCAAAACACTAAACACATTGCATATTTAGAAAGGGCTTATTCTCCAGATTCCATTGATATAAAATTTGTCAAATTTGAACGTGGGGATCAAAAGTTATAGCTAAAACAATTTCAAACCACTAATAGATTCAAATCCTGTTTTTAAATCTAATATCTAGCCACGCGTCACGCCCGATTACGCTGGCATCGTTCGCCGGATCACGCCATCGAGCCTGATCTAACTTAATCGCGCGGCTCAGATTGAATCGTACCGCTTCATCCAGGTTCTATCGTATTCGCAGGATCTAGATCTAACGGCCAAAGACTCGACCATCCATGGTGGCGCCGGGCGGGCGATGCGGCGACTCCTCTGTCAGAACTGCTACCGGCGTTCTAGGTCGCATGGGAGAGGGGGAAGGGGCTTACCAAGCTCGCCGTGCGATGCTGATGCTCAAGGTGGCGATGGCTGGTCAAGGGGCGCGCTGTAGTGGCCGAGGGAGCTCGTCGGAGTTGCTGGCGGTGTCAGTTGCTTGCTGTCGAAGACGTTGCCGAGGTTCTGCGTCGACCTAGCACGATCCAGATGGTTTAGGAGATGCGCAAAGGCCTGGCGATCAAGACAGTACCAAAGGGAAGGCGAAGGGCGGTCTCGTTTTACCTGAATCGCACGTCGGAGTCGAGCGGCGGCTCAGGTGCTCGCGGGTGTGGACGAAGACGTCGTTCTGGGTCACGAGAGAGCAAACAGAGGGCATCAGTGAACGCGCAAGGACGTGCTGGTTACGATGTTTTAAACCAGAGACAGGGGACGGTCAGTACTCACCGAGATTGGTCGCCGGAGTGCGTCTGTCTGCGGCGGCGCAAGGGAGATTGCGGGAAGCCTGGTGGCAGAGAGGTGGCGCTAGGTGAGGGGAAATGGCTGCGGTGCAGAGGGGGTTATGTAGGAAGAAGGGGAGCGCCGATTAAGCACAGAATCAATGGCAATTAAGCCCGCAGTGACTGCCGCGAGGTAACGGCGGAGCGAGCGTCGCGGCCGCGCGTGATTGACGACGACGACGTGGTCGCAGGGTCCACTTGTCAGCGAGTGAAATAGAGAGGAGGTGGGGTCGTGTGGTCAGTGACTTGGGTGGGTTCGTCTGCGAGTGAGAAAGAGAGAGGGGGAACCCGGGTGGGCTTAGTGGGCTGAATTCGTCGTTGGGATAGATAGGTGGCGCAGGCCCTTTTCCAATTCTTTTCTCCTTTTCTTTTTCTGTTTTCAATTTCAGGAATCAATTTCAAATGATTTCAAAACCTATTTGAATTCAAATCTTTTCAGGATTTTTGTAGTGTGCAACAATCACATTTCTGGGCATAAAACCAAGTGGTCACTTTGAATTGGCTTGGTCACTTGGAAAAAGATAAATAAGCAGTGGCATAGTACTAGTTTGAATAGGTTTTGAAATTTGTTTTCAAATAAAATTTGTTTTGAAAGTTTGGTTTAAATCTTAGCAACCTAGTAATACAACCTGAGAGAAATAAGACAACAAGGTTTGGTTTCATGAACATCTATCTCACATTGGAGATTTGTACTTGTTTCAAATGCTGATCACATAAAATAATGAGCTCATATGCTCCTGTTTTTGAATTGATTTGTTTGAGATGAACTCTATATGATCATGGATGCATGGATGATATGCATGAGTTTGAAACATGATTTTAGGGATGTTAAAAATCTAACCCCCTTAAGGTGAATCTCTCCCTCGAGATTCGGATTGGCTAGCAAATAGGTGAGGGTGGTCTTTCCGAAGATCATCTTCTCTTTCCCATGTTGCTTCCTCTTCGGAATGATGATTCCATTGAACTTTGCAGAACTTGATAGTCTTAGTCCGTGTAACTCTTTCTGTAGTCTCAAGCATCTTGATAGGTTTCTCTTCATAAGTGAGATCACTTTCCAATTGAATCTCTTCCAAAGGTATAGTATCCTTCAAAGAAGTTTCTTCTATTTCTGGATGACATTTCTTAAGCTGACTCACATGAAACACATTATGAACAGCTGACAAAGACTCTGGCAATTCAATTTCATAAGCAACTTCTCCTTTACGACTCAGAATCTTGAATGGTCCAACATATCTTGGGGACAACTTCCCTTTGACTCCAAACCTCTTCACTCCACGAAGTGGTGACACTCTAAGATAAGCTCTATCACCAACTTCATAGGTGACTTCTCTACGCTTAGGATCTGCGTAGCTTTTCTGTCGGGACTGTGCTATATTTAATCTGTCCTTAACCAACTTGACCTTCTCTTCAGCTTCTTTGAAAAGTTCTGGTCCGAACAAACTTCTTTCTCCCACACCATTCCATAGTAATAGGGTGGTACATTTTCTCCCATAGAAAACTCAAATGGTGCCATCTCAATGCTGGCTTGATAGTTGTTGTTATAAGAAAATTCTGCGTAAGGCAGACTTTCATCCCAACTAGCTCCATAGTCTAGGGCACATGCCCTCAACATGTCTTCAAGAATCTGATTAGTCCTTTCTGTCTGTCCATCAGTTTGAGGATGAAAAGCGATCAATTCCAACCTCGTTCCCAATGACTCATGTAATTGCCTCCAAAAATGGGAAGTGAATTGGGTTCCTCTATCTGACACAATACTCTTGGGTACACCATGTAGACATACAATTCTACTCATATATATCTTGGCTAACTTAGCACTAGTGTAGGTTGTCTTCACAGGTATGAAATGAGCCACTTTAGTTAGGCGATTGTAACACCCTCAGAATCGGACCTATGCAAATTTGAGCAAAATTCGCCAAACCCGCATAGAAATGATTCAAAGGTGCCCACCAGGCACTTTCGTGCGGGTGGAAAACGAAGTAATAACATTACACAACAGTCCTCGATGGGACCCACAGAACAGATATATATAACAGCGACTCAAAGAGCCAAGAATACAGAGATAATATTCAAAGATCCAAATCACCTTGAAATCGATAGAGCGTCCAGCTACGGACAAGATGCAAATGGGGCTAAGAGCCCTGAAGAATAACCAATGGCGTCCATAACCCTGCCCAGGCCAAGCCGGAAGGGTAACCCTGCTAACGACGTCGATCTCAAAACCTGCTTAAACAAAAGGGGTGCCGACAAAGGGCAAAGGAAAAAGAAGGAGCGTCAGTACTGAGGCCAGTACACGGCGAGGCTAGAATTCGGTCCTCGCCTACATAGGTATGGTGGATCGAAAGCAAAGATGCACTAAACAACCTATAGAGACTCGAAACAATCAAGGCAATCGAGAGGGGTAAGAAGGACCTATCCGAACCAACTCGATACTATCAAGAACAAACCCATCCTGGCGTTTCCCCCTCGAGACCAAACGAGGAAGTCAACCGAGGAACTCACACAGTTGGCAGTTTTATTTATTCAGTTATAGTTGCGGCACTTTACTAGTCAGGTTTAGATAATCGTACTGATAAAATAAGTAGTGGGCACTTTTAGTTAATCATTCCGTTATAGTGGCAACACTTACTAGTCAGGTACAGATAGCATGAGATAAACCCAAAACCCAGCAGTTGTTGGTACTTTTATTCAGCCATTTCGTTGTAGTTGCAATACTTACTAGTCAGGTACAATTGTCGCAAGCGACAACCAAACAAGCAATTGTGGGCAGTATTAATTAGCCATTCCATTATAGTGAAGCTGATTACTAGTCATTATAAGTCAAATTTATAGCAGTAAACTTTAGTTATGCTTGTCTATGATCGAGATATCAGGACCGTCCATATCCGCGGACACGGCTTTAAAGTTTTACCCGCCTGGTGCACCAATAGCAACACACGCCGATCAACCTCGGAAAACCAAACAAAAACCCAACGAGGCTTTCACGACTCGAACAATCACATGGCATTCAGGTGCCTCGCACAATTTAAATATGCTGCAAAGTAGTGGCAGGTAAAAGATAGAAAAACACTCAAACTCCAAGAGGCCCCAAAGAAAAAGAATAAGCTCGCTCGGGGGGGGGGGTCATATATACCGATGGATAGCGGATATAAAAAATCAAGGTATCAAGTACATACCTTACGACACACACAAAGGGCTCGAAACCAAATATTATCTATCAAACTAGGGGGACCGAGGTCGGGGTCGGTTAGGGGGGGTCGAGGGTTCGGGTCCGGAGTCGGGTCTGGGGTTCTCGACGTCTTCGGTTTCTGGATGGACGGTTCTTGACGGAAGGACTTGGTTCGGTCGTTCGTCTGGTCTTCGGTCGTTCGGGAAAATCGGAAAAAAATGTGGAAGATGCTGTGAGAACTTGGCGGGCCGGTGTCGTCGATCTTGTCCGTCAGTACGATCTCGGTCCGTCGGCGTCGATCGAGTCGATGGCCGCCCGGATCTCTCGGGTCCATGAGTAGAAGCGAGATCGATCCAGCAAGTGCGGTCGGAAGAACTTGGTTGCATCGGAGAGTCGGGGTTACTGCTCATCCTTGATTCACCAAGGTTGTTGTCCTACCAATGTGCATAGTAAAACTTGCCCGACAACATCTTCACATGAGTAACCAAGGCAAACTCACTCACGGCATCGATCCCAACACGCCATGAATACACATCGCACATGACCACTTAACACCACCAGATACCAAAAGTGCTCACTAGCATAGCATGCGATTAGGACGGCGCCATGAATACACGGCGAGACGGGAGGCCGGGACGGACGGAGGGAGGCGCAGCAGGCGAGAGCATAGGAGGCGGATAGGGTCGCTGAGCAGGCTGGCGGGGTCGGGCGGGGCGGGCGGGCTGGCGGCAGGCGGGCGCGGGAGCAGAGGTCATCACGCGGGTGCTGGCCTTGAGGCGAGCGCTGGAGGAGAAGCCAGGTGAGAGGGCGGAGGCGGAAGGTGGGCCCTGAGGCGGCGGGGCTGGCGCGAGCGGGCGGAGGCGGAGCGGCGGAGGCGGAGCTGGGGGGAGGCAGGAGGCGGGCGAGGCTGTGGGCGAGGAGGCGGGAGGAGTGAGAAGGGGCGCGAGGGGGACTCAGCAGGCAGGGAGGAGTGAGGGGGCGGCGGGAAGGGGGCTGGGCGAGGCGGTGCGGGCAGAGGTGAGGTGGGGCGAGGCGCGAGAAGGGGCGGCTGAGGCGGGCAAGGCGCGGGAGAAGGGAGGGAGGAGGGAGGAGGAGGGAGGAGGGGCCTGGCGGGGGGCGGGGGGGGCGTGGGAGCACGGCACGGCCGGCGGGGGCCGGAGGCGAGCGCGGAGGTGAGGTGGAGGGTGTGGGGTGAGGCGGAAGGGTGGGGGGAGAAGAACAGGGGAGAGAGGGAGGCTGGCGTGCTGGGTGGCGTGGGGCTGGGGGGAGGTGGGGGGGGGAGGCGGGATGGGTGAATGCGTGGGTTGTCTGGGTCTGGGGGGGGCTGGCAGGTGGGCCGCTGGTTGGAACAGGGTCCACTGGCAGGGAAAGGGGCAGGAGAGTGTAGGAGGAAGGTTGGTGTGTGGCGCGGGTGGCTTAGAGAGAGAGGGAGAGGGCTGGGACAAGGCCAGGGTGGGGCCGGTGCGGGGCACACGCGGGAGACTGGCGTGGCGTGCGTTGCATGTGTGCGTGTGTGGGGTTTGGGGGAGCTGAGTGGGGTTGGTGGGTTGTGTGTGTGGAGGATGGCTGAGAGGGAGATGGAGAGAGGAAAAAGGGGAGAGAGGCTGGGGGTGACGTGGCGGAGGGTGATTGGGTGAGGGAGAGGGGGAGCTGAGGTGGCGAAGTCTGATTGGCCGGAGTGATGTGGCCAGATGGTTGGGTAGAGTTTCAGGTGGGTTTAGGATTAGATAAAGGTGGCCCGATTTAAAACCTGGGGCGGTCGTTCGGGTCTACTCGGCCCGTTCGACTGCCCCGCAAAACAATATAATATTTCTATTTAATTCTAAAAAGCAACGTTCTGCAAAACATAGCCGACAACGAAAATAATCCGGAGGCCCGGGGTTTGAATTTGAAAACAAGACAGGATGTTTGGAAAACAAATCGGGCTTTGCGAAATAGTTTTAATGCAAACAATGCATGATGATGACGATGCAATGCACAAATTCAACGCGATTTTCTAGTAGTGGTTTTGCGGGATGCCACAGCGATCCACTACTACCCAAATAGAATCATATCCTGACCGGGTCCTTGGCAATCCGGTAATGAAATCCATAACAATCTTGTCCCACTTCCAATCAGGAATAGGTAGTGGTTGAAGCAAACCTGCTGGTTTCTGATGTTCTGCTTTCACTCTACTACACACATCACACAAAGTAATATGTTCGGTGATGTCCTTTTTGAGATTATTCCACCAAAATCTTTCCTTCATATCCATGTACATTTTGGTGTTACCCGGATGAATGGAATATGGTGAGTTGTGTGCTTCTTGCAAAATCAGTTTCCGAAGCACCGAATCTTGTGGAACACAGATACATTTTCCATGCCATAAAGTACCCTGTTCGTCTTCATGGAATCCTTTGGCTTTTCCTTTACCAATATTTTCCTTAATCTCTCCAACTTCCTTATCAGTCTTCTGGGCTTATTTGATCTTGTCCAACAAGGTAGGTTGAACATCCAAAGACATGAGATGTCCTTCAGGCACAATCTCCAATCTGAGGTCTCTAAATTGGGCACACAGATCATCTAGAAGTTCTCCCTTAGTAAGACAATCACAAAAACCTTATGGCTTAGAGCATCTTCTACAACATTTGCTTTAACGGGGTGGTATTGCAAACTCAAGTCATAGTCCTTGATGAGTTCTAGCCATCTTGTTTGTCTCATGTTAATTTCCTTCTGGGTGAAGATATACTTCAGACTCTTGTGATCTATGAACACTTCAGATCGCTTTCCCAAAAGATAGTGTCTCCATGTTTTGAGTGCATGGACAACAGAGGCTAACTCTAAATCATGAGTAGGATAGTTTACCTCATGAGTTTTGAGTTGTCTCGAGGCATAGGCCACAACTTTCCCTTCTTGCATAAGTACTGCACCCAATCCATGACGAGATGCATCACAATACACTTGGAAATCCTTCTCCAAATCAAGGTATAAGACTGTGTCACACAAGTCTCTTCTTCAATTCTTGGAAGCTGAGTTCACAACCTTCAGACCAAGCAAACTTCTTGTCCTTCTTTAGCAACTCTGTCATAGGCTTAGCCACCTTGGAGAAATTCTCAATGAATCTTATGTAATAACCTGCTAAGCCAAGGAAACTACGAACTTCTTTCACTGACTTGGGAGATTCCCATTCGGTTACAGCTGAAACTTTAGCAGGATCAACTGCTACACCATCTCCTAACACAACGTGTCCAAGAAATCCAACTTCATTCAACCAGAATTCACACTTGCTAAATTTGGCATATAGTTTATGCTCTCTAAGCTTCTCAAGTATCAAACGCAAATGTCCTTCATGTTCTTCTTTGCTCTTGGAGTAGATCAAAATGTCATGAATGAAAACGACAACAAACTTATCAATAAATTCCATGAACACCTTGTTCATCATATTCATGAAGTATGCTGGTGCATTGGTCAAACTAAATGGCATCAAGGTATACTCATACAATCCATACCTTGTGGTGAAAGTTGTTTTAGGTATGTCTTGTTCTCTTATCTTGAGTTGGAAATAACCTGACCGAAGGTCAATCTTTGAGAATACACAAGATCCTTCTAGTTGATCAAACAAGTCATTGATTCTTGGCAAAGGGTATTTGTTCTTGATAGTCACCTCATTGAGTGAACGGTAATCTATGCATAACCTTTGACTTCTATCTTTCTTCTCCACAAACAAAACTGGGGCTCCCCAAGATGAAGAACTTGGTTGAATAAATCCTTTCTACAACTGCTCTCCAAGTTGTTTCTTGAGTTCTTTCAGTTCATCAACTGACATCTTGTACGGTCTCTTTGCTATAGGTCCCGATCCTAGTAGCAAATCAATAAGTAACTCCACATCTCTATCTGGTGGCATTCCTGCAATTCTTCCTAAACACATCCGGATATTCACTCACAATTGGCACACTGCCTATGCTAACCCCTTAAGAGAATTTAGCTTACTCCTTTAGCTTCAAAATTGGTCTTGAATCGATCCTTTATTTTCCGGAGTTGTGAGTGAGACAAAGATGGTTGGCACAATCTATCACTCCCTTGTGCTTAGTCATCCAGTCCATTCCCAAAATGACATCCAATCCTTGGGAATTTAGGATTATCAAGTTAACGGGAAACTTATACTTCCCAAACTCTATGACTAGATCATGACATCCTGAATTCACTATCATTTCTCCGCCAGGAGAACTTACTTTTATAGGGCACCCAATAGTTTCTACCGGCAGTTCATTTCTTTCAACAAATGATCTTGATATGAATGAATGAGATGCACCAGTATCAAAGAGAACAAATGATGGAACGGAATTGAGTTTGAACTTACCAGCAACAGCATCAGGCTCCTCATAGATTTCCTCCACATTGATGTGGTTCACTTGTCCCTTTTGAAAAGGGTTGGGCTTGTTAGGTCCTTCAACTTTCTTTTCCGGGCATTCATTAGCATAATGCCCCATCTTCTTGCACTTGAAACACTCAACCTGACTAATATCCTTCTTGACAGGCTGGCTTCCACTGCCACTTCCACTGCCACTGTGGTGGCTCTTATATCCACCCTTGTGGTTCTTGTACTTGTCATTGTCATGACTACGGTGATGCTTGTTGTCATGATGACGGTTGTGGTGCTTGTTGAATTTCCCATGCTTGTGGGATCCTGAGCTTCCATTATCATCATAATGGGAACGTTTGTGAGACGATCCCGAGCTGTGCTTGTCTGAGTGCTTTCTCTTTCTACTCTCAACTTGCTTCATTTTGTTCTCCAAAATAGCAGCCTTGTCACAAAGAGACTGATAAGTGGGAACATAGGCCACTGATAGCTGCAAGTTCAGTTCATCATTCAGCCCTTCAAGAAACTTTTCCTTCCTCTTAGCATCAGTGTCAACTTCATCCGGTGCGTAACGCGCCAGATTGTTGAACTCCTCAATATATTCAGCCACGCTGCAGTGGCGCTGCTTCAGATTATGGAACTCTTTCTTCTTCAAACTCATAACTCCGGATGAGATGTGAGTAGTACGAAAGACATCTTCAAAAATATCCCATGTCACATTTTCGATGGGAGTGGTGATCTGGAAGTTATCCCACCAAGTGGCGGCTGGTCCTTCCAACAAATGTGCTGCAAATCTAACTTTTTCTGCATCAATATAGCCCAGAGTTACCAAGTCCTTGTTCATAGAGCGTAGCCAATCATTGGCTACCATTGGATCAGTTGTTCTTGAGAACTTTGCTAGCCTCAATCTCAAGAACCTGGTAAGCATGTCAAAACCCGGTGGGTTGTTGTTGTTGTTATTGTTGTTGTTGTTCTGGTTCTGGATGAACGTGGTCATCATTTGCATTAGTTGAGTCTGAGCCGTCATCATTTGCTGCATCTCAGGGGTGATGTTGTTGTTGTTGTTGGGGTTGGGATTGGCACGACGGGGAGGCATCTGTGGTTTGTTCAATAGAGATAAGAATGAGATACCCATAGATGCTATCATGCACAATACATCACATATACAACCACCAAGCATGCATCATAATAATAATAGTTCAACAACAAAAACAACAAGTTTGCAAAGTAAACACACCAATAACAAGCCATCCACATGTTGGATGGTCATTGTGACACAAATAAAGTATGATAAATAAATGATAAATAAGTAGTCATCACTACTCCTCGGCATCAACCTCCTCCTCAACAAAGGTAAGACCTGCATTCTCCATCGCGGTCCTGTATTCCTCGACATTGGCGGTCAAGGTCTCTACTTTGGCTTTGAGAGCCCTCTTCTGAGAATGAAGCCTCTCAATCACAGTCTCCTGATGCTCGAGCTCGAAGTCCTTGGCCTGCAGTTCTTCAGTCATGTCCCGAATCCTCTTGTTCCTATCTTGTCACATCCCAAGATTTTCCAAATCTTGTAATGTGAAAATAAATGAATAAAATAAAACTTTGTTTAAATTTCAGAGCCAGAAGAAACTTTTGAATTCAATTGGAACTTCAAACCCATTTGAATTAAATAAAACCTAAAGGGATCTAAAAAGATAAACATTTAATAAAAGGAAAAATAAAAACATTTGGAAATACTATTTTGAAAATCTTGAGTGAAAAGATTTATTTTCAAATGAAATAGAAGTTTATAAATGAAGAATGTTTTATAAAGCCAAATTAAAACCTTGGCCAAGCTTTGGAATTAGTACATTTTGTTTTGAATAAAAATAAACAAAGGATTATTTAAATAAATTAATAAGGACCTAATAACCAAATTTTATACAAATAAAAGGTTTTACCAATTTAATTGAAACATCAAAACTTGTTAAATTATTTAAAATAAGTTTTCCAAATAATTGATATTCACAAATAAAACCTACTAAAGTGTTTTGGCTTTATATTAGATTTCAAAATAAATATCTCAATAAAATAAATCCTATTTGATTTAATAATGAAAGTCTATTATATTTAATTAATAATGGACTCTAAAATAAAATGTTATTTGTGTTTTAAACAAGTTTTCCAAATATTCTTTATTTCCAAATAAAACCCACTGATTTGTTTTTGAAAATATTTGGATTTCAAATGGAGACTCTATTAATTAAATCAGACCCTATTTTATTAAATACCTAATGAACCACTTTTATTTAATTAATGAATGGTCTTAAAAAGAATAAAAATTATTTTATTTTTGGAATTTGGTTTCTATTGATAAACAGAACCAAATTCATATTTGAAAAGCTTGATGATTGTTTGAATCATTTTGAATGTGTTTGGTTGTTTGAATTTCAAACAGGAAAATAGAAATAGAAAAGGAAAAGAATTAGACAGAAAAATAGTGCAAAAGACCCAGCCCAACAATCGGCCCAACAGCCCACCCCAATTGCTCCCACGCCTCAAGTTGCTTTTACCGCAGAAGCAACCCGACATCACCGAACACCGGAACCCATTTCTACTTTTCCCAATCGACTGGAGGACCCCACCGCCACGCTCTTCTTCCCACCCCGAATCGTTCTTCCTCCTCACTGCCGCAGTGCATTTGATTCCTCGAGACTTAATGCCACGAGTAAAACCTGCAGTGATCACGCTGTTAAATCACCACCACTCCTCTCCGCTTCCTCCGCCCTTCCCCGAGCACGCCCAGCCGCCGCAATTGTCTCGAACAGCTCCGCTCCGACGAGCTTCCACCGACAATACGGCCGAGCCACACCACCTCCTGCCTCCCGAACACACGAGCACGCCACCGACATCGACGCATCTTACTGCGTTAATCATTCATCCGCGGGCGCCAGAGCATCGACTTCGACAACATCTCGACCGCGCCGCCTCGCCTTCACTCCGACGAAGTCCCCGGTAAACACCGACCGCCTGCGTTTCTCTCGTTCATGCTCCTACACCGCCACACTCGATCGTCTAATCGTACTCGTTTTTCCTCGGGGCGAACCACGCCTCCACACGACGAGCTCAGAACCATCCGACGCCAACCAAGTCTCCGCGATCAATTAATCACAACTTCGCGTGCCTCGTCGAACTGAAGTACCTTGAGCTTCGCCGTGTCCTCCCGAGCTGGTGAGCATCTTCTTACCTTTATTGCTTCCTCGCCGCCGCCACTAACTCGTCGCCCGCATTGTTGTCATCGCTACCGCTAGTCCTTGTCAGCGCAAAGAATCGTCCGATCTTGATCCAGCGGCTAAGAAAGAAAGTGAGCGAAGGGGTATGCGTCGATCTGTGTCGCATGTTTTCAGTTAGATCCAACGCACCCCAGTAGCCGATCCGAGCGAACCGTTATTGCCCAATCAGAAGCAGCCACGTGTACAGGATTCGATTTAAAATAGAATTTTGATCTGATTAGAATACAAATTTGTAATTGCTATAACGTTCAAACCACACGTCCAAATTTTGCAAATTTTATATCAATGGATTCAGGAGAACAAGCCCTAGCCAACCATGCCCTTAGTTTAGCAAATAGTATCTGTTAGCTTGTTTGAATTTGCAGAAACATTTGTGTACTTGTTTAGATTAGAAAAATTGTTTAAAAATGATTTTTGGATTAAAACCTTTGCAAATTGGATTTTTGTGACCTTACTGACCCTAGGAACCAACCCATGGTATTAAAAATGATTTTTGTAAGATTTAGGTTGGATTACTTGACTTAGCCATTTTCTAGCCAAATAAAATTATTGAATTTATTATGAAAAATGTTTATGGAAAGGAAACTTTGAGAAGATAGTTTGGACCAAACCTACTGACCCAAAAACACCAAGCTTTGCAATAGCAACTCATTTGGTGAACAACTTAAGAGTTTTGCCTTAATAAAAACATTTTTTCACATGAAATGATGAATGGATTTAAAAATAGTTTTTGGACAAAACCCTCTTGCTAATGACTTTGCCACTTTGGTAAATGACCAATTTGGATCTTACAAAGTTTAGAAACCCCATAGAGACCCCTTTGCAAAATAAAACTATCTTGTGCATGCTCCCATGCATGAATTGGTTTCCATTGTCTTGTGTGTGTGAAATTGTTTGAGTGATTATTGGTTTGGAATGTAAATTGAATTAGTGTTTGCTTGTTTGACTTGTAGTGAAGTGTGAGACTAACAAGATCAAGGAGTGAACCACCATTCCCTTCCAAAAAGGCAAGTGATGCTTCATACTATTATCCCAATATTTTGACTATGCATTAGTGATTTTGCTAAGTAAAACTTGCATGGATTTTGCTAAGTATAGACCTTGCTATAAGAAAACCTAGTAGATGAATCCTTAATAGGATTTCCTAAGTTAAGTTTCCTATTACTACCAAGCTTAGCCTAGCTAATGGAAAACATGGGTGGAAAAATATTTTCACACTATGGAAAAATCTCTAAGTCTGAGGACTTATGTTTTTGTTTAATAAAACAACTAAGTTAATGAATCACCTGGGTGGAATGGAAGGATTGGTTTATGTTGAGTGGTTCACAAGGCCATAGTATTGGCTTGTGTATCTCACTTGTGGTATGCCACCCAGGCACAAAGGGATTTGAGATGTCAAATGTTGAGAAGCTTCAAGTGCAACCACTTGGCAATATGGGCTCTGCCATGATCATATAGGTTGCAAGAACTTAGCCAAATGGACAGTGGGTGGTAGTGTTTGATAGGTTGGAACGCGTCCATTTTGGTCTAAGGGAAGGCTTCTGAAAGATTTTGTCTTGGGAAACCAAGTCTTGTGGGGAAAGTGCACCACCTCTGCAGAGTGTAAAATCTAAGTACTTAGCCATGTCCCTGGTAAAGGACAATTTGAGCATCAAAACATGGAAGCAATCAAGAATCTCATCATTCAAATTTCTAAGTTAAAACTTGTGGTTTGAACAAGGGTTGTTTGAATTCTTCAATCATTGATGGAGAGATGGCTTGGTACAAGGATCTTGAAATCTTTGATTGAGAAAAAATGGTTTTGCCAAGCACTTCAGTCTTTGATTGGTGGATGCCTTGGAAAGGATCTTCAGTCTTTGATTGGTAGATGCCTTGGGAAGTAATTTGTCAAAACAAAAACTTAGTATTTTCAAAATGATAAGAAAAATCTATTTTGAGCAATGCAAGCCTAAGCTCCACTTAGCCAAATGCATATAGATGATAGACTCCACTATACTACCATAGTATCACTTGCCAATACAATTCAAATGTATTGACCCTTTGTGGATGTAACTTGTATGTTGCAGGTTTGATTGATTTTAGTGAAGATTGATTGATTAGGATTACAAAGTCTACAACCAACATCTGCCTGTGGCATTTTGAAGATGAAGGACCCATGCTTATAGTTAATCCGCTGCAATATAATGTAATAGCCAAATGAGCTATGTAAGATGTAATAAAAATTATGTTATTCCTGGTTATAAAGTTATATTATGACCTTTGTTTCTTGATATTACATCTTAACTGTGGATGCTAGCTATTGATCCAGGGACTAGCATTGTAAAACACAGCAGGACTCTACCTTATTAGGTTGGGACCCCTACATATCTTGGACTCGCTTCTCCTGACTCTTGAACTTTCTGTCCTGGCTCTCGAACTTTGCCTCCATCTCCTTGACTATCTCATCTTACTCCGCGAAGATCTTGTCCTTCTCATGAAGCTGCACCTGAAGTTCGTCATTGCTAAGCATGACGTTGGTCCTATCAGTGTCCACGTGCCTAAGAAGAACCTCTAAGTCCTGGAGGTATAGGCGAATCGGCTCAGCTATATCCCTCGAAGTGTCCTCGAAGTCGATGGCCTCTCCATCCTCATCACGTCTACCAAATACGTGGAAGTGAGTACCTCTAACCTGTCGAGAGTGTCTCCCTAACAGACGTCCAATCAAGTCCTGCATGACTACCTCTAGGCCTCTCTCCTTGTCATCGTGCATGAGCTTGAAGATGATAGCCTCCATGGTAGGCTCAGTCTGGCGTCCGGGATGATTGACCTTGAAACCCCAAAGGTCTTTCCTCTCAAACTTGGTGAGGGGAAGCACCATGATGGTAGGAAGAGGGAGATTGAGAAAAGTAGTGAGCTCAATAATACGAGGACCAAAGCGAGTTCCCTGGAACTCCTCAACTGTGATGATGGTAACATTAGGCATCTATTTATAAGATAGAAAAAGTTAGAACAACACAATTTAAGATAAAACACAAAGCAAAGCATCACATACATATCCTTGGAAATCAAAACACACAAGTCATTGCATACATGGATCCATTACAACAAACAAGGTTCAACTTATTTTAAGCAACATTTGGAAAATAAGGTGATAAGTGGTGGTGCAACTAACGAAGTAAGTTACAATCCCAACTCACTAGATATGTTGGCTAACACAATATTTCTAGAAGCAATCACTCTATCTTGAGCACATGACTCCATTACTAAGTCTATAATGTCTCCTCTTAAGGTTTGGTTGGTAGCCTCCAACTCTTGGGTATGCTTCTTCTCTTCTTTTAGGCTATTTTGGATGTTGAACATTCTGCACTTGACTCTATCACCAAGTTCTTTGATGGTCTTCCAAGCTGCATCCCTTGCTGAATCAAAGAATGTAGGGTGCATCATTGAATTGGTGAACATGCAGAATCCTGATTCCTTGTGGTTGTCTTCCTTGTTTTCATACAAGTAAATTTGCACCCACCAGTACTCAACTCCTTCATCCATCACAGAAAGCCTTTGTACACAGCTGCACCATGTATTTCCATTGCAACCATGAGGTCCTTGAGAGCCTTTGGGAATTCTGTCTCACACTCCAAAGTCATTGTCATGAGTGGTCCTTTCCTTACGGCTTCGTTGATGGAGTTCATCTACAAATAGAGATGAGAAAGAAGATTAGAAAAGTTTACGAGAAGAATAGACAAGTGTAGAAGTTTTTGAAAAATTTTCCTCAGTGGTTTCCAATCCTAGGGTCATAATCCTACAGGCAACACAGTGCTCTGATACCATCTATAAGATACCTCCTTTATAAAGGAAAAGGATCCCTGTGATTGCAATGCTAGTCCCTGGATCAATGCTAGCATCCACAGTTTAAGATGAAGTACACAGAAACAAAGGTCATTATTACAGTCATTCCAGAGACAAACATAGTCTTTACAACTCCAAGGCCACAGGCCTAGTACAAGAGTTTAAATAAGTAAATAGATAAAAGTCTTCATCTTCATGTGCCACAGGCAAACATAATGAGTGTAGACTCATGACTCCTAATCCTCATCAGAGTAACCTGCAACATCACAAGTTACAGCCACAGTGGGTCAATACATTGGAATAGTATTGGCAAGTGATACCTTAGTGTAATTTTTGGTGGACTAGATACTATATGCAATTTGGATAAGTGTAGCTTAGGCTTGCTTTGCTCAAAATAGGTTTTGCCTATTAGTTGAAAATCACTAAGTTTTTCTTTGTCAAAACTTTTCCCAAGGAAGCACCAATAGACATTGGGGACCTTCACCCTTGTTCAACCACATGACTAAGAAATTTGGATGATGAGATTCTTGATAGCTTCCATGTCTTGATGCTCAAGTTTTCCAATACCAGGGACATGGCTAAGTACTTAGATTCTTCCATCTGCAGAGGTTGTGCACTTTCCCGACAAGCATTGATTTTCACCAAGACAGGACCTTTCAGAAGCCTTCCCTTAGACCAAATGGACGCGTTCCAACCTATCATTCCACTACCACCAACTGTCCAAATGGCTAAGTTCTATCAACCTATGTGATCCAGGCAGAGCCCATATTGCCAAGTGGCTGCACTAGAAGCTTCTTAACATCTGGCCTCTAAAATCTCTTTGTTCCTGGGTGGCTTTCCACAAGTGAGATACACAAGGTAAGCCATAGAAATGGGCCTTGTGTAACCACTCAACATAAACCATTCCTTCCATATCACACAGGTGTTTCATTCACTTAGTTGTTTTATTAGGCAAAACACAAGTCCAAAGACTTAGAAATATTTTCATCATAGCATGTATATTTCACCACCCTTGGTTGCTACTAGCTAGGCTAAGCATGGCATATATAAGCATCTTAACTTAGAAATTTCCTAGAAATTCTACAACTACTAGGATTTCCCAACATGGCATAGAAGCAAAATATAACATGCAAGACTAGCAAAATATTTCTAATGCTTAGTAGAAAACATAGGGATGAAAATATCATGAAGCACCACTTGCCTTGGTATTTTGGAGAGTAGTTACACTCCTCACAATCACAATCACTATTGGCACCAAAATCTACACATAAAATCATAGCAACAAATCACATACAAAATACATACAAACAAAAATATATGAATGCATGCAATATGATATGTGATGATTTTCTAAACACAACAAGACAAGTGCACAGTACTGGTTCATAAACAAGTTCAAAACTTGCCAAACAACATTTATTTAAACCTTAAAACATTTCTCAAACAATTCATATACTCAAAATAGCCCTACACATGTTTCTGTAACTAAAACCATTTTAACATAAGCAAAACACTAAACACATTGCATATTTAGAAACGTATTGCTCTCCTGATTCCATTGATATAAAATTTGTCAAATTTGAACATGGGGATCAAAAGTTATAGTTAAAACAATTTCAAACCACTAATAGATTCAAATCCTGTTTTTAAATCTAATCTCTAGCCACGCGTCACGCCCTGATTGGAGCGTACCAGTTCGCGTCGGATCACGCTCCTGAGCCGCTGGATCTAACTTAATCGCGCGGATCAGATTGAATCATACCGCTTCGTCCAGGTTCTATCGTATCCGCGGGATCTAGATCTAACGGCGCTCAGCACTCGACCATCTAGTGGCGGCGCTGGCGGCGGCGACAGGCGGCAACGCCTCTGTCAGAACTGCTACCGGCATTCTAGGTCGCGTGGGAGAGCGGGAAGGGGCTTACCAAGCTCGCCGTGTGATGCTGATGCTCAAGGTGGCAATGGCTGGTCAAGGGGCGCGCTGTAGTGGCGGAGGGAGCTCGTCGGAGTTGCTGGCGACGTCAGTTGCTTGCTGTCGAAGATGTTGCCTAGGTTCTGCATCGACCTAGCACGAGCCAGATGGTTTAGGAGATGCGCAAAGGCCTGGCGATCAAGATAGTACCAAAGGGAAGGCGAGGGGTTTTACCTGAATCGCACGTCAGAGTCGAGCGGCGGCTCAAGTGCTCGCGGGTGTGGACGAAGACGTCGTTCTGGGTCACGAGAAAGAAAACAGAGGGCATCAGTGAACGTGCAAGGACGTGCTGGTTACGATGGTTTGAACCAGAGACAGGGGGCGGTCAGTACTCACCGAGATTGGTCGCCGGAGTGCGTCTGTCTGCGGCGGCGCAAGGGCGATTGTGGGCAGCCTAGTGGCAGAGAGGTGGTGCTAGGTGAGGGGAAATGGCCGCGGTGCATAGGGGGTTATGTAGGCAGAAGGGGAGCAGCTATTAAGCGCAGAATCAATGGCAATTAAGCACGCAGTGACTGCGGTGAGGTAACGGCGGAGCGAGCGTCGTGGCCGCGCGTGATTGACGACGACGACGACGTGGTCGCAGGGTCCACTTGTCAGCGAGTGAAACAGAGAGGAGGTGGGGTCGTGTGGTCAGTGACTTGGGTGGGTTCGTCTGCGAGTGAGAAAGAGAGAGGGGGAACCCTGGTGGGCTTAGTGGGCTGAATTCGTTGTTGGGCTAGATAGGTGGCGCAGGCCCTTTTCCAATTCTTTTCTCCTTTTCTTTTTCTGTTTTCAATTTCAAGAATCAATTTAAAATGATTTCAAAACCTATTTGAATTCAAATCTTTTCAGGATTTTTGCAGTGTGCAACAATCACATTTCTGGGCATAAAACCAAGTGGTCACTTTGAATTGGCTTGGTCACTTGGAAAAAGATAAATAAGAAGTGGCATAGTACTAGTTTGAATAGGTTTTGAAATTTGTTTTCAAATCAAATTTGTTTTGAAACTTTGGTTTAAATCTTAGCAACCTAGTAATACAACCTGAGAGCAATAAGACAACAAGGTTTGGTTTCATGAACATCTATCTCACATTGGAGATTTGTACTTGTTTCAAATGTTGATCACATAAAATAATGAGCTCATATGCTCCTGTTTTTGAATTGATTTGTTTGAGATGAACTCTATATGATCATGGATGCATGGATGATATGCATGAGTTTGAAACATGATTTTAGGGATGTTACACTTTGTTACTTGCTCCTTGTTTTGTTGCCTTGTCAGAAAACCACTAAAAATCCGTTTGCTAAGTATTCACAGGGATTTCCTGCTCCATACCACTGTTCAGCACCTTCTGCTCCTCGTTGTGATCGACACTCCTATTTATTGGAAGTACTACGATACACCCTCTATACTTGTGGGCCATCAAGACTATTTTCTGGCGCCGTTTCCGGGGAGTGAAGCACTATTGAAGAGTGGAACTGGTAAGGGAAACTTTTACTATGAGTATTGCTTTTGTTACTGCTTGTTACTTTGTTTCCAATATGGATAACCCACTTGGTTTCCTGTTTGGGAAAACTACTACCACTGCTAGGGTAGTAGATGAACCACCACTTGTTGAGATAGATCCTTTTAAGATACCTACAAGTATTGTTAATCGTGTTATGGATAATTATTATTTTGGGGATGGAACTGTCCATCCTGGTGATCACTTGCTTATTATCCATGAATTATGCGGGTTGTTTAAGTGTGCAGGTATCACAACTGAATAGGTGAAAAAGAAGTTACTCTCCATATCCTTGAAAGGGATAGCTCAACAATGGTATAAGCTGCTGAAAAATGGACAATCCATGGAATGGGAGGATATGGCATCTCTCTTTTACTCTAAATTTTATCCTCCCAGTGAAATTCATAAGGATAGAAATCTTATATATTACTTTTGGCCTCTTGACGGAGAGAGTACAGCTCAAGCTTGGGGGAGATTGAAGTTACTAATGCTTAAATGTCCTATTCATGAACTCCCTAACAATATTATTCTCAATAACTTTTATGCTAGGCTTTCTCTTCATGATAAAGATTTACTAGATGCTTCTTGTGCTAGATCATTCACACGTATGAAGGAAGAAGCTAAATCGGATCTCTTAGACTGTATTCAAGAGAGCACTGAGGCTTGGTAGAATGACAAAGGAAGAAAGTTAGGTATAAACTATGATTATGAATGCATTAAATCTTTTATGGGAACTAATAACTTCCGTGATATTAGCAATGATTTTGGTCTTGATTCCCAAAGTATTGCCAACTGTTTTAAGGCCTTTGACTCTTACATAGAAATTCCTAAGAAGTGGAATAAGTACCATGCTCCTTATAAAGATGTTGTTAGTCATGTTTCAGTTAGAAGTACTCAAGTTTGTACTACTAATCATATTGTGCCTGAACCTCATGTTGAGAAATTACCTTTCCCAGCTAAGGTAAAGGAGTATTCTATGATTATTAGTGCAAATAATAATGGTACAATGAAAACTGTGGGGCCTGGTAAGCCATTGAATGATGAACCTGTGGTAGCTATTGTGAAAGACACTATCACTAGAAATAGAGAGGATGAGCACATTGTCTTATGTGAAGACGCTTCTAATATTATTTCTCAATCCTAGTAAGGTTAGAAAAGGTAGTGTTCATGTGCTTTCTGTTAAAATTGGTGATCATTGCTACTATGGTTTATATGATATTGGTGCTAGCTCTAGTGCTATTCCTTATGAGCTTTACAGGGAAATTATGCATGAGATTGGTCCTTGTGAGCTTGAGGACATTGATGTGGTTATTCACCTTGCTAATAAGGAAACCATTTGCCCCATTGGCATTGTAAGAGATGTGGAGGTTCTTTGTGGTAAGATCAAATATACTGCTGATTTTCCAGTGCTTAATTCAGCAGCTAGCAAAACTTGTCCTATCATTTTTGGTAGACCTTTCTTGAACACTTGTGGAGCCATTATTGATTGTAAGAAGGAAAAAGTTTTAACTAAGTTTGATGGAGATTCTTATGAGTTTAAATTTTCCAAATTTGCTAAAGATCCTTGCTAAAATAGCTTGCCTAATAAAGATTTCAGGATGGAACAACTTGCTTCTATTGATCCAGTCTATGACCTTGGACCTATTTTTGGTGACTGTAAGTATGCTTACTCAGATGATAAAGTTCTTTCCAGTGACAGTTATATTGTCAACTTTATTCAAAGTGCTACTGAAAGTTATTATGAGAGAGGGAAACATGGTTTTATGCATCTCAATGATGTTAAGTTTCCCCGTTTTATGCTGAAAGCTTTGAAGTTGCATCTGTTTTGTCTTCCCATTCTGGTGGATTTTTGTTTCAATAATTCATTTTCTCATGATACCCCCATGCATAGGAAGTGGGTTAGACTTAAGTGTGTTGGTTATTTGCTTCTTGATGCTCTCTTTCACTTCAGATATATATATATATCCTTTGTGAGCATCTTTGGAAGTTTCAAGCCTAACTTAAAGGCATTAAAGAAAAGTACTTGTTGGGAGATAACCCAAGAGTTTTCTCGAGTCTTGGAAGTTATTACTTCAGTAATAACCGCTCCTTATCCTTTTTGTTTTGGTTTTTGTATCAAGTTCAACTACTTCTGTGAAGTAGAGAAGTTGTGAAAAGTGGCTGTCCTGGGACAGATTTTTGTGCTGCATTGTAAAAATTCGTGAGGAAGCTCAGTATTTCGGATGGAGCTGAATTTTTATGTGATTGTTCTCCAACTTGTTACCCAACTTTCATCAGTTCTGCACCTTTTTATTTGAGCAATATAAGGTCTTAGAAAAAATCAATCTTTACCTACTAGTCTGTTTTGACAGATTTCTGCCTTCATTTGCATTTGCCTCTTACAGAAGCTTTTGTTTTTATGGATTTTCAGTTGAAGTGTTTACCATAGGTTTATTGTTTTTGCTTACACTAATGTTGTCATTGAGTTTGTGCAAGGGTTTTGTAAGAAGGAAATTTTCAGGAGAAAGAGAAAAGGAATCTATAGAGTTCGTCTTTGAATAGGTAAAAGTGGTGAAAACAGAAGGTTCGTGAAACCCCAATATTTTTATATTTTTGATGTTTTTAATACATGAGGGAAGTAGCGAGACGAAACTGAAGAGGAAACGGAGCCCGTGGTGGAAAAACACACCCCAGGCGCGGGCCCAGCCTGGTCGCGCCTGAGGGGGGTATTCCTCCCTCGAACTCCATCTCTGCCTCGTTTCCGTGTCAAAACCTTCCTTATGCATTGAAACTTCGTAATATATATAACCCCCCAGATCCCGAGAGGTTCATGCATCATGTTCTCGTCGTGTTTTCATTTCAATCTGTTTCTGTCAGGAAATCTTCTCAAGTTTAGAGCACCATGGCCTCCGCCAACGACAAAGGCAAGGATCCCGAGAAAGAAGAACCTCAAGTCCTCAAGGAGAAGGTGATTTCAGTAGGGTATGAAGGTTACATGGAGGAGTACAAGCATCCGGACACCCGTTCTACTGTCGCAAGCATTGGTTTGGTGGCACGACCGACCAAGCTTAAGAGGACAGCACGGATGTCTATAGGAGGGAAATCTCGACGTCATACTCTCTCTCCATGATCATCTCCTCCATGTAACAAGAGACCCTTCCATACACTTATACATGAATATCAATATCAACATGTGCCCAAAGGGAATTTGCCCTCGTTTTGGGATATGCCTCATTCTAACAATGCAGAGAAGGATCATGCTAAGGATGAAGAGTGGGGAAAGAATAACAAGAACTGGAATTCTCGGACTGACATGATCATGAACCGTATAGAGCAAAACTCGGAGCTAATCCGTACTCTTACTTTTTAGTTCGAGGAGTTGAGGAAACTTATTGAGGAGCTTATCAAGAGAACACCACCACCACCGAAGGAGTAATTGGTCATTAGGTTTGGCATCCCCTTGGCTTGTTCCGAGCTTGGGGGAGTGTCGCGGTATCACCACCATTATCTTTTATCTTTTACCTTTTTAGTGGATTCATATCTATGGTAGAGGGGTTATCCTATAGTTTGGTTTGCATGTGGAAGTATCTCTCCTTTAGTTGATTATCTATGTATCCCTTGGTGTGAGTGCCTTTATTGAATATTAATGAGAAGTCTCATCTTTTACTTTTTGCACTTCTTATTTTAGTTTGCAATATCTATTATATGATGGATCTTGTTGATCAGTATTGGCACCACTTCGGGATCATCAAGTGGATCTAAATTGGTTTTGTCAAACCGAGTTCTGGTCAGTAGCATTACTATGAAAGAGAAAAAGAAAGAAAAAAGGCTTACAGGTATTTTGTATCAATTGTTTTCTTTCTTGTTGTCTCATCAGCTTAATATTCATTATTTAAGATCTTTTGTGTATTCAAGGAAGATTTCATGTTTGGCTTTATTACTTGTATGTTTGCTTGTTTCTTTCAACTCTCTTGCTTGCTACCCAGCCTTGCTAGCTAAAAACCTGTTTTGAGAAGGCATACTTCTCATTTTTTCCAAATCCATTTGAACCAAAACTTTTTCCATTTGTGTCCACCATATCTACCTAGTAGCTTTTTCTATTCCAAGCAAATTCTCAAGCTTCATCTACCTTTCGAATTAAAAAGTATTTTGTTATGTGAAAACTTGTTCGTAAAGCTCTCACGAACTTGATGGCACACCTTATTTTCTTGCCCCTAATAGACTTGAACCATTGTGAACATCAAAGTTGTATATGCTTCATCTATACGTTGGAATTAACAGAATCGTGCTGTCACGGGGAACATTTTCAACATTTCACTTGTACTCTGTACAAAGTTGATATCGTGCTCTTTTGTCTATGGATGTCAACGGTGTGAAATAAATAGGGAACTTGTAAGTCCATGGATTTTGTATCCTGTGTTAGAGAAACGCCTGGGCCACTAGCCTAAGCCATGCTTAATCATGGTGGAAACTTGCAGCATCACCATAGTGAGTCATCTATGAAGCATCCTCAATAAAAAGCTATGCACATAGTAAATAAAAATATCGCTGAGATGCTCATTGTCTGATTGCCTTGTTATTTTGGTTATGGGAAAGCTCCTATACCATGTGCAAGGGGTACCCCGTTGGCGGTTCTCAATGATATGCAAATACTTACAATGACAAGAACTTACATGTGAACCAAGTCGAGTAGCATGAGGAGTGGCCCTCATATTCAAGGGACATGAGATTGCCAACTTATATTTCGTCAAGCATATACTCCATATTTGTTCACTTTAACCTTAATCATCTCAAGATGCTTATGATAGGGGCAATGAGGGCTCAAAGCTAGTAAGTACCATAATATTTTGGAATCCCTTTATGACTTGTAATCCCTGCTACCCTCTATGAAGGGACCTTTCTCCTAGTTACCATTTGAGTTAGTAAACCTACTTCCTCTCTATCTCCAGCAAGCATTTGAGCTGTTGTGTTTCAAGCATTCATATGGTGATTTATTCAATCATGTTCTTTATCTTCCTTATTTGCACAAAACTCTTATCTATTGAGTATTACTTTGAAAGCCTTCACTTGTGAAAAACCTTTTTGAGCAAAGAGTGTTCCTGTTTTGAAACTTCTACAAAAAGATTTTGTGAAACTGTTTGCCAGTTGTTCTCTGACCAAGAACAAGTTTGCCAATTCCAATTATGATTTATCTTTATGCATCTCTATTGTGACTGTTGTACTTGGTTGCAATCTAAGTTATATAATGGTGAGTTGCTTTCTTCTATGAGTTGTGCAATGGTAAGTGTGATGCTTCTTCTTCGTATTCTTTTATCGACACTTCACTCCATAAACCTGTGGACATGTTTACTGAGCTCAGTTTTCGCTTGGGGACAAGCGAAGTCTAAGCTTGGGGGAGTTGATACGCCCAATTTGCATCACCATTCTATATCGTAATTTACCTCTATTCATTGATATTTGTCTTACTATGAAATATTACTTATGGCTTTTTCATCTTATGCATGTTGGATGATTCTTGGAGGATGGACTGCCGGAGTCTAGATTCTGATGGAAAAGAAGGCGTATCAGTGAAATTTCGCAAAGATCAGAAAAATACCAGAAAAATATGGAAACATATTATTTCTCTAGAAGAATGAGGGAGCCAGAAGGATGGACGAAGAAGGGTCTCAGGGGGCCCACGCCCCCTAGGCGCGGGCCCACCTGACCCCGCGCCTAGGGCAGGTGTGGCCCACCTGCCCGGCCTCCAACTCCGCTCCTTCACCTATATCTTCCCTACAGAACCCTAAGCCTCGGGGAGTGGCCACAAATAGATTTCCGCCGCCTCTCGGGGCGAAAAACACCGAGAGAGAAAGATATCTCCGACAGACAGATTTCTTCTGGGGGAATTCCTTCTCGGAGAGGGGATACCATCGCCATCAACACCGTCATCAAGCTAGGCTTCATCGGGATCATCATCATCATCCACACCATCATCTCCACCAGCACCATCATCACCACTCCGTCCCGCTATAACAATTGTGTTGGATATTGCTTTCGTTCATTAGGGGAAACTTTCCTGGTGTTGATTACTATTGTAGTTGATGCTTGTGAGTGGAACCATTGGATTATTTTTTATATTCAGATTGTTATCCATTACCATATCATCTTTAATCTTGATCCATATGATGTCTTGTGAGTAGTTCGTTTAGTTCTTGAGGACATGGGAGAAGTCATGTTGATAGTAGTGAATCTGTGATGAGTTATTATTCAATGGTTTAGTATTTAAGTTGTGGTGCTATTCTTCTAGTGGTGTCATGTGAATGTCGACTACATGACACTTCACCATTTATGGGCCTAGGGGGATGCATTGTGTATTTTGCTACTAATTGTGGGGTTGCCGGAGTGACAGAAACCTGAACCCCCTTTAGGACACCTTTGCACAAGGGAGCGTAGGATCTTAGAGTTTAAGGCTATGGTTAGATTTATATCTTAATTACTTTCCTATAGTTACGGATGTTTGCAAGGGGTTTAATCACAAGTATGTATTAGTCCAAGTACGGTCGGTACATTAGCATAGGTTCACCCACAAACCACTTACAACACCAGAGAAGAGTACTCAGCTATTTGAAGCGAAAGCACTTGACGGAATTCCCATGTGTCCTCAAGAACGTTTGGTCCTTATAAGTATTTCCACTAGCATGTCCTTTGCTAAGAAAGGATTGGGCCACTTGCTCCGTTTGTTCGTTACCTTTGTTACTTGCTCCTTGTTTTGTTGCCTTGTCAGAAAACCACTAAAATCCGTTTGCTAAGTATTCACACGGATTTCCTGCTCCATACACTGTTCAGCACCTTCTGCTCCTCGTTGGGATCGACACTCCTATTTATCGAAAGTACTACGATACACTCCCTATACTTGTGGGTCATCACGAGTCGAACCAAGTTGGCTCGGCTCGGCTCGAATTCCATCCCTACAGCCGGCTGACAAACCCGTGATTCAAAAATCACGTATGGATTACACACATCACATGCACATAAGCCATACATTCACAATTTCCTACAAAAACAAGTTATGCATAAACACGATATCTACGGTGTTGTGAAACTCGCAATGACATCTAAGGCGTTACGACAGCGCGAAGTCGGTGGTCCCGCTAGCCGGATATTGGGCGGGGATCAAAGGGGAAGTACCACCCCTCGCGGGCGCGGGCAGCACCCGATGATTTTTCCAAAAACGTAGATCTCATCTACATTTCGAACATGGATTCCGACCATTATTCCGACTCGATCAAACTCCTTTGATCTTTGATCACCGCATCTGGATTTACATGTCATAGTCTACCCTGATGACGGAAACCGGCCGGTAGGGGTATGTCGTTCCACGACCTTAGCAGCATGATCACGGAAATCAGATCTACCATTCCTCGAGTATAGTTGATCCAATCAACATCATACAAAATCGATCTATCTCATAGATCGATCACCAAAACAGCACATAGATCCAATCTATAGCCAACCGCATATCACATATGCGAGATCTCGAGCCTAAAACCAGAAGCAATTGCTCTGATACCACTATTGGGCCATGTAGAGATAAAATAAAACTTTTTCCTCTAACATGGTGTAGCACCCCGGGTAAAATAACTACTATAAAATCGCATGTTGTTTATATTTGTGCATCATCATGACATCAGCATGCATTTGTCTTCCTAAAAGAATTTTGCTAAAAGCCCTATTTTGTTTTCTAAATAACGTCCTCTTAATTTCAAATATAAAACATCGGTCTGTCCGGACCCTTTTATTTGCCTAAAACTATTTATCAAAACTACTTAGAACAAAACAAATAAATAAAATCCTATTTTATAAAACCCGGGGGAGACCGCCAACGACCAGCCCCAAAGGAGCAGCTGGAAATAACCTACCACCCCAGCTAATCCTGGCCCTTGATTCCTAGATCAAACCCTAGCCTCACCCCTACCCTAGACTACGAAAACCCCACCCGCCACCGCCACACATCACATAGACACACGCACACACCTGGACTCACGCCAACACAACCGACCCCACCTCCACTCGTTCAACGCGGCCTCCTCCTCGATCCCTGCGCGAGCCTAGCCCACCCTCACATCCCGCTCCTACATCGCTCGCGTCCATCCCCTCTCGCCCAGCGCTCCTCCTCGCTTTCTAGGGCCGCCGCCGCCTCCCCTGTAGTCGCCGCCCTCTACACCAACACCCGTCGCCACTCCTCCCTCTCTTCCCCTGCCGCCAACCTCTTGCCCCACCATGACTTGGCCATACAAGGCCGCTAGAAACCATGACACCCTCGACGCCTCTCCGGCCTCCTCCTGTCTCCGGTGATGCCCGGCCGCCCCTGCCTCACCTCCTCCTCCGCGCGCCCTCCCCACCTGCAAGTCCACGAGCTCCGCTCGGCCCCTCTCCGATCGAGTGCCTCACGCCGGCCCTGTCCTGCACCGCATCATTGAGGGCGCCTCCGGTCGTCAGCGCCGACCGCTTCAACACGCCGCCCGAGCCCCTTCTGTCGACCCCCTGCAGCACCTCGTCCCCGCATGACCACCTCCGACATTCTAGTTCCGTGGGCTCCTCTCCGCCTGCAGCAACCAGCGCCCCGTGGCCACCTTCCTCACCCCGCGCCAGACACCGGCCGCCCTTCTGTAGCCATGCCTCCATCGCTTGAGCCCGGTGTCGCCCTCTTCTGGTCATGCGCGTGTGCGCTGGGCTAGTGGTTTTTGTTGCTGTGTACGTTTAATCGGTGGCCCTGCTTGTACCTACTGTTGACCTGGGATTTGCGAGTGCCACTCCACTGCAATCAGGCAATATCCACAGACGTATCTTCAGCTAGCAAGCCAAGATCTTCCGAAGAGCATCGAGGACCAAATGCGAGAGCCATTATGCCATGTGGATCTTCAACAAGACGGATCCGATGACCGAAAGCCCGTACCCAGAGACCGCCACCCGGACGCCAAGGCCCCGTCCCTGGATCCGATGGTCGAGACCGCGAAGACCCGGTCCCGAAATCCGAAGACCGAACCCGAACCCCTCCGAGCCCCAAGATCTTCGATCCGAGATGTGTGACCTTTTCCGAGCCCCTATTTTATAAATTGCCAACTATATAAACTGTTGCATATTTAATTGTCATACTCGCATGCATATTGGTGTGGTTTGGGGGCCTTATGCCGATTCACCATATAATTAAATATGGAGACCATATGCGTATAAATCTAGTCTTATATTGGCTCCATTTGAATTTATGTAGCGAACCAATGACATGTTTTCGCCTTGTTAATACAACATTTAAATTACAGGGTATCTAAATAACTTGAACCTATTAAATAATTGTCGGAACCCCGGTTCTGCTTAACATGGCTTAATTTCATCGCACCTTTGACATGTCATACATCATACATGCATCATGCCCGATCTTCTGGCGTAGTATTAAATATTGCATCCGGTGTTTCTGCTAGTGCTTTGCTTCTTCACGGATTAGGCCGATGAGTTGATGCGAGTGTCGACCCGATCTTCGAATGAACCTTCGGCAATGTTTTTCAGGCGAGCAATCTCCCCCTTTCTACTTATCTTACTTTTATAGTATTTATTCCCTCCTATTGATCTATTGATATCTGTGTTGCGATGCTCTAGTTTTCGTACCCGTGATATCCCTTGCAGCCTTATATTGCCTTGGGCACATCCTATTACTTGTGGTTTGGTAGATATTTGGACTTGCTTGTCGTAGTCTCTTGCTCAAGTGCGGTTGCGTGTCATCAAATACCACAGTTGTTGGAAGATTGCCGCATATTTAATGTTGGAGATGATCATGGATTTAATTATTGTTTAATAACTAAAATTGAAGTAGGTAAATAATGCAGAGGCACAGGTGGGCAATAGATGTTATTTGGTTTTTAACCATCCACTTGTGTCCCGTAGGACCCCGAGTACTTGATACCTGTTCTTTGAATATTCGCACTATCTGCATGTGGGACCATGAATCCCCCTAGCCAGAGCTTGAGTCATATTTATTTCTTGGGGCCACAAGGTAGTTTAGGGCTTTATTACTATCCTGTACTTATGCCATGCTTTACTGCTTTATTTACGATTGCACGTGGAGCGCCTGTACTGTTTAGGTAAGTGGAATGTTTCCGCGGTATCGACAAGCCCACCACACTTCGGGTTCCCATCGTTCTGATCATTGACACAAACCTTTGGGTCCGTTTTGGAGCCAGCCAACTTTGTCGCGGTTAGCTTGGTGGGCTGGTCCCCTGAAATTTATATGAATCTTGCAATTGCTCTGTCGTGATGCCTCGTTGGGTTTTTATTTGGTTTTTCCTGAGGTTGATCGTGCGTGTGTTGCTATTTGTGCTCCCCTGCAGGGTAAAAATTTCTGAAAGCCGTGTCCGCGGTTATGGACGACTTGGAGCACAGTATCTCGATCATAGACAACTATAACTAAAGTAGTCCTATAAATTTGACTTTATAATGACTAGTAATTAGCTTCACTCTAATGGAATGGCTAAATAAAAGTGCCAACAATTGCTGGTTTGGGTTTTCACCTGTTACCATTGTATCTGACTAGTAAGTATTGCAACTACAACAGAATGGCTAAATAAAAGTACCAACATCTGCTGGGTTTTGGGATGCCTCATGCTATACGGATCTGACTAGTAAGTACTACAACTACAACGAAATGGTTAACTAAAAGTGCCCACTGCTTATTATACCAGGATGACTCTTGCTATCTATACCTGACTAGTAATTGCTGCAACGATAACTGAATAAATAAAACTGCCAACTGTGTGAGTTCCTCGATTTGACTTCCTTGTTTGGTCTCGAGGGGGAAATACCAGGATGGGTATGCTTGGTGATAGTTTCAGGTTGGTACCGAATAGGTCTTTCTTATCCCTATCTAATATCCGCCAGTTGTATTGAGTCTCTATAGGTTGTTTAGTGCATGTTGCGCCGCTTCCACCAATTATACCTATGTAGGCGAGGACCGCCGAATTCTAGTCTCACCGTGTACTGGCCTCAGTACTGACCACTCTCTTTTTCCTTTTCCCTCTGTTGGCACCCCTTTTGTTTAAGCAGGTTTTGAGATCGACGTCGTTAGCAGGGTTACCCTTCCGTCTTGGCCTGGGCAGGGTTATGGACGCCATTGGTTATTCTTCAGGGCTCTTAGCCCCATTTGCATCTTGTCCGTAGTCGGACGTTGTATCGTTTTCAAGGTGATTTCGATCTTTGAATTGTATATCTGTATTCTTGATTCTTTGAGTTGTTGTCGTATAAATTTGTTTTGTGGGTTCCATCGTGGACTATTGTGTAATGATATTACTTCGTTTTCCACCCGCACAAAAGTGCCTGGTGGGCACCTTTGAATCGTTTCTATGCGGGTTTGGCGAGAATCGCTAAGAGTTGCATAGGGCCAATTCTGAGGGTGTTACAGAGTGGTATCAGAGCTCAGCATTTACGATACCCCACTGGTCCAGCCTGTAGGATAACCTAGCTAACGGTCGTTATAGAGTGTCAAAAATACTTTGGAAAATCGGTTGGATAGATCTGATTAGGTCTGCTTTTACTCCTTACCCCTATGCTATTCTCCTCTTACCTCTGTGAGTTTTGAATCTACCCCCTTATCTTTTCTTCGAGTCCAGGAATTCTCGTGGTTGGGTCTCTGTCGTACCTTTAGGGTTCGCTTCCTCTTATAACGGTGCTTCGACATCCGACCTTCATGCTATCTGATGGATCTTCCATCTGTTGTATCTTTTAGTGGATCAAAAAACCACTAAATTTTTCTTTGTATCATCCGGTGTTTTCCAACGCGACGACATCTTCTACATCAGGTCCGATGAATATCCCGCATCACTCCTTTGTTTTCCAAACGTTTTTTTCAAGATCTGCATTCTGAATTCCAAGGGTTGGTTGCATAATCTGTCTGATCGTGTACAGAGTAATGCTTTGAGTGCGGGATGGAGTCGCGACCATACCACTACTCTTATCATTTGCTTTTGTATATTGAATGGTGGATCGATGCAATTCTTACTCCTCCCTTGGAAGTTAGAGGTGGCCTTACCTTTAACTTCGTCTGTTGTTTATCCGGAGTGTTCTCTCGATGAACGTGAGCAACGACCCTTTGTTGGTGGTGTCGCCGAATTCAAGATGGAGAATGAACCCTTGTTAGCGGTGTCGCGAGGATCTACATGAAGCAAGAAGATTCATAACATCGGCCTTCTTCCCTGTACAATGAGGCGGATCTCGAGGGCGAGATCCATTGTTAGTGGTGTCGAATTGTAGAACCCCGGGTAAAACCACTACTAGAAAATCGCATGTTGTTTATATTTGTGCATCATCATGACATCAGCATGCATTTGTCTGCCTAAAAGAATTTTGCTAAAAGCCCTATTTTGTTTTCTAAATAGCGTCCTCTTTATTTCAAATATAAAACATCGGTCTGTCCGGACCCTTTTATTTGCCTAAAACTATTTATCAAAACTACTTAGAACAAAACAAATAAATAAAATACTATTTTATAAAACCCGGGGGAGACCGCCACCGGCCAGGCCCAAAGGCCCAGCTGGCAATAACCTACCACCCCAGCTAATCCTGGCCCTTGATTCCTAGATCAAACCCTAGCCTCACCCCTACCCTAGACTACCAAACCCCCACCCGCCACCGCCACACATCACATAGACACACGCACACACCTGGACTCACGCCAACACAACCGACCCACCTCCACTCGTTCAACGCGGCCTCCTCCTTGATCCCTGCGCGAGCCTGGCCCACCCTCACATCCCGCTCCTACATCGCTCGCCTCCATCCCCTCTCGCCCAGCGCTCCTCCTCGCTTTCTAGGGCCACCGTCGCCTCCCCTGTAGTCGCCGCCCTCTACACCAACACCCGCCGCCACTCCCCCCCCCTGCCGCCCACCTCTTTCCCCACCATGACTGGCAGCAGCATACCGCCGCTAGCAACCGCGACACCCCCTGACGCTGCCGCTGCGCCCTTTCTCCGGACCTCCTGTCTCCGGCGACGCCCGGCCACCCCTTCCTCACCTCCTCCTCTATGCGCCCTCGCCACCCGCGATTCCACGAGCTCCGCCCGGCCCCTCTCCGATCGAGTGCCTCACGACGGCCCTGTACTGCACCGCAGCAGCGAGGGCGCCTCCGGTTGTCAGCGCCGACTGCTTCAACACGTCGCCCGATCCCCTTCTGTCAACTCCCTGCATCACCTCGTCCCTGCATGACCACCCCCGACGTTCCGGTTTCGTGGGCTCCTCTCCGCCTGCAGCAACCAGCGCCCCGTGGCCACCTTCCTCACCCCGCGCCAGACACTGGCCGCCCTTCTGTAGCCGTGCATCCATCGCTTGAGCCCGACATCGCCTTCTTCTGGTCACGCGCGTGTGCGCTGGGCTAGTGGTTTTTGTTTCTGTGTATGTTTAATCGGTGGCCCTGCTTGTACCTACTGTTGGCCTGGGATTTGTGGGTGCCACTCCACTGCAATCAGGCAATATCGACAGACGTCTCTTCAGCTAGCAAGCCAAGATCTTCCGAAGAGCATCGAGGACCAAATGCGAGAGCCATTATGCCCTGTGGATCTTCAACAAGACGGATCCGATGACCGAAAGCCCGTACCCAGAGACCGCCACCCAGACGCCAAGGCCCCGTCCCTGGATCCAATGGTCGAGACCCCGAAGACCCGGTCCCGGAATTCGAAGACCGAACCCGAACCCCTCCGAGCCCCAAGATCTTCGATCCGAGATGTGTGACCTTTTCCGAGCCCCTATTTTATAAATTGCCAACTATATAAACTGTTGCATATTTAATTGTCATACTCGCATGCATATTGGTGTGGTTTGGGGGCCTTACGCCGATTCACCATATAATTAAATATGGAGACCATATGCGTATAAATCTAGTCTTATATTGGCTCCATTTGAATTTATGTAGCGAACCGATGACATGTTTTCGCCTTGTTAATACAACATTTAAATTACAGGGTATCTAAATAACTTGAACCTATTAAATAATTGTCGGAACCCCGGTTCTGCTTAACATGGCTTAATTGCATCGCACCTTTGACATGTCATACATCATACATGCATCATGCCCGATCTTCTGGCGTAGTATTAAATATTGCATCCGGTGTTTCTGCTAGTGCTTTGCTTCTTCACGGATTAGGCCGATGAGTTGATGCGAGTGTCGACCTGATCTTCGGATGAACCTTCAGCAATGTTTTTCAGGCGAGCAATCTCCCCCTTTCTACCTATCTTACTTTTATAGTATTTATTCCCTCCTATTGATATATTGCTATCTGTGTTGCGATGCTCTAGTTTTCGTACCTGTGATATCCCTTGCAGCCTTATATTGCCTTGGGCACATCATATTACCTGTGGTTTGGTAGATATTTGGACTTGCTTGTCGTAGTCTCTTGCTCAAGTGCGGTTGCGTGTCATCAAACACCACAGTTGTTGGAAGATTGCCGCATATTTAATGTTGGAGATGATCATGGATTTAATTATTGTTTAATAACTAAAATTGAAGTAGGTAAATAATGCAGAGGCACAGGTGGGCAATAGATGTTATTTGGTTTTTAACCATCCACTTGTGTCCCGTAGGACCCCGAGTACTTGATACCTGTTCTTTGAATATTCGCACTATCCGCATGTGGGACCATGAATCCCCCTAGCCAGAGCTTGAGTCATATTTATTTCTTGGGGCCACAAGGTAGTTTAGGGATTTATTACTATCCTGTACTTATGCCATGCTTTACTGCTTTATTTACGATTGCACGTGGAGCGCCTGTACTGTTTAGGTAAGTGGAATGTTTCCGCGGTATCGACAAGCCCAGTCACACTTTCGGGTTCCCAGTCGTTTACAGCCATTGACACAAACCTTTGGGTCCATTTTGGAGCCAGCCAACTTTGTCGCGGGTAGCTTGGTGGGGTGGCCCCCTAAAATTTATATGAATCTTGCAATTGCTCTGTCGTGATGCCTCGTTGGGTTTTTATTTGGTTTTTCCCGAGGTTGATCGTGCGTGTGTTGCTATTTGTGCTCCCCTTCAGGGTAAAAATTTCTGAAAGCCGTGTCCGCGGTTATGGACGACTTGGAGCACAGTATCTCGATCATAGATAACTATAACTAAAGTAGTCCTATAAATTTGACTTTATAATGACTAGTAATTAGCTTCACTCTAATGGAATGGCTAAATAAAAGTGCCAACAAATGCTGGTTTGGGTTTTCACCTGTTACCATTGTATCTGACTAGTAAGTATTGCAACTACAACGGAATGGCTAAATAAAAGTACCAACAACTGCTGGGTTTTGGGATGCCTCATGCTATATGGATCTGACTAGTAAGTACTACAACTACAACGAAATGGTTAACTAAAAGTGCCCACTGCTTATTATACCAGGATGACTCTTGCTATATATACCTGACTAGTACTTGTTGCAACGATAACTGAATAAATAAAACTGCCAACTGTGTGAGTTCCTCGATTTGACTTCCTTGTTTGGTCTCGAGGGGGAAATACCAGGATGGGTATGCTTGGTGATAGTTTCAGGTTGGTACCGAATAGGTCTTTCTTATCCCTATCTAATATCCGCCAGTTGTATTGAGTCTCTATAGGTTGTTTAGTGCATGTTGCGCTGCCGCTTCAGTCCACCATACCTATGTAGGCGAGGACCGCCGAATTCTAGTCTCACCGTGTACTGGCCTCAGTACTGACCACTCTCTTTTTCCTTTTCCCTCTGTTGGCACCCCTTTTGTTTAAGCAAGTTTTGAGATCGACGTCGTTAGCAGGGTTACCCTTCCGGCTTGGCCTGGGCAGGGTTATGGACGCCATTGGTTATTCTTCAGGACTCTTAGCCCCATTTGCATCTTGTCCGTAGTCGGACGTTGTATCGTTTTCAAGGTGATTTCGATCTTTGTATTGTATATCTGTATTCTTGATTCTTTGAGTTGTTGTCGTATAAATTTGTTTTGTGGGTTCCATCATGGACTATTGTGTAATGATATTACTTCGGTTTCCACCCGCACGAAAGTGCCTGGTGGGCACCTTTGAATCGTTTCTATGCGGGTTTGGCGAGAATCGCTAAGACTTGCATAGGGCCGATTCTGAGGGTGTTACAGAGTGGTATCAGAGCTCAGCAGTTACGATACCCCACTAGTCCAGCCTGTAGGATAACCTAGCTAACGGTCGTTATAGAGTGTCAAAAATACTTTGGAAAATCGGTTGGATAGATCTGATTAGGTCTGCTTTTACTCCTTACCCCTATGCTATTCTCCTCTTACCTCTGTGAGTTTTGAATCTACCCCCTTATCTTTTCTTCGAGTCCAGGAATTCTCGTGGTTGGGTCTCTGTCATACCTTCAGGGTTTGCTTCCTCTTATAACGGTGCTTCGACATCCGACCTTCATGCTATCTGATGGATCTTCCATCTGTTGTATCTTTCAGTGGATCAAAAAGCCACTAAATTTTTGTTTGTATCATCCGGTGTTTTCCAACGCGACGACATCTTCTACATCAGGTCCGATGAATATCCCGCATCACTCCTTTGTTTTCCAAACGTTTTTTTTCAAGATCTGCATTCTGAATTCCAAGGGTTGGTTGCATAATCTGTCTGATCGTGTACAGAGTAATGCTTTGAGTGCGGGATGGAGTCGCGACCATACCACTACTCTTATCAATTGCTTTTGTATATTGAATGGTGGATCGATGCAATTCTTACTCCTCCCATGGAAGTTAGAGGTGGCCTTACCTTTAACTTCGTCTGTTGTTTATCCGGAGTGTTCTCTCGATGAACGTGAGCAACGACCCTTTATTGGTGGTGTCACCGAATTCAAGATGGAGAATGAACCCTTGTTAGCGGTGTCGCGAGGATCTACATGAAGCAAGAAGATTCATAACATCGGCCTTCTTCCCCGTACAATGAGGCGGATCTCGAGGGCGAGATCCATTGTTAGTGGTGTCGAATTGTAGCACCCCGGGTAAAACCACTACTAGAAAATCGCATGTTGTTTATATTTGTGCATCATCATGACATCAGCATGCATTTGTCTGCCTAAAAGAATTTTTCTAAAAGCCCTATTTTGTTTTCTAAATAGCGTCCTCTTTATTTCAAATATAAAACATCGGTTTGTCCGGACCCTTTTATTTGCCTAAAACTATTTATCAAAACTACTTAGAACAAAACAAATAAATAAAATCCTATTTTATAAAACCCGGGGGAGACCGCCACTGGCCAGGCCCAAAGGCCCAGCTGGCAATAACCTACCACCCCAGCTAATCCTGGCCCTTGATTCCTAGATCAAACCCTAGCCTCACCCCTACCCTAGACTACCAAACCCCCACCCGCCACCGCCACACATCACATAGACACACGCACACACCTGGACTCACGCCAACACAACCGACCCACCTCCACTCATTCAACGTGGCCTCCTCCTTGATCCCTGCGCGAGCCTGGCCCACCCTCACATCCCGCTCCTACATCGCTCGCGTCCATCCCCTCTCGCCCAGCGCTCCTCTTCGCTTTCCAGGGCCACCGTCGCCTCCCCTGTAGTCGCTGCCCTCTACACCAACACCCGCCGCCACTCCTCCCTCTCCCCCCTCGCCCACCTCTTTCCCCACTCATGACTGGCCACACAAGGCCGCTAGCAATCGCGACACCCCCTGACACTGCCGCTGCGCCCTTTCTCCGGGCCTCCTGTCTCCGGCGACGCCCGGCCACCCCTGCCTCACCTCCTCTTCTGCGCGCCACCCGCCATGAGTCCACGAGCTCGCCCCCTCCGATCGAGTGCCTCACGCCGCCATGTCTCGCACCGCAGCGAGGGCGCCCGGCCGTCGCCGATCGCTTCAACACGCCGCCCGAGCCCCTTTCACAACCCCTCGGCACCTCGTCCCCGCATGACCACCCCCGACGTTCCGGTTCCGTGGGCTCCTCTCCGCCTGCAGCAACCAGCGCCCCGTGGCCACCTTCCTCACCCCGCGCCAGACACCGGTCGCCCTTCTGTAGCCGTGCATCCATCGCTTGAGCCCGACATCGCCTTCTTCTGGTCACGCGCGTGTGCGCTGGGCTAGTGGTTTTTGTTGCTGTGTACGTTTAATCGGTGGCCCTGCTTGTACCTACTGTTGACCTGGGATTTGCGGATGCCACTCCACTGCAATCAGGCAATATCGACAGACATCTCTTCAGCTAGCAAGCCAAGATCTTCCGAAGAGCATCGAGGACCAAATGCGAGAGCCATTATGCCCTGTGGATCTTCAACAAGACGGATCCGATGACCCAAAGCCCGTACCCAGAGACCGCCACCCGGACGCCAAGGCCCCGTCCCTGGATCTGATGGTCGAGACCCCGAAGACCCGGTCCCGGAATTCGAAGACCGAACCCGAACCCCTCCGAGCCCCAAGATCTTCGATCCGAGATGTGTGACCTTTTCCGAGCCCCTATTTTATAAATTGCCAATTATATAAACTGTTGCATATTTAATTGTCATACTCGCATGCATATTGGTGTGGTTTGGGGGCCTTATGCCGATTCACCATATAATTAAATATGGAGACCATATGCGTGTAAATCTAGTCTTATATTGGATCCATTTGAATTTGTGTAGCGAACCGATGACATGTTTTCGCCTTGTTAATACAACATTTAAATTGCGGGGTATCTAAATAACTTGAACCTATTAAATAATTGTCGGAACCCCGGTTCTACTTAACATGGCCTAATTGCATCGCACCTTTGACATGTCATACATCATACATGCATCATGCCCAATCTTCTGGCGTAGTATTAAATATTGCATCCAGTGTTTCTGCTAGTGCTTTGCTTCTTCACGGATTAGGCCGATGACTTGATGCGAGTGTCGACCCGATCTTCGGATGAACCTTCGGCAATGTTTTTCAGGCGAGCAATCTCCCCCTTTCTACCTATCTTACTTTTATAGTATTTACTCCCTCCTATTGATCTATTGCTATATGTGTTGCGATGCTCTAGTTTTCGTACCAGTGATATCCCTTGCAGCCTTATATTTCCTTGGGAACATCCTATTACCTGTAGTTTGGTAGATAGTTGGACTTGCGTGTCGTAGTCGCTTGCTCAAGTGCGGTTGCGTGTCATCAAATACCACAGTTGTTGGAAGATTGCCGCATGTTTAATGTTGGAGATGATCATGGCTTTAATTACTGTTTAATAATTAAAATTGAAGTAGGTAAATAATGCAGAGGCACGGGTGGGCAATAGATGTTATTTGGTTTTTAACCGTCCACTTGTGTCCCGTAGGACCCCGAGTACTTGATACCTGTTCTTTGAATATTCGCACTATCCACATGTGGGACCATGAATCCCCCTAGCCAGAGCTTGAGTCATATTTATTTCTTGGGGCCACAAAGTAGTTTGGGGCTTTATTACTATCCTGTACTTATGCCATGCTTTACTGCTTTATTTACGATTGCGCGTGGAGAGCCTGTACTGTTTAGGTAAGTGGAATGTTTCAGCGGTATCGACAAGCGATCACACTTCGGGTTCCTCATTTCAGACCATTGACACAAACCTCTGGGTCCGTTTCGGAGCCGGCCAACTTCGTCGCGGGTAGCTTGGTGGGGTGGCCTCCTGAAATTTATATGAATCTTGCAATTTCTCTGTCATGATGCCTTGTTGGGTTTTTATTTGGTTTTTCCGAGGCTGATCGAGTGTGTGTTGCTATTTGTGCACCCCGGCCGGGTTAAAACTTTCTGAAAGCCGTGTCCGCGGTTATGGACGACTTGGAGCACAGTATCTCGATCATAGACAACTATAACTAAAGTAGTGCTATAAATTTGACTTTATAATGACTAGTAATTAGCTTCACTCTAATGGAATGGCTAAATAAAAGTGCCAACAATTGCTGGTTTGGGTTGTCACCTGTTACCATTGTATCTGACTAGTAAGTATTGCAACTACAACGGAATGGCTAAATAAAAGTACCAACAAATGCTGGGTTTTGGGATGCCTCATGCTATATGTATCTGACTAGTAAGTACTACAACTACAACGGAATGGTTAACTAAAAGTGACCACTGCTTATTATACCAGGATGACTCTTGCTATCTATACCTGACTAGTAATTGCTGCAACGATAACTGAATAAATAAAACTGCCAACTGTGTGAGCTCCTCGGTTTGACTTCCTCTTTTGGTCTCGAGGGGGAAATACCAGGATGGGTATGCTTGGTGATAGTTTCAGGTTGGTACCGAATAGGTCTTTCTTATCCCTATCTAATAGCCGCTAGTTGTATTGAGTCTCTATAGGTTGTTTAGTGCATGCTGCGCTGCCGCTTCAGTCCACCATACCTATGTAGGCGAGGACCGCCGAATTCTAGTCTCCGTAATCGGCCTCGATCGACCGCTCTCTTTTTCCTTTGCCCTCTGTCGGCACCCCTTTTGTTTAAGTAGGTTTTGAGATCGACGTCGTTAGCAGGGTTACCCTTCCGGCTTGGCCTGGGCAGGGTTATGGACGCCATTGGTTATTCTTCAGGGCACTTAGCCCCATTTGCATCTTGTCCGTAGTCGGATGTTGTATTGTTTTCAAGGTGATTTCGATCTTTGTATTGTATATCTGTATTCTTGACTCTTTGAGTTGTTGTCGTATAAATTTGTTTTGTGGGTTCCATCTTGGACTATTGTGTAATGATATTACTTTGTTTTCCACCCGCACGAAAGTGCCTGGTGGGCACCTTTGAATCGTTTCTATGCGGGTTTGGCGATAATCGCTAAGAATTGCATAGGGCCGATTCTGAGGGTGTTACACATGGTGATCCGAAGATCTAGCTGAGGTAGAAGTCGACGATGTTTACCACTAGACGCGCGGTTGCGGATTACTGATGAAGCGTGTCAGTTGATGCAGTGCGGTACTCACAATCCGATCCAATCTCGATCGTCCTGGTGTTGATCGTATAGCACCGCTAATGATATCCACACGTACCAGGAGGAGTGCCGGCGGTGGACTGCTAGGTCCGTTACCGCGGTAAAATGACTATTATGGAGCTAGGGTTTCCAACTCATGGAATGACCTAACTGATCAACCCTCCTGGGTTTCTATGCCCCACTATATATAGGGAGTAAACGTTGGATCCACTCACTCGTGGCCCATTCACTAAAGCCCGTATAATATTAGTCATTGTGAGTCCGACTCACTAACTCAGTCCAAATCCGGTTTGGGTCCAACCCAACCGAATTTCCGGTTCACATCCAATCCGAACTTGCTCCCGCTCTTAAGTGTGTGACCCCGTAGGCTCATGGTAACTTGGACACGATTGGAGTCTGACTCTCAATCGATTAGTCGGTAGCGTCTCCTAGCAGAACGCGCCGACTCCCAAGTACCAAAGAGTCATGACGACTTGCCTTTAGAATGTGACTTACGTCTAAGTCCATTTTCCCTCACGATATACCTTATCAGACTATAGGCGAATATTTGTCATCCCTTAAATAGTCTGACTCTCTTCTCGATCTGAGATAAGTGATTCATCCGACTAACTCTTAGTCGATCGCCTCGGTTAACACTTAACCGAGTCGTGCATGGCCATGCTTTCCGAATCATATCATCTGAGAGGGCCCAGAGAACATCTCTCCAACTGAGGAGCAAAATCCCATCTTGGTTATTCACATCATGCAGCTTGATTCTGAGTCGACCCGAAATCTACCTTTATAACTGCCCAGTTACGGCTCAATGTTTGACAGAACCTAAGTTGGTGATCCTCAACTCGGACAATGAAACAACCTCAGGTCTAAGGATTACATTCATTGAGATATACAAGTGAAAACTTGTTCGTTGTACCTCAATATGGGTCAATCCGACTTGCTAAACTCTTTAGCCGAATCTGTGTAAGTCAGAATAGCATCTCCATGCCCATGACAAGTGGAACCGATTCATCAGCCGACTTTCACATTGGTCTAAGTTGTGTTTCCAGCACAACCTCAATGACCAAGGACATTTAGTACAAACAACATGAATGCATAGTTCCACAACTAAATCACATATTCAATGATACACATCAGATGTTTATACAAGGACAACTTAATATTTTTATGAATATAATGAGAAATATCATCATCCATGATTGCCTCTAGGGCATATTCCCACCACCTTGTTGTATCTAGCAATTTGTGAGAATTTACTTCACTTCTAAGATAACAACATACATAGTAAAGAACCTACCACTACTGACCATGCCAGGAACCCTAGAAACTGTGATAGGACGAGGAGGAAGAGTAGGTGCTTACCAGTGTGGTGGAGAGGATGCCGGAGGTTATGTCTCACGGGTGTCGCCGGGCTCACACGGGGTGAGATCTCCATGTCAAACTCGCGTGGTTGCTTTGCCACCGGTTGGAAAGGAGAGAGGAAGGAGCACATGTATTTGATCAGGATTCTTTGCGCCCCCTTCGTCGTCCCTGAGCCCCCGTCGTCGCTGGCCCACCAAATCGCGAGTAGAGAGAAAGTGTCGGGGCGATAAAGAGAAGCCTCGTTGTGAATGGGGGATTTGTTCCACGGGTTCAGGGTCGAGTTTTATTTCCCATCCGAAATGACAGGAGTTGGGGGAAAAGATAGGGGTGGATTCCCGAGCGGGAATAATCGAACACATCAGATAGAGAAGCCGAGATTAAAACCACACGTTTCGGATCCCTCCTGGCCCACGGGGATATCGTCCCGATCCCGACCGGGTTGGGATGAAACGAACAAAGCCTAAAAAACATAATCTATCGGGCTATCAGCGGGCACAGCTGCGTGCCAAGGGTCGGAGGCTCCTTGATTCTAAAATGGCTCTTCCAAGGATCACATGACTGAGTTGATGAGATGTCTTTTTTATTTCAGCGGGATCGATGAGATGCTTTTGGTGTTCATTTCCTTTCTTTTCCATTTCATGATTTGTTTTAGTTGATTTTTCTTTCTTCCTCTCTCTACCATCCCTTGCACGCATGTATGTCATTAATTGTTATTGTTGAGAGGTTTTTCGTGTATGGTTTTTTTCTTTTTGTCATACTTCTCTTGTGTAAAAGGATTATTTTATTCTATTTTATGACCTAGGATCGTAGCTATATGGATACTCCTTTGGTTTTGATAGGGGTAGACACTCGAGATCGTAGTAGGGGAAATTTTAAAAAAATGCACTCATATGCATGTTTTAGGAATATATTAACTGATGAGTATTTCTTTTCATTTCTCCTTTTCTGCTATAGTGAGTTGATAGAACTTGGTCATCTTGAAAGAACGGTTGTGACTCAAAACTTCTACGGTTGGACATTTTATGTATCTTAAGCCTCAACCCATGTAGAATCTTTGACATGGAGTACTAGTGGTGGAATCTTTTATGTTTTCTCTCCCTTCTTCATTTTGTGTTTCAGTTGGTGATTAAGGAACCGGTTTTTGGTAGTGAACTACGTTATTTATGCTTGAGCGTTGTCATAAGCGTTGCCACGTGCTTAAAAAATACAAGCATGACAAATAATGGATATGCCTGAACCATTTAGAATGTGTTTGGTTTAGGGAATTGATGGTAACAACTATGTGTACCAATTCATTGGGACTCCAAGTGCAAAGTGTTGTAGCAAGCGTCTTTTCCCGATAAGAGTGACTCGAGGGTTTATATCGAACTCTCGGGGAATTGGCTTAGAGATTTATTCTTCCGCTCCTCTTCAAGCAACCTATAAAGCAAAGTTCTGTCTTTTGTCCCCAACTCCACTGTGTGGTTGTCAAACACAAGCTTCTGTATTATTAATGTGAAATAACAATACTATAAAATAAAATAACACGAGTAAAAAAGTAGGCAAGCAAAGTAAAAAGAAAAAAAAGAAAGTTGTTTTGTGGTTTTGTGTGTGTGCAAGTGAGGAAAGTATTTTTGTATTTTGACATAATAATTTGCAAAAAATATAAAGTGTGATAGTGGTGTTGGAAAGATATTTCTTATGGTTTAAAATGGACTGGGGTTCATGGGTTCACTTGTCTACTCTCTTTTGGGGTTGCAATGGACATAGACAATTCATCAAAGACATAATATTGGTGGAACTTCTATATGTGTTTGATAAGCATTCATATAGGAATCATGTCCTAACATAGAGATGATGCAACACATCTCTCTTATACTCCTCAAGAAAGGGAAACTCAAAGGAATCTTGAATTAAGAATTAATAGAGTATAGGCTTAGGTATTTTGACATGATGTTTGAATCACAGATATGCTACCTTGACCAAACAAGATTATCTAACTGCCACAAGATAATTATAACACATGGATTCACTTTATCCACAGTGAGGCAGCAAAACAAAGGTAAATACCATAGTAGATCTCGAATTTGTTGTCACTATTTAATCACTACCACCATGCTGCTTCATATAATACACACTTCTCCCCACACATGCTCTTGCATACAAGTTGGATCAGACCAAGTACTTAAGAACGGGGTACATGATATGCATGTATTAAGACATCTTACATATAATAGGTTCCAATCTCATATATCAAACCACAGAATAAATATCCACCACATAGGAATTACAAATATGATCATAATCATGTTGGATAGCTCATATGGTACTAGATATATGAAGAACAAGAGAGAGAGATCAAGATACTACCATAAACCCATAGTCAAGAGGTGGACTACTCCCTCTTCATCATGGTGATGATGGTGGAGACGTTGGAGAAGGTACAGATCCCTCCGGCAGCGGCTCCAGTGGAGTTTCCCCCTCCAATCTTTGCTGGTTCTGGCTTTGTTTTCGTGTATTGGTGTTTTTGCGGAACCTTCCTCCGGGAACTCCTGAGGGGCCCTTTATATAGTGGTTTTTAGGTCATATGAAGGCGGTGAGTGAAAGATCAAAGTGAATTGACGATCGAGGATGAAAAGAGCATGGGTGGCGCGCCCACCCTTACTAGGCGCGTCACCTGGGCCCTTTTGGACCTCTTGGCTCATCTGGTGAGGTCCAAGTGCTCCAGGTGCTTGTCTTAATGAAATATTGACGCTCCCAAAATCCCAACTTCATTTGACTTTGTTTAGGTCCCTGAAAGGCAAAAGTACACAAAATAGGGTTTTTCATGTCTTGTAGAGTTATAAACAAAATAAAGGGACCATTAGTAAATCCCCATAAATCAATGTAAAACATGAATATAACATCATATATATAGCAAATATGTGGGAATTCATAGCAACAAACTACATAGTTCATGAATGCATTTTACGTGCATCAGACATACATATATTTTTTGTTTTTTTGGAAGGTACATGGACCCAAGTTTTCTTAAACCAACAAGTTCACGACAAAGATACATAAAAACTAAATGCATAGAAGAAAAGGGTAACTCAAAATTTTGGTTTGCATTTCATTTAGGAAAATGCTATCTGTCGTGTTATTATCGACGAGCAAGCCATGGAGGGTCCTCATAGAGAGTGTTTAGAGAGGTGGTGGAAGGCGACAAGTTGGCGGTACGAGGTAACATAGCTTACCCAGGTTCAGATCCCACAACGATGGCAGAATCCTACTCCTGCTATAAGTCACTATAATGGCAATATGCCGAGTTAAAGGGATTGGTTCGCTGTGCAAGGTGTGTAAATCGATGCCCTAAACGCTCCCAAAGGTCCGTCTTATAAAGGCGCCAGAACCTAGGGTTATAGGGAAAATGCGGTGACCCAGCATACCACTGCATGATGTAGTACACTATAGTCGTTGACATAACACCAATGAAACGTCGTTCCACCAGTATTACATCCCTCTGATACGTCATAAACGTATATATAATTTTTGATGCTCCATGCTTGTTGTATATCATTTGTCTTATGTTTTGTCTACACTTTGAGGCATTTTTATACATTTATGGAACTAACCTATTAACAAGATGTCGCAGTGCAACTTGATTGTTTTATGTTGTTTTTGGTTCCAGAAAAGTAGTAAAGAAATATTCTCGGAATTGGACGGGACAAAAGCCGAAGGTACTATTTTTTCCGACACAACACGGAGCCCGAAGGAGAGACGAAGGAGGGCACCAGGGTGGCCACACCATATGGTGGAGCGGGCCCACCCTGGCTACGCGGCCACATGGTGTGGGCCCCTGGTCCACCTCCTGACATCGCCCTTTCGCCTATATATTCCCCACGAGGATAAAACCCTAAAATAATCGGCATACATCCATGAAAAGTTCAGCACCGCCGCCGCCACCAAAGGGGATATTCGGGGGACAGAACTCTCTGTTTCGTCACCATGCCGGGACGGGGAATTTCCCCCGGATCCATCTCCATCGCCTCCACCACCATCTCCATCGTCATTGCTGACTCCCATGATGAGGAGGGAGTATTGATGACCCACAAGTGTAGGGGATCGCAATAGTCTTCGCGGGTAGTATTACCCAATTTATTGATTCGACACAAGGGGAGCTAAAGAATACTTGCAAGACTTAACAACTGAGTTGTCAATTCACCTGCACCTGGAAATAGTTCTTGCTCACAGAAGTTTATCAGTAGCAACAGTTTGGTAGTAGCAACAGCGACATCAAAGCAGGAGCAAAAGTAACAGTAACAGTAACAGTAACGGTAACAGTGGGATTCGTGTGCGGTAGGCACAGGGATGGATGGACGGGCGTTGCATGGACGAGTCTAAACATGTAACTTCAAGATCTAGGGCATTGCAGATAAATAATAATAAGCATCCAAGTACTAAACAATCCTAGGCATGTTCTCCATATATAGTCATTCGTGCTCGCAATGAGAACTTGCGCAACATCTTCTGTCTGTACCAGCCAAAATGGGCCTCTAGGAACTATCACAATTAAGGTGCTCCTTTTAATAGAGCACCGGAGCAAAGCATTAACACTCCGTGAACACGTGTGATCCTCACACCACAGCCATCCCCTCCGGTTGTCCCAATTATTGTCACTTCGGGGCCTTTGGATCCGGACAATGATATGTGTACACAACTTGCAGATAAGATCACAAACAATACTATCATAATAATTCAATAATAAGTTTAGATCTGAGATCATGGCACTCGGGCCCTAGTGACAAGCATTAAGCACAACAAATTGCAACAAAGTCAAATAGCACTAATAGAGATACTAGGCACTATGCCCTAACAGATCTTATTCGATTACATGATAGAACTCATCCAATCCCTACCATCCCCAAGCCTACAGCGGGGGATTACTCACTCATGGATGAGGGAAACATCGGTGGTTGATGGAGATGCGTTGGTGATGATGATGGCGATGATCCTCTCCAAATTCCTCGTCCCGGCAAGGTGCCAGAACGGAGTTTCTGGATCCGAATCTTGGTTTCTGGTGGAGGCAGTGGAGTGGAACTCTTTCTGGAAAACTATCGAACCCCCCTCTGTTTTTAGGTCGAGAGGCAACATATAGGCGCAGAGGGAGGCCGAGGGGGTGCCTGGGGTGGCTGCACCCCCTAGGCGCGGCTAGTGGTGGGACCGCTACCGGCAGGTGGGCCCCCTGTGCCCCTTCGCGTCTTACGGATCCATGGATCTTCTGGTGAAATATAATTTTTGGCATATTTTCTGGGATTTTTCCTGGTAGTTCATTTTCTGCACAAAAACGAGACACCAAGGTAATTCAGCTGAAAACAGCATCTGTCCGTGTTAATTGTATCCAAATCACACAAGTTTAGAGGAGAAACAATAGAAAAATTGTTCGGGAAAGTAGATACATTTTGGGCGTATCAACTCCCCCTAAGCTTAGCTTATTGTTTGTCCTTAAGCAATTCATTTGAAAACTGAGTGCGATAAAAGAACTTTCACAAACACGTTTGCTTCATATGATGTATATATTCTCAGCACGGGAGTAGATGCTTAAACCATTCATAATAAGAAGTATGCAACTAAGTCTACTCAATAATCATTGCAAGCTATGAATAGAAACCAACTCAATAATAATAAGTAGCATGAAACATAAACATAAGAAACATTGCAATGCTCATAGTAAGGTATGATAGAGTGGTATCTCGCTTTCCTTTGTTTGTAGAGCGCAATATAAATTCCGAGGCACCTCTGAAATTCAAGTGAAGACTAGAAGTTAAAATATCAGAGATACAAGCATCAAAGTCATGACATAATTAACCAAGTTTTTAAACAAACACAAGAATGACAACTATTCTCTCAAGAAAGTGCTCATAGAATAAGTGGTGCTCAAAAAGATTGTGAAAAGGTTTTGAATAGTTTGAAAGGCTTCCCAATGCTGAAAGGAAGGTACTCATTAGCTTTGAGCTCTCATTGCCCCTATCACAGGCATCTTCATGTTGTTAAGGTGAAAGTGAGGTCCACTCTGAATCATATGCTTGATAGACCATAAACTAGAAATCCCAAGTCCCTTGAGTACGAGGGCCGCTCCGCATGCTACTCAACTTTGGTTACCTGTAAGTTCTTGTCATTGTAAATACATGCATATCATAGAGAACCGCCAACGGGGTACCCCTTGCACATGATACAGGAGCTATCCCGTGATCAAAATGACAAGGCAAGCAGACAATGAGCATCTCAGCGATTTTTTTATTTACTATGTGCATATCTTCTTATTGAGGATGCTTCATAGAATGCTCATTATGGTGATGCTGCAAGTTTCCACCATGATTAGGCATGGCTTAGGCTAGCGCCCTAGGCGTTTCTCTAACACAATGTATAGACTCCATGAGCTCACAAGCTCCCCTTTTATTTCACATCATCGACATCCGTAAACAAAAGAGCAAAGTATCAACTAGATAGGACATCCAAAAAGTGTTGAAAGTGTTCCCCATGATAGCACGGTTCTGCTGACTCCCAGCATATAACTTTCATGGACAGGTCACAATGGTTCAAGATTATTAATGCAAGTAATAAAGTGTGCCATCAAGTTCGTGAGAGCTTTACTAACTAACTTCCTCAAAACAGACAAACATTTTATTTGGAAGAAAACAAGGCATATTGAATATGCACTGAAATAGTAAATGATGCTAATAGGTAGGTATGGTGGACACGGCTGGCAATATTGGCTTTGGGGAGTTGGAAGCACAGGTAGAGCTCATACTCAGTGCAAGTGAAGGCTAGCAAAAGAGAGGGAGCGACAAACGAGAGAGCAATAACTGCCATAATCATGCTTGCAATAAAACAGGGCTAATTATGGCATGAAAGTGATACAAGAACTCTGAGGCAAAATAAATCATCGAGATTTACTGACTATTTATTAGTCATATGCATGCGTGAGCATGTTCCAAGTCGATTCACATGAATAGTCAGAGGAGGATACCACAATATCATACCAAAATATGAATAAAACAATGCAAGCAACATTCATATGACATGCTACAAAGTATTAGCAAACTGGAGCTAATCATAGACAAGCAAGAATTACTAAGCATCCATAATTACATATACCTTACACAAACAGGCTAAGCATGCTCACAATGATGAGTATATGTACAAAAATGAAACAAATAGAGTTTGTTACCAGCCTCTTACCACACCTCGAGTTGTCTTAATCTTCATTATTGCCCTTCACTTGTGTGACTTGAATACTAACATGAAACCAAAATCCACCGAGGACGGCTGAACCCTGCAAAGAACTCACAAAACCAAAGAAAGAGAAACAATGAAAATATTATTGGTATTTTTGTGTTTTTGAGAAAGAAGCAACAAGAACCAAAAAGAAAGCGAAATGATGGATATACAAAGAACCGACCAAACATGATATATACATGAATGTGATGTCGGTATACCTCCCCCAAGCTTAGGCTTTTGGCCTAAGTGGGGCTCAATCCCATGGTGCCCAAGTAGATGCACCTCCGTAGTATGACGAGGAGGCTCCCTCGTCCTGGTACGAGCTCGAGGACTCCCCTGTGTAGTGTATCGTGGGGTCGTAAGAGGGCGCTTCCTCCTGATAGTGCCCATGGAAGGCAAGAGATTGTAGCATCTCATCCATCTCCTCCTTGGAGCGTAACAAAGGTCCCTGAGAAATACTGAACAGAGTGGTTTGGGGGAGAGGGATCTCTCTCTCTTCCCCGTCAATAAATAGCATTCTATAAACCAAGTTCTCAAGGGTAGAGATAGTGGTGACAAAGTAATGCACCTTCATGGCAGCAAGATCAAGCCTCTCAGGAGCCAGTACTGTATCATTTGGATCAACAGCAATGTTCAAGGCAGCAGCAACACGCGTAGCAATAATTCCCCCGTAAATGGGTCCCTTAGCTCTTAAGTGACGAGCAATGAGAGAACCAAGATTATACTTGGTTTCATTGTTGAGCGCAGCAGCTAAGAAAGCCAAATGATAACTGGAAATATTACTAGTGTTCTCCCTACCAAGAACACTAGTGGCGAGATAATAAGTGAAGTACCTGATGGCTGGAAGCTGAATGTTTCTTATCTTTCCCCCGTTGAGCTCTACGGTTATCATCGTTGGTTATTCTGTGGTAGAGCTCCAAAAAATCAGCGGGTTGAGCTAGAATCTTCTTTGCTGACCCAGTTGTACCAAGTCCTAGAGCTTCACAAAATTTCTTCAATGTCATATGGTAAGACCTGCCATAAACTTTGAAAGAAACATCTGGATGGAACAAGCTGTTAGTGAAGGAGAATCTCTCCACAAATGTTTTAGTGAGCGTAGCATATTGCACGCTCTCATCCTGCATAAGACTTGTTAGACCAGCCCTCCGAACCAAGGTCATAAAATCATCAAGAATCCCAGCAGCCCGCAAGAAGGTTTGGCAAGGAAAGGCGGAGGGATGCACATCCCCCTCATCTCCCTCGTCACCAAATCGCAGAGTGATGAGATCCTCATTGTATGAGGGCCTGAAATTGGTGGATGATCTTGGAATCCTCGCCCTTCTAGGTGCATCACCCTCAAATATTTCACCAAATGTGTGGTGGTCCATGACCTCTCTTTTATGAAATTTTAGACAAGCATCAAACCAAGTGATTTCTAAGTTGATAAATGATGAGCAACTACTATAGGAACTTGCTAGAGGACTACACATGCATTAAAATGAAGTTTCTAACCATAGAACAAGCATGCAATCTCAAACAACCTATCACCTATGGCAGCAAAATACTCAAGATACAATCTACCAATCACAAATCTAATTGGACAAGTGGAGGAGGCACATACCAAGGAGTAATCTCTCCAAAAATCAGCAGCAAATATGGGTTGAGCAAGGAGATCGAAAATCGTGAGCAAGAATAGCAAGAACTCGAGCTTGAGCAAGTTTTTCGGTGTTTTTCAGGAGAGAGAGAGAGAGAGAGAAAGAAGATGGTTGTGAGGGGGCACCTTGAAGGGGCCCAGGTGGGCCAGACCTCCCCCTAGGCGCCACCCACTGGTAGGCCGCGCCTACCATGGGTGTGGTGGACTGGGGTGTCCCCCTAGGTCACTTCAGGTGTCCCTCTGCCGCTTTTTCGAGGAAAATTTTATTTTGAATTTTTTGGGATTTTTTAGGAAACTTTATTTTTGGCCAATTTTCAGGGTATGAAAATTGATTTTCTTGCAGAAACAGTTTTTTTCAGAAGAAGCAAAAGAAAACCAAAAGCCAAACTACAGGAGCTCTAAGACAAACTAACCAGCAAACAACTAGCAAAAACAAAGCTAGCAAAATAAAGATAAATACTAGGAAGGAGAAAAGTAAAAGAAAGCAAGTATAACCACAGTGGAAACATTATTTTGTTCATTAAAATCCTTTTGTTAACAAGGTTGATCAAGTCTTGTTGCCAAAACAATCTTATATGAAACAAAACTTTGTAATCCACAAGGTGATTATGTTACCTCATACTTTATAGCAATGGTCCCAATCATAATAGTTTCAAAATTTTCTTGTGGAATGGGACAATATATTTCTCCAACCTTAATGCTCTCAATATTTTCAATGGAATTCAGGCAATAGCTCTTAACAACCTTCTTGGGGAAATAAACAGTATGCTCTTTGTCATTACCATTTCTCAACTACTCCATTTAACTCAGATCCTACACTTCATCATATACTAGCTTGACTTCTCACGATCAAGCTAGAGGACTTAAATAACTAAGGTTTATCTTGTCTTGGAATACCTGTAGGGGTTCGGTGAAGAAAATCAAAAATTTACTACGCGGAAAACACCGGAAGCCCAAGATCTATCTACTAGTAATGAAGTAACTGGAGGGGATATGGTATTCATACCTTTGAAGACTAAGCACGGTTAACATCCTGCGAGGAACATGGATGAAGAAGACGCCCCGACGCTGACCTCGAGGTCACGATGTCCTTGCGTCTCCATGACAGCTCCTAGCACCGAAAGCATGGTGCTGCCAGAGGTACTCAGACACGTACGATGCTTCACGACGACTCCCGCTTCTCTTCGATATAGCTGAGATTGCGGAACTAGATCTCCTGGCTCTGACTCCCGCGGCGCGACGCGCTCCGCGGTGAAAAGTTTCACTCACTTGGCCTAAGTGAGCAACATCATGGTCAAGCGATTGAACATAAAAGAGTGCTTCATGGGAGGCAAACCATGTGAAATAAAGGACTGAGTAAAGTTTTAGTTTAAGTTTCATGTTGAATAAATAGTGCTAGAAAACTCCAGTTGAGGAGAAGAAGTTCAGTGGTACTGAAATCTTGTTTTCTACATTCTATTGTTGGTCAAAAATTTAATCTTTCATTTTTATGTCAAAACATGGTGTTTCGCTAAGTTTCAGGTTAATAAAGAATTCTCAAAGAAACGGGTAAATTTTGGCGACTCCAGAAGGTTTAACGACCAACTATACGGCAGGAATAAAATTCTGGCCGTATAGTTCCAATTGTATAGTTGTTTCGACATCACCCATTCGGTTTTCAAAGGATACCGAAAGTTTAACGACCAACTATATGGCGGGAATCAAAATTCCGACTGTATAGTTGTGGTCGTATAGTTATCGATGCCTTTATCAAATTTCTTTTTCAGGCTACTGCAAATTTAACGGCCAACTATACAGCGGGAATGAAAATCCCGGCTGTATAGTTTCGGCCATATAGTTTGCGCTGCCAGGAAGAAACCCTAAAATATTACCGTCAGACCAACTATATGTCGGGAATAAAATATTTTAGGTTGTATAGTTCGAGTGACCACAAAAACTCCACGGGAAGGTACCCCTAACACCAAAATTTCAATACTTTTTCTCTCTTCTACCTCCAAGCTCCCTCAAAACCTCAAGATATCTTCATCTCTACTCAATTTCGTTCAATTTCCTCACACACAAGTGATCTACAGTATGTTTCTCCTCTGATCCTCCAATTACTTTTTGCAAATACATCTCTGATCTGTTGTCATTTTCAATCTAGGGTGAGACCTATTTCGAACTAATTTCCATGTTTCTCCTGCCTAGATTATTATTTTGAGGAGATTATTTAGTGTGCTATGATGAGGAATATGTTATGCTTATTACTATTGGATCAAAAAGTTTTATTTCTATCTTTCTTATTATTTTAGATGATGAACACAAGGAGCCAAATGTGTGCTCATGCCGCCGCGAGTTCTTCTCAGGCTACCGCTATAGCTCAGGACCGCATGGGGATACAGTTTAGGGATGATCTCCAACGTGATCCATTCAACAGTATCAAGAACCGAGAAGTGAAGACAACCAAGTGGGCTTGTCCCATTATATTGAATCAACTCGGTATTTCTAATGACTTCAATTTATTTTGCAATAGAGTTGGCCTCCAAAACTTTGTATTCCATGATGTTCCTACTTATCGCTGGTTAACTCTTAAATTTTTAAGTTCTTTGAAAACACTGTTAAAACATGGCAAGGGGGACATGACTTCTTTCCGACTTATGAACAACAATTATACATTATCACTTGATGAATGGTTCAATTATTTTAATTTACCAAACAATGATTTTAATGCTTTACACGCATCTTTTGATGACATGCGTCCTTCCCCGGTTTATTATTATAATAGAATGAGTTTCACTTCTAGAGTCAACAAGGGGAAGAATATTCAGCATCCTGCTATTTGCTATTTGTTCTATGTTACTGCTAACACCTTGCAGGCACAAAATGAGTTTACAAGACTCAATGAGGAGGACATCCTGTTCCTCGCAAAAGTTGATTTCAACACCAACTTGTCACTCAACTTGGGCGCAATTCTTGTGCGCTACTTGGAGCACCAATCCTCCCAAAGGCAAGGGCCAATCACATGGTGGAGGCATCATCACTGTTCTTGCCATTGCTTTGGGCATCGACCTAGGTGATTTGCAACCATTGCTAGGTGAGCGACGTGTTGCTTTCTCTACTTTAAAATCTTGTGGAATGCTCACTAGGATAGGTGGTATTTATGACTTGCATATTGCTGCAGATGGGCGTCTCTACCCCGCTCCTTTGCCTAATGGTCTTTTCTCTATCAAGGAAGGACGTGTGCTATATGATTTTCAGTTTGAACAACACCAACCCGAGGAGGAGATTCCAGATGAGGATGAAGACCAAGAAGAGGAGCAAGAAGTTCCTGATCAAGAGGAGAAGCCACTCAACCGGTTCGCTACATATCAAGATTTCCAAGAACTTGGAGGAACTATGGAGGGGATGCATAATCTCGCCCTGAACCTCCGAGAAATCACTAGTAATTTATCAACTCAATTTCTGAACTAGAGCCACAACTTTTTCCCGCCACCATAATGATTTAAAGGGCTTGCAAAAGCCTAAGCTTGGGGAAGTCTCTCCATTATCTTTATTCGGCGTTTGTTTTTAATATTTCGAGGTTATGCTTTTACTTTGAGTTTATAAGCACTCGTGTTGATTTCCCCAACACTTTTTCTTTAGTCATTTTTATTTGTTTTCAAGATTTTCTAGCCGAGCTATGTCACCAATTATCTATTATTTAATTCCCTCTCTTAAAAACAATAAAAAGATTTTTCCATTTATCTTTATTTTCCCTCTTCCTTTTTATATTCACCTCGTGGTCCTCACATATTTGCAGGAGAGTGATTGACTCCGAGTTTCCAAGAAAGAAGCGGAACCAATCATGAGAGGTATGCCTTATGACTCCCCACTTTTGAAGTTGAAAAACCCATGCTAGTCATTAGTAAATGTTAAGATATTTTATTGGTGGAGTGAGTCTTTATATTGGAGTAAAATTTTGTTTGCATGGGTATTTAGTTGAGTATGTTTTGTTCCAGCTCTTGTACTTAACCAAGTCTTGCCTAAAAATTTGGTAAACAGTTGTAATAAGAAAAAGTATCACAATTGAAGGCTTGGTTGTTGTAGTGTTTAGTCCTGAAAGCTTATTCCTAGAGACACTCAACACCATAGAAAATAATGATTGACTTGATAGCACTCTTTGAAAGGATTTGTTCAATAGAATGTTTAGCGGTTTTTGTGAGCATGGAAAAGTTTGACTTGTGAATCATAAGAATGATATAGATTTATGTGTGTCAAAATTCATGGGATGCCAACAACTCTGCTAGCCTACGAACGATATTCATGGGGAAAACTCCTAGATTTCGGCTATGAGTTGATTAAACATTTGTACTAGCAATGCTATAATGGGTAAGATTCTTGGCATCCTCGTGTAGCTGTGTTCATGATGGAACCACTCCTCTGGCTGATATGAGTAATCATAATGCAAAGGGAACAAAAACCTTGGTAATGCCATGAGTGTCCATAATAGTCTGATAAACTAATTAAATTTTTGGCATGCTCTCAATTACTTAAGAACTAAAATTCTTGAAGGACAATGAATAGAAAAGTAGTGCTTGAAAAGTCTTGACTTATTGATGTGGGAGAATTGAGATACTTCTAGTGTATATGCTTTTTATGACAAACTCTCACACTCTCAATTTTACATGATTATACTTTATTGTTCAAAGGCAAGCTTATGAATTGATTACATGACATGGAATAGAGTTTACTCATTTGAATCATCCATGCTAACAATAATCTTGTTGCACTATAAGGATTCATTAAAACCCATATGATATGCTTTCCATTATTCTATCTATGCCGAGTTATTCAGATTAATAAAGTAGAGGAAACATGAGACTACCTATCATGAGTAAGATCATCATCTCGTTATTTCAGTTTAAATGTTGAGTTCCTTTTTGATTTTGGTTTTCTTGCTCGAGGACGATCAAGTTTAAGCTTGGGGATGTTGATGGCTGTGAAATATAGCCATCCACATCCACATTTAAAATAGATATTTTTCATATTTTTGATGAAATATCTCTCTAAATCCTGCCACTAATGGCTAATGATCAAAGGGGTATGCAATCTTGTCTTTCTATTTTTCCCTGCACAGGAAATGGCGTTTGATGATGGGAATCACAACACTAAAGTCAAAGATACGAGATTTCCAACAACCCAAACAAACCAGGGGTCATGAAAAGGAAACAGGAGCTTCAACGACCAACTATACGGCGGGAATATTGTTCTGGCCGTATAGTTTCTACCGACATCACAAGGTCAAATAGAACAACTTTCGTGAAGTGACCCCTATATAAAGAGACCTCTCACGACGAGAAACGAAGAGACGGAGAGGAGGAGATCAGAAACACACAACACCGAAGAGCCGCCGGAGGAATAGATCTAGATCCAATCTCAGAAACCCTTCTCCACCACCATATCCATAGTCCACCACTTGTAATAGTATATCTCATATCCAATTGGCGACATTGTAAGACTATTACTATCGATCTCATAATTTCCAATACAATTTTTATGATTATTGATCTCATCTCTATGTGTGAGTAATTCTCCTTGGGCTAAGGGTTTCGTCCTAGCCATGTAGTTTGTGTATGATATTTATCATAGATGGGATCGTGTATTAGTTTGTATGACATGATGATTATTTATCCTCTCTTGCCTCAATTTAAGGACTTGTCAGGTACCCAAGACCTCGAGGATTGATCCAGGTTCCGGATGGCACCCGCTGGGTTCGGGGCCGGGTTTGCCCCTCCCCCCCCCCCCATACCCGCACCCGGCCCTCCTCCCCGGCCCCGCGACCCGGCCCCATACCCGTCGACGGGTCCGATTCTCCATCAGACCCGCGACCCGGCCTGGTTTGGGGGACCCGACGGGTACCCGCGAGAGACATCAATGGCGGCGATGCTGGGCTCTACGATGCATCGGCGGCGCTGGGATCTGCGCCATGGCGGTGTTGGGCCTGTTGGCGGGTGGCGAGGGACATTGGGGACTCCGGATTTGGTGGCGATGTGGACTGGGGAGGCGGCGGCGTGCAAGCTCGCGAGGCAGCACGGCGCGGCAAGCTCACGAGGCAGCAGTAGAGCTCGAGTGGCCCGGTCTCCATGAAGAAGTTGCTGCAGCGGGCGGTGAAGGGAGTAGCAGCGGCAGAGGAGAAGGCGCGGGCGTGCATGATAGGCATGCGAGGCATGGCCGCGTGAGGCGATGAGGCTGACTGTTGGTAGCAAAATCGTGATTCGCGTGTGGTGTGGGGCCTTTGGCCCTTTGGGCTGTGTGCGTGCGTCCGTGGACCGTGATGTGTGTACGTGGCTGGGATTAGGAAGGACCGAAGGACTGGGAGGAGAGGGCGCTGGTGGCTGAGGGGCTTAGTGCAAACATGTCAAGGCAAGGGTTATACACGAGTCTGCGGGTATGCGGGTCCGGGTTTACTACCTCCAGACCCGCCCCCCTTAGACCCAACGGGTCTAGTTTTTTACCGGTAAGTATCCCCACGGGTTATTTTTTCAACCAAACCCTCCCCATTTAAGGTGGTACCCATCGGGTTAGAGGGGATCGGGTACCCATTGCCATTCGGAATCCAGGTATAGGGACTATGAGTAATGACTGATCTGCAGGATGGGAACCCCAGTGTCAGAAAGGGTAGTATGGCTGTATGTGAGGGACTTATTTGGGATTAACGGTGATGTCACTGTACATATCATTAGTTCTATTTCTTCTATGGATGATACTAATATGATATTGCTATAAGCGGTTGCGGAGGCAATAGCAGTTATGGATGCACTGCCCATATATAATTATCTTGCTCTAACAATTAAATGCGTACTTTATTATTATCTTTTATTCCCATCAGTTGTTTTGCATAGCTACAGGTGAAACCGAACGCCCCAGGCCCTCTCTCTCCATCATCGACAACAACAAAAGTTCGCAAAATATTGGTCCAGTAAAACACTAAAAGAATTTTAAAACTTCTGAAGGTCCGTTAAAGTAACTTCACCATGATTTTTGCCTCCCGAGGATTCGATAACCTATGTCTACTAGGGAAAAGGAGCTATACTAAGTATGTAATCCGTATCAAAGGTATCATCCACGACATGAATATAAGACCCTAGGATCTATCCTGTGCGGCCTAGTAATCGCACATGAATGTGCTCTGCCAGTATTAAATCCACATCTATGATATGATGAAAAGTATCGATAGATGTGTCGTGTAACTGAAATAAAAGCACTGAAATTCAGTATTCGATAAGACCTCCATGGCCCGAACTGAATAATGCCAGGAAATACCGAGTTCAAGCCTGGAGACTTGAATTTGATGTAGGTTCACGTTGTTTTTTCCCAAGAGCAATTAACTGATTCCCGACCCGTCGGATGCATCAGACTCATTGTACCAAATCCCTTCGATACTTGAATAAAAAGAACATTTGCTTGCAGCAAAACCTTCGGCTAAAACAGTTAAACCGAGTTTTGAGACTCGACCCGAATCTATGAGTTAGATAGAGTCTCGTGGGCTACTAACATGGGTATGACCTATCGGGTCCCTATGATTAGTTACCCTAGGCGCATAAAAGCTTACGGACCACTAAGGCCCAAAAAACTCCAAGAAGCACCCGACGAATAAATATGTTCCTTATCCGCTAAGGACTAATTAGGAATCGACATAGAGTCCGCATTGTAAACATAAACTTGTAACCTCTTCGGCTATGGATCCAGGACCTAGCCTCTCATATAAAGGCTAGGAGGACTCGACACAGAGGGCACCTTACTTTTCCTCCAATCTGTCGTGAGATAGATCGCAACTAGAGAACCGGCGACTTTGTAACCGATTTTTTCCAATAATCAGACTACATCAACTTCCTTGTTTGTCCGATCAGCCAACGAAATCCCCAACATTTTATTTTCCATGAACCATATGTCCATAACCATGGGCATTGCCGAGGTCACCCTCGACATCTTTGGAGTACCGCATCACCTCACTGCCTTCCTATCCTTTTCAGATCAACACCGCATCCAGGAAATAGCGTCGGAGGACGACCAGAGTCGTGGACTTATGTGGCTCGGTTACTGTAGAGCCTGTTGGGAGACCCCAAGAGCAAGGTGTGATGATCACAGTAGCAAGTTTTTCCTTAGTTATGAAACCAAGGTTATAGAACTAGTAGGAGTAAGGAAACAACTCCAAGGTGTTGCTTACAACTTGGAACCTGCACAACACAAACTCAATACTTTGCCTCAACTTACAGTGAGGTTGTCAATCTCACCGGTTTGCTGAAAACAAAAGATTAAACGTATAGTGTGGAAGATAGTAGTTGCTTGTAGAAAGTAAACAGAAAATGGTAACGGTAGATGGTATATCAATGATAAAGGAATAGACAGGGGTCCATAGTTCACTAGAGGTGTTCTCCTTAAGATAGATAACATGTTGGGTGAACAAATTATAGCGGGGCAATTGACAGATCGAGAAAGCATAATAATGCATATACTAGACATCTTGACTCCTATGAGATTTGATTGGGAACTACAACATAATACATATACCATAATCCAACTGCATCTATGACTAATAATCCACCTTCAGGTTATCATCTGAACCCCTTCCGGTATTAAGTTGCAAGCAACAGATAATTGCATTAATCAATGTGTGTAAAGTAAATAATACAATTGCCCCATGAACAAGGGATTGTTGTTTTCTCCCTAGTAGCAACAACACATCTACAACCTTAGAGATTTCTGTCACTTCCCCATATTACTAGAGGCATGAACCTACTATCGCGCATAAATACTCCCTCTTGGAGTTGCGAGCATCTACTTGGACAAGATAGCTACTAACAATGGAGAGCATGCAAGATCACAAATAACACGGACATGATAGAATCAATAATCAATCTGACATAGTATCTTAATATCCATCGGATCCCCACAAACACAACATGTATGATTACAAATAGATGATCTTGATCATGAATGGAGCTCACAAGATCTAAACATGGTAGCACAAAGGAGGAGAAACAACCATCTAGCTACTGTATGGACCCATCGTCCAAGGGTGAACAACTCATGTATCACTCCGGAGGCTGGCATGATGATGAAGAAGGCCTCCAGGATGATATCCCCCCTCCGGCAGGGTGTCAGGAAGAGCTTCATATCCCGCCAATCTAGGGACGATGGTGGCGGAGGCTACAGACTGTTTCGTGGAGATTTGATCGGGTACTTAGGGTTTCTGCATCGGGGTGCTTTTATAGGCGAAGGGGCAATGTTGGTGGGCGCCCGAGGGGCCCACACCTAGGGCTGGCGCCCCCCTAGGCCGCGCCGCCATAGGGTGTGGCCCCCCTTCGGTTGCCCTCCGGACTCCGTGTTCCGTCTGGTAAAATATTGACTTTGGCTTTTGTCCCATCCAATTCCGAGAATATTTCCTTACTAGCTTTTCTGAAACCAAAAATAGCAGAAAACAAGCAACTGGCACTGCGGCATCTTGTCAATAGGTTAGTTCCGAAAAATGTATAAAAATACCTTAAAGTGTAGACAAAACATAAGAAAATCGATACAAAACAAGCATGAAGCGTCAAAAATTATAGATACGTTTACGACGTATCACGAACGAACAACAGCATTCCATCATCGTTATCGGAAGCAATAGGCTATGCCAGACCACTAGAGTGTTCCCCACCTTTCTCCGCACCCACTCCACCCATCCTTCGTCTTCAGAGGCCGCCGAAAGCACCACCACCATCACGTCCAAGCCACGCTGTCGTACGCCACCATCGTCAACGTCGTCCAGGCGAGCCCTAGGAATATATTGTTCTCAGCCGTCCGATTAGGAAGACACGTGCCAGATTAGATCATGTTCTAATGAGGTATGACCCAATCAAACATCGCCACGTGTCCAGCCAGTTAGCAAGCCTTGTCCGACGCCACGTCAACTCCAGGTCAGTAGCCACCTCAGCATCCACACTGCGTCAGCGAAGCATATTCCCTGGAATATTCCCTGCATTAATGAAATTGATTTCAATATGCAGAAAATTGTATAAACTTGCAAAATTCATAAGAAAATATCTACAGATCCAAATTTAACAAATAATATATCTTTGTATTCATAAAAATATGTAGAATAATAATATATGATTATATCTAATGTTTATAGTATATATTTATTGTAGTAATTTAATTATTTTAATGGACATTATATACTAAATAAATCATAATAAATTCTTTGTAGATCAAAAAATATAAATAAAGTATGTATGGATTTGAAATTTAATATATAACATTAATAAGTTGTTAGATTCAACTTTGTAGTGTAGAATTACTATAATAATTTAAATAGTTTTAGTAACCTTTTAGAGTACTAAATCCATAACAAACTATTTATAGATTGGAAAAATATAAATAATATGTCCCTGGAATCATAATCTCATTTCAATTACAGATCTAGTTTTAGTTTGAATTTTAGACAATTAAAATTATTTAAGTGATTTAAACTACATTAAACACTATTTAAATCCTAGAAAAAGATTTACAACTCCGATTAGGGTGAATCCAATTCCTACTGGTTCGTATTAATGTCCTCTATCCAATACACCCTATAACCAATTTTAATTCGACATTTAGGATAGAAGTTGCAATAGAACTATTGAAACCTATCTAATGGCAATCAAGATTTAATAATAAATACCTATTGCATTAAATGATCTCCTACGTGCATCATGTCTTCTAGTTTTGTTTAGAGAACTAATTATAGCCACTACAATATATTAAATTATCATACATGCATTTTTCATCATTGTTTTATTGTATTGTGCATAATTGCATTGTTCTGAATGGTGTGCTTTGTGTGCTTTGTTGTAATCGTTAGATTGATAGGAGTACAACTATTGTGTTTGTGACAAGTGCAACCTTTTATATTGTGAGGATTATCTGAATAACTACAACAAAGGCAAGTGGTGCTATCTTGGTCATAAATATCCTACTATTTTCCTATGCATTGTAGATATTTTCGTAAAATTGCATGTGTACGAATTGATGTGTATATGCTATGCTATGTCCCATATTACTCCCTAGTTATCTATGTTATGAGCCATCGTATTGGTAGATTGCTTAGCCATGCAATTATAGACGGGGATGGGATTACACCATGCTATGGTAGTGTATATGTTTTGCTCAAACTAAAACAACATAATGCTAATGAACCACCTGGGTAGAATGGTTTGAGTGTCATCAGAGTGAAGATTTATGATGGGGAAAACTGCCCAGGGTACTGAGAAAGGATTGGTTTGTTTATTTGGTAGCTTACGTGTGTGAAAGAGCATTTCATGATCTCTAGTGTTTTGTGTGTTAGATAACAATACCAAGAATTATTTAATGTGTGTTCAAGTGCTGCAGGTAATATCATATTCAAAAGGAGCAAAAACGTGCTCGGGGGGCGGATTATAGGCCTCTCATAAGGGCCGGATAATCCAGCCCAGCCCAAGTCCAAGGCACAGGCTCGGCGCATCACACTGTATGGGGGCGGATTATTCGCCTCTCGTAAGGGCCGGATAATCCGGCCCAACCCAAGTCCAAGGCACAGGCTCGGCGCGTCACACTGTATGGGGGCAGATCCCCCCCCTCCCCCCCGGATTGTCAGGCTAGGCCTGACAATCCGCCCCTCAGGGGGGGCGGTGACATGGTTATACCCCGCGGGTACACGATCTCAGCATACCTGGTCCAGCCCAAGGAAGGCCCACGGCAAATATACGCCGGCCCATGAAGACTTTCGGGTGGCAAAGGCCCATGACGCCTTCAGATCCTTGGAGAGCAAGACTAGAGTAGATAGGAAATTCAAAGGGGTAAACCCTAAAACCTGTAACCGACTCGATCTGTGCCTGGGACCTGCCTATCTCTTATCTCTATATAAAGGCCAGGAGGGCACGGCGAGGAGGCTCTCATACAATCTCTCGCATACACACCTCCATGCCAGATCACATCTGCGCACCCCTGTAACATTCGGTTCCGCCGTAATCAAGAGCAGACAAGCAGGAGTAGGGTTTTCCCTCCGGGGGCCTGAACCTGGGTAAACCTCGTGTCCCCGTGTTGCTTGTTTGCTAACCGTTCCGCGATCTCCAGCATCCCCATCTTCTCCAAAACCCAAGTCCATAACAATGGGCATTGACGAGATTAAACCTCGTCAATTCGCGTCGTCTGTGGGAACTGGGTACGCTGATTGTGCGATCGTGACGGTTCCAACCCGAGCGATCTACAACTCCGCGGTGACGGAGAGTCATCTCCTCTTCGGTGCCTTCGACTTCACTGCCCACTCACCGGCCACCATGAAGGACTTCGAGCCCGTTGGCGACGGACTCGAGATCCTATTCGGGAGCTTCTGCTTCCAGGTGGGGCAGACCGGCACTCTCCGCCTCCCAGAGCGGGTGCCCCTACCATCGATCAGGCACGCTTCGTGGGCTCCACACCCTATGCTACGCACCTCATCATCAACAGACGAGTTCTATGACAGCAGTAGCTGCAACTCCGATCTGTGCAATCCACCATCAGACGAAGGGACCTATGGTTCTGGATCTGAAAGTTGCGGCAGCAGTAGACCGATCTATGAGTGCTACCAGTGCGCCGCGGTCATCCAGGATCAGGAACACAATCCACCACCCAACCCACAGGGTAGAAACGGTGGAAACAGGAGAAGCCAATCCCCCCCACCCAACGGGGAAAACAACAATCGGGTCATCCACCTCGACGAGGAGGGATGGACTCAAGCACGCGAGGCCGTGGCAGGCAACAAGATCCTGCCCGCTGATGCCTCACGAGATCTACTGATGGCATACCACATGCTCCTCATCGAGGAGCACAAGAAGCAGATCAAGATGCAGGAAGTGCTTGACAAGCGCAAGCAGCCAGTTTCTAAGTCCAATGCGCGACGAGCTGCGCTCCCCGCCATGGTCATCGGCTCCAGCTCACACGGCAACAACGGGAACAAGCACCATTCTTGGATGGAGAACATGGACCCCAAAGAGCGTCGCGAGGTGACCCGAGCCCTCAACGCGTCCTTCATGGAGATGGACGCCGATGGCAACGTCATCCCAAAAACGCCGCAAGCTGCGATCATGGCAGCCACTGCGTACCTCGCATCCCACCTACCTCTGGAGGGGGACCCGAAGAGGGCCATGCACAACTCCGCGCTAACCGGGCTCGGACTTGTTGGAGCTGCGCTCCACGGAGAAGCTCCTGCGGAGCTGAAAAAGAAGGTTGCGGTCAGATTCAACCGCAGCCCCACACCCTCATCCGAGGACGAAGAGCATGACCTTCCTCGAAGGCATAAGAGCTCACGCCATCGCAGCTGCGACTACGACGCTCAAAACGAGCTAACGCAGCGATCGACAAAGCACGTGCCAAGCGTGTATGCTCGTATGAATCTGAGATGGATGAAGACGAAGGAGAACTCTGCGGAGCTCGATGCTTCAGCAGATCTGTCCGACGTACAAAGATGCCGTGAAACTTTAAGCTCCCTTTGGACACTCCAAAATTCGACGGCACACAGGACCCCAAGGCATGGCTCAGCGACCACTTGTCATCCGTCAAGCTGCACGGCGGAAGCAGGGAAACCGCCATGCAATGCCTTCAGCTGCAGCTGACAGGCGCAGCTCGGATCTGGCTAAGCAGCCTATCCTCAGGATCCATCCGAAGTTGGGAGGAGCCGGCGTACAGTTTCGTCCGAAACTTCAAGGGCACCGGCAAGAGGCCTGCCTCGATCGAGGAGTTGCGAGCCTGCACTCAACGAACGGGCGAATCCATTCGCTCGTACATACTGCGCTGGTCCAACACCAAGAACTCTGTGGCGCACATCTCTGAGGAAAGGGCTATCGACGCCTTCAAGGACGGCGTCAAGCACCAGGACTTCAAAGAAGAACTAGGACGCGTCAAGCCCAAGACACTCGACCACCTCATGGACATCGCCAACAGGTGGGCCGACGGTGAGGACTCCGTCCACCGAGCGCACTCGGAGGAAGAGGACGACTACAGCCGACGGCGAGAACGCCGTAGCAAGAGGAGATCGCGCGTCTACGACGATCGCGATGGACCCGACAAGGTCGCGGCTGTCTACGCCGACCGCCGTAGCGATGGCAACCGCAACAGTGGCGGATACCGCGGAGGAAATTTCCACGATGGAGGACGCCCAGCACAGTCATGGCAGTGCCGCGGTCGCAACGACGAACCCTCAGCATACGAAAAACTATCGGGTCCATGCACCATCCACTTATACATCGACAAGCACGATGGTAAGAAGAAGGCAAGCCACATGCTCAAGGACTGCCGTGAGTTCCCGAAGCTCAGCCAAAGCATGGCTCAGATGAGGCAGCAAGCCCCAAACCTTGGATTCGGGAACGCACCCACACTAGGCGAGATAGCGCATGGAGCTCCTCCACCGCCACCTGTAGGAGGCCCGAACCACCCAGTCGCACCCGCGCAGAATAACGGTGGACACGGGTATCCCCTGCCGAAAGGAGCGCTGATGATCCAAAAAGGGCGCCCAACGAATAGGGTGCAGAAGAAAATCACCCGTCAGATCAACCTGGTCGTGACAGCTCTACCCGCCATCCCTGGGTACCTCAGCAGATCGGAGTTGTGAATCACGTTCAGCCGTTCGGATCACCCTTGCCAGGTCCCTCGCCCAGGTCATGCTGCCCTGGTGCTTGAGGCGCGGATCGGAGGTTTCGAGATGAGCCGCGTCTTCAAGGACGGTGGCAGTGGCATCAACCTGATGTTCGCAAGCACCCTGGCAGCAATGCGGATCCCGCTATGCAGTCTGGAACAGTCAGACACAACGTTCAATGGCATCGTCCCAGGAAAGGGCGTATTCCCCCTGGGAAAGATATGGCTCGACGTCATCTTTGGCAAACCGGATAACTTACGATGCGAGCGGCTCGAGTTCGAAGTGGTGGACTAGCCATCACAATATCACGCCATCCTCGGGCGTGTAGCATTCGCAAGGTTCTTGGCAGTACCACACTAAGCGTACCTGCTACTCAAGATGCCAGGACCCAGGGGCGTCATCACAGTCCACGGGAGCTTCACCCGATCGGACCACTGCGACAGGGATTTCAACAGAATCTCCCAGTCATTCGGCATGCAAGAGGAGCTCGTAAGACTCCACGAGGTGACGGACAATGGGGCACCCCCAGTCGCACGGCAAAACGCACCTGATATGTCTTTCAACTCCACTGTCAACACAAAGAAGGTGCAGGTCCACCCAACGGATGCCTCCAGGACGGCGCTGATTGCCAACGATCTCAGCCCCGCATAGGAAAGCACGCTCGTCGAATTCCTCCGTGAGCGCTGGGAAATCTTCGCCTGGTTTCCTGCGGACATGCCAGGAGTTCCCAGGGAATTCGCTGAGCACGCACTCAACATCTTTCCAGACACCAAGCTCGTCAAGCAGTCCATCCGGAGACTTTCCGAGCCCCGGGCCAAAGCCATAGGGATTGAAGTCAACAGACTACTCGCTGCAAACTTCATCAGGGATATTAAGGAAACCGAGTGGCTCGCCAATACAGTGATGGTCCCCAAAAAGAACACGGACATCCTGCGGATGTGCGTGGAGTTCACGTCGCTGAACAAGCACTGCCCGAAGGACCACTTCCCTCTCCCTCGGATTGATCAGATCATCGATTCGACTGCAGGATGCGAGAAACTCTCCTTCCTTGACGCCTACTCAGGCTACAACTAGATTCGACTCAAAGTCGAAGATCAGGAGAAAACGACGTTCATCACGCCGTTCGGAGTGTTCTGCTACAACACAATGCCCTTCGGGCTAAAGAACGCACGTGCCACGTACCAGCGGTGCATGCAGGCATGCCTAAAGGACCAGATCGGTCGCAATGTCCAAGTCTATGTTGACGACATAGTCATCAAAACCAGGGAGGCGAGAACGCTCATCGACGATCTCCACGAGACGTTCGATAATCTCGACCGCTACAGGATCAAGCTTAACCCTGAAAAGTGCGCCTTCGGCGTCCCATCAGGTCAGCTGCTGGGTTACTTCATCTCCCAGCGAGGGATCGAGGCGAACTCGAAGAAAATACGGGCCATCATGTCCATGGAGAAGCCGAAAAACCTCAAAGGCGTCTAGCAGCTTGCATGGCTAATAGCGGCATTAAGGAGGTTCATCAGCCGCATGGGCGAGAAAGCACTACCATTCTACCAGCTGCTGCGCAAGGTAGACAAATTCGAGTGGACGCCCGAGGCGGATGACGCATTCGAAGATCTAAAGCGTCTACTCTCTACCTCTCCCGTTTTGGTCACGCCAAAGGAGCGCGAGCCCCTACTAATGTACATAGCAGCTACACACCAGGTGGTGAGCACCGTACTGGTGGTCGAGCGACCCGAAGAGGGCAAGACCCATGGGTCCAACGCCCAATCTACTACCTCAGCGAGGCATTGACGCCAACAAAGCAGAGGTACCCTCACTATCAAAAACTCGCCTACGGCGTGTTCATGACGGCTCGTCGGTTGAGCCACTACTTCCAGGAGCACTAGGTAATGGTCGTCAACGAGGCACCCCTGAACAGCATCCTGAACAACCCAGAGGCCACAGGACGTGTGGCCCTGTGGGGCATCGAGCTGTCACCTCTCGACATCATCTATGAGAAACGCCACGCGATCCAGTCTCAAGTCCTCTCGGACTTCCTTGTACACTGGATGGAGCTGCAGCTGCCAGACACTCCAGACATGACGCAGTCATGGACGATGCACTTCGACGGCTCCAAGCATGAAGCCGGAGCGGGAGCCGGAGTCATACTAACCTCCCCGCAGAGCGATAAGATGAAGTACGTCCTCCGGATGAAGTTTCGAGCTTCCAACAGCGAAGCAGAATATGAGGCCCTCATCCACGGCATGAGGATGGCAAAAATCTGCGGCGCAACGCACCTAGTCATCTATGGTGACTCCAACCTCCTCGTCCAACAGACGATGAACGAGTGCGACGCGCACGCCGCCAACATGATTGCGTATCGCGCACTCTACAACGCACTCGAAGGAGATTTCGGCGGCTGCGAGCTTCGGCACGTTGGAAGAGAAAGCAACGAGAAGGCCGACAGACTCGCCAACATCGGCTCCACCTGCGCACGGGTGCCGCCAGGTGTATTCCTCGAACATATCTGCGTGCCATCCATCAAGCGGAAATTCCCCAAGGGATCACCCGAAGAAGCAGAACACTCGGGGGCCGCGCCACCCGACGGTCAGGAAGGACCCGAAAAGCTGGATGCAGAGGTCGCCATGGTCAACCTGATGCAGTTCATGGCAGTCGAATAAACCTGGACACAACCATACCTCCGATACTTGATAGACGGAGAACTGCCTAATAGCCCGACGGATGCCCGGCGCTTATCTCATCGGTCCAAAGCCTTCACCATCATCAATGGCGAGCTTTACAAGCGCAGCATTTCGGGTGTACTACAAAGGTGCGTCACCATCGACGATGGAAAAACCATCCTCCAAGACATCCACGACGGCATCTGCGGCCATCATGCGAGCAGCCGCTCCCTTGTCGCCAAAGCTCTACGAGCTGGATTCTACTGGCCAACGGCCATGAACGACGCCAAGGACATCGTCCGAATATGCAACGGGTGCCAAAGGTTCGCTGACAAACTGCACGCACCCGGGTCAGAGCTCAGGCCCATACCTTTGGCCTGGCCTTTCGCCCAATGGGGCCTTGACATGATCGGCAAACTGCCAAGGTCCTCGAAAGGGGGACACGTCTACCTCCTGGTCGCAGTTGACAAATTCACTAAGTGGATTGAGGCCATGCCGGTCACTAACCAAAAGGGAAAGATTGTCGTCAAGTTCTTTGAATCCATTGTCTACAGGTTTGGCATACCACATAGCATCATCACCGACAATGGATCGAACTTCATCTCCAAAGAATTCCAGGACTTCTGCGAAGGCCTCGGAATCAATATCACATACTCTTCAGTGGCGCACCCGCAAACGAACGGACAGGTGGAGAAGGCCAACGTCCTAATAGGCGCTGGCATCAAGAAGCGCCTCATGAGCCCACTCGAGCGACTCGCTGGAGCCTGGACGAAAGATCTACCCTCCGTCCTATGGAGCATGCGTACAATGCCAAATAGCTCAACTGGTTACACGTCGTTCTTCATGGTGCATGGAGCCGAAGCCGTGCTACCAGCCTAAGTACGCCACTAGGCCCCACGGTCGTCGCTTATAGCGAAGCCGAATCCATGGCTGCACTCGAAGACGTCATCGACACACTCGACAAAGCGCGAGACATAGCAGCAGCTCGATCAGCGATGTACCAACAGAGTCTCCGCAACTACCACAGCCGACGGCTGCGCCCAAGGTCCTTCGTCGAAGGAGACCTAGTCTTGCGACTCAAGCAAGAGCGACCGAAGAAATTCGAGTCACCATGGGAAGGACCCTACATCGTCACCGAAGTCATCCCAGGTTGCGCCTATCGCCTCAAGAATGTGGAATCTGGAGTCGCATACTCCAACCCATGGAACGTCGAACAGCTGCGACGGTTCTACCCCTAGCTACCTCCCTCTTTTACTTTCAATAAGGCTATTCAGCCAAGGCTACTCAGCCGAACAATGTACCTCCTCCATTACGATATGAATAAGCTAAGTGTCTCGCCCCAAAATTTTGTTTACTATTCACACTTTACTCCATGCTACAAACGCACTCGGGGGCTCCCCCCACCTCACGACTTCGTCGACTGAGGACAACACGTGTACACCTGAGTAGCTGACCATGTCAGGCTAATGAAAAGGGCACGTATCCGAGAAAAGCACTACGTGCTAAAACAACAACCAAACCTTTATAACAAAGGGCAAATACACGCCTAGTCAAATATATACAAATTTTACATCTCTCTTTTTTACAGGTACTACCTATTCTGAAGAATAGCCTGAGTACGCTGCTCAGACAGATCTACGATCTGTTCGGCATACTGCCTTGCAGCCGCATAATGTGGACGCATGTCCCACTCGCCACCATCTGGCCGAAGGGGCGGCCCAGCCGCCACAACAGATAGATCTAAATCAGGACGATGTAACCGCACAAGGGAGAGCGCAGCCTTCACCCCTGCGACAAGTTGATGCCGTACCAATTCCTTGACATGATGCACATTCCGAAACTTCGATAGCAGACCAGAGAGAGTCGACAGCGCATCATCCAGCGGAAACATTACATGCAGAACCGATGCGAGCGAAGACTTCACCTGACGAAGCACCCGTGATACCTGATGAACGTGATTCTGCACCCTCGCAAGGACCATGGCACGATCACGGTCCATCCAGAAGAACCCGCAGGCCTCCATGTCCTGCTGAATTAAGCAATTGATCCGAACAACAACACGCTCCTTCTCCCTCAGAGCAAGGTTAGCACCTGCAATACTTGCAAAAGAGTAAGATGAAAGGCTAGCAGGCACATCCGAAGTAACGAGCAACAGCTCGAAAAACTCAAACTGAAGCTGTTCGGACAAGCGAAGCAACTCCACCATCAAGTAATCCTCTCTGGCAGCGCCCCGGTTCGCCTTGGATTTCCAAACGTCAGTGTGGCCATGCACCCCAAGCAACTCTCTCTCGAGGCTACGGATACAGTCTCGAAGAAATGCAAGCTGCGACGCATCATCCAGGGATGGCCGCAGCTGCGCTGCAGACGAAGTGTCAACGGGATCATCACCCAAAGGACCCTAGATTAACAGAAAGACAAAGACATGAACAAGCAGTTGAAGGAGCACGAAACTCAGAAAATTCATTAAGTGCAACAAAAGCCACTACGTGGCACAAGGATTGTTCATCAAAATATTTACAACAAAAGAAGCTACAACTATCCTATAACTACAGCGCCTACAAAGCTGCACCCTGAGTAGCCTCGAAGCCGGATTGCCTCGCCTTGGCTTCCCCCTGCTGCTTTAGCACGTACTCCGCCAGCAGATCAATCAGCTTCGGCCCGTAACGCTTACAACGAGCAGAATAGGTGGCGAAGGCTACCTCGGATCCATTAGCAGTCGTTGGCATCCGGGAAGTGACCCGGGGAAGGTCCAGCTCCGCCCCGGCCGCCAAGGCCATTGCCAGCCCGACGGATGCGCCGATGCCCTTCTGCTTGCGCTTGTACGCCGCAGGTGCCTCGGCTGACAGCACCTCCGCCAGGGCATCAACATCTTCGAGGGCCACGCCCTTGGGGACAAGCTCCTTGTAGAAGCGCCCAAGGACCTCTTTGGCCTGGCAAGCGAGTCGACAACGGTACTGCCGCGGTCTTCGACCGCCGCAGTAGCATCATCCAAAGCGCTCCCATGCTCTAGAGCATCGCGATCAAATTCGATGCCCGCGGCATCTATGACAACAAAGGAAGCAGAATGAATAAAATCACTACAAAAGAAAGACGGGGAAAGCAAAAAGAGGAAGGCAGAGATACTCACCCAAAACAGCCTTGGCAGCCGCCATGAGCTTGCCGGCCACCTCTCTCTCGCGCGAAGCCGTGGCAGTGGCGAGCTGCTCCTCGCGGTTCGTAGCCTCTTGCTGCAGGCGCTCCCTCACCTCAGCCGCGTTGGCCAACTCCAGCTCGAGGCGCTCCCTTGCACCAACGGCGACCTCGGCCTTTTTCTCCGCTTGACCAAGGCTCTTTTTGAGAGCATCAATCTCACGAAGAGAGGCGTTGTGATCCTCTGTAGCAAGCAATACAAATGTCGGATCGAAGGACAAAAATGCAAGAAGAAACAAAAGACCAAGGGATAAAAATACCTTGAAGTTGTTTGAGGCTGGCCTCCAACGCCAGGTGTTGCTGCACCAGTTGGTTGGCACCTTGCACAAAAGGCTACAAAAAAGAACTACCAGTCAAAAGAATGGCTCGGGGGCTACGCCCAAAATAACGAGCAGAAGCAAGTCACACATACGAAAAATGCTCGGGGGTTCCCCCCAAGACTCGAAGAAAAACAATGAACAACAAAATACACTACAGATGCTCGGGGGCTCCCCCCGAGGTGGGAAGAAAAGAAAAAAATCAACAGATCATTCGAAAAAGGCTCGGGGGCTTCCCCCGTGGCAGAAAGCAGAATTACTTACATGATTTGACGGCGACTCCGAAGGTTCGCTCGCAGCCTTCTAAGGCGCAACCACCAGAATCTTCTGCGGAGAAGGTCCTGGATCAGCGCCTTCAGAGGTGGCCATCGTCTGAGAAGGAGGAAGCACGACCTTCGACTCCCCCATCATCTCCCAAGCACCACCACTGTAGGAGTCGTTGGAGGAGTGGCTACACAAGGACAAATTAGCTAAGCGCAAGGTAAGCAGACAAGAAAAAGCAACGCGGGACTAAGGAAACTTACGAGTCATGGTCGCTCAACTCAAAGACGGGAGGGGTCTTCCGGACCTTCTTCTCCTCTTTCTTCTCTTCCTTCTTTTCTTCCTTCTTCCGCTTCGCCGGCGGGTGTGGTGCCATAGCCCGCACGGGAACGGCAGGAATTGGAGAGGAAGAACCCCCATGCCCATCACTATGACGTTCAAGGCACAGCGGGTTCCTGGGAGTCGGCGGAGTTGAAGCATCCGACGACTCGCTGGAGCTCCTCGTGCGCTTGCGGGTGTGATCCTCGCTCAACTCGTTTGCTTCTTCAGCCGGAGACCGTGCCGATGGCAGCTTGGACATGGAGTCCACCACCTCATTATCTGGAGCATCCGGGAATACTTCGGGCAATGGAGGCGACATGCCCGGCACCTTGAACTCCTACACAAAAGAAGAAAATATGTTAGCAGGAAAATAAATACAAGTAAAACACAGACGAAAGTAGCACCACGCGCACGTCCCGGATCTACACCTGAGGAACCGGATGACAAGCGGAGAACGGAGAAGTCAGCGACTTCCCCGGGATATCCTCTCCAGCCTTGAACTTCAGCAGCGGGCAAAGGACCCCGTCGAGATCTCCCTTGGAGAATTCTTCAGCCGAAACCCTAGTCGGGTCACGACGACCAGCATAAAGGAACATCGGGTGCGCCCTAGCTTGGAGCGGCTACACCCGACGTTTGAGAAAAGTGCGGATGATATCCACACTGTTCACCTCCTTATCCGGAATCAACTGGAGATCCTCCACTCAACGATAGAGAGTCTCTATCTCCGCTACCTCACCATCCAAGATCTGGTTCTTCCAGGACCTCTTCGGCTCGATATTTTGGGAGGGGTTGAAAGGAGCAAGACAAAAATCTTGCCCAGCCACCGTGGAGTCGTGGATATAAAACCATCGCATCTGCCAGTACTGGACAGATTCGGACATGGAAAAAGAGAAGTAAAGAAGATTGGATCAAAGGGAGATGATGCAACCCCCAATGGGTAAACACCATGAGAACCAGATTGCCTCTTCATGAAGTAGAGTTTCCGGAAGAGGGCAAAGTGCGGCTCGATACCGAGCCAGCACTTGCAAAATGTAACGAAACAGGCGACGTGAAGAAGAGAGTTGGGGGATAGGTGATGCAGCTAGATGCCATAAGGAAAAAGCAGTCCACGAAGGAAGTTGTGGACTGGGAAGGAAAAACCCCGAAGAACAAAAGCGAGGAACATAACCCGAAACCCAGTAGGGGGACGGGAATTACCTTGTTGCTAGGGAGTTTGATGGCCTCCCTATCCTGCGGGATCAAGCCCCGCTCACAAAGCTTGCGGAGATCACTCTCTCGCGTCTCCGATCGCCGCTAGCCACCGTCGGTGACACGGGCAGCGGCAGTACTTTTCTTGCCCCCAGCAGCGCTGGTGCCAACCGCAGAAGAGGACTTCTTAGGCTTCCCCATTGCGGTGCGGCGGCGCCAGCGACGAGAACGTAGAATCAAAGAAGGAAATGTCCGAGGATATTCCAGCGCGCAGCAAGAAATCTCATAGAAGATTGGAGCAGTGAAACAAGAATGGCTACGGTGAAAACAGACTCAGTTTTTCCCCAATGATTATAAGGACGAAGACGATGCACGACAACCGTCCATCGAGAAGACCTAACACCAATGGCAAGATCTGACCATACACGTGCCAGCATAGCAGGGAACTGTCGCTCACACGCTGTCCACTATGCACGGAAATCGAGGCGACGCCGTAATTATCTCCACGCCACGCGTGACCAGTCAATTCAAGGTCAGAAGGTGGGACCCATGTTCGTCTAGTCACGTCATCTCTGGTGCAGCAGACGCTTGAGGTCACCAGTCGTCAGCACTAACGTCATCAAATGCTATACTAGCAAAAGCCACAATTCTTCGGCTACACAGCTAAGAGTACTCACTCGAATCTACGATTCGCCTAACTACTCGGGGACTACTCCTATCAGGAGCGCTGGCCGCGCACCCGAAAATGAACAAAAAACTACAACACTAAACTATTTTTCTTCGAGTCCTACGTCGAGTCTGCGTCTCCACTACAGACTCGGGGGCTACTCCCATAGGGAGCATGGATCCAAGCATCCGAAAAATTTGTGTCCTACGGGCCTGAAGCTTAACAACGACTGAATTAAAATCTATGCTCGAGTCTACGACTCGAACAGACACTCGGGGGCTACTCCCATAGGGAGCGCTGGTCGCGCACCCTATGAATTCTTCGATTGCGATCCTTCGGATTAGTATGCAAAACTTTTTCGGCAACTCTGCCCTAATTAAACGCTAAGTGAGCAACATCCTCCTTGGCCACCCGAAGCACCTCCGCGATGATAAACATTCGGATGCTGTGTCTGTGACACAAAGATAAGACCTACAGATATCATCTGATGGCCTGGTAACGCACATGACTGCGCTCTGCTAGTAAGAATCCGTGCCAACAGGCGCGATGAAAAATCCCGACGGACGCGTTGGGTATATCATTTAAATTCACTGGAATTCCACTCCTGTAAGTCCTCCACGGCCTGAGTCGAATTACGCCAGCATATGTTCCGGGTTCGAGTCGAGGGACTCGAACCTAAAGAAGATCGTGATGTTTTTTCCTAAGACAGTTAACTGACCCTGATCCGTCGGGAGAGTCAGGCACACGCATCAACAATCCCTACACATTCTCTTGAAAGATAGAGTTGCACCCGAAGGATTGAAGAGTCCTCAGCTGAATCTACGATTCGACCGAACACTCGGGGGCTACTGACATGGTTATACCCCGCGGGTACACGATCTCAGCATACCTGGTCCAGCCCAAGGAAGGCCCACAGCAAATATACGCCAGACCATGAAGACTTTTGGGCGGCCAAGGCCCATGACGCCTTTGGATCCTTGGAGAGCAAGACTAGAGTAGATAGGAAATTCAAAGGGGTAAACCCTAAAACCTGTAACCGACTCGATCTGTGCCTGGGACCTTCCTATCTCTATATAAAGGCCAGGAGGGCACGGCGAGGAGGCTCTCATACAATCTCTCGCATACACACCTCCACCCCAGATCACATCAGCGCACCCCTGTAACCTTCAGTTCCGCCGTAATCAAGAGCAGACAAGCATGAGTAGGGTTTTCCCTCCGGGGGCCTGAACCTGGGTAAACCTCGTGTCCCCGTGTTGCTTGTTTGCTAACCGTTCCGCGATCTCCAGCATCCCCATCTTCTCCAAAACCAAAGTCCATAACAATGGGCATTGACGAGATTAAACCTCGTCAGGCGGATAGTCCACCCCCAGGATGTCTTCAAAGAAGGCCAAGGCGAGTCATTCTGTATGGGGGCGGAGAATCCCCCCGGATTGTCCAGCCAAGGCCAGAGTTTTTGCCCGGGTCGGATAATCCACCCCTTAGTGGGGAGGATTTTCCAGCCCTAGGGCGTACTTTTTTCCCAAGGCGGATAATCCGCCCCTAGTGTGGGTGGATAATCTGCCTCCAAACTTCTCCAACGGTCAGTTGTGGCAGGGGTATTTATTCCCCATAACCCCCTCCTGCCAGAACTCTTGATTCATTTCAAAAAAGGCCAGACCTGTTCTTCAAGCTCCAACAAGAGATCTCCACCTTCATCCACCCAAAGGCTCCGATATTTGGGGAATCAAAGGAGGAGGCCTCGATCTTCACCAGCAGCAATCAAGCACTTCACTTCTCCTCCATTCACTTGGAGGATGATCTATCTAGTATTTTGTAACACCCTCAGAATCGGCCCTATGCAAGTTTTAGCGAAACCCGCCAAACCCGCATAGAAACGATTCAAAGGTGCCCACCAGGCACTTGCGTGCGGGTGGAAAATGAAGTAATAACATTACACAACAGTCCTCGATGGGACCCACAGAACAGATATATTTACAACACGACTCCATGAGTCAAGATTACAGATATAATATACAAAGATCCAAATCACCTTGAAAACGAGGGAGCGTCCAGCTACGGACAAGATGCAAATGGGGCTAAGAGCCCTGAAGAATAACCAATGGCGTCCATAACCACCTGTGCCAAGCCGGAAGGGTAACCACCGCTAACGGCGTCGATCTCAAAACCTGCTTAAACAAAGGGTGCCGCCAAAGGGCAAGGAAAAAGAGGAGCGTCGATCGAGGCGATTACGGCGAGACTAGAATTCGGCGGTCCTCGTCTACATAGTTATGGTTGCCTGCAGCGGCAGCGGCAACATGCACGAAACAACCTATAGAGACTCGATACAATGGCGACTATCGAGAGGGTAAGAAAGACCTATCCGAACTGCATCGATACTAACACCAAACAATCCTTTCGTATTCCCTCGAGACCAAACGAGGAAGTCAACCGAGGAACTCACGGTTGGCGGTTTATTTATTCGATTATCGTTGCAGCAAATACTAGTCGTGTAGATAATCATCCGATAAAATAAGCGATGGGCACTTTTAGTTAACCATTCCGTTGTAGTTGCGACACTTACTAGTCGATACAATTAGCATGAGATAACCCCAAAACCCAAAGTTGTTGGTACTTTTATTTAGCCATTCCGTTGTAGTGAAGCGATTACTAGTCATATCGGATACAAGTCAATTTATAACAAGAAACTTTAGTTATAGTTGTCTATGATCAAACCGTGCTCCAAGTCCATAACCATGACACGGCTTCTCGAAAAGATTTAACCCTGCAGGGGTGCACCAAAGTATCCACAAGCACTTCGACCCTTTTTGCTAGATCAGTTAACATACACCCATCGGTATGTCCGCGTGGCCTAAGTAATGACGTTTCCAGACCCAAAGCAAGCACGGGGGGCCACCCCACTAAGTCTACCCGCAACGAAGTCGGCCGGTCTCCGAGACGGACTCAGGGTTTGCGTCAGTGGCTGTAAACGACAGCGAATCCCAAAACTGGGATTGTCGATACCGCGAAAACACTCCGCTTCCTAAACAGTACAGCGTGCTCCTCACACAATCGTAAATAAAGCAGTAAAGCATGGCATAAGTACAGGATAGTAAATAAAACCTCAAACTAGTTTGTGGCCCCCAGTACAATACTTTGAAATCAGGTACTAATCAATGGGAGGCCCATATCTCCCCACCTACGGTTAGCGCGCTCGATCTCGGAACAGGTGTCAAGAACTCGGGTCCTACGGGACACAAGTGGGCGGTCGGAAACCAAATATTATCTATCACCCACCGGTGCCTCTGCTTACCTACTTCAATTTTAGTTATTAAACAATAATTAGATTAAACGATAATTAAAGGCATGATCATCTCCAACATCAAACATGCGGCATTACTCCAACAACTGTGGCACTTGACAACACGCAACAGCACTTGAGCAAGCGACTGCGACACGCAGGTCCAACTAGCTACCAAACCACGGGTAATAGGATGTGTCCAAGGCAATATAGGGCTGCAAGGGATATCACGGATACAGAAACTAGAGCATCGCAACACAGATAGCAATAGATCAACAGGAGGGAATAAATACTATAAAAGTAAGATAGGTAGAAAGGGGGAGATGCTCGCCTGAAAACATTGCCGAAGGTTCAACCAAAGATCGGGGCGAAGCTCACATCAACTCAACGGCCTTATCCGCGAAGAAGCAAAACACTAGAAGAAACACCGGATGCACTATTTAATACTACGGTAGAAAATCGGGCATGATGCATGCATGATGTATGACATGGAAAAGGTGTGATGCGATTGGCCAATATTAGGTGGAACCGGGGTCCCGCCAATTAATTAAACGGTTCCAGTTGTTTAACTACCCCGCAATTTAAATGTTGGATTACCATGGCAAAAGATAGCACCTGTTCGCTACACAAGTTTAAATGAGGCCAATATGAGACTAGATTTGCCCGCATATGGGCCCCATATTTAATTATATGGTGAATCGGCATAAGGCCCCCAAACCACATGACAATATGCATGCAAGTATGACAAGTAATATGCGACAAGTTGTATTATATTATAAAATAGGGTTTCGGGAAGGGGTTCACACTTTAGAGGGTCTCGACGAACTTGGGGTTCCGGGGTTCGGGGTTCGTGCTCAGGGTTCGACGGGATCGTTCTCGGACTCCGGAAGGGCTTGGTTTGGTGTCGGGGGCGCATCGGACTCGCCCTGGTCGGTGGCGATCTCGTCGTCGCGCAGATCTTGTCGTGCTTCAGGTTCGGGTGCGGTTCTCGGCGAACTGGTCGGTTCCCTGTCGGAGGTCTTGGCGCTTCGGATCGGTCTTCGGTTCGGGGCCTCAGGGTCTTGGGGTCCGCGTCCATGTGGCGGTCTTGTTGTTCCGTGTAGGCGTTCTCGAGGTCGATAGCGAACTTGTCTGGTACCGGGGTTCGGGTCCGGGAAGGAGTACTCGAGCGGCATTGCCTTCACGTTCCAAGAAGGAGATGCCTTCGGGGCCTCGGTCATCGGACTCGGGTACAGTGCCGTTGTTTCATCGGGCTTGGCCGGGTCGGTGTTGATCTTGGCGATTCCGTGTCGAAGGCCCGCGGAAGATCATGGTGTCTCGTGACATGGTTCTTATCGGGGCTCTCGGCTTGAGGGACTGTATAACAAAATACAGGAGGCACACATGCACTGTCCGAGTGGAGCTAAGACGCGTTTAGCGGAGAACAAGCAGCAGGCGAGGGAGCCGCGTGACACGACGGCACCGACGCGGCGCGACCACACGCGAACGAGAGGAGGCCAGCGAGGTCACGCGAGAACCGGCAGAGGCGGCGGCTCGCGCGGACTTGGTGCTGCTTGCAGAGGGAGGAAGGAGGGTCGACGCGAGGTGATGGGGAAGGCGGGGAGACGGCTGCGTCGTGGAGGGGCCCGGTGGCGCAGAGCCGCGGTGGTGGGCGGGGCAGAGGAGGCGCTGGAGAGGACGGCGGGGAGGCGGTTGAGGACGGCGGGGCGACGGGGACGCTGGCGGAGCAGGCCGGGCAGGAGTGGAGGAAGCGAGCGGTGGCGAAGCTTCGGCCTGGTGAGGCGGCCGCGAAGGGGGTGGTCAGGAGGTGCGGGCGGGCGGAGTTCGGCGGGCGCAGAGGGGAGGCGCGGGGACCGCGGGTCGACGGAGGCGGCCTGGAGGAGGCGCGGAGGAGAGCGAGGCGGTGGGGTGAGCAGGTGGGGAGGGGAGCCGGCGAGCGGTGGCCGGAGAAGGGAGGGGGGAGCGGTGGCCGGAGGTGAGGCAGAGTGAGGAGGCGTGGCCAGTGGCGCCGGGAGGAGAGAAGGGGTGGAGGCGCGTCGATGGCGTGGGGAGCGGGGTGAGGGAGGAGAACGCGGGGAGGAGGGAGCGCGTGGGGACGCGTGGGACTCGCGGTGGGGGTGTGGGGCTGGGTGGTGGTGGGCGGGCGTGGTGGGGGGCGGGCTCGGGGGGGCCCGGGGGTCGGGGGGTTGACCGCGTGGGTAGGGGGCTGGTGGGTCGGTTGGTGAGAGAGAGAGGGTTGGGGAGTGGCGAGTGGGTCCAGAGAGGGTGTGGGCCAGGAGTGTAAGGGAGAGGAAGAGAGAGAGGGTAAGAAGGGGCTGTGTGAGAAAGAGAGAAAAGGGGGTGTGGGCTGGTGGATTGATGATGTGGCGGGGTGGGTAGGAATTAGGGGAGAGGGTGAGGTGGCGAGCTGTGAGTGGTGGGTAGATTAGGGTTGGGTAGGTATAGGATTTCGGGTGGGCTGGTTTAGGTGGACCGTTTGTACTAGGGGTGGTCGACTGGGTCGGTTCGGCCCGTTCGACTGCCCCCACAAAAATAATTAAATATTTTATTTGTTTCCACCAGCGCTTTTGCAAACCGACAGCGGACAAAACAAAATAATCCGGAGACCCGGTTTTAGTTTGAAATTAAGACGGGGCGTTTAGAAAACAAAAATAGGTTTTTCTGCAAATAGTTTTATGCAAGAAAAATGCAAGATGATGACAATGCTCAAATGCAATGTGGCATGATGACATGAGCATGCGGTCATGATGATGCAATGCACAAAATCAACGCGTTTTTCTAGTAGTGGTTTTGCGGGATGCCACAATTCGACACCACTAACGATGGATCTCGCCCTCGAGATCCGCCTCATGGTACCGGAAGGAAGGTCGGCGGTCTGATCCTTCGCGCTTCGTGTAGATCCTCGCGACACCACTAACAAGAGGTCGTTGGCCCGTCTTGAAATCGGCGACACCACCAACAAGATGTCGTTGATCCTGTTCGTCAAGAGAGCACTCCGGATAAACAACGGACGAAGTTAAAGGTAAGGCCACCTCTAATTTTCATGGAAGGAGTAAGAGTTGCATCGATCCACCATTCCATATACAAAAGCAAATGATAAGAGTAGTGGTATGGTCGCGACTCCATCCCGCACTCAAAGCATTACTCTGTACACGAACAGATAGGTTATGCAACCAACCCTCAGGATTCAGACTGAAGATCTCGACAAACAAGGTTCAGGAACAAAGGGGTGATGCAGAATCTGCATCGGATCTGGCGTAGATGATGTCGTCGCGTCGAAAAACACCGGTAGGCACGAGAAGGAACAAAGAGAAATCCAACAGATGAAGGATTCCTCGGATAGCATGAAGACCGGATGTAGAATCATCGTTACCAAAGGAGGAAGCGAAACCCTGAAGGTACGACGGAAAACCCAACCACGAGAAATCCTGGACTAGAAGAAGGAAAGAGGACAGATCCAAACACGCAGAGGTAAGAGGAGAACAGCAGAAGGTAAGGAGTAAAATCAGACCTAATCAGAACTATCCAACCGATTTTGCAAAAATAGTTTTGACACTCTACTTCGGCCGTTAGCTAGGTTATCCTACAGGCTGGACTTGTGGGGTATCGTAACTGCTGAGCTCTGATACCACTCTGTAACACCCTCAGAATCGGCCCTATGCAAGTTTTAGCGAAACCCGCCAAACCCGCATAGAAACGATTCAAAGGTGCCCACCAGGCACTTGCATGCGGGTGGAAAACAAAGTAATAACATTACACAATAGTCCTCGATGGGACCCACAGAACAGATATATTTACAACACGACTCCATGAGTCAAGATTACAGATATAATATACAAAGATCCAAATCACCTTGAAAACGAGGGAGCGTCCAGCTACGGACAAGATGCAAATGGGGCTAAGAGCCCTGAAGAATAACCAATGGCGTCCATAACCCTGCCCAGGCCAAGCCGGAAGGGTAACCCTGCTAACAGCGTCGATCTCAAAACCTGCTTAAACAAAGGGGTGCCGCCAAAGGGCAAGGAAAAGAGAGCGTCGATCGAGGCCAAGACAGCGAGACTAGAATTCGGCGGTCCTCGCCTACATAGGTATGGTGGACTGCAGCGGCAGCGGCAACATGCACGAAACAACCTATAGAGACTCGATACAACTGGCGACTATCGGAGAGGGGTAAGAAAGACCTATCCGGAACCAGACTGATACTAACACCAAACAATCCCCTCCTGGTATTCCCCCTCGAGACCAAACGAGGAAGTCAACCGAGGAACTCACACAGTTGGCAGTTTTATTTATTCAGTTATCGTTGCAGCAAATACTAGTCAGGTGTAGATAATCATCCTGATAAAATAAGCAGTGGGCACTTTTAGTTAACCATTCCGTTGTAGTTGCGACACTTACTAGTCAGATACAATTAGCATGAGATAACCCCAAAACCCAGCAGTTGTTGGTACTTTTATTTAGCCATTCCGTTGTAGTGAAGCTGATTACTAGTCATATCGGATACAAGTCAATTTATAACAGTAAACTTTAGTTATAGTTGTCTATGATCAAGCACTGTGCTCCAAGTCATCCATAACCGCGGACACGGCTTCTCGAAAAGATTTAACCCTGCAGGGGTGCACCAAAGTATCCACAAGCACTTCGACCCTTTTTGCCAGATCAGTTAACATACACCCATCGGTATGTCGGCGGGGCCTAAGTCATGACGTTTCCAGACCCAAAGCAAGCACTGGGGCCACCCACTAAGTCTACCGCAATGAAGTCGGCCGGTCTCGAGACGGACTCGGGGTTTCGTCGATGGTCAGAACGCAATGAATCCCAAAGCTGGACATCGATACCGCGAAAACACTCCGCTTCCTAAACGATGACAGCGTGCTCCTCACACAATCGTAAATAAAGCAAAAAGCATGGCATAAGTACAGGATAGTAAATAAAACCTCAAACTAGTTTGTGGCCCCTACAATACTTTGAAATCGGTAATAATCAATGGGGGCCCATATCTCCCCACCTGTGGTTAGCGCGCTCGATCTCGGAACAGGTGTCAAGAACTCGGGGTCCTACGGGACACAAGTGGGCGGTCGGAAACCAAATATTATCTATCACCCACCGGTGCCTCTGCTTACCTACTTCAATTTTAGTTATTAAACAATAATTAGATTAAACGATAATTAAAGGCATGATCATCTCCAACATCAAACATGCGGCATTACTCCAACAACTGTGGCACTTGACAACAAGCAACAACACTTGAGCAAGCGACCGCGACACGCAGGTCCAACTAGCTACCAAACCACAGGTAATAGGATGTGTCCAAGGCAATATAGGGCTGCAAGGGATATCACGGATACGGAAACTAGAGCATCGCAACACAGATAGCAATAGATCAACAGGAGGGAATAAATACTATAAAAGTAAGATAGGTAGAAAGGGGGAGATGCTCGCCTGAAAACATTGCCGAAGGTTCAACCGAAGATCGGGGCGAAGCTCACATCAACTCAACGGCCTTATCCGCGAAGAAGCAAAACACTAGAAGAAACACCGGATGCACTATTTAATACTACGGTAGAAAATCGGGCATGATGCATGCATGATGTATGACATGGCAAAGGTGTGATGCGATTAATAATATTAGGTGGAACCGGGTCCCGCCAATTAATTAAACGGTTCCAGTTGTTTAACTACCCCGCAATTTAAATGTTGGATTACCATGGCAAAAGATAGCACCTGTTCGCTACACAAGTTTAAATGAGGCCAATATGAGACTAGATTTGCCCGCATATGGGCCCCATATTTAATTATATGGTGAATCGGCATAAGGCCCCCAAACCACATGACAATATGCATGCAAGTATGACAAGTAATATGCGACAAGTTGTATTATATTATAAAATAGGGTTTCGGGAAGGGGTTCACACTTTAGAGGGTCTCGACGAACTTGGGGTTCCGGGGTTCGGGGTTCGTGCTTAGGGTTCGACGGGATCGTTCTCGGACTCCGGAAGGGCTTGGTTTGGTGTCGGGGGCGCATCGGACTCGCCCTGGTCGGTGGCGATCTCGTCGTCGCGCGGATCTTGTCGTGCTTCAGGTTCGGGTGCGGTTCTCGGCGAACTGGTCGGTTCCCTGTCGGAGGTCTTGGCGCTTCGGATCGGTCTTCGGTTCGGGGCCTCAGGGTCTTGGGGTCCGCGTCCGTGTGGCGGTCTTGTTGTTCCGTGTAGGCGTTCTCGAGGTCGATGGCGAACTTGTCCGGTACCGGGGTTCGGGTCCGGGAAGGAGTACTCGAGCGGCATTGCCTTCACGTTCCAAGAAGGAGATGCCTTCGGGGCCTCGGTCATCAGACTCGGGTACGGTGCCGTTGTTTCGTCGGGCTTGGCCGGGTCGGTGTTGATCTTGGCGATTCCGTGTCGAAGGCCCGCGGAAGATCATGGTGTCTCGTGACGTGGTTCTTATCGGGGCTCTCGGCTTGAGGGACTGTATAACAAAATACATGAGGCACACATGCACTGTCCGAGTGGAGCTAAGACGCGTTTAGCGGAGAACAAGCAGCAGGCGAGGGAGCCGCGTGACACGACGGCACCGACGCGGCGCGACCACACGCGAACGAGAGGAGGCCGGCGAGGTCACGCGAGAACCGGCAGAGGCGGCAGCTCGCGCGGACTTGGTCTGCTGCGAGGAGGAAGGAGGGTCGGCGAGGTGATGGGGAAGGGGGGGAGACGGCTGCGTCGTGGAGGGGCCCGGTGGCGCAGAGCCGCGGTGGTGGGCGGGGCAGAGGAGGCGCTGGAGAGGACGGCGGGGAGGCGGTTGAGGACGGCGGGGCGACGGGGACGCGGGCCGGAGCACGCGGGGGCCGGCGGGGTGGAGGAGGAAGCGAGCGGAGGTGGCGAGCTTCGTGGCGAGCGGGCGGCCGCGGAAGGGGGTGGTCGGGAGGTGCGGGCAGCGGGGAGTTCGACGCTGGGCGCAGAGGGGCTTGAGGGACCATGGTCAGCCGGAGGCGGCTGGAGGCGGAGAGCGAGGCGGTGGGGTGAGCAGGTGGGGAGGGGAGCCAGCGAGCGGCGGCCGGAGAAGGGAGGGGGAGCGGTGGCCGGAGGTGAGGCAGAGTGAGGGAGGCCGGCGGCACGCGGTGGCCGGCGCCAGAGGGGAGAGAGAAGGGGTGGAGACGCGTCGGTGGCGTGGGCGGTTGCGGGAGCGGGGTGAGGGAGGAGAACGCGGGGAGGAGAGAGCGCGTGGGGGACGCGTGGGACTCGCGGTGGGGGTGTGGGGCTGTGGGGCCAGCGGGTGGCTGGGGCGGGGCGTGGTGTGTGGCTGGCTCGGTGGGGCCCGGGGGTCAGGGGGTTGACCGCGTGGGTAGGGGGCTGGTGGGTCGGTTGGTGAGAGAGAGAGGGTTGGGGAGTGGGGAGTGGGTCTAGATAGGGTGTGGGCCAGGAGTGTAAGGGAGAGGAAGAGAGAGAGGGTGAGAAGGGGCTGTGTGAGAAAGAGAGAAAAGGGGGTGTGGGCTGGTGGATTGATGATGTGGCGGGGTGGGTAGGAATTGGGGGAGAGGGTGAGGTGGCGAGCTGTGAGTGGTGAGTAGATTAGGGTTGGGTAGGTATAGGATTTCGGGTGGGCTGGTTTAGGTGGACCGTTTGTACTGGGGGTGGTCGACTGGGTCGGTTCGGCCCGTTCGACTGCCCCCACAAAAATAATTAAATATTTTATTTGTTTCCACCAGCGCTTTTGCAAACCGACAGCGGACAAAACAAAATAATCCGGAGACCCGGTTTTAGTTTGAAATTAAGACGGGGCGTGTAGAAAACAAAAATAGGTTTTTCTGCAAATAGTTTTATGCAAGCAAAATGCAAGATGATGACAATGCTCAAATGCAATGTGGCATGATGACATGAGCATGCGGTCATGATGATGCAATGCACAAAATCAACGCGATTTTCTAGTAGTGGTTTTGCGGGATGCCACATATTTCTTGCAAATATCTAGATCCTTGGTTTGGTTATTTGATAATCCGTGTTCTTGTGGCAGCTTGTTGTCATCACTGGAGCCTCCAATTCAGTTGTGTATGTGTGCCCCGCTAGCGTTGTAAAGGCACTGGTTCCCGCCTTGAAGGGTACCAATAGTGGAAAGGTGTATCAGTCCTTTGGTGGTGAGATCCATCGGAGAATAGGGTGAGGCCTATTGTGGCATGGTGGTCTTAGAACTGCCCACCCCTCCAACGCAGACGTACTTCCCTTAACAAGGAAGAAACTACGGTCAAACAAATCTCTATGTATCCGCGTGCTCTACTACGGTTTCCTCGCTCCTCTTTACACGCTTAGTAGTTAGGTTTGCATATAGGGAAATTCTAGTAATTGCATATCTAGATAATTTACTTTGTGTCAAGCCTAAAATTGAAAAGGAACTAAAATTTGAAGTAGCATCTATTCACCCCCCCTCCCTCTAGGTTCCCATATGATCCATTTCAATTGGTATTAGAGCCCCGGCTCTTTATTTGGGCTTAACCTCCTAAGAGAAGTATGGGTACCAAGGGATATGGGAGTGATGATGCGGAAATAGTCACCATGAACAATCTCAATATGTTGGAAACAACCTTGATTAGTTATATGGAGAATAAGATGTAAGAGATGCATCAAATGATAACGCGTCTCTCCGCACCCATAGCACCACCTCCATCTACCTCTAAGGCCGCCACTCCACGATCTAAGGAAAAGGGTAACACCAATTCCAAAGAAGACGGTGCGGTTGGTGATGGCACTAGTAAGAGCTCCTCGAAAAAGGATAGTGGTAAGGAAGGATATAATGAGGTTTCTCATGTGTATTCACCTGATCCACCTATCCCACACCCTCATATAAACAATAGGGGTGATCCACCCAAGCTTTCTGCATCTACTTTTAATCAATGGCAATTTTTGATGAAGTCTCATGTGTGCAGCTTGTCCATTGAGTTATGGAAAATCATAGAGAATGGTCTTCATGTTGGAGATCCAAACAACCTAACAAGAAGAGAGGTTGTGGACATCCAAGTCAATGCAACAGCTCTACACATGATCCAGCTTGGTGTGGGTCCCAAGGACATGCCCCACATTGAACATCTCAACACAGCGAAGGAAGCTTGGGATGCTCTCACCGAGCTCTTCACTGGAAATGAAAGCATGAGAAGGAATAGGTATGATGCTTTGAGTAATAAATCTGAAGGGTTTTATATGATGGATGACGAGGATCACGAGGATATGTATATACAGCCAAGTCAATAGCCACCACATTCAGAAATCATGGGGCTTCCCACGTTGATGGCGTGTGGATCAGGAGAAATTATGTTAGTGCTCTTATGCCATTTTAGCCTATAGATTTGATGAGCCTCCAAGGTAGACATAATTACCATCTAATGACATCCAATGAGGTAATGCAAGAAATGTCAGCTTTCAAAGTGGCTGCCAAGAAGTCCGAAGATTCTCGTGCTCGAGCTATTGGAATGCAGAAGGTGTAGGATTTGCAGCATAGAAAACAAAAAAATTCCTACGATGGGAACAACTATGTACCAAGATCTATCTACTAGATACAAACAACGGGAAGATGTATATCCGTAGAGAACATACCCTTGAAGACCGACAAAGCTTAATGAGTCCAAACTCGCGGTTGATGTAGACGATCTCTTGTCGATCTCAAGATCGAGAGGAAGTCCTAACGCCGCAAAACAGCAGCGCATCCGTGCTCGCACACACGTTTGAGGCACCGAGCAACCTCCGCCTCCTCGCTCCAGCGATGCAGCGGAAGCACAACTCTTTCTTGCCGAATAGCCACCGGGAACATGTATCTCGCTAGTCCGAGACCATGGGGGATAAATTCTAGAGGGGGAGAGAGATCCTTCACGAGGAGGTGTGAGTGAGAGAGAGGGAGGGGCTCCTTTTATAGGGAGAGGGGGGCACCCAAGGGGCCATGCGCCCAGCCATGGGGCTGCCCCCACCTCTTCCACATTCATGTGGGTGGACACTCCACTCACTCAAATGCCTTTCAATTCCCTCCACTCAAAAACCCACTCAAATTCCCATTAAATTTCCACCAAATTTAATGCAAACTCTCATTAAATAAAACTCCTTTTATTTATTCAGAATTTTGTCAATTAATTTAATGACAAAAATTCACATATAACCCCTTGCTAGTATTTCATTTCACATGCAGAAACACTTTCTGCAATTTCACCCGAAAACCCGTTTCGGTATCTAGTGAAATAAATTCCTGCGCTTGTTATTCTTTTCGGCATGAAACTTTTGCTCCAAATGGATGTCGTTGTCTCTTAAGTGTGTCACCCTATGGTTTGCAAATAATGCGGACATGATCGAGACCCCTCTCAGATCAATAATCAGAAGCGGGATCTAGAGACCCATACTGACTCCCACACATTCAACGATGACTTTCTTGTGATCATCGGAACCTTTTATGCTAGTATCTTAATCACTTTGTTTCGCGATATATTACATTTCCGAGATTCGATCATCGGTATCTCCATACCTAGTTTGATCTCGTTACTGACATGCACTCTTTTCTTGTTCCCGTGATATAACATTCTAGTGATCAAATCACTTGCTTGCAAGCTAACCAATGTGATATCACCGAGAGAGCCCAAAGTATATCTATCCGTTATTGGGATGAAAAAATTTCACTCTCGATCCATGGGCCTCAACTTAACACTTTATTAGTTCTGAATCCATCTTTATAATCACCCTGTTACGGTGTGACATTTGATGTTATCAAGAACCTCTTCTGGTGTTAGTGATTGACATGATCTCATAGTCTAAGGATTAGGATCACTTCGTAAGTTATTATAGCAATATAAACTCAATGACTTTGATCGTAATGCTATACTTCGGATGAATGTTCATCACACTATTACACTAATGTTGTGACCTCGTTATTAACAACATCCAATGTCCATGATCAGGAAACCTATGATCTTCTTGTTAATCAACGAACAAGTTTATAAGAGAGGCATAACTAGGAACTTCCTTTTGTTTATTAAACACACATGTATTAATGTTTCCATATTAATACAATTGTAGCATGTAAAATAAACATTTATCATAAACAAGGAATACGATAATAACCACTTTATTATTGCCTCTCGCGCATATTCCCTTCAGAAGGGGGTCATGTAGCCTTGAAGGCAAGTGTAGTTGAACAAGACGAGGATAATTTTGAACCCGTGGACTGTCCTGAGGATGTAAATAGGGATCATGGTGAGTACATGGCCTTCTATGCTAGAAAATTTTGGAAGGACCCCGCAAAATCCAAATCTGAAGTTAAACGCAAGAGTGGGTCAAATGGAAGAAGGGAAATGGTCCTAAATTGAGAACATACTTTAATTGTGGAGACTGGATGCACTTTGTAACTGAATGCCCATATCAAAGTAGAGAAGATAATGGAGGAAGACTCATCCTAAAAGAAAAGTCAAAGTTCCATGGAAGAAGCCCTTTGTGAAGAAGAGTATTCCTTACAAGAAGCAACCAAAGATTGTCTTTGTAGCTCAAGAGGAGTATTCATCCGCAAGTGAAGATGAAGAAGATGATGATAGCTCACGAGATGTGGCAGCCATAGCCACTATGTCAACACCTATATCACTCTTTGATGCACCTAATGAGAACATCATCAACAAGAATGCCACTTTCCTCATGGCAAGAGGTACCGAGGTATCATCTTCCACTACTCCCTTTCCTAATATGATGATTGACATGGATGATTCTACTAGTCTTAAGGTTAAGGAAGAAATTATTGCTTTGGATTATTTTATCACTAACTTGCAAGGTGAGCACAAGATACATTTTGAGGCACCTATGAACCAACTTGCACAAAATGAAGTGCTCCTTGAAGAGAAGGGCAGAATTTAAAGAGAGGGTGCAATGGAGATTGCATCTCTAAAAAATGCTCTAGAATAAGTGGCTTGAGTCTCTCTTGAAGAGATACTTGAGTAAATCTAGGAGTCACATGAATAAGTTATGACCAAGCTTGTAAGGGAACATGACAATGCAGTAGCCAAAGCCAACAAACTAAAGAAAAAAAGGTTGACTTTGGGGTTGCTCATGCTAGACTCTCTCCGGAATTGGAGAAATTTGACATTGCTCACAAGGCTTTGGAAAGTGAATTCTCTATTCTCAATGAGTCTCATGATCAGTTCCAAATTCGATTCACCAAATATGATATCCCTAGCACATCTAAATCAACATGTGCTCATGAAGAAAATGCTAGGGTGGAAGATGAGCTTGTCAAAGCATCTACTTCCAAAGGTAAGGAAGTCCTTGATGATATTCTTGGCAAGCAAAGGTCAAACCTTGGAAAAGAGAGACTTGGTTATGTCTCCAAGTCCAAGAATAAGAAGAAGAAGAAGAAGAAGAAGAAGAAGAACAACAAGAACAATAAAAGGAAGACCAAGAATGCTCAAGCAAAGACAAGCACCATTGAAAAGAACATCACAAAGGACAAACCTAATTATGTTGGTTTTGCAGGGTCTAACAATCCTAATTATGAGCTATTTTGTGATTATTATGGTGATATCTATGCTAACTATGTTAGTCCTTTTGATGAGTATATTGCTTGGTCTATTTTGGTTCCAAAGACCCTTGTTACTAACATGATAGGACCCATTGAAAAATGGGTACCTAAAACCAAGAAGTAACTTTCATGCAGGGTTATGCTTCCGGTGGGTCTAAATGGGTGCTGGACAGTGGGTGCACTAGTCATATGACCAGAAGCAAAGAGATCATCATGGATATGAGGCCTAACCATGATCAAATTACAATCTCCTGTGGTGATAAGTCAAAATATGAGGTATTGGGTCTTGGCAAGGTTGTGGTTGCCCATGATATCTCTCTCGTGGACGTCACTCTTGTTAGACCCTCAGTTACAACTTACTTTTTGTTCGTGCCCTTGGTAAGATGGGATTTGCTGTTTTTATAGACGATGATTTAGTGGTACTCTTGTGGAGCAAGTATCTAAAGGTCGCTTTCGTTGGGTACATCGAAAATGACCTGTATGTGATGGACTTTTCAGGAAAAACCACTGCGGGTCCGATGTGATTATTCGGAAAGGCTGATCCGGGCTGGTTATGGCATCGCCGTCTAGCTCACGTTAATATGAGAACTTTGCAAAGTATTCGCAAGGGTGGCCACATCCTTGAACTAAAAGACAATGTTTCTTTTGCCAAAGATCGTGTTTGCACGACATGTGTTGAAGGCAAGATGCACGACTCTCCCCACAAGAGGAAGACTACTATTTCTTCAAAGAGGATTTTGGAGCTACTACATGTGGATCTCTTTGGTCCTCCATATCATGCAAGCCTCGGTGGGAAGAAGTATTTCCTGGTCATAGTTGATGATTACTCAAGATACACACGGGTCTAACTTTTCAAGCTAAAAAGTGAGACGCAACAAACTGTCATCGACTTTGCCAATGAAGTACAACGTCAAAACAATGTTCCAATATTGGCAATTAGAAGTGACAATGGCTCCGAGTTCAAGAACTACACCCGAATGAATTTATAGGTGAATAGGGGATAATACATCAATATTCCGCTGCGTACACCCCTCAACAAAATGGTGTAGCCGAGAGGAAAAAACCGGACTCTTATGGACATGGCAAGGTCTATGTTGGCTAAATTCAAGTCACCTTACAACTTCTGGGCTGAAGCTATTACCACCGCATGTCACTCATCAAACCGGGTTTACCTGCGCAAGATCTTGGACAAAACTCCATATGAGATACTTACCGGTAACAAGCCCAACATTTCATATTTTCAGGTATTTGGTTGTAAGTGTTTCTTTTTCATCAAAGTATTTCGTTTGTCTAAATTTGAGTCTAAGGCTTTAGAAGGTATTTTTGTTGGTTATGGTGCCGCATCCCACACTTATAGAGTCTAAAATAGGCTCTCCGGAACTGTTGTAGAATCTTGTAGTGTGGTGTTCAAGGAAAATGATGGCTCCCATGTGTGACAAGTTGATGTTTGTGATGCAGATGTTGAAATACCCCAAGATGCCATAAGAAGAATGTGCGTGGGATTTTTCTGCCCCATTTAGGAACCCCTTGTGGCGGATTGGGAAGGACAATTCTATACACAAGTAGATCCCTCACCTACACAAGATCAACAAGCTCCACCTGCTAGAGAAACTACTACACCAACACAACAACCTCCTGAAGATCATCAATCAACTGAGAAAACTGCAAGTCCCAGGTCGGATTATCCACCCGAGGCCAGATTATCCAGCCCTACCACTCCAACTCGTGCCAGGGGAGACCAAGAAGAGCAGTAAGAAGCTGAAACTCCCAGGCCGGATTACCCGGCCTCTCCTAGGGGCGGATTAACCGGCCATGAAGATCCAAAACTGCAGCAGCCTCCTATTATGGTTGCTAACCAAAATCAAGGGCAAGGTTCTTCATCCCCAGTTCGCAGTGAACAAGTTATTGATGAAGGGAAAGCTAGTGGTCAATACAAGGACTCAAATGATGAAGCAATCCCTCTAAGAAACAATAAGGAGATCGAAACTCATCACAAGACTCGTGCTGAAAGAAACCTCGAGTTAAGAGGTCATACTCTTGATAAAGTTGTAGGTGATATAAGAAGAAGAGTCTCCACTCGAAGGGAACTAGCAAGTTTCAGCGATCACCAAGCACATATTTCTATGGTGGAACCCAAGAAAGTTTTTGAAGCCCTTGAAGATCTAGATTGGGTTGTTGCAATGCATGAAGAACTGAATAATTTTGAACGCAACAAAGTCTAGAAGCTAGTAGAGAAGCCTAAACATTGCCGCAATGTTATCGGCACGAAATGGATTTTCAAGAACAATCAAGACAAAAGTGGAATTGTTGTGAGGAACAAGGCAAGATTGGTAGCACAAGGTTTCTCTCAAGTGGAAGGCATTGACTTTGGCGAAATCTATGCTCATGTGGCTCGCCTTGAGTCCATTTGTATCCTCCTTGCTTATGCTGCTCATCATAATTTTAAATTACAGCAAATTGACATTAAGAGTGCCTTTCTTAATGGTCCTCTACATGAGTTGGTATATGTCAAGCAACCCCCGGGTTTTGAGGATCCCAACTTTCCAAACCATGTCTACAAACTCGATAAGGCGCTCTATGGCCTTAAACAAGCCCCATGTGCGTGGTATGAGCACCTTAAAGAGCTCTTGTTAGACCGTGGATTCGAGGTTGGGCAAATCGATCCCACTCTTTTTACTAAGAAGGTTAAGGGGGAGATTTTTGTATGCAAACTATATGTAGACTATATTATCTTTGGCTCTACTAATCAAGATTTTAATGATGAATTTTCAAAGCTTATGACTAACATGTTTGAGATGTCTATGATGGGAGAATTAAGGTTCTTTCTTGGATTCGAGATAAATCAACTAAGAGAGGGAACCTTCATTAATCAAGCAAAATACATTCAAGACATGCTCAAGGGGTTCAAGATGACGGATTTTAATGGCTTTGCTACACCAATGCAAACTAAATGTCATCTCGAGCTTAACCCAAAGGGTAAAGATGTGGACCAAAAGGTATACCGATCCATGATCGGCTCTCTCCTTTACCTCTGCGCATCTAGACTCGATATTGTGTTGAGTATAGGAGTGTGTGCAAGGTGTCAAGCTGCTCCTAAAAAAGCTACTTAGTGGCAGTCAAGAGAATCTTTCGATATTTGGTTCACTCCCCAAACTTTGGTTTATGGTATCCCAAGGGCTCTTTCTTCTCTCTATGTGGATATACTGATTCAGATTGGTCTGGCAACAAGGATGATAGAAAATCAACTTCTGGTGCATGTCAATTATTGGGCAGGTCTCTAGTATGTTGGTCTTCAAAGAAACAAAAATGTATATCTCTCTCCACCGTCGAAGATGAATATGTGGCTGCTGTAAGCGCTTGTACGAAATTTTTATGGATGAGGAAAACTTTAAAGGAATATGGTGTCAATTGTGACAAAGTGCCTCTTTTATGCGATAATGAAAGTGCTATTAAAATTGCTTACAATCCGGTGCAGCATACAAGGACAAAGCATATTGAGATTCACAGTCATTTCATTCGGGATCATGTTGCTCGTGGTGATATTGCTTTATCTTTTGTGAGCACGAAAAACCAACTTGCAAATATTTTCACAAAGCCAGTTGATGAAGCAAGGTTTTGTTACTTGAGGAATGAGCTAATATCATGGATTCAAGGAGCTTAGCTTGACTACTATTGCATACTCACTTGCATATCTCCTTTATTTGGTTAGATGTGGGCATAGACATAGGGGGTGTGGTCCTAATTGATTGGGCTAACCCTCCCCCCATAATGTCGAAATCATGAAAAAAATCATTTTCCTTAATATCATTATGTGATATGTGGTCTTTGATGAGCATTGGTTTTGAACTCAAGATACATCTTCGTAGTGTCACGCCATGCGCTCCAACATGGTGGCTTCGGCCACCTCACTCTTCCTTTAGAAGAGTTTGTTTTTAGTGGATCATTTTTGGATTTATTGCATATCTTGCGTTCTTATGGAAAACACACCCAATCTTGCCTTTTATTTGATTTTTTTGCAATATTGGGTGTGTAGTACCATCTCAGTTTGGTGGTCTAAACCCAAGCCTTTTTCTCATCACGAGCCCTCTATTCTTGCACACATGTCCATTGGTACTTTGCGAGGGTTTTTGTTTGGAATGCACTAGCTTGAACCTATGTTAACAGAAAAGCACTTGCATGTTATCGTTTTTCTTATCGCGTTGCTTGTGCCCATTTAGCGTTGAACTTCTATTCGTGATATTGTTTTTTGTATGAAACTATGTCGTGTGATACTTTGGTTTATGTGTGGATTTCTCTATGGTATTATCTGTGTGGAATTATCTAAGGTCCTATTGAATTCTAGAATTATATCTATGGATGCATCAAATTGGTGAAGTGGGGGGATGTTTCAAGTCCTAAATATTATTGCTTGTCATCTTGACTAGTTTATCTCCCGGTGGTATGATATTTTTTTCTAACTCATTGATGGCGCCTAGCACTTGTCGTGGGATGCTTCATTGGAAACCCCAAGAGGAAGGTGTGATGAGCACAGCAGGAAGTTTTCTCTCAGTAAGAAACTGAGGTTATCGAACCAGTAGGAGGAAGGAAACGTCACACAGGTGTTGCAAGCAACGTGGAGACCTGCACAACACAAACTCAAGACTTTTCCCCAACGAATCAGTGAGGTTGTCAAGTTCACCGGTTTGTTGTAACAAAGTATTAAACGTATGGTGTGGAAGGTAATGGTTTGCAGCAAGTAAACAAGTAATAGTGGAAGATGTATCAATGGTAAAGATTGTACCGGGGTCCATAGTTCACTAGAGGTGCTCTCCTTAGATAAACAATATGGCATGAAGGGTAAACAAATTACAACAGGGCAATTGACAGGAACTGAGCAAGGCATAACAATGCAATTACTAGTCAGAAAGATCCTATGAGATTCGATTGGGCAATACAACAAGATACATAGACCGCCATCCAACTGCATCTATGACTAGAAGTCCACCTTCAGGTTATCATCCGAACCCTCCAAAGATTAAGTTGCAAGCAATGCATAACCGCTTTAAGCAAAGTGTATAAGGTAAGCAGTCCACATGTTCCATGAACAAGAGACCGTTGTTTTCTCCTAGTGTCAACAAAGACATCTACAATCGAAGAGATTTCTTACTTCCTTGGAAACTAGAGGCATGAACCCACTATCGAGCATAAATACCCCCTCTTGGAGTCACTAGCAACTACTTGGCCAAGATAGCTACTAACAATGGAGAGCATGCAAAATCACAAACAACACAGACATGATAGAATCATAAAGACAAAACCATTAATCAAACCAACATAATAATCTCAATATCCATCGGATCCCCGCAAACACAACATGCATGATTACAAATAGATTAGATCTTGATCATGAACGGAGCTCACAAGATCTATACATGAAAGCACAAAGGAGGAGATACAACCATCTAGCTACTACATGGACCCATAGTCCAAGGTGGAACTACTCACGCATCATACCGGAGAGAAGGCCTCCGGGATGATCTCCCCTCCGGCAGGGTGCCGGGAAGAACTTCAGATCCCCCCGATCTAGGGGCGATGGTGGCGGCGGCTACAGACGGTTTCGTGGAATATTTGATTGGGTACCCAGGGTTTCTGCATCGCGGGCTTTTTATAGGCGAAGGGGGAGGCCGAAGAGGCGGCACCCCTAGCCAAACGCGGGGCTGGGCCCACCTGCGCCTGGGGTGGGTCTGGCCCCCCCTGGCTGGCCCCTACGGCTCCCCTCTGGACTTCTTGTTCCCCACGAAAAGTAATTGACTTTGACGTTTGTCCCGTCCAATTCCGAGAATATTTCTTTACAAACTTTTTTGAAACCAAAAACAGCAGAAAACAGGCAACTGGCACTGTTGCAACTTGTTAATAGGTTAGTACCAGAAAACATGTAAAAAGCACCTCAAAGTGTAGACAAGTAAAGCAAAGTATATACTAAACAAGCATGGAGCATAAAAAATTATAGATACGTTTCCAACGTATCAGCATCCCCAAGCTTAACTCCTGCTCGTCCTCGAGTAGGTAAGTGATAAACAGAATAATTTTTGAGGTGACATGCACCCTCACAATAAAGATCCAACCATTTGCAAGCATTGAAAGCTGAGATCAAAGAACTCTAAACATGTGCATGAAAGATGGGGTTCTAACAATAGGACATAGTAACTATGCATGCAACATGACAAGCTACAGACAAACATCATGAATAACATGCATTGAAAAACGTTTGTTGTTTCACATCCAGAAAACATAGCATAGTGGCAATCAGCTTGTCCCTCATATAGTATCAATATAGATGCATATGACACCTATAAAGTTCACAAGGGTGACTAGAAACAAGTAGCATAAGAACAAGTAATAACACAATATGCATCAATTAATAAGCTTTGGAATAATGCACACAGAATGACAACTATGCTCTCTTAATGGTGCCTAAAGGTAGAAGGTGGAGACTCAATAATGGTGGAACAAAGGCCTTTTTATAAAGGAAGCAGGGATTACAAGTTTCAAAAAGATCTTCCAAAAATTACGGTACTTGTTAGCTTTCAGCCCTCATTGCCCCTATCATAAGCATCTTGAAGTGGTTAAGGTTAAAATGGCAAAGCTGGAGTATATGCTTGACGAAGTATAAGTTGGCAATCTCAAGTCCCTTGAATACGAGGGCCACACCTCATGCATACTCAACTTTGGGTCCAGGTAAGTTCTTGGCATTGTAAGTATTTGCATATCATTGAGAACCGCCAACGGGGTACCCCTTGCACATGGTAAAGGAGCTTTCCCATAACCAAAATGACAAGGCAAGCAAACAATGAGCATCTCAGCGATCTTTTTATTTACTATGTGCATAGATTTTTTATTGAGGATGCTTCATATATGACTCACTATGGTGATGCTGCAAGTTTCCACCATGATTAAGCATGGCTTAGGCTAGTGGCGCAGGCGTTTCTCTAACACAGGATACAAACTCCATGGACTTACAATTTCCCTCTTTATTTCACACCGGTGACATCCATAGACAAAAGAACATGATATCAACTGAGTACAAAGTACAAGTGCAATGTTGAAAACATTCCCCGTGATAACACGATTCTGCTAATTCCAACTTATAAGTGCAAGCATATACAACAAAGTTGTCACAATGGTTCAAGTTTATTAGGGGCAAAGAATATAAATTGTGCCATCAAGTTCATGAGGGATTTAATCACTAAGTTTTCACATAATAAAATAGTTTTTAATTGGAAGATAGCTGAAAACAAGAATATACTTGGAATGGTGTAACACACCATGCATAGGAGTTTATAGTAGACACTTTGGAAAAACTTGGTTTCTTGGGAGTTGGAGGCATGAGTAGAGCTTACTCATACAAGTGGATGCAGGGATTCGTAGCATGGAAAACAAAAATTTTCTATCGCATACAAACAAACAAGCCAAGATCTATCTACTAGATTGTAGCAACGAGTCGATGGAATAACTTACCTTGAAGATTCCAAACTGTTTAACGAGAGCGGATTCTCGTGGGTGATGTAGTCGTACTCTTCCCGATCTCAAGATCGCGTAGACGATCCTTCCCAAGGCTGCGTTCGGCAGCGCCTGCAGCCGGGTCACACGTTCGATTGACGTAAGACCTTCCTCTCCTTGTTCCAAAGAAAAGAGGTTGTAGCACTCTCCTCGCGATTCCAAAGACAAAGGCAAGTGGTACCTAAGTAGAGGGAGATCCCGTAGGGCTTCGCCTTAAGCCGGAGCGAGTATGGTGGAGTATGAGAGAGCTATTAGTGGTCTAGGGTTTAGACACACCAATTAGAAGGCTCTAATCCGAAGGCTAGGGCAATTAGAAGCTCTAAACCAAAGCGGCTCTAAACCGGAGTCTAGGGCTAGGATTTAGATTAGAGGATAGGAACTTGTGTGTCTAGAGGAGGAGGCACTGCCCCTCCTTTTATGGGTGGAGAGGGCCGGCGGCCAAGGGGAGGGAGGGGAGTCCCTTCCCAACTCGGCCTAGGGTGGCGCGCCGGCTTGGAGAGGAGGGAAGTCGGTTTCAACCTCCTCTTGCTTGTTTCCCTCACTTTCCTGTTTTAGCCGTTTGACTTCCAAACTGGCCATTTGACTTTTTAGTTTTAGGATTCAATTTAATCCTTTATTTGGAACAGCGAGAACACTTAGTACATGATGCAATCATTCCAATATGTAATGACACATTCATGTACCTCCCCGGAGTGCCGGACATTCCGGAACCTTCTAGAACATTCCCGATGAAAACACCGGAACCATTCCCGAACTCCGAAACAGGACTTTCCTTATATGAATCTTATTCTCCGGACCATTCCGGATCACCTAGTGATATCCCGGATCCCATCCGAGACTCCTAACAACATTCGGTCTCTTTCTCATAATACCATAACTACTCAAAACAACGTCGAATCATTAAGTGTGTCTCCCTACGGTTCGTGAATTATGCGGACATGATCGAGACACTTCTTCGAACAATAACCAATAGAGGAATCTGGAAATTCATATGGCTCCCACATATTTCTACGATTACTTTGCGATCGAATGAACCACTTACATACGATACCAATTTCCCTTTGTCTCACGATAGTTTACTTATCCGAGGTTATGATCGTCGGTATCTCTGCATACCTAGTTCAACCTCGCATCGATAAGTACTCTTTTCTTGTTCCGTGATATGTGATCCCTTGTGAGCTACCACATGCTTGCAAGCTAATTGGATGACATTCCACCGAGAGGGCCCAGAGTATCTATCTCACATATGGATGGACAAATCCCACTCTTGATCCATGTGTCTCAACCTATACTTTCGAACACTTAATGCCACCTTTATAGCCACCCGATTCGGTGGTGTTTGATGTCATCAAAGCATCCATCCGTAAAGGTTATATGCATGATCTCATGGTCAAGGAATTAGGTTACTATGTATCGAAAGCATATAGCAATTGAACTATTGAAATGACTTGATCTTTATGCTACGCTTATCTATAGGAGTATGTCCACCATATCATTCTCCTAACGATATGATCTTGTTGTTGATAACATCTCAATGTTCATGATAGGGAAACCACAATCATTTATCAACCAACAAGCTAGTGAAGTATAGAGGCTATACTAGGGACTTCAAATTAAGTTTACAAATCACACAAGTATCAATGTTTCCTTGTTAATACTATTATAGCATGAATGTAAACATTTATCATAAACACAAAGATATAATAATAACTACATTTATTATTGCCTCTAGGGCATATCTCCAACGACCGCCACTTGCACTAGAGTCATCTAATCTAGATTACATGGTAATATACCAACACCCATGGCGCTTTGGTGTTGGTCATGTTTTGCCCTCGGAGAGGTTTAGTCAACGGATCCGCCACATTCAGATCTGTGTACTTTGCAAATCTTTATATCCCCATCCCGGATATGTTCTCGAATAGCGTGAAAACGCAGCTTGATATGCTTGACTTCTTGTGTGACCTTGGTTCTTGCGATTGGCTATGGTGCCCATGTTATCACAATAGATAGACATTGGGTCCAGCGCACTAGGAACCACACCAGCTCTGTAATGAACTCTTTCATCCATATCGCTTCTTGTGAAGCCTCCGGCAGCCATGTATTCCGATTCGCTTGAAGATCTCGCCACAACGCTTTGCTTTGCACCTCCTCCTAATCGCTGCACCATTCAAAATAAATACGTATCCAGATTGTGATTTAGAATCATCCGGATCGGTTCCAACTAGCATCGGTGTAACCATTAACAACGAGTGCTTCATCACCTCCATAAGAAAGAACCATATCCTTAGTTCTTCTCAAGTACTTAAGGATGTTTTTGATCATTGTCCAATGATCCACTCGGATCACTTTGATATCTGCTAGTTAAACTAACAAAGATATGCAATGTCGGGTCTAGTACATAGCATGGCATACATTAGAGATCCTATGGCTGAGGCATAGGGAGTCTTACTCATCCTTTCTCTATCTTACGCCGATGTCGGACTTTGAGTTTTACTCAAGGTCGATTGAGCAACATGGGCAAGAACCCTTTCTTGCTTTCTTCCATTCCAAACCTCTTTAGAACTTTGTCCAAATATGTACTCTGTGACAATGATATTTGGCGTTTCGATCTATCTCTATAAATCTTTATGCCTAATATGTAAGCTGCTTCGCCAAGATCCTTCATTGAAAAACTATTATTCAAATATTCCTTGACACTATTAAGAAGGTCTACATCATTCCCAATCAACAATATGTCATCCACATATAGTATTAAGAATGCTACAGAGCTCCCACTCACTTTCTCGTAAATACAAGCTTCTCCATAAGTTTGTATAAAACCAAAACTTTTGATCACCTTATCAAAATGTTGATTCCAACTTCGGGATGCTTGCTTCAATCCATAGATGGACCGTTGAAGTTTGCATACCTTGTTAGCATCTTTAGGATCGACAAAACCTTTGGGTTGCATCATATACAACTCTTCATCAATATTTCCATTGAGGAATGTTGTTTTGACATCCATATGCCATATCTCATAATCATAATATGCAGCGATTGCTAACATAATCCTCACAGACTTTAGGTTCGCTACTGGTGAGAAAGTCTCATCGTAGTCAACTCCTTGAATTTGTCGAAACCCTTTTGCGACAAGTCGAGCTTTATAGACAGTAACATTACTATCAGCATATGTTTTCTTCTTGAAAATCCATTTGTTCTCGACAGCCTTTCGGCCATCCGGTAAGTCTACCAAAGTCCATACTTGGTTTTCGTACATGGATCCAATCTCGGATTTCATGGCTTCTTGCCATTTATTGGAATCTGGGCTCATCATCGCTTCCTCATATGTCTCGGGGTCATCGGTGTTGTCCACCAACATGCACTCATAACGGGATCATACCAATCTGGAGTGGTACGAGTTCTCGTTGACCTCCGAGGCTCTGTAGCAACTTCAACCAAGTTTCATGATCATCATCATTAGCTTCCTCTCTAATTGGTGCAGCACCACAGAACTTCTTCCGTGTTGCGCTACTCGCAATTTCGAGAGAAGGTTCGACAACCTCGCCGAGTTCTACTTTCCTTCCAGTCACTTCTTTCGAGAGAAATTCCTTCTCTAGAAAGGATTCATTCTTGCAACGAAGATTTTGCCTTGGATCTATGATAGAAGGTATACCCAATAGTTTCCTTTGGATATCCTATGAAGACGCATTTTTCCGCTTTGGGTTCAAGCTTGTCCGTCAGAACTTCTTTACATAGGCTTCGCATCCCCAAACTTTAAGGAACGACAATCTAGGTTTCTTCCCAAACCATAATTCATATGGTGTCGTTTAACGGATTTAGGCGGTGCCCTATTTAAAGTGAATGCGGCTGTTTCTAATGCATAACCCCAAAATGATAGCGGTAATCTGTAAGTGACATCATAGAACGAACCATATCTAAGAGAGTTCGACACGATGTTCGGACACACCATTACTGTTGTGGTGTTCCCGGTGTCAATCAGTGAAAGTATTCCGCATTTCTTCAAATGCTCGCCAAACTCAGAACTTAGATATTCACCTCCACGATCGTAACGTAGAAATTTAATCTTCTTGTTACGTTGATTCTCTACCTCACTTTGAAACTCCTTAAACTTCTCGAAAGTTTCGGATTTATGTTTCATGAAATAGATATACCCATATCTACTCAAGTCATCCGTGAAGGTAAGAACATAACGATAACCACAGCGATGCTACACTCATTGGACCACACACATCGGTATGTATGATTTCCAATAAGTTCGTAGCTCGCTCCATTATACCGTAAAATGGAGTCTTAGTCGTTTTTCCCATCGACATGCTCAGATCTTTCAAGTGATTCAAGAAGTCCATCGGAATGGAGTTTCTTCATACGCTTCACTCCAATGTGACCAAGACGATAGTGCAACATATAGGTCGAATTATCGCTTGATTTCAAACGTTTAGCCTCAATGTTGTTGATATGTGTATTTCCACTATCGAGATTCAATAAGAATAGACCATCTATCAAAGGTGCATGTGCATAAAACATATTACTCATATAAATCGAACAACCATTATTCTATGACTTAAACAAGTAACCGTCTCGCAATAAACAAGATCCCGATATAATGTTCATGCTCAACACAGGCACTAAATAACAATTATTTAAGTATAAAACTAATCCCGATGGTAGATGAAGGGGTAGCGTGCCGACCGCGATCACATCAACCTTTGATCCGCTTCCCACGCCGCATCGTCACCTCGTTCTTCGCTAGCTTCCGTTTATTCTGCAAAGACTGTTTCGAGTTACAAATATGAGCAACCGAACCAAGATCAAATACCTGTGCACTACTACGAGTACTAGTGAGATACACATCAATAACATGTATATCGATATACCTTTCTTCTTGATGTTGCCGTTCTTGAGATCCGCCAAGTACTTTGGGAAATTCCGCCCAAAGTGACCTTCTCCCTTGCAAAGAAAGCACTCAAGATCGTGCTTGGGTCCAACCTTGGTCTTCTTCACGGCGGCGTGGTAACTTTCTTACCACCCTTCTTCTTGAAGTGTCCCTTCGCTTAGACTTGCCTTTCTTGAATTTGGTGGTCTTATTGACCAACAACACTTGGTGCTCTTTCTTGATCTCCACTTCGCAGACTTTAACATAGCAAACAGTTCTGGAAACTCCTTGTTCATGTTCTGCATGTTGTAGTTCATCACAAAGTTCTTGTAACTTGGTGGTAGTGATTGGAGGACACGGTAAATCCCCAAAGCATTACGAATCACTATACCCAAGCTTTGAAGTTTGTTTGCGTGCGACATCTTAAGCACATGCTCACCGTGAGCTGTCCTCCTCTTCCATCTTGCAGTTAAAGAACTTTTCAGAAGCCTCATAGCTTTCAATTGCCGCATGAGTCTCAAAAATCAATTTGAGATCCTCGACAATATCATATGGGTCTGACTCTTCAAACCTTTTCTGAAGCTCCGATTCCAAACCATACAAGATAGCACACTGAACTATGGAGTACTGATTCTTCCGAGCGAGGTAAACATTCTTTACTTCATCTGGAGCATCAGTGCAGTGGGTCACCAATGGTGCATCCAAAGACATAGGTCAAATTACCAGCTGTGAGGACAATCCTCAAATTGCGGAACCAATCCGCAAAGTTGCTTCCATTGTTTTTCAACTTTTCTTTCTCTAGGAACGCATTAAAATTGATGGTAGGGGCTGCCATTGATCTACAACATATTTGCAATAGTTTAGACTAAGTTTATGACAAATTGAGTTCAAATTAATGATGAAATTAAACTAGGTGAACTCCCACTCAAAACAACATCCTCACATTGTTTTAGTGATCACACGAACCAAATCCACTACATCAATACCGATCATCACGAGAGTTGATATAGTTTCAATGGCGAACAATCGTCATGTTCATCATATCTACTATATGATTCATGCTTTACCTTTCGGTGATCCGTGTTCCGAGACCATGTCTGTACATGCTAGGCTCGTCAAGATCAAACCTTAGTTTCTGCATGAGCAAATCTGGCTTGCTCACGTTGTATACACTTGCAGAATCTAACACACCCGATCATCACGTGGTGCTTCGAAACAACAAGCTTTAGCAACGGTGCTAACTAAGGGTGAACACTTTATGACTTGAAATTCATGTGCATGAAGGATCATCTTATAATGCTACCGTCGTCTACTAAGCAATACAAGATGCATAAAGGATTAACATCACATGCAATTCAATAATATGTGATATGATATGGCCTTTCTTCTATGTGCTTCTGATCTCCATCTTGAAGCACGAACATGATCTCCATCATCACCGGCATTGCATCAAGGTCAATGACGCTTCTCCATGGTTGTCGTCCACCGGCTTCAACTATTACAAATACTTTGAATAGACACGCGGGTCTTAACAGAAATTAAAGACAACCATATGGCTCCTGCCGGTTGCCAACTTACAATAAGGAACATTGCATACATCAAATATAATCACAATAATGGCCATATCACATCACTGCACACCCCTGCAAAACAAAGTTAGACGCCTCTACTTTCTTTGCATGTTTTACGTGGTTTGGGGCTTTCAATAAGTGTCGTTCTAACTTACGAACAAGAACCACAACATTGATACTAGCATTGTTGATCACCCATTGTAAATTGGATCTTAACTATGCTAGGAGAAACAGGCACCCGCAAAGCCACTTATGCAATACAAGTTGCATGTCAAGCGTGGAGCAAGTCTCATGAACGATGTCATGTAAGGTTAGCCCGGGCCGCTTCATCCCAACATACCGCAAGATGCAAAGTACACAAAAAGCAATCGACAATAAAAGCATCAACACCCATAATGACCATTGTGTTCTACTCGTGCAACAGATCTACATATAGACACGGCTCTGATACCACTGCAGGGATTCGTAGCATGGAAAACAAAAAAATTCTATCGCATACAAACAAACAAGCCAAGATATATCTACTAGATTGTAGCAACGAGTCGATGGAATAACTTACCCTCGAAGATTCCAAAGTGTTTATCGAGAGCGGATTCTCGTGGGTGATGTAGTCGTACTCTTCCCGATCTCAAGATCGCGTAGACGATCCTTCCCAAGATGCGTTAAAGAAGGCCCCGCATGATCGGTCACATGTTCAGATTGACGAAGACCTTCCTCTCCCTTGTTCCAAAGGTAGCGGAGGTTTTAGCACTCCTCGCGATTCCGGCAAAGACAACGGCGTGGTACCGGAAGTAGAGGGGAGATCCCGCAGGGCTTCGCCTTAAGCCGGAGCGAGTATGGTGGAGTATGAGAGAGCTATTAGTGGTCTAGGGTTTAGACACACCAATTAGAAGGCTCTAATCCGAAGGATAGGGCAATTAGAAGCTCTAAACCAAAGCGGCTCTAAACCGGAGTCTAGGGCTAGGATTTAGATTAGAGGATAGGAACTTGTGTGTCTAGAGGAGGAGGCCCTGCCCCTCCTTTTATGGGTGGAGAGGCGGCTTGGAGAGGAGGGACTCCTCTCCAAGTCGGTTTCAACCTCCTCTTGCTTGTTTCCCTCACTTTCCTGTTTTAGCCGTTTGACTTCCAAACTGGCCATTTGACTTTTCAGTTTTAGGATTCAATTTAATCCTTTATTTGGAACAGCGAGAACACTTAGTACATGATGCAATCATTCCAATATGTAATGACACATTCATGTACCCCTTCCCCGAGTGCTGGGACATTAGGAACCTTCTAGAACATTCCCGATGAAAACACCTAACCATTCCCGAACTCCAAACGGGACTTTCCTTATATGAATCTTATTCTCCGGACCATTAGGATCACCTCGTGATATCCCGGATCCCATCCGAGACTCGAACAACATTCGGTCTCTTTCTCATAATACCATAACTACTCAAAACAACGTCGAATCCTTAAGTGTGTCTCCTACTCGTGAATTATGCGGACATGATCGAGACACTTCTCGAACAATAACCAATAGAGGAACTGAAATTCATATGGCTCCCACATATTTCTATGATTACTTTGCGATCGAATGAACCACTTACATACGATACCAATTTCCCTTTGTCTCACGATAGTTTACTTATCCGAGGTTATGATCGTCGGTATCTCTGCATACCTAGTTCAACCTCGTTACCGATAAGTACTCTTTTCTCGTTCCCGTGATATGTGATCCCTTGTGAGCCAGTCACATGCTTGCAAGCTAATTGGATGACATTCCACCGAGAGGGCCCAGAGTATATCTATCCGTCATATGGATGGACAAATCCCACTCTTGATCCATGTGTCTCAACCTATACTTTCCGAACACTCAATGCCACCTTTATAGCCACCCAGTTACGGTGTGGTGTTTGATGTCATCAAAGCATCCATCCGGTAAAGGTGATATGCATGATCTCATGGTCGAAGGAATTAGGTTACTATGTATCAGAAAGCATATAGCAATTGAACTATTGAAATGACTTGATCTTTATGCTACGCTTATCTATAGGAGTATGTCCACCATATCATTCTCCTAACGATATGATCTTGTTGTTGATAACATATCAATGTTCATGATAGGGAAACCACAATCATTAATCAACCAACAAGCTAGTGAAGTATAGAGGCTATACTAGGGACTTCAAATTAAGTTTACAAATCACACAAGTATCAATGTTTCCTTGTTAATACTATTATAGCATGAATGTAAACATTTATCATAAACACAAAGATATAATAATACCTACATTTATTATTGCCTCTAGGGCATATCTCCAACAGTGGAGGCTAGCAAAAGACTGGGAGCAACCAACTAAGAGAGCAATAATGGCCAAAATCATGCAGTGCAACAAAGCATACTAATCAAAGCAAAGAGTGGTACTACAAGTCAAGGACTAAATGATCATAGAGGCTAATGGTGACTTGTGAGAGTCATAAAATGGTGTGAGCATGTGCCAAGTCAACCCAAGCAAAGCATCAAAGGAGAATACCATAATACTATGTTTTTGCGTGCTAAAACAACGCACAATTTCTTTAAGGCACACTAATCAATCCCAATTGTCTGGAACAAGACATGCTACAACAATAATAACTAAGTATAAGGTCAAAACAACACCTAGAATGTCATGCTAAAGTCTAAGTCACAGTCAATGCAAGCTCCTCTTGCACTTCAAGCAAGAACTTACTAATCCTTTCCAACACCAAGCAAACTTATTTGCAAAAAAACAGCAAGAGCGGGGGTCCAAACTACTTTATTCAAACTAAACAAACTAAGCAAAGCAAACGAAAACTAAGACTCTCCAAAAACAACACAATTTTGCATGAAACAATAAAAACAAAGTGTCTAGACACACCTGAGCTTTTTATTGATGAAGAAGGGGATGCCTTGGGCATTCCCAAGCTTTGACGCTTGTACCTCTTGGATATTTCTTGGGGTGACACCATGGTGGCATCCCCAAGCTTGAGCTTTTGTCCATTCTTCATCTCATTGCATCATTCTTTCACTACACCTGAAATATTTCCTTCATACAAAACTTCACACAATCTTCATTAGCAACATTAGTGTATTCAAAAGATATTAGACCTCTGGAAAAGCTTTGGAACAACAAGGCTTTTCACTAAAAACACAATCTACTGTAGTAACTCCTTCAAAAAGCTCAATTCACCTAAAGATAACTCAAAAATGAATCAATAAGAAGCAAATGCAAATAATGGCAGAAATCTGTCAAAACAGACCAGTAGGTAGAAACCAATTTTTTTCGAACATCTTCTGTTGCTCAAATCAAAAAGTTTTGAACTAACTAAAGTTAGCTAACATACTGGGGGATTTATTTATAAATTTTTAGCTCAATACGAGTTACAGAGCCTCCTCGCGAATTTTTTTGGTGAAGGACAGAAATCTATTTCGGGACAACAACTCCCCAAATCTTACTTCCCTCTTATTAGAGGTCATTCTTGGCACAAAACGCAAACAAAAAGGATAAGGAGAGGTCATTACTAAAGTAATAACTTTCAAGACTCAAGGAAAATCTTGGGTTATCTCCTAACAAGTACTTTTCTTTAACGCCTTTATGTTAGGCACAAGAAGCAAGAAGAATCAAGTATTTTCAAATGAAGAAGCATTAACATCAAATCTTGTTTTCAAAGGAGGAGCAAAAAGCAACTTCTCTCTCCTCATAGGGAAGTGTTTAATACCTTTCTTGAATGGAAAATGATATTTAAGGGTGCCTTCTTTCATATCAATGATGGCACCAACTGTTCTAAGAAAAGGTCTTCCCAAAGTAATAGGACAAGAAGCATTGTATTCAACATCAAAAACATAGAAATCAACGGGGACATAAGCATTGTTAACCATGATGAGAACATCATTAATACTCCCCATGAGTTTCTTCTTAGCATTATCATTGAGTGGTACATCCAAATAACAATCTTCCAAAGGTGGCAAATCAAGCATTTCATAAATCTTCCTAGGCATAATAGAGACACTAGAACCAAGATCACATGAAGCTTTGAGATCAAAGTCATTCACTTGCATATTAATAATGGGTTCCCAACTATCTTCTACTTTCCTAGGAATAGAAGCTTTGTGTTTTAGCTTCTCTTCCTTAATTTTCACAAGAGCATCTATAATATGTTTAGTGAAAGCAACATGCATATCACTAGCATCATGACTTCTAGAAAGCTTTTGCAAGAACATAATCACTTCAGAAATATTGCAACCATCAATATTAAAGTCAAACTTGGCATCACTAGTAGTAGGCTCAATGGTCTTAGGCATAGTAGGAGTAGGAATAGGGGCTACTTGTGGTTTAGTGGTGATAGTGCACACACTATTGTTTCTATCAATTTCAGCTTCCCTTTCCCACTTAGCATGAAGTTGAGCTAGCAGCCTAACATTTTCATCAATAGTAACTTGTATGTCATAAGCAGTATCAAAGGTGTTTTCCATAGTTTCAGGTTTAGCAGCCATTTTATTAATCAAGGAAGACTGAGCTTCAGACAAAGAGGATATATTTTTCTCAACAGTTAAAAGCTTTTCCTCTATAGTGTTATTGAAAGTGGTTTGCTTGCTAATGAAGTCTTTGAGCATGACTTCAAGTTCATAGGGGGCACTTCTAGCATTATTGTAAGAGCTTCCATAGGAATTGCCATTATTAGGAGGATAAGGCCTATAATTGTTGTTGCTACCAAAATTGTTCCTATAGGCATTGTTGTTGAAATTGTTGTTTCTAATGAAGTTCACATCAACTTGATCTTCTTGAGCAACCAAAGAGGCTAAGGGAACACTATTAGGATCTAGAGGAGCTTTCCCATTAACAAGCATAGCCATAATAACATCAATCTTTTCACTCAAAGAGGAAGTTTCCTCAACAGAATTTAGCTTCTTACCATGTGGAGCTCTCTCAACATGCCATTTAGAGTAGTTAACCATCATATTATCAAGGAGCCTTGCTGCAGCACCCAAAGTGAGGCCCATAAAGGTACCTCCAGCAGATGAATCCAACAGATTTCTTGAGGAGAAGTTCAAACCTGCATAAAAAGTCTAGATAGTCATCCAAGCAGTGAGTCCATGAGTAGGGCAATTTTTAATCAAAGTCTTCATTCTTTCCCAAGACGGAGCAACATGTTCACTATCAAGTTGTTTAAATTTCATAATATCACTTCCCATAGATATAATCTTAGCAAGAGGATAGTACTTTCCAATAAAATCATCTTTGCACTTAGTCCAAGAATCAATACTATTTTTAGGCAAAGAAAGCAACCATTCTTTAGCTTTTCCCCTCAAGGAGAAAGGAAAAAGCTTGAGCTTAATAATATCTCCATCTACATCCTTATACTTTTGCATCTCAAAAAGTTCAAAAAAGCTATTGAGATGGGCAGCAGGATCATCAGAACCATCACCAGAAAATTGCTCTCTCATCACAAGATTCAACAAAGCAGGCTTAATTTCATAAAAGGTAGCATCAGGAGCAGGTGTAACAATAGGAGTGCTTAGGAACTAATTGTTGTTGGTGCTAGTGAAGTCACACAACTTGGTGTTCTCAACAGAGTTCATTTTGGCAAAGGTGGGCAAGCCAAAAATAGCAGCAGCAGCTAGAGCAGGAACTATTTTTTTGTGTTTTTTAATAAAGAAAGCAAACCAAACTAGACTAATTTTTTTGGTTTTTTTTGGAAAGAGGCAAACAAAACCAAACAAAAGAAACAAATCAAACTAAAAACAAAGTAAAGAGAAAGGAAGTGAAGGACTCCCCTAGTGAAGACGTCCTTAGCCTCCCTGGCAATGGCGCCAGAAAGAGCTTGATGGCGCCCAGCACTTCTCGTGGGACGCTTCGTTGGAAACCCCAAGAGGAAGGTGTGATGAGCATAACAGCAAGTTTTCCCTCAGTAAGAAACCGAGGTTATCGAACTAGTAGGAGGAAGGAAACGTCACACAGGTGTTGCAAGCAACGCGAAGACCTGCACAACACAAACTCAAGACTTTGCCCCAACGAATCAGTGAGATTGTCAAGCTCACCGGTTTGCTGTAACAAAGGATTAAACGTATGGTGTGGAAGGTAATGGTTTGCAGCAAGTAAACAAGTAACAGTGGAAGATGTATCAATGGTAAAGATTGGACCAGGGTCCATAGTTCACTAGAGGTGCTCTCCTTAGATAAACAACATGGCATGAAGGGTAAACAAATTACAGCAGGGCAATTGACAGGAACTGAGCAAGGCATAACAATGCAATTACTAGTCAGAAAGATCCTATGAGATTCGATTGGGCAATACAACAAGATACAAAGACCACCATCAAACTGCATCTATGACTAGAAGTCCACCTTCAAGTTATCATCCGAACCCCCTCCAGTATTAAGTTGCAAGCAACAGACAACTGCTTTAAGCAAAGTGTATAAGGTAAACAGTCCACATGTTCCATGAACAAGAGACCGTTGTTTTCTCCCTAGTGTCAACAGCACATCTACAACTGAAGAGATTTCTGTTACTTCCCTTGGAAACTAGAGGCATGAACCCACTATCGAGCATAAATACCCCCTCTTGGAGTCACTAGCAACTACTTGGCCAAGATAGCTACTAACAATGGAGAGCATGCAAAATCACAAACAACACAGACATGATAGAATCATAAAGACAAAACCATTAATCAAACCAACATAATAATCTCAATATCCATCGGATCCCCGCAAACACAACATGCATGATTACAAATAGATTAGATCTTGATCATGAACGGAGCTCACAAGATCTATACATGAAAGCACAAAGGAGGAGATACAACCATCTAGCTACTACATGGACCCATAGTCCAAGGTGGAACTACTCACGCATCATACTGGAGAGAAGGCCTCCGGGATGATCTCCCCTCCGGCAGGGTGCCGGGAAGAACTTCAGATCCCCCCATCTAGGGACGATGGTGGCGGCGGTTACAGACGGTTTTGTGGAATATTTGATCGGGTACCCAGGGTTTCTGCATCGGGGGCTTTTTATAGGAGAAGGGGGAGGCCGAGGAGGCGTCCAGGGGTGGCAAACCCTAGCCAGGCACGGGGCTGGGCCCACCCGCGCTGGGGTGGGTCTGGCCCCTCCGGCTCCCCTCTGGACTTCCGATTCTCCACGGAAAGTAATTGACTTTGACGTTTGTCCCGTCCAATTCCGAGAATATTTCTTTACTAACTTTTAAAACCAAAATAGCGAGAAAAAGCAACTGCATTGCAACTTGTTAATAGGTTAGTACCAAAAACATGTAAAAAGCACCTCAAAGTGTAGACAAGTAAAGCAAAGTAGATACTAAACAAGCATGGAGCATCAAAAATTATAGATATGTTTCCAACATATCACTCATCATGTTATGTTGCTTATACCTTAGTGTGTGCATTTGTAGTCAAATGCAAATTATCTATATGCACACACTCAGGGGAGCTTATCTCACCTATGGGATGATGTGTTAGTAGGACTATATTGCAAATCCTAGTATTTTCATATAACACCAAAAAGGGGGGAGATTGAAAGAGCATTTCATGATCTCTAGTGTTTTGTGTATTAGATAACAATACCAAGAATTATATAATGTGTGTTGAAGTGCTCCAGGTAATAGCATATTCAAAAGGATCAAAAACATGTTCTTGGGGGCGGATTGTCCGCCCCTAGCAAGGGCCGGATAATCCGACCCAGCCCAAGTCCAAGGAGCAGGCTCGGCGTGTAACACTGTATGGGGGGCGGGTTTTCCCCCGGCTTATACGGCTAATCCGCCCCTCGGGGGGTCCGGATAATCCGCCCCCAGGATGTCTTCAAAGAAGGCCAAGGTGCGCCGTTTTGTATCGGGGCGGAGAATCTCTTGGATTGTCCGGTCAGGGTTGAAGTTTTTGCCCAGGCCAGATAATCCGCCCCTGCCCCCTCGAGGATTTTCGACAAGGAGAACATGGAGCGGCGTATTGGATGGGGGGAGGAAAATCCCCCGGATTGTCCGGCCCTGGGCCGGACTTTTTCCCCAGGGCGGATAATCCGCCCCTAGTGGGGGGCGTATAATCCGCCCCCAAACTTCTCCAACAGTCAGTTTTGGCAGGGGTATTTATTCTCCATCACCCCCTCCTACCAGAACTCTTGATTCATTTCGAAAAAGGCCAGACTTGTTCTTCAATCTCCAACAAGATATCTCCACCTTCATCCACCGAAAGTCTCCGATCTTTGGGGAATCAAAGGAGGAGGCCTCGATCTTCACCAACAGCAATCAAGCGCTTCACTTCCCCTTCATTCACTTGGAGGATTCTCGATCTAGTATTTCTTGCAAATATCTAGATCCTTATTTTGGTTATTTGATAATCCTTGTTCTTTTGGTAGCTAGTTGTCATCACGGGAGCCTCCAATTCAGTTGTGGATGTGTGCCCCGCTCGTGTTGTAAAGGCACCGGTTTCCGCCTCGAAGGATACCAATAGTGGAAAGGTGGATTAGGCCTTTGGTGGCGAGATCCATCGGAGAATAGGGTGAGGCCTATTGTGGCATGGTGGTCTTAAAACCGCCCATCCCTCCAACGCAGACGTACTTCCCTTAACAAGAAAGGAACTGCGATCAAACAAATCCCCGTGTCTCCGCGTGCTCCACTATGATTTTCTCGCTCCTCTTTACAGGCTTAGTAGTTAGGTTTGCATATAGGGAAATTCTCGTAATTGCATATCTAGAGAATTTACTTTGTGTCAAGCCTAAAATTGAAAAAGAACTAAAATTTAAAGTAGCACCTATTCACCCTCCCTCTAGGTGCACATACGATCCATTTTAGTGTGCAATCATGTAACAATAAGAAATGGATAGTTGGCTGTACTTAGTAGGTTATGGTGACTCAAACCCTACGTAGCCAGAGATATAGATAATATAGTTCGGTATATGCGTGGATGGGTTTGAAAGCTCTTCTAGAATTGTCTCGTATTTGTCTTTCTCCTATCATAACACAATATGAGTGTGATGGTACGATTTAGGTTGACCAGGTCGTATGAGTAAAGTGTACAAACCCCTGCAGAGTGTGTCTAAACTAAATACCTAGTTGTATCCCCGGTTATGGATAAATTGAGCGACCTGATACTGATGCTATAACATATTTCTCACTTATCTCATTTTTATCAATTACTCAAAACTTGTTGGATGAACTTAATTGGGTAAGAGCACCTGAGAGTGAATCAGAGTGTCCTATTTATCATATTGGAAAACTATTTTGTTACAAATATTAGGATAAAACTATATTGATTTATGCAAATGGGTTTAAACCCCACCTAGATAAATAAGCATGTAGTTGTTAGGTCTGTTATTAACCACTTTAGCCTACTTGCTATATATTCAATGTATTGACCATTCGTGCCATAGGTCGCGAGACTCCACTTAACAATTGTTCGCCTGTGACACATTTGAAAGATGGAGATCTACCTTGTATTCACTTTCCGCTATGTACTTGATTAAATAATGTAAATTCTGGATTCTATTCTTGTATTTATAATGCACAGTTATATTTGATATCATTTTATACTATGTGTGCTAGTGAACTGATCCAGGGATTAACACTATACATAGGAACTCAGCCTTATCAGGCGAGGGTGTTACAGCCGAAATGCTGCACGATGATGAAGCAAGGGGTGACTTGCGAGGAGCTTCGTGACCTTAAGGTCAGCTACAAGCATGAATACATCAACCACGTTTCCCTTAAAATGTTAACCGCTTTCGGACTACAAAGGTATGTATCTAAAACCTCGGTCATTACTGCATTACTCCTAGATAGATATTGGGCAGTTAGGGCGTTCCAACGTAAGATTTTTTTGTTTCTTTGCACCGGAACCCCAACATGTATACACATACAAATCGTCGGTGTGGCATGTCACACAAGTACACATTCACACAATGGACAAACACATGGCCTGTGGTGGTCTCATACCTCGTCGTACTCTTAGCGCTCGCTGGTCATTTGGGTGAACGCATTGTCGTCATCGCTAGCATTTCTGGCGTCGAGGCTGAATAGGTTATAGGGAAGGACGGTGTCGTCAGTCACATGGTCGGGTGTGACTAGAGCCCGACGCAAGGCAGGCGTGCCGATGACCTAGAGTAGGAGCGGTTGAGGTCGAGGCTGAAATTGGGGCGACGTTGAGACGTCGCGACGGGCGAGTACACGAAGTTCGAATCGGCTGTCATATCGTTGTTGCCCATCTCGGGAGAAAATTGGACCCACAAGAGCAACGTCGAGTCATACCTCTCTTCGTAGTACGCCGAGTATGCCAGCGAGTTCGTGCTCCCTTGCATGCTTCCAGGGGCGTCGTGGTACATGCGACCTCCTTCGAAGTTGCCAAGGTCGAGGCCGAGAAACACCTACGATGCGCCTTTCTCCGTAGCCACCACCAAGGACATGTGTCGGCGCCTCTTGCGGTCCAACATCGCATACTTGACCCTAGCGGCCTCCTCCTCCCACTCTTTCTCAGACATGGTGGATGACTGCTCTTCACGGATTCGCTGTCCCTGTCAGCTTCTTTTTCGGAGGCATACTGCTGGTGAGGGAGAAAAGGATCGACAAGCTCTAGGAAACAAGCATGAACAGGAGCACCGACCAAGAAATTAAAGCAGCGGTGACGGAGAGGGAGTGGCAATATGGAGAGAAAATGGGAGACGTAGAATTATAAATGGAGGGAAGATACAGGGTTTTCTCCTATGTATCTACCAGGGGATCCCACGACCAAAATCAGACGTGAAGTGCCAATGCTCCCAACACGGCCCGTGCACGAACAAGCCGACTATTCTTTTGGTTTCCAAAAATCGTCGGCGTGTATTGACGCCCAATTGATATTTAGGAAGTGCTATATGTGGCCGTCGGTGGATATGCTCTTAGTACGTTTGCTCTCCCACTAGCGAATGGGTCTCTCGTAGCTCATCACGAGAGACCATCCACGGGACTCGCGAAGTCTTGATGAACTCGCACGGTCGCATCGCACACAGATTTGGATCCATGCCGAAGTTGGGTTCAACTGTTCCAACACCCCTCTTTTTTTGGGCGAAGGGTTCCAAGTTTCAAGCCCTTTGAGACCAAACACGGCCGGTAGGGCTTTGGTGGCAAAGACGCAAAAAAGCACGACCAGTCTTGGCAGTGAAGGAGTGGTGTCGTGCCTAAGGCCGGCCCGTCACGGCCCGTCAAGCATGCTAGCGGTGGAAATCAAGCACCATAGCTCTAAAAAGGAGATGCGCGGGGGGGGGGGGTTCGAACCCGTGACCTACTGCTTCCACCATCTCCGCTCGACCGCCATACAAAGCATTCGTAGGTATTCTTCATTTATTATAGGATAATATGACGGGCCATAGGAAAACATCTACATAGCCCGCGTGCTTTACGTGCCGCGGGTCGGCCCGTCAAGGCTTCGTGCCGTGCCCGGGCCACAGGGTGAGGCACGAGTGCCGGCACAGCCCGGCCCGCAAGCTTGACGGGCCGGGCCAGGCACGTGAAAGCTGTGCCGGGCCGGCCTGCCTGTTGGCCAGGTCTGTTTAAGACCCCACGTTCGCTTTACAAGCGCGGCTACTCCTCCTGCTCGGTCACTGCTGCCTGCCTGCCTTCCTGGTGCGAAAGGAGGCGCCTCCCTCTCCCTGTGAGATTGCAAGCACAAACCCTCCCCCCTTCTCCTCGTCGCCGTCGCCCGTTGGCATTCGCCGGAGTCCCGCGTCCTGGAATTCCGCCCCACCCCGGCCGCCGCCCCCGCCGTCGATTAGGTATGCGCCGCCTCCTCTCCCTGCCGTTGCGTCCACAAAACCCTAATTTTCCCAAGAACGCCAACGAACCCTAATCATCGCGGGCCAGCGAGTGGTTCCTGTGCGGGCCTGCGATGGGGTTAGTGGCGGCGTGGCGATGGTACGCGCGTATGATATTGCGGTTGAACTTGGGCCGGTGAGCTCTTCGTTTAATCGAACCCTGCTGTAGGACGCGGCGAGCTTGGGCTGGGAGGGGGGTAAAACTGAAGCGTGTTTTGTGGTCATGAACTTGGGCAAAGATGCGCGTCTGTGCAGATGTAGAGCCTCTCTCTTATGCAGACAAAAAGGGTTCCTACCTAGGAGGGGTATGGATGCCTTTATTCGCTTCAAGATTATAAGCATTTCCTCTTTCGTTTTCACTTTGAGATTTTGTTTCTCTGCGGATTGTGGATGGAAAGGAGTAGACACAGGGCCTAGTTCATAATTTGAACAACTGTCTCTTTTCCCTGATGCACTAATTTTGAACATGTCATTTTCTTGTTGGAAACCATGTATGTCATGTTTCTTTTTCAGTCCCTTTTTCCTAAATTATCAATACAACATGCACGCTACTTTGTGGATCTTGAATGCTCATGGTTGTATCCAATGTGAAGAGGGATGGCACGTATGTGCTTCGTCTTTTGGGTGATAAATAGCAATTGATTTCTAATCCTTAAGTTTTACTAATACTTAGATCGCTGTTATACTATCTATGCATTTCATCTTGGGTGCTAGTAGCATTTCATGCCAGAACTAATGCTAAAGCATTATTTTTCACCTGAGAGGATTTCGTCTTTAGTCTTGACTAGGCAGGTGCTTATTGTTTTTTGTTTTTTTGTTGCTTTTTATGTACTACAAGGCGCCTTCTGTCATTTTGTTCTCGAATATACTTATCATATTTCTTAACCATAGTTCCTTGGATAATTCATGCAGGTTGACCAGTTAGTTTATTTGCTCTACTGCTCTTTAAGTAGTACCTTGAGGTTGGTCGCTGAGTATACGCTCAACTGAAGACTGGTATCGCAGTAAGGTGCTACAGCCTCCATATTGTTAACGGGAAAAAGTCATGTTGCTGGAACTTTTTACGTGAAAGTGATCAGGAGTTTGGACATCTATTTCCTACTCTTGTTATCATGGAATGCAACAAAGATGAAGCTCTTAGAGCAAAAGCTCTGGCTGAAAGAAAAATGCTGGAGAAGGATTTTGTTGCTGCAAGAAAAATGATTAACAAGGCACAGCAACTTTCCTCGGAGGTTGACAATATCTCACAGATGTTAACTGTCTGTGATGTTCACTGCGCTGCTGGAACGAAGGTTAATGGAGAGACTGACTGGTATGGAATACTTCAGGTACCACTTTTCACAAACGATGACACACTGATAAAGAAACAGTACCGCAAGCTTGCCCTTTTGCTACATCCAGACAAGAACAAGTTTGCAGGTGCAGAGGCTGCATTCAAGTTAGTGGGAGAAGCAAACATGACGCTTACAGACAGCTTAAAACGCTCTGTTTATGACATGAAAAGGAGAAGCTCAGTCAGAGTTGGTGCAGCAAGGCCATCCCCTTATCAGAAGGCAAGGAGAGCTGCTCCGGTTAGACCTGTGAATCTTCATCAGCCCCCAAATCCTGTGAATCTTCACCAGCCCCCAAATCCGGCTGGGCCGGGAACTTTTTGGACCATCTGTTCAAATTGTGGCATGAGATATCAGTACTACACTACGTTGTTGAAGAAAGCTATCCGCTGTCAGAAATGCATGAAGCCTTTTATTGCGCATGATTTAAATAATCAAGCTGTTCCTCCTGGGGCAAATCAACAGCCTGCTGGAGTGAACAGAAATGCAGGAGCACCACCGAATTTCCCAGGTCCACAGATAAATGTCCCAGGTCAGCAAGCTCAGAATTATTCCACTCAAGGGGTTCATGCTAATTATGGATCTCGTAATGCAACTGTAAATACTAATAGGGGGAACGATGGTAATAGAGCTAGTGCCGCAGCTGAGCCAAAAGAGAATACAAAATTTTCTCGTACTTCGAAAGGTTCGTCAACTTCAGGATTGAAAAGGGGCAGAAGATCTGTGGTTGAATCGAGTGATTCAGAGAGCACCAGTGATAGTGAAGAAGAGATCACTGTAAATGGCGCTGCTGCAAATAGTGCGAAGCCTAGTGAACATAGCCGCAGGTCAGTCAGGCAGAAGCAAGAAGTTAAATATAAAGAAGAGAGTGATGATGAAGATGTTGATGATGACGGCAATGACAACGATGATGTTGATTCTTCCAATTTCAAAAGGTTAAGGAAAGGTGGTATGTTTCATAGTGATGAGCAAAGCAATGAAACCAAGTTGAATAAAGGCACTGGACATAATGGTTCAGCAAATGGTCCTAATCATTCTGTCAGCAGCAATGGTCTAGACCCAAACCTTGATGCTTCAGATGAGGAGAAATTTAGCTGTGTAGATCCTGAATTTTTTAACTTTGACCAACTTCGAGATGTAAGTCAGTTTAGAGAAAACCAGATCTGGGCTGTCTATGATAGTCAAGGCTGTATGCCAAGATTTTATGCTCGAATTACAAAGGTAAAAATGGCCCCTAAGTTTGTTGTACACTTCGTTTGGCTGGAATTTGATCCCACAAATAAAGCAGAGGAGACATGGTCTAGTGGGGAACTGCCTGTTGCTTGTGGACATTTCAAGTATGGAGATTCAGGAACAGCTAAAGAAGCTGATATGTTCTCCCATAGTATGTACTGTGTGACAAGCACGACAAGAAACACGTTTGAAATATATCCTAGGAAAGGTGAAGTTTGGGCCCTTTTCAAGGGATGGGACGTTGGTTGGAGTTCTGATGCTGATAACCACACAGACTTTGAGTATGAAGTTGTTCAAGTTGTCTCTGATTTGACAGCAGGCACTGGCATTATTGCCATGCCACTTGTCAAAATAAAAGGCTTTGTTAGCTTATTTATGCAGTCTAAAGAGGCAACTCCGTACGTGATACCTCAGGATAACACACTGAGGTTTTCACATCTTGTCCCTTATCATATGATGTGTGGGACAGAAAGAGAAGGCATTCCAGAAGGGGCTCTTGAACTTGATCCTGCAGCGCTTCCCATTAACTTGGAAGAGGCTTTTGCTTCTGTTGTTCCGGAAAACAGTTCAGTAAAAAGGCAGGAGTTTGACACCAGATGTGTGGGTTCGTCCAGTGGAAATAATTCTGGGACAGGAACCATGCGGGTTGGGGAGACAGCAAAGGAAAAGAACATAGAGCATAGCATTCCACCTCCTGTAGAAGTTACAGCTGACGAGGAAGCTGATGATATTGTCCAAAGAGAATTTGAATGCCCTGATTCAGAATTCTATGAATTTGGAGAAATAAGATTGCTTCACAAGTTCGAACCGGGGCAGATTTGGGCTCTCTACAGTGATGTAGATAGGTTCCCCAATTACTATGCCCTGATAAAGAAGGTTGATTTCAAGAATAATAAAGTACAAGCAAGATGGCTTGATGTCTGTCCTGTGGGAGAGGAGGAGAAACGATTGGTAAAAGAAGATCTGACTGTTGGGTGTGGCACCTTTAAGGTTTCCACTGAGCGAGATGGTAACGTCACTCACACCGGTACAGAATCCTTTTCTCACCTTGTACTTGCTAGAACAACTGGTAGAAGAAACGAATATGAAATAATCCCTCGCCTTCATGAGATCTGGGCCGTTTACAAGAACTGGAGGGCTGGATGGACTGCAGAAGACTTCAAAAATTGTGAGTATGAATTCGTGGAGATATTTGGCCAGACAGATTCGTCCATACAGGTCCAGCTTTTAAGAAAGGTGGATGGTTACACGGCAGTATTCAGAAGAGATGACGCTATAAAAACAATTAGTAAGGATGAGTACCCAAAGTTCTCTCACCAGGTCCCTTGTTTCCATCTGACAAATGAGAAGGGAGGGAAGCTTCGAGGCTATTTGGAGCTCGATCCTTATTCACTGCCGGAGGCGTTTCTTCACACCTAATTGAGTGCAAGATATATGCTGGCGGTGAAGCTCTTAGGAGCTTTCCTGAGATGAAGCTGTGAGAACAAAGGTTCTATCAAAGTTGGGCAGTCCACATCTGGAACATTTTGGTTTCTGTCTGTTCCCAGTAGCGCATCTATGAAGGTAAAAACTTGTCAGGCAAATGGGGTCTTCTTGCAAGTTGTGTATTCATCAGCGACCGTTTGCGTTTGCAAGCTGATCGATCTTTTGTAGCAGCTTTCTCTAGTCAGTTAGGAACTTAGCGTTTCCTGGTATTAGTATTCTGCAACTGTCACCCTTTGATTCCTGCTAGCTTTACTTGAACATGCTGGAACCATGTAATTTAACTTGTGGTAGGCTAATGCGATGGGATCTCAGTATCTTTGCTGGTGTCCTGTCCAGCCAGAACTTTGAATTGTAGGCCAATCACAAGATGGGGCCTTTTGGCTCATCCATGTAGCCGGTGTATCTGTTCATCATTTTGCTCTTGTTTCCTTTTTCTCTCTGTGTTTATTGCTTTCCAGCTATGGTTTTCTTTGCAGCGCATAATCCATTTTGGGAGGATAAGATGAGATGCAGCAATGCAATGTACTGCAGGTCATTTCTTCGTATGGTTGTATCTCATCACATTTCATTTATCCGTGGGTTGAGGTACCAGATTCTGGTCCTGCGATTCTTGGCCATGTCCCAGCAGTGGAGTTTTTTTTTAACTTTTGCTTGGGTGTAGTATCTGTTCCAGTTGCTACATTTGCTCTGTATTGCGATGCTTTACTGCAAAGCACCCCGACGCTGAGCGTTATGATGAGTCTGTTCTAGTAGGTTGTGGTTTGTGCACAGACATGATCCTGCTCCTTTTAGCAATCTCGCCGGGTTTGCTTTCCCGCTGGTCGACATGGGATTAAATGATTTTTTTGCGGGTAGGGATTATATGATGTTGAACGGCTGTGTACCTCCATCTGGAAAAGGATGTCGCATTTGGGCTTGGGGTAGTATCTGTTTCAGTTGTTAAATTTGATGTCTGTGTTGTGATGCTTTACTTCAAAGCACATGAGGCTGAGCGCTATGATGAGTTTGTTCTTGTAGGTTGTGGTTTGTGCACAATGTCTCGTATCATCTGAGACATGATCCTGATCTTTTCTGCAATCTCGCCTGGTTTGCTTTACCGCCGGGTATGAATGGCTTTGAATGTACTACTTCCGTTTCATAATTTCATAATATAAGACTTTTTAGCAAGCTAAAACAACATGCTAAAAATATAAACCTTTTTTAGCAAGCTAAAACAACTTGCTAAAAAGGCTTATAGCATCTCCAACTCAAAAAACGGCCAATATACTGTGTTTTAGACGCTCCAATAGACGCTATAAATTCATTCGCTGTGCAATTATTTTTTAGAGTGCGTGGCATTTTGTACAATTACGTGCATCATATTTGGCGCTTGTGTTGTAGCGCGTGGCAAAAAGCACAACGAACGCCAACAAAAGCGCGCTTGTGTTGCAGCGCGCGACAAAAAGAATAGCGAACACCAACGATCACGCTGAAAATTCCTCGCTCGCTCGCCTGCCTTCGCTCTCGCGCTCCCCTCAGCGATTATCTGACCATGGACGGCGACGGCGCCTCTCTGTTGACCGCTCCCTACTCTACCACCGGAGATGCCGCAAACCCTAGCGCCCCTGCCCCGAAACCCTAGCACCGGAGTTGCTGCGAATCCTAGCTCCGACATGCGGCCTCTTCAATGCTTCGTGGCCGTCACTTTGGAGGCGAAAGAATATTTCATGATCTTAAGTGTTTTGTGTGTTAGATAACAATACCAAGGATTATTTAATGTGTGTTGAGTGTTGCAAATAACCGTCCATTCAAAAAGCAGTCAAACAGAGTTTATGGGGGGGGGGGGATTATCCGCTCTTGCCAAGGGCCTGATTATCCGCCTTTGGCTTGATCGACAAAGGTGGACATGGCGCGTCACGCGGTATGGGGGGCGGACTTTCCCTCGGATTGTCTGGCCAGGGCTGGAGTTTTTGCCCGGGCCAGATAATTCGCCCCTCAAGGGGGCCGGATAATCCCCCCCCCCTAGGAATTTTTCCAAAGGGAGCCAAGGCGCGTCACGCTGTATAGGGGGCGAATTTTTGCCTAGAAAATCCGATTCTGGGCCAGAATTTTCCCCCGGCCGGATAATCCGGCCCCCACTTAGGCCGGATAATATATTCCCAAATTCTCCAACAATCGAGTTTTGACAGGGGGATCTCACGAAAAATCGCTGAATTGTTCATCAAGTCCCAAATCGAGATCTCCATATTCATCCACCTGAAGGCTCCGATCTTTGGGGAATCGAAGGAGGAGACTTCGATCTTCATCGGCACCAATCAACGCTTCACTTCCCCTAAATTCACTTGGAGGATTCATGATCTAGTATTTCTTGCAAATATCTAGATCTCTATTTTGGTTGTTGATTAAACTTGTTCTTGTGGTAGCTAGTTGTCATCATGGGAGCCCCTTCAATTCAGTTGTGGATGTGTGCCCCGGTAGTGTTGTAAAGGCACCGGTTCCCGCCTCGAAGGGTACCCAATAGTGGAAAGGTGAATCGGGCATTTGGTGGCGAGATCCATCAGAGAACAGGGTGATGTCTATGGTGGTGTGGTGGTCTTAGTACCGCCCACCCCTCCAACGCAGATGTACTTCCCTTAACAGGGAAGGAACTTGCGGTCAAACAAATCCCGTGTCTTCGTGTGCTCCACTATGGTTACCTCGTATCTCGCTTTTACTTGATTAGTAGTTAGGTTTGCATATAGGGAAATTATCCGTAGTTGCATATCTATAGAATTTACCTTTATGTCAAGCCTAAAATTGAAAAGGAATTAAAATTTGGAGTAGCACCTATTCAAACCCCCTCTAGGTGCTCATACGATCCATTTCAATTAGTATTAGAGCCTCGGCTCTTTATTCAGGATTTACCGCCTAAGAGAGTATGGGTAAGAGGGCTGATGGTAGTGAGGCTATGGACAAGGTCACCATGGATGATCTCAAGACGTTGGAAACAACCTTGCTTAAATCCATGGAGACCAAAAAGGAAGAGATGTATGAAATGATAGCGCGTCTCTCTCTACCCGCAGCCCCTCCTCCATCCGCCTCTGAGGCCGCCACTCCATCTTCTAAGGAAAAAGCTAACGCTAATTCCAAGGAAGACGAGTTGGTGGGTGACGATCATAGTAAAACCTCCTCCTCGAAAAAGGGAAGTGGTAAGGAGGAATATAGTGAGGTTCCTCATTTATATTTACCTGATCCACCAATCCCTCGCCCTCATATAAACAATAGGGGTGATCCACCCAACCTTACTGCATCTCTGTTTAATCAATGGAAATTTTTGATGAAGTCTCATGTGTGCAACTCGTCCATTGAGTTATGGAAAATCATCGAGAATGGTCTTCATGTTGGAGATCCAAACAACTTGACAAGAAGAGAGGTTGTGGACATCCAACTCAATGCAATGGCTTTACACATGATTCAGCTCAGTGTGGGTCCCAAGGACATGCCACATATAGAACATCTCAGCACCGCTAAGGAAGCTTGGGATGCCCTCACCGAACTATTCATTGGAAATGAGATCATGATGATGCTCTAAGCAACCAAGCGGAAGGATTCTATATGATGGATGGTGAGGATCACGAAGACATGTATAGAATACTCAAGTCAATTGCCACCACATGTAGATAATGCTTGGATCAAGAGGAAGTACACGAGTGCTCTCATGCCTTTTGAGCCCACGGATTTGAGGAGTCTTCAAGGAAGACACAACTATCACCAAATGACTTCCAATGAAGTTATGCAAGAAATGGCTGCATTCAAAGTCGCCACCAAGAACGTTGAAGATGCTCGTGCACGAGCCGTTGGATTGCAAAAGGGGGTAAATATGGCTTTGAAGGCAAATATTATTGAGCAAGAAGATGAAGATAATGTTGTTATGGACTGTCCCGAGGATGTCAAGTGGGAGCATGGAGAGTACATGGCTTTCTATGCAAGGAACTTTTGAAAGGACCCCGCCAAAGCCAAATCTGAACTTGAACGAAAGAATGGGTCAAGTGAACGAAGGGAAAACGGTCCAAAACTAAGATCTTGTTACAATTGTGGAGACCGTTTGCACTTTGTAGCTGAGTGTCCCTATCAAGGAGTAGATAAGATCATGGGGCAGGCTCATTCTCAAGGAAAAGTCAAAGGCACCTCGAAAGAAGCCTTTTGCCAAGAAAATGCTCCATACAAGAAGCAACTGAAGATTTCTTTGGTAGCTCAATAGGAGTACTCATCCGCAAGTGAAGACAAAGAGGATGATGATAGCTCACAAGAGGTGGATGCCATAGCCACCACATCTACACCTACTTCACTCTTGGACTCTCCAAATGAGAATGTCATCAACAAGAACGCCACTTACCTTATGGTGAGAGGTTTCGAGGTATCATCTTCCATCACTTCTTTTCCTAAGAGCACTATGAAAGCCGATATGGATGATTCCATTAGTCTTCAGGTTAAGGAAGAAGTTATTGCCTTGAATTATTGTATCACTAACTTGCAAGGTGAGCACAAAATGCACTTCGAGGCCCTTATGGGTCAACTTGTACACTCTAAAGAGCTTCTCTAAGAAAAAGACAGAATTGAAAGAGATGATGCAATGGAGATTGCATCTTTGAAAAATGCTCTAGAAGAAGAGACTCGGGCCTCTCTAGAGGAGAGACTTGAGTCTATTGAGGAGTCACATGAAGAGGTTGTGGCCAAACTTGTAAAGGAACGTGATAATGCCATTTCCAAGGCAAAGAGACTAAACAAGGAGAAGATTGAATTTGGGGCTACTCATGCTAGACTCTCCAAGAAATTAGAGAAACTTGACATTGCTCACGAGGCATTAGAAAGTTAATGCTCTATTCTCAATGAGTCTCATGATTAGATCCAAACTCGATTGACTAAGTATGATATTCCTAGCACTTCTGCATCAACATGTGCACATAAAGAAGTACTTCAAGAAAATGCTAGGTTGAAAGATGAGCTTGCCAATGTATCACTTCCTAAAGGTAAGGAAGTTCTTGATGATGTACTTAGAAAGCAAATGAAAAATAATGGTAAAGAGGGACTTGGATATGTACCCAAGACCAAGAAGAATAAGAACAAGAAGGCCAAGAATGCTCAAGCAAAGACAAGCACCACCGAAAATAACATCACGAAGGACAAAACTGATTATATTGGTTTTGCAGGGTCTAACAATCCTCATAATGAATTATTTCGTGATTATTATGGTGATTTTTATGCTAGCTATGTTGGTACTTTTGATAATTAAATTGCTTGGTCTATTTGGGTTCCAAATACCCTTGTTACTAACATGAGAGGACCCATTGAAAAATGGGTACCTAAAACCAAGAAGTAATTTTCTTGCAGGGCTATGCTTCCGGTGGGTCGAAATGGGTGCTTGATAGTGGATGCACAAGTCATATGACCGGAAGCAAGGAGATCATCATGGATATGAGGCCTAATCATGATCAAATAACTGTCTCCTATGGTGATAAATCGAAGTCTAAGGTATTGGGTCTTGGCAAGGCTATGGTTGCTCACGATATCTCTCTCGTGGACGTCATGATTGTTGAGACCCTTGGTTATAATTTATTTTCTTTTCATGCCCTTGGTAAGATGGGCTTTGTAGTTTTCATTGATGATGATTTAGTGGTACTCTTATGGAGCAAGTCTCTAAAGGTCGCTTTTGTTGGATACGTCAAAAATGACTTATATGTGGACTTTTAGGGGAAAACCACTACAGGTCTGATGTATCTATTCGAAAGGCCGGTGCGGGTTGGTTATGGCATCACCGTCTAGCCCATGTAAATATGAGAACTTTGAAAAGCCTTCACAAGGGTGGCCACATCCTTGAACTAAAAGAAAATGTTTCCTTTGACAAAGGCCGTGTTTGCAGGACTTGTGTTGAAGGAAAGATGCATAACTCTCCCCATCGAAAGAAGAAAATTATTTCATCAAAGAGGATTTTGGAGCTCCTTCATGTGGACCTCTTTGGTCCTCCATCTCATGCAAGTCTCGGTGGGACGAATTATTGCCTCGTCATTGTTGATGATTACTCAAGATATCATGGTCTACTTCTTCAAGAAGAAAAGTGAGACTCAACAAACGTCATCGACTTTGAAACGAAGTTCAGCGACAACACAATGTTCCTACATTTGCAATTAGAAGTGACAATGGATCTGAGTTCAAGAACTACACTCTTATTGATTTTCTAAGTGAAGAGGGGATAAGACATCAATATTCCGCTGCATACACCCCTCAACAAAATGGTGTAGCCGAGAGGAAAAATTGGACTTTAATGGACATGGCAAGGTCTATGTTGGCTGAGTTCAAGTAACCATACAACTTCTGGGCTGAAGCTATATCCACCACATGTCACTCATCAAACCGGCTTTACCTCCGCAAAATCTTGGACAAGACACCCTATGAGATACTTACCTGTAACAAGCCCAACAATTCATACTTTAGGGTGTTCGGTTGTAAGTGTTTCTTTCCATTAAAGGAGTTCGTTTTTCTAAATTTGAGTCTAAGGCTTTAGAAGGTATTTTTGTTGGTTATGGTGTCAAATCCCACACTTATAGATTCTACAATAAGCTCTACAGAAATGTTGTAGAATCTTGTAGTGTGGTGTTCGAGGAAAATGATGGCTCCCATGTGGGGCAAGTTGATTTTGTGATGCAAATGTTTAAATACCGCAAGATGCCATAAGAAGAATGGGCGTGGGATTTTTCCACCCCATTGAGGAACCCCTTGTGGCGGATCGGGAAGGACAATGCTCTACACAAGTAGAGCCCTCATCTACACAAGATCAACAAGCTCCACCTGCTGGAGAAACTACTGCACCAACACAACAACTCCCTGAAGATCATCAATCATTTGAGCAAACTAGAAGTCCCAAGCTGGATTATCCGCATGAGGCCGGATTATCCGGCCCTGATACTCCAAATCGTGCCAGGGGAAACCAGTAAGACCAGGAAGAAGCTGAAACTCCCGGGCCGGATTATCCGGCCCTGCAAGTCTAGCACAACAGCAACCTCTTGTTACGGCTGCTGACCAAGATCAAGGGCAAACATCTCCTTCCACTGTCAGCACTAAATAATCTGTTGATCAAGGTCAAACAAGTGGTCAAGACGAGGACTCGAATGATGAAGCAATCCCCCAAGAAACAACAAGGAGATTGAAACTCGTCGCAAATCTCGTGCTGAAAGGAATCTCGAACTGAGAGGTCATACACTTGATAAAGTAGTAGGTGAAATAATAAGAAGGGTGTACACAAGAAGAGAGTTGGCAAGCTTTAGTGATCATCAAGCTCATATATCTATGGTGGAACCTAAAAAGGGTTTTGAAGCTCTTGAAGATCCAGATTGGGTTGTTGCTATGTATGAAGAACTAAATAATTTCGAGCGCAACAAGGTTTGGGTGTTAGTAGAGAATCCCAAATATTTCTGCAATGTTATCGGCACGAAGTGGATATTCAAGAACAAGGAAGATGAGAATGGAATTGTTGTAAGAAACAAGGAAAGTTTGGTAGCACAAGGTTTCTCTCAAGTGGAAGGCGTCGACTTTGGCGAAACTTATGCTCTAGTGGCTCGCCTTGAGTCTATCTGTATCCTCCTTGCTTATGTAGCTCATCATAACTTTAAATTGCAGCAAATGGATGTTAAGAGTGATTTTATTAATGGTCCTCTACATGAGTTGGTATATGTCAAGCAACCCCCGGGTTTCGTGGATCCCAACTTTCTGAATCATGTATACAAACTCGATAAGGCGCTCTATGGCCTTAAACAAGCCCCACGTGCGTGGTATGAGCACCTTAAAGAGATTTTGCTAGACCGTGGCTTCGAGGTTGGGCAGATCGATCTCACTCTTTTTACTAAGAAGGTTAAGGGGGAGCTCTTCGTATGCCAACTATATGTAGACGTCATTATCTTTGGCTCTACTAACCAAGATTTTAATGATGAATTTTCAATGCTTATGACTGACAGGTTTGAGATGTCTATGATGGGATAATTAAGGTTCTTTCTTGGTTTTATTATCAAACAACTAAGAGAAGGAACCTTCATCAATCAAGCAAAATACATCCAAGACATGCTTAAGAGGTTCAAGATGATGGATCTTAATGGCGTTTCTACACCTATGCAAACTAAATGCCATCTTAAACTCAATCCCAATGGTAAAGATGTGGACCAAAAGGTATATCTGTCCATGATCGTCTCTCTCCTTTACCTTTGCACATCTAGACCCGATATTATGTTGAGTGTAGGAGTGTGTGCAAGGTATCAAGCGTCTCCTAAAGAAATCCACTTAATGGCAGTCAAGAGAATCTTCCGATATTTGGTTCATTCCCCAAACTTTGTTCCATGGTATCCCAATGGCTCTATTTTCTCTTTATGTGGATATACAGACTCTTATTGGGCTGGTGACAAGGATGATAAAAATCAACTTATGGAGTGTGTCAATTCATGGACAGGACTTTGGTATGTTGGTCTTTGAAGAAACAAAATTGTATATCTCTCTCCACCGTCGAATCTAAATATGTGGCTGCTATAATGCGTGCACTCAATTATTATGGATGAGGCAAACTTTAAAGGAACATGGTGTCAATTGTGACGAAGTGCCTCTTTTATGTGATAATGAGAGTGCAATCAAAATTTCTTACAATCCGGTGCAACATACAAGAACAAAGCATATTGAGATTTGCAATCACTTCATTCAGGATCATGTTGCTCGTGGTGATATTGAATTATCTTTTGTGAGCACAAAGAACCAACTTGCTGATATTTTCACAAAGCCACTTGATGAAGCGAGATTTTGTTACTTGAGGAATGAGCTAAATATCATGGATTCAAAGAGCTTGGCTTGATTACCCTTGCATACTCACTTATATCTCTTACTTTATTTGGTTTAGGTGTGGGCATGGACATAGGGGGGATGTGGTTCTAATTGATTGGGCTAACCCTCCCCCCATAATGCTGAAAGCAAGAAAAATCATTTCTCTTAATATCATTATGTGATATGTGAGCTTATTGATGAGTATTAGTCATGAACCCAAGATATATCTTCACGGTGTTGTACCATCCACTCTAACATGGTGGCTTCGGCCACCGCCCTCTTCCTTGAGAAGAGTTGGTTCCTTGTGGATATTTTTGGATTTTCTTGCATATCTTGTGTTCTTATGGAAAACACACCCAATTTTGTATTTTATTTGATTTGACTTTTACAATTTTTGGTTTGTAGTACCATCACAGTTTGGTTATCTAAACCTAAGCTTCTCTCTATTCTTGAGCCATCTATCTTCCACACAAGTCCTTTGGTACACTTGTGAGGGTTTTGTTTGGGGTGTGCTGGCCTGAATTTTGTGTAAACAAAAAAGTTCAGAGAGGGACGGATTATCAGCCCCGGGAGGTTTTGTCTCTTAAGGCTAGGGCGTCGGGGGGGAGGGCTCAAACAAAGCAGCACTTCCCACCCCGACCCCTGCCTCTCCCTCAGCAGCCGTCAGCCGCCCCGACACTTCCTGGAGTCGTTTTGACCACCGGATTCTCCAGGCCTTCCCCGGATTTTATTCCCATCGCCTCTGGGTACCTTATCCTCTGAGTTCTTCTTCCATTGAGTGAGGGTAAACCCCCCACTTTTCAATTTTATATGGAAGTTATGGTTTTGTTGTGGAAACTCGGATTAGAGGTTACCCCTTGTTCCATATGCATGTTAGAAATCGTAGACTAGCAACCCCTTTGCTCGATCTGTATCGATGCTATCAATCTGAAGCAATTCTGAAATTTTCGCCGGGGCTGGATTATCCACCCCTGGCTAGGACGGATTATCCGGCCTGGAAGGTTTGCACGTAGTTCAGATTTTCTCAGATTACAGTATCATGTAGATTTGGTTTGTGTATTTTTTCTACTATTTTTAAAAATCCTCCTGGACTTGTGTGTGTTCTTATCTACTTTCTATCCATATTATTCACTTCACAAGTGGTTCTCGTGCTCCTCAGACATACAAGCGCCATCCTCATGCTCGCTATTTCAGGCCCAACAAAGAAGATGTTCTTGTTGACGAGGTTGAGTTGAGGAGGCAAAAGAGAGAGGATGAAAGGATGGCTGAACATGCAAGGAAAGAGAAGAGTACATCCACGGGGAAGGGCAAGTAGACAAGGGTCAACTACAAGGACATGGACATCATTGAGTATTCTTCTATCTGTCATCATGACTTGTATACCGAGGCTGATATTGATGACGAGCTTGGGGACAGACGCTTTTGGTGTGCCCATCAAAGGTACATATTTGACGACGTCTACTCTACTCTGAAGATCTGCCCCATTGGACCTTTGGATATGGTTGAGGCAAAGACTAAGCCCTAGCTTGTTGATGCTCTGGACATGACTGAAAGGATGGGGTTGCATCATCTTATGACTCTATAGTGCTTCTATGATACATTTTGGTCAACTCTAGTGATCTGTGGGGATGAGCGTCGCACCATGAAGTGGATGAAAGGTAGCACTTACCTCCAGGCTGGTTTCCGCATGTTCTCTCAGGTGCTTGGTTACCCATTCAATGGTCAAGATTCTGCTTGTGGACATTGCATCATCACTCCTATCAAGCCCAACAAGGACACATTTCTTTCTCCCTGCCTTGCTACCAATGGTGTTGTTGGCAAGCTTTCAGGTCTTTATCCTCTATATGCGGAGCTGGTTAGCATTTTTCGTGACTGCATCACACCTAGTGGGGGCAACAAATGACAGTATTGAAGGGAATATGCCCGAGAGGCAATAATAAAGTGGTTATTATCGTATTCCTTATTTATGATAAATGTTTATTTTGCATGCTATAATTGTATTAATACGGAAATGTTAATACATGTGTGTTTAATAAACAAAAGGAAGTTCCTAGTTATGCCTCTCTTATAAACTAGCTCGTTGATTAACAAGATGATCAAAGGTTTCCTGATCATGGACATTGGATGTTGTTAATAACGAGATCACAACATTAGGGTAATGGTGTGATGAACATTCATCCAAAGTATAGCATTACTGATATGGGGTGGCCCGATCTTCTCAGCAAGCACTTGTCGATGATGATGGTGGATGATAGATAACTAGCCTGTAGCTATGAACTCTCCCGCTCGAACCCTGATGCCAATGCAAGAGCTCTTGAACCCTGTGAGATATTCACAACACCACGCTCTTGCGCACGCAGCCGTCGACCACGAACGGTAGTTTGAAATCTACTAATTCCCAATGGAAAAACATATCACACTCAATTGCAGTAGATAATTCGATCACAGGGTAATTTTAGAGGTTCTAAAAAGAATCAACTCCAAAATATTTTAACGTGGTCTACCCTAAAGAAACGGTACCCCTATCTATTTAAGAGAGAGGGGGCGGCTAGGCTAAGAGTCCAAGATGCAAACGAATACAACTAAGATACATGCCGACCCAAGTGGGACAGCTTTCTAGGCGCACAGGCCTGTTCCTGCTGTGGCAACATATTGGGCCTAAAGCATGCCGCGGCAGGACTCTTCTGCCGTGGTAGGATTTTAGCCACTTTCGTGCGGTAGCTCACTGCGGTGATTTGGCATCGTTTCTCTGCCGCGGCAGAGACTCTACCAGGTGTTGATCCCTTCCTTTGTAGCTCCTTGCGCTTCCTTCCTCTCCTCCCTCGCACTTGCCCTATTGATCAACACACCTTGCTCCATGTGCTTCGCCTCCTCGCTACGTGCTATACCTTCTTTTCCAACGTACGTGATCATACAATAACATATAGACTTAGGTAGTATAAAATTATCATTAAGTAAAACATCAGGCTCATTAAGAAACAAATTCACCTGTTGTTCTAGTAGCTTAGCACGAGCTCTTGTAATTGGTCCAATCCTAATCTCATTGGACTTATCCTTGTTAGTAGCAGCTGGAACATCATCAGTAGTAACTGGGGTAGGTGTCAGTATATGGATGTCCTCATCAATTACGATCAAGGTCATTGTGTTTATATTGCTATAACATCATACGAAGTAATCTTAGTCCTTAGACCATGAGATCATGTCAATCACTAACACCTAAAGAGTATCTTGATAACATCAAACGTCACACCGTAACAGGGTGATTATAAAGATGGGTTCAGTGCTACGAAGGTGTTATGTTGAGGCTCATGGATCAAGAGTGGAATTTGTCCATCCCGATGACGGAGATATATACTCTGGTCCCTCTCGTTGATATCACATTGGTTAGCTTGCAAGCAAGTGATTTGACCACTAGAATGTTATATCACGGGAACGAGAAAAGAGTACATGTCAGTAACGAGATCAAACTAGGTATGGGGATACTGATGATCGAATATCGAACATGTAATATATCGCGAGACAAAAGGATTGAGTTACATGCGTATAAGGTTCTCACGATCACAGAAGTCATCGTTGAATATGTGGGAGTCAGTACGGATCTCCAGGTCCCGCTGCTGATTATTGATCGGAGAGGGGTCTCGATCATGTCTACATTATTCGCGAATCGTAGGGTGACACACTTAAGGGATACCGACACCATTCGGAGCAAATAATATGCCAGAGAAATAAAAAGGAAAGCGCAGGAATTTATTTCACTGGACACCGAAACTGTTTCGGTTGAAATTGCCGAAACTGGTTCTGCATGTGAAATTGAAATGTTGTAAGGGGTTTTATGTGAATGTTTGTTAATTAAAGTAATTAACAAAATTCTGAGTAAATAAATAAAAGAGTTTTATTTAAATGAGAGCTTGCATTAAATTTGGTGAAAATTTAATGCATGTGAGTGGATTTTTGAGTGGAGGCTTTTTAATGGGAGTGGAGGCTTTTCATTTTGAGTGGGAGCTCCACCCACATGAATGTGGAAGAGGTGGGGGCAGCCACCATGGCTGGCGCCATTCCCCTTGGGGTGCCCCCTCTCCCTATAAAAGGCCCCACTATCCTCCTCTCAAAGCACACCTCCTCGCGAAAGATCTCTCTCCCCCCTTTAGAATTTCCCCATGGTCTCAGATCAGCGAGATACATGTTCCCGGTGGCTTTTTCTGGAAGGATTTGTTGCTTCCGCTGCTTCGCTGGAGCAAGGGCACGGAGGTTGTCGGGGTACCCGGATGTGTGTGCGATCACGAATGCACCACTGCTTTGTGGTGCTGGACGTGATGGTGCTGGACCGGCTGGACCAGATGGACTTCATCATGATATTGAGATCGGCAAGCGTTCGACTACATCATCCACGAGTACAACCTTGTTAACGCTATATGGTCTTCGAGGGTATGTATTCTATGGATGTATATCCACCCGTTGCTTGTATCTAGTAGATAGATCTTGGTACATAGTTGTTCCCATCGTAGGATTTTTTTTGTTTTCTATGCTGCGAACCCTACAGTGGTATCAGAGCCGGATCTATGCGTAGATGCTTTGCACGGGTAGTACACATATGAGTATGTGGGCGATGATGATAATTTTATTGCTTCTTAGTTGTACTTTGGATATTGGTGGCATAGTGGGATGAAGCGGCCCGGACAAACTTTACATGTCCTCGCACATGAGACATGTTCCACGCTTGACATGCAACTAGTTTTGCATAAGTGGCTAGCGGGTTTCTGTCTCTCCTACTATAGTCAATATCTAATTTGCAACGAGTTGTCAACAATTTGGGTATCCTCGTTGTGGTTCATGTTCGTAGGTAAGAACGGTTCTATCTTCGAAAGCCCTAAGCCACGTAAAACTTGCAATGGATAAATTAGATGCATCTAGTTTAGATTGTTGCTGGGCTAGTGTTATGATATGGTAATGTTGTAAGTAGAAGTATGAGATGATACTCTTACAACACACATAACATGTAATTTCCATAGACCTTGGCCTTACACATAAATGTATGATAGTGATCTTACCACGGTGCACATGATGGAGATCATATGCGGGAACCATATCTTTTCACTTACAAAAATGTGATGTTTGATTGCATCTTATATTGCTTGTTTGGCATTTTATTAGCATAATAATATGATCCCTCATTTAGATATAAAGATAAGAATGTGTTCTTACTTAAGTATGCACCGACAATGTTTCGTAGCTTCAAGACATCACGTGATGATCGGGTGTACTTGAATCCACGAGCATATCTCGGGTGTAAGACAGTTACACACACGAATACTAAGGTTCTTACTTGGCGAGCCTAGCATGCACAGACATGGCCTCGGAATACGGACCGAAAGATTAAGCATGAGTCATATGTTTTGATATGATGACCATATGGATGCTCGCCTTTGAAGATACACCGACTCACGTGATGATCATACTTGGTGTAGTAGATTTGGTTCATGTAATCACCAAAAAGGCACGAGGGATGTCGTTTTTGAGTGGGAGTTCATATCTAATTTGGATTAGTAGAAGTCAATTTATCATAAATTAAATCAAAGTGAATTTGCATAACTTGTTGTAGTCATTGGCATCCGTTTACCACCTTATGCATAGTTGTAATTGAGATAATAGAACTATAGAATTCTGGATATATACTTTACAAACTGGTATCGTATTGTGTTGAGTGTCAATCTAAAGTTTAAAGTCCTATTGCAAACTTTCAGAAAACTCTATTTACTTCGTGAAATTTAATAATTGGTATTAAATCGAGAGTAACAATTCCAGTGTTAGTATCTTAAGTATCATGTTTGCCTCCATGATTCTTGATTGTTTTAATATCAAGTTTATCTAGGAGCTGAAAGAATAGTTTCAGAAACCATCATGTGTGGCAGATATAACGATATCTGAAACAATGTTTTTGGTTGCAATATGATAGAGTATAATATATGTTCTCATATTGGATGAGAATTTGCAAAGGTTGGAGATGCTAGACATCCTAATCGTCCAAAAGGGTTTTGGAAAGTAATGTTATACTCACGATTCTCCTTTATAAGCTACATTAAGCTTGATTTTGAAAGTTGTCATGATAAGGGTGAATAGAATATGTATGTAAAGTGTTTACTACACTAAAAAGATCACTAAAGAATGGATTTTGAAAGAATACCGATCATTTTGATGATGGTGATCTACTTCAAAGTGCAAGTCCAAAGGTATTATTTTTTGAATATACACGCTTTGGACTATGTGTCATGTGTATGGCGCCAGTTTTGATGTCGATAGATTCTTTTAAAAAGGAAAAAAAAAGGAAATGCTGAAAGAGAATCTATAAAATATATTTGGCAGAAAAGAAAAGATTGGAAATATCCAATTTAGGTATATAGATGATATACATGTTATGGTTGTATTCTTTGATTATTAAACAATGTGGTTCTTGGGTATTGGATACCGAATTGGTTGGTATGAAATTTCATACAGAACGACGCAATTCATGAACTACAATGGCCTAAGTAACTAGCAAGAGAATATGTGATGATGTTCATCAAAAACAAACAAACCGTTGTTTGTATTTCTCATTGACATCGAAGCTTGCCTTTAAGATTTGTTTTAATAATAGTTATTTAAATCAGGTATTATGAGAACAAAGGTTGTTCAAATAATTACCGTATTCCATATAAGATGGATGATTTACAAATCTAGTTGGAGAAATCACATCCATAAAAACTAATGCTAAAATGTCGCAAGACAAATGATTAGAAGATCACTTGCGATGTGACATCGCCGTTTAAATTATATTGGAAAGAAAACATAAAGAAAATCCATATTCATGGATTTTAGGAGTCTTTGATTTGATCAAATGACGCTTGTGAGACTTTCCTCGGGATAATTAAAACTTCGTTCAAAGGCCAAAGAAGAACGAACGACTAAATTATTGGAATTTATACATATCGATGTATGTAGTCCATTATGTGTAGTCGTAAGCGATGGATTTCAACTTCATATGCTTTCTCTGGAATGAGAAAGAAGTATGAAATATATGAAAACTTTTCAAAGACATCCAGATGAAGTGGAAAATCATTGTAACAAGAAAATAAATGATTTATGATTTTATCATAAGGGATTTATTTGAGTTACAAGTGTAACAAGAAAATAAATGAATTATGATTTTATCATAAAGGGGTTTATTTGAGTTGCAAGTTTAGCAAAACACCTAGATTTATATCTCCCGAAACACCATAGGAGTATGGAGTGTTTGAGATTTGTAATAAAACCTTGTTTGACATGGTTGGATAAAAGGTGTTATTTATAAAACTGCCATTATGTTTTAAAAGATTAAAGCTTTAGAGACTACCGCTTTTACACTGAAAAAGCTCTACCTTGATCCATTGAAATGACACCATATGAGTTATGGTTTGGGGTAAAACCCAAAATTGTCATTTCTTAAATTTTGGTATGCTAAGCATAAGTAAGATGTTTACAACTAAAGTCGGATGAGCATGTCTTTGTAGGTTATTTCGAATAATCATTGGATATTCCTCCATAACACCGAAGACAAAAGGGTTTGTCGCTTGAAATGTGAAGTTTCTTGAAAAAGGAATTTTTCGCAAAAGTTAAGTGGGAGGACAATAGAACTTTGATAAGGTTAACGAACCTTAGCTAAATGTGCTGAGTTGCGCAGCGCCGGAAATCGTTTCGGAGGCTGCCATAATGCTCATAGCTTATGTGTCTCAAAGGTTTTGGTCACAGAGATCTAAGTTCTTATTGAACCAAGTTGGTCGGATAAACAATCAAATACTAAGATTTGAGAGTAAATCATTATTGTTTGACAATGATGAACCGACTACATGCAAAGAAGCGATGATGGGCCCTGACTCCATCAAATGGCTTGAAGCCATAAAATCCATGATAGTTCCATATACGAGAAATCAAGTTTTGAACTTGGAAGACCCTCCGGAAAGGTGTAAAAACCTATCGGTCGTATTTGGATCTATAAAGAAACAGACATGGATGTTTCACATCTATGAAATAGTCGACATGTCGGTAAATTATTTTACGACAATGTTCAAAGTTGACTATGACAAGATTTGATCTTTCATAGCGATATTTAGTCTGGACGGATTAAAGTAGCAACCACTACATATAATTTGGTATATGGTAGATGAATAAACAAAACAAAGTTCTTATAATATAATGGTTACCTAGGACGTGTACATGACACGGTCCAAAGAGTTTTGTTAAATTCAAAGGATGCTAAAAGGGCATGCAAATTTCAATGGTTGAAGTAAGCATCGCGGAGTTGGAATCTTCACCATGATGAAAAATGAGTTTTTCATCAGGAGCCGATGAAGATGCTTGCATTTGCAAGAAATTAAGTGGGATCGCTAAGACATATTTATAATACATTATGTGGAGGACATCTTGTTGATTGGAAATGATGTATCTTTTATTGACAAAGGTTAATAATTTCATTTCGATGAAAAACTTAGGAAAAACCTGAATATTTAGCATGAATGTGTATAGTGGATAGACTGTGACGCTAATATGGTTGTGCCAAACGTACATATATGAGATATTGAAGGAGTTCAATATAGAAACGACAAGAAATGGTTCTTGTCGCATGGAAAGGAATTGAATCAAGATTCAAGTGTATCGACACTTGATAAGTGAAACAAGATTCAAGTGCTTTGACACTTGATGAGTGAAATCACAAGAATGTTTTGATCAATCATACCATGATATGTACACATCCAGATATGTCCTATGCTATAAGTGTTATGAGCATATACCAGAATGAATCATAAAATGATCATTGGACGATAGTAAGAATATTCTTATGATATTTGGGAAGAACTATGAATATATATGTGTAGAGGTGACAAACAATTACAAATAGTTCATTGTAAAGTGTTACATTGATACTAGTTTTGTCACAAGATACAAATTAAGTTTATCTCAATTTAAACTATGGGTGGCACAATGTAACGAAAAGGATATTCCATGATGGATTTGGATGAAATCCATAGTTAAGACATTGTGACGAATACTACAACAAAAGGCTAAGTATATGACTGCTATAGTAGCAGCAAAGGAGGGAATTTGTGTCAAGTAGTTTGTTATAAAACTAAGGTGTGGTTCGCAATGGGCTAACACTAAAGATATATTGTACGACAATGGTATCGACATGATTTAACCCCAAGGAACTAAAGGTCTCACCAAAAGACCAAATTTATACAATGCCATCTCATTGGAGAATGAGTGATGCGTGAAGACGCAAAGACATGCAAATACACAAGGACCTGAAAGCGTCAGATCCGTAGATTATGTTAATTAGTTGCAGTTGCGTATATGGAACACGAGAAAGCCATAGGTGTTCAAATACGCAAAGTTTTCAACCTAGATTATTGTCTCTAGTGCAAGTGGGAGACTGAAGGGAATATGCCTGAGAGGCAATAATAAAGTGGTTATTATTGTATTCCTTATTTATGATAAAAAAATGTTTATTTTGCATGCTATAATTGTATTAATACGGAGACATTAATACATGTGTGTTTAATAAACAAAATAAGTTCCTAGTTATGCCTCTCTTATAAACTATCTCGTTGATTAACAAGATGATCAAAGGTTTCCTGATCATGGACATTGGATGTTGTTAATAATGAGATCACAACATTAGGGTAATGGTGTGATGAACATTCATCTGAAGTATAGCATTATGATCAAGGTCACTGTGTTTATATTGCTATAACATCATACAAAGTAATATTAGTCCTTAGACCATGATATCATGTCAATCACTAACACCGGAAGAGTATCTTGATAACATCAAACGTCACACCGTAACAGGGTGATTATAAAGATGGTTTTAGTGCTACGAAGGTGTTATGTTGAGGCTCATGGATCAAGAGTGGAATTTGTCCATCCCGATGACGGAGAGATATACTCTGGGCCCTCTCGGTGATATCACATTGGTTAGATTGCAAGCAAGTGATTTGATCACTAGAATGTTATATCACGGGAACGAGAAAAGAGTACATGTCAGTAACGAGATCAAACTAGGTATGGGGATACTGATGATCGAATCTCGGACATGTAATATATCGCGAGACAAAGGGATTGAGTTACTGTAGAGGTCCCAACCTTTAATAAGGTAGAGATCCCTGTGTTTACAATGCTAGTCCCTGGATCAATAGCTAGCATCCACAGTTAAGATGTCATATCAAGAAACAAAGGTCATAATACAACTTTATAACCAGGAATAAAATAATTCATTACATCTTACATAGCTCATTTGGCTATCTCATTACAATGCAGCAGAGATAACTATAGCATGGAGTCCTTCATGTTCAAAGTGCCACAGGCAATCATGTTGGTTGTAGACTTGTAATCCTAATCAACACACTTCACTAACATCAAACAATCCTGCAACATAATAAGTTACAGCCATAAGGGTCAATACATTTGAATTGTATTGGCAAGTGATACTATGGTAGTATAGTGGAGTCTATCATCTATATGCATTTGGCTAGGTGGAGCTTAGGCTTGCTTTGCTCAAAATAGATTTTCCTTACCATTTGAAAACACTAAGTTTTTGCTTGTCAAAACTCCCAAGGAACCACCAATAGAAATTGGTGAACCTTCACCCTTGTTCAACCACAAGTTTTAACTTAGAAAATTGGGATGAGGAGACTCTTGATAGCTTCCATGCCTTGATGCTCAAATTTTCCATTACCGGGGACACGGCTAAGTACTTAATTTATTCCTTCTGCAGAGGTGGTACACTTTCCCCACAAGACTTGATTTCACCAAGATAGGACCTTTCAGAAGCCTTCCCTTAGACCAGAATGGACGCGCTCCAAACCTATCATTCCCCTACCACCAACTGTCCATTTGGCTAAGTTATTGCAACCTATATGATCCAGGCAGAGCCCATAATGCCATGTGGCTGCACTAGAAGCTTCTTAACATTTGGCATCTCAAATCCCTTTGTTCCTGGGTGGCAATCCACAAGTGAGATACACAAGGTAAACCATAGAAATGGGCCTTGTGTAACCACTCAACCAAAAACCACCAAGCAAATACCATTCCACCCAGGTGTTTCATTCACTTAGTTGTTTTATTAAGCAAAAACATAAGTCAAAGACTTAGAAATATTTTTCCATAGCATGCATATATTCCACCCTTGGTTGCTACTAGCTAGACTAAGCATGGAACTAGCAAGTATCTTAACTTAGAGGAAATTCTAACAATTCTACAACTACTAGGATTTCCCAAGCATAACATATAGATACTTAGCAAAATATTCATGTAAGCCCTATACAAAATATTTCTAATGCATAGTCAAAATATTGGGATAAAAATATGAAGCACCACTTGCCTTTTTGGTAGAGAATATAAGTTCACTCCTTGATCTTGCAATAGTCACACTCTTCAAATGTCACTACAATTCAATCAAGCAAGGCACAAATTCAATCAAGCAATCAACACATAGAATAATGAAAACAAAGCTATGCATGCAAGCATGCCAAAGATTGTTTTATTTGTAAAAGTGGTCTCTATTAGGTTATAAACATTTTAAAACACCCATTGGTCATTTATAAAAGTGGTAAAACCATTTGATATCAAGTTAGTGAAAAGGCCATTTAAATCATTTTTGTTTTGCTAGAATTGATTTAAATCAAAGTGATAATTTCTAGTGTTTGGAAAATACATTTTAAAACACAAATGTTAGTGTTTTAAGGTCAAGTGTTTACTATTGAAACCATTTGCAAAAGGTTTTACGTATAAACCATTTTTATACCAAAGTAATATTTTATGTTGTTGAAAATGCCTTTTAGCAAAGTAATAATTTTATAGGGTTCATAAAATATATTTTTAAATCTCAAAACTTGGTGTTTAGGGTCATAGAGTTTAAATCATCATTTTCCAAAGGTTTTACTCAATAATCATTTTTAACACATAAACAGTATTTTTATTTGACTAGAAATGTTTTAATTCAAAGATTTACTCTTTGGCTTCATCAAATATGTTTTTCAATCCAAAAGCTGGTTCACAAGGTTAGTAGGTTCAAAACAATCCATTTTCCAAATATTTTATCCTAAAAACATTTCTAGAATGAATTTTATGTTCAAAATATGCCTACACAAGTTTCTGCAAAAACAACCAATTTAACAGAATCAATTTACTAAACAAAGTGCATGGTTGGAAAGTACTTGTTTTGCTGATTCCATTGATATAAAATTTATAAAATTTGGACGTGTATATTAAAAGTTATGAATTTTACAAGTTCAAACACTAAATAGACAAGTTTCAGTTTTCAATTTAAAAGGGTGGCCACGTGTCTGCTTGCTACTGGACAATAACGGTTCGCACAGATCGACCTACGTGGTGCGTTGGATCTTACTGAAATCGCACGGTGCAGATGGAGCGTACCGGTTCGTTTAAATGACTCTATCTACGCCACAAGATCAAGATCCAACGGCCGCGGTGCGAGTGACCACGAATGGGCGGCGCGGTCAGACGGTGGTGTTCCCGGCGATTCAGGAAGCAAGATGCTCATCGTTGTCGCCACAACATCAGGGAGAGAGGTAGCTCACCGAGGTCGCATGGCGATGCTGATGCTCATCGTTGTCGTCGCAGGGCAGGGGCGCACGGGGTTGACAATAATTGCACCGGAGTTGATGTCACTGTCGGGCACGCTCTGTCATCGACAGAGACGAGGCTGCAAGGCTCGGGTAGGCAAGCGTAGGGTACCATTAGCTTCGTACGCGAGTGGCAAACAAGTGAGCATCAAAAGGAGGGAAAGGGGGGCCTGGGTTCACCTGGGAGGTCGCCGAGTTGGGGAGGTCCACGGTGGCACTCAGACTTCAAAGTTGCCGAGCCTCTGGGCCGCACGCGGCTGAGCTCTGGTTACTGGGAGATGTAGGACATGCGGGGGTACACGCTCGTGGGGACTGGGAGGCAAGGGGCGGCGAGGAGCGGCCGAAATCGCTTGCAAAGCTCGTCGGAGCAGAGGATGGTCTCGGGTGAAATCGGAGCGGCCTGGTGGCGGAGAGGGTGGGGTGAGCGAGGGGAATGAGAGAGGAGAGGTAGGCGCTTAAGTACGCGTGGTCGGGGGAGAGGTTTACTCCTGCAATGAAGCGAATTAACGCGAGAAAGTTATGGCCAGAAACGACCGGCGAGGTCAGCGGGAGGGGGTGAGGAAGAAGGTCTGGCAGGTGGGGCTCAGTGGTCAGCGATAGAGAGAGAGAGAGAGAGAGAGAGAGAGCGAGAGAGGAGTGGTGGGGTCCGGTCATCATCGACTGCATGGGTAGGTTCACTGGTGCGAAGCGTTTTCTCGCGGGGAGAGAGGGAGTGGGCTGGTGCTGGGCTTGCTGGGCCTGGTTTGGCTGGTTCCCATTTTTTTGTTCTGATTCATTTTTCTTTTTCTATTGAGATTTTCTGTTTTGATTTTATTCAAATGATTTCAAACCTTGTTTGAATTCAAACCTTTTTCAAATGTTCAGTATATTTCTATACTGTTTAAAGAGTTATTTTAAGTCTATTTTAGAATAATTCCTTTATTCTTTTATGGTTTATATTTTATTTAAAATAGGCTCTTGCCCTAATTCAAATAAGATTTTAAATATAAATTCCATTCTTATTTAAATACAAATTTTTATCAAAACCTTTTTAGTAGGTTTATTTATTTAACAGGGCAATTGTCTTTATTCCAATGAAATCAAATATGGTTTTAATTCCATATAACTTTAAAGTATTCTCTTATTTCATTTAAGTTAATTAAATAACTTTTGTTTCACTTGTCAATTTCAATTATTATTTTCCCATGATTTAATTAATCATTCTCATTAGGGATTTATCTTTAATCAAATGGAATAGAATTTGGTTAAGGCCATTTTATTTATTTGAATATTCTTTATCCATTTATTTCATTTGGATTTGGATTATATTCATTCCATTTGCTTATGGATTAGGCCAAGTTTTAATTTTGGCTTTTTTAAAATAGTCCTTATTTATTATTTCTTCCTTTATCTTATAAAATCCATATCTTTTTATTTAATCTCCAAACTTGGTGATTCCAATTGTAAAATCTTATTTAATATTTGTTTATCCTTTTAAATCTCTTTAGGATTATTTGCTCAACATTTGGCATGGATTTTAGATAGGTGCTTTATTAGCTTTGGGAATAAATTCCCACTTAACTTATTAAATTCATAAGTTTTTATACATGGCTCCAAATTAAGTGAAACCAATTTACATGGGTTTATAATATTTCTATTTATCACTTTGATCATTTATAAATGTTTGTTGACAAAAATTTTATATGGATCAAATCCTTAGTCTTTGAGATAACTTAGAAATGTTTTTCTTCCATTAGGGTCTTAGGGATTTGGTTTATTTTCCAAGTGTTTAAATTTCAAGATGCATTTATGAAGAATGCATTACATTTGATTTGAATTTAGTTGGATTCAAATTTTATTCAAAGTTTGTTCAAGATGGGTTTTAATGTTTCCATTTAGAAACAAAAGTTTCTTTTCATCCTAAATTTCAACAATTATTTATTTTGTTTATTTATTTTTCAAAATTTGGAAAATTTAGGGATGTGACAGTTACATGCGTATAAGGTTCTCACGATCACAGAATTCATCGTTGAATATGTGGGAGCCAGTACAGATCTCCAGGTCCCGCTGCTGATTATTGATCGGGGAGGGGTCTCGGTCATGTCTACATTATTCATGAACTATAGGGTGACACACTTAAGGGATACCGATACCATTCGGAGCAAATAATATGCCAGAGAAAGAAAAAGGAAAGAGCAAGAGTTTATTTCACTAGACACCGAAACTGTTTCGGTTGAAATTGCTGAAACTGGTTCTGCATGTGAAATTGAAATGTTGTAAGGGTTTTATGTGAATGTTTGTTAATTAAAGTAATTAACAAAATTCTAAATAAATAAATAAAATAGTTTTATTTAAATGAGAGCTTGCATTAAATTTGGTGAAACTTTAATGCATGTGAGTGGATTTTTGAGTGGAGGCTTTTTAGTGGGAGTGGAGGCTTTTCATTTTGAGTGGGAGCTCCACCCACATGAATTTGGAAGAGGTGGGGGCAGCCACCATGGCTGGCGCCATGACCCTTGGGGTGACCCCCTCTCCCTATAAAAGCCCCCTCTCCTCCTCTCAAAGCACACCTCCTCGCGAAGGATCTCTCTCCCCCCTTTAGAATTTCCCCATGGTCTCGGATCAGCGAGATACATGTTGCCAGTGGCTTTTTCTGGAAGGATTTGTTGCTTCCGCTGCTTCGCTGGAGCGAGGGCGCGGAGGTTGTCGGGGTACCCGGACATGTGTGCGATCACGGATGCACCATTGCTTTGTGGTGTTGGACGTGATGGTGCTGGACCAGATGGACTTCATCACGATCTTGAGATCGGCAAGCGTTCGACTACATCATCCACGAGTACAACCTCGTTAACACTATATGGTCTTCGAGGGTATGTATTCTATGGATGTATATCCACCCGTTGCTTTTATCTAGTAGATAGATCTTGGTACATAGTTGTTCCCATCGTAGGATTTTTTTTGTTTTCTATGCTGCGAACCCTACAAGTATTCGTGGTCACCTCATTCAGTTGCTTGCCCTTGCTCATGAGTGTGCCACTAATGAAGACCAGTATGTGGGTTACATGTTGGATGTTATGGATTTTATCTACCATGAGATGGCTGATGCTATGTTCAACCGGCTCTCCATTCCCTATGCTCCCTTCATCATGATGCTCATCAAGTATATGCTTCCCCATGTGTATTTCAGTGGCAACCTTGATGGTGAACACAAAGTGAAGAAGATCTACAATAAATTAAGGAGGACCTCTCATCCCTCTTCCGCTCCAGAGTCCTTCATGAGAGATGCTCGGTCTAGTGGGAAAAGGCCCCCAGTGTCGTCTATTGCCCGTGAGGTCAAGCATCTCAATTGGTTTGAGCGGAACAATCTATGCATGGGGGTAGACACTCACAAGGGGCAGTATGAGGCTTACCGGCAGCGCCATGATATGGCGCATACCCAGCTGGTCATTCTCCACCATGTGTCCGGGGCATCAGGCTACAGCTCCCACTCCATATGCTCAGTGGAATTCTTCTGGACTAAACTATGGTGAGCTCGAGCGTCACTTGTTCCCTGCCCCAGCGAGGGAACCTACCCCTCCGGATGCTTATGATGAGGATTATGACGATGAGGACAAGGACTGATTTCTTGGGGCGTTAGCATCGCTCTTCTTCCTTTTTGGAATTTCGATGCCAAAGGGGGAGAAGTAGTTCTATTAGGATGTCATGTATTTGCATGGGTTGGGCACAAGCATTTGCCATTTTTTTGTTTTCTTTATTGTTTCTTGTACCCATTTAGCGTTGAACTTATTTGTTATTTGGTTTGTGATTGTGTGAGACTTTGTGGTTGGTTATGTGAGACAATGGATTTAGCTCGGTTAACTCTAAAATTATTAATGTGGATTTATCCCGATTATCTATGGAATTATTAATATGGATTTATCTCTCTGGAAAGTATGGATTCATCTATATGCTATGGAATTCCGATATTATCTCTATGGATGCATCCAAATGGTATTATGCTTCAAAGTCCCAATTAGTTTTTATCATAGTGGCTATCTCTATATTATTGAGGACTTCATTTTCCGGTGGTACGATAACTTTGTCTAACTGTAACATCCCAAAAATCATAGTTTCAAAACTCATTCATATCATCTTTGCATCATTCATCCATTTAGGGTTTTATCAAAAATTATTTTAGAATCAGATGTCTGAACTATGATTTCATGTAAACAAATTATCTCAAATGGCCATCACCCTTTGAGATTTGAATGTTTAGGTACTGGTTTACTTGCCTCCATTAATGGATAGATTAGGTGAAGTCTTTAAACCCAAGTATCCAAATTTGGAAATGGTTTCAAAATCCTTTTTCAAATATTTACAAATTAGATCAAGCCTCTGATTACTTTGAAACCCAAGCTTGACCAAGCCTTACAAGGTAACCATTTAGTTATTATGACTGTTATTTGAATCTACAAAACCCTGTAAAATTCCCATGGCAGATTGAATTCAAAAGGATTTGAATTCATATCAAATTCATACCAGAAAATGAAATTAGAAAAAGAAAAGGCTTAAACAATGGAAAAGGGCCGCGCGGCCAGAATCTGGCCCAGCAGCAGATCAAGCCCAGCAAGCCCACCCGGGATCTTTTATTTCTTCTGTCACGCCTTGGCGCTACCGAGCCGACAAGCAGATCCACCTGCACTCCGCGCACCTCGCTGACAAGCGGGCCATCTCCACGCCAGCGTCGTCTCCACCCGCACGACCTGTTCGTCCCCAATCAACGCGGCCGTTTCCTGTGTGTTAATCGCGGCGTCAATTCGAATCAATGGCCGAGTGATTCTCGCGCTTGACCAGGCTATATAAACCCCTCCGTCTCTTTTCCCCAAACCCCAAGTAACGCCCCAGCTGCGCAGATTTCTCTGCATTGCCGTCTCCGACGATCGCCGGCGATTCCGGTGAGCCTCGAGTTCCCCTCGGTCTCGCATTCACGCTATCTTGTTCAGTGAACCTCTGTGCATCTTCTGACACTCTTCGCTTGTCGCATGAACCATAGGCCGGCAACGCCGACGACCGCCACCGTCTTACGCACGAACTCCGCGACCTTCGTAAGTAGCCACCGCCTTGCCCTCCGATCGATACGCATAGAATCCTCATCGTCTTGCGATCCGACAAGATCCCTATTTTGGCTTAGCGCGACGAGGAACCTCGCCAATGTCGACGATCGACCGTGGCCGACGATTCGAACTCCCATGAAATCCCGACGACCCCTGCACCTTCCCAAGCCATTGCCACCTTGAGCATCGCAGCCTCCTGCGGTTCCGTAAGCATCTCCTCCTTCCCGGGCGACCTAGAACGCCGGCATCACATCGATCGACGCCATTGTCACCGCCGGTAGCGCCGCCGATTTTGGTTAGGAGATTTTTAGCCGTTAGATCTGAATCTCACGCGAGAAACACTTCACTTAACGAAGGGTATGGACAGATCTGAGCCGCAGCGTTAGTTAGATCCAACGGCATAGAAGGGTGATCCGTGCGAACCGACGCCGCCAGTAATAACGCCGACGCTGCGGGCAAGGTTTAAACTAAAACAGAATTTAAAACCGAATTAGATTTAAACTTCAAATGCTTATAACTTTTGAATGCCACGTTAGATTTTTGCAAACTTTATACTGGATTCAGTGAAACAAGGCCTTTCTGAATATCCAATTTATTTAGCATATAGTAACAGTTAAAAATGACTTTATTTGTAGAACAAGTTTAAGGCCATTTTAGATATAGATTTATTTTGGTAAATCATATTGGGGCCAAATAAGTTTAGTTGGCAATCTTGTGACATGTTAAGTTCCTGTAGTCATGAACATACTTGGTAGAACTTTCAAAATTCAAAACTTGGTAAAATCTTGCATGCATGCATTCATATTATTTTTGGTTGTATTTAATTGTGTGTAATTGTATGCTTTGATTTCTTGTGTAGATTTTGCTAGTGATTGTGATTGTGAAGAGTGCTACTCTCCACACTACCAAGGCAAGTGATATTTTCATGAATATTCCTATCCTAAGTTTTATACTAGCATTAGTTATTTTTGCTAAAGTGTTGCATGATATTTTGCTTAGTGATAAGATGGGAAATCCTAAGTAGAGTGAAATAGTAGAATTTCTAGGAAAATTTTCCTAAGATAAGTTACCATATTTTTGCCTAGCCTAGCTTATAGAAAACAAGGGTGGTGAACATCTATATAGTATATGATAAAAATATTCTAAGTCAAGAGACTTATATTTTCTTAATAAAACAACTAAGACAAATGAACCTCCTGGGTGGAATGGGAAGATTGGGTTATGTTGAGTGGTTACACAAGGCCATGGACTTGGGTTGTGTATCTCACTTGTGGTATGCCACCCAGGCACAAAGGGATTTGGGCGCCAAGTGTTGAGAAAGCTTACAGTGCAACCACTTGGCAATATGAGCTCTGCCATGATCATATAGGTTGCTAGAACTTAGTCTTTTGGACAGTTGGTGGTAGATGGGATGATAGGATGGAACGCGTCCATTTGAATAAGGAAAAGCTTCTGAAAGGTCCTGTCTTGGGAAACCAAGTCTGGTGGGGAAAGTGCACAACCTCTGCAGATGGAAAACCTAAGTACTTAGCCTTGTCCAAGGAAATGGACACTTTTGAGCATCAAGACATAGAAGCTACAAGAATCTCATCACTCCAACTTCTAAGTAAAAATTTGTGGGTGAACAAGGGTGAAGGACCCCAATGTCTATTGGAGGTTTCCTTGGGAAAGTTTTTGACAAAGAAAAACTTAGTGATTTCAACTAATAGGAAAAACTTATATTCAAGCAAAGCAAGCCAAGCTACACTTAGCCAAAATGCATATAGTATTATAGTCCACTTAAAATATACTAAGGTATCACTTGCCAATACTATTCCAAAGTATTGACCCTCTGTGGCTGTAACTTGTGATGTTGCAGGCTATTCCGATGATGAATAGGAGTCATGAGTCTACACTCAACATGCTTGCCTGTGGCACATGAAGATGAAGACTTGTGTTTATTTACTTATTCCTTAAAACTCTTGTATTAGGCCTATGGCCCTGAGTTGTAAAAGACTATGTTCCTATCTCTGGAATGAATGTAATAAACGACCTTTGTATCTGTGTACTTCATCTTAAACTATGGATGCTAGCATTGATCCAGGGACTAGCATTGCAATCACAGGGATCCTATCCTTTATAAAGGAGGGGTCTAACAGATGGTATCAGAGCACTGTGTTGCCTGTAGGATTATGACCCTAAGATTGGAAAACCACTAAGGAAAAAGTTTTTCAACTACTTCTACACTTGTCTATTCTTCTCGTAAAACTTTTCTAATCTCTTTCAACTTCCTTGTAGATGAATTCCATCAACGAAGCCGTGAAGAAGGGACCACTCATGACCATGACCTTGGAATGTGAAACTGAGTTTCCCAATATTCTCAAGGACCTCATGGAGGCAATGGATGCACATGGTGAAGCCGTGTACAAAGGCTTTCCAGTGATGGATGAAGGTGTGGAGTATTGGTGGGTGCAACTTCACTTGTACAAAAACAAGGAAGACAACCACAAAGAAAAGGGATTCTGCATGTACACCAACACTACAATGCACACCACATTCTTTGAGTCAGCTAGGGATGCAGCTTGGAGGACTATCAAAGAACTAAGTGCTAGAGTCAAGTGCAGAATGCTCAACCTCCAAAAGGACTTAGAGAAAGAGAAGGAATTTACTCAAGAGTTGGAAGACACCAACCAAGAAATAACGGGAGATGTTATAGACTTGGTGATAGAGTCAAGAGAGCAAGATTGGTGGATTGCCTCTAGGAACATTGTGTTCAATAATAGATCCCGTGAGATTGGATTGTAAGGACACTTCGTTAGTTGGACCACCACTTATCACCTTGTTTTCAAAAGATATATTAAATAAGTATGGACCTTGAATGATGTAATGAACTTATGTATGCATGACTTGTGTGACAATTATGTTTCATGGATATGTATGAATGTAAGTCTTGATTTACCTTGAATTGAAATGTTCTAACTTTTCAATCTTATAAAATAGATGCCTGTTGCCGTCAGCACTGTTGAGGAGTTTTGGGTTACTCGTTTTGGTCCCCGTATCATTGAGCTTACCACTCTACTTGATCTCCCTCTTCCTACCATCACGGTGTATCCACTCACCAAGTTCGAGAGGAAGGACCTCTGGGGCTTCAAGGTGACCCAGCCAGGACGCCAGACTGAGCCTACTACAGAGACCATCGTCTTCAAGTTGATGCACGATGACAGGGAGAGAGGCATGGAGGTAGTCATGCAGGACCTGATAGGACGACTGTTAGGCCGTCACTCCCGACATGTTAGAGGTACTCACTTTCACGCCTTCTAAGACGTGATGTTGATGGAGAGTCCATCGACTTCGAGGACGACTCGAGGAGCATCATGAGCCGATACGTCTTTATCTTCAGGACTTAGAGACTCTTCGTGCACGAGATACGGACAGACGTAACGTCATGCTAGGTAATGACGAAGCTTGGAGCTCAGCGAGAAGGACAAGCTTTTTGCAGCAGATGAGATGATCAAGGAAATGGAGACAAAGTTCGAGGCCCAGGACCGCAAGTTCAAGAGTCAAGAGAAACGCGTCCAGGATAGGAACAAGAAGATCCGGGACATGACCGAGGAACTGAAGTCCAAGGACTTCGAGCTTGAGCAGCAGCAGATGGTTATTGAGAGACTTCGCTCCCAGAAGAGGGCTCTCAAGACCAAGGTTGATTCTTTGACCACTAAGATAGAGGAGAACAAGACCGCGATGGAGAATGCAGGTCTTACCTTCGTCGAGGAGGAGATAGATGCTGACGAGTAGACTTGTTACTCGTTTTTACTTTCATATTCATACTTGTTGTTGCGAACTTATTATTGGACCATCCGACATGTGGATGGCTTGCCACTTGTGTGTTTTATTTCATGAGTTTGTTATGTGGATGTTGAACTTATATTCTTTTGTTGCTTGTTATGTGTTGCTTGTGATGTATTGTGCATGAAACATCTATGGGTATCTCATTCTTATCTATTTGAACAACCACAGATGCCTCCCCGTCGCGCAAACCCCAACCCCAATAACATCACCCCGGAAATGCAACAGATGATGAATGCGCAAACACAACTTATGCAAATGATGACGACATTCATCCAGAATCAGAATAACAACAACAATAACAACCCCAACAACAACAACAACAACAACAACAACAACAACAACAACAACAACAACAACAACAACCCTCCGGGTTTTGATATGCTTACCAGATTTCTGCGACTAAGGCCAGCAAAATTTTCGGGGACAACTGATCCCATGGCAGCCAATGACTGGCTACGTTCTGTGAACAAAGACTTAGTGACAGTGGGCTGCACTGATGCTGAAAAAGTCAGATTCGCAGCACATCTGTTGGAAGGACCAGCCGCCACATGGTGGGATAACTTCCAAATCACCACTCCCATTGATGAAGTGACATGAGACATATTTGAGGATGGGTTTCGCACCGCTCATATCTCATCCGGGATAATGAGTCTGAAAAAGAAGGAGTTTCACAACCTGAAACAGCGCCACCGCAGTGTGGCAGAATACATAGAAGAATTCAACAATCTGGCGCGCTATGCACTGGATGAGGTTGATACAGATGCCAAGAGAAAAGAAAAGTTCTTGGAAGGCTTGAATGATGAGCTGAACCTACAGTTGTCTGTGGCATATGTTCCAACTTATTAGTCTTTGTGTGACAAGGCTGCTATTTTGGAAAGTAAAATGAAGCAAGTCGAGAGTAGGAAGAGGAAACACTCCGACAAACACAGCTCGGGATCGTCTCACAAACGATCTCATTATGATGACAGTGGCAGCTCAGGATCCCATAAACATGGGAAATTCAACAAGCACCACAACCACAACCGTCATGACAACAAGCATCACCGTAGTCATGACAATGATAAGTACAAGAACCACAAGGGTGGACATAAGAGCCACCACAGTGGAAATGGTAGTGGAAGTGGAAGTCAGCATGTTAAAAAGGACATCAGTCAGGTTGAGTGCTTCAAATGCAAGAAGCTGGGACATTATGCTAATGAGTGCCCTGAAAAGAAAGTTGAGGGACCTAACAAGCCAAATCCTTTCCAGAAAGGACAGGTTAACCACATCAATGAGGAGGAGGTCTATGAGGAACCTGATACCGTTGCTGGTAAGTTCAGACTCAATTCAATTTCAGCATTTGTACTCTTTGATACTGGTGCATCTCATTCATTCATATCAAAAGCATTTGTTGAAAGAAATGAACTACCAGTACAAACCATTGGGTGTCCTATAAGAGTAAGTTCTCCAGGTGGAGAAATGATAGTAAACTCAGGATGTCATGACTTAGTCATAGAGTTTGGTAAACATAAGTTTCCAGTAAACCTAATAATCCTGAATTCCCAAGGATTGGATGTAATTTTGGGAATGGATTGGATGGCTAAGTATGAAGGAGTATTAGATTGTGCCAATCGCATGCTACACTCACAACCCCTGAAGGAAAAAGAATAAAATTTAAGTCAAACTTTGAATCCAAAGGAAGTAAGCTGAATTCTCTTAAGGGGGTTAGCATGGACAGTGTGCCAATTGTGTGTGAGTATCCAGATGTATTTCCGGAGGAGTTACCAGGAATGCCACCAGATAGAGATGTGGAGTTTCTGATAGATTTGGTACTGTTCGGACCAATAGCTAAGAGACCGTACAAAATGTCAGTTGATGAACTGAAAGAACTCAAGAAACAACTAGGAGAACAGTTACAGAAAGGGTTTATTCAACCAAGTTCTTCATCTTGGGGAGCCCCAGTATTGTTTGTGGAGAAAAAGGATAGAACACAAAGACTATGTATTTACTACCGTTCTCTCAACGAGGTTACTATCAAGAACAAATATCCTTTGCCAAGAATCAATGACTTATTTGACCAGCTAGAAGGAGCATGTGTATTCTCGAAGATTGATCTTCGGTCAGGCTATTTTCAACTCAAGATAAGAGAACAAGACATACCAAAAACAACATTCACCACGAGGTATGGATTATATGAGTATACTGTGATGCCTTTTGGATTAACCAACGCTCCAGCATACTTCATGAATATGATGAACAAGGTGTTCATGGAATTCCTTGACAAGTTCGTTGTCGTTTTTATCGACGATATCCTAGTCTACTCCAAGAGCAAGGAAGAACATGAAAGACACTTGCGCTTGATACTTGAAAAGTTAAGAGAGCATAAACTTTATGCCAAATTCAGCAAGTGTGAGTTCTGGTTAGAGAAAGTTGGATTTCTTGGTCATGTTATGACAAAGGATGGTGTTGCAGTGGATCCTGCTAAAGTTTCAAATTGTGATGATTGGGAATCACCCAAGAATGTGAAGGAAGTTCGTAGTTTCCTTGGCTTAGCGGGTTACTACAGGAGGTTCATTGAAAATTTCTCGAAAGTTGCTAAGCCAATGACATAATTGCTAAAGAAGGACAAGAAATTTGTTTGGACTGAAGGTTGCGAAGTCAGCTTCCAAGAGTTGAACAAGAGACTTGTGACAGCACCAGTTCTATGTCTGCCAGATTTGGAAAAGGATTTCCAAGTGTATTGTGATGCTTCTCATCAAGGTTTGGGTGCGGTACTTATGCAAGATGGTAAAGTCGTAGCCTATGCTTCGAGACAACTCAAAACTCATGAAGTAAACTATCCTACTCATGATTTGGAGTTAGCCTCTGTCGTCCATGCACTCAAAACATGGAGACATTACCTTTTGGGAAAGCGTTGTGAAGTGTTTACCGATCATAAGAGTTTGAAGTATATCTTCACCCAGAAGGAAATCAACATGAGACAAAGGAGATGGTTAGAACTTATCAAAGATTACGACTTAAAGTTTGCAATACCACCCCGGTAAGGCGAACGTAGTAGCCGATGCTCTAAGTCGTAAGACATTTGTAAATGGCCTTACTAAAGGAGAATTGCCAGATGACTTGTGTAAGCAATTCAAGGAACTCAGATTGGAGATTGTACCAGAAGGACATCTCATGTCATTAGATGTTCAACCCACTCTATTGGACAAGATCCAAGAAGCTCAGAAGACCGATAAGGAAATTGAAAAGATCAAGGAAAATATTAGTCTAGGGAAGGCTAAGAGTTTCCATATTGATGAACAAGGAACCTTATGGCACGGGAAACGTATATGTGTTCCACAAGACCCAGAGTTGCGGAAACTGATCTTACAAGAGGGTCACAACTCTCCGTATTCTATTCACCCGGGAAATACCAAGATGTACATGGACATGAAGGAAAGGTTTTGGTGGAACAATCTCAAAAGAGACATCGCCGAACATATTGCTTTGTGTGATGTGTGTAGCAGAGTCAAAGCGGAGCACCAGAAACCAGCAGGTTTGCTTCAACCACTGCCGATTCCTGAATGGAAGTGGGAAAATATTGGTATGGATTTCATTACCGGATTACCAAGGACCAGGTCAGGATATGATTCCATATGGGTGGTAGTGGATCGCCTAACTAAAGTGGCTCATTTTATACCAGTGAAGACAACTTATACAAGTGCCAAGTTAGCTAAAATTTACATGAGCAGGATTGTATGCCTTCACGGTGTGCCAAAGAGTATTGTGTCAGATAGAGGAACTCAGTTCACTTCTCACTTTTGGAGACAGCTTCATGAATCCTTAGGAACGAGATTGGAGTTTAGCACTGCTTTTCATCCTCAAACGGATGGACAAACAGAAAGGACCAACCAAATTCTTGAAGACATGTTGAGAGCATGTGCTTTAGATTATGGGGCAAGTTGGGATGAAAGTTTGCCTTACGCGGAGTTCTCTTACAATAATAGCCATCAATCTAGTATTGGAATGGCACCGTTTGAGTTACTCTACGGAAGGAAATGTACCACCCCATTATTATGGAATGGTGTGGGAGAAAGAAGCTTATTTGGACCTGATCTTATCAAAGACGCCGAGGAGAAAGTCAAATTGGTTAAGGACAGATTGAAGATAGCACAGTCTCGACAGAAAAGCTACGCGGATTCTAAGCGTAGAGAAGTCACCTACGAAGTTGGGGATAGAGCTTATCTCAGAGTGTCACCACTCCGTGGGGTGAAAAGATTTGGAGTCAAAGGAAAATTGGCACCAAGATATGTTGGGCCATTCAAGATTCTAAGTCGCAAGGGAGAAGTTGCTTATGAAGTTGAATTGCCAGAATCTCTATCAGCAGTCCATAACGTATTTCATGTGAGTCAGCTTAAGAAATGTCACCCAGAAATGGAAGAGTCTTCTTTGAAGGATACCATACCTTTGGAAGAAGTTCAACTAGAAAGTGATCTCACTTATGAGGAAAAGCCTGTCAAAATTCTAGAGACCTCAGAAAGAGTTACCAGGACCAAGACTATCAAGTTTTGTAAAGTGCAATGGAACCATCATTCCGAAGAGGAAGCAACATGGGAAAGAGAAGATGACCTTCGGAAAGACCACCCTCACCTATTTGCTAGCCAACCCGAATCTCGAGGGCGAGATTCATCTTAAGGGGGTTAGATTTGTAACATCCCAAAAATCATAGTTTCAAAACTCATTCATATCATCTTTGCATCATTCATCCATTTAGGGTTTTATCAAAAATTATTTTAGAATCAGATGTCTGGACTATGATTTCATGTAAACAAATTATCTCAAATGGCCATCACCCTTTGAGATTTGAATGTTTAGGTACTGGTTTACTTGCCTCCATTAATGGATAGATTAGGTGAAGTCTTTAAACCCAAGTATCCAAATTTGGAAATGGTTTCAAAATCCTTTTTCAAATATTTACAAATTAGATCAAGCCTCTGATTACTTTGAAACCCAAGCTTGACCAAGCCTTACAAGGTAACCATTTAGTTATTATGACTGTTATTTGAATCTACAAAACCCTGTAAAATTCCCATGGCAGATTGAATTCAAAAGGATTTGAATTCATATCAAATTCATACCAGAAAATGAAATTAGAAAAAGAAAAGGCTTAAACAATGGAAAAGGGCCGCGCGGCCAGAATCTGGCCCAGCAGCAGATCAAGCCCAGCAAGCCCACCCGGGATCTTTTATTTCTTCTCTCACGCTGAAAGACGCTACCGAGCCACCGACAAGCAGACCCCACTCGCGCACCTACCGACAAGCGGGCCATCTCCACGCCAAAGTCTCCACCCGCACGACTGTTCATCCCCAATCAACGCCCGCTTCACGTGTGTTAATCGCGCGTCAATTGAATCAATGGCCGAGTGATTCTCGCGCTTGACCAGGCTATATAAACCCCTCATCCCCTCTCTTTTCCCCAAACCCCAAGCACGAACGCCCCCAGTCGCGCATTTCTCAGAACCCCGCCGTCTCCGACGATCGCTACGACAATTCCGTGAGCCTCGAGTTCCCCTCGGTCTCGCATTCACGCTATCTTGTTCAGTGAACCTCATGCATCTTCGACACTCTGCTTGCCTTCGCATGAACCATAGCGTCGCAACGCCGACGATCGACCGCCACCGTCTTACGCACGAACTCCGCGACCTCCTTCGTAAGTAGCCACCGCCCTCCGATCGACACGCATAGAATCCTCATCGTCTTGCGATCCGACAAGATCCCTATTTTGGCTTAGCGCGAGGAACCTCGCCAACGCCGACGATCGACCGTGGCCGACGATTCGCGAACTCCGGCGAAATCCCGACGACCCTGCGCCCTTCCCAAGCCATTGCCACCTTGAGCATCAGCAGCCTCCTGCGGTTCTGGTAAGCATCTCCTCCCTTCCCCGGGCGACCTAGAACGCCGGCACCGCCACTGACTGACGCGCCTCCGCCTGTCACCGCCGGTAGCACCGCTCGATTTTGGTTAGGAGATTTTTAGCCGTTAGATCTGAATCCTACGCGTAGAAACACTTCACTTAACGAAGGGGTATGGACAGATCTGAGCCATGCAGCGTTAGTTAGATCCAACGGCACAGAAGGGTGATCCGGTGCGAACCGGTACGCGCCAGTAATAACGCGACGCGTGGCAAGGTTTAAACTAAAAACAGAATTTAAAACCAGAATTAGATTTAAACTTCAAATGCTTATAACTTTTGAATGCCACGTTAGATTTTTGCAAACTTTATACCGTTGGATTCAGTGAAACAAGGCCTTTCTGAATATCCAATTTATTTAGCATATAGTAACAGTTAAAAATGACTTTATTTGTAGAACAAGTTTAAGGCCATTTTAGATATAGATTTATTTTGGTAAATCATATTGGGGCCAAATAAGTTTAGTTGGCAATCTTGTGACATGTTAAGTTCCTGTAGTCATGAACATACTTGGTAGAACTTTCAAAATTCAAAACTTGGTAAAATCTTGCATGCATGCATTCATATTATTTTTGGTTGTATTTAATTGTGTGTAATTGTATGCTTTGATTTCTTGTGTAGATTTTGCTAGTGATTGTGATTGTGAAGAGTGCTACTCTCCACACTACCAAGGCAAGTGATATTTTCATGAATATTCCTATCCTAAGTTTTATACTAGCATTAGTTATTTTTGCTAAAGTGTTGCATGATATTTTGCTTAGTGATAAGATGGGAAATCCTAAGTAGAGTGAAATAGTAGAATTGCTAGGAAAATTTTCCTAAGATAAGTTACCATATTTTTGCCTAGCCTAGCTTATAGAAAACAAGGGTGGTGAACATCTATATAGTATATGATAAAAATATTCTAAGTCAAGAGACTTATATTTTCTTAATAAAACAACTAAGAAAAATGAACCTCCTGGGTGGAATGGGAAGATTGGGTTATGTTGAGTGGTTACACAAGGCCATGGACTTGGGCTGTGTATCTCACTTGTGGTATGCCACCCAGGCACAAAGGGATTTGGAGGCCAAGTGTTGAGAAAGCTTACAGTGCAACCACTTGGCAATATGGGCTCTGCCATGATCATATAGGTTGCTAGAACTTAGTCTTTTGGACAGTTGGTGGTAGATGGGATGATAGGATGGAACGCGTCCATTTGACTAAGGAAAAGCTTCTGAAAGGTCCTGTCTTGGGAAACCAAGTCTGGTGGGGAAAGTGCACAACCTCTGCAGATGGAAAACCTAAGTACTTAGCCTTGTCCAAGGAAATGGACACTTTTGAGCATCAAGACATAGAAGCTACAAGAATCTCATCACTCCAACTTCTAAGTAAAAATTTGTGGGTGAACAAGGGTGAAGGACCCCAATGTCTATTGGAGGTTTCCTTGGGAAAGTTTTTGACAAAGAAAAACTTAGTGATTTCAACTAATAGGAAAAACTTATATTCAAGCAAAGCAAGCCAAGCTACACTTAGCCAAAATGCATATAGTATTATAGTCCACTTAAAATATACTAAGGTATCACTTGCCAATACTATTCCAAAGTATTGACCCTCCGTCAGTAACTTGTGATGTTGCACGCTATCCCGATGATGAATAGGAGTCATGAGTCTACACTCAACATGCTTGCCTGTGGCACATGAAGATGAAGACTTGTGTTTATTTACTTATTCCTTAAAACTCTTGTATTAGGCCTATGGCCCTGAGTTGTAAAAGACTATGTTCCTATCTCTGGAATGAATGTAATAAACGACCTTTGTATCTGTGTACTTCATCTTAAACTGTGGATGCTAGCATTGATCCAGGGACTAGCATTGCAATCACAGGGATCCTATCCTTTATAAAGGAGGGGTCTAACACTAACTCATCATTTTCTTGTAGTTTCCAACTCATGAAAAGTCTTGTACCTTCTTGTGTGCATTTGTATTCAAATGCAACTTTATCATATGCACACATGTAGGGGGAGCCTTTTTCATTCTTGGATTGATGTTCTTAGTAGGGCATTATTGCAAATTCTAGTATTGTCATCTAACAACAAAAAGGGGAAAATTGAAAGAAAATTTCATGATCTCTAGTGTTTGTGTGTGTTAGATAACAGTAACAAGGACTATTTAATGTGTGTTGAGTGCTGCAGATAACTGTCTATTCAAAAAACAGCTAAACAGAGTTTTGGTGGGTGGATTATCTGCCCCTGCCAAGGGCCGGATTATCCGCCCTTGACTCGATCGACAAAGGTGGACAAGTGATATGTCATAAACTTATCTATAATTTTTGATGTTCCATGCTTGTTTAGTATCAACTTTGTCATGTTTTTTCTACACTTTGAGGTATTTTTATACATTTTCTAGGACTAACCTATTAACAAGATGCCGCAGTACCAGTTGCTTGTTTTCTGTTGTTTTTGGTTTTAGAAAATCTAGTAAGGAAATATTTTTGGAATTGGACGGTAAAAAAGCCAAAGTCAATATTTTACCGGAGAGAACACAGAGTCCGAAGGGCAGCCAAAGGGGAGCCACGTGGTGGCCACACCCTAGGGACGCACGGCCAGGGGGGGCGCGCCGCCACCAGGTATGGTCCCCCTGGCTGTCCCCGTACCTCGCCTCTTGATGTCTACGCACTTCTATTATTGTAGAGAGTTGTTGGGCCTCCAAGTGCAGAGGTTTGTAGAACAGCAGCAAGTTTCCCTTAAGCATATTACCCAAGGTTTGTCGAACTCAGGGAGGAAGTAGTCAAAGGTATTACCTCTCAAGCAACCCTGCAATCAAGATACAAGAAGTCTCTTGTGTCCCCAACACACCCAATACACTTGTCAGGTGTATAGGTGCACTAGTTCGGCGAATAGATAGTGAAATACAAGTGGCAACGATGCCAAAAAAATAGCTTTACGGTGAGGTAAAGACAAAAGCAAGCAAACATGCAACAGACCTAGATGCAAACGGTGTTTCAATGTTTAGAAACAAGGCATAGGGGTCATACTTTCACTAGTGAACACTCTCTCATATAAATATCCTCTCTTCATGATACTACTCTTAACTACTCTCCGGTTGGACACTCTAATCATCTGTAGGGCTATAACAACACTCCTCAAAGTCCGCCTTCCCTAATCTAGATAACCCCACACTGTCACCTTGAGTGCTAGATGGTTCCAACAAACACCACAATTTCAATGAGACATCCAACTCCAAATATAACTCATAACAAATATTCAATCTAGCCAAAGTGCCACACACAGTATGCACGTTGTCACTTTCACACACGTGGGTAAAAGCATAGATCTATTAAAGCACAAAGAGTATTTATGTAGACTCAAACCTAAGTGCCACGATGGTGTGCATGCTGTCACTTTCACGCACATGGGGAGAGAAGAGATCTAATGAAGCACTTGAGTAGCAAGGTAGATCTACTTGATCAAAGCTCATGACCATAACAAGATCATGCATAGAGAGAGATGAACACATAGCAACCGGTAGATCCCTTAACCTCTAGGAAGAACTACTCCCTCCTCATCATGGGAATCAGCAACGGTGATGAAGATGGCGATGGAGATCGATGGAGATGGCTCCGGGGGCACTTCCCCGTCCCGGCAAGGTGTTGGAACAGAGACTTTCTGTCCCCTGAATCTCCCTTTCGGTGGCAGCGGCGCTATGGAGGTTTTCATGGATTTCTTCTGGATGCCCTAGGTTTTTTTTGGGTCGGAGGCTTCTTATAGGCGAAGGGGCGAGCCTGGGAGACGGCCAGAGGGCCCACACCCTCCCCAGGCGCGAGCCAGGCTTGGCCGCGCCCAGGGGGTCTGGCCACCCTCTGGTGCCTCTCCGTCCCTCCTTCTGGATTCGTGTCCCTCACGGAAAGTTATTGGCTTTGGCTTTTGTCCCGTCCAATTCCGAGAATATTGATTTTCTGCCTTTTTGGAACCAAAAATAGAAGAAAACAGGCAACTGGCACTGTGGCATCTTGTCAATAGGTTAGTTCTAGAAAGTGTATAAAAATACCTCAAAGTGTAGACAAAACATAAGACAAATGATATAAAACAAGCATGGAGCATCAAAAAATTTAGATACGTTTTCGACGTATCAAGCATCCCCAAGTTTAACTCCTACTCGTCCTCGAGTAGGTAAGTGATAAAAGAATAATTTTTGAGGTGACATGCACCATCAAAACCAAGATCAAACCATTTGCAAGCATTGAAAGTTGGGATCAAAGAACTCTAAACATGTGCATGAAAGATGGAGTTCTAACAATAGGACATAGTAACTATGCATGCAACATGAAAGGCTCCAAACAAAGATCATGAATAACATGCATTGAAAAACATTTGTTTGTTTCACATACAGAAAACATATCATAGTGGCAATCAGCTTGGCCCTCATAGAGTAGCAAATAGATGCATAGGACACCTTCAAAGTTCACAAGAGTCACTAGAAACAAATAGCACAAGAACAAGTAATATCACAATATGCATCAATCAATAAGCTTTGGGACACTGCAGACAGAATGGCAACTATGCTCCCTTAATGGTGCCTAAAGGTAGAAGGGACTCAGTAGTGGTGGAAGAAAGTCCTTTTATAAAGGAAGCAGGGATTTCAAGTTTCAAAAAGAGCTTCCAAAAATTATGGTACTTGTTAGCTTTCATCCCTCATTGCCCCTATCATAAGCATCTTGAAGTGATTAAGGTTAAAGTGAACAAAATTGAGTATATGCTTGACGAAGTATAAGTTGGAAATCTCAAGTACCTTGAATACGAGGGACACACCTCATGCTACTCAACTTTAGTCACCTATAAGTTCTTGTCATTGTATGTATTTGCATATCATTGAGAACCTCCAACGGGGTACCCCTTGCACATGGTACAGGAGCTTTCCCATAACCAAAATGACAAGGCAAATAGACAATGAGCATCTCAGCAATCTTCTTATTTACCATGGGAATATGGTGTTTTTTTTCTCTTTCCTCTTTTCTCAATGTGTCTCTGTTTTTTTATAAGAAGAATGCTTCATAGATGTCACTATGGTGATGCTGCAAGTTTCCACCATGATTAGGCATGGCTTAGGCTAGCGGCCCAGGAGTTTCTCTAACACAGGATACCAACTCCATGGACTTACAAGTTCCCTTTTTATTTCACACCGGTGAAATCCATAGACAAAAGAGCATGATATCAACTATGTACAAAGTAAAAGTGCAATGTTGGAAACGTTCCCCGTGGCAGCACGGTTCTGCTAATTCCAGCGTATAAGTGCAAGAATATACAACATAGATGACACAATGGTTCAAGTTTATTAGGGGCAAGGAATATAAAGTGTGCCATCAAGTTTTTGAGGGCTTTAATCACTAAGTTTTCACATAACAAAATAGTTTTTAATTGGAAGATAGCTGAAAACAAGAATATACTTGGAATGGTGTAACACACCATGCATAGGAGTTTATAGTGGACACTTTGGAATAACTTGGTTTCTTTGGTGTTGGAAGCATGAGTAGAATTTACTCATACAAGTGGAGGCTAGCAAAAGACTGGGAGCAACCAACTAAGAGAGCATAATGGCCATAATCATGCAGAGCAACAAAACATTACTAATCAAAGCATAGAGTGGTACTACAAGCCAAGGACTAAATGATCACAGAGGCTAATGGTGACTTGTGAGAGTCATAACATGGTGTGATCATGTGCTAAGTCAACCCAAACAAAGCATCAAAGGAGAATACCACAATACTATGCTTTTGTATGCTAAAACAACTCATCATTCTTTCAAGGCACATTAAGAAATCCTAATTGTTTGGAACAAGTCATGCTACAGTAATAATCACTAAGCATAAGGTTAAAAAAATTCCTAGCATGTCATGCTAAAGTCTAAGTCATAGTCAATACAAGCTCCTCTTGCACATACAAGCAAGAACTTACTACTCTTTTCCAACACAAATCAACCTATTTGAAACAACTCACAAAGATAATAACCGATAAAGACCAGTGAGATTGTCTCACAAATCCACAAAGAAGAACTAAAAAGTTCTAAGCTGAAAGCACAAGAACACTAAGGCTAAACACAGTGCTAGCAAAAGAGAACACTCACAAAACAATAAGAGTGAAAACTAGAGTGCTCCAATACCATCTGTAGGAGGTCCCAACCTTATAAGGTAGAGATCCCTGTGTTTACAATGGTAGTCCTTGGATCAATAGCTAGCATCCATAGTTTAAGATGTAATATCAAGAAACAAAGGTCATAATACAATTTTATAATTAGGAATAACATAACTCATTACATCTTACATAACTCATTTGGCTATCTCATTACAATGCAGCAGAAATAACTATATAGCATGGAGTCCTTCATCTTCAAAGTGCCACAGGCAATCATGTTGGTTGTAGACTTGTAGTCCTAATCAACACACTTCAATTCACACAAGCAATGTGAAAGAAATCACAAACAAACATTCCACTCAAACAAGAAGGTTCAAGCACATTTTTAGGCAACAAAATATTTTTGCTACACCACATAAGTTGGTGTGTTTGATCTAAACTAAATATTAGTATGGCGGTCCAACTATATGGTTTTATTGAGATCATTCCATTCTTCTTAGTTGTTTCTTCATGAATGAGATCATGGCTTCCTTGGAAAATTTCTTGTATCTTGGTCACTAAACTTCAAAGGTGATGATGGTTCCTTCTAAGTTGTGTTTCCTTAGTCTTCAAGTCTTGAGTAACATTCTAGTCTCACTTGTAGTCCTTGGTGATGTCCAAGTTGAAGTCCTTGATGAAACTAAAGTTAAAGTTATTGGTGATGTTGAAGTCTTTGTCCATCAAGTTTGAAAAGGAAGATATGTAGAATTAAAACCAAAAAGGTTGAGGAAAGAGTTTACAAGATTGTTTGTAAATAATTTTGAACAAATACAACTCCTATTTTTCCAAGGGGTTTTGTCCAATCCTAGGGTTACAATCCTATAGGCAACACAGTGCTCTGATACCATCTGTAGGAGGTCCCAACCTGATAAGGTAGAGATCCCTGTGTTTACAATGCTAGTCCATATATCAATAGCTAGCATCCATAGTTTAAGATGTAATATCAAGAAACAAAGGTCATAATACAACTTTATAATCAGGAATAAAATAACTCATTACATCTTACATAGCTCATTTGGCTATCTCATTACAATGCAGCAGAAATAACTATATAGCATGGAGTCCTTCATCTTCAAAGTGCCATAGGCAATCATGTTGGTTGTAGACTTGTAATCCTAATGAACACACTTCACTAACATCAAACAAACCTGCAACATAATAAGTTACAGCCACAAGGGTCAATACATTTGAATTGTATTGGCAAGTGATACTATGGTAGAGTAGTCGTATCTATATTCTATATGCATTTGGCTAAGTGGAGCTTAGGCTTGCTTTGCTCAAAATAGATTTTCCTTATAAGTTGAAAACACTAAGTTTTTATTTGTCAAAATCACCCAAGGCATCTACCAATCAAAGATTCAAGATCCTTTAACCCTTGTTCAACCACAAGTTTTTAACTTAGAAAATTGGGATGAGGAGATCCTTAATAGCTTCCATGTCTTGATGCTCAAATTGTCCATTGTCGAGGACACGGCTAAGTACTTAGATTTTACTCTCTGCAGAGGTGGTGCACTTTCCCCACAAGAATCGACATGCATCAAGACAAGATCTTTCAGAAGCCTTCCCTTAGACCAAAATGGACGCGCTCCAAACCTATCATCCCCTACCACCAACTGTCCATCTGGCTAAGTTATTGCAACCTATATGATCCAGGAAGAGCCCATAATGCCAAGTGGCTGCACTTGAAGCTTCTCAACATTTGACATCTCAAATCTCTTTGTTCTTGGGTGGATTTCCACAAGTGTGATACACAAGGTTCACCAGTCCCCTGGCCTTGTGTAACCACTCAACATATCCCATTCTCACCATTCCACCCAGGTGATTCATTCACATAGTTGTTTTATTAAACAAAACACAAGTCATAGACTTAGAAATATTTAGTCCACCCTTGTTTGCTACTAGCTAGGCTAAGCATGATAGTAGTAGGGATCTTAACTTTGGAAATTCTACCAAGGCTTCATCTACTAGGATTTCCCATGGCATAGCACATTTAGTAAAATTCCATGCAAGTCCTACTTAGAAATATTACTAATGCATAGTGAAAATAATGGGACAAAAGTATGAAGCACCACTTGCCTTTTTGGTAGAGAATATAAGTTCACTCCTTGATCTTGCAATAGTCACACTCTTCAAATTTCACTACAATTCAATCAAGGCACAAATTCAATCTACCATTCAAGCAATTCATCACATAGAATAAATAAAACAAAGCAATGCATGCAAGCATGCCAAAGATTGTTTTATTTGGAAAAGTGGTTGCTAATAGGTTATAAACATTTTAAAACACCTATTGGTCATTTATAAAAGTGGCAAAACCATTTGAAAACAAGTTAGTGAAAATGGCCACTTTAAATCCCTTTTGTTTTGCTATAATTGATTTTATTCAAAGAATAATTTCTAGTGTTAGACAAAATGTTTTTAAACACCAATATTAATGTTTATGGTCATAATGTTTTAAAACAATTCCATTTGCAAAGGGTTTCATCCAAAATCCATTTAAATCAAAGCAACATTTTATTTTGTTGGAAATGCGTTTAATCAAAGTAATAATTTTCTAGGGTTCATCCAAATATATTTTTAAATCCTAAAACTTGGTGTTTAGGATCAGAGTGTTTAATTCAAACCATTTTCCAAAGGTTTTACTCAAAAAGCATTTTTAAAACATATTCAACATTTTTATTGAACTAGAAATGCTTTAATTCAAAGGAATAACTCCCAAGTGTCACAAAATATATCTTTTTTAATCCAAAAGTTGGTTTCTATGGTCAGTAGGTTCAAAACAATCCATTTACAAAAGATTTTATCCTAAAAACATTTTTAGAATAAATTTTATACACAAAATATGCGTGCACATGTTTCTGCAAAAACAACCAATATTACAGAAGCAAAACACTAAAAAGGGCATGGTTGGAAAGGTTTCTTTTTGCTGATTCCATTGATATAAAGTTTGCAAAATTTGGACATGTGGATTTAAAGTTATGGATTTTACAAAATCTAACATCTAATAGATTCATTTCCGTTTTTAAAATAAGTCACTGACCACGTGTCTTGATCTAATTGGAGCGTACCGGTTCATCTGGATCGAGTGCTGTGGTTCGTTGGATTTAAAGCTAATCGTGCGACACAGAAACGATCATACCCCTTCGGGTTAAGGTTCTATCGCATACACAGGATCAAGGTCTAACGGTTCCTAGCACTCTAACCATAGTCTAGCGGCGCTCGACGGTGGTGCGCGGCGACGGCGCTCAGGCGATGGCGTAACGGCGAAACCAGGAAGCATGGGAGAGAATGGAGAGCGTTACCAGATTCGCAGTGTCGCGTTGATGCTCAACATGGTCGTAGGAGGGCAGGGGGCGTACGGGTTCGGCGACGATTGCTCGCCGGAGTCGTTCCTGCAGCGGGCACGTTCTTCGTTGTCGGAGACGAGGCTACACAGCAGGAGAAGGCCAGCAAAGGGTCGTGTTAGATGCGTGAGGCGAAGGTGAGTACACAAGCGTCATTCAGAGGGAAAGGGGAGGTCAGGGTTACTGGGGAAAAGTCGCCGGAGTCAAAGCTGAAGACGGTGGCGAGTTGGCGTTGTCCTTGCCGATGCTCCGAAGCGTGCGGGGGCTAACTAGAGGTACTGGCAGATGCACTAGGTGATGGTGAACAAGTTCGTAGCATCCAGAGGCAGTGGGGAGGTTGGAGCTTGCCGGAATTTGCACGGAGGCTCGCTAGAGCAGAGAAGGTTGCGAGTAGAAATTTGAGCAGCCCTGGGGCCCCGATGGAATGAGATTTGAGGGGAAAGGAGGGGGAGAGGAGGGCGCTTATGAGGGCGTGGTCGCAGGGAGTAATGGTCGCAGCATCAACGCTAATTGAAGCCGTCTTCAAATGCTAGTAACGACGAGGAGGAAAGAGGGGGGCGAGTTTCCCGTGAGGAAGACGATGCCAGCATGGCGCGGGACCGGGGTGTCAGCGAGATGGGTGGGCTGGTTCGCGCGTGAGAAAAGGAACAACCAGAGAGAGGGGAGGTGCCGGGTGGGCTGGCTGCTGGGCTTAGTGGGCTAGGTTGGTTCTGGGCTGGGGTTGTTTTATTTATTTTTTTCTCTCCTGTTTCATTTTCTTTTTCTATTTCTTTTATTCTGTTTTGAATTCATTCAAATGATTTCAAACACCATTTGGATTTAGATTTTTACCAAACTTTTAGTAATTTTCTATTCTGTTCAAACATGTATTTTAAAGACCATTTTAGAATAATTATTTTATTCATTTATGGTTTCTTATTTATTTAAATTAGGCACTTGCCTTTATTCAAATAAGATTTTAATTATAATTTCAAACTCTTATTTGAATTCTAATTTTCATCAAACCCTTTTCAGTAGGTTTTATTTATTCATTAGTATGTTAAATAATTCATTTTGAATTATTTAGAATATTTTAATATGGTTTATTATTCATTTAAATTGGGTATTTGCCTTTATTCCAATAGAATCAAATATGGTTTTTAATTCCATTTAAATTTCATTTAAATGATTCTTTTATCCCATTTAAGTTAATTAAATAACTTCTATATCCACCTTGGGAATTTCTATTTATTATTTTCTCATGATCTATTTAATCATTTTCATTAGGGATTTGTCTCCATTCAAATGGAATTGAATTTGGTTAATGCCATATAATTTTATTTGAATATTCCTTATCCCTTTATTTTATTTGATTTATCTTTATTTCATTTGCTTATGGATTTAACTCAAGATTTAAATTGTCTTCTAAATATTTTCCTATTTTTTAGTTTAGGAAATTTGTCTTTATTTAAAATAAAGTTGGATATTGTTTAATCCTTATGATTTTATTCAAATAACCTTTTACTCCTTTTATTATTCTATAATCTTTCATTTAATTTGTTTGGCCAAGATTTAATTTGGTTTTTTTTAAATATTCCTTATTTATTTATTTTCTTCCTTTGCCTTATAAAATCCATATCTTTTTATTTATAGATCCAAAATTGGTGATTCCAATTTGTAGAATTTTATTTAATATTTGTTTATATTTTTAAATCCCTTTAGGATTATTTTGCTCACAATTTGGTATGGATTTTAGATAGGATCTTTATTAGCTTTGGAAATTATTTCCTTTTAACTTATTAAATTCATAAGTTTTTATCCATGGTTCCAAATTAAGTGAAATCAATTTCTATGGTTTTAATATTTTTATTTATCATTTTTTATCATTTATAAATGTTTGTTGCTAAATTTTTACTATGGATCAAATCCATAGTCTTAGAGAGATCTTGGAATTGATTTTCTTCCATTAGGGTTTTAAGGTTTTGGTTTAACTTTTCCAAGTGTTTAAATTTCAAGATGCATTTATGATGAATGCATTTCACTTGATTTGAAATTAGTTGGATTCAAATTTTATTCAAAGTTTGTTCAAGATAGGTTTTGATGTTTCCAATTTGAAACAAAAAGTTTCTTTTCACCCTAAATTTCAAAAAAAAAAATTTTGTTTATTTATTTTTCACATTTCAAAATTTGGAGAATTTGGGATGTGACACTTAATAACCAATGTCGCCAGTGATTCTTGCGCCGTATATCACGCGTTAACCATGAGATTTGGAATGAGACGGAGAAGTCAGTTGTATCTTTTCCCTCTCGCATGGAGTCGGATGTGCGAGTCATGGCTGTTATGTTCGTAGTGTGCATTTATTGGTAATTCGTAGGAGATATGCAGCATATGGGTTGGACCCCTCAACGTCCCACGATAGTTCCGGCATCTGAACGGTCTGTACTGCCAATTGTCGTAATTCGATAGGTGGGTTGGCGTACACCAAGGAGACATGCGGGGTCACGGAGAAGGCAGTGATTGGATTGGATCTTAGTCTGGGCCTCACGCCAAGGAAGTGTGAACGAGCCTGCTACTCGAATTTGCAACAAAGCTAAGATCTCTCATGGGTAAAGTAACGCACCTCTGCAGAGTGTAATAACTGTAACTTGTTACTCCCTGTTCCGGGAAGGAGCTACGAACGCTGCGGGAAAGGAACTCCATGAAAGTTTTGGTAAACCCATGAAGGCTGACGGACATAGCTTTTTAGAATAAAAGCAACCTTTGAAGAAATGTTTATGAAAACTTGCATTGCCTATGACCTACGGTCTATGGCTGTAGATATAGTGCATCAAACACTCCTTTTCTAGTGAACTTGCTGAGTACGCTCGTACTCAACGTATCTTCTTAACCCTTGCTAGATTCTGAAGCCATTAAGACAACGTCTACACCAAGTTATGCTCTAGGAATCATCACCAGAAGCTAAAGTTCTTCAATGAAGTCAACACATACATCAACTCAAGCGAAGACGAGGTTACTGATTAGATAGGAGTATAATCTCGAACCATAGAACCTATTTCTGTAGTTTATTGCAATAGCAGCAATGCCAGACCATTAGTTAAAATACTAGTCTTAATAGTATGATAGTTTTTGAGTTGTTTATGTCTGATTCTTCTTTGTAAGAAGTTTCTTTCTATCTCTTTAACCTAGAGTGTTCTCTGGATCTTGTGTAAAGAGTTGAGTTGTAACCTTTAGCCATGTATTGGACCCGCTATGTTTCTGTTGTACCACTCTGAGGGATGTAATACTAGTGAACGGTGTTTCATTAGTGTTATGTCAACGACTATAGTGTACTACATCATGCATTGGTATGCTGGGTCACCGCACCCATGGAGGATTTCTCCATGGATGACATCAACCCGTACATGTATGAGTTGAACATTCATCCCAGGGAGTTGATTTTCAAGGATGGGAAGGTGCAGATGAAGGAAGCTCAAGGCCCTAAAGGAGAAGGCAGTCTAGAAGACATGATGGAAGCATTGGAACAGGAAGTTTTCAGGTACAAGAAGATGGTGGAACGCGAAGTGGATGTCATCCACAAGATAAGTTCAGAACTCGTTGCCAAGCACAAGGAGGAGGTTGCTGAGCTCCGAGACGAAATCTTCTCGCTCCATCAGACCACCAACCAATTACAAGCACAACTCTACAACATACAAAATCAAAACTGTGAGTATGAGGCTAGATTTAATCACATAAGCTCTGCTGCTAGTTTCAGGATTATGGAAACCAAGACATCCTTTGTGGATGGGGATCCTTTACCTTGTAAATATGATGATGACAAGGGACCACCACCACCAAAGGAGTAATTCGTCATCAGGTTTGACATCCCCTTGGCTTGTTCCAAGCTTGGGGGAGTGTCGCGGTATCACATCATTATCTTTTATCCTTTTACCTTTTTAGTAGAGTTATATCTTGGGTAGAAAAGTTATCTTATAGGTTGGTTTGCATTGTGGAAGTATCTCTCCTTTAGTTGGTTATCTATGTATCCCTTGGTGTGAGTGCCTTTATGGAATATTAATGAGAAGTCTCATCTTTTACCTTTTGCACTTCTTATTTTAGTTTGCAATCTCTATTATATGATTGATCTTGTTGATCAGTATTGGCATCACTTTGGGAGCATCAAGTATATATAAATTGGTTTTGGCAAACCGAGCTCTGGTCAGTAGCAACACTTTTGAGGTTTTGAAAGGAAAAGAAAAAGCTTATAGGTATTTTGTATCATCTATTTTCTTCCTTGATTGGCTCATAAGCTTAGTACTCTTTATTTAAGGTATTTTGTGTCTTCAGGAAGATTGCATATTTGGCTTTATCACTTGTAGGTTTGCTTGTTTCCTTAAACTCTTTTGCTTGCTACTCAGCCTTGCTAGCCAAAAACCTGTTTTGAGAAGGCATACTTCTCATGCATTCCATTCCTTTAAACCTAAAACTTGTGCCATTTGTGTCCACCATATCTACCTACTAGCATTATTACTATTCCAAGCAAATTCTCAAGCTTAACCTATCTTTCGAATTAAAAATTATTTTGTTATGTGAAAACTAGTTAGTAAAGCTCTCACGAACTTGATGGCACACCTTATTTTCTTGCCCCTAATAAACTTGAACCATTGTATCATCGAAGTTGTATATGCTTGCATCTATACGTTGGGATTAGCAGAACCGTGCTTTGACGGGGAACGCTTTAAACACTTATGGATACATATCCAGTTGATATCATGTTCTTTTGTTTGCGGATATCGTTGGTGTGAAATAAAAGGGGAGCTTATAATTCCATGGATTTATGTATGTGTGTTAGATAAATGCCTGGGCTACTAGCCTAAGCCATGCCTAATCATGGTGGAAACTTGCAGCATAACCATAGTGAGCAATCTGTGAAGCATCCTCAATAAAAACCTATGCAAATAGCAAATAAAAAGATCGCTGAGATGCTCATTGTCTGCTTGCCTTGTCATTTTGATTATGGGATAGCTCCTGTATCATGTGCAATGGGTACCCCATTGGCGGTTCTTTATGATACACATGTACTTACAATGAAAAGAACTTACCGGTAACTAAAGTTGAGTAGCATGAGGAGCGGCCCTCATACTCAAGGGGCATGAGATTGCCAACTTATATTTTGTCAATCATATACTCCATCTTTATTCACTTTAACCTTAATCACCTCAAGATGTTATGATAGTGGCAATGAGAGATCAAAGCTAGTAAGTACCATAATCTTTTGAAATCTCTTTATGACCTTGAAATACCTGCATCCCTCTATGAAGGGCCCTTTCTCCTATTTCTAAGTTGAGTCAGTAAACCTATTACTCTCTATCTCTAGCAAGCATTTGAGTTGTTGTGTTTCAAGCATTCATATGATGATTTATTCAATCATGTTCTTTATGTTCCTTGTTTGCACAAGACTCTTATCTAAATGAGTATTACATTGAAAGCTATCATTGTGAAAACCTTTTGTGTTTGAGAAAGAGTACTCTTGTTGTAAAACTTTTACAAAAGCTTTATTTGAAAACTGTTTGCCAACTGTTCTCTGACCAAGAACAAAGTTTGCCAATTCCAATTATGATTTACCTTTATGCATCTCTATTGTGGCTCCTCTACTGGTTGCAAGCTAAGTTATATAATGGTGAGTTGCTTTCTTCTATGAGTTGTGTATTGGTAATTGTGATGCTTCTTGTCCATATTCTTTTATCGACACTTCACTCCATAAACCTGTGGATATGTTTACTGAGCTCAGTTTTCACTTGGGGATAAGCGAAGGTCTAAGATTGGGGGGAGTTGATACGTCAAATTTGCATCACCAATCTATATCATAATTTGCCTCTATTCATTGATATATTTCATATTAAGACGTGATACTTATGTGTTTTCATCTGTTTTTGCATGTTGGATGATTCTTGGAGGATGAACTGCCGGAGTCAGGATTCTGATGGAAAAAGAGGTGTTTTGATGCAATTTTGCGAAGATCAGAAAAATACCAGAAAAACTACGGAAAATCCTATTTTCCCAAAAGATGAAGAATGCCAGAAGGGGAGGCGGAGATGGGCCACAGGTGGCCCACACCCCCCCCAGGCGCACCTCTGGATCCGCCCTATCGCCTATACCTTCTCCTTGAAACCCTAATACACTGGGGCGACCACATAAAGATTCCGCCACCTTTGCGGGGCGGAAAACACAGAGAGAGAAAGAGCTCTCTGGTAGACAGATTTCTGCCAAGGAAATTCCTTTCCGGAGAGGGAAGATCGTCGCCATAAACACCATCATCAAGCTAGACTTCATAGGGATCATCATCATCCACACCATCATCTCCACCAGCACCATCATCTCCACCAGCACCATCATCATCACTCCATCCCGTTGTAAAAATTGTGTTGAATCTTGCATAGTTCTTAGGGGAAACTTTCCCGGTGTTGATTACTATTGTAGTTGATGCTTGTGAGTGGAACCATTAGATTATTGTTTATATTCAGATTGTTATACATCACCATATCATCTTTGATCTTGATCCATGTCACAACCCAAAATTTTCCAAATTTTGTAATGTGAAAAATAAATAAATAAACAAAATAAATAATTGTTGAAATTTAGGGTGAAAAGAAACTTTTTGATTCCAAATGGATACTTAAAATCCCATCTTGAACAAACTTTGATTAATGTTTGAATCCAACTAAATTCAAAACAAGTGAAATGCTTTATTCATAAATGCATCTTGAAATTTAAACACTTGGGAAATAAACCCAAACCCTAATGGAATAAAATTATTTCCAAGATATCTCTAAGACCATGGTTTTGATCCATATAAAAATTTGTCAACAAACATTTATAAATGATCATGAATGACAAATAGAAATATTATAAAACCATATGAATGGGTTTCACTTAATTTGAAGCCATAGATAAAATCTTATGAATTTAATAAGATAAGGAAATTGAATTTCCAAAGCTAATAAAGCACCTATATAGAAATCCATACCAAATGGTGAGCAAATAATCCTAAAGATATTTAAAAGGATAAATAAATAAGAAATAAAATTTTACAAATTGGAATCACCAAGTTTGGATCTATAAATAAAAAGATATGTACTTTATAAGATAAAAAAGAAATATTAAATGAGGAATATTTAAGGACCAAATTAAATCTTGGCCAAATCCATAAGCAAATGGAATGAATATAATCCAAATCCAAATAAAATAAAAGGATAAAGAATTTTCCAAATAAAATAAAGTAGCATTAACCAAATTCTATTTCTATTTGAATAAAGGCAATTCCCTAATAAGAATGATTAATTAAATCATGAGAAAATAGTTTTTGGAATTTACCCAAGTGATTAAAAATCATTTAATTAACTTAAATGGATTCAAGGAAATCACCTAAATAAAATTTATGGAATTAAAACTATAATTGATTTCATTGGAATTAAAACAAATACCAATTTAAGTGATTAATAAATCATATTAAAAATATTCCAAATAATTCAAGGTGAATTATTTGACACCCTAATAAATAAATAAAACCTACTGAAAAGATTTAGATTTCAAATGGAGTTTGAAAAACATTATTAAATCTTATTTGAATTAATACAAGGGCCTATTTTAATTAATTAATATGCCCTAATAAGAATAAATATATTATTCTAAATTTGACTTTAGAATGTATTATTAATCAGTATTAAAATATACACAAAGTTTGGTTGAAGTTTGAATTCAAATGGATGTTTGAATTGATTAAACAAAATCAAAACAGATAAATAGAAAAAGAAAAGGGAAAAAGAATCAGTACAAAAATAAAATAAACAAAACCAGACCAACCAGACCAGGCCCACTAAGCCCAGCAAGCTCCTCTCCCCCCGAATCGTTTTCTACTACTCGTAATCGAACCCACACAGACACTGACTGACTGGACCCACTCCTTCTCTCTCTCGCTGACAGAATGACCCCACCTTCCAGTCTTCTTCTTCACCGCGCGTGACCAGTTCGTCACCGTTTTTGGCTGTAATTCCGCGGGCTTAATTCGCCTTAACGCTGCAGCCATTACTCGCTGTGATCACGCACACTTAATCGCCTCCCTCCCCTCTATATTTCCCCCCATACGCCCTCCCCTCTCTGCCACAGAGTTGCCGCAATTCTTCTTGAGACCTTCCTCTGCTCCGACGAGCTCCAACTCCGATTCCGGCCAGACACCATCGCCCCACGCCCCCTCGACCACACGAGCGTGTTCCACTGACTCCTGTGCATCTTCCGGTGTCGCTCTCTTGGCCGTGCGAACACCAGAGCTTCGGCAAGGGCATCACCCGAGCGCCACCGTCGTCTGTCTCTTCTCTGGCGACTCCCCTGGTAACGTTCTGACCGCCCCTCTTCCTTCCGATGATGCGCCTGTGACCAGTGAACTCTTCCGCAACTAACGCCACTGTTTTCGTGTCCTAGCTCGCACCGTAGCGTCGCCTCTGTCTTCGACAGTAAGCAGCCGCCGTCTGTCTCTTCTCCGGTGAGCAATCGCCATCGTTTCTGTGCGCCCCTTGACAGAAGGAAACCGCCTTGAGCTTCACTAGGATCACGCGAACACTGTGAGCATATTCTCTCTGTCCTTTTATTCCTGCTTCTCCACAAACACCGCGAGCAGAGCCCGCGCCACCGTTCGCCGTCGCCAGCGCCACCGGATCATGGTCAAAGTGTTTCTGTCCGTCGGATTTAGATCGCAAGGCAAGGATAGATAACTTAAACGAAAGGGTATGAGCGATCTGTGCCGTGCGATTTCCATTAGATCCAGCGGCCCACGTTAGTCGATCCACGCGAAACGGTATTGGCGAATAGGAAACAGCCACGTGGCCCAGTCTGTTTAATAAAAACCAGAATAGATTCTATTAGATGTTCAAACTTGTAAATTGCATAACTTTTGATCCACACGTCCAAATTTTGCAAATTTTATATCAATGGAATCAGCAAGACAAGTACTTTCTAAGCATTCACTTTGTTTAGTAAATTTCTTCTGTAAACTTGGTTGCTTTTGCAGAAACTTGTGTAGGCATAATTTGAATATAAAATTCTTTCTAAATTTATTTTTGTGTTAAAATCTTGGGCAAATGGATTGTTTTGAACCTACTGACCATAGAAAACAACTTTTGGTTTTAAAAACTTATTTTGAGATGCTAAGGAATAAATCTTAGAATAAAAGCATTTCTAGCCAAATAAAAATGTTGATTATGGTTTAAAAATGATTTTGGAGAAAAACCTTTGAGAAAAGTTTTGATTTAAACTCTCTGACCCCAAACACCAAGTTTTAGAATTAAAAATGTATTTGGTGAACCCTATAAAGATTGTTGCTTTACTAAAGGCATTTTCAACCCCATAAAATATTGATTTGGTTTAAAAATGGTTTATAGGTCAAATCTTTCGCAAATGGTTTATAAAAGGACCAATAGGTGTTTTCAAATGTTTATGACCCATTATAAACCACTTTTCCAAATAAACAATCTTTTGGCATACTTGCATGCATTGTTTTGTTTCTATTATTTTATGTGATGAATTGCTTGAATGGTAGATTGAATATTTGCTTGCTTGATTGATTTGTAGTGGAATTTGAAGAGTGTGAATATTTCAAGATCAAGGAGTGAACTTATAATTCTCTACCAAAAAGGCAAGTGATGCTCCATACTTTTGTCCCATTATTTTCACTATGCATTAGTGATATTTCTAAAGTAGGACTTGCATGGAATTTTTGCTAAGTGTAAACTATGCCATGGGAAATCCTAGTAGATGAAACCTTAATAGAAATTTCCTAAGTTAAGATTCCTACTACTATCATGCTTAGCTTAGCTAGTAGAAAACAAGGGTGGATTTTATTCATGCTATGGAATATTTCTAAGTCAAGGACTTGTGTTTTGTTTAATAAAACAACTAAGTGAATGAATCACCTAGGGGGAAAGGGACTTGCTTGGTGGTTTTTGGTTGAGTGGTTACACAAGGCCCATTTCTATGGTTTACCTTGTGTATCTCACTTGTGGATTGCCACTCAGGAACAAAGAGATTTGAGATGTCAAATGTTGAGAAGCTTCAAGTGCAGCCTCATGGCACTATGGGCTCTGCATGGATCATATAGGTTGCAATAACTTATCCAAATAGACAGTTGGTGGTAGGGGTTTGATAGGTTGGAGCGCGTCCATTCTGGTCTAAGGGAAGGCTTCTGAAAGATCTTGTCTTGGTGAAAACCAAGTCTTGTGGGGAAAGTGCACCACCTTTGCAGAGTGTAAAAATCTAAGTACTTAGCCATGTCCCTGGCAAAGGACAATTTTAGCATCAAGACATGGAAGCTATCAAGAATCTCCTCATCCCAATTTCTAAGTTAAAAACTTGTGGATGAACAAGGGTGAAGGTTCACCAATTTCTATTGGTGGTTCCTTGGGTGTTTTTGACAAGAAAAAAATTAGTGTTTTCAAATGATGAGGAAAATCTATTTTGAGCAAAGCAATCCTAAGCTCCACTTAGCCAAATGCATGTAGATGATAGACTCCACTATACTACCATAGTATCACTTGCCAATACAATTCAAATGTATTGACCCTTGTGGCTGTAACTTATTATGTTGCAGGTTTGTTTGATGTTAGTGAAGTGTGTGTTGATTAGGATTACAAGTCTACAACCAACATGATTGCTTGTGGCACTTTGAAGATGAAGGACCCCATGCTATAGTTATTTCTGCTACATTGTAATGAGATAGCCAAATGAGCTATGTAAGATGTAATGAATTATTTTATTCCTGGTTATAAAGTTCTAATATGACCTTTGTTTCTTGATATTACATCTTAACTGTGGATGCTAGCTATTGATCCAGGGACTAGCATTGCAATCACAGGGATCCTTTCCTTTATAAAGGGAGGGATCTTACAGATGGTATCAGAGCACTGTGTTGCCTATAGGATTGTAACCCTAGGATTGGACAAAACCCCTTAGAAAATAAAATAGGAGTTGTATTTGTTCCAAAACTTATTTACAAACAATCTTGTAAACTCTTTCCTCAACCATTTTGGTTTTGATTCTACATCTTGTCTATTTCAACTTGATGGATAAAGCCTCCACCATGACCAAAGACTTCAACTATGTTTTCACCAAGGACTTCAACTTTGGATATCACTAAGGACTACAAGTGAGACAAGAAATATTGCTCAAGACTTGAAGACTAAGGAAACACAACTTAGAAGGAACTATCATCACCTTTGAAGTTTTGTGACCAAGACGCAAGGATTTTTCCAAGGAAACCGTGATCTCATTCAAGAAAAATCAACTAAGAAGGATGGAATGATCTCAAGTGAACCATATAGTTGGACCACCATGTTTAGTTTAAATTAAACCCACCAACTTATGTGGTGTAGAAAAAATATTTTGTTGCCTAAAGATGTGCTTGAACTTGTTGTTTGAGTGGAATGTTTGTTTGTGATTGCTTGCACATTGCTTGTGTGAATTGTGAGGTGTGTGATTATAATTATTCCCTTAGAAATCTTTTGCCTATTCTAATCCCAATCCAACCCAAACAGATGACTACTCCAAGAAACTCCAACATCAAGAATGGAGACAACAACAACCAAGAGATAAACATTAGAGAACTCATAGTAACCCAAGCCCAGCTGAACCAAGTGACAACTCAATTTTTGGCCAACAACAATGAGTTAGACCCAACCATGCAAAGGTTTTTGAAAACCCAAACTCAATTGATGCAAAAGGTGACAAATCAAATGATCAACATGGGAGACAACCCTTCCCAAGGAGCTTATGACAACAAGGATGTCAAGGATGATATTCTAGAAGGAACCCAAGCTTGCAATGTTTGTGGATACAAGGATCACACTACCAAAGAGCATGAATATCAATGCCCCAATTGTGAAGAGAAACATCCAACTAATCAATGCCCCACATCTCAAGCTACTTGTTTCCTATGTGAAGGAAATAATCATGTACCTATCCAATGCCCCATCTATTCCATAGTTCAACAAAGGAAACAAGGTGGAGTGCATCAACAGATTGTAAACCCCCATGAGGGAAATCTCAGCTTGCACCTCCATGCAATATGACTCAATTTGATGGACCAGAGAGGAGACATATGTATTACCCAAGGAAAAGATTAAGGAGACCAGGAAACTTTCCCACCTTTGAGATAAATATGAAGAGCATGAACTAGAAGCACTCCTAGATTTGGAGAAACCCAATAAGAAGAAGGACAAAATCCAAGTGCAATGTTGCCATTGCAAAGAGATGGGACACTATGCCAATGAATGTCCTGAGAAGAAACAAAATATAAGGAGATTAACCAAGTGTGGTGCAACAACTGTAGAGAGCTAGGACATTATGTATCAACTTGTCCACAGAAGATACGAGAAGAGCTCAATCTGGTCACATGTTACAATTGTGGTGATCAAGGACATTATGCAAGAAATTGTCCAGAAAGGATGAAACACAAGATAAACAAGCCTATGAAGGATCTCAGCCTTGTCACATGTTTCAAGTGTGTAAACAAAGGACACTATGCAGATGTTTGCCCAGAGAGGTTTCATCAAGATCCCAAGCAAGCCAAGATGTAATCTAGTTGGAAATATTTTAAGGGTGGTAGTACCCTAGTTGCTTTGAGCCAACTTGTAACCCCTATCTTTCCCAAATCTTGGGACGAGATTTATTTTAAGGGTGATAGCCTGTCACATCCCAAAATTTTCCAAATTTTGTAATGTGAAAAATAAATAAACAAAATAAATAATTGTTGAAATTTAGGGTGAAAAGAAACTTTTTGATTCCAAATGGAAACTTAAAATCCCATCTTGAACAAACTTTGATTAATGTTTGAATCCAACTAAATTCAAAACAAGTGAAATTCTTTCTTCATAAATGCATCTTGAAATTTAAACACTTGGGAAATAAACCCAAACCCTAATGGAATAAAATTATTTCTAAGATATCTCTAAGACCATGGTTTTGATCCATATAAAAATTTGTCAACAAACAATTATAAATGATCAATAATGACAAATAGAAATATTATAAAACCATATGAATGGGTTTCACTTAATTTGAAGCCATAGATAAAATCTTATGAGTTTAATAAGATAAGGAAATTGAATTTCCAAAGCTAATAAAGAACCTATATAGAAATCCATACCAAATGGTGAGAAAATAATCCTAAAGATATTTAAAAGGATAAATAAATATCAAATAAGATTTTACAAATTGGAATCACCAAGTTTGGATCTATAAATAAAAAGATATGGATTTTATAAGATAAAGAAAGAAATATTAAATGAGGAATATTTAAGGACCAAATTAAATCTTGGACAAATCCATAAGCAAATGGAATGAATATCATCCAAATCCAAATAAAATAAAAGGATAAAGAATTTTCCAAATAACATAAAGTAGCATTAACCAAATTCTATTTCTATTTGAATAAAGACAATTCCCTAATAAGAATGATTAATTAAATCATGGGAAAATAGTTTTTGGAATTTACCCAAGTGATTAAAATCATTTAATTAACTTAAATGGAGTCAGGGAAATCACCTAAATAAAATTTATGGAATTAAAACTATAATTGATTTCATTGGAATTAAAACAAATACCAATTTAAGTGATTAATAAATCATATTAAAAATATTCCAAATAATTCAAGGTGAATTATTTTACACCCTAATAAATAAATAAAACCTATTGAAAAGATTTGGAAAGATTTAGATTTCAAATGGAGTTTGAAAAACATTATTAAATCTTATTTGAATTAATACAAGGGCCTATTTTAATTAATTAATATGCCCTAAAAAGAATAAATATATTATTCTAAATTTGACTTTACAATGTATTATTAATCAGTATTAAAATCTACACAAAGTTTGGTTGAAGTTTGAATTCAAATGGATGTTTGAATTGATTGAACAAAATCAAAACAGATAAATAGAAAAAGAAAAGGGAAAAAGAATCAGTACAATAAAAAACCCAGCCCAACCAGACCAGGCCCACTAAGCCCAGCAAGATCCTCTACCACCCCGAACCGTTTTCTCTTACTCGTAATCGAACCCACACCGACACTGACTGCCTGGACCCACTCCTTCTCTCTCTCTCTCTCTCTCTCTCTCTCTCTCTCTCTCTCTCTCTCTCTCTCTCTCTCTCTCTCTCTCGCTGACAGAATAACCCCATCTTCCAGTCTTCTTCTTCACCGCGCGTGACCAGTTCGTCGCCGTTTTTGGCTATAATTCCGCGGGCTTAATTCGCCTTAACGCTGCAGCCATTACTCGTTGTGATCACGCACACTTAATCGCCTCCCTCCCCTCTATCTTTCCCCCCATACGTTGTCCCCTCTCTGCCACAGAGCTGCCGCAATTCTTCTCGAGACCTCCCTCTGCTCCGACGAGCTCCAACTCCGATTCCGGCCAGACACCATCGCCTCACGCCCCCTCGACCACACGAGCGTGTTCCACTGACTCCTGTGCATCTTCCGGTGTCGCTCTCTTGGTCGCTCGAACACCAGAGCTTCGGCAAGGGCATCACCCGAGTGCCACCGCCGTCTATCTCTTCTCCGGCGACTCCCCTGGTAATGTTCCGATCGCCCCTCTTCCTTCCGATGATGCGCCTGTGACCAGTGACCTCTTCCGCAACTAACTCCACCGTTTTCGTGTCCTATCTCACACCGTAGTGTCGCCTCTGTCTTCGACAGTAAGCAGCCGCCGTCTCTCTCTTCTCCGGTGAGCAATCGCCATCGTTTCTGTGCGCCCCTTGACAGAAGGAAACCGCCTTGAGCTTCACCAGGATCACGCGAACACTGTGGGCATCTTCTCTCCCTCCTTTTATTCCTGCTTCTCCAGAACCACTGTGAGCAGAGCCCACGCCGCCGTTCGCCATCGTCAGCGCCACCGGATCGTGGTCAAAGCGTTTCTGTCCGTCGAATTTAGATCGCAAGGCCAGGATAGATAACTTAAACGAAAGGGTATGAGCGATCTATGCCGTGCGATTTGCATTAGATCCAGCAGCCCACGTTAGTCGATCCACGCGAAACGGTATTGGCGAATAGGAAACAGCCACATGGCCCAGTCTGTTTAATAAAAACCAGAATAGATTCTATTAGATGTTCAAACTTGTAAATTGCATAACTTTTGATCCACACGTCCAAATTTTGCAAATTTTATATCAATGGAATCAACAAGACAAGTACTTTCTAACCATGCACTTTGTTTAGTAAATTGCTTCTGTAAACTTGGTTGCTTTTGCATAAACTTGTGTAGGCATAATTTGAATATAAAATTCTTTCTAAATTTATTTTTGTGTTAAAATCTTGGGCAAATGGATTGTTTTGAACCTAATGACCATACAAACCAACTTTTGGTTTTAAAAACTTATTTTGAGATGCTAAGGAATAAATCTTAGAATAAAAGCATTTCTAGCCAAATAAAAATGTTGATTATGGTTTAAAAATGATTTTGGAGAAAAACCTTTGAGAAAAGTTTTGATTTAAACTCTCTGACCCCAAACACAAATTTTTAGAATTAAAAATGTATTTGGTGAACCCTATAAAGATTGTTGCTTTACTAAAGGCATTTTCAACCACATAAAATATTGATTTGGTTTAAAAATGGTTTATAGGTCAAATCTTTTGCAAATGGTTTTGCCACTTTTATAAAAGGACCATTAGGTGTTTTCAAATGTTTATGGCCCATTATAAACCACTTTTCCAAATAAACAATCTTTTGGCATACTTGCATGCATTGTTTTGTTTCTATTATTTTATGTGATGAATTGCTTGAATGGTAGATTGAATATTTGCTTGCTTGATTGATTTGTAGTGGAATTTGAAGAGTGTGAATATTGCAAGATCAAGGAGTTAACTTATAATTCTCTAACAAAAAGGCAAGTGATGCTCCATACTTTTGTCCCATTATTTTCACTATGCATTAGTGATATTTCCAAAGTAGGACTTGCATGAAATTTTTGCTAAGTGTAAACTATGTCATGGGAAATCCTAGTAGATAAAACCTTAGTAGAAATTTCCTAAGTTAAGATTCCTACTACTATCATGCTTAGCTTAGCTAGTAGAAAACAAGGGTGGACTTTATTCATGCTATGGAATATTTCTAAGTCAAGGACTTGTGTTTTGTTTAATAAAACAACTAAGTGAATGAATCACCTGGGTGGAAAGGGACTTGCTTGGTGGTTTTTGGTTGAGTGGTTACACAAGGCCCATTTCTATGGTTTACCTTGTGTATCTCACTTGTGGATTGCCACCCAGGAACAAAGAGATTTGAGATGTCAAATGTTGAGAAACTTCAAGTGCAGCTACATGGCATTATGGGCTCTGTCTGGATCATATAGGTTGCAATAACTTAGACAAATGGACAGTTGGTGGTAGGGGTTTGATAGTTTGGAGCGCGTCCATTCTGGTCTAAGGGAAGGCTTCTGAAAGATCTTGTCTTGGTGAAAACCAAGTCTTGTGGGGAAAGTGCACCACCTTTGCAGAGTGTAAAAATCTAAGTACTTAGCCATGTCCCTGGCAAAGGACAATTTTAGCATCAAGACATGGAAGCTATCAAGAATCTCCTCATCCCAATTTCTAAGTTAAAAACTTGTGGATGAACAAGGGTGAAGGTTCACCAATTTCTATTGGTGGTTCCTTGGGTGTTTTTGACAAGCAAAAACTTAGTGTTTTCAAATGATGAGGAAAATCTATTTTGAGCAAAGCAAGCCTAAGCTCCACTTAGCCAAATGCATGTAGATGATAGACTCCACTATACTACCATAGTATCACTTGCCAATACAATTCAAATGTATTGACCCTTGTGGTTGTAACTTATTATGTTGTAGGTTTGTTTGATGTTAGTGAAGTGTGTGTTGATTAGGATTACAAGTTTACAACCAACATGATTGCCTGCGGCACTTTGAAGATGAAGGACCCCATGCTATAGTTATTACTGCTGCATTGTAATGAGATAGCCAAATGATCTATGTAATATGTAATGAATTATTTTATTCCTGGTTATAAAGTTGTAATATGACCTTTGTTTCTTGATATTACATCTTAACTATGGATGCTAGCTATTCATACAGGGACTAGCATTGCAATCACAGGGATCCTTACCTTTATAAAGGGAGGGATCTTACAATCCATATGATGTCTCATGAGTAGTTTGTTTAGTTCTTGAGGACATGGGAGAAGTCATGTTATTAGTAGTGGATTTGTGTTGAGGTATTATTCAATGGTTTAATATTTATGTTGTGGTGCTATTCTTCTAGTGGTGTCATGTGAACATCGACTACATGATACTTCACCATTTATGGGCCTAGGGGAATGCATTGTGTATTTGGCTACTAATCGTGGGGTTGTCGGAGTGACAGAAACCTGAACCCCCGTTAGGAAACCATTGCACAAGGGAGTGCAGGATCTCAGAGTTTAAGGTTGTGGTTAGGTTTATATCTTAATTGCTTTCTTGTAGTTGCGGATGCTTGCAAGGGGTTTAATCACAAGTATGTTTTAGTCCAAGTAAGTTTGGTGCATTAGCAGAGGTTCACCCACACAACACTTATCAAACCAAAGAAGATTACTCAGCTATATGAAGCAAAAGCACTTGACAGTATTCCCATGTGTCCTCGAGAATGTTTGGTCCTCATTAGTATTTCCACCGGCTTGTCCTTTGCTAAGAAAGGACTGGGCCACTTGATGCAATTGTTTGATGTCTTTATTTACTTGCAATTTATTTCCTTGATTTATTAGAAAACCCCTAAAAATCCGTTTGCTAAGTATTTACAAAGATTTCCTGCTCCATACCACTAGTCAACACCTCTTGCTCCTCGTTGGGATCAACACACCTATTTATCAAAAGTACTACGATACACCCCCTATACTTGTGGGTCATCGGCTATGGTGACTGCTTCATATTCATAACATGGTGTGAGCATGTGCCAAGTCAACCCAAACAAAGCATCAAAGGAGAAGACCACAATACTATACTTTTGTATGCTAAACAACGCATGATTCTTTCAAAGCACATTAAGCAATCCTAATTGTTTGTAACAAGTCATGCTATTGCAATAATCACTAAGCATAAGGTCAAAACAACATCTAGCATGACATGATAAAGTGTAATTCACAGTCAAAGCAAGCTCCTCTTGTACTACTCAAGCAAGAACTTTCTACTCCTCTCCAACACCAATCAACTTATTTGAAACAACACAGCGAGAACGGGGGTCCAACTACTTTATTCAAGAAAACTAAGAAAACAAAAACCAAAAACGAAAACTAAGACACTCCAATAACAACACAACTTGTGCATGAAACAATAAAAACGAAGTGTTTAGAAAGACCTGAGATTTTTATTAATGAAGAAAGGGATGCCTTAGGCATACCCAAGCTTTGACACTTGTACCTCTTGAATATTTCCTGGGGTGACATGGGGTGGAATACCCAATCTTGAGCTTTTGTCCATTCTTCATCTCATTACATCATTCTTTCTCTACACCTGAAAATTTTCCTTCATACAAAACTTCACACAATCTTCATTAGCAACATTAGTGTATTCAAAATATAATAGACCTTTGGGGTTTAGTTTTAAAACAGCAAAACTTTCACTAAAGACACAAGCTACTGTATAAATTCCCTAAAAAATCTCAATTTCCTAAAAATAACCCAAAAAGGAATCAATAAGAAGCAAATGCAAAAAATGGCAGAAATCTGTAAAAATAGACCAGCAGGTAGAAACAGATTTTTTTGAAGACCTTTTGTTGCTCAAATCAAAAAGTTTTGAACTAACGAAAGTTATCTAACAACCTGGGGGATTTATTTAGAAAATTACAGCTCAATCCGACATACAGAGATTTTACACAAATTTTTACGGTGGAGCATAAAAATCTATTTCAGGACAACAACTCCTCAAATCTTACTTCCCTCTCATTAGAGGTTATTCTTGGCACAAAAATCAAATAAAAAGGATAAGTAGAGGTCATTACAGAAGTAATAACTTCCAAAACTCAAGAAAACTATTGGGTTATCTCCCAATAAGTACTTTTCTTTAACGCCTTTAAGTTAGGCACAAGAAGCAAGAATCAAGTATTTTAAAATGAAGAAGCATTAAGATCAACTTTCTTGCTCCTACCTTTATTACCTATCTTCTTATATTTAGGGAATGTTTGGTTGCTTATTGGAGAAGCAAAATGAATAATGCACTTTCCCACATCTATTAATGCTCCAAGGTGTTTTAGCAGGGATCTTCCAAGTGTAATTTGTCCTTTTCCTACACATTCAATAACAAGATAATCGGTAGACACCACTTTCCCTGAGATCTTTGTAAATACACCTTTATCTATTCCAATGGTTAATAAAGTTGCATTATTGGTAAGAGATATTTTTTCTACTCCTTCAGAATGTCCCCAAAGATTCAAGGACTCATAGATATCTTTAGGCATAAGACAAAATTTGGACATGATATCACAACGAGCATCAAAATTTTCACTGTTTATAGCAACTTTTATTGTAGGAAAGCATTTTGAAGGCTCAAAATTTATTGGAACATAATCATGGTGCTCTCTAAGCATGTTATAATAGTATTTCAAAGCAATTGTACGGGTCTCAAGAGTGTTCAACCTAGCATAGATGTTTATAAAGGAAGAATCAGACTTGCTGGGCATATTCTAAATTATAATCAACTTCTTTATGACATCCAAAGCTTCATTCTCATTACATCGAAAAATTTCTTTCCCAGCTACAACATCCAAATCATATCTATAACAAAGAGAAAGACCATGATATAAACTATTAATAACCAGGCTTAGACACATCTTAGGCTTAGTTTTTCCTTGTAAATCATAGATTCTAGACCAAGCTTCTTTGAAATTCTCTTAACTTTCTTGTTTGAAAGTAAAGATCCTTTCCATAGGTGACACAGTGATTGGAACAACACCAGACATGGTAGCAACTAAAGTAGGAACTAATTTTTTTGTGATTTTGATAAAAGAAAGCAAACCAAACGAAACTAATTTTTTTTGGAGTTTTTGATAAAAAGAGGCAAATAAAACAAGGCAAAATAAACTAAGCAAACCAAAAACAAAGTAAAGATAAAGGTTGTGAAGGACTCACCTTGTGAAGCTGTCCTTAGCCTCCCCGGCAACGGCGCCAGAAAATAGCTTGATGCAGCTCAAATCACTGTAGAACTTCGTTGGGAAACCCCGAGAGGAAGGTATGATATCATAGCAGCAAGTTTTCCCTTAGAAAGAAACCAAGGTTATTGAACCAGTAGGAGGAAGGAAACGACCCAAAGGTGTTGCTAGCAACTTGGAAACCTGCACAACACAAACTCAAGACTTTGCCCCAACGAAGAGTGAGGTTGTCAATCTCACCAGTTTGATGGAAACAAAGGATTAACTCTATGGTGTGGAAGGTAATGGTGGTTTGCAGAAAGTAAATAGGAACAGTGGAAGATGTATCAATGGTAAAGATTGGACCGGGGTCCATATTTCACTAGAGATGTTCTCCTTAAGATAAACAACATAACATGCTGGCTAAACAAATTACAGCGGGGCAATTGACAGGACTAAGCAAGGCATACCAATGCAATACTAGACATTCATGATCCTATGAGATTTGATTGGGCAATACAACAATATATATAGACCGCCATCCAACTGCATCTATGACTAGTAATCCACCTTCAGGTTATCATCCGAACCCTCTCCAGTATTAAGTTGCAAGCAACGGATAACTGCTTTAAGCAAAGTGTGTAAGGTAAACAATCCACTTGTTCCATGAACAATAGATTGTTTTTTTCTCCCTAGTAGCAACAACACATCTACAACCTTAGATATTTCGGTCATTTCCCCAGATTAAATAGAGGCATGAACCCACTATCGAGCATAAATACTCCCTCTTGGAGACACTAGCATCTACTTGGCCAAGATAGCTACTAGAAATGGAGATCATGCAAGATCTCAAACAACACAGACATGATAGAATCAATAAGATAGAATCATTAACCAATCTGACATAGTAATCTCAATATCCATCGGATCCCCGCAAACACAACATGCATGATTACAAATAGATGATCTTGATCATGAATGGAGCTCACAAGATCTAAACATGGTATCACAAAGGAGGAGAAACAACCATATAGCTACTACATGTACCCGTAGTCCAAGGTGGAACTACTCACGCATCATACCTGAGGCTGGCATGGTGATGAAGAAGGCCTCCGGGATGATCTCTCCCCTCCGGTAGGGTGCCGGGAAGATCTTCAGATCCCCCTGATCTAGGGAGGATAGTGGCAGCGGCTATGGAATATTTCGTGGAAGATTCATCAGGGAATTAGGGTTTAGGTATCGGGGGATTCTTATAGGCGAAGAGGGAGGCCGAGGGGGTGCCCAAGGCGATTTCACCCTCCCAGGTGCGGGCCAGGCCAGGCCACGCAGCCATGGGTGGGGCCTGTTGGAATTATGCCCTAGAGGCAATAATAAAGATGTTATTATTATAATTCTTGTTCATGATAAAGTTTATATTCCATGCTAGAATTGTATTAAGCGGAAACTTTGATATTTGTGTGGTTTATGAACAACACCGTGTCCCTAGTACGCCTCTATGGACTAGCTTATTGATTAATGATGGTTAAGGTTTCCTAACCATAGACATGAGTTGTCAATTAATAATGAGATCATGTTATGGACAGACCCAAATCAAGCAGAGCAATTAGATCGTGTCATCGTGTTAATCTTTGCGAAGCTTTTTCTTATGTCAAATATTGTATTCCTTAGACCATGAGATAATGCAACTCCCTGGTATCGGAAGAAAGCTTTGAGGTCATCAAACGTCATCCTATGAGAGGGTGATCATAAAGGTGTCTCTCAGGTGATCGAAAAGTACTTGTTGGGTTGTATGTATCGAGATGGGATTTGTCCCTCCCAAGTCGGAGAGATATACTTCGGGCCCACTCGGCAATCGATATCAACACTGCTTTCAAGAAAGTGGTTAAGGAGTTAATCACAAAGTGATATCGGATTACGAAACGAGTAAAGTACTTGCTGTGAACGAGATTGAACTAGGTATGCCGATACCGACGATCGAATCTCAGGCAAGTAAAATATCGCGTGACGAAGGGAATATATATGGGATTAATTGAATCCTAGCATCATGGTTCATCCGATATGATCATCGATGAATATGTGGGAGTCAATATGGGTTTCCAGACCCCGCTGTTGATTATTGATAGAAGATCATGTCTGCATATTCTCGAACCCGTAGGGTCACACACTTAACGTGTCTCGACGCTAGGATAGAATGGATAATTGGTTTATGAGTTTTTGTTCGGAGTCTCGGATGAGATCCAGTACATCACCAGAGGTTCCGAAATGGTCCGGAGAATAAGATTCATATAAGGTAAAGCAGTTTTTGGATTTCGGAATTGTTTTGGAATGTTCGGTATTGTACCGGAAGCTTCTAGAACCTTCCGGAGTGGGACCAACGTGGCCCCACTTGTCGGGAGGGGGCATGGGCCTACGAGGGAGTGCCCTGGATGCATTGGGCTAGGGGCACAAGGCCCCATAGGCCCAGCCGGCCAAGCCCTAGGGGAAACCCTAGGGAGAGCTTCTAGAAGGGGGGAAACTTGCCCCCCCATTCCACCCCATGTGGCCGCCGGCCCTAGGGTTTGGAGGAGGGGCAAGGGCAGCCGGCCAACCCTATATATAAAGAGGGCAGGGTGCACCCTCCCCCCACACCTCCTCAAACCCTAGCCGCCTAGTTGCTGCCCTCCTCTCTCTCTCTCTCTCTCTCTCTCTCTCGACTGCGCGTAGGCGAAGCCCTGCCGCAGAAACTCTCCACCTTTGCACCACGTCGTCGTGTTGTAGATCCAATCTATCTCTCCACCCCACTTGCTGGACCGAAGAAGGAGGAGACGTCGAGGTGCCGTACGTGTGCATCTCTCGGAGGAGTCGCCACTTGCGGCGTTGGATCGGATCGGATCGCGAGGAGGAGAAGGCTAGTACGACTACATCAACCATGTTCCGTTGAACGTTCCGTTGTGCGATTTCTTCAAGGGTATGAAGATCTCATATATCGCCCCCTCATTGTTTGCATCTCCTAGATTAGATCTTGGCTTCCCCGTTCGCATCCGTAGAAAATTTTGATTTACTATGCTGCAAAACCCTTCAGTGGTATCAGAGCTAGATCTATGCGTAGATGTGTTTCACGGGTAGAACGCAACATGCTTGTTGCGGGCGTTGATGTTTTCTGTTGCAAGCCTCTTGTTGTGTACTTCTTATGACACAGGATAGTGAAATCGAAGCGGTCCAGGCCAACTTTACGCGACCTCGTTCGCGAGACCGGCTCCGCACTTGACGTGTGGCTTGTTCCACACATGTGGCTGGTGGATGCCAGTTTCTCTCACTATAGTTGTCATGGGATTTACACCGGATGTTGGCAACCATAATATCACCGTTGTGGATTTCCGTAGGTAAGAATCATTCTTAGCAGTAACATCCCAAAAATACAACACTTGGATCATCAAACTCTAATCATTAAAATTAGGGTTAACAAAAACTTTTCTAAATAAAATTATGGAAGCATGCCTGTGAGTATGCATTTCATTTTGAATTCTTTTGAACCACCTTGTTTGTGTGTTCCATTGCTTGTAAATGGATGCTTAGGTGAAATAAACATCATCTAAACATTTCCCACACTTTTCCTAAAGACAAGTAAATCAAAACAAATAAAATAAGTGAATGGTCATTTCGACCAATTTAAATCCCATGCCTACTTTGGCTGTCTCAAACTTTTAGAACCCAACAGAAACTTTTCTGGATCTTTGCACCCCTTGATTGTACTCATAACAAAGTATCAAGGCCCACTTTGTGATCATCCAAAAACTTTCAAATGCATAGTTTAAATGACAATTCAAAATTGAATATTTCTCATATGGGAAGATCCCACTTTTTCAAAAAACACTCAAACAAGCTCAACTTTCAAAACCCAAGCATCTGCAGACTCCCCAGCATCAACCTAGCACACCCACCAAAAATCTTTTCAAAATTCAAAACTTGAGTTCTTGCGGCCATTTCATCAAACAGGTTGCAGACACAAATCATCAAAATCCTAAACACTATTGTGAGCAGTGATTGAAGCCTAACTTGTTCCCTCTTTAGCTCACAACCATCTCAGTAGATCATCAAGCAAGTTAAACCAAGCACTAGCCTCACTGTAAGCTGGGCAATGACATCAATGGTGAACAACCGAAGCTCACCATGCCACCCCAGTCGAGACAACAAGCTAGGAGGAGATTTAGCCGTGCCAACCTTGTCTAGGAGGCAGCCCACCGTCCACCGCCACCCCCTGTCCAACGCTCGAACCTTGCCAACCCCTGGACCACACGCACAGACCGCGCCCAGCTCGCCAGCAACCATGTCGAGCATGCGCCAGAGCACCATGCTCGACCGACGCCCACAGACCGCGTGCCGCCCTCGCCGCGTGCATACGTGATCACCACCGACCCAGGAGACCGCCAGACATCCCCGTTCGCCGCCCCATGCCGCACAGCCACCGCTCGCCGTCGAAGACGCCGCCTCTGTCGCGCAGAGCATCGTGCGTTCCAGACCAAACCGCACCGCCCCTACGCGCGCATTAAAGCCGTAGAGCATCGCCAGGAGACCACCAAGCGATCGCCACCGTCGGCCATGCCTCTAGCAGCCTGTAGCCATGTCGCCATCGTCGCCTGCCCATCCCGTTCAGTCTCGTCGTCGCGACTATAAATAGAGGCCACCCCCAGCCAAATTGAGCACACCATCTCACTCCCCACTTCTCACTGATCATGCCACCCCGTTCCCGGAGCAAGGCGAGCAGCACTTCGCCGGAATTTCACCGGAGCAGGCCGCCTCTAGAGAAGAAGGGCGTCGTCGATTTCGTCCACCCCAGGAGCTGCCGTGACCACCCCTGAGTTCGCCGTCGTCGACTTTGTCGTTCGCCCGCCTCGCTGACCCTCGCCGGAACCCCGGTGAGCCCCCAATGACCCCCACTGGCCTCTCTAGGTTTCTTTCTCGCCGGCGTTGCCCAACGTCGACGATGACCCTCAGCCGATGGATTAGAACCAGATCGAACGCACCACATTGCCCCATACCGCTTCACACCCCCCTGTGTCACTGACGCGTGGGGACAGCCACTTAAACAGCCCGCGGAAGCGCTGCGCTTAGCAGGCCGGCCCAGTATCGCTTCCCGCGTAGCTCAGTTATTTGAATTAAACCTTTTACATTTTATTTCAAACACACTTTTGTACCTAGTTTCAAAAATCAACCTAGGTCGACTCAGTGCACCAAATTGAATGAAACCAATTTTATAGAAAGGTCTGGAAATGCTGAATCCAAGCCCGTTGTATTCAAGTCATTTGGATCTGTAGATCTTCCTTGGTAAAAATAACAAGGCAGAAGCTTTTCTGCATTCAAACATTTTTCAAATTTAAACCACCATAGCTTTTGAGTTGATTCCAACTCTCAAAAATCACATTTAACCATACCTTTCAGAATATATAAAAATATATAGGTTTACTTACAGAAATAATGACCACGTAATAAAAGAATGCCACATAGGCATTTCTAGCCACTTTAATTAATTAAAATAAAAGGGTAAAACCTTATTAAATTGTGACACCACTTTAAATCACATTCCCATGGACTAAAATATGTGGTGATGACATGTGTCAACATGATCCCATAATTGGTTTGGAGAATATTAAATCTTAAGTAGATTTTCAATGAGTAGAAATTACTTTTCTAAAAATAGAAGGAATTAAACCAAGCCTTGATCTTGTAATGTTAGTGATGATGCTAGATCATCTATAGGACCCTTTTGTGTGATGATTTCAAGTAGTTAAGTATTGTTTAGTGATTGTGTACATCGTATTTATTTATAGACGCTAGTACCGACCAAGGATACGAGGAGGAAGGAGGATTCTACGAAGAAGAAGCCGAGGAGAACTTCAACCACTGCTTTGCACAAGGCAAGCTAACACTTGCAAGATACTTTACCTATGCAAGCCTAATACTACTAGTGAATTTGCAAGCTAACCCTTGCAAGATATTCCACTGATGCAAACAAACCCTTACTTGTTACCATGCCCACTATATGCCTTAAGCATATGTGATCTTACCCACTTGATAACCCAATCCTAGTTTTAGTTGCAAGCTTTCTATTTTATTTCCTTATCAAAGCTACTTCCTTAGAGAGTACTCAAGTGACTTGTAGATTCTAGAAAGATATAGTTGAACGTTGCATAAAGAGCATAAAATTTGGCCTAAGGTTAGAAACCTTGTTACCATCCTAAGATATAAGGTTGTACTTAGTTGAAACTCCACTAGTTTACCACCCCTCATTAGTACCTACCCCCACTTGTAGATGCTAGTGCTAAGCATAAAACTTGATCAACTTTAGATGGGAATACTTAGTGAAAATGGTTATGAAAACCTCAGAATGATGGATCATTCTACTAAGATGTTTTGACATATGTTTCTGAACACCAGATAATTTTGGTGATGAAAATTTTGAGGCATGAGCCTTAGCCCTTTTATAAAACTGATGGTTGTCTGGATGCGATACCATTCCAATGTTACCGTACAACAACAATACTCGAAGATTTGGGTAGGTCTTGACTAGAAACTTATATACCTTAGTATTAGTTCCCTCATGGCCAAGGTCTGAGCTGAGGCTACCTTGTGAAGATTGTCCACCTGTGGAGTACACAAGATGACAGTTGGTCATGGTTGGGAGGCCAAACTCACAGGAGAGGTGCTTATACTAGGGCGTGTAATTTAAAGGTTAGGATTGATTATCCGCATACTGAGTATGGTGAATTCAGGATTTGTTCCTGACGGATGTATCAAATGTTGTGGTGAAAGTGTACAATCTCTGCAGAGTGTCAAACTATTCGAATAGCCGTGTCCGCGGTTATGGACAGTTGGAGTGGCCATACTGTTCCCCCGTCAGATGTTTTCAAAATGACTTGTGAAATGAGTTGATACTTTGACTTGACCACAACAGGGTTGTGATATGAAATACAAGTTCCCACTTAGGAGTTATAAAATTGTGACTAGTTTCTCTTGCTTCTGAACTTAGTAGAGATAAATCTGGCCTTTGCAAAACAACCCTAGAGCCTAGTGTCCTATTATCCAAAAACCCTTTTACTTGTTAGTATTAGTTTGCGAGTACTTAAAGAGTACTCATGGCTTTGTCCCTGGCTATTCCCGTGGCCAGACTATGAAGAGGACTACCTGGAGGATGGACCCCAGGAAGGTTACGACAACTAGGATCATCTCCCATCGTCATCATTGCCTGTGACCCCGAAGATGGAGCTTCGCCTACGCTACCGTTATTATTACGTATTCCGCTGCTTGAAGTTGTATTAAGAACTAGATCATGAGATCCCTATTTGTGTAAGACCTTATATATGGTATTAATGGATGATGTACTTTGGTATCCAATTATGTTATGTCTCGCAAAAATGGTAATCCTGGGATTGTGATGTATGGCATAACAGGCATCTGGGATTAAAAATCCGGGTGTTGACAAGTTGGTATCAGAGCCATCCTGACCATAGGAGACCCTAGTTAGACTGGACATTTGAATCAAAAACTTAGTTTCAAAACCAAAATAAGCAAATATTTACAAAAACTTATTCCCATTCTTATCACTTACTTCTTTCATGAAAATTCATGTTCCTCAAAAACTCTTGCAAAATACATAAAAATTTGACACACCTGAGCACTCTACTAACTTACTCATCTTATATTCTTTTAGATGGACGTGAAGTACAGCAAGTTTTATCAGTTGGGAAATGGAGGAGACCTTATCTTTGAGAGGGATTTGGACCAGCTTTCGGAACTTCTGGAGCGTCCGCACCCTGAGTTCTTTGGAGCTCAGCTCAATGATGAAGGAGGAGAAGATCTGCAGTGGATAATTGTTGGAAGTCTCCGAGGAAAGATTGAACCTCCCACTGCTGAGGGAATTCAGTTTACCTTGAGAGAGAACAACTGGCTCGATGGAATTGCCAGGGCCATGCAGGAAAGTCTTGCCCGTCTGTGTGGGAAGAGCATCAATCAGATCAAGGGAAATCGCTTTGAGTTTTGCCCGAGGCATGATGCAAATGGACAATCACTGGAAGCCCCATACCACCCCGAGATGAAGACTCAATTGGAGAACCTTAGCTTCATGATGTACGATCGTCAGCAAGAGTTGGATAACTGTCGTGACTACTCCAACCACAAGTCTGCCATCATCAAGACGAAGGAGTAGACCATCGCCATGCTAGCGAAGGATCGCAAGTCTCGCCGCCGTCAAGTCGACAAAAAGGAGCGCATCATTGCCCGTATCCGCCACCGCATCTCATCTTTGGAGGAGACCATCCACGAGAGACATGAAGTTGGAGGAAAAGGAGAATGCCAGAGAGGATCTTCGTGGAGACCCCTACTCCTATCTCAGCGATGATGATGATTTTCTGGAGGATCAGGCTATGGACTTCTTCACCGATGAGGAATTTCGCCTTCATCGATGATGATGAAGATGAGGAAGCCACCGATTCCGAGGAGTAGTAGCACTTGAGCACTAGCGTAGTGAGTAGTATTCGGTCCCACTGTATCGTAGTTTTCAGAATGGTTCTTAAAACCATCTGTTTTTCTTGTTTTGTGGTGTGTATTGTATCGTGTGAATGAATGAATGAAAAGTAAGTTGCTAGAAAACTCTGAGTCAAACTTTAAAAACTTTTCAAAGTCCCCGAAACCTTAGAAATTTCCCTCTTTTCTCATGATCTATCTCAATCTTCAGATGCCACGCGGAGGAAGTGGTTCATCCCAGACCCGATGTTGCAGATTCTGCAAATGTTGACCTCTGACCGAGAAGCTAAAAGAGCGGAACGTCAAGCCAACCTAGCCACCCTGCAACAGATAGCTCAGCTATCCCACAACAACCAAGGCCACGAAAATCAGGACAACCACGGATCTAAGCTCAAGAATTTCCAGAATACCAACCCACCTGTTTTCACTAAGTCAGAAGAGCCCCTAGACGCTGATGATTGGTTGCAAACCATGGAAAATAATTTAGAAGTCGCCGGAGTGGAAGCCAACGAGAAAGTACTGTTCGCCACCCACTATCTAGCCGGAGATGCCAGGGCATGGTGGAACAGTGTTCGCGCAATGACCGGAGGCCAGATGATGACCTGGGAGGAATTCAATGTCAAGTTTAGCACAACCCATGTGCCGCTAGGTTTGATCAAGAGGATGAGAGACGAGTTCAGAGAGCTGAAGCAAGGAAGGATGACTGTAGTAGAATACCGTGACAAATTCTTGTCATTAGCTTGGTATGCCCCGGATGAGATTGACACCGAAGCCAAGAAGAAGGAGAGATTCTTGAATGGTCTACATGATGAGATGCAGACGGTGTTAGTAAATATCCCCTTTGCTGATATTGAAGCCCTTGTAGACTTTGCCATCCAAATGGAAGGAAAGATCAACCAAGCCAACGAGAACCGTAAGCGTCGTATGATGCATCAGCCAGGAACCCATCAGACCCCAAAGTATCGCCCTAACCCATCTCCAGGATTTGCCCCAAGAACATACAGACCCCCGATGAACCTCCTGACCTACCCCAACCGTGGAAACCCTATACCCGGAGGAAATCACAACAACCCCGACAACTCTAGCAATTTAAATTGTGCCCCACCCAAGTTCAACAACAACAATGCTGCCACCAACACCAACACTGCCCCGAGGACTGGAAGCAATGTTGTGCCTGTAGCAGCAAAGGACAAGTCGCAAGTGACTTGTTATGACTGTGGAAATAAGGGTCACTACTCCAACGAGTGCCCCAACAAGAAGAATGCCGCAGCCCCCAATGCCAATGCCCCAGCTCAGCAGCAGCGTCGTGTTCAGCCCGAAAGAAGGTTTGCCCTAGGGAACTCACTCAACCGCAATGGCCGTCTTTTTCTCATGCATGCTGAAGAAGCTCAGGAAGCGCCAGACGTCGTGTTGGGTGTGTTTTCTGTTAATTCAGTACTTGCAAGAGTGTTGTTTGATTCTGGTGCATCGCATTCATTTGTCACCGAAGAATTTCCATGCACTAGTAAAATTCAACCAACCAAATTGAAGCATGTAATGATTGTTCAAATTCCCGGATCAACCACCAAGGCTAGGCAAATTTGCAAAGTCGTCCCTATCCGAATCCATGGCATAGATTTTTATGCTAATATGATAGTACTCGGAACTAAAGGTTTGGAAGTAGTACTAGGAATGGATTGGATGTCCAAACATAAAGGATTGATTGACTGTGCCAAGAAAGCCATCACCATGACCAGTACAGCCGGAATATCAGTCGAGCATATATCTGAAACCTTACCTCGTAAATTCAAGTGCAACAAGAGTATAGCCCAACCTACCATTGACCAAGTACGGATAGTCTGTGAATACCCCGATGTATTTCCAGATGTTTTGCCCGGTATGCCCCCAGATCGGGATATAGAGTTTATCATCGAACTAATCCCCGGAACTGGACCCATAGCCCAGAGACCCTATAGTATGAACCCGTCGGAACTAGAAGAACTGAAGAAGCAACTGGATGCCATGCTAGAAATCGGATTGATTCAACCAAGTGCGTCACCATGGAGATCACTGTGGCATCCCGCAATTCCACTACTAGAAAATCGCGTTGTTTTTGTGCATTGCATCGTCATCATCATGCATTGTTTGTATCCAGTATTTTGAAAAAACCTAGTTTTGATTATACAAATACCCCCCTTTATTTTAAAAGGCAAAACCCCGAGCGTATCGGATATTTTTTTTCCCTAAAAACTATTTTGCAAAGTGTCTTTGTTTTAATTTGAACAGAACCAAACAAACACACACATGTAAAACAGCCCAACCTGAATCCTAAAACCACCCAATCCTGATCTACCCACCAGCCAAATCGTGCCACCTCCCCCTCTCACCCAAAACCTACCCACCTGCCACCTCAGCAATCCACCATCCCACCCTCTCTCCTTTTCTCACCCCAGACCTATCTACCCTTCCTCTCTCTCCCCACGACCCTCTGGACCCACCCCACAGCCTCTCCCCAAAAGACGCTGTGGCCACGGGACCCACGCCTCCTCGCGTCCCACCGTGTCCCCAGCGTGGACCTGTCCCTGCCCCTCCGTCCTCCTCGGGCCGACCCGCGCCCGCCGTGCTGCGCTCCTCCGAGATGCCCCTGCCCAAGTTGTTCGGCCATGCGCCTGTGGAGCTCTGCCACCAGCCAAGTCCGTAGTCGTCTCGGCGCCTCCGTCATCACACCCCGCCTCCCAGCTCCGTCCCCCGCTCGCCTCAGAGCCCGCTCCGCCACGCGGACCTCCCGTCTCATGGCCTCCTCGCCCTCCTGCTCGCCCTCGCCGGCCTGGCGCCCTTCGCCTCCGCCGCTGGCCACCGCTGCTCCTCCTCCGCTGCCTCCTTCCTCCCCAACCTCGCTCCACCGCCAAGGTGCCCGCCCGCTTCCGTCGCCCTCCCGCTGCGCCCGCCGTCTCTCCCGAGCCGACCCGCCCCATCGCCTCCTTAGGCTCGCGGAGCTGCGCCTCGCGACCCGCCCGGGACCGCTGAGCCCCGACCCGCAGCCCGCGCCGCGCTCCCGCCTCTCGGCCGGCCAACCTCCGCTCGCCGTGCTCATGGCGCCTGCCGTGTCCGCCGCCGCCCACCCTCGCCGCCGCCAGCACCACCTGCGTTCGCCGCCCCTCTCGATGCCTCGCCGGCCGTCCTCCCTTCCTCCGGTGCCGCCTCGCAGACGCTGTCGAACGCCTGCCGCCGCCAGGCCAGCTCGCGTCCTCATCACCCCGTCGCCGCCCTCCGACGACCCCGAGCAGGGCATAGTCGCCACCAGAGATGTGCTGATAGGGTGCCGAGTGGAGGCTTGCTCGATCCGCCATCAAGCCGCCAAGATCTTCCGGATAATCCACACCCGCTTAAAGACCGCCCACGAGATCGCGGAACCTTGAGCCCGTCACGGAACGCCAAGGCCTTCGACACGGAACACTGAACCCCGCCGAACCCCCGACACGCCAAGTTCGCCAAGAACCGTCCTCGGAGTCCGGTTGTCGAGCGAACCGTGGAACCCGAACCTCCCAAGATCTACGCTGACCGACATGATCTTCTTCTTGGGCCAAGGTTCGAGAGTCCGGAACGCCAAGTACTCCCCCGAACGACAAGTTCTCCATCCCGGAACGGCAGGATAGACCGCATAGAACACCAAGATCTTCCAGTACCGAGACTCGAGTCCGACACCGATAATCGAAACCGCTGAACCGACAAGACCGACACCGACCCAAGTCCTGTTTCCCGGAGGCGACAAGAACTACCCCAGATATCCGAGAACGATCCCGCCGAGGCCGTCGAACCCTGAACCCTGAGACCGACCCCGGACCCCGAACCCCGGAACCCCAAGTTCTTCGAGACCCTAATGTGTGACCTTTTCCTTGATACCCTATTTTTATAAATGATATCAACTGTTGCATTAAATCATTCTTCTCGCATGCATATCATTGGTTTGGGGGCCTTATGCCGATTCACCTAATAATTAAATATGGGGCCCATATGCGGGCAAATCTAGTCTCATATTGGCCTCATTTAAATTTGTGTAGCGAACCGGTGCTATCTTTTGCCATGCTAAAACCACATTTAAATTGCGGGGTAGATAAACAACTCGAACCATATAATCATTTGTCGGGACCCCGGTTCCGCTTAATATGACCTAATTGCATCGCACCTTTGCCATGACATACATCATGCATGCATCATGCCGATCTTCTACCGTTGTATTAAATATTGCATCCGGTGTTATTCTAGTGTTTTGCTTCTTCGCGGATGAGGCCGTTGAGTTGATGTGAGCTTCGCCCCGATCTTCGGTTGAACCCTTCGACAATGTTTTCAGCAGCATCTCCCTTTCTACCTATCTTACTTTTATAGTATTTATTCCCTCCTGTTGATCTATTGCTATCTGTGTTGCGATGCTTTAGTTTCCGTACCTGTGATATACCGTGCAGCCCTATATTGCCTTGGACACATCCTATTACCTGTTGTTTGGTAGATAGTTGGACTTGCGCGTCGTAGTCGCTTGCTCAAGTGTTGTTGTGTGTCGTCAAGTGCCACAGTTGTTGATGCATTGCCGCATGTTGATGTTGGATATGATCATAGTTTTACTTATCGTTCACTTTAATTCCTGTTTAACAACTAAAATTGAAGTAAGCAGAGGCATCGGTGGGTGATAGAAAATATTTGGTTTCCGAACGCCCACTTGTGTCCCGTAGGACCCCGAGTACTTGATACCTGTTCCTTGATTTATCGCGCTATCCACATCCGGGAGGTATATGGGCCCCCGAGCGAGCTTGATTCAGTCTTATTTCTTGGGGCCACAAACTAGTTTGAGGTTTTATTTACGATCCTGCTTATGCCATGCTACTTATGTATTTACGATTGTGCGAGGAGCACACTGATCTTGTTAGGATCGGGACACGATTCCGCGGTGTCGACAAGCCCAGCCACACTTCGGGTTCCCGATGTTCACCGCTCACCCAAACCTTAAGTCCGTCTCGGAGCCGGGCCGGCTTCTATGGATTCTACTTAAGGGTGGCCCCTGAAATATTTCTGAATCCTGTGATTGTTCGTGAAAGCCTCGTTGGGTTTTGATTTGGTTTTTCCGAGGTTGATCGAGCGTGTGTTGCTATTGGTGCACCCGGGGGTAAAACTTTCCGAAAGCCGTGTCCGCGGATATGGACGACTTGGAGCATGATCTCGATCATAGACAAGCATAACTAAAGTTTATTGCTGTAAATTTGACTTTATAATGACTAGTAATCAGCTTCTTTGTAATGGAATGGCTAATTAATGCCCACAACTGCTTGTTTGGAGTGTCGCTTGCGACCATTGTACCTGACTAGTAAGTATTGCAACTACAACGAAATGGCTGAATAAAAGTACCAACAACTGCTGGGTTTCGGGATTACATCATGCTATCTGTATATGATTAGTAATTGCAACTACAACGGAATGATTAACTAAAAGGGCCATGCTTACTTTATCGACGGTTATCTATACCGGACTAGTAATTGCCGCAACGATAACCAAATAAGTAAACGCCAAGCTGTGAGTTCCTCGGTTGACTTCCTCGTTTGGTCTCGAGGGGAAACGCCAGATGGGTTTGTTTGATGATAGTATCGTTGGATCCGAATAGGTCTCCCTTACCCTCTCGATAGCCGCCATTGTATCGAGTCTCTATAGGTTGTTTAGTGCATCTTGCCGCCGCCATCCACCATACCTATGTAGGCGAGGACCGCAATTCTAGCCTCGCTGTGTCTTGGCCTCAAGATCGACGCTCCTTATTTTTCCTTTGCCCTTTGTCGGCGCCCCTTTGTTTAAGCAGGTTTTGAGATCGACGCCGTTAGCAGGGTTACCCTTCCGGCTTGGCCTGGGCAGGGTTATGGACGCCATTGGTTATTCTTCAGGGCTCTTAGCCCCATTTGCATCTTGTCCGTAGTCGGACGCTCTGTCATTTTTAAGGTGATTTGGATCTTTGTACCTTATATTTGTATTCTTGACTCATGGAGTCGCTGTTATATATATCTGTTCTGTGGGTCCCATCGAGGACTGTTGTGTAATGTTATTACTTCGTTTTCCACCCGCACGAAAGTGCCTGGTGGGCACCTTTGAATCGTTTCTATGGGGGTTTGGCGAATTTTGCTCAAACTTGCATAGGTCCGATTCTGAGGGTGTTACAATCACCTGTCTTGTTTGTGGACAAGAAAGATGGAGGTAACCGTTTGTGTACGGATTATCGGAAGTTGAATGACGTCACCATCAAGAACAAGTACCCCTTGCCCAAGATAGAAGATTTGTTTGATCAGCTGACCGGTGCCAAAGTGTTTTCTAAGATTGATCTTAGAACTGGGTATCATCAACTCAAGATTCGTGCAGAGGATATTCCAAAGACTGCCTTTACCAGCAGATATGGATTATACGAGTATACTGTCATGTCTTTTGGATTAACCAATGCCCCCGCGTATTTCATGAACCTCATGAATAAGATTTTTATGGACTTCCTGTATAAGTTTGTCGTTGTTTTCATCGATGGCATTCTGATTTACTCCAAATCAGAAGAAGAACATGAGCTACACCTAAGGACCATTCTTGGAACCCTTAGAGAGCATCAGCTATATGCCAAGTTTAGCAAATGTGAATTCTGGTTACAGGAGGTAGGATTCCTCGGTCACATTGTATCAGCCGGAGGAATTGCCGTAGACCCTGCCAAAGTAAAAGATGTAGAAGATTGGCAAGCCCCAACCACTCAAACCCAAGTTCGTGCATTTCTCGGATTGGCGGGATATTACCGCAAATTCGTAGAAGGATTCTCGAGTATCGCCCGACCCATGACCCAATTGCTGAAGAAGGACAAGAAGTTTGAATGGACTGACAAATGTGAAGCGAGTTTTCAAGAACTCAAGAGGAGATTGATTTCAGCCCCATCTTGATCATGCCGGATATCAAGAAGCCCTTCGATGTGTATTGTGACGCATCCAATATCGGTCTCGAATGTGTGCTAATGCAAGAAGGCAAAGTTATATCTTATTTATCTCGACAATTGAAGCAACATGAGCAAAATTACCCAACCCATGACCTCGAACTCGCAGCCATAGTTCTAGCCCTAAAGACATGTAGACATTACCTAATGGGAAATCGTTGTGAGATTTATACGGATCATAAGAGCCTGAAGTATATATTCACTCAGAAGGAGCTAAATATGAGACAGAGGAGATGGATTGAGCTAATTAAGGATTACGATCTGGACATTCACTATCACCCTGGTAAAGCCAATGTGGTAGCAGATGCCCTTAGCAGATTGCCGTGCCGCTTGAACTCCATGATCTTGAAGGATCAACCAAGCTTGCACAAGGAGATGGAGGATTTTCGAATATAATTAGTAAGTAAAGGATTTTTGGCTAGTATAGAACTTCAGCCCACTTTGATCATCCAGATCAAAGAGGCGCAGAAAGGAAATGCTAGTATCGACGGAATCAAGCGTCGTATCGATACAGGCAAAGTGACCGGATTAACCGAAGACGAAGAAGGAGTTTTGTGGTACAAAGGACGCCTTTGTGTACCAGCAGATTCTGAGTTAAAAAAGTTATTCTGAAGGAGGCTCATGATACTCTTTATTCTATCAACCCCGGAGGAACGAAGATGTATCAGGATTTGAAGGAGCAATTTTGGTGGCATAAGATGAAGAGAGAAATCAGAAGCTATATCGCAAAGTGTGACATATGTCAGCGAGTCAAAGGCAGGACATCAAAGACCCGCTGGATTGTTGCAACCATTGCAGATTCCGGAATGGAAATGGGATTCCATTGGAATGGACTTTATCACTGGACTGCCTACTTCTAGTAGGGGAAATGACTCTATCTGGGTCATAGTGGATAGATTGTCCAAAGTCGCCCATTTCTTGCCCGTCAAGACCACCTCTTAGAGTTCGAAGCTAGCGGAGTTATACATCGCTAGAATAATTAGTTTGCATGGAGTCCCCAAGAACATCGTATCGGATCGAGGAACGCAGTTTACCTCGAGATTCTGGAAGAAAGTCCAACAAGGTTTAGGAACCCGCCTAGATTTCAGTACCGCGTATCACCCTCAGACAGATGGACAAACGGAGTGAGTAAATCAAATACTCGAAGATAAGCTAAGAGCATGTGTGTTGGAATATGGATCCAAGTGGGAAGACTGCCTGCCGTTTGTAGAATTTTCATACAATAACAGTTATCAAGCCAGTTTGCAAATGGCCCCATTTGAATTTATGTACGGAAGAAAGTGTCGCACCCCTTTGAACTGGTCGGAAGTAGGAGAGAGTCAGATTTTCGGACCCGACATCCTACGAGAATCAGAAGAGAAGGTTCACAAGATTCGTGAGCACCTCAAGACCGCCCAATCCAGACAGAAGAGTTACACCGACAAGAGACGTCGATACCTAGCCTTCAACATAGGAGATTTTGTTTATCTGAAAGTGTCGTCATTGAAGGGAATGCAACGTTTCCAACTCAAAGGAAAGTTAGCCCCCAGATATATCGGACCTTTCAAGATTTTGAACCATCGTGGAGAAGTATCGTATCAATTGGAACTGCTCGAAGAGATGTAAGCAGTGCACAATGTGTTCCATATCTCGTTACTTCGCAAGTGTCTCGAATTCCCAGAGAAGACCGAAATGTTCAAGAACATCGACCACCAGACCATAGAGATCAACGATGACCTGACCTATCCTGAAGTACCCATCCGTATTTTGGAAGAAGCTTTCATAACTACCCGAACCCGAAGCATCAAGTTTATCAAGATTCAGTGGAGCAACCACACAGAAGAGGAAGCTACCTGGGAGCGCGAAGATCACATCAGGACGGAGTTTCCCGATATCTTCAAATCCTAGGTAATCTTTTTCGTCCTTTTTTCAAATCTCGGGATGAGATTTTGTTTAAGGGGGTAAGGTTTGTAACATCCCAAAAATACAACACTTCGATCATCAAACTCTAATCATTAAAATTAGGGTTAACAAAAACTTTTCTAAATAAAATTATGGAAGCATGCATGTGAGTATGCATTTCATTTTGAATTATTTTGAACCACCTTGTTTATGTGTTCCATTGCTTGTAAATGGATGCTTAGGTGAAATAAACATCATCTAAACATTTCCCACACATTTCCTAAAGATAAGTAAATCAGAACAAATAAAATAAGGGAATGGTCATTTTGACCAATTTAACTCCCATGCCTACTTTGGCTGTCTCAAACTTTCAGAACCCAACAGAAACTTTTCTGGATCTTTGCACCCCTTGATTGTACTCATAACAAAGTATCAAGGCCCACTTTGTGATCATCCAGAAACTTTCAAATGCATAGTTTAAATGACAATTCAAAATTGAATCTTTCTCATATGGGAAGATCCCACTTTTTCAAAAACCACTCAAACAAGCTCAACTTTCAAAACCCAAGCATATGCAGACTCCCCAGCATCAACCTAGCACACCCACCAAAAATCTTTTCAAAATTCAAAACTTGAGTTCTTGCGGCCATTTCATCAAACAGGTTGCAGACACAAATCATCAAAATCCTAAACACTATTGTGAGCAGTGATTGAAGCCTAACTTGTTCCCTCTTTAGCTCACAACCATCTCAGTAGATCATCTAGCAAGTTAAACCAAGCACTAGCCTCACTATAAGCTGGGTAATGACATCAATGGTGAACAGCCGAAGCTCACCATGCCACCCCAGTCGAGACAGCAAGCTAGGAGGAGATTTAGCCGTGCCAACCTTGTCTAGGAGGCAGCCCACCGTCCACCGCCACCCCCTGTCCAACGCTCGAACCTTGACAACCCCTGGACCACACGCATAGACCGCGCCCAGCTCGCCAGCAACCATGCCGAGCATGCGCCAGAGCGCCATGCTCGACCGACGCCCACAGACCGCGCGCCACCCTCGCCGCGTGCATACGCGATCACCACCGACCCAGGAGACCGCCAGACATCCCCGTTCGCCGCCCCATACCGCACAGCCACCGCCATTGCCGAAGACGCCTCTGCCGTCTGCAGCATCGCGTTCCAGACCAAACCGCACCGCCCCTACGCGCGCATTAAAGCCGTAGAGCATTGCCAGGAGACCACCAAGCGATCGCCACCGCCGGCCATGCCTCTAGCAGCCCGTAGCCATGTCGCCACCGTCGCCTGCCCATCCCGTTCGGTCTCGTCGCCGCGACTATAAATAGAGGCCACCCCCAGCCGAATTAAGCACACCATCTCACTCCCCTCTTCTCACTGATCGTGCCACCCCGTTCCCGGAGCAAGGCGAGCAGCACTTCGCTGGAATTTCACCGGAGCAGGCCTCCTCTAGAGAAGAAGGGCGTCGTTGATTTCGTCCACCCCAGGAGCTTCCGCGACCACCCCTGAGTTCGCCGTCGTCGACTTCGTCGTTCGCCCGCCTCGCCGACCCTCGCCTGAACCCCGGTGAGCCCCCAATGACCTCAACTGGCCGCGCTAGGTTTCTGTCTCGTCGGCGTTGCCCAACATTGACGATGACCCTCAGCCGTTGGATTAGAACCAGATCGAACGCACCACATCGCCCCATACCGCTTTGCACCCCCCTGTGTCACTGACGCGTGGGGACAGCCACTTAAACAGCCCGTGGAAGCGATGCGCTTAGCAGGCCGGCCCAGTATCGCTTCCCGCGCAACCCAGTTATTTGAATTAGACCTTTTCCATTTTATTTCAAACACACTTTTGTACCCAGTTTCAAAAATCAACCCAGGTCGACTCAGTGCACCAAATTGAAAGAAACAAATTTTGATAGAAAGGTCTGGAAATGCTGAATCCAAGCCCGTTGGATTCAAGTCATTTGGATCTGTATATCTTCCTTGGTAAAAATAACAAGGCAGAAGCTTTTCTGCATTCAAACATTTTTCAAATTTAAACCACCATAGCTTTTGAGTTGATTCCAACTCTCAAAAATCACATTTAACCATACCTTTCAGAATATATAAAAATACATAGGTTTACTTACAGAAATAATGACCAAGTAATAAAAGAATGCCACATAGGCATTTCTAGCCACTTTAATTAATTAAAATAAAAGGGTAAAACCTTATTAAATTGTGACACCACTTTAAATCACATTCCCATGGACTAAAATATGTGGTGATGACATGTGTCAACATGATCCCATAATTGGTTTGGAGAATATTAAATCTTAAGTAGATTTTCAATGAGTAGAAATTACTTTTCTAAAGATAAAAGGAATTAAACCAAGCCTTAATCTTGTAATGTTATTGATGATGCTAGATCATCTATAGGACCCTTTTGTGTGATGATTGCAAGTAGTTAAGTATTGTTTGGTGATTGTGTACATCGTATTTATTTATAGACGCTAGTACCGACCAAGGATACGAGGAGGAAGGAGGATTTTACGAAGAAGAAGCCGAGGAGAACTTCAACCACTCCTCTGCACAAGGCAATCTAACACTTGCAAGATACTTTACCTATGCAAGCCTAATACTACTAGTGAATGTGCAAGCTAACCCTTGCAAGATATTCCACTGATGCAAACAAACCCTTACTTGTTACCATGCCCACTATATGCCTTAAGCATATGTGATCTTGCCCACTTGATAACCCAATCCTAGTTTTAGTTGCAAGCTTTCTATTTTATTTCCTTATCAAAGCTACTTCCTTAGAGAGTACTCAAGTGACTTGTAGATTCTAAAATGATATAGTTGAACGTTGCATAAAGAGCATAAAATTTGGCCTAAGGTTAGAAACCTTGTTACCATCCTAAGATATAAGGTTGTACTTAGTTGAAACTCCACTAGTTCACCACCCCTCATTAGTACCTACCCCCACTTGTAGATGCTAGTGCTAAGCATAAAACTTGATCAACTTTAGATGGGAATACTTGGTGAAAATGGTTATGAAAACCTTAGAATGATGGATCATTCTACTAAGATGTTTTGACATATGTTTCTGAACACCAGATGATTTTGGTGATGAAAATGTTGAGGCATGAGCCTTAGCCCTTTTATAAAACTGATGGTTATCTGGATGCGATACCATTCCAATGTTACCGTACAACCACAATACCCGAAGATTTGGGTAGGGCTTGACTAGAAACTTATATACCTTAGTATTAGTTCCCTCACGGCCAAGGTTTGAGCTGAGGATACCTTGTGAAGATTGTCCACCTGTGCAGTACCCAAGATGACAGTTGGTCATGGTTGGGAGGCCAAACTCACAGGAGAAGTGCTTATACTAGGGCGTATAATTTAAAGGTTAGGATTGATTATCCGCATACTGAGTATGGTGAATTCAGGATTTGTTCCTGACGGATGTATCGAATGTTGTGGTGAAAGTGTACAATCTCTGCAAAGTGTCAAACTATTCGAATAGACGCGTCCGCGGTTATGGACAGTTAGAGTGGCCATACTGTTCCCCCGTCAGATGTTTTCAAAATGACTTGTGAAATGAGTTGATACTTTGACTTGACCACAACAGGGTTGTGATATGAAATACAAGTTACCACTTAGGAGTTATAAAATTGTGACTAGTTTCTCTTGCTTCTGAACTTAGTAGAGATAAATCTGGCCTTTGCAAAACAACCCTAGAGCCTAGTGTCCTATTATCCAAAAACCCTTTTACTTGTTAGTATTAGTTTGCGAGTACTTAAAGAGTACTCATGGCTTTGTCCCTGGCTATTCCCGTGGCTAGACTATGAAGAGGAATACCTGGAGGATGGACCCCAGGAAGGTTACGACAACTAGGATCATCTCACATCGTCAGCATTGCCTGTGACCCCGAAGATGGAGCTTCGCCTACGCTACCGTTATTATTACGTATTCCGCTGCTTGAAGTTGTATTAAGAACTAGATCATGAGATCCCTATTTGTGTAAGACCTTATATATGGTTTGTAATGGATGATGTACTGTGGTATCCAATTCTGTTATGTCTCGCAAAAATGGTAATCCTGGGATTGCGATGTATGGCATAACAGGCATCTGGGATTAAAAATCCGGGTGTTGAAATTAGCTTGTTACTCCCATAAGCCACGTAAAACATGCAACAACAAAGTAGAGGTGTCTAACTTGTTTTTGTAGGGAGTGTTTATGTGATTTAGTATGGCCCAAGATATGATGTGTATGTTGTATGCAATGATCATGTTTTGTAATATTTCACGACTTGCATATCGATGAGTACACAACCGGCAGGAGCCATATGGCTGTCTTTATAATTGTGTATGACATGTGTGTCAACTTCTTATACGCCATTGTCACATCCCAAGATTTTCCAAATCTTGTAATGTGAAAAATAAATGAATAAAATAAAACTTTGTTTGATTTTCAGAGTGAGAAGAAACTTTTTGAATCAAATTTGGAAATCTTCAAACCAATATGGATCAAATAAAATCCTAAAGGGATTTAAAAAGATAAACATTTAAGATCTTTTAAATAAAAGGATTTGGTTTTCAAAAGAAATAGAAGTTTTATAAATAAGGATTATTTTATAGAGCCAAATTAAACATTGGCCAAGCTTTTGAAATAAAACATTTTGTTTTGTTAAAAATAGTAAAGGTTTATTTTAAAAAAAGTAATAAGGATTTAATATCCAAGTTTTATTAATAAAGGTTTTATTATTTTCCAAAACATCAAAACTTATTTATTTATTTAAAATAAGTTTTCCAAGTATTTTATATTCCAAAATAAAACCTACTGATTTGGTTTTGAAAACATTTAGATTTCAAAAGAGGTTTTTAAATAAATCAAATCATATTTGATTTAATAACAATGGTCTATTTATTTAATTAATAATGGACCCTAAAATAAAAATTATTATTTTGGTTTTGGAATTTTGGTTTATGTTACTGAACAGAACCAAATTCTTAGTTGCCAAGTTTGGTGATTGTTTGAATTGATTTGAACATTGTTTGGTTGTTTGAAATTTCAAAACAGAATTGGAAAATAGAAAAAAGAAAAGGGTTCAGGAAAGAAAAAAATAGGATTTGGACTCAACCCAACCAGCAGCCCAGCAAGACCCAGTACCAGCCCACTATCACTCTCCCTCGGCGAATCGTTTTGCACTCAGTTTCTAACCCGAACAGACGTTGACTGGTGGACCCTTCCCTCACTCCTTTCCTCACTGACGATTGGACCCCACTTCTCCTGTTCATCGTCCTCACCCCGCGCTAATTCCTCCTCGTCGTTTCCTGCCTTAACGCCGGCAATCAAATTCGCAATAACCACGACCATTACTCCCCCTGCGACCACGCAGTATTAAATGCATGCGTCTTCTCCTCCTTTCCCCTCTGTCGCCCCATCTCAACACGCCCCCAGGCCGCCCCAATTCTTCCCCGAGCACCTCTGTCTCCGACGACCTACCTTGTCAATTCCGGTCGAGCCTCATCACCCCTTGCCTACCTGAGAACACTAGCAGACTCCCCACTCCCTGGCGCATCTCCCCGTACCCTCCGTTCAACCGCGGGCGCCCCAGAATGCCGTCTTCGACAAAGTTCTGAACGCCGCCGCGTCTGCAACTTCTCCGGTGACGTTTCCTGGTAAGTCCAGACCGCCCCGAGCCCTTTCGTTCACGCACACACCTTCACCGTGTCCTTGCGAGTCTGACCATACATTTCGTTTGACTCCTTGTGATCCCTAGCGCCGTCCTCGACGACGACTGAACGTGGCCGAGGCACGCCCACTCCGCGAGATTAAGCCCACTCAAAGGCGCCTCCGCTCACAACCAACACGTTGAGCTTCCCCAGCCTTCTGCGACCTCGGTGAGCACCTTCCCATCCTCCCTCGCTTCCTGTTTTGCCAGCACCGCCACCGCCTGGCCGTATGCCGCCGCTAGCCACCGTCGGCGCCGCTCACTTTTGGTCAAGCATGCTAGCACCGTAGGATCTTAATCTGACGAACACGATAGATCCACTTAGCACCGAAGGGGTACGCGACCAGGACCGTGTGATCTATTTAGATCCAACGCGCCATAGAGCCGATCCGGCCGAACTGGTACCATCCAGTAGCGTTGTGACGCGTGGCCTGTTCTTATTTAAAACAGAAGTTTGAAATCTGTTTTAGGTATGATTTTGAAAACCCTGTAACTTTTGATCCACACGTCCAAAAATTGCAAACTTTATATCGTTGGAATCAGTGGAACAAGCCCTAGCCAACCATGGAATTTTTTTAGCAAATAGTATCTGTTAGATTGTTTGATTTTGCAGAAACTTTTGTATGCTTGTTAAGATTAGAAAAATGATTCAAAAATGTTTTTGAGTTTGAAACCTTGGCAAATTGGTTTGTTGTGAACTTACTGACCCTAGGAACCAACCCATGGGTTTGAAAATGAATTTGGTAAAGTTTAGGATGGACTAATTGATTTAGCCCATTTCTAGCCAAATGGAAATAAAGATTTTGGTTATAAAAATGTTTTTGTAAAGAAAACTTTGGGAAAATGTTTTGGATCAAACCCACTGACCCTAAACACCAAGTTTTGAGAAACAACAACTTATTTGGTGAACAACTTAAAGTTGCTGCTTAGATAAAATGTTTTCCACCACATAAAATAATGAATGGATTTAAAAATGGTTTGTGAACAAAACCCTTTTTGCAAATGACTTTGCCACTTTGGAAAATGACCACTTTGGACCTTGTAAAGTTTTGAAGCATAGTGGAGACCATCTTTGCAAATAGAACCACCTCTTGCATGCTTACATGCATGGCTTAGATCCCATTGTTTTGTGTATGTGAAATTGTTGATTGATTATTGGTTTGGAATGCTAGTTGATATTGTGTTTGCTTGATTGATTGTAGTGAAGTTAGAAAAGTGTGAGACTAGCAAGATCAAGGAGTGAACCATCATTCCCTACCAAAAAGGCAAGTTACATTATCATCTAAAAGTCCTACTATTTTCATTGTACTTAGTGGATTTTGAAACATGCATGAAAAGAATTTTATACTTATGCTATGCTAAATCCTAATAGGATACCCTATACATTCCTTAGTGAAAACAATGTAGTGGCTACATGCTTAGCCATGCTATATTTTGAAAAGAGATACATGTTGAGATTTTATGGAATTGAGAAAAGGACTTGTGTTTTTATATAATAAAACAAGGACACAATGAACCACCTGGGTGGCCAAGGATACTTTGAGTATTGGAGAAGGTGGCAACAAAAGGAACCATGTCTATGGCAATCTCTTTGTGTTGTGCTCCCAAAGGAAACCACCAAGGAAACTTAGAGATTGAACATGTTTCTCCAATTGTGGCTTTCGTGTGCAACCACATGCTATTATGGCTCTGGCTTAGTCAACTACATTGGGAAGACCCATGCATTGTCTTCAGGCTACTGGACATGACGACCTGGAATCCTACATGGGTACTTGAAGACAAGCTAACAATGGTGCATGGGAGGACTCTTTGGAAAGACTTCGTCACATTCTCAATCTGCCGGTACTCCATCTTGGTGAGCACTAATCCAGTGGCCACTGGTGGCAAAAGGATGGGATTGTGACATGTGGGTAAAGTGTACTCCTTCTACAGAAGATAATAAAATCTAAGTACTTAGCCGTGTCCCCGGTTATGGACAATACTGAGAAACTAAAGTTTGAAGCTATGGGAGATCTCGACATTCTAATTTCTAAAAGAAAACTCTTCAAAAATTGATGCACTTGGGGGTACCAAGGAGCTCAAGAGATTTTAGTAAAGCTTGATGCACTTGGGGTTACCAAGGAGCTCAAGAGATTTTGATAAAACTTGGTGCACTTGGGGATACCAAGTAGCTCAAGGGATTTTTGACAAGAACTTGAACACTTGAGTTTCTACCAAGGAGTTCAAGGGATTTTGAAAAGGAGATTTGACAAAGGACCAAAACCATTTTGAAAAGATAGGATAAATATTGCTTTATGCAAATGAGCCTTAAACTCTACTTAGCCAAATTTGCATGTAATGATAGGATCCACTTATATTCCACCTAGTAGTGAAACTTGCCAATACAATTCAAATGTATTGACCCTTGTGGCTGTAACTTGTAATGTTGCAGGTTTGATTGTTTTAGTGAAGATTGATTGATTAGGATTACAAAGTATACAACCAACATCTGCTTGTGGCACTTTGAAGATGAAGGACCCCATGATTATAATTATTCCGCTGCAATGTAATGTAATAGCCAAATGAGCTATGTATGATGTAATAAAATTTATGTTATTCCTGGTTATAAAGTTATATTATGACCTTTGTTTCTTGATATTACATCTTAACTGTGGATGCTAGCTATTGATCCAGGGACTAGCATTGTAAACACAGGGGACTCCACCTTATATTATTAAAGGTTGGGACCCCTACAGCCATGTAATAGCTTTACTTTATCGCTAAGTAGTTAGCAATAGTTGTAGTTGCTATTCGTGGTGGAGGCAATCATGGTGGAGTGATGGAGATCATGCTGGCACGCACAAGATGGAGATCATTGCGCGGAGATTGACTATACCATGTCACATAAAATTATATGCATGTGATGTTTATCCTTTTATGTATCTTATTATGCTTAGATTGCGACGGTAGCATTATAAGATGATTCCTCACTTAAAGATCAAGATAAAACTATGTTCTCCCCATGTATGCACCGTTGTGAAAGTTCGTCGTGTTCAAGCACCACATGATGATCGGGTGCTATAAACTCTACGTTCGCATACAACGGGTGCAAGCCAGTTTTGCACACGCGGAAATACTTGGGTTTCACTTGATGAGCCTAGCATGTAATGACATGGCCTCAGAACACACGAACCGAAAGGTTAGGCATAAGTCATATGAATGATATGATTGACACTTTGTTGTCCGCCATTGAAACCACATCTCTTCTCGTGAAGATCGGATTAGGTGTGGTGAATTTGGATCATGTTCACTAAACAACTTGAGGGATGTTGAATTTAGTGGGAGTTCATCTAGTAATTTGATTAAGTTGAACTAGTTATCATGAACATAGTCTAAATTGTACTTGCAAATTTTGTAGATCAAAAGGCTAAGTCCAACTTCAAATTCAACGTTTTTGCTGAGAAAGAAAAGCTTAAGAACAAAAGGACTATGTCCTTGAGAAAGCACTAGGTGACGCCCCTGCTGTAGATGCGTCGGCTGATGAGAAAGCTGTTTATCAGTCGCACAAAGATGATTATGGTGTGATTAAGAGCACCATGTTGTTTGCTATGAAATCGGACCTTCAAAATCGTTTTGAGGAGTTCGCCGGGCCCTTTGAGATTCTTGAGGAACTGAAAACCATGTTTCAGACTCAGGCCCGTTCTGAGAGATATGAGATCTCTGAGAAATTCTTCAACTGCAAGATGGAGGAAGGGAGTTCCGTTAGTGAGAACGCCATTAAGATGTCGGGCTACACTCAACGTCTTGAGCAACTGGACTGCAAGATTCCAGAAGAGCTCAAGATTGACAGAGTTCTGCAATCACTCCCTCCTAGCTACAAAGGTTTTGTAGTTACTCATAATCAGATTGGTTCCACTGATACGATCACCGAGCTCTTCGCTAAGTTGAAAGCTGCGGAGGTGGACATCAAGAAAGATAATCATGTGTTGATGGTCAACAAGCCCCCCATCTTTAAGAAAGGTAAGGGTGCAAAGAAGTCCTTCAAGAAAGGCAAGCGCTGTTCTCGCCGAGAAGAAGCTCAAGTCGACCTAAGCCGATAATCGAGTGCTTCTATTGCAAGGACAAGGGTCACTGGAAGCACAACTGTCCGAAGTACTTAGCGGACAAGAAGGCTGGAACCATCAAAGGTATATTTGATATACATGTTATTGATGTTTACCTTACTAGCGCTCGTTGTAGTGCATGGGTATTTGATATTGGTTCAGTTGCTAATATTTGTAACTCAAAACAGGAGCTACGGAATAGAGGCGGCTAGCGAGGGATGAGGTGACGATGTGCGTTGGCAACGGATCAAGAGTTGATGTGATGGCCGTCGGCACGCTCTCCTTAGTTTTACCTTTAGGATTAGTTTTAAACCTTAATAAATGTTATTATGTGCCTGTGTTGAGCATGAACATCATATATGGATCGTGTTTATTGCAAGACGGTTATTCATTTAAATCGGAGAATAATGGTTGTTCTATTTATATGAGTAACATCTTTTATGGTCACGCACCTTCTATGAATGGTTTATTTCTTCTGAATCTCGAAAGCAATGAAACACACATCCGTAACATTGAGGCTAAGAGATGCAAGGTAGATAGTGATAATACGACTTATTTATGGCACTGCCGTCTAGGTCATATTGGTGTAAAACGCATGAAGAAACTCCATTCTGATGGACTTTTGGAGTCTCTTGATTTTGAATCATTTGACACGTGCGAGCCATGCCTCATGGGCAAGATGATCAAAACCCCGTTCTCCGGAATAATGGAGCGAGCAACGGACTTGTTGGAAATCATACATACCGATGTATGCGGACCAATGAGTGTTTCGACGCGTGGTGGTTATCGCTATTTTCTCACTTTTACTGATGACTTAAGTAGATATGGGTATGTCTATTTAATGAAACATAAATCTGAAACATTTGAAAGGTTCAAAGAATTTCAGAATGAAGTGGAAAACCATCGTAACAGGAAAATTAAATTTCTACGATCCGATCGTGGAGGTGAATATTTGAGTTATGATTTTCTCACGCATCTTAAAGCAAGCGGAATAGTTTCGCAACTCACGCCACCCGGAACACCATAGCGCAATGGTGTGTCTGAATGCCGGAATCAAACTCTATTAGATATGGTGCAATCAATGATGTCTCTTACAGATTTGCCGTTATCATTTTGGTTTTATGCATTAGAAACCGCTGTATTCACTTTAAATAGGGCACCATCTAAATCCTTTGAGATGACACTGTATGAACTGTGGTTTGGTGCTAAACCTAAGTTGTCGTTTCTTAAAGTTTGGGGATGCGAAGCTTACGAAGAAGTTGATGCCGGACAAGCTCGAACCCAAAGCGGAGAAATGCGTCTTCATAGGATACCCTAAGGAAACGATTGGGTATACCTTCTATCACAGATCCGAAGGCAACATGTTTGTCGCAAAGAACGGATCCTTTCTTGAGTAGGAGTTTCTCTCGAAAGAAGTGAGTGGGAGGAAGGTAGAGCTATACGAGGTTATTGAACCTTCTCTTGAGTTGGAGAGTAGCGCAGCACCTGAAATTGTTCCAGTGTCATCTGCACCAACAATAGAGGAAGCTAATGAAGAGGATCATGACGCTTCGAACGATGCTACTACTGAACGTTGCAGGTTGACAAGGTCACGTACCCCTCCTGAGTGGTACGGTAACCCTGTCTTAACTGTCTTGTTATTAGACAAAAATGAACCTGCGAACTATGAGGAAGCAATGATGAGCCCAGTCTCTGAGAAATGGCTAGAGGCCACGAAATCCGAATTAGGATCCATGGGCGAAAACCAAGTATAGACTTTGGTGGATCCTCCTAGCGACCGAAAGGACGTTGAGTGCAAATGGATTTTCAAGAAGAAAACAGACGCGGATGGTAATGTTACTGTCTATAAAGCACAGCTTGTCGCGAAAGGTTTTCGACAAGTTCAAGGTATTGACTATGATGAGACTTTTTCTCCCGTGGCGATGTTTAAGTCCATTCGGATTTTATTAGCAATTGTTGCGTTTCATGATTATGAAATATGGAAGATGGATGTCAAGACTGCGTTCCTCAATGGCAACATTGATGAAGAGTTGTATATGATGCAACCCGAAGGTTTTGTCGATCCTAAGGATGCTGATAAGGTGTGCAAACTTCAGCGTTCCATTTATGGACTGAAGCAAGCATCTCAGAGTTGGAACCTTCGTTTTGATCAAGTGATCAAGAGCTTTGGATTTGTTCCAAATTTCTACGAAGCTTGTATCTACAAGAAAGTGAGTGGAAGATCAGTGACATTTTTGGTACTATATGTGGATGACATATTGATTATTGGAAATGACATTGGCATGCTTAACGATGTGAAGAGTTATTTGAACAAATGTTTTTCAATGAAAGACCTAGGGGAAGCTGCTTATATATTGGGCATCAAAATCTATAGAGATAGACAAAGACGCCTGATAGCTTTAAGCCAAAGTACATACCTAGACAAAGTTCTGAAAAGGTTCAGAATGGATAAGGCAAAGAAAGGTTCAGTTCCTATGTTGTCAGGTAAGATATTGAGCAAGGCTCAGTGTCCAGCTACGGTAAACGATAGAGAATCTATGAGCAAAGTGCCTTATGCCTCGGCCATAGGTTCTATCATGTATGCCATGTTGTGTACTAAACCGGATGTGTCCAATGCTCTTAGTTTGACGAGCAGATACCAAAGTGATCCAGGAGTGGAACACTGGACAGCCGTGAAGAACATCCTAAAGTATTTAAATAGGACTAAAGAAATGGTCTTAGTCTATGGAGGTGATGAACAGCTTGTCGTAAAAGGGGACGTCGACGCTAGTTTCGACACCGACAAGGATGATTCTAAATCTCAGACAGGATACATTTATATTTTTAATGGAGGAGCTATGAGATGGAGAAGCTGCAAGCAAAGCATGATCGCGGGATCTACAGTAGAAGCGGAATACATGGCTGCTGCAAAAGCGTCAAGTGAAGGAGTTTGGATCAGGAACTTCATCACTAAGCTTGGTGTGGTTCCAAGTGCCTTGGACCCACTGGAGATATTGTGTGACAACACTGGCGCCATAGCACTGGCTAAGGACCCAAGATATCATCCAAAGACCAAGCACATCAACCGCAATTTTCATATAATTCGAGATTATATAACAGATGGAGATCTGAAGATTAACAAAGTACATACGGATCTGAATGTCACAGATCGGTTGACTAAACCTCTTCCACGAGCAAAACATGATCAATGTTGGGGAGATAACCTCGGGTAGGGTAAAGACGGGAAAGGACGAAAGGAAGTTGCCCGTCTAGTTTTCGAGTTATTGTCAGAGTCGGCTGAATCCTGTTAAGGTCGGCCAAGACGGGGAAGGGCAGGACCCTTAGGATAAAGGCAAGGCATTACCCGGCCGGGATACTGCGTAACTCGGTCGGGTTAGCCCGAGTAATCTCGGTGCATGTGAAGGACAAGCCGAGTTACGCGAGTTAAGGCCGAATGATACGAAGCTTGCAGGAGAAGGAGAAACCCAAAGTCAAACTCTAGCTGCAGGCTAGAAGGAATCTGAGCGGAGCCAAGCACAAGAGACAAAGGCGCAGAGCGTCAGAGGGGCAGAAAGAGGTGACGGAGATGACAGTCCTGAAGCCCGAGGCACGCAGGAGGGGCCCTCTGGAGCCTTGCCGTCGTTAGAAGGGCGACAGGGAAAGGAGGCCGCCGAACTACTATTTTGGGACAAGCATATTCCTCGAATATGCTTGCCCCGTCAGCCCTAAAGGCACCCAAGGCTCTCCTTTATAAGGGGAGGCTTGGACCCTGAGGAAGGGATCGGCTCATTTTAGTACCGTTAGGCTGGCAAAGTTCTTCCTTACATACAGCTCGAGGAGCACTTGTAGCCCAAGGAAGAAGAAATAAAGATCTTTGCCTTAGTTTTCTGTGTGTAGAATTAACTGCATCTTCCCTCCCCAGATCCCACTAGCATCCATAGGCCCCTCACTTTAGCCTACCCATGGCATCTGCCGTGTCACCACCACGACAGTTGGCGCCCACCGTGGGGCCAGCAGCGGTGCTAGCTGGAGTCATGATCCGGACGGGAAACTTCATCAACACTGGCGAGCGCGTTGTTTCTGGCTTGGTCCGGAGATTTAATCTCTGCGACTACGTCAGCGACAATGCAGGCAGCTTCAGGGGAAAAGCTCCTCCACGCAACGGCGTCTTCATCAGCTTGGGCACGCACCAGGTCTACGTCGGTGTCGACGTCTTCGGCATTTATCCTCACCAGGTTGTTGTTTCAGGAGAGCCACCCCTTAGCGCCGCGAGCCGTCCGCGCGGAGTGTGCCCGGTCAGCAGCGTCGAGGTGATGGTCGCAGCCGGGGTGCAGGCGGGAGCAGTGGGTGCTGGATCAACCAGAGACCCTGCCACAGGCGTGCAGGTCGCGTCCAGGCAGATGGCACCACCACCCACTGAGGTAATCCCTCCAGTGACCAATCAGGCCGAAGTGCAGGACACTACCCCAAAGGCACCAAGAATAAGAGGGCCACCTCTGGAAAGACCAGAAAACATTCTTCAGGCAACCATAGATAATCTGACTACACCTGTAGCGCCGATACTTGATCCGGCAAATGCTCAGGCAGAATTAGAAGAAACCAGGCAGAAGGTGCTGGTAGAGGCAAAAAAGGTGTCGGCCTTGCGGGAGTCCTTAAACAGGACCCTGCGAGAATATGCCAAAGCTAACAAGCTCGACGTCGCTCCCGAACGGGTTGACGAGTTGAGATTAAGAGGGAAGAACCTCATAGATGATATCAACAAGGAGCATGATGCTCATAAGGCAGAATCAACTGATTTGGGCTTGCCGAGGTACAGTACCCTGGCAAAGAACCTGAGAGTGGCAAATGCCGCAGCATTAGAGTTGGAGGGATTGACCGGCGAAGCCCGGCAGAAACAGCAAGAAAGAGTGAATGAGCTGGTGCGCATTGCGAACCAGCAGAATGAAGAGATGCTCAGGGCAGATCCGGCGAGGCCAGGGGCCTCGCGGATGGTTCACTCGGCTGGGGCAGCACCTGCCTTGTCTGTGGCAGCGGCATCTTCACCCGGAAACAATGCACGAAGGGACAGAGCGGTAACTTCAGGAAAGAGAAACAAGCAAATTGTTCCATATGATCCGGCAATAGCCGGGAAAGCAAATGAGAATAGAGGCAATGAAAGCCGAGGTAACAGTGGCGAAAGGAACCCCGGCCGTGCTGAGAAAGGCGGCGGAAGCCGAGGCAATGGGGACCTCGGCAGAGCAGAACTCGGAAGAGGAAATCATGAGAACAATACACCGGTTGAAGGAAGGAGAGAACCGCTGCACAACCCGTAGCCGAGACATGAACCTCGGCAGGAAAGAGAAGCAAGACCAGCTCGCCACAATCAGGTAAATGAAAGGTACAATGATGGTTATTCCGAGATGGAATATGCGATCCATGGTGGAAATAAACACTATGGAATGCAGGACAGAGTTCTGTACTGAGATTTGCAGTCAAATGATGCCAGAGTAAAGCTAGACCGGCTATACCGATCCGAGTTGCTGGAAGAACAGGGTCCACCGGGTCCAGCATGTTTCGGACCACGTATCATGGGCGAACCACCTGTGCCGAACTTTCAGCTGGCAAGAGGCACAAAAACTTATAATGGGAGCACCAAACCACAAGATTGGTTGATTGATTATGCCACAGCTGTGAAAATAGCAGGTGGGAACTTGCGATGGGCAGTGCGGTATGTCCCGCAAATGTTGGAAGGACCAGCTAGAGTATGGCTGAATAATCTACCAGCAGGCAGCATCAACTGTTGGTTGGATTTTGAAGAAATGTTCGTTAGCAACTTTACCAGTACTTACAAGAGGCCAAACAGGCTGCAGCAGTTAGCCATGTGCAAGCAAAAACCGAATGAGACGGACAGAGAGTTTTTAACTCGGTGCTGTAACCTAAGAAACTCGTGTGAAGGAGTTATAGAATCACAAGCAATAGCTTGGTTCGCACAGGGATGCCGCTACGCTAGTGTGTTATGGCAGCGATTGCAAAGAGATATGCCGACCACAGTGGCCGAAACCATCAGAATAGCGGATTCTTATGCGTTGGGAGATCTGACGCAACCCGAGTTAATGTCGGCAGATCATAGGTAGCATCAAGATCAATATGCAAGGGATATGGCCGGGTCATCCAGGCGCAATGACTTCAGAGGAAGAAGAAGAGAAGAGAGACCGGATTATAGATATAATTCAACCCAGGTGGCAGCGGTAGCACAAGATCAGCCGAGTAATGGAACGACTCAACGGCAAAAGAATGGTCCTCAGCAGTGGACACCAAGGAATGAAGTAAAAAGACAGTGGACACCAGAAGAAAAGAAGCAATGGCAGGAGAGGCCGGAGTACACGTTCGAATCTATGTTAGATCAGCCGTGTAAATTTCACACGTCAAACCCAGCCAGGCCGGCCAACCATACAACCCGCCAATGTGCATGGATGAAAAGTGCGATGGGAAACCCAGCAGGCATGCAGGCAACACCTCTCCAAGAACATCCACAGCATCAGCCACAGTTGACGGGAGCAAATGCGCAGCAACTAATGTTACCACCTCCTCCCCCGAGGTACGACAACTCGGACCGGAGGGATGCGGTGCATCAAGTGATGAATCAGGGTCCGGATGGAAGGACAAATCCAGGAAATAATGGACGCAATGACTACAGAGAACATCATCAGTCGTATTGCGTGTTCACGACAGAACAGCAAGACAAGCAAAGTGTACAGCGCCGGCATATGGAAGTAAATGCAGTAATGCCGGCAGTAACAAGATATGTGCCTTGGTCGGATCAAGAAGTAACTTGGAGCATAAAGGATCACCCCAAGATAATGCTGAGTCCGGGGTCATATGCACTCGTGTTAGATCTGACATTTGTTGGACCGAGCATTAATGTGAAATTTTCAAAGGTACTCATTGACAATGGGAGCAGCATCAATATCATGTACAAAGATACAATGCACAAACTCGGAATAACACAGAACATGCTGCAGTCCACAAGGACCACATTCCATGGGATAGTACCAGGGCTTTCATGTGAACCCATTGGTAAGGTCCGAGTGGACGTATTATTCGGCACCAGAGATAACTGCAGAGAAGTAAACTTAGAGTTCGAGGTGGTGGATCTAGAAATTTGCTATCATGCTCTACTAGGGCGGCTAGCATTGGCCAAATTCATGGCCAGCTGTCATGTAAGTTATCTAAAAATGAATTTACCCGGACCACAAGGGGTGATAACGGTAGCAGGGGATTACAGGAAGTCAATGGAATGTGCTTCAGCCTGGTCAAATTTGGCCGAATCATTGGTAATAGCAAGGGAAAAAAGAAGGATTCAGGAGGTAGCAGCCCTCGCTCAGTTGGCACAGCTGAATATGCCGGCACTAGCCAACCCACATGGAAGTGTCTCCTTTCAGCCGACTAAAGAAACAAAAAAGTTCCAGATAGATGAACAATTCTCGGAGCGCACCGTCACTATTGGTGCCGGCCTAGATGCTAAATAGGAAAGCGAGCTCACCAACTTCCTCCGTGAGTATCGGGATATCTTTGCATGGTCAACCCAGGATCTGCAAGGTGTGCCGAGGGAGTTGGCTGAGCACTCTCTAAATGTAAGGCCAGGAGCAAGGCCGGTGAAGCAACCTCTCCGCCGCTTCGCCGAAGATAGGAGAAAAATAATAGGGGATGAAATAGCTCGGCTCCTTGCGGCCGGGTTCATCATGGAGGTGTTGTATCCGGATTGGCTGTCAAACCCGATGTTAGTGGAAAAGAAGAAGGATGATCCAAATGTAGCCATTGTATGGCGAATGTGTATCGATTACACGAACCTGAACAAGGCGTGTCCAAAAGATCCTTTTCCTTTACCTAGAATAGACCAAGTCATTGATTCGACCGCTGATTGTGAACTATTGTCACTTGTAGACGCGTATTCTGGTTTTCACCAGATACCGTTAAATCCGGCCGATCAAATAAAGACTGCGTTTATTACCCCGTACGGGGCTTATTGCTATCGCACAATGCCATTCGGCCTGCGCAACGCAGGAGCGACGTATCAGAGATGCATGCAAAAATGTCTACATGACCAGATAGGAAAAAATGTACAAGTATATGTGGATGATGTGGTTATCAAAACCAAAGAAAGAAAAACACTACTAGATGATATAAGGCAGACTTTCGCAAACCTGAGAAGGTTCCGAATGAAGCTTAACCCGGAAAAATGCACATTTGGCGTGCCAGCGGGAAAATTACTCGGTTTTCTTGTATCTAGCCGAGGTATAGAGGCCAACCCAACCAAGATAAAGGCAGTAGAAAGAATGGAGTTGCTTAGGTGTCTAAATGACGTACAAAAGTTCACAGGTTGTTTAGCCTCGCTCAGCCAATTTGTGTGTCGGCTGGGAGAGAAGGCATTACCACTCTATCAACTGATGAAGAAATCAGATAAGTTCATTTGGACTCCGCAAGCAGATAGTGCATTTCATGAATTTAAAAACATGTTGGTCACAGCGCCCGTCTTAGCTTCTCCATTGACAAAAGAGCCTATGTTACTCTACATAGCAGCCACTAACAGAGTAGTGAGCGCGGTGATCGTCGTAGAACGAGTTGAAAATGATAAGTCAATACAAAGGCCGGTGTATTACTTGAGCGAGGTACTATCAGCCTCGAAACAAAATTACCCGCATTATCAGAAGATAGCTTATGGAGTGTACATGTCGTCAAAGAAACTTAAACAATACTTTGAAGAGCACCCCATCAAAGTGATTTGTGAGGCACCCATAGCCGACATATTGAGTAACAAAGATGCAAGTGGCCGAATAGCAAAATGGGCAATTGAATTGTCACCTTATGCTCCGCAATTCGATATGAGGGATGCAATCAAATCTCAGGCTGTGGCCGACTTCTTCGTAGATTGGGCCGAGGTGCAATATGAGCCACCATTGCAAGACCCGAATTATTGGACAATGCACTTTGACGGTTCCAAACTAAGAAATGGTTTAGGGGCAGGAATAGTGTTACCCTCGCCAAAAAGAGATCAGCTGAAATATGTGCTGCAGATACATTTTGCCGCGTCAAACAACATAGCCGAGTATGAAGCACTTGTCCATGGATTAAAGGTGGCAAAAGAGATTGGCATACGCCGAATCTTATGCTATGGAGATTCCGATCTAGTAGTACAGCAAGTCTTAGGCAATTGGGATGCATTGGATGATAATATGGCTCTGTATAGATTCCATGTGCAAAAAATCAGTGGATACTTTGAAGGATGTGAATTTCACCATATACCTCGGGCAGAAAACGACGCCGCAGACACGCTGTCAAAACTAGGATCAACTAGGCAGTCAATTCCCCCAGGTATTGTCCTAGAGCACCTAAGGAAACTATCAATAATACCGTCACCAGAGTCCGAATCTATCTTTATTCCGGCAAAGTCAGGAGAATATAATGTGCTGATGGAAATTGACAAGCAATATAACCCGGAATTCCCAAAGAGAAAGACAGCTGATGCAAGCATGACTATGGAGAAATCCAAGGTCGTTATGTCGGCAGAAAACATGGAAATAGATAGTAAGACCACACCAGAGAAAATCACACCTGTATGGGCGCAACCCATATTCTCTTTCCTTAGAGACGCGACTTTGCCGAATAATGAGGTGTTAGCAAGACAGACAGTGAGAAGAGCTAAAGCTTATACGATCATAAATAATGAGTTGTACAAAAGAAGTGTCACAAGTGTATTGCAAAGATGTGTGAGTTCGGCAGAAGGCCAGGAGATCCTCCTGGATATACATCAAGGAGAATGTGGACATCATGCCTCATCTCGAGCCTTAGTGGCCAAAGCATTCAGGCATGGGTTTTATTGGCCAACAGCGTTGAAAGAAGCCAAAGAGTTGGTTGAAAAATGTAATGGTTGTCAGAGATATGCAACCAAGATACACATGTCGTCATCCGAGTTAAAAACAATACCCACTACTTGGCCATTTTCTATGTGGTGCTTAGATATGGTGGGACCATTTAAGCCGGCCCGAGGGGGGATGACCCACATATTGGTCATGGTGGACAAATTCACAAAATGGATTGAAGTGAAACCAATAAAAAATGTGATGGGCCCACAGCAGTGAAATTCCTCAAAGATATTATCTTAAGATATGGATACCCACACAGTGTTATTACAGACAACGACACAAATTTTGCAGAAGGAGCTTTTGCTAGATTTTGCCAAGAAAAGCACATAAGATTAGATGTTGCCTCTGTGGCTCACCCAGCATCCAATGGGCAAGTGGAAAGGTCTAATGGGCTAGTATTGTCCGGAATAAAACCACGACTCGTCGAACCACTGCAAAGGTCGGCCGGATGTTGGATTGAGGAACTACCAGCAGTATTATGGAGCCTCAGGACTACTCCAAACAGATCAACAGGATATACACCATTCTTTCTGGTATATGGGGCAGAAGCGTGCTTCCAGCCGACATAATACATGACTCGCCAAGAGTTACCCAATATACAACCTCAGAATTAAATGAAGTAGCTCGGCAAGATACTGTTGATCTGCTAGAAGAAGCCAGAGAGCTGGCGCTATCAAGATCAGCTATTTATCAGCAGAACTTGCGACGATATCATAGCAAGAAGGTGAATGCAAGAGTATTCAAAGAAGGAGATTTGGTTCTCCGATTGGTGCAACGCACGGCCGACATGCACAAGCTATCGCCTCCATGGGAAGGACCATTCATCGTGAGCAAAGCATTGCACAATGATGCCTATTACCTAATCGATGCTCAATCACCAGGAAAGAACAGGGCAGACAAAGCCGGCGAAGAAACGAAAAGACCATGGAACGTAGCTTTACTTCGTCCATTTTACTCGTAGCAGTCATCAATGACACATTGTAAAGTAATGTCTCAGGAGGGAGCACCAATTATGTTTTGAACCTCGGCGTCCAGAGCAGTGACTCGGGGACTGCCATATGTTATTGCAATTTCATGTTATGTATTAAACCTCGGCACCTCGAGCAATGTCTCGGGGATTGCACTAGATTTTTTTTGATATTGGATTATGTATTAAAACTCGACACCTTGAGCGGTGACTCTGGGACTGCCCCAGATCTATTTCTCAGCTTAATTCATGTATTAAACCTCGGCATTTGAGCAATGGCTCAAAGACTGACATATATCGTTTTTGTGTTTGTCTTACATGTTAAAACCAAGCACCTTGAGCACTGACTCGGGGACTGTCTTACATTCTTTCTAGATTTGAGCGGTATATTAAACCTCGGCACCTTGAGCAGTGACTCAGGGACTGTCCTATATTCTCTATAGATTTGAGTGGTATATTAAACCTCGGCACCATATACATGAGTTGTCAATTAATAATGAGATCGTGTCATTGGGAGAATGATATGATGGACATACCCAAATCAAGCAGAGCAATTAGATCGTGTCATCGTGTTCATCTTTGCGAAGATTTTTCTTATGTCAAATATTGTATTCCTTAGACCATGAGATAATGCAACTCCCTGGTATCGGAAGAAAGCTTTGAGGTCATCAAACGTCATCCTATGAGAGGGTGATCATAAAGGTGTCTCTCAGGTGATCGGAAAGTACTTGTTGGGTTGTATGTATCGAGATGGGATTTGTCCCTCCCAAGTTGGAGAGATATACATTGGACCCACTCGGTAATCAATATCAACACCGCTTGCAAGCAAGTGGTTAAGGAGTTAATCACAAAGTGATATCGGATTACGGAACGAGTAAAGTACTTGCTGTGAACGAGATTGAACTAGGTATGTCGATACCGACGATCGAATCTCGGGCAAGTAAAATATCGCGTGACAAAGGGAATATATATATGGGATTAATTGAATCGTGGCATCGTGGTTCATCCAATATGATCATCGATGAATATGTGGGAGTCAATATGGGTTTCTAGACCCCGTTGTTGATTATTGATAGAAGATCATGTCTGCATATTCTCGAACCCGTAGGGTCACACACTTAACGTGTCTCGACGCTAGGATAGAATGGATAATTGGTTTATGAGTTTTTGTTCGGAGTCTCGGATGAGATCCAGGACATCACGAGAGGTTCCAGAATGGTCCGGAGAATAATATTCATATAAGGTAAAGCAGTTTTTCGATTTCGGAATTGTTTTGGAATGTTCGGTATTGTACCGGAAGCTTCTAGAACCTTCCGGAGTGGGACCAACGTGGCCCCACTTGTCGGGAGGGGGCGTGGGCCTACGAGGGAGTGCCCTGGACGCATGGGGCCAGGGGCACAAGGCCCCATAGGCGCAGCCAGCCAAGCCCTAGGGGAAACCCTAGGGAGAGCTTCTAGAAGGGGGAGAAACTTGCCCCCCACTCCACCCCATGTGGCCGCCGGCCCTAGGGTTTGGAGGAGGGGCAAGGGCAGCCAGCCAGCCCTCTATATAAAGAGGGCAGGGGCACACCCTCCCCCCGCACCTCCTCAAACCCTAGCCGCCTAGTTGCTGCCCTCCTCTCTCTCTCCCGATCACAGAGGCGAAGCCCCGCATAAACTCTCCACCTTGCACCACGCCGTGTTGTAGATCCAATATCTCTCCCCACTTGCTGGACCGAGGAAGGAGGATACGAGGTGCCGACGTGCATCTCTCGAGGCGCCGCCGCCAGTTGCGGCGTTGGATCGGATCGGATCGCGAGGAGGAGAAGGCTAGTACGAATACATCAACCACGTTCCGTTGAATGTTCCTCTATGCGATTTCTTCAAGGGTATGAAGATCTCATCTATCCCCCTCGTTGTTTGCATCTCCTAGATTAGATCTTGTCTTCCCGCTCGCATTTGTAGAAAATTTTGATTTACTATGCTGCGAAACCCTTCAGGGCCCCCTCGAGTCCCTCCTCTGTCTCGTCTTCTGGTTCCGTGTTCCCCACGGTAAAATATTGACTTTGGCTTTTGTCCCGTCCAATTCCAGGAATATTAATTTTTTGCCTTTTCTGGAACCAAAAACAGAAGAAAACAGGCAACTAGCACTGTGGCATCTTGTTAATAGGTTAGTACCAGAAAACATACGAAAATACCTCAGAGTGTAGACAAAGCCAAGCAAAGTAGATACTAAACAAGAATGAAACATAAAAAAATTATAGATACGTTTACGACGTATCAGGGAGTTAAGGACAACTTCAATCTCTTCCTCCTCGGCAATCACTTTTCATGGAGAAAGAAGATTTCGCAAGGGGCGTCTCTCACAACCAATATCTTTCCTTTTTTTGTTTTGCTTAGTTTATTTTGCTTTGTTTTGCTTGTTTATTTTTATAAAAAATACAAAAAACTAGTTGTACTGGTTTGCTTTTTCTTATAAAAACACACACAAAAAATAGTTCCTACTTTAGTTACTACTTCTGTTGGCTTGCTTCAATTTTGCAAAAATGAATACTCCTGAAAACACTAAGTTGTGTGACTTCACTAGCTCAAACAACAATGATTTCCTTTGCACACATATTTCTCCACCTGCTCCTGATGCTACTTTTTATGAAATTAAACCTGCTTTGCTGAATCTTGTTATGAAAGAGCAATTTTTTGGTGCTAGTTCTGATGATGTTGCTGCTCACCTTAATAATTTTGTTGAACTTTGTTAGATGCAAAAATATAAGGATGTAGATAGAGATATTATTAAGCTTAAATTGTTTCCTTTCTCATTGAGAGGAAAATCTAAAGAATGGTTGCTATCTTTGCCTAGAAATAGTATTGATTCTTGGATTAAATGCGAAGATGCATTTATTTGGAAAATATTATCCTCGTGCTAAGATTATATCTATGAGAAGTGAAATAATGAAATTTAAACAATTTGATAATGAACATGTTGCTCAAGCTTGGTAAAGAATGAAATCTTTGGTAAAGAATTGTCTCACTCATGGACTGACTGCTTTGATGATTATCCAAACCTTTTATGCAAGACTAAATTTTACTTCAAGAAATCTGTTGGATTCTGCTGCTGGAGGTACCTTTATGACCATTACTTTGGGTGCTGCAACAAAGCTTCTTGATAATATTATGGTTAACTATTCTGAATGGCACACTGAGAGAGCTCCACAAGGTAAGAAGGTAAATTCTGTTGAAGAAACCTCCTCCTTGAGTGATAAAATCGATGTTATTATGTCTATGCTTGTTAATGGAAAAGCTCATATTGATTAAAATAATGTTTCTTTAGCCTCTTTGGTTGCTCAAGAAGATCAAGTTGATGTGAACTTCATTAGAAATACAATCTTAGCAACAATGCCTATAGAAATAATTTTGGTAATAATAATTATAGGCCGTATCATCCTAATAATGGTAATACTTATGGAAATTCCTACAACAACAATAGAAGTGCTCCCTCTTAACTTGAATTCATGCTTAAGAATTTTATTAGTAAACAAACTACTTTCAACAAAACTGTGGAGGAAAATCTTTTAAATGCTGAAAAAATATTTCATCTTTGTGTGAAGCACAATCCTCTTTGATTAATAAAATGGCTGCTAAACCTGAAACCATGGAAAATACCTTTGCTGCTGCTAATGCCATACAAGTTAGAATTGATGAAAATGTTAGAATGTTACATAAATTGCATGCTAAGTGGGAAAGAGAAGATGAAATTGTTAGAAATAATAGTATTTGTACTATTACCACCACCAATGTTGATGCTAGCAAACCACATGAAGTCCCCATTCCTTTTGCAACAATGCCTAAATCCAATAAAAATGATGAAATTTTTAGAAATATGGGAAACAATAACTCTACTACCTTGGATGCTAGTTTTGATTTTGATCTTGATGGTTGCAATATTTCTGAAGTAATTATGTTCCTACAAAATCTTGCTAGAAGTCCTAATGCTAGTGCTATGAATATGTCTTTTACAAAACACATTACAAATGCTCTCATTAAAATTAAAGAAGAAAATTTGAAACATAAAGCTTCTATTCCTAAGAAATTATAAGATGGTTGGGAACCCATCATTAATATGGAAGTGAATGATTTTGATCTCAAAGCTTTATGTGACCTTGGTTCTAGTGTCTCTATTATGCCTAGAAAGATTTATGAAATGCTTGATTTGCCACCATTGTAAGATTGTTATTTGGATGTCCGTCTTGATGATAATGCTAAAAAGAAACTTATGGGGAGTATTAATGATGTTCTTATTATGGTTAAAAATGCTTTTGTACCCATTGATTTCTATTTTTTGGATGTTGAATGTAATGCTTCTTGTCCTATTATTTTGGGAAGACCTTTTCTTAGAATTGTTGGTGTCATTATTGATATGAAGGAAGGCACCATGAAATATCAATTCACACTCAAGAAAGGTATAGAACACTTCCCTAAAAATAGAGAGAAAATATCCTTTTCCTCTCCTATTAAAACAAAAGTTGATGCTAATGCTTCTTCATTCGAAAATACTTGATCCTTGCTTTCCTATGCCTAACTTAAAGGCGTTAAAGAAAAGTACTATTGGGAGATAACCCAAATTATTTTTAGTTCAGTAAGTTTTTCTTTTATTGAGTCTTGGAAGTCATTATTTCTATAATAACACATCCTTATCCTTTTTTGTGTGGTTTTTGTGCCAATAATAACCTCTAATGAGAGAGAAGTAAGATTTGGGGAAGTTGCTGTCCCGAAATAGATTTTTGTGCTTCTCTGTAAAAAATCGTGAAAACTCCCAGTACATCGGATTGATCTGTAATTTTCTGAGCATATGACATAGAATATTATATAACTTTCATTAGTTCAACACTTTTCAATTTGAGCAACATAAGGTCTTCTAAAAAATCAGTTTTTACCTGCTGGTCTATTTTGACAGATTTCTACCATTATTTGCATTTGCCTCTTATCGGTTTCTTTTTGAGTTCTCTTTGATCTCTTGAGATTTTAAAAGGAATTGCTACAGTGACTTGTGTTTCAATGAAAGTTTTACTTGTGTTGAAACTATACCCAAAGGCTTATTATCTTGAATACACTGATGTTGCTAATGAAGATTGTGTGAAGTTTTGTATGAAGGAAATTTTCAAGTGTAGGGGAATAATGATGTGATGAGATGAAGAATGGACAAAATCTCAAACTTGGGGATGCCACCCATGTCACCCCAAGAAATATTCAAGAGGTACAAGCGTCAAAGCTTGGGGATGCCCAAGGCATTCCCTTCTTCATCAATAAAAATCTCAGATCTCTTTTTAGACACTTTATTTTTATTGCTTCATGCACTTATGTGTGGTTCTTGGAGCATCTTTTTTGTTTTTATTTTTAGTTTTCTTTTGTTTGGTTTTCTGAATAAATTTGTTGGACCCCCGCATTTGCATTTTGTTTTAAATAAGTTGATTGGTGTTGGAAAGAGTAGAAAGTTTCATGCTTAAGTGGTACAAAAGGAGCATTGTTTTGACTGTGGCTTAGACTTTATCATGTCATGCTAGATGTTGTTTTGACCTTATGCTTAGTTATTATTGTTGTAGCATGACTTATTCCAAACAATTGAGAGTGCTTAATGTGCCTTGAAAGAATCATGCGTTGTTTTAGCATACAAAAGCATAATAATGTGGTATTATCCTTTGATGATTTGTTTGGGTTGACTTGGCACATGATTACTGAAGGGGTTCGTAGCATGGAAAACAAAAATTTTCTATCGCATACAAACAAACAAGCCAAGATCTATCTACTAGATTGTAGCAACGAGTCGTTTGGAATAACTTACCCTCGAAGATTCCAAAGCGGTTAACGAGAGCAGATTCTCGTGGGTGATGTAGTCGTACACTTCCGATCTCAAGATCGTGTAGACGATCCTTCCGGCGCCACGTTCCGGCAGCGCCCCTGATCGGTCACACGTTCGCACTCGACGAAGACCTTCCTCTCCTTGTTCCAGCAGCGGAGGTTGTAGCACTCTCCTCGCGATTCCCAAAGACAACGGCGTGGTACCTAAGTAGAGGGAATCCGCAGGGCTTCGCCTTAAGCCGGTGCGAGTATGGTGGAGCTTATGAGAGAGGCTATTAGTGGTCTAGTAATTAGACACACCAATTAGAAGGCTCTTAACCAATTAGAAGGCTCTAAACCGCAGGCTAAAGCAATTAGAAGCTCTAAACCAAAACGGCTCTAAACCGGAGATTAGAGGTAGGAACTTGTGTGTCTCTAGGAGGAGCCCTGCCCCTCATTTTATGGGAGGGGGGGTCTTGGCGCGCCAGGGGAGGGAGGGAGTCCCTCCCCAACTCGGCCTAGGGCTGGGCGCCGGCCTGGAGGAGTCCAACTCCTCCTCCAGGTTGGTTCCAACTCCTCTTGCTTGTTTCCCACAGTTTCCTGTTTCAGCCGTTTGACTTTCAAACTGCCAATTTGACTTTCATGTTTTTGGAACAGCAAGAACACTTAGTACATGCTGCAATCATTCCAATATGTAATGACACATTCATGTACCCCCCCCCCCCCCCCCGGAGTGCCGGACAATCCGGAACCTTCTAGAACATTCTCGATGAAAACACGGAATCATTCCCGAACTCCGGCGGACTTTCCTTATATGAATCTTATTCTCCGGACCATTCCGGATTACCTCGTGATATCCGGATCCCATCCGAGACTCAACAACATCCGGTCTCTTTCTCATAATACCATAACTACTCAAACAACGTCAATCCTTAAGTGTGTCTCCCTACGGTTCGTGAATTATGCGACATGATCGAGACACTTCTCCTAACAATAACCAATAGAGGAATCTGGAAATTCATATGGCTCTACATATTTCTACGATTACTTTATAATCGAATGAACCACTTACATACGATACCAATTTCCCTTTGTCTCACGATATGTTACTTATCCGAGGTTATGATCGTCGGTATCTCGCATACCTAGTTCAACCTCGCATCGATAAGTACTCTTTCCTCGTTCCGTGATATGTGATCCCTTGTGACCAAGTCACATGCTTGCAAGCTAATTGGATGACATTCCACCGAGAGGGCCCAGAGTATATCTATCCGTCATATGGATGGACAAATCCCACTCTTGATCCATGTGTTTCAACCAATACTTTCCGAACACTTAATGCCACCTTTATAGCCACCCTGTTACGGTGTGGTGTTTGATGTCATCAAAGCATCCATCCGGTAAAGGTGATATGCATGATCTCATGGTCGAAGGAATTAGGTTACTATGTATCAGAAAGCATATAGCAATTGAACTATTGAAATGACTTGATCTTTATGCTACGCTTATCTATAGGAGTATGTCCATCACATCATTCTCCTAATGATATGATCCTGTTGTTAATAACATCTCTATGTTCATGATCAGGAAACCATGATCATATATTAACCAACAAGCTAGTTTAACAAGAGGCTATACTAGGGACTCTTATTTTAGTTTACAAATCACACAAGTATTAATGTTTCCGGTTAATACAATTTTAGCATGGTATGTAAACATTTATCATAAGTGTGAAGATATGATAATAACCACTTTATTATTGCCTCTTGGGCATATCTCCAACAGTCTCCCACTTGCACCAGAGTCAATAATCTAGTTTCAAACCTTTGTGTATTCAACACCTATGGCTTTCCGGTGTTGTATGTACACGATTGCTAGTGGTCAACTGATCTTCGGATCTTGACACTTCCAGGTCCGTGTGTAATTGCATGTCTTTGCGTCTCTACGCATTCTCTAATGAGATGGCTTTGTATGAATTTGGTCATTCGGTGTGACCTTTAGTTCTTTGGGGTTAAAACATGTTGATAATATTGTCGCACAATATATCTTCATAGTATTATCCCTCTGTGAACTACACCTAGTTTGATAACAAACTACTTGACACAAATGCCCTCTTATGCTGCTATAATAGCAGTCATATACTTAGCCTTTTGTTGTAGTATCTGTCACAATGTCTTAACTTTGGAACTCATCCAAATCCATTATGGAACTCACATTCCATTATATTGTGCCACCCTTAGTTTAGATTGAGATAAACTTAATTTGTACTTTGTGACAAAGCTAGTATCAATGTAGTACTTTTACAATGAACTAACCATCTATTTGTCACTTCTACAAATATTATACTCTTAGTTCTTCCAAAAGATCATAAGAATATCCTTACTATTGTCCAATGATCATCTTATGAATCATTCTGGTATATGCTCACAACATTTAGAGCATAGGACATATCTGGATTTGTACATATCACAGATGATTGATATAAATACTCTTTGTGATTTCATACATCAAGTATCAATCTATACTTGATTATTTGTTTCACTTTACCAAATGTCAATACACTTGAATATATCATCAACATTGAACTTATTCAATCCTTTCTCGTGACAAGAACCTCTCTTGTAGTTTCTATATTGAACTCATTCAATATCTTGTCTATGTACTTCGCACAACCATATTAGCGTCTATTGATGCCAAATATTTGGTTTTGCCTAAGTCTTTCATCGGGATGAAATTCTTAATATGTGTTAATAAAGATACATCTTTTCTAATCAACAATATGTCCTCCACATAATGTATTAGAAATATGTCTTAGCGCTCCCACTTAATTTCTTGCAAATGCAAGCATCTTCATTGTCTCTAATGAACTTTTAAAACTCCTTTAACAGTTTCATCATAGTGAAGATTCCAACTCTGCTACGTTTACTTCAACCATTGAAGTTTGCATATGTTTTTAGCATCCCTTGAATTTAACAAAACCCTTTGGACCGCGTCATGCACACGTCCTAGGTAACAATTCTATTAGAAGAACTTGTTTTGTTTATTCAACTACCATATAACAAAATTTATATGTAGTGGTTGCTATATTAATCCGTCTAGACTAAACATCACTATGACAGATCAAATCTTGACATAGTCAACCTTTGAACATTGTTGTGAACTCTTTCCCAACATGTCGACTATTTCATAGATGTGAAACATCCATGTCTATTTCTTTATAGATCCAAACACAACTGTAAGGTCTTACACCTTTCTCGAGGGTCCTTCAAGTTCAAAACTTGATTTCTCGTGTATGGAACTATCACGGATTTTATGGCTTCAAGCCATTTGACGGAGTCAGGGCCCATCATCGCTTCTTTGCATGTAGTCGGTTCATTATTCTCAAATAATGATTCAACCCTCAAATCTTGGTATTTGATTGTTTACCCAATCTACTTGTTTCAATAGGAACTTAGATCTTCGTGACCACAACCTTTGAGGTACGTGAGCCATGAGCTTTGTTGCTGCCTCCGGAACACTTTTCGGTGCTGCGCAACTCTGCACATATAGCTAAGGTTATTTTAACCTTATCAAAATTCTATTGTCCTCCTACTTAACTTTTCACGAAAAATTCCTTCTCAAAGAAACTTGACGTTTTAAGTGACAAACACTTTTGTCTCCGATGTTATGGAGGATTACTTATCAGTTATTCAAAATAACATACAAAGACAGGTTCATCCGACTTTGGTTGCACACATCTTTCTTATGCATAGCATACCAATGTTTAAGAAAGGACAACTTGGGTTTTATCCCAAACCATAACCTTATATGGTGTCATTTCAACGGATTATGATGAAGCTCTTTTCAGTGGAAAACGGTAATCTCTAAAGCTTTTAATCTTTAAAATATAATGGCAGTTTTATGAATTACACCTTCGATCTTACCATGTCAAACAAGGTTTAATTACATATCTCGAACACTCCATACTCTTATGGTGTTTCGGAAAATGCAAATCCACTAACGATTCCTTTAAATCTTAGGTATTATGCTAAACTTGTAACTCAAATATCTTCCTTTATGATCTTATCATAAACTATTTATATTCTTGTTACAATGATTTTGCACTTCATCTTGAAAGTCCTTGAACTTTTCAAATGTTTCACACTTCATCCTTATTAAGTAAATATTCATATATTCACTCAAATTTTCGGAGAAAGCACATGAAGTTGAAATCCATCGCTCTTGACTATACATAATGGACTTCACACAACAATATGTACAAGTTCCAGTAAGCTAGTCTATCGTTCCCTTTTGGCCTATGAACGAAGTTTTAATTATCTCTAGGAAAGTTTCTGGCGTCATTTGATCAAAATCAAATAGACTCCAAAATTCCATCCATATGGATTTTCTTCATGTTTTCTTTCAATATAATTTAAGCGGCGATGTCACTTCCTAAGTGATCTTTCAATCAATTTGTCTTTCGACATCTTTAGCACTAGTTTTATGGATGTGATATCTCCAACGAGATTTGCAAATCATCCATCTTTTATAGATTACGGCAATTATTTGAACAACCCTTTTGTTCTCATAATACCGATAAAACAAATCTTGAAGGCAAACTTTGATGTTTAACGAGCAACACAATAACCCTTTATTTGTTCTCGATGAACATCATCACATATTCTTTGCTAGTTACTTAGGCCATTGTAGTTCATGAATTACATTGTTTCGTATGACGATTCATACCAACAAATTCAGATTAAATACTTAAGAACCACATTGTTTAATAAGCAAAGAATATAGCCATAACATGTATATCATCTATATACTTAAATGAACAATTCTAGTCTTTTCCTTTCGCCATATATTTATGAGATTCTTCAAGATTTCCTATTCTGTTTGAAAGAATCTATCAATATCAACAGTGGAGTCATACATATGACATATAGTCCAAAGCGTGTATAGTTAAATACCAATGTCTTTGGACTTGCACTTTGAAGTAGATCACCATCATCAAATGTTTGGTGTTCTTTCAAATTCCTTTCTTTAGTAATCTCTTGGTGTAGTAAACATTTTACCTACATCAAAAATTCACCCTTAACATGGAATCGTCCATGATCAAGCTACTTTTAGCTTATAACGATGAATTATGAGTATAATGTTGCTATCCAAAACCTTTTGGAGGATCAGGACAACGAGTGTCTCCAACCTTTTGCAAATTCTCATCAAATATGAGAACATGACTTTTGCCATATTATACTCTATCATGTTGCAACCAAAACTTTGTTTCAGATATCACAATATCTTCCACACATCATGGTTTCTGAAATAACTCTTTCAGATCCTAGATAACCTTGATATTAAGAGAATTCTTTGAATATCAAGAATCATGGAGACAAACATGATACTCATATACTAACTCTTGGAATTGTCACTCTTGATTTAATACCAATTATTAAACTTCATGGAGTAACCGGAACTTACTGAAAGTTTGCAATAGGACTTTTAAACTTTATATTAACACTTCAAAACAATACGATACGGTTAAGAAAGTAACTAACCAGAATTCTATAGCTCTATCATCTCAATTATAACTAAGCGCAAGGTGGTAAACGGATGCCAATGACTACAACAACTATGCAAATTCACTTTGATTTAGTTTATGATAAATTGAGTTCTAATTAATAATTAAATTAATCTAGGTGAACTCCCACTCAAAACAATATCCCTCACATTGTTTTAGTGATCACACGAACCAAATCCACCACATCAAAACCGATCATCACGAGAGTTGATGTAGCTTCAATGGCGAACAATCAACATGTTCATCATATCTACTATATGACTCATGCTCTACCTTTCGGTAATCCGTGTTCACGAGGCCATGTGCGTACATGCTAGGCTCGTCAAGATCAAACCTTAGTTTCCGCATGAGCAAATCTGGCTTGCTCACGTTGTATACACTTGCAGAATCTAACACACCCGATCATCACGTGGTGCTTCGAAACAACAAGCTTTAGCAACGGTGCTAACTAAGGGTGAACACTTTAAGACTTGAAATTCATGTGCATGAGGGATCATCTTATAATGCTACCGTCGTCTACTAAGCAATACAAGATGCATAAAGGATTAACATCACATGCAATTCATAATATGTGATATGATATGGCCTTTTCTTCTTTGTGCTTCCGATCTCCATCTTCTAGCACGAACATGATCTCCATCATCATCGGCATTGCATCAAGGTCAATGACGCTTCTCCATGGTTGTCATCCACCGGCTTCAACTATTACAACTACTTTGAATAGACACGCGGGTCTTAACATAAATTAAAGACAACCATATGGCTCCTGCCGGTTGCCAACTTACAATAAGGAACATTGCATACATCAAATATAATCACAATCATGGCCATATCACATCACTGCACACCCCTGCAAAACAAAGTTAGACGACTCTACTTTCTTTGCATGTTTTACGTGGTTTGGGGCTTTCAATAAGTGTCGTTCTAACTTACGAACATGAACCACAACATTGATACTAGCATTGTTGATTACCCGTTGTAAATTGGATCTTAACTATGCTAGGAGAAACAGGCACCCGCAAAGCCACTTATGCAATACAAGTTGCATGTCAAGCGTGGAGCAAGTCTCATGAACGATGTCATGTAAGGTTAGCCCGGGCCGCTTCATCCCAACATACCACAAGATGCAAAGTACACAAGAAGCAATCGACAATAAAAGCATCAACGCCCACAATGACCATTGTGTTCTACTCGTGCAACAGATCTACATATAGACACGGCTCTGATACCACTGAAGGGGTTCGTAGCATGGAAAACAAAAAATTTCTATCGCATACAAACAAACAAGCCAAGATCTATCTACTAGATTGTAGCAACGAGTCGTTTGGAATAACTTACCCTCGAAGATTCCAAAGCGGTTAACGAGAGCAGATTCTCGTGGGTGATGTAGTCGTACACTTCCGATCTCAAGATCGTGTAGACGATCCTTCCCACGCCCGGCAGCGCCTCATGATCGGTCACACGTTCGGTACTCGAAGACCTTCCTCTCCTTGTTCCAGAAAATGAGGTTGTAGCACTCTCCTCGCGATTCCGGCAGCACAACGGCGTGGTACCGGAAGTAGAGGGGAAATCCCGCAGGGCTTCGCCTTAAGCCGGTGCGAGTATGGTGGAGCTTATGAGAGAGGCTATTAGTGGTCTAGTAATTAGACACACCAATTAGAAGGCTCTAAACCGCAGGCTAAAGCAATTAGAAGCTCTAAACCAAAACGGCTCTAAACCGGAGATTAGAGGTAGGAACTTGTGTGTCTCTAGGAGGAGCCCTGCCCCTCCTTTTATGGGAGGGGGGTCTTGGCGCGCCAGGGGAGGGAGGGAGTCCCTCCCCAACTCGGCCTAGGGCTGGGAGCCGGCCTGGAGGAGTCCAACTCCTCCTCCAGGTTGGTTCCAACTCCTCTTGCTTGTTTCCCACAGTTTCCTGTTTTAGCCGTTTGACTTTCAAACTGCCAATTTGACTTTCATGTTTTTGGAACAGCAAGAACACTTAGTACATGATGCAATCATTCCAATATGTAATGACACATTCATGTACCCCTTCCCCCCCGGAGTGCCGGACAATCCGGAACCTTCTAGAACATTCCCGATGAAAACACCGGAATCATTCCCGAACTCCGAAACGGGACTTTCCTTATATGAATCTTATTCTCCGGACCATTCCGGATTACCTCGTGATATCCCGGATCCCATCCGAGACTCCGAACAACATCCGGTCTCTTTCTCATAATACCATAACTACTCAAACAACGTCGAATCCTTAAGTGTGTCTCCCTACGGTTCGTGAATTATGCGGACATGATCGAGACACTTCTCCGAACAATAACCAATAGAGGAATCTGGAAATTCATATGGCTCCACATATTTCTACGATTACTGCGATCGAATGAACCACTTACATACGATACCAATTTCCCTTTGTCTCACGATATGTTACTTATCCGAGGTTATGATCGTCGATCTCTGCATACCTAGTTCAACCTCGCATCTTGATAAGTACTCTTTTCTCGTTCCGTGATATGTGATCCCTTGTGACCAAGTCACATGCTTGCAAGATAATTGGATGACATTCCACCGAGAGGGCCCAGAGTATATCTATCCGTCATATGGATGGACAAATCCCACTCTTGATCCATGTGTTTCAACCAATACTTTCCGAACACTTAATGCCACCTTTATAGCCACCCGCCACGGTGTGGTGTTTGATGTCATCAAAGCATCCATCCGTAAAGGTGATATGCATGATCTCATGGTCGAAGGAATTAGGTTACTATGTATCGAAAGCATATAGCAATTGAACTATTGAAATGACTTGATCTTTATGCTACGCTTATCTATAGGAGTATGTCCATCACATCATTCTCCTAATGATATGATCCTGTTGTTAATAACATCTCTATGTTCATGATCAGGAAACCATGATCATATATTAACCAACAAGCTAGTTTAACAAGAGGCTATACTAGGGACTCTTATTTTAGTTTACAAATCACACAAGTATTAATGTTTCCGGTTAATACAATTTTAGCATGGTATGTAAACATTTATCATAAGTGTGAAGATATGATAATAACCACTTTATTATTGCCTCTTGGGCATATCTCCAACAATTACACCATGTTAAGACTATGAACCAGTTACCTTAGCCTTTATGATCAGTTAGTTTTTGACTTGTGATATCACTTTATGCTTTAATTAATAATGTTTTGTCGCTTTGCATGATTATGGACATTATCACTCTCTTAGTTGGTCGCTCCCAATAATTTGCTAGCCTCACTTGTACTGAGTATGAGCTCTACTCGTGCATCCAACTCCCAAGAAACCAAGTTATTCCAAAGAATCCACTATAAATTCCTATGCATGGTGTGTTACACCATTCCAAGTATATTCATGTTTTTATCTATCTTCCAAATTAAACTTGTTATGTGAAAATTGTAGGGGTTCGTAGCATGGAAAACAAAATTTTCTACCGCATGCACACAAACAAGCCAAGATCTATCTACTAGATTGTAGCAACGAGTCGATAGAAGAACTCACCCTCGAAGATTCCAAAGCGGTTAACGAGAGCAGATTCTCGTGGGTGATGTAGTCGTACACTTGCCGATCTCAAGATCGCATAGACGATCCTTCCGGTGCAGCGTTCCGGAAGCGCTCCCGCAGTCGGTCACACGTTCGGTACTCGACAAAGACCTTCCTCTCCCTTGTTCCAGCAGGCAGCGGAGGTTGTAGCACTCTCCTCGCGATTCCGGCAGCACAACGGCGTGGTACCGGAAGTAGAGGGGAGATCTCGCAGGGCTTCGCCTTAAGCCGGAGCGAGTATGGTGGAGTAAGAGAGGGCCTTGGCGATCTACGGAATAGAGGGCACCAAGGGGTTTAGAGCAACCAGAAGCTAGGGTTTATCTAGATGGCGGTTTAGAGGAGATCTAGGGCAGCCACATCTAGAAGGAAGGGCGGCGGCTGGCCTAGGGTTTAGAGGGGCGCCGGATAAGGGACAAGGTGTAGGGAGAGGGGGTGCCCCTCCCTTTATTTTATACGTGGGAGGGGCAGCAAGGGCAAGCCGAGTCCTCCCCCAACTCCCTTGCTGGCCGGCGGTTTGGAGGAGAGAAGGGAAACCTTCTCTTCCCAGGTTTCCTTCTCTTCTCCCACTTGGGAATCATTGTCCCAGTTTGACTTTTTCAAACTGGCCTTTTTACTTTCAAACTAGAGTTTGATTTCTTTCTTCCAAGTGTCCAGCCTAGTGACCTAGTACATGATGCAACCATTCCATATTGTCATGACACATTCATGTACCCTTCCCCTCCGGAGTGCCGGACCTTCCGGAACCTTCTAGAACATTCCCGATGAAAACATCGGAACCATTCCCGAACTCCGAAACAGGACTTTCCTTATATGAATCTTATTCTTCGGACCATTCCGGATCTCCTCGTGATATCCCGGATCCCATCCGAGAATCCGAACAACATTCGGTCTCTTACTCATCATTCCATAACTACTCAAACAACGTCGAATCCTTAAGTGTGTCTCCCTACGGTTCGTGAATTATGCGGACATGATCGAGACACTTCTCCGAACAATAACCAATAGAGGAATCTGGAAATTCATATGGCTCCCACATATTTCTACAATTACTTTGCGATCGAATGAACCACTTACATACGGTACCAATTTCCCTTTGTCTCACGATAGTTTACTTATCCGAGGTTTTGATCGTCGGTATCTCTGCATACCTAGTTCAACCTCGTTACCGATAAGTACTCTTTTCTCGTTCCCGTGATATGTGATCCCTTGTGAGCCAGTCACATGCTTGCAAGCCAATTGGATGACATTCCACCGAGAGGGCCCAGAGTTTATCTATCTGTCATATGGATGGACAAATCCCACTCTTGATCCATGTGCCTCAACACATACTTTCCGAACAATCAATGCCACCTTTATAGCCACCCAGTTACGGTGTGGTGTTTGATGTCATAAAAGCATCCTTCCGGTGATGGTGATTAGCATGATCTCATGGTCGAAGGAATTAGGTTACTATGTATCACAAAGCTTATAGCAAATGAACTATATTAAATGACTTGATCTTTATGCTACGCTTAACTATAGGAGTATGTCCATCACATCATTCTCCTAACGATATGGCCCTGTTGTTAATAACATCTCTATGTTCATGATCAGGAAACCATGATCATATATTAACCAACAAGCTAGTTTAACAAGAGGCTTTACTAGGGACTCTTTTATGTTTACAAATCACACAGGTATTAATGTTTCCGGTTAATACAATTATAGCATATGGTATTTAAACATTTATCATAAGTATGTAGATATGATAATAACCACTTTATTATTGCCTCTTGGGCAGATCTCCAACAGTCTCCCACTTGCACTAGAGTCAATAATCTAGTTTCAAACCTTTGTGTATTCAACACCTATGGCTTTCCGGTGTTGTAAGTACACGTTTGCTAGTGGTCAACTGATCTCCGGATCTGACACTTCCAGGTCCGTGTGTAATTGCATGTCTTTGCGTCTCTACGCATCACTCATTCTCTAATGAGATGGCTTTGTACAAATTTGGTCCTTTGGTGTGACCTTTAGTTCTTTGGGGTTAAAACATGTTGATAATATTGTCGTACAATATATCTTCATAGTATTATCCCGCTGTGAACTACACCTAGTTTGATAACAAACTACTTGACACAAATGCCCTTTTTAGCTGCTATAATAGCAGTCATATACTCAGCCTTTTGTTGTAGTATCTGTCACAATGTCTTAACTTTGGAACTCATCCAAATCCATTATGGAACTTACTTTCCATCACATTGTGCCACCCTTAGTTTAGATTGAGATAAATTTGCACTTTGTGACAAAACTAGTATCAAAGTAATTCATTTAAAATGAACTAACCATCTATTTGTCACCTCTACAAAATAATATATTCTTAGTTCTTTTACAAGATTATAAGAATATCTTTACTATCGTCCAATAATCATCTTATGAATCATTCTAGTATATGCTCATAACATTTAGAGCATAGGACATATCTGGATTTGTACATATCACAACATGATTGATATAAATACTCTTTGTGATTTCATACATCAAGTATCAATCTATACTTGAATCTTTGTTTCACTTACCAAGTGTCAATACACTTGAATATATCATCAACATTGAACTCATTGAATCCTTTCTGTGCAACAAGAACCTTTCTTGTAGTTTCTATATTGAACTCATTCAATATCTCGTCTATGTACTTCTGGCATAACCATATTGGCGTCACAATTTATCCATATAGACATTGATGCCAAATATTCGGGTTCTGCCTAAGCCTTTCATTAGGATGAAATTCTTAATATGTGTTAATAAAAGATACATCATTTCCAATCAACAATATGTCTTCCACATAATGTATTAGAAACATGTCTTAGCGCTACCACTTAATTTCTTGCAAATGCAAGCATCTTCATCGTCTCCGATGAATTTAAACTCCTTTAACAGTTTCATCATGGTGAAGATTCCAACTCCGCAATGCTTACTTCAACCATTGAAGTTTGAATTAACAATAACCTTCAGACCGTGTCATGCACGCGTCCTTGGTAACCATTCTATTAGAAGAACTTGTTTTGTTTATTCAACACATAACAAAATATATGTCGTAGTTGCTACATTAATCCGTCTAGACTAAATATCGCTTAATGAAAGATCAGATCTTTTCATAGTCAATTCTTTGAACATTGTCGTGAACTCTTTCCCGACATGTCGATAATTTCATAGATGTGAAACATACATGTCTATTTCTTTATAGATCCAAATACGACTGTAAGGTTTTACACCTTTCTCGAGGGTCCTTCAAGTTCAAAAATTGATTTCTCGTGTATGGAACTATCACGGATTTTATGGCTTCAAGCCATTTGACAGAGTCAGGGCTCATCATCGCTTCTTTGCATGTAGTCGGATTATTATTGTCAAATATGATTTAACTCTCAAATCTTGGTATTTGATTGTTTACCCGACCCACTTGTTTCAATAGGAACTTAGACCTCTGTGACCGCAACCTTTGAGGCACGTGAGCCATGAGCATTGTTGCTGCCTTAGGAACACTTTTCGGCACTGTGCAACTTTGCACATATAGCTAAGGTTCTTTTAACCTTATCAAAGTTCTGTTGTCCTCCCACTTATCTTTTCACGAAAAATTCCTTCTCAAAGAAATTTGACGTTCTACGTGACAAACACTTTTGTCTCCGATGTTATGGAGGATTACTTAACAGTTATTCAAAGTAACATACAAAGACAGGTTCATCCGACTTTGGTTGCAAACATCTTTCTTATGCATAGCATACCAATGTTTAAGAAAGGACAACTTGGGTTTTATCCCAAACCATAACTTTATATGGTGTCATTTCAACGGATTATGATGGAGCTCTTTTTAGTGGAAAAACGGTAGTCTCTAAAGCTTTTGACCTTTAAAATATAATGACAGTTTTATGAATTACACCTTTGATCTTACCATGTCAAACAAGGTTTAATTACATATCTCGAACGCTCCATACTCTTATGGTGTTTCGGGAAATGCAAATCCACGGAACGATTTCTTAAATCTTAGGTATTATGCTAAACTTGTAACTCAAATATCTTCTTTTATGATCTTATCATAAACTATTTATATTCTTGTTACAATGATTTTGCACTTCATCTTGAAAGTCTTTGAACTTTTCAAATGTTTCATACTTCATCCTTATTAAGTAAATATTCATATATTCACTCAAATTTTCGGAGAAAGCATATGAAGTTGAAATCCATCGCTCTTGACTACACATAATGGACTTCGTACAACAATATGTACAAGTTCCAATAAGCTAGTCATTCGTTCCCTTTTGGCCTATAAACGAAGTTTTAATTATCTCTAAGCGTCATTTGATCAAAAATCAAAAGACTCCAAAATTCCATACACATGGAGTTTCTTCATGTTTTCTTTCCAATATAATTTAAACGGCGATGTCACTTCCTAAGTGATCTTTCAATCAATTTGTCTTTCGACATTTTTAGCACTAGATTTATGGATGTGATTTCTCCAACGAGATTTGTGAATCATCCATCTTTTATGGATTACGACAATTATTTGAACAACCCTTTTGTTCTCATAATACTTGATAAAACAAATCTTGAAGGCAAGCTTTGATGTTTAACGAGCAACACAATAACCCTTTATTTGTTCTCGATGAACATCTTCACATATTCTTTTGCTAGTTACTTAGGCCATTGTAGTTCATGAATTATGTTGTTTCGTATGACGATTCACACCAAAAAATTCAGTATCAAATACTTAAGAACCACATTGTTTAATAAGCAAAGAATATAGCCATAACATGTATATCATCTATATACTTAAACTGAACAATTCTAGTCTTTTCTTTTCTGCCATATATTTATGAGATTCTCTTTCAGTATTTCCTTTTCTGTTTGAAAGAATCTATCAACATCAATAGTGGAGTCATACATATGACACATAGTCCAAAGCGTGTATAGTTAAATACCAATGTCTTTGGACTTGCACTTTGAAGTAGATCACCATCATCAAATGTTTGGTGTGCTTTCAAATTCCATTCTTTAGTAATCTCTTGGTGTAGTAAATATTTTACCTACATCAAATATTCACCCTTATCATGGAATTATTCATGATCAAGCTACTTTAGCTTATTGCAGTGAATCGCGAGTATAATGTTTCTCTCCAAAACCTTTTGGGGGATTAGGACAACTAGTGTCTCCAACCTTTTGCAAATTCTCATCAAATATGAGAACATGACTTTTGCCATATTATACTCTATCATGTTGCAACCAAAACTTCGTTTCAGATATCACAATATCTTCCACACATCATGGTTTCTGAAACAATTCTTTCAAATCCTAGATAACCTTGATATTAAGACAATCCTTTGAATATCAAGAATCATGGAGACAAACATGATACTTATACACTAACACTTGGAATTGTCACTCTTGTTTTAATACCAATTATTAAACTTCATGGAGTAACCGGAACTTTACTGATAGTTTGCAATAGGACTTTTAAACTTTAGATTAACACTTCAAAACAATACGATACCAGTTCATAAAGTAACTAACCAGAATTCTATAGTTCTATCATCTCAATTAAAACTAAGCGCAAGGTGGTAAACGGATGCCAATGACTACAACAACTATGCAAATTCACCTTGATTTAATTTATGATAAATAGTGTTCAACTTTTAATCATATTGCCGTTGAACTCCCACTCAAAACAATATCCCTCACATTGTTTTAGTGATCACACGAACCAAATCCAACACATCAAAACCGATCATCACGAGAGTTGATGTAGCTTCAATGGCGAACAATCAACATGTTCATCATATCTACTATATGACTCATGCTTTACCTTTCGGTGATCCGTGTTCCGAGACCATGTTTGTACATGCTAGGCTCATCAAGATCAAACCTTAGCTTCCGCATGAGCAAAACTGGCTTGCTCACGTTGTATACACTTGCAGAATCTAACACACCCGATCATCACGTGGTGCTTCGAAACAACAAGCTTTAGCAACGGTGCTAACTAAGGATGAACACTTTAAAACTTGAAATTTGTGTGCTTGAGGGATCATCTTATAATGCTACCATCGTTAACTAAGCAATACAAGATGCATAAAGGATTAACATCACATGCAATTCATAATATGTGATATGATATGGCCTTTCTTCTTTGTGCTTCTGATCTCCATCTTCAAGCACGAACATGATCTCCATCATCACCGGCATTGCATCAAGGTCAATGACGCTGCTCCATGGTTGTCGTCCACCAGCTTCAACTATTACAACTACTTTGAATAGACACGCGGGTCTTAACAGAAATTAAAGACAACCATATGGCTCCTGCCGGTTGCCAACTTACAATAAGGAACATTGCATACATCATATATAATCACAATCATGGCCATATCACATCACAGCACACCCCTGCAAAACAAAGTTAGACGCCTCTAATTTTCTTTGCATGTTTTACATGGTTTGGGGCTTTCAATAAGTGTCGTTCTAACTTACGAACAAGAACCACAACATTGATACTAGTATTGTCAATCACCCGTTGTAAATTGAATCTTAACTATGTTGGGAGAAACAGGCACCCGCAAAGCCACTTATGCAATACAAGTTGCATGTCAAGCATGGAGCAAGTCTCATGAACGATGTCATGTAAGGTTAGCCCGGGCCGCTTCATCCCACCATCCCGCAAGATGCAAAGTACACAAGAAGCAATCGACAACAAAAGCATCAATGCCCACAATGACCATTGTGTTCTACTCGTGCAACAGATCTACATATAGACACGACTCTAATACCACTGTAGGGGTTCGTAGCATGGAAAACAAAATTTTCTACCGCATGCACAAAAACAAGCCAAGATCTATCTACTAGATTGTAGCAACGAGTCGATAGAGGAACTCACCCTCGAAGATTCCAAAGCGGTTAACGAGAGCAGATTCTCGTGGGTGATGTAGTCGTACACTTACCGATCTCAAGATCGCGTGAGCGATCCTTCCGGCTGCGTTAGGCGCTCCGATCGGTCACACATTCGGTACTCGATGAAGACCTTCCTCTCTCTTGTTCCATCAGGCAGCGGAGGTTGTAGCACTCTCCTCGTGATTCCGGCGACAACTGGCGTGGTACCGAAGTAGAGGAGATCTCGAGGCTTAAGCCGGAGCGAGTATGGTGGAGTAAGAGAGGGCCTTGGCGATCTACGGAATAGAGGGCACCAAGGGGTTTAGAGCAACCAGCAGCTAGGGTTTAGCTAGATGGCGGTTTAGAGGAGATCTAGGGCAGCCACATCTAGAAGGAAGGGCGGCGGCTGGCCTAGGGTTTAGAGGGGCGCCGGCTAAGGGACAAGGTGTAATGAGAGGGGGCGCCCCCTCCCTTTCTTTTATAGGTGGGAGGGGCGGCTAGGGCTAGCCGAGTCCTCCCCCAACTCCCTTGCTGGCCGGAGGTTTGGAGGAGAGAAGGGAAACATTCTCTTCCCAGGTTTCCTTCTCTTCTCCCACTTGGGAATCATTGTCCCAGTTTGACTTTTTCAAACTGGCCTTTTTACTTTCAAACTAGAGTTTGATTTCTTTCTTCCAAGTGTCCAGCCAAGTGACCTAGTACATGATGCAACCATTCCATATTGTCATGACACATTCATGTACCCTTCCCCTCCGGAGTGCCGGACCTTCCGGAACCTTCTAGAACATTCTCGATGAAAACATCGGAACCATTCCCGAACTCCGAAACAGGACTTTCTGTGGCATCCCGCAAAAACCACTACTAGAAAATCGCGTTGAATTTGTGCATTGCATCGTCATCATCATGCACTGTTTGCCAAAATTATTTTCGCAAAGCCCGTTGTATTATCTAAAACGCCCCATCTTATTCAAACACCGAAAACCGGGGCTCCGGAGTATTTTGTTTTGTTGCTATCGGTTTGCAAATGGTCCAATTAAATTAAATAAAAAGTTAAATTATTTTTAGCGGGGGCAGTCGAACGGGCCAACTCGACCCGAACGACCACCCCCAGGAATAATAATCGGTCCAGCTGTACCCGCCCTTCTAAATCCTATCCTACCAACTAGTCTACCCAACCCAACCCTCCACCTCACCCTGGCCACTCACACGTTGCCACCTCACTACACCCCTCACCCCCCCACCAATTGTGGCCTGCCACTTGGCCTCTCCCTTTTCTCTTCCCACCCTCTCTCCTCACCACACACACCCACACAGCACCCACGCGCGCGCAGCCTCACCAACCGCATGCGACTGCCACCCTGGGCCCACGCCCCGGCCTACCCCCTGCCAAGTGCCCCACCTGCTCCCCTGTTTCTCTTCTTCACCAACCGCACGCGCCCGACCCCCTTTTTCTTCTCCCTGGCTCCCTGGCCCTCTTCTCCCGTCCTCGCGCGCGCCCAGCGCCAGCCCCGGCCGCCTCGCTACGGCTCCCCGCCGCACACGACCACCCCCTCCTCCCTCTGCCGCACGTCCCTGGCGCCGCTCGCCGCCTCGACCGGCCTCCGCCATGGCTCCCTCCGTCTCCGTGCTCCCGGCGCCACCTCGCCCTCTACGCAACCGCAGCCTTGTACCAGCGTGCCTCCCCGACCCCTGCAACCCGGCGTCCCGACGCTCCAGCATCGCCCCAACCGCCCGCGTCAAGCCGCCTCCGGCGACCACATGAAGGCGCCCTCCCGCCGGTGCCGTCGCCCCGCCGTCGCCGGCGCCTCCTTCGCCAGCGCATCGCGCCCGCGCTTGCGGGCCCTCCGCGCGCCCGGCCGCCTCGAGCCGTGCTGCTGGCGCGCCTCCGGCCTCCGCCGCCTCTCCACGGCGTCCCGCTGAGCTTCGCCCGGCTGACCACCTCTACCGCCAGCGAGCCGCGCGCCAAAGCGGTTCCCTCTGGCCTGCCTTCCCCTGCTCCGGCGCTCCTTCCTCAAGACCGCCGCCGCTTCTCCTAGCCTCGCGCGTGCTTTTCCTTAGTTGATCCTGTTCTTGCCTGTGTGTACCTTGTTCCAGCGCGACCGTGTGCCATCGCCCTGGCTTCGAGAACAAAATCTTATGAAGACCGCCGACGGCAAGTGTTGCAACGACAATAACTTTCGCGAACGACCCCGACCAAACAGATCTGTCCACTGACAGGACCAGCTACACGGGATCGAACCCTGGAACCCCGCCAAGACCTCCTCGAAACCGAGAACTCCGCCCGGTGCAGGGAATCTCCTACATGGAGCCATCGGGCCACGAAGACCATCGGCCACGCCCGAGTCCTGCACCGCACTCAAGTACCTCGACAAGGCCGCCAAGATCTACACCGTGTTGTAAGGCCACCGACAAGATCTCCATCCGGACCCTGTGGACTCTCGCGGACATCAAGCACCAAGATCCGCTCCGGAAACTTGACCAAGACCGATCCCGGAGCCCGATCCCAAGACCCCGGCGCGACAAGAACTCCGACAAGGGCCATCCGATGCCAAGGTCTTCTTCCCGGACCCGATCCCGAAGACTGACGCCCGGCGACCGAAGCCGAGAACCCCGACACGGACACACCAAGTTCTCCATCGAGGAAACCAAGGCCGTCGACGTGGAACCGTAGAACGTCGAGTGCTTCACCCGGACACCGAGAACTTCCCCCTGAACACCATGACCGTCGACATGACCCCAAGTCCCGCACCCGGATGCGCCAAGACCTACCCCGATACCCGAGAACGATCCCGTCGAACCCTGAACCCTGAGACCGAACCCCGAACCCCGGAGCCAAGATCTGCCGAACCCTAAATGTGTGAACCCCTTTTTCCTCGAACCCTATTTTATAACATAACAACTTGTTGCATGTTTAATTGACATCTCGCATGCATATCTGTGGTTGGGGGCCTTATGCCGATTCACCTAATAATTAAATATGGGGCCCATATGCGGGCAAATCTAGCCTTATATTGGCCTCATTTAAACATGTGTAGCGAACCGGTTCCACCTGTTGCATTGCTAAACAACATTTAATTTGCGGGGGTTCTAAATAACTTGAACCATTTAATTAATTGTCGGGACCCCGGTTCCACTTAATATGACCTAATCGCATCGCATCTTGGCCATGTCATACATCATACATGCATCATGCCGATCTTCTGCCGTTGTATTAAATATCGCATCCGGTGTTTCTTCTAGTGTTTTGCTTCTTCGCGGATAAGGCCGTTGAGTTGATGCGAGTGTCGCCCCGATCTTCGGTTGAACCCTTCGACAATGTTTTCAGGCGAGCATCTCCCTCTTTCTACCTATCTTACTTTTATAGTATTTCCTTCCCTCCTGTTGATCTATTGCTATCTGTGTTGCGATGCTTTAGTTTCCGTACCCGTGGTATACCGTGCAGCCCTATATTGCCTTGGACACATCCTATTACCGGTTGTTTGGTAGATAGTTGGACTTGCGCGTCGCAGTTGCCTGCTCTAGTGCTGATGTGTGTCGACATATGCCACAGTTGCTGATGTATTGCCGCATGTTGATGTCGGAGATGATTCTAGTTTTACTTATCGCCACTTTAATTTCTGTTTAACAACTAAAATTGAATAAGCAGAGGCATCGGTGGGTGATAGAAAATATTTGGTTTCCGAACGCCCACTTGTGTCCCATAAGACCCCGAGTACTTGATACCTGTTCCTTGATTTTTGCGCGCTGTCCACATCCGGGAGGTATATGGGACCCCCCTGAGCCAGAGCTTGATTCATTCTTATTTCTTGGGGCCACAAACTAGTTTGAGGTGTTTTTACTATCCTGTACTTATGCCATGCTACTTTCTGTATTTAATTTGTGCGAGGAGCACATTGTCTTTGTTAGGAATTGTGACCCGCTTACGTGGTAGCGACAAGCCCAGCCACACTTCGGGTTCCCGATCGTTCACGCCCCACAAACCTTGAGGCCGTCTGAGTCAGCTAACCGTTGCGGAATCTACTTAAGGGTGGCCTCAAATAATTCTGAATCCTGTGATTGTTCAGTCGTGAAAGCCTCGTTGGGTTTGATTTGGTTTTTCCGAGGTTGATCGAGCGTGTGTTGCTATTGGTGCACCCCGGCCGGGTAAAACTTTCTGAAAGCCGTGTCCGCGGATATGGACGACTTGGAGCACAGTATCTCGATCATAGACAAGCATAACTAAAGTTTACTTCTATAAATTTGACTTATAATGACTAGTAATCAGCTTCACTATAATGGAATGGCTAATTAATACTGCCCACCATTGCTTGTTTGGTTGTCGCTTGCGACAAATGTATCTGCCTAGTAAGTATTGCAACTAGCAATTGGTGAATAAAAGTACCAACAACTGCCGGTTTTGGGATTATCTCATGCTATCATGTCGATTAGTAATTGTTGCAACTATCACGGAATGATTAACTAAAAGTGCCCACTGTTTACTTTACCAGGCGATTATCTAAACGACTAGTAAAGTGCAACTATAACTAATTAAGTAAAACGCCAACCGTGTGAGTTCCTCGGTTGACTTCCTCGATTGGTCTCGAGGGGAAACGCCAGATGGGTTTGTCGATGATAGTGTCGTTGGTTCGGATAGGTCCTTCTTACCCCCTCGAATTGTCGCGGTTGTATCGAGTCTCTATAGGTTGTTTAGTGCATCTGCCGCTGCCGCCGATCCACCATACCTATGGCGAGGACCGCCAATTCTAGCCTCGCTGCATCTTGGCCTCAAGATCGACGCTCCTTCTTTTCCTTTGCCCTTTGTCGGCACCCTTTTTGTTTAAGCAGGTTTTGAGACCGACGTCGTTAGCGAGGTTACCCTTCCGGCTTGGCCAGGTGGTAATGGACGCCATTGGTTATTCTTCGTGGCTCTTAGCCCCATTTGCATCTTGTCCGTGATGGACTCGATCATTTCAAGGTGATTTGGATCTTGTATATTATATTTGTATTCTTGACTCTTTGAGTCATTATTATATATATCTGTTCTGTGGGTCCCATCGAGGACTGTTGTGTAATGTTATTACTTCGTTTTCCACCCGCACGAAAGTGCCTGGTGGGCACCTTTGAATCGTTTCTATGCGGGTTTGGCAAATTTTGCTCAAACTTGCATAGGTCCGATTCTGAGGGTGTTACACTTTCCTTATATGAATCTTATTCTCCGGACCATTCCGGATCTCCTCGTGATATCCCAGATCCATCCGAGACTTAGAACAACATTTGGTCTCTTACTCATCATTCCATAACTACTCAAACAACGTCGAATCCTTAAGTGTGTCTCCCTACGGTTCGTGAATTATGCGGACATGATCGAGACACTTCTCCGAACAATAACCAATAGAGGAATCTAGAAATTCATATGGCTCCCACATATTTCTACGATTACTTTGCGATCGAATGAACCACTTACATACGATACCAATTTCCCTTTGTCTCACGATAGTTTACTTATCCGAGGTTTTGATCGTCGGTATCTCTGCATACCTAGTTCAACCTCGTTACCGATAAGTACTCTTTTATCGTTCTCGTGATATGTGATCCCTTGTGAGCCAGTCACATGCTTGCAAGCCAGTTGGATGACATTCCACCGAGAGGGCCCAGAGTTTATCTATCCATCATATGGATGGACAAATCCCACTCTTGATCCATGTGCCTCAACACATACTTTCCAAACAATCAATGCCACCTTTATAGCCACCCAGTTACGGTGTGGTGTTTGATGTCATCAAAGCATCCTTCCGGTGATGGTGATTAGCATGATCTCATGGTCGAAGGAATTAGGTTAATATGTATCAGAAAGCTTATAGCAAATGAACTATATTAAATGACTTGATCTTTATGCTACGCTTACCTATAGGAGTATGTCCATCACATCATTCTCCTAATGATATGGCCCTGTTGTTAATAACATCTCTATGTTCATGATCAGGAAACCATGATCATATATTAACCAACAAGCTAGTTTAACAAGAGGCTTTACTAGGGACTCTTTTATGTTTACAAATCACACAAGTATTAATGTTTCCGGTTAATACAATTATAGCATGGTATGTAAACATTTATCATAAGTATGAAGATATGATAATAACCACTTTATTATTGCCTCTTGGGCATATCTCCAACAAAAATTAGTGATTAAAGCTCACACAAACTTGATGGCACACTTTAAATTTTTGCACCTAATAAACTTGAACCATTGTGTCATCTATGTTGCTTATATGCTTGCACTTATAAGTTGGGAATTAGCAGAACCATGTTGTCATGGGGAACACTTTCAACACTTGAAAATATTATCCAGTTGATATCATGATCTTTTGTTTATGGATGTCGGCGGTGTGAAATAAAAGGGGAGCTTGTAAGTTCATGGAGTATTATATATGTGTTATAGGAAGGCATGGGAGGCTAGCCTAAGCCATGCCTAATCATGGTGGAAACTTGCAGCATAACCATAGTGAGAAATCTATGAAGCATCTTCAAAAAAAATATAGAAAAAAAGAGAAAAGAAAAAGAAAAAAGCACCATGATCATGGTAAATAGGAAGATTGCTGAGATGCTCATTGTCTTTTGCCTTGTTATTTTGATATGGGATAGCTCCTGTGTCATGGGGCAACGGGTACCCCGTTGGTTGTTCTCTATGATACACATATACTTACAATGACAAGAACTTGCTTGTGACCAAAGTTGAGTAGCATGAGGAACGAACCTCGTACTCAAGGGAGATGATATTGCCAACTTATGATCTGTCAAGCATATACTTCATATTTGTTTCACTTTAACCTTAATCACTTCAAGATGCTTATGATAGGGGCAACGAGAGCTGGAAGCTAAAAATTACCATAATTTTTGGAACTTCAAATCCCTGCTTATGAAACTTCAAATCCCTGCTTCCCTCTGTGAAGGGCCTTTCTTTTTTACTTTTATGTTGAGTCTCCATCTTCTATATTTATGCACCAATTAAGAGAGCATAGTTGTCGTTCTTAGTTTAGTGTGCACTGTCCCAAAACTTATTGATTGATCCATAACTTTGGTATTGCTTGTTCTTAAATTATTTATATCTAGTCACCCTTATGAACTTTGAAGGTGTCCTATGCATTTATATTTTGCTATACCATGAAGGACAAGCTGAATACCACTCATGCTATGTTTTTTATATGTGAAACAAAGAAACATCTTTCAATTCATTGTTATTCATGATCTTTGTTTGTACCTTTTCATGTTACAACATAGTTGCTATGTCTTATTGTTAGATCTACATCTTTCATGCTCATGTTTAGAGTACTTTGATCTCAGCTATAAATGCTTTACAATATTTTGATCAAGATTGTGATGGTTCATGTCACCTAAAAAATTATTCTTTTTATCACTTACCTACTCGAGGACGAGCAAGAGTTAAGCTTGGGGATGCATGATACGTCTTAAATGTTTCTATAATTTTTGATGCTCCATGCTTGTTTTATATCGACTTTCTTATGTTTTGTCTACACTTTGAGGTATTTTTATACATTTTCCGGAACTAGCCTATTGACAAGATGTCGCTGTGTCAGTTGCCTGTTTTCTATTTTTTTGGTTTCAGAAAAGCTAGTAAGGAAATATTCTTGGAATTGGACGGGACCAAAGTAAATATTTTTCCAGAAGGAACACGGAGTCCGGAGGGCAGCCAAAGTGGGGCCACGAGGTGGCCACACCCCGTGGCGGCGCGGCCAAGGGGGTGCGCCAGCCCTAGGCGTGGGCCCCTCGGGCGCCCAACGACCTTTCCCCTTCGCCTATAAAAGTACTCCGATGCAGCACCCGATGAGATCTCCACAAAACAGTCCGTAGCCGTCGCCATCTCCATCCCTATATTGGGAGGGATCCGAATCTCTTCCCGGCACCCTGCCGGAGTGGAGAGATCATCCCGGAGGCCTTCTTCATCACCATGCCAGCCTCCGGAGTGATGCGTGAGTAGTTCACCCTTGGACTATGGGTCCATATAGTAGCTACATGGTTGTTTCTCCTCCTTTGTGCTATCATGTCTAGACCTTGTGAGCTCCGTTCATGATCAAGATCATATATTTGTAATCATACATGTTGTGTTTACGGGGATCCGATGGAATTGAGATACTATGTTATATTGATTATTGATTCTATCATGTCTATGTTATTTGTGATCTTGCATGCTCTCCATTGTTAGTAGTTATCTTGGCCAGGTAGATGCTTGCAACACCAAGAGCGAGTATTTATGCTCGATAGTAGGTTCATGCCTCTAGTAATCTGGAAAAGTGACAAAAATCTCTAAGGTTGCAGATATGCTGTTGCTACTAGGGAGAAAACAACAATCCTTTTTCCATGGAGCAATTGTATTGTTTACTTTACGCACTTTGATTAATGCAATTATCCGTTGCTTGCAACTTAATACTGAAAGGGGTTCAAATGATAACCTAAAGGTGGATTATTAGTCATAGATGTAGTTGGATTACGTTCTATGTATTATGTTGTAATGCCCAAACAAATCTCGTAGGATTCAAGATGTCTAGTATATGTGTTGTTATGCTTTCTTAATCTGTTAATTGCCCCGCTATATTTTGTTCACCCAACATGCTATCTATCTTATGGAGAACACCTCTAGTGAACTGTGGACCCTGGTCCATTCCTTTATCATTGATATTCCATCTACTGTTTACCATTTACTTTCTACAAGCAAATCACTATCTTTCACACTATACGTTTAATCTTCTGTTTTTACCAAACCGGTGAAATTGACAACCTCACTGTAACTTGGGACAAAGTATTGAGTTTGTGTTGTGCAGGTTCCAAGTTGTTAGAAACACCTTGGGGTTGTTTCCTTACTCCTACTGGTTCGATAACCTTGGTTTCATAACTGAGGAAAACTTACTGTTGTGCTCATCATACCTTCGTCTTGGGGTTTCCAACAAGCTCTACATATCTGAGCCATCAACCATCCACTGGTCCGCAATGATTAAGTATTTTTGGCGTTCTCGCAAAACAAATTAGAGTTTTGTGGCCGTGACTAGAGTGGAGAGGAGGCAGTGCATACCTAAACAACGGTGGAGAAGACGGGCGGCGGACGGTGAGAGGCATGCCAGGACACGAGCAGATCCTTGGGGAAGATGATTTGGGACAAGAGCATAGAGGGTTCTCTTTATCTAGGAGCATAGAGGTTTTTTTTCCCTTTGACAATCAATACCGATATAGCAAGTGACCTGTCTTCGACGATTATAAAATAAAGTATAAATCATTGAGGTCTTCAAACTCTCTTTTCTTTCATGATATATTTTTCTAAAAAAGAGATAGATATATCAAACCACAAATATATAAATACCAACTAGGATTCTCTCATAATTTTAATTTGAGCCGCGGTGTCAAGGCTATGTGAATCATTAGAGTAATCAATCAATATTGGCAAGAGTATCAGCATCAATATTTCAGGAAGATGAACTGAATAGCCTAATCGACATCGCCTTGGAGCCGATAGTACGAATTGCCATTATCGAGGAAATAGCAGCCGAGATAGACTTTGCGAAAAATCTCACGCCTACCATTAAAAACCATCCAAGATTGATCCATGAAGTAAGATCCGAAAGATCATACCTAAATAAATTTGATCTGCCAACACCACTACTGACGTCGAGAAGGAACTCACGTCGTTAAACGAATGGTGCAGAAAACTTATTGAAGAAACTATTATCTCTGTTGACACAAATCTGACACTAAACTACTGAAACTACTCTTTATTGAAAAACTCCACCCATAAATCTGGATCCCGCCTCTCCTGACATCGGCAAAGCTAGGCGAAGGAGGGGGAAATAGTCAAAAAAGGTTTTGAAGAAGGCGGCGACTAGGGTTTCTTGTAACAACTGACGCATGGACGGAGTTTTTGTTGCCTGCCAAAACCCACCGGCGAGCAGCGACGAGCAACACGAAGAGCCGGGAGGCTCCCAGAACTGCTGGTGGGCCCTGGTCCCTCGGGCGACGGCCCGCAAAACTCCGGCACACATCCTGGCTTGGTTCGAGGGCGTGCCACCTGACCTATACCGGTCGGAAGGTGAGATTGCTCGATTGATTTCTGCATGGTAAACAAGTATCGTAAAATTCGAGCCGTGACGGCTCCTGTGTTTCCGTAAGAATCGGCTCCTAGAGCCGATTGCCCCATGGTTCTGCATTAGATTTACGATAACATGGGGTTTTGCTTGATCACTACAAGTTAAATCGATCTACGACAGTTTAATGTTTTCACCACGTAACTGGAACGTCCTACACGTAATTGAGCCTGGTATGTACAAAAGATGAAGAATATTAACCCTAGAGGAGGCCTAATAACCAACGTAAAGTCAATTACCGGAACAACTTCTCTAGAACGAATAAGCCACGTCCCTACGTACTACTGGATCGTTCAACCCGTTTGTAAGGCCTGGCTACGTAGATATCAAACTAAACCTTGGTGAGCAAGGTGTAACCGTAACAGATCGAATCAGCTAAATAAAGATCAAGCAAGATGCTACCCTTACACTTGGGAAAAGGTGCAAAGGTAGCGAGATAACTAGAGGTAGCATAACTTTGACGATAATAGTGAAACACACCGATGCTAGCCTCAAACAATCTATGATAATAGTATTACTCGCCATCAACAACGCTTCAGTACGAGTAAAACCAGGTAACGCATAAGTAGATACTGCCTAGATCGCAAGATGCGATCTAGGCAGCATGACACTTACCCGAAAGAAACCCTAGAAACAAGGGGTGGCGATGCGCCGAGATTGTGTTTGTTGTGAACGTGATTGTCCTCCTTTTCTCGATAACCTTAGGTACATATTTATATTCCGGAGACTCTCTACTTTTGTAATAACTCTACAACTCTATCTTTACCTAAACTGAAACGGAACCTACTATGATACAAGATACACGGGCAGTTTAGCCCAATTCTACGTACTAGGCCGATCCAACAACACGTTGAATACACACATCTTCCAAGCCCATCTTGATCACGGCCCATCTCCTTCGTTGGCCAAAATATGGCGATAACACATGCCCCCCTGGTTTTGGCAATGATAATTCCAAAACCACTCTGTGTTTTTTTTCTTCTTCTCTCCCCCCTTTTTTTTTGTATCGGGTTGCGCGTTGACAGAATGCGTGGCAGAACAGAATCGTCACGCTACCCCTTCATCATGATGCCCTGTCTTCTCACCTCCTTCACACTGCATGATTTGACGATTTTGGCAGTGCAATCTGGGAAACCGCTATGGCATTGAACCGTCTCTCTCCAATATTCTCCTTATTTAAATCCGTTTGAGCGATTCGCGGTCCCATCTTCCTCCAAGAGCTAAAAACCCTTCTTCCTCCATGAAAACCCCTTTCTTCGCCATGGCCTCCTCGCCTCCTCCGCTGTCTTCCCGCCTCCAACGCATCGGTGACCGAGAGCCGACGCTAACACCGTCAACGGCGTCAGATACTTCGCCACGATGGTGGGACGAAAGGGACTGGGATTTCGCCGTCTGGTCGGAGGACGACGCGTCCTTAACCGGCGAAGAAGACCTGCAGTTCCTTCGATGGGGAATCGGGAGCAGATCGACGACGCCATGTCCTGGGACGGCGTCGACTCCTCCGAAGAAGAGGAGGAAGAAGAGGACACCTCCTCCGAGGAGTACCAGCCGGTGAAGTACTTCCTCACCGGGTCCAAAAAGACGACGGCGAGGACGAGAGGCCCTGGCTTCTTCACGGAAGAAAAGACGATAGCGGTGGCGAGGATAGCGCACAAGACGGCGGCGACGGCAGCGACGACGACCTCGGCCTAGATTAGGAACCAGTAATAGTAGCCGTAGTAGTAGTAGGTCCCCTTTTGTAATCCATCAGTCGCTTGTAAGCAATCTGCTTTTGAATGAATGAATGAAAAATCCATTTCTCGCAGATTGTCTTTCCGCCCCAATTTTGTCGATAACACAAATAATTCGATGCTCCAGGAGCCGATAGCAACGTATCGGCTTTCACCTTGTTACGTTCGTACAGTCAACCAAGCTATAACTCAAAGAGCCGATGCACATCGGCTTTTCCCGAAATCGTTGACAAGGTCAACTCAGTCGCATACTTAGGCAAACCTAAACGGCCACTTCTTAGTTTTCAAACGGTAACCTGCGACTCTCTTCAAAAAGGGCGACCTAGATCCCCAACTGCCCACCGACCAGATCGAGCTCACAGCAACAAGAACCCTCAATCCTCAATCTGCATAGATCCATCTCCGCCGGCAAACTAGATGGCGAATCGTCCAACACCAACCCAGAGGTCTCGGTCAAGGTACGCCTACCCTCGCGATCGAACACAATGTTAGAATTCAATGGCGAACACTGAATTAATGCCTTTATTCCACCATTAAACTTTCTAGGTTTCGGACATCCTGCCGCATCCTTCTCTCCCAAATTCTCTGTCTCGGCCCTCGTCTGATTCTAATCCTGCCCATCGATTTCTTGCGAGCAAATAGAATCCTTCGTAAGCCAAGACCTAGATTCGAACTCTGGGCCATTGCATGAGCCTGGCCTAATCCCCCGAACACTGGGTCTCTGGTTCAAGAGAGTAGCTAGAGCTTACCAATCCCAATGGGAAACTACAGGATAGCCGATGCCTTGCACTTATCATTGTCCCTCTTGAAAACACGAGAACCTTCAAAACCATCGGCTACTTCGGTGCGCTCTGACGCTTTATGTTCGGTCATGGCCCTATGTCACCAACTTTATTAGATGTGGTGATGATCACCGCTGGATGTTACATCACCCAGCCCTCGCTTTAAAATGACCAAAGTCCCTACAAGCTGTCTTCTAAAACAGTGCCTGACAAATCGGGTGCCTACCTCCAACGCCACATGAAAACAAAGGGCCCTCTCGGAGAAAGAACATCTGACCTTCCTCAACTTCTGGAGCATTTCATATTCTGGCCCTTCACAGCTCCCACCAAGAACTATCTTTCCTTAGCCCACGAACGGCCAAAGGTACTCAACTTGGCATCGGCAAACTGTTCCTTGGAGAGGTCTATCGATATCTCCGGTTGATGTACATGTTGTTCTCAGGCATAGCAATCAAAACAGGTGGACCTTGGTGGTTCATTCAGTTATGGGCTCAGCTGTACTTCAAAACCACATCCCAGACTTCCCCTTTCTGGCGAGTTGTACTTTTCCAGATGTTAAAGGGAAACAGATCCGATGCACTAGTTATGGCCAAGCTTTACAGTGCCAGCAAAGCAAACTATCCCTAAGGAAGCGACCAAGTGGTTCAAAGACTTTCTTCCAAGGCCTGGACAATCCTACCTTCTTCCCTTATATGGAAGAATCTGAACATTTCGAAAATCCACTCTCCTTCAGGCTAGATAACTTTGCCGATGACACCAGCACTCGGCAACTCTTTTCCATTGTGACCCGTCCCTGTTTCCTTCCAGTTGGCATGAGCACATCCAACAGAATTATCAAGCCTGGATATGAATTCTACCAGCCGGTCGTAGTGGCCCGGCAATTTGGCCTTGGGCAAGTACCTCCCCATCTCTTTCTCCATCATCTTACGGAGTGCAAAGCCGACCTGCCTGATCCTCTCACCAGTCAGAGGTGTTACTCTTTCTTTGATGCTCTGACCATCCCTATTCCAAATGACCTCTCCTTCTCTTCATCAACTGACGGCTTCGAAGACTGGTGGATGATGTGGAAAACCCACGCTTTCAGGAAGGCTCGGGACCGTTATTGAAACAGCTTGACGCGTGACTATGACATCCCGTGGACCAGGTACCACTACTTGCAAATTTTCTTGATGCGACTGCAATTGATCCTTTTATTAATCCACTCTTTCTCTTTGCGGCAACAAGATGGCGCCGAGCCTACGCACGATGGCTCCCCTTCGAGTTCTTCCCCAGCTCCTCGTGGTTCTTTTACGCAAAGACTCGCCACCTCTGAAAAGGTCATAATGCGTAAAGCAGTTGATAGCCCCACAATCGGCTTCCAAGAAACCAGCTCTAAGTCACCTGCCCTCGAGTTCAAACTAAAACCAGGCGATGGTGAGGAAGGTAGCTGCTAGGAAGACTTTGAGGCGCCAGAGCCCTTCTCCAGAACATCGCATGTAAGCTAATTCAGGCCTTGGTCGATCCTTGTCATTCTTCATTCTTGCAGACATGCTCGCTTCTTGGTTCTTCTTTACGGCTTCCGTCAGACACCTCCAGTGAGGACACCTGGACTAATCGAGGAGAACTAGGCCCAACGGATTCGAGAGGACCATCACACCGACCAGCCAGATTCACCACCATCGGCTTCCGGGAAAAGGTCGGCTCTGAACTGCGCCCCCGAGCACCAAAAGGCGGGGCCAGCTAGCTGAGTCCCAAGAGAGCTCGCAAAGGACAACAAGCTTCTTCGTCGAGCCGGAGGTTTCAAAATCACCGCCTTCATACTCCTCCTACTTGTTTCCTTTTGTGCCGATTTATTGTTATTCACACGGCTAAGAACATCCTTTATGCAGACGATCGATGTCTTCAATGAGGCAGGCGATGCAGCCGGATCTGGGAATCCCCGAAGGTGTAGATGAAACGGCTACCACTCTCGCCAAGCCACCAGTAACCACACACAAACCGATGGTCTCCTCATCGGCTATCCCCTCGATCTTAGGAGAGGTACGTTCAGGTTCTTTCGGCTCATCCTTACATGTTTGGATGCATCGACGCTTTCGGCTGCGAGTTGTGATCTTCAGGTTTCTGTCGTTCGACCACGAATCCATCGAACCAACTCCCTCTTGCAGTTGAACCACAAGCCAGGGTTGCTCTACCTTAATTCCAGCGTCTTAAAATCTTGCTGTCCTCCTCGATCGAGGAGTTGATCGAGGGTTCTGAGGAAGTGAAGAGCGTTCTTGCCGAAATTCAGGACCATCTTCCAGTATCATTGCAAGTGAAGCTTTGGTAAGTTGCAAATCTGTCCTTCTTCGGGCCACGGGTGAAGTTAGCTCGTGAAAGGATCAATCTACGCCACGCCCAACTTCCGCTGAAAGCCGATATAGCAGACAGATGTCAGCAGCTTAACGAGAAAAAGGCGTCTCTGGATGCTAAAACTGACACCTCCGTCAGTACCGCCGAGCTCGCATCCTTGAAAAAGGAGCTGGAAGATCTTGAGGAGAAGGTCCGGGTGACTAAACAGCTCATCCGTGACAAGGAAGAATCCATCGCCCGTTCCCAAGATGAGGCGGAAGGCCTCAAAGCTCAACTGAAGGCCGATCTGGCAGATATACGTGCTCTGAGCAAGCAACTAGTGATGGGTAAGGACGAAGATGACGAAGCCGAGATCGCCGAGGTGGATCGTGTCCGTGCTGACGCCCTCCACGCCTTCGAGGCATTTCTTGATGGCTCGTATGTAAACCGCATCTGTTGTAACGTGTGTGAACCTCTAAAGTCGATGACCGTGCATCGGCTATACATTTCTTTTATTCGCCGATTTTCAGCGCCCCACATTTTACTGTCCATCGTCTCACGTGCTTTTACTTAGTCGATTTCATGTATCGGCCTCCAGCTTTCTTGTCCAACATCCCACATGCTTGGGAAATATTTCTTGAGATGTTGACCGTTGACCGCCATCGGGAATTTTACCGTCCATTTGCTCGAGCATGTATGCGTTTCCTCTTAAAACTTGATCGACCTTGTACGGCCCGTGCCAATTTGGAGACCATTTACCATATGTTGCATCCTTAGTCCCCAAGGGCAACACCGCTTCCCATACCAGATCACCAACGTGGAACTCCTTTGGCTTCACTTTCTTGTTGTATGCACGAGCTACTTTGGCCTTGTTCTCTTTGATTTTCTCCAGTGACCATAGCCTGAGCTCGGTTAAATCCTCCACACTGTCACTCATCAGGGCTGCGTATTCTTCGGTTGTTAGATCGTCCTGAAAAGTGACGCGTCTTGAACCAGCCGTAATTTCCCAAGGCAATACGGCTTCTTGTCCATATACTAGATGATATGGCGAGGTTTTAATCGCCCCATGGCATGACATGCGATAAGCCCACAATGCCTCTGACAAAACCTCGTGCCAACGCCTAGGGTGCTCATCGACTTTTCTCTTGATCAGCTTGATGAGACTCTGGTTGGATGCTTCAGCTTGCCCATTAGCCTGCGCATAGTATGGAGATGATCTGATCAGCTTAATCCCCGTGTCCTCGCAGAACTCTGAGAAATAAAGACCGAACCCCCATCGGTCGTGATAGTTTGGGGAATCCCGAATCTGTGGATGACGTGCTCTTTCACAAAGTTGATAACATCCTTCGAGTTCACTGATTTCATCGGGACAGCTTCCACCCACTTAGTGAAATAATCAGTGATGGCCAAAATCCACATGTGGCCTTTGCTTGATGGAGGATTGATTTTGCCGATCATATCAATGCCCCAACCTCGGAACGACCAAGGCTTGATGATGGGGTTCATTGCTGACGCGGGTACCATCTGAATTTTTCCAAATCTCTAGCATGCTTGACACCCTTTGTAATAGTTGAAACAGTCCTCAAGCATGGTGGGCCAATAAAACCCTGATCGCCTGATCAACCATTTCATCTTGTGAGCTGATTGGTGAGTTCCACAGGCGCCTTCGTGTACCTCGTGTAGGAGCCGATTGGCCTCGGCTGTCCCCAGACATTTGAGCAACAGCCCTTCCAGAGTCCTGTAAAACATGTCATCCCCAATAAGCACGTACTTCATGGCTTTGTACCTTATCCGTTTAGGTGCCCCCCGAGCCGAATCCTTCAAGTAATTGAAGATATCGGCTCTCGATCGTCGACTTCCGAGAACTATACGAACATCGGCTCCTTCGCTACCTCCTTGTATGAAGCCATTTGTGCAAGATCATTTGCCTCGTGATTCGCGACCGTGGGATCCAGGTGAAGTTTATGTCGGGCTGTGCCATCGACTCACGGCATTAACCATAATGGGAAGAGGATTCGCTCTCACACTTGTACTCCTCGTGAGTTGGGAAATCACCAATTTGGAGTCTCCAAAATTTCCACTTTATCGCTCCGAGGAGTAACTCCATTCCCTTGCGTATCGCCTCGTACTCGGCTACATTGTTGGTGCGAGGTAGACAATCGATGGAGAAGGAAAATGTTGCCCTCGGGCGACACGAGTAAAATGCCGCAGCCATCGTCACAAACCGATCCGTCGAAAAACATAGCCCACTCTTATGGACGGTCTTGCTATGTTAGTGTTGATCCTTTCGGCGATAAGATTGGCGGCGCCGTCCCTTAATCGCTTTCGCGGGTTGATACCGGATGTCAAACTCGATAATGCAAACATCCATTTGCCCGGTCGGCCTTTTAACATAGGAGCCGCATGTGCTTTATGACGTCGATTTGCATATGATGATGATCTCTGGCGATAGCAAAATGTGGCAGCTTGGTGCGGTGAAAAACAGCGAGAGGCACAATTTATCGATATCGGATACCTTGTCTCCGTCCGACATCATACGCTTATGTAAAATACGACTCGCTCCAGCCCATCATAAACTTGCACCACCACCGAGGCGATGGACGTGTCGGCTACTGACAAGAAAATGTAGAACGGTCTGTCCGGCTGGGGTGGAACCAACACTGGCGGCTTTGTCAGATATTCTTTGATCTCGTCGAAGGCTCTTTGTTCTCGCCCCGTGAATTCCTCGTCAGATTTGATTTTTACTAGTCCCATGAACGGCTCTATCCTTCCTGACAGATTAGAGATGAATCTTCTGACGAAGTTGATCTTGCCGATGAGGGACTGCAGTTCTTTCTTCGTGGTGGGTGGCTTCATCGTTCGCACTGCCTCCTGACTTTTCAGGCCGATTTCAATTCCGTGTTCATGGACCAAAAAACCCAAGAACTGATCGGCCGTCACCCCGAAGGCACACTTCTTTGGATTCATCCGTAGCCCGAATTTTCTTGTTCGGTCCAGACGCGTACAAATCGTCCGTGTGTCCGTCTTGAAGCAGACTTGACCACCACGTCGTCGATGTAAATCTCTACCGTTGCCGATCGGATCATGAAAATATAATTCATGGCTCTTTGGTGCGTGGCGGCATTCTTGATCAACGTCATGACTACATACTCGAACAACCCCACGAACCAGGACTCACGCAGATCTTGTGTATGTCTTCGGAGCCATAAAATTTGGTTGTAACCGGCATTGCCATCCATGAAGCTCAAGATCTTATGACCAGCCGCTGCGTTGATTAACGTTTCTGCCACCGGCATCGGATACTCATCCTTTGGGGTAGCTCTGTTGAGATCCCGAAAATCTATGGCAACACGCCACCGGCCATCCTTTTTCTCTACAGGTACGATACTAGAAATCCACTCGGCATACCTGCATGGCCTGATTAACTTGGCTGTCAACATCTTCTCGACCTCTTTCTTGACTTCTTCCAGAATTTCGGCCTTCATTTGTCGTGCTCGCTGCTGAAATGGCTGAAATCCTTTTTTGAGCAGGAGTCGATGCTCGATGATGCTCCTGTCTAACCAGCATCTCTGTAGTCGAGCGGCGATGCGGATATTGTTTCAACAGGGCTATCATCGGGCCCCGCAGACTCGGATCTAACTTCTTGCTGATAAATGTTGGTCGTGGCTTATCCCCAGGACCAATGTCGATTCCTTCTAGTTCATCAGCGGATGTGAACCCGTACCCTAGCTTCCCGTCACCTGTCAAATCGATGCTAAACACAGGGCAAGCGGTAGGTGAGGATAACAAAAATAATTTGGGCCGATTGCTTGAATCGGCCCCCTTTCTGCTTGCATTAGTCAAGGACGGTTTACACCTTATTGTTTTACAGTGGCAGAGCATCTCTCTGCTACGACTACATGAGCTGCTTGTCGTATGGTCGCTGCTTTTTATTTTTTGTGGTCGATCGCAGGGATCAGCCGTACCACGGATGATCGTGGGCTTTTCTACTCTGTAAGGCCAGTGGATAAGACCAGCCTCACCCCGTTTTTTGTAGCTTCAATACGCTCACAGCCGTCTAGACTGATTCCAGAGATCGACTCTTGGTCTTCTGCTTCCCAGACGTTCATGCCAGCTATGGAGATCTCGATAGAATCATCTGCATGGATGACCTCCACTTCATCTCCATCCCACTGGATTAGGCATTGGTGCATTGTGGACGGGATGCAGCAATTAGTGTGAATCCAATCCCTTCCTAGCAAGACAGTGTAAGTGCTTTTGCTGTCCACAACGAAGAATGACGTGGGGATGGTTTTTCTGCCCACGGTCAGATCTACGTTCGACGCCTGCGTTTCGAAGTCGGCAGTTGAAGTCGCTTAACGTGACGTTGGTTTTGATCAGATCTGTAGTGGAGCATCCCAAACATCGTAGCATGGAGTATGGCATGATATTGACTGCCGCTCCGGTGTCCACCAACATCTTGCTGACAGGTTGCCCATTGATGTAACCCCGTAGGTACAGGGCTTTCAGATGTTTGTAACCCTTCTCACGTGGCTTCTCAAAGATAACCGGCCGTGGACCGCATTCAAACTGTGCCACCGGTAGCTCATTGGTTCTTGGCGCGAATTCGGCGAATACGAACACCATGTTTGTGCCGGCGATGTACGCATCGGCTTTTGCTGGTTTGGCGCCATTCTTTCCTTGTGGGCGGTCTTCCGTTTCCGGTGCCTCTCACTCGACGGGAGATCAGGCCGTGCTTTCTTAAAGCGCGGAGAATCTGCGCTTGACTTCCTCCAAGTTACGCAGCGCTGCACTCTACGCTCGGGTGTGTCTGAGTCCGTCGGGACACCACCTTGACGGTGATATCATCTTCGTCTTTGTCATTCTCTGGCTTCTCGAGGTCTTACGCTCGAGCGGACTCCTATGGCTGCGGGGTGGAAGAGGCCCTAGACGTTTGAACACCGACACCGGCCTCGTGTCCTCCTTACTGCCGCGTATTCCGGCGGTTGTCGATTATGGCAATCGGCTCATTCCAGCGTCCCCAATACTTGAAGAAATGACAATCCCAATGTTTGTCTGCGCCTTCCTTTTTTGACGGTCCCCTAGCAAGGTGCTCATATCTTCGTCGTCTCTGCATGGCGTTGGTCATCTTGGTGCTCATACTTGTTAAGGAGATGCGTGGAATGTGGCTTCGATATCGCACTCTCCTCACTTGTTCCTCTGTTAATACCGCTTTGTCATTGTGGCGGTCGCGTGGACTAGCCTCCTCTCTTTCTTTGCCCGAGCGGACACCTCCTCCTTGAGCGTGTCATGGTGGTACCCAGACCTGCCATATTAACACGAGCGAAAAATCCAGTTGGCGCCTCATGAGCACTTGAGTTCTACCATGTTGGCCGGAAATGGGTTCGTGTCCACTTTCATGGCGAACGCCCAAGGATCGAGGCCTTGCTCTATCGCCATTTGGATTTGGCGAAGCTCTTTGCACTCATTGGTGGTGTGGGTGAGCGAATGATGCCACTTGCGATATGGTCTCCGTTCATTTCTCGAGCCGTAGGGATTTTGTGGCCTTGGGTAACCTTAGTCGCTTCTCCTTCAAAGCAAATCGAATATCTGCCGGCTTTGCTCACATCAGTCGAACCCTTTGCAGGCCCTTGTTGTTTCACCCATTTGCGAGCTACAGGATCGCCCCGAGCCCATTCAGCTACGGCCACCTCACGGTCTTGCGAGGATCACCTTCTTCCATGTCGACCAGGCCTATCGGACGCTTGAATTTGTCTTGGTATAACTCGGTGGCGCTGTTCATACATCGCCGGTTTAAGGCCATGTCGCCAATGAGTTGTACTCTGGAAAGCGAGATCCTTGATGGGCGCTAAGAGGCCCACTGCCAGCTCGATCGCTTCCTTCTCGATTAAGCGGAGTAACATCGGTTCTTGACGGTCTGAAGCTGGATGTACTCGGCTCTGATTTCTCCTCGTTACGCACTTTGAGCCAGGTCGCAATGCCACCTCATAGCCTCGAATGGTCTGGATGTGGGCGCTCTTCCGGTTGCTTCGGTATGAATTGAATCGGTGGCGAGGTGTACCACCCAAAGGCTGGTCCTGTCGAGATTGCGCAAAATCTTACGCGCATCCGATCCGATGCGAAATCATGCCTAGTTGTGCGGTATCGGCTTATGTGCTCGATCGAGCTTGACCCTTGACCGCTGAACCTTGAGAACTCGGGGAGCTTATACTTGGGTGGCGGCGGAATCGAGATCAAACTTCGTTGAGTACGGCTTTGAATAGCCGATTGTCCTTCTCTTGACGCAGCTGAACCGTCCCTCAGATGGTACCGATTTGCTCCTTTGTTTGAGCTGTAGGGGTTAGATTCTCATGACTTGTTCGATGGCATACTTGGCTAGCCGCTTTGTTGTCGGCGTCCATCCGGACATCGCTGCTCGGCACGCGCCTGAAGATCCTGCCCGGGAACTCCGCCAGAAACTCCTGCGGTTGCAATCTGTTTGGTGCGTGTCGTTATTGCGATCCGCACGTGGGCGCATATATACCGTGTGGGATTTCCTTAGGTGGCTCAAACAGAATTGGCATCGCTGGTCGCCTCGACCTTGTAGCGACATAAGCCGCTGCTCTTGGCGGCTCGGCTGCGAGTGTGAATGGCGGTGGCCTGGTGCAGGCGGTCTTTCTCCTGGTGAGTCCCAGTAGGTCTGTCGGAGGATACGATGTTTCATGATCTCTGAACTACGCGAACGCGACCCGTCGAAAGCGTTCACCAAGCTCTCCAGTGGCGGTGCGGAGAATGGGCCACCATGTAGTTGACTTCTGTCGTAGAGCTCAGTGCGCTCCTCCGAAGCAGACGGATCTACCTCATCGAGAGCACCTCGGGGAGAACCCCTCCACTTGATGCCATGCTTACGGGTCCTCTCAAAAGAGCGATGAGGTCTTCTTGAAGAGCCTTGATCTCGTCATACTTGGCCTTGTGCTCGTCGGGTAGATCGTCGTAAGTGATCGGTGCATTCTCCATCGCAGCGTCGGATGTTGATGTAGACGTTGTTGAATGTCCCAGGCGTGCGAGAATGTGTTGCTGCCAAAACCCACCGGCGGCAGCGACGAGCAACACGAAGAGCCGGAGGCTCCCAGGCCGCTGGTGGGTCTGGTCCCTCGGACGGCCGCAAAACTCCGGCACGTCTGGCTTGGTTGAGGCGTGCCACGACCTATACCTGGTCAGGAAGGTGAAGGATTGCTCCGATTGATTTCCTGCATGGTAAACAAGTATACGTAAAATTCGAGCCGTGACCGGCTCCCAGGTTTCCCTGTAAATCGGCTCCTAGAGCCGATTGCCCCATGGTTCTGCATTAGATTTACGATAACATGGGGTTTTGCTTGATCACTACAAGTTAAATCTATCTACGACAGTTTAATGTTTTCACCACGTAACTGGAACGTCCTACACGTAGTTGAGCCTGGTATGTACAAAAGATGAAGAATATTAACCCTAGAGGAGGCCTAATAACCAACGTAAAGTCAATTCGAACAACTTCTCTAGAACGAATAACCACGTCCCTCGTACTCTTGGATCGTTCAACCCGTTTGTAAGGCACGGCTACGTAGATATCAAACTAAACCTTGGTGAGCAAGGTGCAACCGTAATGCATCGAATTAGCTAAATAAAGATCAAGCAAGATGCTACCCTTACACTTGGGAAAAGGTGCAAAGGTAGCGAGATAACTAGAGGTAGCATAACTTTGGCGATAATAGTGAAACACACCGATGCTAGCCTCAAACAATCTATGATAATAGTATTACTCGCCATCAACAACGCTTAAGATGCAGTAAAACCAGGTAACGCATAAGTGATCGCCTAGATCGCAAGATGCGATCTAGGCAAGATGACACTTACGAAAGAAACCCTAGAAACAAGGGGTGGCGATGCGCCGAGATTGTGTTTGTTGTGAACGTGATTGTCCTCCTTTTCTCGATAACCTTAGGTACATATTTATAGTCCGGAGACTCTCTACTTTTGGAATAACTCTACAACTCTATCTTTACCTAAACTGAAACGGAACCTACTATGATACAAGATACACGGGCAGTTTAGCCCAATTCTACGTACTAGGCCGATCCAACAACACGTTGAATACACACATCTTCCAAGCCCATCTTGATCACGGCCCATCTCCTTCGTTGACCAAAATATGGCGATAACAGTTTTACAACACATTGTATCTATTTTTTTAAAAGTGTATCTAGCATACTAAAAAGACTTACATTACAAAACAGATACTCTTTCTTATCCATATTAATTGATTTTGATTTGTCAAAATTTGGATAAACCTATATACTAAATAGTGTCTAGATTCATTCAAATTTAGATAAATTTAAATCAATTAATATGGGTTGGAGGGAGTAGTAATTTTTTGAGAGGTTTTTTTTGATGATTTTTTTTTGAGAAACATAGTACAAACGGAGACGCTCACAATGCGTAATACACTCGCCCCTATGAATACATGCACGCACCGCCTTGAGCACCCCGAGAAATTTGTCGGTCTTGAGATTGACGAAATCACCATTGTCAGCGCTTGTCGCTTTAAACGCTTTCACTGAAAGAATATACCGTCTTTATAAAACACCGAAGCGTCGAACTAATTTTTTGAGAGTTTGGTAGTGGTACTATTCCAAACATGCCAATTTCTCAGGATTGCCGCCTCATCACAGATCCGCGCCGCAACCCTCCCACAGCACCCCACAGCCTTACGATCCGGGTGACCACCCTCCCACACCACCCAGCCCTACGATCCATCTCCCACGGATCGAGCAGCACACACCCACCTCCCGCCCCCAGCCTCCCAAACTTTCGCGATTCCCTCCCAAATCCTCCCGATATAAACACACCACCCCCGGATCCCCCAATCCATCACAACCCTCAACAGCTCCCGCAGCAGTTCCCCAGATCCCACGCTCCCATCGTCAGCAATGTCGGGCCGCGGCAAGGGAGGCAAGGGGCTTGGCAAGGGTGGCGCCAAGCGCCACCGCAAGGTGCTGCGCGACAACATCCAGGGCATCACCAAGCCGGCGATCCGGAGGCTAGCTCGGAGGGGCGGCGTGAAGCGCATCTCAGGGCTCATCTACGAGGAGACCCGCGGCGTGCTCAAGGTCTTCCTCGAGAACGTCATCCGCGACGCCGTCACCTACACCGAGCACGCCCGCCGCAAGACCGTCACCGCCATGGACGTCGTCTACGCGCTCAAGCGCCAGGGACGCACCCTCTACGGCTTCGGAGGCTAGATATTCCTGGACCGTCGTGCGCGTTGTGTGAGGAATGTGTGGTGTGGTAGATGGGGGATTTACTCCTTTGGCGTGCCTTACTGTGTTTCGTATTCTGTCGGCTGTAATACCTTGCTGTGTGCAACGAAACAACTTGGATCCTGAATCCTGACTCAATCCCTGCGCCGTACCATGATATTCGAAGACTGAGTGACTTGGTCTTCTCAAGTTTCTCGTTTCAAACTATCTTATGGTTGATATTTTCTCATTTGAGTTATGTCCAATGATGTTATATCTGTCTTTTCTGTCTCCAAACTGCATTGGTAGTAGAGATGCAACATAAATTTTGCCTTCTGCTTATTCAGGAAGCGCTGTACTATTTGGGCTTGGTTTCACATGGGAATGAATCACTGAGTACTGTAAATCGCTATCCACAATGAATATGTCATATTTTAAAGCCTCTTGTCTCCAATCTGCAAATCTGTAGATTGGAGACAAGAGGCTTTAAAATGGACAAACTATGCCGTCGATCTCAGTCAACACTTGGGCTATTTTTGCTTCTTTCAAAAGATTATCATGTTATCAGTTATGATAGGTTTATTTGTCCTAATGGAGTTCTTGCTAAGTGCTAAACAATCAAGGAGCAATGTAACAAGTAATAAAACTGAAATCTGTTATAGTTTATTCACAGAGCACACCAGGTTGCATATTTAGCTGTCAAATGCCCTTATGTAGTGTATGCTGTCGAACGACATGGACTGCTGGCCTAGATACACATGATGATTATTACTTTGGAGAGGAACATTAATACATTATGTAACTTAGATCAGCATTCAGACCACTGAAGCAGGTTTCTTCTTAGCTTTACTAATATGTTCTGATGCATGAAAGGGTGAGATAATAACACCTCTCCCTGAAAATTTCCTTCCTGCACTGTTCATGTATATTGTCCATTCAGTCAAATATTGCAATATCCAATGTAAATGGTTATGTTGTTTCATTGCAGGTAGCACTAATCAAGGCGTGCAACACAACAATTATAATAGAAGCAACTTTTAGCAAGCAGGATATTCTTGAGGTACTTGATAAGTTGGCAAAAATGCATGTGAGAAAGGTTTGCTAGAAGGTTTCAACAAACTGCAATGGCAGGAGCCTTTTGTGTCTGCTGTTTCACCTTACTGTCCCAGAATCGGAATACTTTGATTTATATGCTGTGAGTTAACCTATCATTGTGACTTGTTGCTTGGTGATCAGAAATTATGGTTACAGCGGTTTGAGTAAAATGCCTGATATGGACCAGTTTATATGTTCTTTCCAGACACGTACAAGCTTAAATGCTCATCCCCACCACACGACATGAACCCCCAAAAAACACAGGAGGAGGAGGTGCTGGGAATTTCTGTTTATATATTAGTGATTCAAACAAATCGATGCATGATGGTCCGAAACTTGAGGCAGAGAAAGCAAGCATCATCAACCACAGTGGTCACATAATGACATAATAACATCTCAGAGCAGAACAGGTTCTGAAACATTTTACTGAAGTTATAATTAAAAGTCTGATGAACAGCACGGATAAGATGCAATATTCAAATCATAAAATCGATGGTGTACGCCCATGGACAGTCAGAAAAAAAAAATCATCAGCGGCCCTCAGGTTCAGAGTTACATTGGCTAATTGCTACAAAGTGGTTGGACAGAGATTTCACGCGGTAGCTGACTTGCGCAGCTCACTTTCACCATGGGCAAAGTGGCATCTGTCGCCAAAATTGCAGGATCCTTTGGTGAAGTGCTCGCACAGCTTGGTCTTGAAGTTGCTTCCTGGCCCTCTGCCGCTGTGAGATCCTCCCACTAGGTTCTGGACTGGCGGAGGGGCGCTGTTGTTGCCATCGATGCTGACAATCAGCTCCGTGACCAGAGCACTGGCGTCATTGATATGATCAAATGTGCCCTCAAGCTCAATGTTTTTCAAGCTGGCGTCTGATTCATGATCCCGGATGACCAGCTTAGTCCCGGTGACTCGGGATATATACTTTGTGTTGATTCCACCCCTCCCGATGATGGCGCCTACAAGGGACGCATCCACACTGATCTTGGCTGTGGCAGAAGCCTCAAAGCTTGCGGGAGTGGTCATGCCCGGGTTGAGCATTGCAAGAGGTGCAAAGTGACTGGTGGGCCTTGGTCCCACATGGGGCGGCTTTGACTTGTTCACGAACATATGCTTGCCGAGTTCCCCCTCACCATGTGCAAAGTGGCACTTGTCACCCCATTTGCATCCCTCTTCAGTCCTGTACTTGTTGCACAAGCGAGTCTTCACAGTTAGTGTAAGGGGGCCATCAGGAACAGCAGGTCCCACTCGTATTCTTCCTGGGGGATGTGCAAATGCTGGGCCACCCAAGTTGCTCATCTTTGCAACAGCCTGGTCGCCTGGTAAGCAATGGAGGAAATGGCAACCCTCACCAAAGGGGCAACCAGAGGTACTGCAGAATGAGGACCACGTGAGTAACTCAATTAGCAAAACAGATTTCACAATTACAGGACTGAGTAACAAAACAATTCACTGTAAGTACAACTCATATTGACTAGCAACATCAGACATGTTACTCTGAAAGGCTAAAGCCTCGTGAGTATGACTAGAAGAGTTGATAGCATCTTAAGAACAGTACATATTTTAGGGTGAAGTTTGCTGAATACAGAATGCAACATGTACCACCAGAGTTGTGGACTAAAGAAAAAATTAGAGTGACTACCACATTTCAGGAATAACGAGGAGCTAATCTACATTCAGAATGTCTGTTGCTAATAATTGTCCTACTACTAGATCATATACTCAAGTTTTGTTACTGCCTCGTTGTTAAATATCAGGAGTGTATGATGCTTCACAGTGAGTCAACAAGCAACTGTTGATGGAAATATAATTTCAGTAAATTGTTCCTGCATGTAACAATTGTTAGAACGAACAATATGGTCGTGAAGGATATATGCGGCAGAATATCAAGTGGCTAAGTCATATATTCAATCTTCTTTTCCCAATTTGATAAGATGAGGTTGTATCATGATACTACTGATTGGTTGTTCGTCTGAAAAGAATATGTACTTTCACAGATTCAAAGTGGTTTGGCACAACTATGCACATTCCAATTTTGCTCCAACAGAAATTCTTAGGCTTGCATTAGGGAGAACCTGTAGCACAGTCTTGCTTACCTGATTTGTTAGCGACAAGAAAATGTTCCTTAAATACAAGTCACGAGTTAACAAAATGATAGCTATTATGCAGAATAAGTGTTACCATGTGTAGTTCATTTTAAGTTGGACTATAACCTGAAAAAATTGGCGCATGGCTTCGATTTTTTGCTTGCTACATCGGTTTGGAGTGACTCCAATTCTGTTAAATCAAATTAATTACGTGGGCAAGTTAATACGCTGTTGATTTTCTAATATTGGTCCATAAAAGAACATTATTCGCAGTTGACTAATTACACATTATATTGCATTAACCGTAGTATATACCATACTAATTTCAGGTTGAACTATCCGAGTATCAGTACTCAGTAGGCAGAATCCAGAAAGAAAAAGGTCGCAAGCTCTAATCGAACAATGCAATAATATGCAACAGTCAAATTGCCGATTATTCAGATGCTCGGGTAAAATTACTAATCCCAACGAACTAGCACACGGTGACCCCAAACCCATTATATTTACCAATATATAAAAGATAGTACTCCTAAACCATACAGCTAACACGTAGCTTCCCCGAATAATTCCTAAGCCACGTAGCTTCCCCGAATAATCCTAAGCCGTACAGCTAACAATCGAGCAACTCCGCGACATCCCCGACCCCGAGACACTAAACCTAAAGCTTCATTTGACGAAACAAGCAGGGCGCCTGATCTATCTCAAAAACACAGAAATGCAGGGCGGCCAAAGGAATCCTGGTTTAGGAACAGGAGCAGAGAGGGGCGGATTACACTCGGCTCTTACCTCGCGCGCGCTTCCCTCCGGCGTTGGCGCCATCGGCCTCGCCCCACTTGCCTCCGCCGCTTTCCATCGCTGCTTGCGCGCGCGAGAGCTCGGTTTGCGGCCTGTGAGTCGCGGCGGCGAGGACGGCCGGAGCCGGACAGGGTTGGGTGGGTTGTTGTATCGGAACGGCACGGGAATGTCGTGATAGAGATGCGGACTGATAGGAGGCCACCGACCGTAGGGTAGTATCCAAAGCTTCAAGAGTATATTAGTACACAAAACATATATCCGTACGGATTACAGCGGTGTATATACCGTGAAAGCTTGCAAAATTTTCTCCGAAAATATCTAATCATTCGTGTCCAACATAGAAAAAAAGATAGTGTGCCGTAGTTCTTGTACTCCTACGAGCTAGCCATGGATCATCATGCTGCCTCATAACAGACAGAATAGTACGGATAATTCCGAGTGAGACACGGTTTTATGGATTGCTGCTACTTCCTCGGTTTCACAATATAAAAGCATCTTCAACAAAAATGGTAAAATAGCGCAGGCTAAAACTCGTTTGTCGTTTTTACGTGTTTATAGAGTGCGTCTGCGCTCTACCGGACGCTGGAAAATTGTGTGCGCTGCAAACACAAAACACGCATCCATCTTTAAAATAGAAGATCAAAACACACACGGATAAATCAACCGAAAATACTACAATTCATGGCATAGTTAAATTCATCACAAAACACAATCAAGTTTAACACAACCGTGATTAATCATCAACTCCATCAAGCATCAACACAGTCCATGTCAATGTTATCTTCATTGCTCGATTTCGGGTTGTTTTGTTCTCCATTTGAGACTTTGACGGTGTTGACATTACTTGTAGAATCTCTGTATGCATCACTCGATGAAGTAATCATGGAGGCCATGAATCCACCTGTTGGTGCTCCTATGCCTCTATAGGCACTCATCATCGGTGGTGCTTCCATGCCTCCAAAGCCTCTCATGTTGTCATAGTCTGCAAAGCCTCCCGAAAGTTCTCCCATGCCGCTCATGCCTCCAGTGTCTCCAAAACCACCATATGCACCCATGTCGTCCATGCCTCCGAAGCCTCTTGAAATGGATCGTATGGGCACCTAGGGGGGGGGGGGGGGGGTGAATAGGTGCTACTCCAAATTTTAATTCTTTTTCAATTTTAGGCTTGACACAGGTAAATTCTCTAGATATGCAACTACAGAGAATTTCCCTATATGCAAACCTAACAACTAAGTGAGTAAAAGCGAGGAACGAGGTAACCGTAGTGGAGCACGCGGAGACACATGATTTGTTTGACCGCAGTTTCTTTCTTGTTAAGGGAAGTATATCTGCGTTAGAGAGATGGGCGGTACTAAGACCACCACGCCACAATAGGCCTCACACTGTTCTCTGATGGATCTCGCCACCAAAGGCATGATCCAACTTTCCACTATTAGGTATCCTTCAAGGCGGGAAATAGTGCCTTTACAACACTATCGGGGCACACATCCACAACTAAATTGGAGGCTTCCGTGATGAGAACAAGCTGCCACAAGAACAAGTTTAATCAACAAATGAAATAAAGATCTAGATATTTGCAAAAAAAATACTAGACCAAGAATCCTCCAAGTGAATGGAGGGAAAGTGAAGCGCTTGATTGGTATAGATGAAGATCTAAGTCTCCTCCTTCGATTCCCCAAAGATCGGACCCTTCGGGTGGATGAAGATGGAGATATCGGTTTGGAACTTGATGAACAGTACAACAATTTTTCGTATGAATCAAGAGTTCTGACAGGAGGAGCAATTGTGGTATTTATACCCCTTGTCAAAACTCAGTTGTTGGAGAATTTGGATACGGATTATCCGGCCTAAGTTTTGGCCGGATTATCCGGTCGGGGGAAAATTCCGGCCCGGAATCGGAATTTTTGCGCAAAAATTCGCCCCATGTACAGCGTGACGCGCCTTGGATCCCTTTGGAAAAATTCCTGGGGGCGGATTATCTGGCTCGGTCAAAAACTCCTACCCTGGACAGAATATCCGAGGGAAAGTCCGCCCCAATACCGCGTGACACGTCTTGTTGATGCAAGCTCTTGATGTGGGAGCTTCGTTGGGAGACCCCAAGAGGAAGGTTATGATGAGCACAACAACAATATTTCTCTCAGTTGTGAAACCAAAGGTTATCGAACCAGTAGGAGAAAGGAAACAACTTCCAAGGTGTTGTTAGCAACTTGGAACCTGCATAACACAAACTCAAGACTTTGCCCCAACTTACAATGAGGTTGTCAATCTCATTGGTTTACTGAAAACAAAGGATTACACCTATAGTGTGAAAGATAGTGATTGCTTGTAGAAAGTAAACGGTAATAATAGATGATGTATCAATGATAAAGATTGGACCGAAGTCCACAGTTCACTAGAGGTTTCTCCTTAAGATAGATAGCATGCTGGTGATACGTCGGAAACGTATCTATAATTATTGATGTTCCATGTTTGTTTAGTATCTACTTTGCTTTTCTTTGTCTACACTTTGAGGTGTTTTTATATGTTTTCTGGTACTAACCTATTAACAATATGCCACAGTGCCATTTGCCTGTTTCTGTTTTTGGTTCCAGAAAGGCAAAAAATCAATATTCTCAGAATTGGACGGGACAAAAGCCAAAGTCAATATTTTACCGTGGGGAACATGGAGCCAGAGTACGAGACGGAGGAGAGGCACCAGGGGGCCACACCCCTTGGCAGAGAGGGTTAGGGTTAGTCGTGCCTGGGAGGGGGTGACCACCCTGGCCGCCCCCTGCCTCGCCTCTTCGCCTATAAAGACCCCCCGATGCATAAACCCCAAGTACCTGATCAATATTCCACGAAACCATCTGTAGCCTCTGCCACCATCGTCCCTAGATCGGGGGGTATCTGAAGCTCTTCCCGGCACCCTGCCGAAGGGGATATCATACTAGAGGCCTTCTTCTTCATCATGCCAGCTGTCAACACCCGAATTTTTAATCCCAGATGCCTGTTATGCCATACATCGCAATCCCAGGATTACCATTTTTGCGAGAATAACAAATTTGGATACCACAGTACATCATCCATTACAAACCATACATAAGGTCTTACACAAATAAGGATCTCATGATCCAGTTCTTAATACAACTCAAGTAGCGGAATAACGTAATAATAAAGGTAGCGTAGGCGAAGCTCCACCTTCAGGGTCACAGGCAATGCTGACGATGGGAGATGATCCTAGTTGCCGTAACCTTCCTGGGGTCCATCATCCTGGTACTCCTCTTCATAGTCTGGCCACGGGAATAGCCAGGGTCAAAGCCATGAGTACTCTTTAAGTACTCGCAAACTAAAACTAACAAGTTAAGGTTTTTTTTATAGTAGTAGGACACTAAGCTCTAGGGTTGTTTTGCAAAAATCCAGATTGACCTCTACTAAGTTCAGAAGCAAGAAAAGCTAGTTTAAACTTTATAACACCTAAGTGGGAACTTGAATTTCATATCACAACTCTGTTGTGGTCAAGTCAAAGTCTCAATTCATATCACAAGTCATTTTAAAAACATCTGACGCGGGAACAGTATGGCCACTCCAACTGTCCATAACCGCGGACGCGGCTATTCAAATAGTTTGACACTCTGCAGAGATTATACACTTTCACCACAACATTCGATACATCCGTCAGGAATAAATCCTGAATTCACCATACTCAGTATGCGGATAATCAATCCTAACATTTCCATTACACGCCCTAGTATAGGCACCTCTCCTGTGAGTTTGGCCTCCCAACCATGACCAACTGTCATCTTGGAGTGCATGTGGACAATCTTCACAAGGTAGCCTCAGCTCAGACCTTGGCCGTGAGGGAACCCATACTAAGGTATGTAAGTTTCTAGTCAAGCCCTACCCAATTTTCGGGTATTGTGGTTGTACGGTAAAATTGGAATGGTATCGCATCCAGACAACCATCAGTTTTATAAAGGGCTAAGGCTCATGCCTCAACATTTTCATCATCAAAATCATCTGGTGTTCGGAAACACATGTCAAAACATTTTAGTAGAATGACTCATCATTCCAAGGTTTTCATAACCATTTCCACCAAGTATTCCCATCTAAAGTTGATCAAATTTTATGCTTAGCACTAGCATCTACAAGTGGGGGTAAGTACTAATGAGGGGTGGTAAACAAGTGGAGTTTAACTAAGTTCAATCTCATGCCTCAGGATGACATCAAAATTTTCTAGCTTAGGCCAAATTTAATGCTCTTTATGCAACCTTCAATTATCTGTCTAGTATCTACAACTCACTATATAAACTCTACGAGAAAGCTTTGATAAAGAAATAAAGTATAAAACTTGCAAGTAAAACTAGGATTTGGTTATCAAGTGGGTATGATCACATATGCTTAGGGCATATAGTTGGCATGGTAACAAGAAAGTATTTGCTTGCATAAGTAAGGTATCTTGCAAGTGTGAGCTTGCTCAATCAACTAGTAGTATTAGGCTTGCCTTGTGCAGAGCAGTGGTTGAAGTTCTCCTCGGCTTCTTCTAAGTAGTATCCTCCCTCCTCCTCGTATCCTTGGTCGGTACTAGCGTCTATAAATAAATACGAGGTACACAATCACCAAACAATACTTAACTATTTTAAATCATCACACAAAGGTGTTCTATAGATGATCTAACATCATCACTAACATTACAAGAATAAAGCATTTGTCTTATTTATTTTTATTTTTAGAAAAGTAATTTCTACTCATTGAAAAACTACTTAAGATTTAATATTCTCCAAATCAAACATGGGATCATGTTGACACATGTCATCGCCATATATTTCAGTACATGGGAATGTGATTTAAAGTGGTGTCACAAGTTAATAAGGTTTAACCTTTTTATTATAATTAAATAAAGTGACTAGAATTTCCTATATGGCATTCTTTTATTATTTGAATATTATTTCTGTAAGTAAACCCAAATGTTTTTATATATTCTGAAAGGTATGATCAAATGTGATTTTTGAGAGTTGGAAACAACTCAAAAGCTATTATGGTTGAAATTTGAAAAATGTTTGAACGCAGAAAAGCTTCTGACTTGTTATTTTTACCAAGGGTGTTCTACAGATCCAAATGACTTGAATCCAACGGGGCTTGGATTAAGCATTTCAGTACCTTTCTAACAAAATTGGTTTCATGCAATTTGGTTCACTGAATCGAGCTGGGTTGATTTTTGAAACTAGGTACAGAACTGAGTTTGCATTAAAATAGAAAAATCTAAATTCAAATGGTTGGGATGCGCGGGAGATTTTAATGGGCCGGCCCAGTGTCACTCCGCAGCACGGGGCGCATCTGACAGGGGGGTTCCACATGTCAGTGGCTCATAACACGCGAAGCGGTACGGGGCGATGTGGTGCGTTGGATTAGAAGTGAGATCAACGGCTGAGAGTCGTCGTCGATGATGAACATGTCGCCGGCGAGCTCGAACCCTAGCGGCTCGGTGGGGGTCGTGGGAGGCTCACCGGGGCTCAGGCGAGGGTCAGCGACGGGGGCAAACGATGAAGTCGATGACGGTGATTCTCCTGGCACCGGAAGCTCCTCCTGGGGCGGCTCCAATCGATGGCTTCCTTCTTCTCCAGCAGCGGTGGGCTCCAGCCAAATTTCGGCGATGCGCTGCTCGCCTCGCTCCGGGAGTGAGGTGGGGTGGTTCTGGGCGAGAGGGGAGTGGAATGGTGTGAAGAAATTGAGTAGGGGTCATCTCCTTTTATAGGCTCGATGACGAGACCGAGAGGGATGGGCAGGCGATGGTGGCGACACGGCTACGTGCGGCTAGAGGCATGGCTGTGGTTGGCGATCGACGGGCGGTCTCCTGGTGATGCTCTAGAGCTTTAATGCGCATGTAGGGGCGGTGGCAATCAGTCGGGAACGTGCGGTGCTCTGCGTGGCAGAGGCGGCGAACTCCGCGGCGAGCGGTGGCTATGGGGTATGGGCGAGGAAACGAGCATGTCTAGTGGTCTCCTGGGATGGTGGGGTGCACGCTGGCGAGCGGCAAGGGCTCGAGGTGGTCGGGTTGCGTGGGAATGGTGCGTGCTCTGGGGTGCGCGTCGGCATGGTCGACAGCGGCGCGGGCGCGACGTTCCTGGCGGTTCTGGTCTCTGTCTTCGAGATAGGGCTGGTCGAGAGGGGGCGGTGAGGCATGGGATGCATGCTAGACAAGGTGGGCACGACTAGTTCTTCTCCTAGCTTGATGTCCACACCGGGGTGACATGTGAGGCTCGGCCTGCTCACCATTGATGGCATTGGCAAGCTCACAGTGGTGCTAGAGGTTACTTAAATATGCTAGATGATCTGCTAAGGCTAGTTGCAACCAGAGAGGAAACAAGGTTGGCCAAAACACTACTCAACATAGTGTTTTTGATCTGGTTGATTTGAATCTGCAACCTGTTTGATGAAATGGCCGCAAGAAATTTATTTTTGAATTTTGAAAATATTTTTGGTGAGTGTGCTAGGCATGTGTTGAGGATACTGTGGATGCTTGGGTTTTGAAAATTGAACTTGTTTGGGTGATTTTTGAAATAATGGGATCTTCCCATATGAGATAGAGTCGATTTTAAACTGTAATTTAAACTAAGCATTTAAATGTTTTTGGATGATCACAAAGTGGGCCTTGGTACCTTATTATGAGTACTAACAAGGGGTGCAAATATCCATACATGTTTCTGTTAAGTTCTGAAAGTTAGGGATAGCCAAAGTAGGCATGGGAGTTAATTTGGCCAAAGTGACCATTCACTTAATTTGCTTATTTTGAGTTGTTTGTCTTTGGGAAAAGTTTGGGGATTGTTTAGATGATGTTTATTTCACCTAAGAATCATTTTACAAGCAAAGAAACACAGAAACATGGCTATTCAAAAGAATCCCAAATTTTAATACACACACATATGAATGCTTTCTTATTTTTAGTTGGGAAAGTTTTTGTTAACCCTAATTTTGATGATTAGAGTTTGATGATCCAAGTTTAATACTTTTGGGATGTTACACCAGCCTCCGGTATAAAGTGTGAGTAGTTCCACCTTGGACTACGGGTCCATGTAGTATCTAGATGGTTGTATCTCCTCCTTTGTGCTATCATGTTTAGATCTTGTGAGCTCCGTTCATGATCAAGATCATCTATTTTTAATCATGCTTGTTGTGTTTGCGGGGATCCGATGGATATTGAGATTACTATGTCAGATTGATTAATGATTTTGTCTTATTGATTCTATCATGTGTGTGTTGTTTGTGATCTTGCATGCTCTCCGTTTCTAGTAGCTATCTTGGTCAAGTAGATGCTAGTGACTCCAAGAGGGGGTATTTATGCTAGATAGTGGGTTCATGCTTCTATTTAATCTAAGGGAAGTGACATAAATCTCCAAGGTTGTAGATGTGTTGTTGCCACTAGGGAGAAAACAACGGTCTCTTGTTCATGGAACAAGTGGATTGTTTACCTTACACACTTTGCTTAAAAGCAGTTATTCGTTGCTTGCAACTTAATATTGGAGGGGGTTCGGATGATAACCTGAAGGTGGATTTCTAGTCATAGATGCAGTTGGATGGCGGTCTATGTATCTTGTTGTATTGCCCAATCGAATCTCCTAGGATCATGAATGTCTAGTATTGCATTGTTATACCTTGCTCAGTTCTGTCAATTGCCCTGCTGTAATTTGTTTACATAGCATGCCATGTTTGTTTATCTTAAGGAGAACACCTCTAGTGAACTATGGACCCGGTCCAATATTTACCATTGATACATCTTCCACTGTTACTGTTTACTTGCTGCAAACCACCATTACCTTCCACACCATACAGTTAATCCTTTGTTACATCAAACCGGTGAGATTGACAACCTCACTGTCGTTGGGGCAAAGTCTTGAGTTTGTGTTGTGCAGGTCTCCAAGTTGCTAGCAACACCTTTAAGTCCTTTCCTTCCTCCTACTGGTTTGATAACCTCGGTTTCTTACTGAGGGAAAACTTGCTGATTTGCTCATCACACCTTGCTCTTGGGGCCTCCCAACAAGGCGTCAATAACACGCCAACAAGCTTTTTCTAGCGCCGTTGCCAGGGAGGCTAAGGACGACTTCACAAGGGGAGTCCTTCGCAACCTTTCTCTTTACTTTTTTTGGTTTTGCTTAGTTTCTTTTGCTTGGTTTTTTGCCTCTTTTTATCAAAAACTCCAAAAAAATTAGTTTACTTTGGTTTGCTTTCTCTTATCAAAAACACAAAAAAATTAGTTCCTACTCTAGTTGCTGGTTTGATATTGCCTTGCTTGGTCATGCTTTCTATCAATGGATGGTTTCTTTGAAACTTGTTCTTATTGGCAAGGTGGTTTCAGGAAAGAACAAAAGAATTATTATAAGGAACACCATTCGTCACAAAAGGGGAAACACTTATGGGAACAAATTGATAAATTGAATACTATTGCTAGAGAGGTGTCCACTTATAATGTTACTTATTGCTTTGATAAATCTTGTTGCTATAGGAGGTATAAACACCTACCTTTTCAATGTGAGTATAATGATAATGTTACCATATCTTCTTATGTTAAAGGTGTAGGGGTTCATAGCATGGAAAACAAAAAATTTCTACCGCATGCACACAAACAAGCCAAGATCTATCTACTCGATTGTAGCAACGAGTCGATAGGAGTACGCACCCTCGAAGATTCCAAAGCGGTTAACGAGAGCAGATTCTCGTGGGTGATGTAGTCGTACACTTGCCGATCTCAAGATCGCGTAGACGATCCTTCCGGCGCTGCGTTCCGGCAGCGCTTCCGCAGTCGGTCACACGTTCGGTACTCAACGAAGACCTTCCTCTCCCTTGTTCCAGCAGGCAGCGGAGGTTGTAGTTCTCCCTCGCGATTCCGGCAGCACGACGGCGTGGTTTCGGAAGTAGAGGAAAGATCCCGCAGGGCTTCGCCTAAGCTGGATGCGAGTTATGGTGGATTAGGGTTTCCCGGAAATCTAGGGTTGAGAGATCCGGGAGGAGGAGGACGGGTCGGCGTCGGCTAGGGCGGCGCGGCGGCGGCTTGGCTCGGGGAGGGCTAGGGCTTGTAGTGTTGGGGCAGACCTCCCCCTCTATTTATGAGAGTGAGGGGCAGCCTTGGGAGGGGTGGGTTTGAATCCAAACCCAAACCCAAGTTGGATTGAGAGAAGGACTTGTTTCTTCTCCCACTAGGAAACCATTGTTCCAGTTTGACTTTTCAAACTTCCCGCTTGACTTTCAATTTAGAGCTTTATTTCTCTCTTGCATATGACAACACCAAATGACCTAGGACATGATCCAATCATTCCTCATATCCTTGACACATTCATGGACCATTCCCCTTCCAGTCCGGTGAACCTTCTAGATCCTTCTAGAACCTCTCCGATGAAAACATCGGAAACTTTCCCGAACTCCGAAATAGGATTTTCCTTATACGAATCTTATTCTCCGGACTATTCCGAATCTCCTCGTGATATCCCGGATCCCATCTGAGACTCCGAACAACATTCGGTATCCCTACTAACATTCCATATCTACTAAAAAACATCGAATCCTTAAGTGTGTCTCCCTACGGTTCGTGAATTACGCGGACATGACCGAGACACTTCTCCGATCAATAACCAATAGAGGAATCTAGAAATTCATATGGCTCCCACATATTTCTACGATTACTTTTGCGATCGAATGAACCACTTACATACGATACCAATTTCCCTTTGTCTCACGATAGTTTACTTATCCGAGGTTTTGATCGTCGGTATCTCTGCATACCTAGTTCAACCTCGTTACCGATAAGTACTCTTTTCTCGTTATCGTGATATGTGATACCTTGTGAGCCAGTCACATGCTTGCAAGCTAATTGGATGACATTCCACCGAGAGGGCCCAGAGTTTATCTATCCGTCATATGGATGGACAAATCCCACTCTTGATCGATGTGCCTCAACCCATACTTTCCGAACACTCAATGCCACCTTTATAGCCACCCGGTTACGGTGTGGTGTTTGATGTCATCAAAGCATCCTTCCGGTGATGGTGATTAACATGATCTCATGGTCGAAGGAATTAGGTTACTATGTATCAGAAAGTTTATAGCAATTGAACTATTAAAATGACTTGATCTTTATGCTACGCTTATCTATAGGAGTATGTCCATCATACCACTCTCCTAGTGATATGATCTTGTTATTAACAACATCTCAATGTTCATGATCGAGAAACCACGATCATCTATTAATCAATAAGCTAGTATTATAAAGAGGCTTTACCAGGGACTCTAATTTAGTTTACAAATCACACAAGTATTCATGTTTCCGGTTAATACTATTATAGCATGAATGTAAACATTTATCATAAACACAAAGATATAATAATAATTGCTTTTATTATTGCCTCTAGGGCATATCTCCAACAGTCTCCCACTTGCACTAGAGTCAACTAATCTAGATTACATGGTAATATACCGAACACCCATAGCGGTTTGGTCTTTGGTCATGTTTTGCTCTCGTGAGAGGTTTAGTCAACGGATCCGCCACATTCAGATCTGTGTGTACTTTGCAAATCTTTATGTCACCATCTTGGACATGCTCTCGAATAGCGTGAAAACGTAGCTTGATGTGCTTCAGCTTCTTGTGTGACCTTGGTTCTTGCACATTGGCTATGGCGCCCATGTTATCACAGTAGATAGACATTGGGTCCAGCGCACTTGGAACCACACCGAGCTCTGTAATGAACTCCTTCATCCATATCGCCTCTTGTGAAGCCTCCGAAGCAGCTATGTATTCCGATTAAGTTGAAGATCTCGCCACAACGCTTTGCTCTGTAATGAACTCTTCATCAATGTCTCCATTGAGGAAAGCTGTTTTGACATCCATCTGCCATATCTCATAATCATAATATGCATCGATTGCTAACATAATCCTCACAGACTTTAGCTTCACTACTGGTGAAAAAGTCTCATCGTAGTCAACTCCTTGAATTTGTCGAAACCCTTTTGAGACAAGTCGAGCTTTATAGAGAGTAACATTACCATCAGCATCTGTTTTCTTCTTGAAAATCCATTTGTTCTCGATAGCCTTCCGGCCATCCGGTAAGTCCACCAAAGTCCATACTTGGTTTTCGTACATGGGTCCAATATCGGATTTCATGGCCTCTTGCCATTTATTGGAATGTGGGCTCACCATTGCTTCCTCATATGTCGCAGGGTCATCGGTGTTGTCCACCAACATGACACTCATAACGGGATCATACCAATCAGGAGTGGTACGAGTTCTCGTTGACCTGCGAGGTTTTGTAGTAACTTCAACCGAAGTTTCATGATCAACCTCATTAGCTTCCTCTCTTATTGGTGTAGGCGCCACAGGAACTACTTCCGGTGCTGCGCTACTCGCAAGTTCAAGAGAAGGTTCATCAACCTCGTCGAGTTCTACTTTCCTTCCAGTCACTTCTTTCGAGAGAAACTCCTTCTCTAGAAAGGATCCATTCTTGGCAACGAAGATTTTTCCCTCGGATCTATGATAGAAGGTATACCCAATAGTTTCCTTCGGGTATCCTATGAAGACGTATTTTTCCGCTTTGGGTTCAAGCTTGTCCGGCTGTAACTTCTTTACATAAGCTTCGCAACCCCAAACTTTAAGGAACGACAATTTAGGTTTCTTCCCAAACCATAATTCATACGGTGTCGTTTCAACGGATTTATATGGTGCCCTATTTAAAGTGAATGCGGCTGTTTCTAATGCATAACCCCAAAACGATAGCGGTAAATCTGTAGGTGAAATCATAGAACGAACCATATCTATGAGAGTTCGATTACGATGTTCAGACACACCATTACGCTGTGGTGTTCCCGGCGGTGTTAATTGTGAAAGTATTCCGCATTTCTTCAAATGCTCGCCAAAATCATAACTTAGATATTCACCTCCACGATCAGATCATAGAAATTTAATCTTTTTGTTACGTTGATTCTCTACCTCACTTTGAAATTCCTTAAACTTCTCGAAAGTTTCGGACTTATGTTTCATGAAATAGATATACCCATATCTACTCAAGTCATCCGTGAAGGTAAGAACATAACGATAACCACCACGCGATGCTACACTCATTGGGCCACACACATCAGTATGTATGATTTCTAATAAGTCTGTAGCTCGCTCCATCAAACCAGAAAATGGAGTCTTAGTCATTTTACCCATCAGACATGCTTCACATCTTTCAAGTGATTCAAAATCAAGTGATTCAAGAAGTCCATCGGAATGGAGTTTCTTCATACGCTTCACTCCAATGTGACCAAGATGACAGTGCCACATATAGGTCGAGTTATCTCTCAATTTCAAACGTTTAGCTTCAATGTTATTAATGTGTGTATTTCCACAATCGAGATTCAATAAGAACAGACCATCTATCAAAGGTGCATGTGCATAAAACATATTACTCATATAAATCGAACAACCATTATTCTTGGACTTAAACAAGTAACCGTCTCGCAATAAACATGATCCAGATATAATGTTCATGCTCAACGCAGGCACCAAATAACAATTATTTAAGTATAAAACTAATCCTGATGGTAGATGAAGAGGTAGCGTGCCGACCACGACCACATCAACCTTTGATCCATTTCCAACGCGCATCGTCACCTCGTTCTTCGCTAGCTTCCGTTTACTCTGTAGTACCTGTTTCGAGTTACAAATATGAGCAACCGAACCAGTATCAAATACCCAGACACTACTATGAGTACTAGTGAGATACACATCAATAACATGTATATCAGATATACCTTTCTTCTTGATGTTGCCGTTCTTCAAATCCGCCAAGTACTTTGGGCAATTCCGCTTCCAGTGACCTTCTCCCTTGCAGTAAAAGCACTCAGTATCAGGCTTAGGCCCAGCCTTGGTCTTCTTCGCTGGCGCGACAACTTTCTTACCGTCCTTCTTGAAGTTTACCTTTTTCTTAGACTTGCCTTGCTTCTTGAATTTGGTGGTCTTGTTGACCAACAACACTTGGTGCTCTTTCTTGATCTCCACTTCTGTAGATTTCAACATGGAGAAGAGTTCTGGCAACGACTTGTCCATGTTTTGCATATTGTAGTTCATCACAAAGTTCTTGTAACTTGGTGGTAGTGATTGGAGGACACGGTGAATCCCCAAAGAATTAGGAATCACTATACCCAAGCTTTGGAGTTTGCTTGCGTGCCCAGACATCTTAAGCACGTGCTCACTGACGGAGCTGCCCTCTTCCATCTTGCAGTTAAAGAACTTTTAAGAAGCCTCATAACTCTCAACTGCCGCGTGAGCCTTAAATATCATTTTGAGTTCACGAATAATATCATGTGGGTCATGGTTCTCAAACCTTTTCTGAATCTTCGATTCCAAACCATACAAGATAGCACACTGAACTGTGGAGTACTGATTCTTCCGAGCGAGATAAACATTCTTTACCTCATCGGTAGCAGTAGCTGCAGGCGGGTCACCCAGCGGTGCATCCAGCACATAGGTCAAATTACCAGCATTGAGGACAATCCTAAAATTGCGAAACCAATCCGCGAAGTTGCTTCCATTGTTTTTCAACCTTTCTTTCTCTAAGAATGCATTAAAATTGATGGTAGGGGCCGCCCTTAATCTACAACATATTTGCAATAGTTTAGACTAAGTTTATGACAAATTGAGTTCTAATTAATAGTTAAATTAATCTAGGTGAACTCCCACTCAAAACAATATCCCTCAAATTGTTTTAGTGATCACACAAACCAAATCCACCACATCAAAACCGATCATCACGAGAATTGATGTAGCTTCAATGGCGAACAATCAACATGTTCATCATATCTACTATATGACTCATGCTTTACCTTTCGGTGATCCGTGTTTCGAGACCATGTCTGTACATGCTAGGCTCGTCAAGATCAAACCTTAGATTCCGCATGAGCAAATCTGGCTTGCTCACGTTGTATACACTCGCAGAATCTAACACACCCGATCATCACGAGTGCTTCGAAACAACGAGCTTTAGCAACAGTGCTTACTAAGGATGAACACTTTAAAACTTTAAATTGTGTGCATGAGGGATCATCTTATAATGCTACCGTCGCAAACTTAGCAATACAAGATGCATAAAAGGATTAACATAACATGCAATTCATAATATGTGATATTATATGGCCTTTGTTCTTGTGCTTCCGATCTCCATCTTCAAGCACGAACATGATCTCCATCATCACCGGTATGGCGTCAAGGTCAATGGCGCCGTTTCATGGTTGTCTTCCACTAGCTTCAACTATTACAACTATTTTGAATAGACACGTAGGTCTTAACGGAATTTAAAAGACAACCATATGGCTCCTGCCGGTTGCCAACTTATAATAAGGAACATTGCATACATCATATATAATCACAATCATGGCCATATCACATCACAGCACACCCCTACAAAACAAAGTTAGACGCCTCTAATTTTATTTGCATATTTTACGTGGTTTGGGGCTTTCAATAAGTGTAACGCCCCTGAATCGGGTCTATGCAGATCTTAGCATTTTCCGCCAAAATCCGCATAAAAGCGATTCAAAGACGCCCACCAGACACTTTCGTGTGGGTGGGATTTGAATACAAGTAGTTACATCACAGTAGTTTACAATAAAGTCCACATGAACTTATATATACAACAACAACTCAACGAGTCAACAATACAAAAGGTACAAGTCATAAAGAAAGCCAAATAGTATCCGAGTACGAACAAGATCCAAATGGGACTAAGAGTCCTGGAGAATAACCAAGCGGTGTCCAACCCTGCCCAGGCCAAGCCGGAAGGGTAACCTTGCTAACGTCGTCGATCATATACCTGTCAAGCCAAAAGGGTGCCGACAAAGGGCAAAGGAAAAACAGAAAGAGAGCGGTCAGTACTGAGGCCAGTACACGGCGAGACTAGAATTCGGCGGTCCTCGCCTACATAGGTATGGTGGGCTCAGCGGCAGCGAAGCTTGCACTATCTAACTTATAGAGACACACTACAACTTCGGCTATTAGAGCGAGATAAGAGAGCGCTATGCGGTAACAATGATATAACACCAAACATAACCCATTCGAAGCTTTTCCCCCTCGAAGACTAGTCGAGGAAGTCCCCCTGCGGAACACACACGGTGGCAATTTTAGTTAAACCGGTGTTTAGTTGATAAGGCTAATTACTAATCATATTATTAAAGAGGAAAAGCATTAGTGGCGTTGTCTATGATCATGACACTGTACTCCTGAGGCGTCCATAACCGTGGACACACGGCTTCTCAAAAAGATTTACCCTGCAGGGGTGCACTACTGTACCCAAATGCATGCTCAACCCTTCAGGCAACATATAACGCATGCCTTTCGAATCTCACAACAAGAACTGTCCCATAACTACGCGCATATCCAGAGGCATCACCTACTGTGTTTTACCCACACAAGAGATACACCTGATTCTCCAAGTGGCACATCGTTTGATACTACGGCCGGGCGATGATCGAAAGATAACTTGTAGAGCTCCATCCCACCTCCGGCACGATATCCCGATTTTATGCAATGAAAGCCATGGCAGTCCACCAAAACATCAAGTCCGAAGACATATCAACTCACCCATGTCCGAGGACATATTATGCGTATGCACCAAATGGAAAAAACCAATTTTGTAACCCTCTGGATATACGAATAGCGCCGGTAGTTGAGGGGAGGATCCCAGAGGCCCCCATGTTTGGTTGGCGCGATCAACTCAGAACTGGTATCGTAGAACGAACGGGTCCTAGGTCGGCTCAAGCAGTTCCCAAAGGTGGTCCCTGCCGGGGCCTTATCATTAGGTGAAACCATAACCAACAACATCAGATTAATTATCTTATCACCAACCATATCCGAGTGTCATGTTCCACCTGTATGAGAATGGTGCTAAGCATGCCTACAACTCGTAAGGACAAAACTAGCTAATCAAACAAGGCAATAGGATAACCAAGGCAATATAGTGGAGTGGGTAATTAAAGGAACGGTACTATAGCATCGACAATAAGGATATCAATAGATCAAAGGAAGGAAGTAAAGACTATAAATGCAAAATAGGTAGAAGGGGGAGAAATGCTCGCCTGTGAGACAAAGTCGATAACCGAAGGCTTGTCGTATCTCGCATCGGCTCATCGTCCTATCCGGTGAAGAAGCAAACACTAGAAGAAACAATCGGTGCAATATTCAATACTAGACAAAAGATCCAACATGTTTATGATATGATGCATATCATGGCAATATGCGGTCCCACTTAGCAATATTAAGCGGAATCGGAATCCCGACAAATAAATATTATGGTTCGACTTGTTTATCTACCCACAATTTAAATGTTGACTTAACAAGATAAAACATGGCATCGATTCACTACACAATGTTAAATGGAACCGGGACAAGACAAATAACACTCCCATTTATTCCATATTTAATTAGTAGATGAATCGCCATATATCCCCGAACTACAATATATATGTATGCAAGCATGAATGATTTAATGCAACAAGTAGATGACATTTATACAAAATAGGGTTATGAGTTGGGTCTCACCGGATCGGAGAGACAGGCAGATTGATCTTTAGGCTATGGGCGAAGTAGCGGAAATAGCTGATCTGGCGGAAGTAGTTGAAGCCGAAGTCTTTGCATCCTACCATTATCTTCGGGACGTACAGGAGGCATCCAACAATACTGAAGTAGTGAACCCGGAAATAAGGCTTTTCCGGAAGGCGACGGCATCAGACATCATGCAAAGTGGAAGAGAATTGGCAGATTAACACGCTCGATTGACAACAGAGGTAGAAATAGGTGTCAGGTAACAGAAAACAGAGGTAAAACTGCCGTAGACATTTTACCGAACACATTGCAGGATAGGTAGACGAAGATGGATATGCTCTGAATTTCTACACTGTTGCCACAGACACAGCACAAACACAGCGCACACGGGTGACGAGATCTCTTGGTGCAGGGAACAAGGAACTCCGGTTGGTGGCATAAGAAGGAATGACGGGAGATGCTGCATGCAGGCGTACAGCGCACTCGACCATGAACTGCCGGCAATGGCGCACGCTCGAACGGGCGTTGGTGAGTTGACCAGAGGAAAGCAAGTGGAGATGGGGCGCTGGGTGGCTCCTGACTTGATCGAAGGGGCAAGGAGTAAGGCAGCCTGCTGGTCGGTGACGGGTGATTGAACGCGATGGGGGCAGGGTGCTGCCACTGTTGGCATGTGTACATGGGATTAAAGGGGGCGGAAGACAAGCAGGACAGCCCAAAGACCAAGGAGAAAAGGCAGCGGCCGATGGTGCTCGCATGCTGCTCGTCTGCTAGTGGCGTTGGTGTGTATTAATTGGAGATCTAGCGGAAATTGATTGAAAGAAAATAACACGAGCAGGGGACAAGGAAAGGAAATGGCACAGCGGCTGAGATATGCACGCTCGTACGTAGGTGCTCTTCTGGAAGACAGGACGGGAATTTGCAGATCTCAGATTTGGGGAATTTGGGTCTAGGGTTTAGAGGAAGAAAGGGGATTGGGGTATTTATCTAGTCTAAAGTAGACTAGAGGAGGCTAGTTTTGGCCTAAAATTTAGACGGGCTTTTAGCCTAATTTTATTTATATGAAACAAAAAAAAGCTTTTGTCGCAAGAAATATTATTTGTTTTAATTTTAAAATAAGAACGAGGGACGGGTTTAATAAAACCACATGGATATTTGATAAAACAGAAATATGGTTTGATAAAATAATTTTACGGATAAAATATGCATGATAATGTCATGATGATGCACAAAATAAAATAACAATCAATTTTAAATTTAATATTTTCCGGGCATTACAATAAGTGTCATTCTAACTTACGAACAAGAACCATAACCTTGATGCTTGAACTATCAAGTGCCCGTTGTAAATTGAATCTATACTATGATGGGAGAGACAGACACATGCAAAGCCACTTATGCAATACAAGTTGCATGTTGAGCGTGGAGCAAGTCTCACGAACGATGTCATGTAAGGTTAGCCCGGGCCGCTTTATCCTATCATACAGCAAGATGCAAAGTACACAAAAGCAATTGATAATAAAAACACCACCGCCCACAATGACCATTGTGTTCTACTCGTGCAACAGATCTACATATAGACACGGCTCTGATACCACTATAGGGGTTCATAGCATGGAAAACAAAAATTTTCTACCGCATGCACACAAACAAGCCAAGATCTATCTACTAGATTGTAGCAACGAGTCGATAGGAGTACTCACCCTTGAAGATTCCAAAGCGGTTAATGAGAGCAGATTCTCGTGGGTGATGTAGTCGTACACTTGCCGATCTCAAGATCGCGTAGACGATCCTTCCGGCGCCGCGTTCCGGCAGCGCTTCCGCAGTCGGTCACACATTCGGTACTCGACGAAGACCTTCCTCTCCCTTGTTCCAGCAGGCAGCGGAGGTTGTAGTTCTCCCTCGCGATTCCGGCAGAACGACGGCGTGGTGTCGGAAGTAGAGGAAAGATACCGCAGGGCTTCGCCTAAGCCAGATTCGAGTTACGGTGGATTCGGGTTTCCTGGAAATCTAGGGTTTAGAGATCCGGGAGGAGGAGGAGCAGGTGTCGGCGGCTAGGGCGGCGGCGACGAGCCGGCGGCGGCGCGGCGGCGTCAGCGGCTTGGCTCGGGGAGGGCTAGGGCTTGTAGTGTTGGGGCAGCCCTTCCCCTCTATTTATGAGAGGGAGGGGCAGCCTTGGGAGGGGTGGGTTTGAATCCAAACCCAAACCCAAAGTGGATTGAGAGAAGGACTTGTTTCTTCTCCCACTAGGAAACCATTGTTCCAGTTTGACTTTTCAAACTTCCCGTTTGACTTTTAATTTAGAGCTTTATTTCTCTCTTGCATGTGCCAACACCAGATGACCTAGGACATGATCCAATCATTCCTCATATCCATGACACATTCATGGACCATACCCCTTCCGGTCCGGTGAACCTTATAGATCCTTCTAGAACCTCTCCGAAGAAAACATCGGAAACTTTCCCGAACTCCGAAATAGGACTTTCCTTATATGAATCTTATTCTCCGGACCATTCCGGATCTCCTCGTGATATCCCGGATCCCATCCGAGACTCCGGGATACCTTTGGTATCCCTACTAACATTCCATATCTACTAAACAACATCGAATCCTTAAGTGTGTCTCCCTACGGTTCGTGAATTACGCGGACATGACCGAGACACTTCTCCGATCAATAACCAATAGAGGAATCTAGAAATTCATATGGCTCCCACATATTTCTACGATTACTTTTGCGATCGAATGAACCACTTACATACGATACCAATTTCCCTTTGTCTCACGATAGTTTACTTATCCGAGGTTTTGATCGTCGGTAGCTCTGCATACCTAGTTCAACCTCGTTACCGATAAGTACTCTTTTCTCGTTCCCGTGATATGTGATACCTTGTGAGCCAGTCACATGCTTGCAAGCTAATTGGATGACATTCCACCGAGAGGGCCCAGAGTTTATCTCTCCGTCATATGGATGGAAAAATCCCACTCTTGATCGATGTGCCTCAACCCATACTTTCCTAACACTCAATGCCACCTTTATATCCACCCGGTTACGGTATGGTGTTTGATGTCATCAAAGCATCCTTCCGGTGATGGTGATTAACATGATCTCATGGTCGAAGGAATTAGGTTACTATGTATCAGAAAGCTTATAGCAATTGAACTATTAAAATGACTTGATCTTTATGCTACGCTTATCTATAGGAGTATGTCCATCATACCACTCTCCTAGTGATATGATCTTGTTATTAACAACATCTCAATGTTCATGATCGAGAAACCACGATCATCTATTAATCAACAAGCTAGTATTATAAAGAGGCTTTACCAGGGACTCTAATTTAGTTTACAAATCACACAAGTATTAATGTTTCCGGTTAATACTATTATAGCATGAATGTAAACATTTGTCATAAACACAAAGATATAATAATAATTGCTTTTATTATTGCCTCTAGGGCATATCTCCAACAAAAGGAAATTATGACTTTTATGATGTGGAACAAATTGAAGAATTTATTGCCTTCAAGGGTGCATTTGAACTTGCCAGTTTGCTTGAAAATACTGATGATGCACCTTATGAATATGAGGTTTATGAGATACTTAAATTTTGCTTTGATAATTACAAGGAAGAAAATGGCTATATTCTTGAATATTTTAATAGGTGCTTTCCACAAACGGAAGAGACTAATGCCTTGCAGGAGCCTATGGACCATGAAATTGCTGAACCCGAAGGCTCATTAGATGAAAAAGAGGAGGAGAGTGATGGTCAAGAGGAGGAAGAATGGATCTACCCATGCCTACCTTCTAATGAGAGTAACTCTTTACCTCTTACATTATTTGATTGTCCCCCATGCTTACCAAAGGAATATGAATGTAATGTTCCTGTGGATCCTTTTGAAATATCTGCTATGGGTAAAACTTGTGATAATAGTTATGCTCCTGTTATATATGACAATCCTATATTTGTGCCTAACTTTGAAATGCATGGTACTAAAGAGTTTTGCTTAGAAAATGTTTATGATAAAGCTCTAGATGATGGTCCTATATTGAATGATCAGTCTTCTTGTTATAAAATTATTAAAGTGGGTTTCAAGGTTTTAATCCCACTATTTTTAGCTTGATAAAAATTATGTGTTTATAGATCATGAAAAGCATGCTTTATGTGATAGTTATATTGTTGAGTTTATTCATGAGGCTACTAAAAACTGTTATGAGAGAGGAAAATATGGTTGTAGAAGTTTTCATGGTACTTAAACACCTCTCTATGTGCTAAAAGTTTTGAAGTTACTCTTGTTTTATCTTCCTATGCTTGGCACTTTGTTCTTTGTGAATTTATTTGCCTACAAGATTTCCATGCATAGGAAGTGGGTTAGACTTAAATGTTTTCATATTTGCTCCTTGATGCTCTCTTTTGCTTCAATTCATATTTATTATGTGAGCATCTTCTCAAACTATCATGCCTAACTTAAAGGCATTAAAGAAAAGTACTTCTTGGGAGATAACCCAATAGTTTTTTGAGTCTTGGAAGTTATTAATTCAGTAATGACCTCTCCTTATCCTTTTTATTTGCTTTTTGTGCCAAGAATAACCTCTAATGAGAGGGAAGTAATATTTGGGGAGTTGCTGTCTCGAAACAGATTTTTGTGATCCACCATAAAAATTCGTGTAAAATCTCTGTAAGTCGGATTGAGATAGAATTTTCTGAATAAATCACCCAGTATATTAGCTAACTTTCATTAGTACAACACGTTTTGATTTGAGCAATAGAAGGTGTTCGAAAAAATCGGTTTCTACCTATTGGTATGTTTTGACAGATTTCTGCCATTATTTGCATTTGCTTCTTATTGTTTCCTTTTTGGGTTATTTTTGGGAAATTGAGCTTTTTGAGGGAATTGATACATTAGCTTGTGTTTTTATTGAAAGTTTTGCTGTTCTAAAGATAAACCCAAAGGTATATTATCTTTTGAATACACTAATGTTGCTAATGAAGATTGTGTGAAGTTTTGTATGAAGGAAAATTTTCAGGTGTAGAGAAAGAATGATGTAATGAGATGAAGAATGTACAAATATCAAGATTGGGGATGCCACCCTATGTCACCCCAAGAAATATTCAAGAGGTACAAGCGTCAAAGCTTGGGGATGCCCAAGGCATCCCCTTCTTCATCAATAAAAAGCTTAGGTCTTTCTAGACACTTTGTTTTTATTGTTTCATGCACAGTTGTGTTGTTCTTGGAGCATCTTAGTTTTCGTTTGGTTTGCTTAGTTTGCTTGAATAAAGTAGTTTGGACCCCCCTTATCGCTGTGTTGCTTCAAATAAGTTGATTGGTGTTGGAGAGGAGTAGAAAGTTCTTGCTTAAATAGTACAAGAGGAGCTTGCTCTGACTCTGATTTAGACTTTATCATGTCATGCTAGGTGTTGTTTTGACCTTATGCTTAGTGATTATTGCTGTAGCATGACTTTTTCCAAACAATTAGGATTGCTTAGTGTGCCTTGAAGGAATCATGCATTGTTTTAACATACAAAAGCATAGTATTGTGGTCTTCTCCTTTGATGCTTTGTTTGGGTTGACTTGGCACATGCTCACACCATGTTATGACTATGAACAAGTCACCATAGCCTCTATGATCATTTAGTCCTTGACTTGTAGTACCACTTTATGCTTTGATTAGTAATGTTTTGTCGCTCTGCAAGATTATGGCCATTATTGCTCTCTTAGTTGGTCGCTCCCAGTCTTTTGCTAGCCTCCACTTGTATGAGTAAGATCTACTCATGCATCCAACTCCCAAGAAACCAAGTTATTCCAAAGTGTCCAATATAAATTCCTATGCATGGTGTGTTACACAATTCTAAGTATATTCTTGTTTTCATCTATCTTCCAATTAAAAAGTATTTTGTTGTGTGAAAACTTAGTGATTAAAGCTCTCACAAACTTGATGGCACACTTTATTTTTCTTGCCCCTAATAAACTTGAACCATTGTGTCATCTATGTTGTATATGCTTGCACTTATACGTTGGGAATTAGCAGAACCATGCTGTCATGGGGAATGTTTTCAACATTGCACTTGTACTTTGTACACAGTTGATATCATGCTCTTTTGTCTATGGATGTCGCTGGTGTGAAATAAAGAGGAATCTTGTAAGTCCATGGAGTTATTATGTGTGTTAGAGAAACGCCTGGGCCTCCAGCCTAAGCTATGAATAATCATGGTGGAAACTTGTAGCATCACCATAATGACATCTATGAAGCTTTCTTCTTATAAAAAAAGAGAGACATATTGAAAAGAGGAAAGAGAGAAAAAACATCATATTCCCATGGTAAATAAGAAGATTGCTGAGATGCTCATTGTTTTCTTGCCTTGTCATTTTGATTATGGGATAGCTCCTGTATCATGTGCAAGGGGTACCCCGTTGGCAGTTCTTTATGATACACATATACTTACTATGACAAGAACTTACAGGTGACTAAAGTTGCGTAGCATGAGGTGCGGCCCTCGTATTTAAGGGACATGAGATTGCCAACTTATACTTTGGCAAGCATATACTCCACCTTTGTTCACTTTAACCTTAATCACTTCAAGATGCTTATGATAGGGGCAATGAGAGCTGAAAGCTAACAAGTACCATAATTTTTGGAAGCTCTTTTTGAGACTTGAAATCCCTGATTCCCTTTATGAAGGGCCTTTCTTCCACTTTTATATTGAGTCTCCACCTTCTATCTTTTAGGCACAAGTTAAGAGAGCATAGTTGTTATTCTTAGTTCTATGTGCATTGTACCAAAACTTATTGATTGATGCATATTGTTGGTATTATTTGTCCTTGTTCTATTTGTATCTAGTCACTCTTATGAACTTTGAAGGTGTCCTATGCATCTATTTGCTACTCCATGAGGGACAAGCTGAATGCCACTATGCTATATTTTCTATATGTGAAACAAACAAACGTCTTTCAATGCTTTGTTATTCATGAATATTTGTTTGTATCCTTTCATGTTGCATGCATAGTTACTATGTCTTATTATTAGAACTTCTTCTTTCATGCTCATATTTAGAGTTCTTTGATCCCAGCTTTCAATTCTTGCAAATGGTTTGATTTTGTTTTTGATGGTGCATGTCACCTAAAAAATTATTCTTTTTTATCACTTACCTACTCGAGGACGAGCAGGAGTTTAGCTTGGGGATGCTTGATACGTCGTAAACGTATTTATAATTTTTGATGTTCCATGCTTGTTTAGTATCTACTTTGCTTTGCTTTTTCTAAACTTTGTGTTATTTTTATATATTTTCTGGTACTAACCTATTAACAAGATGCCACAGTGTCAGTTGCCTGTTTTCTTCTGTTTTTGGTTCAAGAAAAGGTAGAAAATAAATATTCTCGGAATTGGACGGGACAAAAGCCAAAGTCAATATTTTACCGTGGGTAACACGGAGCCAGAGTACGAGATGGAGGGAAGGCACCAGGGGGCCACACCCCCTGGCGGCGCGGGCTAGGGTTAGCCGTGCCTAGGGCAGTGTGACCACCCTGGCCGCCCCCTGCCTCACCTCTTCGTATATAAAGACCCCCCGGTGCATAAACCCTAAGTACCCGATCAATATTCCATGAAACTGTCTATAGCCGCCGCCACCATCGTCCCTAGATCGGGGGGATCTGAAGCTCTTCCCGGCACCCTGCCGGAGGGGAGATCATCCTGGAGGCCTTCTTCTGTTGGAGATATGCCCTAGAGGCAATAATAAAAGTGGTTATTATTATATCTTTGTGTTTATGATAAATGTTTACATTCATGCTATAATAGTATTAACCAGAAACATTAATACTTGTGTGATTTGTAAACTAAATTAGACTCCCTGGTAAAGCCTCTTTATAATACTAGCTTGTTGGTTAATGGATGATCGTGGTTTCACGATCATGAACATTGAGATGTTATCACCAATAAGATCATATCATTAGGAGAATGGTATGATGGACATACTCCTATAGATAAGCATAGCATAAAGATCAAGTCATTTCAATAGTTTGTTTGCTATAAGCTTTCTGATACATAGTAACCTAATTCCTTCCACCATGAGATCATGCTAATCACCATCACCGGAAGGATGCTTTGATGACATCAAACACCACACCGTAACTGGGTGGCTATAAAGGTGGCATTGAGTGTTCAGAAAGTATGTGTTGATGCACATGGATCAAGAGTGGGATTTTTCCATCCATATGACAGATAGATATGCTCTGGGCTCTCTGGGTGGAATGTCATCCAATTATCTTGCAAGCATGTGACTGGCTCACAAGGGATCACATATCACGGGAACGAGAAAAGATTACTTATCGGTAACGAGGTTGAACTAGGTATGCAGAGATACCGACGATCAAACCTTGGATAAGTAAACTATCGCAAGACAAAGGGAAATTGGTATCGTATGTAAGTGGTTCATTCGATCGCAAAGTAATCGTAGAAATATGTGGGAGCCATATGAATTTCTAGATTCCTCTATTGGTTATTGATCGGAGAAGTGTCTCGGTCATGTCCGCATAATTCACGAACCGTAGGGAGACACACTTAAGGATTCGATGTTGTTTAGTAGATATGGAATGTAAGTAGGGAAACTGAATGTTGTTCGGAGTGTCGGATGGGATCCGGGATATCACGAGGAGATCCGGAATGGTTCGGAGAATAAGATTCATATAAGGAAAGTTTGATTCCGGAGTTCGGGAATGATTTCGATGTTTTCATCGGAGAGGTTCTAGAAGGCGGGTGCGGGTGCGGGCGCGCGCCAACGCAGCGTCTGCAAGCCGGGGCCAGCGAGCAGCGGCACTGCGCGCGTGGGAAAACAGGGAGCGCGTGGGACCCAGCGCGGGTCAACGCATGCGCGCGTGCACGGGAATGAGGCGGTGGCGATGCAAGCAACGCGAGAAGATGGGCTCGGGGCTGGTCAAAACGAGATCTGGATCTGAGATCTGAAAAATATCTGGACATTTTTTCTGGGCCGGCCGGTAGTTCCGGGCCACGCGGGCGGTACTACCGGGCCGGCCGGTACTACCGCAAAAAGGTACCTGGCTAGGCAGAGAGAAAACGGTCCGTTTTTAGGCCCGGGTGGTAGTACCGGCTCGTCCAGGCGGTACTACCGCTCGGCCCAGTAAACAGACAAACATGCAAATATTCAAACGACAATAACTTTTGACTGGAAGCTCCTATTGACCTGATTCAAATATTGATTATCACCAAGTGAGAAAGTATCAAGTAGAATAATGTGAAATACCTCACTTGGTGAGAAACCGAAAAGCCGCATAAATCAAAATCGCAATAAAATATATATGGGAGATCCGATTTTGATGAACAAGAGCTTGTTATGGAGATTACCACAAGCTCTATATCCTCAGATGGATAAGACCAAATAACACCCAAATATGATGATGCAAGTATGCAAATGTTTGAGCTCTCTCCGAACGATGTGGCCGAATTACTCATATGAGAGCCCCTCTTGATAGTACGGTTATCTATCCTAAACCCGGTCTCACACACACACAACGTGAGACCGGCAAAAGGGAAAACCTATCAAGATTATACCTTTGCCTTGAGAATTCCACTTGAGCACGATGTAGACGGTCTTGCTGTCGTGGGAATTGTCACGGCAGATGCTGCAATCGGCAGCGAGTAGTAGAACGAGGGGCAAGGGCGGCCAGCCATCTGCGGTGCGAGATGAGGGCAAAGACACAGGGTTTTACCCAGGTTCGGCCCCCGGAGGGTAAAGACCTACTCCTGCTAGATTGTATTATGGAGGTGTTACAATGGGCGAGCTCGGCGGCTAGGCGGCGAGTCGCTTGGGTGTATGAGGGAACGTGTCTCTACTCGCCCTATTGGGAGGTTTATATAGGCTCACCTCCCCTAGGGTTTACATATCTCAACCGATTCGGTTACAGCTTCAGTAGTCGTTTAACCTAGTCCGACTGGGCCTATCTACTCTGGGCCTCGGCCTTCATCGCTCAACTCTTGGCTGGGCTTTGATCCACTCGCTTCTGCAGCCCACTGCCGGGTCTTGGGCGATCGGAACGCCCTCTTGGGTATACCCCGCAGGCATATCCCCATCGTAGTCCCCGAGGCCGTCTGATTAGGCGAGGTGGCTGCCGGCCGGAGTATACGGCCGCAGTAGGCACCAGTCCGAATCGTCGGGCTCCTGTATAAAGGAGACAACCAATGATCCGTGTCGCAGCTTGGCCGAGTAGTCGGAAACACTGTCTTAGTGATCGGGTCGGCGAGCCGAGTGGCCGTATTTGGACCGTCAGACGTGGTCAAACTAGCCGTTGAGGTAATCCAACGGTAACTTTTGGCATAATTACCGCGTGGTAACGGCTCCATGATTTGGCGGGTAACTCCCGCTATATAAGGGGGAATGGCAGGAAGTCGTAGAACCAACTCCTCACCACTTCTTCCGAGTGCTCGCATTTTCTTTCCTTTGCTCCGCGATCCAGCCGACCCGAAATCTATGACCTCCAACCAATATCTCGGCCATGGCCCTTTCCACCGAGCCGTGGGGTAGATCCAAGTGCACAAGGGCACAACTGGCCTCCTTCGAGGAGGCCGGGATCCTGCGAGCCGGCTGTTGGCGTATCCCCGCAGCCGGAGAAACGACCCCAAGCCCGCGAGAGAGGGAATTCGTCTGTTTCACCAGTCATCTCGAGCGGGGGCTAGGGTTTCCTACGTCCCTATTCTTCCGGCGGTTCTGCGCCTACTACGGGATCCAGCCTTCAGATCTGGGTCCCCATAGCATCGAGCAGCTTGCCATCTTCGTGGCGTTCTGCGAATGCTACTTGGGCCACCGGCCCTACTTCCCCTTGTGGCAAGATCTGTTCCACGAACGGATCAGCCGCGAGGAGGCAGGTGGCCCAATGCTGGCCGCGGGCGGCTTGACGTTCCAGCTCAAGTCCAAAGCTTCTTTCTTTGACCTGATGCTACCCGCCAAGGCAGCGAGCGACTGGAAGAAGTCGTGGTTCTACGTGGCCGAGGCGACCCCGAAGGGCGAGGCGGCGATCCCGCGGTACTCCGCTAGTCGCTCCGAGCCGCGCAATCTTCAAGTCGGAAAGCTCCCCGGCGACCAGCGGATGGTCGTCGACGAGATGCTCCAGACCATCCGCGGTCTGAAAAAGAAGGGCCTTCAAACGATAAACTTGTATAATTGCTGGCTCGGGCGGCGGCTCGTTCCACTCGCCCACCGCGACCACTACATGTACCAGTACACGGGCCGGGGAGACTCGACGAAGGCCTGTCTCGACGAGTGGAAGCTGGAGGATTATCTCCCAGCGTTGAAGAAGATTACCCAGGCGGTGTACCTGGATGCGCAGGCCGGGGTCGCCCCCTATACCGCGAAGCGTCCGGCAACAACGGTAATTTCTTTACCTTGCTCGCAGTCGCAGTAAATGCAGTCGCGGTAATTCTGATTCCGTTTCTCATTTGTTGCAGCTATTCCAAGTGGTGGAAGGGTGGCTCCCACCCTCGGATGATGAGAGCTCGGTCCCATCCGCCCAGGACATAGGCGAATCGCCGCCTACCAAGGGAAACGAGGACGACGAGGACGAGTCCGAAGAGGAGGTCGCCCCACTGGTCCGAAAGACCCGCGGGCAACGAAAGTGCGAGATCGAGGCAAGCAGAAGCCTCGAACGTCATGACGATGACGACGAGCTCCCAGAGACCACCTCGCGCCGTCAAGCCACCCCGGCAAAGAAGAAGAGGAAGGAAAGGGAGGCGAGGGCCTCCCCGAAAAAGAGGACGAGGCCTTCGAAGCCGGCCTCGCCGTCGCACTCGGCGAGCAGCTCAGACGCTCCCAGCCCAGCCGGCGACGGCGCGCCATCAGCGACAACCGTGCTGGACGCGGCGACCGTGGAAGTGCCGCTGGCTTCAATGCCTCCACCATTCGCCCGATCTGGGCTGGGGAGGCTCACGGGCGGCCGCAAGGAGGCCCCGGCGGTGGCTTCGCCGCAAGGAGGCTTCGACGGAGGATGTTCGAGGCGCCACTGCAGCCTCAACAACGAAGAAGCCGTCCGTGTCTTGGGCACGCGACGCCCTGAGTTGGGGCTCACTCGCCGTGGGCCTGAGCTGAGAAACCGCCGCCTCCGACAGATCATGCTTCATCGATCGCCAAGTGAGTTCGCCACCTTTCCTTTTTCATAACTATTTCGATTTCTTTTGTTGATTCGATTGATGCGCAGGACCGGGTGAAGAGGATGGGCCACCCGACCGGGCAAGGTGCCCTACGCCGCTAGCGAGGAAGATCCTTCCCAGAAGAGGAAGGCGACGAGGTCGCCGCCGGCGGATGGCGTAAGAAGGCCAAGGGCGATTTATACCATCACTATCTCGACGATACTGGTCGCACCCGCCGGGCCCGTGGTGGAAGCAGCCGTGTCTACGAAGGAGGGTGCTTCGTTGCCTGGAACGGCGGAGGCGACCTCTCTCGGAGCAGGTACCTCTATCGCTACCTTCCCGCGCTTCGTGACCAAGGCGGCCACGGCGAGTGGGCCTGCACCCTCGAGCCACGCTCCTGGGACCGCCGACGCTGAAGTCGACCAACGCCGCGGGCACACGCCGGCACTTCTCGCATCCGTGGACGCGGTACAACTTCACAGCATGCTTGGCGCGGCCATCCAGGTACATCCAGTCCCCGAGGATCAGGTCGGTGCTTTGCAGCGGCCTGATTCTTATAATTTCACATATTTTTGTTTGTCGCATCCAGTCCCCGAGTGCGCGCGCGCTAAATTTTAGCGGGTGGGCACTTAGGAATTTTTTGATCGCCAGTCCCCGAGTGCGCACTCGCTGAATTTCAGCGGGTGGGCACTTAGGAATTTTTTGATCGCCAGTCGCCGAGTGCGAACTCGCTGAATTTTAGCGGGTGGGCACTTAGGAATTTTTTGATCGCCAGTCCCCGAGTGCGCACTCGCTGAATTTTAGCGGGTGGGCACTTAGGAATTTTTTGATCGCTAGTCCCCGAGTGCGCACTCGCTGAATTTCAGCGGGTGGGCACTTAGGAATTTTTTGATCGCCAGTCCCTCAAGGCGCACTCGCTGAATTTCAGCGGTGGGCACTTAGGAATTTTTGATCGCCCCCTCGAGCGCACTCGCTGAATTTCAGCGGTGGGCACTTAGGAATTTTTGATCGCCAGTCCCGAAAGCGCACTCGCTGAATTTCAGCGGTGGGCACTTAGGAATTTTTGATCGCTACCCCGAGTGCGCACTGAATATCAGCGGTGGGCACTTAGGAATTTTTGATCGCCCCTCGAGTGCGCACTCGCTGAATTTCAGCGGTGGGCACGAGGAATTTTGATTTGACTAACCCTTTTTGGTGATGTGTGGTCTGCAGCTTGAGTCAGCGGACCGATTGGCCGCGAAACAGCGCGCGGAGAAGGAGCTGGCCATCGTCCAGGAGGCCAACAAAGGACTTCAAGCTGTTGCTGCGAAGGCAGAGGAAGCTCGCCAGGGGCTTGTCCCCGCTGGTGAGTTGGTGGCGGCGTGGTCTGCTCTGGGTGCCGCTGAACAGCGGATCGCCGACCTCGAGCACGAACTGCGAGAGGCGAGAGAAGAAGCGAGCTCGGCGGACGGGCGAGCTAAGGCCGCCATTGTGGCTGCTGAAGAGGATTGCAAGGTGTCGGAAGTCCTTATTGCGGGGCTTCAAGACGACCACACGTCGCTTCAGTGCTTCATCACGGGACTCGCCCGCCCGTTGCTTGGTGAGTGCATCTCCCCTTTCTAATGGTTGTTGTTTTTGTGGTGTCCGTCATACTTATCATTATCTTCTACTCGCAGGTCGCATCATTGATAGCGAAGAAGAGGCGAGCTCGCTCGACGCGAGGCAGTGCGTAAGCATGCTCGTTGATTCGGCGACGTTGTCGGCGACGTGCATCCGTGCCTACCTCCAAGAAATATCGCCCACGGAGGTGATTCCAAGCGACCTCGTTGAGGTGTGGAGGTACTTGGAGAAGGCGCCCGCGGTCGTTGAGTTCATGACGCGGTCGGCGTTTCGGCGTGGGGCATCGACGGCGCTGAGCCTTGGACTCGCCCACTTCCCCGAGGATTTCGACATTGACGATGTGACGAGTGGGTATCCATCGTCGACTGGCGCGGTGGAGCTGTCCGAGGTCCTCAAGTTGCAAGAACGTGCCGCCACGTACTCGGAACGTGTCTGGGTTATGGGCGACCTCCTGCCGTACCAGGAGACGGTTGTCGCGCCAAACGACCCCGAGCCGCCGCATCGTGACTTCAAGGTCGAGCAGCCTTTTCGCGCGGCGATGGCGGGTGAACTGACGACGTATCCATCCAACCCGTACACGGCGTTCATCCGCAGTCGCCGGGATGCTGGCGAGTCGTCTTCGAAGCCTGCAGAGTAGGGTAGTTTGCCTTGTGGCGTTAGCAGCAGTTCTGCCACACGGGCATATTTTGTAACATGAAACAATGCAACATGTGATTGAATGAGACGTCGTGTCTATTTTGATATTTGTTTGTGTGCTTTTGATTGATTTTGGACGAGTCCCCGAGCGCGTCCGCCCTTTTGTGGGGTTTACCTCGTATATGATATGTGTGTAGTTATGATGTGTTTTGATGTTTTAGTCGACTCGCCCGAGCTCGAAGAGCCAGTCGCTAGGCGACTCCCTTGAGTGCTCTGTACTTTACCGTTTTCCCGTGCGCGAACGAGGTCGGGTGGCCGAGTCCCCGAGCGTGGTACTTGGTAGTTCTAGGAGCGACTCGAGGGTGGTTGAGGACTTAGCGCGTTGGTGTGAGCGCGTCACTCCTGCCTGGCCCGTGGGGTCACCGCAGCGAGTCCCGGCATGCTCTCTTACTTGGCGTTTCCCACCGCTCGCGTTAACTGGTTTTCAGTCCCCGAGCGTGGTACTTAGCCGCTCGAGTCGCTATGCCGGGATGCGGAGGACCAAGGTCGCTGTGAGAAGCGAGGGCGCTTGTCTTGGCTCAGAGAACCAGTCGAGCTAGGCGACTCAATGGGGCTCCGGGTTGGCGTTATTCGTGGACGGTGCAAGACTGAAGTGATTCAAGGTTTTACACCGCACTACTTAGCCGTGCCGATCGCTGTACCAAAGGTTGACTTCGCTTAGCATAACGCTGTTTTACGAAAAGTAGTGGCACAAGTCATGGAGAGTAAGCGCAAGTTGCGGTAACCATTTCTTTTTATTTCATAGCGACTGGAGATTACTTGTGTGGGGTTCTAGGAGTAGAACTTCCGGAGGAGGTTTACATTCCCTGGTCGCTTGACGTCGAGTTCGCCGTCCCCACGGACGTCGATGAGGTAGTAGGCGTCGTTGCTGAGTACGCGCCCGATAGCGAATGGGCCTTCCCACGGAGGGGAAAGCTTGTGCATCCCCTTCTTGTCCTGGATGAGGCGTAACACCAGGTCGCCTTCCTGGAAGGTACGAGCTTTCACCCGCCGGCTGTGGTAGCGGCGAAGTCCTTGCTGGTAGATGGCGGTGCGTGACCGAGTGAGGTCACGTGCTTCGTCGAGCTGGTCGACCCCATCTTGGCGGGCCAGCTCGTTTGCAGCCTCCGTATAGTGGACGACTCGCGGCGAGTCGTGTTCGAGGTCGGTGGGCATGACTGCTTCGGCACCGTAGACCATGAAGAAGGGGGTGAATCCCGTCGATCTGTTGACGGAGGTCCAGACCCCCTAGATGACAGAGGACAACTCCTCGACCCAGCACCCAGCGGTGCGCTCGAGTGGTACTTGGAGTCGCGGCAGCCGTGGAGGATGCTGGTTGGCCTGTTCCGCCGCCGTTGGATTCGGGTGGGCGATACGCGGTCGAGCGGATATGGTGCTCGCAGAATTGACCATGGATCCCTTGGCGGTTGGTGCCGTTGTCCGTGATGATGCTGTTGGGGAACCCGTGGCGATATATGAGCTCGCGTAGGAATTTGGTGGCGGTCTTCCGTTGCATTTCGGACTGGCTTGGCCTCCACCACTTCGTGAATTTGTCGACGGCGACCAACGGTGGGTGTAGCCAGAGGGGCCTTCTTGAAGGGCCTACCATGTCCATGCCCACACAGCGAATGGCGGTGATGGGGATTGTTTTGAGCGCCGAGCTCGATGCGTGCGTCGATTGGCGTGCCGGCACCGGCATCGCTGGCGATGTTGACAGCGTGTGTGCGGTGGGCGAGAAGCCGTGTCGCATAGCCTTGGCGACCAGGGAAGCGGCGGCATGGTGGCGCGATCACCGAGTGAATGTCGTGGAGGATTTTGCGTCCTTCACCGGTTGGGCAGCGTTGGAACACGCCGGTGACGCTGCGCTTGTGGAGCTCCGTCGATGATGGTGTAGGACTTGCATCGACGGCGATCATTCAGCGTCTGTCTCGTCTGGCGGCAGGTGCCGGCTTCGGTAGGCGATATAGGGATTGGTCGATCGTGCGGCTCGGTGTGAAGTGCGACCAAGGCTGCCTCTGGTTGGAGTGGGACTCCGATGTCGATCTCCCTCGGGGGAGAGACTGATGGCTTGGAGATTGTGTCGAGGAACACGCCGGCGGGTGGTGCGAGTCGAGCCAACCCGATGCGAGATAGGGCGTCGGCCTCCTCATTTTCCGCCTGTCGATCCACTCGACGGAGTAGCCGGTGAAGTGGCCGCCCAAATTGTCCACCGCTTGGCGGTACGCCGCCATGGTAGGGGAGACGGCGTCGCAGGTGCCGGCGACTTGCCCTGCGACAAGGTCGGAATCTCCGTAGCAGCGGAGGAGATTGACGTTCATCTCCTTGGCGGCTCGCATGCCGTGGAGTAGGGCCTCGTATTCAGCCATGTTGTTGGTGCAGGGCGTGAAGTCGAGGCAGAGGATGTAGCGGATCTTGTCGCCCTTTGGTGAAGTCAACACTATCCCTGCGCCTGCGCCGTCCGCGTTCTTGGAGCCGTCAAAGTGCAGGCTCCGATGGTGGAGGTACGGCAGCTTCTCCGCTGGGCCTCCTCGATCGGCGATGAAGTGCGCGGTGCTCGTGACTTGATGCCTTTCGTGGCTCATACTTGATGTTGTGGACGCCGATCTCGATGGCCCACTTGGCGACTCGCCGGTCGCCTCGCGATTGCGGATGATGTCTTGCGGTGGTCGAGACGACCGTGATCGGGTGTTCCTGGAAGTAGTGCGGCAGGCGCCGCTGAGCTCGGAAGACCGCGTATACTAGCTTTTGGTACTGCGGGTACCGCTGGCGCGACTCGGTGAGGACCTCGCTGATGTAGTACACCGGCCGCTGAACCGGGCGCTCCTTTCCTTCCTCTGGTCGCTCGACGACCATCACGGCGCTGACGACGCGCTCGGACGCCGCGACGTAAACCAGCATGGGTTCTTTGTCGGCGGGGGCGGCGAGTAGTGGTGCAGCGAGTAGCACCTTTTTGAGGTCGCGGAGCGCGTCGTCCGCCTCCTTGTCCCACTGGAAGGTGGGGTTCTTGCGCATCAGGCGGTATAGGGGCATCGCCTTTTCGCCCAGGCGGGGGATGAAGCGACTGAGAGCCGCTACTCGCCCGGCCAGCTTCTGGACGTCGCGCAGGCACTCGGGTTTGCCGAGCCGGGCGATCGTGTCGATCTTTGTGGGGTTCGCCTCGATCCCTCGTTTGGAGACGACGTACCCCAGTAGTTGTCCGGCGGGTACACCGAAGGTGCACTTGCCTGGGTTGAGCTTTATCTTGTATCTTCGCAGGTTGGCGAAAGTTTCCGCCAGGTCGGCGAGTAGGTCGCCTTGGCGAGCGGACTTCACGACCACGTCGTCGATGTAGACGTGGATGTTGCGGCCAATTTGGCTCGCGAGGCATTCTTGCATGCACCGCTGGTAGGTCGCCCCGGCGTTCTTGAGGCCGAAGGTCATGGCGGTGTAGCAGAAGGCTCCGAATGGCGTGATGAACGCCGTCTTTTCCTCGTCTTCGACGGCCATTTTGATCTGGTTGTACCCAGAGTAGGCGTCGAGGAAACATAGCGACTCCGAGCCCGCGGTCGAATCGATTATCTGGTCGATCCGCGGGAGGATGAACTGCTCCTTTGGGCAGGCGTTGTTCAGGTTTGTGTAGTCGATACACATTCTCCAGGTCCCGTTTTTCTTCTCGACCATGACTGGGTTTGCCAGCCACTTGGAGTACTTGATTGGCCGGATGAAGCCGACAGCGAGTAAACGCTGGACTTCCTCGGCGATTGCTCGACGACGTTCTTCATTGAAGGGCCGCAGCGACTGCTTGACAGGTCGCACTTTGGGGTCGGCGTTTAGCTTGTGCTCAGCGAGCTCCCTAGGGACACCGGGCATGTCGGAGGGTTTCCATGCGAAGATGTCCCTGTTCTCACGGAGGAACTCGATGAGCGCGCCTTCCTATGCTGGGCTCATGCCCGTCCCGATCTTCACCGTCTGGCTGGAGTCGCTTGGTACCAGCTCGACGGTGCGCGTGTGCGTCGTGGCCTAAAAGGTTGAGGTGCCTGCGCCCTCTGAGTTGGGATTCTTGAGTATGGTGGGGTCGTCGTTGTTGACCCCGCTCGCGTACTTGGCGATCTCGTCGGCGTGGTTGGTCTCCGCCGCGATGACGGCGTCGGCGAGCTCGGCTCCTTTGGCCTTGCACTCGGCGGCCATGTCGGGGTCGCCGTTGATGGTGATGACGCCACGCCCGGAGCTTCATCGCCAGTACGCGTAGTGGGCGCTGCCATGAATTTAGCGAACGCTGGCGCCCGTGACGTAGTAAGGGGCTGTCAAAGGGCACCAGCTAAGACGATCCGCCGGTGCGGAAGTTTGCCGGGTGCCGAAGGTGACCGCAGCGTGACCTTGCCGATCGGGTACGCCTTCCGACCGGGACGATGCCGTGGAATGTGGTGTGGGTCGCTCGATCATCGATCGCGGAGCCGCAGCTCAAGGTGTCGAGGTAGAGGATGTTGATGGATCTGCCGCCGCCCATCGTGTCTTGGGGAGCCATGGTCGCCAACCTTGGGCTTGACCACCAAGGCGACTCGTCCTGGTACTCGATGCGCGGCGAGTGGTCTTGCCGGCTCCAGGTGATGGGCTGCTCCGACCAGTTCAGGAACTGGGGGACGTCTATTTGGGCCACCGCATTGACGGCGACGGCGCGGGTGATGACCTTCTTCTCGTGCTTCGTGTTGAAGCTCGTGAAGGTGTGGAGCGAGCCGCTACTTTGCGAATTTTCCGCCGCTTGGCGGATCGTTGTCGGGTCCTCCCGCTTGCCGTGCCTTCTCGATTTCCACGAGGGTGTGGCGGTGTGCGCTATGTCTTCCTTCCCTACTATGGAACGCACATGGTTGGTTAAGGAGGGCCGCGATCGAACCTTGGCTTGTTCTTGTAGTTGCCGCCGTCGCGCTTTCCCTCCGTCGGGCGGTAGCTCTTGGGCTCAGCGCTGCGCGGCTCAGCGTTGGCGAAAGTCGACTTCGCCCGTCATTGAGGCGCTTGCCGTGAGGCGAAGTGCCGTAGCGTAGGTCGGTTCGGCGTCCTCCGTCGTTTCCGCCCGGCGGCGTTGACCTCGACTGCCGCCGTTTTCCTGGTTTGGATCTTCCTCGGCATCGTTTGGCGATCTCGAGGAGGTCGGGATGTTGTCGAGTGTGCGGAGTGTCGCTGAGCTTGGCGACTAGAGGCTCAGAGGCGCACGAGGTCTTGAAGCAATGGATCGCGGTGTCCGGGTGGATGCCGACCGCTGTACCAAAGCTCTTGCCACCGTTGGACCCAGCCATGGTCGTCTCGGGTCCCCGGACGCACTGCCCAGGTCCTCAATAGTGGTGGCGCGTGTAGGAGCACTCAAAGTGCCCGACGGCGTCGCGCATTTCCTCCCGTGAGTTGATACTGCCCCGGGAGAGTGTTGATCCATCGCCGCACGCCCTCCATCATCGGGGAGGTAACGGCGGCGAGTAGGTCACAGACCCGCGATCCCCATTGCCATGAGGTATGTGTCGAGCCAGACGGCGGGTCGACGAGGAGTCGATTTTTCTATCTCTTTGGCGCCTTGAAGTTTGGCGGTACTTATCGCCTCGGATCATTGGTCCGGGCACTTGGGGTCGAGTCGACCCCATAGGCTCACCGCCGTCGCGCGATTAGTTAGGTGTGCCGCAAGTCGTCGGCTGGTGCGCGCCAGCTTTGGTTGTTGATGATGTGGGTGCGGGCGCCGATGGGTTGCCCGTTGGTGGCGACAAGGTTGGTTGCCGCCTGGGGTCACAGGGAGAGTGCCGCTCGCTGGTCGGTGTTGGAGCCGCAGCGGCTGGTGGCGGCAGTTGAGGGTGTTTGCCGCCGGGCGGCCGCTGAGGCCGCCTCGCTTCGAGGAACGCGAGTATACTCGCTGCCGTCGGCGCCGCTTTTGCTGCTCGACGGCCTTTGCGAGCAGGGCCCCGACGTATTGGATCCAGAGGCGCCGCCGGTGGTCGTGATGGTGTCGGCCGCCGACCTGCCACGAGGTTGTCCATTGGGGTGGAGAACAGTGGGAGGCCGTTCGCGTCTCGCTCCCGTGAGGAGACTACTATCCGCGACTGGTCCCTGGGAGGGGTGCCGTTGGGTGGAGGTGGGGCTCGCCGCTGATCCCGGGCGGGCGCTTCCTGGTGGCGCGTTTCGCATCGCGCGCCGCCACGCGGGCCGGGTCGTTGTTGCCGGGTTCGTGGCGCGCTCGAACGGTGGGGTTCAGCGACCTGATCCGCCGCTGGTGGTAGCGTGACAGCCTCGCCGTCACCGCCGAGGCGAATTTCGCGGCCGCTCGCTTTGCATCGCCCGCCCGCCAGCGGAGTTCTCGACCTCCGCTGCCGTGGCGTTAGGAGGTATTGGAGAAAGGATCCTCCGGCGGATCGGGCGCCGGGCCATGTAGGTCGCGTGGCGACCGGTTCCGTCTGAGGTCGGCGGAGAGTTCTCCGACCCGGAGTCGAATTCGAAGATTCCGAGGATGGAGGGGTCCTCGAAATCTCCCGCGTTGGAGACCTGGGCGATGGAGCCCGCGGATGAGGCCGCGGTGATGGATCCGGCAAGTGACGCCGGGGTCGCCGAGTCGTCGTTGTCGGTGAGGGCCGCATCCTCTGCGGCCGCTGAATTCCCGGCCACGTTGCTTGGGCGAAGTTGTACCGAGGCGAGGCGGTGGATCGTGCGGATCGCTCGGAGAGCCGATCGCGTTCGCGGACGCGAGCCGAGTCCTCCGAGACGATGTCGTCGGTGAGGCCGACGAAGAGGCCGATCGTGCCGATAGGCAGGATCACGCCAGGCGTGACGGGTCGCGCCACGGACGTAGCTGCTCGGCAAGATCGGAGCATCTCGCCGATCGCTATCATGCGCCGGTGGCACTGTCTCGCTGATGGGCAGATTGGATCTCGCCAGTAACACCGCCAGACCAGCCAGCCCCACGGTGGGCGCCACCGCCGTGGGAATTGTCACGGCAGATGCTGCAATCGGCATGAGTAGTAGAACGAGGGCAAGGGCGGCCAGCCATCATGTGCGAGATGAGGGCAAAGACACGTGGTTTTACCTGGTTCTCCTGAGGGTAAAGACCTACTCCTGCTAGATTGTATTATGGAGATGTTACAATGGGCGAGCTCGGCGGCGAGTCGCTTGGGTGTATGAGGGAACGTGTCTCTACTCGCCCTATTGGGAGGTTTATATAGGCTCACCTCCCCTAGGGTTTACATATCTCAACCGATTCGGTTACAGCTTCAGTAGTCGTTTAACCTAGCCCGACTGGGCCTATCTACTCGCCTGGGCCTTCAGCTTCCAGTCGCTCAACTCTTGGCTGGGCTTTGATCCACTCGCCGTTCTGCAGGCCCACTCGCCGGGTCTTGGGCCAGTCGGAAACGTCCTGCTGGGTATACCCCGGTAGGCATATCCCCATCACTTGCCCTTCTCAAGATGGAACGCCCTTCTTAATTCCTCATCATCGACCTCGCCTATTGAGCTTGCCCAACTTATCTTCTTTGTATTTTATCGACCTTGAAGCCAACACATGCTCCAAGCGATGCCAATGGACAAATCCTACAAGTATAAATTAATACACACATTAGTCCATAAAGATTGTCATTAATTACCAAAACCACACATGGGGGCCCAACATGTTCTTTCACTTAGTCCGTACTAGCGTCTATGAATAAATACGAGATACACAATCACCAAACAATACTTAACTACTTTCAATCATCACACAAAGTTGCACTATAGATGATCTAGTATCATCACTAATATTACAAGATTAAAGCCTTTGTCTTATTGATTTTATTTTTAGAAAAGTATTTTCTACTCATTGAAAAACTACTTAAGATTTAATATTCTCCAAACCAAACATGGGATCATGTTGACACATGTCATCACCACACATTTCAGTACATGGGAATGTGATTTAAAGTGGTGTCACAATTTAATAAGGTTTAACCTTTTTATTTTAAATCATTAAAGTGGCTAGAAATGCCTATGTGGCATTCTTTTATTACTTGAATATTATTTCTGTAAGTAAACCCATATATTTTTATATATTCTGAAAGGTATGATCAATTATGGTTTTTGAGAGTTGGAATCAACTCAAAAGCTATTATGGTTTAAATTTGAAAAATGTTTGAATGGAGAAAAGCTTCTGCCTTGTTATTTTTACCAAGGTTGATCTATAGATCCAAATGATTTGAATCCAACGGGCTTGGATTAAGAATTTCAATACCTTGGTAACAAAATTGGTTTCATTCAATTTGGTTCACTGAATCGAGCTGGATTGATTTTTGAAACTAGGTACAGAACTAAGTTTGAATGAAAATAGAAAAAGCTAAATTCAAACGAGTGGGCTGCACGGGAAGGGGTAATGGGCCGGCCCAGTGTCACTCCGCAGCACGGGGCGCAACTGACAGGGGGGGTCTACTGGTCAGTGTCTCTTTAAACGCGAAGCGGTACGGGGCGATGTGGTGCATTGGATTAGAATGAAGATCGACGGCTGAGGGTCGTCGATGATGATGAACCAGTCACCCGCGAGCTCGAACCCTAGCGGCTCAGTGGGGGTGCATAGTGGGCATACCGGGGCTCCAGTGACGACGGCGAGGCGGGCAAACGACGAAGTCGACGACGGCGAACTCAGGGGTGGTCGCGGCAGCTTCGGGGGTGTTCGAAATCAACGACTCCTCTTCTCCTCTGCAAAGGCGAGCTCCGGCCAAATTCCGGCGATGCGCTGCTCGCCTTGCTTCGGCTAAGGGGTGGAACGATAAGTGAGGTGAGGGGAGTGAGATGGTGTGAAGAAATCGAGCTGGGATCGTCTCCTTTTATAGGCTCGATGGTGAGACCGAGAGGGATGGGCAGGCGACGGTGACGACACGGCTACAGGTGGCTAGAGGCATGGCCGAGGTTGGCGATCGACAGGCGGTCTCCTAGCGATGCTCTAAGGTTTAAATGCGCGTGTAGGGGCGGTGGAAAACAGTCAGGAACGTGCGATGCTCTGAGAGGCAGAGGCGGCGAACTCTGCGGCGAGCGGTGGCTACGGGGTACGGGCGGTGAAACGATCATGTCTGTGAAGGGTTTCACGGCATAGTAAATCAAAATTTTCTACGGATGCAAACAGAGGGAAAGTCAAGATCTAATATAGGAGATGCAATCAACGAGAGAGATTGGATTAGATCTTCATACCCTTGAAGATTCGCAATGAACGCTCGGTTAACGTGGGTGATGTAGTCGTACTCGCTTCTCCTCCTCGCGATCCGATCCGATCTAGCACCACAAGTGGCGGTGCCTCCGTGAGATGCACACGTGCAGCACCTCGACGTCTCCTCCTTCCTCGGACCAGCAAGTATGGTGGAGAGATAGATTGGATCTACAACACGACGTGTTGTATAGTGGAGAATTTCTGCAGGCTTCGCCTACAAACATTCGGGAGGGAGAGAGGAAAGCTAGGAAGGCGGCTAGGGTTTGGAGGAGAGGTGTAGGGGTTTGGTGCGCCCCCCCCCCTCTTTATATAGAGGGGCGCAGCCCCTCCCCAAGCCCAAAGGATAAGGAGTGGGGGCATGGACTCTCCCTTCTAGAAACCCTATCTCTAGTTTAAACGATTTAAACTCTCTAGGATCGGCTGGGCCCTATGGGGTTTGTGCCCTGGCCCAAAGCGCCAGGACACTCCCTCATAGGCCCATGCCCTTCCCGGAAGGTGGGGCCACGTTGGTCCCTTCCGGAAGGTTCTAGAAGCTTCCAGACAATACCGATTAACCCGAACAATTCGAACTCCAAAACTGCACCGCCTTATATGAATCTTATTCTCCGGACCATTCGAACCTCTCGTGATGTCTCGGATCCCATCCGAGACTCAACAAAAATTCATAAACCAATTATCCAATCTATCCTAGCCGAGATACGTTAAGTGTGTGACCTGGTTCGAGAATATGCGACATGATCTTCTATCAATAATCAACAGCGGGTCTGGCACCCATATTGACTCCCACATTCATCGATGATCATATCGGATGAACCACGATGCCAGATTCAAACAATCCCATATATGTATTCCCTTCGTCTCGCGATATTTTACTTGCCCGAGATTCGATCGCTTGCATCATACCTAGTTCAATCTCGCTCACGCAAGTACTTTACTCGCTCCATAATCCGATATCACTTTGTGATTAACTCCTTAACCACATGCTTGCAAGCGTGTTGATATCGACACGAAAGTGGGCCCGAAGTATATCTCTCCGACTTGGGAGGGACAAATCCCATCTCGATACATACAACCCAACAGATACTTTCCGATCACCTGAGAGACACCTTTATGATCACCCTCTCATAGGATGACGTTTGATGACCTCAAAGCTTTCGTCTTATACCAGGGAGTTGTATTATCTCATGGTCTAAGGAATACAATATTTGACATAGGAAAAGCTTCGCAAAGATGAACACGATGATACGATCTAATTGCTTCGCTTAGTTTGGGTCTGTCCATCATATAATTCTCCAATGAAATGATCTCATTATCAATTGACAACTCATGTCTATGGTTAGGAAACCTTAACCATCATTGATCAATGAGCTAGTCCTTAGAGGCGTACCAGGGACACGGTGTTGTTCACAAACCACACAAGTATTAATGTTTCCGCTTAATACAATTCTAGCATGGAATATTAACTTTATCATGAACAAGAATTATAATAATAACATCTTTATTATTGCCTCTAGAGCATAATTCCAACAGTATGGTGGTCTCCTGGGACGGTGGGGTGCATGCTGGCGGGCGGCGAGGGCTCGAGGTGGTCGGGTTGCGTGGGAACGGCGCGTGCTCTGCGGTGCGCGTCGGCATGGTTGACAGCGGCACGGGCGCGGCGTTCCTGGCGGTTCTGGTCGTTGTCTTCGAGCTAGGGCTGGTCGAGAGGGGGCGGTGAGGCATGGGCTGCATGCTAGACAAGGTTGGCACGGCTAGTTCTTCTCCTAGCTTGCTGTCCACACTGGGGTGACATGGGTGCTCTCGGCCTGTTCACCATTGATGACATTGGCGAGCTTACAGTGGTGCTAGAGCTTTGTTAAGTTTGCTAGATGATCTACTGAGGCTAGTGTAACTAGAGAGGGAACAAGGTTGGATCAAAACACTGCTCAAAATAGTGTTTGTGATTTTGTTGATTTGAATCTGCAACCTGTTTGATGAAATGGCCGCATGAACGTAAGTTTTGAATTTTGAAGAGATTTTTGGTGGGTGTGCTAGGCATGTGCTGGTGATACTGTGGATGCTTGGGTTTTGAAAATTGAGCTTGTTTGAGTGGTTTTTGAAATAGTGGGTTCTTCCCATATGAAATCTATTCAATTTTAAACTGTCATTTAAACTATGCATTCAAATATTTTTGGATGATCACAAAGTGGGCCTTGGTACCTTATTATGAGTACTATAAAGGGGTGCAAATATCTATACATGTTTCTGTTAAGTTCTGAAAGTTAGAGATAGCCAAAGTAGGCATGGGAGTTAAATTGGCCAAAGTGACCATTCACTTAATTTGTTTGTTTTGATTTGTTTGTCTTTGGGAAAAGTTTGGGGATTGTTTAGATGATGTTTATTTCACCTAAGAATCATTTTAAAAGCAAAGAAACACAAAATCATGGCAATTCAAAAGAATCCAAATTTTAATGCACACACATATGAATGCTTTCATATTTTTAATTGGAAAAGTTTTTGTTAACCCTAATTTTGATGATTAGAGTTTGATGATCCAAGTTTAGTATTTTTGGGATGTTACAATAAGTCTGAAACTTTCGAGAAGTGTAAGGAATTTCAAAGTGAAGTAGAGAATCAACGTAACAAGAAGATCAAATTTCTACGATCTGATCATGGAGGTGAATATCTAAGTTACGAGTTTGGCGAGCATTTGAAGAAATGCGGAATACTTTCACAATTGACACCCCGGGAACACCACAACGTAATGGTGTGTCCGAACGTCGTAATCGAACTCTCTTAGATATGGTTCGTTCTATGATGTCACTTACAGATTTATCGCTATCGTTTTGGGGTTATGCATTAGAAACAGCCGCATTCACTTTAAATAGGGCACCATCTAAATCCGTTGAAATCACACCGTATGAATTTTGGTTTGTGAATAAACCTAAATTGTCGTTCCTTAAAGTTTGGGGTTGCGAAGCTTATGTAAAGAAGTTCCAGCCCGACAAGCTTGAACCCAAAGCGGAAAAATGCGTATTCATAGGATACCCGAAGGAAACTGTGGGGTATACCTTCTACCATAGATCCGAGGGAAAAATCTTTGTTGCCAAGAATGGATCCTTTCTAGAGAAGGAGTTTCTCTCGAAATAAGTGACTGGAAGGAAAGTAGAAATCGACGAGGTTGTTGAACCTTCTCTCGGACTTGAGAGTAGCGCAGCACCGGAAGTAGTTCCTGTGGCGCCTACACCAATGAGAGAGGAAGCTAATGATGTTGATCATGAAACTTCGGTTGAAGTAACTACGAAACTCGTAGGTCAACGAAAACTCGTACCACTCCTGATTGGTATGATCCCGTTATGAGTGTCATGTTGGTGGACAACATCGATGACCCTGCGACATATGAGGAAGCGATGATGAGCCCAGATTCCAATAAATGGCAAGATGCCATGAAATCCGAGATTGGATCCATGTATGAAAACCAAGTATGGACTTTGGTGGACTTACCAGATGGCCGGAAGGCTGTCGAGAACAAATGGATTTTCAAGAAGAAAACATATGCTGATGGTAATGTTACTGTCTATAAAGCTCGACTTGTCGCAAAAGGGTTTCGACAAATTCAAGGAGTTGACTACGATGATACTTTATCACCAGGAGCAAAGCTGAAGTCCATGAGGATTATGTTAGCAATCGCTGCATATGATGATTATGAGATATGTCAGATGGATGTCAAAACGGCGTTCCTCAATGGAGACATTGATGAAGAGTTGTATATGATGCAACCCAAAGGTTTTGTCGATCCTAAAGATGCTAACAAGGTATGCAAACTTCAACGGTCCATTTATGGATTGAAGCAAGCATCCCAAAGTTGGAATCAACGTTTTGATAAGGTAATCAAAAGTTTTGGTTTTATACAAACTTATGGAGAAGCTTGTATTTACAAGAAAGTGAGTGGGAGATCTGTAGCATTCTTAATACTATATGTAGATGACATATTGTTGATTGGGAATGATGTAGACCTTCTTAATAGTGTCAAGGATTATTTGAATAATAGTTTTTCAATGAAAGATCTTGGCGAAGCAGCTTACATATTAGGCATAAAGATTTATAGAGATAGATTGAGACGCCTAATATCATTGTCACAGAGTACATATTTGGACAAAGTTCTAAAGAGGTTTGGAATGGAAGATAGCAAGAAAGGGTTCTTGCCCATGTTGCCCAATACGACCTTGAGTAAAACTCAAAGTCCTGCAATGGTAGAAGATAGAGAAAGGATGAGTAAGACTCCCTATGCCTCAGCCATAGGATCTCTTATGTATGCCATGCTATGTACTAGACCTGACATTGCATATGTTGTTAGTTTGACTAGCAGATATCAAAGTGATCCAGGAGTGGATCATTAGACAACGGTCAAAAACATCCTTAAGTACTTGAGAAGAACTAAGGATATGGTTCTTTCTTATGGATGTGATGAATAGCTCGTTGTTAATGGTTACACCGATGCTAGTTGGAACACCGATCCGTATGATTCTAAATCTCAATCTGGATACGTATTTATTTTGAATGGTGCAGTAGTTAGTTGGAGGAGTGCAAAACGAAGCATTGTGGCAAGATCTTCAACTGAATCGGAATACATAGCTGCTTCAGAGGCTTCACAAGAGGCTATATGGATGAAGGAGTTCATTACATAGCTCGGTGTTGTTCCAAGTGCGCTGGACCCAATGGCTATCTACTGTGATAACATGGGTGCCATAGCCAATGCGCAAGAACCAAGGTGACAAAAGAAGCTGAAGCACATCAAGCTACATTTTCACGCTATTCGAGAGCATGTCCAAGATGGTGACATAAAGATTTGCAAAGTACACACAGATCTGAATGTGGCGGATCCGTTGACTAAACCTCTCCCGAGGGCAAAACATGACCAGCACCAAACCGCCATGGGTGTTCGGTATATTACCATGCAATCTAGATTAGTTGACTCTAGTGCAAGTGGGAGACTGTTGGAGATATGCCCTAGATGCAATAATAAAAGTGGTTATTATTATATCTTTGTGTTTATGATAAATGTTTACATTCATGCTATAATAGTATTAACCGGAAACATTAATACTTGTGTGATTTGTAAACTAAATTAGAGTCCCTGGTAAAGCCTCTTTATAATACTAGCTTGTTGGTTAATGGATGATCGTGGTTTCTCGATCATGAACATTGAGATGTTATTAACAACAATATCATATCATTAGGAGAATGGTATGATGGACATAATCCTATAGATAAGCGTAGCATAAAGATCAAGTCATTTCAATAGTTTGTTTGCTATAAGCTTTCTGATACATAGTAACCTAATTCCTTCCACCATGAGCTCATGCTAATCACCATCACCGGATGGATGCTTTGATGACATCAAACACCACACCGTAACTGGGTGGCTATAAAGGTGGCATTGAGTGTTCAGAAAGTATGTGTTGAGGCACATGGATCAAGAGTGGGATTTGTCCATCCATATGACAGATAGATATGCTCTGGGCCTCTCGGTGGAATGTCATCCAATTAGCTTGCAAGCATGTGACTGGCTCACAAGGTATCACATATCACGGGAACGAGAAAAGATTACTTATCTGTAACGAGGTTGAACCAGGTATGCAGAGATACCGACGATCAAACCTCAGATAAGTAAACTATCGCGAGACAAAGGGAAATTGGTATAGTATGTAAGTGGTTCATTCGATCGCAAAGTAATCGTAGAAATATGTGGGAGCCATATGAATTTCCAGATTCCTCTATTGGTTATTGATCGGAGAAGTGTCTCGGTCATGTCGGCATAATTCACGAACCGTAGGGAGACACACTTAAGGATTCAATGTTGTTTAGTAGATATGGAATGTAAGTAGGGAAACCGAATGATGTTCGGAGTCTCAGATGGGATCCGGGATATCACGAGGAGATCTGGAATGGTCTGGAGAATAGGATTCGTATAAGGAAAGTCCGATTCCGGAGTTCGGGAATGATTTCGATGTTTTCATCGGAGAGGTTCTAGAAGGTTCACCGGACCGAAAGGGGAATGGTCCATGAATGTGTCATGGTTAAGTGGAATGATTGGATCATATCCTAGGTCACTTTGGTTGGGCATTTGCGAGAGAGAAATAAAGCTTTAAATTGAAAGTCAAAAGGGAGGTTTGAAAATTCAAACTGGAACAATAGTTTCCTAGTGGAAGAAGGAAAGAGTCCTTCCTTCTATCCAACTTGGGTTTGGGTATGGATTCAAACTCCCCTCTACCAAGGCTTCCCCCCTCTCATAAATAGAGGGGGAGGGCTGCCCCAAAGAACACAATACCTAGCCCTCCCCACCGTGCGCCTCCGCCCAAGCCGCCGCCGCCAGCCGCCGCCGGCCCGTCGCCGTCACCCTAGCCCCCGACGACACCTCCTCCTCCTCTTCGGCCTTCTAAAACCTAGATCTCCGGAAACCCTAGATCCACCATAACTCGCACCGTCTTAGGCGAAGCCCTGCGGGATCTTCCCTCTACTTCCGACACCACGTCGTCGTGCTGTCGGAATCGCGAGGGGAGAACTACAACCTCCGCTGCTTGCTGGAACAAGGGAAATGAAGGTCTTCATCAAGTACCGAACGTGTGACCGACTGCGGAAGCGCTGCTAGAACGCAGCGTCGGAAGGATCGTCTACGTGATCTTGAGATCGGCAAGTGTACGACTACATCACGCACGAGAATCTTCTCTCGTTAACCGATTTGGAATCTTTGAGGGTGAGTACTCTGATCGACTCGTTGCTTCAATCTAGTAAATAGATCTTGGCTTGTTTGTATGCATGCGGTATAATTTCTTGTTTTCCATGCTACGAACCCCTACATCTTATTCATCATGCTAGCCTCCGGTATGAAGTGTGAGTAGTTCCACCTTGGACTACGGGTCCATGTAGTAGCTAGATGGTTGTATCTCCTCCTTTGTGCTATCATGTTTAGATCTTGTGAGCTCTCTTCATGATCAAGATCATCTATTTGTAATCATGCATGTTGTATTTGCGGGGATCCGATGGATATTGAGATTACTATGTCAGATTTATTAATTGTTTTGTCTTATTGATTCTATCATGTTTGTGTTGTTTGTGATCTTGCATGCTCTCCGTTTCTAGTAGCTATCTTGTCCAAGTAGATGCTAGTGACTCCAAGAGGGGGTATTTATGCTAGATAGTGGGTTCATGCCTCTATTTAATCTAAGGGGAGTGACAGAAATCTCTAAGGTTGTAGATGTGTTGTTGCCACTAGGGAGAAAACAACGGTCTCTTGTTCATGGAACAAGTGGATTGTTTACCTTACACACTTTGCTTAAAGCAGTTATCTGTTGCTTGCAACTTAATACTGGAGGGGGTTCGGATGATAACCTCAAGGTGGATTTCTAGTCATATATGCAGTTGGATGGCGGTCTATGTATATTGTTGTATTGCCCAATCGAATCTGCTAGGATCATGAATGTCTAGTATTGCATTGTTATGCCTTGCTCAGTCCTATCAATTGCCCTGCTGTAATTTGTTTACCCAGCATGCCATGTTTGTTTATCTTAAGGAGAGTACCTCTAGTGAACTATGGACCCCGGTCCAATCTTTACCATTGATACATCTTCCATCATATCGCTTTGCTTTGCAAACCACCATTACCTTCCACACCATACAGTTAATCCTTTGTTATAGCAAACCAGTGAGGTTGACAACCTCACTGTTCATTGGGGCAAAGTATTGAGTTTGTATTGTGCAGGTCTCCAAGTTGCTAGCAACACCTTTTAGCCGTTTCCTTCCTCCTACTGGTTCGATAACCACGGTTTCTTATTGAAGGAAAACTTGCTGCTGTGCTCATCACACATTGATCTTGGGGTCTCCCAACAAGGCATCAATAACACGCCAACAACTGGGTGAAAAAATTATATCGGGGCAATTGACATATTGAGGAAGCATAACAATGCATATACTAGTCATCAAGACTCCTATGAGATTTGATTGGGCATTACAACAATATACAAGACTGTAATCCAAATTCACCTATGACTAATAATCCACCTTCAGGTTATCATCCGACCCCCCTCCAGTATTAAGTTGCAAGCAACGGATAATTGCATTAAGCAATGTGTGTAAAGTAAACAATACAATTGTTCCATGAACAAAAGATTGTTGTTTTCTCCCTAGTAGCAACAACACATCTACAACCTTAGAGATTTCTGTCACTTCCCCAGATTACTAGAGGCATGAACCCACTATCGAGCATAAATACTCCCTCTTGGAGTCACAAGCATCTACTTGGCCAAGATACCTACTAGCAACGGAGATCATGCAAGATCACAAATAACACATACATGATAGAATCAATAATCAATCTGACATAGTATCTCAATATCCATCGGATCCCTGTAAACACAACATGTGTGATTACAAATAGATGATCTTGATCATGAACGGAGCTCACAAGATCTAAACATGGTAGTACAAAGAAGGATAAACAACCATCTAGCTACTGTATGGACCCATAGTTGAAGGGTGAACTACTCACGCATCACTCGGAGGATGGCATTGTGATGAAGAAGGCCTCCGGGATGATCTCTCCCCTACGGTAGGGTGCCGGGAAGAGCTTCAGATCCCCCGATCTAGGGACGATGGTGGCGGCGGCTACGGACCGTTTCGTGGAGATTTGATCAGGTTCCTAGGGTTTCTACATTGGGTGAATTTATAGGCTAAGAGGTGATACATCGGAAACATATCTATAATTTTTGATGCTCCATGCTTGTTTTATATCATTTGTCTTATGTTTTGTATACACTTTGAGGTATTTTTATACACCTTCTCGAACTAACCTATTGACAAGATGCCACAGTGCCAGTTGCCTGTTTTCTTCTGTTTTTGGTTTCAGAAAGGTAGAAAATCAATATTCTCGGAATTGGACGGGACAAAAGCCAAAGTCAATAACTTTCCGTGAGGGACGCGAATCCAGGAGGGACGGAGAGGCACCAGTGGGTGGCTAGACCCCCCTGGGCACGACCAAGCCTGGCCCGCGCCTAGGGATGGTGTGGGCTCTCTGGCCGCCTCCCAGGCTCGCCCCTTCGCCTATAAGAAGCCTCCGACCCAAAAACCCCAGGGCATCCAGAAGAAATCCATGAAAACCTCCGTGGATCCGTCGCCGCCACCGAAGGGGAGATTCAGGAGACAGAAAGTCTCTGTTCCGGCACCTTGCTGGGACGGGGAAGTGCCCCCGGAGCCATCTCCATCGATCTCCATCGCCATCTTCATCACCGTTGCTGATTCCCATGATGAGGAGGGAGTAGTTCTTCCTTGAGGCTAAGGGCTCTACCGGTTTCTATGTGTTCATCTCTCTCTATGCATGATCTTGTTGTGGTCATGAGCTTTGTAATCAAGTAGATCTACCTTGCTACTCAAGTGCTTCATTAGATCTCTGCTCTCCCCATGTGTGTGAAAGTGACAGCGTGCATGCCATGGTGGCACTTAGGTTTGAGTCTACATAAATACACTTTGTGCTTTAATAGATTTATGCTTTTCCCCACGTGTGTGAAAGTGACAGCGTGCATACCGTGTGTGGCACTTTGCCTAGATTGAATATTTGTTATGAGTTATATTTGGAGTTGGATGTCTCTATGAAATTGTGGTGTTTGTTGGAACCATCTAGCGCCCAAGGTGACAGTGTGGGGTTATCTAGATTGGGGAAGGCGAACTTTGAGGAGTGTTTTTATAGCCCTACCGATGATTAGAGTGTCCAACCGGATAGTAGTTAAGAGTAGTATCATGAAGAGAGGATATTTATATGAGAGACTGTTCACTAGTGAAAGTATGATCCCTAGGCCTTGTTTCTAAACATTGAAACATCATTTGCATCTAGATCTGTTGCATGTTTGCTTGCTTTAGTCTTTACCTCACTGTCAAGGTATTTTATGGCACCGTTACCACTTGTATTTCACTATCTCTTCGCCAAACTAGTGCACCTATACACCTGACAAGTGTATTGTGTGTGTTGGGACACACGAGACTTCTTGTATCTTGATTGCAGGGTTGCTTGAGAGGGAATACCTTTGACCACTTCCTCCCAGAGTTCGATAAACCTTGGGTAATCAACTTAAGGTAAACTTGCTGCTGTTCTACAAACCTCTGCACTTGGAGGCCCAACAACTGTCTACAAGAATAGAAGTGCGTACACATCAAGCTCTTTTCTGGCGCTGTTGCTGGGGAGGAAAGGTAAAAGGAACTCACACACGTTACCCCACGGCAACAGCAAGCCAGAAAGTTCTTTTCTGGCGCCGTTGCCGGGGAGGTTTTGGGCTTTTACCTTCCCTCCATGCCATAAGCTATTTTCTGGCGCCATTGCTGGGGAGGTAAAGTAAAAGGTACTCACATCCTCCGGTGTGAGTTCTCGAAGTTATTTCCTTTAGATTCTGCAATTTTGTCTTTTTGTTTATTGTTTTGAATAGTTAGGCTTAATGGAAAACAACAAAAAAATTAGAGAGCTTTGTAGTGTTTATCTTGAGTTAGGACATCAAGTGTTTGAAGAGAAAATTAAAAAACCTATGGAGATTTATTTGCATGCTAATAGCAATGTTATTAGTATGAATTCTTTGGACACCATTGTTGCTAATGCTATGGAAACGTCTAAGCTTGGGGAAGCTAGTTTTGATGGAAATTATCTTTTTAGTCCCCCAGCTTTGGAAGATAGCTATTGTATTGCTGATGATAATACCAAACCTCCAATATATGATGATTATGGTGATGAAAATGATATTTTCAGTCCACCTACTATTGAGGAGAAAATTTATTGTGATTACAATATGCCTCCTATATTTGATGATTATGGTGATGAGAATAGTAATGATAGCTATTTTGTCGAATTTGCTCCCACTACAATTAATGAGAATGTCTATGCTTATGTGGAGAGTAAAAATTATATTATGCATGTGGCTCATGATAAGAATGTTTTATGTGATAGTTATACTGTTAATTTTATTCATGATGCTACTGAAAGTTATTATGAGAGAGGGAAACATGGTCTTATGCATCTCAACAATATTAATTTTCCCCTCTTTATATTGAAAGTCTTGAAGTTGCACTTGTTTTGCTTTTCTATGCTTATTGCTTTGTGCTTTCATGACTTGTTTCTTTACAAGATTCCTATGCATAGGAAGTGGGTTAGACTTAAATGTGCTTTTAATTTGCATCTTGATGCTCTCTTTTACTTCAATGCATATTTCTTATGTGAGCATCTTCTCAAACTTTCCGTGCCTAACTTAAAGGCGTTAAAGAAAAGTACTTGTTAGGAGATAACCCAAGAGTTTTATTGAGTCTTGGAAGTTATTACTTCAGTAATGACCTCTTCTTATCCTTTTCGTTTGCTTTTTGTGCCAAGAATGACCTCTAATGAGAGGGAAGTAAGATTTGGGGAGTTGCTGTCCCAAAACAGATTAATGTCCTCTACCATAAAAAATCGTGAGGAGTCTCTGTAACTCGGATTGAGCTCAAAATTTACGAATAAATCCCCCAGTATGTTAGCTAACTTTCTTTAGTTCAACACTTTTTGATTTGAGCAACAGAAGGTCTTCGAAAAATCGGTTTCTACCTGATGGTCTGTTTTGACAGATTTCTGCCTTTATTTGCATTTGCTTCTTATTAATTCCTTTTTGGGTTCTTTTTGGGAAATTGAGCTTTTTGAAGGAGTTGCTACAGTATCTTGTGTTTTTAGTGAAAAGTTTTGCTGTTCCAAAGATTTGCCAGAGGTCTAATATCTTTTGAATACACTAATGTTGCTAATGAAGATTGTGTGAAGTTTTGTATGAAGGAAAATTTGCAGGTGTGGAGAAATAATGATGTAATGAGATGAAGAATGGACAAAATATTAAGCTTGGGGATGCCACCCCGTGTCACCCCAAGAAATATTCAAGAGGTAGAAGCGTCAAATCTTGGGGATGCCCAAGGCATCCCCTTCTTCATCAATAAAAATCTCAGGTCTTTCTATTCACTTCGTTTTTATTGTTTCATGCATTGTTGTGTTGTTCTTGGAGCGTCTTAGTTTTCATTTTTGGCTTTAATTTTCTTAGTTTGCTTGATTAAGTTGGTTGGTTACACCACACTTCTTTTGAAGAGAGACACTGTCACATCCCAAAATTCTCCAAATTTTGAAATGTGAAAAATAAATAAACAAATAAAAAATTGTTGAAATTTAGGGTGAAAAGAAACTTTTTGTTTCAAATTGGAAACATCAAAACCCATCTAGAACAAACTTTCAATAAAATTTGAATCCAACTAAATTCAAATCAAGTGAAATGCATTCATCATAAATGCATCTTGAAATTTAAATACTTGGAAAAGTTAAACCAAAACCTTAAAACCCTAATGGAAGAAAATCAATTCCAAGATCTCTCTAAGACTATGGATTTGATCCATAGTAAAAATTTAGCAACAAACATTTATAAATGATCAAAAATGATAAATAAAAATATTAAAACCATAGAAATTGATTTCACTTAATTTGGAACCATGGATAAAAACTTATGAATTTAATAAGTTAAAAAGGAAATAATTTCCAAAGATAATAAATCTCCTATCTGAAATCCATACCAAATTGTGAGCAAATTAATCCTAAAGGGATTTAAAAAGATAAACAAATATTAAATAAAATTCTACAAATTGGAATCACCAATTTTGCATCTATAAATAAAAAAGATATGGATTTTATAAGGCAAAGGAAGAAAATAAATAAATAAGGAATATTTAAAAAACCAAATTAAATCTTGGCCGAACAAATGAAATGAAAGATTATAGAATAATAAAAGGAGTAAAATGTTATTTGAATAAAATCATAAGGATTAAACAATATCCAAATTTATTTTAAATAAAGACAAATTTCCTAAACTAAATAATAAGAAAATTATTTAGAAGATTAAATCTTGAGTTAAATCCCTAAGCAAATGAAATAAAGATAAATCAAATAAAATAAAGGGATAAGGAATATTCAAATAAAATTATATGGCATTAACCAAATTCAATTCCATTTGAATGGAGACAAATCCCTAATGAAAATGATTAAATAGATCATGAGAAAATAATAAATAGAAATTCCCAAGGTGGATATAAAAGTTATTTAATTAACTTAAATGGGATAAAAGAATCATTTAAATGAAATTATATGGAATTAAAAACCATATTTGATTCTATTGGAATAAATAGAAATACCCAATTTAAATGATTAATAAACCATATTAAAATATTCTAAATAATTCAAAATGAATTATTTAACATACTAATGAATAAATAAAACCTACTGAAAAGGGTTTGATGAAAATTAGAATTCAAATAAGAGTTTGAAATTATAATTAAAATCTTATTTGAATAAAGGCAAGTGCCTAATTTAAATAAATAATAAACCATAAATGAATAAAATAGTTATTCTAAAATTGTCTTTAAAATACATGTTTGAACAGAATAGAAAATTACTAAAAGTTTGGTAAAAATCTAAATCCAAATGGTGTTTGAAAATAGTTACTAAAAGAAACAGAAAAAGAAAAATAACCAGGAGAGAAAAAAATAAAGAAAACAACCCCAGCCCAGAACTAGCCTAGCCCACTAAGCCCAGCAGCCAGCCCACCCGGCACCTCCCCTCTCTCTGGCTATTCCTTTTCTCACGCGCGAACCAGCCCACCCATCTCGCTGACACCCCGGCCCCGTGCCACGCTGGCATTGTCTTCCTCGCTGGAAACCCGTCCCCTCTTTCCTCCTCGCCGTTACTGACATTTGAAGACGACTTCAATTCGCGTTGATGCCGCGACCATTACTCCCTAAGACCACGCCCTCATAAGCGCCCTACTATCCCCCTCCTTTCCCCTCAAATCTCATTCCACCGGAGCCCCAGGGCTGCTCAAATTACTACTCGCAACCTTTTCTGCTCTGGCGAGCCTCCATGCAAATTCTGGCAAGCCCCGACCTCCCCACTGCCTCTGGATGCTACGAACTTGTTCACCATCGCCTAACGCGTCTGCTAGTAGCTCTAGTTAACCCCCCGCGCTTCGGAGCATCAGCAAGGACAACGCCAACTCGCCACCGTCTTCGGCTTTGACTCCAGCGACTTTTCCCCGGTAACCCTGACCTCCCCTTTCCCTCTGAATGATGCTCGTGTACTGTCACATCCCAAAATTCTCCTAATTTTGGAATGTGAAATAAATAAATAAGTTTGATTGATTGTTTGACTTTGTTGAAAATTCTCAAAGAGAAGAGACTTTTTGAATAGAAAATCCTCTTAACCTTGAATTCAAAATCTTATATTCTTTTGTTATGACCTAAGTAGCCATATAGGCAAAAGGGAATGGATTGATTATGGATTGTAGAATTGGTGTGCATTACAAAAAAAATTCAAAATCATGATGCACGCATGAACATTATTGCATTAAACCCCAAGGAAATAATTCCATTGCCCAAAAAGAAATTCAAAACCCTAAAATGGGATTTTCCCAATTCTAGGTACAACCTTAGAGCTATGGCTTTGTCCATAGTTAAATTCATCAAAGTATTCATATGTGGTTTATATTGACAGAGGACAATTCTAGAAAACCACAAAAATTTATTTGAGTCCATTTGGAGCTAAAATGTAAGAGTTATGTTTAATATAAAAAATAATAATGATGTTCTATTGACCAAACTAAACATATAACGATTGGTAATTATAAATGGACAATAAATAATGTATTTAATATCCTACAAAGATCAGTGTGATTTTACAATTATTTAGAAATTTAAATGGTTCAATTTGGAGACCTAAAACTAAAAATATAAAAGAAAACAGAAAAGAAAATGAAAAAAAAATCCTAAACCTAACCAGCCGGACCAGAGCAGCCCAGCCCAACACGAGTCGCCCCTCCTCTCTCTATCAGCCGCGCGCAGCACAGCACAACAGCCCGCGGGAAGCCTAACAATAGCGGGCCAACCCAACAAGCAACAACAGCCCACCCGGGTCTGCCCCGCCGCCGACACGGGGGACCCACTTATCATCGCCCCATCCCCTCCTCCTTCCTCGCGCGTGGAGACCGGATCGAACATGACGAACTGCCGATCGATTCCCCACAAAATTAGGCAATTTCCATTGATCCCCTCCTCCTCCTCGTCTCGTTGTTTTTGATAAATCGAAACCCTAGCCACCAAATCGAGGCACCACCGACGATGCCGCCGTCGGCCGCCTGTGAAGCTTATGAGCGAGGATGAACCCGAGGTTCCCTGCTTCTCGCGACACTCTTCTCCCCTCAGTACTCATCCTATGGAAGCACCGTTTCTCCCTGATGTCTTTTCCCCTTGTGCAGCACACCGGAGGGCCTCCAATTGCTCGACGAAGACCACGCCGGAGCCACGCCTACCGAAGCCCTCCATCCACTCCCTATCGTCGCCACTGGAAGCGAGAGACCGCGTAGCGACCACCTAAGTGACCCCCGTCCTCGTGTGCACCCCATGGACATATTCACCGACGCCGGGGATCGCCGGAAACGCCTCCGTCGCCACCGTCTGCACCGCCCACCACCGTCGTCGCCGCCGCAGCTCACCATTGTCTCCGACCACCGTCTGATCGCGGATGTACGCTCGGGATTAGAACAAACAACGAAGGGGTACCGTCCAGTAATCCAGTGCCCCGTGGGAATCCAGTCAGCGCACCATCAGCTGCCATGTCGCCAGTAAGTGCACAGTCAATAGTACACTCGGCGTGTCCAGTCAGCATATTGTGATTCTTTTAATTTAAAGCTGCAGAAAATAGACAAATCTTGTAAAATTTATATAAATTTGAATATAAGTCCAAAAATTACAAATGATATATCGTTGGATTCATAAAAGTATGAAGAATATTAATACTGGATTATATGGAAATTTTACAGTACATATTTACTGTAGTAATTTAAATGATTTATTGGCCTTTTTGGAGTAAATAAATCGTAGTAAATTATCTGCAGGTCATAAAAATACAAATAAGATGTCTATGGAATCCTTGATTTATGTAGAACATTAATACAACATTATATATAATTTTTGTCAAAGAAAATAATATAAATGATTTAAATCCTTCTAACTAGTATTTAAATTGCATAAAATTAACCAGAACTCCAAAAATAGTGAAACCAATTGGTACTATTTTGTATTGATAATATCTATCCAAAGAAATTGCGTGCCAAATTATTTGGTACTGTTAAAACAGAAATTCTTGCAGAAAGCTTTAAACCCATTGTAATAGTATTTTAATCATAATAAAAGATCCAGAACTCCTTTTTAAGTGATTCAAATTGCTAATGTCTCTAAATTGCATTACCTACCCAGTAGCATTTTAGTTCACAATTTAAGATGATAGAAATATCAATAGTTCAATTAAAGTGGTATAAACCATATTAAATCGATATAACTTTAATAATAAATGCTTTAATGCATTAAATGACTTTCCACATGCATCATGTGATCTAATAATGTTCAGAACACTAAATACAACCGTTGTGATATATTAAATCATCATGCATGCATTTTTTCATCATTGTTTTATTGTATTGTGCATAATTGCTATGTTCTGAATGATGTGTTTGTTTTGCTTGCTTCAAACGTTAGATTGCGAGGAGTGCAACTACTGTGATCTCAACTACTATGATTGCAAGTATATTGGTTATGACGAGTGCAGCCATTATAATTATGAGGATTATCTAATCGACTACATCTACAACAAAGGCAAGTGGTGCTATCTTGGTCATAAATGTCCTACTGTTTTCCTATGCATTGTAGATGTTTTTGTAGAATTGCATATGTAGGAATTGATGTGTATATGCTATGATACGTCCCATATTATTCCCTAGCAATCCTTGTTTATGAGCCATCATATTGGTAGATTGCTTAGCTATGCTATTTAGACGAGGAAGGGAATCACACCATGAAAATTTATATGTTTTGAAAGGATTTTATTTTATTAAATGACAAACCAACATGATTTTAATGAACCATCTGGGCGGAATGTCATTGATTGAGTCATTGAGTGTGGATTATGGTGGGGAATGCCGCCCAGGACACTGAGAAAGGATTGGTTTCTTTGTTTGGTAGCTTTCGTGTGCAACCATGTGCAAGTAAGAGTGGATGGCTGGCTGGACTTAGTAGGTTGTGGTGACCTGAACCCTACGTAGCCAGAGATGTAGAATAGTGTAGGTTGGTACGGTGCGTGGATGGGTTTGGGAAGATCTTTCCGAATTGTCTCGTCTTGGACTTCTCCCTATCATGACACAATATGAGTGTGGTGGTCCGAGCTGAGTTGGCCAGGTCATATGGGTAAAGTGTGAAAACGCCTGCAGGGTGTATAAACTAAGTGCTTAGCCGTGTCCCCGGTTATGGACAATTCGAGCAACCTGATACTGATGCTATGACATATTCTCGCTCATCCTTATTTCTCAATTACTTAAAACTTGTTGGGTGAACATAATTGGGTAGGAGCACCTGGGAGTGAACCAAAGTGTCCTATTTATCATATTGGAAAACTACTTTGTTACAAATGATAGGATAAAATTATTGCTTTATGCAAATGAGCCTAAACTCCACTTAACCAAATAAGCATGTAGTTGATAGATCTGTTGTTAACCACTTTAGCCTACTTGCCATACATTCCATACATTGACCCTTCGGGGCTGCTACGTTTCATGTTGCAGGTTATATCGTATCTGAGTGATCGTTCATAGGTCGCGAGACTCCACTCAACAATTGTTCGTCTGTGGCACATTTGAAGGATGTAGATCTACCTTGTATTCTTTTTCCGCTGTGTACTTGAATAAATAATGTAAATTCTGGATCATATTTGTTGTATTTATGATGCACAGTTATATTTGGTATCATTTTGTACTGTGTGTGCCAGTGAACCGATCCAGGGATTGACACTATACACATGAACTCAGCCTTATCAGGCGAGGGTGTTACATGTACTCACCTTCGCCTCACGCATCTAACGTCACCCTCAGCTGGCCTTCTCCTGCTGTGTAGCCTCATCTCCGACAACGAAGAATGAGCCTGCCGCTAGGAACGACTCCGGCGAGCAATCGTCGTCGAACCCGTACGCCCCCTGCCCTCCTACGACCACGTTGAGCATCAGCGCGACACTGCAAATCTGGTAACGCTCTCCGTTCTCTCCCGTGCTTCTTGGTTTCACCCTTACGCCATCGCCTGAGCGCCGCCGCTGCGCACCACCGTCGAGCGCCGCCAGACTATGGTTAGAGTGCTAGGAACCATTAGATCTTGATCTTGTGTACGCGATAAAACCTTAACACGAAGGGGTATGATCGTTTCTGTGCCGCACGATTAGATTTAAATCCAACGAACCACAACACTCGATCCAGCCGAACCTGTACGCTCCAATTAGATCAAGACATGTGGTCAGTGACTTATTTTAAAAACAGAATTGAATCTATTATATGTTAGATTTTGTAAAATTCATAACTTTAAATCCACACGTCCAAATTTTGCAAACTTTATATCAATGGAATCAGCAAAAAGAAATTTTCCAACCGTGACATTTTTAGTGTTTTGCTTCTGTAATATTGGTTGTTTTTGCAGAAACATGTGTAGGCATATTTTGTGTATAAAATTTATTCTAAAAATATTTTTAGGATACAATCTTTTGTAAATGGATTTTTTGAACCTACTGACCATAGAAACCAACTTTTGGATTAAAAAATATATATTTTGTGACACTTAGGAATTATTCCTTTGAATTAAAGCATTTCTAGTTAAATAAAAATGTTGAATATGTTTTAAAAATGCTTTTTGAGTAAAACCTTTGGAAAATGGTTTGAATTAAACTCTCTGACCCTAAACACCAAGTTTTAGGATTTAATAATATATTTGGATGAACCCTAGAAAATTATTACTTTGATTAAAGGCATTTCTAACAAAATAAAATGTTGCTTTGATTTAAATGGATTTTGGATGAAACCCTTTGTAAATGGAATTGTTTTAAAACATTATGACCATAAACCTTAATATTGGTGTTTAAAAACATTTTGGCTAACACTAGAAATTATTCTTTGAATAAAATCAATTATAGCAAAACAAAAGGGATTTAAAGTGGCCATTTTCACTAACTTGTTTTCAAATGGTTTTGCCACTTTTATTTATGACCAATAGGTGTTTTAAAATGTTTATAACCTATTAGAAACCACTTCTCCAAATAATAAAAGCTTTGGCATGCTTAATACATTGCTTTGTTTTTAGTATTCTATGTGATGAATTGCTTGAATGGTAGATTGAATTTGTGCCTTGATTGAATTGTAGTGAAATTTGAACAGTGTGACTATTGCAAGATCAAGGAGTGAACTTCACTACTAGGAAAATGGCTATAGGTAATCAGCACATCCGTGTCTCACATGGTTGAAGTGCCCCACGGCTAAAATAGGCGTGGCTCACCTATGGGCAGTGCCCTACTAGTAACTAGAACAACCGTGGCGCACATGACCATAGTGCACCACAGATATGTGTGGACCAGGGCCCTGTTGGCCGCACACCAGATATCCGTAGCGCACATAGGGTAGGTGCGCTACGCTTGTTGGTGTTATCCGTGGCGCACGTTGGGGGGGGGGTGCGCTACGCCTAAGCGCATGCCCCTCTGCTCTGTAAAACGGGCAGACACATCCGTGGCGCACTACGTCATGTGCGCCACGGATGTTACTAATCCCTGTGGCGCACTGGGGCCGAGTGCGCCACGGATGTGGCGACCTTTTTTTTGGCAGCTCCACTTTGTGCACATGTGTGATCATCCACCACCCCACACTTCACTTTCTCCTTCTTCTTCCTCCTTAGATCTAGTCGGGATCCTTCTCCTTCCCACCTCAATTTCTCCACTCATTCACCATTTTTAGCATGTAGAAATTGCCTTGGATGTTACATAAGTAATAGAGGAAGCTAGCTCTCCGGTCTCGCGCACGCACCTCTCCTTTACATCTTCTCGCGATCGGTCTCTCATCTCGGTAAGTTGTCCATGTAAGGATGTGTTCATGTGTATATGGATGATATGCTCATATGTATGTAGATGATCGATGCTCATGATGTGTGTATGGAGAGGATCGATGGTCATATGTGTGTGTTTATGGAGATTATCGATGATGCTCATGCATGTGTGTATGCAGAGGATAATGATATGTTCATGTGTGTATGGATCGGTCTCTCTCTTGTGTTTGTATGTGAACAAGTTGCCATTTTTTTTGCCAAAATGTTGATTCATTTCCATTTTGGCAAGACTTTGGCATTTCGCAAAGGTCCTAATTTTAGGATAGGTCATGCCAAAATTTTCTATCGACCATTGCATGCATGCATTGATTATGTGGTTCTAACAGACTTCTAATTGTACCGTGTACATAGTGCAGGAAAAAATGGTGCTCATAATGAGTGAATAAATTGTGGCTAGATTTTTGAAACGTGCGATGGTCGACATGATACGAAATAACAAGACGGAGATAATATGTCCGTGTAGAAGATGAAAAATCAACTGGGTGATCGACCCAGATTCTGGGAATCTGCAGGCACACCTGCTCCGCCATGGTTTCATGGATGGATACACTCGTTTGATAAGCGATGACGAAGACGATGGAGACGGTGAAGCCGGGCAACATGATGATGATCATCATCACGGCGAGAACGGGCGAGATGATGAAGAGTCTCCTGGAGATGGTGAAGGTGCGGAAGCAGACCGGGATGATGATGATCTAGATGCCGGAGAAGCAGACGGCGATGGAACAACGTCAGGCGTGGTGCGGGACCCTTATGTGTAAGAGATGCTTCTCAAGCAGACAAGTAACGCCAGGGTTGCCGCTAGAGAGAAAGCCAAGCTTGCACAACTTGAGAAAGACGCGATTACTCCATTGTATGAAGGATGTAGGCCAGATGATACCCGGTTGAATGTAACGCTCAAGGCTATGGAGATGAAGGCAAAACACAAATTGAGCAACGCAATCTTCGACGATATGATGGCATTCTGGCACGATCGTCTCCCATAGGGGAACACATGTCCAACTAGTATCGAGGATGCCAAGAAAATCGTCTATCCTCTCGATCTACCGCATGTTAGATATCACATATGCATCAACGATTGCATCATTTATCGGGGCGAGGACACGGAGAAAACCACATGTCCGGTGTGCGGCGTGAGTCGTTACAAGAAAGGGAAGAAAGCACCTCAAAATGTGGTATGGTACTTTCCTATCACTCCTCGTCTGCAACGCTATTTCGCGGACCCTAAGGAAGCGAAGCTCATGCGATGGCATGCGGAGAGGAAGAAGCCAGGAGATGATGATGATGACCCCGAAAAGGATGAGCTGTTGACGCACCCTTCATATGCTAGCTAGTGGAAAGCATTGGACCTTGAATTCCCAGAATTCGGTGGAGATTCGAGGAACATCAGGCTTGATGCGAGCACCGATGGACTCAATCCGTTCGGTAGCCAGAGCAGCATGCACAACACTTGGCCCGTGTTTGTATGGATGTACAACCTCCCTCCATGGTTGTGCATGAAGAAGTACATACAAATTAGTATGCTAATTCAAGGGCCGAAACAACCTGGTACTGACATCAATCTGTATCTCGGGCTGTTGAAAGAGGAGCTAGCCACGTTATGGGAATCTGGAGCCAATATTTACGACGCTGTCACACAAGATTATTTCACTACGAGAGCCGCGTTGGTCACTACGGTGCAAGACTATCCAGGTTGCGGGTATATCCCGGGGCAGGTTATCCAAGGATTCTGCGCATGCATTAGGTGCATGGATAACACAAGCTATCTCCAACTAGAGAAATATCCAGGGTCATCTAAAACCGTGTTCATGGCGCACCGGAGGTGGGTCGGCAAGAATGATCCATGGAGAAAACATGGAGACCTGTTCGATGGCAAATCCGAGACCTGAGGAATCCCAGAGCGTAGGAGCAGTGAAGAAGTGGAAGAGTTGCTGAAAAACTGGAAAGATTGTCCTAAGCCTAGAAAGAAGCGAAAGAGGTAGCAACAAGACAAGCCGCTGATGAAGGTATGGAAAACAAGGTCTGTTTTCTGGGATTTTCCATACTGGAAGTTTCTCCGCACGCCTCATAGCCTCGACATCATGCATATCACGAAAAGCGTGTGCGAGAGTCTGGTCGCCACCATAATCAACATGCCAGATAGGACGAAAGATGGTCCGAAAGCAAGGCACGACCTGATATGCTTGGGTATCCGGAAGGAGCTTCACGGAGGACACACTACTCCCGATGATCAGGAAGATGACGATGATCATGAGTCGGAGACGACACAAGGTCATCGGAAGGGTAAAAAGTTCAAGAAGAACGAATATTACTGCCCTCCTTCTTGCTTCACTCTAAGCCAGGATGAGATCAAACAGTTTTTCAAGTGCCTTCTAGGAGTCAAATTTCCTTATGGCTATGCGGGCAAGATAAGCAGATACCTAGACGAGGCAAAGCAGAGGTTCAGTGGCATGAAGTCTCACGACTGTGCCGTGCTAATGACGCAGGTACTTCCGGTCGCACTAAGAGGGATAATGGACGAGCACGTCCATGAAACGTTATTTGGCCTCTGCAAGTTTTTCGACGTCATCTCTAGGAAGTCGATTGGCGTGAATTAGCTCGGGAGGCTACAGGAGGAGATCGTGGTGATACTATGCGAGCTTGAGGTCTACTTCCCACCCGCATTCTTCGACATTATGGTGCATCTTCTGGTCCATGTCGTGGAGGACATCGTACAACTCGGGCCGATGTTCCTCCGCAGCATGATGGCATTCGAAAGGATGAACGGACACATCAAAAGATACGTTCGCAACAGGTCCCGTCCAGATGGAAGCATAGCCAAGGGCTTTACGGTCAAGAGTGCATCTCTTTCGCATGAATTATCTAGACATCGAGAACCCGCCGGTCTTCCCGTCAACAGCACCTTGGCAAGCTCAAGAAGGATCTGGTCACCGAGAGGGTCGCCGACATCGCATGCGCATTTCAATTTTCGACGCGCAGACTTTGATCGAGCAAACCTCGTCGCGCTACAACATTTAGAACTGGCCGATCCTTGGGTACAGAAGCACAAAAGGTTAATCGAGAAGAAGTACAGTGACCGGGGCATAAAGAGGACGCAGGGAGAAATAATCAAAGAGCACAACTCAGATCCCACGCGTTGGTTTAGGCAGACGCTCCTTTATAATCCCCCGCGATCGCATTCTTCTGACACGGAAAAGATCATATTCACCTTGTCGCAGGGACCGATGCAAAACCTGGTGACCTATCAGGCGTATGATATCAACGGCTACACATTCTACACGGAGGAAAAGGACAACAAGTGTGATTATCGAACTCAAAGCGTAACGCCGGAATTCTACACCAATGACAACGTGAAGGAAAGATTCTACTAATAATCGTGGAGATCCGGGAGCTCACCATCGTGGGAGAAAAGGTGTCGATGTTCCGTGTCGATGGGCAAAGAGCGTCAAAAGAGAAGACTGGTATTTCACAACCATGGTTATACCCGGCAGCCAAATCCAAGGCACGGCATGTAACGTGGCCGCGAAGAATGAACCGTGGGTACTGGCTACCAAAGTGGACCAATGTTTTTTCATTACTGACCCGACAAAGCCTAGCCGTGTTGTCGTGAGGAGAGGAAAAAGAAACATCATCGGAATGGATGGAGTCGCCAACGAGCAAGACTTCGACCAGTATGGCGATCCAAAGATTGAAGATGATGACGACTACGATGCAGCAACATACATCACAAGAAGAAAAAGGACAACCCTACCCAAAAAAGGTAGCCTGTTCGAAAGAAGAAACATTAAAGTGCTGGGGCTAAATTATTCAACCGCGACAAAGAAGGGAAAAAAGATTGTAAAACGCTAGCTGAAAAAATATTGTAAAACGCGTGGTCGAAAAAGATTGTAATATTCATGGACAAATTATTATGACATATTTGTATCATGGAAAAATTATTATGACATATTTGAATCATATTTAATTTGTACCACTTTTATGACATATATTATCACTTTTGGGCATTTTTGGAATATTTAAAAGTATTTTAAAAACAAAACAAAACTTTTATGGAATATATCACCACTTTTAGGGATTTTTTGGAACATTTAAAAATATTTTTAAAATAAAAATAAAAAAGGTGGGCACCAGGATTCGAACCCGGGTGCTCACATGTTTAGATTAGAGCAGTGGGTGGAACCAATGGGATATGCTAGTGTAGTTGTTCGACATTGGAGCTACAGCCATCTTATATAGTCGATAAATGCCGATAAGCGTAGCGCACTATGGCCAAGTGAGCTACAGATATCCGTAGTGCACTATGCCCAGGTGCGCTACGCCTATCTGGGCACGGCTGGTCAATGGCGCCACGTCCTCCTCCATCTCAGACACCATCTCAATCCCGAGCCCGAGCCCTGTGCCTCCGCGCTCTCGATCCGTCACCGCGCTATCGATCCGCCGCCTCGCCAGCCGCCGTCGCTCGAGAAGGAGGCCATGGAGCAGGAGGAGGCCGTGGATCAGGAGGAGGAGGAGGCCCGCGCGCCAGCCATCGTCGTCCGCCCGCCCGCCCGCCATCGTCGTCCTCATCTCAGAGGTGAGCGTCGCCCCTCCCCTCTCTCCCTCTCTCTCTCCCTCTCTCTCCCTCTCTCTCCCTCTCTCCCCTCTCTCTACAGTCCATGGTTAGGGTTTAGCATTTGCTCCTATTCAGATTAGGGTTTAGATTAGGACAAGTTCAGATTAGGGTTGATTATCGTAGCATTTGCTCCTGTTGAATGGGTTCAGATTAGGGTTCAACTAATCTATAGTACTAAAATTCCATGCAAACTGCAGTAAAATTCCATGCAAACTGCAGTAATATGGCCAAGTTCAGATCAGGATCCTGGTGATGCACCATAATTTTCTCATGATCACTCATGTACTAAAATTCTCATGATCACTCATGTAAGTAAAATACTGAGTTTATAAAAGCGAGCATGTCACATATGTCGGGTTTAAAGTTTTCTTATGGGAAAGGAATCGGAATAAACTGAGTTTACCAAACATAAATGTTCCAAAAAATGCCCATTACAGTAAAAGTCAGGGATGCAAGTTCATTTCTAGGTGTTTCCCATCAGTAACTGCTTTAAAAGTTTATATTGCAGAAAGGTTCAGATGAGAATCTGAGCTTGCAGTATCTGAAATAGTTATAAACTTAAATGATAGTAAGGGAAAAGTAAATGATTAGTAGGTAAACCTATAGTAAGAATATTAGACAAAAATGTGCTAGTGGTTACAATTACCAAGAGAAAGCATCTGTAATTATTGACAATTACTTGTATATCTAAAGCCGCATAAATAGATGGTTCAGATTTAGCCATTTTATTCTGTAAATAATGTTTCTGGACATCTGATGCCCAAGTATCAGCCATTTTATTCTGTGAATAATGTTCCTGTAGTACAAGATCTGATCAACGTTACTGTCTATCTGCAAGTATGCATGTTATATCTGTGATTTTGGTCTTAAGAAAATTGGTCTCAAGATCTTATCAATGTTTTCCTTTTTTCCAAGAAAAAATGTCACCGTCTTCCACTCCATGTTACTCTTCTTTAGATAGCTAGTCATTGTCAGTAATGGGCTTCATATGGAAGTAAATATGAGATGATATCTAGCTGCCAGTATCGCAATACTTGGTGCTTTATCTTGAATTCTCATTTTCTTGCTGTCACTTGGTCATTTGCTTGCCGTCACTTGCTGTAATGATCTTCTAGTATAGAAATCCTTGGTCCTTAATCTGAAGTAGTAAAAATGACAACAAGGATTGTTGTATTCTCATTTGCTTGCTGTCACTTGGTCATTTGTTGTCATTTGTTCACAGAACTGAAATAGTACAAATGACAGCAATATGCTTGCTCTGCTTGCTCTTGTCCTTGTTGTGCTTGCTCTTCTTCTTAGTCTGGAACATCCACATACTATATGTCCACCCTACTTGTGCTGCTACTACTTATATGCTACTTGAGCTGCTACTACTTCTATTATCTGTGCTGCTGCTACTATCTGTTCCTTATATCCATCCTAGTGTTGCTCTGGCTACTACTATCTATGGTGCTACTGTGCTTCTACTACTATCTGTGCTGGGACAACAACACCTTGAAATTGTGCTTGTGCTTGTATGAAGAACTTTATTATGTCGTGTATGCAGGTTCTTGTATGAAATGAGTCCCAATTTTTGCCGGAATGTTGATTAACTTCCGTTTCGGCAGAAATCGGGCACTCCTAGTTTAAGAAAATTAGCAAAGGTCATGCCGGATTTTTCCGTGCATTTAACCAATTATTTGTTTTTTATTAGTGCAAAGATGTGTGACAACGACGAGGATGGATGTTCTAAGCGCATCAGCGCTAAAGGAGAACTTAGACCTCCAAATAAACAATTGACATTCTGGGAGGCGGCCCAGCGGCTAGAAGACGATGAAGAATACCATCCTTCGGAGAGCGAGGATGATGAGATGGAAGACGCGGAGGAAGAAGCCGAAGGAACGGCGGGTGATGAAACCACTGATGGCGGCGAGGGCACATGGAGTGGTAGCAATCCTCCTAAGAAGAAGAAGAAGTCGAAGGACCGGCGCCCGAACATGGTCGGCACGGTCAGGGAGGAAATTATCGAAGTGAGCCCAACAGGGGTTCCTTTGGAGCCCGACCTTGTCGTCAAAGGGTACGGTGGGCAAGTGGCAGCAATCACCCGGACAACCATCTCGATCAACACCGAGAATATCCGGCATAAAGATAATGGCCACTTGCGCACACTCCTCTTCGAGAAGCTTCACGCAAGATACAAGTTCCCCGCTAAGTATCAGAACAGAAATTATCATGAGAACGAAGTAAACAAATTCGCCCTCACAAAGATGAGCACCGCCCTGGCCAGCTGGAGAACCCGGATAAAGAAGAATATCTATAAACAAGGCAAAAGTCTCGAGGAGATCCAGAAGATTGAACCGTAGATCACCGAAGACAGTTCCGGGAGTTCAAGGAGAGGTGTGAATCCGAAAGAGCCCTGGCCAATAGTAATCGGGGAAAGGTGCTACAGGCGATGAATATAGGTCATCACCATCTCGGATCTGGTGGATACAGAACCGCGGAGGCCAATGGAATAAGGAGGACGAAGAGTATAGATCCAAGGGGATAGAAAACCCCTTTGCAAAATTCGAACCCAGGCAGGTTCGAAACTTCATCAGGGCCCGTTACCATGTGGACCCAAAAACCAAACAACTCACCGCGGATCCTGCGGTGAACGAATTTGAGGAAATTGTGGTAAGTATAATCTAATTACCGCGGATCAACTCAATTGCATTCTAATCGATGATCTAAACGATTCACTATTACTTCTTCTGCAGGAGGAGGAAATTGTTTCTAGTCATGGATCCCAGGGTTCCTCATCCCATGGGTCGACGGCGGCCACCTGGTGGGATAACCCTTTTAACAGGGCGATGAACCGGGCCAAGAAAATAGAGCCGGTTACGAAGAAGTCGTCGTCGGCTGGCCGTCTGGCCGGCCTCGGGGGTAAGAATTGGGTGGATCATTTTGGTCCACCGCCGAGGATGCATGTGGCGCCGTCAGGAAGGAACGAGGAGGAAAACCGCGAGGTTCAAGAACTTAAGGAACAAGTGGCGCGGATCCCACAGATCGTCCAAGACAACCTGGCAATCACCCTCACGTCCTTCCTGCCTAACTTGGTGGAGTCAATATCGAACTGGAGTGCGGGTGGTCGAGTAGGGCCGTGCCCGATTCCAAGCATGGTCAGCAGCCACTCAAACAATGCGGCACCGACGAATCAGGCGAACTACATGTTCATGAGTCCGCCCGCTAGCACCGCGGCGCCGCAAGTGTTGGTGACTCCCCCTGCCATCACCGCGGCGCCGGAGTACATGTTGGTGGCCCCCTGCCATCGTCGCGGCGGCACCGGAGCTCCAAGCACCCGACGGTAGGGAGAATACACCGGCAGCCAGCACTGCGCCATCAAGCATCCCTTCCGTCTCTTGCACGCCCGTCGCCGTATGCGGTGCCTCGACATTAGCCGATCTCGATGCCATCACGGTAAAAAAATTGCTTTACCGCCTTTCATGCCATCTATTACTCTTATGGCATCTCTGATGACGACGTACATGTTTTCAGCAGACGGATGTTCCTTGCACTCTCTTATGCTATATGAACAACGAGCTGAGGGATGTTGCCAAGGGTACCATCATTCAACCCTTGCAGCGCACGTTCCACTCAAGTCCGATGCCATATAGCATGCACAGGGTTAAAATTAGTCGGGTGCTAAGGGGCTGTGACGACCTGGAACCTCCCATTCAACCCCTAGGAGCGGATGAAGAAGAGCCGGCTGTCTTCAGAAGTTGCTTTGGCTTATTCTTGCAATGGCCAAAGAGCATGATCCATTTGGGGACAGCGGGGGCCATCACGCCACAGACAACAGCACCGCCTGTCGTGCCAGCGACAAGCGGTGGCAAGGCCCCCTTACCGCCCTCGCCGTCACCTCCACGCGGTGGGTCGGATGATCATGTTGATGATATGCACATGGCGCAGGTTTCGGCCGAGGACGATGAAGACTGGAATGATCACTTCTTCAACACTCAGTTTAGCAATGAAGACCTAGCTGGTGGCCCCACAGAGAAAGCCACTATCACCAAGCGTCTGTTTGGTTCTCATGAGACGCCTCCAGCTTGCGCCTTTACAGAACCAGCTGATACAACTAACCGGCCCTTTATTCTAAGCCCTGACACACTACATAGGGCGACCGGTGCTCAGATTGCGGTGCCTGTCCGCTCTCCAAAAGGAAAAAAGGGCAGGAAAAGAAAATCTAGCAGCTCGAGCTAGCCGGTGGCATCAACAACTGCGAATCCTATCAGGTTTCGGGACGGGCCACCAAGACCCGAGGGTATTATGTGGAGGATTCATGTGGCGGGTGTGCCCATGCTACCTAAGAATTTGCGGAGGCTCGCCAGTTCGGAACTGCAGAGTGTGCATGATGGCATGCTGACGATAGAGAGACGCCTTCTATCGGAGAAAGATCCCTCGCACCCGGTATTCGTGGTTAAGGTGCCACCAGGCTTGGGCTTCGTCGACAATGCCCCTGCGGATCTGTACTTCCTACGGTTCGATGACATCTTCAATATGTTCCACCTATACCCGCTGCACTATACAATGGTCCTCCTGTTTTCTCTCAGCCTGGCCATGCAGATCATTAGAGAGAACACACCGGGCATCGCTATAGTGGACCCCTACTACATGCGTGACGGCTGCTTGGGTTACCCCGCTTAACGGCGTATCGTGGCCTCGTACCTAAAATGAATCCTCGTGGTGAACAAGACAAAGGAATACATTCTCGTTCCTTACTTTCCCGAGTAAGTCGTTATTCACTCGCTACCATCGATTGGCTTTATTAGATTATCATAATTCTTTTTCCAACACATTCCATTTGATTTTTTTGTGCAGAGATGAACACTGCACGCTCATCTCGCCGAAGCATTCCCACACCACGTATTTCGACTCGGGGAGTCTAGAAAAGAAGAAAAACTACGACAAGATCAAGGAAGTTTTTGATGATGCTCTCACTGGCTATGCCTCGACGGAAGGCACCACCTTCGTGCATACGAAGGTCAAGTTCGGCAGGCACGTGTTCAACCACGTAACAGAGTTCCCCTGCGTGAAGCAGCCGGAAAACAGTAAGAAGGAAGCCTACTACGCACTCCATCACATGAGGGTGTTCCTACTTGACCAATAGAATTCTATGTTGCCAGATCATATCAAACAGTGGGCCGAAGAAAAGGCCAAGATCACTGATTCAGATATTAGACAAGAGATGTATCGCATCCAACAGCAGTTTGGGGCAATCATCTTTCGTGATGTCATGACTTCGGGGGGGGGGGATCTTCTACGGAGGAAATATCCTGAATAACCGTGACACAGAAGATCGCCTAGAGATGCAGGGTGACTATAGGAAGTTCTTGACGACGCAAGGCGTCCTCCCGTTCCCTAAGCCGAGCCAGAAGGCTTGATGTTGGCCTAGTTGTAGTTACAAACTATATATGACCTTTGTGTGTGTGTGTGTGGAAAAGTGTACATGCTACTACTTATCTTATTAGGTTTATGAATCATCGCTTATTTCTTTTGCTTATTATTATTATATATCAATCAATGCTTGGTTTTTTTGCTTACTCTTTGGTCCTTTGCTCACTTTGGTCCTTCTTTTTTCCTTACTCTTTTTTCGAGAATAATGCCGATGATTGAAATGTCGTGGCACACTATATATGTGAATGTGCTACGACGGGATTGTGAGCCTTGTGATATGCACAAGTCCAGGTCTTGTGCATCCTAATCCTCTTTGGCTACATAATGTCTTGCTAATCTGGACAAATGATTCCTAGAAAGGATAATTTTGGGAAAATGATTTGAAACTATTTGAGATACATAGGTGGGTTTTATAAAATGTAAGGATGTTTGTATCTGATGGTAATTGAGTATCCAATCTGCTGGAGACTTGCTTTTAAATGATTCCTAGCTAGAGTAGTTGGCTAGTGTATATAGCAGAAACAATATGCTGCTAGATACCCTGTTCTATTGGCTTCTCTTGCTTGGATTATTTTTGTGGTGTCTCCATACATGAGTGTACACAATATAATCACAAGTGGGATAATCTACTTCTTGTAAAACTAAACAAATTTGCTTAAACCTGAATGCTTGTGATGCTGGTCTGAAGCATAGGTTAAGACAAACATTTCCCTTCATTACTTGGCTCTTCCTAGGATGCAAAGACTGAGGCTTTGATGACATCTGTATATAAAAAAACTATTGTTTACTTAGGAAATTACCCAATGATGATCTAGTACTCCATTTGAGTATAGAGCTGAGGATTTACTATTGTCCCATCTATTTTGTTTAAGATGCAATAATAAGAATAGATGCAAGGACATGATTTTGGAGGGATGACCTGTTGTGTTGGAGTTGTGGTTTCTTTTGTGCCTATTATGGATCACTGTTGTGCCAACCCTTTCCTCTCACCTCCTAACTTGATCCCTTGGATTTGCTACTGCTTCATTACAGGTAAGCCTGCTCCTCCTAGATCTTGGCCTTCTTCTGGTGCTCCTGGATGGCTTTCCCAAGCAATCAGGGTGCTGGTGAGAGCTTTAGTGTTGAACCATGTGCTCTAGAGTTGTGGATGTGGACTGGTTGGATGTTGAATGGTATGGTTTGCGAGCTGCGGCTATGCTCTTTGTTTTGTACTTCCTGTGAGGCTCCTGGTGTTGACAACACAACTGCTGCATGCAGTGTGTGAGCTGCTTACTCGTGGCCCTTCTCTAGTTCAAGTTACAAGAACTATAACTTATCTATTGCAGATCAGATCAGGTAAAAACCTGATGTTTACCACATGCCCTTTTATTTGACTTTTGCTTGGCCCATGATGCCAATGGATGATTAGAAATAAAGAATGATAATAATTTTTTTTTTTATTTGAATTTTCTTTTTTTTTATTAGCTGATGATGATGAAATGAATTGATTATGATTTACATTCATCATTCCGAGAAACATTCCTTTCACACTTACTATTTTATTTTTTTGTTTGTTTGCAGGTATAAGAGAGGATTTAGAAGATAAAGAAAAGGAAGATTAATTTAGTTTTAAGTTTTTTTCTTTATTCTTTTGTAATCTACTTTTTCTTTTGTGAAATATAGAGCATTGTAATAAAGGAATTCTTTTTATTTATTCATTCTTCTTTTGTAAATAAATATTGTATTGTTTATCTTATTCAATAAAATGTACTAGTTTTATTTTTTACTTTTATAATGTATTTGCAAAGACAATGTAATATTTCTGTCTGCTTGTAATAAAAATCTTCTTAGTGATTTATTTATGTAATTCATTTTTATATCAATTGTTTTATAATAGTTTTCTTTTATTGTAACAACTTAAAACATTGTATTCTATAATAAAGGATTCCACTATCCTTGGAACTAAAATATGTATATCTTACTTATAAATAAGAATTCCATTCTTATTTATTGTTATAAATCATTTTATTCAATTTTGTTTATTACTTGAGACTTGAAATTATGATATCTTTTCATAAATAAGAGCTCTCCTCTTATTTCTTATTAGAATTTAATTTCTAATTAATAATCTATCAATTAAATATTCAAATTTGAATGGTTTTTCCTTCAAACATAAAATTACAGTAGAGGTCATGTCGAAATCCATCGCACCTGTCCTGATGTTTCTATCAGAACAAGAGAGATCTCGATTCCTCTATAGCTCTTTTAGTCTTGCGCGAAAATTACCCGAATTTTCTTATGCATGAATGCAATGCACAACCCTGTGTCCTCTTTATTTCTAGGTGCCAATCCTGGGATGTTATAATGGGTGACCCAGAGGAAGACATTGTAGCTCCAAAACTGAGAATCTGCCTGAGAGAAACAGATCGAAATGAAAACACGACGAGAACACGATGCACGAACCTCGGGGAATCCAGGGGGTTATATATTATGAACTTTCAATACATAAGGAAGGTACTGTGCGAAAACGAGGAAGATACTGACTTCAGGGGGCTCACACCCCCTCCGGGCGTGGCCAGCTGGGGCCCGCGCCTAGGGTGGGTGTGGCCCCTCTGGCCCCCGTTTCCTGCTCTATTTCGTATCATAACCTTCTGTATGTAATAAAAACATCAAATATATAAAAGATAAGGTGTTCGCGAACCTTCTGTTTTCACCACTTTTTACACATTCAAAGACGGACTCTACAGATTCTGGTGTTTGGTTTCTAATAAATTCTTCCGGAGTCACCATTTGAATAATATCAACATCTTCATTATAAGAATCTCCAAAAATATAATGTTTGAGCCTTTGACCATTCACCACCTGTGTAGTGTTGTCCTTCAAAGAAGATATTTTGATAGCCCCTGAACGATACACTTCTTCAATAACAAAAGGTCCTTCCCATTTTGAGAGTAGTTTCCCTGCAAAAAATCGGAGTTGAGACCTAGACAAAAGAACTTTCTCACCAACATGGAACTCCCTTTTGAGAATTCTCCTATCATGCCATCTTTTTAATTTTTCCTTAAAGAGTCTAGCATTTTCATAAGCTTAACCTCTCCACTCATCTAAGGTACTCAAGTCAAGCAATCTTTTCTCACCAACAAGTTTAAAATATCTATTCAGTTTTTTCACTGCCCAGTAAGCTTTGTGTACATCCTAGATTTTGTATTAGGATGTTATTAGTACCATGCATCATCCTTGCATCATTGCATCCTACAATTGAAAATTGCAATAAAAATCCTAACACCTAAACCTATTAAAGACCCTATTAATTGTTTCCATAAGTGAGCAATTTTGTTGTAGTAGTTTGACCCTTCAATAAACTATGTAAAAACAGTAAACCATGGTCCTATGTGGACCACCTTATTTTACAAAAATTTGGAAACAAGTTTCAACACTTTTGGACTTGTCTTGCAAAAGTTATTTGAGTTTTACCAAACCAGAAATTGAAAAATGATAAAAGAAAAAAAAACAGGCAAAGGATCAACCTAACCTAGTGTCATCAGCCACCGCCTGCTGCCTACCCACGCCAGCCGCCGCAGCCCAGCACCGGCCCGCTTCTCCCCTCCACCACTGACGCGGGGGTCCCACCCCGTCGTCTTCCTCCTGGAGACCACGGCGGACACAACTCCGGCCGTGTCAGACTCCTATTCGTGCCGGACTCGACCGTCCCCTTCCCCAAGTCTCTGCCCCTTATAAGCCGACCCCCCCTCGTCGTTTGCCCCTCGATTTTTCTCAAACCCTAGCCCGTTTTCGCAGTTTCCGAGATCGCCGGAACAGCCGTCGTCGGAGCTCGAGGTTGGCAACTCTCCAGGGCATCTCGAGCCTTGCTACACCCTCCAACCTTCTCGCCTCGACCTACCCTAACCGCCCGTCTGTTCCGTTTCTTTCGAATAGCAGGAGATCGCCGGCGATTGCTCGCAGGAGCCGTCGGGTCCGAGAAAAGGAACCGCCAACGCTGGGAGAAGGAGGAGGAGAGGGACCGCACTGAGGCCATTGGGATATTCGCCATCGACGTGCGCATCGGGGACCCTCTTTGTCGCCTTCGCTAGGACCGCCAGCACCTCCGACCACCGTCGACTCCGCCGCCGCCGTCGTCTCCATCGCCGCCACCACCACAGGTCAGTGGAGCCGTCTAGGCCGTCCGATTGAAATCCCGCGGGCCAGATTAGAAGGGGCGGGGTATCACAACCACGCAGCGCTGCGTGCGCTGCCGCCGCCGCCGCGCCACTGGCCCAACCCGAAGCCGCCACTTGGCGCGATCTGAGCTAGGGTTTAGGCTGATTGTTTTTGATTTTTGCAGATTAGGATTAATATTGCAAAAATCATAGAAAAATATCTACTTAGCCAATTTTAGCTTATGATATACCGTTGGATTCCTAATTTTGAGTAGAATCCAAATCTGCAATAACATCCCAGGTTCACAGTAAGTTTTTAGGTGTAGATTTTAATCAAGAGATTAGAGAGTGTAATCTATAGAAAAATAATTAAAATTATATTTTAATTGATTCTTGTTGCAATAACTTTGTATCCACAATACCTACTGATCCAAATCATTAAGCTTTGCTTAGGATCATTAGATCTAACTTGGGCTAATTAGATGGTTTGAGTTCCTTTAAACCTAGGAATTGTTTTTAGTGATTCAACTAGATCTAAATCTTTGGGAAATGAATTCTAGTGACACCCTTACACTATCACAACACCAACTTGCTACCTTGATCAATTTAACGAACCTTGCATAAATTACCATGTTGCATGCATGCATGATTTCTTTGTGATATGCTTTGAGAAAGTTGTGATCAGATCCTTGTTTGTGATTCGTTAGATTGCTCGGAGTGCGTTAAGGAGTGCTATTGTGTAGAGTGATGCTCGGATCAAGGCAAGTTACACCACTTGTTCATAATTTTGTCCCAGTTTTGATTCTATGCATGTGATCTTCAAAATTCTGTAGTATGCATGTGTAGGAGGTTCTAGTAGAATTTTTCCTTAGTATTATTTTGCAAGTGCGATGATTTTGTAGTATGCCATGAGTAGCTCTATACTTAGGATTTTCCCTCCTAATAGGTTACCCCTGTTTTTGCTAAGTAATGCTTGCTATGCTATATATATACAAAGTACCGTTGGGGGGGTTCGAAAGACAAAGAATTTTCTAAGTATAAAGGCTCTCTAGAGCAAACTTTTCTTCTCAAATCCACTTCAAAATAAAACTAAGTTTTCCTCTGGGCGGAATGGTTGTCGGGACAACGAGTGAGATTTTGGTGGAGGACGGCCGCCCAGGAATCAAAGAAGTCTGCCATGTTTCAGAATTCATAAGGTTCCAGTGCAACCACAATACATTATGGGCTCTGTCTTGGCCTAGTACTTAGTGGGAAACCTCACCTGGGTACCAACATTTGGAGGTTCTTGGCACGGTTGGATCCGGAAGGTAGAGGGGATACTAAGGGAAAGCCTCACCATGGTCTTGTTTGTTAAAGGACTTGATCATGGATTATGGGTAAAGTGCACAAACTCTCGAGAGTATTGCAATCTGATCGATCAGCCGTGTTCACGGAAACAGAACAACATTGAGCATCTGAAGGATGGAGCCTCTGAAGGATCTTCCTCTCTCTTTTCTAAAAAACAAAGTTTTGAAAACTCCATGGCGTGCGTAATATCTCTAATGGGTGGGAATTTGGGAACTTGGTGTGTAATATCCAAGTGACGCTTGGTGCGTAATATCCAAGTGTTTGGTTGTTTGGACACTTGGTGCGTAATATCCTCGTGTGCCACTCGACCATATTTTATCCAAGCAAAAGTTTACAAAGTAGGATAATCCTCTCTTTTTCTCTACTTAAGAAAACTAGCTTTGAGCAAATGAACTCTACAGCCTATACCAGCCTTGCATGTAGAGATAGTCTTTTCTTTCCTTGGTGTAATTTGCCAATACATTCAAAGTATTGACCCAACTTGTTGGCTGCACGTCTTATGTGCAGAATCTGAAGATTGAAAGGTGCGTAGGGATCGCGGGTCTACACTCGACAAGCCTGGGGCGTTGATGGACTCATGCTGCTTTTATATTTCCGCTGTTATTTGAGCTAGCATAATGCTAAGCAATTTTTGTAATAAATTCATACTCTGGATTCTCCGTGTAATAAAGACTTTGTATTTTACATGATATTTCATCGACTGTGAGTGCTAGCTATTGATCCAGGGACTAGCATGTTAATCACAGGGACTTAGGATCCTTATCGATCCGAGGTCACTACAGATGGTATCAGAGCACATCGTTGCCTGTAGGACGTGACCCTAGGATTGGAACCACCTCTAACTTTAGTGCCTTACTTGTTTTCCTACTAAGTTATTTTCCGCACTTCTAGTATCTGCTTTCCTCTACTTGTTTAAGTATCTAACCTTCATTCTTCTAACTCAAAGATGACAAGCTTCCTATACGACACCGTCGCGGACATCGAGCCCCTTCGCTTTGGTGGATGCCTCATGGATCTACTCAGACGCTTTGGACCTTCCTCTCCCAACAATCCAGGGGAGCACAATGAAGAAACTCCACAAGGACGGCTGTTGGGGAGTCAAGGTCATCCAGCCAGGAAAAGAGCGAGGCAAGAACCCAGAGGAAGACATAGCAATCCACATAGTTAGCGATTCCAAGGAGAAGGCCCTTAGCATCACTTGCAAAGAACTCATTGGTCGCCTATGTGGACGTCATCATGAAGCTCTCCAAGGACACTGCGGTGGCCTCTTTGGAAGACGAGATGAGGAAGGAATTCCCATGGAGTTAACCTCTGAGGAAAGAACTTCTACCAAGCGCCGAAGAACACAATATCAAGACTTGGAGTGCCACATCCATGACCTTGAAAAGGGTACCTTCCTCGAGATGTTGAAGAACGACGAGCTGTGCGCCCTCATCAAGGAGAAGGAAGAAGTGATCAAGCAGCAGGAGGAGGCAATGAAGCTCCAAGAGATAAAATTCCAGGACCAAGAGAAGAAGTTCGCTAACCAGGAGAAGAGGGTGATAAACAAAAACAAGAGAATTAGGGAACTCAAACAACAGATCGATGGAGATGAAGTGCAAACTGAAGGCCTTTGCAAGATAATAAATGATGTGCGTGCTTCTAAGAGGGACTTGGCAAAGCAACTTGAAGCCGCAAAGAAGTCAAGTTTAGTGGAGGAGCTACAAAGCGAGAAGGAGGGACTTCAGGAGCAGCTAGAAGCCACTACCAAAAAGCTACAGGATGAGATAAAGAACCTCCAAGAGAAGCTTGAAGCCACCACAAAGGATATGGAGTTGTACAAGACAACTCTAGAGCAGGAAGGCTACTCGTTCGAGGACGAGGA